>JAFFSR010000313.1:0-2680896 GCA_017163975.1 Anastatus disparis
TTTAAAATTAAAATTGACGCAATCGACCATCAATCAAGTCACTAGGTGGCGTCTTAAAGATTTTACTGATCCCTCATACAAATTTCAAAGACGCAGATATATAAGGCCAGAACACTCAGTTTAACTGCAAATACTTTTTGTTTTCGAAAAGTTGAAACTACAAGGTTCCACCTCTTTATTTTTGTTTTTTCCTTTTTAAATGGGAAATGAATATCATGTAAAAACATTTTTCAATGACATAATTAATGAAAATGATGTTATTTTTCCCTAAATTTGGAGAAAATGACGTCTAAAAAGACCTTTTAATATTTGTATCACCGTAGAAATACGTCCTTGATGGCATAATTCAGGAAGAGAGACGTTATTTGTTCATAACAAATTCTCTAGAAAATGACGTCTTATTTTGTTCCAATTTGAAACATGTTCAAGATGTCTTTGAGGACGTCATTCAAAGACGCCCTTAAATAAACGTCATTATTTTCAACAGGTTCAGCAGAAAGGCGTATTAATTAAATTTTAAAATTCAAGGAATGTAAGGATTGGTTTAAAAACATTAACAAATTTTAGAAAAATGACGTCTCTGAATTATGAATTTTCATTGAAATAATAGTCTTTAAAATTAATAATTATACAAAAAACGTGCATTTGTTTGTTATCTTTCTTAAACATTAAAAAAATGACTTATTTTGTTCCAATCTAAGACACGACCAAAGATATCTTCAAAGACGTTTTAAATGAACGTCTTTCAAAGATGTCTTAGAAAGTCGTCATTATTTTCAACAGGAAATGTATCTGTCTTAACCTTAAAGGCACGGTAACTCAGCCATTCGACCCTAGTATCTTTTTTATATCAATATATTTATTTAATAATGTTTGTATTGTGTAATATGAAGACTTGCTGCATTTGTAAAAAAACTATGGGATATCTAATTCTAAAACCTATGAAACTGTATACCGTACACCCACCGTTAATGGATTCTTTCCGAATGTTTTGAAATCCTGAACTTATCATTGGACCATTCCGTTGTTTTGTTTCTATTGGAACATTTTAAAAAATTCGGAAAGAATTAATTAACGTTAGCATAAAAAGATAATAAATGATTATTTTTTTTATTAATTATTTTGCAGATTATTCAATATAAGAACAATGCAAATAAAAAAATGTACTTTTTAGCCCGCTTGGCTATTTATTTACCAATACATTTATGATTTTATAGATCCACTTCAACATCCATCATTTAATATCTTTTTCTTCCGTTTCTTTATCTCTCTTTTATTAAAATATCCACGAAAGAAAATACGAGACAGTCATTATCAAAGCGCGGCAGTGCCTCGACGGCGAGTTAAGGTACGAATACGAAAACGTCGAGGCGCTCCTCTTATACTTTGAATTAGAGTTTTCAAAATTTTTAAACTGAATCCTATTAAAATAAAACCAATATTTGGAAAAATAGAAATTGATATTTAAAGATTTTTATATTATCTTTCATTTAAAAAAGTTTTATTACGATCCATTTAATCAATCACGAGAAAACGTAATCTAAAATTTCAAAGTACCATATTCGCGTTATAAAAATTCTTCTTCGTCATCAGTCCTTCAATTTTTGTTTCCAGCCAGTGACGTCACACTTTAATATTGTAGAGAGCTATGAGCTTATTTTTTATGTTTTTCGGCTATAGTATAGTAGTTAGTATGGTGCATGCGGTTTGTATTCGAGTTAGTATATCATGCTATAGTTATATATCGACAGCGAGTCAGGGTACGAATACGGAACTTATTTATACTTATAATTAAAATAATATTTTCGTATAAACGTATTCAATAATTCTAACATAGTATGATTTTTTTATTATCAACTAAACACTTTCTTGTGAATGATGTTTCGTCGACCTGGAGGTCCTCCAACTCACCTAAACATCATCTACAGGAAATGACAAAAATGTATATATTTCCAATTATAATACTAGATGTGTTTCCTCGTGGATGATGTTTCGTGATCCTGAAGACCATCCTGGCCACCTGGACATCATCTCCAGGAAGTGACAAAAAATTTTAAATTATAATACTAGATTCACTTTCTCGAGAATGATGTTTCGTCGACCTGGAGGTCGTCCAAGTCACCTGGACAACATCTATAGGAAGAGAAAAAAATTTATATATTTCCAATGATAATACTAGATGTGTTTCTTCGTCAATGATGTTTCGTGATCCTGGAGGCCATCCTTGCCACCTGGACATCATCTCCAGAAAGTGACAAAAAATTTTAAATTATAATACTAGATTCACTTTCTCGAGAATGATGTATCGTCGACCTGGAGGTCGTCTAGGTCACCTGGACATCATCTATAGGAAATGACAAAAATGTATATATTTTCAATTATAATACTAGATGTGTTTCCTCGTGGATGATGTTTCGTGATCCTGGAGGCCATCCTGACTACCTGGACATCATCTCCAGGAAGTGACAAAAAATTTTAAATTATAATACTAGATTCACTTTCTCGAGAATGATGTTTCGTCGACCTGGAGGTCACCTGGACATCATCTATAGGAAGTGAAAAGAATTTATATATTTCCAATGATAATACTAGATGTGTTTCCTCGTCAATGATGTTTCGTGATCCTGGAGGCATTTTATTTTCAAGAGCTTTAAAACATATTAAATTTTACTAAATATCTACAAAATAACTTGCCAGGCCCGTAGATTAATATTTTGTTAGTGAAATGCTCAATGTTAATGTGTACTGGTTTATAATTTAATTGCTAGCTAATTCACGTGTGTTAAATAACAGTTTAAAATATGAATTTAAATACATATACATTCAAAGATAAAGAACAAAAATACATCCTATTACAATAAATAAAAATCTATTTTGTGCTCAAAAATTATTTTTTTTTATGTGATGTTATGTAATGCAGAGAATTCAATATTCTTAGTTTTCTTTCACTTATTTTTACTATAAAAACTTTAAAATTATCAACTACACCATGAACTATTAATCTACGGGCCTGGCAAGTTATTTTGTAGATATTTAGTAAAATTTAATATGTTTAAAGCTCTTGAAAATAAAATGATAGCGTAATGAAATAGAAAATGCATAATTTTAAAAACGCATAAATAATTTTGAAGCTGATGGCAGCAAATTCTCAAATATAAGTTGTTAGAAGCTAATGGCCCTTCTGCCAAGTTTTTAGAAATTTTAATTAAATATGTCTCTTATAAAGAATAAAGTAAAAATAGATATAAGATCAACTATAGTTCCTTAATGTTCATGTATTAATATTCACTCATAAATGAAATAAAATCTTGATCTGGTATATCTTTATTTTTTTATTTTGATGTATATTATCATCGCTATCTTCATCTCAGTAATCACTTTTTTCAGAAATTGTTTGGAAAAATTTTTCCAAACATTCATCTATCAAAAAGAATATAAATTGAGCATTTGATGAATTCATATAATTAAAAAAATGAATTGAATACAGAAGTACTCGACGATTGCTTGATTGATTTCGAAACTTTCTTTAGCCAAAACTGTAAATATTTTATGAATTTCATATTATTCATATTATGAACTTCATATTAAAAAGAATGAATTAAATACGGAAGTACTCGACGACTGCTTGATTGATTTCAAAACTTTCTTAAGCAAAAACTAAAGATAAATCAAATAAAAAGTATAAACTTGATGATGATATTTCAGTACTTTCGAAAGCTGGAATAAAAAAAAATATTATGTATTGGGTAAAATAAAATATTTAGAAAAATGTTCTCAAGAATACTATACTATTCAATACCTGAACTCGCCTCAAATATACTTTTTAAAAGTAATAATAAAGATTAAATAGTATTTATCAATTTGAACAATGATTAAAAACAAAAATAACAGTTATAATATTAAAAAAATTTCAAGAAATTTGATAAAATTATAAAATAAAAAATAGTTTAATGGTATTTTTATGAATTTTATATTATTTTAAAAAGTTGAAACAGAAGAGCTTATTAATCAATATCAATCTCATACCTTTTTATTAAAAAGAATGAATTGAATACAGTAATACTCGACGATTACTTGATTGATTTCTAAACTTTCTTTAGCCAAAATTGTATATTTATTTAATAGTTTGAAAGATTCCCTGGTAGAAAATGAAACGCTTTTTCTACCATTTTATGGCCATTTCTTTAAAGTGAAGAGCAGAAAATGGGAATGTTTTATGGCCATTATTTGAACTAATATGAAACGTTTTTTCAACCTTCATAGTGCTAAAAAATGCTAATAAAATGTTGAGTCTGATCCACTATTATTTAAATATAGATAGTTAACAGTAGAGTCTATCAAATTGTGCTCTAATTGATTACTATTAAGAATCATTTAAGGTTTTTTCTTGAAAGTTATCATTAATCATTAATAGAATCACTTTTGTTAATATATTCGCGCGTATATTTTGAGTTGTGATCGGATTGTTAGAGGTTATTTTTAAACGATTAATAAAATTTTCCATTTATTATTTTAAAAAACGATATTTTTATACTCGTTTCGTACTGCGTTTCATATTTTTATTTTAATAAAATTTAATATTATTTTATTTTATAAATTCCAACCTGAATGGAAATTTTTCGGTGTATCAAAATGTATAAAAGTGTATGAAAGTGTATTGAAGCATACAAAAATGTATCAAAGTGTATGAAAATGTATCTAGAGCGATTTTCAGACCTTATTCTCGATCCATTTTGATACACTCTGATACACTTAGATACACTTTGGTACACTTGGTACATTTCTAAAAAGTGAGCTGAAATTAAATTTCCTCAATTTTTTTTGATGTTATACACTTTGACACATTTTTGATACACTTTGACACATTTTGATACACTTTTACACACTTTGATACACTTTTACACACTTTAATATACTATGGTACATGTTGATACACTTCTGAGTATTAGCCTAAATTGTTTTTCCTGTTTTATTTGCACACGTTTGTACACTTTGATACACTTTTACACACTTTGATACACTTTAATATACTATGGTACATCTTGATACACTTCTGAGTATTAACCTTTTCCTGTTTTATTTTTACACGTTTGTACACGTTGATACACTTTTACACACTTTGACACACTTTAATATACTATGGTACATCTTGATACACTTCTGAGTATTATCCTTTTCCTGTTTTATTTTGCACACGTTTGTACACTTTGATATTTTTTTTTTTTTTTTTTTTTTAAAGATTAATATATAAAGGATATTGTCCTCTATATGATTAATCTTTTTCTATGGTGAGGTCGAGGGAGTCCCCGCCCGGTATCTGTTTATCACATTACATCAGGCTAGACTGTCAGACCCACCATACCGAAAACTTTGACTACCGATGGATGGTCAGCCACTTTTGGTGACCAACAATCAACCGATACCCAATGAGATCGGATTTTTGAGAGTCGCGATATAAAATGGCACTTACACTAATTTTCTTTCGAAAAAAAAGTTTAGAGGTACCTGGCCAGGATTCGAACCCATGCCCTCCGCGTTGAAGGCAAGAGCTCTATCCGTTACGCCACCGCGCTCTCTTTATGTAATATAATACATTTTAATAAAACACGATACACTTCGATACATTTCTAAGTAAGAAATTAAAAATGGTTTTACCATGCACACTTTGATACACATGCGTACATTTTTTATACATTTTAATAGTGTTTAATACACTTTTTAGGCATGAAACGGTGTATTAAAATAAGCCGTTTTCATTTTTAGATATTTTCATAAATTTTAATGTATTAATGCCCCTTGGGATAAATGTAAGGTTAATAAAACGACAATATTGAAAAAATTGAAAAAATATTTTTATAAATTATAAAAGTAAAATATAAAAGTAATTTAAAACATAAGAATTAGCAATATATATTTGAAATATAATTTGTAATGAAAAACTTACATTCTATATTAGCATTAAATATTTAAACATTAATATTATTAGAAATTTATAAATAATAAAAGTTTAATAGAGACAACTTCAAAAAATAATTATTCTTTTGTAATACATATCAAGTAATGAGATAAGATAAATAATTTATACTAATAAACACATTTTTAATTTAATAACATTATTAAATATAAATATTTAAACATTGTTGTTTCTAAGATAGTTTTTTTTCTATAAATTTTCATTTGTATTGTCTATTGAGACTAAGTTATTTTTGTAGTCTTTGCAGTCGCATCTTCATTATTATTAGTATTATTGCTGTTTCCATTTTGCACGGTCAATATGTTACAGGATCTTGTTGATTATTTAAGGAAGAGGCTTCATTTAATGGAAATTTATTTTAGTTAAAATTTTAAAATGTATCAAAGTGTGCAAAAGTGTATCAAAGTATGCAAAAGTGTATCCATTAAAACGACATTTTTCCTTTATTGGAAAAATGTATGAAAGTGTATCAAAGTGTATTAAAGTGTGCAAAAGTATATCAAAGTGTATCAAAGTGTGCAAAAGTGTATCAAAGTGTGTAACACATAGCAAATGTAGAAATTAATTTTAGTCAACATTTTCGAAAAGTGTATCAAAGTGTATCAAAGTGTGCAAAAGTGTATCAATGTATGCAAAAGTGTATCCAAGAAAATCAACATTTTTCCTTTATTAGAAAAATGTATGAAAGTGTATCAAAGTGTATGAAAGTGTCCAAAAATATATGAAAATGTGCAAAAGTGTATTAAAGTGTATCAAAGTGTATATCATTAACGAATATAAAAAATTGATACCAAGAAACTTTTTTTTGGAAGTGTATAAAAATGTATGAAAGTGTATCAAAGTGTACCAAAGTGTATTAACATTTGGTCCGAAATATCGCTCTTAGATACACT
Organism: Anastatus disparis; assembly: GCA_017163975.1. Taxonomy (NCBI): domain Eukaryota; kingdom Metazoa; phylum Arthropoda; class Insecta; order Hymenoptera; family Eupelmidae; genus Anastatus; species Anastatus disparis. The sequence continues at coordinate 6,868 of JAFFSR010000313.1, forward strand.
TTGATACACTTTGATACACTTTCGTATGATTTGGATACATTTACCATTTTCACTGGGGAATAAAAATAAACATTGACGAAGGAATGTGAATAAATACTAATCTATATTTTCTCGCCACGTGGCAAAAGTGAGGTTATGATTTTACCTATGATCTGAAAAATTAAGGACTCATTACTAAAAACTTATATAACTAGTCAAAAAGTTGTCCACAGCTTACCTAATTTTTAGATAGCTGTTACTGATTTTTCTCTCCGTTTACTTAAAATGCGTATTTTTTTTGGCTAAATACAAAAATTTTGAACAACATTTTTATAATAGCATTTTTTGCCTATAAGATGCTAACCAATATACCAAAAAATTTGAGCTCTGCAGATTCAGCAAAAAATTGCCATTTATTCGCCAATATTGACATGACAAAATATTACTATTGAAAATGGTCATAAATTGTTGTTTACACCATTTTTAATGTTCAAATTTCTACCAGGGTTACGAACTTCATATTAAAAAGAATGAATTAAATACGGAAGTACTCGATATAGTTTACTGGATATAGTTTGTATCCGAAAATGATTATATATAACTTTTGTATAACTCTATAAAACTAGATACAAAATATAACAAAAAATCTTTTTAAAATTTATAAAGAAATTATAGACAATTAAATATTCAAAACAAAAAAATTAGAAAGTGAACAAATTTTGATGAAATGTTTAATTAAATTAAACATTTATGTTCAATTAATTTTTTTATGTTTAATTAATCGTAACACGATTTTTCAATAGACGCTTGAATACATTAATTACAAAATAACGTAAATTTTTGTCACTTCCTGAAGATGATGTCCAGGTGACTTGGACAACCTCTAGGTCGACGAAACATCATTCAGAAAGTGCATCTAGTATTATAATTGAAATTAAAAAATTTTTTGTCACTTCCTGGAGATGATGTCCAGGTTTTAATAAACTTTGATATCTAATCATCTTTTCAATCATTATATTTTAACATAAATAAATTTGTAAAATTTACAAATTTTATTTTTCAATATTTTTTATTATTCCTGAAGTATGTTAAAATTTTACTTGAAAAGTACACAAAATTGTTTGTAAATTTTAACACAAAAAAATTAGTTATCTGTAACACTCATGTGTATTAAAATTACAATTTTTTACAGTGAGATAACACATTTCCTACAAAAATATTATTATTTAACTTTTATCAATAAAATATCTATGAAAACTTTTTATTAAATCAATATATATCATTTATGATGATATCGTTGTAAAACTTTTTCTATTTTTGTTTAAATCTTTCGTAAGAACAATTATAAAGCTAAATAAAGTAATAAAAAAGTTGAAAATATTAAAATAATTTTTGGAGATATACAATTGGAAAACATAAGGCTTTTACACATTAAACCATAAAAATTTTTTTTAATATACTATATTTTATATAATATTCTGCCTCTTAAAATTATTATTGTACATTTTGTTTAAATATTACATATAATATATGTCTCTCCACTTCTTGAAGCTATTTGTTTATGTAATTATAGGTAATTTATTAAATTTAAATTATTACATATATCATATTGATCGTACAATGATAAATAAGAACAGTAACTTTTTCAGTAACATTTTTAATTGCTTGTAATCAAGGAAATATTGAGCATTATAAAATTCTGGGGTTTCCCATATTTTTACATCTGAAAATTTATCCTAAAGTTTGAGCAAAATCCATGATCCGGAGACCTGAACCCTCCTAGTTAGTTTACTCATGTCTTTCAAATTATTATTTTCGAGAATAATTACATTTTAATACCTTATGATAATGAAACTATTATAGGATTAAACAGGTATAAAATAATAAAATTTTTTATTGCGTATTATGTGAATCCCGGCCAGGTACCTCTAACTGAATCCTGGCCAGGTACCTCTAACTTTTTTTCGAAAGAAAATTAGTGTATGTGCCATTTATATCGCGACTCTCAAAAATCCGACCTCATTGGGTATCGGTTGATTGTTGGTCACAAAAGTGGCTGATTATCCATCGGTAGTCAAAGTTTTCGGTATGGTGGGTCTGACAGTTCTAGCCTGATGTAATGTGTTAAACGGTACCGGGCGGGGGACTCCCTTGACTTCATCATGGTAAAAGGTTAATCATATAGAGGACAATATCCTTTATATATTAATCTTTTAAAAAAAAAAAAAAAAAAAAAAAATTCGTATTATGTCATTAATATATTTATTTATTTCATTCACCAATTAAGATTTATATGTATTTATCATTATAAATATTTTTTATTTAATCCTGTTGGTAATAAAGAATTATAATGGAATACCTAAGGATTAATAGCTGCAAATGAGTTATAAAATTTTGTATGAAAAGTCGAGTATAGAATTAAAAGAGGGAGGCACATATATCTCCCCACCAACTCAAAAAACTTCTTACCTTTTAGCCTTTGGAGTGGGAGTAGTCAAAGTCCAATCAAATATAAATATTATTTTTGGAAACAATAGAGTGGAGAAAGTCTTCGTCACAGCCATCAAATTTTTCGCATAAATAGATGATTGTGTGAAGAAAAATTATAATTTTAAAGAAAAATTCTCTCAAAATAACATCTACTTAGTCCTGTTAAGCACTTTTTCTCTCTTGGTAAATTTGTAACAAGACAGTTTTTTTCATAACAGATTTTCAAAATACTGTTCAATCCAGTTCAAAGAAATTTCATCTTTTTCTCTATCATTCCATACCAAGTGTAAAATAACTGAAATCTTCAATAAAAAAACGTAAGTTGCAATAGTATTAAAATTTTTTCTTTATTTTTTTACGATTTTGAAAATAAGTTTTAGAAATACTACCAGATAGACATTGAATCATATAGAATGTTTTTAAAATCCTCCTATGAGAATGATTGAAACAGCAGAATTATCCAATAGAGCTATGTAATTTAATTGAGCATGTTCTGCAAGTCCAATTCAATTTAACGTGGATCTGTTTCATAAGTAAAAGATATTAGCTAATTTCAAATTTTGAATGTATATAAACACGTTTGATTAAATACATTGATACATAATAATATTAATTATATTAATTTTTATCACAAGTATGATATTGAATATCTTAAAAGTTTGTGTCGTTCGATTATTTTAATATTTAATGTATGTAAAATATTATATTTTAATTGATAAAGAAATTATTTAATAAAAATATGAACATAATATTGATGTAACTAATTACAACTTTATTATATTTATATTCTGTTTTTTTTTTTAATTTATGAATTTTAAGCAATCAATTCCTTATCTGCATAAAGTAAAATATCTATTTCATCATAACTTATTTTTAAAAATACTTATTTTTTTAACGATAATTTGTATGTAACTAATAAAAATAAAAATAATAGATTGTTGCAAATAAATTATAATAAGTTTTATCTAAACTTTAGAGATAATTAAAATTCATATATCACTGTATATTTTACTGTTATTTGACTTCAATAATTAATAATTTCTAATCAAACGTGTTTACAAATTTTGAAAATTTGAAATCAGCTGATATTTTTTACTTACGGAGCGTAGCGAATTTTCTAACGGATCAATGTCTGTCGGGTATACATTATTGGTACTTCAAATGGATATGTATAGACCCAATAAACACAGAGTTCTTGAAGTTATCTCTAAAGAAATCTTATTTCAGATTCCTTTAAGAATTATCTAAAAGTATCATATAAGATATCTTTTAGCATTTTCTAAAAGAAATCTTCACAAAAGTAATCTTTAAGAAAGCTTTTTCAAGCCTTAAGAAATATAAAAAATTCTTAAAGAAATATTTATTTAGAATTCTCAAAAGAAATCTAAAACTTTTACTCAAAGAAATCTTTTCTAAGAATTCTATTGCGACATCTTCAAAAATATCAATCAAAGTCAACTTTTTTTGCAAATTTATAAGAAATCTTAAGTTGTTATCTTAAAGAAATCTTCAGCCAGAATTCTATTGTGAATTCTTTTATAAGATAAATTAAAGCAATTTTCGATTCAAATAATTTTTTCAGAGTACTAACGTTTTTAACTGTTATTTTCTTAATTTTGCGATCCCTTATTCAAATTTCGGAGATGCAGATGTAAAAGATATTCCGTGTTTGTTTGCAGAAGCTCTTCGATTTACGGAGAGTCGATACTTATATTTTTGGATCTTCCCTTAGAAAGAAAATAATTACCAAGTTATTAACTTGTGGAATAAAATAAATTTAGAACTTTTCCCGAATCTCCTGAAGAAAACTTTGAGAAGACTAAAACTATGATTTCTGAATAACAGAAATATATCATAAAGAATTCGTTAAGAAATCTTTAAAAAACCTCTAGAATTTATAGAAATCTGTCACAAAGAAATCTTTAAGTATTATTAAAGTGAATTTTCAAGATTTCTGTAAAGTTTGCTTTTGGTTGGATATAAGAAATCTTTAAGCGTTATTTTGGTCTTCTTTCAGAATTTCTTAAAAGATTTCTTCTATCTTTTAAAGATATCTTTTAGAACGCTTCAAGTCTTCTTTTTATTTATTGGGATACACTCGTTAACACCATATTTCCCCATTATATCTGTCCATTTGAAATTCTAATTGTGATGCGCAGGCGCAAGCCTCGAGACAAGAAGCGGAACGATAGTGGAACATGAAACATTTAAGGCTCGAATTTATAGTCGACACTCAGCACTCAAACATCATTTTATCTTTATTTTTCTTACGGTAAAAGAGTAAGATAGAATGATGTTTGAGTGCTAAGTGTGACAATAAATTCGAGCCTAGATCATTTAAAAAATATCAAAGCTTAATTTGTAATAAATTAATTATTTAATACAATTCTTAATAAAAAATACCAACAGGGGGGCTGCTCCGGAGCGATAAACTTAGTGTATTGATATGCTATCTTTGTTCAGCACATTGATTTCATATCTTCTGTCTCTGTGATATAGAGTTGTGCAATTTTCTAGAGCAACTCCCCTGAACAAGCAAATCTGTAACACCAAAGAAGATAGACGCTTATAGAAGGATACTTCTGGGTAAAATTTTTCGTCCGAAACGCTGGGTAACACTAATATTGTTTGTATATCTATACATATGAAAAATTTGATATATACAGATATAAAAATACATGGGATCTAGTGGCACCCTCAGTAGCTGGGTAACTCATTTTTGGCAGAAATTTCCCATTTAAGAGTACGCTTCTATAAGCGTCTATATTCGTTGGTAACACTATTCAAAATACAAATCGTGCAGTAAAACATTACGATTTAATGAATGAATGCATATGCCCCAAGCACAATAGTCCGCAATTTGTTCGGCGGACACGCCAATCCACTAGATCGTGCCTAGGGGAATTTTTAGAGCCAACTGTAAAAAATAAATTGCGGAATATTTTGCTTAGGGCATAGGGCGATTCTTCATATAACCCGTACCCGTGCGATTGTATAGGCGAGTACTTTATCTTCACTATTTTTACCATCTATGATGAGTTCGATAGTAGATAGAAACTCATCATAGATGGTAAAGTAGTGAAGATAAAGTACTCGCCTATACAATCGCACGGGTACGGGTTATATGAAGAATCGCCCTAATGCCTGAAATTGAATTTATTTTCTTACAGTTGGCTCTAAAAATTCCCTAGGCACGATCTAGTGAATTGGCGTGTCCGCCGAACAAATTGCGGACTGTTGTGCTTGGGACAATAAAGATACAATTTTTACAATTATAATTTGTTGATATATAACTAAAAAAATAATAAACGAGCAAATTATTAAAATACACGAATAAAATGAGCATTGCGCACTTCACGAAGCTCGCGTAATTTATATAGTCGCGCTTTTACACTTTTCTATTTGGACTTGCTTTGTTGAGAATCAGCATTGTAAAATTGTTCTTTCCATTTTATACAGTATATGAGATCGCCGTCGAGGCGTTACCGCGCCTCTCAATATGGGATCTCTTTTTACGATTGCTCTTCTATCTATTTATAATGAATCTATGGTTTTAACTTAACTTTTCAATTGCTGTTTTGCAGGACTATAGTTAGTGACCAATTTCATCGTCTACGCTCTTGCGTATATTAAAAATGAATTATAGAATGCCTAATAAACCTAAGTCTTTTTGGAGAGGACGTGGACGTACAGGTTATCCTGAAGAAAAACAATATAATGGTAATGTTAATTATTTATTTTCATTTTAAGTGTAATTTTTTTTTTGTTCATAACCTTTTCTTGAATCAACAGTGAATTTTAATTAGGAAATTTTTTTATACTAATTAACTATTACAATAAGTTTTTATTAATTTTCACAAATTTAGCATGATAATTTTATTAGCTTTGTTTTTCTATTTTAACAATGAAAATAAAATTTTGTCTTAACAGGTCATGATGACAGAGTTGGTCGACCAAATAATAACATGGGTTTTCAGTGTAGTCAATCAACAAAGTTTAGAATTAATAAACCTCGTGTTTCTTTTAAACAAAATTATAAACCAGATCAAAGGAAAAAAATGCTCTCATAAAACAACAGTTAGATGATGATGTGTCAATGTCATCTGGTTCTAATAACAATAATCGACAAGTAGTTCACAGAGGTAGAGGTAAAGGTTTCATTAGAGGAAGAAATAGTCCATTACCTCCAGGAAATATAAGAGATGGTCGTCCAAGACTACCTAATGAGTCAAACTGGTATAAAGTTAATGTGAGTATTTTAATTTTTCAATTTTATGATTATAATTGTAAATAATTCCAAATATTTATAAAAATAATCTAATATCGAAACTTTTATCAGATTCCACAAGGACAAAACTATACAAAAGAATTTATTCTTGGAAATTTACTTAGCTACATAGATCCCTTTACTTTTACGCCAATTATGGTATGTATTAATTATTATACATTTTTCAACATAATTTTATAATATACAAGATATAAATATAACCAATATCTCTTCATTTTCCAGTATAAAATATTTGAAAACAAAGTAATTTTCTTTGTTGAAGATCATAAAATTGCTGCAAAATTAGCTGATTGTAATAACAAATTTATAACAAGTGATGGTCACAAAATGCAAGTTATTGTTTCTTCATGTTTTGAACCTCGTACTGAAATCAGTAATGTACTCAAGGAGAGATTAAAACAAGCTATGGAAAAGAGATATATGCAAGCAACAAATGCTTTGAATTTATCAAAATTTCATCATGATCCTGGTAAATATAAAATTTTTTTATGAAATAAATTATTATTTGAATCATACTTGCTCATACTAACAGAATTGCAATAACTTTATTTTTTTTATTCTAGATCTTGCTGCTGATTATTGGTGTCCATTAGCTCGACCTGATATGTTAAGAGCAGTATTAGATATTGTTCAAGAACATATTCCCAACTTGGAAGCATTAAATTTGGATTCTAATAAATTAATAAAGACCGAGAGGCTTGGCTTTCTTGCTGACAAATTTCCAAAATTAAAGATACTTCACATCGGTGACAATAGAGTATGCAATTATATTCAAATAAAATTATTAAATTTTCACAAACACAACAGTACATTAGAATTATTATAAACACATCACATTTTATTTCAGATCAGGGAAGTGAGCCATTTAAATGTATTTAAAAATCTACAATTAGACGAATTACGTTTGGAAGGAAATCCTGTATGTAATAAATATAAAAATAGACAAGAGGATTATGTCAATGATATAAGAAAAACTTTTCCTAAACTTCTAAAATTGGATGGAATAGATTTACCACCTCCAATTGTATTTGACGTAGAGGATCAAAAGCTTAAACTGCCACCTACACAAAGAATGTACATTATACAATCAAATGCACCAGCTCAAGATGTAGCTTCTCGATTTCTGGAGCAATATTTTACAATATTTGATAGTGATAATCGACAGGGGCTGCTTGTTGCATATCATGAAAATGCATGTTTTAGTATGACAACAAATATTCCTGCAAGTTCTAGCAAGTAAGTATTTCTTAAATATCTAACTTACAATTTACTCTCCTTACCTGTATAATATTATTTATGTTTGCAATCTTCCAAAACATAAGTTTATTGCACTTAAATTTTTACAAAAATGAATTTATTTTCCTCTTATTTTATTTTATTACAATCATCGTTTGTTTTAATTATAAAATTAAATAAAAATATAGTAGTGTATTATTATGAATGATAGTTACTTATAAATGACTTGAAAAATATTTTTAATTTTGTAATTAAACTTATTTTTATGAAAAAGTTTTTATGAAAAAATTCAAGTATTTACATTTAACTCTTTAATATACCATTATTATACATTAAGAGATATATATTCCAAAATTCTGCATAATAGAAGACAAAAATATATACAATTACCAAAAATAAATAAAGCAATAAGTGGAAAAAATAGTTACATTGTAGCTATTAAAGCTTTTAATCATTTATCGAATGATCTCAAAGTCATGTTCTATACTAAAGACACTATAAAACGTAAATTGAAATCAGTGATTTATAGTATAGCTTAAATTGTTTTGATTTCTGTATATTATATTATTTAAAATGTTGAAATTTTATAATATTGTTTTTTTTTCTCTGCTTTTTGTTTAGTTATAAGTTTTTCTTTTATACCAGCCTATGTACAGGTAATCTTGTTTACCTCTATAGGATTCATGTCACGAGCTACAGTTTATTATGTAAATTATTTCTGGTTTCAATAAAAAAAAAGAATATGTTTTTTTGATTTCTTGATCTTTTGAAAACACACATGTAATAAAACAAAAAATATATAATTAAAATTATGTTTCAGGTTCAGTCAATACTTAGAAGAAAGTCGAAATTTATACAGAGTTTCAGATTCTAACAAAAGAAGAAAATTATTAAAACAAGGAAGATTACCAGTAGTTTCCTTTATATCTGAAATGCCACGTACAAAACATGATTTATCTAGTTTTACAATGGATATTCCTCTATTCACTGTCAGTATTTTCTTTAATTTTGTTATAATTTTTTCTAATAGAAATATAATTAAGAAACACGTTTTTAATTTTCAGGATGGAATGATGATGATTATCATCGTTATAACAGGACTATTCAAAGAATTGAACAACAAAGATAACAAAGAAATTATACGTCATTTTAATCGAACTTTCATTATTATTCCACAAGGAGATGGTTTTTGTATAAGCAATGAACAGTTGCATATCAATAATCCAACACCAAATCAAGAAAAACAGTTTAATAGTGTTATTCCAGTTACTCAACCAACTCCTGGACCTTCCACAGTACCTGCCCCTGTTAGTGCAGTACCAATAACAGAAGAAGTGAAGCAACAAATGATTATGGCATTAAGTCAACAGACTAATATGAATATTCAATATAGTTTGGAATGTTTAGAAGCCAATCAATGGAATATTGAAAATGCTCATGCAGCATATCACGCAGCTCTAACAGAAGGGAAAATATCGCCTGCTGCATTTATAAAATAAATCTGTAATATTAATTTAAATTTTTACAAACAGAAACTTATATGATGAATCAAACTGTAAAATACGTGAATATTGTTTAAGAGCATTTGTGTAAGTGACACATATGTAAATGACATTCGAATAACTCATTTGCATATGTTTGATTTTGAAATGAATGAGTGTTCTACATTTGTGATGACTTGTTTCATAAATAATTTTTTAATTATATTTTTTAAGGGCTGTGCTGGTTTACAATAACCGTTATAAGACCCTATTAAAATAGTTTCTTTTTGGTTTGTTAATTGCCAAAAGTTAATACCAAAAATATTTTCTTGGTACATAAAATATAAAATATTTTTTCTAAAAATATATTAGAATGAAATTCTCAATCTTTGTTAACGAAATTCGCAGTAAGTTCTATTATGACTCGATTAAAAGATTAAGATGTTTCAATAAGTTTATTTAAAAGTAATATGTATATTACATATTATATAAAGTAGTTTATATAAGTATCAAATTTATTCAGTGCATTATTATCGTGAATGAAAATACACGAAAAAGGTCTATTTTCATACATGAGTATTTATTAGTTTCTACATTGCTATGTATTTTTGTTTAATAACTTAACTTTTATTCTAAAATATGTATGTATTACATTCTGTTCTGTAATTGCCAATCATGTAAATACTTAAATTCCTGTAACGATGACTGAAAGTTAATCTATCAATTGTCTGATAACTAGACAAATTTGTTAAGTAAGTGTAAATAAAATAAAAAAAAAAGAAGTTTTTTATAAATATAAATTGTTTTATGTCTGTTACACCTTCCTCAACTTTATTAACTAAAATCCTAATTAAGAATTCTTCTAAACTCCAATTCTTCTATAGAATTTTCATATTTACTATCACTTTTATTAACATTTAAATAATGCAATTCTAATTTTTGTTTCCTTTGGAAAAATCCCATCTGAAATAATATATTTTTTTTAAATAATTTATATTTAATTAAAAATTTTTATAATAATTATAAAATTCTCACTAACATAGTACAATACCAATGTAATAAAGGATAATGTTATCAAAGCAATAAATATAGATATTAGAATCATCCATACACTTAATTGCCTTGTACCAGCTGTTTCTTCCACGATATCGAATATTGTAAATACTTCCGTTTGGGCTGTATTATTTGATGGTCTTACAACATTAACACGTGCTCTTGTACCCAACTGAAGAATCGTTTTAATATTTAAGTTTTTTTCAAGTTCTTTTAAATTTACAGTAAAATTTAATACAATTGTACCAATATCTTGAGCTGATTTTAAGTTCGTAATGTCACACTCAATAGTTCCACATTCTACCCTGTCATTCAAACAGTCTATGTTTATCATTTGATTATTTGCAATTTCTTGAAAATCATCTTTCGATTCATTAAATTTCAATCGATCAATCACGTCGTCTGCAAAGCGTTTTCTACTATTTAATAATAAACTTGATTTATCGTGTTTATTATTATTGTTTTCAATCATATTTAAAGCATCCAATGATTTTAAAGACGAGTCAAATGGAATACCTTTACTAACGCAATTATAGACTGAATCATTGATTTTAATCTACGAGTTAAATAAATAAATAAGTAATTATACAGATTAAATTTTAATAAAAATTTTAAATTACTTGTGGTTTATATAGGTTCAAAAACGAATGACTATTTTTTATTTTTGCAGGAATTTCAATAATAACTTGTCCTTGATTTATCGGAGTTTTGCCGTACTTAAATATCTTATACACATGCTGAAAGCTGATATTTGAATTCTTTTTTGAATTATTTGTTAAATAATAAATGTCCTCATCGGTATTTCTGCAACAAAAACGAAATATAAAATCTTCAATGTTAGTATAGTTTAAAATGTTTGACTTACCCTGTGATCGAAACCGAAATATTACTTTTCAAATAAATAGGAACCGAAATTTGTTTTGTCTTGTTATTACCAGTTTGGCTTGTTACTGTTAAATTGACGAATAACTTTTGTTTGTTAATATCGCTTATGTTGTGAGTTTCAAAATATTTCATATCCAAATTTAAACTTATTATTTTCTATAGTCGATCAAGTATTTATTAATTAAAATTACCAAATTTGATCATTATAAAATTTGATTTTTATAAAATTTAATAAACATTACCTGCATTCCATTGTTAAATGGATTACCAACAGCACAAGTTATAATAAATAAATTTTCGGAAAAACCTTCTTGACAATTTGGTAAGATACTTTTTAAATGAATGCCTTTTGAAAGCTGGAAATTTGCTGTTGCTAAATAAGCAGGATCACCGTGATTTTGAAATTTTGCCTCAATTGTTATATCTCCTGATCCAATTTCCCATGTATTATTATGTCTGTAATTAGATTTTAATTAAAATTACTATATAATAAAAAATAAAGACGCGTTTGTGACTCACTAGGAGAGTGTCATACCTCCGGATCACGGATTTTGCTTAAACTTCGGGATAAGTTTTTAGATGATAAAATATGGAAAAAGCTAAAGTTATAGTCATAAATACTCAATATTTCCCTTAGTTACAGGCAATCAAAGAAAATCACTAAAAAGTTACTAGATTTTCAAACGCTTACAGTCTCTTAGCATTGATACTTAGGAGGATGAAACTTTTTTTAAATGAAAGCTGAACTCAAATCCTTTCGAATTAGTAGTTATAGCATGTCAAAATATTATTTTTTCCCAAAGTTAGAGCATGATAAACATTGGACCTGATTTTTCTTTTAAAAACATTAATTAATAATAAAAGCTAAAATTAGGTCCAATCCTTATTACGCTCTAACTTTGGGGAAAAATAATATTTTGATATGCTGTAACTACTGTTTCGAAAGGATTTGAGCTCAGCTTTAATTTAAAAACAGTTTCAAGCTTGTAGCTATCGATGCTAAAGAACTATATGCGTTTAAAAATCTAGTAACTTTTTTAGTGATTTTTTTAATTGCCTGCAAACTAGGAAATATTGAGTATTTATGACTATAACTTTAGCTTTTTCCATATTTTATCATCTGAAAACTTATCCCGAAGTTTGAGCAAAATCCGTGATCCGGAGGTGTGACACTCTCCTAGTCAGTCGGCTAAGGCGTGCGACAGCGCGCTTAGAAGGCTGAAATTCGTTCGCTCTCGAGGTAGCAGGTTCAAATCCCCGTCAGCCCGAGAAATTATCGGAGTCATTTGACACATGTTCTCCAGTTTTTTGGTGATGGGAATTTGCTTGCTAACTGACAAAAAGAAAAATAGAGTAAAAGTACAGTTTCACGAGTTTTCCCGTACAATAGTCGCTAATACTCGAAAGAGACATGCAACTTTGAAAATTGGGATCGATATGAAATTATACGAATAAAACGTGCGTATATGTAATCAAGTTAAGAGTTTTCTCTGCAACTTTTAAATGAATCAGAGTAATTAAAATTGTATATTGTTCAATACAATAGAAAAATTTTATTTACTAACCAGGAGAAGTTATGACCTTCGAGTCACAGATCTTAATGAAACTAAAAGTACCAAAAATCATCTAAATTCTGGACGGTGAATTTTGGTACATTTTTGCTGATCAACTTTAAACAAGCATATCTCTGGTTCTAATTATTATTTCTCAATTCTGAAAATAGCAAATTAAAGCTGGCTTTCTCTACTTTTATTTTAGTTTCTGTTAATTTATTAAAGACATTTCAAGCCTGAATTATTCACATTTTGATTGGAAGCTCTTTTTTTACATTTTTCTTAAAATAAGACTAGAAACGTCTATAATTTCAGTTTTTCGAAGCGTTAGATCGTACCGTTCTGGGTTTACTAATATTTTGGCACCTAAAAACATATCCCAAAGTCCCATCAAGATCTGTGACCCGAAGGTCATAACCTTTTCTGGTAATATTAAAAATTTAAAAAATTTAAATTTACTAAGATTTAGTATGAAATTCTTGTTATGTTAAGTAAAAATCAATATAATCTTCCATTATAATTTTATTCTTTATTTCTTGACTGACAATATTTGATACATGAAACATTTTTGTTGACCTTATTAATATTTTAACATCATTTTCATTGGTAATATGATTTTCTTAAGTTTATCAAAAATTAAAAATTCTGTTTATAGGTATATTTAAATGAATGAAAATTCATTAAAATTACTTATGTTCATTCTTTTATACGTCCAATTTACTATTGATATATCATGTAAAACATTTTGTACTTTATTTAATTACATTCACTAATTCTTTCAATTTTTTACTAAAGAGCTTTTATGAAATTTTATGTAAAGTATTTTTTACTTGAGTTTATACTACAAAAAGGTATATGCTATCCTTTAATATTTTATAAGAATTCTTTTAATTCGATAAATTCTATGAGAAAGCAGAGTGTTAGAACAATTGGTAGTGTTTTTTTTATATCAAATATCTTAATTTTAAAATCATAAATTCAAATTGATTAAAAAAATCCTTTCGATTTTCGTTGGCGAAAGAAGTAATTTTACGCAAGTACAATCATATAAACAATATTAATCGAAATAAATAGTGGCCAGTCATACTATTTCTTGAACTTGTGTGATTAAGTAATTTTTATTATAAATGTTAAACAATTTGTAAATAAAATTTACAAATTGTATGAGTAAATTATCATAATACTTACCCTGACACCGTACAATGACGTTGTCACAGAAATATCCGAATCACACACACTATTTTTACATCCAATTTCATAAGGTACTGATAACTTAATTGGTTTTGGTATTTGTTCTATATACTTAATAGGACAAAATTTACAAAAATTATCTGTAACAATAATATAAAAAACAAAAATAAACGTACAAATCAATATCTTTATTTTTTAAATATAAAAATTTTTACTTACGATTTGTACTATTTTTTATAAATTTTACATCATAACTTTCTAATTTATACGTAAGCATAATATCTACTGGATCAACCGTATTCAAAATATTTGCCTACAATATAATACTAAAATATCAATTTAACATTTTTTAAATATTTTTTAATATTAACTCTTTCAGAATTGAATTTTTATTTCTTTGAAGAACATGTTCTGGTAACCATTTTAGAATAATTAGTGTTCATTTTTTAAGCGATTTTTGCAGTAAAATTTTTTTTCTAAATTTCCTCAATTCTTTCATCATATGAATAATAATTTATATGAGAGTATCAGGGTATTGGGACGCAATTTTGCTCAAATTTTGGAAGATGATTTGGATATAAAAATATGGACTCTAACGCTCAATATTTCCCTAGTGACAGGCAATTAAAGAAAATCACTATAAAAGTTACTAGATTTTTAAACGCTTATAGTTCTTCAGCATTAATAATTAGAAGCTCAAAACTTATTTTTAAATGAAAGCTGAGTTCAAATCCTTTCGAAATAGTAGTTACAGCATATAAAAATATTATTTTTTTCCCAAAATTATAAAGCAATGAAAATTGGACCTAAAATTCTTCTTCATGATGTTAATTAATAATAAATGCTAAAATTTGGTCCAATTTTCATCGCTCTATAATTTTGGAAAAAAAATAATATTTTTATATGCTGTAACTGCTATTTCGAAAGGATTTGAACTCAGCTTTCATTTAAAAAAAGTTTTCAGCTTCTAATTATTAATGCTGAAGAACTATAAGCGTTTAAAAATCTAGTAACTTTTATAGTGATTTTATTTAATTGCCTGTAACTAGGGAAATATTGAGTGTTAGAGTCCATATTTTTATATCTAAAATCATCTCCCAAAATTTGAGCAAAATTTTCGTCCCAATACCCTGACACTCTCCTTATTAGATCCCCAGTTAGAGGTTAGAAACAGCCTACTTTAAGCTAATCCATATATTTATTTAAACAAATTTTAAGTTACTTTCGTACAATTTCAAAAGAAAAATCATCGATGTACATCATAATAATGCACATTCGGTCTGAAAGGGTTGGAAATAATTAACTTTAAAAAATTTATTTACCTTTGGATTAAAATGAGAAGTAATACATCCATTCCACGTAGAGCTTGTGGCACGTGTGAAATTTCGTTGTGATGAATAACGGTACTGAAATATTTTATATGTATCATTTGTATTTGAATAGTCCAAACTACATAGTCGTAGTTGTAACGCTTATGCTTCGAATCCACAACCACAAACAAAGTATAATCTAAAAAGTTTGTATGTAATATATACACATACGCATAATATTTTCAAAGTATTTAATTTCTTAATTTTTACGTATATTTATTTACTTTTCAATATCTGTGAATTAAAGTTTTTATAAGTTTTTAAACAAAACTCAGGTGAAACACGTTGACTAATTTTTTTTATTGTAGCTGGTTGTATTTTTAAATTCAATGGAGATCTTTCAACTGGTATTGCCCTAAGTATAACAGCATGACCAGATTTAAGAGCTCCAACAGCAACATCTGCAAATCTAATAGATAAACAATCTTTTTTGTTTTTATTTTTAAAAATATAAATATTTGATTGCAATAAATTTTCAATTGATTTAATTATATCACACTACCCATTATCATCTATATCAGCTAAATTAGAAATGGAAAATCCAAATCCCTTAATTTTAGGTGATATCTCAACAGCTGATATTCTTTGTGAAACTTTCAACTCATTTTTTTCGTCAAGTATACCATATCCATTGTAGACATAAATTACTCCAGAATCTTCCCAAGGTGCTCCAACAATTAAATCTTTAATTATACAAATAAATGTAAAATAAATTATAACAGTTCATTGTTTTTTTATACCTGAAAATCCATCACGATCTAAATCTCCACATGAAAGTGAATAGCCAAATTGAGCTCTCTTTGTAAATCCTTCAATTACTGGAATATAATCCAAAAACCCCTAAAATTGCATACGTTTAATAAAATGATAAATCTTAATAAAATTCTATATGGAAATAATTTTTTTAAATAACTATAAAGAACTGTAGATAAGTGTAAATATCTTTGAATGATTGTTAAGAAATATCAGTATTGGGGCATAAAAAAAGTTAATAACATTTATATTTTTAGAATTTTAAAAATATTTTATGCTTAGAAATAATTTATTCATGACAATAATTTTTGTAAATAACTGTAAATTCATACATTTTTTAACAGCTTAAAATTTTTACAATTATTTAAATAAATTATTTACATATAGAATTTATCCAAGCAAAAGCTTGAAAAATTTTTGTACGTTTTGATTTCCTAAATAAATGTAAACTTTGCCATTTTTATCGCCATAATTTGGAGATCCAATGATAAGATCATCAAAACCGTCATTGTTTAAATCACCACTTGTCAAACTTGCTCCGAAAGATTCACCCTTCTTGCGTCCATAAAGAAGTGTTATGAATGGAGAATTAACTGAACTGCTATTGATTATGCCAACCTTTGATTGATAATAGATTATTTTAACATTTAATACAATTATACTTTTTTATTTGAATCTATCCTCTTTACCTTGCCCATCATAGATTTCCAAGCTGGTGCTCCACTGACAAAAAGTACTTCATTCTTTCCAAAATAATAACCCGAAGTTACAGCATAGCCTATTAAAAATTAAATTTTACATAAGAACCTTGTATATAAATCATATAAACATTTTTTGTAACTATAATGCAAATTGTATCAAAAAATTATTCTGCACAATATAAATACAATATCTATACGATTGCAAGTAGTTGTATGCAGATTGTATAGAATTTTACAAAATTTATTAATTTTTATAAAATAGTTGCAAATATTTCTATAAAATTTTTATTTAATATTTATACATCCTATAATAAATAAAGCCACCAGCAATAAAAGAAGCCACCCTTGAGAAATCAAGTACTAACTTAAAAGTTTTGTATCTCGCGAAATAATGGTCATACAGAATTGTAC
The DNA here is from genome assembly GCA_017163975.1 of Anastatus disparis. Lineage (NCBI taxonomy): Eukaryota > Metazoa > Arthropoda > Insecta > Hymenoptera > Eupelmidae > Anastatus > Anastatus disparis. The sequence goes on from JAFFSR010000313.1 coordinate 24,259, forward strand.
GACATTTCACTTTGAAGGTAGTTATGGGGTCTTTTAATAGTATGTTGTCAATTCAATTTAAAATAGTTTTCTGGTAAATATAATGACTGGTAAATAGAAAAATAATTCTTTTACGACATTGTTAAAGTTTGAAACATTTTTGGAAAATTTTATACACAATTAGTTTTGAAGATATTCTACTGAACTTCAAAACAATTTTTATTTTTCTCCTTAAATTCGAAATTGACCGAGATATGTCAGTTTTTATGAAAATGGGGCTTTTTATTTTTTTTGATATCTTTTAATTATTATAGAAGATACGAAAAATGCCAAATAAAAAAGAACGTATTGAAGATAAACATAAATTTTAAGTAAATCAATGCTACATAAAAAATTTTTTATGCTTATTACAAACAGTTGCTAAACGCACAGATGGTGAATGCAGCATGCAGTTCTGAGTAATAATAGGAACATAAAAATACTTGCCAACTAACCTATGCTGTCTCGAGGGTACAAGAAATGAAAATCCACGCACCAATTTTGATATAAAAATAATATAATAATATAATAATAATAATAATAATAATAATAATATAATATTAATTATAATTTAATATTTTAATATGATAACAATATAAAAAAAATTAAAATGCTCAAAAAATTTTGATAAAATTCAAGGTCATATCTCGGTCAATTTTGGACCTAAGGAGAAAAATCCTGAAGTTAATACTTCATTTCTCAAAGGTGATTCCGTTTTATTAGCGGCTACTGTATTTACACAATATTTACAATCATCATGTGAGCTTATTTTAGCTAAATGTTTTATAAAATATCAGTATCAAATAATTTATATATCTTACCAAATTCTGCTTCTTCACTTTCTTCTCTTGGAATGGCAAATGTTTTTCGCTTATTGTCTTGAATAATACTTATCGATCCTGTAAATTGATTCGTGGGGTTCCTGACAATCATTGAAGTATTTTTAAGCAAAGATCTAATCATCGATTCACTTCTATCTTGCACATTCAGTTTCATGGCAGGCTATAAATGTATGCTAATTTAAAATAAGATAGTTTAGAAAAAATTTAAAAAAGGTTTGATTTATGTACAAATTGTAACCATAAAGTATTTCGTAATAATTAATAATTTGATACCATATTTTTTAACGTTTTTGTACACTGTTAAAAAATTGAATTTTGCTTCCGTACGTTTATGAAATTTTTATTTTTACTTTAAATTACATGCAATTATTTGTACAGTTAAACTACGGTAAAATTATTAATTTTCATGTACAAACTTGAAGCAAGCTTCCAGTTTTGCATTAAATTTGCATTAAATTTCATTTTTTTAACAGTGTACCCAAAATTGTTTTTGTATATTGCTCTATACGTGATGGGAAAAACGAAACTCTTTTCAAAATGAAAAAAATCAAATTGTAATAGAAATTATTATTGGAGCTTATATTAACATTATTTGAGCAAAAATATAAATAACTTTAAATTTTATATGTATTTTATAATTACTGAAATGCCAACAGCAATATTTTGAGAATATCCATATTGAGGATTGAACCAAAGGGGAGAGCTGAAATCTTTATGTAAATTATTATTATTAATTTAAGTTATTTTTGTATCGTATTTATTATAAATAGATATATATTACTATAAGAAGTCAAACTGTCAGTTTCGATCTGTAAAAAAGAACCATCGGTTAACTTTGAATAATAGTAACAAATTCCTTGGATGGTTTCGTGGTATTGATCGGTAAATGGCTTGAATAAATTTATTTTTGTACGTGGTGCACAAATCTATAAATAAATTCATAAAACATATAAATAAATAAAATATTAAATAAAAAAGTAAAAAAAAAACTAAATTTACTTTTAAAAGAGTTGGATGAATAGCGACAATCGATGCTCCAAACCAACCAGTATCTTTAATTACTTTTGCAGACATTCCTATTTGGTTAACAACAATGTCTGGAGTGGAATCCATTGTAGGACTAATAATGTCACATTTTCCAGACATAGAACATTCATAAGTAATACCAGGTTCTTTTACTGGTTTTCCTAAATCTGAATACTTTCCTTTTGGTGCTCCAATAAACAACCTTAAATTTTAAGAATTAATTTATCAATTTTTTTGTTCAAATTTTTTTTCTTTTCTCATATTAGTATAAAAACAGAACTATTGTCAATTCAAATTAGAGATGTTTGATATTAAAGTTGATTTAGATTACTTGCTTTTCAATTTAACCAAATATTAATTTAGCTTGATTTCAACGACTTTTAAATTTTTGTTTTGAATTTTAATTTTTAACTTCTTCAATTTTTTATCGTATTATTCACCGTTTTAACGTTTCTTAGATTTTATTTTTTAACTTTACAGCAGAAATATGAGCCTATTTTATAGGAAGTATTTAAATTTTTCGCAAAGTAAAAATCCTATATAAAAGTTCGTATTCTTTCTATTAATGATGTATATTTTTTTATTCAAGTACTAAAAAATTAACTTTACATAAATAAGCATTTTTATTAAAAAATTTCTTGTCCACAATAGTGAATAGAGATCTTATTTTGTTTTTAATCTTATTATCATTTGAAAATTTCAGTCAAAGTTTTTTATAATACTGAAAATTAAGGTTCGATCGATATTGGGCTTCGAGCCCAACGTTTTTAATTGGAAAATCAACGTTTGGTGAATATTTAGAAATAATGAGGATCAAAGTTGAAATAAACGTTAATTTAAAACGTTTTTGTTTCAATAGAAAATATATACATTAACACTTACTAGGAGAGTATCAGACCTCCGGATCACGGATTTTGCTCAAACTTTGGGATAAGTTTTCAGATGTCAAAATATGAAAGAAAACAAAATTTTAGACTCAACACTCAATATTTCCCTAGTTACAGGCAATTAAAGAATATCATTAAAAAGTTACTAGATTTTCAAACGCTTACAGTTCCTTAGTATTGATACTTAAGAGCATGAAACTTTTTTAAATGAAAGCTGAGCTCAAATCCTTTCGAAATAGTAGTTATAGTATGTCAAAATATTATTTTTTCCCAAAGTTATAGCGTAATAAACATTAGACCCAATTTCAGCTTTTGTTATTAATTAATGTTTTAAAAAGAAAAATCAGGTCTAATGTTTATTACGCTATAACTTTGGGAAAAAATAATATTTTGACATGCTATAACTACTATTTCAAAAGGATTTGAGCTCAGCTTTCATTTTAAAAAAGTTTCAAGCTCCTAGCTATCAATGCTAAGGAATTATATGCGTTTGAAAATCTAGTAACTTTTTTAGTTATTTTTAACTGCCTGTAACTAGGGAAATATTGAGCGTTGGGGTCTAAAATTTTGTTTCCTTTCATATTTTGACATCTGAAAACTTATCCCAACGTTTAAGCAAAATCCGTGATCCGGAGGTCTGATACTCTCCTAGTTAGCTTTCTCATCGAATAATTATAAATAAACGTAAAAATATGTATAAAATTGATGAAATTGAGACTGCAAATAAGATTAATTTTTTAATAACTTATAATTTGTCTTAATTATTAATATATTTTGATGAATTCAAGATAATTTACAAGTGATTTCAATGGATGAAATCGATCAATGATTACATTTATTTGCGTTAGTTATAAAATAATTTATTTAATAAAAATATTGTTACGGTAGAAAATAATGTAATTTTACCCAAGCTTCTAATTAACTAGCCGAGCATTCATCTTACGTAAGCATAAAATCTCGATAAAACTCGAAAACAATCCTATTATATATTCAAGATTCATAAATAAATGTAAATGATTATGAATAATCGTGAATAAATGTAAATGATTATAAATAATCGTGAATGAATGCTAATAATATTTGATGATTGTTAATAAATTGTTATCAACTGTAAATAAGCGTAAATCATTATAAATTATTGTAAAAGATATTGATATGAATGATCAACAGTTTCAATTTTATCAATTAAATATATATTTGCTTAAATTTATTTTTAAAATATAACGATGCAAGTCCCTGTTGAAAAATCCAACGATAATTTATTAAAATTTGAAAATAATTCAAATAAATTTTATATTATTTATACAGATAAAGAGAGTTAATAAAATTTAATTTAATTTATTTATTAAAATTTTTACATTACAAATAAATCTTTAAACATACTTAATACATTTATATGAACATAAATAAATATACCTTACTAGCATAAAACGTTTTAACTAATAATTTCAAAGTAAAATCAATGCATTTCAGTTATTTTTAATTCATACCTATATTACGAATTTTTATTTTTAGTACGATTTTTAGATCGTTACTGTGATTTCTCGGGTATGGGTAGATTAAAAATAGGTAAAAGTAATAGGTAGAAAAAAAAAAGGTACAGGAAACATATACGTAAGGGAAAAAGGTAGGCAAAAACATCCTGACACAGAGGTGGTCAAGGATGTCTGGTAGCTTGGCCAAGAAGCTGCACCGGGCCAAATAGGGCATGAAAAGCAGAGGTAAATTAAGATTTAAGAAATCAACAAGTGAATCTAAGAATAGTGAAATCTCATTTGATATTCATAATTATACTAAAAATATTATTTTACATTATTTTTTAATGCAAAACAAATTAATTGATTTACATTAGAGCACCTACAAGAAGAAAAAGTACGATTCTAAAGCATTTGAATGTATCACAATTATTCAATCAATCTCTACTCCTATGAAAAAATAGTATTTAACGATACAAGTGTCCTATGAGGCATTTTCTGAGGGGCTACTCCTGAACACCATATGTTGCTGTCTTTGTTTAGCATATTGATTTCATATCTTCCGTCCTTGTGATAAAGCGTTGTACAGTTTGCAGAGCAGCTTCCCTAGCACGGCGAGTTTAGTGCCCGAGCATAGCGAGGGCGCTTACTACGTGCCGGGAAATAACACATAGGACACGAGTATCATACACTATTTTCTAGTACGTATGAGATAAATCCGTTGCACGAAATCTGTACTTTTAAAAATTAATATTAAACGAAAATCATACACTCCACGAATGATGATTAAAAAAAAAAAAAAAAACTTCATCCGTAAAATTGGGCACCTTGCAAATGATAAATCGAAAAAAATAAGCAAAAACTACATATTAATTCTATTAAATTAGACTTAAATTCGTCAAAAAATTACGATGGATACGCGTGTCGTACACTATTTTTTAGTACGTATGAGGTAAATCTGCTGCACGAAATCTGTACTTTTAAAAATTAATATCAAACAAAAATTATACAATTCAAAATTAAAATTGACAATCAATTATTATGATAATATTGATATTAGTAATTATAAAGAAGATTCACAAGAATTTTCACATAATATTTCTATGATGTAACTATATTTTCCTACAAATGCTTGTTTGATTGATTTCTATATTTAAACGCATTTATAATACTATGCTAACGTGAAATACGAGTGTGTGATTCGTAAAAATTGTTGTCTGCAACCTGCCTGAAAACGCTACATAGCGCACGGAATAACGAATAGAACAAGCGGATTTAGCGCACGCAGTACTAGAAAAAATTAACTTCAGTGTTATTTCGTATACCAAATGAATTTTTTTTATTGATGCAAGTGTTATATCAGTCAGAAACATAGTGTACGAAGTAACACCGAATTTAGGTAATTTCTTTCGTAAGGATATTCATTTAGTAGTTTAGTTTGCTTACGTTAAAGGAAAAATATTAATGTTTATTTTTTCGGAATTCAAGAAATTTAATAATTAAATATTATTCATTAATAGTGTCAAATTTACAATTGTTTTTTTAGTTTTAATTTATTTGACTTTTCATAACACAGAGCTTCAACTTTTTAATTACATTTCATTAGTTATAATTTTGAGATAATTGTTTTACTTGATATACCAAAAATAGCAAGCGTATTTAGTGGAGTTATAATAAAATATTTTTATTACTCTAATTACAATTTATTATTTTTTTTTTATAAATATATAAACTGATGCAAAAGTATGAAGCAAAGAGTTTAGATTTCAGAATAAATATTTAAGGTATTGAGCCAAAATATTTAAAAAAATCAAAGAAAAGGAAGTAAAAAGATATAAAAACTTTATTAAACATCTCTTTAAATTGAATTATAAATTAATGTTGATTAATCTTCATTTAAGCTATTATAGGTATTAAAAGAAATTTAATATACAAGAATGAATCTTTAAAACTTATAATTTTCTTAACTTTATAAATAATTATTGGAAATTCTTTTTATTTTTGCATAACATTTATTTTTGTTACTTTAGATATTATTCTAAAATCCCAACTAATCGGCATTCTAATAAATTAAGAATTCTTGATAAGATACACAATAACATTAACCTAGTATTTAAATTTTTAATAATTGAAAGGTTAGAAACGAAAAGGTATTTAGGCAATTTAAATAACATTTGCTATGAACTCTTTTCGTTTCTAGACCCTTAATTGATTTCTCTTTCATTTTCGAACCAACATTTTATAAAAATATTTTTAATAACAATCAATCAACGCTATTTAAATTTTATGCAATAACATTATTAGTTTTCGTATAATAATATTTATTAAAGAATCTCCTTAAAAATATTCATTTATCTTCAATTCATCTCCTCAATAGATTCAATCATCGACAATTCAAATCTAAATTTTTCCTTTTTTTTTTTTTATTATCCAAATTTATTTTTAAATGTGCATCGCTTTTTGCTAAATAATTAGATACTTTTAAAATTCAAATTTTTCCAAAATACTATTTTTATTTATAGTACAAGAAAAAATATTTATTAAAATAACTTGATTTTTACGTTCGACGATCGTATTCTTTTAGTCATGTAGACGGTCATGCGCATGGTATGTTCTAAATTAGTTAGACAGCCGGAACAGAGAATCGGAACATCGGAATTCGCCTGGAAATTATCTCAAAAATAACTTATTTATTTACAAAATAAATATTGCACATTTCTTACTAGGGCAATTTTTTACATGACTCGCAATTAAACTGAAAACGATTCGCGTTCGATTTTATTCTAAATATAACACAATTCCTTTGAGGAAAACCATTAAACCAATTTTTTCTCGATACCGAAGACTTTTATTTTTTATAAAAAAACCAAAAGACTCGCAATTTTTTTATGGCGATTGTCAATGGTGCTAACAATTCTGCAATTATTGGCATTTTTATTTTTACGATTTTTCAAAATCATTTTCAGACTCCATGAAGCTATAACAATGTTAGAGGATAAGAACCCTTCATACTATTTATATAAGGTTTAGTTACATTTTGAGGTTATTTTACTCCAGATTATGACAAATTTAATTTTTAAATTTAATTCATTATTTATCTAAAACGTTCTATATTATATCATAATAATATTTATTTAAGTATACCATTAAAATGGATAATATTAAAAATGCAATATTTGCTAAAATGAAAGCAGCAGGAAGAAGTAATGAAATGACTGTTAAATTTAAAGTTATGGATACAGATGAATCAAGAGTTGTAATGGTTTTAAATATCATGGAAACATTTGAAATTGCACCACAAGCCAAACATAAAACTAAAAATAAAAATACGTCAATTGATTTTAGAAATGAAGCGAATAGAATGTATGTATTAAGTAAAAATAATATTGATGACTTGATTAAAGCATGGGAGTTGTATTCAAAAAGTATAGCAACAGCTCCAAATTCATCCCAAGAACTTTCCTTAGCATATGCTAATAGATCAGCTCTATTAATGACTTTAAATAAATATACTGATTGTATTAATGATATACACAAAGCATTGGAATTAAATTACCCAAATCATTTAAGAGGAAAGCTTTTATTTCGAAAGATAGATTGTTTGATTGCTTTACATGAAATTGATGATATTAAAAGTATAATTGAAGAAGCAAAAAATTGGCTTCAAAATATAAATTTAAATAATGAAAAAAGAGAAGAATTTGAAGAAAAGTTGAAAAAAATAGAAAGTGTTATCAATTTAAATTCAATTTCAAAAACTGAAAAAATAAAAATAAGTTCACCTAATGTAATTTCAAACGAAGAAACACTATCTGCTTTAGACGCCATAACAGTAAAATATAATGAAAAATTTGGAAGACATGTAGTTACAACGCGCAAAGTTGAGCCTGGGGAAATTTTAGTGAGTGAAAAGCCTTATGCTATTTTTCTTGATCCTGAAAAAGCGTATACTCATTGTTCATATTGTTTACAAGTTTACTGGTCATTGATTCCCTGTGAATTTTGTGTTCATGCTATGTATTGTTCATTTCAATGCAAAGATAAAGCTTGGAAACAATATCATGATATAGAATGTGTTATAACAGGATATTTATTAGATTTAAATTATAATAAATGTAGTTTATTTAGTATGCGATTAGCTATATTAGCAATAAGAGAAGTAGGAAGTATAAAAAAATTAAAAAGTTATTTACAAAAAGTTGATAGTTATTGTAATGGTTAATATCAATATAATATTGTGGCTACCCATATGGAAATAATTTCTGTGAATAGCTGTAAATAATAGTAAATAATTGTAAATAACTGTTAAAAAATTTCAGAATTGAGACTTGAATCATTATTTACAGTTATTTACAATAATTTAAAATTATTAACAGTTTTTTATAGTTATTTACAATTATTCATAATTATTTACAGTTATTTACATTTATTTACAGTTATTAACACTTATTAACAATTGTTTCCAGAAATTTTTTTCATATGGGTATATAATATTTTGAAATTTTTAATAATTTAAAATTTATTTTTAGATCCTGATAAACAAAGTTTTGGAAAAGATGGAATATACCAAAGTGATAAATATGAAGGCATATACACTCTTGTAACTAATACTCAAAAACGTTCAATAGGTGATCTATTTGAAAAGTCTCTAAATGCTGCATTTATATTATATTACTTATGTACATTATCAAATTTACTTGGAAAGAAATTTGATACTGATATACATGAAATAAGTACAAATGAAGATGTCACATATATTGGAGGATTAATATTACGTCATATGCAAATAATTCCTTGCAACATACACAGTGTATTTTTTATATTTTAAATGAATTTTGTCTTATAAATATTTTTTGAGTTTTTAATATTATTTTTCAATAATTTCAGTATGAAGAAGAATATAAAATTGATATAATTGATATAGGAGCGTCAGCTTTACCTATTTGTAGTCTTATAAATCACAGTTGCGACCCTAATGTATCAAGATGTTCAACAAAAGATTATATGATTATTTTTGCCCTTACACCTATTGAGAAAGGTTCTCAAGTAAGTTATTTATTTGAAATAGAATAATATGCATTGGTATAAAAGACAAGTATAGAAATGATTTTGCATACTTGTTGGGGATATTATTTTTTTAAATAAGTTCAAAGCTTTATTTTTCTTCTTTAATTAGCTCGTGTAGAGTAACTTCTTTATACACCAACATATGAATGTACTTTTAAATTGTAAGTATATTCTTACGTTGGAATATAGTGAAAAAACTACATTTCTACACTTTGCATATGCTAAACAAAGAAGAAAAGTCAAATTTTGTGAGTAATATGTTAGAAAATAAATTTTAAGAGAATTTATTTGAAGAATTTGTCTCTTTTAACTGATTTGACATTTTAATTCTCAGATTTTTGATAATTATGGATGTCATTATGCTGTTATGAATAGATTTGAAAGAGAACAAAAGTTGAAACAATATTACTTCACTTGTGAATGTATACCATGCACTCAAAATTGGCCTACTTATCAAAATTTATTATCATTTCAGGTGAATTTTAATCAAAAGAAAAATTTGGAATTAATATTCAAATCATTATGTTAAAATAATTCTTTTTTATTATTTATTTCAGAAATTATTAACTGACAAGGAAATTGAAAAGAAAGTTGAAAAAGTACTTGATAAATTTAATATGTATGTGGACTATGCAACAAAGGATCAAATCGAGGATAAGCCATATTTATTACCAAATCTAACAAGAATAATTATTAGTTTACTTGAATATGTACCTTTACCTTGTCGTGAAATCAATAATGCTGTTGAAACTTTAAAGAGAGTGATGTTTTTGACACATGGAAATAAATTTAAGATCCCAAAATTAAATTTATGAATTGCATTTAATTCATAAAGGTTAAAACATTCATTTTCTTGAAATTTAAAATTTTTACATTTTTAAACTCAAGTGTTCACTAATTTCTTTTGTTTGCAATAAATTTTTCGAAAAATGTTACTGTTTTATTTTTTAAATTTTTTAATGAAATATTTTATTTTCTTAAGTTTTCAAAAATAATATCTACAAGCTCACTAAAATCATACATCTAATAGTTCTACAAAATCAAAGATAGTATATTGAATATTTTGAAAATTTTTAAGATGTCAATACTGATATAAAGCCTAAAAAAATCAAATTTAAATGTAATAAAACGTTTTTTTTTTCTTTAATATATATTAAATACAAAACTTTAATTCATGAATAATTTAAAATAATCTCATTCGAATATTAAAATCCCTTCTTTTATTCAAACACTTGATTTTTGTGGTTACTGCAGGCTTTCTCAGTTAATTTTCAACAAATTGACTTCTAAATTTCCAGAGATCTTCAATTTATATATCTCTTCAAAATAACAATTGTAGTTAAAAAAAAAAATTCAAAAATTTGATTTAGAAAAAGTTGAAAATATTGAAAAAAATAGATATTTTTGTGAATTTTATATATGTAATTCAGTTTGATCTATCTTATAAAAATTCCAACACTGTTATTTTGTGAAGATACACAAATTGAAGATCTTTGAAAATTTTTAGGTCAATTTGTTGAAAATTTGCTGATGAAGCCTACGGCAATCACCACAATAGACAAAATCAAGTCTTTAACTATAATCAAAAAGATTTTAAGCATCCTGTAAAGTTTTTTAAAATTATTCATGCACCAAAACCTCTTATTTAATATATATTTAAGATAAAAAAAGTTTCTTTACTTGATATTATAAGAAAAAAAATTTATCATTACATTTAAATTTGATTTTTTTTCAGGCTTAAACTTAGTCCTGACACCTTAATGAAAAATTATAAATATTTTTTAAATATTTCTAATATTTTTAGTCTTTATCTAATTATTTTAAAAAGAAAACTTTTGATAAGTGTTTAAATTTTACTTTATATTTATTGATTAACTGTTTAAACTAAATCTCAATCATGATCAAGTAAGGTTTATTTCTACTTGATTAAGAAGACCAGATGTCATTAATAGTAGATTTTTTTACTAGGAAAGAAAATAAAATTTTCGCTCTTACGAGATCTCACGTGGAACCTCACGTGAGATTTTGCAGTAGGAGAAATAAAATCAGTTGTTAAGGCTAGCTGAAAATTTGCAGAGGTATTTTCGTAGATATAAATTAATTTATTTCAAAATTTTCAAAAATTTTAATAACTTTTAATTTTTATGAATTAACTATCGACCCTCCAAAGAATTTTATATAATTTTATACAGACAATTTAATCTCTTCCATTGATATAAATTTTAATCTTTTGATAAATTTTATCATATTCTGATAAAATTTTTACTAACTTTAAATTTATCTATAATTTTTCATAAACAATTGTTAATGAAAAATTCTAGAAAAATTTTTAATTACGAGCAATCATGAAAAAAAGTATAATACTGTAAAGTGTGATTCCTTTTTCAAATATATGAATTTTCATCAAACTGTTATGAATTATGAAATCTTATCCACATAAGAAGGAATTTTTGTTTTAATTATTTATTTCACTAGAATAAATTATATACATTACATATACATTGCATTAGTTATAACAACAACAGTAATTCCGCAAAAGTAAGATCTTTACAACCCATATGGAAATAATTTATGTGAAAAACTGTAAATAATTGTAAATAACTGTTAAAAAATGTAGGAATTGAGACATAAATAATAGTTATTTACAGTTATTTACTATTATTTATTATTAATTACTATTATTTACAGTTATTAACAGTTATTTACAATTATATCCAAAAATTTTTTCCATATGGGAAGCAAAGATCTTCATTTTTATTTTTAATGGTTGTAACGATGTTTCGGAAACTTTAATTGTGTCTTTTTTCAAGCTATAATACAAGAACAATAAATAATTAAATATAAAATTATAATTTTTTTAAACTTTTTATAACAAAAAGTAAAAAGTTAGAACGATCATAATTGTCGATCAATGAATTGAAGATTAATGAATATATTTTTAAATATTATTACACGGGAGCTAATAATATTATTACATGAAATTTAAATAGCGTTAATTTATTGTTATTAAAAATATTTTTGCAAAATTAGAAGAAAAAATGAATGAGAAATCAATTATTAAAAATTAAAATATTAGGTTAATGTTGTTGTTGTATAATGCCTTATAAATAATTCTTAATTTATTAAAATACAGATTAATTAAAATTTCAGAATAATATCTAAAATAAAAAAAAAAAATTTTATGCAGAAATAAAAAAAAAATTACATTTATCATTTTGACCCTTACAGACCTAAATTTTTATTTCATCATAAAAGGTTCTGATAACCTTTTTAGGATGATAAGTATTCATTCATTACTAAATTTTCGCGATAAAAAAATTTTTTTTTCTTTTTGCTTTTTAAATTTTCTCAGTTTCTATGAGAAAATATTAAGACTTAGGCTCCCAGTTTGAGATCGGAAATAGCCCACTTCAAGCTAATCTATGAGTTTATTTTTAAAAATTTGAAGCGCTTTTGCACAGTTTATAGAAAAAACAAAAAGCATCGATGTCTATTCTAGCGGAAACCGAATAAAAAGAGTTAAAAATTGAACAAATTATAGATTTATTTATGTAAATGAATTTTTCTTTTGAATGTCTGTAGTATCTTAAACAAACCTCAATTAAGACTAAGTTTTTTTATTAACCTTTATTCATTTTTCTTCCCTTTTTTTAATTTTTTAAGATAATTTTGCCTAATAAATTAAATATTTATTTTAAAATCGGAAATCTTAAATAAATGTTTCAAATTCATTCTTGCATTAAGGTGGATCATCCGCTAGCTATAGTTTGTTGTTCATAAAAATTAAAAATTAAAAGAATTCTTCAATATTTTGAAAATAATTAATTTATACCAAGAAAAAAATCCCCGTAAATTTTCAGCTAGCCTTAACGATTGATTTTATTATTTATGCTCACTTAAAGTTTATCTTTTTACTACTATAAGATACAAAACACGCAAACTTTGAGTGAGCACATATAAAAACTTGAAAATTTACGGGGATTTTTTTCTTGCAATAAATTAATTATTTTCAAAATATTGAAGATTTTTTTTAACTTTTAATTTTTATGAACAACAAACTATAGCTAGCGGATGATCCACCTTAATTGATGTATTTTAATCCAAATCATAAATTGTTAGCAGAATGAAAAAATATTTTATTATAACTTCACTGAATGTACTTGCTATCTTTGGGTACATCAAGTAAAACAACTGCTTATCTAAAAAATTATAATAAATAAAATTTAATTAAATAAATTAGAAAAAAAAAAATTGTATGATTGTCACTATAAATCACTATAAATGAATAATATTTAACGTAAATTATTCCAGTCATTGAAACTTTTCAGTTGTCAATTTTTAATTTTTGAATAGTCCAGAAAACAAAAGTTATATGGTGCCGATGTGTACTTCTACCCAGGGAGTGGTAATAAAAATATTCCAAATAACCATACAATTCGATAGAAAAATCAATTCTAAGCAAAAAGTTTTGAATGATTTTTTTTGTTAAATCAATACTTTCCGAGTTATAGGTGATTAACAACATTGATTTAAGGGTAAAAAAGCATATTTTCGGACAGTTTTTCACGAAAAAATTTAAAAATTTTCCATTTTATCAAAAAAATTGGATCAGGAAAGTATTGATTTAACAAAAAAACTCATTCAAAACGTTTTGCTTAGAATTGATTTTTTTATCGAATTGTATGGTTATTTGGAATATTTTCTTTACCACCACTTAGAAGGAGCGACTTCCGCCTCCAGGGCAAAAGCACACATCGGAACCATATAACTTTTATTTTTTGGACTATTCTCTAGCTACTGACCAAATTTTACGTTGATCCATCTTATCCGAATAAATTGAGAGATAATACCCTATTTTTGCTCTTAATGAATGGACTAAATTTAATTATTAAATTTCTTTAATTCCGATTAAATGGACATAAATATTTTTCCTTTGATGTAAGCAAACTGATCCAATAAAGAAGTATAAATCGATCGAATAACCATGTTACCACTCAATTTTTCTTCTTTTAGACGCTATAATATAAATTATTTTCTCTATTTTGTATTAAAAATAATGTAATTACGTATAACCATTAATATCAAATGAGGCTTAACCATTCTTAGATCCATTTGTTGATTTCTTAAATCTTAATATACCTATGTTTTTTTATGAGGATTCTTATAACCCATTTACAGATATTAATCCTGAGATACTCCACCTATTAACATTTCATTAACAGGATTAAGTAAAAGATACATTAATCCTATGGTGCGCAATAAAAACTTAGGTTCTCGTATACCTGCTGTATTCTATAACAGCCCCATTATTAAATGGTATTAAGATATAATTACCTTCAAAACGGATTATTTGAAAGAACCAAACACATGAGTATATAACATGAACTAAGAGAGAAATATCTTAAATTTGCTTTCAAGCACTTATAAGTTCACATCAGCCTTATAAACTTTCATCTAAAATATTTAACAAAAAAATCTTAATAGTACTTTTACATCATCAGCTTTCTTCGGTCTTAAATAATTCATCATTTTATTTCCAAAAATGAATAATAACGGTGCAATGAATACTTATACATTGGTTTCATCATCTCCAAATTATCAAGAGTCAGTATATTCACATTACAACGGAGTATATAATAATTCATATAAAAATTATGACAGCAGAAATTGCCATACGTATAGCTATGGTACATCATCAGAAGACTCTTGTAGTGTCAGCAGTGGTTTTTCTTACAGTGATGATCTATCGGATAACAAACTGATTAATATTTCAAATTATATAATTCATAACAGTGAGCGGGAATACAGATTGTGTGCCAGTTTGAAGTTTGGTTCTTTTGGTGAAACAGACCCATTATACAGTGCAAACAGTAAATTTATTTACACTGTTAGGTGCAGTTGCTGCGGCAAAAGATTTCAAACAACACCCTTGCACATTACAGTACATACAGGTTCATTAAGTATGATGAAGTTACTACTTGATAATGGAGCTCCAACCGATGTAAAAGATCCATACGGAAACACTCCACTTAGCATAGCCTTAAAAGCATGCAATTATCCTGCATTTGCTGAACTACTGAAATCGTGGGCCAATATTAATGTTGTCAAATATAGAGGTAACAAAACCATATTACATTTAGCGAGCACACAGAATAAAGTAAAATTTGTACACTTGCTCATACAAGAAGGGGCGAACGTGAATGCTAAAGACGACAATGGATTAACATCGTTACATACAGCTGCACAAAATGGTTATATACAAATTGTCAAATTACTGTTATCTAATAATTGTGACATTGAAGCTAAGGATAACCGTGATCGAAAACCTTTGGAATTAGCTATTTATAATCGTCATTTTCTCGTGGTTGAGCTACTACTTAAGCGTGGTGCTAGTACAGAAAAGATTTCTTTGTGTTTACGTCATATGGCCAAGAAAGGATATTATGATATGATTCAACTTATAATAAATCATGGTGTTAATATTAATATGGGATATAATAATCGGCAAACACTTTTGCATTATAGAATTAATAATTAGAATATGAAAATGTAATGTAAATTGAAATACAATTACAGTGCTATGTAAATAATATGGACAAACTATATATATGTATACAGGAATATAGCTTGTGATATTTGATTCTGGCATATTTTTATAATTCATGTGTTTTGTACTGTAAGAAATGAATATCTTGTTATATTATAATTCAGTGTATTTTTATGAAACATTTATTTTGTAAAACGATTATAAGTAATAAGAATAAAAACTTAATTAACTAAATATATGTTACCGAGGAATAATTTATTTTAATTAATATTCTAAAACATATCAGTTCCTCCTCTTTCGTAATACATATCAAGTTTTCGTACTTTTATACAAATATACATAGATTTCAGTGATGAAAGCTGTTGCTATACAATCTATGTTGAAGGAATTTTCGATAAAATTATTAATAGTCAAGATCGATTCCCTTATAAAAAATCAATTGAATTTCTTTTTATTAAATAATGTATATAAATATTTCATAAATGGAAAACAGCTATCGAAATTAAATACAGTTTTATAATGATCTCTTTATAAAATAAGTATAATATTTTACCCCAAAAAACCTTTAAAAGGTAAAATTACGGCAAGTTAGCTTTAAAAAAAATCTTTTTCACTATCTCAAAAATAAAAAATATTTTGTCAAAAATTTAAACTAATTTAATACAATCAATTATAAAAAAATCTATTATATTTCTAAAAAAAGTCTTTAACATTATAGATAATAAAAAGAGTGGAATTGAATTATAACAAAAATACACTTGAAAAAATACTGAAATCAATAATGTGTGGTCAAGTTTTAATATGATTTAAAATAATACTTACAAATGATATTGTACCTATATTTTGATGATAATAATGAATCAATAAAAAATTCCTTTGTTAAAAATAAAGTGTAAAAAAAGCCATATAAAATGTTATTGAAAATATAAAACTATCTTCAACAAAATTTAAAAAAATAATAAGTAATTAACGTAAAAATAAAAATAAAAGTAATATTACAGCTATAAACTTGCCAGGCCCACTCTACAAAAGTTAAATATATCATTAATGTTATAAAATTAGATTATTTGTTCATTGAATACTAAATTGTGAAAATTTATATATTTTGAATTTCCTTACGAGATTCTAAAAAGTCAATCTTAAAAAATGTTTTAAATGGAAGTATGTTTGCCAAGAAATAGAACTTTTGAAGGGTGGGCCTGGCAAGTTTATAGCTGTAATATTACTTTTATTCTTACTTTTACGTTAATTACTTATTATTTTTTTAAATTTTGTTGAAGATAGTTTTATATTTTCAATAACATTTTATATGGCTTTTTTTACACTTTATTTTTAACAAAGGAATTTTTTATTGATTCATTATTATCATCAAAATATAGGTACAATATCATTTGTAAGTATTATTTTAAATCATATTAAAACTTGACCACACATTATTGATTTCAGTATTTTTTCAAGTGTATTTTTGTTATAATTCAATTCCCACTTTTTTATTATCTATAATGTTAAAGACTTTTTTTAGAGATATAATAGATTTTTTTTATAATTGATTGTATTAAATTAGTTTAAATTTTTGACAAAATATTTTTTATTTTTGAGATAGTGAAAAAGATTTTTTTAAAGCTAACTTGCCGTAATTTTACCTTTTTAAAGGTTTTTTGGGGAGATATCACAACTTTTTCAAAGTCGAAAATTCTCATCTCAATAAATTTATTAACTTTACCGATAATCTGATACTTTAATATAATAACACTAATTTTATATCTAATTGTATCAACCTAATTTTTATATATTTATTATTATTATAAAATATTTGTTTTCGAAAAAATTTTAATCTTATTTTCTTCCACGCTTTCAAATTAATCAATTATTATAAAACTTATTTTGTCTAAATATCATATGAAAACTAATTAATTAATTAAGAAAGTTTTAAAATATGCAAATATTACTTTTTCATTTGTTGTTGTTTTCATTTTTTTAAATACCAAATCGGTATTACCGACTTTTGAATTTCGCCGCTTTCAACTGTTGAATTTTCTGTACGGGACGTTTTACTGCGCACGCGCGAACTGATCACATGAACGCCCGTGATTTTGTGGCAGCTCGTCAGCTGTATAGAACGAGACACTAAATTCTTATATTGCTTATTTACGCAATGTCTTTATACATTTATCATGTTCTGAAAGCATTCGCCTGAATACATGCGTTCATTATTAAAAGATATAACTCGTATTCTCTTTCTTTTTCTCACTCTCTATACTCTCTTTCTCTCTCTCACTTATTAGCAATCGCACAACTCGTATTCTGTGAATGGTAATGGGTACATCCCGAATGGAAATTTTTCGGTGTATCAAAATGTATAAAAGTGTATGAAAGTGTATTGTAGCATACAAAAATGTATCAAAGTGTATGAAAATGTATCTAAGAGCGATTTTTCAGACCTTATTCTCGATCCATTTTGATACACTCTGATACACTTAGATACACTTTGGTACATTTCTTAAAAAGTGAGCTGAAATTAAATTTCCTCAATTTTTTTGATGTTATACACTTTGACACATTTTGATACACTTTGACACATTTTGATACACTTTTACACACTTTGATACACTTTAATATACTATGGTACATGTTGATACACTTCTGAGTATTAGCCTAAATTGTTTTTCCTGTTTTATTTTGCACACGTTTGTACACTTTGATACACTTTTACACACTTTGATACACTTTAATATACTATGGTACATCTTGATACACTTCTGAGTATTAACCTTTTCCTGTTTTATTTTGCACACGTTTGTACACGTTGATACACTTTTACACACTTTGACACACTTTAATATACTATGGTACATCTTGATACACTTCTGAGTATTATCCTTTTCCTGTTTTATTTTGCACACGTTTGTACACTTTGATACATTTTTTTTTCTTTTTTTTTTTTTTTTTAAAGATTAATATATAAAGGATATTGTCCTCTATATGATTAATCTTTTTTCTATGGTGAGGTCGAGGGAGTCCCCGCCCGGTATCTGTTCATCACATTACATCAGGCTAGACTGTCAGACCCACCATACCGAAAACTTTGACTACCGATGGATGGTCAGCCACTTTTGGTGACCAACAATCAACCGATACCCAATGAGATCGGATTTTTGAGAGTCGCGATATAAAATGGCACGTACACTAATTTTCTTTCGAAAAAAAAGTTTAGAGGTACCTGGCCAGGATTCGAACCCATGCCCTCCGCGTTGAAGGCAAGAGCTCTATCCGTTACGCCACTGCGCTCTCTTTATGTAATATAATACATTTTAATAAAACACGATACACTTCGATACATTTCTAAGTAAGAAATTAAAAAATGGTTTTACCATGCACACTTTGATACACATGCATACATTTTTTATACATTTTAATAGTGTTTAATACACTTTTTAGGCATGAAACGGTGTATTAAAATAAGCCGTTTTCATTTTAGATATTTTCATAAATTTTAATGTATTAATGCCCCTTGGGATAAATGCCCGGCAAAAAAAAACCATCTATAAATATAGCTAAAAAATATAGGTAAAAATATAGCTACATTGTGTATTATATCTATATTTACGTGTTTTTTTAGCTATATATCTATGAGAAATATAGCTAGATTTTTAGCAATATTTTTACCTATTTTTATAGGTATAATCCCTATTTTAGCCCATTATAGCTAGAAATATAGCTGAAAATCTAGCTATATTTCTCATAGATATACAGCTAAAAAAAACACATGAATATAGCTATAATACACATCAATATAGCTGTATTTTCTTTATCTATATTTTTAGCTATATTTATAGATGTTTTTTTTTGACCGGGTGTAAGGTTAATAAAACGACAATATTGAAAAAATTGAAAAATATTTTTATAAATTATAAAAGTAAAATATAAAAAGTAATTTAAAACATAAGAATTAGTAATATATATTTGAAATATAATTTGTAATGAAAAACTTACATTCTATATTAGCATTAAATATTTAAACATTAATATTATTAGAAATTTATAAATAATAAAAGTTTAATAGAGACAACTTCAAAAAAATAATTATTCTTTTGTAATACATATCAAGTAATGAGATAAGATAAATAATTTATACTAATAAACACATTTTTAATTTAATAACATTATTAAATATAAATATTTAAACATTGTTGTTTCTAAGATAGTTTTTTTTTATAAATTTTCATTTGTATTGTCTATTGAGACTAAGTTATTTTTTGTAGTCTTTGCAGTCGCATCTTCATTATTATTAGTATTATTGCTGTTTCCATTTTGCACAGTCAATATGTTACAGGGATCTTGTTGATTATTTAAGGAAGAGGCTTCATTTAATGGAAATTTATTTTAGTTAAAATTTTTAAAATGTATCAAAGTGTGCAAAAGTGTATCAAAGTATGCAAAAGTGTATCCAATAAAAACGACATTTTTCCTTTATTGGAAAAATGTATGAAAGTGTATTAAAGTGTGCAAAAGTATATCAAAGTGTATCAAAGTGTGCAAAAGTGTATCAAAGTGTGTAACACATAGCAAATGTAGAAATTAATTTTAGTCAACATTTTCGAAAAGTGTATCAAAGTGTATCAAAGTGTGCAAAAGTGTATCAATGTATGCAAAAGTGTATCCAAGAAAATCAACATTTTTCCTTTATTAGAAAAATGTATGAAAGTGTATCAAAGTGTATGAAAGTGTCCAAAAAATATATGAAAATGTGCAAAAGTGTATTAAAGTGTATCAAAGTGTATATCATTAACGAATATAAAAAATTGATACCAAGAAACTTTTTTTTGGAAGTGTATAAAAATGTATGAAAGTGTATCAAAGTGTACCAAAGTGTTTTAACATTTGGTCCGAAATATCGCTCTTAGATACACTTTGATACACTTTGATACACTTTCGTATGATTTGGATACATTTACCATTTTCACTGGGGATGTCGGAATTCGGCCTAACCAATAAAAGGAGAAAAAAAAAAAAAAAAAAACTCGTATTCTGTCTCTTTCTCTTACATCAGACGAAAAACTCTCCGTCGTTCTCTAACATCCGCCGGAAATCTGAAACAACCCGATATAGAAAAGAAATCGACAGACTAACCTGTAATAATATAAAAAAAAATCATGAAAACTTGACTTTTGGCCATGTGTATTTGTTGTCAGATAAAACATTAGATCATTTTATGTATACTTGTAATCAAATAATATGTAAATATTGAAACATAATCATTTACTCAAAGTTTTAATCTTTGAACATCACAAATTCAAAGTAAATAGGAAAGCCATAGCGCTAACATGCCGTAAGGAGGAGCGCTACCGCGCTCCCTAATTAGCAATAATGTATCTTAATTAATTTATTTGTAATATGTAAATATTCATACTATTATACATTTATACGAAAATTTAATCCTTCCAGTCACAATGGGATACCAGTGACCCACCTAGACACTATTGGTTTTTAAAATTTCATACCAGTTATTATCGATTTCTCTGCGGATTTTTGTTCCCTGCCTTTTCCAAGAATCCCACAAGTGTTAAAAATATAATGATATTGCATGACTATTAAAAGTAATTATTGTTAATAACAAATTAGTATAAAAAAAATAGAATTTCCAGAATAAATTTGTGACTGATCAATGGTTAACCGATTAAAACTATTGTTATATGCAATTCCTGTTAAAAAGGACTAATACGACTTAATAAACAAATTTCTTTATCTTTTTAAGTTAGGCTTTGCTATTCGTCATTCCATGTAAGAAGTTTTATTAAATCTTATCATTTTTATGTCTAAATAATTTCTAGATCTA
Organism: Anastatus disparis; assembly: GCA_017163975.1. NCBI lineage: Eukaryota > Metazoa > Arthropoda > Insecta > Hymenoptera > Eupelmidae > Anastatus > Anastatus disparis. Next base: position 45,957 of record JAFFSR010000313.1, read on the forward strand.
AATCGGTGTTTGCCGTTTCAAAAATCGATATAATAACCGACTTGCCTTGTGATCGATATTAATCGGTTACGATCGAGAATTTATAAATTTTTAATTAAATGAACATTTAGGAAGGTATTATTCTCAGGATTGCCCAAATTCTTTAAGAAAGTATCATTGTAAAAAATCTGAAAGTAATTACATTGAAAAATACTAATGCAAATAATTTTGCATTTATAGTAATATTATTAATCAAACCGAACTTAAAAAATTATTCATTTACGTGTCTCAAGTGTCCATTTACCGGCTGTTTGACTCTAATTCTAGTGAAAAATTATATGAAAAATTCACAAGTAAATTTTTTGGTTAAATCTATTTTTTACGATTGTTCTATATTGTCAATTAGTTCTCTTACAGACTCTTCCAATCTTTTTTTGTAAATTCCATCTTGTTCCATGACGCCAAGAACAAAATCTTTGCGATTTTTGTAACAAAATTTTTCCATATCACTACAATAATTTTTAACTTCTTCTTTATTCAAGAGCGTAATAGGAAAATGCTGTACGGCCAAAACTAATCCATAGACTCTATTTTCATCATAATCTCTTATTACTTCCTCTAAACTTACAATATAATCTTTGTTGAATTCGTGATTTATGAGAATATATGACAACGTTGAATGATATAATTTAATAAGTTCGTTTTCTAATTTTTGCCTAATAACTTTAAAAGTAAGCAAGTGGAGCATTTGGACTAAATCAATAATATAAAGACTATAAACAGCCATTTGAAAATCTATGAGTCTACATTTTTTTCCATCTTCACTCAACATCAAGTTATTGCACCAAAGATCACTATGACACAGAACATTTTTATGTCCTTTCACTACTTCTAATTTTTTTACAGTCAACATATAAGCTGTCATGACATACCAATTTTATTTGCGATAGCTTCAGCGACTTCAATGCCCTTGAAGATCCTTGTCCAGTTTAAACTTCCATCATTAACGAATGATTTTGGTCGAAAATTGTTTGGATAAATTTCATGTAAAGGTTTTTTCAATTGAACATCCAATAAAATTGATGTAGCGTGAAAACGAGCTAGAGAAATCTTTACCGATTTTAATTGATTTTCATTTAAATTATCACTTAGTATGAATCCTTGGTTTCGTAAATCTTCTAAAACTAAGAGATCATCTTTTGCTAAATAACACTTAGCTGTCCATGCTTCGATATCACTAATTTTTAACATCCTAGGCATTAAATCTTCGAAGAATTTTACCTCTTCAGCGAATACCATTTTTTCATAAAAATTCCTAGTCTGTGCACACAATTTCACAAAAAATGTAAGAATTTTTATTTCATTTTTATCTTTTTCGCATACTTCAACAGTCAAATAATTCATGAGTCCCTAAATAACCGAGTGTTTCGTTGGAAAATGGTTTTAAATAAAAATTAATAATTTTTAAATCTTTAGAGTCAAAATGACGTTGTGTAATTATAATAACTTCTTGCTTTGTCAGGCAAGCTTTTGTTTGTGACATTATATAGTTACAGTCAATAAAACTGAATGTAAAACGTTCACTGACAAGGCGAGAGATAGACTAATAAATCGTTGGCATAGAATCGCTTATGTACTTATTACGTACTACCATGTAATCTTATTTATCTTCTTATTTAAATCAATCTCTTATAGATAAAGTAGATACATAAAAGGTGATTTTGATGTGTGTTATCGCTATAATCATTTCAATAATCGCTTTAATTTTCATAAATTGGTGAGTCACAAGTCTGCATTATTTGCCAAGGTGCAAAGTTTTTTACAAATATTTATTTATCAAAGAATATAATATGAATTGGGCGTTTTATGAATTTTATGTAATTAAAAAGAATGAATTGAATAGAAAACTACTCGATGATTGCTTATCTATTTCGTCTAATTCAAACACACAGAGAGCGCGGTGGTGTATAACGGATAAAGCTTTTGCCTTTGATGCGGTGGGCATGGGTTTGAATTCTGGCCAGGTACCTCTGACTTTTTTTCGAAAGAAAATTAGTGTATCTGCTACTTATATCGTGACTCTTAAAAAATTCGACCTCATCGGGTATCGGTTGATTGTTGGTCACAAAAATGACTGACTCATCCATCGACAGTCAAAGTTTTCGGTATAATGTGTCAGATGGTCTAGCCTGATGTAATGTGTAAAACGGGAACCGGTAATCTATCTGATATCATCATATGAAAAAAGTTAATTATATAGAGGACAATATCCTTATATATTAACTTTTTTTTAAAAAAAGAATTCAAACAAAATAATTTTTGAAATGTTTCTAATTAATTTTTTAATTAAAAAAATTGTTTGAAATGCAGACTTCCGATCAAAAAAAAATGTAGAGATTCAATAGATCTTTAAATTTGTTCAAAAATAGGTTTAATTAAAGTAGGTCAATAGTTTGGATCAAAGTTAACTTATTAAAAAATTTTTTAAACTCTTTGATCAAATTAATAAACCAATGAAAAATATTGAAATAAATAATTTTTATTTGAAATAGTTCAAAATTATTCAAGAGAGACACCTCACAAATTATTTAGTATTTAATTTTGATAATTAATAATTTATCGTAAAAATTTCAATGATGCCTCGTGTAACCCAATTTCATTTTATAACGAAAGTTTAAATAAAAAATTATATTTTTATTTTGCTTTCTCATAGAGAAAGCATTGTATCGATAAAAAATTTTTTTTTCTATTTTTTCATTAATTTGTACATATTTAGACTCAGGGAGTCGAAAAAAGTGGTTTCAGAAAATGTCTGTATGTATGTGTGTCAGTACGCCAATAATATCTCAAGAACTACTCGATGGATTTGTTTCAAATTTTGCATGCAATTTAGTTTTTTGTCTAACTGGGGGGAGCTATTGAAAATTGATCTTCTCAGCTTAGTTTTTTTTAGAGCCATTTTAAGATTTTTAAAAAATTTTTATTTTTCATTATTTTGGTATTTTACCTAAACTACTCAAAGAATTTGCTTGAAAATTTCTATGGACATTATTTGCAAATGTTAAAAGAAGAAAAACTTTTACCAACTGATTTTCTTAGCGCATTTTTAATTTTAGAGCATTTAAAAAATTTTGAAAAAAAATTTTTTTTTCATTTATTTTTTATTTTACGACAACCATTCGATAGATTTGCTCTTTAATTTATATGCAAGTTATTCGATATTGTTTTAAGAAAACAAGCTTTGGAACACTTATTTTCTTAACGTAGTTTTAATTTTAGAGCATTTTGAAAATTTTGGAAAAAATCTCTATTTTTCATTTTTTTTTTATTACACAAAAACCATTCGATAGATTTGCTCGAAAATTTTTATGGAAATCATTTGCAATGGCCTAAATAAAACAAGCTTTGAAAAACTTATTTTCTCAGTGCAGTTTTAATTTTAGAACAATTTGAAAATTTCGAATAAAATTTTTTTTTTTATATTTTACGTAAACTACTCGATGAAGGAGCTTCAAATTATGTATGGGAATTATTTATGATTGTCAAAATAAAATGAACTTTTGAAAACTAATTTTCTTCAATTTTCTTAGCGCACATTTAATTTTAGAGCATTTTGAAAATTTTGAAAAAAAATTTTATTTTTAATTTCTTTTCTATTACACAAAAATCATTCGATAAACTTGCTCAAAATTTTTATGCAAATTATTTGTTATTGCCTAATCAAAGCAAGCCTGGAAAAACTTATTTTCTTAGCGCAGTTTTAATTTTAGAGCATTTTGTAAATTTTGAATAGAATTTTACTTTTTTGGTATTTTACGTAAACTACTCGATGAAGTAGCTTAAAATTATGTATAGAAATTATTTACGATTGCCTAAATAAAATGAACTTTTGAAAACTGGTTTTCTTAGCGTAGTTGTAACGTTAAAGCGTTTTGAAAATTTAAAACAATGTTTATTTTTCAATTATTTGGTATTTTTGTAAACTATTGGATGAAAATGTTCCAAAATTTGTATGCAAGTTATTGGTTATAGTGTTAAGAAGACAAGCTTGGGAAAATTAATTCTATAAACGCATTTTTAGTTTTAGAGCATCATAAAATCACATTATGCAAATGGCAAAAGTAAAAAAGAATAAAATTCATATAGTTTTCGTAAGTATTAAGACAGCCTTCAATACAGAGGATAGGGACATTTATATTAAAATCGTATTTAAAAAAATAAAATCAAATTACTCTAACTCAATGTGCTCTATGAGAAAGCATTGCGCCAAAGCACTTGGCAGCGTTTTTTAATTTATTTCCCTTTTTTTTATTGATTCTAAAAATTAAGTATTCTCATTTAGAGGTAGGAATTTTTAAAACTTTTAAAAAATATTACTTTAAAATAATTATTAATTATAATAATAATTATCAAAATCAAATTAAAATTTTGAAAAAGTTTAGTAAATTTAATATGAGTGCATGTTTTTTATTTTACAATATTTTACTATTTTTTTTCATAATTAAAATTTTAGTGCGACAAAGACTTTTAAAAGGATAAAAATATAACTTAAAAAAAAATTTTTTTGTAAGTTACAAATTAAGGAGGAAACCAAATGTCAAAATATTGACAGTAGTTTTTATACATACTGTGATTCAAATCCATCATATGCTTTAACAAGTAAAAGACTATATCCAAAATAGCTGTCTTGTTCACTAAAGTTGGATTTATTATTTGCAGGATCTGTATAAATTAATGGATATTTAATATCTAAATTGTAAGAATGCACTGACGTAGATAAGACAATTATTAAAATAACTAAACTCATAATGATCAAAGTTTAAACCTTGTACATAATACTAATAAACATGAACTAAATAGATATTACGAATAATAGAAATGAGGAGAGAAACAGGATGACAGAATTGATAATGCAATCACGGAATTGTCACATATTTAAATGGAGATTTATTTTTATCAACTCGTTAATTATCATTTTCTTTCACACAATTATTTTTTTTTTAAATTTTAGTAAGATTGATCGAATGTAAATTTAATCAACAATTTTTTATTATTATAATTTTATGAAATTTTAATTTTTAGTGTATAGGTCATGAAATTTATTATTTAAATATGCGCACTTGCACACACTGGAGTAATACAATTATTAATTTTATCAAGTTTTTGCTAGAACATAATTTATTTATTAACTTATTATTTATTTTACTTTTTCTCTTTCATAATTTATCTATTATGTATGAATAATTCCATTTTGTTTAAGACGTACTACACGCTCTTCAGGTAAAGATTACCAGAGATTAGAGCTCAAATCTTTATGTAAATTATAGATATTAATTTAAGTTATTTTTGTATTGTCAAACTCTCAGTTTTGATCTGTAAAAAAGAACCATCCGTTGACTTTGAATAATAGTAAAAAATTCCTTGAATAGTTTCGTGGCATTGATCAGTAAATGGCTTGAACAAATTCATTTTTATACGTGGTGCACAAATCTATAAATATGAAATTAAAAAGTATAAGGTATAATAAATACTGTAATAAATTTACTTTGAACAGAGTTGGAAGGATAGCGACAATCGATGCTCCAAACCAACCATTATCTTTAATTACTTTTGCACACATTCCTATTTGATTTACAATTCGGTCGTGGGGAAGAAAGTGACGTTTCATTTTTAATTGTAGGGACCCATATGGAAAAAATTTTTGGATATAATTGTAAATAACTATTAATAACTGTAAATAAATGTAAATAAATGTAAATAACTGTAAATAACTGTAGAAAAGTGTTAAAAAATGTGGGAATTGAGACATAAATAACAGTTATTTACAATTATTTACTGTTATTTACACTTATTTACAGTTATTAACAGTTATTTACATTTATTAACTGTTATTTACACTTATTTGCAGTTATTTATATTTATTTACAGTTATTTACATTTATTCACTTTTTTCGCAATTATTTACAGTTATTTACGATTATTTGTAGTTTTTTACAATTATTTGCAGTTATTTACATTTTCGAAAATTATCACGAATTTATTCAATAATTTTATATATAGGCGAAAATTTTTAAAAATGTGAATAACTGTAAATAATTGTAAAAAACTATGGAAAATTGTAAATAGTTGTAAATAATTATAAATAACTGTAAATAAATGTAAAAAACTGTAAATAACTGTAAATAACTATAAATAATTGTAAATAATTATTAATAACATTAAATTATTCACTAATTCAAAAATTTTTGAAAATGTAAATAACTGTAAATAATTATGAATAACTGTAAATAATTATGAATAATTGTAAATAATTATAAAAAACTGTAAACAATTGTAAATAATTATAAATAACTGTAAATAATAGTTAATAACAGTTAATAACAGTTAATAACTGTAAATAATAGTAATTAATAATAAATAATAGTAAATAACTGTAAATAACTATTATTTATGTCTCAATTCCTACATTTTTTAACAGTTATTTACAATTATTTACTATTATTTACAGTTTTTCACATAAATTATTTCCATATGGGGAGGTGTCATTTCAATTTTGGTTGAAGAAAGGTGTCATTTCATTTTGGGTTAAAAAGAGGCTTGTGTTTCTTAATTTATATATTTAATTTATTTATTTAATTTACTATAATTTTTTAATAAATTAATTTCTTTCTTAAATATTTTACAAAAATAATTAATTTCTTAATTAATTTGAATTTAAACCTTTCGATAAATTTTATCATAATCTGATGATTCTTATATCAACGTCAAAATTTATTTACAATATATTTTTCATGAACAAATTTTAATGAGAATTCCAGAATAATTTTTAACTACGGGTAATTATAGAAAACGTATAAAACCATAAAGTTTGATTCCTTTTCCAGATATATATGAATTTTTATAAAATTTTTATGAATTCTGAAAATTTATCCACAAGGAAGGTTAGAGAGATTTACTTATATAACCAGAATAAATTATATGAGATTAATTATAACAGTAACAGTGATTCTGCAGAAGTAATCATGTTACTTAAAAACTACATAAAACTAAAATGCTATCGAATTAAAATTGAATTTCAAAACATTGAAATAAAATGTAATGAAATATGGAGCAGATTTTTGCTTTGAAAGGTTTTATGATTAATTTTTTCTAAGTCCTTACTTTAGACCGCATATGAGATTTGACTGTTTTAAGCCGGTGCTCTTGCAAATAATTAGATAGTCTATAATATGTTCGCTACACATGTGTTAGATGCGTAGAATGCGTAGAATTTCTAAGGATAATATATTATTTGTTATTTTTAATGCAATGTTTTTGATATCAGTTTTTTCGTTAAAAATTTTTTTAAATACCTATTTTCTTTATCAAACTTGTACTAAAATAGGAAATTTTTGCAATTTATACTTTTCTTTTTTTTAAATTTTTTTGGCTGTTAATGCATCAAAGCTATTTTAAATCCTTAGAATGAGTTTGGAAACATCCCACACAGCATGAAAGAATTTTGAAATAATTTCATGAAATATTTCAAGAAATAATACGTTGAAATGATTCAAAAAGAACTTAAAAGATAACGGTATTCTTTTAAAAGAATTTATAAAATAATACACAGAAGGATTACAAAGTCATTACAAAAATAATACCAAAAAGAAATCGAAAGTTAAGATATGAAATATTACATGAATCCTTACTGAAAGGACTTTGAAATGACTTCTTAAAAGGAAACAAGAAACAACTCAGAAATTCTCCAACGATTCCAAACATAAAATAATTTAGAAACATTTTCGGAATGATCTAAGGTATTCTTTCACCAAATCATTTCAAGATACTTCCAAAAAACATTCATGTAATGATTTATGCAATGTTTTGGTGAAGTCACATTTAACTTTGATCTAAGGTATTTATTATGTGCTATTATATCTATATCACACGAAAAATCGAAAAAAAAAAATTGATGTAGGTCCCAGAACTAATACGAATATACGGATTAACTGTATTGAATTCAAATCTTTCATGTATAGTTTCCGAAATATTTAAAGTTTTATAAAATCATTATATACACATATATAAATATCAAATATTTAGATTTCTTAATATGTTTCTATTTAAATATGTAAATTTTATATATGTTTATCTCAAAATTTGAATGATTATTAGACTTATTTAGATTTGAAAATCTTAAATTTGAACGATAAAATAACAAAATGTAAAAAATTAGAACGATGAATTATAGATTTTTTTTTTAAGGTGGTTATTTAATATATTTTATTATAGGAAAGATAATAATTATGGTATGAAATTTAAATAGCGCATATTTATTGATTTAAATTAAGATAAATGAAAGAGAAATCAATTATCAAAAATTTAAATATTAGGTTAATGTTATCAAATGTCATGAAGAATCTTTAATTTATTATAGATTATAGAATTTCAAAAAAATATCTAAAATGTAAAAAATAAATATTATAATAAAATAAAAAAATTTTACAGTAATCATTTTGAGAATCGAAAAAATTATAAGTTTTGACAATTTATTTACGTATATTAAATGTTTTTAATGCTTGCAATAGATTATTATACTTTTATTTATACTTTCTTCCTTTTACTTTCTCATAGAGAAAATATTGTATCGATAAAAATTTTTTTTTTCTATTTTTTCATTAATTTGTGCATATTTGGACACAAGGAGTCAAAAAAGTCATTTCGCTTAAAAAGAATTTAATCATGAAAAATAAAAACATTTTCGGAACGAGAAAATTTTTTTTATAAAACTGATAAAATTACATTAAAACTTTTAATATAATATTAAATAATGTAATTTTTTTATTTTAGCAGATGCAAGGTAATATCAACAAGCAAATTAAATATTGAATATATAAAAGGTATTCCGCTGCATTGGCTAATTGTATTTAAAATTTTTTCATGACTACTCCATCTGAACTGAATTTATTCTCAAAGTGACCCTTTTGAGTGAGACAACATTCTTAAGAATAATAAATTTTATAAAAATAAATAAATTTAAAGTTAAATATATTTTTCTCATTTTGTTGCAATGATACTTTCTAAAATTATGTAATCCTGTTATAAATCCTCAATTAATACCAACTTTAAAGTATGTTAATTTTTATGTGGATTTTAGAAACGATAAACACAGATTTAAATCGATTAAGAATGAATCAAATTACATTAATTTCAATCGATTGAGAGACGTATTGTTAGCTTACAACTGTAACCGATACATGTTAATTAGCACCAATTAATTAATTTTGATGGGCAGATCAGTTATGGTTCTAAGCTTTAATACATATCAAAGTCGACATACTTTGTAATCAATAGTAATATTTTTTCATTGAGCATTTCCAACAGGAAATACTTTATATAGATTTTTTGTTTTTCTTAAGAATATAAGTCCGTATATGTTGGTCTTTTTCAACAGAAATTGCGCATGAGAACAGTTTTGATCGCCCGAATTCATGCACAGATGTATGATAATTCGAATGCTTATTACAAATACGTAGTACGAGAGAGATATACGTCTTTTTTAGAAAATTAATTAAGATAAATTATTGCTAATAAAAAAGTATACATCTTTTATAAAGAAATCATTACAACACCGTTCCCATATTTTGCATTATGAAATATTAATATGTATTAATGAATTTATAAGGAACTTAATATTGGTCGTAAATGATTGTTCTTTATAATATACATCTTATATAAAAATTCTAATGAAGATTTTATTGGAAATTTCTTTTAACATAGATTGCGTTTAGCTTTAATCATTTAAATCTGTTTATATTAGTATGAAAGTATGAAAATTTATAATTACAAATGGCAATTGCGGGAGAGGTACAAATGTGTTTCAGAATCTGAATTTAAATAAATTATTGCTCAAAAAATAATTGTAATTATTTGAATTTTTTATTTTTGTTACTGATAAGCTTTTCACTGAATACATGTTTCATAAAAATATGGTAAATTACAATATAACAAGATTTTCATTTCTTATAGTACAAAATACATGAATTATAACAATGTGTCAAAATCAAATATTATAAGCGTTACATATATTATTATTACTATTTACATTACACTAATACAATTGTATAAAGATTGGCATTACATTTTCATATTCTGATTATTAATTGTATAATGCAAAAGTGTTTGCCGATTGTTATATTCCATATTAATATTAACACCACGATTTATTAAAAGTTGAATCATATCATAATATCCTTGTTTAACAATATAATGTAAACCCATAGAAATCTTCTCCGTGCGAGCACCGCATTTAAGTAACAGCTCAACTACAAGTAAATGACGATTATAAATAGCTAATTCCAAAGGTTTTCGATCTCGGTTATCCTTGGCCTCTATGTCACAATTATTAGATAACAGTAATTTGACAATTTGTATATAACCATATTGTGCAGCTATATGTAACGGTGTTAATCCATTGTCGTCTTTAGCATTCACGTTTGCCCCTTCTTGTATGAGCAAGTGTACAAATTTTACTTTATTCTGTGTGCTCGCTAAATGTAATATGGTTTTGTTACCTTTATATTTGATAACATTAATATTGGCCCACGATTTCAGTAGTTCGGCAAATGCAGGATAATTGCATGCTTTTAAGGCTATGCTAAGTGGAGTGTTTCCGTATGGATCTTTTACATCGGTCGGAGCTCCATTATCCAGCATTAACTTCATTAAACTTAATGAACCTGTATGTACTGTAATGTGTACGGGTGTTGTTTGAAATGTCTTGTCACAGCAACTGCACCTAACGGCGTAAATAAATTTACTGTTTGCACTGTATAATAGGTCTGTTTCACCAAAAGAACCAAACTTCAAACTGGCACACAATCTGTATTCCCGCTCACTTTCATGAATTATATAATTTGAAATATTAATCAACTTGTCATCCGATGGATCATCACTGTAAGAAAAACCACTGCTGACGCTACAAGAGTCTTCTGATGATGTTCCATAGCTGTATATGTGGCGATTCCTACTGTTGTCATTTTTATACAAATTATATATTCCGTTGTAATGTGAATATGCTGGCTCTTGATAATTTGGAGACGATGAAACCAATGTATAAGTATTCATTGCACCGTTATTATTCATTTTGGAAATAAAATGATGAATAATTTAATAAATCGTGGTGTTAATATTAATATGGAATATAACAATCGGCAAACACTTTTGCATTATACAATTAATAATCAGAATATGAAAATGTAATGCCAATCTTTATACAATTGTATTAGTGTAATGTAAATAGTAATAATAATATATGTAACGCTTATAATATTTGATTTTGACACATTGTTATAATTCATGTATTTTGTACTATAAGAAATGAAAATCTTGTTATATTGTAATTTACCATATTTTTATGAAACATGTATTCAGTGAAAAGCTTATCAGTAACAAAAATAAAAAATTCAAATAATTACAATTATTTTTTGAGCAATAATTTATTTAAATTCAGATTCTGAAACACATTCGTACCTCTCCCGCAATTGCCATTTGTAATTATAAATTTTCATACTTTCATACTAATATAAACAGATTTAAATGATTAAAGCTAAACGCAATCTATGTTAAAAGAAATTTCCAATAAAATCTTCATTAGAATTTTTATATAAGATGTATATTATAAAGAACAATCATTTACGACCAATATTAAGTTCCTTATAAATTCATTAATACATATTAATATTTCATAATGCAAAATATGGGAACGGTGTTGTAATGATTTCTTTATAAAAGATGTATACTTTTTTATTAGCAATAATTTATCTTAATTAATTTTCTAAAAAAGACGTATATCTCTCTCGTACTACGTATTTGTAATAAGCATTCGAATTATCATACATCTGTGCATGAATTCGGGCGATCAAAACTGTTCTCATGCGCAATTTCTGTTGAAAAAGACCAACATACGGACTTATATTTTTAAGAAAAACAAATAATCTATATAAAGTATTTCCTGTTGGAAATGCTCAATGAAAAAATATTACTATTGATTACAAAGTATGTCGACTTTGATATGTATTAAAGCTTAGAACCATAACTGATCTGCCCATCAAAATTAATTAATTGGTGCTAATTAACATGTATCGGTTACAGTTGTAAGCTAACAATACGTCTCTCAATCGATTGAAATTAATGTAATTTGATTCATTCTTAATCGATCTAAATCTGTGTTTATCGTTTCTAAAATCCACATAAAAATTAACATACTTTAAAGTTGTAGAGCGTCAATGGCGTAACCGGCTAAGGCGCACGCCTTATACGGTCTCTACGCTTTCGCTCCAAGCGGTCGGGGGTTCGATTCCCGGTGAAAACCTGAAATTTTTTTCAGGCTTTTTTTCATCGGAAAAAAAGCCTGAAAGCGATCTCTCTGAGTGCGATGGGTCAATGTTCCTGGCGTGGGTTTTCTCCTGGGGGAGTTTTCCCTGCGTCACAGGCCTGATAAGCCTGGGTAAATGCGGAAACCGACCGTAGAAATCTGCTTACCGACTGCTCTGGAACGCGGCAGTCTAAGATTTCTCGGGGATGTGGGTTATTAGGTAGCTTAGGAGAAAGATATGTAGGACATAAGAAAATAGGAAAAATGAAAATAGGAAACGTGTGCTAGGAAACATCCTCACACAAAGGTGGTAAGGATGCGGGTGCTAGGCCAAGTAAGGCTGCGCCCGGGCCAATAGGGCAAAAAAAAAAAACATACTTTAAAGTTAGAGGATTTATAACAGAATTACATAATTTTAGAAAAAATCATTGCAACAAAATGAGAAAAATACATTTAACTTTAAATTTATTTATTTTTATAAAATTTGATAACATACTTATGACATTATAAGCAAATCAATTTTCCGTAAATTAATAGATCTTAAGAATGTTGTCTCACTGAAAAGGGTCACTTTGAAAATAAATTTATTTCAGATGGAGTAGTCATGAATGAAATTTTAAACACTTAGCCAGTGCAGCGTAATATCGATTTTTTTAAAAGAAAAGAAGATAACTTCCATAAATAAGTCAATATTGTGTATTAATGGCTAATATTATTTAAAATTTTCTTAAATATCATTACATTTAATATATCTTTTAAAAAATCATTTACGAAATAACCCTCCGGAGTGAGGAAACGTCTTTAATAACAACAATTTTTGATTGTAGTTTAAGTCTTGTAAAATGCACGAATTATTAAATACATTTAGAGAAAACTAAGAAATATTTTGTCAGATATTCTTTTTCACAATAAACTCTACCTAATTGATGCTGGATTTTACTCGAACCATCCAACATTGATATACTAGAGTTCCAAATTGGATAGAAAATACGGATTTGTAAAATTAAAAATATAATTTTGAAAAATTTTTATGAATTATTTCGGAAATTTTTCGACAATATTATAAATTAATTTTTTGCAAATGGTTTCTAAAATATCTCTAAAATATTTTTTAATACTCATGAATCTTTTTATGAAATAGTTTATAATTCTTTTAACAGTATTGCAAATCGATAATTTATGATACCCGGTCAAAAAAGGTTAGCTATAAAATATAGCTAAAAAAATAGTTAAATATATAGCTGAATCGAGCTGTATTTACAGCTATATCGATATGTTTTTTTAGCTGTTTTTTATAGTTAAAAATGTACTTAATTTTATAGTTAATAATTTCGTTATCTACCGAAAATATTAATAGCTACTTTTCAACTATATTTTATAGCTATTATTATAGTTAAAAAACACTTGATTTTTAGTGTATTTATACCCGATCAAAAAAGGTTAGCTGTAAAATATAGCTAAAAAAATAGTTAAATATATAGATATATCGAGCTGTTTTTACAGCTATATCGATGTGTTTTTTAGCTGTTTTTGACACTTAAAAATGTCCTTAATTTTATAGTTAATAATTTCGTTATACCGGAAATATTAATAGCTACCTTTTCAACTATATTTTATAGCTATTATTATAGTTAAAAAAAATACTTAAATTTTTAGTGTACTTATGACAATATATTAATAGCTAGATATTTAACTATACTTTATAGCTGAAAATAAATGGTTTTTTAGATATCCTTTATAGTTGAAAATATAACTAAATTTTTAGTTGATAATTTGGTTTTTACTCATAAATATTTAGCTGAAAAAACATGAATATTGCTATAATATAAATGAATATAGCTGTATTTTACTTATATTTTTAGCTGTTTTTATAGATGTTTTTTTGACCGAGAATAGCTGAAAATATAACTGTAATTTCAGCTGTTTTTTAGCTATATTTTTAACAATTTTTTTTAGCTAAACATTATTAGAGTAGCTTTCAGATATACTCGAGTTTATTTATATTGTCCTTCGCTACCTTCGCTGTGATTAACCTATACATACATTAAATCTAAGTAAAAACTGGGGTCGCTAGAAAACACGCGCGCATTTTTTAGTAACGGTAAGATGGATCGGTCTTATATACAAAGTGTACTCAACTCTCACCACTTGCGGGAGTTGGACACAAATTTCAACGAGTCAAAACAGCTATATTTTAAGCTTAATTTTTAGCTAATTTTTTTAGCTAAACGTTTTTGACGCGTTGAAATTTGTGTCCAACTCCCGCAAGTGGTGAGAGTTGAGTACACTTTGTATATAAGACCGATCCATCTTACCGTTACTAAAAAATGCGCGCGTGTTTTCTAGCGATCCCTGCGAGTTATTACTTAGATTTAGTGAATGTATAGGTTAACTAATTTACAGCAAAGGTAGGGAAGGACAATATAAATAAACTCGAGTATATCTGAAAGCTACTCTAATAATATTTAGCTAAAAAAATTGTTAATAATATAGTTAAAAACAGCTAAAAATACAATTGAAATTACAGTTATATTTTCAGTTGTTCTCGGTCAATAAAAAACATCTATAAAAACAGCTAATAATATAAGTAAAATACAGCTATATTTATTTATATTATAGCAATATTCATGTTTTTTCAGCTAAATATCTATGAGTAATAAACAAATTATCAACTAAAAATTTAGGTGTATTTTCAACTATAAAGGATATCTAAAAAACCATTTATTTTCAGCTATAAAGTATGATTAAATATCTAGCTATTAATATATTGTAATCCCGGTCAAAAAAGGTTAGCTATAAAATATAGCTAAAAAAATAGTTAAATATATAGCTGTATCGTGCTCGTTTTACAGCTATATCGATGTGTTTTTTAGCTGTTTTTTATAGTTAAAAATGTACTTAATTTTATAGTTAATAATTTCGGTATACCGAAAATATTAATAGCTACTTTTTCAACTATATTTTATAGCTATTATTATAGTTAAAAAAACACCTAGTATACTAAAAATTTAAGTGTTTTTTTAACTATAATAATAGCTATAAAATACAGTTGAAAAAGTAGCTATTAATATTTTCGGTATAACGAAATTATTAACTATAAAATTAAGTACATTTTTAACTATAAAAAACAGCTAAGAAACACATCGATACAGCTGTAAAACAAGCACGATAC
This sequence comes from Anastatus disparis, assembly GCA_017163975.1. Classification (NCBI taxonomy): domain Eukaryota; kingdom Metazoa; phylum Arthropoda; class Insecta; order Hymenoptera; family Eupelmidae; genus Anastatus; species Anastatus disparis. The sequence continues at coordinate 61,463 of JAFFSR010000313.1, forward strand.
AGCTATATATTTAACTATTTTTTTAGCTATATTTTACAGCTAACCTTTTTTGACCGCGTATAAATACACTAAAAATTTAAGTGTTTTTTTTAACTATAATAATAGCTATAAAATATAGTTGAAAAAGTAGCTATTAATATTTTCGGTAGCTAACGAAATTATTAACTATAAAATTAAGTACATTTTTAACTATTAAAAACAGCTAAAAAAACACATCGATATAGCTGTAAATACAGCTCGATACAGCTATATATTTAACTATTTTTTTAGCTATATTTTATAGCTAACCTTTTTTGACCGGGTAGGTTCCTTGAAAGATTAACGAATAATTCTATCTTTGCAGCTTTTTAATGAATTTGTGAAAAAGAAAAATATTAATTTTTTCTTTTTCACAGACCTTTTGAATTTATTTAAATGCTAGTGATAAATCAACATCAAATGTATGTTTCATTAATTAACATTAAGAGAGAAGTTATTGTTTTGCATTAAAAATAATACTCTTTGAAGCACAAGTAAATTTATTACCTCATTCAAAAATTCAATTTCTATTTAGTAATCCAACGAAAATTCATTAAAACGATGCAAATATAATTCAAATTATTTATGCATGTAAAACAGTTAATAAAAATTTTATTTAATTTCCACTTATTGTTTAATTTATTAATTAAAATTTATACATTATATACACAAATCTTTAATCAGAATATTTATTACATTTTATAAACATTAATAAATAATCGTACCCACCTAGTACCAAACATTTTAATTAACAATTTCAAATGGAAAAGCTTTAATTCATATAGAACATTTGCGTTATTTGTAATTCGTATTTATTTCTAATATAATTTGTAGATCATTAAAGTAACATAAAAAATTTGTCATGTATATTTTTGCTTGTTTATGTACTTAAATTAGTATGAGTAAAGTTTTTTCATGTATAATAGACGTTAAAGATTATTTTGAGTAATGTTATGTAAATTAATTAATAAAAAAAAAATCATTCGTGGAGAAAATTTAATCACGATTTAATAATTTTTTCTAATAGTTGTTTTGGAATTCTAATTGGAATTATTTTTAATTAAAAACAATTTTTTTAATTGGAATAATTTTTAAATTTGACCAAAAATAAAAGTTAGGTATAATTTATTTTGTAATATATGTATAAAAAGAGCGTGTAACGCAAAAATTACAATTAAAATTAAAATACATAAAATACTTAATAATATTATTTCATATTAAAAATAGAAAATGCACAGTATATCACAGTCATAAAGAATAATAGAATTAATAATACTATCATTAGCCTAATAAAGAGAATTTTTAAAATTCTAAATCAAAATATTGCATGATCAAATTAATAAATCGATAAAAAATATTGAGATAAATAATTTTTATTTAAAACAATTCAAAATTATATAATAGGAGAGACATTTCATTAATTATTTTACATTTAATTTTGATAGTTTTTGATTTATCGTAAAAGTTTCGATAACAATCACCTCAAATACAATTTTGTTTTTGCGATTAAAATTTATAATAAAAAAGAATACTTGTTATTTTTGAATTTATATTACTTTTATTTTACTGATTCTAAATATATTCTATTTATTTTAAAATATTCTAATATTTTTTTTCTTAATAATTAAAATTTCAATTATTAAGAATCAATAATCTAATTTACTCTAATTAAAAATCATAACATAAATTATTAAAAAAATAAATAAATTTTTTAAAAGAATTTTTGTAAGTTGCAATTTAAAAAGGAAACAAAATGTCAACATTTAAAAAATAGTTTTTATACATACGTGATTCAAATCCATCATATGCTTTAACAAGTAATACATTATATCCAAAATAGCTGCCTTGTTCAATAAAGTTGGATTTATTATTTACAGGATCTGTATAAGTTAATAGATATTTAATATCCAAATTATAAGATTGCATTGCATTAGATAAGAAAATTATTAAAATAAGTAAACTTATGATAATCAAAGTTTAAACCTTGTACATAATACTAATAAACATGAACTAAATACATATTAAGAATAATATAAATGATGAGAGAAACAGGATGTCAGAATTTATTTAATTTAACGTCGCTGTATTTATGCTATAATTTCGATTCTAATTAGCGATGGAGGTCGTCAGTGTGTTTGTGAACAAAACCCATGTAATTTACAGTGGTACTTGTATCAATTGGCCGCGGGCGGGATTCGAACTCGGGACCTTGAGATTATGAATCCATCGCTCTACCGACTGAGCCACTCAAACCTCAAGATGACAGAATTGATAATGCAATCACGGAATTTTCACATATTTAAAAGAAGATTAAATGTTTATCAATTCATTTGTTATCATTTTCTTTTATACATTTATTTTTTTTTAACAATTTTAGTAAGATTGATCGAAAGTAAATTTAATCAACAATTTTTTATTATTATAATTTTACGAAATTTTAATTTTTAGTATATAGATCATGAAATTCATTATTTAAATATGCGCACTCGCACACACTGGAGCAATCGTAAAACCATTATTAATTTTATAAAGTTTTTGCTCAAATATAATTTATTTATTAACTTATTATTTATTTTCACTATTTTCACTTTCATGATTTATCTTTTATGTATGCATAATTCCTCGTTGTTTAAGACGTGCTACACGCTCCTCAGGTGAACGTCCATAAAATTGTTTTATAGGATCCACAGCACTTAATGAGGGACACTGCAAAAGATCGTATTATGATTATAAATACATTTGTAATCTTTATTCAATAAAAAAATTTACTTTTCAAGTAAAATTTAGAAGGAAAATGTTTTATATGTTTTAAACACTTACTCCTATTTGATTTCGAAATTGTATAGCTTCTATCAATAAATTATTAATTCTTTTTTCTCTATCACCATGATCTGGATGTGTTGATAACCACGGAATTTGATTAGGTTCAACTTTCAAATCACTTAAAGTCCGCATCGTAGCCCAAAATACAACAGCTTCTCGGATGTCTATGCAAGCCTAAAAAAATTTTATATTTATATTTATTTGAGAAATCATAATAATAAATATAATAAAAAATTAAATTGTACTTTAGCAGCAATAAGTAATCCAACTGTATCAGCTTCATTCTCAAGAGCTCGACTATATGGCAAAGTATGAAAGACATCTATAATAGATTGGCCTAGTAATAATAAAAATCCTGCCAGCAGGTCTGGAAACAAGGCCCATGTTAATGCAATAGGTAATGCAAGTAAGAGTTCAGTTATTATTCCCCTTGAAACCTGCTCATACTGTTAAAAGTAAAAAATTAAAAAATATTCAGAAATAAGAAGCAAATTGTTTATTGTTATAGATAAAAAACTAAAATATAAATTTGTTTCTTACCGCATGATTTAATACAGCATGAGCCATTTCATGAGCTAAAACAATGGCTAATTGATCATCATTTTCTACCATTTGTAAAGTACCCAAGAACACAAAAATATTTCCACCCTAAAATCATATTTATAGCTTTTTATTTTAACATGATCAATAACTTTGTTATTTTAGTTTGCAATTAAATAGTTTAAAAATACTAACAGGCAAAACATAAGCATTCTTCAAAGGAGAATCAACAACGGTTAAAGTCCATTTTTATCTTTGAAACTTGCTAAGTCTTTATTTGCATTAATTAATCTTGCAGTGACTTGCAAAAGTTTAGAATATGTGGGATGAGTTTTTGGTAATAAAACAGACTGAAATTGTTCTAAATGCTGTTTAAAATGAATAAGATTTAGTTCATTTATACTTTATTTAAAGTTTCAATATTTAATTTTGTAAATACCGTTTTAAACGTTATTTTAGCTAATTTTTCTTGTTGCTCTTTATTTAACATCATAAACTGAGAACGTTTGATTATAGGGTCATATTCTAAATGAGTAATGTAATAGAGAAATAATGTGAAGAAATATAAACCTATAAAACCTAAAACAAAAGTATTCAAGTTAAATATTAATGTTAAACAAATAATAAATTTAAAAAAATTAAAACATTTACCAAAAAAGTAATTTCTTTTTTCTCTAAACCACTCAAGAATTTCTTGTCTCTGTTCAGGAGTTTTGCTATAAAACCATTTTTTAATTCGTCTTCCAAATAGAAGAGCTGAAAGTCGAATTAAAGGCCGTATAATAAGAGCAAGAAAAGGAGGAATATTGCGCTTTTCTGAAGTATGAAAATTGCATTTTTGTTCCTTGAGTAATTGAAGGACTTTTATTTGATGAAGTTTAATTGAGTGTTTGAATTTTACTTGAGTAAGACCAGATACTTTCACATAAGGTCGATTAGAAAAAACACAAGTTACTTTCAGTCTACGACTAGCTATGTAATTTGGAATACGAATAACTCTTGCAATAAACATCTTGTAAATCATACTTGTGGTTTGAACGTAAAATTACTTACAAATGTACAGACGAGTATAAATAAATAAAAATTAAATATTAGAATAAAAAGACTTAGAATGAGCTGCTTCTTAAAATCACATGAAATCCAAACATGCTGCTAAAAGCAATAAATAAAGACCAAGACGTGCATGATACTGGAACATAATTCCTCCGGCAATACCAATTTTCACTACGGAAAAAAACATTTTCTTTGAGAAAAATATTGTTATTAGATGCAGCCATACAGGACGTATTCTTCTCCCTACATGATTCACAGCTTCCTTCTGAGCCTCTTCTTGATAAGGAGTGTTACAAGTACGTAAATTGTAATGTCTTAATTGCCATGATGCATCCATCAGGTAAGACTTTGTTTGGGCCCACATGTGAATATTAAATATCTGAAATACGTTGATATATTTATATTGATTAACTGTGATAATCAAAATATAAGTTAAAAACTAATAAGCACATGTTAGATTATAGCATTAATTTCTTTTTGCACAAGCGTTTGTCAATGCATATTTGACAACATTTGCAATTTCTTATGACCATATATAAATTTTAGAAAAAAAATAATAACATAACCTAAAAATTTTCATCGCTTCGAGAAAGAACTGAAAAATAACAAATTTTATTTGTGTAAGAAAAACCAATTAATAATTAAAATAAAAACAGTATTTTTAAATTATAATAAATTACATACAGAATTGGTTCATTTATCGTAATATGGACATAATGTAATTTTTAAGTTCTGTGCGTTGCGTATATTTGGAGAGCAGATGAACAGCTGACTACATTTACTTATCTCTGTTATATATTGCGCATGCGATATGTCAAAACCTATATCAGGAAAAAAGAAACTTATCAATTAAAATAAACGATTAGAATTAAAAAAATTTAATTATGTTTATACTTATATATGTATACATATACGTAAACCTTAATATTATCAATTTACAAAATTTGACAAAATTTAACTTTACTAAGCTGAAAAAATAGACCCCTACACAATTACAAGATTTATACGATACGAGTAATGCCAGAATTTGTGTTTAAAATCTTATATAATACTTTCACGTCGATGTTATTTAAAAAAAATTTAAACACAGTTACCCACTGAAAAAAACGCGACTTAAACTATAAATAAAAAAATATTAAACAATTAAAAATGAAATTGCAAATGAATTTCGAAAAATACCGCCATTTCAAATTAAATTTCAAATAATTTTAATTTTTATCACTTTTTCTTCAAATATTAATTATTATTTTCTGCTGTTTGTGTTGATTATTTACTATTATTAGTTACTTTTATTAATTTTTTTAATTAAATTTCAAATAATTTTAGTTTTTATCACTTTTTTTAATCATTATAAATTATTTTCAGCTATTTATATCTATAATTAATTATTAGTAATTTTTATTAATTTTTTAAATATTTTAAATAAAATGAAGGTATAACATTAACAAGGAGAGGTCTCCACCTCCGGGAAACGGATTTAGCTGAAACTGCAGGATATGATTTTTTGATGAAAAAAAAACGAACCTGTTTTTTCTTTTCGTCTAATAGACCCCAGAGACCAAAATATAGACATTTTTAAAAAAATATAGTAAAAAGAAACGCTTTCAAGAACTTGAATAGCTTAAAAACTAAAATCTTCACAAAAAAATGTATAAAAAATAAAAGAAAATATAAATTAAATACTTTAATGTAAGTTTTGGTTTATTAAAAAAGCTTTCGTGATTCAGAAGTCATGCTCAATTTAATATTACTATATATTTGGTAATATTTTTAGCATGTAACAAATAATGAATTTTTCACTTTGTTTCGAAAAGTGCTAATTTTAGCCTCACTGTTGAAAAAAATCGTATATGCACCACGGAAGGTAAAATGGCCAACCTACAGCACGAGTTTGCCACCCTCGGTTTCGCCTCGGGTGTCAATTCACTCGTGCTATGGTCTGTCCTTTATTTTACCTCCCTAGGTGCATAATATACTATTAATGCGCCAGAGCTTGAATTAAGGAATTGAAATTGTACTTTATTTTATTTTTTATATATTTTTCTGTAAAAGTTTTAGTTTTTTGGCTATTTAGGTTCTTAAAAGTGCTTCTTTTCACTATATTTAAAAAAATGTCTATATCTTGGTCCTTAGAGCCTATTAGACGAAAAGAAAAAACAAGGGTTTATTTTTTTTCATTATAGAATCATATCCTAAAGTTTCAGCTAAATCCGTTTCCCGGAGATGGAGACCTCTCATTGTAAGATCTAAGGTAATTTTTTTCAAAATTTCATTACTATTTACATTTTATGTTATAATAAACATAATATCGTCAACATAAAATAAATTATGTATTACTTTATATAGTGTGTTCCAGATTATCTGTGCATGTTATTCAAATCAGAAGTTATATAGTTATAATAAACTAGCAAAGTGTATTTATATTACATATTAAATGAGAGTCTCCCTACTGAAAATTTTCACATAGTTATTCACGAAATAAATCGTATGTCAAATCACGTGATATATACCATGTTTAATGACGTGTTAAAGCACGTGTTTAATTTCATATTGAATGATATGTTAATTTATATGTTAAATACAGTGTAAAAATCGATTGAATTTTACACGTGTATTGACACCTATTCTAGCATGTCATTTATGCCGTTATTTACCATGTGATTTTTATGTTATTTATTATGTGATTTTACAAGTGATTTATTGTGTGATTTTCCATGTTATTTATTACGTTATTTTACGTGTTATTTATTATATGTTTTTACATATTATGTATTATCAGATTTGACATGAAATATATTATGAAATTTAACATGTTACGGATTATGTAATTTAACATGTTTTGCATCATGAGATTTTAAATTTTCTGTTTTATGTCATTTTATATGTTGTATACCATGAGATTTTACATGTTATATTTCATGTGATTTGATTTTAAAAATAACTTATAAATAAACAAAAACATTTATATTTACTAAATCTATATTTTCAACTATTATGTTGTTGCTGCTTTAAAAATATATTGAAAAAGTTAAAACTTGTGAAAAACTAAACTGGTTAGCATAGGTATTAAAGGTCATATTATAATAAATTCAAGAAACAGCGTTTAATTAGGCCTCCTAAAGCAGGATTCTTTCTTAATTTATTACAATCTTTTTCTTTTATAAAAATATTTTTATTTATACATATTAATATTTACATAATAAAAATACTATAGACGATTTAATATGCGATTAAATTGGGTACTGGAGTTATATAGTTTGTAAATGGTGTTTCAATATAAACACAAATTCTCCTTATATCATTTGTATTTATAGCAATTAAATCTTCTTTAATTTCAATTACCTCATTAACTGCATCTGAATATTTATTTGGTGCGCTTTTAATAACCTTACAAATAGTTATTTCTTCATTTTTTCAGAATCTGCTAAAAATAAAATAAGTTTAACAAATTCTCCACTTTTGGATTGAGCAAAATAATTACAAGAACGAAGATTTATTTTGTTGTCAGTCGTATACAAGCAGTTATTCAGTATCATTTTATGAAATGCCTTTGTTACTCGTGAGACATTAAATTTTTGACAAAGAAAATCATCAACAGTTTTTCCTTTACTAAAATAGACAATATTTGATGGTTTGAAATTTTTTACCCTTCTCACATTCACATTTTCACAAAATTGTGAAACTATTGGTGAACAGTGAGGGTGTACCATTTTCTCCAGCACTTGTACAGAACGTTCTAAATTTATTTTTCTAATTATTTGCTGTATAACGCCTTTAGCTGATTTAATAGCACGTAGCAATTTATGATTAGCTGATTCGAAACAAAATGCGCTATGAGCCCACAATGGTCCCCAATTTTTGATACTTTCAACTATGTGCAACAATTGATGAGTATTGTACGTCATTGCAGATAAATCGTACAAATTTTCAGCTTCTGATACAAATTTTTTTAACATTTCTTCTAAACGTTTTAAATCTACAGAGGAGATATTAGTTTGAAGAGCTATGTGTAAAGATGTAGTTAATAAACTCCAATGTTTTAATCGTTCCTCTGATTTTAATCGATTCTTAAGGAGTGGTATGGAGTAATATAATAACCAGTTCTCCCACTCTCGGGCTTTCCAGTCTCCTCGGTCCTTTAAAGACCTTGATAATCGCCCCAACTGATGAGGAACTCTAATTTTTGTCAGCATGTTATTAATTTCATTGAAATCTTCTGTGGACATGTGGTTTATCAAATACTCAGTATATTGTTTTCCAACGCCAGCCAGATAACAATGCATGTACTCTGGAGTAAAACTTTTAATAACTTCAAAACCATGCAATTTGAGTAAAGGTGAGGCAGTATTGATACCCATATAAGCCTTATTTATACGAAGAGCCTCTTTAGCAAACGAATGTGTATTTTTTCATCCCTACTTTCTGATGGTTCCTTTAGATAAGGATATCTCATACTGCCAGCAAAGTATTCTCCATAATCCAAACACCAATCACAACCGTAATGGGCGTTGAATTGACGACTGCCATTCATAGGAGCGCGAGCAATTGTATCTACGCTAGCAGCAATAGCGTACAATTTTATACAGCGTATTTCATTTTTTATAGTACATTCTATTCCTGTAACTGATAAGCAATTCATACTTTCCACAAAAATATCTAAAAATATATCCATTTCAGGCTTACTTTTTCCAAACCATAATCCCGCTACTATAATGCTGTCAAATCGATTTTGAATCGGTATTTCATTGATACATAGGTAAATAGGCCATATTGAAAATTTAGAGGATTCGAATACTGGTGCACCATCCGTATTAAATGTTACCGTTACATAATTGTACCGCTCTGCATCTGCGAGATTTTTTACAAATTTGCGATATAATTTTCCGTCATATATATCTTCAATAACATTTTTTTTATGTATTCTTTCTTTAATGACAAAATCATAATAATCTTGATTGGATTGCAAATAATCACGAATGGCATTTGATGGATCTAGCATAGAAAAATAGCAAGTGTCAGAAGGATTGGCTACATTACTATTTGTTGCGCATTCTGTGCATTCAATACATTTTGCATATTTTCAAATGTACCAAAGTAGTTTGAGCAGGAGGGGCAAACGCCGTGAAATGTTACATTATCTTCATTATTCAATAATTTATCAATCATGTAACGTGTTTCAGGCAAAACATTTTTGCCGCATATGCAATTTACAAACCGTAGTAAGTTCGTCATCGCTGTAAATGATAAATTATTAACTAAAGAAAATTTAAGTGTCGTTAAAAGTAATTCTCCCGGACTCAAATCGACGCGAGTTGAAAGTGATTCAAAAAATCCCTCTTCATCTTTCAATTGATGCAGACTTTTGGATTCCGTGTCGATTCTGAGAATATTAAGAACATCATCATCACTATCATACAAGTCCTCTACTATCTTCTCAGAAAATTGGATTGAGTCCTGTAAACAGATACATTAAAAATATATAGTTTCATAACTTTGGATTCATATTAAAAAAAAAAAAAATAATAATTTTCATTAAAAATATATATTTTAATCAAAGTTTAGAAAAAACTGAGTGAAATCGACTATCATTAAACAATACAAAACTTAATGAAAACAAAAGTTTTTAAATTTAAAATTAAAAAAATATCTCCACAGCAGACTACGAAAGAGCATAGTGAGAAAGATTTTTTTTCTAACATCATGCGCAAAATAGTATTATGCGCAGGCGTTTGCGTAGATAAAATATGCTATTATAGTATGCATCTACTTTGCATACATAAAATTAATCCAGCGTGCGTGAAATAATTATAAAGTGTATAAAATTTATTTTACGCATGCTTGATATATTTTATGTACGCAAAACAAATGCATGCGATAATAGGATATTTTATATGAAAGCCCGGTTTATGGTTAGCTCACGAAATTTTTGAAACCTGAACGTTTTTCCTTTTAAAATGACCTTAAGATTTTTGTTAAAATATTTTTCATTATCAATTTATAATCAATTTTTGTAATTTAAGAGAATAAATCTACAATTAACTGAAAAGGCACATATTTTAAAGGCCGTGTCTATTTGCACGTAAAATGTACGTAAATTCTAAAATGTCGTACAAATAAGAAAATAACGTTTTTTTAAGAAAAAAAATGACGTACAAATAGTAAAAAAACACAATAATTAATAATTACTTAAAAATAATAATTAATAATAAAAATAATTAATAATATAATAAAAAATTAAAAATTTAACTTGTATTATTGATACTGAATGTTAAGCGTAGGGGATTTTTTAAAAAACTGTGATTTCAAATCAAAATTGAAAAATAACCAACTTCAGATCATTCACTTATTTTTTTTCAAGAAAATATGAAATATTAATGATGGCAGCAAATGATAAAATAAGAATTAAAAAAAAAAAAACTATTATTATAAACAAATTCTTAAAGGTGAAAAAAAACGTTAAATTATCTTCTTTTCATTTCTTTTTATCTTTAATATTGTGTATAACTAAAAAAAGTATTGAAAATAAAAAATAGAGTGTATATTTAAAAATAATAAATTGAACAAATAAAAAAGTAATGTACACTTGGCGGAAAGGATATTTTTCAGAATGTGTACCTCAAATGGCAGCGCTCCATATTTTACCACAGATATAAAAAAATTTCGAATTATGCATTGAGTTTCGCATCATGATTATTTTGTTTTTTCTCATAGGTTATTTATGCAAAATTCAAATGATAACTTAAATTTTATTGCTTATATTATTTAAATTCACAATATTAGATTCTATATGATTATTGAACTAAGAAATAAAAATTTTATTTAAAAAAATTATAATTCGGATCATGAAAAAAGAAAGTAATATTGTTTGTTTACTAAAATCATGTCATTAAGTAATAAGTAACGATCACGCGAAATTAGCTCTATAATTTGGAATCGTCTTATGCTTGTGGTAAAATATGCGATGTTGCCATTTGAGGTTAACATTCGGAAAAATATCCTTTCTGCCAAGTGTACACTAAATATTTGAATAAAATAAATTTAAAATTACTAAACATTTACAAAAAATTGAAGCAATTTATTGAAGCAATGCCAATAAAATCATTAAAAATTCTAAAGCGCATGATAACAAACAAACATCAAATCAAAAAATAAAAATACGTACATAAAAATTAAAACGTTCGCATAAAAAAAAAGATTTCGTATATTTAAAATATTTTCTTTAAAATAAAACCAGGGTAAAAAAATATTAATTCAAATATTCGCCTAAAAAAGATCAAGCATAGTATGTCATTTAAAATATTTTCTTTAAAATAAAACCAAGGATGAAAAAAAAAAAAATAAATACAGATATTCGCGCAAAAAAAGATCAAGCATAATATGTCATTTAAAATCTTTTCTTTAAAATAAAACCAGGGGTAAAAAAAATATAAATACAAATATTCACGCAAAAAAAGATCAAGCATAGTATGTCATTTAAAATATTTTTAAAAAACCAGGGGTAAAAAAAATAAATTCAAAAATTTTATTTATAAAAATAAAAGCAAGCTTCGTACGTCATTTAAAATATTTAAAATAAAAAACCAGGGGTAAACAAATATTAATTTCATCATTTTATTTATAAAAATAAGAGCAATCTTTGTATGTCATTTAAAATATTTTTAAAAAAGGGGTAAAAAAAAGTTCTTTTTATGTAAATATTATTTCTTTCCCAGGCGGACTTATTAATATATTTTTTCGTGGTCTCCATGTTCTACTTCACTCAGGAAAATTATAATCAAATTTTCCGAAAAAATTTATTTATTCATATATGAAAATAATAATAAAAACGTAATAAAAATACAATAAAATTAAAATAGTGCAGGTTTCGATGTTCTTAAAAATATTTAAAAAAAAACATCAATGGCCATAATCTGAAGTTTGTTAGTAAACATGACAAATAACTAAATAATACATTCCCTAGAACAATCAATTTGACGTGGAAATAGCATCTCCGTATTTTAAAATGTAAGTGTAATTAGAAAAAACATATTATTACGGACTACAATATTACCTTGAAACTGAATGATGTATATTTATTATTTTATAAATAATAATAATGTAAGACAATATATAATAATGTATAATTGAAATAATGTAAATGTAATCAGATTACATTCACAATATATATGACCATTTATTAGCAATTGATTATAATGAAAATTTTCATAAAAATCACAATCTTGTTTTAGAAGGGAAAATGTCGAAATTTCAAAAATTCCATTGTTTGCGTAAGTTGCGCGTGAAGATGTCTTCGCGCAACTAGCGCGCTCTCGAGTGAGCTGACCGGGCTTCTATAATTTTATTTACACAAATGCTTGCGAATAATGGAATTTTATGCCTGCCGTTTCAAATAATATACACAATTCATGGATAAGGTGATCAGAGCACTCGTCTCATTTGTCCGACTTATGCGACAACCATCTCTTTATGCACTCGTTAAAATGAAATCGATGCTTTACACTGTAAAAAACTTTTTAACGAGAGAAAACAAAGTGATAGTGTAGCACCACAAATGTTTTTTAATTTTTTTTTATAGACAATATTTACAATTTCGTACCAAAGCATATTTTCAATTTTAAAATAAGTTTTTGAGTATTGCTATTATGCAACGTTCACTGTAAAAAATTTTCTGGTAACTATACCAGTTTCCTGTAAATAATTACATGTTTTAGCGATGTGAAGTTACATTTTTATGTAACTTTACCTCGCTGAGGGTAGGTCCTACTATGATCGCGGTATTTTCCCCGTGCTTAGCAGTGTAATGTTACAGTCAGTATCAACATGGCTATCCGGTAAAAATACATGACATACGTGAACTTTCGCGACAACAGAAACACATTTTAAACACAATAAGAAATATTTTATTCTTATTAATTGATGTTTAACATAAATTTATTAAATAATCTTTTCGAATTTCATACTGTCATAAGTAATAAACTTTCAACGTATATTTTTTATTAAATTATATTGAATGTAGGTTAGAAACGATGGATCAGGTAATTTTACCGGTTTTCATGTTAGTCCAGGCGGGATCTGTTTTAAAATGGGTAGATTTGGATGTTTCGCATATAGTCGCTAATTTTTGCTTAAATGTCTCCAAAATTATGTTAGATATGACAATTTCGATATGCGTCAGTTGAAAAAGTTGTGCTAAGTGCTCCTGTTTAATTCAAATAAAATGTTTGAAATGTATGAAAAAGAAACGTTTGTATAAAGCGAATTAAAATCATTGACCAAGAACATTGATCATAATTGAACCTTGCCAAAGTCAAAGTTCAATTATGATCAAGCTTTACCTGAGTTTTTTATTTTTATTTATTTTCCAAATACATTATAACCTTAACAATATCTGAGTGAATCTAAAGTAAATACTCCAGCATACGATGGTCACTTTATTTATGTTTCACATTATAATTCTGCTATTTGAAGATATAATAATTTAAAATGGAAATAATATAAAATTTGAAGATTAATATTTCGAAAATAAGAGCAATTATTTAATCTAGTTTGATTAAAAGTTATCTTAAGTTACAGAAAAATGTTTCCTTTTATTTATTATAAATAATAATAAATTTATTTATTTTTCACATCATATTTCTTCTTTTATATTATCCGTTTGAAACTCAATTTTCAAATAAATTTTTCACTTTCATACGAAGAACTTGCTTAATTAATAAATTAATAATGTTTATCAAAGATTAATAATAAGTACAGAATTTTCATTTAGTTTATTATGGACATTAACGATTGAAATGATGACACTTTTAAAATTATTTAACATTTTTTTCAATTATTTACAATTTTTCAATTTTCTAATTTCTTTAAACAATATTAAAAATTAATATCAAAAAAGTTCTCATTTAGTAGATAAAATGATATAAGATTAAGACCTTTTTATGTAAAATAGACAAATAAATGTTGAAAAAAATACAAATTTTTTATCTCACGATTTAAAGTTATGTTAATATAACAAATTATACGCATAATTAATTATTTATCATAAAATATTTGAATTCCTTGACTTTCGGCACATCGATTTAAAACAAAAACAGATCAAAATCGGACCATTAGAAGCCGAGATAATCGCATTTTTAGAGCGCGCTGTGTTTTTAGATCTTGATTTCACTTTTCGATCAGCTTGCTTCATCACGTGACCCTCTACGTTTTCAACTACTTTTCGAGTGATCAGAGTAATTTTAATCGATACTTTTATGTCTTTCCAAAGAGCGCATGTTTTGAAAACTTTTACCTAAAAAGTGCTTGGACAAATAAAGCTAATGACGCTTTAATTGACTTTCTATTGTTTATTGTTTAATAATAAACACAAGTTAACTTTGGTGAGTCATAGGTCAAAAACTATTGAGCGGAATTTGACTTTTCTTTTTTTAAATGAGCGCCTTTCAGAGTATTTTCAAACAAAAGTTTTGGGTTTTATTTAATTCAAAATTGAAAAAGATATTCAATTTGTTTATAAGCATAAATTTAACTATATTTTTTTAAAAATTCCCAAGACTCTCCTAATTAACCGATTTTAATTTTTCAAAGTGCATTTGAAAGCTTTAATAGTCTGCTATATGTAAAAAAATCAGCACCCATCTGAATGCATTATTTTATTTGCAATGAAGTTTTGAAATTTTTGCATTTTTTGCGGGACGCTTAATTGTTAAATTATTGTGAAGCAATGAACAAACCGATTCTAATGAAATTTGCTGGGCTGTTTTATCATATCAAAAAGTTTTCTGTGTCCAATATTAAAATCATATTATAAATTTAAATAGTTAAAAAAATCACTTAACAAAATATTAATTTTTGGGAAGTTTTTTCGCAATTGTTGTCGTTTTTCTAACATAAAAATGAAATTTTTGAATAAAAAAGTTTAATATTTCATGTAAAATTTTATCATTTAACTTTTTTTACTCTTACATTTTTCTCTAAAATGTATATTTAAGGAGCTATAAATAAAAAAGGATGAAAAAATCTTATTTTTCGAGATTTTTTCAATATTTGTTTAATAGCGAATTTAGCACAACTTTTTCAACTGGCGCATATCGAAATTATCATATCTAACATAATTTTGGAAACATTTAAGCAAAAATTAGCGACTATATACGAAACATCCAAACCAAAACAGATCCCGCCTGGACTATGTGTATTTAACACGCTCAGCGCTGGTCCCGATACCTACCATGCTCAGCGATGAAAAGTTCCGAAAAATTTTTTACTGTGTTGAATGGATTCAAAGCTAACTACTATAACAGGAATAATTTCTTAAATAATATTAATCATGAGCATCATTTAAAAAAATCTTATATAAGAACGTTTTTATCTTATACGTAATTTCACCTAAATAATACAAAAAGTTTCAGAGCAGGTCGTATATCTGTTTTCTTTTAATTGAAGACATTATTTTTTAGTCATAACTAATAATTGTAGCAAAAATGAAGAAAAAGCCGCATCTCGTATTATGAAAATAAATATTTTCTTTGGTGGAGAAAAATTAATTTTATCGCTTTGTTTTGAAGAAAAAATGGAAAATCTAAAAAATACAGTCCGAAATTTTGTTTTTCAAGTTTTTCTTTAAAATGAAAATAATAAAATTTATCTTTTTTCATCAGAGAAAATATCAAAATATATTGCTTTTCATACTACAAGATATAGCTCCTCTTCATTTGTTACTATAGTTATTAGTTATTACGAAAAAATTAATTCTTTGTTTACAAAAAAATAGAGATATACGAAATGCTCTTAAGGATATACTCTCATCAAACTCAACAAAAATACGTAAATTATTTGTTTTTCACCCATATGGAAAAAATTTTTGGATATAATTGTAAATAACTGTTAATAACTGTAAATAAATGTAAATAAATGTAAATAACTGTAAATAACTGTAAAAAAGTGTTAAAAAATTTTGGAATTGAGACATAAATAACAGTTATTTACAATTATTTACAATTATTTACTGTTATTTACACTTATTTACAGTTATTAACTGTTATTTACACTTTTAACTGTTATTTACACTTATTTACAGTTATTTATATTTATTTACAGTTATTTACATTTATTCACTTTTTCACAATAATTTACAGTTATTTGCGATTATTTATAGTTTTTTACAATTATTTGCAGTTATTTACATTTTCGAAAATATTCACGAATTTATTCAATAATTTTATATATAGGCGAAAATTTTTAAAAATGTGAATAACTGTAAATAATTGTAAAAAACTATGGAAAATTGTAAATAATTGTAAATAATTATAAATAACTGTAAATAACTGTAAAAAACTGTAAATAACTGTAAATAACTGTTAATAACTATAAATAATTGTAAATAATTATTAAGAGGCGGTCGGAACCATTCGCCGCTTGGTGGCGCTGCGGTCAGGTGAGAGAAAAATATAAAATATTTTTTATACAGCAATTTAAAATTTACTGAAACAATAATATATTTTTAATCTTGTCATTTCCTCTAGCCATATATATGTAGAATAATTATTAATATTAATCTTGTTTGAAAAGTCTAAAATATTGTTATAAAGCGAAAAATGCGGCGCGAGATAGAACCGACGTAAACATTAATATACATCATTTTTTAGTATTGCTCTCTCTGTCGCACTGAAGGAAGGTGCACGCATGTTTACATCGGTCCTACGTTGCATCGCATTTTTCGCTTTATAACAATATTTTAGACTTTTCAAATAAGACAAGTATTAATAATTATTCTACATATATATGGCTAGAGGAAATGACAACATTAAAAGTATATTGTCGTCTCAGAAAATTGTAAATAGCTGTATAAAAAATATTTAATAGATTTCTCTCACCTGACCGCAGCGCCACCCTATATGTAGCGGCAAATAGACCCGACCGCCTCTTAATAACATTAAATTATTCAGTGATTCAAAAATTTTTGAAAATGTAAATAACTGTAAATAATTATGAATAATTGTAAATAATTATAAAAAACTTTAAATAATTGTAAATAATTGTAAACAATTGTAAATAACTGTAAATAACAGTTAATAACTGTAAATAACTGTAAATAATAGTAATTAATAGTAAATAATAGTAAATAACTGTAAATAACTATTATTTATGTCTCAATTCTGACATTTTTTAACAGTTATTTACAATTATTTACTATTATTTACAGTTTTTCACATAAATTATTTCCATATGAACATTTTTTAATATCTTATTATGAATATAATATATGCCTAAAGCAGTTTAGCTGTGAATAATCGCAAAAAAAAAGATGGAAGCTAAAAAACTGATAATTTTTTTACGCGAAAATTGAATTCACGCGGTATATGTTTAAGAGGCAGCCATATAGCTCTGTCCTTGTCTAATATAAATTTTCTTTATTGTTAATAAATTAAATATTTTTATATGAAAGTAAGACCAGCGCCTAATAGATTGAAGGACGAGCAAACAATTTTATTCTATAAAAGAAACATTTTTTTTCACTAGTTTTTGAGTAAGTATAAAACCGAACAACACTTGAAAACTTTAATCAAGTAACATTTTAAAAAAACAATTAAGCTATTGTGAGTTAAAATTGAAGCAGTACAAGCTGAGTTATAGATTGTCAAAGTTTTGAAAATTCGTTTTGCAAAAGTTTTAATCATTAAAAAAATATTTAACAAAACATAAGAACTTTTTTTGCTTTAAATTACCTAAAAATATAATAGAATTTTTGTTTTTTCAATAAAAAATGCATTATTATAATTTGTTTATAACAATTTTTAATAATTGTTAAATGCGCTATTTTTAAACTCCACCCCAAAAAATTGAAATGTACCCGATGAAAATCCATAAAATAACTTATATATACATTTTTAAAACCAATAACTTAAAGAAACAAGGGAATTCGCGTCTTTTGCGTCATCTTTCGCGTACACAAAAATGGGGCCGCTAGACAAATTGTTAATTTTTTTTACATTTTATACATGATTATTACATTTATGTAATTACTAACATTTTTAATGAATTATTTTTCTTATTTCTTATGAAGTAAAGAACATCAGAATTGGAAACTTAAACTTGAAAATAATTATCTTTGAATTATGTATTGTTATTACATAAAAAAAAATGATTTTCCCATATTTTCATCACTCAATTTATAGGCTCTTCGTGCCTCACAGGGACTTTTCTCCATCCCCCATTTTAATGCAATTTTCAATTATTTATTAAAATATTTTTGCAAATTTTTAAATAAACAAAAAAGTGAATGTTAAAACATAAATAGTTAAACTATCAAATGCATCAAGTTTTATGTATAAAAATATTATTTTTAAGGAAGACCATCCGCTAACTAATGTTTGTTGTTCATAAAAATTAAAAGTTAAAAGAATTATTCAAAATTTTTAAAATAATTAATTTGTACCAAGAAAAAAATTCCCGTAAATTTTCAAGTAGCCTTAACGACTAATTTTTTTATATGTGCTCACTCAAAGTTTGCATGTTTTGTATCTTATAATAGTAAAAAGATAAACTTTAAGTGATAAATAATAAAATCAGTCGTTAAGGCTAGCTGAAAATTAGCAGGGATGTTTTTTCAAAATTTTGAACAATTCTTTTAACTTTCAATTTTTACAAACAAACTATAGCTAGCGGATGATCCTCCTAAGTTGCTTCAAACGAATGAAAAATGAATTCAACCTTTTTTTTATGCTCCAATTTTGAAGCTTATTTAATGAATTATTGAAACTAAATTACAGTGTAAATTTAGAGGAAAATAATAAAAGTAGATCTAAATAAATTTTCATCAACATTTTAAATTTAACATTCATTATTATTTATAATATTAGGGTGTTAACTGAACCGCCTCTTGGTTCTCTCTTTCTTTCAAAATAAAGCGTTATGAACTTCCTATTGTGTGTTTCCCAACACCTCACGTGCTTTTTTGTAAACATTATAAAATCCAAAACATATTTAATTATTTAAATATAATATAGAAAAAATTTAAGTTTTAAGTATGGAACATTTTTAAAGTTATAAATTATTATTATTATTTAATATTTTTCATTAATAATAATTCAAATGTAAAAAATAATTTACTAATTTAACACTTATTTATAAAATATTTTTCAACATATCTTAAGAAATATAATTATAAACAATAACTTATAAAATATTTCTTTAAAAGAAAATCTATCAATGTCAATAGATAGATATTTACGTTGATTTTAATATTTACATTGCTTTACAAGATAATTCTATATGCAAAAATAACAATTTTTTAGATAAAACATTTATTCTTATTTCTCTTGATTAAGAAGGATTGATTACATTTACTTGCATTATCAATGAAGTAAGATAACAAACGAATGCTTAAGATGATAACTTTTCCAACAAAAGTTTCACAATTACACAACGAAAGAGTTAAATAGTAAATGTAGCAGCAAAAATAGTGAATCAACAAAAAATATATACTTAATTTTATACATGAAAAATATTAGCTATCATATATTTATTGTGAATGAAGCTAATTTATGTTGAAAGTATTGTGATGTCTCAATAACAAGATTTTAAAATTGTTAAAAACATGAATTTAAAAAGATAAGTAAATTTCATATCTAATACAGGTATAAGTACAGTTTTTTTTACAAAAAAGTGAGGCATTTATTTTTTAATAACTTATTTTAAATATTATTCTACTAATTATATTATTTGAAAGAATATTACTTACATTGTATGATCCAATCAGCGTTTCAAGTGATACTGGGTAACAGTCATCAGATAATGTGCAGTCTTTATTAGTTTCTTTACTTGATAAATTGAACGTACATTCATTAGCCGACTAGAAAAAAAATTTGTTTTACTATTAATAAACATGAAATTATAAATAACTAATTATATTTTATATTATCATGTGTACTTACTTCCATTGGTTCAGCAACTGATGAATTGTCTTGTATTTCAATAAAATTGTCGTTTATTATTTTTTCTGCATGGTTTTCTGAATATTCATTTGAGAATGCAGGGACATCAGTATCGTGTACATTAGTAGGCTCACTGCTATTTGAATTAATTGAACGTTGATCAAAGCTTGTATTTGATAGAATTTTTTCCTAAAAAATTATATGTAATCATACATAAATAAAATATCATGTATTGATTATAACCTATAAATGCACACAATGTTATTGTAATTTCTTCATGAAAAAAATAAATAATTTTATTAACTCACAGATTGATCTGCTATTTCTAATCTTCTGAACTTTGATTTCATGTAATTAGTTAGAGGCGCGTCATCATTTTGAAGATACTTTTTTTTTTTCTATCCATGACCCTTTTTAAATAACTTTCGTATAAGCACGAATTTAATTACGATTTCAATATATTCAAGTTCAATAAACTTAAATAATGTATAATTACTGATAATTTGTACCAGTTATATCAACACTTATGGACAAAAATAAAGAACAAAGTTTTAAAAATGTAGAAAAAGAAAGAAAGTTAATGCAACACTCTTTTTTTTGCTCTTTGTTGTATCGGAAATACAATATCTTATGGAAATAGAGTAAGAAGAACAAGGATAAAATATTTGAGAACGAGTAACGACTCGAGCCTAACTTTGTTGCACGTGAGAACGTGCTAAGTTGTATCGACCAATCAAAAGGTTTCTTATGGCCCCAGACCGGTAAATGTCTTCCCGACTTCCCGCTAATGCAAACTGTCAAGGAAATTGTATAGTCGTTTTAGTGTTATGAAATTGAAAAATCGTAATTGTTATTAAGCTTAGAAATAAATTTTATATCATATACGCGATAGATTGGACTAATATTTTTATTGACTAGTCAATTAGTGAATAATATATGCTGATTGTTTATATTCATATAAGTAAATTAGAATTAACATCACAAAAGTAAGTTAATATTTTTATTTATAAGTAAATTAGAATTAACATCACAAAAGTAAGTTAATATTTTTATTTAAGTTTAAATTATAAGTTCACTTTTATTTTGTCGCTAATTTCATTCCTTAAATAATAATGTTATTGTTAATTATGACTGTTAAAATTTTCTAGATAATAAATTGTAGTAGGTTATGTATTATTCAATACATTTTCTTTAATATAATTTTTTTTAGTATACATATACTCATAAGTAATTTATTCATATATTTCCTAAAAAATAATAGATTGAATTGAAAATAATTTTAATTTATATAGTGGATATTAATTTTTTTATTTTTTACTTCAAATATAAACAAAGTAGGAGAAACTTTAATTAATTATTAGGGTACTAAATTACAGTTTACAGATCATACTTTCAAATAACAAAAATATTATTTTAGAGATTTCAACAATGAATCGAGAAATTACACATGCCAGGATTAAGTACATGGATAATCAAGTTGTAGATATAATATCAATTGATAAAATCATCGAGTTCAAAAAGACAAAACCATCAGACATCAAAGATTTTGCAAAAGAAAAGGTGTATAAGGTCGAGTACACTGATAAAAAAAATCCACAACCAGTAATAGTTAAAGCTTTAATTGCTGATTTGGCATGTAAGTGTTTAAAAATAAATTATTTCAGTTTGTTTCTAATTTTTTAAAAAAATTTTTGGAATAATTTGAAATATTTCATTTATTTGTCTGCTAGTGATATTTTTAATTATATACATTCAAAAGAAATTATTATGATTTCTAAAGATCAGACCAAGTAGAAGATACTTTTTAGAAAATTAATGAAAAATGAATTGTTGAACCTACAGTTTGCAGAGAATTTAACATACATGTGAGTGCATATGTGAGACACACTCACATACACATATGTCCAAGTCTGCAAACTTTTGATTAAACAATTTTTTCATAAATGTTTTAAATTATATATATCATAGAATAAAACTATTTTTTTTTAATCAAAATTGATATTTAATTTTCATCAAACTTCATAAAAAATAAAAACGACATTTCTTATTACATTTTTTATTTTATTCAAATTATTCTGTTAACATAGCTTTAGTGCAGATAACTAATAATATTAGTTTTAATAATGATTTGAAAAGATATCAATAAAGAAAAATAGCAAAAATTGTTTCTAGCTATTCCGATATCCCAATAGAAAGTAAATTTAACTTATGTATACTTTTTTATTTATTAAATTGTATTATTTCATCAATCAGATAAGCTATAAAATGCAGCTCATGTATGATTTTACTGCAGAATTGTAATGGAACTCATAGGGGCTTATAAACTGCCTACGGCAATGTCATAATTTTTTATTTAAGTAGAAATTCTTAAATTTTCTAAATAATGTATATTTAACTAATAACATTAATATTATTTTTTATTGTAATGACTTATAATAACCTTTTTCAATACGGTTCATCTTAAAATAATATTAACAAAATTTTTTGGAAGAATGAAAAAAAATTATTTCTATTAAAAATTACTATAACATTTAATTATTTTTAGAAACTTTATTATTATGTATTTTATAATTAAGGTGGCGAAGATGAGGTATCTAAATTGGAACTAAAACGACCTATTTTCGGTAGAATACATGATAGTGATGTTCCAAATACAAGTGATATGGAGGATTCCGATTCTGAAAATAGCAATAAAACTAATTCGAATGAAAAGATGCAGCAATCAATACAGCAGGTATTACATTGATAATTAGTTTATTATTCATGCATTTTTAACGTTTACACTAACTAATATCAATCCATATAAATGATATGTATTGATGTGTGCACATAGACAAAAATTTCAGATATAAATTATAAAATTTATTTCTTGTTTATGTATTAAGGTATCGTTTTTGCATTAGTATATTGTGCACCAAAGACTAATGGTTTTTTTACACCGAGTGTATAATTTAAGGTTCAAAGCAAGCTAGAGCGTGTCAAAGACGAATACTGCAAACATGTGAAAAGTCCATTAGTTATTGGTGCAGTACACCATATTTTTTTGCTATCCAAACAATGAGACTAAAGTGATTGTTTTTTTGAGACGACAATTATTGTCCTACAAAATTAAAAATTAGATTTTAAATAAGTACAATTGTATCGTATCTCCCTCGTCAGCTATAGTTTGCATTCATAAAGTAGTTAAGTTTTTCAAATTTTCAACGAAGTAAGATTTGTTCTCAAATATTACTCTCGAAAAATTTGAGTTTGCTTTGCCGACTGTTTTTCTTCGAAGATGCTACATAAACTTTTTTTCGGTTACTATTAGATTTAAAACAATCAAATTTTTTAATTAAATTATTTTAAAGACATGATCGATAAATCTGTCTGAAATTTTACAGGCATAATATATGAAATGAAAATTCACTTTGGTAAAAGCTGAGATAGATTATAATGTTAGAAATTACAGCTTTCGTATTTATTAATTACATAATTAATTAAAATGTAAATATACGTATATATTCTATGATGTTATTTTTTAAATTTCAATGAATTTCTAGATTCAAAAAATTAATACCAACAAACGAAGAGATGTAAAATTAGGAAGAGCATTATCAATACTTGAATCATCAAAGAAAAGATCAGTGAGAAGCAGCTCAGATCCAGAATATTCAGAAGATTCTGAAAATGAGAATGATTCGATGAAGAAAAGAAAATATTTAGAAGATATGAATACGTCTCTTGAGGATTCAGTGAAACAAAAAGATAATGAAATTAAAAGATTATTAGCCATTATAGAAAAACAAAAATCAGTAAACGGTGAGAAATGTTTATTTTTACTCGTAAAAACAAATACTAGGAATACTTTCCTGTCATGATCATTTTTTAGTAGCTACCTAAATTATCGACTTTTACATAAAAGTTGGTAACACCATGCGTTGTTAATTTATGCGTGCAATATATAAATATGTGTAATAATTATAGTAATTTTTTATATAATAAATTTTAGCATAAATTATAGTAATTTCTATATAAGCTGCGTTAACTTTTTATAAATCATTTTTTGCAGTGTATTTAACATTATTCATATTAACTTACAATCATCACAATTACTATTGGAAAATAATTAATAATTTACAAATTATTCATTTTGATGACATTTAGTTAATGAACCATGTATAACATCTGCATTATATAATAGTTTCTTATGAAAAAAAAGTACGTATAATTTTATATTGTTGAAAATATTTTTTTTTAATTATTTAGGTGGAAGAGATCCTGCTTCTACATCACGAGTCCAGGTACATGCAGAAGTACAAAAACAACAAGAGATCAGCTCAGTATCTAAAGATTCACAAAAGGATAAAAGATCACTGTTATCACCGCAGCGCAACCATGAATATAATGAAAACGAAAGAGAGGATTTGCTAGAGATTTCACCTCTTAATTCACCGAGACTTTCAAACCCTCCATCTCCAACTCCAAATGAAAAATTGCTAGAGATTTCACCTCCTAATTCACCGAGACTTTCAAACCCTCCATCTCCAACTCCGAATGGAAAATTGAAGTGTCACAAAAATTATATCAACAAATTTATAATAGAAAGTGTAGAATATTATAAAGCAAGCGAAGGTCACGGTTTTAATGAAAGGAAGAAACGATATACACCACTTGAAAACGGAGAGGTTATTATTTATTATTGAATGATATAAATACGTATTTATGAGAGTTCAAAAATAATTATCAAATATCAACTATATTATTTCCAGACTTTTTGTTTTTATTTATAAAAATAACTTTATTTCTATGTATAAATTGTTTTTACATAATTTAAAGAAAAATTTTTATAATAAGATAAACTTAACAAGAGTATAAATTTTTAATGTTTCTTAATGATTTCATGATCTTTTTCAGTTTTATTTTTTAATTTCTGTACTGTTTTTTTCTGATATATCAACGTTTTCTTATTAATTTATACGTACTTAATTTAAACTTTTAGCTGTACCTAGGTGAGGGAAGGTCAATGAATCCAGTTGCATACCAACTTATTAAACTAGAAAAACCACGAATATTTTTACGAGATATTTTAGAGAAAAATATGGGACAGGAAGGATTTAGCTAATAGAGCACTCGATAACACTAAAGTGACAAAACAGCTGCCAAACCGTTCGCCAGTAAAACAACTAGAAACGCACCTATTAAGATTAACAATAAGTAAATATTAAAAAAACTATTATCAATATAAAGTAGTATACTACTAAAATAATTATTGTAAATTTTAGAGATTTTAATGTTATTAAAATAAAATAGATATTTAATAAAATATCGTAAATAAATTAAAAATGTATAAATATTTGTCAATAATTATGTTTGTAGTATATAAGATTAATAGTTATTTCTAATCCAAAAGCAAAAAAATTATTTGAACCGTATGCGGATGTTTGCAACTGAACAAAGTGTAGGAAAAAAAGTTACACAAAATATTTAAATAACTTTTGAGTATCAAACTTAAATTTTTTTTACGGTGTGCATAAAGTTTCTTTTAATACTCGCATTTGGGTTTGGTTACATTTTTCGAAAGTCCAATATTTTTTTGAGTCTAACATTGAATTATAAAATATATAATGTAACTTTTCATAATATATATTAAAGCTGTACAGAAATTCCGTTTTTTGTTCATGTTGGTTGTAGAAATGCATTTAGGATAATTTTGAAAAAATAATAACTTTCAACAATTTCATTGTAATATTTGGAATACTGTATTAATATAAAATGTTTTGTAGACTTTTTGAATTCTAAATGTCAATAAACATAAATTATACTTTATTTGAATAAATGCATTTCTACAACCATAATATGAGTTAAAAACGGAATTTCTATACGAAATTTTAAAATTGTACGTTAGGCTTAAAAAATTAAACGACTTTCGAAAAATCAAATCTCTTATTTTTTATTGAAACCGTTATATTTTTAAATATTTATAAAATTAATACAAAAAATGATATTGGCATAATTATTTTGTCAGTTTTATGATTTTTTTTTCACGTAACCATTTAATGTGCTCTTATTTAACATATATACTTACGCATTCATAAATATTTTGCAGGTATTTTCAATGATTACCTTGAGAAGCAGCCTGACCTCTCACTGAAAGAGAAAGCAAAATTTTTACGGCAAACCACAAACATAATCTCTCAAAAAATTAAATATTTGAAAGACGAAGAATTGAAAGCAGATAAAAAGGCTGCTATGAGAAGACTAACTTTATAAATATAAGTATATTTTATAAACAGTGATGCATATTACTTAAGGTATTTCTATCGCAGAAACAGTTGATGTTAGTTATCTTTCAAATTTGGCTAAATGTTTCATAATGTCTTTATTCATCTTCTGTGAAAATTTCAGTGTATTCTTGTGTCTGGTTTGATTTTTATCAAACTTCAAATTTTCGGTTTTTAATATGTGAGATAGAAATAACTTAATATTGTAATTTAAAAAAAAACAGTATTTTTCAGCGTTTAGTAGTATAGTTTTAGTATGTTTAGCACCTTATCGCTACCCTCCGATAAGATGCTTTTTCGTTTTCTCAACTTTCGTATATTTTTTTCTCTCTTCTTTTTTACCTTCGTTAACTCGGTCCTCTCATCCTTTCTTTACTACTTTTTTTCATATATATATATTAATTTTAGTTTTTCAATAAAAAATAAAGAAAATAAAAAATAAAAATTCTAACTATCGAATCAGTCAAAGGAAAATTAGCTTATTTATTGGGATTTAAGATGGACAGATAGTGGGGGAAAAATGGCGTCGACGAGAACTGAACTTTAGTAATGAAATTCGACTTTCGTCGGCGCCATATTTCCCCACAATCTGTCTATTTTAAATCCCAATAGATATGAAAAAATAAAGAAAATGTGAGAGGACATGAGAAAAAAGTATTTATGAGCGGTCATATTCTAACGTATATAAAAGGCAAAAAAAAAAATGCACAAACATGATTGCCATTCATGAGAGCGTAAATTTATATTAGAAATAAAAATTTATAAATACGTTGATCGTATTTATAAAATTTAGCGAGAGAGCTTTAAGAGAAATAATTAATTATTTAATTAAAATGTTTAATTATGTTGTAAAGCATTTATAACATTATTTTTTATTCTGGATTTCACTTTGTTCAAATGTTTAATGAAAATAAATTTATAAAATTTAATTATTTTTATTTATAGATTTCATTTATAAATTTCCCAAATCTATCCACAAAATACTAAAAGAATCTTATAATGTAGAGATATTTACTGTATGTTAATTAAGTACTGGTATGGCAAAAAATTTTTTTTAATTCCTTTATTGTTCCAATAATTAATTGACACTCTTTATATAATAAACCTTCATTTTCACCATTACAGAGCTTAACTTCATACATTTTTCTTAACTAAAGAGTGGTGCTCAAGAAATTGAAATTCAAGCGCGATAGTGGCACTGTTTAGTCTAATAACATTTTTCTTCATTAAATTTTATTATTGTGTTGAAAAACAAACTTTTTTACATATAAAATCACAAAATAATTCTATCACTCGTTGGACAAAATTTAAAATTTCTAAAAAAATTTTTTATAAGTTTTACGTTTCTTTGCTTTTTATACATATGCACATATCATTTGTTAACTTTTTGAATATATTTTGAAAGCAGCATTTAAAATAATTGGAAATATAAATTTTTAATGTAATAAATATATTCATATTTATTTATAAGTTATGTTTAGTATAAAATTATATGATTTATAATATGCAAAATCACATGATAGAAAACATGTAAAATCGTATGATATATAACATAAAAAATCACATAATAAATCTCTTGTAAAATTACATAATAAATAACATAGAAAATCACACAATAAATCACTCATAAAATCACATAATTAATAATATGTAAAATCACATGTAAAATTCAATCGATTTTTACACTGTATTTAACATACAAATCAACATATTATTTAACATGGAATTAAACACGTGTCGTAACACGTAATTAAACATGGTATAGATCACCTGATTTGACATACGGTTTATTACGTGAATAACTATGTGAACATTTTCAGTAGGGCTATATACATACGATTTGATGCGTGTTTGATTTTAAAGATCATTTAAAGAATAATAGTATTTTTCAAATAAATGTTTTTTATCAAATTTTTATCTCTTCATAGATTTCTGCAATAAAAGTATATATGTTCCATTTAAATAAACTTTTGCTATAAAAAGTCTATATGACTGTTGTGAAACACCGTGTATATAATAAAAAAAAGGATTTTCACGAATTTAAACATTCACGAACAAGTAATAGAATTTATTGGTTTGTAATCGTTAAGCGTCACTAAAAATGTAATGGGCTGATACATTTTTAGTGTAAATTGAGAATTTGCAAAGATTTCTTTTTTTGAATGTGACAACACTAATATTTAATAAAATTCATTTTTTTTAGTATAAATTGAATAGAAGTTCCATTTGTAATAATGTTTAAAATTTCAAAAAATTATTCTTCATTATTTTAATAAAATGTCTAATTTTATCAAAACAAGTTAACAGTTTTAAAACATCTGATATATTTCATCCGATAAAAATGTTATCCAACGCGGCAAACATGTTAAACAATTTAACTCATTATGCTATCGATGAAGTCGCTGAAACTAGAGCCGTTTTTAAACGTTATCGCGCTAATCTAAATTGTCTAGGTATACCGATGAGAACATTCGCCTATGCAATTGATGCTATACTGGCAGATAAAACCAAAGCTGAGGATGTTAAATTTTATTTTGCATCTCAGAAGCAACCTAAATATGTGACTGTTAGGAATGGTGATACATTTACTTTAGACGGAACGAATTTTGATATTACACGTGATACTATCCTTCTGGTCCATGGTTTTATGTCCAGTGGATTAGAAGAATGGTTGAGAGATATGAAAGATGCTTTACTGAAATACGTAAGATTACCATAATTATAATTTTTAATAAAATTAAATTTTTATTATTTGTGATAATACATTTGTTGACTCATAAAAAATATTCTTATATTTTAGGACGATGTCAATCTTATTGTCGTAGATTGGCAAAAAGGCAGTAACACTTGGAATTATCTAGAAGCTGCTGCAAATGCTAAAATCGTTGGAGAAGAAATAGCTAAGTAATAAAATTTTATATATTTATAAAAATATATATATTATTTGAAAAAATTTCACCATTTGCTAAATGAAATTATAATTCGAGACTTTTATGAACAATATCATCAAAATGTTATATACAAAGTAGTAAGCATTTTAAGATGTTCTGCAAAACAGCTTTAAAATAACACAAAAATTTTTATTTTGTATTAATATACACTGTTTAGTAAATTAATTTTCATTATAAAACCGTTTCTGCATTTTAATGTGTAAACAAGTGTGAAGTATATTTGTGATTCTTGGGAGTGCTACTTATTTGGGTCACGGATCTTCTTGTAACTGTCGATTTTTCCTATAAAAAAATAACACGTGTTTTTCACATGTAAAATTTGCGTGTTTTTTCATGTATTTTTTTCACGTGTTTTTTCACGTGTATTTTTTTACAGCTTTTCGGCAATCGAAAAGCTTCTATTGTCTGGCCTCATATATTTGATGCGTCTTCGAAATTTGTTTAAGGAATGACAAAACTTTAAAAAACGCCACCTAGCGATTTAAAGTCAAAGTCAAACCTACGTAATCGATCATATAATAGCGATTTTAAATCACTAGGTGGCATTTCTTGAAGTTTTGTCATCCCTTAAACAAATTTCGAAAACGCATCAGATATATGAGGCCAGACAATGAAGCTCTTCGATTGTCGAAGAGCTTTTATTATATCTACCCATATGGAAATAATTTATGTGAAAAACTGTGAATAATAGTGAATAATTGTAAATAACTGTTAAAAAATATAGGAATTGAGACATAAATAATAGTTATTTACAGTTATTTACTATTATTTATTATTAATTATTACTATTTACAGTTATTAACTGTTATTAACTGTTATTTACAGTTATTTACAATTATTTACAGTTTTTTATAATTATTTACAATTATTCATAATTATTTACAGTTATTCATAATTATTTACAGTTATTTACATTTTCAAAAATTTTTGAATTAGTGGATAATTTAATGTTATTAATAATTATTTAAAATTATTTAAAATTATTTATAGTTATTTACAGTTATTTACAGTTTTTTTTACAGTTATTTACAGTTATTTATAATTATTTACAACTATTTACAATTTTCCATCGTTTTTTACAATTATTTACAGTTATTCACATTTTTAAAAATTTTCGCCTATATATAAAATTATTGAATAAATTCGTGATAATTTAATATAATATAACCAAATATATAAACAAATATAAAAAAATAATTGTAAAAAACTATAAATAATCGTAAATAACTGTAAATAATTGTGAAAAAAGTGAATAAATGTAAATAACTGTAAATAAATATAAATAACTGCAAATAAGTGTAAATAATAGTAAATAATTCTAAATAATTGTAAATAACTGTTATTTATGTCTCAATTCCCACATTTTTTAACACTTTCCTACAGTTATTTACAGTTATTTACATTTATTTACATTTATTTACAGTTATTAACAGTTATTTACAATTATGGGTAACAAGTGAAAAAATACGTGAAAAAAATACACGAAAGAACACGCAAATTTTACATGTAAAAAATACGTGCTTTTTACACGTGTTTTTTTCACGTGCAAAAAAACGTGTTTTTTTCAATAGGGTTTATACGAAAAAAATTCTAAGCTGAGTTTTTTCATATTTTTCATTTCTTTATAACTTTTGAACGAATTGAGTTTTTTGAATACAATTATTTTTTAATCAGAAGAGTTTAATCTCAAATTTTATAAATATGTTGCAACTTTTACAAAATTAAACTTAGTAGCTCTAATTAGAAAATTATTTTCGTCAATATTAACAATGATTTTTTAAAGAAACCCTTAAATACCGAACAAAATAGCTAATAAAATTTTCAAATATCTGAGCATTAGACCAAAAACTCGTGGCTTCCTTCGTAATTTTATGTATAATAACATATTCGACAATTGGGTCCTTGCATGAAAAAATGCATTATATCCGTCAGGTAGAATACGAAAAAATAAAAGACGTATTTTTTTGTTTTTTAAAATTTGATGAATTGCAAAAGTTATAGCCAGTAGAAATTAATACAATTTTGATATATATATATATATATATATATATATATATATATATATATATACACTATATATATATATATATATAGATGTATATGACGTCACGATTGCTAAAACAACCGTGACGTCACACAATTTTAACTGCCTCTATCTCTTTGAGTTTTCATTTTTATGATATAAAAAAAATAAGTATCTTTTATTTTTTCTTTTTCTAAATTTGTCATTAAAGAAGTGACATTCTCTATATTAATATGGTTACTAAAAGAAATTTAACTGTTTCAATATCGGTTATTAATTTTACCTACTATTATTTTATCATTGAAATTTTCAAAATTCGAAGCAATACAAAGTACACTGACAGAATATATCAAGGAGATGTAAAACGGACACTACACCTGTACTTATAGATATTAGCTTCCTTTCCATTTTATTGCTGAATTCTCATAAAAGAAATGCATTAGCTTGTAGTATGTACCATGATGATTATTTAGATAAATTTTCAAATAAATTCATTAATTAGTTCTCAAGATATTTGGATTCCCGTACAAAATTGAAAAATGTTAATAAATAATTGTGGAACCCAAAATTCTCAATAACTAATGAATGAATTTATTTAAAAATTTGACCGAATTATCTTCATGGTACAAACTATAAGCTAATGCATTTTTTTATTGAAAATTTTCCAATAAAATGTAAAGATAGTGAATATTTATGAGTACAGGTGTAGTGTCCATTTTACATCCCCTTAAACAAAATTGTAAAGCTTTATCTACAAATTTTAAGATATTATTTTTTAAATATATTAAGTATTTTGCTTTCTCAAACTTTACTTAATAAAGTAAATAAAATTTCTAATTAAAAAGTTTAAAAATTTTAGTTTATTTATTGCAATTAAAAATCTCATTATATAAGTATAATCAAAGGAATATTCTTTTATATGTTGAAAACTTAAATTAAAAACCACACAAAAAAAATTCTATATGAAAAATTATTGTACTTGTGATCGTAGGGCACACTTGATTTTGTATAAAAACTATTATTTATGTGATAAAAATTAATTTGTAACAAGAATTTTTACATAGAAAAATTCACTTGATATGGAATTTATACTATAATATGTGATAATTTTTACGACGTAAATAAGTAATTTTTATATAAAATTAACTATGTCCCAAATATTCCCTATACGATTCTGTCTTCTTATTGCTATCAATGTTTTGTAAAAATTTTATCAACTTTTTGATTTAACAAAAGAAATTTAAATTAAAAATTACGAATTTCAATATTTTACAATTCTTTTATCACATTGATCCAAACCTATAAAAAATTGTTTATATTTTGAAAAAAAAACTTATATTCTCAAAGCTTAAGCGATTTTTATATTATTGTTCTGCAAACAATAAACCAACATTAAAAATTAAAAAAGAATTGGAACAAAGCTGACTGGATAAGCTTTTTTAAAATTGTAAATTTTTTCGATGAAATCTATTATAATTGTTTCCTTCCAGATTATTTGCACAGATAAGACAATTAATATTTAGCATGGGCTCTATAGACATAGAAAATCACTGGGGTAAGATTCATTTTGTCGGTCACAGTTTAGGCTCTCATATTGCAGCACGTGGAGCTTTTGGTATTAAGAAAAGTCAAGAGGGCAGAGAGCAGGCTTGGATTGTCAATAGAATAACAGGATTAGATCCAGCTCAACCTTGTTATGTTACTACCGATATGTCACTTAAACTTGATAAAGATGACGCGCCATATGTTGATGTTATTCATTCCAATGCTAGACATCTCATTTTTTTAGGACTTGGAACACCTGAACCGTCAGGTTATATAGAATTTATTCAATGATTATCATAAGATTATTTTAAATAAATTTAAATTCTTTTAATTTTTTAAGAACCACACTGTTTTATTTTTAAGACATTAGAGGTTGCTTAGTTGTTGATACATTAATTTTAGTCCGTGTATTCTTTTCTCTTTCTTTTTTTATCACATTTATTTTAAAACATTAACTCAAACATTTATATTTAATAATTTATGAAATTTTAGGATATATCGACTTTTATCCTAACGGTGGACAAATGCAACCTGGATGTTCAAATATAATTCCATCAATTTGGCGCGCTCTATCATTACCCCAAGAGTGTAAGATATGCTTACAAATTAATTTTAGATAGAGGAAATTACTTAATTTAACTTTTAAAATAAATGTCTCAACTCATTTAAGATCGGTAGTTTTCGATTATCATACGAATAAGCATTAAATGTTATTAAAACAATGAATTTTTATGTTTTACAGTAATCAAAGCCTCAATTTGTAGTCACGGAAGGGCATATGAATTTTTCACTGAATCTATACGCAATGCACTTGCTGGTAACTGCAGTTTTATCGGACATAAATGGGATCGTACGTACAAAAATGTAGAAAAACTTTTGGAAAAATATTGCGAGAATGATGATTGCTACGAAATGGGTATTAATTCGATTAATTCCTTTCCGCATAATAATGGAACATATTTTGTATCAACTGGTGATATCCAACCGTTTTGTAGTAAGCAAATGAAATATTTGAATTGAGAAAAAATTAATAATATAGTTTTAACTATGTTGGGGAGAGTCGGTATAGCCCAAATAATCTAGGCGCCAGATAGGTCAGAGTGGCCTCTTTAATTTAGATTGACCCACCAAGGTTTTTTCAATGTATTTTGATCTCTTGAAAATCGATGGTGGATTTGGATCCGGATCCGGATGTCGAATAAATTGTTATAAACAATTTAATTGTTTATAACGCTATAACGTTTAAACAAAAAGAGATACAAGAATCTTGTAGAATAATTTTTTTGCGGCTTTTTAAAACAAATACACCCGATTTTGAATCATGCTATTTTGTTAATTACAACTTGAGATATTGTTAATTTATTGCAAATTGACGAGATAAACTCGTCGCACTTGATAAAAGTCGACTATATCTCGGGTTCTATCAAACATTTTTGATCGATTGAGGTCTCATTTTAAAGGTAAAAGTATTTTTTACAAAACTATACTACTTAAAGCTATTTATGAACATCGATAAACAAAATGAGACTGATCAAAATGAAAATTAAAGCACTTTTTTTGCTATTTCAATTGTTTATAACGCTACAACGTTTAAACAAAAAGAGATATAAAAATCTTGTGAAATACTTTTTTTGCGGCTTTCTAAAACAAATACACCCGATTTTGAATCATACTGTTTCGTCAATTACAACTTGAGATATTGTTAGTTTATTGCCAATTATCGGTATGAATCCTTAAAAAATTAGGTACAAAAATTAAATCTATCAATCTATTTTTATTAATAATGAAAAATAAATAGAGAAATATACATAAATAAAGAGGTAACGTTGAAATATTTTTACCTCTAAAGAATGAAACCTAAATGGATTGAAAATGTTTCATAAAACCCGAGATATAGTCGAATTTTATCAAGCGCGACGAGTTCATCTCGTCAATTTGTAATAAATTAACAATATCTTAAGTTGTAATTGACGAAACAGTATGATTCACAATCGGGTGTATTTGTTTTAAAAAGCCGCAAAAAAAGTATTCCACAAAATTTTTGTATCTCTTTTTGTTTAAACGTTATAGCGTTATAAACAATTAAATTGTTTATAACAATTTATACGACATCCGGATCCAAATCCACCATCGATTTTCGTGTTCAGGAGGTCAAAATACATTAAAAAAACCTTGGTGGGTCAATCTAAATTAAAGAGACCACTCTGACCTATCTGGCGCCTAGACTAAAACATTCTACCTGCTGTCCGGTACTACCCGCCTTTCCCCTATATTTTTCTATTTTAAAAATTTTTAATGTCTTTAATAATGTTATTGTTCAAATACTAAGAAAATTATTTGATTATATTTTATTTTTCAGATGTAAGATATCTACAAAAACTTAAAATCAAAGAGCAACTTAGAAGTGATCAAAATTTAGAAAAAAGCTTTCTATCGAGAATCGGTGATAGTATATTTGGATAATATCAATAACAAAAGTATTCATATCAATGTTTTTTATATAAAGAACATCATAACAGAGTAAATATTAATAAATGTATAATTAATATTATTTTTTTTATTTAACGTCGCTATTTTTATGTTACCATTTTGATGCTCATTAGCGATGGAGATCGTTTTAGAGTGTTGGTGAACAAAGCACCTATAACTTATACAGTGGTGCTTGTATCAATGGGCCAAGAGCGAGATTCATACGTCCATCGTTCTGTAACTGACTGAACCACTGATGACCTCCGATTAAAATTATTTTTAGCAGATCTATCGATTAGCATCATTTTAAAGTATAAATAATGGTTAAATGCATGGAAAAAAAAATTTTCTTATAATATTTTTTTTTCTTTTTCTGTGGATAAATATAACTAAAAGTTTCAAGATATTTCACACTATGTACGTACCTATATACTAAGTTGATCATCCTGATATTTTAAAATAATAATTCTTATAGTCTTTCGCACGTTTTTATCTTTTTTTCTTTTTGTTTTAAAGAATATCAAAGAAACAATAAGCTGTTGACATAATCATATGTGTACAATAATTAAAAACATCCTAAAGAATATTCATATTTAGAAAATTTTTTATTTTTAATAAACATTTTTAACTGGTTTTCTTTAGTAAAAAAATAGATCGAATTACTTGAATATCATGATTAGAAATACGTATTTCAAAATAAACACGTAATGTATATATGAAATTTTTGCCATTCTGCTTTGCAAACGATTTGGAATTTTAAAATTTTATCAATTCTTTAAAAAGTTACAATTTATTGATTAAAATTAAAGAATTCGTGAAGATTCAAAAAATTTCAATCATTAAAAAATTATGTAAAAAAAGAGTTAAAATATTCTACGGCTCATAAATAGATAGTTTTTGAGATACCACAATTTGAATTTAAAAAAAAAATTATTTTTTTACACTCTGCGCGAAAAGTGGGTACTTTTCTCCCTACAGGCAAAATAAAAAGCACACACTATTCGCGCCTCGCGTAAAAAAATCGTATATTCACCACGGGAGTTAATTAAAAATGCCTAAATCGTATGTTTGACAGTTACATACGATTTAAGATATTTTTGAAATTAACTCCCTTGATGAATAATATACTATTACGAATTTCTGAACGGTACTGGATGTGTAAGTGTGCATTTGTATTTCGTTATAAACATTTATAATTTGAAGATAGCTTTATTGATTCTAATCTAAAACTATACTTTTATTAAATTATTTTATTTAAGAGGTTCGATGCTAAATTATAAAATTTTTGCTCAGTTGCTGCGTTTATGTTTTATGTTGATTGGAAAATTAGTTCATTTTTATCTTTTTGGCTTTAAACATTAATTTTTTTTTATAATTATATTTTTTATTTATTTGCATATTTAATATACTACCAAAGCGATAATTTAATATTTATTAGTAAATGCATTAGTAAGTATGTCTAAAAAGATAAAAAATAATATTTATTTAATAAATTAATAATCAAAAATGAAATAATAATTTTATGCCATGATTTTGTCGTTTGTTACATAATTAAGCTGATGTAATAAGGAATTTTATTGATTAAAGTGAACCAAAATTAACTTAAGAGGCGGTCGGAACCAAATCGGTGACTTGCGGTATATATCAAGTCAGCATTTTTCGCTTTACGATAATATTTTGTATATTTTTATGACTTAAACTATTTCAAATTATTCTTTATATACATGACTAGAGGAAATGACTATATTTTTACCATATGAATAAGTAAATTAATTATTATAAGCATTTATTACAAATATCAAACTGACTTGACATATACCGCATGCAAAAAACTGTCGTGTCGATTGTTAGGTGGCATTTTTCGCTTTATAACAATATTTTGTATATTTTTGTGGCTTTAACTATTTTAAATTATTCTTTATATACATGACTAGAGGAAATGACTATATTTTTTACCATATTAATAAATGAATAAATTATTATAAGCATTTATTACAAGCACCGTAAAAAGTCACCGATTTGGTTCCGACCGCCTCTTAAACAATGTTTGAATTAATATTTAAACTAATTTTATAGTTCGTTTAACTAGTTTTAGTTCGTTTTTTAATACAGTATAAATTCAGCACTTATGCGAATATTATTTAGTATATAAAACATTTTTTTTAATTAAATATATACACTTTTGAATTCACAACGAAAAGTAGATGCGATACATACTTACATAAAGGATATGAAAGTAAAGATAATTACAAATAAATATATTAACAACGTTATAATTTTTAAAATTTCCATGACAATTTTCATCATTTTTGTTGGATGTATTATTATAAAGACGCTTTTGGGAATTCCAATGAGTATACAAAAATGCTTGTACAAAGTTGGTCGTGAATAACTATTTTCATTCAAAATTATTTGTATTATTTATATCAAAGGTTATGAAATGCGTCACAAAATAAAATGTTTACTTTGAAAAATTATTGCTTTTGTATGAAAACGTTATTCTTTTTAAATTTTCAATAATGTTGTAATATTATTTACCTTCAACGTATATTGAAGTTTATAATATTTCACTTGATGAAGAACAACTTCTTTAGGAAAATATTTATTTTTATTTCAAATAGTATACGAATTTATATTTATAAAAAAAATCCTATTTTACAATCTGGAAAGCGGATATAGGATTTATAAAGTGCATATTTTTACAAAATAATTACAAGAGACCTTCTTCGATTTCTAAGTTATTAAATAACAATAATGTTTTATTCGCAAATTTTGCTTTGTTAGATTGACTATTACCTTACTGCTAATTATGTGTGAGATCTAATGTTGAACATAGTTTTTAATGATTATGGGAGACTCGGGTTAAAAGTAACTGGGGTGTTATGTCCGGTCACCTTAAATAGGTTTACTCGGACATGTGTTTGTTTGGGATATTTCTTGTTGGTATTGTTAAATATTTTTTATTTTTAAAAGACTGCGGGATAGAGGAGCTTAATCGCTTACCTTGTCTTAACTGCTGGCTGCGTGGTCGAAAGCAAAGGAGTTTATCTACTTAATAAACTTTACACTGAAGGGCGCAGTTCTTCTCTCTGGTTGCCCGCTTGTTAATTATTTAGGAACTGGATTAATGGCACTTATGTTCGCAGAGATTATTTTTGTATATTTTTGTATATGATATTTATTTAATTTTATTACAAATGTTATACAAGCTATTGATAAGTGAATCGCGCAGATTTACAATAATAAATCGGAAGAAACCTCGTTAGTATTTTTATTTATTTTTATTTGAAATTAAAATAGGAAATATTCTTTTTATTAACACACTTTTTTCTCTAGCAGTAAGTTGTATAAAAATCGCGTTTTTATTGGACTGACTTGTTAAAATAAGCGCGCGACTAAATTAAGTTATTTCGCTTGTAATTAAATTTAAGAAGGAAACAAAGCGCGAGTTACAAGTTTTTATTGTTACGATTTTACACTTGATTTATGTGCAAGTCGAAAAAGGTGTTACCCTTGCGAGGTCTAACTGCGGACTAACTGACAATAAATCTTTTTTGTTGCAAGGTGGATGCGAATTTTGAAGAAGAAAAGAGACAAAAAATATAACTTGCTAAAATTTTAAAAGAGTCCCATTGGCCAATTCGGCCGTGAGAAGCTCTCCAAAGTCTCAGATTTTTTGACAGAGGATATCTTCTTATCGCGCCTAAAAATGCTGAATAGCATTCGCGCCTCGCTAACTGACTTGGTTTTACGAATATAAAGAGACTTAAAATTATTCCTTAATACTAACTATCCAATATAAAATTTATTTTATTTTATTTTTATTAATACATGTTTAAAAAAATATATGTTATCGGGAGAATGAACTGCAAATATTGCATGTTTATATGCATGCATAATGTATATGCGTATATATAATTATATATATGTACGCACATTTATATGTATAACAAAAGGTAAAAAAAATTAAAATGAAAAATGATTTTTCGTACATCCGTGATTATGCGGATGTAACAGGGGTAAGAATTAACAGTTAATTTATGGCGATGCAAACAGTCCTACAGATTCTGTAATTTTCTAGTTATAATTTATTTATAAGACAAAAATTGATGTTATTTTTAATAAAAATATCATTTTTTTATATTTTGTTTAAATTTTGTTATTTATAATTAATTTGTTATCTAGATATACATTAAAAAGTATATAATTCTTTTTTACAATATTTAAATACTTATATTTATTATTAAATTGCATTTTTATAATAAAAAAAAATGTATAACGTTAATACTTACCCCGAATGCAGGAAAAATATTAAAACGGAAACTAATTTAATAAATTCTCTCCCAAAAAAATCTGATGATTTTTTAAAAATTCTTGCACTAAATTCAGAAGTTAATCATTAACATATTCGATAGGCGGGATACTAAGAAATACGTAGATTAATAAATAGGGGTACTTTTTTTAAAAATGTTAATACTAGCCCCGGTCTCTTTTACTTGACATTTTGATATGAGATTCTACGTGAGATCTCACGTAATATATCAAGTAAGATTTTTAGTAGGGTACGTACACAAATTTCTTACCGTATATAAAATGACACGAAGCAAGACTGTTAACTCTTTCAGAAGTGATTTATTTTTAGGAAATCTGGATAACATTTATGTTCATTTTTAAATGTAGTTAAGCAATAAAATTCTATTCTCAGCTCGAAAACTACATATTTTAAATTGATGCATTTAATTATTGTAACGTTTTCATTTCCCTCGGGTGGGAAATATTACGTCTTTACCTCCTGTTGCCAGACGCTTCAGTGAGTGACCAGGGTTCGAGGCAGGAGGTCGGTTAGGACGGACGGTGGAAAGATGAAGGATAGTGAACGGGTTGACACGTTTGTTTATGCTAGGGAGTACCAGAGCTTTATTGTACTCTAAACTCATATAATACAACGACGTATAACAATAGTGATGAAAAGTAATAAACTAACCTAAATTATATAAATCAAAATAACTAACCTAAATGTGTACGCGAGATACAAAGAAATAAAGATTGAATTTAATATAAGCCACTTGACGGCTTATGCGCCTCTTGTTGGCGACGGAAATAAATGGAATCAAAATAATTGAAATTAACTTTATATTTAATAATAGTCGAATTAGACTATCGGCGGTTAACGGCCTGGACGGTTTTAATGAACAAACAAAATCATAATAATTATAATGTTAATAAACTAAATAGTAACGGTGGGTGGATGATACCCTTAATGCGGTAACGCGGAATATGGCTGAAGGCCTGTGATTCTCTAATACGCGACAGCCACACGTGGATAGAGTAATCTTAGCTTGCCTCTTTCCGGCGGCGGCAATAGGTGGGAAGCACCCTTAATACTAACTTAATACTACGGTTATAACAGGTGGAAAAACACCTTAAAGTTACTATGAACTTATCTTAGACAAAATGTCTTGTATACGGATCGGCGCGGCGGCTCGACGGTGTATAACGGTTCGGTGTAAATCACCCTTAATATCAAATATTAATTAATAATGAATTAATGAGAATTACTATTTACAAAAACGGCCGGTACGGCGGCTCGGCGGTACAAACTAATATGATCTTATATTAAGTTAAACTAATCTAATATTTACAGGACGGGCGGTACGGCGGTACAGCGGTACGGCGGTGCGGAAGTGCATTGGCTGTTCTCTCGGTCGCATTTTATCTAAGCCAGCGAGCGCACTCGGCAAAGATTAAATACGGCTTGACTTGCTTCTAATGGTTTGTCACATTAGAGCGAGCGAGAGAGTAGCTTTTCTTATAAGGCGTAAGAGCCCCATATAAGAAAGCCAGTACTGTATACTACTTTCTCTCCCTAGGCCAGCGAGCGCACTCGGCTAAGAGAGAGGGAGAGCACAGTACCCAATGCCTCGACTCTTCGTTTTTTTTTTTTTTTTTTTTTTTTTGTTTGAAGGGTCGAGGAGGGGAAATCTTCAAAAGACACCCCCGTAGGGGTAGTGTCGGATTCACCCGCAGGTGCCTACCGACTAAAACCGCCTCCCCGTAGGTTACCAACCAAAATGGTTATGAACCTTAAGAAGAAGAAAATTGAGAGACAACGGTGGCTCATACAGCGGGGGCTGTATAGCACTCGCACAAATTGCGAAACACGAAAATAGACTGTTTAAAGTCAGTTAGTGAAGAAGGGTTATGGAGATCGAATCAGAGAGCATGGCCTTCTGAATCGATCGTTGGATTTACGACGGTAATTTACAAGAAATTTTATGCTAGGATTGCTGTGTTTAGAGATAGAGAGACGGAGATTCGCAGCGTGTTTGTTCGCTGCTTCTGGAATTGAGTCGATACCAGTTTCTTTTAAGATTTGATTATTTCGAATAAACCAGGGGATCTGAAGAGAGAGAGCGTAGGAGGCGCATGTAGGTGCCTTGGAGTTTAGCTATACGGTTAGGGTTTGCGGATCCCCAAATTGGGATCGCGTAAGTGCAAATACTGCGGATAATGGCATTAAAAGCGCGGGCTTTTGTTTTCTTAGTTAGTGATTTATTATTGAAGAAAGGCTTTAAGGCAGCATAAGCACCTTGGCATTTGGCTCGGACTGAATCGATTTGTTTTTGCCATGTGAGTTTACGATCGAAGGTAACACCCAGGTATTTGGCTGAAGAACTCCAGTCAACACGATGGTTGTTAACTAGGAGATTTGAAGGAGTACGATTTCGTCGAGAGAAGAATATGGCAACAGATTTGGATTCGTTGATTGCTGCTCTCAAGTGTGGTACCATCTTACCACTTCTGGGGTGAATTTGTTTAGTACGGAGGAGCAATGAGTGATAACTTTTGAAGTATAAATGAGGGCTGAGTCGTCGGCATATTGAGCAACTAGAACTTTATTGTCCTTGGGGTAGTCGTAAGAGAATATATTAAAGAGAGGAGGAGATATTTTCGAACCTTGGGAACCCCTGCAGTTATGGGTCTGGGAGAAGAGAGAGACTTACCCACACGGACCCGAATGGTCCTGTCTGTGAGATAGGATTTGATGATGCCTATGAGGTAGTGTGGAAATTCTAGTTTAATGAGTTTGTAGATCAGACCTTCGTG
Organism: Anastatus disparis; assembly: GCA_017163975.1. Lineage (NCBI taxonomy): Eukaryota > Metazoa > Arthropoda > Insecta > Hymenoptera > Eupelmidae > Anastatus > Anastatus disparis. The sequence continues at coordinate 104,184 of JAFFSR010000313.1, forward strand.
CCAGACTCTGTCGAAGGCTTGTTTTACATCTAGCAAAAGCATGCTGGTATGTTTTCTCTTGTTGAGGTTATCGGCTATGAACTCCGACACACGGAGGAGTTGGTGAACTGAACCATGTTTCCTACGGAATCCATGTTGAAATTCGGGGACGATACTTCTTTCGTCGACGAATTGGTCAATACGACAGCGTATGACCTGTTCAGCAATTTTACTTAAGGAGGAGAGTAGACTGATGGGTCGATAGCTAGATGCAGAGCTTAAGGGCTTACCGGGTTTAGGAATTAGGATAACTATTGCTTCTTTCCAAGCTTTGGGAAAGTATCGTAATCTCAACATTGCATTGACAATGTTGGTAATAGCGACAATGTGTTTACGGGGAAGAATTTTGAGGACTCCGTTTCCAATGCCGTCAGAGCCTGGAGCTTTTCTATTTTTTAGGAGCGAATGATTTTTGAGATTTCATGGGGAGAAGTGTGTTGGAATTCGGCGTCAGAAAATTGAAATTCATGCACAGTCTCAGTAACGTGCTCGTGGAAAAGAGAGGTTTCGTTCGAACTGGGGAGTGGAGAGCATTGTTCTTCTAGAGAGTCCGCGAAGATTTCAGCTTTCTCTTCATCAAGAGAGTAGGAGATATTGTCTCTTTTTAAAGCAGGTAAATGGGTTTTGCGATTGCGGAGGGATTTGATAATTTTCCAATTACTTTTAGGGTTGGCCTCGGCTTCAGCTATATAGTTCTCGAAGGCAAGGTCATTTGTTTCTTTAAGAGCTGAGGTGAGTTCTTTTTGGATAGCGTTTAAGCGAGTACGATGTATGGGGTTTCGATAAGTTTGCCAGAGTTTACGGATTCTATTTTTTGTTACGATTAGCTTTTTTGTAGAGCTGGGAAGGTTAGTTTTGCGGGGTTTGGGAGTAATGGATGAGCTGGCCTTTTCTATTGAGTTGGTTACCTCGTTTGTGAGATTCAGGATGGCTGCATCGATATCTTCGATGGAGTGTATCTGACTGCATTTGAAGTCGGATGTTTCGAGAATGTATTTTAGATGAAGGAAATCTATGCTTGTTTTGGTGGGAGGATTGAGGGTAGGATTTATTGGTATTTCGATATATACCGGATTGTGGTCTGAATTTAACTCTGCGCAAGTCCATGGGTCCTTGTCGAGAGAGATATTTTTCGTGAGAAAAATATCTAAAATTTCTGGTTGATGATGAGTAGTACCAGGGAAGTGTGTTGGGGAGGCAGGGGCCTCGATAGAGAAATTGTGGCGAAGGTGTAAACTCCAGAGAGAGTTTCCTTTAGTGTTGTTTGAGAGACAACCCCAATGCTTGTTTTTGGCATTCAGGTCTCCAGCAACGACGGTGGGAGTATTTGAATCAAAAAGTAGGGGATCTCGGACATATTATTGGTGTTTGGGGAGAGTAAAGAGAGAAGATACGAAGGGACTTATTTGCGAATTCGGTTTGAATGCCAACCACTTCGCAAGTGATGGCCGTATTGATGCTGATAGGTTTGTGACGAATAGAGTTTCTAACAAGAACAGCGACGCCCCCTCCTTGTGAGTTAGGGCGATCTTTTCTGTATATTGTAAAGTTGGGTATGAATAGGTTCTTATTAGGATTTAGGTGAGTCTCGGTTATGCAGGCAACATCGATGTGGTTAGACTCGAGAAGGGCCTCGAGCTCTGTAACTTTCGTTCTATTTTGCGACAGAATGCTGTTAGCATTCCAAGTAAGGATTTTGAGGGGTTCGTCTTTATTGACTGATGATTGGAAGCAAGGAGTCGAAGAAGTTACGAAAAAGCTGCTCGAGAAGTTGAGCTTTTGGGTTTTGGCTTGGAACCACCTTGGGCAGATTCGACGCCGGGGCTGGCTGTGTTGGAGGTTGGGACCGAAGTTGTGGCTGAGATACATTTTGTGGACGAGAGGCAGGCTGGGAGCTGGCCATCTTGGCATAGCTAACGTTGGGGTTTCGGAGGAGGGGTTTTCTAATAGGCGTATTAGGGGTTGGTTGAATTCTGGGGGATTTTGTTGGGGTCTTATCGGAACTTTGGGACAGCCACCATAGGTGGCTCGATGCGGGCCTTGACAATTGGCACAGAGTGGAGTAGCGTTTGGTTGATTCTTGGTACGGCAGGAGGCAGTAGCATGATTTCGAGAGCAGAAGGCACATCGCCAGTCTGCGTGACAGTAGTTTGCTGTGTGGAAGTATCCAAGACATCGGCGGCATATGGGGGTTGCGTTTGTTTTACGTTTGGATTCTACAGTTATGCTCAAACCCTGTAGGTTACTCAAGTTAAAGATTGTTTTGGCTGATGGGGCGGATGGATCGAGATGAACTGCGACTAAAGGCCAGATTCTATCTCCTCTCTTCATTCTGTAAACGCTTTTAACTGCGGGAATTTTAGTAGTAAGCTCGTCTAGTATGTCTTTTTCTGGTATTGTTTCCGTGACTCCTCTGATGATAACGATGAGGTCTTTGTCTTCTTCCAATTGATTGGTGGTGTATTGAATTTTCTTTTTATCGAATTGGGCGGTAAGTGTACGAAAATCGTTTACTGTTTTAGGATAAATCATGACTGATTTGGAGGTGTTCTTTGCTTTGCGGATTTCGATGTCGGAAGAATTGATTTTGGCGTTGATTTGTGGCCAAAGTTCTTTGTTAAGGATGCAGATAGGAGGGGGACTACGTTTTGAATTAGAGTTTTCCTCTTCTTCTTCTTCTGAAGAAGAGTCAGAAGACTCTGAGGGGTAGCATCGCGTCGGCGTTTGTTTGGGTGGTTTATTTGAGAGTTGTGAGAAGGGGACTGTATTTGTGTGTTGGTTGCAGTTTTAACTGCAGGATTTTTTAAAGTATTATTGTTATTTTGTATACTCACGTGAGAGGTTTCAGCGGATGTAGGGTTAGCTGTTTCCTTGTTAGGGAACGATGATGTTTCCATTTTATCGGAGTGATTTGGGCAGAGCCTTTGCAAGGCTGCTTCTAAAGTGGTTAAGGTGTGTCGGCACTGGTCGATGGCTTGCACCAGTTGCTCCATTAAGAGAGTATTTGGATCAGAGAGTAGCTCAAGATTCATGTTGTATCAGAGAAAGTTTATATTAATGCTAGTATAGTTCCGTACGGTAGCCCTTAGAAGGGCTGTTACACTCAGTAGTTATGTGTATACAGGTCTGCACTGCACGAAGGTGCAGTTCGAACTGAGTGGTGCTCGACTCTTCGCTGAGCCTTAGCTCTTATATCTACCCGAGCTCGCTGTTCCTCTTGCGGAAGCAGCAAAAACTGACAGCACCTGGCGGTTGAGCCTGTTACTATCGTGCCTCGCGGGAGATTTGAATATCCTGTCTGCACGATTATGAATAATCGTTGCATTATTTAAAAAATGTTTAAGTTGTTTCTATGCAATTAAAAAAAAACAAAAAGAAAGGAAAATCATTAATGCGATTGCAGTGTAGATTGGTTCTGAAAGAGCTAATAATAGATTTGAAAATAATTTTGAGCAAAATTTTATGAACAAATCAAAAGAATGCCTATAACTGTAAACTTGTCTTGCAGAAGAATATCCACATAATAATAAGATTTTACAGAATTAAGCTTTTTTATTGTGTGGAAATACATAAAATCTGAAATACGTAAAATGTCTGATTCATTTTGACTGTAACTACTGATTATATTGTATACTGGTAATAATGTTTCATCAATTAATCAATCGTCATATCATATTTAATCAATCGTCTCATGAAAAAAACTTATAAAAAAATATATCTATAGAGTTTTGAAAAACAACCGAACATAAAATGATATGTTATGGGACTAGAAAATTTTATTAGAAATGCTTTCAAGAACAAAGTCAATATTTTTTTATAAGAAGGTTTATTACGCATTGTATATTTATTGAAAAATATTGAAATCCATTTAAATTAAATTTCAAATACTTGCATTTGACTAATCAAAGCATTGTAGTAAATTTTACGGAAACCTTTAAAAAAATTGTTACAATGTATAGCCGAAATTAAAAAATTATTAACGATTCGAATAACATATTGTGTGTGAAATTTAAGACTGACATTTTTGTAAAAAGATTTATGATACCCTGGTAGAAATGGGAGTATAAAAAATGGTGTATATAAAAATTTAAGGTTATTAGTAATACTAATGCCAAAGAAATGGCCATTAAATGTTAGGAAAAGCGTTTCCAGTACTACTGGTCATAAAACGGTAAAAAAACGTTTAAATTTCCACCAGGGTAATAAAAATTTTTTAGAATTGTTAAAAAAACTAGGTACCTATAAAGTGGGTGCAAATTTAAAAAAAATAGATCACAATTTTTTAAAGATCGAGCATTGCACCTAACGGACAAGGCTTTTTACACTTTTGCATTAGAAAAACGTTAAATTTGGTTAAATATTCAAAATTCTAATGCATTCCATATTAGGTTAGACTCCGTAAAACTTTAAATACAAATGAATACGATGCATTTTCTATTAAATCCATGAATATAAATATCATAACATGATAATTACATTATTTAGATGTACAAGTATGTTACATGTTCAGGCTACGAATCAAATAATTTATAATTTTTCTTCTGTCGATTAATCATTATGAACGGAATTCATACTTGGATTATATGATTTTGATCTTTAAAGATCTCGAAAATAATTGGGAAAAATTGAAGCGTGAATCCATTACATTCGTCATTTAGAATATGAAAAAATAAAGGACATGTACTTTTTTTATCATTATAATGAAAATTCAAAGAGATAGAGGTAGTTAAAATTGGTAAATCGGTGACGTCAGGATTATCAACATTCGTGACATCATTTATTACGGCACTATATATTTATCAAAGTTGTATTAACTTATACCGACTGTAACTCTTACAATTTATCGTATTTCGAAAAACAAAAAAATACGGATTTATTATTTTTTCGCATTCTATTTCACGAATATAATACATTTTTGTTCATGCAAAATGAATAAAATGTAATATCTGCCTTTTTATTAATTACTTATTGATAAATAAATTTTAATTCCAATTTTTAACATAGTTTATATAGAACATTTAGATCTGTTAAGTAACACTCAACAGTTTTTTCATATTCATTTATTATAGAAAATCTTGATTTCAACTTTTCATTAAATCATTAAAATATCAATTATTTTAATTTTTAATAGTACGTTATATAGTGAATAAAATATCAATAATTTCAGAAATATCAAGCAATGACTAGAGTGGAAACTTTTATAATTTAATTTTAGTTAAATCATTAGTGGTTTGTGTATAGATGCAAACTAACATCACTCGTCCTTGCGAGGAAATGAGAAGATTAGCTTGTTCGAAAATCCATAGAAATATCCATGACCCAAATTCAAAGCGCTTATCAACAAATTCTCTAAGACAATGCATATTGTCTTAGAAATATCATTGTATTTTTATTAAAAAATTATAATACAAAGTTTGCGTGTTATATTGAAAAAATACGCAAATTGTTTTGTTTTTGTTTGAGTATAACAATTTAGTAACTGCAAAAACACTTGTAACACATTATATAATAAATATAATTACTTACTGTATGAAACACAAATAAACAGTCACGTACTGCAAATCATATATAAATGTTTAAACCAAAAAAAATTCCTAGTGGAAAGTTTACTGTACGTGATTCTTCTATGTTAATCATACAAAAAAATTTTTTTATTGAAGATACATCTTAAAATCGAATTTATTATAAACAAATGAAAAAGCATTTTTTAAATTTTAATCATATAAAAGTATAAAATATATAAATAATTGAGATGTTAAAATTAATTTTCGTTTTGAATTTTCTATTTTTAATAATAGTTAGTGATGTTCAAAGTGCCAAAATTGGTTTACCAAAATTTTTAAATAATAATAATAAAACAGAAAACTCAAATGGAAGTTCATTTACATCAGATGCTAAATTAGCCATTACAAATGTAACCGAATATTTTACGAAAAATGGTGTTACTCTAAATTGTTTTGGTATACCAATGGAGTTTGCAAAAATAATCGAACGTTTGTTTACACAATCGACCGAAGCTGAAGATGTACGATTTTATTTTTTCTCGCAAGATCAGCCGAAAAATGTAACAGTACGAGTTGGTGATAACTTTACGTTGACAAACGTAAATTTCAGAAATAATCGAACAACCATATTCATCGTTCATGGTTTTATGTCCAGTGGCACGCAAGATTGGGTTATAAATATGAAAGATGCTCTCTTAAATATGGTATGATAAAATTCTTGTTGATTTTAAAATTAATTTCCTAAGGGATGCTTTTTTCATATCAAATAAAAAAATTTTCAATATAGATTTTTCAATAATCCTTTCTAAAAATGATTTCCAACTAATCATATATAATTTTATGTCGTCGTAGGCCGTATTCGGTGGAATACCTATAGACCACGCTAAATTTGTATAGGCCTTGCATACGTTCATGCTAATATCTCGACGATATTCTCTCTGTCAATACTCCCTTAGGGAGTATTGACAGCTCTATACTCCCTAAGGGAGTATTGACAGATCGAGATATCACATAGCATGGCCGTATATGACGCGAGTGACATCGATTCGTAGATTAGTGAAAACAAAAGAATGTCGTTAGATATGTCAATGTTCATACAAATTCATATAAAATCTTAACTTTACAGAATGTTTTGTTTGAACAAATTTTCAAAGTTAAACAGTTAATAAGTAAAATAAATAAGTAAATAATGACATTATTTACTTTTTTTTAATAAAACATATATCATTAATTTTAAAAAATCATTTTTATAGTTCCTCATACGGCCTACCAACGACATAAACTTATCTACGTAACTTGGGAGTACGAAGGATTCTGAATCCAGGCTTGACTAAAGTGTTTGTCGCTTGAGCAGCAGTCAGTCTCGGGCGCGCATCGCGCGCCCTCGACCAACTGCTACTCAAGCGACAAACACTTTAGTCTCGCCTGTATTCATCCTTCGTACTCCCAAGTTACGTATATAACTAATATGTGGCTGTCATATATAGTCATATATAAACATATATAATCAAATATGACTGAAGAGTCTGCATGATTATGTACTTAATCTTATAAACTGAGGAATGTTTATATATAATTTGATACGATTTTCGTCATTTTACTCTCATAATCTTATATGTATAAATAAATATTATTATATGTTATTATAAAGAATCATTTGAAGTTATAAATTAACATAAGCAATCAAATATAATTAAATAAGGATTGGATGATCAATGAATCATATAAAAATACATAAAATTATAAGCAATTACATCTTACGATTCTATAAATTTGTATGAAATTATATATAAACATTTCTGAATTTATAAGATTAAGAACCATTATATATAATCATGCAGACTCTTAAGTCATTTTGAGTATATAAGTTTATGTATGATTATATATGATGTTACGTACAAGCAAATACAATCATATATGAGTATATAAAAAACATTTTTTTACAGGATACAACATAAAAAAACAAATTAAAATATTCAAAACAATATCACATAAGATATTCTTGTGAGTTGTACAAATAAATGTTAAAATTATAAGAAGCATAAGATTTTTTGATAGAAAAATAAATTACTTTAAAATATAAAAGAAGGATCTGTATCAAGAATTGCAAAAATAATTAAATTGAAAGATTAGTTAAAAATCCGATTATTTTAAAATATTTTTAATATTTGTCTTTTACGGTGAAAAATATGATTCACAACTTATTTTTATGGGCTTTTTTCACAAAACTCCTTAAAGCTCTACAGCTCTCGTCTTAAAAGCTTTCCACACCTGTTTAAAAATGTACTATTCAAATTTATCTTTTTGTAATGATAATATTACGATTATAATTTTAAGTAAATGAACTATTAAATTTTTTCAGTTTAGTACTCTATATAGTCAAAAATAATTCTGGATTTCAGGGTGATTATAATGTCATAATCGTAGATTGGCAAAAAGGCAGTAATACATGGAATTATGTAACGGCTGCGATAAGTACAAAAATCGTCGGTACTCAAATTGCTAAGTAATTAATCCATATCACATACCTAATAGAAATTAATGTATTATTTGAATAATAAATCTTAAATTATGATGGAAAATTATATTTGACATTTTCTTAAAACTAAATAAAAAGATTATTTTGTGTATTAAAAATAATTAAGTTCATTATATTATATGATCAATGTATATTTTAGGCTTCTCGGCCAATTAAGTCATAAAGCATTAGAAGAAACGCCAGATTTAAAGACTGTAGGTTCATTGTATCTCATAGGACACAGCTTAGGTGCACATATGGTCGCTAATGTGGCATATCTTGTAAAAAACAGTCAACTATCGAGATGGTGGAATGTAGAAAGAATCACTGGATTAGATCCGGCACAACCATGTTTTAAATCAACGGATCTTGCTCTTAAACTTGATAAGAATGATGCTTCTTTTGTAGATGTTATTCATACAAATGCTGATAATTTGTTACTTTTGGGTTTAGGTCTTCCAGATCAATTAGGTAGTTTTTATATTTATTTAATTTTTATTAATCTTATTTAATGTCTTACTTCTATATGCAATGCACATTTTACATCAAGACTTTATTTTATTTTTTCATTTTTTTATCTAGAGTCTATTGAACTCGGCAAAGATTAAGAAAACTTCGTAGCTCGGTGTTTGATTCAAGAACCCTATAACTCAAAAACCTATTGTTTTTCTTCAATTTTAAGTGAGAATTTTACAGGAATTAAAAATACAATTTCTGTAAAATAAACACAATTTTTTTAATTTTATTTATTTATTTTTTTTTTTTTAAAGTTTATATATGAGGATATTGTCCTCTATATATCTTAACCTTTTTCATATGGTGACATCGAGGGAGCGCAACCTGGTTCCCGTTTAACACATTACATCAGGCTAGACTGTCTGACACGCCATACCGAAAACTTTGACTACCGACGGATGACCAGCCATTTTTGTGACCAACAATCAACCGATACCCAATGAGCTCGAATTTTTTAAGAGTCGCGATATAAATGGCACATACACTAATTTTCTTTCGAAAAAAAGTCAGAGGTACTTGGCCCAGGATTTGAACCCATGGCCATCGTATTGAAGGCAAGGGCTCTATCCGTTACTCTATCCTAAAATAAACACATTAAAATTGATTTTGTTCTGCATTTTCTTTCTTTTGTTCTGAATTTTGCAGAAATCGTATTTTAAAATCCTACAAATTTTGTCACTACAAAATTAAAGAAAAAGAATAAGTTTTTTAGTTATAAAGTTTTCGAAATCTTCACTGAGTTATGGGGTTATTCCTCTCCATCCATATCTTACTATTATATAAAAGGACAGCGTTTGTTTGAATGTTCTCAATTATCTCAAAAACTATACTGAACCGATCGTTTTCAAATTTTAAATTTAAATTCTTTATAATGTGACGAATGTCATAGGCTATATAAATAATTACTTTTTTAATCAATAATTGCAATAAAATAATTATAGACCTAAATCTTAACGCGTAGGGAATATGGACTACTTTTTTTCGGCGTTCTGCGGTCAATATGCTCTACCCTTGCTACTTTCCTTGGTTGCCCAATAGGTGGCGACCGATTTTGTCTTTCACTTTATTAAACTGGTACGGTAGAAATACTTATACACCTATAATATTCGGTAACTTCAACACAATAAATTTTTATTGCATATTCTCTAATCACAGAGTAATATTACCACGGATTATTTAATGAAATATTTTCCTATTCCTTTAAGCAGAATCAAAAATTAGACAATTTTTTTAACTTTAGAAAAAATTTTATATCTTATTCAAGGAAATTTTTTATTCCTTAAATATTTATTGGCTCATACATCAGAATTTAACCCTTCATGGTTAATAATTCCCTATCATTGTTGAACATTCATATTTATTAATGAATATCTCTTTCACGATTTTGATTTGCTAAAAAAATTTTCTATCGTCAATTTAAATATATTTTTTTACTTATTGATACTAAATTGAACATATATCGAAAAATAAAAAAAAAAAATTCAATGCTTATTTTTTCTACCAAAAAAAATTATTTTAAATGAAAATTCATTCTATTATCACATGGTTCACAAACAAAAAATGTTGTGTATTCCAAAGTTTTGTAAGAGTACGATTTAATAAATAATAGTTTTTGAGATTCTATTTCTATACCTACCGACTTCTGCCCAACTATTGCGCGGGCGAAGCCGAGACGGGGGATGCTAGTTATAGTATAAAAATATATTATAATATTCTTCAAAATATATTTTATATAATTTTAAGTTTGTGCATAAAATAAAAAAATTATTTTGCCTAATGATAAATGATATATGGCTTATTTTTTAACAATAGGTACCCTAGATTTTTATCCTAACGGTGGTCGAACACAACTAGGATGTGATAAGATTGGCACATCATTTTGGAGCTTTCTGATGTTACCTAAAGAACGTAAGGTTCATTTTAATTTCATATAATAGCTGTTAATTTTAAATTAAAATATAAAAACTGCATTTAAAATAAAAGGAACTCATGTTTGTACTAATATTGATACCTAATTTTTAACAGTAATCACACGAGCTATTTGTAGTCATGGTCGCTCGCATCAATTATTCACAGATTCTATAAATGTAGAAATTTCAAAAAGTTGCACTTATGTTGGTCATAAATGGAATAGAACGTATGAAAATATTGATGCACTTCTGAAAGAAAATTGCGAGGAAGATATTTGTCCCGAAATGGGTATTAATTCTATAAATTATCAAATCGATAAAAATCATACATATTTCGTGCCCACTGGAGATTCTCAGCATTATTGTAGTGAGTTAAACTTTATTTTGAAAATTAAAATATACATAAATTATTGAATAAACTTCGATTTTTTATTATGATGATAAGTTATATTTTTAATAGTACATTATGTAGTAGTAGTAATTCTACTAAAAAAGAGAAACAAACCATACTCTTCAATTACATTATGGGCTATACTTCAACAGTAACCACTTTATTAACTTACAAAACGCGGGTCCAATTTTTAAAAAATTTTAATTTTAATTTTAATGTTAAAATTTAATAATTTTATAAAACGATTTTTATTGAAATTTGATACTTTTCTAATTATTTTTTTTTGTTTATTTAGTAAATTATTTTATTAATAAAATATCAATATTTTATTAAAATTTCAACATTCTATTTCATAAGTTCTTTCGGCCTGCTTTTCAAGTTAATAATGTGGCCATTATCGTTGAAGTTGGAATAATAATTATTTTTATACTAATTTATATCCAGAAAAAGAGATAAGGTTTCTAATTTTTATATTAATTATTCAACACAAAAATGATTTATAGGTATAAGATTTCTAAAATAATAAACTTTTTAAAGTTTTGCAATACTTTTTTTGCAAAATATTTTTAGTTCTAATAATTTTCAAAGTCAAATAAACTTTAATTAATTAGTTTCTTGAATATTTTATATTTAATTTTTCATACTAAAAAAAAACAATATCTAGAACTAATCTGTGTAATATAGATAACTCTTATTGAAATCATATTATCTATTCAATCAACTGCAAAGAAATAGTTATCTGTTTGTCGTTAGTAGAATAGAAGAAAACTAATTTTCTGTTCGAGAATCGATCAAAGCTGATTGTTTTTAACTCATAAATCAAAATTACACTAAACAAATAGTGATTTTTACTTGTTTCTCTATGTTTTCTTTCTTTATGTGTTAATAAATTAATCTATGTATTTTTAATTAAATTCAACAAGCTTTGTTAAAGTATAATTTGATGTGAAGTTGATTACATTTTTCGGACAATCACAATATGTAATTATTTTATTAAAGATTTAAAAATTAATTTTTTTTATATTCAAAATATAAAATAAAGATAAAAAGAAATGTTGTTTTTTCAAAAATTGAAAATGTATTTCCTTAAGCTCTTAAAAATTGTATGCATGTATCTACAATATACATATTGTAAATAAAAAAATTCATGAATAAATTAATTAAATAAATTCATGTGCACATGAATTTTATAGATTTATATTCTAATTAAAAATTATAGTCTTCAAAATAATGTATATTTGCCTTATAAAAAGGTTAATTCCCACATAGCATGGAAGCTTCCTGGAAGCTTCCATGTTAAGTGGGCTAAACATTTTTGAACAATTTTAACATATTATATAAAAAGTTTTATTAAACAAACTTTTTTCCAATTTTTTGTACAATTGGGAATATATTATAGAATATAATTTACCTTATTTTCAGATATTACCGAATCACACAGGAATGAAATAAAAAAGCAACTTCTTAATGATGGATCTGTTGTAAATAAAGTCATTACTGCTGCTGCAGATAAGATAATCAAATAGTTGCAAAAATTTATATTTATTTATAGTTAGAACATATACTTTCTTGTTAATATTAATTAATTCTTCACAAATTGCATCCTGATAATAAAAACATAATGTTAATACTTACCACACATACGGGGTAAAAATTAACATGGAAACTTTTTTAATAAATTTCCTCCCAAAAAAAATCTTACACGAATTCATAACTGATAGCTTACACTAATATATAAAATAGGCTGTATAATTAAATAATACTTAAATAAAAATAGAGATGTTTCTTCAAAAAATGTTAAAACTAGCCCCGGTCTCACCTAACAAAATATTTTGATAGAATACGGTTTTAAAATTTTTTCTGTTACCCTTTTAAGTACAAGGAGATACATATAGAGCTCAGATATTATAAATTCGTACTTATGTCATATTATGTAATGGTTAACATAAAATTTACTTATTTTTATCTAGTACTTCAGTTAATTAAATAATAAATAATTGTTCATCAATGATCATCTACATCTAAAGAACAATAACTATCTATGTATAAAGGACATCAACATTCCACGCGAATTATGTCCGATTATTTTATATCATCATGATATGTATAATTTACTTATATATTATATTGATATAAAAGATTACAAAATTTAACATTTAAAGATAATATAGAAAACTAGCTCGCCACAGCGACCCTTAGGCTCTTCAGAGCTTCGCTTCGCAAAGCGATGCAAGGCATAAGCTTTTTGCATATAAGGCACGACTACTACTTTCTTTGGTAATTCTTTCGTTATAAGAAAAAAAAATTGTTTCATAGTTCAATAGCTTAAAAATAAAATTTTTATCTGACCTGAATAATTTCGACGGAAAATGATTTAAAACAATAATACAAATAAACTTTGGCAATTTGAAAGAAATTGTTTGAGCCGATTTAAAATAAGAATCCTTTCAGAGGTTAAAAAAATTATTTTTTGGTAATAACTTGAAAAAAGTAGTCTTAAATAAAAGTTACAGAGAAAAAAAAGATACATCTTTTTAATATCATACATTTTTTCCTAAAATTAATATTTGTCAAACTACCAGTAAGAAAGTGTTAAATTTTACTAATTTTCATGAATAATTCAACAATATTAACTTTGGAAAAAAATGTATGATATAAAAAAGATTTACTTTTTTATATTCTATAAATTTTATTTTATATACTTTCTTTAGAAAATTCGTTTTTTTAGCGTTATTACCAAAAACTCATTTTTTTACCTATAAAACAACTATTATGGAAAAATGGCTGCAACGATTTTTTTCTAAATAAGAATGTTTATTTGTATTATTATTTTGAATAATTTTCCGTTGGAATTATTCAAATTGAATAAAAACTCGTGAAGAAAATTCATAAACTTGATTTCTCACTCACACACATTTTAAGAAAGACTTGTAATGATTTCATTTTGCGATAAAAATAATTTTTTTTATCATAACATATTTTCAAGGGTTTCTGACACGAATACGGCCTATAAGGACATAATATGGTACATTTCATGTTGACTCACACGATCAAAATTATAAAAATCCTTTATAGTCTAAGGAATATTTTCCATACGATACCCAAATTTACAAAATATTTTTCAAACTCTAAGTCGAGGCGATTAAATAATGTTATGGAAGATTTTAAATTATATTTTTTATTTATTGACTATCAACTTTTGGTAAAAAGTTTATAAAATATTTTTATAATTTATAATTACTATTTTTAAACAAAATTTTAATTAAGTTTATTAAACTTCACATATTAATGATATTTCATTATCAATAATTGATACAAAATATATGTAGAAAATATTACAATTTTATCTTTTAAATATACTAAATATTTCAAGACTATTTTCTTTATTTTTAACATTCATACTGATTTTATTTGACGAAAAAAATGTAAGAAAAAATGATCGAAAAAAAACTTTTTTAAAATTATTGATGACACAAAACTGAAAATGGTCATATACTAATCTCATTAAAATTTTTTTGAGAATGTATTATAATGTTATAATTTTTACATTTGGACTACAAATTAATTGTTTATTTGTATAATGCATATTATATTAATTTAACCAAATCTTAATTTTTCTAAAATATAAAACTTAAAAAGAATCTTAATAATGCAATTAGGAGAAAATATAATTCTTTTCCATCACAGTTGACTTAGATAAAAACAATAGAGTTTTTTATTAGAATTTTATGAACTAATCCGTGTTTTATCTCAAACACTCAAAATCAAATGGAGGTTCGGTGCGTCAACCCTTTCTAATAAGGAAATTTTGTAAAAAAATACCAAGAAAAGTATAAATTATGAGTATTATTTAACAAAAATTTTTTAAATATAAGGTTATCAACCAAATGAAAAAGAAAAAAATTATAGAAATTATAAAATTTAACATGTGCTCTTATGGGAAAAATAACATTTATGCTTATAACTCAGTATAAGTAGTTTTTCATGAATCAAAAACAAAAATTATAGATTTTTTTCATTACGAATTCAGATCTGTCAAAAAAATTACACGTTATCAATGGAATAAAAAAAGTATTTGAAAAATTTATTAAAATTAAATCGATTAGAACATTATTTAATATCATAAATGATAATAACTATTTCTTTTTTAAAAAAAATTAATATTAATTATGATTAATTAATAATCAAATTATGATATATAATAAAATATTTATTTTTTATATTTATATTATTTAAAATTAAACATACTAAATTAATAATAATATTTTATATATAATTAAATATAGTTGAAGTTACAACTATAATAATAAATTATTTACACTTTTTATAAAAATTATTTATAATACAAAAATAAGATTTTCTTCCTTTTTGCGGGGCAATTCTAAAAATCTGATAAAATTTGTTTTTTATTACCAAGTTGAAGTAAATATTTAAGTTAAAAGTTTGTATAATTTTTTTTCCATTAAATTTTCCCAATGACTCATAGTTTTTTTCACGGCCAATTGCCATTTTTAAGAGAAAATACGAATTCTCTTATATCTGAATTACTTGTCATTTTGAATCTTTTATTTAAATGAATAAAAATAGGATTGAAAAATTAAAAGAGAAATTGAAAATCCTTTTCGATTGGAAAAAATTTTTAATTTTTAATATCTGAAATATTTTATTTATAATTAAAAATAATACTAAAAACTTTTTTGATTGGATTAATTATTTTATATCGCAAACATTATGAGAACAAAGTATTGTTTAATGTTTATATGTTCTGTACAAATTATAATCAATTGTGAAAATAATTTATTAATCTTATTTAAAACCTCTTACTTCAATTTGGTTATTCAAGGTTATGTATTCAACGGTCGAAAGTAGGTGACCTACTTTAAACATAATTATAAAGATGACAGACAAATTTCTTATCATAAGTACATATTATTATTATTATTACTATTATTAGTAACCTACTACCTTAGATAGTATTTATTTTTATTAATAATTGTTAACAAAATATTTAGTCAGTTTTTCAAAACTAAAGGAAATTATTTTTAACCATTCTTTGTTGTATTATCTCACTAAAAATAGTTCGATTTTTCTAGTGCATTTTTTTGCGAAGCTGCGAATTTGATTATTTTCAATTATGCAGTGACTGTCATTCATGATTGCAAATTTTTTTTTTGACAAATTTGATGTTAATAGAAACAAGTATCAGGTGAGAATTATAGCCGCACTGTAAGAATCAACTTATTTTTATGACTTTTCTTTTTTCAATTCCAGTCAAAATTTTTATCTTATCTATTTGTAATAATAAAAATTTCCTAATTGGCGATTCTCATTTCCGAGTATAAAAGATTAATAAATTTAAATAAAAGAAATCAGACAATTTTCCATTAAATAAAACAATTATAACTGTTAGGAGGAATTCAATTAAAAATAGGCAGATTTTCATAGGTAGTCATATCAAGTCATACGCATACACACACGCGCGGAACTTTTATATCTGATGAGTAAGATAAAATATTATGAGAACTTTCTCTTTCATTATTGAAACTCATATAAACTCTCACTTGCATTCATGCAATTTATATCTGTATCTTCCTCTTAACCATATACAATGTAATATATATTTTTTTTATAAATTTTAAAAGACCGTACAGTGTATTTGAGTCTTAGATTTATTTCAAACTTTGAAATACTTTCTCTCATAAAAAATTATGAAAAAAACCGCGTATATTCAGTTTAAGGTGGCTCAAGCGATTTTTTCTAAAATTGTTAAGCTATCCAAAATTTGTATTAAAATATTCTTTATATCGTAATATTTCGATATTTATTTTGAAAAATAGAGGTTGACGAACTATTTTTAAAGAAAAAGATGTTTTAATAATTGTAATTAATACATGTGCTCTTATGGGACTGAATCATAAATTAGGTTTTACGCTAATATAAAAAAGTACAAGTTAAAATAAAAATTATAAACTTATAGTTTGTTTCACGAAGATTATTTTTCAAGAAGAAAAAAAGGACTTGACGAAGAAATACAAGAGAAAATAAATCCAAAAGAATGCGAAATAGAATTTGCTACACATAATGGCAGCTTCTACGCATGCGCGTCAGATACAGGCGCCATACGTATAGCTAACGTGCGTTCAGAGTGCTCGTAATCCTAAACCTAATTATTTCAGAAAATTTTCACAAGGAGCAAATGAAAATTGAGATCAAAGCTTTTCGATGGAGAAAAAATGTTTCAAGAATTAAAGTAACTTGTCACTTTTTTCCTTGCTCATTTTCAGCTAAATTTTTACATTAATATAATTTTTTTCATAAATTTTGAACAAATTGAACTTTTTAGATTAATTTCTTTCGATCAAAAGGTTTAAATTCCAACTTTTATGTTATGTTTATTATTCAACTAGTAAAATTCTTGGAGGATATTTAGATTTAAAACTGCATGATTATAAAGCAAATACAAATTTTATTACAAAGGCTTAGAAGTCGGGAAAAATTGTTCACGGCATTGAAAAAATTTAACATAGAACCTAGTAGAAATAGCTGCTATTTCATGTCTGAATAATTATTTCAAATTTAGAAGAAAATCTGAAACAAATGTAGTATACTTTTCTTGTTAGTGAGATAAATACGATTTTGTACCTCTATTTATTTAAACATATATTTTTATCATAAAAAAAAACAAAATGTTTATAAAAAATGGATAATCTTTACGTGGGAAAAACTACTTGCGTGTAAGGCTTACCTGTTTTGCACATTTGTACTAAAAAATAGCATCATAAAGAAATATCATGAATTTAATATCTAAAGGATTTCTGGACATGTTAACAAAATAATGTATTGATCAAAGTACACCAAATAGGATTATATCATTAACCCATACTTTTGTTGTTATTTACTTTTTTCCAGAAATTTTAATTAAATTTTGTTTTTATCATAAATTTTACTAGTTTGACATTTAAAAATATGCAATACTGATGTTATAAAATGCACACGTTTTATTGTAACGTATACAATTTTTTAAAATCATTTTATTAGCATGAATAAGTAGTTATGACGTAGATGATTCGTTATCTTGTTCAGTGAATACATTTGCTTTGAATGGACTAAATTTGAATCTCAATTCACGTTTTTTTTTCTCTGGGAATCTTAAAATAAACATGTGCACATAATTAATTGAATAAATTTAAATTATCAAAAAGATCTGGTAAGCAGAACATTGTAAAATTTATATGCTTTAACAATATCGGAATAGCAAAATTACAGCCACAAAATGGTATTTATTGACATTGAAATGTCAGTGAGACATGATTCCTTTTTGCACGCAAGACGTTACTTATATATATTTTGTATCGTTAGTAAATGCAACTTTATAATTTTAATAGTCGTTCAAAGTGCAAGATTTTTATGTCGTTATTTCACGTGTCACGTTTCATTATCATATATTTTTCTAATTATTGCCACGATTTCTTGATATTAGTTTTCTTTTTTTTAAACAACACACATGCACGTCATGTTTACAAGCCATAAGAATCATATAAGATTGGAAGGTCAAAAATTTCCAAACGATATCCCCCCACTATGGTTATCCGTTAATAAATTAAGTATTCAGCTTATTCAAGTTCTGGTTTAAAAAGAATAAGAAACTATCCTGCAAAAATCTTTTTACCTTAGTCGGTAGCGGCTTGTTGTCAGGTAAACACGATACATGCGATCGTTATATCGTGTTTACACAATTTCGATTTAGTATTTTAATTTTCAAATAGCTCTTTGATTAATTTAAAGCTCTAAAAGTAAGACCATTTTTTAATTGAAAAAACGAAAGTCTAATTTCAGAAATAATGCGTTTTAAGAAAGGATGCTTAGCATTTATTGCAATTTTTCAATTACTATTTGGATATTCTAGTGCCGGTTTCGGTTTACCATCATTTAAGGACATTGCTCGGGACAAAACGAATGATGGGAAAAGTTTTGGCGGTATGTTACCAAATCCTATTGATGTGATAGGTGATATTGCAGAAAAAGTACCTGATGCTGCAAGTGACATAGCCGATAAAATTCCTGATGCTGCAAGTGATATTGTCGATAAAATACCTGATGCCGCGAGCGATATTGCTGATAAAATACCAAATCCTGCTGATATTGCTAAAAATATTAGTCAATTAGTTTCCACAACAGCGGTATTTCAAAAAAATAACATTACCCTCAATTGTTTTGGTTTACCTGTTGTTTCGTTTGCCAAAGCCATCGAGAAAATGTTGACCGAATCAACTGAGCCGAAGGATGTAAGATTTTACTTTTCATCAAGATCAAGACCAGATTATGTGACCATTAAACTTGGCGACGAATTCAACTTAAGGGATACCGATTATGACATAAGGCGACCGACTATTCTCATATCTCATGGTTTCATGTCAAGCGGTAAAGAATCTTGGCTCAAGGATATGAAGGATGCTTTCTTAAAATTGGTATTATATTGAAATAATTAACATTTGCTTATAATTTGGCACATAATAAAATTATGTGCATACTATTTTTTTGTTTCCTTATTTTATTTGAAAAACAATTTCATTGTTTTTATTAAAAAGCAATAAGTTTTATAAAATTTTTTAGGATTTATATATACTTTCATAAAAATAAACAACAAGATTGAAAATATTTAATTTTGTTAATAAAATTTTTTTAAATATTGATACATTAATAATTTTTAAATGAAAAGTGTAAACTAACTAAATGTTTATTGAAAAATTTAATTTTAACGTCGATTTTTGGTATTTGATTGAATGATTATTTGTCACTTTACAAATTCATTTACAGATTGTTAGTTTTCCAACAGCTTTTAAATTTTTTATCAAATTTTTTGTTAAAAAATATTAAGCATAATTCTAATTTTTTAAACAAATAAAATAAATTAGTAATTCTTTGTCAAACGTGCAATAAAATAAACCAAAAATTCAAATTCTAAACAATCTATTTTTCGTGTGTTGGGTATTCCTTTCTTCAAAAATACATTTTAAAAAAGGAAGTTTAAAATCATTTTAAATTTTTTCATTACTAATCGGGAATTCCGAGAGTGCTTAGTTTAGGCTTTTGGAATACCAAATATTGTGTAAATAGTAGATGATTTTGAAGTCAAAATACGTAATCATATATTTAAATACTATATTGTCTTTTCCTGCTATCAATTTTATACATGGTTATTTTTGTTTTGTGGTTTATTCGTGTTATAAACTATATAAATAAAAGATCCCTGGTGGAAATTTAAACGTTTTTTTTACCATTTTATGACCAGTAGAAATGGAAACGCTTTTTTTAACATTTTATGGCCATTTCTTTGGCATTATTATTAATAACCTTCAATTTTTATATACACTATTTTTTATGTTCACATTTCTACCAGGGATGTAGATATTGATAATACTTTTCTTGAAATTTTTGTTTCTTGAAGAAAAAAAGAACCTAAATGATAAGAAATAAATCTGTTAAAAACATTAGAATTTTAAGCTTTTTCGAAGAAAATACAGTTTTTAATTATTTTTTTTTTTTTCATATTAAATTATTTTATTATTATGTAGTAGTAAAAAAATAAAACGTGCGCCTAGATGCAATAAATGATTATTTAAAATTTCAGCATTAAATTTTAAATATTTTAGTATCTTTATAATTTACGAAAATTTTGAAAATATTTTGTATTATTTTTGAATGAACATAAAAAACTTTTAATTTAAAAATTTCAATATCGATTCTAGGCTGATGTCAATGTCATAGTTACGGATTGGCAGAAAGGCAGCAATACTTGGAATTATTACTCAGCTGCAGTGAGTACCAGGGTTGTTGGTCTACAAATTGCAAGGTATATTATATCTATAAGTATATTGATCCTATCAATAATTAAAAAAAAATTTAATTTATCTTTATTACTCACTTAACATTAATAATAATGTTTGCTTTGGATTGACTTTTGAAAGCAAACAATTCATGTAAAAATGAATAACAAATGATAAACAAAATTTTATTGCATCAGTCAAAATTAATATGAAATAATGTTAAAAAAATTTTCCTTTGTACTCATTAAAAAACAAAGCGCACGATAAGAGTTATCACGATTCTTCTTTTTCAAATCTTTTTTCAATACGATTTGTTTGGATATCAAGTTTAATTTAAAAAGTAAAATAAAAGAATAAATTAATTAATAACAAAAAGAGAAGTAATATTATACAATTTTCATTCATTTACTTGTCAATTTTACTTTGCATAATAATTCAACACGTAATTATGTAATTTCAATGATAAAACTGTATGGAAATATGTTTTCTGCTTTTTTTAGTGAAATCTATAATTTACATATTTTTTTAGAATAATAAGCAAATAATGTGTCTTTATTAAAAAACAATAAGTCTTTTGTTATATGTGCATATCTATACAGACTTTTTAATATTTGACACTTTAAAACATTAAAATTTAAAATTGATGACACAGGTCTGAAATTTTTTTTGGTGATAGATTTTGCATTTTTAAATATAATTCCACTTGCGTAAATTCGTTTTTATCAATGTTCATATATAAGAAAAGTACTAATTACATATTTGTTAATATTTTTAATATGTTTGAATTGCATAAGATTTATTAATGCAACAAAGCTTAAATTAAAGTATTCAACTTATGCTTGATTTTATTTTCCATGCATGTTTTTTGAGAAATTTAGTTATTTGGTTATTCAAATTCTTATAAACATTTCTTATTACTATATTTTCGAGAAAATGTTTATTATGATAGACACGATTATAATTAAAAGTTGATTTGCTACCTTTTTTGAAGTATTTGATGCAATTATCAAAAAAATTTAATATCAAAAGTTCATACTCAAAAAACAGTAAAAATCATTAAAAAAATAATTTTTGTGAAATTGTGGTGACACTTGTTCTAACCAATCAATGATACAAATGAATAAAATGGTATATACAAACAGTAACATTTTATAAGCGTGTAATTTTGTTATTAAGATAACACGTCTAATTAAAATTGGATTTGCTTCCTTTTAAAGTATTATTTGATACAGTTATTGAAAAAGTTCAATATTCAAAATTCATACTTAACCTTTAGCTGGCATGCCTCTCCAGCCGATTATAGCTGGCCTATGGGGTACTATCTGACTGCCTGTCTGCAAAATCGATAATAATAAATAAAAAATGCTAAAAAAATTTCTGGCGGGAATCGTAAATTACATCCCTCCTCTACCGTTTGGTGTCGCCACTGATCCCGATTTTTTGAATACGGTTTCAAAATTTGATAAGAAAGAGCGTGGGGTACTATAGTACCCCCCCCCCCTGCCAGCTAAAGGTTAAAAACAGTAAATATCATGAAAAATGTAGCGACACACCTTTGATTTCATGGCACATCATGAATTTTTAATGTGTCAATTTCGGCCAAGAATTCTTTTTTAACTTTTAAAATAATATAATAGTATATTATGTAACGAGTGTGATGATCACTTTACGCATTAGTTGCGTACATTATTTTTTTTAACAAGTGCGTAAAATTTTAAGAACGATACACTTGTGCCCGTGATAGCATGTATAATCTTGTTCAAAGGCTATCAAAATTGTTAGAGGTATCCGGGGTCGGGGAGCAGAGAACAAAGCTCCGGCCTCCAAAAAAATAAATAATATTTCTAATATAAAATTACAATTAGTAAAACAATTAAATTCAAATTCAAGGAAAATTTAATTACACTGACGCTCAAAAATTTTAAATTTAAACTCATCTAAGAAAAAATATTAAAATTTTTAATATTTTATATTAAATTTTATTAAATCAATTTTTTTTAGCGTTAAAAGTATTTTAGCTTGATTCTTCATACAAAAAGGCAACTTTTTTCCTCTGTCATTTTGTAGATGCATAACATTCAAAGTAATTCGTTTTTGTAAAATAACATTATTTCATAAAAACCGTTATAACGTAGTGAAAAATCTGTTTTAAATAATATTCAAACTTTAAAATCATTTTAAAGTTCTTACAATATTCTTTCAAATCGCTTTGTATTATTTCAGATACCTTAATTTTCACATGCTGTACAAGCAGTCAAAGTTGCGCTAAAAATTTTTTTTAATTTTAAAATTTCAAGCATGTGTAGGAGACAGTTCACGTATCATAAAAAAATTTGTACATATCACTTTGAAAGAGTCTCGCAAGAGTTTTCAAATGAGATGTATAAAAGTATTTTATGATGTATAGTTCCTAAAATATAAAACTTTAAAAATTTTAATATTTTTTCTTAGGTAAACTTAAATTATATTTACATTACCCACATCTTGTAGTTAATTTGCAAAAAAGCAATAATTCAAGATTTATAAAAAAGACGAAAAAAAATTAAATTTCAATTTTTGAGTGAACTGAAAATCATTTTACGCGCGCTAAACAAACGCGTTTGATAATAGGATATTTTATGTATGCAAATGAATACATGAAATCGAATTTTACGCACGCCGTAAAAAAAAATTGTTTTATTTTGATTTGTTGGTATTGTACCATTGTTATAGAGGAATGTTCATTTGCAAATTTTTCATGTTCCTCTACTTTTTTCGCATAACGTTGCCAACAAATTATTACTTTAAATGTATGTTTAAATTAAATAAGTTCATTTGGTCATATGAACTAGTTAAAAGATAATTTTTATTCGAAATAATATGTTGGCGAAACAAATATTAAAAAATCTGTAGATATACACACATATGAAAACAATTGTTAAAACTAATCAACACATTGATTATCATTAAATTAAAAAATATTAACTTTCAATTTTCCAATTTATTTTTTTTTTATTTTAATAATTCGAAATATTGATTTTTTTATTTTAGTTTTATTTTCAAGTTAGCTGAAATTTTCATTAAATTTCATCAATTTTTTATAAGATATTTATTAAAATTGAAATAAAAGAACAATTGTACTTAACTTTAGATAAAATTCTCATAAGATTAAAAGTAAATAATAAATAACGTTTAATCATACTTTTAATTAACTTTATATTGATGAACAAAAGAATCATCTAAAAAAATTCAAGTTAAAAAGAGATTTTTTGAAAATAAATAGACTGTATCTTAGTAAAAATAGAATTTACGATCAATTGTTTACAATTTAAGATCGTTTATAACTGTTTAGAATCACTTAGGTTCAAACTTGGATGGAAATTATAAATAAATACAAGAAATAATCATAAATATTAAAAAAAATAGTAAAACCTTAAAATAAAACGGTTTATTACTGTAAATTTTAATTCATAATTATTTATAATTGTTTAAAACAATATGTATTTAAATAGAGCTTTATGCCGTCTGAAATTTTTACAAGTATCCCAATCAAACATTTTAAATTTATTTTAAATGATCATAAACAATCATAAATATTCAGATATAGTTTTTCGCAAAAATCTTTTTCACAAACATGTTATTAAAAACAAGTCATAAAAAAATGTAAAAAACATTTAAAAAGACAAATAATAACAAACATGTCAAATGCATGACATGTTTTTTTTTATAATTTGCTACTCTACGTGCTTCTATAATTAGTTTTTTGTAACAAGTTTTTTATAATTTGTTTTTTATCAAACGTTTTCTTTTAATTCACTAATTGAATTAAATTGTTAATATCGATATAAACTTATAAATTTAACTAATATTTAAATTCTAAAACCAGAAGTACATAAGCACTTGTGTAACATGAATTATATTTTACTTTACACAAACTTGGTGTTTAAATTTATGCAATCGAATGAAATAATTACAGAAATATTACACATTATGTGTGAATAAGTAATGATTGAAATTGAGCGTGAATAATTTATAGCAAAAACCCAGGTTTTATTTAAATTTTGTGAAATTATGTTTGTTCTTATTTAAACTTATTTTAGTTGCAAATTGAAAACAGTGTTATTCATATTAAGTGAAATGATGTGAAAACAGTATTCTGATCTTACGCGGGAAAAATTAAATGTAATTTGTAATTTGAAGAAGAAAGTGTTAACTGATGTGGTTTATCGTTATTCGTACTAAATATAAACTGCTTCCGTTTTTTGAATATTTGATTATCATGATTAATCGAGGTTCACAGCATTTCAATTACTATGTAGAGTAATAAATTCGTAACCATATTGATCAATCGAAACAATACGTTACAAACATAGTCCTTGTTGATTGATAAAATTTTAAACCTTGCTGATTAGTATCGTTATATAATATTATAAAGATAATGATCTTAAAAAGATAATAAACTCATCCAGTTAATAGAAAAATATTATTTTTGAGTGTTATATTTAAATGAGCATTTTACTTTTTTCTTACAATTCCTTAAGCTATTATATTTTTAAACATATAAAAGAATTTTACTCAATAAGCTGCGTTGAAACTCCGGAAATATTTTAATTATATGCAAAACTATAATTCTACCATATTATAATTTTATTTATAGATCATTCGAAAAACGATAGAACCACCATTAATAAATTTTTAAAAATAAGAAAAAATGCGATGTAAAGTATTGATCAAATAAAATAAATAATTCCAGGTTATTTGCTAAAATTAAAGAAACAACATTGGCGTCTAACAATGCACCCAATTTAAACGAATGGGGAACAATTTATTTCATTGGACATAGTTTAGGAGCACATATTAGTGGACATGCAGCTTTTCTCATGAAAGAAGCTCAAAAAAATCAAAGAAACAGCTGGATTGTCAGCAGAATCACCGGCTTAGATCCTGCCCAACCGTGCTTCAACACAGCTAATTTGACTTTAAAACTTGATTCAAGCGATGCACCTTATATCGATATTATTCACACAAATGCTAGGCATATTCTCTTTTTAGGATTGGGTTTACCAGATAAATTAGGTATATTATTCAAATAATTATTTATGTAAATAGCATTTAATTACACTCGACTCTCGTTATAACGAGCAACTCGATATAGCAAGAGTCGTGTGTATATTAAATAATAAAAGTAAAATAATCGCCAAAGAACATTCAATATATCATGAAAGATAATAAAACTGCATCAATAAATTAAAAAATTTTACAAATCGTACATTCTTGATTATTAGTATAAAAAAATCTAAAACTATTATACCAGAATATTATAATATACACTTACTATTATTTAAGGTTTCGTCGATTTTTATCCTAATGGTGGAGACGTGCAACCAGGATGCTTTGATATTGATACAACAATTTGGACTTTCCTTTTGTTACCTAAAAAAAGTAAATACTGATATATTTATAACACTGAAATAATGGTATATTACGCTACTAGTGAGCAAAATAGGTCATTTCAACACGAGTCGATTTTGTCACCCGAACGAAGAAAGGGTGACAAAACAGACAAGTGCGAGACGAACTCAGCTCATGAGTGGCGTATAGAATTTTTCCCATCAAGGTGAGCGGAATTCGATTTTCGATGCCTGTTTTGCGTAGGTAAATCACACAAAGCAGGTATTGAAAATCGATTTTTGTTCAATGTGTTGGGGAAAATATATTAATATTACGTTTTTAATTGTTATATTTTTAATATTCGTTAATATGTACTAATATATAATATAATAAAAATACTTAAATTTTTTTTAAATTAAAATTTAACAGTTGTACAAGAAGCCGTTTGCAGTCATGGTAGATCACATGCATTTTTGACAGAGTCAATAATCAATCATGCAAATAATAATTGCACATTTATCGGCTACCCTTGGGATCGTAAAACTAAAGAAGTGAAAAGTGTATTGAGTTCAAAATGTTCAACTGGAGTTTGCACGGAAATGGGTATTAATTCTGCATCTTATTATCCAAATAATAATGGAGTTTATTACGTACCTACCCGAGATACTGCACCTTTCTGCGGTACGCATTATTTTATCAAAAATATTTTTTATAATTTTATACCTACTTAACTTGCTTTTAAAAATTTTAAAAAGATATTATTTAATTAAAAAATGTTATCGATTTATTTTAGGATATGATGAAAATGATCCGGAATCCCAAGGTAAAAAAAGCTTATTTTCCAGAATAGTTAAAAAGCTTTTTTAAATTTAGTTTGAATTTCATGAATCTTTATCATCATCAACAAAATAAAATTACCATCCGTTTAAATCGATGAAACTGAAATAAGTTAGTGTAATAATAACTTTAAAAATATTTTTATACACACCGCAAAAATTTTATTTACAGATCATGTTAAATAATAATGTTACTTAGAAAATAAATAAAATTATATTTTATAACAAATAAAAAATTTTGAATTAAAAGAAAAATATTTTTTGTCGTTTTATTTCTGTTACTACTTTCTACTTTTTTTCTTAAATATTAATATTTTGCTTAAGTATATGAGGCTCTCTTAAAATCTCGTTTGCAATCATTAAAATATTTCAAAAATTCAATAGGTTTTATAAATAATAGTTGAAAGTCCTCATAAAAATTTTTCCAACTACAAACATTGAACAATGTTACATTGACATATTTTACTAGATCTAATTTTTTAAATTAAAATTAGTAAAGCACAATTTGTTATTAAATAATATTTGATAAAAATATAATATTCTTAAGAAAATAAATTATTTTTATTTTAAAATTCAAAAATATCAAACATATAAGTTTCATGAAAATATACAATATATTTACATAAAATAGTTTTTATATATATATACATAATTATAGTTTTCAAAACATAAACTAATAAAATAAGCGTAGGTGTTATTTCACAATGTTATTATAATTTGTACATCATCATTTATTATTAAGTAGTGGAAGAATCTCACCACATCTACCATGTATTCTAATTTGGGCATGCTCGTCTCCTCTTGTTTGTCCAATGTTTAATATGGCAATAGGCTTCACAGAATCTACAGCTTGAAGAATTATTCGGTAACCAGAAAAAGTGGATAAAGAACTTCCAAGAACAAGCAGAGAGTCAGCATTTTCAACCTCATTTTGTACTTGTTTAACAACATGCCGTGGTACATTATCACCAAAAAACACAATATCAGGTTTCAAGATTCCACCACAATTTGCACAAGGTGGTATTTTAAAATCCTCTATTTGTTCCTTTAAGTAAAAATTAAAACAAAGATAAAAAATCAAAGTTAAAAATCAAACTTGATCCCATAATTCAAATTCAATCATACTTGAGATAAATCAACATCTCCATCAGGACGTATTGCTTCACATGCAGTTTTTACATCTGGGTTTAATTTATTCAGAATTTCTTGAAATTCAAATCTATCAATTTTGTTGTCACAATTAAGGCACATTACTATGTAACCAGTACCGTGTAATTCAATCACGTTTTTACTACCAGCCCTCTTGTGAAGATTATCTACATTCTGAGTAATAACACAGGAAACTTTTCCAATTTCTTCCATATTTTTCAACCAATTGTGGGTAATATTTGGTTGGAACTTTGAAAATCTATAAAATTATTCAGTGTATATGAAAATGTTTAAAAAAAGGTTATTAAAATTTTTAAGTACATACCGTGGCCATGCTGCATAATTTCTGGCCCAATATCTTCTCCTAACTTTATCACTCCCACAAAAATCATGATAAGAGACTGGTCTACGATCACTTGTAGCAAATAAACCAACACCTTCAGATCTATAATCAGGAATTCCACTTTCTGTAGATACTCCAGCCCCCGTTACCACGCATATTTTGTTAAATGAATCAATAAATTGATTGAGTAAATCAACGTCCTCTGATTTTATTGGCTCACATTTTGGAACAAAAGTGAGATTTGAAAAACAATTTATTTTGTCTATCATAGAAATTTCGCATTAGTAATTTATTTCTTATCAATATATTGTAAATAATGTGTTGATATTTAAACATTATCAAGATATAAAATTATTAATTCTAACCTTTGATATTCAATGATAAAGAATAATTCCTTAAATTTGTCCTACGAATTGTTGTTATTATGATTGACATTTTCAGCTTTTTTATTAGTTAACTTTGAATCAATTATAGTAACATAACTTGATAACGTTTCTATTAACTTTAATATTCCTAAAATTATATCTACTGTCACGAAAACATTTTATTTTAATCTTCTTTTTTATGTTTGCTTTATCATTTGATTGTATTAATCATTGATGTGTACAGCTGAACTGAAACTAACTGCAGTGCATCTAAAATTGTCGTCTGCTACACTTTTCCCTCAATAGATTTGTAAAATACGCTATAGTCTAAAATTGTATTTTCGACGCGTCATAAATTAATGTCGTTATTAATATCACAACTGTAGTTTCCAGGGGGGTTGCTCTAGAAAATTGCACAACTCTGTATCACAGAGACAGGAAATATGAAATCAATGTGCTAAACAAAGATAGCATATATCGATACACTAAGTTTATCGCTCCGGAGCTAAGGCTTGAATTTATAGTTGACATTGAACACTTACCACTCAGATCCCAACCCTCCGATCTCAAAGTTTTTTTTTTAAAGTCAATTAAACAAAAATTAAATTAATTTAATTATTATATTAAAATGTGAAAAAAATTTTATTTTTATAGTATTTAATATTTTATTTCATTATAAACTATCTCTAAAAAAAGTAAATTATGAGAATTGCTATAAAACGAATATATTGATATTTTTATTCTATTTGGTCATAAAAATGAAGTAATAATTATCAATATGTTTAAAAATAATTATAATTATATAATTATAATTAGACTTATAAATAGCTAACTCAAAAAGGTAAAAAATTCATATATAATTTTCATTTATAAATTGAAGAATGATGTTGTGTAAATATTTTTATTAAATTAAAAGATTAATTAATCTTTGCTTTTATCAATTAACATAAATAAACAATTATGATAAATCTAAATAAACAAGTTTAATAAATATATTTATTTTAATGTTAGAAAGTTTACTTTCATTTATATTTATATTTTAATAAAGACATTTTATATCGATAAATTTTTAAATATAGTTTTGAAATTTTTTTGACATTTTGACATTTGCTTTGATTAAAATCTGTTATAAAATAAACGAAAAAAATTCTAAAATTCTAATAGATCATAACAATTTTTTATATTTGAAATTACAATAATGTACTGGCTTCCTTATACAAGCTTATAATCATTAATAACTACACTCGTTTTAATACATTTTGAAAAATATAAATAAAGGTATAATTTAATTTTAAATAAATAAAATTAAAAAATATTTGAGTCGTTTAGTGTGAGTTTCTGGCCATATAAAAATTCAAAAAACTATATTTAGCTTACATGAAAAAAAAACAATAAAAAAATGAGAAAAAGATGAAGGAATTCTGGGTTTAGCTGAAATCAGTTACAATTATAAAAATATAATTAAATAATTAATATCATTTGAATTAATAAATTGTTAATTAACAAACTTAAAAAAAAAATGTTATAACTGAAATCACTTGATGGAAACCAAGCGGAAAGGTAGCAGAATAATTTCCATGAGGATAGGATGAGGAATCAAAGGAAATGAGGTATAAGGAACAGTTTGGTAATAAGTTTAAAATTATAAAGTAAATTATAAAAATTATTTTAATAATTTTTTTAGTTACAGACATGCAAAAATATGATAGAAACTATATTATTTAAAAAAAAATTTTTATTAAATCTAAAATGAAATACATGCATGAAAAAATTCATAATAAATAAAATTACAAAAATTTAAACATCTAAGCAATAAATTATTAATTAATAGAATATAAAATAAGTGTATAAAAAAAATTAAATATAATAAATAAAATCATTAGAGTTTCAAGAACTAAGTTTTATTAGTAACTTCTTATTAGGTTTTGATGCTTCTAAACTACTTCGTTTATTGTTTTTACTGTCGCGATAATCTTTTGTCATCCATTTAACATGATTAAAAATATGAGTTTTAACAAATAGTTGAATTATATAATCACGATGTTCTAAGCAAGTACTGTTCAACCAATAATCATCATGCTTCTTTATAATACAAGCTTCAATGAGTGTAAACAAATATTGACCAACATTTTTAATATGAGAAACTTTTTTAAAGTCCAAATTAAAAATTTTATACATTGAAAGAATTACGGAAAAAATGAATCTTTTGGGGCTTTTAAATTGCCATGAAAATTTATATTTTTTTAAGGATAAGCCTTCCATAATAATAATAAATCAGATTTAGATGTTAAATTTTCATCTTGAAAAACTAAAAAATTTTTACAATTTACGCAATTAAGTTCATTAACCCTTTCAGAACCTATGTTACATTACAATGTACATTGACATTTTTTGGTTTTTTTGAAATTGTGCAAAAGTGGCTTCAAATTTTGTAAAAAAAGTATATGTATTAGATTGAAATGGACTATTTCAGATCTCAAACTGAGGGCCTAAGTTATTATATCTTTGATAGAAACTGAGAAAAGTGAAAAAAAATTTTTTTTTATCGCAAAAATTGCTTAATAAATGAACACTTATCATCGCTAAATGATTATCAGAACTTTTCATGATGAAATAAAAAATATACTTAAAAGCAAGTTATGCCGCGACATACTTTTTTGAATATTTTTCAAAATTAGTAACAATATTATATTCTATTTCGTTAGTTTCGCTTGCACACTGTACATTACAACTTTGAAAATTTATGAACCACGTTTTAACATTTTCATTAATTATTTCACTTTTTATTTCGTTTGTTTTATCCTCATTAATTTTAAGAAAATCAAATATTAATAATCGCGCATCTTCTGCTTCATATTGTTCCAATGGATGGTACTAATAAATTTATCATCATCGCGTACTGTATAAGCTTCTTCGGAATTGCGTCGCTGCAGGATTATCATTATGACCGCAACAATGAGAACTCGATCGAGTTCTGATTGTTCCAAAAAAATTTTCATGTTTATCTTGATTTAATCGTGATGTTAATAAGTACGGTTTATTTTCTGATTTTAATTGATCCCATAAATGCAAAATGCCGTTTATTCTTATGGTAAAATTATAAAAACATTCAGTATTTTTAAATACAACATACAATGACGAGCGTGAAGGCAGTAAAAAATGTCATTTAAATTTTTAAAAAATTTAGCAGTCACGACAGTGTTTGGATTAGTTAAAGCACCTGATGCCGCTCCTGACATTAAAGCCGAATAAACTGAATGACTGAATACTTGCATGGTGAGACTTACTTTCATGTTTTTAAAGTTATTTGGATTTAAATGTCGATCAGTTAGTTTAGGGGCAGTCTTACAAGCTTTAGGACGTTCCATGTCGCGCAAATCAAGAATAGCTTTTCCACCAAATTGTTTTATCTTCAATTATATAATCATGTTTTAATAAATTATTTCTAATACATTTATATATATGAGAAGTATCGTAACAAAAATAAATTTAACGATTTTTAAATTCGAGAAAAGGTTTTTCCAAAGTTATTTTTAACGCGGCTACTGATGATTGATTTGGACTGCTTTAATCGCAAACCATATTAAGATAAAGAAAATTAAATTCTTATTTTTTTTTATATTATGATTACCTTTTCATTTGCATAAAAAATAGAAATTTACATTCTTTAAAAAATTAAATTCGCGTTTTATGAAATCAACAAAATATCTCTTAAAGGTCTTATCTATATTTTAAAATATTTTTATTTTTAACAGTTACAATGTTTTATTTTTTGGATAACGTTCATTGTTATGCAATTGAACGATACATAAAAATAACATAAAGTGAAATATAAATTTAATTCTTTTAATTTTGACATTACATAAAACTATTTATAAAATTTTTTTCTTAACAGTTTCCCATATGGAAATAATTTATGTGAAAAACTGTAAATAATAGTAAATAATTGTAAATAACTGTTAAAAAATGTAGGAATTGAGACATAAATAATACTTATTTACAGTTATTTACTATTATTTATTATTAATTACTATTATTTACAGTTATTTACAGTTATTAACTGTTATTAACTGTTATTTACAGTTATTTACAATTATTTACAATTATTTACAGTTTTTTACAATTATTTACAATTATTCATAATTATTTACAGTTATTCATAATTATTTACAGTTATTTACATTTTCAAAAATTTTTGAATTAGTGGATAATTTAATGTTATTAATAATTATTTATAATTATTTATAGTTATTTACAGTTATTTACAGTTTTTACAGTTATTTACAGTTATTTATAATTATTTACAACTATTTACAATTTTCCATAGTTTTTTACAATTATTTACAGTTATTCACATTTTTTAAAATTTTCGCCTATATATAAAATTATTGAATAAATTTGTGATAATTTTCGAAAATGTAAATAACTGCAAATAATTGTAAAAAACTATAAATAATCGTAAATAACTGTAAATAATTGTGAAAAAAGTGAATAAATGTAAATAACTGTAAATAAATATAAATAACTGCAAATAAGTGTAAATAACAGTTAATAAGTGTAAATAACAGTTAATAACTGTAAATAAGTGTAAATAACAGTAAATAATTGTAAATAATTGTAGATAACTGTTATTTATGTCTCAATTCCCACATTTTTTAACACTTTTCTACAGTTATTTACAGTTATTATCATTTATTTACATTTATTTACAGTTAATAACAGTTATTTACAATTATATCCAAAAATTTTTTCCATATGGGTTCATAAACGTTTTTAAAGCTCTATGTTCAAATTTTTATTTTACATCATATTTTTAAATGCATAAAATAATTAAACACAAAAATTTATTATTTGATTTCTTAATTCAAATGTAATTGCGTTTTAAAATATGAAAAATCTCTTTAAGATCTAATCTATATTTTACAATATTTTCATTTTGAAAAATTAAAACTATTTATTTTCGGATTGTATTATTTAAATTTTTTTGATGTTAGTAAAAAGATACATACAGGTAACATATATAAAATCAAATATAAATTATATTCGTTTAATTTTGTTAATACAAAAAAATATTTATAAAATTGAAAATTAAGAGATTATATTTCAACATTAAAAATATCCATAAAATTTCCAAATTTACCTGTAAGGGTCAAATGTGATCAATGTACGATGTTATAATTTTTCTAGAATTACCCGTGATAAAAAATTTTCTAAAATTTTATATTTTTCATAAATTATTTCTTATAGTTGAAGATAAATTTAATGTAAATAGAATCATCAAATTTGGTTCCATCTTAAAATTTTCTAGAAATATGGCAGGTAATAAAGTTTGACAGTTATTCCTTTAAATCATTCATGATAATTTCAAGCGTTCCTGTGATGGTATATAATCGTAACCTTGATGTCCGATATTGGTTTTATAACAAAGCGTATCAAGTACCTTGGATAAGGAATCTGTTGTATATGAAGTGGAGTAAATAAAAAAAAGACTATTTGATTTTTGGAATTATTTTTCCAAGTTCTAAGGTTACGTTCAATTGTTTTTTACTAATTTTTGTCTTTTCTCCCTCCTCCCTCTATTTCTTCTTAAAACTATACATAAAATCTATCGATTATAAAAACTAAAATTCTTTGGGTATTTTCAAACATAACTAACTGTATTTTTGAATGTCATGTCACATATCATCGTTCATGACCTGAGTAATAAAAAGATTTAATGGTTGGGAACCTGCCTTTTGCTGCTCAAGTATTTTTCTCTCTTATATGTGTTTCTATTTTATGGTGGCAAATGTTTTCCTATTTGTATTTTCTTTTATATTCCTATAATCATTTCTGTTTTACACCTTTTTAAATATACGTTATTTTTATGTGTATGCATGTGTATAAATACCTTGTATACACATACATACACTATAGTATATACATGAAAGGGAAAATTCTGGAATATTAGTCCAGACATTTGGCGGTTAATATGAATTACAGAAGTTGAATTGTAGATTAGTTAAGAATCAAGTCCTAAGAATACACCTTTTATACGATATACGAATAGTATTGGACCTAATAAATTTTAATTATTGAGTGTGTAGTCATTAATATAATATATATTTAAAGTGATAAAGTCGATTAGAAATTAAACCAGAGCAAAAATTAAATCTATATATTAGATATATAGTTTATAAAATAAAGTTTTATTCAAAAAAAAAAAAGATTTTATATTTTTGCAGTTTAAAGCAAACATTTTTGTGTTAACTTTTAAAATGATAATTTTTCAAATTTCTTATTAGTTAAACCGATTCTATTGAAAAAATGACAAAAGTTCTTGTGTAAGCTCTCATGATTGAAAATATGAAATAAGATTTTACATATGACGTTATGTAAGATCTCATGTAAGATTATATGAGATCTTGTTGACAAACTAATTTATTCGAATAAATATATCCCAATTGTATTAATTAAAAACGTAATTTCTACATTGTATGTTATTAGGCTTAACAAAATAACATATTTTCGAAAATATGAATTCCACCCTATTGGTGAGTGAACGATACTGCAGCGCCAAAAGCTCGCAACAATTTCCATAAGGTGGTAAAGTTTGGAACTAGAGTTAACGTCGAGTTAAAGCTTTTTTTTATATATATAGATATAATACCTGGGTATTTTATGTCAGCTTCTATGTATATCCGCCAGGATCGTAGCGGTATCGTTCACTCACCAATATGTAGATCGTCCTCCTACTTTTTTTGAGCTTGTACTGTACCTTCTCTAATTCTGCACATGGTAAAGCAATTAGGAAATAGTACTCCACGTGTATGCTTACATACAATTGATCAGTGATCTATTATTATAAGTTGAACTTGAGTACAACCAGTCAGACTAGTTTTCACCACGGTAAATGTACTGCATTATATTAATAGTGTGTATTGTACTGACGTGTTTATGGAAATTTTTTTTCCAAAATAAATTAAATTAAATTAATAATACTAAAAGTCTTTTAAAAATTTATTAATTTTTTCTATTTAATTATATATTCAAAGAAATATTAAATCAAAAAAATCTTTTAATAATATCAAAAAAATATAATTTTAGATCTTCCCGGCCGCAGTCATTCGAGAACAGCTGCAACTATCGAATCGATTCTGAAAATCGAATTCTCCATAAAGGCGTCGACTATCGAGTTGGTCCCCTAGGCATATCAATCAGACGCAAGCGAGGGACGAAGTGTATTAGAATGATGTCAGATCAGTGAGTATTTTTTAAACTTTTTTATGAATAAAAGTAACAATCCTATCTTATTTTATTGCTTTATTACAATCTACAAATGTTTGTGAATGTTTTAAATATAAAATATCATCGGTTATTTGTATTTTTAGTTGGAAATTTCATAAGTGTATAAGTTGCTTGCACAGTGAAGGTTAGCAATGAAGTCGCTTCGAACGATGACGTAGTTAGCATCTGTGTATTACTTTTATCTTAAATCATAGAATTATTTTTTTCTTTTACTTCCTTGTTATCTGTTTTTTTAACTTAAAATTCTTTTAGTCATAAATAACGCATTAAAGAAATGATGCGTACATAGTATCTTTGTTCCAATGCTCGTACGGAATTACATTATCAAAGCGACGTACCTTTTGCTTTCCTTCACCCCCTCCACTTTCACACTTACTCGGAGGCTTTATATCTGAAAAAATTACATATGTTTAATTTTTTTGTGTAGTGATGATACTCTGTTGGACGAAGATCTTGGAGATGAAGAATACGATTTGGGTAATGAAGAGGAAGAAGCGCTCTTAGCCGATGACTATGAATTTGAGAGGGTGAGCGATAAGCGGCACATTAATTTTTTGTTCGCTTAATGCCGCACATTTGTAATCTTTTTATAAATTAATATTTAAAAAAAAAACAAAATTATTTCTAGTGTAAGCGTACAGTAAGAAATACTCGACTATTTATACTTTTATATGTATATATGTATACATATATACATACATATTTATCGAGCATGTTTCTAATTTTCCAAAGTCTGTGTTTTATTGCGAAGTCAGTCCCTAGTAAATTAGGTGCACGAAAATCAAGTCACTTATTCTATTTTGATGTAGGCTGAAATTTTTATGTCCCTCGTGCTGTAATTAATTCATTAAATTATTTAAATCACATTTCTTAAATATTAAACCTATGAAATGGTTTACATTTTGATATGCCCAACGGAAATATTAATTTTACAAATATTTCAAACACCGATGCTGCAAACTTACAACACCATAAAAAAAAATTTTAAAAAAAAGAAAGAAAAAAAAACCTATAAAAAAAAGGAAAAAAAATTAAAAAAAAAGAAAAAAATATATATATAAAAAGATTTGTAAGTTGCAGTTTATCAGTGAATTAAATTTGAAAATCCTATAAAAAATTTTCTAAAAGCCATAATATTTAAACTGTATTATTTTTCAAATTATGGTTAATTTCATTACAGCAAGTTTCTAAAGTATGATTAATTTTATTACAGCGAAATTTTATATCATGTGTGATCAGTGACTATAAATTTAAAAGTTGAGCGTGTTAATATCTTTTCAGTTATCATTTAAACAGACAAAAATCATTTAAAAATGGAATTACAGGGGAAAGGAAATATTAAGTTTAAAGTATTTATTGAAGTTCCCTAACATTAATATATACGGCTATTAATTTTTAAATTTTCAAATAAAAAATTGAAAATAATCAATTTTTTCTTTACTTTCTTTTGATTTGAACTAATTCATTAGTTATTTTACTTAAATTGATTCTAATATTTTACTTAGATTCATAAAGTTTTTCTATAGATTTTTGTTTAATAAAGATAATGAAATTAATGAAAAGAAATATATTGAGAACAAATATATTGCATTTCTTTTCCTCTGATTAAAAATTCTGTGTGACCTTAATTTTTATACAATGAAATATTTTATTTCCACAAAAATTCATAATTTTAGCTAACAAATATTGCTAAACTGTATTCAGGTAGTGGCCACATTTGATATAAAAATGTTTTCATTTTCCTTGCAATGTACTTTGTTACATGGTTACACAATATTGTAAATATTGTTAAATGGTTTGTTGTTGAATACTAAATATTCATTAAACAACAATAATCTTTATCCACTTAAAATTTATATTTTAAAGATTTTCTTTTTCTGTATTTTAAAGTTAAAAAAAAACAAGTATATAACAAAACTTTTAGGCGTAAAATTTATTTTCATTGTTAAATTTAATAGTATTTATTTGAATCAAGTAAAATTAATTTAGAATTAATATTAATAATATAAATTTTATTATTAAAATTTTAATCATTAAAGCTGCAACAAACCATTTAATTTTCATATTTGTGATTACGATAATGTATGCTCGCAGTTCCTACCATAATGCATATCTGTTTACCAGTATAAGTATTAAATAGTGATATTCTTTTCTTCTAATAAATGTTTATTGTATGAAGCGATTTACGTACATTTTTTGGATGTATGTAAGTGTAAATGAAGAGATTTCACTATACTAAAAGATTTAAAAACAGATAGTTGTGTGATTTGCGATTTATTTATTATTTTGTTCTGTGGCAATATGCTATTTTTTATAAAAAGTTATTAAGTTTGCTGGAAACATTTTAATTATTATTTTACTATCATCTAATAAAATTTTACTGTTTTTAAAATTTTTTAAAGTATTGTCCAGTTTTTTATAACTATTTAATTTAATTATTATTTTAATAATTTCATGTTTCTTAAAATTTTATAAAATTTTTGTTATTGTTTAAAAAAATTTTATTTTATTATTGTTAAATATTTTTAATTACAATACAGAATTTCATATAATGTATTTCCTTATAGTGAAATATTCCTACTAGAACAAAATTTTAAATTTCTGGTACTGATGTTATCTTGCGATGATTTGTAATTATTATATTCTGTCGTTCAACTAATATTTATATTTCAACATTCATTTTGACTGGGGTTTTTGAACTTATTTATATTCAAAGAGTATTGCTATACTTCAAAATTCTGCTGAGGCTTTAATGTTATGAAATTTTTATACAAAATGGTCCTACACAATGTTAGACACATACATAATTAACTTTCATTTAACATGACAATATTTTCATTGAAATTTTTTGCTTTATAACAATCAAATGATTCAAATAATACTTTTGCTATTTGTTAAAATTAGTAATATATGTTTTATAATTTTAACAGTTATTATAAGACTTATGTTGAATCAAAAATTGAATTTAAAATTTTGAATATTCATACTGGTAATTATTTACAACATTAGTACAAATTAATTGCAAATTTAATTTAAGAATAATAATTTTTCTGAAATACATAATTATTATCATCAGAGTACAGAGTTTATATTTTAAATAAACTCAGTATAGTAAATGTTTTACATAGATTTAGAATTGATTAATAGTCAATAAGGTTAAATTAAAATCGAAGTATTGTCAAGCATTCGATATTTTCATACCAAATGTTCGCAATTTAGTTACCTGAGAAGCAGACTGTAAGTAAAGGAGAAGAAGAAACTGATGATGTACTGGACCTGGGTGTTACCGATGCACTCGATGATTTGGAAGCAGAAGAAGAAAACGTACAATCTAAAAGTAATAATGAAAAGCCTCAGCAAAATGTATTATTTACAAAAGAACAAAAAGAAAAAGCGCCTGTACATGAGAAAAGCGAGCAAGTTGTAATAAAGGAGAGTCAAGATCATCATTCAGAAGAAGAGCCAGAACCACCTGTTGTACAGCCAAAAATCGATTTGCGAGAAAAATTGCGGGAAAAAGAAAAATTAAATAGTCAGCGAGAAAATTTTGTTGGAAATGGTCAAGGAACAGAAGATGATGATGGTGAAGAAGCAAAAGAAAGAAGAAATAGATTTCAAAGTGAAAGACCTGTAGTAACACCTAAAATGAATCATGAAATTCCAGATTCTTTGGAAAATGTTGTAACTGCAGAACAACACAGATCACACTACAGAAGTCGAGATAGAGATAGAAATGAAAGAAGTGAGCGAGCTGAAAGAAGTGATAGAGCTGATAGAGGTGATCGTGATAGAGGAGATAGGGGTGACCGTGCTGATAGAAGCGATAGAGCAGATCGAGCCGACAGAGGAGATAGAAGAAATCTTAGAGGGAGAACTGCAGGCAGATATGATTTGCATCCATCTGGAAGGTAAATTTTATTACACTATTTTAATTTTCTGCTTCATTACAAAAATCTAAGAAATTATTTATTTTGTTAAAATTTAGTTTAGTATTTTTTTTTATATGAAAAGAGTATTTCTTATATAGATAAATTGTAGCGTAACTTAATCTGCAGTTAAAAGCTACAAACTGAAAGTTAATCTATTTCTTCCTTCAATTTACAAACCATTTTAAAATTAAGAACTTAATATTCCAAAATCACAAAAATGTATTTGCTTTTACTTATAAAACTCCATTATAAATTGATTAATAAAAATTTTAGTTTAAAATACGAGTGTATTTGCATATATTAAGTATATATAATAATTTAAAGTACATAAAAACTTTGTTATAATGTATTTAAATAGAATCTGCAAAGTAATTAATAGAAAAATCCCTATAAATTTTATATACTATGCAACACAGATTAACAAATTAGCACGTAGTGAAGTTTATTAATTTTATGCACAAATAATTTTTTTTATAATTCTCTACATGAAATTTGATTTTTTTAGTGATATTAATGTGTAAAATATTCAGTGTGTTTGTGAATAAAGCACATTTAATTTACAATAGTGCTTGTATCAATCAAGCAAGATTGAAATTTAAACTTGGCTTCCACTGAAGACCTCATATTTTGTACATCTTATCTTATATATTAAAACTCTCTATAAACATTTAGGAATAGTTACAATGTAAATTCATGAAATGAATTTCTAATCTATATTAGCATCATCCAAATTCCTTCTCAATGTAAAATAGAAAGTGATCTACAATATAAAGCTTATTTATAAGTTTAGGCACAGAACCAATTGAAAATATAAATAATATCTAACTTTTAGCATAGAAACAAAAAGTTAATAATATTCTTTTCGTTGAAATTTACTTTAATAAATATAATAATTTTTATATCAGTTCATGTAAATATGTTAATACTATTATGGTAAAAATGAAAAAATATTTATTAAAATTATTAACGATTTTAAACAGATATCATCACGGACACGGTCCACCAACTTCGAATCAACAACAACCTTTCAGAGCACCGCTGTTAGAGAACCGACAGTCATATCAACCAG
Source organism: Anastatus disparis (assembly GCA_017163975.1). NCBI lineage: Eukaryota > Metazoa > Arthropoda > Insecta > Hymenoptera > Eupelmidae > Anastatus > Anastatus disparis. The sequence continues at coordinate 145,237 of JAFFSR010000313.1, forward strand.
CACCATCAAACAATATACCTATGCAACAACATCATCAAATGTATCCACCACACCATAATTCTCAGGTTCAACCTCCCTATCATCATCCTTTACCAAATGGTCCAATGCCTGGTCATCCACACTTTGCTGAACCTCGACTACCAATGCTGCCCAACCAATTCCCTGAACCACTGAGACCACAGGGACCTCGAATGAACGCTCCAAGAATAGATTATGGTCCGCGTGGGCCCTCAACAGGACCGCCAGGTCACCAAGGACCTCCTATTATTCCTCCAGGTCCACCAGGTATTCCTGGCCATCCATCAGGTCTTCCAGGACCTTCGGGACATCCTCCTGGACCTCCTGGACCACCTGGTGTGTCAGGTCCTCCTGGTCCTGGACCTGCGTATAACTGCCCACCTAACCAACCTCCGTTTGGACCGAATCAACCTATGTTCCCTAATCCTGGGATGCACATACCTGAACGAATTCCTCATCCAAATAATTCAGGTCCACCAATGCCAATGATACAAAATTCAGCTGGAGGTCACATGCCTGGAAATCAAGCTTCAATGATTCCTGTAAGTCAAGGATTGCCAGCACAAAATTTTGCAAGATCACAAGCTCAAAATCCACCAGCACCTCATCCGAGCGCACCTAGTCAACAAGTGTATGAAAATAGAATACAGTTTTCGGAGTCTCAATATGAAGGACATCCTCCGTTTGATGCTAGAAATTCGTATAACCCACCAGTTAGTCAATTCAACAATGTTGTACCTCAAGTTGCACGACCTCATACGCAGACAGCGCCACAGCAAATTATTGTGAACAATGTTCTTACAAATGTACCGAATATCCCGAGTGTTCCAGCAATACCAACTGGCCACAAAATATTAATTAATCCTCATTTTAGAGGAAACCAAGCTAAAAGTGATTGTAAGATATAATTTATTTACATTTACATAGTATAACAATATCATATTACATATTCAATCAAATGTATTGGGGATTATTTCATTATAATAACTCATTGCAGAATCATTAATAATTTATATAGATTAAAAATAAATTAACATTTTATTTTTTACGCTTATTTAGCAAAAACATCACAAGACCCTGCAGATAAATTTGTTCAGGCTCTAAGAAACGCCTCAAATTCTAATGCTCGTGATAATCGTTCCAGTAATCAACAATCGAAAAGCGATGTAAGTTATCATTAAAATACATTATATAAAATTGAATCAAATGTTTGAATTTTTGTTAAAATAACTTTTTCTTATCTTAGGACCCTTACTCATATTTTTCTGATGTTTGGCAAGAGTCTAAATCACATAAGTCAGATAGATCAGATAGATCTCAAGTTTCGAATTCTCGCAGATCATACTCTCCTGAAAATAATTATTCTAAAAGCAGCAGTTATAATAGTTATGATAGCAAATATAAATCTGAAAGTCAAAGATCTCACAGGGATAATCATTCAGAGGTAAGATTAAATAGTTTGTTTAGTTTTTTTAATTTTTCGTTAATATTAAATTTTTATATTTAAAAACAAAAAGTTAGTATTATAATTTATATATTAACTGTAAAAATAAATAAGTATTTCATTATTAAAGTAGAATTATCATGTAAATTATTGAATCAATGATTTGTAGAGACGAGATGATAAATTTTATAACAGTAAAGTTTTCTTTTAATAATTAATTCTTGTACATTTTTTATTTAAAAACAGGATCACAGAAGTTCCCGCGATTCATATCGAGAAAGAGAAATATCACCAAGAACAAGAAGTGATCAAAAGAATTACGCTTCTTCACCCAACAGTAGTAACCATCGTAACGAAAGTGATCATAGTACATCAAAATCTGGCTCTCAAAAAGTTGAAACTACTAAATCAATAAATTCTGCTGCAAGAGAACCAAATAGAACCTCTCAAAAAAGATCAATTGATGAAGTTACAAATAAAAATCTGAGGGAAAACAGTCCAAAAAAATTGAGGCCGAACGTAAAACATTCGCAGAATGTTGAAAAGACAGCAGAAAAATCTGTGAACAAGGTATTTTTTTTTTAAATAGTATAATTTGTAATAAGCTTGTAATAAAAGAATGATTAAACTGAATTAAAATAATTTATTTTAGGAAGAGGAAATGGATCCAGAAGAGAGAGAATATAGGAAGAAGGTGGAAGAACAAAGACGTCTTAGAGAAAAAGTACTACGTGCAAAGGAAAACAATCGAAAATTGGCGGCTTTGAAGAAAATACAAACTCCATCCGATTTAAATACTATAGGTTTGTAAATTTTTTAAAAATATTTAAAGGATATTATAACGTCGATAATAATTCTTATTTTTTTATTTTTACAGAAAATGTTAAACAAGAAAGTACCCTTGCAGCGATCGCAAAAGAAAATACTAAGGGAAAAATTAATCTCACAGTTAGTCGAGGAAGAAGCCGATTAATTAATATGCAGTCTACAGAGGTATAAAAAAGTATATCTTATTCCTCTAGCTTCTGTAGATCTGCAAAGTATGTTCTCACTAGAATGCAAATATTTTTACTTGTTTTTCTTCTCTCATACAACTGCATGCATTCAGATATTGAGAAATGAAAAAAATTTTATAGTCTATTTTCTTGTACACTTTTACATAGACTTTTGACAATGCAATCGATGTTATGATAAGCATCCCGCGGGCTTACGGGAAATTTACAATAGAGACTATTACATCGAGCTCTTTTAACTATAATTTGTTTTTCTTAGCGTGTAATTTCATTGCCATTTTATTCTTTGATAAATCGTATAAGATTAATCTACACTAAACGCGTGTTTCTATTTTTATTCAAGAGACAAATTTGTTGTTATTTTATGTTTGTCTCTCAACTTCCGATCCTCTGCTTTCATATCTTAATTTAAACGTTATACAACATTTTGACATCAAGTTAATACTTTTTATTGTATATTTTTTATTTATTTGAATAAAATACTTATATTTTTTAAATTATTTTGTTTCATATTTATTCCCTACAGGTACTTGATTAATAATTGAAATTATTTAAATAATTAATAGTTAATTTATTTTAATATATAATCTTTAGAATTCACAAAAATTTATTTGTTTGAATATTTTTAGTGTAAATGTTTATATTAATACTGAAACACTTTTAAAGTTCTTTTAAATTATGGGAGTAAAACTAAATCAAATATCAAAACAAAAATTATTTTTACTAAAAGTTAATATTTAATTATTTTTAATTAAGTGCAATAGTTATAGTAAAATAGATTAATAAAATTCTGAATTTTTTAATAATTTAAACAATAATTTTTAGAATTAAAAAAATTTTAATAAATTTGTTATAGAAAAAACCAACTAGCGTACGGGTAGTCCGAACTGTGCCAATAAAACAACCTAAAATTATTGATGATATCGATGACGATGAAGATGATGATGATGATGATGACGATGGCGGAAAGAGTGATCTTTTATCGCGAATAGTTTTAAACAAAGTGAAGAATGCTCAAAAAACGTTACATCAAAAGAGCAGTTCACAAAAACCTCAGCCACAAAATGCTAGCCGTCAGTTAGGACAAATAAGGCAATTGCTTACCAATTCTCAAAGAATAGTTGTGCAGAGTGCGGCGAATACTCAAAAAAAGCAAATTATGTCTCAAGAACAACCGCAGACACGGCAAAGGATCGTGTTGCATAAATCGTCTGGTCAAGAAGTTAAAAAAATCGTCAAATCAAATGTTGTAAAGGTCGATAATTTGGCCGCAAGCACGACAGAAGCTCAAATACGTCGAATGTGTCAAGGGATCGGCAGTATTGAGGTGACTATTTTTACATAAAACCAAATGTTATTAAAAAGCACCATCTGTAATCATTGTTATTGGGATACGTATGCGTGGTTGCTTTATTGAAGTACTGACTGCACTTACATTTGCTTTCGTCCTTTTAATTTATATACATTTATGAATGTTAAAAATTTAATAATTAGTATTGTGCTTTTAGCATTCTTAATGTAAAAGATAAAAATTTATTATTTTTTTCTATATTTCTGCTTTTTTTGCATTCATGAAAATTCGATATGCGAAATGCGCTTTTGATTATAAAAATTTAAATTTTTATTATTTAAACAAATGTTGAAAATTTATTTATGTCTACATTCTTAAGACTGTTATAATGGAATGATTTTTGAAGTTGAAACACACTTTTAAACAAAATTAATATTGCTTATTTCAAGTAATTTTTTGATTCTAAAGTTTATTTTTTATTCTTAATACAAATCATTTTGAAAATATCATGGCGTAAATAATTATTGATGTAAAAAAATGTACATTAAATATTTTGATATTTATACTATATATTTATTATAATTAATATATGTAAAATCTGTTAAACTGTATTTTTCTAATAATGATTAAATCATTGTTGTATTTTTAGACTTGAATATTGCATAATTAATTGTTGCAATTTTTTAGAGAATTTTACATATTAATATTGATCAAAAACCGTTTTAACACCAAGTGTTATTCAAATATATTTTATAAAAAAAGCATGATGATTTTTTTCCAAAGCTTTGGTAATATTCTAGAAGGAATATTAAATCTAGTCAAATATCAAATGATATTATTTTATAAGCATGCTTAGATCAGATTTTATATGAAACTTGTACCTGTTTTATCTTATACTTAATAATTATAAATTTTTTATATAGTAAAAATTTTTATTTAATATGTAGAAACTAGGCATTTAGTTTTATCTATATTTGAAATAGATATTGTAATTTTTACTTCTAGTCTTATAATCTAGCACAAGGTATTTTTAATACTTTGTATAAAATTAAAAAAACAGAACATTATTTAGTTTGTTAAAACTTAGAAACCTAGTGGAAATATTTTTAACGTTATTGCACATACAAGTAATGAAAATATATTTAACTTTTTAGGTTTAATCTTTTCTGATATCAACGCTAATTTAATGTTAATTACTAACTGCATGCATCAAATATCTCATCATTACACAATTTTTCATCTGATTAATAACGATCCTTAATTTATAATCTCAACTTTAGAATTTTTCATATGCTAAATATATTTGTATATATAGAATAAGTAATTTATCTCTTATGCATTTAAAACAAATTTATAAATAATTAGTATTTATTATTTGAATTAAAATTTAGTTTTTTGATTCAAATTTAATGATATTTGCTATTAATATTACCTGTGATAGATATGTGATAAAACGATTTGTTATATTTTGTATTAAAAAAAACAATTTTTTTGAACATTTATTTATAAAATACAAATATATTTATTATAACTATATTTTTTTAACAAATAACACTAAATTATTTTTTTTTTCCATTCAAAAATTATTTTCTATTTTTTAAATCTTTATTATCCAATCAAAAAATTATTTTATTTTATTTCTTTAATAATTTTTTGTATTAGTTATTTTTTACAAGTTATAATAAATCGAAGTATTAAAACAATAATTCAAAAGAACATAATTTTCCCTACCATTTTGTCTAAATAATGGTTTTAACTTAAAATAATTATGATTTTTGTCTTTAAATTATTTCATGCTTTGTATCATATTAATCCTTTAGTAAAATGACCAATTAATTTTTCAAATTGTTCAATTATAATATTTTAATATTTAATAACTATTTTAAAATTTTTTTAAATTCCGAAAATAATTTTCACTAGATGATTATTTTTGGCCAGAAAAAGAATTTATTTATAGTAAAAACTTATATTTGTATTGATAATTATTATTTTCAATAGTTATAATTAAAACTTAAAAATTTTTAATCTATTGACTGATTTTATTCATAATTATTTAAATCTTTATTAAAAATTACTATTTGCTGCATGGACAACGATTTTTATAAAATAAATAACTTATTAAATAATTTTTTCAAATTATTATACTATTTTTAAAACATTAAAGTAAAAAGAGTTTAAGTTTTTAATTTTTCGTTTATAAAAATATTTCCATAAGGGTTGAAGGAAATAAATTATTTGCATGTAAATCATAGTTTCTATTACTATACGCTTTTCACTGGATTTGCGAGTCCTTTACTCTAAATATAATAATCGATTCTATTATACTTATATCTGTTTAAATTTTTACCTTATGCTCACCGTCCTGTTTGATTCTTGACTTTGTATATACACATATAATTTAAATTTTTTTATATAAACATATGTGCTGTTAATAAATAAAGAAGAATGAGAGAGAAAAATGTTGTAATGTTCGTTTTTTTTGTATGTTTTGTTGGTGTTGTAGAATATAGAAATGGGCGAGGGTAACGCGACGATCGTCTTTAAAACACAGTCGGCTGCCATGGTCTTTCACAAAAAATATCAGCGAAAAATGCTTGATTTGTCGCTGATTAAAGTACAGCTAGTACCACAAACATCAGCCTCTAAAACATCAGCATTACATTTGAAAAGTTCCAGCAAGGATTGAATGTACAAAAATAAATTAACTAAAATTTAATAAGCGAGGGAAAGCAAGCATTAGTTTTTAATATGTTGAATAAAGTGTGTAATTATTTGCATCAAGAATAGATCTTGATAGATATTTAAATATACTTGTATATATTATATAAAAATATTGCTATTATTAATTTAAGTCTATGCTGTAATGGCACTAGTAATTATTTTTTTTTCGTTAAAGAGAAAATACGTAAGATATGATTATATATACTTATATATACTGTAATGATTTGTAAAATAAATAAAAAAAATAATAACAGCTAAGCTGTTACACGGCTGTTGTAAAAATTTGTGAAACGTGGCATGTGCAATTTTCATATGCCTTATATACTATAAAAGTTATTTCATACAATGAATACAATGTATGTCAGTTATGATAAAACAATGTACATTCTTTTTTTTTATAATTTATCATTTTATTTTAGAAAATGACCACAATAAAACAGAATTAACTCCAAATTCATCCTGTTTTTCTTTTAATATCCTAAAAAATTTTTGTCGTATCAAGATAAAACTTGTGAATATTACTAATTTATTTAAAAATTAAGAATCTGTGTTCAAAATGAATGTTTATTAGGAGAATCATAAAATATAATTTGATCATATTATTTTATTAATGAATAAAAAAAAAATTGTTTTGTGCAAAAAATTCAAATAATTTGTGATTTCAATTTCCAAATTATGATTAAAAACTAGTTTTATTAACATTTTTCTCTTTATTGTATAAAATAAAAAATCCTTAAATGAAATTAAAACTACAAAGTAATAGAATTAATGTAATGTAAATCTATTTAACATATTTTTATTTAAACTAAAAGTGGAAAATAAACATTATTGTTTACAAAAAGTAACAAAGAACTCTAGCACGCATGAACATTTTTACATTTTTCCATTCTTAACAGCATAATTCATACTTTCACTGGTTTAAACAATTTTTTCAAATATGTAGCGCAAAGTACTTAGAATTTTATTTCATACGAAGTACAATTGTGTTTAATTATAATCGCAATCATTTTAATTGATTATATTCAAATTTCGTTAAGACAATTTAAAATCGAACGCTATTAAATGTAAATATGGATTACAAGTAGCAGAATTAAAATGCAATCGAATATATTTTGATGCTGTTATTTGTATCTGGTAAAATTCGACTTTTTTCGTTTTAATGAAATTGGAATGAAAACAAAAAAAAATTGACGTTCAACATTGATTGAAAGCAGTCAACCAGTAAACGTATGAAATACCCTGTGTATTTACTGGATTACAATTAACGCACAATGGTAAATCAACGTCTACGTTTGAACGCGAATAACAAGAGTCAGATATACTACCATCAATGCGTACATACTTGATGTTCAAACGACGACGTTGGCTTATTTTTTCACAAAAACTCTAAGACGGACACACCAACGCCGGCGTTTGAAAAATGATTAACATGTGTCTGGTATATTTATCGTCAATGCTTATTTATTTCCTTTGCCACAGATATTAGAATCCTTTAGTATATTTTTTAAACCATTATTAATTAGATACTTTTCTAAAATATATTTATAACAGTTATTAATAAGGCGTTGTTAACAATTACAAATAACATTTTTAGATGAAAATGTTTTAATAGAAGTATAGTAATTGTTATAACTTAAAAAATTATCAATAACTTAATAAGTACAAAAGGATGTCTATCTGCAGCGGATAGAAATGTATATGTATTGATGTTAGATATATCTAGTACTTGTTAATTGTGTTCAAAAGACGGAATTGGATTATCTCAGTCTTTGATCTTTTCACTCATTTTTATACCATTTACATCATACCACCCATACCGCCCATACCACCCATACCTCCCATACCACCCATACCGCCACCTGGCATTGGTGGATCTTCTTTTGGTAGTTCAGTTACTACTGCTTCAGCGGTGGTCAGGAGTGAAGCAACACCAGCTGCATCAGTAAGAGCTGTACGAACGACCTTGGTTGGATCGATAATGCCTTTTTCAATCATATCGACGTATTCGTTATTCATAGCATCATAACCAAGTTTGCCTTCGGAAACTTTGGCTACAACAACACTGCCGTCAACGCCAGCATTCTGGGCGATTTGTAAACATGGCATTCGCAGAGCATTAGCTACAATACTGATGCCTGTCTTTTGATCTTCATTTGCAGGAGTCAAGGTTTTCAAAGATGGAGCACACCTCAACAGAGCAGTACCACCTGAATAAATTTTTATTTTATTTGTGCATATACATACATATTTTAATTAAATACATTAAAAGTTAAATCATTTTTTAATGGTATTTAGATGAATTCAATAGTTCTTACCTCCAGGAACAATACCCTCTTCAACGGCAGCACGTGTAGCGTTCAAAGCGTCGTGAACTCGATCTTTTTTCTCATTAACTTCAACTTCGCTGCTACCTCCAACCCGTAAAACAGCTACTCCAGATGCTAGTCTGGCAAGTCTTTCCTGTAATTTTTCCTTTTCATACTCTGATGTTGTGCCTTCAATTTGATCTCTGAGTTGATCAGCTCTTCTATCAATATCGGTTTTTTTTCCTTTGCCCTTTAGAAGCAGTGTATCATCTTTTGTAATAAGTACCTCTCCAACTTGTCCTAAGTCACTAGGCTATAAACAAAATTAAATGAATAATATCTATGTTTCTATTGAAGGTATAATTCATAGATTACATTTAGATTTTAATTACCTGGACATCTTCAATTTTGACTAGATTGGCATCATCTCCAAATACAATACCTCCAGTTGCAATTGCCATATCTTGCATGGTAGCTTTTCTGTTGTCTCCAAAACCTGGAGCTTTTACAGCTGCTACTTGCAAACCAATTTTCAAACGATTGACAACCAAAGTTGAAAGTGCCTCACCATCAATATCTTCAGCAACAATGACAAGTGGTTTACGTTGTGAATTGGCAAGTTCGAGAGCTGGGATTATACTTTGTACAGAAGAAATTTTTTTCTCACTGAATAAAAGTAAAGCATCTTGGAATTCTACTTTAGCTCCTTTTGAAGAGTTGATAAAGTAAGGTGAGATGTATCCTCTATCAAACTTCATTCCTTCAATAACTTCCAGTTCATCATTGAGAGTTTTACCATCTTTGACTGTGATAACACCCTCTTTTCCAACTTTTTTCATTGCATCAGAAATGAGATTACCAATAGCAGTATCACCATTTGCAGAAATCGTTGCAACTTGTGCAATTTCTTCTGGTGTTGTAACAGGTTTGCTCAAACTTTTAAGTTCCTCTTTAACTTTATCCACAGCCATCATAACACCTGTAATAAAATATAATGAATAATAAGTATTTTAACAATAAACAGAAAAATTATATAAAAAAAGAGTATATACTAACCACGTCTGATTTCAATAGGATTAGCTCCTTTGCTGATTTTTTCAAAACCATCTTTAGCGATAGCCCTAGCTAAAACAGTAGCGGTTGTAGTTCCATCTCCAGCTTCTTCGTTTGTGTTATTTGCAACATCTTGTACCAATTTAGCTCCAATATTCTGGAATTTGTCCTTTAATTCAACACCTTTTGCTACAGTGACACCATCTTTTGTTATTTTAGGACTACCCCAACTTTGTTCCAAAATGACATTACGTCCTTTAGGACCCATAGTAACAGCTACAGCATCAGCCAAAACATCTACTCCTTGTAACATAAGTGCCCGCACTTCTGCTCCAAAGCGAACATCCTTGGCATAACTGCGTGATTGTAGTTGCATTTGTCGAAATGCAACATTGCGAAGAACTGTTGGTAGTCTAAACATCTGAAATGATACATAAAAAAGTATTTATAATTTTTTATTTATAAATAAGATAAATCTACATAACCTTTCAAATGATCTTGTCAGTAAATTTTAATTAATTAGAAAGTAACAAATTTAATAAGTTAATTTAAATTAATTTATATATAAAAATAATAATAAATTGAAGACATAATGAACATAACAGTTGCTAAAATTTATAATCTATATGAAAAAACATTGATTCGATTGATATAAGTAAAATAAGTGCTAATATTAATTTATATTACATTAAAACGCTTGCACGTTGCCGGTGACTCTGCAAGCGTGATTATATAAAGCACACCGCGTGGCGAGAAACGCTTATCGAACGACAATACTTTCAGAATACCCTCGAAAAGTATGCACCGAAAATCTATGAAAATCAATACAGAAAAAATTCTGTTTTACAATGCAAACTAATCAAAATGGAAAAACAAAAGAATAATCAAATTTATTTGCTATTGATAAGCAAATTTAACTATATAGACGAAACGAGAACTTCCGCCTCTTTTTTACTCCTATTTTGAAGGAAGAGTTTAAATTGATTAAACAAAAATTAATGTTCCAGCATGTATAAAAAAATAATAAAATGGTTGAAAATATAAAAATGACATGTTTTTTATCATACCTCGATTCCTTAGCTTTTCAAAATCTACTTCAATCAGAATGAAAAGGCTTTTTGCCGTGAGTGCGCGAGTTGTACGTCGTGCGTGTACGAAGCGCGAACGGAATGAAGACTCGAAGAGCCGAAAAGTAGCGGACTGGCGCGTAACGAATAGAAAGAGATGTATCACATGAGTATATACTCTATACTTGTCTCTCTTTTTTCCCCTTTCATCTCCCTTTTTATCATATATGTATACATGCTGCCTTACCCCGCTGCTCTATCTATACCCGTGTATTATGTATATATTTTCGAAAAATCCAGAAGATTTAATGCCAAAGTTAAATTTGACATAAATTTAAACAAAATTTTTTTTATTTTATGGTTTTTAGCTAATATGGGTTAGGGATTTAATTTTCATTCATTTTTTACTGATTTTACATTAAAACGTCAAGTGGATGTCTGGTTAACTTCTAGAACTTACCATACCGCGCAGATGACGCAACTACTAGGCAACCGCGAATAAAGTTGCTTTTTGCATGAAGAGAAAATATTGATTTTAGATCTACCATTGAAATAAAGATTATGATTTCAATATTTTCGCATTAATTTGTTAGTCACGTAAATTTTGAGATAAAAAATTACAATAATTTTAAATTTATTTTATATGCTACAGTTATACCTACATACATTGTTTATAAAATTAAAATTTTTTTCATCTGAACCAACAATGAAATGATAAAATGAAGTTTGAAATCTTAAAAATTCCAAACACTTTCTTTAATCTTTATCTTTAAAATGATTTTTTTCTCGATTATTCTAAGTGTTGAACGAACATTGAACTTACAAATCTCCCCTAAAAGATAACAAGTTTTTTTACTTTCAAGACATTAATCTACTCCAACATTTTCTTTAAAGAATATATAGTCAATAAAAATGTCTAGCTTTTAGACCATGTCTTGCAATGTCGAGCGCAATGTTCATCTTATTTTCGTAATATTACTTTTAGTTATTCTTTTGTTTTGCAAATAAAAATTAAACATCCAAAAGCTAATTTTAACTGAAAAGAAAATACATCTCCTGCTAAGCAGAGTTTATTTATTTAAAAAAAAACATGTTTTTAAATATAGCAATTTGAAACACGTGCATGGCATCTGCTCTTTATTGCGATATACCGGCGTACTGCAGTAGAATTGATCAACCACGTGGTCGCTTCGCTAAGCGAATAATTTTAATACAATTTTGTAGTTCTTTATGAATGAAAATCCAAAAAAGATATGAAAATAAATAGACTTCAATGCTTTGAATGTTGATAACATTAATTTTACAATAAATAAGGAATTTTCAGCTGTAAATTCATTTGTTTTATGAAAAAGGGATAAATCATTATCTGGCGGTTGATTACGTAATTAACTAACATATATAGTATTAAAATATTAGATATATACATACATATTTGGAATAGTCGAAGGAGGGAGTGAAAAAAAGAAATCAATGGGAGTACTGAGAAAAGTGGGGAAATCTGCGTATGAGTGAAGAATATACGCTACTTTACTGTGGGACTAATCAACAGAAGATTCGAGAAGAAGGTTAGGAGAAGAGAGAAAAAGACATACATCGCACTTTAGCAAACGACTTTAGTAGACGCCGGCAGAGCAGAACTGTAGAGGTTTTTTAGGTTACAAGGAGTGTGTGCACGAGGTTTTTCGTTCCTCCACGTTTCTTCAACTTTCGTGATTTTTCACAAATAAAACAATAGTCATGGTGAGTTTTTTTTATAATTTTAATCTTTCTTATTGAGTTTTTACTGGATTATTTGATAATATTGCATCAACATAGTTTTAAGATGAATAAATTTAGCAAAAACAAATTACTTTATGACTCGCGAAGATCATACGTAAAAATGTTTAATGTTTTAATTTTTTTAGTTGAATTACACAATTACGTAAATTGAATTTTTTTTTCTTACCAACGATTTTGAAATTATAGTTTAATAAAATTTACTTGAATATACGAATTCCGATTGCAATACTTGCAACGTGAAATAATCAGAAAGTAAAAAAAATGTATTTATCTTATTTACCACTTTGAAACAATTTTATGTATTGTTGATTTATAATAATGAAATCATTTAGTAATGACATTATTTCTTTTTATATATAATAAATTAATGTAAAACTTTTAAATTTATTTAATTCAAAAAGTAAAAAATGATGCAATTTGTTGTAAATTTTTATTAATTTACAAACATCATTTATTTTTTAAAATACAAATGTTATTATAATTATTGTTTTTATTTATTTTATAATAAATATGATATGAAAACTTGACAAACATTGTTATGTAATTTACTATTTAAAAACCTTTAAGACTTGATATAGTTGAAATATTAAAAACGAAACTTTATTTTAAAAAAATATATGTTCTTATATGGTAATAATATAATTGACGAAAATTTATATTCTAGGCTGCTGCAGCTGCTGTTAAGAGACTGATTCCATTGTTCGACAGAGTGCTCATTCAAAAAGCTGAAGCTGTTACCAAAACCAAAGGTGGCATTGTTATTCCAGAGAAGGCACAAGGTAAAATTCTTAAAGGAACAGTGGTAGCAGTTGGTCCAGGACCAAGAAACGATGTAAGTTTTTAATTTAAAATTATGCATCAACATTAAACACTAAATTTAAATATATTTTAATTAAACGTTGTTATTTATTACAGAAAGGAGAACATATTTCACCAAGTATCAAAGTTGGCGATGTTGTATTGCTTCCAGAATATGGTGGAACCAAAGTAGAACTGGATGAAAACAAAGAATTCCATTTATACCGTGAAACTGATATTTTGGCAAAATTAGAAGCTTAAGCAACTTAGTTTATACATAGGTTAATTTTCATGAATGATATCATGAAGCGAATGTTATACAGTTAATGAAATTGTTATTTGAATTGCGTTTTTTTTAAGTCTTCTAATAGTTAAGTGTCATTGTTTCATACATATTCCACTTAATAAAAAATTTATTCATTGTATAATTTTTCTTTTTTTTTACAAAGTCACAATATAACAATTATTTCAAAATTACAGATGTATTTTATTTATTTACATTAATATAAATTATATACATATAAAAATATTTTATTTAAGTTTGATACTCTTTTTAACACTAGCCTTAATACCAGATATTTCTCCACCATATCGAGTAGTTTCTTTCCTGACTTCTCGAATCTAAAAAAGAAAAATATAAATAAAGAAATTATAAGTACAATAAAAACATTTAATTTAAAACTTACAGCTCCTCTCCTACGTATTTGAGCTTTACGATATTTATTCCTATGTTTAACTCTTGGATTGCGTTGTTCCTTCTTCCTATGAGGTGTAAGTCCTTTATTTTTAGCAATTTGATAAGTGATTGCTCTTTTTTCTGTTTCATTTTCATCTTGATCATCTCCCTCAATTTCTGAAACTTGTTCCAACTCATTTTCAATTTCATCCATGCTTGAATCTCCTTCAAACATGATTTCAGACTTTTTATGTTTAGAAGATAAGTCTTTAATTTTTTCTCTTTTGTCTTTTCCAATGTTTTCATTTAAGTTTATAGAAGTGTAAAGAGGTTTTCCATTTTTGTTTGCTTCCAATATTGCTTCAACTTCATTTAAAAGATTTCCTTGCCGCTCTTCAAACTGATTTATTAACTGTCGATACTGTGCCAATCGTTTTATCACAGGATGAGATGCTATAGGTTCTCTTTTAGCTTTAAGCATCAAATAAAATGAAATATTTGTACAATAATGTAGTAATAAGTCATATTTTGTTCTAATAAAGTTAGATGCAGGACTATCATAACAATTGTGTTTCTCTATAAGATCTAAAAATGGACCTAAAATTGTCTTTGCTTCTGTTAATCTATCTGTAAATAAAATTAATATTATATTTTTTATAAAACATATTAAAATATTTAACTGTATGACTAAAATGTTACCTTGAAAATCTGTTACTAAAGGCATAAATTCTGGACTTTCTTTCTCCAAAAGTTCCTGTTTCTGTCTTTTACTTAATTTACTTAAATCAGCTTTAATATGTTCACCACCTTTATCAAATTCAGAACTATCATCTTTTGATACTATTAAATCAAGACCAAAATCAGCTTCATCAAGCTGTTCAGCCAGTTGCTTTTGTAGATTTCTAGCTTCCTGTTCTTCTAATTCAGCATCAGCGATATCTTTTTGATTAGTAGAAGAATAATCAGCATCAACGTAATCAGTTGAATAATATGCTTTTTTCTTCTTTCCCCAGGCCTTTTCATTAGGTAAATCAAAATTTTCATCCAGATTTTCAATATCAGAGGCTAGAGAATCTTTTTCTTCTTCATCCTCATATTCCTCATTACTGAATCCCAAAACTTCATCTTCGCTATCATAATTTTCTGGCCGTCGTTTTTGACGAACTTTTTCCAACATCTCCCTCTCATTTTCTGAATATTCTTCTTCTGAATCTAGCATTTCATTCATATCTATATCTCCCATATCATCGTCAGAAGAATCATCATTTTCTCTAAAAAAATATAAAGAAAAGATTGTTTCTTAATATATAATTGAGAAATATATATTATTAATATTAATAATATAAAATAAAAATAAAATAAAAATTTTTTCCAATTAAATAACAGTAATATAAACAAAAAAAATTAACCTCTAAATTAAAAGTAAAACTGATTATTTATATTTTATTAAAAATACAAACTTTTGTCTTAATTAATTTTAAAATTTAACGTAAATAATTAAATGTATTTTTTAAATATTAGTCTTTTATTGTTTTAACCTATTTCATTAAATATTTTTTAAAAAGTTTTTTTGTAATTAAAAAAGTAAAACATTAGGTTATGATTTTAATAATTTGTAAATACCTTTTCCGTTTATTCATTTTTGTTGTAGTAGATAATAACAAGCGAATGTAAAACTTTAGTTTTTTTAAATGAGTATTTTTATTATTATAAAAATATTTTTACAAATAAACGTATTAGGGCGAGTGAAACGGCGCACACGATTTTCAAACATAAGCAACACCGTACACGTGCGTTTTCTCAAGATTAATAATAACACTTTACAAGCATAGGGGAAAGTGGGGTGAGATGGTCAATACGAGTAAAATAATCTTTCGGCAATCCAGTAAAATCATTTTTAAAATTAAATATACTAAATTTTAAAGTCTTTAAATTTATAGGGAGTTGAAATTTTTTATAACTTGTTTTGTCAATAATTATTTATTTAAAAAAATTTAAGGTGTCAATCGTACATAATATTATAGTCAAATAAATCTATGGGTTCATCCAATAAACGAATTAATATTTATTTTAAATAAAAACATATTGCTGATCTTATGAGCAATGTTTTTTTTTTAAATATGCTGATAAGATTTGTGTTTTTTTATTTAAAATAAACATAAATTCGTTGACTTGTTGGATAGATATTCTTTTTACTACAATTATTAAATTATTTATTTTTATAAAAAGAATATTCGTAATTCGGCACAGTATTATAACTTTAAATAAATTGTAAAATATAATTTTTTCTTTCTATTCTGTGGGAATTTTGAAAATAAATCATAAGTCTGTTTCAAATTATATAGACGATTTCATTTAATGATATTTTAAATAAGTTTCTTATGAATACATTTAAAAATTTAATATCAAATTCAATATTGTTTGTTGATTTTGTATTATTCTACTACGTAAATTTTTCGTAATATGTTCTTCTCTCCTCAAGGGATGCAATAGTCGTTATTTCATTTGTTATACATAAATCATTCATATTATTTAAATTGGACTAAAATTATGTTATATATATATATATTATAAAGATTGACCATTTTTCCCCACCTCCCACCTATTCATAACAGTTGAACAGTATTAACGAACTGGGAAGTTCATAACCTAAAAGACTACATCAGATCATTTTGTAATCGAGTCTAAAATTTTTAATTTATTTTAAGGATAAAATAATTTGTCATTATGGTATTCCAAACCTTAGCACTTTATACAAGAGCTAGAGGACCAGATGAATTTTGGCGTAAACGAAAAATTTTTAAATTAGCATCTGTGAGTTCGTTTTTCAATTTCACTTGAAATATAGTTCCTAAGCTTTTTACAAAATAATATATGTTTATACATATTTTGCTTAGCAAATTTATTGTTATTGAACAATAGATTATTAATTTCACATTGCATTTAAAAATATTTATTTTATTCAAATATTTATAAATGTATAAAATTTTTCAGCATTTTAAAGGACGTCATAGAAATTGTTATAGTATGGCGATAAGAGCTGTTCATCGGTCTTTACAATTTGCAACTAAAAGTAGAGATCCCAGAAGGGAATGGATAGGAGAAGTAAGTTATAAACTTTCATTTATAATTAGCATTGCTTTTATTATCTTAAATATGAAATAAATTTTAGATTTGGAGAAACAGAATTGAAGCAGGTTGTCATGAACATAATATGAATTTGAAAGGTTTAAAAGAAGGTTTAACAAGATGCGAAATTCATTTAGACCATAAAAGTTTAGCAGAGCTGGCCGTTTGGGAGCCACGCTCTTTCAAATCTCTTGTTAAAATTGCATGTGCCCGACTTAAACAAGATGGATTAAATTTTATTAAAAATATGGAAAAACCTATTAACGTTATTACAAGAGGAGAAATAAAATAAAACTTTTTTTAGATTTTTAAATCATTAAAAACTTGTATAGCTTTAATTATATCTTTATTATTATTTTTGTTTGTGTTTTTATAACATTTACAATGTTAAAAAATAAATTGTAATATCATTAACAATATCTTATTTTCTTTACTATTATTAACGTTCTATATAGATTTCTTTAATTTCTTTAAAAGAAAATTATATATAAACATAAAAGATGAGGAAATTTCCCTCAAAAATATTTATATCTCAAAATAAGATAATGCAGCCATTTTTTTTGTACACATTACAGCATAACAAGTAATTGTTATTATGACATGGAATTTCATTGTTTTGCATTAACAATTTTTACAAAATCTGGTTTCAAAGAAGCACCTCCTACCAAGAAACCATCAATGTCCTTCTCTTTAGCCAAATCTTTGGCATTGTCAGCTGTTACTGAACCTCCATAAATAATTCTAACGGATTCAGCTACTGCTGGACTGACATTCTTTGAAAACCAAGCTCGGAGTTTATCATGAACTTCTTGTGCTTGCTGTGGTGTAGCAGTTTTGCCGGTACCAATAGCCCAAACTGGCTCATAAGCTACAACAACATTATCCCAAGATTTAATTTTATCAGCAATAGCTTTTGTTTGTCTGTAAACAACTTCTTCTGTTTTTCCAGCTTCACGCTCTTCTAACTTTTCTCCGATACAGGCAATTACCTAAAATAAAAAATAAATATTATTACACTAATAACTTTTTTATTTTAATTTGATTCTATAATTTGACTCTGTTCTGTAACATACTTTTAAACCAGCTTCCAAAGCATGAGCAACTTTATCAGCAATCAATTCATCTGTTTCTCCAAAAACATTTCTCCTTTCAGAATGTCCAAGAATAACCCATGGAATACCATTGTCCAGAAGCATAGCAGGACTCACTTCTCCTGTGAATGCACCCTTTGCAACTTTGTAGCAATTTTGAGCACTGATATTGACATTATTAGGCAAGATACCTTTTGTATATGACAAGTTGATTGATGGAACTCCAACAACAATCTCTGAAATAAATTACTTTAATTTAGCTTATATCATACAATCAAAGTTTGAAAATCATTTGCAAATAATATAAAAATATTTTAAACTATATTAAATCTGATGAAAGTATTTTAAAGAATTGGGTAATAATAAATTTGATTTTATTATTAATTAAATAAAATTTGTTATAAAAAAAATATCTAAATATAATTATAATAATCTCTATTTTTATAAGCAACAATTTATTTTTATAAATAATTAAAAATAAAATTGTAAATATTTTATTTTTGTGAACTAGTATTTGTTTATACTAAAACAAAGTTTTCTTGAATATTTATCAAAACATAAAATTAATTTATCATTTTTTGTGTGTAGCAGTAAAAAAATTTAAATGTTTAAAGGCCAAATATTTACGTGCAATATAAACTATATTATACCAAATCTAACAAGCTGATGATTAATAATGAATAAATACAAATCTAAATGAAATTAAATGTTATGGATTATGAATTAAATAAGATCAATAAAATTAAAGGGATTGTAAAAAAAATGATTTACTCACCAACATTTGGGTCAAGGGGACCGGCTTTTAAAAATGCAACGATATCGTCGATTTCTTTCTTCAATCCATTCATTTTCCAATTACCACCAACGAAGAATTTACGTGCCATTTTAATTGTATTTGACTTTTGTCTCAGAATAAATGAAAAACGAGTATCGCAGCTTCTCTGATCTGTAAAGAAATCAGCAGAATAATGAAGCTTACAGTAATATCTCGGCCAAAGTTTCCCTCGTGACCTTCACGCTGTTTCTAAAGGTGAATCTCGATTCGCGACCATCCCTAGCTAGCAATCGTTTCTCTTTTTCTACCGTCCCCTTCCACATTGAAAATCTCCCACTTTGTGTCTTGCGCACTTGTTCTGCACGTATGATGTTATATTTACGGTATTTTCATTAAGTTTATATGTATGTATATATATATATATCATGCTCCAAAAATATCAAGAAATCTAGCAACATTTAATAAAGCATTACAGGCCTTCACATTAAAACTTTTAGTATAATAGACAATGTATATTGAAGATCTATAAATAAAATTAGATATGTGCATTGTATAAGAAAAAGAATAAATTAATTGCATTATGTAATAACACATACGTGTTAGCAATAAATAAGATGGGAATGTAGTTTTTGTTATTGTAGCTACAGCTTTAATAAATAGCAATCTCATTTTAGAAATTTATAACTAACTTATACTTGCACTACAGTTAACTTTTATATTATAATTTGTTGCTTTAGAATGTATACGTTCGCATACGTGTTTTCGAGCACGTAATTGTAAGAATAAAATCAATCGATTTTAAATGTTCGTTTTTACTAATCATATTGACAGTTATGTAAATAAATTTATTTATTTTGAAAAAGTTATGTCAATATTTAAGAAATTATTCAATTTATTTGACATGCAAATAATATTTTTAAAAATATTTTGTTAATTTATTATTTAACATTTAAAATTTCATTCGCAGTGTATATGATTAGAGTAGTATAAAGTGATGAAATGTATACTACGTAAGTAGTATTGGTTTAATTTAAAATGTTTTCTGCTTCGATTGGAACAAGCATACGGATACGCCAACATTGATGTTTTCGTTTATAAAAATTAAACTTTCATAAATTAGTGTTCATAAAAAATTTATTATTTTGATCTTGAATATTTGCGATTAAATATAAATTTTCATAAATTATTTACAAATCTTTCCTACAAACTTTTCTTGTATTTACAAAAAAATTGAAGTGTTTATAACCTCTAATCTGTCATTTTTGCAATTACTATTATTGTTAAATAATAATTTATTTATAAATAAAATACTTCTTTTTAATAATTTTTATAAATTAAATAATCTTTCTAAAAACTACATTTTTTTTTATTTATAAAATCGAAATTTATACTTTAAAAATAAATAATTATATATAGGTATTTATTATTTTAAAAATTATATTTAAATATTATAGTTAATACATTTATAAAGAACAATTTTTATATTTCAATTTTGATTAATAAGTATTTGCTAATTCTGTTGGGAATCCCATGTAAAAATAATAAAATAGAAAGCTACTAATTTTTTTTAGTTTTTTTTAACTGATTATTTTTTATTAATTTATTTAATTTTATTTTTTATTTATTTTATATTAGTTTTAATCAAAAATATTTTCAATGTGTTATCAAATGTTTATGATGTGAATAGCAGTAAATTTAAATATTAGTATTCTAAAAATTTTTACTTTATATATTTGTTTGAGATTATTAATTGAACGTAGCACGAGTCATATATTTGGATTATAATTTTTTTTTCTCAGGTATCACAATTCTCATGTAGTTATATATATCTTCAAAGTCAAAATAAGTTTTTTGTACAAACATTAAGTACATAACTTTCTTTTGATTCTGAAATTTAAAGGTTTTACCTAAGCATTTAAAACAAAGTTTATAAATTATTAACTCTTGAAATATTTTAAATACAAGCAAATGTAGGATATATGTACAATCCACATATACAGCTTATAGCATCAAAGAGAAAAAGATTTTTATACTATATTGTCAATCCTCAATGTTAAATAATCACTGTATTTTAATATTTTTACATAGTAAATTTTAGCAATGGTGAATGAAGAAACAGTTGAAACTAACAAAAAGCCTCCACCAATTTTTAAAAATGTAACATTTCAACAAAAATTTCGACCCATCACTAGTTCTGGAAAAAAAAGAATTTGGCGATCTCTGAAGCAAATCTTAGCCCAAGAACGTACATTACCATGGTCATCAGATGTTGTTCATTGTAATATATTTTTTTTCAACAAAACTAAGTATTTAATTCACATGTTATTTATTGCTATAATTTTTGTTTTACAATTTTAGATAGTTCTATAAATGCACCACCTAGTTTTAAACCAGCAAAGAAATATTCTGATATTTCTGGCTTACCAGTAAGTAAAAAAGTTAACAATTATTATTTATACAAAATTAAGAAATCGTTATACATTATAGTTTATGATCAATGTGAAACAAGATATGAAAGCTGATTAATTTTACAGGCACATTACACAGATCCACAGACAAAGCTGTATTACGCAACTGCAGATGAATTTATGACAGTACGAAGTTTACCAATGGATATAACTGCTGGATATTTAGCACTTCGTGGTGCATCAAGCATTGTTGGTTAAAAAAACGTTAAAATATGTATACATCATTCATTATATACTATTTTAACATTCATTATAATTATTACTAAGTAATTATTTATATTTTAAGATTGCATTAATTTTTGAAATAAGAAAAGAAAACGTGCATGTACTAAACAAAGGTTTGAATATGTTAAAAAATAAATAAAGACATAGTTCGTTTTACACATTTAATCAATCATCATTAAAAAAGCTTCTTCTTCATCATATAACTTAGTTTATAAACTAAAGGCTAAAGGGAATTACAAGGGTATGAAGGTGGACCTTTGCAGAGTGTATTTTCTGTCAACTCGAAACCTGATATCTGTTTCAATCAATCAATGAGTTTATCAACATGCTATTTTTCAGGTCTCGATTGGAAATGCCAACTTGTGTCTATTTCACAATTGCAAAAATTATTTGCAAGAGAAAATTTAAACAACATGGCTTATGCACATTCGCGATCTTGCGATGCAATAATTTTTCGTAGGTCTTAATGTCTTTTGATAGGATTAGTTTTTTTTTTTTTTTTTTTATTTATAGTCTTTATTCCAAGTCTGGCATTTCATCATCGTCACTATCTGGTCCTTCTGCATCATCACCCATATCTAAATCATCAAAATTTGGTTTACTGTCACCACCACCTGCACCTCCAAGACCGCCCATTTGACGCATCATCTGTAAAAAAAGTAATTTTATATTAGCCATACAATATTATTTTACTAAAAATTAAACTCTGCATCATTTGATAAAACTAAAACTTACCGCTTCCAAATCTGCTGAACCCATGTTTTCACCACCTTCCTCATCACTTTCATCCTCATCTTGCCACTTGTTGAAATCACTCTTTAACCAATGAAACTTTTTGTTTTCTTTAGTAAGTCTTGGCCAGAAAGGTCCACTTTCTTTTTTAAAGAGAACCAGCTCAAAATTCCTTCCTTTTGGGCTCTTTATTGTCTTATCGGCATCGATTTCTTTGTATAAGTTTATGGTGACTTCGTGTTCTTTCTTTTCTGTCCCACCGATACCTTTGAAGTATACTTTGTCTGCATCGACTCTAATGGTAGGATCTTTGCAATCTTCTAGACAAATGGTCACAAACAATAGGTTTTTTCTTTGAGCCCACATCACTGGTGGAGGTGTAATTCTAAAAAAAAAGATATAATTTTAATATATATTCATAAATTTAAAAGTTATTTTACCATCAAAAACATTAAAATTTATAAATTTAAAAAACGTGATTTAAACGTTTTATTACATAAAAACTTATGAAATAAATAAGAGTTACTTATTTCTTATATTAAATTCATGTTATAATATATGCAATTGAAACATACTGTAATAATATATCAAATTATTGTAAGAGATATTATTGTTTTGAATAATTCATTATCGTTATCAAATTAACGTTATATGCAATCAAAGTAATGAGACACCTACGATTCAACTTTGTCAGCCATCCTTTTGCTCTTAAAAAGTATTAAGGTTAATGAATAAAACGTTCGTTGAAATCTTGAGATAATTAAAAAAATCGACTAAGAAACAAGGTCTTAGAAAAATTGCTAGTCACCGTAAGTCGGCTGTGGTGTTTCGAAAAAAAAAGACTGAACGCAACTTATTAAATACGACCACGAGGATGTTGCGCGCGCGACGTTGCTTTGCATATGAAAAAAAGTACGAGTGAGATAGCGAGATTCTGTGTTTTTCTATCAATCGGCAGTAAATTCGTGTCTCGAAAAAATTAATACACTATAAACCAAAATGTTTTTTCCTTTGTCAAATTTTCGCGTTATCGGCTGTTCGATGAAAATAGTAAGCAGAAATCGGATCTAAAAAAAAGATCGCATTACGCGCACACGCGGTCGAGAAACGTCGTCGCTCCTTTAGTCAACTTAATGCTTTGTACATCAGAAAAAAAGAAGACAGAGCTGCCGCTAGCGAGGAATTTTGTATATATGAACAAATGATAGTCGACGTGGTTTAATTAATCAATTAGTTAAAAAATTGTTTTTGACTTTTGCTTGGTTAATGAGATGAAGAAGAAAAAGCCGGTTCTTAGAAAATAAAGAAAATTTAGAGAATCAATAAAATCTATGTCTCGCCATCAACATGGCTGGCGGCGGGCTAGCCCTTTCGAAACGAACAAGCAAACATGGAACTTTGATTTTGTCGGCTTTTTTTCTTGCAATTTTATCAAGAATTCATTAATTTAATGTTAAAAAACTTTACCGTTAACATTAATCTACTCATAAATATAAATAAAATTGTAAATTTTTTAATACTTACTGTCCTTCTTGGGTCATTTTGCCGCAGATAATCCGGTTTTATGCTCGAAAGAAACAAACAGCTCGAATGATGGTACACCAACAACGGCAACACACACTATACACGCAGAAAAATTTGCTAAACGCGCTCTCTTGCGGATAATTTCTGGAATAACACTGCTCTGTAGTTGCACACTGTACTTGACTGCTGCTGACTGACGATCGCAACGCATCTGCTATAGATGAGCTTCTAGGTCTATAATTAATATATAATATATTTAAAGGAATGCGCATGCGTGTTGCGTAGTTTAAAAAAAGGTATTTTTTTATATTTCACTTATGTATTAATTAATGATTAATACTGCAAAAGAAAAATAGTTAATTATATAATAAAATTAACATGATCTATTACGCCGCCCGTAGCGACGCGCGCCTATATAGTTAGTTTTCGTGTTAACCTCGTAATTGAAAAAAATTTTATTTTAAAAGATTTTTTATATTTTTTATTGCTGAATCTTTAAAAAACTTTTTATTTTGTTTTTAAGATTCACTATGATAATCGACTGTTTTAGTTCTGAACTTATTTACTATTCCGTTTCTCCACATATTTATACTGTGCTCTTCATTCTTTAACTAAATATATAGTACTACACACGTCTTTTCTCCAGTTCTCGTTCTTCACTTACATATATAATATGAAATAATAATAATAAAATAGGTACTACTTTTAATAAAAAAATTGTTATTTTGATATAAGTTATTTTAATTTTTTCAATTTCAAAATATTTTTGTTTTTATTTGCTATATGTACTTTTTAAAGTATTTATTTACTTCTAATTTATTGTTTTTTTATAATGTTTCTTTTTAGTTCATTTTTTTCAGTTCAAATTTTTCTAGTTTTTTTATTTTGTTAACTTTGTAAATACATAAAATTTTAAAATCTCTACATAAGTTTTAACTAAATAAATTATTCCAATAAATTATTTTCAAAATTTCTTTCATCTCTTTTTTTTTTCTTAATATGTTTTTTTTTTTTTTGTTTTTACTTACACTTTCCTTTTTAATTCTAGTATCCTATCTATATCTATATTTCTTTTAAATTTCCTGACACGCAACCTATTTTTTTAAATCCAACCAACTTTTATAAACATTATTATTATCTTTTTTGATCTTTTTTTTTTACTTTATTTTACTCTCCATCAAAATCACATTCTTATATAGTATAAAACTTCACCTATATTTTTAAAGATTTTTCTTTTTTTTATAAATAAACTTTACTACCTTATTTATCTTTATCTTTTTTAAGTGTTCTTTTTTAATCTTTTAATTATCCCCATATTTTGTGTGTCATGAACTAATATTTCTTTATACTCTAATTCTATATCTTAACTCTTTTTAATATTTATAAGTTTATTTCAGAACACTTTTATAATGATAAAGATATATTTTATATTCACGTTTTTTATAAAAAAATTTGAATCTTTAAATTACGTTTTTCCATATATTTTTTCCATTTTCGTTCGATTTTCAAATACTAATAATTTTTCAACCTTAAATTCATTTAAAAATACGACTTTGTTTCTGTTTCATAAAATTCTAATTCAGGTTTGTTTTATCACTAAAAATAGTTATAATATGTTTAAGACATCAAATAGTTAAATCGTTATTAATAAATTCTCTACTGCCCATCTATACCTTTAAAGTAGCTTTTAATTTCGTTTTTTTCAGTTTAATAAATATTCAGGTTCACTATACTTCTCCTTACTATTATTTATTTCTTGTTTTTTATGTATTTGATATGGCTATCTTTAATTTTATAGAAATATCGCAGTAAGTATTTTTCTAAATCTATTTCCCTCGTCCCATAAATTGAATAAAACCTAAATTTATATAATGTACTTTCACTTTTTTTAGATATCTATATAAAAAATGATTCAATTTTTGTATAAATAAACATCGTAATTATTCATCAAATTTATCTTATAAATTTTTTGATAAAAATTAAATAAATTTTTATTACGTTAAAAATTTTATTTTATAATTTTATACATTAACAAAAAGTTTTAAACGATTGAAAAAAAAAATTATTACAAAAATTTATTTTTAATCTGTATCAAATAAAGTAAATTTAGTTTGTATTATTGATAATATATTAAAACTTTCTATTAAAGCATACACAGTTAAATATAATTTGAAAAGCAATGTGACATATTGTCAATTTTCTTCTTATTTTTAATCTATTTCATTAGGATAACTTAATTAAGGTATTAATTACTTCATGTATTTTAAAACTTTTGTTTAATATGTTTGTATTTTTTAATTTATTTGTTGTAATTTTTTTTATTGTTGACTAATGATAAGTAATTAATTCTGTCTAAAATTGACTATTTTTTTAAGACTTAAGTTGTTTTGTTTAAATTTTTGAATTGTTTAAAAATTTTTTACCATAAGTATTTAAAATATTTAAAAAAAAGTAATTTTAAAAGAAAATTTAAAATATTAAGAAATCAAAATATTAAAAAAAAATATTTGTTCAAAAAGATGAAGGCAAAAAATTTTATTTATGCACACACGAGACATTTCACGTCCACTTGCATGGTAAAAAAATCGCTAAAAATGTGGAAATATGTTTATATAAAAAAAATTTAAGTTTGTTCAAGAGTAAAGGGCTATAAAATATTTCTCAAAAACTATCAACTTTTAGTAAAAATTACTTTTTGACGTAAATAACATGTTAAATAGATCCAAATTTTTGCAAATTAAAATATGCAGTTGTTTTACTTTACCTTTTTAGTGAAAAAATAATATTTGATACACATAAAAATTGTACGATTAAATTGCTTTTGATAGTTCAATATTTTTTTTTATGAAAAATGAATCAACTTCTGAACTTTTCAGAAATTATCATAACAAAACAAATAATCCTGACTTGTTTTTGGGTATTTCCACCAACCCAGGTAAAGTAAAACCATTGCATATTATAATTTGAAAAAATTTGAATATATGGTACACTAAATTATTTCCCAAAAAAATAATTCTATTAAGTTTTTACCAAGAGTTGATATTTTCAAGTAAAAAATTTGAAAAAAAATAAAAATATTTTGTAAATCTAAAGTTTGGATTATTTTTATCTTAACTTCTAAATTTTTTTGGATTTTGAGTACTGAATAGAACATATTGCTAGATTCGTAGCAATTTTTATTTTCTGACTGGGCGATTTAACATGAAATATCCTATACTAAAAAAAAGCAACGCGGAAGTCTATCGTCAGACATCGAAGAGAGCATCGTTTCTGTGTTTACAGTCATAGCAAGGGCGTGCTTATTCTAAAATACAATAGGGTTCCATTTGCAAATAGCAATGGCTGCTTCCGTAAAGACTTATTTTTCACATTCATGAGGGCGAATTTTGTCCCACGCGCAAAGATAGTTACGCTCCTTCGATTTTTCTTCGAAAAGACAACTTCTACCCCAAAATTTTTTCAGTGACAGGAGAGTAGTTGCTCTAATCGCAGCAGCGTGGCGCCCTCACATGTTTAGACTAACTATTAGTCACTTTTTGACAAAATCGATCGAAATCGTACTTCAAGGGGCTTACATTTCTGTTACCGTTTTGAAAGCACGATTCAACACTTTAGATGGACTCGTAATAGTCCAGGTTCGAATTTCGGTTTCATTCGGTTCATATAAACACCAGTTTATACGTTATATATAACTGCATTAAATGAAAAAAAAAAATTAAAAAAGATGTACAGATTTTATGACTGACAGTTTAGACTAATGTTGGAATTAATAATTATTAATTCCAAGTGTTGAATTTAAGAAATCATTATCAGATCACTATTATACTAGATTTTGAATTTTATTTACAAATGTTAATTATTGAATTACCAGGAGAGTGTCACATCTCCAGATCACGGATTTTGCGCAAACTTTGAGATAAGTTTTCAGACAAAATATGAAAAAAGCTAAAGTTATATTCGCTCAATATTTCCCTAGTTATAGGCAATTAAAGAATATCACTAAAAAAGTTAATAGATTTTCAAACACTTATAGCTATTAAGCATTAATAGCTAGAAGCTTGAAACTCTTTTTAAATAAAAGCTTGAGCTCAGATTCTTTCGAAATAGTAGTTATAGCATATGAAAATGTTATTTTTTTCAAAAGTTATAGTGTAAAAAAGATTGGACCCAATTCCAGCTTTTATTATTAATTGATGTTTTAAGAAGTAAATTCTGGTCCAATCTTTATTACGCTATAACTTTGGAAAAAATAAAATTTTTATATGCTATAACTACTATTTGAACGAAAGAATTTGAGCTCAGCTTTTATTTAGAAAGAGTTTCAAGCTCCTAGCTATTAATGTTTAATAGCTATAAGGCCGCGATCACATGGTGCAGAATAGATACGCAGAATAGAGCTTGCGTAATAGAAATAACCAATGAGAGCTATTCTGCCACTTTCAAACTTTCGTTTCATTGGTTATTTCTATTACGCAAGCTCTATTCTGCACCATGTGATCGCGGCCTAAGTGTTTGAAAATCTAGTAACTTTTTTAGCGGTATTCTTCAGTTGCCTGTAACTAGGGAAATATTGAGAATTTGTGACTGTAACTTTAGCTTTTTTCATATTTTATCATCTGAAAACTTATCTTAAAGTTTGAGCGGAATCCGTGATTCGGAGATGTGATACTCTCCTAGTGAGTCATTAAGTTCTTTGTAATTTAATTGATTGGTATATTTTTTCTGTTAAAAAAAATCATTAAATGAACGTAAAAATTTAGATATAAAAACGATTATTTGTATTAATTCTAAAAAGTTAATGGAATATAAAATTTTTTATTTTTAGTTTTCTACATATCTTAATTTTTTTTTAATTATTATCAATTTTTTAAGTCAATTATGTACAGAATCAAATTTCTGATTGAGTTATCTAGTATACTTTATTTAAAAACTTATTTAATATGAATATACAAAATGACGATTCATTCAAGAAAAAGGATTGTATTTCAATGAATATATAAGAAAAGCACATGCATCACCTACATCATAATTTGTAATATATTTTTTACTTGTAGTTAATGTTATAGAAGTATTTAAATTTACTAAAACTTAAAACAAAGCGAATTCACATCTTATTTTTATTTAATACTATGATAATTTTTAGTTATGTGAACACTTTACTGTAAACTATTGTAAATTTTACTAGAACATCTTTGTTCTAAAAATTTTTTTTTGTGTCAGTAGTTGATATATAAGGCTTCTGGAAAGAGAATTACATGAGAGATTTTGAAAAACAATACGAGTTTATTGATTATTTTGTGTTTGTTAAAATTTGGCCAAGCTTCATTTAATTCACCTTAAATCATATTTTTATCTTGATTTATCAGTTTGATTAATCATAAAATTGAATAGCCAACATTTGATGAGTACTTTGAAAACTCATAATAAGAACATGTTCAGTTTAAATTAATATACAATAAAAATTAAGTTATTTATTAAAGTTCACTTTACTTTATACCTGCTACATAAAGGAGTTCGAAAAATTCAAATAAATTTGTCAAAAGATACTTTTTTATCTTCTTTAGATATTCAACATAAATTAATGATTTAAAAACAACACATATTACATATAATTATAACCTTTGATGTATGTCGAACATTAAATTTTAATTCTCACTTCTATATCAATATTTTATTCTTAAATGATTTTTTGTCAAAGGAATAATATCTCCCGAAAAGAAATAATTTTTTTCAACACCTGGCCCGAAACTACTACTTTTTTACATAGCGCCAAAAAAAAGTTGTATTTTCAGCCCGGTGTTGAAAAAAATCGCATTTTCGCCACGGGGAAAAAAAGAATGCCTTAAATCGTATGTTTGCCCCCCTCGCCTTCGGCTCGGGTGACAATTTACATACGATTTCGGACATTCTTTACTTTTTTTCCCTAGGGGAAAAATATACTATTACTTTGTTCAGGTAATATAGAAATCTGCACTCGAATGTTATATATGATAAAAGCATCAGTTAATTTGGAATAAAAATTTATTCTGAATGTTGTATAAAATTTCACCTGAGAAGTAAAAATTTTTTTATTATTGTATGAGTTTTTCAGCAACTTATACAAAGTAATTACATTAAAGTAATTTCGCCGAAGAAAATGTAATTTCCTGCGTGCGATACTGCGACTTAACTAACTGAAAACTAAAACTATAACTAAAATAACATTATTCAAGTACCATTCTTTTATTTAGAATTAATATCAAATGCATTAACGATCTTAAATTACGATTCCATCATATAGTAAATCTATCATATATAAACTTTATAAATCTCTACATATTTTTCATAGTATTTACCAATATACAATCAATAAACAAAAATATAAGATATACTAATAATTTTCTTTAATCCACTTTTTTAGTTTAACTTTATTAGAATTACTATTTATATTCAATACCTTATAATCACTAAGCAGACTATTAAAAGTTCTTAAAGTAATTTAATGTAACTACTTTTATCACTTACAGTCTTTTTTCTTTTAGGTATAGCTAGACTCTTATTTTCCTACGAAAATCAACCCACACAACACACCCAACCCAACACAGACACAAACCACCAACCATAAGAAAAATATTAAAAAAATTAACACAAAAACTCACGCACAAAAAGAAAATTTAAAATAAATAATAATAATTAATTAATAATATTATAATTAAGCCCAACACAACCCCAAACACCACCAGACAAAAAACAATAAGTCACCGCTCCAGAAACAAAAAAAAGCCCCAGAAAAAAAAAAAAACAACCTAGGACCCCACCAACCTACAACCCACATGAAAAGAATAAATAATTTTTTTATGTTTTGGTATGTTTCTTTCAATTTGTTATTATTCATATTGCAAAGATTCATATATGAATATTTGCTTTATATTCAATGGACTATCTTGCATAAAATTATTTTTATTCATTATCTTAAATAACCTATACTGTACTCTCTGCAATAGATTTATTTGATTTTTATAAGCTCCTCCTCAAGCAATTATCCTATAATTAATTATACTGTGAAATAGCGCAAAATATATCATTCTGATGATGTCAGTTTTGTTTGAATACATTTTATTTAAAAGAATTATATTTAAAAGGTTATTAATAATATTTGAAAAATGACTTTAATTTCAATGTTTTTTAAAAAGAGTATAGCCGAATAAGCATGTAAAAATGACCTCAACTCGACTTCCCCTGAAACTTTGCTAATTTTTTTGTCTTGTTAAAAAACTAAAATTCTGAATGTTTCAGATCCCTATGGTCAAAATTGGCTTCATAACCTCAAAAAACGTATTTTTCGGTTTTTTTTTGCTATAATTAGGTGAATTCTTTATGGATCTTCAAAATTCGAAATCGAGGTAAAAGAGGACGATAAAACGCATATATTTAGTGACTATATAAAACCTTACGAGTCTCAAACATAACCTAAAAATAAATTTGAAAATTTCAAAATGGCCTGTACATTAACGGTATGAATGCATACTTATTTTTGACTTTTAGAAACTTTACTTTTCATAAAATCCATCATTCATATTTTTTGCAGATTTTTGTATGAATGGTGGAAAGTACCTAAAATATCAAAAAACTGAAAATTTTATAGATTTATAGCATTTTAGAGGCTCTATTGCATTCTGATTATGAAAATAACACCAAATACACGTTCAGCAACCAAAAAAATCTCCAAAATATCGATATTCAGTCGGATTTATATGATATGCATCCGTAAAATACGAGAATAAGCTTAAAAAAATCGTTTTTCGACCAAAAAGACATTTTGCGAAAGATTTATTAATAAATATAAATCTTTCATTGAAAATTTTTGAAATATCTATTAAATCTTTCATCAAATGTTTCAAGATACGTTTTAGAAATATTTCATGTAAGATTTATAAATAATTATAAACAATCCATGAAGTATTTAAAATATTTCAGAAATTTGTAAAATAATATTTTAAGAAATATTTTAGAAATATTTAGAGAATATTTCGTGAAATATTTCATAAATCTTTCAAGAAATCTGTATGAATATTGGGATCTGACATAGACCAGACGCTCTCTGGTGGATAAAATCTGAACGAATAGTAGCATACAAGCAGAAAGCGTTCGTTGATGCGACTTGTATGTTCTTGTATGTCTTGCGTGAAAAGGTTATTATATCACCGATATTTTTGTTATTTTTAACGTATTTTATTATATGTCCTGCTCTGAAAACTTGTTCATCTTTTATAAAATAACGTTTGGTAGGATTAGTATCTGCCCAATAGTACAGAAATATTCATAATTAACAAAAACAGGTACTTGCTCCATATATGACAATGTAAATTGTATACTATGGTACGCCATCTTAGCTTAGACCACGCCCCCATGTCAGATCCCAATACAGTCAACTACCTCGATATTACCGCTCTTTTAATGGCCATACCCCTCCGACAATGCTCGAAGCTGATCTCTTCCATATCTACTAACTCTTGAGCCCTGGAATTCATATCCGACATTTTCTATATGGTCACGAGTTTCTTAAACTTTTATTGATAGGAAAAACATGGATTTGAAGACAAGAATATAAACGTAGGCTGAATTTAAAGCCAAAAAATGTAGTGCTCCCCTTGGCCATAATCAGAGCGTAAGAAACTATTTCTCAATTCGAATAAAACGGTCATTGGTGGGGGTATGTCGATACTTAGAACTTTACCTCCCTGTGTCGGCCCGGTAGGCCATATCGAGGTAGTTGACTTTAGTCACGATATAGTCTTAGAAATATTTTATTATTGTTTTTGAAAGATTTCCTAAATATATTATGTAATATTTCAAATTAATCTTTCGGAATGATGTATGAAATATTTAGGAAATATTTCATGCTATGTGGGAGATATCTTTAAGTGAATTTAATGGTATGAATAATAATTCTTAAATTTGATTTTTAATTTTATCTATATTTAAAAAAATTTTTTTAATCATAAAAAATTACAATATTTTATATTAATAAAGTATAACTTATTCTTTTTATATTTCGTTTCAATCTTCATCACTATCTTCATTAAGGGTATGGTTTGCTACTTTACCGATCGAAATTATATTTTATAAATTACTTTCGAAAATATATCGTGAGTTTTCCTATAGATCACTTCTTAATTCGATGAAGGCACTCTAAAATTACGGAAAAGCGTTACAGATAAAAAAATTTCGTCAATCCCTTTTCTTTCATCTTTTTTTTTGAAATAAGCACTGAAATCTATCAGCAATTACTTTTTCTAAGAGCTAAAAACCGAAATGTTCATAGTTGACAATGCTAATGATGTTTGGTACCCCACTCAATTCTTTTTGTAAATTTTGTTTTATATGTACATTTCACAAATACACTTTTTGAAATAAAAATTTAAGAAACCACAAAAAAAAATAAAATATTGAAAAAAAAGTTGATTTATCAGCTTGATATCTAATTTTCAAATTCAAAGTTCATAAAAAAAAAACCCCTCCTAATAAGTTTTATAAGATAATTTTTTTAACAAATAAATTTTTAACAAAAATGATTGAATTAATGTAGCTTTAGCGCGGACAAGTCATTATATTTGTCTAAATAGTCAATTTAAAGATATATCAATCAGATAAAAAAGCAAAAATCGATTCTAACAACTCCGACATCCTGTTAATGCTACTGCAGAGATAGTGTAGATGGAACACTCCATCATATAACGGCACGGATACGGCACGGCACGGAACAGCACGACCGCTTGAAAAGTTCCGTCATCTGGATCCTCCCTAAGACGGGCAGGAGCTCGTCCGAGTCGAGTATTAACTCGAACTTTTCGAGTTGCTCGAATAAATATAAACTACTCGAATAATTCGAGTTACTCGAAAAAATATAAATACTCGAAAACTCGAGTTAACTGAACAAGACGAGTTATCGACGATCGATACACCACCGCCCCGAGCGGAAACTCGACTTCAGCCAAAAAATAAACTACCGTATCGAGTTACCGAAAAAAACGATTCAAGACGAGTTACTCGAACGAGTCGAGCTACTCGAATGACTCAAGTTACTCGAACGAGTCAAGTTACTCGAATGACTCGAGTTACTCGAACGAGTCGAGTTACTCGAATGGCCCGAGTTACTCGAATGACCCGAGTTACTCGAATCGCCCGAGTTATTCGAACGAATCGAGTTACTCGAATAACTCGAGTTACTCGGATAACTAGAGATACTCGACTAACTAGAAATAAAACACTATATGAATACTAGAAGTAGACTGTTATCTGATAATGTAGAAAAAATAAGTTTTCTTCATTCTAATATTAAGATAATCTAATAAAAAAGCGATTTTCTAATTATTATAATAAAATGTAATATTATTTTGTTTGTTACCCTACTCTTTGGAATAATTAATAATTTTTTCATCTTTCAAATGTTCGATTGAAATAACTCGAGCTATTCGAGTAGCTCGAGTTATTCGAGTAACTCGAGTCATTCGAGTAACTCGGGTCATTCGAGTAGCTCGAGTCATTCGAGTAACTCACATTTTTTCGAGTAGTTCGGATTTTTTCATGCTGTAGCATAATATGAAATATTTTTGCTGGCTAGGCGCATTATTTGGCGATATTTTGGTGGTGCTCGACAAAACATCGCACTGAACAATATAAACAATCTCAGTAAGAAGCTCTTAGAATCCATCAATATGTTTTTGAGATTATTTCAAAGAAATCATAGAAAGAATTGTTTCGAATACGTCAGAAAAATGATAGTTGAGGTCATTTTTAGTCACTATATGCATTTTTTGAGGTTAATTTCATATCTTTCGGCCAAAAATTGTACTGGATAAGATTAAAAATCAGTACCAAAGGAGTTATTGGTCAGTGAATAAATTTTTAAGATTACTTTGAAGATGACGTGGTGAAATTATAGTTTAAGATGGTAATAAAAAGATTACAGGAGTCTTTTTGGTCGAAAAACGATTTTTTTAAGCTTATTCTCGTATTTTACGGATGCATATCATATAAATCCGACTGAATATCGATATTTTGGAGATTTTTTTGGTTGCTGAACGTGTATTTGGTGTTATTTTCATAATCAGAATGCAATAGAGCCTCTAAAATGCTATAAATCTATAAAATTTTCAGTTTTTTGATATTTTAGGTACTTTCCACCATTCATACAAAAATCTGCAAAAAATATGAATGATGGATTTTATGAAAAGTAAAGTTTCTAAAAGTCAAAAATAAGTATGCATTCATACCGTTAATGTACAGACCATTTTGAAATTTTCAAATTTATTTTTAGGTTATGTTTGAGACTCGTAAGGTTTTATATAGTCACTAAATATATGCGTTTTATCGTCCTCTTTTACCTCGATTTCGAATTTTGAAGATCCATAAAGAATTCACCTAATTATAGCAAAAAAAAACCGAAAAATACGTTTTTTGAGGTTATGAAGCCAATTTTGACCATAGGGATCTGAAACATTCAGAATTTTAGTTTTTTGACAAGACAAAAAAATTAGCAAAGTTTCAGGGAAATTCGAGTTAAGGTCATTTTTACATGCTTATTCGGCTATACTCTTTCTACTAACATAATTATTGATTTTCATCAAATTCACCTTGAATATTTTATCTGTTGCCTTTGTAATGATCCTATCTTTAGCCATTAAATTCAGTAATTGTGAAGTCAAATTGCCTGATAATTAATGCAAGCTTTCTAAATATATTTAATATTGATACGTACAAGGAATATTCAAGTAACAATTAAAATATTCATGATTCTTTTAGACTCGCATATTCTATGAATTGCTTATAATTTTATTCGTTTTTTTTAAAGCTTGACATTGTTAGACTTTAGTCAAGTAATACATTATTTTTTAATAAAATTAAGTGACCAATAACTTATAAGTTAAATATCTACTTTTATAAAGACTATTTGGATTGATATTAAGCTCTGACTGGTAAGACAATATTCGATGTATTTTTAAACTCGTTTGCATCAATGAAATTTATGGCCTCATACATTTTTGTTTTGTTATTGGAAATATTATCAATTTACAAATATGGTTTATTACTTCTGTCAATATTTTTTATCTTTACCCATCACTTTGACTAATCGTAAAATCAAATTGCTAACTGACAACCTATGCGTGCCTTGGAAACTCATTAATATGAATATTTATACAGCAGAAATCAATGTATGCATTAGAGTTCAAGTATATGCTTTCCCTATACAATGTTTCTTTTTACAAACTTTATTGGTTTTATTTTTGCAAGAATTGTATATTATCAAATAATAGTTTATTTTAAACTGGAAAATGCCTGTTATATCTTAATTTAAAAATGTAATTTAATAACTCTAAAAACCTGTTATAGATAGATATCAAGATTTCACCATTTTTTTTTAAATTTATGAGTATACATATATTTGTTAAGAAAAAAAATTACGAAGAATAATTTGAAAGAAATCCAATCTTGCATTAATTAAATAAAATTGTTTTTTGAAAATTTCATGAAACTTATCATAAGATATTTTTATTAATAGAAAATCTTTCTTTTGTTATCGTGATACAATAATTCTTTGCACAATTCATCAAAATTAATAAAATTATCTTAACATGGAAATTTTAAAATACATTTTAATAGCAGCGTACTTATCTAATATTAGTTGTAATGTTCTACATAATTTTATACAATTTGTAATTAATTATATGACAGAAGAATTACACGTAAAACGCGTAACAAATCTTGTACTATATCCAGAAATATTTAACTCAAAGATATTGAATTCAATTATGTGAAGAATACTTGAAAATTTTCCAAATTATGTTATATGCACCAAACTAGCAATAGCAGGATATAAATTGAGAAATCAAAAAGATTTACGTCTTATTGCAAAAATGAGGAAAATATCAGAAAATAAAGCATTGAAAATTATGTTTGTTGATTATGATCCTAAAGTATTTGATATCAATTATTTTTTATATTTATTTGAATTTTTGATAAATTATTCGAATACAGGTCATCGACCATATTGTCTTATTTTTTTCACTAAAAACGCAAAAGAATATTTTAATTTTGATATTATCAAGCAAGTATTTACAGTATTATGGAAATACAAATTTTTATTTGTCACTATAATAGAAATTATTGAAATTGATAATATGAATGATATTTTTATACATCAATATAATCCATTTAATAATATCTACAAAACGGAGCTTTTCTCTGAAAACATATCATTGTTCCATGATAAATTAAAAAATCTACATGGATTAAGTTTACGTGCAGGAATACGAATTTTAAGACCTCATAGTAATGTTGAAACTGAAATTTCAAAAGTCTTAGCTCAAGTATTAAATTTTTCTACAGTATTTATTTCGTTTGGCACCTCTTTCAAATGCTGGTACAATTACAGCTTTAGCAGAAAATTGTACTAAAGGTAAAACTGATTACGTGGTAAATTTTGTGCCTCTAAATATTATTGAAATAGAAAACAACATACCACTTGGTTTTATTTTGAAATCCAAAAACACTCTAGATGTCATATTTAAACAATACGGTTATTATGAAGGAAAAAATCTTTCGGATTTGTTTGTCTCCATTACTGTGGTAATATTTGTTACTGCGTTAGTGAGCATGATTACATATTTTTTAAAATTCAACAATAAAATTTGGTCTGTATACAATATAATTATAATATCAACGGGACTTTCTGGAACCCCATTACCAAAAATGACAAAGGAAAGAATATTATTTATATGGTTAATTTGTGTATCAATTATATTTTCAGCGGAGATTTTAGATAGTTTATTTGACCAGTTTAGTCAAAAAAAGTTTTTTATTTTACAAAATCTACAAGATTTAGAGGACTATGATTTTCAAATTATCACTGACAATCGAACAGCAAATTTTTTTCATTTTTTTAGAAGAAAATTACCTAAGAAATCTCAAGTTCTTCGTACACGATATCGATGTAAGGATTTAATGATTAGTGACGATTCACCAATTAATACATGTACTACGAGTTATTTGCGTGGTTTAGTATTCGAAGAGCTTTTTTCGTATCCAAAAAAAGGTTGGATTTTAACAAAGATTGATGAGCCTTTGAGTTCAGAATATACTTTTCTATTTTTAACAAGAAATTCTCCTTATTTCAATCGTTTTAACGAAATTATCAGTCGAATCTTTCAATCAGGCCTCATAGATTTTTGGTACAAACTTAATTTAATTAAATATTTTCATAGACGAAGTGATTTGGATTATAATCAAAAACAAGCATTTCTTGCACGTTCCTTAAAAAGCAATGGCAATCGTGAAATAGTAACACAAGATACACCGTTAATAATGAGGATTTTTTGTATTTTAGCAGCAGGGTTTTCAGTATCATTTTTTGGCTTAGTATTTGAAATAACTTATGCACATTTTCATTTTAAGAAGAATTATAAAATGCCGCAAAAACGAATTTTGATAAAATAGAAATTTATTTTACAATATTTTTTGTATTATTGATTGTACATTTCAAATCAATAAATAAATCAAAATGTATCTTTGAATTTTCATTTGATTACCCGATATTAATATCTATTTGAATATAAAGTCAATGTTTTTATATTTATACGAATAAATGCTTATCTAATCTAATCTCTAATGTTGAATAAAAATTATATTGCTTTACATCAATGGATTATCAAAATAACTATAAGGCTATTTATTATTAAATAAAATTTTCGTATTGAACGAAAACCAATAGTTAATGGCAATAGGGATACCATTGTACTAACAAAGTATTTAGTTAAACAAATCATTTCATCAAAGATTGCATTTAAACGAATTCGCTCTGCTAAATTTATGAAGATATAACACATTATTAATACTTTATCGCAAGTTTTTATTTACATTTAATACTCTATTTTCTTATTTTTTATATTTTCCATGTTTTGATATTTTTTTATCAATGAGTTTAGGTGAAAGCAGGAGTCTTGGGACACTTTTTAGAGTACTTTTTTTGTAACTCGAAATTCGCTGAAATAATGAATTATTTTGGTAGTATAGTGATACTTTTAACCTGTAGTTCTCTTTTCAAAGATTTGATTTCGAAATCCAAAATATCGACATTACTTTCAATTCTTAATCCAAAAGTTTAAAAAATATCTCTATATTACAGTCTTTCATTTTTACTAATAAAAAGCCTAATATAGAGATACTTCGGAAAATTTTAAAATAAATATTAAAAGTTTGAAAAACTACAATGTCGCTAACTATGTAGAAATCATATACCCTATTACACCCCCTTAAAAAATAAAATTTTTCTTGCGTTATTTTAGTATTGGAAAAAATCAGTTTAATATCATGAGACAAATCTGATAAGTCGGGGCAACCATAACAAACTGTTTGCAGAGTCAGGACAAGACTGTAAGCAATATCTTGACAGCTCTATAAGGATTGTCAATTCCGTAAATGATATTACAAATGATTCCGTGATACTATTAACATTTAGAAAACTGTACATAAAAGACATGAATTTAATAAAATTAATAAATAAAAAAAATATTTTTTTCCCACTTAAAAAATGGATATTTATTAAAAAAATAAAATTATAAAATTGCAATGATATTGTTAACTATGAATGATTTTAATAATGTTAATTTTATTATTTATTGTCGATGTTATTATTTCTTTTTAATCTTATTATTTCTTGTTTTTTATTTATTGTTAATTTTTTTATTTGATATAATAAATTAATAAATTCTAATAAAAAAAGAATACTATATAATTTTAATTTTATTATATAAATATAAAAAAACATCTGCACCTAAAAACCCTCATGCATCCTTGCCTGGGATGAAAAGTTTAAGCACCTTGGGAGAGCCTTGCGCGATGACGGCCTTCGGACGATATTTACATCGGGGGATGAAGCGTTTTTAGGAAAGATTACAAAAATTTTTATCGAAAAATATAGTATACAATATATAGATTAAATATTAAAAGTATAGAAGAATCAGTTATACATAAAAGTTTGATACATGCCAATTATTTCTGTACACAATTTTTATTAGAATAAAATAATTTATTGTAAATTCTTTATTGTAATTAAGTAATTATTCGTTTGACTTGACAAAAAATATCTTGTCCAACAATAAAAAACTTTTTAAAGACTGGGAGGTGAATTAGGACATAGTTTTTAAAAATATATCATGAACTATTATAATTTTACTAAAAAATAGTATATCCCAATTATGAAGTGATGAAAAACAATATGAAAATGTAAAAAAAATAATATTACGATATGCTATAACTACTATTTCAAAAGGATTCTAGCTCAGCTTTCATTTTAAAAAAGTTTCAAGCTTCTAGCTATCAATGCTAAAGAACTATATGCGCTTAAAAATCTAGTAACTTTTTAGTGATTTTCTTTAATTGCCTGCAACTAGTGAAATATTGAGCATTTATGACTATAACTTTAACGTTTTCCATATTTTGTCATCTGAAAATTTATCCCAAAGTATAAGCAAAATCCGTGATCCGGATTTGTGATACTCTCCTAGTAAGTAGTCCTGCAAACTTAGTTAGGACGGGTATCAATCCTTAAATGGTCACCAATACTTGCACAATTACAAATAGTTTGGCAAGTACCAATATACTTAAACACCCATACTTGAACAAATATTGATGATACCTTATAACACAGATAGTAATAGTACATTACGCAATGAGTGCGTAAAATATGTGATTAAGTAATCACACGAGTCGAGTTTGTCAAAAATGAGACAAATGAGACAAATGCGATGATCACTTTACGCATTAGTTGCGTATATTATTTTTTCTAACAAGTGCGCAAAATTCTAAAAAAGACAAACTTGCGTCTGTGATAGCATGCACAATCTTGTTCGAAGGTTATCAAGATTGTAAGAGGTAGCCGAGGTCGGGGCGCAGGATGGGGTCCAGGGGTGGAGCCCCGGTGGGGTGCAGGGGGCAAAACCCCGCTGGGGGTTTGGGGGCAGTGTCCCCGCCTTCAAAAAAGTAAATAATATTTCTAATACAAAAATACAATTAATAAAACAATTAAATTAAAATTCAATGAAAATATATTATTAAAATAATAAATTAATTTAAAACAATAAATAAGAAATTATTTAAATAATTGATTCGAATAATTTAGAGTGTGTGTATGTGTGTGTGTGTGTGTGTATGCATTTCACAGATTTCACTCTTCAAAGTTAACAGTGTATTATTATTCGAATAAAAAATTCGAATATTCAAATTACAAATACTTTATTATTTATTATTCGAATAGTTCCACCTCTAATGCGTAGAAGAGAGTTCACGTATCGTAAAAAAAATTGTACATAGCACTTTAAAAGAGCACCACAAGAGCTTTCAAATGAGATGTATAAATGTCTGTTATGATGTATAGTTCCTGAAATATAACACTTTAAAAATTAATAGTACATTTTGTAACGGGTATGAAAAGGCTTTTTATTTAC
Organism: Anastatus disparis; assembly: GCA_017163975.1. Lineage (NCBI taxonomy): Eukaryota > Metazoa > Arthropoda > Insecta > Hymenoptera > Eupelmidae > Anastatus > Anastatus disparis. Next base: position 186,830 of record JAFFSR010000313.1, read on the forward strand.
GAAACGAGAAGTTTATGGCCCGAGCCGAAGGCGAGGGTCATAACGAGTTTCGTAAAAAAGCCTTTTCATACCAGTTGCAAACCGTATTTTTTGCCATGAGAGCCAAGAGAGAGCAACGAAGTTGCGATTTTGGGGTTAGAATGGCGAAAAAACATTTTCTTTAGATGAAATCATTTTACGCACGCTGAAATCATTTTACGCACGCCAAACAAATGCGTCTTATAATATGATATTTTATGTAAGCAAATGAGTACATGAAATCGAATTTTGCGCACGCCGTCAGAAAAAAATATTTAGTCTGGTCTAATTACTTAATCAGATATTGATACCTTGAGACGGGGACCAATATTTAGATAAATATTAATACTGTAATAATTATAACTATTTGAGTTAATACCATGTCTAGTGTAATAGTCTAAGGTCTGAATACTTAGACAAATAACACGTATAATACACTCAAATATGTATCAATTAATCGACAATTTCCAATAACCCAATGAACCAAAAATCTCTTAGTGTTCGTACCTCTGGATCACGTATACATGTAATCATGCCGTATTCTGCTATATTATTATGATCTGTCGATTAAGCGGTATTTGTTTAGATATTGGTAATTATTTGAGTATTAGTACCGTCTACGTATTGGTACCCGTCAAAGTATTGATAACTTTCTTTGTATTGGTAGGTGATTATGTACATTTTGATTTCTATCCAAATATTCGTGCCAGTCCAAATATATATTAGATCCTGCATAAGGGTCTGAATATGGTATCTTGCTAATTTTTTTATCATTTTCGTCAATCGGTTATTTTTTTATCTTTCAACTCCTCTATCTTATAAATTAATCTTAAATTGTTTTTATAGTATCGACCAGTTATATGATTTCTGAAATACATTGAATAAATTTAAATAAATAAATATTCTTTAAAATTCCATCGATTCTATTTGCAATCCTACTGATTTTGTTTTAATACACATAAAGATTTTATTAATTTAGATGGTCATTATAATCATTTCGAAAGCTAAAAATCAAAGAGTGATTTAAAACTGAATGAATTGTATTTCAATATTTTACTATATAATAAATATAGTCTAATTGTTATAAATGATTTATGAAAGTTTAAACGAGACAACAATGAAAAATTTATAAAAATGTGAAAGCACTTTAAATGTTTAAGAATAAAATTAAATATGGTCATATCTTTTATTATTACCGTAAAGTGGGGATCAACTAATAGTATATATTTTTAATACATAAGCGTTATACAGAAATGAAAAAGAAAGAAAGTGTACAAACTGCGATCATTCTAAACGGAAGCTCGTTTCCGCTTCACAGCTCCGTGAGCTAGCGCATAACAAAGAGCATGAGAATCCTATCAGCCCTTTTTGTACACTAAAAAAAAATTTTATACAGCATATATACACGTAGTAATATTAAAAAATAAAATTGATTAATTTTTTCAACAAAAGCAAGTTTTATATAGTGAAAATTGTAAAATGACTATTTTCTTACAGTTTTAAATAAGACACAAATTCTTCAATTAAAATAAATTACATTGATGATAAAGAAATAAATAAGAATCATTTTATTTTCACTAAATTGATGAAATTAATCATATTTTAGTAAGCTAAAATCATATATTTCTTAAATATCTATAATAAAATAATAAATTTTCTTACAGAAACTTTGTATAATTAACTTTCTTCACGAAAAAATACCTTACTCAGGTATTGTTTTTTCACTGTCATGATACTTTGATTATACAAAAAAATTTATTCAGAGTACAAAATAAGAAAAAAGGATGGTAGTTTTTTAGTTAAGTTTAAAATAATTATAATTCTGACATCTCTTTTCTTAAACATTAAACATTATGCAGTTTTCGATAAGAAAAAGCATTAAAATAAAATATAAAAAAATTATTACAGCTTACAATGACGTGTGCAAGACAAGTTGCCGGGTATGCAGGCGTATTTCCTTGCGCGTGTCCACGAATTCTTTTATAGGGAAAGCCATAATAGAACGTTATTTACATTGAAATACTCCCACGTGTGTGTATACGTCCAAAGCAACGAGGATGCGCTCGTCATGCGTGCGTGAGTACGCACAAACCATAGGCCAATGTGTTACGTGTATAGTGTATACAACATATAAGGAGCGATTGTCACTGCGTAGACAAAGGTATTAAAAAAATTAATCCTTACTTTGAGCGAAATTAATTTACGGACATTCGTAAAGATGAAGATAAAAGGTTATAAGAGTAACTAAATAGTAAAAATATTTTAAACAATTCTTGAGAATTATTATTTTATTTGAAGACTGCAGTTCATGGTATGCAAGACGATGAGCGCTTAACATAGAAAAAAAGCTGTGTTTAGTATTCATCAAGTGCGTGTGCACGTGCTTAAACGTTAACGGACTTATACAGTTTCAAATGCATTTGTTTGAAAATTAAAATTTTCTTTTTCCTGACGACGATGCATCGTTTAACATTTTACTTTAATTTTTCAAATTAAACATTTAAGAAATATTCTAGAAATTCTATTCTTTACTCTTCTTAATATGGAATAAAAAATCCAATTATACGTAACTTTTAAGATAGTTCAAACTTTCTTTTCCGCATTAGTATAATTTAAATAATAGTAAGATGTTGAAATCAAATTACGATTTAACTAAAATTTATAATTGTTTGATTGTAAGAAATAAAAAGTCAGATAGTATTAAATAAACAAAAATAGTTAAATATAATTGAAGAAAGGAAAGTGTAAAGACATTAAGTGCAATATTTCTTTGAACAACTTGTTGAATATGCATAGTGAAGGTGTATCTTACATAAATATAATACCAAAGGTCATCCGCCTCGAGTTTTTATTTTCCTGGATCAAAAATAGGAAGTTTGTCAAATTAAACGTCAAATATATAAAATTAAAGATTTTGACCTAATAAAAAAATGAAAATTTACAATAAATTCTAACCTTGTTTAAATTTTTTTATAAATTAACAGTTATTCTTCTTTTGAGAAACTAAACTTTCGTGAATTACAGTAAAATTTAAAATTATTTATCCTGAATACCTGTTCGGGAAAAAAGTCAAACGGATAAATTTTCACTATTTCTACAATTTTTTACGATTCTTACAAAGGAATCGTCTAAACGACTTTCACAAATAGCTAAAAAATCCCGTAAAAACACGAAAAGTTTTCGAGCTCGCAAGACTGCAAAATCTATCTGGTTGTTTTTTTTTTTACAAAATTATCTCGATAGTTTTGAATCGAGTTCAAGATCATAATAATATTTAATTTTTCCATTTTTAAAAAAAGTATTAAGAAAAACTTCTTTTGATTATTTAAAATTGAAATTTAATGATTTTAATGAGGAATCCGTATAATCATTAAAGTATAAATTATATAAAAAAATAAAATAAATATTCCCTTATGTACATACTATGCCATGACAACAAAAACAACCGCTAGGTATAAGAAAAACCACAGAGTACGCGATAGATTGCGCACGCAATGAAACCGATCGGAGCGTGTCGAATTCGCGAGGACAACGCGTATTATAAAGGTACTGCAGTCAAATATATTCAAGGCCCGTGTACAGCCCAAAACCTTTCCTCTTGCATCTGCAAATAAAATAAGGTAAAATAAAAGGAGAAAAAAAAGAAGAAAAGAAAAGATAAAAAAAAGGTGAAAAGCGCCGATATTTTAAGCGGTAAAAGAGCTCTTTCTCTTCTAGTTTTTTAGTCTTTGTCGAGGAAGAGCCGTGTTCTCGTATAGAGCCTTTTTCTTTTCTCTCTCTCGGTCTCACTTGCAGGTTTGTTTAATTTGAGGTAGGGATCCGTTGGTAGCTCATAAGCAAGATTGTAGGTCATATTGAAAAGAGTGGGGTATCCCTGGGTTGTATGTACCGTACAGCACGGCCTTATGTTTGTTACTACTATACGGCACAAACACACAGCGTAAACCTAACTGGACAGCCAGACCGCAAACCCAGGCCAGGCACCACTCCGCCGCCACCACTTGCCAATCTCTTTCTCTCCTGTAGTATTATATTCATGCGGTTCTCTCTCTCTCTCTCTCTCTCTCTCTCTCTCTCTCTCTTTCTCTCTCATTTTTTTAAACGTTGTACGACTTGAAAGTGTATGTATATTCTGCTAGCTGCTAGTGTTTTACAGGGACTCCTGCCGTACAGGTAGATCTCTCTCGCGTCAACTTTATATACAATCTATTTAAATTCATTCTATAAGCATTTACATTGGCCTTCATAAGGATTGCATCTTATTGTTTTTTTCCCCTAGTGCCTATTTAAAAAGGGTGCGCGCATGCGCAGAAAATCTTTGATCGATAACGATAAGAAGTATTAAAAGTTCATTAAGATTTGCCGGTTTTCGTGCGTCTCTGTGTATTTTTTTTTTAACTTTTGTGACTTTTAATTGACAGTTAAAGCGATTACAACTTAAGTGCGATTAAAGTGCGTGAATGAACGAGCTGAAAAGTAGTGCTTCGATCAAGCAGAGAAAAAAGGATGTGATCATATTTTTTTCATCGAGCCGGATATCTTCCGTGAAAGGTTGAAGAATAAAGAAGGTTATACAGTTTGAAGAAAAGAAAAATCAGTGGAAGAACAGAAAAGAATCGCTTTAAATCTCGTCGACATGTCGACAAGCTCGATTTTCTACAAGGATAAGTTCTCGGTGAGTAAATACTTTATATGTGTTTTATATATGTACGACAATTTCACCTTTATTCCAGTTTTTAAAAAGTTGCTCGGACTGCATGTTTAGGAATCCTGTACGGAGAAACTCTATTCTTTTATTATCTGCTGAAAGAATGGAAAAAAGAGCGATAATGGCAATTAATAAATGTTTGTTATTTGTTAATTATGGATACACGAGTGATTATCGGAATCGAGGGAAAAAAAAGAGAAAAAAATATGCTTGTTGCGCTTAAAAGGTAATATTGATGTTTTATTTTTTTTTTATTTATTGCAATGCGGCCCGGAAAGTATAATCCGTGCCCCGTTTTATTGCGCTCTAATTATGCGTGTTGGCAATAGCGTCAAGCATGTATATATATTGGCCGGAAGTAGCATGTAGTAACTAAAAATTCCTGTTTAAAAGGGAGATTACATGTACTCGTGAGAATAGCGCCAAAGGTTGCCGAGTTTCTTTCCGACGATTTTATTTTTTCTTTTATTTTTTTTATGCTTCGATGCACTAGGTGTCCTTTGATATGGACTTGTAAGTAAGAATTTTACTTTATTATGTTTCTTCGTACGAACTTTTTGCTTTATATATCAAAGACGAGTGTTTAATATTATTTAGAATTTTTCTAATGATCGGTGAAATAATAATATTTCTTTAACGAAGTTCAAGTAACATAAAATAATATTAAAATTTTGTTATTTTTATAAACAGGTGAGATGTAATATGTTAAAAATATCAATTTCTTTTTCTATAAAAAATTTTAATTCTAGGTATAAAATTACGAAAATCATTCTTTATTGAAGTGAAAAAGCAAATCGATAGACGGAATAAATTTTTATATTTGACACTGTATTCGTCCTGTTATTAAAATTAAAATATTCTATTCCATTATACATGCACAGTATTGATATTATCGTTATATAAAGATATTGATTTCTACGAAAGTCATCGATTACTGCCTGAAAAGCTAGGTTGATTAGAAAACAATGACTAACAAACGTTTAAAGCGATGATCTAAAAGTTAATTAAATTATAATTTTTAAATTACTTGAAATAGTAAAAATTTCATATAAAATAAGCAAATGCATTTTATTATTTTCCGAATAGAAAAAATCGCGAAAGCCAAAAATTCATCTGAAAAAAGTATTTAAATATAATATTAGTGTACGGTCGATGTAAAAGATGTCAGGCGCTAGAATTTTTTCATCAATGCGAATTTTCTACTGAATGAATCGATTATCTGGTAATATTAAATCTATCAAACTTGTAAGGAAAAAAAATATTTATTCGATAAAAAATGCACATAGTCATTATACATATTCATCAACCTGTTGTTTAAAATACTCAATAAAACGTTTTAAACTCAAATTAAAAAGTTTTGTTATCTAGTTTAATGTGTTCTAATGTTTTGACCAATATAGAATTATTTTATCGACCTGGAACCATTAGTCTTTCTTTCAATAATTTTTTTAGCTATTTATATTTGAAAGTTAAGGACTCGATTTGAGATCGTCAGTGTTCCATTCGGTAGAGCGATGGATTCAAAATCTCGAGAGTACGAGTTCGAATCCCGCTTTCGGCAGCCGATTGATACTAGCACTATTTACTAGATACTAGATACCAGACCACACGTTACATGCGCTATTTTCACAAAGATACTGAAACGACCTCCGTTGCTAATTAACATTAAAATGATAGCATAAATATAGCGACTTTAAATAAATTGAAAAAAAAAAAAAATTCTGATTTCATTTATATCCAAAAAAGGTTATACAAAAATAGAAAAAATATTTTGTAAATTAAATTAAAATAGATAATTTATATCAAAAAGAAAAAAATTTTTTTTAACTGCAGATTAAATTTTTGCACATATTTTTTAATTAGTAAAATTTGGTCATTTTTTTATTACAAAAATTAGTTTGAGCGTTAACACATTTTTAACTTTCAGTGCTTTATTGCCTGAGTTAATTTGCAATAAATGACACACTGATGAAAAAAAATTGTCGATACTTATAAGTCATCAATTTGTTATTTTATGCAAAAACTCGGAAACATTATTAAATTATCAAGTTATTAAACGCACATTATCAAAGTTATAATTTTAATTGAAACTGTCCTTTTAGATTGCTAATAAGTCGCAGCAATTAAACTTTCACTCTTTACATAATTTTGATGTATTAAATAGTCATCTACGAAATGAAATATATCCTGAATGTAAAACTATTATATCAGTAAGTCATTCAGGAAGTGAAATTAATATTTTTTAATATACATTACATTTATGTTATAAATGTTATATTGATTAAGGAAGCAGGAATAGCATTATTTGGAATTTTTTTTAAACCTTTCAACGCTTGGTAGACATTTCTTAATTCTATATTTTCGTCAGCTCATAAATTATAATGTTTTTCATTAATTTTAACATAATTCATAAATTCGTAATTTGAGATGGCTGAATGGTATATCTACGTATAAATTAGTTTGGTAAAGAAAACCTTAAATATTTTTTTGTTTATTATTAAAGCTCTGCATGTAGATTAATTGTTTTTAAATATATCAATGCAATAAATTTTAAAGTTACTTCGATAAAATGCTTTAAAGAGTAAAAAATAATTCTTTTTTCACTCGATTGAACGATTTCAGCAAATCAAAAGTAAAAGTATATTGAAAGTTTTAGCCAGTTTCAAAGTCTATGAACGCATCTTTTCATTTGGTGAAATTATTGAGGCAAGTGAAAATCTGTTAATTAAAAATATACTTTTTCATTTTCATTTAAACTTCGTTCAATTTCTTTTTTTTAAATTTTTTTCTTTATTCTTACTTTGTTAAAAAAATTTACCATACAAAGATATTCTATATTAATAAAAAATTTTTTTTGTTATAAATTATTGAATATTCAATTGATTTTTATTAAGATTTTATGTTATTAATTAGGTGTAGCGTTCAGCACGCCATGAAAATTATTAAAATTAGTACAATAATTTTAAGACTATTGATGTTTCTAAATAAAAAAAAATCAAATTTTAAAAACTTTTTTACAGAATTTGGTATTTGTTGTGTCTGACAATGTTCGGCTGTAACTACTAGGCTCGCCCGTTTCTCGAAAAAATGCTTGAAATCAACATTTCCGCGTACACGTTGCGAAAATAATAAGTCGTTTAAAACTTTGCACATAATAGATTGCGCTGACTAAACAACGGATTATCACCGACATTGAGATACACAGCAGCCGCACGAGGATTTCACCTTTTGGCGAGCGGCGCAAATGTATATGATATTAACTTTAATTGAGATGTCGACCGACACATGCAAGTCAAACAGTTCGAGCCACACACAATGAGCAATCACTCTTCGGAGAGAAAAATTTTATCGATTGAAAATTGACTTAAATAATAGGTCAATAACTTTTAGATAATTCTACGTGTGTTCTTGAGTTATAGAAAAGTAATCTTCGGCATTCTCATTTCTAAGCAATGAATATAAACCTTTAAGCCTCCCCCTCTTTGAGCTGTTTGACTATTTTAATGTAAGTGTATTTTAGGTGAAATACACCTTGAAATAGTCAACAGCACCTAAAAGAACGGGAGCAAAATTTGTTTTACCATATTCATTATGAAAAGAGAAGATCGAAAGAAACAAGTCAGAACACACGTAAAAATATGAAAAGTATCATTTTGACGTATAAAAATATGCCAATACCATTTTCAATTAATATCAAATTTATACGATCACTCGACAAGAGCCCTTATTGAAATATGCCACCCGAACGATATAGACTTTCAATGTTGTCAGGTCGACATCTCAAATTAAAAGTTCGAGATATCCCCATATATATCTAAAAACGTTTGCTCTCTGCTCTCCGATTGCGCTAAAACTTTCTAAAGCACTCTCTGTATGTATATATATACACTGTTACCCGGGCGACAAGATTTTTCTGCATCATATTCGCTATGCGCTCTGCTCGAGAAAGCGCCTGCCTTTCTTTGTTTATATACATTCTGACTTGTTTTTAAATACACAAGCATACACGTTTGTGAACGATTTACTGGCTATACCTGTATTACTTTGGTCAGACAATTTTTCTAGTTTTATTAATTTTACAAAATAGGAAATAACATCGTCATGTGTCTTTAATAATTAAACAGCAAGATATTAAGTCTCTCCTTTAGTTTATTTTTCATTCACACAAATAGTGTAAGTAACCAATGGTGATAGCAATAATCAAATGGTGTGAAATTTAATGATATAGGAATACGATGTAATAGATATATCTGAACGACTCGCAAAATGTTAAGCTGAATTGTCAGCACAGTATAAGAAAATGCATTAATATACATAAGGATTAAATTAAACATCAAAGACGACCGATTTTAGTATCAAGTCTTTAAAATTGTTCAATGCGTACATAGGTACTAATTGAAGTACAATTTAGAAAATTTGCTAATGATACATTTTGCCCACACCCTGCCAAATGCAAAATTAAACTTTTTATTTTAATTTTGGCCTTTCCTTTAGATCTTATCAATCCCTGTTTATTATATAATTGTCGCATATATAATTTAAGATTCTAGTCAGATTATACAATCATTAAAAAGCACAGCCTAGCGAAAGACATTACTCATACCAGTTTATCCTGCAACGACGATGATGGTTAGTTAACTGATGTTGAAGTCGTTGATTTATTTGTTAACCTTACCAAATATGTGAAGGGTGTTTGTAACGGTAATGCTAAAACAGCTAGGTACATTTGTCAGCAAACCACTGCTTTTCTAATGAATTGTCTCGATAACGACGAATACAAGATCTAAGTCCATTTTCTATGATCTATTGGATTGAGAAAGATCTTTAAGACTTTTATCGCCATGATAATAACGTTTAAATGAAATACAAGACGTTCACTCAGAGATTGCGACTAAATCCACTTTTTGATAATATTTTTTAATCATACGTTATACAATAAATTATGACAAATATATAACGAATCTTTTGTACTTTTCAAAGTTTATTCAAGTACTGACATAATTCTTATCTTACCTTAGGTTTACAAGATTTTTAAACTTTTTATACGTTAATATATTTTTACAAACAAAAAGTCATTTTAGCGAACCCATTAGGTATGGTATTATACATATTGAATAGCCGACAAAAACCAGGAAATGGTTCTAGAGTTGCAATTCCAAGTCACGTATACAATGTAGAGCTTAAATTGTGCATTGTTTTTCTGTTCCGTTGGTATGACTTTCATTAGCGGGATGTTTGTATGATTACACTGTCGATTTGCTCTTCAGCCTCCGGGTCTGCATTAAAAGTTAGGAAATGGAAATTTTCCAACGTCAGGTTGAAATTGTTAGAAAGTGTTATTGTCATTACTTAAGAAAGAAAATATTTTACTTAATAATAATTTTATATTCTGTTTATTATTAAGAAAAAAATCAAATCAAAGGTTATTGTACAATTACAAAACGTATAAATGCAATAAATGAAGTGTGATTTTGTTGATTTTTTTATTTGTTTATAAAAAATTCAATATTAAACAATATTTATATTTATAGACATACTTCAAAAAATAAACACATTAATTATAATATTCATTGTATACAATATAATATTTTGCTTTCGTTTAGAGAAAACTGATGACAAAAAAAAATATTTTTTTAAATAACATTACAAAAGTATACTTTGAGAAATTTTTAATCAAAATACATTATTTTTAGAAAATGAGCGTGCACGTGTGTTATCTTTATATATTTTGAAAATGGGTTGACCTATTCTTACACAATACAGTTAATTTTTTTTCAAAAGATGACGACTAAATCGTATATTTTTATTTTAGTGGAAGTGTTTTTAATTTCTATTTTCATATTAAGTAGAAGTATAAATATCAGTTTTGTTAAATAAATGCAAATAAATATTAAATAATTTTTTTCTGTCACTTCCAGTAAAAAGATTTTGGATAGCTATGATGATCTTTATTTTGAATCTTTAATAATTAGTCTAAAAATGTTGGATTATTGATTTGCAAAAAAGAAAACTTAATATGAACACATGAAATGAAAACGATGAACGATACTAAGAAATAAATAATACATTGGATTTAAGGAAACGTATGAACTACTGGCGCCTAGATTGAAAAAAAGAATTTTTTAGAGAAAGATACAAAAATGCCGGACAGAAATTTAGATACTATTTTACTCAAGTCAAATCTTTGGTAAAATACTATCTAGCGAAATATATTTTGCCACAGCATTGCTGGACTAATCAATAGTTTTGGAAATTGTGTTTATAAGTCGGAAGAGAGATATTTCTTAACGATTGATCTATTTACAGTTTTGAGATTATAGTATTTCATAATATAAACACTCTAGCTCCTATAGTTCACTCTATAATTTTTAAGCAATTTTTCCAAAATGTCAAAATTCTTCATGTTCACTGCATGAGCCTCTAAATCACATTCTACTTGCCAGAAGTCTGCCATGGAGCTTCTGCAAGTATTTGCTGCAATCTTCTGACTACAGTACTATAACAGAACCATGCATGTTCTGGACACTCGCGTTTACGTCAGATTGAGCGTCAGAGGAGAGTGGAAACATAAAAGAACCTTACTTTTTATGTCTCCTTGATAGTACAGATAGAGCTTATCACTACATCCAGAAGAAATAGCCAAAACGATAGACTTCGCTATCTAGATTTTCAAATGCCATTAAATCATTTGTTGTTGGTGTACCGAAAATCATAATATCATCATTACATCTTTTAAATACACAATAATGCACAAATTCTTTAAAATCAATGATGTCAAATTTTCAATGGGTCATATATTTGGAAACTATTTAAAGATGTCTATAACGTGAAGTTTTAAAAGAGTTCCTAGAAAGTGAAAAATTTTAGTACAAGAAATTGATAGGTAATACCAAGGCGACTATCAAATCAAATACCATAAACGAAGTAAAAACCAATAAAATTTTCAATAATTTTCTGATTTTTTTCTTTTTTAACTAGGAAACAAAAAACTACACCCATGTAGTTGTCTCTGAAGTTTGGTTGAATGTATCACACCACCACCTTTTCTTTTAGAGTGTTATCATGTTTTGATATTCGCGCGCTTATGATTGTACTTTTTGCTGCAACATAATACAGCGAAAGAATAGTTCACCCAGAAGACAACACACAAAATAATTAGCACATACATCAAATCACTACTTATTTCAGATCAAAATCGTCCACGCGGACTATCACATTGCAACGGTACTTACTCTTTACTTTTGATTAGCTTAAAAAAATCATCGAGAATATCACTTTTAGTCTCTTGAAAAATACCTTCCTCTCCATTCACAGATAAAAAAATCTCGCCTTCATCTTTTGCTTTCATATTTTTTTATCAAATATATCACGAATGCGCCTATAATGTATTATTATAAATGTTTGAGAAATAATGAAAAAATAACGCTCATGTTTATTGATTTTAAAAAAATGATCTCTATGAAATTTATCTTAAATACCTCATATTAATTTTGTAAAATATTTTTATTCATGCCTATTAATTTCAATGATCGTAAAATTAAATTGCTAATTGACAACTAATGCGTGCTTTGAAAACTTATTATACATACTTACTATGAATATTTCCACCCATCGTTAACGATATTTTTCCGAACGTGTACCACAAATGGCATCGTCGTACGTTTTATCACAGACGTAAGAAAACTTAAAATTATGCATCGAGTATTGCATGACAGTTGATTGATTACTGTATAGCATGATGTATGCGTCTTTAAAATTTTTAAAGGATATCAGTATTAACCAATAATATTCTGAGCTGCATCTAAGAAATAATCTGAGTCTGTGAATTCTTTCTCTTGCATTCAAATCTCTTTAATAACTTCAAAAAAGCATGCATTAGGCTAGTTAGTAGTGAAGTAATCATGATACGAAACTTTATATCTAATTTGCAGTCTTTTTATGTTGATCTAAAATATAAGACGTTAACATTTGACGTAAATGTTTGGAAAAATATACTTAACGGTGGATATAGAATACAAATTTCTAATACGAATAAATTAATAATTCATAATAAATTCATTATAAATACATGATTTAAATGTCATTTTCAAATGGGATTCTAAATTTTTTAATTCCTCTTATTTTAAAAAGTTCAGTAAAAATTACGATTAGATTTTTTCAATTGCGTAAAAAATTGTTTTTAGTTGTAGGGAGAAAAATAATATCACGTAAACAAATTTCTTTCAGGTAAAAACTTATTCTCTAAAGTTGACTGTATATTATTAACTGTAAATCTCGAATAAGTAAATAGTCGTGTAGTTTTGAATTTTCATTTGATATTAACATGTATGATAAATACAAAAAAAATTTTATGAAATGAATTAAAGCTGTTTTCAATATATATATGAATAATTTATTATTTATATAATATTCTACTAAATTGTTTATTTATCAAAAACGAAATTTTCAGATCTTATTATAAAATTAAATCCTTAACGTTTGTATTGGAATTTTGTTAGACTTATGATTTTAAATTTTGAGTAACGTATTAATGAAATTTCCGATTTATTAATGAAAAGGATGTTTTTCACATTTTTCGAAATTCGTAGTATCAGAGATGATATTTGAATAAATTGCTCAGTTGTAAACTTTTATATTTGTCAATTTATTAATGTAACAACGAATATTTGACTACATTTAAGATGTTTAATAAAAAAATTTAAATTTATGATAATTACCTAATTAAAAAATGAAATATCCTAGTTTTTCTCTTTTCTGATCACAAATTTTTAGTTGCATTAATAATAATTCGATTTTCTATGTTGTATGGACATATCGATAAATCGATATGACCATTTAAATAATTAATTGACTAACTCTTTACGTTCTATACACGATTTTTCCTTACCATTTGTTATTCCAAGTTGTTTATTTATTTAATATTTACTAAGCAATATGTATACAACAACTTTACCACCAAAGATCAGAATATATTAATTAAAATCAGATTGTTTATATACACGAAGTTCCAAAATTAAATAGGTCAAGATGGAAAACTACAATAATTAAAAAATCTATAATTGCATTTACTATTTTGAAAAATACGTGTTAAATTTTAAAATTAGCGAATGAAAAAATCGCGTCTCTATAAAATCGAACGACTAGTTTAGATCGATTTAAACATAAGTTTATTCGAACTGAAAGTAGATTGCTGTTTATGAATATGTTAAATTATGTTATTTAAATTTATTTTAAATTATTTACATACATTAATTCATTATATATAACGGAAAATTTTTTGCCAGGTGTAAAAAATCATTCACCAATAATTCAACCATCAAAATGGTTCCTGATATACTAAATCAAGTTGAAATTCAACTTAAAGACTTATTTCATATTTTTAATAAAAGAATTTGGAATTTTTAATGTTGTTGTTCGATATTTAACAATATTTTTAATTTGATGCAAGCAAATAATTCATCATAATTTACTGTTTTTGAATGAACATAAATTTTAAATAGCTAGTAATAATACTAAGATTATAAAATATTTTAAATAAATTTCAGTTTTCTATTTTTTTGAAAAAAATTTCTTAATGCAGTTTCAAAGTTTGGTTCAGTATATTAATATTACTATACAATATGTTACTACACAATAATAATTTTAAATAAAAATTAAATTTTTAGTGAATTTCAATGAAAATATTAATCTATTATTAGTCGATTGATGAAAGATAATTTAAACTTTTGATGCATCAAACACTTTCTTTATTACATAAAAAATTAAAATTTTGAACAATTTATAAATCACGAAATAAGTTTAAAATAAAACAACTTAAATTGTAAAAACATCAGCTGTGTTATATCAATTATTTCTTTATTTTATGAACAAAATTTTCATTATATGATATAACTATAATGATTATACGTATATCGTTAAACTTTAATACAGAATATTAATATATTTTATAAATTTTAAAAATAAACTTTTACATCGAAGCAATGACATGGGCATTATGAATTATAAATTTCATTCGAGTTTATCAACATTTGACTACATGTAAAGAAAAAAAAAGAAAAAAAAAAAAAAAATGTAAAATTCGAGTACACGAAAGTCAACGACATATTCCTCTCCCTCGCATTTAGCGTTACATAAATGCAAAACCTCCTAGCACCAAGCTTCGCGAATAACTTTTATTCCAGCCGGTAAAAAGCGCGCGCTTACACTTTCGAAATAAAAAAAAAAGAAAGATATAAGGAGGAAAACGCATTGATCGTGCCTTAGAAAGTCATACATATAGCTATGCACTACATCTATTCTTATCTATTCATCCCGAACGGTTATGCTTGCACGCTTGTATAAATATAAATATATATATATATATATATATATATATATAAACGCAGAAAAGAAAAACTTGGTGCACTCTTTTTTCGCAAAGACAAACGCTTGCGTTACGTTTATAACGTTAAATAAACGTGTGTTATATATACATTGAGCAAGTATTTTGTTTTGTATATAATGCGAGCCCGGACAATCGCGACCGCACGCGATCGGCCCGTTTTCATTCTTCTCTTCTCATTGTCGACGCTTTTTTTCTTCTTCTATAAGTCGCTCGCTTTCTCAAATCTAGCGTACGAATGGATATATAAAGTTGCTTTTTTTTTCTGTGTGAACGTTACACATATATCTACATAAAAGCAGGTCATGCTCTCTTACGGCGGGAAAAACGGAACCGGAAAAATCGTTCGTTTACCTTAGAAATCGATCAATGTCGTAGGTTTATCGTCGTACACGTATATTGTCGTACAATTATTTGTTTTCCAATGTTTTCTTAAATTTTTAAAATTAATTAGTCTTAAATTTTAACTAAAAATTCATGTTATCTAAATGTTTTTACAATCGTGTCAACAATATAGTTTTTGACACTTTCGTAACTTCCGTTGATTTATCTTTTTTTTATATTTTTGACTAAATATTTTACATGTGAAAGGATCATTTTGATTTTTGAATAGTACCATTTCGTTATAAATGTAACATATTATCTATATTTATTGTTGAAATAAGAAAAAAAACATTTTATCTACATTGATATTTTTTGGGTTACAATAATCACTCAATATTGTTATATGTCAAAAAGTTCTTTGAAAAGAAATATCATGAAAAATTTTCTGTAAGAGAGCAATTCAATTTTAACATCTTTCACATAAAAAAAAATAAGTATATAGTATTTTTAATATTTTTTATTCTTCAATCAATTTTACTTAAATTTCATAAAAAACTATTTCTAATAATAAAATGTTAAAAGTTTCTATATTTTTTTTAATTCCTTAAATTTTTTACTAAAGACTAAAAGTAAAAGTATAATAAATTAAATATAGTATAGATAAAATTTCGAGATTACAAAGTATAATTTATTTTTGTTAATTGATATAAATGTAAATTTCCTAGTGAAACTAAAACAACCGCGTCCAGTAAAAATGTTAAAATGATATATTCGTAAACTCGATGTTGCAAAAAAAAAAAAATATTAAAATTCAAACAGAAATTTTAGAGCCGCACGTTGTTTTTAATTGAAGCGGAAGTGTATCGTTATATACGAAAAAACGTCACAATATCAATTTATACGTTATCTCTTACACGAATGAAGTTCGGGTATTGTTTGAAACTGCGTTATAAAAAAAAAAAAAGTTGTACGTAGACATTAATTATCACATCGCTCGAGGTGATATATTGTAAGCATTTCTATTTTGATTCTTTATCAAACATAAATAAACATAACCCGTGCACGTTTTCTAAAGCAATTGGAATATGAGATTTCAAATGTTAGAAAAAATCAGTTGTATATCTATCTATGCGCATGCGAATTTGTATACATCAATTAAATTTTCCTCTTGTGCATGTGGCGAAATAATATAAAGAATAAAACAAAATATCAAGATAGAAGAAAGCATATACATGTGTGTGTGTACGTAACGCATGGGTAGCCTTATAGATCTTTATAAAATCGACAAGCGTTGTACCTGTTGGTCTGCTAATTAAAGTGTCGGCCTTGCCGCATCCGATTAATTATGAAAGCCATTTCACTTTTCGACTCTCTCTCTCTCTCTCTTCTGTTCTTTCCACTCACCTTTTACAATTTTATATGCGGTAAAGGCCGACCGAAGAAATCGAGAGGAGCTTCGAAGAGAGAGAAGCTGAGTCTTGTAGCATATAGTTAGCTATATAGAATCACATGGAGGTTTAAAAGTGAGAGTGAAAATGTATAAAGGAGTCAACCAATTCTTACATACACTTCCTTGCTCGCCTTGGCAATCCTGTTTTTCGTCTTACTGTGCGTTCAACCATACGTACTTTTCGTTCTTTGCTCCCATTTTTTATTTTATCTTTTGTTTTCCTTTGTTTGCTTTTTTTTAACTTTTTATATCAAGTTTCTTTGTGCGTTTACGCGCAATCGAGGCTTACTTAACATCTAACGACAAATTCGTTACTTCTGCAATTGGTCTTGCACAGAATTCTTATAACATTTGAATTGTCCTCATTTTTTTTATTATTTAGATAATTTTTCTTTCCTTTCTAATACTTAACACTATTACCTTTCCGAATTTCAAAGTCTATTTATATATTTTAAAAAACTCAAATATTTTAATTCCAGTTAAAAAGTTAGTTAAAAATTTTTTACTTTTTCTAGAACGCAAGTCAAAAAGAGTAAATCTTCATTTTGAAATAATTTGCAGTAAAATCTAATGAAAAATAATCTAAATATGGTAGAAATAAAACCCTTTTTTATGACTATAAATTGATCGGTTAGTATGAATCGACGACATGATGATTAATTTATACCGACTGGTTAATATATCTAATAATGAAAGGTAATTCATTCACACAGTATTTATAGCCGTGTACCTGATTTTAATTTTTTAAACTTTTTGTAAGAAAAGGATATTTTTCCTTCGAAAATACTTAGTTTCAGAATAACCGAAGCGAGCCACGGTTGATGTTGTGTCTAGAACGAACTAAATATACTTTCTCCCAGAAACTTTACTATCTCTATAATATAATACAGCAAATCTATTCTTTTGTGCTTTTGTTGCGGTTCTTCCTTTCATCGATAGAATGCCTTTTTTCGCCTTAACCAAAAACAAATTTCTTTTTTAAAAGACTATAATATTGCTATGGGCTTTGAAAAATTCAATTGCTTTCAATAATTATTTCTCTTTATTTTTAAAAAGCTATTACATCACGTTTCAAAATTTTATGGTTAGAACAGTTAAAGCTGTAATAAAACGAACAATCGCATAAATTATTATTATGATAATGGATGTTAAAAATTAATTTTTATTTTTCCAATGAATAGCAGTATACTTATGTTTTATAAAAAAATTTAACATAACTGCAAGTTTTAAAAGTTGTAACTGTCGTTTGGAATGTGCAACGGTCACTTTTTAATTAAACAGAAGAGAAAGTTTAATGACCGTTTAGAAAAAAAAAACTTAAAAAAATAATAAACTTTAATTTTGCACTAATTCTTTTTCGAAATGCGTCCGTAATTAGCGATTATTTAACGCAATTGATAATAATTACACCGATGCTTAAATTTTCTATATTATACTATTAAAATTGCGATAAATTACAGTCTTTCTATGCCTTTTTTCAAGAGGGAATTCCAACGAATTTATTGGCAATTTTATGTAATGAAAAATTAGCATGATGATCAACGCTGTTATGCATATGGATATCTTCATTTTTTAATAAAATTACGTCATTATTGAAAGCGTTTAAATATCATATTAATCAACTTTCTTTGACTCTCGCTAATAACGATGATAAAAAAGCAAAAGCAGCTTTTGAAACTCATATGCGATTAAAAATTAAGAAGAAAATATGATTAATACGCCAGTAGCTTAAATATTAAATATATGGAAAATTTGTGCTTGAACTGTAACTTTGTAATATTATGCAATTTACCAGAGGCACGAATCGCCCTATAGACTTTCCCTATAAATATACAAGATGTTTAAAAACATCGAGAAGTGCGATTTTCGCGTTATATATAGATACATAATACGTTTGCAAATGAAAACATACCATTTTTAGATGAAACGTTAAAAAACACCGTTACGCAACCCGCGTAAACGCCGCAAACTCTTTAATACACATGTATATATTTATTTAATGTACACGTTATAAGAATCGAATCTTTGAAATTATGGGCTCTGCTTCTCATGTAAAAACTAAGCGTAATAAGCGTAGCCGTACGCTAAGATAAAAAAAAATTGAAGAAAAAAAAAATCTTGTCAATCGATTTTCACTCTCACGAATAGTCGTGCATGTTTAATATTTATCCTGCGCAAAGCCAGTTAAACTGGCTACTTATCTTATGTACTCCTTTGCGGGCGTGTAATTTCTGGTTACATTCTGATCAATGTACTTACGCTGGTCACGTACAATATATATGTATACTTTGCTGAATTTTAGTTTTGGCTTTTCTGTTTTTTTTCTTTGTTAAAATATGTTTGTAATCTAATTATGACTTGTAGAACTTTTTAAAATTATGATTAACAGAATTTATTCTTATCTTGAAAATCATGATGACTGCTTTATTGACCTGAAAAGCTAGACGAAAAAGTGAAGCTGATTATTTCCTTTTTATGCTGGAGGCAGAAAATGAAGTGTCACTGTACAAAGCCATTTTTCTTTTCTTCATGACTTTCTCTCTTAATCTCCAATTTCAAGTAAACTTTTTTTTTCTTATAAAATAGAATAATTTTTTTTTCATTATTAAACGTAAATTGAAATCGAAATTTCATTTCTCTTCGTTTGCCCCAGTTTCCAAATTTATAAAATGTCCTCATTCGAATTGGGAATAAAAAATTACACATTAAAAACAAAAAAATTTGATTAAAATTATTCCCTTGTTACGTAACATTGAATGCTTTAAACTTTTTAACAGTGATTTTTTTGTCATTTATTTATTTTATTCTTTTTATTAACCGATCACGAATTTCGATGTAGAAATTTAACCATAGAAGCGACCTTTAAAGAGTTATTGAACTGGCCGTATTACGACAGAAACCTGTTTATTAGTGGGTGGTAACTAAATTTTTAAGCAGCCTTTCGTGAATTTGACTAATCGTATTTTTTTTTAAATCAAAGTATACAAATTTATACAAACTACGAAACATATTTTTTTTTTATTAATGGAATTTTAATTTACCATGATGTAACATGTTATGCAAAATATTATTTTACTGCGGTTAATGTTAGCCGTTTTATTTTCAGGAATTTTATTACTTTTTATTAACATATTTTGGAAAAAGTTATCAATTTTATAGTCAGATTTCAAAATCTATTTATAACCCGTTTTTTATTTTAGTATTTAAATTATGTTAAAATCAAAATTTTAAACATATAATAATTATAAATTATTTTTTATTGCAAGTCGAAAAATTGTGAATAGGAATCTCTAAAACATAATTATTGTTTTAACAATATATTTTAAAATACACTGAATTAATTGCAGAAAAATAGCACAATATGTTATTGTATTTCAAAGTTTAGTTTTAATAACAAACAACTTTGGACATTAAAACTGATTTCTTAAATCTGAATTGAATCTAGCCATGACTTTTCCGTATGAGCAATTCTAAAGTGACTACTGATCGTTAAGCTTGAAAATATGTTGTATTGTTCGTTTCTCTTGTACTAACATTATGTCATACAACTTATGTTTTGAATGATATAATAATTAATTGTGTTTTATCACCCACATTTGACACCATAAATTATTTTTTAAGACTTAATCAAATCCAAGTTTTATAGTTTCTGCATAAATTACAATAGCAATAAAATACTTTTTTGTATTTTGTAATCTTTCGATAATAACATTTTTTTCATAAATCTTCTAGTTTTGGATAAACATTATGTTGTTTCAAATAAAAACTAATCCAGAATTAAAAAAAATACAACACTTTAGTTGACGTGCGAGTTTTCTGCATATAATAGTGTAATTTAATCGTTTTCATACAAACAAGATTCAGAGAAAAATTCTCAATGTACATAACGCACATACTGAAAATGGTGATGCGTTACAAGGCCGATGCTTGAGCATCGATATGGATATGAGCATCTGCTTTGTGCTGTATATTATGCATCATGATGCCGATGTATCCAACGTTAATTAGTCGATGAAAAATTTCACTTTTTTATATGATGATCCACAATCACCTGAACCTGCTGCAATTATTTTATCCCTTCCCCTCGATACGAAGTCTGCTTAACTTGACATACTTTTTATGCTGCTGGGATTATTTATACTGCATATATATATTTATAAACTTGACTTCAATTTAATGAGCTTAACAATCAACATCACAGCGTGCAATATAACATGTATTTATATGACATACTGTTGAATTCTTTTTTTTTTTTAACTTGTAAACCGATCGTTTGTAGAAGACTTATGAATTATTATATATACTATTTTATCAAAAAAAAAATTAATTAATAACATGTTAAAAAGTTAATTTCATATTAAAAATTAGAAAATTTATTAAATAAAAATATGGGTTAACGATACGACGACAAAAGCCTGCACTTTCTTAATGAATTTCTTGTATGAGAGTGAGAAAATGAAAGGTAACCACTGTGAAATATGATTTTATAAAACTAAGAAACGTGTAGCCTTTATAAATAAAAGTACTTACTTTTTTTTTTAGTTCCTAATTAGATATACTCCGTAGATTTTATTATTCGCGGTAAGTTCAAATTTTTATTCTGTTTCGCTTATTTAATTTTCAGAGATATACAGATTTTAAATTCTTTTTTTTGTTACAGTTGATTAGATATAATGTAAATTAAAAGATAATAATTCGTATAATTATATTTTTCAATTTTTCAAATTAGTAATTTAATTTATTTACTATGGATATAGACAAAACATATGAACAGAGCTTGAAGAAATGTAAAATTGTAATTTCAAAATAAAATAATATAAAAAAAAATATCTGTTGAAAATTTTCTTCTGTTATACGTAGGATTTAAATAATAATGTACGTAGCACTTCATAAAAATGTTTCGTACGATTAAAATGTTGGTAAGCGTTAATTACAATTCTTTTTTTTTAATAATAAGATGTAATTAAAATTAGAAATATAATGCTAAGGTAACTTTTATGGAAATTATTTAAGTTTATGACAAAATAATATATTGTTCTTGTTCGCCGACCTTAATTACATTTGGTCCTAAGCGATGAAATCACCTTCGTACAATCTTTATAAGTTACTAATAAAAATTAAATTAGACCTTTTGAATAATGTAAATACTGATTATTTTATAAAATAATTTTAAAATTATTTGAAAAAAAAAAAAACAAAACCGCTTTGTTAAAACGATGTTTTTCATTTAAAGAACGACGCTTAAAATATTACAAAGCTGTGATAGTCTGTTTCTTTTTCGAAAGAATCTTATAAAGCCGTGAGTTTGTATTGTTTAAAAAGAACGTAGGATGCTCTCGCAACTTGCAAGGCGTCGCGACAGTGGGTGGAAGAAAAAAAAAATTTTTTTTTTCAAACGGGGTCGACTACTTTTATGCGCATATACACTCTATATATATACTTTTGAGCATCGCGCTCTCATGTTCCGTGCAATTAAAGCTAATTATGCTGTGCGTGGTATACTAACAGCAAAAATGTCAATATACTCGCATACATGCTTAACATATATTTCATTTAAAAATTTCAATTTTAATAATTTTCATCTTTATTTGCAATATTTCGCGAAGATAATAATAGCTATCGGATCACTCGAATCAGTTATGTTGTATATACGCTTCTCAAATGACAAAAAAAAAAGAAATAAAGAAACGCGCTACCACACATGAATGGCTAACCATTTCTTTTTTATAATGTAATAAGATAGAAAAATTCATGCTCAGTTAGAAGCGCATATACCATTCTCCAGCTGGCCTGTGTTGTGGATTTAGCTGTACATTATAACAGCTGCAACACACCGTTGCACGTCCACAAAGTGCTATATATATGTATATATATAGAAGCTTAAATTACAGTAGATCCGCTAGATGAAATATTGCGTTATCGAATGTGTGTATATCTATACATTTAAAATACTTGGGTTTATTACTTTTTTTTCGTAATGCAACTAAAACTTTTTTTTTCAAACGTCTATAATACGTATAAACTAGCAAAAACTTATTATGACAAACATTTACTTTGTTGTGTACTTTTTCGCTCAAGTCAATCAACTGAATAAGAACAATATAGTAAATAAAAGGAGTTGCTTTGACATCGTTGTAATATATTGCGTAAGGGGGGTGCAGGATGAGTTAGCTGATCAAGGTCCATGACTCCATCTAAAATTTTTTTACGTATATTGACCTCTTCATTACGAAAATTGAGGTTGGAAATTCGAAAGCACGGAAGGAAAAAGTTCACATTAATAACTTTTTTTATAAACGAATTGAAAAATTACGAGTGTTTTTAAGTGATTTTTATTGATCATTGACTATGCATGTATGCTATTTTTTTAAATTCTACTGATAATGAAAAAGTTGTAAACATTAAAACAATAAAAATTTTCACTTTTATTCATTTTGAAGTTATGGAATGCTAATTTATTTAATATTTTACAGGTTCACTAATACTTTCCATATAATCAAAGGTTCGATATATTTTGCGGTATAATATGCGGTATATTGTTTTACATTGTAATAATAATTTATTATTTGAGTAAGGTTACTGTGATAATAACATTAGCAGAAATGTCAACGACATCAAAAGAACGTTGAAAAAAAATAAAAAATAATAATCGTCAAATTAATGACAGCGTATCACTAACAGGATAGCCATCAATACGTTAAAGAATAAAAAATTCGTACTCGCTTGTTTTCATATTGTCAATCAATCAAAATTTTCGACGTCAATTAATCAAGGAATCCAATTGATCTATATCTAATCGGTAAATTTCATCCTTTTGATCTAGATGAGGAGCTTTATATTAAACCATACAAATATCATTAAGAAAAAAAGCATATGCTAATGTGAGTAACAAGAAAGCCTATAGTCAAAGTTAATATAAGGAAAAGAATAAAGGAAAGAACCTGTTTTTCTTTTTTTTTTATTATCTTACAAGAAATGTAGTCCGTTATTTTGTACACTTATATATACGATCGCGCGTCGTACACGCGCTTCTAATGAAAATAAAGAGTACGATATACTTTAGTTGAACTCGTATGAGTTGATGATGAAGGACTGATTACAATGGTTTATGAATTAAAGATCAGGAGATGGGTGTGTTAACAAAAACAAAAAGAAAGAAGATGAGATGAGACCACAGTCGAAACTCCGGTGCTCTCAATCTTTGGCATTGTGTAGCAATCATTATTTATATGATCATTTGCATGTGCCACATATTTTGGGTTATGATTCGTGAGTCGTGTAACATTGAATTCTTTGACATGCAAATTGTAGAATCTTTTGTAATTATATTGGACCAGTTATTTTCGATTAATTTACACAATTTCTTTTTCTTTATTTCAATTTTATACGTATATTGCTTTATAACATAGAATATAGATAAAAATGAATAATATTATTTTACAGTGTCAAATCGAAGTTCATTATTATAAAAAAATTTTAATTATATGAACTTTGAAAAACATTTAAAAAGGTAAAAAATTTAAAAATTTTTCATTTGACTGAACGCGAAATGAGAAGTTAAATTATATGGAAAGTTTTGTAGTTAACGCTACAAATGCTTTCACCAAAGATTAGAATTACGATTGCTTATTTCAACGTTTATAATTGTTATTACAATTTCAATTGTATATTTTGCATTATTATTATTACTGTTATTATTGTTATTTTTATAACAAACAGAAATGAACATAAATCAAATTAAAGTTGGAATAGTATTAAGTAAATACTTTTCTTTAAAGAAAAAGTTTTTCGTTTTTATAATCTTTTATATTTTAAATACTTGCTCTAATATTTTTTCGAAGTCACGTTTGGTAATTATCAACAGAAATAATTAAATAAAGTCTAGAATTATACAATCTACAATGTATTCAGTAAATTTTTGAAATTTCTATGTTGATTTAAAAACTTTTGATGAAATCCTACTTTTTATTCATTCAACAGGAGAGTGTCAAAAGTCAGACCATCGATTTTGCTCAAATTAAAAAAAATGATTTTGGATGGAGAAGCACGAAGAAAGCCAAAATTTCAGAATAACGCTCAATATTTTCCTAGTCATAGAAGATTAAAAGATATCACTAAAAAAAAGTTACTAGATTTTTAAAAATTTTGTCTTCCTTCATGTTCCTACACCTAGAATCATCTCCCCAAATTCGAGCAAACTCAGCGACTTGAAACTCCAACGCTCTCTTGGTGACATCATTCAAAGTAAAAAATTGTGAATTATATTTTACTTTTCAGAGCATTTTTTAAAAGCTTCTTTTTAATTTAATTTATATTTATCTACTAGTTCATATATAATTTGTTTAAATGTATATTAAATTCAATAAGTATTCGTTCGAAAGTATAAAAAATCCGACGAAAGATAATTAGTTTGATATTTATTAGCTTTTTAACATAAAATATTTTTAACAAAAAAGTTATTTTATTCGTAGCTTTTTTTTCATACAATAATATTGAGTTTTTTTTTGGAAAGTACAAATGTTTCTATTCAAGTTCATGTGAACAAGTGAACAATTTAACATAATATTTTAACGACTATATTTGAAAGTACTGGAAAAAACAAGAATTTTTTCAGGTAAATTTTTATCTTTGCTCTCAATCTATGTTATTTCAATTTTTCTCTATAGTTATCGAGTTTTTGATTTTTATCTATAAAGTGAAGTTACTATTTGAGAAAAAAGGATTTTACTTTTAAAATTCACCTTCATCACAGCTCGTGATTTCTATTATTTTAATTTTTCCCCTGCAGTTATCACCTCCTTAAATTTTTTTTTCATTTTCAACATTTACTCATTTTTCTGAACAATCATTTCTATACCATCTCTTGTGTCGATAAGTTAAACTTTCTTTCTTTATATCTCCAATATCAATTTATGCTGTCTTCAAGCGAGATATCCAGCATGACGAGCAGTCATTTTCTATCCAGTATTTTGAATTTCTAGGACTTTGCTTTCCCTGAGCTTCAAGAGTTACTTGAATAGCTGGTTTATTATCTGGTCATAGAAGTTACCAAACGCCGGGTTTATTACTCGACGATAGAAACGACTGGATTTTTTTATTTTAACGAAGTCGATATATGTTCTAGTTTTGGCATTTTCTATAATGCACTTTAGATTAGAAAAGCTTGATATTCTTGTTGATAACTTTTTAAAGTTATATGTGTCAAATAAAGCCATATTTCAATCTGTATATATACTGCAATTTCATGTTTATACGTGTTCGTAAATGTTTTAATGTAATTATTAAAAAATATGTTTTATTAATTGTATATCTTACTTGTATAAGTATTTTTTTATATTATATTCTTATACAATAGTAGGTATAATATCATGTACATCTCTATCTAACCCTTTAATATAACTAGTAATTAGGATGATTGAGGTTCAAATTTTCCATCTTATTTTTCACTCCTAAGCTATTCTAAAAAGCTTTGAAAAAAGTTATTACGTATAACGAAAAATGATAGATAATGAATAATACAGATGAAAGCATTTATGCAACTTTAAACGTCATCAAAAATTTTGATGGGCACTATAATAATTCGATTTCTCACGTGTATTATCTAATAACTTTATAAAATGATTGGCCAATTTTTACGGTTTTAAATTAGTGATTCCTTTTTATATAAGAATCGAGTCGTTTTTTTTTTGCAGAATGTTTTTCAATAGTTGTAGTATTAATCGAAAATTCGCATTTAATAGCCAATACTGACTAAAGTACTTTGTCGAGAATATGCCTACTCATGAACTTTCTTCTCAAATTTTAGATTTACTATCTAACATAATAATATACATATGTTTATAAGAGAACATAGTTCTGTTCTTTGATTATAAATATTTTTTATTGTGTATAATCACAAGAAAAATGCTGTCCAAACATTTAGAAATTTGTACCCTTTAATTTTGAAAAAAATTGATTATAATCACAATATACTCTCATTAAAAGTTTAATCATATGTAATGTTTTAAGATTGCTCAGCCTTGTTTGATAATTTTGATTTTTTTTTTATCATATTTATTAATTTTTTTTTGCAAGACTGAATAAAGATCGAAGATGTAAAGTAGAAACTAAAGAGCGTAAAAGATTTTTTAAATTCTTCAATAACTGATAATACTACTTTATTTAGAATTAATATAAATTTTGCTATCAATGTGTACTATAATTTTATTAATTTTCAATATAATTTTATTTAATTAAACCTGAATCCAAAAATTAGATAATTATAGTCGTAAATTTATTTCATATCTTTAAAATGGTTATTTCTGCTGGTAAGATAAAAAAATGAAAATAATTTTAAACTAAAATATTATTTGATTCGGATAAACTTTATTTTGTATTTAATAAGGCGTACATGATAAGATAAAATTATATTACCGAAAAATTTTATATCAAATATTATAGTATTTTCAAAAGCACTAAAAGTTATAAGAATTCAGGGAATAGTTCTAAAATAAAATTAGGTGAATGTATAAAAGTGATTTTAAAGTTTTTAACTTTTCTTGAATTTGTAAAACAATTTTTAAAATTGCAATCATGCGATCCATCAATTCTCTTCGTTCAGAACTTTGACGTTAATCATATCCCTTGCAGCATATTTTAGATATATTTAATTTTGTTTGTTTTGGTTTTTATTTTTAAAAAATGTTGATTTCTTGTTTCGTTGACACGTAACAACGTAGTTGAATTCGTTCCTCTCTTCAATTAAGATTTAACGGTATAATAGGTTACAACAATCTATAATTATGTAGCTATTGACGTATTGAACGTATTTACAAATATAGTATAATATAGCGTTATATATTTGTAAATAAATAAATAAAAATTTATAGTAATTAACATTGAGAAATAAGTTAAAATATAAGAATGTAAAATTACAGTTTTAAAAATTTTTTATTCTTAATATAATTCTTAATATAATAGTTGTTAAAATATCTTTATCTTACATCCTTTTGTTTTGACTAATGAAAAACATGATATAGAGATATGACGAAAAATTTAAAATTCGAGAAACTGCAATGCTGCATTTTAGAATGAATAAAAGATATTATAACAATGAAAAAATTTCTTAACAATGTATATAGTTCTACGATCTATAATATTTAATAATCAAACGAACCCAAACGTACAAATACGTAAAATAAAATCCTCTGGGAATCCAGGCAGCATGACAAGTGAAGAAAACGGCAAGCATTTATAATTCATTATTATATCGATGCCCATAAATACTATTAAACGCTTGCTTATACCGTAACCTTTTTTGAATAATGCGCGGTAAAAAAAAGAAGAAGAAATTGGCATCAATCGCGTGCATAATCGACTAACGAGCCTATACACAGTATTATATATTTTATACGTATTTTAATAATGTGCCCAGAAGAAAATAAACAGACCGTTTTATCTTTCGCTAAAGATCTTTGTAAGAGGGCTATCGTAATGCGCAAATTTATTACGTTTAATGCCATTAAGTATACGTCGTGTGCATGGAATAATGAAAAAATAAGGGAAAGAAAAGGAAAATAAAAGAAAGAAAGAAAGAAAAAATTAAACTGTCAGCCAAGTGAAAATACGCGATAAATTTAGCCAAGAGTGTCGATTGGAACTGAGCGCAGGAGATTCTCACGCGCGTTGGGGGCACAAGTGCAGCATCCGGAGTGAAAGATTTCTATAATGTATACGATGGGTTACGTGTCGGTATGGGTATATATACCTTTCGAACGAATTTCTTTATATATATTTCGCGTATATACTCAAGATTATGCAACAAACATGGGCTTTTATACGTATAGATAATCAAGCTGAGAGCGCGACCTGTATTACTTTCTACGAGACAATGGCTAAGCACATATGTGTCTGCCGTTAAATTGAAAATCATTAATTGCTTTTTCGCTTTGAACTTTCGATATAAGCGAGTTCTTTTATATATGTACATGAGTTTGAATTTCTTTAAGCGTAATTGACCTTATATAATAATCGCTTATAAAGAACGACCAGATGAGACTTTAGTGAACTTAAGTTCTTCAATTTTTAGCCAGGCTATTTAGCCTTTTACTTCAGATTTCGAAGTTTAATTATGTAAGCATTAAATGTCTTTAAAAATAAAATGTTTATCGCGTTAACTTGATATTTATTTAAATTTTTTAACAATTTTTAAAATGTAATTTATTATTATTCTTATTATTATTTATAACGTAATCTGATATATAGATGTAAATATGAAAAAAATCAGATCTTATAATTAATTGTTAAAACGTTATCAATTTGCGTGTCAAACAAAATTCATTTTAAAAAAATATGATATAATTTATTTATTTATTTCATTCTAAATATTTAATCTTAAATATTCCAATGTAACTTTAAAATATAATTTAAAATTGTAATAGTAATTAAAATTTATATGTTATGAATCATAAACATAGAATGATAAATAGCATCATCAAAAACTTACGAAGATTTAAAATAAAATGCAACATATTTTCAAGAGATGAGTTTTATAGTAATCTTAGATTTGATGAAATTAAGCGTGAATTTCTGATGACCGAAATATTTTTTAATAATACAACGTAATATACAGAAATTTAATGAGGAATGAAAGTGAAAAATTTTACAACAAATAGTAATCGAAATTCTTAACAAAATTTTATTTTTTTTTATGTTTGCTACACATAGATAGTGTACATTACAGTATATCATAGTTTCGTTCGATCAATATCCTATAAATAATATTAACTTGTAAAGATTCATTTGTAATCTGCATTTTCTAATGAACTTATGCAACATAATATTACAGAAATACAAATATTGTGATAACATTTTACAAAAATTTATGCAATTATTCTTAATTTGAAATAATCCTGTAGGTTTTCAGTGTGATCGTGAAAAAAGCACATGTACCGTATACAGTGGTGGTGTTTGCATAATCGGCTGAGAGCGGGATTTGAACTCGGAACCTCGAGATTACGAATCCATCGCTCTATCGAACGAGCTACTGGCGACCTCAATATGAAAGGCTTATTTAGTTCGTTTATTCACATTATTCTTTCTTTATTTCAATAAAATTATTTTTAATATTTTAAAAGATTGTTGTTTAATTTAAATATTTTAAAAGATTCTTTGTTTAATTTAAATATTTTAAAAGATTGTTTGTTTAATTTAAATATTTTAAAAGAATTGTTTATAAACAAATAAATTGAATAAATTTAAATGTAAGAAACTATTTTAATTGAGATATTTCATCATTATACTATTTTTAATCTTTTCGTCTAATACACAAAAAGTCCATTATTAAAAAATACTTTTCATTGCAAAAAGTTTAGAAATTCAAAAAACAAATACTCAAAGAATACAATAAATAACACATTGACTGACGATGAATAAACCGCGAAAACTCTCTCCTTCATAGAAATTGGCTGTGAGAATTTTCCGGGCAAAGTGTACCGCAGGGCAATATGTTATATAGACACAGCTTCCGCGCCCTTTTTGACAAACTGTGGCAGCCACAGTGCCCTCAGGGGTGAAAGTTTCAGCGCTGATCAACGTTGTTGCATCTCATTAGAATCATGAGTATAAGCTGAGCAGGTGGTCCGCGAGAACGATTTGCGCCGATACTCCCATGCAATTTAATAATATACAAAGTCGAAGGATATTGGGATGTAATTTTTTTGACTTTCCCATCTTCAATCTTTTTAAATTGATGCACAGCTGTACACAGATTATGCATTGCTCGAGAGTCACTTTATCTGTTTCTAATGTGTTTTTAAGCATGATTTTAGAAATCTTTTTTTTTTAAATTAACTGAAATTTCGAATGTTTAAGTTCATAAATCAATAATGAATATCAGTGGTGATCTTTAAAATTATTTTCTATTTTGCATATTAGAGGTATATTAATATTTTACACGATACCAATTTACATCTTTTCCTCTAATTTTAATTTTACTTTATTTATATTTTTGGTTTAGTCTCCTCCATTGATTTACGAGTTTGATTATTTAAAATTCCTTTTTCTTTAAAATTTTTCAATTATGGACTTAGAAAAGATTAAATTTTGCACCAGGGAAAATGATTTTCAATTATTGATTTAATCGATAAATCACAAAATTATTCTATAAATTCAAATAATCCGAATATTTTTATATAAATTTAAAATACCAATTAAATAAATAGGTTTATTCAACCATTTATTATTGTTATTATTATTTATAAATACCAAAATTGTATATAATGTATAATTCTATATATCAATATGTAAAAACATTTTTTCATATAACCTTAGTACATGAAGTGCGGGAAATTTTTCCGTATAACATAAAAATGTAGTTCTTTTTTTATTTTAACAATATTTCAAATTAATCAAATTCTAAATTGTAATAGATACAATCGTTTTAGACGTAGAAGAAGTAAAATAATGACAATGACATATTGTTGGTGCTGAAGCCCTTTACGACTTACAGCTCTCGTATACAAAATGGTGTATATTTACAGGCTGTTTATTATAGTATTATATCACTGTATTAAAAAACGTTTCTCATTAAGTAGGACAATCAAATAGAGGAATCGTTTAGTTAACAACAAAATAAATTTCAGAGGTTAATGTTAAGGTAGTCAAAGTTGTAAAACATTAAAAATCATGACTTTCAACTTTTTTTGATAAATCGTCAAGTTTATGGGTTTTTCATTCTAAAATTATTGTTAAAGAAAGTTGCAAAATACTTACTTAATTTTTATAGTTTATAATTTATGGAACTTTTACTTCATGTCATTGGCGAATGAGTAGCAATCAAAATTATAAAAAATCACAATTTTCAATACATGGTAACTTTTGATCACCTTGACCTTGGCCATTTTTTATATTTTGAATGTTAAATGGAGCGTAATTTCAGAGTTTCAACAATTTCTAGTCCAGTTAACATATTGCCTAAATATATTATATTTCGCAAAAAATTTAACTACATTGCATTAGATTTCTCACGTAAAATCCACGTTAATTTCTATTTATACACTCGACTTTTATGAGTAATGGTTATTAATTATTTACATTACAAAATTAATATTGATTGAAAATTGCATAAAATCGTAAAATTTTTTATGAATATAACAAGGATAAATTAATTGATAAAAATATTTAGGTTCATTGTTTATTTACATTAAATATATCTAATACAATTTCAAGTTCAGTTCTTTAATTTATTTATTAATTATAACCTTTTTTATGCTGAGGTCTCTGTTACACAAAGATAAATATAAATAATTTGCAGGCATTATTAACTAATTAATACTAATTAACATATATAATTTTAAAACTATATTCTCATTTGAAAAATTGATAACCATGATCATTGAATTTTAAAGCTTATTATTGGATAAAGAAATAAATAAATTGTAAGAATTATTCTTTTTAAATTTTACTTTTTTAATTATGTGTTTTATTAATACTAGAATTTTTTAAAATCGATAAAAATTAGTTGTAGAAGTTGATACCAAAGTAATAATTGAATAATAATCGAATAATTAATTATGAAAGTTAAGCATTTAGTAATTAGTAGTAAGCTTATTTTTCAATATTTATTTTCTTTAATCACTCTATTATGAATTTATTAGCTTTAAATTCTCCAGCATTAATCCGATGCAATCCTCTGTGACATAAACGCGAGAAATAAATGCTAATACGCCCGTAACAGTATTGGGAGAGTCAAAGTGATTAATCATGTATCATTTCTTACTTCTGAAACATTATTATTAAAATCTATTGGGCTGATCATTAATTTGAATAAGCGCGGTGAGCCTTTATACTTGATTTGGGTATTCAATCAACCACACCAAAGTCCAGAACCTCTTCAACGGTGACGTTACAAAAAATTTGGTATCCTGATTTTTTTTTCTTGAGAAAATTTTGAAAAACTTTCCATAGTTTCTCGATGGGACATAAACCAGACTGAGACTATCAGTTCATGAATACTGTACACAATCTAAATTAAAATTAAATTAAAGATTATTTTTTTTATAATAAACGAATGACATAGGGGAATGTTGTCTTTTACGCACGTATAAAGTATATAAGGCTAGATTAATTCACGAGTGCCTGCGTTAAACAAACCAACATGTATAAGACGCAACAAGGCCAGACTGGAAATAACTTGGCTTTTAAACGTCGCCGAAACAGCTGTACACGCCTATATCTTATAATGTATTCCGATGGTGATGCGTCGACGTTGCAGTCGTCTTCTCTTTCTCTCTCTCTCAAACGTATAATAATCGTTTCGCTGCGTTTCTTCCAAGTACTTCAACCGTTACTGATCAACTTTCTACTATACCTTTTTAATGATACTTCTGTTTTTTTTTTATTAAATAACAAAGGCTTTTTCATGCTTGGTGTCACAACGCTACGTCAGCTTCAACTGTAATGATTAACTTGATTTTGCATAAAGGTTGTACTTAATGGTAAAAAATATTATTTTATCATTAAATAGTGCTTGAATTTATAGAAATTTTTCGTGCTTAATTGGAATATATTTTTTTAAAAATTTTATTGAAATTTATTTCTATTTTAAAATGTATGCGTCCAAGACGACATAATAACAAGTTACGTTGTAAACAGTAGTTTTCGTATAATATCGGTATCATCTTTTGTAATTAATCATTGCAATGTTAAAATATGCATCGAAAATGAAAACTTGTTTTAAAAACACGTTTATTATGTTTTCGATACAACGCAGATGCTTCCTTTCATCTTTATTTTTTTTCTCCGATCTTTATGTACCGTTTAGATACTTTAAATAATTCTGAAATGTTTGCTCTAGTTTTAAA
The DNA here is from genome assembly GCA_017163975.1 of Anastatus disparis. NCBI lineage: Eukaryota > Metazoa > Arthropoda > Insecta > Hymenoptera > Eupelmidae > Anastatus > Anastatus disparis. The sequence continues at coordinate 220,552 of JAFFSR010000313.1, forward strand.
GTTCCAAATAATTGGGTTACCGTCTAAATATACTTTTGTTTTAAAATTTTTAATTTGTGAATTAAAAAAGAAGAATAACACTGATAACTCAAATTTACAAAAATTTAAAAATTTTTCTAATTTATTTGAAATTTTCCATGACCTAAAATCATATTAATCAGGCTTAATTTTTATTACATGTCATTATATACTTTCGAATTTTCTTTCACCGGCATTATTGTATAACGCAAAAATGCTATATTACATGGCATAAGTTGAATTAAATTACAAAAAAAGAGGTAGATATCGTTTCAAAGCTACATTTACATAAGAACATAAGTTAAACAGGAAAGCAAAAAAATAGTACTGTATATATGAGCAAATATTTTTGGTTTAACATTGAACTCTGAAAATCATCTGGAGAAATAGCTCAAAAGGCCCATAAACTTGATTCAATACTATTATATTAGTTTTAGGTTTAACAAAGTGTACTTAAAATCTTTTAACGAAACAGTTAACATACAGTTAACTTACATAAACAACAAACTATTTGGGTCTGTTGCAAGTACGTATGTAGATATAAAACATGCAAATAATGCCGGTAGCTCTCGAACGTGAGATAATAAACATGATACTATGACATTCTTTTCTTTTCTCTTCGAGACCATATATCCCGGTATACTTGATTTTCATCTCATCAATCTCGTCTTTCAATCTTGTACACGAGTATAACAGAGTCACTCGTGCACTAAGGTTCCTTTTTTTTTTTAATATTTTTTTTTCATCGCAGAGTTCGTAATAGATACATCTCCGGCGCGTAAGCAATTGGAATAACTATAACATCAAGGCTAGTATATAACCTGCATTACCTTGTCCGTTTGTAACTTCTTCTACTACTTTTTTTTCTTCTTGATACCGTTTTAATCCGCATCACTTCTGGACAAGCAAGCATACATAACGCCTTATTCTTATAAGAAGAAAGAAAGAGAAAGAGAGAGAAGAAATGTCAAGATAACCAATAAGCTCGTCCACGTTAATAAGAAACAAAAGCTTCTACTGTCCATCTTTTATATAGTTAGCTATAATCTTCTCGGCTTTTGATGCCTTGCCTTCTACAAACTTATAATCAATGCTCTATATATATGCATCAGTTTAATAGCATTAACTTATTTTTATGCCCTACTTTTTCGCTCGATATATTTGTATTATTTGGATTTTATCGATACAGAGTCAAAAATTAGCATTCACTTGATTTGTAGCTGAGATTTTCTATAATTATTGTTTTTAAATTTCATGCACATTTTTAATTAAATTGATTTCTTTATAAAGAAACTACTGAAAGTAACTTGCTTAATGTAATGTATTTAATTATATGCAGTAGTTACAATAAAAAATAAATAAACTTTACTGCTTGAACATTAGAACATATAAATCGCTTTTATTTTATATTATAAATCAATTTACGCAGATTTTTAAAATAAAATGTTTAAAATAATTGTTTTTATTTAACGTGGCTGTATTTTTACAATCATTGCGATGGTAATTAGCGACGGAGGTTTTCAGAGTGTTTGTGAAGAAAACACATGTTACAATTCAGGTGTTTGTAACAATTGACCGTCAACGGGATTCGAACTCGGACCCTCGAGTTAAAAGTTCATCACTCTATTGAATTAAAAACAAATAAATATTTTGAACAAATAGCTTAATTTTAGAGAAGCCGGTAAAAAATAAAAGATGAAACTTGAATCGTAGAGAAAAACTTAAAGAGTGCTCTCTTTGTAGAAGCAAACGGGTAAGTTAAGTACGTACACATGTTCTATGTATATATATATAAAAGAAGATACGATCCCCGGGTTATAGAACCTATATATATAGTAAAAGCTTTGCTGGTGCACTGCTAAGCCGCCTACGTAAACTTTCAAAGAGAAGCGAAGAGAGAAGGCGTAGCCAAGTTTCTATAGAATGTTGTATATAGTTGTTGAGAGGAGGAATCGTGTGTAATGAAAAGAATTTCAAAAGAAGGTTAATGTCCCGGCAAGAGCGATGCGCGCTCTTATTTAAATGTATGGCCGAACGAGAACATCGACTGTGTTTTATACGTATTGTTTATTTGTTTCGTCGAACAAAATTTTTCGTATTGCCCATGTTCGCACCGTTCACTCTAGCTTTTTTTATTCTTTTTCTTTACTGTTACACACTGCACTTGTTGATATAGAAGATTTTAATTTATAAGTCTTAACTGTTGCGAGCTTCTTGTTGTAATAAATTTACTTTATTTTTTCTAGAAACTTGCTTTGCTTTATTTTAAAATTAACTCTCGTAATTGTTAATTGTAACCGCTTCGGATTTACTGCTTTCAAAATGAGACAACAGAAAACAACTAAGCCTTTTTTATTTCTAGTTTTTCAACCAGTTCTTACCTATGCTAATTATTAGTTTAATTATTCACAACAAGAATTCGCTTAATTGATTTACATTTTTAAAAAAATTCAATAAAAATGCATTTTTCTCGTTGAAAATAATCAACTTATTCGAATTTCGTTAAAATTCACAGTGCGGTTACTACCAAGTTAAATAAATCTAAAGCTATTATATATATCTTACATGTGGGCTGTTAAATTTGCAAAAGGTGGCGCGAGTGACAGGTTGTTGAGCTACCGGCTTAAAGAAAGTAGCTTACCATTTAATTTATAGCTCAATCCAAGGAAAATTATTGGCTTTTTCTATTAAAAAAAGAAATTCTATACCTTTACATGTAAGAATAATTATCAATAATTAATAGGTTGGAAATAATAATTTAACGATTTCTTTCTTACGTCATCAAAACTTTGGACAAGTTATTTAATTAATTTGTTATCTATAATATTCTAAAAATCAATTCCATACTCTTAAGTAAATTACCGTTTGAAAAATTTTAGTTTTCCATATAAGAATATAACAATTTAACACGCAATAGAATGAAATTTCAGAGGAATAAAAATAAATGAATCATTAATTATAAATGACTGGAGGAAAAAGTTTCTTTTTTAATAATTCCTTTTACTTTAATGATTGCTCGAGGTTATAAATTTAGATGAACAAAATACATGGAGATAGAGCTGAGTCATAAACACGGTGTACATTAGTTAAGCATTGAAAACACAAAATTTTTTAGAAAAAATAAAGAAAAATTTTCACGAGGTTGTACTTATAAGGTTTACGTAAGGTTAAGAAAGTCTCTTTTTGAATGTGCGAAAAATTTTTTCCATGTCAAGAAGGATATTAAAATGTTTACTTTTGCTTGTCTTGTATGTGCCTTAGACTGACGAATAAACGGTCAAATGTTACTTTTATCTTTATAACTATCTATCTCACGCTTGTATAGTTGTTAAACTTGGGATTACATTAATAAAGTATTTAGATATGACTGGAAAATTAATACGTTTACAGCTTTTAGTTATAAAATTGCTTTTACATTAGTGATACAAGAAATATCTAAGTTCAATATTTTTATTTACACTTTGAAAATTTTATCATTTTATATTGATAATTTTTTTTTGTTTTTTATATTTTTGCAGTTTAAATTTTTATTTTGCAGCTTAGATAATACCGTTTTAGATAACATTTTCCTGGTGGAAAATTGATCATATTCTGAGTAGGATTTATAGTTGACGTAAGTTAATATGACACTCATCTAGAAATTAAAAAAAATTTTTTGAATAAAATTTTTAAATAACTGTTTAACATTTAAACTTACGTTTATCAGATATTTTGCCCAGAATATGGTTAATTTTTTGCCATAGTTATATTTATGTTAAACTTTATTAAAAATTGAAAGCGCATAATTTTTCAAATAATATAGTATGTATTTGTCATCGAATTGTAAAGGATAATGAAGAAATAATTGGGAACGACAAATAATTAAAGAGAATAAAAAAGTGTAAAATAAAATAGGCCTGTGACATCACAGAGGCTGCTCTGCGTAATGATAGAACGCCAATAACGAAGGCGTGGTCCATAATGTTCGGGCGTCACCGATAGCACTCCCATAACGATGCCACTCTCTTACAAACTTCTTCTGTATTTATATCTATGTGTGTATATATATATATATTATATAAACATAATAATTTTTCTACTTGTGACTGTAAGTCGCAAGGTTTGCTTAAATTGCATACAGGAATGAATAGGTGATTAATGATGGAAAAACCTCGGTAATGTTCACCTTACGAATTCATCTGGACTTTTTAACGTTTGAAAAAAAAAAATGAGTTTTTGCTTTGGCTCTAACGATTTTATTTATGTCTAATTATTATCTTCTCCTTTATATAGTTATGCCAAAAGCCAGTGTCTATTCGATAGTGAAAGTACATATAGTGCAAACGTTGTATAAGACGAGAGGCTGTAAGTTCACGTTCGGCATTGGATTTTTTATGTTTCGACGCTTCAAACACGATGTTTTATTCCCTATTTTAGTACGAGAGCGACGAAGAAAGAGATTACACCTACAAGGAAATTTTTTTGCCGTACGGTTGATTTTTACAAGTTTGAAGGAATCCTTTTTATTTTCATAATATTATTATTTAACTTACTATCAGAATAATTTCGCTTTGAACGTAAAAATAAAGAAATTTTAAGAAAATAAATTATATTATAATAATGTATAAGGAAAACTATCGCTCTGTGAATCACGGATGTAATAAATGAAATTTAAAAGGTCATTTTTCTTTATTTTCAAGTCGAATGATGAATAATAATTGTCTGTTATTCAATTTCCAATTTTTATTTATTTGTAATAATGTAATGTATTATGCAAAATTTAATACATAATATAAATTTAATATATTTAACATCATGTTACTCAACATTATCGTTAAAAAAGAAAAATCAAATTACAGAATAAAAAATTAATTTGAAAAATACAGGAAATAACATGTCGTTTCTTTACATGTTATGAAAGTTCAAAAATTAAAAAAATTTTTGATAATTGGATTTAACACAATTATTTTAAATAATTAGTTTTAATTTAAATATTTCAGGATCGCTTTTAATTTATTTTTTTATTATTTGTATTGATAAATATTTAAAATTTAATTGTTACCTAACAATTATGCACTCTCTTAGTTAAGTTGAAGATTAATTTAATGTTGTTATGAATGAGAATAGTTGGGTTTTTGTCATTGATTTACCAAAACTTGTTATGTAACATACCAATAATTAAATGGACCGATGTTTTCTTATTTCAATTACGAAAAATCGGCAAATCATTTAAAAGTTAAAGAATATATTATAAAATTTGGTTTATCAGAGGACATGTAACGGTAATTGTAAGATAAATATTAATGAGATTTATGTGGCGTTAGAAAAATTTTAAGAAATTAAATGTTCGATAAACGGCTAATCTTACAAGTTTATTTTCTTTTATTTAATCAGCGCCAAGAGAATTTCCGAGGCTGATTAAAATCACAGGTTTAACCAAGATTCTTAAGCCAGTTTCTAGAAAATGTACAGGAAAAGTGTTTTAGCAAACTTTTCGGAGTAAGTTTAAGAATATTTACTTGTTCATACTAAACAATGTTTTTAGTAATGCTTTAAAATAAAAAATAATTGTAAGTTTCAACCGTTGTTTAATTAGTGAACTATTACTTATTTGCTTTAAGAAAACTTAAACATCTTTTTGTTTTAAAGCTTTTTTGGAAAGTATACTTTAAAAGACTTGGATATTGTCACGCTTAACTTACAAGCTTACTTTTTAAAAAAATTTCAATCCAAATACCGAAAGTTAAAAAACGAACTTCTTAAAGAAAATTTTTGTTCCCGTGAAAGTTTACTAATTAAACAACAATTCAAGCCTGTTTGATTGGCAAATACCTAGAGGTTTACGCGTACTAGAATCGTGAATGTAGTGGAATTTCTGTTTTTTTTTTTGTAAATTTTAGAAATCTTTTACCAAGAAACGATATACTTTAGAAGAAAAATTATTCTTGATATTTCCTTTTTAAATTTTGCGTCAAGAATTATAACTTTTTTTTTCAAAATCAATGAAATTTTTTAAGAATTGCAAAAAAATCAACTGTGATACTTTTATCATACATTTTTGGAAAATTTATCTGAAAAATTCTTAATCAGCGAATAAAAATTCGTCAAAAAAATGTTTATACATATATATTTTAATTTTTACAGTATACAAAATTAGTATGCTTATGCAGCACCTTGTACTAAATATATATTAGGATTAAAATTTTAATTTGTTTTCAATATAATTTTAAGGTTTATGTAATTTTGTTTTATGAAATATCTTTTTTAAATCCTAAAATAAAAAGAATAAAAATTTTCATATCGAATACATAATTTTGCAATGGGTCATTTTGCAAAAATACTTTTTCCATTTTCGAATTTGTAATGTGCTTTTTGCGGTAAAAGGTGATTTTAAATTTCACGTAATCCCGAATTTCAAATAGCATGATTATAAGTTTCAGACCTCTTATCAAAATTTTCTTTTAAAACAGTAAGCTTTTACTCAAGATATTATTTTCTAAAATTTTTTAATATATTTCTATTACATGTTCACATAATATTTTGTTTTTTAAAAATTTTTTGTATTCAGGTTGACCTTTAATAAAAATTAAATTGAATTCTGAGTCAACTTTAAATTTTATCTTAAGATCAAAGTCAATGACACCATTTCTCCTTAATATTTTCACTTCTCGAGTTATAGACAATTAATATTAATGATCTTTAAAAATGTAAATTTCCGACGTTGTTTAAATTTCTAAATATTTAAATGTTAAATTGTTAACAATGCATAAAAATAATAAAAAATTTTCATTTACGTAACGAAAAATGTAAGCGTATATTCGAGTGTTAGAAATAATAGTCGAAGAAATCTAATATCTATCTAATTTGAATGCGGTTTAAAGGTGTAATTTGATTGAAATACGAAAAGGTAAAAAAATTGATGAATGAATGAGAAACGGTTTTAAGATATTCCACGTCTGGAAAAATAAGACAAGTATAGAGAGGCCCCCATAAAAGGTTCTAATTAGGCAGTTGAAGCATATACAGGCCCCATTTGTTAAAATATCCGCGAAAAATCTTTTAAGCTCTGTATAAGGTATAAGCAGCTCTAAAAGTGATTTGTGCGATATATCAGCAAATCTAACATGTGTTTTATGGTTTTAACGGCAAGGTTGCACTGGAGTGTATATATGTGCACTCTTCCTTATCTCGTGACATTTTACACTGTTCACCGCAGCACGATCTTAAGGGAATATAAGTACTGCTAAACAACGTATTCACGTCAATCTATGACCTAATCTTTCTCCTTTTTTCTTTCTTTTTTATCTCGTTTAAGCTGTCATGCTCTTCCTTTGTTGCGGCACTCTTTTTCAACTCTGCCAATTATTAAAACTTGAGGAAGCACCTAAATCTACAGTTAGGCTCAATATCAAAACTAACCTTTTATAATGGTTATTTAATAAACTGGTCGTGCTCATTAAAAAGATTGCATTCGATACTAATATGTTTATTATTATTTATTATTATCGGTGATGTATTAATAATTTTTAGCTTCAAATGAACATATAAATTTTTTTAAAAATTATTATACCTTTTATTAAACAACTATTAATAAAGTGAATCAATAATATTACTTTTAGCTCATCTTATTTACGTTTAGGATAATAACGATCCGTTTAGATTGAATGGATTTTTCGAGTAAGTGTATTTATCATTTATGATTTTTTATTTGGAATTTTCTTTTTCATTTAAAAGCTCTCCCAAAATTAACAATTAAAAGGATCATTAATTAAATCATTTACTTCTTATTAAAATTACTATATTTTCCTAGAAAATTTAATAAAAAATAAAATTAAAAATTCTTTTAAAATTGATGTAAAGTAAATGATTAAAAATAATTTGTTATAAATAAAAAACTTAACATCAATATTATTATTTAGCTACTAAAACCCGTCGTGTATACAAGGTATCGTGAGTTGTTATATATGTTCTTGTTGTTACTCGGTTACTCGACTCGTGTCGAATGATAGATAAGAAGAATTTCACTGACGAGAGAGCAAAGATAGACAAGAGGGGCTTTTATATATGTTAGGAGCTTTTTATTTTTTTTCTATCCTCAACACAAATATCCCGTTATAGGATTCATTATTTTTGTATTCGAGCAAAACATGCTATATAATACTTTTGCTTTAGAATTTCTTTATACAATGCTTCCTTCGCTTGCAATATTACTTAATATATTTAACTCCAAAGGTATACATATATAGCTTTTCCTTTTTGATCTTAAGATAGAATTCAATGCTTCGTGAAATTTATAAAAAAAATAGAGAAAAAAAATTTTTTTACCAAAACTATGATGAACATATTTCATTCTAAGATAACTTACGTAAAAGTGGATAGCTGTAATTTTTTTGTTTATGTGGATATATGGGGAATTTAGTTACAAGTGAAATTCGAGTATTATTTAGGTTTATAAAGGAAACATTACGTGCACGTGGAAAAATTTCATAGGCTAAAATTTCTAAATTTTATTTTAAATGTTAAACAGACTTGATTTTTTTTAGAAAATTTATTGTTTATTATTTAATGTAATTAAACGTAGCTTATTTTATTTTATTTATATAATATTTACTTTAGATATACCAATTTTATTATTTTCATATATATTCATAATTTTTATATAAAATTAAGTGTATTTAAATAAAACTAAGATATGCTACTTGTAAGACTGCAGTTAACCGGTCTGCGAAAATCATTTAAAACGAGAGAACAACAAGCTTTCGTGACATTTTTGCGGAGCTCTTTGCTTTTAAATTGATTGATTGTATTCTGTAGATTAACGGTTATTCCACATTTTTTTCAATTAGACAATAATTAATTTTTAATTATAAACTAAACTCACAAATTTACAGTTAACGATCAAAACAGTAATAATAACAAACTAAGAGAAGACCGAGGTCCAGACGAGTTGACTCGTAGAGAGAAATAGATATGAGTGTCTCTCTTTCTAATTTATAGAGAAGATAGAAACACATCATACATGTTTTCCCACACAAGAACACAACAAACACCACGGAGGGTTGACCTCCGAATCACGGATTTTGTTCAAACTGTGGGATAAGTTTTTGGGTGTCAAATTATGGAGAAAGTCGGAATTTTAGACCCTAATGCTCAATATTTCCCTAGTTACAGACAACTAAAGAAAATCACCGAAAAAGCTACTAGATTTTTAAACGTTTATAATTCTTCATCATCAGCTAGAAGCTTAAAACTTTTTTCAAACGAAAGCTGAGCTCAAATCCTTTCGAAATAATACTCACAGTATTTTAAAATATTATTTTTCCCCACAGTAATAGCGTAATGAAGATTGAACCCGACTTCATCATTTATTATTAATTAATGTTTTAAAAAAGAAATTCAGGTGTAATCTTTATTACTCTATAAGTATAGAAAAAAATAATATTTTGAGATACTGTAAGTATTATTTCGAAAGGATTTGAGCTCATCTTTCGTTTGAAAAAAGTTTTAAGTTTCTAGCTGTTAATGATGAAGAATTATAAACGTTTAAAAATCTAGTAACTTTTTCAGTGATTTTCTTTAATTGTCTGTAACTAAGGAAATATTGAGCATTAGAGTCTAGAATTCTGGCTTTCTCCATAATTTGACACCTGAAAACTCATTCCATAGTTTGAGCAAAATCCATGATCCGGAGGTCTGACCCTCTCCTAGTCAATCTATTATTCTATATCTATGATTTTATATACTTTTTAAAGTAATGTAGATCAGCAAAAAATGTATTAAAACTACATTTATTAAACACTCAAACGGTTTAATGTTAAGGAAGGTGTCGAAAAATCATCAAAAAAGAAAAGTATCGTTATTTTATTTTATTACAATGGAGATTCAAGGTCGATAACCACAATTTTAATTTCTTTCCCGAAGTATTAATAAGCATTGACATTTTAAATGATCGACTTTATTATCATTTTTAAATAAGCTTAAACTTTGCAAAAATTAATAATTATTTATCAATTTAAAAAAATTGACAACACTTTCATTAAATATTTTTTTTAATTCGAATGAAGAATTAACTAATATAAATTCTGAATGACGTTGCACGAATTATATCATTTTACGTTGAAGTGAAATATACTTCATTTATACTTCAATTAAAAATGTTTGAAGTTAATTCTTAAAATTTTATCAAAATCCATGACCTAAAAGTATTATATTTCAATTATGATGAGAAATATTATTTTAAAATACAAATAATGTTACTTAATATGGGATCAATTTAAATTGAAAACTATTTTAGAAGACTGAATGAAATACCAATATACATTTATAATTTAAAAAAATGAAAAAAAAAAAACAAATAAATGAATAAATAAATAGGTAGCTAAAATAGAGAAAGTACTTTCACTCAGCGTGATATTTAAATCTTAATGTTTAAAAGAGTTATTAAATCATTAAAGTTTCATTATAAATAGCCGAGAAAAAAGAGCTGTTTTCTCGAAAAATGCAAATTCAATAATGTAAAGCACTTTTGACGTCTCATGACCTATAGAGGCTGAGAAAAAGTTTTGCGCGGATGGTGAATCGAGATTCTTTTGTACCCACGATATATACCTTGAGAAAGATTTAAAACCGATAAAAAAAAATAATAATGGAATCATTATATTGTTTGGCTTATATACCGCTCAGATTTCTTATTGATTAATGTAGAAATTAATATTAGATATGGAATAACGGCCGTGTACTTGAATCGATAAATTTTTCTTTTTTATTAAACGATTAAATTTATGAATTTATTAAACGTGCATGTACTTTCATGAATATATATCACATAAATTATAAACTATCAAAATAACTGAGAAATAAAAATAATAAGTGTATAATATTAATTAAATTCTACATAAAAGTTAAGATTAAATTTGAAATTAAAGATTAGCACTAAGCTAATTGAATTCACTTAAGAAGGTTCCGGCATTTAGGGCTGTATTTAAAGGATGAAATATGTTTGTTCTCTTGAATAATTTTTATAAAAAATTTTTGTAATCAATTAATATATTTGTAACTTTAATTGTTCTATTCAATTTAAAATATCTGTAATTTATCATTACTAATGTTCTAATTGTATAAAATGATAATGAACTTTTTAAAAATTTTTCTTTTATTTCATGTCATTTTTTAAACGAATAACAAAATAATCTATAATTTCATTATTCGTTCATTAAAAAAACAACAATTTACTAAGTTATAAGCATAAATTTAATGTTTCCTGTAAGAATCCACGTTAAATTATTCAATTTTTGCAATTTCTTTCTCTTTTATTTGATAAATTATTTCATATTTTTAAAACTTTTATAAAAAAACTTATAACTTCTACTTTGATTGAAATTTTTTAATGAAAAGTCGCCGAAGCCACTTTAATTCTTATTTAATCCGAGAATAAAATATCATTAAAATTGCAGAGATTGTTTGTTCTTAAATGCAAGGTGAGCAACATGTTTCTGTACTTTTAACGTCATCAAAGTTCTTTATTCTTTATTTAAACCGGATACAAAGCACATGCGAACACTCGGAATTGCCTCTTTTACTCTGAGCGAGAGAAGATCCGTGTTCGGTCGATGAAAAGACGTCGAATTTTATTGAAAGAAAAAATTTTAAGTAACTTTATTTTCTAAGATCAAATAATTGCATTCAGCTTTTTTTAAAATATTTGTTAAATAAAGCAAAATTTTTCTCTATTTTACAAAACAACTTTTAAAAACAGAGTATAAATTTATTAATATTTAAAATCTTTATTTTACAATCGACATTTAAATAATATCAAAATATAGATACATTTCTAATAAAATATTTGTAAAACCATAGTAATTCTGCTTTTTTAAAATTAAGATAATCAACAATAAAACAACAAAGATAAACAATATTGCGTACATTGATATCTACAGGTGCGTATAATTTATACAAACTTGCATAACTCGTTTTACATTACACAATTGCAAAAGAGTTGGTTTATAAGCTATCGCGATGTTTCGAAGTGGGCAGTTTATAGATAATTCAAAATTCCTTTTTCAATGTAAGAAGAAAAATCTATTAAATCTTCAATGATTTTCATATGGATTTCCTGTTCAAAGGAAAATTACGATGATGAATTCATCATGGTTTTACGGGCTATTGGAATTTCAAAGATCTACTGATGATTTATAAAATTTCTATTCCATAGAGATTCAATTGTCACGGCAGATTGATTTTGATTTATGTCTTATAACTATAATAAAATCATAAGAATACATTTTATTATTCGAGCGTTAACGTCGTGACTTTTTACGAGTCATTTTTTAAAATTGGTATTCTTATTTTCTAGTACAATTTTTATTGTACGTTGCAAAATAAAAGAGTATTATTGGGCCAATAGAAATGTCACAACATCCTTTGCTAAATCGAACTTGGGTATACCCACTTACAATAATTAATCTAATAAAAATAACTGTTTAATATTTACGAAAGAATTTTAATTTTATTGCTCATAATATTGTATGAGAAGTTGATACGTTTCGCACAATCTACAGTCAATGAATTATTCGAAATTTTCAGATTTTTTTTCATTTCTAATAAACTATATAATATCCAATGATTTTCATCCAATTTTATATTTTACCTTGTACTATTTAGAATTTTATTTTATTTCTGCTAGAATTGCATAAATTTTATAATTCTACATATAATTTTCTTAAAATAAAACTAAGATTTTTTTCTAATTTTTATAATACCTTTAGAGATTTATAAAATTTTTTTAACTACTCAAAATTTTTAATGGAAAGTAATTATATACATCAGATATATTTTTATAGCTCAAGAATTCCACCCAAACAATGGGCAAAATAAGAACTTGTAAATAGATCATGCAGTCTTTACGAACTTTTGAAAATTCTTTATGAGCTTATTTTGCGTAAAAACATTAAGTACTTAATTTATTTTAAAAATCTATGAAAAAAGACTTTTCCTGCAAGCAGTCAAAAGTATATACAGATATATATAATGAGGAAACGAGACGAAAAAACGATGAGAGAAATATATAGCCAAGGATCGCGGTTGAGTTAAAACAATTTAGCCAAAGAAGATAAAAGCACGCTATGCGCCATCAGTAGGTTAATACTCGATTCGCAATGGATAAATAGCAAGTACATAAAACTCCGCGGTAATACTCTTCTCGGCTCCAAACAAACGGCTTCGACAGCTCTCAAGATAAAGTGTCTAGTATATATAGAAAAGTAGTATGAGTATACGGTATAATTTACTTCCGTGGCTTACTTTCTTTTTTATTATTATCTTATCCTTTTATTTTTTTTTTTTGCTTTTTTTGCCTTTTGTATTGTTTAGCGCATTCTTTATTTCATCTTAGATTCGCGTTTTTATTATTTTTTTTGATTCTGCTTTAATTCAACCTTATTTTACGAATGGTTTCTTTTATTTTTTTACTATTTACAATCGTAAATCAAATAAGCGGTAAAGTAAGTGCGCCACCTGTCGACTTTGATCATTGGATCGTGATAAACTTTATTTATGAAATTTATTTTTTTACAATTAATGAATTCTCGTATGTATATACTAATATGCTTTTTAATGTAACTAATAAATATTTGCATAAATCAAATAACAAGAATAAATTAATTCTAAATGTAGATTTTGAAATATTGGAAAATTTGTTTGTTTATTTAAATGTATCGAAAGAAAAATTATCCAACAATTTTATTCAAAATTGTGTAAAGAGAATATTATGATTATGTTATTCAAATATGATTTTATTATTAGAACATGTACTACAGTATAAATAAGAGTATTTCACAAAGTACATTTTACACTTGATGTAAATTAAATTTATTTCAGTACGTAACAGATTTATTTAAAGAACGTGATTTGTAATGCTTCCACCTGCATGGGAAGTAAAAATTGTGTACTTTATCACGATTACGTAAAATCGGAAAATTTACGTTTTGCAAATTACAAAGTATTATAAATAAATAAGTATTACACTTTTGTTTATATCAACTTGAATTTATTTTAATTGCAGCATTTTTTATTTAAATTAAAAACATTTCAATAGTTAAAAATAACTTGAAATATTAAACTTTTAAGTATCATTCAGATCTGCTGAGTCAACTATTGATTGCATGTAACAAATAAATTAAGAAAAAAACTAAAATATAAAATTTTATTTTATTCCCTAGAGCATTACTGAATTTCATGAATTTGAAAAATGCGCTTATTTAAAGTATTTTTAACCTACGTTCCCATGATAACATTAGACATTGCGTATTTTATTTGAATACCACTTGGTCTGCATTTTTTTTTCTTCTAGATTTTTAGCTTGCGCTTGTCTTTTACGCGGGATTCATTGACCCGAGCTCTCTCGGTATATACATTGTTTGGCTTCCTTGGCGTTTTTTTTTCTTCTTTCTTTTGCAACTCGTACGTTACATTATAAAGTTCGCTCTCATTCTGCCACTATATAACTAAAAGACATAAGAGCGGACCTTTGACACGAGGAGTTTTGCTGGCTTTTTTAGCTTCTCTTACTAAATTGTTCGCCGTATATGCTGACTTTTAACGTCGCACATTTCCAGACGGAAAACTTGTCGCGCCTTAATTGTTTGCTACTTGGGATTAGAAAGGCTTTGGATTCACTTCCTCTCTTTTTGTCGAGTCGTCTTTTCTTCTCTTTTTTGGCGAGACACATATACGGCGAACGGCAGAAAGAGAGAGAAAAGGGTTTTTCTGGATTGCTGAAATTGATGCTTGGAAAGCGTATTTTATTATTCGCTTGTTTTGAATTACAAATTTTTAAAATTGCAGAGGCAATGGCGATGCCGATTGTTATGTCACGTCTCGTTCTGTTACTTAAGAGATTCGTAATTCCAGTTATTTTGCTGTCGAATTAATGATGCTTTTCAGAATTATAACTGACCTTTTTGTAAGATCATGAAATTATTTAAAAAACATTAAACTTTTTCTTAATTTTTCTATATTTTACTTTATAAACAGAAAACATTTACATCAGTATAAAAACATTAAAAAATATATGGATTATTTATTAGCACATATCAATAGAATTCATAGTTATTTTCTATAAATAAATAAAAGTGACACTCAGTGTCGACTGATACGATTGCAGTACGAGTTTAACTATATTATATATAAGATGCCTTGGCATCAGAAAACAAATGCAATTTTGAATGTGCTAACGCACGCTGTATGGGTGTGTTTTAGCACTTTCACTTGCATATGCAAGATGTATATTTGCGCCGTTATAACCGTTCGTTTAATCTAAAGTTATAAATCAAAGATGTTTAGCAGCGCGTGTTATGGGTACGGTTTAAATGTTTTATATTTCTAAATGAAAATAAAATCATTAATAAATGAAAGAACGATGACCGATCGAGTTTCGCGGCTATGAGCTTTCAATACACTGTCCCCGCACACACTGCTTATATGAATATCGATGAACGACCGACTTTCTTAAAGTTGTACGTTTAAATTACTATTGCATTTTTATGTATTTTATCACGCCAAACTATAAAGATATATTTATTTTTGTATTTACTTTTCTTTTATATGCAAAATATTATAAAATTTGAGTAGTAATATTTTAATGATAAAATATTAACAGTTATCAATTAAATATAATTATATCGTTCCGACTATTAAAATAATGTCAAAAAGATATTTTGCGTGCTAAAAGCTTTTAATATACCTGATTGCTGGATTGTTACGGGTAAATTACAAGTATTTTTTATGTACGATGTAGCGCTGTTAAATTAAATAATTTTTCGAAAGTTATTAAAAAATAAGCAGTCGTACAAGATCTTTAATACAATTAAAGGTATTTTTTTATGGTGTTATAAAGTACGCATTGGAAGCACTCGTGTACGCAATTAAATGAGAAAGAACGGAGTTTTAATGATTGATAGTATATATGATTTAATGGCTCAAATCAAAACGAAAGTCTTTATTGGAAAGTCCATATTTTGATAAAAATCAATTAATGATTTATAGTATTATGGTTCCTTTATTATGCTTGATTCATTAAAAAGCATTAAAAGCTAATTTTTTATAATGAGGAATTCTTTTAGTGTTTCGATCTGTTTGATTTATTCTTTTCTCGAATCATTAGACTCCTGTAACGGTTATTATATTTGTTTATAGAATCTTGAGTACATTATTAAGTGTGCGTATATGAGTAAATCCCCAAAATTATTAATCTTTTGTGTAACTTTTTTTTTAAATAACTACTATTCATCTGTAAAATTTTTTACGAAAAATTATGGTTTTACATAAATATTGACTAAATATTTGAAGTTTTGACGAGATATAAGTTATACCGTTGAAATAATTAAAAAAACTATTAGACTAAATAGTTTAAAATGAAAAAAATTTAACCCGCGACGCAGAGCACATTCGAAACTTTGAAAAATTCATTTCTTCTAAATTCGAAATGTACAATGATGATTAAAAACTTCAATACAGTTTAGGTTAGAATAATATAATAAAACGATGTCCACTGTATGGACAAAGCTCGGAACATTCACAGACATAATTATTTTTAGCGATTATGATATTTTAACTAATAAAATATTTAAGTTAACCTCCAAAAGTATAACATTAATTAACACCACACTACTTTAAAGCTTTTATACGATTATATCTTGAAGGAAAATACGAGTTTCAATTTTTCAAAAATATTAACTCAATTAGCTCTTATGAAATGATTTCTAGTAAATGTTATATTAGTATTGATTTATATTACATTTGTGTTTATTTATAAAAAACATAACGCAATCCAAAAGATGGCGCAGTGTTTTTTTATGCGGTTAAGCTTTGTCCACCTATGACAAGAACATCACGGATTAAATTGAGTTTTGTGCAACTTCAAATAGCTTTGCCGATAACGATTTTACAAAATACAATCTTTTAATGGTTATTTAGTTGTTCGACCAACGTATTGGTCGAGTGGTGGTCGTTAAGGTTAAGAGGCATTGATCACAGTTAGTACTTGGATGGGTGACCGCTTGGGAATCCTGCTGTTCTCGAGATGTTTGACCGGATAATTTGATTTTGAGCTCGTAATGGACACTCAATTTTCTTAACTGAACAGCTTTTCAAGTTTTATCAGATTAATAATGTTACAATAGCTGCAACATTTATTGTATTATTTTTTAATGTAATTAGTGTACATGGCTGGTTGACTCTAAATATTTAAAATAAATAAAAAATTTTAAAGTCTTGTAATTGATATTTTGATAGCACAGTATCGGCTCATATACTGTAAAAATTTAGTTAATTTAAAAAAATGAACTCGTTAAAAATGACAATAGCCGCAATTTAGTTAAAAATAGTTTCACTATTTAAGTGTGCGCTCTAATTAACGTGATGATGAAATGTTTAAAAAACTATTGCGGTCACAAAAGCTTAAAATTGTGTGCGTGAAACATTTTTTGAAAAATGTAGGTGGACTTTTTGAAAATTTAATACACTCAAAATAATCTGAATTTATTTTTTTCAATATTACAATTAATCAATAAGAAATTATAATCAATAAAAGTTTTACATAAATTTACAATCAATATATATGAATTTAAACTTTTTTAAGATAAATAAAAACTAAAAAATAAACATAATAAATTAATAATGGAACATTTAAATATTCATTACATTTCAGTAATCACATAAGGTTATACCCATTAATTTATTGGAAATAAAAAATTTTATGATTGCTAAATAAAAGTATCTGCATACTTCCGTAATGTGATAGAAAATAAAATTTTGGTTGTTATATTACAAACTTTTAAACTTATTAATTATTGAATATTAGCTAAAATTATATATCTATTAAAAATAACTTTCGCAAAATTTAATGTGTCATCGTAAAAATACGCTTTTAACGCGCCGGACCGTCTGATTGTTTGTTAACTCAGAACGATCTTAAGTAGCCAGATATTATAGAATCGCCGAAATTCACCGCCTGTTTTTGAGAAATAGGAACACCGGTAATTTATTTATAAATTTTCGTTCCACTCCAAACACGAGTTTTTTCAAATCCTAACGTACCTTAAGCGAATAATTATTTAGAATGTATGTGAATGATTAGCAGAAGGTTCTAATTTTCAAGAATTTTTATGTATTTTTCACTTTAAAAATTAACTTGCAAAATAAAAGTGCGCAAGGGTTTTTACGAAATAAAAATAAAAATAAGATAAATTTTTTGTAATATACAAAACAATAATATAATTAAATTTGTAATAAGAAAAATTTTTAAATGAAGCTCGTAAAATTAATTTATTTTTTCTTAATAACCCGCTAATAAAACAAAGTTTATTTTTTTCATACCAATATAATAACCGCCGAGAGAAGGATATTTTGGTACTATCAGGCACACGTACACGTATAATAGAAAAAAAACGTATACAAGATAGTTTCGCAAAATGTTTAGTGTCGCAAGCGAGTGTAATATGTCCCTAATTATGAAAAAATGTTACTTCTATGTTTTAAGGTATATGAGGCCAGAATTTTTCCTCGAAAACTATGTAAAAACCTCTCGCAACGTTAAGTTGCTATATATATAACTCGCCATGTGCTCGTAAAGGCTCGCGCTCATATTAGAAAGCATGAAAAATTGATTTGGTTATACCTCTCTTTTACAAAAAAATATGATCCCTTACGGATTCGGATACTCGATCTTTATGAACGCATTGATGTGCACTCACGTTTTTCGTTAATCGAAAAATAGTTAAATAATCATAAGCTAGAGATATATATGCATATATATAAGCAACAACGAGCAATTGACCAATAATCATAGGATCGAAGCTCGTGGATATAAAGGTTTGTATCGAGGCCACGAATACTAATATAAGCAATATGTGTATGAGCTATAAGAAAAATCCTAGAAAAAGATGGATATGATTTATGCTAGTTGATAGTCTTCCGTTCACGCTCAAGGATTTATACACGAGTTTATGAGCCTTATGGTTACGCTTCAGTTTATTTAAATCTGCTTACACTTTGCGTTCTATACCTTTCCATACATCTTATAATTTTTTTCTCTTTGTTTACAAGCGCCGTTTTATACTTTTCTATTTTTTTTTTCTATATCTATTAAGTGTTTGAAATTTTTTCGATGATTTTTCCTAAGCCATTTAAATTTAATTATAAATGTAAAGTTTACTCTTTATATAAAAAATTGAAAAATCTAATAAAAAATATATGAAATAAATGAAATAGTATAACGGTTATTATTAGATTAATATTCTAAGATTTTCAGATATAGTATTCTTTATCAATAATACTGAATATGTGGTTCTGAGTTCTGAGTGATTTTTAAAAATTCATTCAAGATGTTTTAGACCGAATCACGTAAATTGAAAAATGTTTTACTCCAATTGTACGTGAAACTAAGATAAATTCATTCTAAAATCAATGTCTTTTCCAGAAAATTATCCGATTTTTAATCACAATTATTTTTTTTTTAAATGATCATAAAGTGTATGGTTTTGATATTTTTCAAGTTCCGTGTTATTTTTGTAGACGGAGAACAAAAACTATTTCTATATGACAATAACTATTTTTACATTACGTAAAAGAAAAAACCTGAAATTCCTTTAGAAGAAAGTCTGCATAGCAGACAGGGTAGCATCTGAACGGAATGTTGAGTAAACGGCATTATTGCGTGAGGCACTATTGGGGAAAAGCAATTGTAACATTGGTTTTCGCGTGAATGATATAATTTGTAATTATTAAAATTTAGTAAAAAAGTTTACAACGGTTTTGTCTCTCGTAGAACACGTACAAGTATCTAAAAATATTGTATTAGAAATTTAATTTATTCTGTATTTTTAAATTTAAATATAATTTTATAATATTTTAAAAAAAATTGAAATATATTAATTTTTGTACAGTTAAAAAATTGATGCTTTAGTAATGATAAATAAAGATTGTTATTTTTACAGTTACTAAATCCTATTTCTTATTTTTTCTAACTAAATAAATTTGTATATAAGAAAAATCAGTACATAAAAGTAATCGATGTAAATAGCAGAATCATCCTTTGAAATCAAATGAAATGCTTTTAGATTCGCAAAGTTTAATGCTCAAATAAGAATTAATTGAATAATGAGATGCGCTCGTTTTTCTGAACTCGTGCGCGCTCTCTCGCTAAAAGCTAATGTTTAACCACGCACGTCGATCGAGAACCAAACGGTATTTTCTAATTCGTATTTTTCAAACATGCTTAATCCGTTACGCGATTGTAAAACGCTGCGCGGTGTCAATGGGCCACAGGTTTTACCTTGTTCGCTTTCAAGGGGATTTAAATTGAGTTTTTTTTTATTTTTATTTTTTTTTGCTTTTTATTTTCAGTATTTACAATGAATGAAGAAGCTTGTTTATGATGGCATTTTAATGCCTCTGGTTTATTATATTAGGATCTTTTTTTTTTGCTTGAGGAATTTCCATTGAATTTTAATTGATTCATTATGTGAAATCTCGTAAAATCATTCTGTCAATATTGAGAAGTTATTATAAAAAACATTCATACTATTTACATTTCGATTCTTTAAATTAGCATAATTATTTCTTAATTTTAGTTCTATAATAAAAATGAATAATAGTATTTTTTTATCATGTGCCTCAAATATTTTCTTAATCATTTATATTTTTGATTGATAAAAAAATTTATAAATCATATATGTAAGTCAAGAATCTAATATTGAATTTTCTTTTTGTTTCAGGTAAGTTAACTTCCTTGTTTGGATCTAATTATCGAAAGTCTATTAAAAAATAAACCATTGGTAAGTTTGAAACGCACATACACAGTATAATTTAATATAATTGTACGAAAAACATTAACTAATTTTCCATGTTACACTTTAAATTTTTAATTTAAAAATTTTTTTAGCTGTTGAGAAGAGTATTTTGATATGCTAATTTCATTTAAAAAATCTTTATAGTAGCATCTAAATGGTTGAACATTTCTTTTTCATAAAAACGATTCTTAATTTTTTTTTAACCACTTATAAAATTCAAAAGTTTCGGAATTTTAAGTGATTGCAAGTAAAAATTTTTTAGATATTTATAAAAACTTTCTTGTTTTCAAATGTCAACATAACGACTAAGAATCAGGTGTTATATAGAACAATCAAAATTGGGGCTTTTTTATTATAACGTTGCTCTAATTATGCTATCATAACGATGATAATTAGCGACGGAGGTTTCTCAGTGTGTTTGTGAACAAAGCACATGTTTTGTATACAGTGGTGCTTGTATCAATCGGTTGCCGAGAGCGGGATTCGAACTCGAGTCCTCGAGATTCTGAATCCATCGCTCGACCGAATGTGCCATTGAGCCCTCAGATTGTTGTCCATTATTTTTAAACTACAAGATTTATATCTTATTCTAAAAGAAATTTCCAATTTTGATAATTTCCTGATCTTGTTTACATTTTTTTTTTTTCAAATTTATTAAAAATTTGAAAGAAAAAGAAAATAAAAAATTGCATTTTTTCCAACTATTAAATATTTGTTTCAGCTATTTGTAGATATTAAAATTTTTTTCGAATTTTGGTGATGAAAATAGCACTTAAAAAGTGAAAGAAAACTGAAATTAATTAAAAATTGCGTCCAAACTTTAATAGCAATTATAAACTGTTATTTTCAGTTCGTATTATACTTTTTTTACTCATTTATTGTTTCATCTCGAATAATAGACGAAGCTAAAATATCATTTTACGAAAATAAACCTTCATTCCACTTTTTAAAATTAAGAAACGTAATGAATAAGTAAAATTAGGTTAATATCTTACGCGCCTTGAACAGTACTACTTAAAAAATAATAATAAACAATTATTTTAATTGTCAACTTTATTATTGATTTGTTATAAAATATAGTCGTTAATTGATGATTGTTTAAGTAACATTGTCTTCGATAAATTTTCTAAAAATAATACGACGCTTAATGACATGATTAGCTTCTCGATTTTTACAACGAGGGAAATGAACTTTAATAAGTGTGACCGTAATTTGTCGTCACGCAATGATCTAATCAATGTGTTTTTTCCTTCTTTTCTCTTTCGTCGTTAAGATTTAGCTGACGCTGCATAAGAAAAGAGAAATTTTATTTTTAAAGAAACGACAATTAGACGCATTTATAAAAGTATATTTTTAGATAAATTTTCTTCGCAGATGTTCTATATGCATTAAATAAAACAAAATATGAGGAATTGACAAAATCACTTCTGATTTTAATCGATAGGAAAAATTGATATGAAAAATTAAAAACAAATGATTATAATACTCATAACTCATAATTCACACGACATATCTATTTATAAAGTAAATATTTACTTTAAAATTCCGCTTAACAGTTTCCTTCATAACTTTAACGTTAGTTAAATATTACAGGCTTGAAAAGCCATACGGTCAAGTTTTCCGCAGAGTTAGTTACTCGGCTAAGAATATTCTGGATCTACTCCAAATAATAAGAAGGTTTTTACTTCCTTGGAAATAGTATTCTATTACTGTAGGAGATTATTTTCCACGTGCTTAAAATTATCTTTATAAAGAATTTTGAGAAATTGTTTTGGATTTGCTTTATTTTCAGATTTTAATAACCAAAATAGTATTAAAGAAAATAAACATTAAATTTTACTTTTAACAGGTGTTTGCTTTGCTAAATTTCTTAAGCTTAAATATTTTCAAATATAACCACTTTCATTTAAATTATCAAAAGTTTCAATATAATAATGAATAACATGCATTATTTAATATACTGTAGCGTTTATAGTTAACTTTTTAACAACCGTTAAAGATTCGTTTGAAAATAGCAAATATTTATTCTTGTAATTAAAAAAACAATTTTGTTCGAATAAAAAAATGTATTATTATTTGTTTTTTTTTTTAAATCTTTCGTTCTAATTAAAGTTCCAGTAGTAGTTGAAAAAATTACATGTTGTTACATACAAAGAAATGTAAATATTCATTCCATAAATGACAAGGTTGAAGCATTTGTATACATTTATATTTTACAGTAAACAAGTTACTTTTTTTCTTCTTTAAATCTTTAACATTCCATAAGAGTAATAAAGTTATTAAATAATATTCCGTAAATTTAATGCCACGGTATATGAAATATGTGTTAGAAGGTATACTATTACTAATAACTTATACTTAACTGGTACAAGTCTTACTTTTTTTTTACAAAAAGTAACATTCTTTTCAAAGCAAAAGTTTAATATTTTATGTTTATGTTGTAATTTTGTGCATAAGAATTAGTTTTACAATTATTTTAAATATTATTATTTTGCGAATTATATTTATATCCAATTTATTGTTTTGGGAATAAACAATTTAATTAACAAAATTCCTATTAATATCAACGATTCTTATAAGATATTTGTTGTAAAAATTATTGTTTAAATTTTTGTTAAATTTTGAAAAAAGTTAAACTTTTTCTTATACTTATTTACGTGTAAGAAGGTGTAACTTTTTTATGAGTTTGTACTACATGAAGCTACGATCATTATCTTGTTCTAAAACGAGCAAAACCTTAACAGTTTCAAATTCCTAAGCACATCTTTACCAAGAATTGTAAAATCTGCTAACATTTTGTTCATTAACTGCCTCTAAAACTGCAATATCTATACACTTTAAATGTTCCAAATAGCGAACGTGTTTTACCGTGATCATAAACGTATAAAAGATATTTTTTTCTATAATATTTAGACCTACTTGTGTAAAATTTAAACTCTTAAATTTATTACTCATAAACTAAGTAACACGTGAATATTAGTTTTTACCTTGTGTGTTATAAATAAGTCATAAAAGTATTTGTACCTACTTAGAATTTCAGCAAAACAACATTCGTTAAAATTATTTCCAGCTTTTTTTCAAAAATTAGAATAAAACAGTTTGATATTTATGATCGAAAAAAAACAGATTGGAAAAATAAAATTTTAATTAACAGCAATAATTTTCTTCTGTCAACCCTTGAATTGCACATTTCGGTTGAGCTTTAACATTTCTAGTATTTTTTTAATAAAAAATGTTTTGGTATTGATTTTCTTGTAAATTTTCTTAGGGATCGATTAATGTTCTTTATTTTAACTCTTGTAGACCTGAATTTTTATTTTATTATAAAATATTCTGATAACCTTTTTAGGATATTATGTATTCATTTATTAAGCTATTATTGCGATGAATAAATTTTTTTTCTTTTTAAATTTTCTCAATTGCTATGAAGAATATAATGACTTAGGCCCCCAGTTTCAGATCAGAAATAGCCCACTTGAACCTAGTCCACGTGTTTGTTTTAAAAAATTTCAAGTCATTTTTGTATAGTTTGAAAAAAAAACAAAAAACACCAATGTTCATCTCAGTGGACACCAGATGATATAGGGTTAATGCAAAAATTAATTTGATTATAATAATTTTTATATGCTAACTTTTTATAAAAATATCAGTTAATTGAAAAACATACCGATGCGAACTCACACTAGTGAGTAGTTTGAAAGTTAAACTTTAGAAATAAAAGTTTTGGAAATTTTTACATACTTTGTTCATTCATTTACCCAAATAAAATTAGTTTTAAAAAATGTCGTATTTATTAGATTCTATGTATATAATTATTGTTTTATTTTTAAAAACACTCCAGTCGTGCTTGCAAATAGATTTTTTTAAGAATTGTTATTGAGAAGAAAAATTTTAAAATTCTTCATTTTTACAAGAATTAAATAATTGATGTGATGTAAAAAAAATTAAACATCCTTTTAAGTTAAGTCAAAATCTAATATAGGATCTATATACTTTAAATTATTTATTTATTATTTGAATGCATGATTATTTAATTTTGTACCTACATTTGTCGCATATATAAAAGAGTCTTTTGAATTTGCGAATATTAGATTTAAAACTTTTATCCATGAGATTTTTCAGTTTCAATTTGTTCATCAATTGATTAATTTAACGATTACTTCAAACTATTAAAAAGTAAATATTTCAGTTAATAGATCTGTCAATTGAATAAACCTGTTTGATAAAATCTTGTTGATTTATGTAAAATAAAAATTTCTTAAATAAAATGTAAAATTAAGCAGTGCATGAAAGATCGTCGATATTTAGGTAGGTTTATCATGTGCAAAATCTGTCCTAAATTCATGCTCTTCGAGTCTCACGAGAAAATCTTGATTATACGTATATACCGCTTGGTGTAGCCTAAAAAACAAATGATGCGCGTGCGCTTATAAAAGCTCAAAGTGCCGCGCTTGCTGCTGCAATCTGTCCTCGCTCATCAGCAAAGCCAAATAGACTCTTTTCAACAAAAGCTCCTTTCTCTCTCTCTCCCTCCTTCTCTCGGAAAAAAAGGTCTTTTACTCGAAAAATTAAAAAAAAAAGTAAAGGAAGGGGAGCTGTGTGTAAGCTTGCATATAGGAGTACAAGCCATGAAGTAAAGCTCCGCATGAAAAAGCAAAGAGATACGTAGAAGCCCCAACGCGAGTGTCATTTACTTTTGGGTTCATCGTATCTTGTTGTTCTGTTAATTTCTAAAAATACGTGGATATACGTACATAGTACATAAAGTACGTATATACACATATAGTTTTCCCTCCCGCTAAGCGCTAAGGTGTATATTCTCAGAGTATAATGTACGTATGTTGTTGCTAGCGGTGTGTAGCTCTAAAGCTTTTATTATAACTATATAACGTTTTAGCTTGTATACTCTTTTGAGAGCTGCTCCCCCTCTCTCTCGCTGGCTGCTATACTTACAGAACTGCACGGGGGAGACGAATAGAGCTGAGAACGGATCGCGAGCACGCGCTACTCGACAGAAGGCAGCGCGACGCGCGCCCGAACTGTATTATATATATACCATTGCTTTTACGAAGAACTTGGCAAGAATATATACACCGGCTACCTTTATCCGTCCGACTTGTTGACTTTTTCTACTGGTTTTACAAAGTTGTTGGACTGCACGCTGTAACGGACCTTCTCAGATCTCTCTCATAGACTGGACAGACTAGACAACTGACACATAGCTACATAAGACACTACTAGAGATTACAAACTTTGCTACATAAGATTACTCTTTTTCATGCTTTTTAAACCATATGAATTTTTACTTGCTTTTTTAAAAACTATTTCATTTCAAGTTTACATATACAAATAAACAAAGTTGCATTTAAAAACAGAATTTTGGATTAGCTAACGGTTGCGCTAATAATACTGATACAAACAATTATTATTTAATTAAAAGTATCTATGAAAAACCTTGACTGACATTTTGCACATTAATAAGTTTGATAAGCCGTACACAAAACAATAAATTACCTTTTTTTTACCGCTTTAACAAATAAATCAACTGCAATTTAAAGCTGCATTTGGCGTCTCATTAAATAAATAAATAAAAATAAAGTGAAGTGTGAAGTGAAGAAGAAGCTGAGTTATGTAACCTAAATTTTAGTTAAAAATAAAAAAAAAATAGTGTCTTCAAGCTAAATTAGCAAGTGTATTTCAAGTGTATTTTAAAGCTCAACATAATTTCTTTTTTCCCTTCGACATCAGTGCTCGTGTGTACAACTCAAAGAAATGAAGTTATAAAAGCAAGAAGACTACACGAAAGAATAAAAAGAAAAGAAGAAGAAAAAAAGAAGTTGTAATAGAATTAACGGAACAGCGCAAATCAACGACATACACACAATACAATATGAAGGAAAAAAACTTTAGAATGCAAGTGCGTGATAAAAGGTAAACAAGGATTACGAAACATTCTTTTTTTAAAGTTTATATATGGAGCGCGGCACGGGTTATATATAGTAAGACTCCAAAAGCGTCTCGCGTTCGGCGTTTTACTATTAAACCCGCGTCACGCACGATATTCATGTTATAGTAAAAGTAATACGCGATAGTACTTTTAAAATTTATATATATATCAATTCTTTCTTCGTATTTGTCAAAAATTTTTTTCTTCGACTCTAAATATATACATTGATTATTTATGAATGGTGTTATTTGCTTTATGATTTTGTATAGGAAGACTTTTTCCTCCTTTTAATATATGTGTGTGGGAGGGGATGTATCTTCTCCTCTTAAAAATTGATGGTGAAAATCTCTCATCACAATAAGACTATTTTGATTGGTTTAAATGAAATATATGTGATGAAATAATGAAGATGATAAATAAAACTTGATTGTTTATGAAATTAATGATATTAGAATATAATTATTTTAAACTTAAAATATTTTATTTAAGATATATTTTCTAAAAAATGGTTTTTATATTAATAATCATCAATATTTTCATGAATTATACTTAATTGAAAGATAAACATAACAAGATAGCGTGTTTAAAATCGCCAATAATCTAAAACATATTTTACCATAAACAATTTGAGTTTGAAAAACGAAATAATTCCGTAAAAATGAATAAATGGGTTTACGTAGCAGGTGTATTGTTATAATTTACAATGACTGTTATCTCGCTTGACATTGACTTGAAATATATTGTGTAATCCTCGCGGAATGACATTTCGGATAAAACAAGTCTCAATTGCTTTTTTAACTATTTTTAATGATTATTTTTGCCGTACATCGTTTAAATCGAATATGGAAAAATTTTCATGTTAAAGTTCTTTTATCATTTTAAGATTATTTAATTGTTTTCGTATTATACGGTATTAAATAATAATTTCTAATATCTTAATTTGATTTTAATGTAACTAAATAAATTTGATGTTTAAGTAAAAATCTTTTTTATCTAATTCGTGAACTATTTAATATCATTTTAAAAGCTTTTATCTCGAGTTCAGACTTATTTCATTGTAAATATAGAATAAAAATATTTTTTTTTACTTATATTTGTTTATTTTATATAATTTTATACTTTGCATTAGTACAAAGAACAAAATTTTGTATTAATAAAACGAAAATTTTCCTAATAATTTTTGTTTGCAGAATACAAATGGAATATTTTTTAAAAATGCTAATAAGTAACGTGACTTAACTTTTTTTCGAATTTTTATCTTGAGTCTTTGCTCGTAAGACTAGCAATATTATTGCTTTTGCTGCACGCAGTAAAAAATAAAATTCAAGGAAGGATTTACGTAAGTTGAAGTTGCAAATAGCGCAAATGTAAAAATAAAATTGGATACAAGTTTTTTTTGATGATATATTTTCTAGAATCATTTGCATTTATAAAATTGCAACCATACAAAATTTAATGTTGAATATTTGTCACCAATATTTACGTCTCCTATATAGAGATTTCTACAAAGGTGAATTTATATAATATTATAAACAATAAAAATCCTTCAAAATAAAAGAATTGAAAGCTCTAACGTAAAATCTGCGTACAAGCGTAAAACAATATAAAATTTTGCAAACGTCAGCGTAAACTACAATCCATGTACATAAAGTATGTACGTATCTATAACACTCGACGAAAACCGCATCGTCACCTACTTTCACACTCGTTCCTTCGTATACCCAAGATTTGGCATTATAACTCGGTTATATTGTGAGGGAGAAAAAAAAAAAAAAAAAAAATAAGGCCCACGAACAATGCATTCATTATCACTCTCCGCGACTTCTTCTCTTGCACGAAATTCATGAGTTTCGTGCAGAGCATGTTGTATATTAGGGAAAAAGAGGAAGAAAAGTGTACACATACAGATGCTTGCTACATAAACTCTCATATGAGAGCAGCCGGTGCCATTTAATACATAGGAGAACAAACAAAATGAAAAAAAAAGAATATAGAGGAAAGCCAATTGAAAGATGCAACCGGTGAAAACAATTGGAATTGAATAAGCTAATGCTTTGTATGCGATATACATAAGTTGTGTGAGAGGGAAAAAGACAGAATAACGCTAATTATCCGCGAGAAATAAAGAGGAAACCAGTTGCGTGATTTCATAGAATTTTTCAAATGATCAATTGATACGGAAATTGCTTGTGAAGTTAAGTTCATATACAGCAGTCATTCGAATTTATGTTAAAAGAGATTTTTTTTAACAATAATCAGAAACATTGCATATTTTTGAATAAAATTTTAAATTTGAAAAAAAAAATGAATTTTATGTAACGTTAAAAATAACATTTTTTTATATAGGTGTACAGTTGTAATTATAATTGTAAATTTTGAGGTCGAAAGATCACGCAATAATTATAAGACATAAAAGTTAACATTAACTGAAATAAATAAAGCAATTAAATGGCTCGATGCATGTATTAAGTTTAAAATATCCATTGAACACATTCCAGGGGCTCATATTAAGACGTAAATCAAGCACTTGACATTTTTTCTTTATGCGTCTACTCTTCAAACAATGCCATGCTCTAATCATGTTTACAAAAAAGAAAACACTAATATTTAATATCTTTAAGTATCAATAGCTAGCAATGAGAAAGTGTTATGTTCTTTGTTGTTAAAATAAAACTTGGATAAAATTTGTTTTATAAAATCTTAAAATAGATTAATTTATTATAAAAGATTTTTATTAATAAAGGATTTATTTTTTACGTAATCATTAATTTTTAATAAAAAATTTTTGTTCAAGAATAATATGTTAAAATGAAATAAAAATTAAAAGCTTCTTGTTATTCCGGAAAAAATATAATTTAGTATTTCTTACAACACTATTTAGCACAACATACAAGCACAACTTAAAAAATTTAAATAACAAAAAATCAATTGTTTTTGGCTGTTTTTATAACAATAACAGCCAATATTTTCAATCATTCGATAAAGTACGGTGTTAAATCGAGGGGAAAACGAAGAAAAAAAAATTTTAATTAATCAAACAATTTAACAAAGTTATGTTATGGTTGATCGTTTGTCAGCAATCAAACAAAGAAAAATAAATATAAATTTAAAGATTTGGTAAAGTACACGAGGAGCGTGTCACTTGGAATGTCAGCTGTTAATGCTTATTTACGTCTGGTTGTTAGTTTTGGTTAAGCAACCGATGCGCGCTTCCGGTTACAAGACACCAAACACTATACGGACATCGAACCAAGCGATTTAATTCGTCTTTCCTGGACTCTATAATAGTTAAATGACTGCAAGGAATTTCAAATTTTCTATTACTTGATTCACTTTAATAATAATAATTTTTATATCTTCGTCTATTAAAAAAAAATTATTTTAATTATCTCTAAATAATAAAAGAAAAATTAAAAAAAGTAAACACACTTGTAAGCGTATTTCCTAATTTACGGTATTATTTTCATAAATTTTAGTGTAAAATTTTAATTTAAACATAATAAAGACAATTTTCAATGATAATTGATTTTAAAATCCAAGCACGTAATTGAAAAATCTTTCTTGTTATGGAGATGTAATGCAAACGATTCGTAAAATTGATACTACAAAGCCTAAAGTTTCCCAAGATTAACCTCTTGATTTGCAAACCACGAGGACTTTTATTTTTCTTTTCATTTCGAAATATTGCCTATTAGCGCGAAGTACATTTATAATTTAGTCGAACATTTGCCGTATTCAAAGATTCAAAATCATTCTATCGCATTGTTATTATACAAAACTAGCTTGGAAATGAGAAAAAGTACTAAAGAAAACATTGAATTTAATGAACAATAATAACTTCTTTTGATTTGACATACTTTTTTTACTCTAGCACCAGTATCAAATTATACGAAATAACAGCTCTCTCAAACTCTTTTGTTTTTATAAATTTTATTTATGGAGTAAAATTATGATGTCATAAATTGCTAAAGTTTTTTGTTTTTGCGTATATTTACGCAAATATATGAAAAAAAAAAATTTGATAATTCCAATAATCTCAATGACCAAAGTTGCAAAATTTAACAGTTACGAAAGTATCGTACTTTCAACTTACGCATTGTTGGCTTTGAGAAAAAAAGATTAAAAAAAACTATAATCGTCTCATTTGTTACAGTCTATCCATACCATACTTTTTTTCCCTCATCTCTGATAAACCATATACACAAAACAAAGAAAAGTGCCGTGGATAATCGAGCGTAACGTAAACTGTAAAAAGAAAAAAAAATTGAGCATTCGAAGGTAATTAAGCGCGACATATACATTAGACTTTCTTCGATCATTCAACGGATCAAATTATGCCTTATTTTGTTTTTTTTTCATCCTTCGTGAGCTGCGCACACTCGCGAGCAACGAGAGAAAAACATACTTTGCGGTTATGTAATAGGGACACAAGGTGGATCCGTTGCACGTAACGCGGATACAAACAACACTTTTCGCTCTATGTATTGCTAAGAATCGAGTTGTATAATGCGTGCAAATAATAAAGTCAAAAAACACTGGGGTTTAATATAACATTGATAGTGTGTAAAATAGCAAGTTTAGTTCATTTAATAAATTCAAATCTCCTATGTAATTTTTAGTGTATTGCAAAACTTATCTTAAAAAATTTGATTTTTCATTTTACTTACCTTAAATTTTAAATACCTAATAATGATTATATACAATTTGAAATTTGAAAAAAGATGAATAATTATAAAAATATTTGATTAGCATAAATTTTATCTGATAACCAAGTTGTACTTTATGTAGGAACATTAAATATTTATTTAAATAATTAAATATTTATTACAATTTATAGCTATTTTATTAACCCACGCAAAACTCTTTAGCATGTAAGGCATTAAATATTTTTATATAATTTTAAAATTGCCATTAAATTTTATTTGCTGTTTACACATCGAAGTAAGAAATATTGATAACTAAAATTTGCTAAAAAGTGTTAAAAGCTACTCAAAAACTACATAACGTTAAAATTAAATTTTTGTAACGCAATAGTAATTTATGAAGAAAGAACGTAACGAGCCTAGCTGAAGAAACAAAAAAAAGAAAGACAGAAAAGAAAAGTTAAAATTTAACGGAAAATGTAAATGGAGTTGCTTTCACTTAGGCGAAATTGGATTCTAAATGAGCACTTCTGTGTATGTGTATGCGAATTTTGCCCGTGAATATATTTGCACACACAGCGTGCGGTATTATAATACATTGCATTTGCGAATCTCCCGCATAGTGTTTTTCTTCTTTTCTTTTTTTTTCTAAGTCTACGTATCAGTTGCGTAAATCGGAACTTTTTGATTCTTCTTACTCCTTTAGCTCTTGTTCCTTAGAATTCTACTCTCCCTTTAAAGTCATTGAAAAACGCAATCTAAGGATTGTGTAATAACGCCGACGTATAATGTTATAACTATTACCTAATCTCGTTTTTAAAATGCCTTTTGGCTGAACTAAATTTTTAGGCTCATTTACACGTTCTAGGCTTAAATTTAAACAGCGTTGTTCTATTATAGTTCCGACAGTTCGAGGCTATTTGCTTTACCCAATTTTAATTGAATTCTTTTTATAGTTCTATTTTATTTTCAATTTTTTAGAACGCTTTTGAATTTCATGCTTTTACGCGTGTATTTTATACGGCATTATATTATTTTAATTATGTCAAATTTGTTATTTTAAAATCATTTTTTTTTATACATAAAACGAACATTAATGACTTTATTGTGTTTTCTTTTGGATTAATTTGGCAATTAAGATTTATTATTTTATTAAAACGTTCACAAAAACTTTATGAAGGATGGAAAGTAACTACCGTTCATTAATTATTTTTTCAACTAATTAAAATAGAGATCGATGAAAATTTAAACTAATCCACTAATAGATTAAATTTTTTAGTACAATGAAAATAATTCAGTTAATTACACTTAATTAATAGAAATTATTTACCAAATTGAAACTTTCTCTTAACACTCCGCACCCAAGTTGATCTTAAATTCTACTTTTTTCTGGCAAAAAAAGTCCTTTCAAATTCCTAAATAATTTATACTCTATTAGAACGCGTAATGAATTAATTTATTCGATGCGTAGAAAAAAAATTGATTGGTTATAAAAACCATTGAAAGAATGAAAAAAAGGTAATAGTTGTTTCTCTAAAAGAAGAAGGAGTAAAGAAATAATAAAAAAATATTCTTAAAATAGATTCTACATCTTCATAGATGTACAGGTTAAAAAGAAAAACCAGGAAACATCGAGTTGGTTGTACGATTGTAAAGTAAGCGTGGAAAATTTATGCGCATGCTGCCTGCAATCTTTATGCATTGGAATTATATATGTACATGCAGGCGCGACATACGCGGCAAATAGTTATACTCGAAAGCCTAATGTATATGTATAGCGCATGATCCTGTCGCGCTCGATTATAACGTCGTGTATACATATCCTCGAACGTTTGTTCTTGAACTTGAGCTGATCTGTTCAGGAGGTTTAATGGTAAATTGATAAATATAAGAAAACTCTCAGAATCGTACAAAAGGATAATTTTTATTGCCTTGAAACAGCTAGTCAAATTTCATATTTGGTTATAAGCTTAACTTTTAAAAAAACGGTAAATCACAACTTTTTACATTAGAATATTCATAGCTTCTTGAAAATTTATATTAAAATTAAGCTTTGAAAAATTTTTAAATTATCTTTTTTTACCACGTTCTGTGATATTATTATTATTTTATTATTTATTATAAATTAAAAAACTCATTCTTTGAAACTTCAAAACAGACTTTTAAAAATAAGGAAAAACGTGAAAAAATTTTTTTTTTTTGCTTTTTAATTTTATATTTTTGTCTGAACTTAATATTAATAGATATTTTAATAGACAACGAAACAAAATATCGAGTCATTTTATCATGATTTCTTGAAGAAACTGCGTGTTTAAAAAAACTGAATTTTATTCAGCTAATGTTTTTGGATAAGGTTGGTAATTTTTACTTTTTCGCGCACAATGCTTCTAACATTCAGAAATGAAAATTCTCTTTTTTCCCCTACTCTCTTTGCAACCAGACTTCCTTAATTCAAACGTTTATTATACCGTGTTTTGCAATGACCGTCAGGTGTTTCGTCTGTTGCAAGCCGTAAAACTTGTTCCTTTCCAATTAATACCTGACAATCTTCGAAACGTATTCTCAATTGAATTGTCAATTCGTGCTATGCGTCGAATCGTGATTTTTTTTCTTTCTTTTGAAAAGATGCAGCTGACAAAGAATTTATTTCTTTTTTCAAGTCAATGGAATAAGCAAAAAAAGAAATTTTTTTTAAATACGACGAGCTCAGAGAACATAATATATGCGTTTTTTAAAGTTGAATAGATTAGTTTCGGTTTGACGTTGAAAGTTTTTACAGTGATTCATTTGTAGATGTACATTAAGTAACATTTCCTCATTTAAAATTCATTATGCATCATTAAATTAGTGAGCATTTAATTTAAGTCTCTCTCTGCAATGTCAACGTAATAGTTATGCTATCAAATGTGAAGCATAACGTGCTAGATCTTTAGAATATTTTAAAAAACGTTATGAAATATAAATATGATAATCTTTGACAAAGTGTCAAAAATACAATTGATTAGAAAGTTGAATTTTAAATATTTTACGTAAAGATTATTCTATTTGATAAAAATACAATGTACATATGTAACGTCGACGTTTGTAAAAAAAAAATGTTGAATCGTGCTTGGTTTTTTCTTGTTCTCTTTATTCGAATGACACTTCTTTCTCGTTCACCTCAAGGCAGTTTTGCGTAACGTGTCACGGTTAATATACACGACAAAAGTGGAGGATCGACCGTGTAAGAGGAAAGAGAGCGCATCAGTTGGCACGATATTTCAAAAATTAAAACTTTTTCGTATCTTTAGAATTTATAGTTCTTTTTTTCATAAATTTATTAAGCCGTAAAATTATAAATAAAGGTATGGTATTACTTTTTTTTTAATGAACTTATTAAATTATCGGCAATTTTAAGTTTGCGTGTATTTTGAAAAAAACAACATTAGCTTTTTTTTATTTCATTAAAATAAATATAAAAAATCACGAAAGCAAAAAAAAAGTTAACTTGCATAATAACAATCATTTAGTTTTGTATATGTACAAGTAAAAAGCATGTAGCGCGTCGCGGATGAGCGGAGGCGCCTTAAGATATATATTTTTTCTCCTTCGAAGCCAATTAAAGTGCTCTTTCTGTATAACTTAGTTTAATGAAAAGAGAAAAAAAATGACGAACACTCATCGTTCATAAAAGTAAATCTCGTCTGGCACTTTTTATAACAATTATGAATTGTTTTTCTTCTTAATTGACGAAGGAAAACATCGTTTTAGATAAGCAGGCTTTATACTAACACGCTCTAATATAATTATAAATTTTATTTCTGTTTTTAATGGAATTAAAAAAAGAAATGATTATTTTTATATCTCAATATTTTATGGGTACTCTTAATCTTTGAAATATATTACATAAAGATAAGCCATTTATTTATCACACGTAGATATATAGGCACGTACATAAGTTTAACAAGTAAAGAGCTATTGATTCAATATATCAATGCTATATAACTAGTTATAATAATGTTAGGTCCTCAATATTTTCAAAGTTTCCAACTGCATTTTTTCCTTTTTAATCTAAACAATTGATAGTGCACCCTGATACTTATTATTTTATTATTATATAAAAGATGCGAATACATTTTAGGAAATAAGACGTCAAATAAAATTTTATCCGTAGATAATCTAAGCTAAAATTGTATATTTTTAGAGTGAAGAAAAAAATGAGAATGCATATGAATACAAAGTAATTTGAGGGATACAGAGAAATTGTTTATGGTAATTGTTGAGATTTTCACTTTCGCTAAACCCATTATTACCTTGCCCCCTTCTTCGCATATTCCTTTTTCTCACGTAGCAAAACAACAAAGTTCTATAATATTAGAAAATACATTATTTAAAATAAAGTTTCGTACCTTCGACACGAAGAAAGAATTGATATAATCAGTGTTTTTAACACGCATCGTCAGCTGGTAGATGTGGGACTTGAATAACAAGCTGAATAGTGATATATTATTTGAGTATGCTGTTTTTTATAGAAATTCAACATTGCAATACATCCAGTAATAAAGTACTTTTATTTTCACACTTTATCGTCCTTTTAAAATTTACGTTTTATTTATTGCAATATTAAATTCTATTCCACATCAATGAAAATTTAACGCGCTAAAAAATAATAATTTACGCCGCTGTGAAAATAATAAACAGTAGTTTTGATTATTAATGAAAGTTATTGAAGCATAAATAATAAAAACATAATTTACCATAATCTATTATTGTAAATTAATTGTAAAATTATTAATCATTCTTAAGAACAGTCAAGCCTAACAATTGTATCAATATTTACGTAGATGACACAGAATTTATTTTTTTTTAAAACAGCTCTACAATATTGATAAACCAAGAGCTCGACTAAATAGTAAATGTACAAACTTAACTTTTTTTTTTGAAAGGCTTTTTATCTTTATCTCCTAATACAAATACAAAACGTCACGTACACACCTGTAAGTTAAAAAAAATCAGCATCAAATATATACACTGTATGCAGAATCTATAGTTGAAAGTATAAGAAAACGTCCCGCAACTACCAATTTACGAGTTTGAGAGTATGAAAGAGAAAAAAAGAGAAAAAAAAAGGTCGAATAAACGCGTATATAGCTGTTGCACGAGATCGCATAATACACACGCAAGCTTTTTAATATATGCATGTATATAACTGTTGGTAAAATATAATTATCAGGTTGGCCGTGAGGAGATTACAACACCTGCAAGAGTAGCAAGAATAACATCAGTGCATTTAGAAGAATAGGTTAATACATCGTGCTCGGGGCTTGAATTAACCTAAATTATGGCTCGATAAGAGTTTAGTTTTGTATCATTGGAAGTGCGACGCACAATGCAGTCATCGTGTTTAAATAAAAGCTTTAATCTTATTGCTGTTTTTTTATCTTTGTTAATAAGAGCAAAATAAATGCTTGACGGTAAATGCAGAAGTAAAGGTGCCAACTGAATTGGAAAGACAGTGTAAAAAATTTTATTGTGAGAATGTTCCGGGTTTTAATTATGTGGTCAAATTATTGAAGTGGAACGCGATGATCTTGATGGACAAATTAAGTGAAAAATAATAAAAAAAAGAAAAAATTGGTACTTGCAAAAATGAACGTGGTGCGACAGAACTGGATGAGTTTAAAGTCGCCAAGGAGCTCAATAGCAGTATCAGGCAACTCCACTTGGTATGACGCCCCAGCACCTGTCATTGTTCATGGCCGTGATTTTCAAGAAGACAATGAAACGAAGAAAATTGAGAAAGTCAACGACGTTAGCAAGGAACAAATCAATGAAGCAGATTTCGATGAAGAAAAAAATGAGAACGAAGAAGTACTTTATGAAAATAATATGGAAGCCAGATTAAATTGTTTGAACAAGGCGCAAGAAGAAATAGTGGAAGAACATGTGACTATCAGAGAATCATCCGTTTGCAGTTCAGTCAGTACTAATGGAAAGAAAAGACATAGCTCGAGCATTGAGTTAACTGCATCAACGACAGTTAAAACAGATGCAGATGGTATACCTACAATTACGTTTAGTTTTTTTAGAACAGACGAAAAGGTTTTGAATAATCCAGAAAATAGCATCGATGAAGTTGATGGTATTCCCAAAGCAGCAATTGATCAATTGTACGACTTTCCACGAAGCTCGCGATCCGAAACAAATCTTGTTCCACTTGAATTAGCGGCGCTGAATCATCAAAGCAACGATAGTCCGTCATCGATGCCAGTTGCTTTGGAAAGCTCGCCGAGTACGGAACTGCCGCGCGACGATCTTTACGATGTGGTTAGTGAAAAAGAAAATATTGACTGTGAAGTGATGCAAAATAAAGGTTCTGTAAATGCATTGAAATCAAGCAAAAGTTTTAAAGGTCGTCGAGGTGGTTCTAGTACTTCGCTTAAGTGGAGACGAAGTTTAGGTAAATTAGAAGATTTAGTGAGACCATCGCATTCTGGTTCGTATTCGGATTCAGAAACAGTTGAAGGAAAAAAGTGGCCTCGGAAAAAATTAGGTAAAGCCTGGGGTAAAATGCGTAGTTGGTTAAGCGAGGAACGTTCAAAAATCAGTGATGTAGTAGCAAGACACGCGCGACTCCAGGCCGTTGGTGCACGCCTTGATGATGTCAGAGAGGAAGCGTGTAATATTGGCGCTTCTACCGGCTCTTATGATTTAACAAAAGCTCGCATTCGTCACGAGGATGGATCTTTACCAAGAGTTGAAGAGTTTGGTCTGTCCGAAGCTGGAATTGATGAAACGGACGGAAGTGAGAGTAGACAGGTGTTAAGGAACGAAAACAGGACATCTCAGATTACGAAAATGCACCGTACTATAAAGAAGACTGCGAGCTCGGATGACATTTTGGCGGAAGATTCGCATGAGAAGCCACCTGCAACTTCTTTTAGTCTCGAAAGGCTATGTTCGGACGACGAAGATGACGAAGTAGCAGATAAATTAGGCGAAGTAGGGAGGAAAAGAGGAAGAGATCGAGGCAATCGCTTGGCAAGAGGTGGACTTATAAAGATGAGAATGTTAGGCTCAATCAGAGGGTTAATAGCCTCGACCCATCTACTTAACGAGCCTGAAGAGGTATTTACCATGCTCTATTATTTTCTTCTTTATATCAACAAGTGATGATGCGTGCGTGCAGTTTGTGTGTTACAATAATTATGGTTGAATTTTAGATTCGTATCGAAAGACTCGAAAGGCTTTTGAAAAATTCAAGTGTAATCTTTTAAATATCAAGCATAAAAATTACAGGAAAAAAGTATATTTATTCATTTCCGTTTCTTTTGTTCTATTTCTATGGAAATAGAAATAATAATTTTTAATGATAATTTATGAATTTACAACTTTAACTGCAAAATCATATTTTACTCGACTGTAAAATTAAATATTTTTATTTTATTTTATTTTAAACAAGAGTGTTTAAATAAAAAGTTATTTTTACAAACATAAACATAATGATTCATAATACGAGATTAATTTATATTAAACAATCAATCTGTTAGAATAACAATTACAAATTGCCCTAATTAACGATAAGTACAAGTAAACTATTGAAATGAATGATTACGAATGGGACTTTAATCGCTTTTATAAGAAAAACATAAACACGTGCGTGCTACCAGAATCAATGATATTATTACCTGTGTCTAAAAATTAGCTTTCAAAGTCCACAATTCGTACGATGTTTATTATATGACTTTATTATTTTAAATTGCACCTGATAATTATAAAATAAAAATAAATAAAAAGTATATAGAAAATGATTGTACTGCTGTAATGAATAATACCTACTGTAATAGCAACATGATTAATTTAATGAAGGAAAACGACGAATTATCCACTCGATTGGTTACTCAACTTTCATTCATGATATCATAAAATGAGTCATAACATTCTCAAACATTAGGTGCAGGAAAAATTATAATAATTTATTATTAGCTTCTTGTATTTACAAATTCAAAATGCATTTTATAAAAAATTTTTCATACAATTTTAATTAAATATTTACATTCATTCATTTTAATTTTAACGAGTTGTTAAATGTTTACGCATTTTTTATGTTGACAGTTATCGTAAACAAAGATTTGATTAATAAGTTTATCATTAAATTTAAATATTTTTCACTTGCTGTTTTATTTCTATAAGTTATTCTCAACATTAATATTAAGATTAATAATAAAATAAGAGACAATATAAAATTTAAATAGTGTAATTGCAAAGTAAGAATAACGCTTATTCACGTTGATCAATATTTTTTTTTAATCATATATTGGGTTATTCCCTAGTATTGTCTCAAATCTTATCAACTCACAACAAACAAAATTCAATAATAAAATGCCATCGCACGTACTCATTTTCTCAAACACGTTTCTTTGAAATTCTCTTTTTCCAAAACCCATTTTTCAACAAAGCAAATTTGATATACAAGAAATAATAAGCAGCATTTTCTAAGTGCTTTTGACAGTCAATGTAAATTCCAAGGATAATATAAGAAGCGCGCAATTAATGCATCGTGGTATACGCGCGCGCACGTGGAAAATAAAATGTTCGTCCGATGAATTTCGAATTTTCTCTGCTGTTGCGGAGAGGTATATCGTTTAAATGTCAAGCCGACAAAGACCGCGTGTATGTACGACGACGAGGTCGAAGCTTTAAGGAAAAGAATAGTGGAAAGTGTGGGAAAGTTTGTTTGTGGTATGGTGAAAATATATATATACAAAGATTTAGCTGTAGCGCAAAATTTAGAGACGCGCTTTTTTGCCCGCAGGACGTGCCACGCGCTTATCATGATTAGCTTATCGTGACTCTTCCTTTCTAGTTTCCACTTTAACATAGTTTATACATACTCACGCATTACACATACGTACTTCATTGTTTTTGCAAATTTTTACATTTCCTAAGGCCTGCTAATTTTTTCTTTTCAACTTTTCTGTAAGAAAGTATGTTGTATATATCTTTTTAATCAAATACTAATTTATTAAAAAATTTGAATCATTTAAAATTTAACATTTATTTGTTTATTATTGTTTTGAAAATCTAGTTTCTTTGATAGAAGTTTATTATTTATTAGAAACTTTCTACAGAATAAGAAATATTTTTTAAAATTTTCCGACTTTTGAAACTTTTCTAACTTATAGTGAAATTTTTCCAAAAGCTAGAGCGAGACTTTTTTTATTAAGTTTTAATCTTATCTTAAATAATTTATCTTCTTTTTTGAAGGGTAGAAGTCAGCATTTAAAAAAAAAAGATTTTTAATAGAAATGAATTCTGGTATTATTTACGTTGAATAATTTTCTTTAATCATTAAATATTTTATTATGACGCGTTTAATTTATTTATACGTGCTTGTACATATAAAGATATTTATAATTCTTGTAATTATTTTTTCTTCAAACGCTTCTAAGCCCATGCATAAATCAACTTTTAAACAAAAGAAATAAAAGATAATTCAAATTGTGATAAAACCAATAAAGCGCGGAACTTATTATAATTGCAAACGAACAACTATTTTCCTGAATTCATTAATTATTTAACATAATATAATTAATGTAAGCTTTCTTA
Source organism: Anastatus disparis (assembly GCA_017163975.1). Lineage (NCBI taxonomy): Eukaryota > Metazoa > Arthropoda > Insecta > Hymenoptera > Eupelmidae > Anastatus > Anastatus disparis. The sequence goes on from JAFFSR010000313.1 coordinate 261,573, forward strand.
AGTAAGTCACTTATCGTGTTTGCTGATCTTTTTAAAGGCATGTAAAATTTAAAATTTATTCGGCTCACATCAAAATACATTTATAATTTTAATTGAACGTATTAAAAATGATCCTTTGGTAAAATAAAACCATTATTTGCTAATAATATTACACATTTCATGAATGTTTAAATTAAAAAAAATTTATTTTATTAAATAACGCTTTCAACTTTTAGTGAACTTAATAAATACATTTTTATAGGATTTGTTATAAAATAATTTTAATAACATTGGTATTAATTGACAAACTAAAATATAAATTTTTTTAAATTTTAATTTACTTAACCTTAGAACCTAAAAGATAGCTTTCGAAAAATTTTTACAATCACTATTATATTTTCTAAAACTCCTTTTATCTTGTAATTTTTATTTCCTGATAGTACACGAACTTTCAATTTGAAAAAAATTTTTTTATCGTTAACGTGCAACGGCTTTCATTGAATTATAGCTTTCCTAGTAAATTCAAAATTTCACTGTTTTATTGTACGGAACTTTTTAAACATATATGCATAGATGCACGCGAATAAAGAGAGAAATCGTCCGATAGGCGATTTCACAAACGTGCGCAAATTCAAAAGTAGGGGATATAAAGAAACAAGAATTTAAAAATAAAAATAAAAAAAAAAAACATGACTCGTCAGTGACATTAGCATTGTTTTCGAATAGAAAGAGATTACTCTTTTAAAAGTCAAGGTGCGAAAGTAAGTTTTTACTTTTACATTTGCTTTCTTTAGTAATTTAAAAAAACAGGCCTATTCACAGGTGACATAATTTCACGTACATGTTAAGTGAAAATAAAAATCATTCATGGTTTTTTTATTTACAAAACACAAAATTTTTTAACCAATTGTATCCTTTGAATATCGATTTTTTAGATATCAAAAACTAATTTTAATAAAAGATTTTTTAATAAAAATATTTAAATATAATTATTAAAATCTTCATTTTATTTCGAACAATTGAATTAAAATAATTTAACATGTATATACAATATATAAATGATCTTTACATTTTAGTATAGAAAAATATAAATTTTGTAGTAGTAATTTTATACTTGTAAAAAGGGTCACTTTATCTTGAATTATAATTTAATTTTAAACACTGCATAGAGAAATATTTACAATTTGTTTATATTGTATTTACCATACCAATGTATAATACAATGTCTGCAATAACTATGATCACAAGTTTTTATCATTTTTCAATATTTAATCCAAATAAATCTATCATTTTATTTAAAATTCATTATTTTTTTTTACAAATTACTTTCTAATGAACTTTCCATTGGGTAAGATTAAACGTTGATTATAAATTAGTCAAGCTTAATTTTTACAAAAGTACTTAAATTTTTGCATCAATCATTCGTCAATTTGTATAATCTATCATCATGAAATTCAAAATGACAAAGATTTATTACGTTTATGCCAATTATTGCTCCATAAAATAGATCGCTTTCTATCATTCCTTCAATATAAAAATTAGTTATATGCAAATCGTCACGTAATTTAACAAAGTAACAATATTTCTGGCCATTCATTCATAGAGTATCTGTTAATTAAACTTCTATCAGTATTCTATATTAGATATCAGATGTTTTTTCATATCATTGAAAAACTTACGCAATCATTTATAAGATGGATGACATTTAGGTTGTTTTAAGTGTGACTGATTAAATGTTTTCTTTAAATTTAATCTTATCACTTAATAAATAAATACTAAAAATAAAATCAGTTTCAGATACCGAAAATTTGTTCCTCACAATATTTTTATCAAATTCTCTGTTAAATCATTCAGAATTGATTTTGTTTTCTAAGAATAAAGTTTGTTAAATATTTAAAAATATTTCAATGATTATTCATCAAATCTTTTTATACAATTGGACATTTTTTTATTTTTATATCTATCTGAATACGTCAAAAATCACTTTAAAACTAATTTTTAGTGAAAAATATTACATTGAATACTAAAAAACGGATACCTAACTATTTTACAATATTGGACTAGCCAGAAAGTTCATTAACAAAAGTCAATAGTGTTTTGATAGTTAAATATTGTGCAATTTTTACAAGCTAATGAGTGTATAATTATATAAAAACATTTCCGCAAAAAGACAGGATAACATCTAAAAGAATATCATAAAAAGTGATAATATCATAAAAGACAGGATAATGTTGCAGCAAGATTTGCATAAGGCGTAACTTCCAACAAGATTCATTATTATCAATTTAAAATTAAAAATTTTTAAATTAATGAAGATAGGCGATTGAAACAAATGGCTCTTCCTCGTAGGATTTTCACCAAGACTCTACCTTGTTATTCAATGGTACGCATTGCTCAACAAATTTTATAGGAACTTCATAGTGTCGTGAGTTAAACAAAGATTTTTCGTATTATAACCTCAAATTATTCAAAATTAAAATGTTAATCAAATTCGATAACATTTTTATACTTGTTGGGTTCATATTTGTCTATAATTTTTTTAATATATTGTAAAAACATCATTTTCTTATACGTGTTCGATGAATGATGAACCAATGTTTAATAGCTACCCTAACAGCACAAAACGTTTCAAAAACGTTTTAAAAACGTTTTCTGGTAAACTTATATACGTTTATAAATTTCGACAAAAATATGTATTTAAAACGTTTTTAAAACGTTAAATATGTCCGCATATTTTAGATTCTCAAGAGTAATGTAACGTTTATGGAACGTTTAAGAAACGTTTAGAAAACGTTTTCTCGGTGAAAAAATACGTTGGCTTAAATTTCCAAACGTTTCTAAAACGTTTTTTAAACGTTTTATTTTATTATTCTAAAAAATTATTATATAGAGAAAAAAATTTTACCAAATAAAACGTTTTTTAAACGTTAAGGAAACGTTTGGATATTTGAGCTTGCGTAAATTTTCATCGAGAAAACGTTTTCTAAACGTTTCTTAAACGTTCCATAAACGTTACATTACTCTTGAGAATCTAAAATATGCGGACATATTTTACGTTTTAAAAACGTTTTGAATATGTATTTTTGTCGAAATTTACAAACGTATATAAGTTTACCGAAAAACGTTTCAAAAACGTTTTTGAAACGTTTTTGTGTTGTTAGGGTATTGAATATAATTTTTAAGTCTTTTAATATGCAGCTCCTTCAAACATTTTCCAGTTTTATTAAAATTATCATTGTGAAATTAATTTTTCTTCATCATAATTTTTGATATTTTGCCGCTAAACTTGCGAATATCTTATAAAATTAATTACATAATAATTATTTAATTCTATTATGCAAAGAATATTTTTCGAATATTATTACTAAAATTTAGTCTTAATAACCTTAATCAATTTCAGGATATTCATCAACATTATTCTATTATAAATTATGTTGAAAGTATCTTGCAATAATTATACTTATTAAGTAATTTAAAAAAATCTTATTTTCATATCTATGCATTACATATTACATTGTTTCACAAAGAAAATTAGTTCTATTTAAAAAAAGATGCACATATTTTTGAATTGATAGCAAATAGTTTATTTTATACAAATATTTTATATCTTTTTATATATTAGAACTTATTTTAATTATTGTAATAGCATATCGATATACTGGCATGTCCATTTTTCTGATATGAATTGTAATGGCGATGAACTCAAAGCAAATCTCATCATTGTATTATGAGTACGATATGATTATTTGGCAAACCGAATAATTTTTTTTCAATCATTTATTTTAACGTGATAGAAATTACTTCAAAGCCAAATAGTATTCGTAATTATAATAATGAAGGTAATCGTCAATAACTCGATGTACCTTTTTCTAATGTTTTCCTTAAAAATAAAAAATTGGGAAAATTTACAATCTTTCTTTCAATTTATGTATTCTTCTATTTAAACTTTTTATTTACCATTTCCTTAATTTTCCCATAATTTTGAAGATGTTTAATGACAATATATACGAAACTTTCGTTTTTTAATTTAAGAAAAAATGTTCAAAAATCGAATTTTTGGATACTTTTAAAATATTAATACAATTCTGAGAGTTAATATTTAGAAATGAAATTTTTAGTGTATCATCACTTTATAACTTGAACAGTTTATAATAATAATTTTATTTTTGTTCTTTCAAGTTTTAAAAAAGATCTTTTGAATATATTCTAAAATGTGATCTTTTAAATATATACACGAATTTCAATATTGATAATAAGTTTGTAGAATCTTTTACTGTTTTATTTCGAACCGTTTTCATTCTTTTCATTTTATTCCTAAATTATAAAAAAACATCTTAAATGTTGTTGAATTTTTATAAAGTTAAATTAATAAGATTTCTTATAAGTTGGAGATGCATGAGTAGGAATATCTCTTATAACAGACGCTGAAAAATAATTTTAATTTATTACCATCATTTGAATAACTGAGAACCATTTTGCAATTACAGCTCATTTAATAATAGCCATGCCGTCAGATTATAGAGTTTTTATTATAACGTCATTGACTTTCAATTATTAACAATTTACAATTCTATATGAAAGAGATCAAACTTGATGAATAGCACCTTCGCTTGGGAATTTATGTTCATTCTTTTATTTTAAATATTTGTTTAATTGCGTTAATATTTTTTTCAAATATAAAAATATTACAAACGTATTTGTAATTTTAAATTAGTCAATTGCTTAGACAATTATTTTAGAAATATTAACGAACAAATCTAATAAAGATCCATCGTTTAAAGTTTGAAAATAATTTAAAGTATAGAAAACTACTCAACTTTCTTTTTGCATATGCAATAGCTTAGAAATATTATTTCTAATAAATATGGTAAATTTTTAGTAAAATCGTCAAATCAAAAAAGATAATAACCAATTTTGTTATATTTTATATTGAAATTTACATATAAAGTCTAATATTATATTATATAATTTAAAAATATTACACCAATTTCACATGATGTTTTCCCGTACAAAAGTATTTAAGTTTCTTAATAAAACTGTTGATAAATCAATTTTGGACAAATTTTCATCTAAACCCATTTAAAGACTATTGTTGATTGTTTCTTTTATATACCCGCACATGAATATATTTGTTAGCGTCCAATAAGTAAAGTAGGAATGTATAAAATTATTAGCATCACTAGTGATATTTTATGACTTTTTAATTGAATCCCAAAACGAAATGGGGCATAAATCCGAGTAGTTGATAGGAAACCAACGAATGACCGAGATGTAAATTATCATAAGAATTCTTTATTCAGATAGTTTCAATCATTCAAGTTTTAATTTTTATAAAATATACTCAACTCGTTTTATGAAAAAATTATCTAAACTTCATTCTTTTTTTTTATTAATTATAAAGAATTGTAAGAAGCAAACTATTAATAGATATGATTGTCGTGATATGAAACTTCAAGATTTATGCCATCAACAGTATCTCTTTGTTTGAAAAAAATAACCGTCATGATTTTTAATTTAATAGCGTAATTTTAGTAAATGATAGAAATAAAGCTATTTCTGCTAGGTGAGTTCCGATTATTGGTGATAAATATCGAAGAATCAGTTACTTCTTCACAAAATTTAGTTTTTAATAATGTTTACAAACATAATTAAATTTTTAATTAAACTTTTAATAAAATTAAAATTTTATTAATATTTTAAAAGTGTTCATTAAAATAAAAAAAAACTATAAAACTACTTAAATGAAATGTTTTATAACGTTAAATATTGTGAAAGTCTGTATGTGCAGACAAGCGAACTTAGACAGATTCACTAATGTGACGCTTTCGCTAAAACGTATTCAAGGAAATTATGGTTTAAGTTCGTTGTACGAAAATTTCATTTGTCTCATCTTAAGTTACTGACTAATGTTAAATTAATTTGGTTTTTTTTATCGTCATCAGACTGTCATTATTTTAATATAGTATTTAATTCAATTTTCTTTATAATCTTCTTTTAAATAACTATAAATACACCTCATTATAAATTTCTATCAAAATAAAAAAATTTTCTAGACAGTTTAAATTAATAGCTTTGAGTGACGGTATTTTATGTTTTTTTTTGTTTAAAATTTCCATAAATGCATCTAATGAAAGGTACCAAAAACAAAAATAGTGAACTTAAAAAGTTATCTAATCGTTTCTCCATAACATTGGAATTTCGTGCGCCTTTTAACGGGACACTATTTCCTTAAACGTTAAAACGTATATACGTATATCATTTAAGTAAATATCAAACTTCACCTTCGTAAATTACTATTAATTTTCATCTTAATCATGAAAACTTAGATTGCTTTTCTAAATTACATGCCTTAATACCAATTTCATATCTGATGACATCATTCATAATTTGCGATACAGAAAAAAGCATTAGCTTGACAAAGTGGAATAATTAACTTTTTTTTTTCTTATTAAATAGCTTTTTTCGACCCGCCACTTCCTTGTGAATAATAATCGATTTATAATTGAAATAAAGAAAATAGAGATCCGTAATAATAATAATTAACGTTCTACTTTGTATAACCTAAAATGTAATACATTTTTTTCAGTTAACTGCCATATACGAACAGTTTATCAATAAAGTGTATTGCAGGAATAGGTTAATGTGCAATGTTATAGTTTAAGACGCAAAAAAATAATTTCCGACAAGTAAAACAATGATAATAACGACTTCGCAGTTTATTTGATTAGTTTTTTAGAAATCACGTTTTAGACAACAGAAACATAAAAATTTTTCAATAATAATACTGTAAATACTATTTCCGGTTTTATTCTACGTATACGTACGGTTATCGTCTATAGGCGGGTTATGGACATGCTTTAAAAATATGTCACTTTGCTTATCTTGTCAGGTTATGAAATCACGACACATTAACGGCAAGATACGTATATATACAAATGCACTAATATTAAGATCACTGCCCACTGATTCGATTAAATTTTTTTTTCTTAGTTTTTTTTACACCAACTTCTGAACCTTATAATGTTTTTGCATTAATAATAATGATTTTACAGTATAACCTTTTTTACAGCTATGGAATGATGTCATGCTTTATTTCAAATTATAATAATCACCGTGCCTTGAACTACTTTAATTTAATGAAAGTTTTTTACCGACTTCAAATTTAATTTGACTTTTTTTTTAATATGAGAAAAGTTTACATTTAGAAACGATATATCAGTTTTTTTTTTCAAATTTTAGAAATACTTATTTCATAACCTTAAATTGATCGTATTTAAAATATATAGATTAATAAAAAGATATTTGCATTTAAATAAATTTTTTAATTAACTTTATTCTATTTCATACTGTGGGAACGCTAAACCAAATGTTATTTCTTTGAAGAAACAATTTTGTTAATTTCATCTCGTAAATTTTAATTGATCATAATCTTTCGATATACCATCTATATAATGCCGGTTACGCAATGTCCTATACACAAGGAAAATCAATTTTATATTGGTATAAGTAACTCATTCTACCCTAAAGCATATTATAAGATTATAATTTCAAACTTCATGTTTCTTGACAACTCAAAGCATTGATTTAATAAAATTTGTTTTAGATATATTTTTTTAAAATGTATGTTATTATAACGTAAGTCTAGTGTGTTGAGAAAATCATACTTTTCTTCGAAGTTTTCTGCGATGTAGTTTCGTCGTGTATTTTAAAAAAAATTAGTGTTGTTTTCGTGTAGGTAAAAGTACTAAAAAGGAAGTAACGCAATAATTATTTCAATTAGTTATTATAATGAAGTACTTCTTACTCTTTTATATAACTATTTAATTGCATATTGTTAGTTTTTACATAAAGTCATCGTTTTTATCAAATAGAAAATTTCATTGCAAAAATTAAATCTTATCCTTTTACGCATTTCCTTTTCCTGTTCCAAATATCTTACTTCTCTATGGACTAGTTTGAAATTTCATCATTATTTGTAAAACTAATTTTTAAATTTTAGTATTTGAATTCCATCAAATTATTCTTTCTCGATTTTTTCTAAGAAGTCATTTATTTTCATTAGAGATAAAAAGTATACTAATTATCGAAATAAAAATAAATGCTTACTACAATTCTAATTTCGTTACGTAAAAGCTTTCTCTAATGAAAAGAGTATAGTTGTCATAAATTTCTAAAATAGCATACACGCTCAGTTTTTTATCAATCAAATCTTCAATTATCCTTTTTTAAGATACATATCTTACAGTTAATATTGACAAAACAACCAGCATCCACATTTGAAAAAAAAAAGACAAGAAAAAAACATCTGCATTACATAGAACTTATGTATTATTTTTAGCTAAGCAAACATCGTGTACTCGCCGGTAAGCGATGACACTTTGAGATTATCACCTTTTTGCTATAAGGTATATATATGGGACATTTCACTTCAAATTATATGGTCAAAAAAGGAAAATCGTTAAAAGTATGAGATCGTGTTTTATTTGGTATAAAAAATTTTTACCAAAAGTTTTTTGGTGAAAAATTCATCAAAAATTTTATTTGGAAGAATTAGCTAAAATTTATGATTTTTAATATTCCATAATTTTTCTTCAAATTGACCTTGACCTCTAAAAATTTTCTCATATGTTATGGGTATCAAATAAAATATGTTCTCAAACTTTTAGCTACTTTTATTTTTGGAGCATGTAAAATAACGTGAAAGGTTCCGTATATATATGCAAAAATTTATTGCAATCGTGACAAGCGGAAAGAAGGATCGGGCCTCCATATAAACCAATATATCGATCTAGAAAACATCGTATGTAGGCTGGTGTATAAAAGAGTGAACGTTCCTTCGTGAAACGTGAGTCAAAGTTTTCTTCGACGATTGGGTTACCAATGTCGGCTTTTTATATTAGAAAATATAAATAAAAAAATATTCTATACACCTATCGAAGAGGAAGTATATCTCTTTTGTCAATCTTTCATTGATGTATTTATGTATTGCATGTTTCTCGCGCTTTATTTTATAAATTTTATATCCCCCTTTTTTTCAAAAATCTAACAATAACTTGGAGAATAAATTTTTTTTTGTCCAAATAAGTAGAGAAGACCATTTAGCCATAATTCAATTTATTTAATAATTTCAGGTTAATGTATAGTTTCGCAAATTTATGAATCCAACTCGTAATTTTTTAAATGTCATGTAACATTTCTATTGATGAGTTTTCAATTGTACTCGGTTTTTATTTTTGTAAGAAATAAATTTATAATCTTTTGTTTAATGTATATATCGTACATTACCAGATGTTTCAATTAAAACAAAACAATCATAATTATATTTAGAATTCTTAATACAATGTTAACATCTCAAAATTACGTAGATTTCATAAAATAATTCGTTTCTATCGTGAAAATTAATCTTTTTCGTCTTTTTATATTTTTTTTTATCATAACTATTTTAATGATAAATAATTAACTTTCACAAGTGACTTTAATGTGGCATTAGTTTCTCGAACGTCAAGGAAAATACTTTGAGGAAGCAATTCCATTAAGAAGTATATGTCTTTTTAAGGACCCTCTAATGCCGAGTAAAAAGCGTATCAAACACTTTTTTTTAAAGTTTATAACGATCTTTCTTTAACTTATTATCTTAATGAACTTAACGAAAATTTTCTCTTTCATCTGAGTAAATCTTATTATTTAGAGAACAATTTAGTAGTTTTTAGATTTCCGCCTCGATCATTATGTTTTATCGTTGAATTATTGATAAGTAGTCGATTATTTATTTTCTATAATGTAACTTACTTGATAATTGAAGGACTATTAATTTAACGTTAAGATTGCGAGTAACTGTAAATCAATTAGATAAAATGATAAAAATAAAAGTGAATTTAATTATATTGTTTCTGTGCGTTAAAAATTTTTCATTTCGAATATCTCATCTGGTTTATATTTTTACATAAATAAATGTAACTTTTCTAATTTATTGCCTCCGAGTCGTAAACTACAAAACATAATCATATAGCAGTATTATAATCTTTTGGTTTATGACTTGAACAAGCCGATATCAATATTGAGGCTCCACAATCAAAATTGATAAAATACAATGCCATTAACAACGAACAATATTTCTCTCGGATAATTATAGTTATGAAGAAAAAAAAATTCCAAAATACTTATTTTTTTGTGATTGAGCATTTTCTAAGATAAATTTAGGGCACGGAAAATTATTCAACCTTTTTCTATACATTTGCATTCCTAAATAAATCGTCAGTGCTAAAAAAAAAAGTAAAAAACTAAAGAAAAGAAAAGCGAAGAACGCATACATTGTAGAAATTAACGTGAGCGTTAGAAAAGATTTTCGCACACGAGGTAATCATATTGGCAAAGGATTTAAAAGGCTTTTACAAAATCGTGTCGAGAAAACAACAACGCGCTTTAAAGTATCGAGCCGATCGTCGGTTATTAACGAAAATTGTAAAACGCTCATAGAGTTGAAAAAAAAATTACTCTTTCGTATATATCATATACAAAAGCGTATGCTTATTCAACGAGGCTTTTGTATATAGAAAACATTTCAAGTTGAGTGTTCCCATTCTCTAATTATAAAGAAGAAAAAAAAAACACGAAACAAAAAAGAAAATAGTATATAAGAGTTGTTTGTATATTTCAGCATGACAAAAACAATTCCATACTCGCAAATTTAATGGATTCTTAAATGGGGTTACAAAGTAAAGAATTTTTTTAAAATTACCATTCATTAAATGGTTATTACAAATATATTGCCGTTTTATTTATTAATTTTACAAATCATTCATGTTACTGATATCGATGCATGTGGTATAAATATTTACTTATAATGTTCCAATGGATTTAAAAATAAAAACGCTGCGTATTATTGCGAAAGTATTAGTATTCTCACTTAATTGCATCTAATTTATGCATATAAAGTAATTTTCACTTCATTGATTATTTCAATGGTACAAATGAAGATATTTAAAACCATTAATTACTCTTATCTATCAAGCATTAATTTATGCTTAAATAATGAAATTCTTGTTACGTGCATTAATTCTTTATCTTTCCTTTCTTTTTTTAATTCAAAATTAGATATAAATAACATCACGAATTTCAAATTTCTTTGTTATGTAACTATCCACATTAAAAAGTTATATTTTTAAAAAATAATCAACACAAAAAGAAAGAGTTATCAAACATGTCTGCAGAAAAGCGTTAAACGCATAGAAAACATCGTGATTATCTATACTATTGAACGTATAAAAATGAAAGCGTGCCCTCGACGATTATACCACTATAACTTATTCGCGCACATTAAAACTTGTAAAGGTCGGCTCGCATTTAATATATAAATTTCCTTATTGTGAATGGCTCGTACATTTGACGCGCTTCGTTTTCATGCCGTTCTAAACGTCCTTTGTAACAATTTCATTATCACGCTTTCAAAATATCCGTTAACTTTTATCGTCGCTAATGTCTTTTATATTATTACTTTCGCTGATTTAAAGTATAATTTTATGTATAACTATTATTGTTATTATTTTTATTGCTATTATTATTGTTAATCATTTGAATTTGATATTTTTGTTGCAGAGTGGACCGGGTGGTTTTGAAGAAGTTAGGAGGTACGTCAAGCAAGGTGGTGACTTCTGCAAGGAGCTTGCAGCCATCTTACACGAAAGGTATACAAATTTCATTCAATTTCATTATTTATTAATAGACATTTTATAAACCAGAAGAATTTATAAATATTTCAGTTACCTTGAAAAAAATATCTTTAATTGATAGCCATAAAATTATTTTTCACAAAAAAGACTTTGAAAACTTTAAACGAAAAGTTAATCTTCTTATAAAGGCGCAAAAACAATTTTTATAGACGCTAATCGTTTAAAACTCTCATTCATTTTAAATATCAATTTCTTTTTTCATATCAAAGTTATTCATATTAAATGATAAAGTAATAAAGTTTTATAATTTTCTGACATGGAAAATGTTATTCTATTAATAAAAAAAAAATTATTATTTTACTTCAGAGCGGAATTGGAAGCAAATTATGCCAAAGGACTTAGTAAATTAAGTGGAAAGTTGACGAAAGCTTGTGCAAAAGATCAAGGTAAGCTAAGTAAACAATAAATATTAATTTTTCTGAAATTCTTCAAACGTAGAAAGAACAAAAAAAATTCAATAATAATTCGGAAGGAATTTAGGAATAATTTGAAAATATTTGTAAATCCTATTTTACTAAAATAATTTTTCTTATACTTTTGGTTGGACAGTTTTATTTAGTATAAAATATTCCCTTTGATACAACAACTTTCTTTTCAAAATATTAATCTATTTTATGAGAAAAAATGGAAAAAATTTTTATAAAAACAACTTATCCCTAAAAAAATTTTTACGCATTATTTACTGCCGTATAAAATTGTAGTATACTAATTGTATAATCTTTAGTACCATTTAATAAAACATTAATTTACCATAAATTACAAGTCTTGCCATACTTTTTCTTTTTCTACTTTTTTTTTTTTAGTAGTGTCGTTTAGTCTATTGAAAAAGTGTTTTGAAATGTTTCTAAAAGATGTATCTTTTGAGCTCTGTTAAATTGAGCGTAGTAGATAAATACTTCTTAATATTAAAAGATTTCGAATTGAATGTTAGAATAATTATTCATTCATTTAAATATTAATCAAGTTACTAATTAATTTTTTGAGAATTACAAAGTATAATAGAAACCATTCAGATCACATTACTCAAAATATAAAAGTAAAATGAAAAAAAAGGATGAATTTTGTAAAATTCAGATCTTATGATATAGATTTTTTATAGATAGAAAGTATTAACAAATTTTGTTTTATAAATTATAATTTTTTTAATATATATTTATCGGTCTTGATTTTATGCATGTGTATAAATATAAATATATGAATATCTTGTGAAGCAAAACCTATTAGATTACACTTAAAAATACAGTTCCGCTACTTCTGTTGTAAAAACATATAAAGTAATCAAAATCTTAGTCTAGAGTAATAAAAAATGTTACATCACGGAACACAATAAAGTTGCACAATTTTAAAAGAATTCTTTGAAATTTCAGTAAAATAAAAAGAATTCTGTATGCAAAATTATTGAAACAAACAGAATATAAATATAAGATAATTTAAATAAAAATTTTATTTGTGCAGGAGGCAATGGCAGCGGTGGTGTCAGTGAAGCATGGCGTTGCGTCGGTGAAGAAATGGAAACAGCAGCAGAAGCACATCGAGTCTGGGGTAGTGCCTTAAGCGAACAGTTAGCCAAACCACTCAGGGTAAATATGACGAACAAATAATCTGTTGTGCGCATGTATAACCGGCTAATTGAAGCTAGAAGATTTTTTTATTTTTAAATCCTTTCACATTTCAAGCTTCTCGTAATTCTGTATTAGAGACTTTAACGTACGCAAACACACATACACTCGCACACTTGCTCGTAAATCCAAGCTGTACGTGAATTATATAGATGAGCCATTATTACAAAGTCTATATATACTCGACTTGCTCTTTTTTTTCCTTTTTTTATAGCTTCACCGATTGCTTTCTAAGGTTTATGTGATTTTTGAGCGAGCAAAACAAAATATAAAGCGAATGTAGGCAAACGGTTTTACGCACGTGAGCAAATTTTTTTTCTCTTTTTCTCTTTCCATTTTTTTCCCCAAGTTAAATCTCCTGTACTTTTGTCTTTTGATTTTTTTCTTACTTACGTGACGACCTTAACCAATGTATTACCGTTTTCTCGTACATGTATGCTAGTGTATGAGTTCCAATCGTAAACGTGGTTAACACAATTCTTTACTGCATTCTTAGCTTTTTTTATTGTTGGAACGTATTTTCAAATAAATTGACAAACTGTTATTTATAATTGGATTTCGATATTAATACTCCTATGTAGCAATCAAGATTTTAATGAAATATCAACAACACGTTATTTTTAATTTTTATTGCTATCGATAATAATATGACTATCTTACCGTGTTTTTTCAATTTTTACGTTTCCTTTTTTTTGTATTTTTGAAAATTAAGTTTTGCCATAAATTTAAATTAAAATATTTAAAAAAATTTTTTAATTTTTAATGCTTTTAAATAATATATCTTTAATTTTTTTTTTTTATTAACGTCGCCGTATTTATGCTATCACTGTGATGCTAATTAGCGACGGAGATCGTCAATGTATTTGTGAAAAAAGCACGTGTAATATACAGTGGTGCTTGTATCAAACGCCACCGAGAGCCGGATTCGAACTCGGGACCTCGATATTACGAAACCAGCGCTCTACCGACTGAGCCACTGACGACCTCATAATATATCTTTCATAAAGAAAATATAAAATCAAAATTTGAAAAAAATCTTTGTGCATTCTTGTTCTAAATTATAAATAAAAATAAAAATTATGATTTATTTTTCAATTAATTTAATTTAGTAAGACAAATGTATGATTGACTATTACGAACTAATATTATTTTAAATTATATATAATTAAATAGGAAATGAATTCGTAATAGTACTTTTTAATAATCATTCTTTCTTATTCTTTTAAAATATTTAAAAACTGAATACTACGAAATCTTGAATATTTTTTAAATTAAAACTTTATTTTTACAAATTAGCAGATAAAAAAAATTTGTTAATTGATCTTCTTAATTAAAAATAGTATTATAATGAAATGCTATAAATAAAATTTGTTTAATAGGTATAACGTATAAAATAATAAAATGAAAATATTTTTAAATATTTACAGGTCGGTGTTGCCGAAGTGCAAGGTCGTACGCGTAAGTCAATCGAAAATTCCGTTGACAAAGCATCGAAATCATTGCAAGAATGGCGCACAGTAGCTGCAAAAACCAAAAAACAAAGTTTCGCTTGCGCGCGTGAAAACGAACGATTGCAAGATCTCGCGCGACTTCAAACCATTAGTCAAACGCATCAGCAACAGCAACAGGCCAACAACAAACTCACGAGTAATGGACATCACGTTACCGAAAAAGAAGCGACAAAATTGGAAACACGTAGACGTAAAGCTGAAGATTCAGCAAGACGTGCCGATACGGAGTTTTATACTGTTACGGTAAGAGCTGAACGCGCCAGATTGGAGTATGAGTGTGCCGTAAGAAAAGCTGCTAAACAAATGGAACTTCTGGAGGAGGAAAGATTAAGTGCTCTTAAAGATTTAGCTAACGTTTACTTAGCGCATTTACAGGCGCTTGCACCGAAACTTCAACAGGTTACTAACTCTATTCTTTTTATTTTATAACTTTTATTATATTATATTATTAATATTTTAACTTTTTTATACGGAGAGAACGTAGGGTAAAGATTATAACATTCTCTGTAAAAATTATCATACTATATCATAAAGTTATCACACAATGTCGTTATGGCCAAAAATTACCATACTTTATAGGAAAATTTGCTAGATATGTTAGAAAAATTCTAATAATATTTTTAGTATAACTTTACTATCAAGTATGATGTTAATTTATAATTAATTTTTGTGAAAAATGCCAAGTTGTCGCAGCTTTAGGATAGTCTGGTAATTTTTACAAAAAGTATTGTAATTTTTACTATACTTTTCTTTTCGCGTATGGAATTTTGTATACTTATATAATTGGATTGTACGAGGATTAGCTCGAGAGGTATACAGTTGTATAAGGATGTAAAATTTTATGTAATTTAACTATAAAAATTGTTTCAATATCAAAGATTAAAAATTGAATTTCAAAAATTTGATAAAATTAAATTTTTCCTATATTATGTTAAAAAAAGAAAGATTTATTAATTACTACTTTAATTATCAACAGAGTGCAGATCGGCTATCGCAACCAATTCGTAATTGCAGTGTAGCCCAAGACATTGAAATATTAAAAAATTTAATACGCCGCATAGACAGTAACGATTCATCATCTACCGAACAATTGTTACCAGATTTTTACGCTGAACACGTAACATTAGCGATGAATCGCGAACGTCGAAAGCAAGCTTTAGTTCGAGTACTGCATCTAATAAGACAGGATCTTGAACGTGAAAGGCGAGGACGCGAAGGTCTCGAAACTTTACACAGAGCTTTTATTAAAACACCTGCTTTTGCGGCCGACGAGAGTACACAGAATGTTACGGACAAGCTCCTTCATGTATGTATATTTTACTTTCACTTTTAAGCTACATTTTTATATTTTCTTACTCAATGTATAAATCAATGAATAACTAATTTTTTATTACAATCATCAATACACGAATACTCGTTTTATGACATTTATTGACAGATTTAATATATATATATATTTAAATGTATAACGAATAAAAATAGAATTTTTTCCAAAATTCATAAATAATTTATATATTTTTAAAACCTAAATTCGTAAGAGTTGATAAAAAACATTAGAGAAATAATTAATTATTCAAATTAAAATTTATAACTTTTATTAATTTGAAATATAAATTATTACATAAGAAAAATACTTTGATGTAAAATTAATCATTATTAATGATAATAAAATTTCAAAATCCTAAATGAAAATTCTATTACAAGTTTTATCTTCTGAAATCTGTATCAGCCCACTTAAAAAAGAAACTGGTTTTTTTTTTCATTTTATGGAATTGATACGTCAAATTAATTACATAACTTAAATTTTATATATTAAAATTACGAAATTTTAGCCTTGAATAACACTTTACAGTTGCTCCCGATATTGATTAAGAAATATGTTTGTCTCTTGATTTATTTTTATTTTTTTTACAATGCAGTAATGGCGTATACGTTGTCTTTTGAAAGTTGATTTACTAGTTTTTTTCAATAAACCAAGCGACCTTTAAAAGTATGCATATTGTAAAAAGAATAAATAATAAACTTATAAATAAACTTAAAAAATGTACTAAACAGTTTATTTGTACATAAATTAAAAATAAATAATGTTAAAACTAATGAAAAATCCAATAATTTTGAAGATGCGTTCAATGCTAACGTATTTGGAAGCCGCAAGGTATAAAGTTGGTGGTGCACTCTCGGAGCTTGAAGGTGGTAAAAGAGGCAAACATCCATTAGCCGAACACATCCTGGTATCCAGGGATAAACAAGGACTTCAACAAAGTGTACTCAAGGTATCTTTTTTTATAACCACTTTTACTTTTTACTTTATGATAAAATGTAGAATAATTTATACACGATTTAAATATATTAATAGTTTATATGAGTAAATCCATGAAACTTTTGGAATTTTAATGTCATTGCTATGTGCATAATTTTAAAAATTATTATACAGCTTCCTGTTGAGACGTATGATTCTGATACAGTTCAAATTCTTTATAATGAAACCAATAAACAAATTCTGCTATTTTAATAAGTTCACAAAGAAAGATTAAATTAATATTTTAATACTATTATTTAATAAGAAGTTACGATTCCTTTAAAAATTAAATAAAATTTGGAAAACTTTCATAAATTTATAGAAATTAAAAATTCAAAATAATCTATATAAAATATTAGGAATATTCTTTAAAGTTCATTATAAAGAATTTAAACTAGTTAAAACTCATGTGCCTGAAAAATTTTAAATTTTACGTAACAAAATTTATTATATTTTTGAGGACTGCTATATATAATTTTCTAATTAGCCGCATGAGCTGAGCCACAAACATTGGCTTCACCAAACTTTTCAATTTGCATAAAAATCATGTGTCCCATAAAAAATTTAATAAAAAATCAATGTTTAGAGCGATATTCAATAATTATTTTATTGTAAAAATTTTTAAATAAACATTAAAATTTTAAAAATTTGTAATAAACAGGTTCCTTCTTGGGCAAAGAACGAGTCGTTCGAGTTCCAAGACACATCGGATGGTGAGCTAGAAGCTCTTCACTTATCGAAGGACAGTGAAAGCGAGCAACGCGATTGGGCCGATCGTACAGCTGGTGATGGTAATTCTGAAAATCCAGCCGACGAAGAAGATTTTAGTGACTTCGATGAGTTCAGCAGTAATTCCGAAGACAATAATAATCAAGATATCGATTCGGCTGACGTATCGGTTGCCGGTAAAACTGACGATGGTCTTGAGCGTTGTCGAGCTATTTATCATTACACGGCTAATCTTAATGACGAGCTTAGTCTTAATCCTGGTGATCTTATAACTGTTCACGAGAAACAAGCCGATGGTTGGTGGATTGGTGAATGTAGAGGCAGAACCGGTATTTTTCCTGCCACCTACGTACAAGTCATTAATTGAAAAAAAAACCAACGCCATTAACTATTATCGTATAAGATTGAAGAATGAGCTTTTTTTAAATTTTATCAATTGCATTTTGTTTTCTTACAATACATTTCATAACTATCGACGTCAATCAAATTTAAAATAAATCAATATGATTTTTGTTAAATAAGACCATACCTTATTTAACCGTTGATTATATTAATTATTAAGATTATTCAAAAATATTTAATTATTATTTTTTGACTCATTTTAATAATTAGTATTTATTTTGATCTTATAAATTCATTATGTTACTTACTACCATTTCTAAAAAGGTATAAGTAACAAAAATATGTCGACGAAGAAGAATTTTAATGATATTATTTTATGGCATTTGAATAGCTTTTTTTTGCTCTAAAATGTAGATATAGATTTGTTTTAAATAAAAGGCAAGCTTATAAGAGCAATTTGGAGAAGATTTGATTAATGATTAAGACAAATGCCGTTCCATAATTTTCTCCCTTTGTACGTAACTAAAAGTATTGAAATTTTGAATCCATTCCTAAAACTTATTTTTCTATTGTGCTCGACAAAAATAATTCAAGAAAATTAAAAAAATAGAAAGTTTTTATTTCAACTTCCCATTAAACCCTGGTAGTTTCGTACTTTTTATTAAAAATATAATGAATTTAATTAAAAAATCATGTATTTATAACATTATAAATAATTGTGCTTGATAAAAATTTTTACCAAAACCATTGTAATTAATTTTTCAAATGATGAAATAGCACTCGAAGTCCTCTGTCTGTAATCAAATCTGCTCCAATCTGCTTTTAAAATCTACACATATGCTTACATATACGTTTGTGCGAGATATCTTTATGCAATTCACTTTTTAAAACGAAATTTGTTTTAAACTTCTTCACTGTACAAAAATGTAGAATACGTTGTACAATATATAAATATAAATATTTTTTACTTGTAGTAATACTTCAAATACTTAAATTAGTACTTATAACTGCAAACTTTCATTTTTTTTTAAACTACAATATGATAATTAAATATTGTATATTAGTTAAATCGTATAATTTCAAAGGAATTTTATTTCATGTTTGAAAGAATATTTAAAAAATTTTCAATATACCAGTTGAACTGTTATAGAATCAAGCTAATTTTTTAAATTACTTGCATAAACTAAGATAACATTTATTCGTATTTAAAGACTAAATAAATTTTCTTTGACTTCGAAATAAACATCTTTTTTTATACATCAAATTGTATCACGTTTTGAGTATTTTTGATATTTGTGAATACAAAAAAAAGAATAATTGTAATTATAAAAGTGCCAATTAAAATGAAAAAATGAAACTCGATTTTTCGCTTAATAGTTTTATATGCAAATATAGTGGCACAAATAAAAAAAAAATAAAATAAATGTACGATGACTGCCCTATGGACTATAAAATATTTGTAAAATCGAAAAAAGCGCATATCTTAAATATAAGAACAATGAAAGTATGATTAGAGTGAATGACTGATTTTTCAATATTTTTATTCATATTAAAATATGAAATGATAAGAAAAATATCTTTGCTCATGTAATTAAGTAAAAAAAAGAAAATAAGAGAGATCGTCGATTGAATAAAGTATATTTCTATAATTTAAAAAATACGTATTAATTAAAACGTTATTAAAATTAATACTGAAAATAGCAGTGTAGAATATGTTAAATACTATAATATTATTCGTTACGCACTTAACTTATTTGTACGCAAAACGGTTGCGAGGGTTCACTAGAGTTTATAATGACTTTTTTTTATACATTCGAAAAAGGAAATAATTTTCGAATAAAAAAAAAACTTGAAAAAAAAGATCTTGAAAATTGTGAAGCCAAATAATTTACATTGTATATATACTGTGCATTCTTAAGAACAATGTTTTGTAAATAGAATTATATCGTATTATTCTGTTAATTATTTAAAAATGGTTTATATCAGAATAGAATATATCAATAAAATTTACTTATCAAAGTAATTATTATGTATTTTTCTTTAAATAACATATAATGCTTATACGTTCTAAAAAATTTTTTTTTTTATATTTTTAAATAAAAATTTCCACACACACATAAATCCAAACTAATAAAAGAATTTATTTCTATAAAATTTTAATTCACGAATTTTTATGCAAATAAAATTTTTGTTGATGAAAAACGATTTCAGTAAAATTTTATAAAACCTAAAGGCTGATTCCATTTCAAATCGAACAGCCTGTATAGATTCAAGTCACCAATCGCTGCACCGATGGAGTATGTTATTCTACTCTGAAAATAAGGAGACATGTATTTTTTTTATATGTACATTTGAAGATTGCATACAAAAACTAAATATTCAAACTGAAAAAATTGACAATAACTTTAGAGGGCTATCGTTTTACCAATTTTTAATGAATTTTGGTAAACCTTTTCTTGTTTTATTCTGTTTTGAGCTTTCTTCAATGAAATGCAAAAAATTTTAAAAAAAAACTAAAAAATTACTGAGATGTATGCTTTTTTACCAAAAAATGCACTTTTCATGCACATAGCTTCTAGAAAAGTTTCGGAATCTTCTAGGAAGCTTCCGTGAAAGCTTTCTGGAAGCGTCAAATGTTCCGTGCACTTTGCTTTCAGAAAGATTCTATGTAAGATTCTAGAAAGCTTCTATGAAGAAAAATGGGAAGTTTCCATGGAAGCCAGAATGAAAGCCTTTATGAATATTACAAGAAGCTTTCAGGAAAGATTGCAGTAGGTTCGAGAAATACTTCATGCAAGCTTCCATCACGTTAAAGTGTAAAAAGCTTCGATGCGATCTTCCATGAAAGCTTTTGTAGAAGTTTCCTGGAAGCGTTAAATGTCCCGCGCACTTTGGTTTCAGAAAGATACAATGAAAGATTGTATAGGAAGCTTCCATGGAAAAAAAACGGTAAGATTACATAGAAGATTCCGATTTAATCTTTTTGAAACTTTTAATTAGCTCACATGAAACTTACAAGGAATCTTCCATCAGAATTTCTAAAAATTGTAAATGATTCATGGAAACAAAAGATAAAGTAACATAATTTTTAAAAAGTTATATAATATCGTTTATAATGTCGTTCGCGATTTTTTTCAACAAGAAAAACACGTACTTTCTTATCCTAAACATAGAATTTCATTAACTAATATTCTCAAGTAATTTATTTTTTCAACTGATCTTTTCAAATAAAGTCCATAGTTAATATGCATTAATTGAAAAAATGAATGCATACGAAAGTTTAGATGCATATTTAATTTTTAATAATGCTTTTTAATACAATTATTGAGATAAATAAAAAAATCATAATACAATTAAAAAAAAAAACAAATATTATACACAATTTTTATATAGATAAACATATATTCTGCAAATTAAACATTTTTTCGAATATTTAATTTGTTCTAAAATCGAAACATTTTCATATATATTAGTAATAAAAAAATTGTTGTTTTTTATTGTTAAAGTAGTTTTAAACAAGAATAATTAAAAAACGTTTTTAGATTTTTAATAAAAAACATTTTTTTTAGAATTAAATTAAAAGTTTTTTAACTTTTGTAAATTTATTCTGTTAAACAACTCTTTTTTATAATGAACTTCGAAATATTTAACTTTTCAATATTCATAAAATTTAGTCTAATCTATAAAATAATAATACATGAAAGAAAAGAATATTCCAAAACTCAAAAGCTAAGCTTTATAACTCGAAATATATACCAAAAATATGAATATGTTATTTGTTGCCAAGAGACAAGACAATAGAGATTAATAGTAGAAAAGCTCGGTTTAATTTTATCGGGCTTCTGTTTCTTTGATTGTACAGGAACTAAAAAACCCTATGTAATTTTAGCGTAAGTATTTTGAGATGTGACCTCAACAGATCGAATAATTAATATTTTTAAATAAAATTCCATTATTAATATTTCATTTCTGAGCATATTAACACTGTTTTACTTTTTATAAATTATCATAAAAGTCCGAAAAAGAGTTACGTAGATATATTAAATTACATTCAAAGAAACCTTTTTCGAAAATCAATATTATTTTACATTATACGTAAATGATTTTGAAATACACATAACCAAAATTATTGTCAAATATTTCATGTAATTTGAGAGAAGTCAAACAATTTAAAATTTAATTTCGAAGAAAAAATTCTAATGTTTTCAATGTTATATTAAAACTGTATGATCAGACAAGTGACATTACATTATTAAATGATAATATCATTTATTTAGAGATGATAAAAACAACATGAACGATGGAAAAAAAGTTTTGTAATATTTTTTTAAAGTAAATAATTAGATTTAAAAAAACTAATATTATCTACTAAATTATATGAAAATGTAATAACATTAATTACTCTATTAACAAAGTAGCAACATGATTAAAATTTTGTGCACATTTTTCTTGTTCGCTAGTGCGAATGGTTTTTATATTGGTAAGAATAAAAAATATTTTTAAAAAATTTTAAATTTATTTTTATTGTTTTACTAATTTAAATTTTTTTCAGAAAATAATTTGAATAAAAGTAGAATTTCAGGAGGTAATGAAATTGACATAACAGTTGTGCCTTATTTGGTAAGTTGTAATAATACGATAGAGATTTCTTGTTAAGCATTTTGTTGCGTAAAATAGCTTGATTTTTATAGAGGTGTGTCGTATTTTTTAATTTTTCAAATAAATATTGGCAGTAATAAATTCTAATGGGAAATTTAAAAGTTTTCCTATACTATGATTTTATACAGTAGCAAGAATATAATTCTATAGAACCATGTTGTTTTTATTGATAAAAGAAAGAAACTTTTCCTGTATAATAATTTCGTTAATTCGAAGAGGAAATAATTATATATACTTTCAAAGAATGTAATGTCAGCATCGTACTATGAGACAGAAATATGAATAGAGACAGAGAGACAGATGAATAAATAATTACGAACGGACAAGTTGTAGTGAATTAAATGGTTTACTGGGTTGTCAGATAAAGTGGATGCGTTGCTGAGTCCATAGCTTAATAAGTGGATGCAACCTATCAATCCAATGGTCCATAAATATTAGCTGCTTTTTCATTTTATTGCAAAATTTTCAGTAAAGAAATGCTTTAGCTTATAATATGTACTATAAAGATTATTCAGTTAAATTTTCAAATAAATTCATTCATTAGTTATTGAGAATTTTGGGTTTCAATATTGTATATTAAAATTTTTCGATTTTGTAATAGAAATCGAAATATCTTAAAAACTAATTAATGAATTTATTTAAATATTTAACTAAATAGTCATCCTGGCACATACTACAAGCTAATGCATTTCTTTTCTAAAAATTGATCAATAAAATAGAAAGAAAGTTAATATTTATGAGCACAGGAGTAGAGTCCGTTTTACATCTTAAAAACTACAAATAAGAATAATTTTTTTAAATTCCTAAGAAACTTATAGAAGCATTCTGGAACAGAGATTCATGAAAATGTAAACTTTTTAAATTCTTTCTGAGAGTTAGAATTTTTATTGTTAATTATAAATTTAATTATAAGCATTTCACTAGCGTTTTATTAAATCTAGGGTATTTTACTAATTAGAATTTGTATCTTTTTTAGGTTCAAATTCTTGCGGATGGAGGTCAGATATGCGGTGGATCCATTATTTCTAAACAGTGGATATTAACAGCTGCTCATTGTATTAAGTAAGTAATGCAAAAGAAATGAACAATTGAAAAAATTTTTATTCTTCTGAATATTTATTTTTTTATATAGTGATAATGTCTACCATACAGTTTTAACTGGTGGAAAATTAAAAAATAATGGAGGACAAGAACACGGAGTCAGAAAAATAATTGTACATAAAGGTTATGATGGTTATGCTCTTGAAAATGATATCGCCTTGATTAAGGTAATGTAAAAAAAAACAATTACAAGTTATGGTTCATTAAAATCTTAAAGAAATACTTTTAAATTTCTTTCTGTGTTTTTTCAATATTAATTTTTATAAATAAAATAAACATATGTAAGATATAAGATGAATTCATGTGTAATTATATTAAAGTAAACAAACTAATATTAATAAAATTATTCAAATAATAAAAATTAAAAAAATTATATACCGCAGAATTTTTTAAAATTATTATAGAATTCATAATCCTATATCTTATTGATGAATCCGTTGTTCTTATCTTATACTACAATTTTAAATAAAATTGAAAAATTTTCCAATAAACTTTTCAAAAAATTATTTTTTCAAATGAATAATTATTTTCAAAGATTGATACTTTTGAAAAATTAAGATTAAAATTAAGATTTTTGACATTTTTTTCTTTGTGGTGTCAGACCACGCCACACTTTAGTGACGTATTATTTAACTTTTTAAAAAATCATTTTTTCAAATGAATAATTATTTTCAAAGATTGATACTTTTGAAAAATTAAGATTAAAATTATGTATTTCTGTAACGGTAAAAATTATTCACACTTCAAATTATATTATTGTATTACAGCTATCAACACCTATTAAATTTGATAGAACGCAAAACAGTATTGGAATTTCGACGACTCCTGTTCAACCAGGTCAAAAAGCAATGATTTCTGGTTTTGGTAAAATATAAGTAAGCATTTGTTTTCTTTCGTCTCATATTTACGTACAATACTTGCATTTCACTATATCATCATTTAAAACCTTTTTCATTTAATTAATTTTTTAATATTATCAAGAATATTGCAAAAATGGGTCTTAAAAGTTTTTTAATGTCCAATAGTTCAATTAAGAATTAAGATTAAGATTTATTTAAAAAGTATATTAACTTCAGGGTAACAGATTTAATAGACTTCTTAAAACCGCAACGGTCACAGTATAATGCAGCATAAGTCATGCGTACAGAGATGGAAAGAAGAAGATGAACTGATTCCTGTAAATACATTCTGTGCTGGTGATGGTTTACCTGATGCTTGCAGTGGTGATTCTGGTGGACCAGCAGTAATTAATGGTGAATTGGCCGGTATTGTATCTTTTGGCAAGCAATGCGATGAAAATGATGACCATACTCCTACTTTTTACACCGAAGTTTATAAGTATCGTGATTGGATTAAAGAAAAAACAGGACTTCAATTTTAAATGAATTAAAAGAATGCTTTTATGAAAATAATTTTAAAAATAGAGAAATGAAAAAAAACCTAATTTTTTAAAAATAAAATTTTTTATTTATTTAAAAAATTCCTTCGTTGCATATAAAAAAAATACTATAGTTTTACAGAACTACATATCACCTGCTTGGAGCAATAAAAAGATGTGAGATTATAGTTGAAAAAAAAGACACGTGGGCAAGCAATTAAGATCTCATTTGAAATCTCACGTGGAAATCTCATTTGATTATATTTTCTATTTTGATGTGTTTTGAAACATCGATTGAAGACTATTTTTTTTAAATTCGAACCTAGAACAATTTTTTTAAATTTTCGAACTTGAAAAAAAAATTTTAATTTCTCTTGTGGATTCAATATTACAAAAAAAAAAAAAAACAAATAGGTCAACTTTTTGGCTAATGATAATAATTAATAAATAAACATTTTGGAATTACTACTTGAAACGCAATTAAATCAAAGGAAGTTTCTCGATTTTAAATCGTTTCAAGATTTAGATGCTAATATTACTATTTCAATTAGTAAATGCGTAGAAAAATTATTTATCTCGTCAAAGCCTAAGTTAATGAATATTACCAATTCAGTAAATACACGACATCTTACATGTAATGCAGCTCTACTTCTTGGAAATACTATAAATGCCTGCATGATGATGAGTTATGTATCGTCGTCCTTTGCTGAGATTTCTTCTCAACCTCAGAAAGGTTGGATTTTGAGTCCAGTTTATGAATCTATTCACACTAAATTACTTCCTAAAGCATTATCACCAAATTCACCTTATTGTGAGAGATGTAATATGATAATACACCGAGTAATGGATTTCGGAATTTCGAATCATATAATGAATAATACTGGAAAAAAGCTTTATTTAGGATAGTTGACAAGAATAGTCCAAGTAAATATCAGTACATGACAAATCTGAATAAACAGACCTTAAATTTTACAAATCTTAATGCAGAAACTGAACTATTGACAAACCTTCTTGGAATTGGATATGTAACATCGTTTCCAATTTTTGTATTGGAAATATTATACAACCGATTCAAATTAAAAAAGAAAAATAAATCACACAATAGTACATTACGCAACGAGTGCGTAAAATTTGTGATTATCGCACAAGTCGGATTTGTAGCCCGAGCGTAGCGAGGGCCACAAATGAGACGAGTCCGATGACCACTTTACGCATTAGTTGCGTATATTATTTTTTCTAACAAGTGCGTTTAATTCTAAGAATAATAAACTTGCGTCGTGATAGAATGTACAACCGAGGTCTGGGCGCAAGGAGCAAGACCCCCACCTGGTAAGTTCGCGGTTTCGTTTATTTTTTTATATAATATACATTTTATTAGAAATATTATTTTTTAAAAAAAGTTAATAATATTTCCCATGTGGAAATAATTTAAAAAATGTCAGAATTGGGACATAAATAATAGTTATTTACTACTAATTACTATTATTTACAGTTATTTACAGTTATTTAGATTTTCAAAAATTTTTTGAATTAGTGAATAATTTAATGTTATTAATAATTATTTACAATTATTTATAGTTATTTACAATCATTTACAATTTTTTACAGTTATTTACAGTTATTAATAATTATTTACAATTATTTACAATTTTTCATAGTTTTTTTACAATTATTTACAGTTATAAATTTGTGGAAATTTTAGAAAATATAAATAATGTAATTGAGCGTCCGGATTCGATAACTCGCCGCGCCTAATGTAAACCTTATGGGACGCGGCGAGTTATCGAATCCGGACGCTCAATTAACTGTAATTAATTGTAAAAAAAACTGTGAAAAAATATAAATAATCGTAAATAAATGTGAATAATTGTAAAAAAAAAATAAATAAATGTAAATGACTGTAAATAAACATAAATAACTGTAAATAAATATAAATAAGTGTAAATAAATATAAATAGCTGTAAATAATTATGAATAATTGTAAATAAGTGCAAATGATAGTAAATAATTGTAAATAACTGTAAATAACTGTTATTTATGTCTCAATTTCAACATTTTTTAACACTTATTTACAGTTATTAACACTTATTTACAATTATTTCCAGAAATTTCTTACATATAGGTTCTAATACAAAAATACAATTAATAAAACAATTAAATTAAAATTCCATAAAAATATATTATTGGAATAATAATTGAGAATCCTTCCCCCTCTTTAAAACAATAAATAAGAAATTATTTAAATAATTAATTCGAATAATAATTTAGAGAGAGCGTGTGTGCGTGTGTGTGTGTGAGAGTGTGTGAATGTGTGTATGTGTGTCTATATTTGTTTATGCATGTAATAAAAATTAAACTTTAAACGGCAATTTCACATATTTCACTCTTTAAAGTTTACAATGCATTATTCGAATAAAAAATTCGAATAATCAATATTCAAATTACAAATACCTCAAAAAAATGTGTATATAGCACTTTAAAAGAGCACCATAAGAGCTTTCAAATGAGATGTATAAAAGTCTGTTATGATGTATAGTTCCTGAAATATAACACTTTAAAAATTAAAAAATTTTTTTTTTAGATGAAATTATTTTACGCACACTGTTTTTTAAATATCATTTAAATGTATAGATAAGATAAAGAATGAGTTTTTGTGAAAATAATTTTTCTAAATAGAGGACTTCTGATCATTTAAAACATTTTATTCTTACTATTTTAAAAATATTTTATCATTATAAAGCTTAATTAAAGCTTAATTAAAGTAATTAATTGTATTTTCATGAAAATTTATGCTAAAAAATTAAATTTAATATTTTATAGTTACCTGATCTTATTTTCCATTTAATACCGAATCTGTTGAACAAATTATAAACTCATTTTGAGAGCGTTCTAAAAGTTAAAGACTTAAATAAATAAAATGTGTGTTATGATAAAAATTCTATTTATTTTTAAAACATTTAAAAAAATATAAAACGTTTACATTGATTATGTAAATAAACGAATACGTAATTACAATTGATTTACAGATTAGAAAAAGTCTTACATTTAGTGTATAATAAAATATAAATTTATGTATGGATCTACTGTAATTAAATTATAACTTATTACATATACTCATACTGATAAAATATGTACAATTTAAAATAACTACAATAATTGAATAAAATTTTATTATTTTACAATTTACCATTCTTTTTATCTTTTTTATTACGATTCTTATTTTTACGTCTATTTTTCCTACAAATATTATTACTGTTATTGTCTGAGGCAGATTTCGAATTAATTGATGTATCAACTACTTCATTATTTTTGGATTCACTTTTTTTTGTATCAGCATCTGTATTTTCACTTACATCATTACGATTATCATTTTTTGTATGAGTATTGTCTTGATTACTCTTGTCAATATTTTTATCGGATGCATTTTCGTCGAAATTAATATTTTTGCCAATATCAGTACTAGTGTTCGGTACTGCGTGAATCAAACCTTCAATTTCATTAAAATTCTCCTCCGTATCGCAATATTTTTCATCAAAATTATTCATATTCGAATCGTCAACATCATTACTATATGTACAAGTAATGTTTACACTTTGGTTGCTGCTAGTTTCATATACATCAAAATTATTACTATTAGATATACTAATATTGTCAATTCTTATCTGAATATTGTCATCATCTTGGCAACTGGTATTTTCACTTACATCCAAATAATCATTATTATAATCATCAACATTATACATTACAGTCTGACCATTGCCTTGACCATGGTGACTATTAATTTCATTTTCATTAAAATTATGTACGTTTTCGTTTTCATTTTGAACATTATAAATAGAATTCATACAGAAATAAGTTTGTACATAAAATTTCAATTTTGCAGTTTCGATTTCACTCAAATAAGGCGTAGCATTAAATAATTGTCTCTCACATATTTTTATCAATTTGTAAGCTGCAATGTTGAAAATATTACATGGCTTTCCACTAACGATATTGTAAGAATGCTAAAAAAAATATTAATCGATCTTTAAAAAAAAACATAATTAGTATGTAAACAAGTTTTATAATAAAAATAAAACTTACCTTCAACTGACTGTTTCTCGGATCTAAGTCAATAGCTTTGTAAAAATAAATTACAGCGTTCTGCAAATTCGAATATTTATAATAATTAACTAATCCTATTTGTATTAGTATCGTTTGCTTTATCGTAACATCATTGCTGTATGTCATTAATAAATTTTCCAAATGCTGAATAGCTTCAAAGTCTTCCGATATTTTCATCATGCATTCGACGTATTGTAGATGAGATGCAAAAGTTTCACTGCAGCAAAAATAATCAGCTGCTTCCTGAAAATTTAATTGTTGTATTGTTATGATTCATAAATATAATATTTAAAATTTTTTTATATAAACAATAATTTATACCTTATATTCCCCAAGCTTCATCCAATAAAGCCCGACATAATGATTTAACCTAGGACAATCCGGATCTCTTGTGCTTGCATTGGACAAACAAGTATAGGCCTTTTCCATTTGTCCAAGTCTAATATATCCGAGTGCCAATTTTAACAGGACATCAATGCATGGTGAATCCATACTAACGCGATCGTAATGATTTAAGGCTTCAGCAAATCTTTTTTTTTCTCTGTACGTTTGTGCTAAACAAACTATAAAATACTGATTATCAGAATATGAAACAGCTTGTTGAAAAGCATTGACCTCTTGCTCGGATGGCTTCAAACTCTTGTTAATTCTTCTTTGGCGTCTCATCATCTTGCCCAGTATGAATTGCCAGAATGCAGTTTGTGGACTGATATTTATGGCTTCGCGGGCGTATCTGATCGAATTTTCCACTCCTAGATGGAAAAGTGTCGACCAAGCTATGCTACAACAGCCGTAATTTGTTGCTATATTACAAATATTATTTATTAATCTTGACGCACATGAGATTCTTTCATAAACGAATGCTGCGCGTCTGATATCGCCCGCTCGCTTTAACACAAAGTATTGACTGGCTTCGATGATGTGAGAAATCATGTCAAAACAAATTCCATCGTTTCTAAATTTTTTAACACTAAAAAGACGTTAAATATATAAGTATTTATTTTAAATTTTCAAAATAATCAAATTATCAAAACATAATGAAGATATATTTTGAAAGTTCTAATAGTATTAGAATATGTTACAAATATTAAGTATCTTGTATGAAAATTTAACTCTCAAATGTTTTTTTAAGATTCTTAGTTTGCACCTAATATAATTACGCACGACTAAAAATACGCACGAGCGGTTTGTCGCCAGCGCGCGGGAGACGAGGCGGATCACTACGCTAGTTGCGTATATATTTCAACAAGGCGCAAATAAACAAACCGCTATTACAACTCTGTCAAGCACAATTGTAAGAGGTAGCGGCGGGCGCGACGGTAGGGCGGGCCCCCGGGGGGCAGGGGCGCCCCGCCGGGCGGGGCAGCGCCCCCCTCCAAAAATAAAATATACTAATATAAAAATAAAATTAATAAAACCCCCCACCCAGTATGGTTGTTTGTAATCGATAATCGGATCAATTAAGTTAGATAGATTTTTATTAGAACTCTATGCACGAAAAAAATCACCGCTTTGTTTTGAGAAAGTAAGAACGCCAGTTTTTCGTACACTTTCTCAAAAACATAATTTTTTCTCATAAATAATATCCGCTCACAACATCACGTTAAATAAAAAATCTCGTAACAGGATAGCTCTCAAATTAAATTCCATCAATGTATTATTAAAATAATAATAAATTCCTCCCCCCTAAAACAAAATAAGAAATTATTTAAATGATTAACTCTGTTATTAATGAGAGTTCACGTTCGCGAAAAAATTGACTAACTTTAAAGAGCACCGAAAGAGCTTTCAAATAGATAATGTCGTAATGTATATTCCTGAATATATACTTTAAAAATTAAAAAATTTTTTAGATGAAATCATTTTACGCACGTTCAAATCTTTACGCACGTGAAATCATACGCACGCTCATCTTACGCACGGAAATCATACGCACGTGAAATCATTACGCACGCTGAAATCATTACGCCGCGAATCATTACGCACGTCAAATCATTACGCACCTAAAATCATTTTACGCACGCTGAAATCATTTTACGCACGCTCGATTCATTTACGCACGCTAAACAAATGCGTCTCATAATATGATATTTTATGTACGCAAACGGGTACATGAAATCGAATTTTGCGCACGCCGTTAGAAAAACAATTTTAACCAATTTATTTTCGTATCAATTTATTCAATATTCTTTCTAAGAATTTATAGTTTAATATTTTTATTTTTTAATTTAATAATTTTTTAATTCTTCTACGTCCTGCGCAAATTGAAAATTTATTCAAAAAGATTAATCAAAACAAATACAATAGTATTTTTTGCGTAAAATTAACAAAAATGATCTTTTATCAAAGTTAATCAATTTCCAAACAACTTCCATATTTTTGCATTTACTTTTTTATAGAAACTCAATAGTTACATAGAAAATAAAATTATGTATAAAATCAATATAAAAATTACTTACCCTTGATTGCGTTGTTTTAACAATCTAGCCTTATTTAAGTCTATTTGAGCCTTATTGTGATCTTCTCTCATGGACCAGAGGAACGCTTTCATAACATGTCCCATTATCGTTAAAACGGGCACGAAAACTTCATTTTCAACGCTTATTTTGTTTGGGTCGAAGTAAACAGCAACACCTTCGTTAAAATGCCATGTGAAAGGACATTCTAAATCTTTGGGATAGCGCGGTTCATAGTTTGGATTGCATCTTCGACTTATTCTATTAATAACAAAATGATAAAAATTAAAACTTTGCAATTTACTTTGAGTTTGTGTTCTTTGTCTACTATATAACTTTATCTTCAATGTGTTCGATTAAAAAAATTAATTTTTTTAAAAATGATTTTTAGCAAAAAATTTTCTACACTATTAGTCGTAAAAATGAAATAAGTAATTTTAATAAAAAATTATCTTACAAATGATATGCAGAATAATCCATGATAAATATTTAAATTATATTGAAACTAACACAAAACCAAATAACTTGATTCCAAACGCTATTTCATGCAACCGCTAGTACGATATTGGACTGAAAATTTTAAACTAACTGACGCTTCTTATATACAATATACTATTGTACAAGTATAAACAAAGCCGTTATACCTACTGAGCATTTCGAGTAAACTCATCTAACGATGATAGGTATAATCGATTTTCAAATCTTTCATATAATCGAAACATATGTATAAATAACTTTTATGCTATCTTTTTTTATTTCAAAAAATTTAATTAAAAAATTTAATCTGTTCATATTATACCATGTAAATTAATTTTTTAAAAAATGAAACTTTTTTTTTATTATTTTTTGCAAAAACATTAAGTCCATAGAGAATGAATTTTCTAACGTAAATTTACATAAAATTTAATTCGAAAGAATGGACATGATTAATGAAAAAAAATAAATATGCATAATATAATTGAAAAAATGAACGCATACGGAAGTTTAGATACATATTTAATTTTTAATAATCCTTTTTTAATACAATTATTGAGATAAATAAAAAAATCAAAATACAATTAAAAAAAAAACAAATATTATACAGAAATTTTATATAAATAAACATACACGTATACTTATAAGTGGAGCGTCCATAATACACTCAGGTACACAAATATATTTAATCTTATTCTACATACATAGGAAAACCAGACCTATACATTTATAGTTATAAACATTTATTACGTATACATTTTCCTAATCCACCCTCCAGACGTCTAAAGGTTTTTCCAGCAAAAAACATCCCTTACTTCTTTCCTTTAGATTCCGACCTATCCTGATCCTCAATGTACTAACATAGCCCGACACCTAATACCCCCACCACGCTCCATCCCTTACCTCGGTGTATTCTTTTCCTGAAGGGAAAGATAGCGAGCACACACAACTCTAGGCCTCGTCCTCGCAACGACGCGCCGAGGATTCGACGACCGTACTTATATTAAATAAAACGAATTTAAGCGAAAAGGAAGTCTACAGTATTTAACCATTCCAACTTCACCCAAGCCGACTCCTAAAAGTGCATATATATACACACCTATATTCTGCAAATTAAACATTTTTTCAAATATTTAATTTGTCCTAAAATCGAAACATTTTCGTATATTAGTATTAGTAATAAAAAAATTGTAGTTATTTATTCTTAAAGTAGTTTAAAACAAGAATAATTAAAAAATGTTTTTAGGTTTCAAACAAAAAATCAAATAAAATTTTTTGTAAATTTATTCTTTTAAACAACTTTTTTTATAGTAATGAGCTTTGAAATAGTAAACTCTTCCATATTCATAAAATTTAGTTCAATCTATAAAATAATAGTGCATGAAAGAAAAGAATATTCCAAAACTCAAAAGCTTAAGCTTTATAACTCGGAACATATACCTCTAAAAAAATATGAATCTATGTTATTTGCTACCAAGAGGCAAGACAATAGAGATTTAATAGTAGAAAAGCTCGGTTTAATTTTATCTGGCTTCTGTTTCTTTGCTTGTACAGGAACTAAAAAAACTCTATGTAATTTTAGCGTAAGTATTCTGAGGTGACCTCAATAGATCAAATAATTAATATTTTCAATTAAAATTCCATTATTATATAATATTTCATTTCTGAGCATATTAACAATGTTTTACTTCTTTATAAATTATCATAAAAGTCCGAAAATAGTTACGTAGATATATTAAATTAATTACAAAGAAATCTTTTTCGAAAATCATTTACATTATACGTAAATGATTTTGAAATACACATAAACCAAATTATTATTGTCAAATATTTCATTCGAAGCGATATTTGCCATGCTTCAAACTAGTAAAGAAAAAATTAGAATATTTTCAATGTTATATGAACACTGTATGATACAATGTAACGTTTTGTGAATCGTGATCGACTAGACAAATAAATATTTGACTATAAAATTTAAATAAAAAAAAAATGGATGAAGATTATTATTTCACAATTCATGATTAGACAAATGACATTATTATATCAATATAAAAAAGTTTTTAGATAATATTATTTATTTAGTGATAATAAAAACAACATGAGCGACGGTAAAAAAGTTTTGTAATATTTTTTTAAAGTAAATAATTAGATTTTAAAAAAAACTAATATTATCTACTAAATTATATCTAGTCTTTCTTATATATAATACGTGAATGAAAATGTAACAACATTAATTACTCTATTAACAAAGTAGCAACATGATTAAAATTTTGTGCGCATTTTTCTTGTTCGCTAGTGCGAATGGTTTTTATATTGGTAAGAATTAAACTTATGATTTTAAAAATTAAAAATTTATTTCTGTTGTTCTACTAATTAAAATTTTTTCAGAAAATAATTTGAATAAAAGTAGAATTTCAGGAGGTAATGACATTGATATAACAGGCGTGCCTTATTTGGTAAGTTATAATAATACGATAGAAATTTCTTGTTAAGCATTTTAATGCGTAAAGTAGCTTGATTTTTATAGAAGTGTGTCGTATTTTTAAAATTTTCAAATAGATATTGGCTGTAATAAATTATAATGGGAAATTTAAAAGTTTTCCTTTACTATGATTTTATACAGAAGCAAGAATCAAATTCTATAGAACCACGTTGTTTTTATTGATAAAAGAAAGAAACTTTTCGGCTATAAAAATTTTGTTAAAGAATGTAACATCAGCATCGTACCATGAGACAGATATATAAATAAAGACAGTGAAACAGATGAATAAATAATTACGAACGGACAAGTTTTGATGAATTAAATGGTTCATTAGGTTGTGAGATAAATTGGATGAGTCGCTGAGTCCATAGCTTAATAAGCGGATGCAACCTATCAATCCATTGGCCCATCGTCCCATGAACCCTTCGCAAATTCTAGTGATTGCCTTATAAGCCTTATTGGAGCCTTGATTTGACAAACAATATAATATTTTAACACAAAGACAATATTAATGTATTGGATCAAAACTGCAAATAAGAATAATTTTTTAAAATTCCTTTATAAAAGAAACTTACAGAAGGATTCTGGAACAGAGATTCATGAAAATGTAAACTTTTTAAAATCTATCTGAGAATTTTTATTATTAATTATAAATTTAATTAGCATTTCACTTGCATTTTATTAAATCGAGGCTATTTTTCTTAGATATAGTATCTTTTTCAGGCTCAAATTCTTGCGGATGGAGGTCAGATATGCGGTGGATCCATTATTTCTGAACAGTGGATATTAACAGCTGCTCATTGTATTGAGTAAGTAGTGCAAAAGGAATGGTCGGTTGAACAAATTTTTATTGTTTTGAATATTTATTTTTTTATATAGGGATTATGTCGAACTTACAGTTTTAACTGGTGCAAAATTAAAAAATAATGGAGGACAAGAACACGGAGTTGAAAACATAATTGTACATAAAGCTTTTGATTATGATTCTACTGGAAATGATATCGCTTTGATTAAGGTACTGTAAAAAAAAACAATTACAAGTTATGTTTCATCAAAATCTTAAAGAAATATTTTTAAATTTCTTTCTGTGTTTTTTCAATATTTATTTTAATAAAGCAAATAAAATTTTTATAAATAAAATAAATATATGTAAGATATAAGATGAATTCATGTGTAATTATATTAAAGTAAACAAACTAATATTAATAAAATTATTCAAATAATAAAAATAAAAATAAAATTATATACTGAAGAATTTTTTATGATTATTATAGAATTCATAATCCTATATCATATTGATGAATTCATTGTTCTTATCTTATACTACAATTTTAAATAAAATTGAAAAATTATCCAATAAACTTTTCAAAAAATCATTTTTTCAAATGAATAATTATTTTCAAAGATTGATGCTTTTGAAAAATTAAGATTAAAATTATGTATTTCTGTAATGGTAAAAATTATTCACATTTCAAATTATATTATTGTATTACAGCTATCAACACCTATTAAATTAGATAGAACGCAAAAT
This sequence comes from Anastatus disparis, assembly GCA_017163975.1. Taxonomy (NCBI): domain Eukaryota; kingdom Metazoa; phylum Arthropoda; class Insecta; order Hymenoptera; family Eupelmidae; genus Anastatus; species Anastatus disparis. The sequence continues at coordinate 297,966 of JAFFSR010000313.1, forward strand.
ATTATTGGAATTTCGACGACTCCTGCTCAACCAGGTCAAAAAGCGATGATTTCTGGTTATGGTAAAATAGAAGTAAGCATTTGTTTTCTTTCATGTGATATTTACGTACAATACTTGCATTTCACTATCAAGATTTGAAACCTCTTTCATTTAATTAATTTTTTAATATCATCAAGAATATTATCATTCAATAGTCCAATTAAAAATTAAGATTTATTTAAAAGTATATTAATTTCAGGGAAACAGATATAATAGACTTGCTAAAACCGCAACAGTTACAGTAATGCAGCATGAGTCATGCGTACAGAGATGGAAAGAAGAAGATCAACTGATTCCTGTAAATACATTCTGTGCCGGTGATGGTTTACCTGATGCTTGCAGCGGTGATTCTGGGGGACCAGCAGTAATTAATGGAAAATTGGCCGGTATCGTATCTTTTGGCAAGCAATGCGATGAAAATGATGACCATAGTCCCAGTTTTTACACCGAAGTTTACAAGTACCGTGATTGGATTAAAGAAAATACAGGACTTCAACTTTAAATGAATAAGAAGAATGCTTTTATGAAAATAATTTTAAAAAAAAGAAATAAGAAAATACTAATTTTTTAAAAATAAAATTTTTTACGTTAATTTAGGTAAATTGAGTTCTTAATATATAACGACTATTATGAAGAAAAAGCTATTTAAAATATTGAAAACGAAATAAAAAAATGTTATTTTCAAATTGATAACATTATACGACATCTTACATGTAATAAGGCTATACTCTTTGCTGAGATTCATTCTCAACCTCAGAACGGTTGGATTTTGAGTCCAGTTTATGAACCTATTCACTTCTATTCACAACTAAATTACTTTCTAAGGCATTATTACCAAATTCACCTTATTATAAGAGATTCAATATGATAATACACTGAGTAATGGATTTATAGTAATGTAATATAGTAATGGATTACTGGAAAAAGCTTTATTTAGAATAGTTGATAAGAATAGTCCAAGTAAATATCAATACATGACAAATCCGAATAAACAGACCTTAAATTTTACAAATCTTAATGCAAAAACTGAACTATTAACAAACCTTCTTTGAATTGGATATGTAACATCGTTTCCAATTTTTGTATTGGAAATATTATACAACCAATTGAAAAATAAATCACACAAAATAAAAAATTTTACTTGAATGAAATTTGATTTTTTTAAGTTATATTGAACACCAAAATGTGTGTTAGAACATATTTGATTTAAAAAATTTCAAGATTCAGATTCTTTGTTTGCGATTGAAAATATTGATTGGAAATTATTCAGTTGTGCTTATATTGTACACACAACACTTTTTTTAAAATTTGCTATTCTACGATGAAACATAAACGTTTTGCTTTTAATCAAATACAACGTTCTACTATTTTTAAAACAGATACAACTATTACTCCATTGATCATAAATTAATTTGACTTTTCATAATAAAACTTTAAAATTTTTTGATAACAAGAATGTTTATATTTTTAATAAATTAAAGAAAAACGCCCGTAGATAAGATTATAAAATCATTTTTCTTCTTTTTTTTATTGAGCATTTTAATCCTTAACATATATTAATAAGTCTTATTTCTGTTTTACATATTAGCAGTTACAAATTTTTTACATATTAGCAGTTACAAATTTTTTACATATTAGCAGGTTTCAAATTTTTAAATTACATTGGTTTAAATATTCGAGGATATATTTACAGGCTTCAACGTTTAAAATAATTCTTATTCACGCTTGTGAATATAAAAACTGTAAATATATTTTGTATGTTTTAAGGATTAACTATTACATGCGTATAAATTAAATAGTACATTACGTTCCGTGGACAGATAGGCTTTTTTTACGAAACGAGAAGATTACAAGCCGAGCCGAAGGCGAGGTTTGTAACGAGTTTCGTTAAAAAGTCTTTTTGTCCAAGTAACGTAATGAATTTTACGTTCTGAGAGCCGAAAATGAGAAAAGAAGTTGCGATTTTGAGGTTAGAAGAACGTAAAAACAAATTTCACTTTTTATTCTTACTTTTTCTATTCTACGCTTTTTAGCCCACAAACATTATAATTATTAATATTTTAAAATAAACGTTTAAATTTCTTGATACAATCACTCATTTTGATCATTCTATGTTCTTTAGAACGTATTAATAGATGAAATAATTTAACTTGAAATATTTTTCGCTACTTATGTTGAATTTTGAATTTAATTTTATAAAGCATAAATTTAATATTTAATTAAATTAAATTAACAATCGTGATTGAAATAAAAAGTTGAAAGAGGTATAATTTCTAAGAAGTTTTACTGATTCGTTGATGGATGTATTTTAACAGAATTTTAGCTTCAATTTTTAAAAATAATGCAATTTTTTTTCTTATGGTCACGGAGTTGATAAGTTACCATGTATAGGTTTCATGGACAAGTTACCGACAATACATTTTTCTCAATGTTGGAGGAAAAATCTATTTTCGGTACCTGTTTTACATGAGTGAAATACCACATTCCTTCACTAATCAGTATAATAAATATTTTGTTAATTACGGCATAGAAAGTCGAATCCAGTTTACTTTGTTAAGAAAAATTGTATATCCCCATCGTGGCAAAATAGCTCCTTCGCTAGTCTTTTTTACCCTATCTTCACTGAAGTTGCAAAATGATTCATAAGAGAATGACCTATTTTGCTCATTAATAGGGTAATGTACTAAATTCTTTTATTATACCCTGTGACCAATTTATTTAACAAATGACTGTTCAAGTATTTTTTTTATTGCAATATGTTAACTCGCGACGGTGGTTTCCGGTGAGTTTGTGATCAAAGCACATATAATGTACAATGATGTTTGCATCCATCGACTAATTGAGGGGTTTGAACTCGAGGCCTCAGGCAGTAAATCCATTGCCCTACCGAATGAGTATTTGACGACTTCTTTAACACAACAAACGAAAATTGATAATGATAGCATCTTTCTCATGTTTTTTTTAAAGTATATTTTCATATTGTTTATACAGATAATAAAACAACTTCACATGATTCATCATGAAAAGAAATTAAATTTATATTAAATATATGAAAAAATGTTAGTTTCAATTTTTAAAAGTTTTTTATCATTATTTTTACTTTTTCAATTTCACTTTTACCTTTTTTTTAATTCCATAAACAGTATTTACATTAAATATTAATTTTTGAGAAAAATTTTGTTTTAATTAATCTGTTTGATATTGAAGATTTAGTTTATGCAAATTTTTAATGCCAATATGAAACAATCCATCAATAAATTTTTCGATAGAGTATCCATAAAGTTCAACTTCACGGACTGTTTTTGGGCCGTAAAGTGCTACTTTACGGATACTTGTACGTAAAATTTTTTATTTCCTTTTTTTAAAATTATAATTTAATAATTATTGTATTTATAGGCTGCGACAATAAATTTTTTTTGTAAATATTAAGAATCTTGAATTTTTTGTATAATATTGTACTACTGTCCCATATTATGTTCGGTAGTAAAAGATTCCGCGTAGCAATTGTTCTACGAAGCAGTTAGCTCAAACGAGGCAAGATTCTTTTTTAAAATTTTAATAATTTTTTTTTAAGTGGACTGATGGATTTATTTTTAAAAGTTACTGTTCAAGACTTAATAAGAATTGAATCTAATAGTAAATTATAACGTTTATTATTTATGATTAATAAATATCAAGGAAGAAAAATATTAATATTATTTAAATTGTTTAAGTATTAAGTTAATATATATTAACATAATTGATTTCACCAAAATGTACTTGCACCGCGTTAATAATTATTGCAAATAACTAAAAAATTTGTTCTCTAGTTTTATGTAAAATTTTCTATTATAAATAATAATCAATATATTTTGCATTATATTGATTTCATTTTTGTTAATTTCTCATATCGCCTGCTTGGTTTTAACCTGCAAATGGTTGTCTAAAATTTTTTTTTTAGTATTTTTCTTTCCATTTATTAAATATGTTTAAATTATTTTCATATAAATTATTTTTCTCTACAAAAAATTTAAAAACAATTTTTTTATATAATTTTTTGTTTATTTGTAATTTTTAATGTTGACTTATTTTTTTAAACACATTTATAATTTGAATTGATTCAAATAATGTTTTTAGTAAGTCATATGCATACTTTGTCAAATAACGTAATGTTTATCTAATTTCAAAATTTAAATCAGCAATCCAAAAAACCTATAAAAAGCTTATTTAAAATATTCACAATCACAAACTAACACCATTTTTTTATGATTAATTTATTAACACAAAAATAAATTTATTATCACCAGTGCTACCGAGATATTTATGCCTGCTCTAATTATATAGAATCAGTACGAAGAGAGCGTAACCAGCAGTTGAATTAAATTTAATAATTGACACAATTTTTTTTATTACTTTTTAATTGTTTTAAGATAAATGAAATTGGAAAGCTGGAAAACTAATTTTTCGTCGTAGTAAATAATGGAAAACCTAATATGCGTGCGTGCATACATGTTTTAGATATCTATAGATTATAATTAAATGCTATTATTAATTGATTGATGTTATGGTGGATCCAAAAGACTCAAATTTTACGATCAGTTAATTAACGAGAAAGTTTAATTCATAACTCGATGTTGTGATTTTTTGTTGCCGAGAGACTATACTGTCAAGTAACAAGGTTTGCAGTATGCTTAGAATCTAAAGAACTCTATAACTTTAGTATCAACATTTTGAAGTGTGAGCTTAAATTAAATAATTTATATTATTAATCACAGTAAAAAAATTTAGTTTTAAATTTGCTGTTTAAATTTTCTTGTGTCATTGAAACATTCACTTAAATTTATATCTAATTGCAGGTAAAATATTTTTACTATTTTCGTTTTTAAAATTACGTCTATCAAATTGTACTATGAAAAATGTATGCAGTTTCCTTATGACTTCTAGCATACAATATATACTTTAAAAAATTGTGTGGTTTTTGATAAATTATAAATAAAACCTAATTTTCTTTTTTCATTAGGAGTATGTATCGATTTATTTAAAGAAACATATTTTATTACTCAACATAATAGTTCAGTGAGCGATTAAGCTTCGAAGATTAAATACGGCATCACAATAAATTTGTTAAAATAAAATCAGTTAAAAGAAAAACTAATTAATTTTGTTTACATTATAATAATATAATAGTATAATCTTTCTGTCAACTAATTTAAATTTTCGTCATTTGTATTTAGAAATTTTTCTTTTCAATTAAATAAACCAAAAAGATTTAATGGAAAACAAACGATTTTATGGGAACAATCATGCAGGATTGCATTTTTAAAATTCTGTATATTATAAATTTTATTTTTCTAATAGTACACAGTCACGATGGTTTTAACTTAACTACTATGAACCATTACATAAAAATGAATTTAAAATTTCAATATTTTACTATGTTTACGTCAACATCGACTCATCCGTCAAGTATATCAAAATTTCTATCGAGAGAAATTTCAAAAGAATTTAATGTAATCGTTTTTGATATAAACAAATCACCAAACCAAGAAATAAATAAAATGCACTACAATGGTATTGTAGAATCAAATTTTAAACGAACAGAAGTAATCATTATTATCCATGACGTTTATAACACTAACAAAGTAATATCTGATATCTCAAATTATATGAATTTTTTCAATAAGTTATCAGATATTGGCAGCAGACCTTATCTCCTAATTTTTTTGATAAATCTGAGTGCTACTAAATTACATCTTAAATTAATGTTTGAAACTTTATGGTCCAAAAGATATTTGCACGTTGATATAATAGAAATCTTGCATTTGAAGAAAAAAGCTGAAAATTTTGAGTTAACAAAATATAATGATCAAATCGGACCAGTTTTCATTCATGAATATAATCCTTTTAAAGATAATTATGAAATAAAGTTATTGTCTAGTGATATTAATTTGTTTCATTACAAATTGAAGAATCTTTATGGATATCCAATAAACGCTGGATTCAATCAAAATAAGCAGTACAACTTTCTGTACAATATGTATCGTATGGATTTAGTGATGTTTAAATCGATAGCACAAGCTTTAAATTTTACAATCAATATAAAAATCGATTATTTATATTCAAAGAATTTTGTAGAAGCAGAAATGATAAATGCACTAGAAAACGAGATAGTTGATTTTCAAATTAATCCGAAGTATCTAACAAAGTTTTTATTATCCAAACGTATGACAAAGTTACATTATTATATCCGCTGTAATACAGCTCATTTGATAGTTAGACAACATGGCTTTTACGAATCGCAGTCTATATCTAATTTAATAATTCAACTCGGCATTATAGTTTTCATCATAGTTTTTGCTTTTATTTTAATACACTTTTTTCAAAAAGATTCAAAGTTCTTGACTATATTTAATATTGCGATTGCTTTATTTGGATTTTCAGCAAGTTCACAACCACAAAGTCGATTAGAAAAATTATTATTTTTGGCTTTTTTATTTATATCAACAACATTTTCAATTGAAGTATTGGAACATTTGTTAAATGTAAACTTAAATTTCAAAAAATTTTTTCATTTTAATTCAATTCAAGATGTTCTGGATTCTGGAATCGAACTTGTTACTGACAATGTTACAAAAAAATCTATAAGCGTTATTGAAACTGCTAATACTGACTTAAATGAACGTATTCGCGTGGCAACACTTCCTGTGGAACATAAGAATTTTCTTTGCTCTAGGTTGATAAAAATGAACGATTCTGAAATTACACTCTGTTTTAATAATTACTTTTTAACAAAATTCATATCACGAGCAAATTCAATACCAGAAAATGGATGGATTTTGAGTTTCGTTGAGCAGCCTTTGAATGCTGATACGGTTGTAATTTTCTTCTCAAGATATTCACCATATATCAATGAATTCAGTCATATGATACGTCGATGTTACGAGGCAGGTATGGCGGATTACTGGTTTAATATTGCGGTTAATAATTATTCAAAGATATTTAAAGCTCATGAATTACGTAAATTTAAAGAAAATTTCAACAAACGACCAGAAAATTTTCACTGCGTTACTGAAGAAGTAGATCTTACACCTAAGTTAATTTACATGCTTGTCATAGGAAATTTAATAGCTCTCATTATATTCTTCTCTGAAATTATATGGAATACATTGTGTCAAAAAAGTATTGTAAATTTGTAATTTAAAAGCGCGTGAAAATATTTTTTTAAAGATACTTCTGAAGTGTGTTGGTATCACTAATAATGTGTCATTAAGTTTGAGTGGGATCCATCGTTTAATTAATTGTCATTAAAAAATTTTGTCAGTTTACCTCAAGAGTGTTTTGCGATTTTTATTATGGAAAATTTTGTGGAACAACAAAAGTGGTTAGAGAATTGGCCCAGTCTGGCCGTTTATCAAGTTAAAGGTATGCTTTTTCGAGTCGCTAGTGATCTATCTTTTATAAAACACATAATAATGAACAATAAGGCATAAGTATGTGAGTTGGTATGCCGAAATGTCAAGAATTTTTGGAATGTCACCATACAAACGTATAAAAATCTAAAAAGACCACCTCAAAATTGATCAAAAATAATGGTTTTGCTCACTGTTTTCTTTGATTGCCGTGTGTTCGACTCCAAATTTATCCTAAAAATTACATATAAAACTTTTTTAAAAGCGATTACTTGTTTTGAACCGGTCAAATCATTTTAACATATATTATCAACCAAGCCCCATATTTGCAAGATATTGAAGCTATAAAAATAAATTCACCGAACAAACTGAACGCAATTCTGAAAGTGGCTTGCAAAAAATACATGAATTGTATAGGGAAAAACTTTGTGTATCGCTTTAGATGGAGCCTATTTTCAAAGGATAAGGACAAAAATTCAGGTATATTCTATACATTATTTCAAACAAAAAGTATTAGTGTTTATAAAATTAATACTTTTCGATGAAAAAATTCTTGAACTTGTCATGTAATATTTAGATGATTATCATGCGAGTTTTTTCAGCAATGAAATCATTTCACTTTCAGATAATTAGCAAATTTTCTTAATACATATAAATTTATATGAAATGCAAATAAAATTTAAATTCTCGTATAATCCTGATTAAACTTAAATTTATATTTATGATTGAATGTTTAATATTACAATGTTTTACAAAAATGACTAGTTAATTAAATTTTAATTATCAAATTTTAATTATTCAATTTAATTATTATTATTAAATAATTAATTAATCCTTGTTCCGCAAACCCGACGAAATGGTGTTTTTAGATTATAGCTTAAATTGAAAAATTTTTCTTAAACTTTGTATTATTCTGGTAAATGTAAAATAAACGTGAGCTCATTTATAGTCTTGTGAAACTATGCTTATTTTAATTATTTTTTCTAAAATTATTGCTATTTGACCAGTTACCTTCGAATTTTCATATTTTTATTTTAGAAAACATCTTACAGCAAGTTCAGCAAAATCAATGACCTGAAATCAATCAATGGTCTGACATTTTCCTCATCACTAGAGATAAACATTATTTTATGTTGTGAGCAAAATTTTGGAGTTCGCCATCGCAACAGAAGAAGTGAAATATAAAAATTACAACTGCACTTTCAAAATTTATCCAATTTTCCTTATTCAACTGTGGCTCTCATTAGAAAATAATGGGAGAATTATGTGTTTTAAAACTCATCAAGTTTCTCTCTTTAACACACGCAAACATGTAAACACACACATGTATACTGAAAAGAAGCGGGGACACCCTGTTAAAAAAATCAGGTGATAAATCACCTGATTTCTCAGGTGATTTATCACGCCAAAACATCATTTTGTTTTTACACGTTTCAAACCGTGCTTACAAGGAGAGTACATTGCATTTGGGTCTCGGATTTTCTTATAGTTTTGGGATCTTTTTTCTAACGTAAAATCATGAAAAAAACCGCATCCATTCGGTCCAACGCTCGATTTTTTCCGAGTTATGAGCAGTTTTGTCTGTTTTGTTGAAAAATTTGCATTTGCTTCATAATTTTACAGTTTTCGAACTACTTATTCTATAAGGTTTTTACTGGTTGCATATTAAAGTTGAGATTAAAACCTTTCGATTAAAAAAAAGCTTGTCCAAAAAGCTCAAGTTGTTAAAAACTTATGAAGGGATGAAAATTGAAATGAATTTCTGACTAAAATGTTGCATTTATTTTCTATGCATATTTTCAGCTAAATATTTGCGCTATTTTTATTCTCTCATAACTTTTTAAAAACTTGAGCTTTTTGGACACGTTTTTTTTTAATCGAAAGATTTTAATCTCAACTTTAATATTTAATCAGTAAAAACCTTATAGAATAAGTAGTTCAAAAACTGTAAAATTATAAAGCAAATGCAAATTTTTCAGCAAAACAGACAAAACTGCTCATAACTCGAAAAAAATCGAGCGTTGGACCGAATGGAGGTCGCGGCTTTTTTCATGATTTTATGTAAGAAAAAAGATCCGAAAGCTAGAAGAAAATCCGAAACCCAAATGCAATGCACTCTCCTTGTTCGTCAATTCAGCACAGTTTTTGAAAATTTTTGAAAATTTTGAACTTAGAAAATTTTTTAGATAATTTGGTCTTAGAAAAAATTTTGACTAATTTTACAAAAAAATTTCAAAAAGTTCAAAAATGTAAAAAATTTTCAAAAACTGTGCTGAATTGACTAAGCATGGTTTGAAACGTGTAAAAACAAAAAAAATCGTTAAATGATCTTTTGGCATGATAAATATCTGATAAATCAGTTAAATTGTCACCTGATTTTTTTCACCAGGGATTTTGATATGACGTCATTAAATATACACGGATAGACTTACGAATGCACTCATATATGTTAACAACGCAATATTGTCGTACACCGAGAAACTTTTTGGGACGAGAGACCTCTGGTAGTGTAAGGCGGGGCGCCTCTATAAAGTAAATGAGTCGTCCCGTCTTGAGCATAAGGTCTGAGACCTTTGTCACCGAGACCGTACGTTTATTACGTTCGGCTGATGTATACATGGATTCGGTTTTTCTCAGCTTTATCCCTTCAGTCTTCAAAATAAAGGTCTCAGACCTTTATACGCAAGACAAGACGCCTCATCGAATCGCTCCATTAATAAGGGTCTCATACCTCAAGATTAACTAAGGTCTCTCGCCTCAAAAAGTTTCTCCGTGTAGTGTGACCACCACCATACCATGACAGCGCTAGAGCTCAGAACGCCACCTGCCCCGAGCTTAGCAAATTGCCTAATATTGTAATGCCATACTTTGGGAGTACGAAGGATGAAACGATAGTGTTGCGGCAGCGAGGCCGCCACACTTCTTTGAAAGCATCAGAATCCTTCGTACTCCCAGTTAGTAGATAAGTTTATGTCGTTGGTAGCCGTATGAGGAACTATAAAAATGATTTTTAAAATTAATGATATATGTTTTATTAAAAAAGTAAATAATGTCATTATTTACTTATTTATTTTACTTATTAACTGTTTAACTTTGAAAAATTTGTTCAAACAAAACATTCTGTAAAGTTAAGCTTTTATATGAATTTGTATGAACATTGACATATCTAACGACATTCTTTTGTTTTCACTAATCTACGAATCGATGTCATTTTGTCATATACGGCATGTAAATGATATCTCGATCTTCAATCTTAAAAGCTAACAATACCCGAGGAGTAATGACAGAGAGAATATCGTCGAGATATTCGCATGTATATCTACTGAAGAACTATACAAATTTACGTGGTCTATAGGTAATCCACCGAATACCCTACGACGACATAAAATGTCATACTTTTATTTGTTGAAATAAAAGTAATTTTTTTAAATAAGCAAGATTTGAGTTAAGAATAAAATTTAAATTATATCAAATCATTTAATACATAATAACAATCAATACATAGTTCATCAAAAATAATACAGTCGACGATCTGAGTCCCGCCGCCTTCTCCTCCATGAACTCGCTCGAGTGTTACCCCACTCGCTGACTAAAAGAATTTGTTTCTAAACATTCTGAGTCCCGCCGCTGCTCTATATGACTTTTTCACTTGTAAAAATGGGTTTATTAATTTTATTTTTTTGTTTAGAATATAACAAATGTTTATTGAAATAAAAGGTAACAAAAAAATATTACAATATTGCATAATTCTCATTTATATCTACTAAAAAAAATATAAAAATTAAATTTTCTATTTATATATCAATTTCAATTAAAGAATATGTCATTTATTGATGAACTAAATACTCATTGTTATTATGAAAATGAAATGAAATAAGATTTATTTTATCTTTTATTTATAAAGCAATCACTTAAATTTTCAAATAAATAACATTTTATTGATTGATTAAATATATCTAGTTTAATTTTTATATTTTTTTCAGTAGATATAAATGGGAATTATGCAATATTGTATTATTTCTTTGTTACTTTTTATTTCAATAAACATTTGTTGTATTCTAAACAAAAAAATGAAATTAATAAACCCATTTTTACAAGTGAAAAAGTCGCATAGAGCAGCGGCGGGACTCAGAATGTTTGGAAACAAATTCTTTTAGTCAGCGAGTGGGGGTAACGCACGAGCGAGTCGATGGAGGAGAAGGCGGCGGGACTCAGATCGTCGACTGTATATTCTTTAATTTTTAAATTTATGTTACCTATAAATAAAAAAATTTAATTTTTATATTTTTTATAGTAAATATAAATGAGAATTATGCAATATTACAATATTTTTTGTTACCTATTATTTCAATAAACGTTTATTGTATTCTAAACAAAAAAATTCAACTAAGAAATCCATTTTTACAAGTTAAAAAGTCGCATAGAGCAGCGGCGGGACTCAGAATGTTTGGAAACAAATTCTTTTAGTCAGCGAGTGGGGGTAACGCACGAGCGAGTCAATGGAGGAGAAGGCGGCGGGACTCAGATCGTCGACTATATTTGAATAATTTGCTCTGGAAACCCCTTATCCCTCGCCCTTAAAAATCATGGCTAGATTCTCATTACTGAATTGTGGAAGGGATGAAGCAGGTAGAAATGAAGAATACCAAGGTAGGTTACTATTCAACAACATACGAAAAAGGAGCAATGTCAATTGTCTTCTAGCATTAGTCCTGCTAACATCGTAGATTTTTAAGGTGGGCTGCATTTAGGTAAGTTAAAACAAAGTAACTAAATATATTTTTCAATTTTTCTTGTACTGATAAGTGAGTGTTTATAATATTTGAATTTTAATATTTCTTTTTTAATAAATGCTTATTTTAAGAATTTAATAAGTGAAAGAAAATTGATAATAAGAAAACAGAAGTAGTGAAAAATAGATTTTAACCATTTGAAATAATATTTGAATTGTAAGTAGAAATAAATATTTTCTATTGCAAAATTATTAAATCCCTAATTGAAATAAGTGCAAACTTTTTATATCTACATAATTTTTAACAAAATATGTGATACCTTTTGATTATCAAATTTAAGTGAAGCCTTATCTTTTGTGTTTCTTGGTTGGTAAATTGATGTGAAGTGTAATTTTAAAAAATCTAAAAATTTTAAAAGTAGAATTTTAAAAAAATTTGTTTATTTTATAAATGTTCATAACTTTGAAAATAATGCAAAAAATTTAAATAGTAAAGTATCATGAACTCAAGAAATTAGATTTGAAATATTATTTCATACAATAATATTCGTTGAAGATCATAGATCCCAGGTAGAAAATTGACCACAGAATTTCTATAGTTAACATAAGTTGAAATGACACTTATCTGATAATTTTACTTAAAGAATTTCTAGATTACTTTAATTTTAATTTATGTTAATCAGGAATTCTACCCAGGATAAGGTCAATTTTCCAATTTTGTTTACATTTTTTAAATTTGAGATTTTTTGAAACTTTGAAATATTTTTTATCACCTAAAATATAATGTAAATAATTGTTTTCATTAAGTTAAATATGCTCGACGAACATTAAAACGCGTGAAATGTTTTTAAAATCCTCCACTGAGAGTAAGCGGAACAACGGCATTATCCAATAGCATATGTATTAGGGAATGGCGGGGGAAGTCATCTCATATCTATAAAAATTTAGAATAATTTTATCTTTTACGAATATTAAATTACATAATAATAACATATTCGAATAAAAATTTTAGTTGACGTGATTAAAATTATTTTAAAAAATTATTTCAATTTGAATATGGGATAATATATAGTAAAATATCTAAACAAATATAATAAATAAGTATTTAAAAACGAAATAAAAATCAACACTCATCTGTCAAACATCTACCAACCATACTTCTATCCATTTTATTATGCACTATCCCATGCCCATAATTGTTTATTCTAAAAATGTCCAATAAGAGCATTGTAGTAACTTTTGCAGCTGTGAACGATACTAGTGCCACCACAGTAAGGATTTCGAAATAGCAACAGCGTTATACGATTTTTCGAGAAGTCATACATTCGTATGTGATTGGATGCCGCCGACACATCGCTGCTAAAATTAATAATGAAAAAATTGCTTTTAAAAATTTTGAACGTTTAATTAAAAGAGTGCCACATAAGATATTAACTTTGTTAAATGAAAGTTGCATGAAAATATAATAAAAAATGGCGGATAAAACAACAAAAAATGAAACCCATGATAGTCAGGTGCGTATTCAAAGAGATTTTTTATATCAAAATAAATATATATATATATATATATATATATATATATATATATTTGTAAAATGCATAACATTTAACGGGTTAATGACTTTGTTTGTAGATGCCTACACCAAAAATAAGACATGATTGGTATCAGACGGAGACTCATGTTGTTGTTACTATATTAGCAAAAAATACAGAAAATGTTAAAGTCAATTATGGAGAAACAACAGTAAGTAAAAAATGTGTTTATCTTGAATAGCGTTTTTTATTTAAATACAAAATTTCATAAAATTTTTTTATTTTTAAATTTTATTTATTATTACATAATTTTAATGTAAAAATTTTTTGCAAATGATGTTTAAAAAGAAAGCAATTTAATTTTATATAAAATTTGTTGTAAAATTTATTATAATTTCTGTAAAAAATTGTTGGTTACAAATAAATATATTATCAAGTATATTATAAGTTAAAAAAATCTAATATGATTTTTATATTTTTAATATAATTGTCAAAAATTAATAGTGATTCATGAAATTTATTCTTTAATATTTTTTTCTTTAACATTACATTTGAATAATTTATTTAAACTCAAATCATATTTGTTATTTATTTACAGTTAAGTGTTTCTGCAAAATTGCCCAATGGGAGTGATTATAGTTTAGAATTAGATTTAGCTCATCATGTTGTACCTGACAAATGTACGCACAGAGTTGTACCATCTAAAATAGAAATAAAACTAAAGAAAAGAGATGGACTGAGATGGACAGTTTTAGAAGGCAATCCAGTAAATCAAGATGTGCAGCCAATTCCACAAGGTATGGGTTACTTAATTATTAGTACCGAATTTCATATTTATCTAAATATAGATTATGTAATATTAAATTTTTTTTATCATTAAAAAAATATAAACATTTATTTAGAAATATTACAATGTGGAAATCAACCTCCTAAGTATCCAAGTTCTAGTAAAAAATCTAAAGATTGGGATAAAGTAGAAAAAGAAATTGAAAAGCAAGAAGCTGAAGAAAAACCTGAAGGAGAAGCTGCTTTAAATTCTTTATTTCAACAAATTTATGGGAAAGGTTCAGATGAAGTTCGACGAGCAATGAATAAATCATTTGTAAGGAATAATATTATTATCAAGCAATATTATTTATATATTATGTACAATGCTTTAACAAATTCATAATAAAAAATTTATTTTTTCCTAACAGCAAGAATCAGGTGGAACAGTATTGAGTACAAATTGGTCTGAAGTAGGCCAAGGAACTGTTGAGAGAAAACCTCCAGATGGTTTAGAATGGAAATCTTGGGAATCATAATAATATTTACTTTCAACTCTGAAAACTTCTAATGATAAAAAAGCTGTAAAATAAATTAAGATTTAAGAACTCTACCATACCTAAACATACCTAAATAATTTAAGTGTAACATTTACTGAATGAAACTTTTTTGATGTTAATAATAAAAAGTGTAGACGTTTTTTAATTTATTAATGTCAACGTCGTAATAAAGTATTTTATAACTAAAAAAGTGTTACTTCTTTCTTAATATTATGAAGAAAAAAATTCACAAATTTTATATAAGTAAAGATCGAATTTTATTAATACAAACATTTGTTTGCAAATATGTGACTTATTTAATATATTACATTATAATAATTACATATATTACAAATGATATTACATTTTAAATTACATAAATAGATACTTTTGCAAGGCAAGTGAATTGCACGTTGCTATATTTCTACTGTTAACATATAACTGCTTGTCAGTTTTAGGTTTTAAAAACTTGTTGTAAAATGTATAAAGTGCAAACTATGATTCCCATGTAATAGGCAGTCTGTTTAACTTTTTCAACATCTAATGATGGTAGATCATCTTCTGTGCTATTGTGATCTGTCATGTTTTCTGCTATTGCAGTGCTTATCTTAGTAAAACCTGGTATGGCAAGAGATGATGTAATATTTTTTTCTTGTTTTTCAATTCTTTTTAAAATTTCTGAACATTTGTCGTTTAAGTTTGTTTCCATTGATTTTTGTGCTTCGGCAATAACATTTCTCACATCTAATATTCTTTTATTATTATAAATCATAGAACCTGTTAATGATAAAATTGCTAAAAGTGCTGATGCTAAAATAGAAAGGTATTTATATTTTTGAGCATTCATAGCTTGACTATCATGATATTCTTTAATTGCAGTTGCTAATTGTGTAAAATGATCACGCTCTTCTCCTTC
This sequence comes from Anastatus disparis, assembly GCA_017163975.1. Taxonomy (NCBI): domain Eukaryota; kingdom Metazoa; phylum Arthropoda; class Insecta; order Hymenoptera; family Eupelmidae; genus Anastatus; species Anastatus disparis. Next base: position 313,877 of record JAFFSR010000313.1, read on the forward strand.
TAAAAGATTTAATTGTCCAGTTATTCTAGATTGTTCTTGTAAACCTTTGTTTTCCAAAATTGTTAATTGTACATACTTAGGATCATCTCTTTTTGTTTGTATAAGTTCACTGTAAATTTCTTTTAATTTTTCATTTACTGAAGTTGCTTGACGCGTTAGATCTCTTCTTTGATCTTGACATTTAAATAATTTATCTTGAACATTTATAACATGTTGTTTAGCAATTTCGACTTTATCCATTCCAGTCAATTGTTGATACCATTGCCAATAATCAACAAGACGTTTTGGTAATGGACTGGAGGGTTGTAAAGAAGCACTATAAAAATCTTGAATAATTGTTGAGCCATTTACTTGCTGATAGAAAAAACAGCAAGTCATTTAAATTAATACATGTATTTATCTACATATATGTCTTTATAAAACAACTTACCTTTACAACATTACTGTATTTTTCCGAAGCAACATTCTGTAAATTTGAAATTTTTTCTTGTGCTCTTTCAGTTGCATTACCAATCGCAGTGCTTGCATTAAACAACAATGGTGATTTGTTTATTTGTTCTGTTAATGATTTTAGAACTCTTCTTGAATTTCCAGCCATCTGAACCACCTATCAGTCTATTAATTGCAAATATATCATGAATTTAAATATAATTTTTACCTTGAAAATAATAACCTATAACTTTACTTGCTATATGTGTGTGTATATCTTTGGAAATGCTGGAAGTAGAATCACGTGATAACAAGCAGAAAATTTGCGAATATCGCATATATATATATGAATATGATATCAACATTAATTTTACGCAAATGACAAAGTACTTTAAAACTATTTTAATCTTATTACTGTACTTTAAAGATTTCAGGAGCATATTTTCGAAAGTTATTATTACGATTATATTAATTTTTCTATGATTCTAAATGTAACAATTATTTATAAATATAATAATAGTATTATTATTGAAAAATTGTTTGTAACTATTGACGTTAATTCTATGTTTTACTGATTGATAATTAAAATTGAATATTTCTAATTAACATCCCTTTGAAAAATAGCCCTAGCGGAAATATAAAATCTTTAAAACTGTTCAAAACTGTTTAAAACAGTTTATAAGCGTGAAATTTGGGACATTTAAAACATTTATAAACAATTTTAAACATTTTTAAACAGTTTTAAAAAATTTTGAAAAGTTCGAAATGATTTAAAACAGTGTTTCATAATTTTGTGTTTGTGAAAATTTTCATATATATATATTAAAATTTATATAATATATACGAGAAAATGTTCACTTTAGTTTCAAATTATTCTGTATTCTTCAAAACTATTTAAAAATGTTTAAAACTGTTTAGAACTGTTTTAAATTTCCCAAATTTCGCACTTATAAACTATTTTGAACAGTTTTAAACAGTTTTGAATATTTTTAAAGTATTTCAAACAGTAATGCACATTTTATATTTCCACTATAATTTATTTTTACGTGGAGTATAGTTTCCCGCATTTTTTTTCAAATCTTTTATCGAATCGAATACTTTGAGTTCGATATTTTTAAATTAAAAAATTCGATTCGAGATAATTGCAATTGCAATCATTACGAAATGCATTAGCTATCTTTATGCGACTAACTTTAAGTAGTGCATGTTGTCTTTCTGCTTGCGAAAAAAAGTCTTGAAGTTTATAGTACTTAATGAAGTAAATATTGCTATTACAATACTAGATTTTGTTCACGATCATTTCTTCAAATATTGCTGTTACGTTTGTACAAGATTTTACGATAACCTTTTTGTTTCAGTGTGCCTCGAATGCCTTCACTGTGATTTCCTTTGAAACCTTTTATTACACGTACATATACAATGTTTTGGCACAATAATTATGTACCTTCGGTCCAGATCGACTCGCTCCTCAATAAAGAGGTAAGGGTAACATTGTATTTAACATTACAACTATTTCCAAATTAGCTAAAATAATGTAGGATTGTAACCTGCACTTCATGGCTTTCAACCTTAAATTTTTTTATTGTACTTGAATTTATTTTCTAAGCAATATATGTACATATGTACGTATATATATATATATATATATATATATATATATATATATATATATATATATATATATATTATACTTAATTATAGTTTCATTGTGTTTTTACATTAGTGAATACAGCTTAAGATATCATGCTGTCGAATCAAAAAATCTTTCGAAGAAATATAATTACAGTGTTCTTTAGTTATCTATAAAATATGAATTACTTAATATGACCATATTTTTATATAAATTGTTATTCAAAGGTTACTAAATAATTTAATACTTGTGATATAAATGATTACAGGATATAACATTGGTCAAATTAATGGATGCTGAAGATATTTTACAGGAATGTAAAAGTCAAAATAAAAAATTAATCGAGTAGTGAGTATAAAACTTATTTAATTTTAGAGATATATTTAGAAAAATATATTAATTTTTATTTATGTAAACTAGTTTAACAAGACCCAATATTTTGGAAGAGTTAGTAAACTTAATAACTGAAGAACCTTCACAAGAGCTAGAAGAACGTTGGCGTTACAGATATCCAAATGTAGCTTGTGAATTACTTACGTGTGATGTTCCAGTACTCACAGAAAAATTAGCGGGTAATTTTTATTTTTACTTATATTTTATGTATAATACATTCTTGCTATAATTCATTTGATTATATCAATACTCAATTATCCATATTTTAGGTAATGAGATGTTATTATCCAAATTATATTCTTTTATTGATAAGGACCAACCATTAAATCCATTGTTAGCATCATTTTTTAGTAAAACCCTTCATGCATTATTAAGAAAAGCTTCAGATCAGGTATATAATACAATATTCATAATAAGACATGACTAATTGATGATGATAAAATATTAATATATTTATAATTTTTAGAACTGGTTTTCGCATCAGTTGGTCTGTTTACATGTATTAGAATCCCTGAAAAGTCGTAAAAATTGTGTCGATTTATTACTTCAACATGTACAGACCTCAGCAATTATGGATTTAATACTAATTCTTCTTACTAAAATTGAAGGAGATGAAATGCGCCAAAATATATTGAACGTATGTTATTAATCATTTAATAGTGAATTCAAATTAAATAAAAACAATATTTTTAAAGATTATATTTTTAGTGGCTAAATGACCAGCAATTGGTTCAAAGATTAGTAAAGTTATTATCTCCATCGTCTGATCCAGAAAAACATACAAACGCTTCGCAACTTCTTTGTGATATTATTAAGTCTCCACGTATGGAACCTGATAAACGACCTGATCCTATTTTACAAACTCTGCAATCGTAAATTAAATTTCTACATCTATTTATTTATATTTGTTAAAAATTTTTAGCTTATTTAAAATTTTTTAATTTTTTCATTAGGGAGGAAACTATTAAATTGATATTAGATACAATATTATTAGAAGAAAAGAGTGAAAGTAGTATTGTTGGTGGAATAAGAATTTTAATTAATTTGTTGGGCCAGAGAGAAAGTAAAATCACAGAAACTAGTGAAACTTATGGAGTTCCTTTCAATAACATTGTGGAAGATGAGCAACGTGATAAATTTGCCTTAGTTATCATCCCTTACCTAGACAAATTTAATGAACTATTGCTCAATCCACCAGAAGTAAGTTCATTTATCAGAATTTTAAATTTACATATATTTATTTATTATTAAACTTTCTTTTTCTTAATAGAAACCACCTATCAAAACTACAGCAGGGTTGTTAGAAAAACCATTTGGACGCTCTCGTTTGTACATTTTAGAGCTTTATGTAAGCCTTCTTTCTACAGAAAATCTAAAAGTTTTAGAAAGATTTGCAGAATTAGATACTTTTAATATCATATTGGTATGTATAAATTTATTAAATTTTATTGTTTATTAAACAAAACATGTTAATTTTAAAATCAAATCACAATTACAGGACTTATTTTTCGAATTCGAATGGAATAATTTTTTGCATACTAGAGTACAACAATCATTATCCCTAGTTCTTAATTGTGAATGTCCTGAAACAAATGAAATGATGTATCCTCACGTAAGTTCCTTAATAATTATTTTAAATTTTACTATTATATTTTTAAAGGAAAATTAAATGAAAAATAATTAAAATATAAATTTACTATTTTGTTTGTATGATACTTTCAATTTTAATACAATCAGTACTAATAATTTTAATATGTATTTCCAGCTATTCGTTAAAAGCAAATTAATCAATAGAATTCTTGATGCTTGGGAAAATAATGATAACAATACACAGTAAGTAAGAATTATTATATTAACTCTTTGAGTGCCAGAAAAGATTTTCATATGGTTACTATATAAAAATCTTTGCTCTGGCACCCAAGGGATTAAGGATGTCTAATGGTTTTAAAATTTTTAATTTTCAAATCTTTCTAAAATGAATCATTATTTTTTTAAAATATTAAAATTATAATATAGAAATTTAGAGAAGTAAAAATAGAAAATATATATTTAAAACAGAATTTTTTTACTTTATGATCATGAGAATTTTATTTGATTGCATATACACTATAATTTATAGTTTTTTCTTGAATATAAATATTTTTTGTTGGATACTGTATACTTTTTGTTTAAAATTTACGTAAAGGATAAATACCTTTGTTGAGCATCGTATATCATATACGGTATGAATTACAGGGATACTCAAAATAAGGTACTGAATGGGGTTAGACGAGGATACATGGGTCACCTTATAATAATGGCTAATGAAATAGTTAAATGTGCTGAAAATAATAATGTTTTATCAAATTTTCTAAAAACGAATTTATCTGAAGAAACAATGGAAAAGTGGGAAACGTTTAAAACATCTAAATTAGATGAAATTAATAAAAAGCAACAACTTGTTCTAGTGAGTAATTTTGAAATAAATTTTATTATAATTTAATTATTTAAAAATAAAAAAATTTTATTTTACATTTTAGGGTGAACCTCCAGAACCATTTTTAATGTCTTCTAGTGGTAACTCTGATGAATATGCATCATACCCACAAGATTCTTATGGACAAGAAGTAAATAATTATTATTTAATTTTAATTTTGTTTTTAAAAAGATATATATAATTAAAATATTCATATTTTTAGATATATAACAACTATCAAGAACAATCAACAGTACCAGTATATGTGGATCATAATTATCGAGTCAATGATGGATATGATGCTTATTTGTTAGTATTAATCTTGTTATGAATATAAAATTTTAAAAATATAAATACTGACTTTTCTATTAATTTATTATTTTAGGAATTCAGTGGATCAATTAAGAAACCTAACGTTTAATCTAAGTGATGATGATTATGAAAATAAACAAGAATTATTTAACAAAGTTTGTGATGAAAAGAAAAGTGATACCAATGATGATGATCAGTGGGGACAAAATGATTTTTTTCCATATGATAAATCAGATTGGTTGAAAATTAGATTAAGAAAAAAACGCAGTAATTCAAGTTCTTCAGATGAAGATGATGAAGATTATAATCGCGATTTATCTATGGAAGCTGATACATCTGACCGTAAGTTTTTAAATGTATAATTATTCTCTTTGTTTTTCTGATTAATTTTAAGTTATATGTACAAATTTCAGCTTGGAATTCTGCAAAACCATTGGATCAACCATCAATTGATCTTTGGAACACAGATGTACCAGAACCTGTAGAGCAGACAGGTTGGGCTAATTTTGATAATTTTAATAGTGCATTTAGCACTAATGATAGTTTTCAGACCATGCCTTGCAATGAAGTGAAAGCTGAACTGCCAGAAGTGCCAATCTCAAATGAAAATATGTCATTAACGGAAAGTGAAAATGGCAGTAATTCAAATAGTAGTGAAGATAAGGGAAATGTCAATAACACCGATGATATCAAATTAAAGACTGAAGAAATTAAAGTATCTAGTAAATCAAATTCAGATTGTATAGAAACTCCTGTAAATATACCTGACAGCAATGCAAATCTAACTCTTGTAGAAAACAAGTAGGTTATTTTTTTTTTCATATTTTAATTTTTTTAAGTTTACAATAATATAGCTCATGAAACTTAGTGCCTATCCACCACATCTTTCCTAACATTTCGTGCTAAATCCTGATTAGTAACCTCTTTATTTTTTATGATTCTTCATTTATTCAGATTGAAATCCATGGATAAGGGAAACCTTAAAAAAATTTAAAATAGTCTTTAATAAAAGATTTTAATTTATTCCTGTATTGATTTAAAATATAAAAAGCCCTAGTTGTAACATTTCTTGTCTGTATTGTTATGCATGAAAGTCACTTGAGAGATATATATGAGTTTAGTTAATTATAGAAGTGGAGTATCTGAATTATCACCTATTTAAATGCGAATTATACTCAATAATGTTTATATATTGAAGATACCCCAAGTATACTCACGTTTTTAATCGGATAAAACTAAATACATTTGAATAAAAATTTATAACTTACATTTGTACAAAATTATTGTTTAATTTTTTCACTAAATTTACGTAATTTATTTTTTCCAGAATATCAGAATCCAAATCAATTAGTAAAAACCCAGAAGAATCTTTAAATAAATCAGAAAGTTCTTCAGAAAATCAAGATTCAATAAAAGAAACAAATGTTCCAACAGTAACGAGTGCCACAGACTTTGTATCTTCAATTACGACTGCTGTTCCTGAGCCGTCAAAGTAAAAATGAACCGTCAAGTGTCAAATAGCAATAGAGATGCACCATATCAGAAAAACCTTACTATTTTCCCAAAGTACTTTACATTTGTACACTCACTAAATTGGCCTTACATCCCTAGAATGAGAAGTTCATCCATGCTTGAAACTTGATCAAATGAAACAATTTTTCGCATTTATTTTGCGAAAAAAAATTTACTCAATTAAAAGAACTATCTCCATCTTTGGGCAATGTTCTCAAGTACAAATGCTTCTTTCCTCCTTGTGTATTACGCTGATTGTTAAAAGCTCTTAAATTTTAACTTGTACGTAATTACTTGATACAAGGATAGTCTTTTTAAATGATACTTTACGATAGCGTTTCCTCCACACAAAAGAATCTATTTTGTTATGCTGATCGCAATCGAAAACTTCAATGATTAGTAAACATGTATGTCAGAGAAGAAAAATCCCGCGAAAAAAAATGCTTAAGAGATTTGTATTGAAGTTTTGAGGAAACGTTGTCCCTAGTAGGAGAAGATGTATGTATTATATTATACAACACGTCGTTCACGTGTTTAAAAAGATAGTCAAAGTACAAGAATACAAAAATTAATGAGCGAGAACGTGTCTTATTTACGGGCGTAAAGATCTCTCTCCATTTTATCTCTCCAATCATTGTATTCAAACTGATTCAAGGTATTTCATTTTACACGAGTAATCAAGTATTACGCAGGATTATATACTGCAACAGTGTTAGATAAACATATGATACATGAGGCTATTTGAAAAAAAATAACATTATAGTCCAATATATTACACAGTGAATTAGTGCTTTTGCTTTTTCGAAAGACAAAACAGAAGTACTTAGGTACAGTGCCTACAAATTGCTTAAACTAATACCTATATACCGTGGTATGGTATAAAGGAGAATCATAAGTATTTTTATTGTGTTATAAATTTATTATATTGGGTTGACATTTAAAACATTATTAAGCCATAAAATGTGCCCCTATTTGCATTCCAGTAAGAACTTAAAAAAAAAATACAATGGCAAAAAAAATAATGTAGTACTTCAATTTTTGTTTCTTTCTTATTTGATTAAAAGATTTTTAAGCTTAGAATACCAAAATAACTTGGAAAGTGTTAATACATATGGTGGTAGTCTTTAGGTAATTCGTTAAACTTGGCCGATTGAAAAATAATTTGTGTTAATCAATTTTATAATTGTTAAATATTTTAAGAAATAAACATTATTTAAGTGAGCAAGTTTTTTACTTTTTATTTTTTATATTTTTATCTCTTGCTTTGAACCTTCTATCATCATCATTTATTAAAAAAATTATGGTAAATTTAAAATTAATTACAATTACAAAAACTAATTTAATAGTTGAAAGCAATAGATGCACTTTTGTTTCTGCATTAATGTTTTTCATAAGATTATCAATTTTAACTATTTTATTAATTAATCTTTTTCTTTCATAAAATCAATCAAATTAAAATATATTATTTACTAAATTTTTCTAATTTTCGAGACATTTAATTTTTTAATTTGAAGAAAATCATAAACTTGTAAATGATATTTTTAAATTTAGTGTTAAATTTACAATTGTTTAAAAAATAATATTCCATGAAATATTAATGAATTTGAGCTGTAAGAATTATTTTATAAATAATAATATTAATAAAAAAAGAAAATAGTAACTATACTGTGACAGAAAAACATTTTTTATAAAAAGCTTATTCTTATTGTAAACGATTTTGTGGATTTTCAAATTATATGTTGAATTGTGTATATACACTAAAATTATTAAAATTTAAATTTCGAAAAATTGATTTTCATGTGTCTAATATAATTCTAGATAAAAGCATAAAAAATAATATATCTCTATTGCTTAAATAATTTAAAAAAAATTCTTTTATTAGAGAAGTAACTTATTTTTATAATTATCAAACAAAAATTTGTAATTATTATTATTTATGGTATAGTATACAATATTTTTATTTATTTTAAATAGATTCAATAAAAGAATTTTTTATATGGAACATATTTAATTTTTAGAAACGCTATTTAATTTATTACAATAAATATTATGGATAAGGTGAGTGCGAGTAGAAAGTTTTTAAAGCAAATTTAGATAGAACAAAAAAAATTGCTCAAGTTTTTCATATTTTTTTTTAAATGTTGGTAGTAATGATTTTTGGCGGGTATAATCCATGTATGCGTAGTATGTTCATATAGTTCCATTCTAAGTCCTGACGATATTTCTCTGAATTGATTTGCTGAAAAAACGTACCGAATTTATACTACATAGTGGTACAAGTGGTAAAGCGAAGCATTAGTACACACGACGCACATTATATTTGAAAAGTTATTTCGATATAATTTATAATAATAAGCAATTGTAGTGTTTTACGATTTTATTAATCATTGTTTTAAAAACTAAAAACAGTGAATTATTACTGATTAAAAACATAGTGAATTTATAAAAAATGTCGGACGATAAGAAGGTATAGCATTTTCTAACCTCAAAGTCGGCACTTTGTTAGAAATTTTTTTAAGTGAAATTTTTCATATTTTTATATGTTACAGGATTCGAAAGAATCAGAACACATAAACTTGAAAGTTCTGGGACAAGATAATGGCGTTGTACAGTTTAAAATTAAGAAACACACGCCTTTAAGGAAGTTAATGAACGCATATTGCGATCGAGCGGTATGTTTACATTTACTTTATTTATCAAAGTTTATAATATCTAAAAGTTTCTTATAGTAATTTTGCAAGCTAACATATTTTAATATTTTAGGGATTAGCAATCGCTGCTGTCAGATTCAGATTTGATGGACAACCTATCCATGAACTGGATACACCTTCTACGTTAGAAATGGAAGAAGGTGACACAATTGAAGTGTATCAGCAGCAAACAGGCGGTGGACTTTGATTTAATTTTATATATTTTTTTTTATAAATATTAAAATACAATATACTTAAACTTCGATACTTTCAAGTAGATAAGTTTTTTCTATCTTTCCAAACGTAAGTGTAATTAAGAAAAAAATTGATAAAATATTAACTTTTAATAGTTTTCATTTCTTTTGCTGATTATCAATAAAATAATTTACAGACGTTTATGTAAAAAATAGAATATACATTTCAAAATTTTTATTATTTTTATTTATATTTAGCTTATAGATACATAAGTCATTTTTGTTGCGATAAATACATTTTTTTAAAAATAAAATATAATGTGAAAGTAGCGTATTTTTTTCTTTTTTTAACTCGCTAATCCAGCTTTTTGTCTACACAATGACATGAGGGCTCTAAGCATGAATTGCCTTCTTGAAAGTTGTCTGACTTGTTTAAGGAAAGAATCCAAGTCAATTATACTGCTTCTTAGTCCTTCGGCAAGATAGTAAATTGCATCTTCAATAGCTGCTTCTTCCACAAAAGCATTTAACATTCTACAAATAAATAATAATAATTTTTAATAGTTTAGTCATAATATCCTTAAATGTTAATTGAAAATTTTTGATACTTACTGTTTGTACAAAGGAGCAACTGTAGTTACAGCTTCATCAACATCAATTGATTGATTATCCGAAAGTTTATTTACTTCTTTTTCTAATTCCAATTCCTTATCTTGTAAAATTTTTATATTTTTTTCAAGTTCTGATTTTTCTTTTGAAAACTTTGTAAACAAATCATTTAAACGATTAGACCCACTAGATAGTTCCTGCTGTGTACGACGTAATGTTTCAAGCTCTGCTTGTAATTGAGAGAATTGTTCACGAAGTCGCCGTCGTAATTTATCACCTATAGCTGACAAAACAGATGCTCTTATATGCTCTTCTGTGATCGTTCCAGTGCCACCACTTGAGCTTGCAGGCACTGCTGGTGACTAAAAGTTTCATTATTAATATATTTTTAGGTCCAAATAAAGTTAACTTTTAAGCTTACAAAATATGGGTTATCACTTGTAAATAAAAAATGTAATACTTCTATAATCAATATTTAAGTAGATTTTGTATCAATAAATATAATGATAAAAATGAACTGATTGCGATCTTTTAAAAGTGGATAATCATTTTTAACTACTCATTTAAAATTAAGACTTATTCATTAAAACATAGTAAAATAAAAGTATCAAAGTTAGATTACTTACAGCAGGATATGGAGGGTATGGTCCGGTATAACCAGGCATTGGATAATTTGATGTTGAACTAGGGTATGGAAAATTTGATGAAGGATAAATATCAGATGGAGGATAAATATTAGACATCACATGTTGTGGTGTTTGTGGAAATGTGGTTTGATGTGGCATCATAGGAAGAGATGGCATCATAGCTACAAAGAGAACACCATCAATTAGTAATTGCAAAAAAAAATATGTATATAAAATCTTTATAAAAAAATGTTTCTTACGTTGTTTAGGATAAGGCGTTGAATTTATAAGTGTATGAGGTAATACAGAATCTGTTTTTGGTTTTGCATAAACAGGTGGATGTTCACCAAAAACGATAATCATTACTTGGATTAAACTTCCTAAATCTGATTTATGCTGAAAAAAATACAAAGATTAATACATTATGTGTTTTAGTAGCATAAATGTGTAAACATTTAAATTTTTAACTTACTGGAATCCATTCGTGCAAATATGGTAAATAAATTTTTCCATTGTGATCAACGAAGTTACTAACTTTAATACTCATTTCCGGTGTAGGAGTAACGTAACACATTGGAGCATTATTTGGATGAGTATCCATCACCCATATACAAATTGGAATATGATAAGTATTACCTGTTAAGAATCAATTTAATTATTTCAATGCATACTTTTGATAAAAAAAACCAAACTGTATTTAAATTACCTTTAAACGTAACAGGTATCGTTCCTTGTAAATTTATTAATTCTTTTTGAGATCCATCATTGAACACTAAAAATTTATATAAATATTAAGTTTTGTAAAACATAATATTAAAAATTCTTATGTTTTGTAAATAAAAAAAAACTTACTAAATGGTTCTTTTTTCCATCTTAAACTTCTGTAATTTTCCAGTACTCGAAAAACATCTTTACGTGTAATTTCTGCATTATGATACTAAAATTGAAATTATTATTAGTAAAATTTTCGATAAAATGATTGGAATTTGAAAAAAAAGCTTAAAAATGATAAAGTTGGACAAAAAAATTTGAGGATGTAATATTTATTTGAATTTCCGTTACTTACTTTTGATAAAAAATGTTTTATTTTCGCTTCGTCTACGTGATTCATCTTCACCATCTAACTCTTCAGAATAATAAAAAACGATAAACTATATACAAGAGATTAAAGGGATTAAATGACGACTGATTTCTTTGTGGCATTAATGTAAGCCTAGTTACCGAGGACAATATTGTCGAAGTGAATTAATAATATTACACTGGCACCAAATCATCTGATGCGTATTATTTTATTTAGGTGTAACTATAGAATTATTTGTTCTTCTGATTCTGACAGCTAGCACTAAAGGCATATCTTTTTTTCTATTTTGGCAAAAAGTCTTTACAGCACGCTCTACAGTGAATTTAGGGAAAGCGCAGAGCGCAGTTAGAAATCCTGAGTGTCCGCCATCATAACTAAAAAAAGAGCGCGCTTTTTCAAATAGTTTTATTTAAAATTTATAATTTCCTCTTATACGTAGAAATTTCAAAAATTTTTATTTTTTCTTATATAATATAACAATATTTATCTTACAAATAATTAATTTTACAAAAAAAATTGCGAATTAATTTCTATTTTTATGGATGTTAATCTTTGAATTAAAAAACGCGCCAATTCATATTAAACGGCTAACACATAAAAAATTTATTTACACTTGCATGGAAAATTGGCACGTTCAAGTACATATATATCATCCAATAGTTGGTAAGTTTGACTTTTAAATGATGAAGGCAGAGCTGATCTAGATAAGTCATTAACATCTTTATACATTTTAACGTGTGTTCGCTAAATAAATTTTAGTGGGATATTTAAATTAACGAATGTAATATAATTATTAATTTGATCGTTTTAAAGGTAATTGTAGGTAAATTATGTAATGAAATAGAATTGATAAACTTTCAAAATTTTAATTAATTTAATATTTGATTTATGGTAAAATGTTACAAGCACTACCAGTTTTAATGTTTTTCTTGTCAAAGTTTATCTGATATTTATATAAAAAATAAATTAATAACGTACAAGAATAATTTATGGAAAAATATAAATATTTATAAAACTTTGCATAATAAAATGAAAAGTAATTTTTTGTAGTTTTAAGGCACATTTATAATTTAAATATAAAATACTTAAGCGCAAATAATAATAAAAATGCTTTATGGATAAAATATTTAGCGATTCTAGTAGTCGCTAGTAGAGTAGACTCTAGTAGAGCGATTCAGGATTAGAATTGCAATAACAATGCAATTATAAATAAATATACTTTTAATTAAATTCATCATAAAAATGTATAACAATGTTTTCATATTACTGATAAGGGGTCGTACCCAAATGCCGTTGACAGTTTTTTGGGGGGGAGGGGTCGATCAAAATCTACGAAAAGTAACGCTATGGGAGGGGGGGTTAGTTATTTACTCCTACGTTGGCTATTTTTTTTTTATCAAAAAGATCATTTCATAATATTAGCAATTTGGAGCAGATTTTTCATCCGAAAACTGCAAAGTCAAGCAGTTCCGCAGTCTGTCGACTAAAACACAGTATATTACTTTCTTTTACATGTACGCGGGCGCCGCCATACGGTGCAAAGCATAAGCCGTTTCTTTTAGCGAGTGAGCTGTCTAAACAAACGAAAAATTTTCAAGCCGATTGCAGCATTTATATTTGTGCCTGTTGAATCGTGTTCTATTTTTATAACGTATTTTAAAAGGTTCATAGTTTTATGATCTTTTTCGATAAAATTGAAGTGAAAATGTTTATCGACGATTAATATATTTAATATCTTATAAATATTTATTATATGCAATGTTTAGAATTCTGTTGTTTTGTGAAAATGCTATTTTAATAAAATAAAAAAAATAAAAATATGTTCAATATTTAAAAAGTAATTAATATAATTAAAATTTTTTTAAAAGTTTAATAAAAAATTAAAAAAGTTAGTTTACGTTACAGGGGGGGGGAGGGTACTTTGATAGTTTACACATGTCACGGAAAGGGGACCGGGGGGTCAAAATATCGAAAAAATTGTCAACGGCATTTGGGTACGATCCCTAATCAATGGTAGTAATTTCATAAATAAAAAAATTATATTTCAATTAGCATATTTCCAAAAAAGCTTATTTAAACAGTGTAAGCTTGTTTTTAAAAAAAGTTTACGTGAAAATTAATTTTTATATTAAGATTTTATGAAAAATAATCATTATTCCATCAATTGTATTTTTTTAAAAAGCTTTAAAATCCAGGCAAAAATTATTCACAATTATGTCAAAATCGAACGATGGACTTAGTAGATGCTTTTTTTATAGTTTTATGTAAAGAAATATATCTTAAAGATTGATGAAAATTCGAGACTGAAAACTTTCTTTACTGGTACCGTTATTTCATCGTTATTAAATAATACTTCTTCAATGAAAATTGTGATTCCAGTAATTTTCTTATCTAAATAAAATCTATAATTGATACGCAATATTTATAATTTGGCGAAAGCAAATACTTATTAATTTTAAAATATAGGTTTCTCAATAAAGAAATATTTATTAATACATTTTTGCTTAGTGAAATTTTTTCATAGGAGAATGTACTTTTGCTAAGCGAGTATGTATTTAATTACACTTAAGAAGAGTCCACGTGTTTTTACTTGAGACCTTTTCTGAAACTATAAAAAATAGTTATTTGATAAATGAAAAAAAAATTATACACATGCTATCAGACTTTTTGTTAATAAACCTTAGGATTTCAGATATAGATTAAAAGCTTAATATCAGTGATATTTATTTTAACTATACATGAAATTTTATATTTGATTGACAACAACTCTGTTAGATGGATCGTCTAAGGTTTCGGGAAACTTTTTCAAGTGAAGAACTGGAACTTTTTTTATAAGTGGACCATTTTATTTTTTTAATAGAATTTTTTGAATTTAAAGAATATTTCATCGTTTGGAGATTATAGCCTGTTAAATTTAAATTTTTTAAAATTACAAAAAATAAATACATACATTTTTTCAAATTTAAAGCTGTATAGAATTATATACAATTTGTTGAAAAAAGTTAAAGTCTGAAAAAAATAAAAAAATGGCAGTAATTTTACATAATATAATCTTGAACTTTTTTAAATAATCCTTTTTATTATGATAATCTGGAAAGATTAATTAATAAATATTGCTAAAAATAGTTTTAAAGTCAAATTAAATTGGTTGAAAATTAAATAAAATAATAAGATTTAAAGTATAATAAACTAACAATAAAAAATTATAGGTAAATGAACTAACTTATATCAGCTTCGTGTAAATTAGAAATTAGATGTTGGTAAAATATTATTTTCTCAGAACAAAATTATTTTTCATTAGTTCGATGTATACTTTATAGTCTTAATTAGGCCTGTTATATTATTCAGTTATGAAGATTTATTGAGTTCAATAATATCTAAAGTGTTAGTGTAATTTTTTATTGAGTTTAGCTGATTTTTCATTTTAAATATTTATTAGATTACAATTTTTTAAGTGTTGTTTAAAGATAGTTTTTTTTTAAATGAAAGTTTCATTTTTATTAAAAAATTTGCGTGATTGATACATAACTTACGTTAATTCTTGTAATGTAATGCATTTTTATTACATTATCAAGGTATTATTAATTGTAATTATAAATACTTTTAAATTTTCGAGCCTCGTGATGACATATAATGTTCATTCTAAGACTTTTTTATTTTTATCGAATTTCACGATGTTTGTGCGAATGAAAATAAAAATTGTGCGCTGTGCAAGACATTTAACTTTGGTCGTTTATTTACGTTTTCTTCTTTATCATATAAATATTTATTCAAACTTTATTTCTGCGTTTACTTACAATTGCAGTTTATTTTTTTTCTTAATTTTATAATTTTTAATACAATTTTTTAATAAAAGTTAACCAACATAATTATTTTTCATAAAAAAGAACATTTAAAATATTCATTGGTTTCAAATATAAATTAAACAAATAAACGTATGACGTATATTTAATACTGTGCTTTTTTTTAAAGATTATTCAATATATAATTAATGTAATTCATATTTTATTACACAAATTGTTTTATTATTTGTCCAGACGGAACGTGGTTAGTTTTATTTTATTTTTTGTTATACGATCAGTTATACATATATAATTGATTATTTCGGGATTAAAGGTTTAGAATCATATACATAATTATGTACATATAAGGGAAGGTTTCTCGAGACTATAAATTTAATCAAATTTTATCTCGAAATATTATACAAAATAAATTAAAAAGAAAATTTATCATTATAATATTATTATAATTGTATTTTTTTTCTTTCACAATATTTTGACACCTTTTCTCGTTTTTACAAAGAGAATTTAAGTGTGATCGTCAGTGGCTCATTCGGTACAGCGACGGCTTCATAATCTCGAGGTTCCAAGTTCGAATCACGCTCTCGGCTGATTGATACAAGCACCGCTGTACTTTACATGTGCTTTGTTGACAAACACATTGACAACCCCCGTCGCTAATTAGCATCTCAATGATAGCATAAATATAGCGACGTTAAAAAAAAAAGAATTTAAGTTTTTCAGTCTTTACATTTAAAATACCCAATTTTTTTTTTCTTAATTATCATAACATACAATTATTTATTTAAATTATAAACATTTCACTAGAACGTAACAATATTTCATAAAAATTTTTATTAGGATTCTATATATTCAAATATAAAATCAAACAAATAAACTCGATCATAGAAATAGTGAATAATTCGATAAACTTAATGATTAATTTTTTCCAATAGTAAAAACTTCTTACACTAACAAGCAATTAAAATCTGATTAATTATTTAATGTGATCTAATAGCTTTTTTTATAATGTTAATATTGATACTGAAAACCCTTGCAGCTCCATATTATAGTCCCACCAGCAACCCCTCACCACAACTTTATGGACAAGTTCAGGGCATGTGCGGTTAGACAAGTTTTGGATAAGCATTATTTTGTGATCTCTTTGTACAAGGAGATCACTTTGTTCAAGGTGTTGTAAGCTTTCTGCACCGCTCTTACAGAAAAGCACGGCTGTATTATTGCCCCGAGCACAATAGTCCGCAATTTGTTCCGCGGACACGCCAATTCACTAGATCGTGCCTAGGGAATTTTTAGGGCCAACCTTAAGAAAATAAGTTTTTGTTATTGGTGTGTTAGCATGAATTACTTAAAATTTAATTTATTTTCTTAAGGTTGGCCCTAAACATTTCCTAGGCACGATCTAGTGAATTGACGTGTCCGCCGAACAAATTTCGGACTATTGTGCTCGGGGCATATACGGACTCCAACGCATCGCCCACGATGCACGGAATTGCACGGGACATGGCTTTGGCGTTTACACGGAAGGATATGGAATGCTCTTTTACATCTACGGAAAAGCACGGTTGTATTATACGGATTCCCACGGATCATCGGTAATGCATGGATACGGACGGAAACTTATGATTTATCTCCATATATTGCTGAGGTACGGATACGCACGGAAATTCGTCATTATCTTTTATATTATAAGTAATGCTCACGGAAAGATAACGGAAAGATGATCAAATCTAGATGTCTTTAATATTTTACACGGAAAATTACACGGGATGGGTCCGGATAGACACTTTCATCGCATGAAAAAAAATGAAGGAAGAATGTTTAAAAATTACAAAATTTAAGTTAATTTATTATAATTAAAAAGAAAAAATGTTTTAAATCATTTCTTTAATTAAAATTTTTGATGAAAATTTTATTAAATCGTTTGGAAAATTCGTGAAAAAATAAATACGTATTTTCTTATCTTTTTAATTAAACATTTATCGATAAAGATATAACAAGTTGAAATTCATTTAATATTTAGATGTATACTTAACGTGCACATTATAATGTATGCAATGATGATATCATAGGATTTTTCAATACGTTATATCTTTGCTGATAAATATTATATTGAAAAAAGACACGTTGTTATTTATTTAAATTTGATTTATCCATAAAAAATTTTTATTCAACAGCACAAATGTCTTATATTTTAATAAAATCTATTCCTAACTTAATTTCTGCGAATAACGTTATATTTACTAATGTTTAACTGTTTGAAACTTCCTAAAAATACTTATTTGGTAATGTTTAAATAAGTTTCAAGGTGCTTTTGTTTATTTACATACGAGCACCTTATCCTGACTTCTATTACCATATAAATGCTCGCTAATACAAACTTAACATAAAGAAATTTAACGTTTAAGGAATATGTCGAATAAGGCATTTAAACTATAAGCCATCTGGTTGATATATCAGAAGTTTCAGGTTGCGCTTACGTTTCTATACGATTTATTATACAAAGTTTTAAATAGATCACTTTGTTTCATTCTAATAATCGTGAAAAGCAATGACTGAGTGAGGCGTTCAAAATATTATCTCGTGTATTACACTCATCTGCTATGATATCGTCAAACAGTGGATTCTGATCGTTCAACCTGTTACAATGTTGAAACAACGTGAATTTTCTATCTTATTGGTGTTACTTGTAGTCGGATGCTGCGCTGTTGATGCTTTGATCATTACAAAAGTCGGAAAAGCATTGCTACCGACTCATTTGGTGAAGACAGTTACGAATACTGTATCTCATATCTTGGATGATACCACAAGTCATTCGTCTCAAAATGAATCTACTGGTCCCGAAAAAATTGAAGATATTGTCACTAATATTGGTAAAAATTCTTATTCACTTTAAATAAAATTAATTTTACACAAATTTTATAAAATCCATTATGAGCTCGATTTCTTGGCTTTCAGATTTTTTTGGCATACTAAAAAAATTTTTTTTCTAAAAATTTGTTATGGTAATGAAGATTGAATTTGTAAACTACGAAGTCAATAATGAATGACGTTTATAAAAAATATATAAAATCTATGATGGGCGCTATATAACTAAAAATATATAGTAAATATAAGTAAAAGGTCTTTTGACTGATAAAATTATAAGGACAATTAATAACAATAACTCTAAGAATTTGCAATTTATTCATTTTTCAAATTTAATCTAATTATAAAATTTTTAATTTTATAAAAAAAAATTGATCAATCATTTTTTCAATTTTTTCATAAAAAATCAACATAAATTGGTATAGTTTTTATAAAACAATTCAAGTACTGTATTTCAAGTCATTGTTGAGAAAATTTTGCTTAACTATCATAATGGCAAATAAAATATTTATTGTTTAATAAAAAAAAATTTTCATTCAATATTTCTTAAAAAATTGTATTATTAAAAAAATTCAAAAAGAATTTTATTCATTTTTGTTAACATATAATTATTTTTCTTTTGCGAAATATTGATTGTCTATAATTACATGCAAATAGATAATGAAAAGCTTTCAGCTTATTGAAAAATATAAAAAAAACTATAAAATTAGATGTCACAATCAAATATAAATATTAATAATGATTTTACCGATAATAATTTTATATGTACCTTTAAACAAACAAAATATTTACATGTAGTCACCACAATTCATTTATTTAATTATTTATTTATTTTTTTTTTTTAGTAAACACAAATTTACAATAATATTTAAATTATGATAACAAATTTAGACTAAATTTTACTTTGAAAATTGCAAAATTTTGCGAGAAATTCATACAAAATATCTTAAATATGCTCTTAATAAATTCATAAACTTGTATTTTTTTGAAACTTCACGCTAGTTTTCTTTGATAAAAATAAAAACAATTATAACGATTATTTTATAATATATTTTCAGTTCTTCAATCACTTATAAACGTTTTTTATTTATCTTAGGAGAAGAGTTTTTGTAAGTTAGACTAATTCCTAAATTCAATATCGAGAATTCTTTCAGTGCTTTTAAGTTGCGTAAGAATTTACTTATCAGTTTGATGAGATTTGATTCACTATGTCAAATCTAATACTTTATCTATATTGATACATAAAAGAACATTTCAAATTTTTAAAAACATTCTGTTCTTTAAAATAAATTGTATTAAAATGAAAAAAAAAATCCTTAGTAAATAATATTTGTAGGAGTATACCAGATTACGTATAAATACAATAAGCATTTCTGAAGGTTATAGTCGTAAGGATGTATATAATTGTGTATATTTTATGATTATAATATATTACTTTACAGCAGTAGGGGCGCGAGTGTAGGCTAGCAATGGGTAGAGGCTAAGTCTCAGCGCCGTGATTTGTTTGTGATATTTGTACTAAAGTATATTTGTGCAGCACCCCGGGATAGACAGAAATACCCGGGAAAACCATAGAATAGTTGGAACAACAAAACTCTTCACAGTGACGATGTGTTTGGAAAGGATAGTATGAAACTTGAGAAACTGCCCCTATTCAATTCTGGCTTTCATTAATCTTTTATCAGCTTATAAATTTGGTATAGTAAAAAACAGTATATCAGTGAAAAAAAACAAACTTTTAATTTTCTAATACAACAACGTTTTCACCATTCAATATTTTTCCCACCCAACACAGCTCCCCAATTCTACACCCCTTATGTGCCACATACCTACTGTCCCACCGCCCGCCCCCCTATGCTCGCGCAACATGACCCCGCCAATATCCCCTACTCACTTCGAATACTAATATAACTTGAGCGCGCGCTTATTTAATAACTTTATAAACTATAATCAATGGTGGATCCTCAAAGTAAAAATATTCTTAATACCACAGGTGTATACTCGCTATACTTTTCTTTTAATTTCTCGCAAATTGAATTTTATTATATTATCAAAATTTACAAAATATTTACAAAATATTATTCTTTTATTTTTATTACAATTTATTTTCAAGGAAAGCATATTAAAGATTTTTTTTCATTTTCCATGTTTCAGTTATAATCTATAACCAAATTATTACTATGTCTCAAACGGATTAGTAAACAAAATTATTCACAATATTATCTATGTTTTCATATAAAATATAAGAAAATGATGATCAATATGTTCTATGATTCAAAGCCTCTATATATATTTTACTAATTTTTCACCCTTTAAAAATTTTTTCTTACGGAGATTTAACATGTAATATTCCGAAACCCCAAAAACTAAATATTTTTATTAATTTTTATTTTTTGCTGCTTGCATATTTTTTTATATATTTTAATATAGAAAATTTATCTTATTAAATAGTTCATAAATTTTACTTTTATATCTAGAAAAAATAATGGTTAATAATTTTTTTGATTAATTATATTCAATCAAAATTCATAAAGGTATAAATAATTTTTACTACTACGTCTGAATAATTTTGATTGCACTTCAGAATAAAGTTTATCTGAAAATCAATTGTAAGAAAGTTGCGTTGATTCTCATTTGAGTGTTAAACCGAAACTTGCGCGCAGTGGTTTTAATAGTATATTTCGGTACTAGTGCGATAAAGTGATTTTTTACTCGTGTGGCGGTTTGCGCCCGAGCGAAGCGAGGGTGAAAAGGTCACACGAGTAAGAAATCACTTTCTCGCACGAGTATCGAACACTATTTTTTGACACTACATGTGAGAAGCTCCATTTTCGCACGTGTCACTTTGTACAGCGTGCGTGAAATCGAGCTTCTCGCACGGAGTGTCGACAAAAATTTTTCGCCATTCTATCTGAAAATCGCAACTTTGTTGCTCTTTTCTGGGTCTGATGGCAAAAAATACAGTTTGTAACTGGCATGAAAAGACTTTTTTACGAAACTCGTTACGACCCTTCGGCTCGGGCCGTAAACTTATTGTGTCGTAAATAAAGCCTTTTCATATCATTTACGAAATGTACTATTTTAGGCTATTTTTAACTTATTTTTATAACACATTTTTATCCGAGGCATTTGTAATTTTTTGAGTTGCTGTCTGCTAAATATTATCTAATTTCTATTTTATTCCAAATTATAGTCATTTTTGACAATCAGTAGATAGTAAGGGTATTTTTTAGTGATTTTAATTGTGATTTCTATAACCATATTTTCCAACCATTAAACATTTTATTGTAATTTGTTTGAAAACAAAAGTTCAGTTCTTTAAGATTTCTAATATCTATATAATATTATTTCTAATTTTTTTATAACTTTTCATAATTGGATGAAAATGATAAAAAAATACTAAAATTTCAATGGAACGATTTTAATAACGTTCGTTACCATAAATATTTTTATTTTCTATGGAAACATGTGTTTTCTTTGTACATAATTCAATACATCTATTAATTAATTCAATCATTAATTTGTTTTAATACAGGAAATATATCACATAAGGCAATGAATTTACTTGGAATTGGAACATCTCATCCTAACAATTCTACCAAAGTCAATGATTGCTTAGGTCTGGGTAAAACTGTTGCTGGCGAGTTAGAAAAACTTTTAAAAAATGAGGCTAATGGTACTAAAGCGCAAGACGCACACTTTTATTTATCCTCGCGCAAAAAGCCAAAAAGAGTTGAAGTAGTAATTGGAAAGCAGTTTGGACTTGAGTGGACGGATTTTGAAATTGAACGCGACACCGTCATTATAGTTCATGGATTTTTGTCCAATGGTAATGAAACTTGGATCACTAATATGGCAAACGCTTTCTTGTATGCGGTAAGTATTTTCTTTATAAAGACAAACGATTTCATGATTTTTAATAAAAATGATGAATATTGAATTTTGCATCAATTTTCGTATTGAAAAATTCATTTAATTACTTTTTTAATGTTAGATCAAATATACCAGAAACGTTCCTCAAAATCATTTCATCCTTAAAATTTTTTAAAATATAACATTTTTACATATAAAATAAGAAATTATAGTTTTAAAAGCTTTAGTTTATTAAGCTGGATTATTTATCATAAAGAAAAACATAATTAATTTTTTTTATCATATTTTTAAGGGGTATGAACCCATATTATACTTAAAATTTTATAATATAAACATTAGATGAACCTTACTAAAAAAATGACACGAGATCGAAAATAAAACGAGTTCTCATATGAGAACTCACTACCCAATCTCACGTGAGATCTCATGTGGCAACAAATTTTATTTTTGTCAACACCCAATCTCATGTGAGATCTCATGTGCTTAACAATATTATTTTTCTCAACACCCGATCTCACATGAGATCTCATGTGCAAAAAAATATTTTTTTTTAACACCCATTCTCACATGAGATTTCACGTGAGATTGGGTGTTGACACAAATAAAATTATTATATAAAAACAACACTTTTCCCAAAAATACATTCTTTTTAAAATTTATTTAAGTATAACATTTAATTAATGGGACAGAGAAGAATGCAATATTTTTTTAAATAATTTTTTTTTCACAAATATTATGACCATCAAAATTAGCTCATTGGTTCTCCAAAACTGCACCCTTCTCAAAATTCATTAAAAAGTAAATTTAATAAACTTAAAGCTTTCCAACACTTATTTTAGATGATAATTTTCCCACAAATATGATTGACAAACACTTTTTCTTAAAAATATACTTTTCTGTTCTGATTATTAAATAAATTATTTAAATGAATCATTAAATTCCATTTTTGTAAGGAGATTATTTTAAAAAATATTACATCTTTTCGATCACTCATCTAGTATATTTAAATAAATTTTAACCGAGATTCCGTTTTGGGAGAAAATTGTGTCAAAAAAAATATTTTTTCTAAAATTAAAAACAAAAGTACGAATTTTCTAATTTTGAGCATTTATTACACATATCAAAGTATTAAAACGAATTTTTTAAATTATTATGTAAGAGGTCACCATTAAAAAATCTTCGTGAATTGCAAACTATCTGTAATTTTAAAAAATTGTCTCAAAAAAATTTTGTAATTATTAAATGTATTAAATTTACTTTTTTTCATTGTACTATAGTACCTATTAGGTATACCTATTGTTAATGGATTCTTTCCGAATGTTTTTAAACCCTGAACTTTCATTGGACCATTCTGTTGTTTTCTTTTTTTCTATTGAAACATTTCAAAATATTCGAGAAAGAATTATCGTTGGGTGTACACCCAACGACAAACGATTTTTTTCGAATCTATTGAAATGCCTTAATAGAAAAAAAGAAAACGGAATGGTCCAATTTTGATTCAGAATTTTAAAACATTCGGAAAAAATCGTTTATTGTTGAGTACAAAATGTTTAAATAATTGTACGAAAGAAAATTCTATTTTTAAAAATATTAATTTCCGAAATTTTTTAAATCTTTCTACGTAATTGAGGGAATATATTAATATTTATTTGATTATTTTAAATTCCCCGCATTCTGTGTTTATGTTTTTAGCGAAAAAGAAAACTTAAAGAGTTCTAAAAGATATTTGTAAACGATAAAAGAAATCTTTCAAGAAATTCCGAAAGAAGACAAAAATAACGCTTAGAGGATATCGTAGTTCTGCTCCTCCTAATAATATTTGTATCTAATATTTGTTCTGCTCCTCCTAATACCAAAATAATATACATAAAAAGTTATAAACAAACTTTCGATATATACTATTTTGAGGTTAGGTTCATCGAGCTTGATATCTAATTTTCATTCAAAGTTCATAAAAAAATATGAAGCTAAATTGAATTTTTAATTTAACAAAAATTGAAGGCACGGATGCAATAAGGGCATTTACGCTGGAGCACGCAAAACTGAAGTCACTTGGTAATAAAAATTTCATTTTCTTCAAATAAATTTCAAAAAATTTGACGTTGTAAAACTCATCATGCCGCATCTTTTTTATATTAACAGTTTTTTTATAAAATTTTTATTTTTCAAGAAAAAAATTAAAAACAAGAAAATTTTTTACATTAAATTTCAATACTTTTTTAAACTTAAATCGTTGTAATTCGAGTAAATATTAACCGATTTTGCTGAAATTTGAAATATATTTTCTAAATATCATAGCGAAACTTATGATAATTATAAAAAATGTTAATTCTCAAATTGTTAGTCGCAATTGTTTATTAATTAATACAAATTACAAATTGTGCGTTTATAATGTACTCGAGAAAAAAGTATCGAGGGAACTTTCAAGTACAAAAAACTTGTAGCGAGAAAGTTTTTGGTTTTTGTATAAAGAAGATTTGTGGAAAGTTTCAAATCGATTGATAAATAATTAAAAAAGATATAACAACATTTACAAGTAGCGCGCATGCGGTCGAGCGCTGCAGTTTTCTTATAAGCTAGATTCTCAGTGAATATTACGTCAACTGAATGACTCTTGGTAATATTATTTGGGAAAAGCAATAATACAAATATAACAATATGATATTTATTAAAAGTAAATAAACATATAAATAAACAAACAAATAAATAAATAAACAAAAGTCTGTAATGTAATTATTTAATAATTAAATAATTACATTACAGATTTTTGTTTAATACTGATTTTTGGATTGTTTCAAAGGATTTTTTTTTATTTTGTCTATTAAAATCTTTTTTTCTTTCGCATTAGTAATATGAGTTTTCTAAAAACACAAAATGTCATATTTTTAAACAATATAATGTTGGGATTTATATTTATAAAAGTAAACATATATGCGTGTGTACGTTCACTCTTCTTCTATATAAACATTATTATGAATTTTGTTCGTATATATATACGATTTAGGCAAGTGCTGTGATCTTAACATATAGGAATATTTTGCTACCAGTCTTCTTTTGTTTAACGTTTAGACTTGGGAAATTGTACACCATGGGGAATAATGGAATCAAAAAGTGGTCAAAAAAGAACAAGAAATGATACATCGTTCTTTTCCGACCGTTTTTTGATTCCATTATAAGTATAAAATAATTTTCATTCCTCGTGATGAACAATTTCACAAGTCTAATCGTTATACAAAAGAAGACTGGTAGCAAAATATTCCTAAAAGTGAACGTACATACGCATATATGTTTACTTTTATAAATATAAATCCCAACATTATATTGTTTAAAAATATGACATTTTGTGTTTTTAGAAAACTCATATTACTAATGCGAAAGAAAAAAAGGTTTAACAGACAAAATAAAAAAGAAATCCCTTGAAACAATCCAAAAATCAGCATTAAACAAAAATCTGTAATGTAATTATTTAATTATTAAATAATTACAATACAGACTTTTGTTTATTTATTTATTTGTTTGTTTATTTATATGTTTATTTACTTTTAATAATTATCATATTGTTATATTTGTATTATTGCTTTTCCCAAATAATATTACCAAGAGTCATTCAGTTGACGTAATATTCACTGAGAATCTAATAACTTATAAGAAAACTGCAGCGCTCGACCGCATGCGCGCTACTTGTAAATGTTGTTATATCTTTTTTAATTATTTATCAATCGATTTGAAACTTTCCACAAATCTTCTTTATACAAAAACCAAAAACTTTCTCGCTACAAGTTTTTTGTACTTGAAAGTTCCCTCGATACTTTTTTCTCGAGTACATTATAAACGCACAATTTGTAATTTGTATTAATTAATAAACAATTGCGACTAACAATTTGAGAATTAACATTTTTTATAATTATCATAAGTTTCGCTATGATATTTAGAAAATATATTTCAAATTTCAGCAAAATCGGTTAATATTTACTCGAATTACAACGATTTAAGTTTAAAAAAGTATTGAAATTTAATGTAAAAAATTTTCTTGTTTTTAATTTTTTTCTTGAAAAATAAAAATTTTATAAAAAAACTGTTAATATAAAAAAGATGTGGCATGATGAGTTTTACAACGTCAAATTTTTTGAAATTTATTTGAAGAGAATGAAATTTTTACTACCAAGTGACTTCAGTTTTGCGTGCTCCGAGCGTAAATGCCCTTATTGCATCCGGGCCTTCAATTATTGTATTAATATAGTTTTACCGCGGACAAGTCATTCTATATGTCCAAATAGTAAATTTAAAAAGATATCAGTAAGATCCTATATGGAAATAATTTATGTGGAAAAATGTAAATAATAGTAAATAATTGTAAATAACTGTTAAAAAATGTAGGAATTGAGACATAAATAATAGTTATTTACAGTTATTTACTATTATTTATTATTAATTACTATTATTTACAAATTTTTGAATTAGTGGATAATTTAATGTTATTAATAATTATTTATAATTATTTATAGTTATTTACAGTTATTTACAGTTTTTTACAGTTATTTACAGTTATTTATAATTATTTACAACTATTTACAATTTTCCATAGTTTTTTACAATTATTTACAGTTATTCACATTTTTAAAAATTTTCGCCTATATATAAAATTATTGAATAAATTTGTGATAATTTTCGAAAATGTAAATAACTGCAAATAATTGTAAAAAACTATAAATAATCGTAAATAACTGTAAATAATTGTGAAAAAAGTGAATAAATGTAAATAACTGTAAATAAATATAAACAACTGCAAATAAGTGTAAATAACAGTTAATAAGTGTAAATAACAGTTAATAACTGTAAATAAGTGTAAATAACAGTAAATAATTGTAAATAATTGTAAATAACTGTTATTTATGTCTCAATTCCCACATTTTTTAACACTTTTCTACAGTTATTTACAGTTATTTACATTTATTTACAGTTATTAACAGTTATTTACAATTATATCCAAAAATTTTTTCCATATGGGATAAAAAAAGCAAAACTCGATTCCAACAACTACGATATCCCGTTAAAGTTTTCTTATGTCCAATCAAAAGCAAACTTTACAGAAATCTTGAAAATTTACTTCAATAATAGTTAAAGATTTCTTTGCGTCAGATTTCTATAAATTCTATATATTCTAGAGTTTTCTTAAAGATTTCTTAATGAATTCTATATGTAGTATTTCTAACATCCAGAAATCATATAGTTTTCTTCATGATTTCTTTTTATAAGTTATGATTTATGAAGACATCCTTAAGTTTTCTTCAAGATTATTTTCGAAAAGTTAACATTTGCAAAGAAATTATATAGTATTCTTAAGGTTTTCATTAAAAAGTTGATATTAGTAAAGAAATCTAATAGGTTTCTTAAAGATCTCTCTTAGGGGACGATGGATCTATCTATCCTTTTCTAATTCAAAAATGTAGATTTTTGGAAAAACTAATGATTACTGATAGAAATTATGAGTTGTCCGCAACTTGTATAGCACAAAGCAATATTTTCTATAATGAGGACAAATTAATCTTGTTGTTTTGTTTTCAAGGAAAGTTTGACATATTAAAAAAATTATAAATTCGGGCTAAAGAATATGATGTTTAAATATGTCAAACTTTTCTTGAAAACAAAGCAAAAAATTAATTTGCTCTCATCAGAGAAAACATTGCTTTTTACAAGCTGCGGACAACTCTTAATTTCTATCAATAATTACTAATTTTTCGAAAAACCTACATTTTTCAATTGAAAAAGGATAAAGATATCCAGCGTCCTTTTTTCGTGTACAAGTTATTTTTTAATCATTTTTTATGAAATTTTCAATTTTTATATTAAATGAAAAATAGTAATGAAATATTTTCATTCAATATGAAAATTGAAAATTTAATAATAATAGTAGTTATAAAAATATAATAAAAAACTTATACATCAGAAAAAGAATTTTTAAAGATAAATAAGAGAGATCATTAAGAAAACTCTAAGATTTATATTATAAATATTTTTCATTTTAATAGGTGTAAGTTTAATAACAAGGTATACAATTTAAATATGAAGAAATATATAAACATTATTGAGATAAACCATATACAGTCATCCCTCCGAATAAGTGCATAGAAGCCCCCAAGGGGAAGAGGTTTTCCACGAATCGGGGTTCCCCCACCGCGCGTACATAGATCCTTTTTTCCTGACTTGCTGTCTCTTTTGCACATTTTAGGTTTAGTGCTTCTCAATAAGCGTATTGGCGATAGTCCCTTAAATTGCCGTACATTTATTGTTTTAACGGCTACTGTTTGAGAGCAGACACGTGTCATAAGTACAGAAACACTCGGTGAGCGTGTAAAAATGTCAGACTCAATTAAAAAAATCAAAAGCGAAAATTCTTTTGTTCAAGCAGGTGCTAGTGATGCAAAAAATGAAAGTGATTCCGTGAAAATGAGTATCGAAGAACCTGTAGTAAAAAAAACGCAATTGAAAACAATTTTCAGAATGATTTTCAAAATGAATTTCTAATAACAAAAGCTTACAATATTTTGTCAGAAAACATTTAATAAAAGTAAATAAACGTTAGAATTAATAAAACTATAAATATTTATTATAAATATATTTATAAACATTTTTAATAAAAATTTATGCTTCCATAAAAAATTTCGTTATTAATAATAAAAAATATTAAGATTTTATTTGAAATTTAAATTTTAAATCCTCTAAGAGCGATTGCGCTTATTGAGAAGCAGTCCGCAAAAGTTTAGTGAGCTCGGACTTGGTAGTCGCAGTGGGGGCATGGCTCGCGAGCAAACATAGGGGTATGCGCTTATTGCGGATGCGCTTATTCGGAGGGATGACTGTATTTATTATACATAATATAAAACTTATTTGAATTATTACATCTTATACTAAAACTATATTGAATTAAAGTTAAATTGTTTTTATAAACGAGACAGTTTGTAAAGTTTAACAATTTTTATCAAATATATATAAACTTACTAATATCACAATTGATATCTCACGTCTAAACTTAATTATTTATAAAACTGAAATTATTAGTATCTAGTTTATAAATAACTTCATAAAAATGTTTTAAAATTCAATTCTTTATAAAATATTGTACGATATAACTGATAGGGTTAGAATATTTTTATGCATCCTTTCGTTCGTTTCTTTTGGTTTTCTCATTAAGATTTCTGATACGGTCACCTGATTTTTGTATCCATTTTTGAATGACTTTTAAAATTTCAACATCACTTTTTTTATGTTTATTTGTTACGAAGCCTGAAAAAATAATAAGTAATTATTAATTAAAATTGAAATTGGAAAAATTCATGTTCGAACAATTTTATA
Source organism: Anastatus disparis (assembly GCA_017163975.1). NCBI lineage: Eukaryota > Metazoa > Arthropoda > Insecta > Hymenoptera > Eupelmidae > Anastatus > Anastatus disparis. The sequence goes on from JAFFSR010000313.1 coordinate 343,702, forward strand.
CTTACGGTGAATAATATCACAAACGTTTAAATTCTTTGCACATAATTTTCCTTCTTTTTTGACCATCCATGTCAAGTTCTCTGTAACTTCATCTGTGAGAGTTGCAGCTAGAATGTTTCTAATTTCTTTATTCCATTTTGCTCCTCCAATTTTTGAAATTTTAAGTTCCTGTAAAATAAAATTGATTAATGAATGATAATTAAGACAAAAATAGATTATAATATTAATAAAAATATTACAAATTGATTTCTCATTTTAATATGTTCTGGATCAACTAAGTTCTGATCAAAATCCGTTAAGGTGAGTAAATCATCTATTGGCAACATGGCAAGTAAATCATACACTGGTCCACTATTTGCAGTATTTGGAGGCTTAACATTGGTATGCGTTTCCATTGAAAGTATAGAATCGAGTTTTAAAAGGATGTCATCTTGTTTTTTTAAACATGCTAAAATTAGATTTCTACAGCCACCTGAAAAGAATAATTTTTATTCTACCTATTTATAACATCAATATTACAATGATTTTTAAAGATACTAAACTTATGACCTTGAAATAAAATCAATTACAATTAAAGTTATAAACGCAAATAATTTATAATAAGTATTAAACACTTACAACAACATTTTGAAGAGTCATGAAGTATTTCTTTAACATCTAATAATACTTGAGGATCAGATTGATTGTTAGCATTTTCAAGCAATGTCAATGCAGCTTGGGCATCGTTTATCAAGCGTCCTTTATTTTTATTATTATTTTCTTCCATACCATCGTTTTCTATGACTTCATCAGTTGCTACATTAATTTCTTCTGCTTCATCATCTTCTCCTTCATTTTCATAATTTTGTTGCTCAGAAGTTTCATTTAAAAATTCATTTTCTTGAGGTCCAATTTCACCATTAACCAAGACTTCCTCATCATTACGTATCAAAATATTAGGAAGTACATTATTTAAACACTTATTAAAATTTATTGAATTATTTTGAACTATTACACTATCTAAAATTATACTCTTCAAAGTAATCTCAAATTTTTTTTGTAAACGTCTTTTTCGTTGTCTTTTAGACAAATCCTTGAAAAGTTTTCGTTCCATTAAAATAATTAAATAATATATTATTCACCTTTTCGATAGAAAAATTTATAAGAAACACTACACGAGCACCCTGGCTGCAATAAATTCGAATTGATCTATAAAAATACAAAAGAAATTATTAAAATCAATGTTGCGACTCAGTAGTTAACTTTGTCGTATTGTCTGTGCACCTAATTAAAATTGCACAGACAGGTTGCAATAAAATAAAATAATGAACACAAAACACTATTTTTAAAAAACTTACAATATATTTATTTAATATATTATCGTAAACAATTTAAACTTGAATTTGCTCGTGAGTAAAATGCTTTGATTAACTTATATGCATATATTATATATGCACATATATTATACAATAGGTTAATGTAAACCCTAATGAAAAAGTTTTTTTTTAAATTAGAGAAATTTTGGAAAAACTAGAATAAATTTCTTATTTTATTTTTCTAAATTAAAATAAAAGGAAACATGTTGCTAAAATTTCGGATGAAAACTTAAATAAAAAAAAATCAACACTTTGATATTGCAAATGTATCATAAAAAAGGGTGAAGTGGACAGTGTGGGGTAAAGCAAGCATTTTTTTATATATAATTTTCTAATTTTTTATGTACTTTTATGTATGTATAATAAACATTTTTTGAACTACTATTAATAATTTATAAAAAATTATTGTTACACATAAACAAAAATACATAAAAAATTAGAAAATCACATATGCTCGCTTTACCCCGTTTTACGGTATTAAAAAAAAATACATTTTAACTTTTTTCTTAATTAGTATCTGCTTAATTTTGTCAATATTTTTATTTTCCTAACAATAATTTATAGGCATGCATTTTAATTTTGGTTTATTAAGAGTTATCTCCTTTTTTCTTCGATTTTTAATTATTTTCAAAGTATATTTTTGTAAAACAATTCAATACTCAACTTTAATAGTCAAGTATTTTCGATTGCAGGTGTCTCTATTTAATTTTTATCTTCATCAACATTTAAAATTAGGTTAAAATTATAGCATCTATAAATTATATATATATATGTGAAAAACAAATGCGTTGTCTCTTGTACTTTTTTATATATAGATAGCCAATATAATTTTGTATCTGTCACTGAATCTGTAACTTGTATCTTTTTGAATGTAACGGCCTTTAGTATAAATTTTTGTACAGTTTAAAGTTTTACTATAAAACTTATATGTTCTGTTTATATTCTGTTTCAACATCTCAGATTCCAAACGCAAAAAACAATTTTATTCTCAATAATTGATAATTTAAACGACAGTCTTATTTTAGTTGATGATTGACAATATCATGAATATTTATTCAAATAATTTATTAAAAATAATTCATCAAAAGTAATGAAAATCAAGTCCTCAATTTGTTTCATAATTTTTTGTATAAAAAATTTGATACATTGATTCTCACTTGTTTAATGAAACCATGAAATATTTATAATTTATTATTTGATCATCCATTGTTCAAGAGTATTTCTCGCTTGCGTTACTATTTGCAGTTGATTATATCGTTCTTAAAAATAGGTTTTTATATTTTTATAGCTATATTTATTAAATTTGCTTAAAAATGTAACAAAATAATATTTTTGTACCATTTTAGATTAGTCTAATGTAATTTGTTTTTTTACTATATATTGTTCTAATTATAATTATTAATATGATGGCTTAATGTCTGATAGAATCCTTCTATGCACTTACGTCTCCTTAAGAGGGGATTTTTATAAAAATCTAACATGTATCATTAAAACTAAGCAAATAAATTTTTATTTTTTTATTTTTTTCGCTTAGCCACAGAAATATTATTTCAATCAAAATTATTTTATGTAATTTGTTAAAAACAACAAAAATGTATAGAATTTTATGTTTAATCTTTAAATAGTATATTTTTCCCCTAGGGAAAAAAAGTAAAGAATGTCCGAAATCGTATGTAAATTAAACATACGATTTAAGGCATTCTTTTTTTTCCCCGTGGCGAAAGTGCGATTTTTTTTCAACACCGGGCCGAAAATACAACTTTTTTTTTTTGGCGCTATGTAAAAAAGTAGTAGTTTCGGGCCAGGTGTTGAAAAAAAGAATATTTATGTGCGTTATATTATGAAAATAATCATGCAACAAAATACACTTAAGATTATGTTTCCACTTCAAAAATAAAAAAAAAATTGTTACGACGTAACAACCTAGTTGAAAAAAAATTTATAGCAAAAATATTCAAAAGTTGAAAATTATACTTACTTCTACTTTTCTATATATTCTTGTGTACAATTTTTACTTTAAGATTGTTATTACTTTTTACTATTGACGCAATTACACAAACGATACAAAATAATTTCACCGGAAGTCTTTTCTAACAAATAACGATAATTTATAAAGATTTCTAAATAAATTCTGTCAAAAATTGTTAATGAAAATTCTGTGAATAAAATTTTGAAGCTATGCTTCTTATGCAAGCTACGGCCGAGGCACAACTGAATACAAAGTACATGTGCGCGTTGAACGTACTACGATTGATGCTTCAATATATCGGAAAAATTTTTTGGAAAGTATCCTTCATGAAAAACAAAGCGTGTACTGTTTCCCTTTTATGTTTATGAGGTTTCCCTTTTATAAAGCCAAAACATATGTGTCAAACAAATATTTTAGTCTTCACTAGCCACTCGCTATCTGTAAACACACGACAATTAGTTTTTCTTAATCATTGCTACCGATAAAGTATATTATTAATAATTTTTTTCAATACCTAATATATTTATATATTATAAATAATAAATATATATATATTATAAATATTTAATATATTAAATAATGTATATAATAAATATTTTAAACGATTCAATACATCTCGTCACCGCAAGAACGAACCGTTAAGGATTAAATGTGAATTAATATTTTCATTTAGTAGAGGTCGTCGGTGGCTTAGGCGGTAGAGCGATGGATTCATAATCTCGAGAATCCGAGTTCGAATCCAGCTCTCGGTGGCCGATTGATACACGCACCGATGTACCTTGAACGTGCTTTGTTCACAAACACACTGAAACGATCTCTGTCGCTATAATCAAAATCGTAATGATAACATGAATACAGCGAAGTTAAGATAAATTTTTCTAATACCTAATCCTTGATTGCTCAACTTCGTAAACTAAGGAAAGGTTTTACGACAGTCACAGAGGCATCGGTAGGTTTCTTTTTGTAGGCGGATAGCACTATTTATTATTGCACCAAGGTGATACTAGGATTCCTCAATTATTTCAGGATTTTCCCATTCACTGCTTGAATTCCCCATTTATTGAGGGATTATATTCTCTGTAATACTTTCATAAATTGTAATGAGTGTCAATAATTGTTATGTTTAATCTATTAAGTATACTTATTATGTATACTACTTTATTTAAGGTCCGTTTTTGCGGGGACGAAATGTATTGAACTGTTTCAAATATATATTATTTAATGTATATTGAATATTGATTAACAATATATTGATATTAGTTATATATGTCCTTTGGCCGTATTCAGATTCCACCTGAATAAACGGCCAAAGGACATAGATGATTTTATGTCTGAAGTAGGCCGTAGGAGGAACTATAACTTATTAGTTGAAAATATTAATCTTTTTTTCAATACTTTTAAAATAAAATTTTAGATTTATTGATTTTATCTTTTCTTTCTTAGATTGACATTTTGTAATGAGTATAGCTGCTGTCGAAGCGCGAGTCATTTTTTTTTCACTAACCTACGTTCAATGTGACTGCTCTTTGACATATTGAACAAAACATAGTAAGATCGGTGATGCCATATTGATTTCTCCTGAGACATATTGAGTCTCAATATGTCTCAGGAGGACATATAAATCTTGTAAAGAGCCGAGAAGCGCGTCTGAGACATATGTGATGCCAATACAAATTTAGCATGCTCTTTACATACTGACACGAATATTGCCTACGAGGACATAAATTTAATATACACTCGGCAAAAAAAAACGCGCCTTTTTTTTGGTCTAAAAAATGACGATTTTCAAATGATCATATCTCAGCCAAAAATAGGCTAATCAAAGTGATCCAAAATGGAAAATAAAGGGTTTCCTCTTTCGAATCCCGTTGGAAATATTTGGTTATTAATATTTGGTATAATTTAATAAATATTTGGTAGAATTCCTAATATGTATTTTTCAAAGAAATTGAGATTCATCAAGTTGTCTTTAATAAAAAGATAAAAAGATTTCTGAAAGAAAACTTTTTAAGGAATTCTGACTGTTAAATTAAATCAGAATTCTTGAAGACAACAATGACATGATTTCTTTTAAATTCCCCCAAAAAAGTTATTTTCAATTTATCTTATAAAGAGTTCGCAGTAGAATTCTTGATAAAGATTTCGTTAAGATAACAACTTAAGAAGATTTCTTCTAAATTCCCCAAAAAAGTTTACTTTAATTGATATTTTTGAAGATATTGCAATAGAATTCTTAGAAAAGATTTCTTGTAAGTAATATTTTTTTATTTCTTATGAGAATTCTAATGATTTCTTAAAGAATTCTTTAAATTTTTTAAGACTTGAAAAAGCTTTCTTAAAGATTACTTTTGTAAAGATTTCTTTTAGAAAATACAATTCTTAAAGTAATCTGAAATAAGATTCCTTTAGAGATAACTTCAAGAACTCTGTGTTTATTGGGGGCACTCAAAACTCAGTTCTCAATCCTAAGATCTCTAAATTTCATTAATCCGTGTTTCTTGTAGAGAGGGAAATTAAAAAATTAGTAAAATATGCTCAAAAAAGAAATAATAAAAATAGTTTTATTATTTGATAATTAATAAATAATTTAAGTTAACAAAATCACCGTATTAAATTAATTTTTAATACTGTTTATATTTTGCGTATTGAGCATATTTTACAAATTTTTTAATTTCCCTCTATGCAGTGAACACAAAACAATTTTTTTTTTATTTTTATAAGGGTTAATATATAAAGAATTTTGTCCTCTATATGATTAACCTTTTTTATATGGTGAAGTCGAGGGAGTCCAGCCCGGTACCCGTTTAACACATTACATCAGGCTAGACTGTCAGACCCACCATACTGAAAATTGACTACCGATGGATGGTCAGCCACTTTTGTGACCAACAATCAACCGATACTCAATGAGGTCGGATTTTTTAGGAGTCGCGATATGAGTAGCACATACACTAATTTTCTTTCGAAAAAGTCAGAGGTGCATGGCCAGGATTCGAACCCGTGCCCACCGTTGAAGGAAAGAGCTTTCTCCGTTACGCCACCGCACTCCTGAACACAAAACAATGAAATTTGGAGATCAGAATGTTGAGAACTGACAAGGAGAGTGTCAGGGTATTGGGACGCCGATCCTGCTCAAATTTTGGAAGATGATTTTGGATGTAGAAGTATGAAAAAAGCCAAGGTACTAGACTCTAACGCTCAATATTTCTCTAGTTACAGGCAAATAAAGAAAATCACTATAAAAGTTACTAGATTTTCAAACGCTTATAATTCATTAGCATTGATAGCTAGAAGCCTGAACCTTTTTTTAAATGAAAGTTGAACTCAAATCCTTTCGAATTATTACCTATAGCATCCCGAAATATTATTTTTTTCTAAAGTTATAGAGGAATAAAAATTGAAACAAATTTTAGCATTTATTATTAATTAGTTAAAAATAATGTTATGAAGACGAATTTCAGGTCCTAATTTTTCAATTTTATCCTCTATAACTTTATTATAAAATAAAAAATAAAAAAAATAATATTTCAGGATGCTATAAGTGATAATTCCGAAAGGATTTGGGCTCAACTTTCATTTAAAAAAAGTTCAGGCTTCTAGCTATCAATGCTAATGAATTATAAGCGTTAGAAAATCTAGTAACTTTTATAGTGATTTTTTTTATTTGCCTGTAACTAGAGAAATATTGAGCGTTAGAGTCTAGTACCTTGGCTTTTTTCATAATTCTACATCTAAAATCATCTCCCAAAATTTGAGCAGAATCAGCGTCCCAATACCCTGACACTCTCCTTGTGAGTGTTGGCCGAATATTGAGTGACGACACACGAAACACGGAACAAAGAAAGTAATGTAGACTGATAATCTCACGAAAGAATATGCTACTTATGCTACAATATTAAATTATAATACAAGTATGATAATTTAAATTTCATGTCCACGTATTGGTTTAACAATAAGTCGTCGTGGCGCTGCTACATTCATATGAGCGTATAGTATTTTCACTAAACCATCCTTGTTTAGGCTCGAATTTACAGTCGACACTCAACACTCAGCACTCAGACCTCAAAGTTTCATTGTTCCGTGTTCCCTGTAAAGCATGTGTACGTTTATAGGGAACATGGAACAATGAAACGTTGAGATCTGAGGGTTGAGTTCTGAGTGCTAAGTGTTAAGTGTCGACTATAAATTCGAGCCTTAGTGCCGTGTGCTAATACTTTTAGGTAGAACCGCTGATTTGTCATTTTTAAACAATCACCCAATCAGCGATTCCGTCTAAAAGTATTAGCATACGGAACACGGCACAAAGTACATAGTGTAGACACGGCCTAAATGTCGTAAATAAATTAGATTTGCGGTGACCCAGCCGCTATAGGGGCAGCACTGAATTCCATGTATTTTACATCCAATTTAACCCAGAAGTGTCCTCCTATAAGCGTCTATTTTTTGTTGACAGTACACGCTGCTCTCTCGCCATTTCAGATTTCTGACTTAATAATTATAATAGGTTTTAAAAATGTGCGCACATAAAGTTTTATTGTATTTAGTTATGTTAATTGTATAAATAGTCATTTAAAATGTAAGTATAGCCTTTTTCAATCATTTTTAGTCATTATTAATTTTAATATATTTATATTTATTTATAAAATTCGTACATAATCTTATTTTTTTCTTAAAATTTTTATAACCTCAAAGTTTTTTCGTTTATATTTATAGCGTTGGTTCAAAAATTGTCGCTAATAATTGCCAAGAATATAATCATTATTAATTTAATAATTATAAAGATAATTATATGCAAATAATGTGTTGAAATGGAAATAATATACTTCTAGAATTTTAATGAATTCAATTTTATATAGATAATTTAATAATCATTAAATTTATGGTGAAATGTATGACAACTATCAGTTTTAACGCAGAGAAATATTGTTTTTTATTAAAATTTATTTAATGTTTGCAATAAATGAATTATTTATAAAAAATAGTTCTTAAATAAAAATGTAAATTATTACAAACATTTGTTATCTACATTTTTTTATATACTGAATTTCTAATAATAATTTTAGAAAAATATCGACGTGTCTTACTGATAAAGACATAGCTCGGACATACATCTAACTTAAAAGTAACAAAGCTGAATCTCGAATTTGGTTCTAATAAAGTTGTATCTCATTACTAGTCCATACGAAGTCTTATCTCACATGCGTTAAAAAAATGATATACAATAGTACTTTTCGATACTAATGCGTTAAATTATAAATATTCGTATTTATAATTTAACGCACTTGTATCAAAACATTTTTTTTTACACCAAGTGTGTAAAATTGCACATCAAGAATTTGGTTTTATTTTATTGTATGCAATTTTATGCACGCTGTGTTAAAAACTTTAATTATGCCATACTTAAAATGATGTTAAATAAAAAGAATGGTTTCATAATATACAAAAATTTTTTTCAATATTAAATCACTATTTTTGTTAACATTATTATTTAATATTATAGAAAATTTTTGTTTAATTTCTTATAAAACACTCTCTTTATTTAACATTATTTTAAGTATGGCATAATTAATGTTTATATAACTTTTTTTCTAATGAACGTGAGATACGACTAGACTAACGATGAAATACGGCTTTGTTAGACAAATTTTTGAAATACGTCATTGTTAGATATATGCCTGAGATACATTTTTATCAATAGGAGACGTCTAGGAGATATATTAAAATATTTAAATTAATGTTAGATTTCAAACGTATATAAATGTGATTGGTTTAAGTGAAATGTAAAATCAATAAATATTCAACATCATTTATGTCTGGATCTTCATTCTAATTATATTTTGTAAGGAAAAAAATGTTGATGTAGATTTTAAGTATTACCAATAAATATCTACTCACTCCGAGAGTTGATTGGTGAGGATAAGAGAATCGACGGTGCTTTGTATGGTAACGTATATTTTTAAAAATTAAGGACGCTTTTCAATAGGATATGCTATAACATTTAAATATAAATAATACATATGGAATATTATTAATATTATTTATAATATTATTTTACCTACATCACGTTCTGCAGAATGAAACTTCCCATAGCTTGATAAACTAAAAAAATTCTTTTTATAATATAATATTTTAGATAATTATTTATTTACACTAGTACAATTCAAATAATTTTGTTTTAAAAATTAATGCAAAAAATTTTTCTAATCAATTTGGTATGAAATTGTGAAAAATATTTCATAAATTTGCAATATTCATATATTGTCAATGCTATATGATAAGCAAATGTCCTCTTTTTTTGGGGGACTACCGTGTACCACATGACCCTCAACCCTCGGAGCGAATATCTATAAAACCTTGCATACATAATTAAAGGTAATTTTTTTTCTAGCTGAGTGGCATGTTTATAATAATAATTAAATGAAAATTGTTCAGGTTTAAATGATGATAATAATTTTACTATCAGATTATAATAAAGCTGTAATTATTCTATTCAAACATAATAATTAATCTACGATCATTAATTTAATCACAAATTATTATATGTTGATATAAATTTATTGTCGAAATATAAGCAATTTTCGAACCGACGCATATAAAGTATAAGCCGTGTATTCTTATGAACGATTCCTCTAAAGATAGAAATAAATCGATATTTTGATATTAGTTCCTTTTTCTAATTAGTTTCTCAGGTGATCACCCCACATAGCATGAAAGTTTGCAGAGTCCTTTATATATGCTTACTTAAGAACTGAGTAGTAATGTTTCAGGAAACTTTACAAAAATCTTTCATGAAAGATTTCTTACAATGTTTCTTGAAAAAAATGTATGAAATTCAAATATTAAAATATTATTTAGAACACGGTATTTATTCATAATGAATATATTGAAATATTGAAATGAATAATAATAAATTTAAAAATTATTGTCCGAATAAATTAAGTTCTGGCAAGTGTTAATAATGAATTTAGAAAACAAAATATTAATGACTGCTTACTATTTTGTATTTACATTTTTCATTAATTTATCGGGTTTAAAATCTTTCAATCCTGGCATCACGTGATCAACATCGTCAGAAAGGTAAAACTCCTCAACTTTTGCTATCGAATCTGAGTTCATCGCTCGACCTTTTTTTCTTATCAGGCTGAATACAGTAACCTTTTTCATTCTTCAATTTTTTAGCTGAAGTGACCATACATCTACTTACACTAAACACTGACTATTTTTCTACTGGACCACTTGACTAGTATTATTGTCAACAAAATGATGTTTTTTTCTCCTGTTGATGCACTTGATAAAGCTATTTTGAAATCATTGACCCAATTATTACAATCTACATTTCTAAAATTTTTGAGAGTATTATTATTGAAAGATTTTCTTATAATTTCACTATCAGCATCTGTATATTCAAATTTAATTTTTTAACAATAATAGGAGGAGGAGCCATGATTACTTCTCAAGAAGCAGCTGCAAGTTTAAGTCTTATTTTTATTATCAATAGATTTATACACATAGTCTTCTTCTTTTTCTTAAAAAAAAACTGATTCCACAACATTTTCATCTCCTTCATTCTGCAATTTTAACTTTTCATCTTATTCCGGTTAATTTTTTGTTAATTTTTTTTTTGTAATTGAGCAGAATCTTTATTTTGGTATAGTTGTCGTTTACATGAAATACAAACGAAAGATAGATTTTTGAACTTCTTATCACGTTTGCCTGATAAAAAACACAATTTATTTTTTACCATTCTAACCCCAAAATCGCAACTTCGTTGCTCTTTCTTGGCTCTCATGGCAAAAAATAAGGTTTGCAACTTGTATGAACAGGCTTTTTTACGAAACTCGTTACGACCCTCGCCTTCGGCTCGGGCCGTAAACTTCTCGTTTGGTAAATAAAGCCTTTTCATACCCGTTACAAAATGTACTATTTTAAGACGCCCGTGTGCGAAACACGGTTTTTTCTACTTCTATTCAGAGTGCAAAGTAGTCTTTTTACACACTGCAGTATGCGAAAAATTTTACAACCATTTGTCACTCTTTTTCGCTTGGCGCTGGCTTCATACATACAAGAAACATACAGAAAAAATTCTGGAATACTCATTTTTGCATCTACTTTATAGTTCAACAGTTTATTTAATGATTTATAGTAAGCAAAATTGTTTATAACAATTTTTATTTCTAGAGATATTTGATCTGAAAATTTAGCTTGTACCATTAATAACTCAAGTTACCCACGGAGGGTTAAAGAATGAAAGTTCTGAAATCAATTAATCAATTATCAAATATTTATATATTTTATAAAAACAATATATAAAATGAAAATCATAAAATGCATGTAAATAAAATTTTTGATTGTTTAAATTACTTCTTAAAAATATACATTCCTGTTTTTATTATACAAATTAAAATTCTTATTGTTTTTATTTTTTAATTACGGTATCATTTAATACTTTTAAATAAAAGATTTTTCAAACTTTTTTTTATAAATATCCTGTTTATTCTAGTAATATTTACATATTGAATTACACTAACAAAATTGCATTACTTTTCATTATCTATTTTTCATTATTTATCTTTAAATATTCCGAAATATCTTAATTATAAATCTTATTATAAATATTTACAAAGTTATTTACTAGGTCTGAGAATTACTTTATTCTAAAGAGAAACTAATAGCGAAACATATATTTACCTCTATTTTAGGAGGATCCATGCTCGTTTGTAAGAATCTGAGGTCTATACTTTATATACCTAATCTATTCAATTTTTTAAATATTTTTACTATTGAATTTTTTTATATTAGATTAATTGGATAAAAATGAGAACAATCAAGAAGAAAAAAGTGAAAAATAATCAAAAGTATAGTTAAACAATGAGTTAATGCAGTATCACACGAAATAGATCAAAGAATGTCGACTTGAAAAGAAGTTTTATATGTCAGAAAAAAGGATTACTCTTGACGCAATTCATAATGACATATTCCAGTAGATGACAAAAGAAGTCTTAAAATTATTGACCTGTAAAAGAAGAAAATATTATATTGGAATGGATATCATAAAATGGCAAAAAAGGATTCTCTACTACGAAAAATCGATTTCTACGTCGTATTAGATTATTTTACATATCGTCTAAAGGTCGTATACAATCATTTCTTGATACAATTTGTATACAATAGTTCTATACAACTATTTATATATAATTTATATACATTTTTATTTGAGCGAGATCACGGAATTTCTATTAAAATCACTAAAAATTTATAGATAAATCGAACTAAAGCTATGCCTGTTCAATTTTGAACAAAAGAATTTGGGATTGTAAATACTAAATTTGAAAATTCTTGTATAAGCAGTTTTTTTTTTCCTCGTTCTAACACAGAACCAGAAAGAATTTTTTTAATGGTTAACAATGTTAAGACCAATAAGAGATTAAAAACTCAAATACCTCTTTATTACGTAATTTGCTTTATTGGATCGTATTATTCTGCACATGAAAAAAACGCTCTTACTCTTTTTCTAAAATACAAATTTAATTATTTGATGTTTCTAACGTTTGCAAAAAAGAATTAAATGAGGCTACTACTTTTAATGATTTGACTAAAAACTTTTTTATGATTATTCTAAAAAATATTTAATTACCTAGATGTACTTTTCGCTGTTTTTTTTTCAACTAATTCCTATCTTTTCAATAACTCTCTAATAATAAATGATTTACTATAAGATGTATTTTTGATTCGTAATTATATAAAATATTATTTTAAATATAATGGGATTTGGTTAGAGATAACAAGAGTGAGTGAACATGCGTTGAATGGTTGTATCTATTTTTTTAAACGGTTTTATAATAGGTAATGTTAATAAGTGCTTAACAATTGTAATTAATGTAAGAGATATTATGAAAATAAAAATTGTGACAAGTCTAGCAGAATAAACATGTCGAAAATATTCTATGCCATATAATTAAGCCGAAGTAGGCATTTGAAAGAACATTAAAAATTACCTTAAGCCAAACTTTTAATCTTTTAACTCTCACGTATAGTCCATCACATGGAAGAACGTTTATCTTTATTTTTTTTATACGCAATTTTTTTTTGCAAAATCTGAAAAATTTATAGAATTACTTTTTAAAATTATAAATAATCCTATTTTTCATATTTATTAAATTAAACGGCACGTCTAAAAGATTTTAAAAATTGTCTCATTTATAAATTTGATTATACGATTCAGTAAATAATTAACCTTTAACTTCATATTTTTTCGTTATTTTTTCCTGTTTTTTAAAATTTATATCACTTAGACAAATCTTATCATCAAAAAAAATTATAAAAATGCAAAAAATACCTATTTTTTATCATTTAAACATATTTCAAGGGTTAAATAGTTTTTAAAATGTTAGAAATCGATTCTATTACCGGAAAAATCCCCTAGTAGAGTGGGAATAATTTTTTTTTACAATTACAAAATTTCTTGTAAAAAACACGAGAAAATTCTGATTTACCTCACTTTTTTTACAATCTTTAAATAAAATTTTCATGTAACGGATTTGTAACAACCTTAATAACATTTGACACTAATTCTGAAAGACTACAAAGACTTTTAGCTTTCAATAAGAAGAAAAACTTATTTCTACTACTAAATATACGATTCTCAGTAACAAATAATAGAAACTAACGGTTTTTCATGCTTGTTTCATGACTTTCTCATAAAGTGAAAATGTAATGCTCTCAACAGTATTAGACACTAATTCAGCAACTTTAAGAACCCCTTAATTTTCACTGGGAAGATGGAAAAAAGAGATTGAAAAGAGATTAAAAAGAGGTGAACAAGGAAGTGAGATAGAAATTTATTATTTATACTATCGATAGATATATTACGAGCTGAATAAAGGGTTTAGCAGGGTAACATAGGTGAGCTGGTCTCAACCCTCAGTTCGATGTATTTATACTAAAAATTGAAAAAACAGCTGGAATATCTCATTGAAATAGAGATTTAACCTTACCGAATCGCAAAAACCCGTATTTTCTTTGTTTTTTTTTATTTTGTTCTTTTTTACATACGGCTGTGATTAAAAAAAAAATTGTAAGACCCTCCTTCACACTTCACCATTAGGAAAGTCAACACATCATATTATAAGGTGACTCTAGAGCCAAAATAATTATTTTTATAATTGCAGGTCTTTAAGTAGACTTGAAGACCTGCAATTTCATTTTTATAAAAGTTTCTAGGTGCTTTTGATTCCGAGATATGGCCATTTGAATTAGATAAGAATCCCATGGAACAAAATCTATGAACATCGCGAACATGCAATTGACTATCAACACCTTTTTTGCCATAAATTCACTTCCAGAGCACATAGAAACTGTCTAAAAAAGCAATATGAAAGTTTTAATCTTAGTCATCACAATATTTGAATCTAAAAAACCTACTGACATACTGAAAACTACAACTTTAAATTTTTTGGAATTTACAATTTTTTTTTGCATCCAGATTTAATGTACTACCAGTTATTATTTCCTTACATAAATTGATATTTTTAAAAAATTGAATTTATTCAACAGTATAAAAATATAATATAGATTTTAATCTCATATTTAACATTTATCACTATTCATATATTTCACGCAGACTTTAGCTTTTTAATGACACTTGCTTTAGAATAACTGAAAATTCTTTTTTTATTTTCCTCTATCAACTGAAGCAGGTACTGTTTTTGGTCTTCGTCCTTTGACCTAGTGTTGACATATTCTTGTGTCAAATGTACCGCTCTTTCTGCCACATCGTTAACAACTATCAAGTTCTTAAGAGTTTCCCGGCAGTCAATGTATGATTCAAGATTTTTCCACAATTTGCATTCATAATTTAGAAATATTTGAATTTAAATTGAAACGTTTAAAAAAATTAAAACTTTGACTATTCGGAAAAAATTCAAGATTTTTTTCAACCAGACATGAATGATTTCAGAGGCATCAAACTTTTTAGGGACTTCTTCTTTAAGACCTATTTATTTATTTTTCATTGAATCAACTATTCCTCGTTTCACGCTGATTTCAACCTCTCCATCAAAAAGTGAAAGAACAACAAGCTCAGGAGATAAATACCATAGGTGATTTTGAAATTTATGTAAAGTACTGTTGGATATAGCATTATCAATATCTTTGAAATCAATCAATTCTTTAATGAGTATCAACTCATTATTTGGAGCAGAAATAGCCAAAGAAGATCTGTACCATAGCTCCAAGTAAATGAAAATAATAAATTTACATATGGAGTAAAAATTTTCAATCCCCTTTTTCTTCAAGCCAAAAGATTCCCGAAATAAATATATTTTTAAAGCATAGATGGCTTTAGCCATAAACGGGCGTGATGACAGGCACCAGGTTTTAAAATTTAATATCCATGTCAGCGCCTAAAAAAATTAGACTTAACTGCAATAGCTTCTTATAGTCAGCTCTGGGAAGTTGTTGCTCTAAATAAATATTTATAAAGTTTATTTATATTTTCGTATTCATTCTTTCGTATTTTAACTCGAGCTTCTCGAATGGCACTTTTGCCGAGTACTAATGTATCAAGGTCGATATTTAAAGCATTAGTAATACTGCTGGTAATAAAATCTGCATTTTTATCCGATACTTTAGCTCTGTCGAAACTTGCAACGACTTCACAAGTCATGACTCTTTTGTAATAATTTCTTGTGATGTATGATAGAATCCACCAACAATTATTTATATGTTTTCAATGAGGAGTGAATGCAATGATCTTAACTGTTCAATTTTTTCCTCTTAATTTATTTCAATTTATTTTAACGTTTCGCCTTTATAATATTTCAAAGACCTCTTCAGGTGAAAGTATATGTAATATAATTAACATATATAATTAACTTGAAAAACTTTATGAAAGTGATGGTAAGCAATATCCCCCGAATTCCATAATATTCCGTGATGATACTTTTCTAACCAATGATTCGTGCTTTTTTCTTCTTTACTCAATTCTTCTTAAATCACCAGAGATTTAAAGTGATAAGCAGTTGAAAAAGCTGTTTTTCTCAAATTCAAAAAACTGACTTCTTTAAAAATAAAAGAATTCTCTGATATGCTTTGGAATCCTTGAATGTCGCAAATATAAACATTCTCTTCTGGAAATTATAATATAGCTTTTCTGATTATTAAATAATAATCACATATTCTACATTTTTAATACGATCGTCAGTATGAAATTATTTAGATGGTGAATTCGATGAAATTTTTATTAAGGATATATGTACACATTAAGAACAAATTTAATATAATAAAAAAAATTAGTTCTTGTTTTTCTTAATCTTATAATCCTTATTAAAAAAAAAATTATTTTAATTTTTATGAATTTTTATGAATTTTAATTTTAAAAATAACTTAAAGTTATAATGGTTAATAATTAAAAAAATTAAATCACAATTTGTAACAGTGATATACTCTTATTAATTTAAATAATAAAATGAAATATATTTATAGACTATGTATGTCTCATACTTAAAAATTACACGCACTTACCGTTAAATCGATTATATATATATATATATATATTGTAACGTTCTGATGAATTATTTATTAATTTACTGGATCATCAACTAAAATATTGTTATGCACCGAGCGGTTAGTGCAATTAATTTAATGCGCGTGGCTTTGTGAGACGTAGACACGTTATTTGCGAGGTCCCGAGACCTTTTTAGTTATACCGGCGAGTGAAGGTTGATGATGGGGAAATGATATAATTATAATTAATTAAAGATCTTACATTTATTGTTGATTGGCAATTGAGTAGTGTTTATTCTTTAATGTTCTCCTTTTATCTAAGCTTGAGAGTTACCAATTCCCTTTTATGTTTGCAGTGGTCCTTTTTGTTATTTTGTGTTTTATATTGATTTTATTAATTAAGTGAATTTTTATGTAATTTATTAATTGAAAATAAACAATGAATATAGCTTTTTATACTTTATTGAAACAAGACTTTACAGACTATAACTTTATATATATTGAGGTTTTTGGAATACTTTTTGTAAATATATATTTATATGCGCTTAGAGCTTTGTAGTTACTCGATGAGTTAGATATAACGTACTGACGCAAGACGAAATTAGTCGTAACAATGAGACGAAGAAAAACCAAGAGAGCATTTTCGGGGACCTATGGTCAATTATATACCGAATTCGATATCTTCTATGGATTAACGGTTTGGTCCAGTGTCTATGTATTTTTATGATAGATCATAAAAAGGCATTAATCGAACCGAACAAATCCTTATCAGATTTCGGATCGATATATTTACAATAGAATGCCGAAAAATTGTGGAAGCCATCGCATAGATAAGGTAAAAAAAAATAAAGTAGTAAATTATGACGAAATTAAGAAGCGAACTATCGTCTCGTCTAATAGCGTTTTCATTATTATATAAACACTATCCTTATAACAAGAAAAATAGCAGCCCCCCAAATATTAGTAAATTGATAAATTTGTAATAGCATCAAATTTTTACCCATGGTTTGACTAATTAGAGACCACTGCAATCAGAATATAACCTATCTTTTTTGGTAGGTCTCTAATTATTCAAAACTACGCAGTAAAAAATTTGGTTGTTATACAAAATTTACTATTATACTAATATCTAGCGGCGCTATTTTTCTTGTTAACCGATAGTGTTTACATAAATGATGAAAAACGCTATTAGACAAAGACAGATAGTTCGGCCCCTTCTTAAGAACAAAAAAGAAAAAAAATTTATATAGAAACATCATTTGTTGGGATGTTACAATATATATCTTGTTCTGATCAATTTGGTCTGCGACAACTGATCAGTCTCTATGGAATTATTTATACTTAAAATAATTTCAATATAAAACAGAACTTTCCCCAAGTTTTGTACCCGCGACGTCTGGGTCAATGTAACCCATGGCGAAGTCTTATAGATGCTTAACGTCGAACTTGAGCTTGAATGTGAATTCGATTTCGATTTCAGTCTAAAACTTACATGAGTCAATAGCTTTCATCGCCCATGATTCTTGTTCGAGTATGTATTTTTATATGTTTATATTATATAATTCATTATAGTTTTAATTTTTTATTAAATATCATTTTTAATAAACGATGTAATTTTTAACAGCTTTTATCATACGAAAACTAACATTTTCTGCTGTGTAGATTTTTAGGGTTATTTTAGATGTACCAAAAATCCCACAAACTATTTTTATATATTATAATTTCCACACCAGATCTCCCCTGTTTTGATTCAGAAAAAAACTAATGATGAAGGGAAAAACTCATATTGAATCAACTCTGAATAATAATCGATATTTTTATTACATATTGCAAAAGAAATTCATGACAGAGAAATTTATCTATATATCCGAATTCTTGTTCTTTATATTAGTTATTTTCACAAAAAATCTAACAAATAAATAAAATCATTTAAAGTGATCACATTTTGCTGTGAATTTACTAATAAATTTCGAAAAATATCTTATATTCGCAACTAATAATCGTTATAGCTTTGGGAGTATTCACTGCCTCGACTCTATCTATAGCGGATGAGCTGGTCTTGATTCCGGGATACAGCTTATCCTTCATTTCTTTAGCTAATTCATTAGTTGTTTCGCTGTTCTTATTATCCCTATGTGATTCAAAACGTTTCGTATTGAAATCACTTCTCGATCCTGATGATCGTTGTCCTCCAGAGCGACCTCTTCTTGGAGGTGGCTGCGATTGTTTTCGTGCAATATGATAGGTTTTGTCCGGATCCTCTTCATTCATCCATCCCGCATTATATTGAGGATTCGGCGGACGGTAAGTCTGTCTAGAGTGCGAATTATTATTTCTATTCGACATTTTGATGTTGGTTGTGGGTCTGATATCAGGTATCCCAAGGTTATTATATATTTCTTTATACATATTTTGCTATTTTTTTGTCATGTGATGAGGGCGGTGGCGCGTCATTATTTGTTTTCATATGGATATCATGAATTTTCTTGTCACGTTTTGTCTTTTCCATTTCTTCATATCTATTTTCTACAAATGTAATAAATTTCATGTATACACAACCTCAGTATGGTGCAGGGTGTTCCATTAACTTGCAATTTACATAGTACAATTGAAATTTGTCCTTAGTGTCTTGTTCGATAGCGCATTCGCTAGTCTGATGTTGTTTGTCGCACTTCACGCATCGGTATCCGAGACACTCAATCTCCGCTCCACACTATTACGATTGATGAAGAGTTAACCTGCATCATTAATGTAAAGACTTGTATCGTATAAGTAATTTTCGGCGTAAATCACCATAGAAAAAAATTTTTTATTATCACATTCATAATTTTTTATCTCTCTTATCTCGTAATGTTTATTATAATTGGCTATGTTTCTGCCGAAATTTGAGTTTTTAATTCATATTTTAATTTAACAGACGGCATTATTTAGCTTATAACAAGAGCATTAAGAATTGATTTACTAAATTCAATTTCATAAATGACCCAGACTAGATATCTTTGAACACAAGATGAAATTTTGCTATGATATTTCACATTTTCATTCAAGTAATTAAACATTGCTTCTAAATTCAAAATATAGTCTGTTGATATTCGTTGGAGTAAAGCTCTACACGTTTCTCTTTTGGCTACTGCATGGAATTAATCTTAAGAGAAAGTGCGTTGTTACAGCAAACGTTTTTTTCAACGCTGCTATAACCTCCTGCATATATGCGCAATTATTTTTGGCCTCTATAACAGCATGTCTACCGAACCCGACATAATGTTTCTTCTGATAAATTAGAAACAATTTCGATGTCAATGAACTCTGCTGGTGTTCTTGAAAGTTTTTCTATATCAATTGCTTCATCATCACTGTCATCAGACACTATCATATCACTTTTTTCAGTTTGTGCAGCTATATTATTATTTTGATTAGACATGATATGAAGTGCAGATACATGTTTAGATTCTGAATCTGAAGATGTTAGAGTTCTAGCCTTAAGCAGCATCATGGGCTAAAAGGCTGTGGAGTCGTTGACGGATTCTTCATCTTTATCAATAATAGTAATGTCTGATTTTGAGGAAAAAATCCTCGCTCTGCATTATTACGATTGATGAAAAGTTCACCTTCATCATTGATGGAAAGACTTGTATCGTAAAAGTAATTTTCGGTGTTTTTATCTCTCTCACCTCGTTATGTTTACTATAATTGGCCATGTTTCTCTCCAAATTCGAATTTCGAACATATTTTAATTTAACAGACGACATTTTTTAGCTTATAATAAGAGCTTTAAAAAGTGATTCACTAAATTCAATTTCATAAATGAGAAGCCAGACTAGATATCTTTGAACACAAGATGAAATTTTGCTATCTTTTCATTCAAGTAATTTAACATTGCTTCTAAATTCAAAATATGGTTTGTTCATATTCGTTGGAGTGAAGCTCTACATGTTTCTATTTTGGCTACTGCACCTGTAACATTATACGCGTTCTTTCTGTGACTTGTTAAAAAGAAATTGTAAGATTGTAACGTTCTGGCGTTATTTCTAATTATAAATGTATATTAGATATATATATATATATATATATATATATATATAAAAAGAAGGGCCGTGAAGGTACAGGCCTAAACGCGCCGAGCGGATGCACGTTTAAGGCGAATGCGTGGCTGATCATGAGGTGAAGGAGGCAAGCTATTTTGCGGGCTTGTGAACCCGTATTGAAATTACGAGAGAGAGAGAGAGAAGAGAGATGATAGCAATTCAAGATTTTACTTACTTTGACTGCTGTCCTTGTTGCTGACTTTATTTGTTGGCTGGAGTCGAAGTCCTGTCAATCTTTGGTCCTGTTGAAATTGGGCTGGTGTGGTTTTTTTTATAATGAATGGAAATTGTTCCTTTGTTTATTTAAATGATATTTATTTATTAAGGCACTCGATGTTTACACAGTCACAGTTTAGTTATTGTTCGGCGCACAATTTATGGTTTGTTTTATTGATGTGAGAAAATGTCTATTTATATATATATATATATATATATATATATATATATATATATATATATATATGTGTGTGTTTATATGTGTATATAGATTATGTATATATATAAATATATATTCATATATATATATATATATATATATTTTCGGGTATTATTTACGTGTTGATTTTGCACAATAAAATAGTCGTTGATTTGCACTGCTACACTGATTTATAATTGTTTATACGTATATATATTTTATATTTTAATTTGTTAATTTTCACTGACACTTGTATTAAAATTACATAAAATACTTAAGAGAAGAAAAATATATGTGACTGATCTATTTGACTCGAAAAATTGAAGTGAACGTTGAGTGGCTTATGAAGAAGCCCGAAGCGAATAATCTTAAAAAAAAATATGTTATTTCCGTAAAATGAAAAACCCTACTTATGGGGATAGTATTGAAAAGCAAAGATGCTTGTTCTGAATGTAAGTATTCGTCTATCGTGACGAATTTGAATAAACTAACCTGTAGTGTATGTTGCAAGAACTATATCAAAAGACTGTATATCTAACAATACAATTTTGGGTCTTTTATACCAAAAAGATGGACCTATATCTTAGCGGTGGTCGGTCGTAGGAAAACACCTGTGTTTGCTTTACTTCAATTGAGCTGTCGAAATCTGACATGTACCTATCATATTATTTGCGAATAACAAACATGGTACATATTATGATTCGACAAGTCAATCTATTTAAAAAAAAAACACCTGTGTTGTCTCACGACGTTATCTAGGCGGTGCATATTAATTAAGGAAAAAGTTTGAGCGTTGGCCATTGCAAAGAGTTTAAAATTATTATTTAATATTAATCATTAATAAATTTGAAAAATTTTCAATGAAATTAGGACGTTACAACATATTACTTTTAATTTAAAATCTTATTTGTCGTGACATATGTTTGTCAAATGATTCCTGAAAAAGTAAATTATGTTAGATTAAACAATAATCAGTTATGAAAAAAAATAATTTTTTCATTGAATACATTATAGTATGTACTTTTTTGTTCTTATATTGAGTTAGACATTCATTAGAGAAATAAGTAATTCTGTGTATAAAAGAAAAATGCTTTTGATTCATTACTTGTTCTAAAAAAATGTTGATTGTGCTAGAAGTTTGTTAAAAAGCATTTGAAATCACATAAAAACTTTGTATGTTTGTTTCACACGATTAATAATTCACTAAATCCTAATTTGCACACTGATCTGGTGCACTAGAATTGTATCACACTCACAAAGTCGCGATATGCATCGTAATATGCGCGCCATCGAGGTTGAACGCGAGAAAGAGAAAAGTCTGGAGAGTAAAATTACAGTTGGCCCAAGTAGCCTGTGAACATTATAAAATTAGAAAAATAGACGTGTATAAGTGAAAAGCCCCGTTTATGGGGATAGAACAAAAACCGAGAAGAATAGTTGGTTTTTAAATATAATAGATTTTTCGTTTATGGAAACGAAAATAAAAAATATAATATTAGGTAAGAGGTACGTAACCTGTTCAAGATATGCCGTTAGACGAATTATGACAATAAGAGAAGAACAATGTCCTCTGCCCCTTCATACCTGAAAATACGGAAAAGCGGGCGAGGTGGTATGATATTCGAAACACACGTGTTTATTTAAGATCTACTTAAGATGTCAAAGAGGACACACACTAGATTATGCTATTTGCTAATATCAAATTCAGCACGTAAATGTTTGGATATCTTAATCAGTTCCCAAGATGTGAAAAATCTGTGGCCTCAACAGACTGGTGTCGCATATTAATCAGGGAAATTTTTATATGCTAGTCATTGCAGAAGTAGTTAATAAAACAATTTATTAAATAGGAAACATGTTACGAAGTAAAGATGTTATACAATTAAATGAAGCCGTCTACTTTATTTAAAAAAAAGAAAATGTAAAATTTGAAATTTTCAACATGTGCCACCTCTTTAAAAAGATGAGCAAGAAACTCTTTTTTCACTTTATCACTTATTGAGCCAAGTATTTCGATAAAAGTATCTTGGGAAATGTCAAATACATTAGACATTTCTATTAAAATATCATTGACTTTTTTATTTGGTTTGCTTTAAAATTTTCTTAATTCTGCATAGAAGTTGAACCGTTTTTGTAATTTTTCACAACAATGATTTAATCTTCTCATTTTATTAATGATTTTTCCCATATATTCATCATCTCCTTTATTATGACTCTAATAGCATCGACTACTTTTATATTCTCATTTTGAGTTTTGTATAATAGCCTTTAAAAAAAAACATCAACGTTATAATTTAATATTTTCATTTTATTGATGATTTTCCCCATATATTTATCATCTCCTTTATTATGACTCTAATAGCATCGGCTACTTCTATATTCTCATTTAGAGTTTTGTATAATAGCTTTAAAAAAATACATCTGCGTGATGATTTAATCTTTTCATTTTTTTGATGATTTTTCCCATATATTTATCATCTCCTTTATTATGACTCTAATAGCATCGACTACTTTTATATTCTCATTTAAAGTTTTGTATAATAGCTTTAAAAAAAAAACATCTATGTTAGAAGATTTTTTTTATTCAAGATATATTTAAGAAACAATTTTTTAAATTAAGTTGTTAGTAATGTCTGATAGCTCTAAATTCTGTTGATCTGAAGCCATTCTTTATCTTTAATGAAAACTGGTAATTCTTTAAAAAATGTAACGAATATAAAAAATAATTTCGATTGCTTACTTCGAAAAAAAAGTTGAGAGCAGCTAGCGGCAAATTTTCATAACACAGCTGACTACTTCAGCTTTCAATATTCTGTTATTTCGCATTCGACAAATAACCAATTCATGTACTTTTCTACTAGCAGCTGAGTGGCAATTATGGCTAAGCCTGCGACCTAAGTTATTAAAACTTTTAGAAGTTTTACAAGAAATGCCAGCTTTTATGTATTTTCTAAAATCAGTTCGAACAAAAACAATTCGACAGTAAGGACGTTTGACGTAATCAACAACAGTTTTATTACCCTTTTTCGGTACTCGAGCTACACGGAGGTTACCTGAAAAATTGTAGCTAGTATTAAAATTTAATTATTTTAACATACTCTAACTGTTTATCTGATATTGAACTCATCGATATATTATTTGCTTTCAAACCAGCTTTTTTTTAGGCATCTTGGTTATCTTAACATTTTTATATTCTAAGATATTTAATAATCTGAACTCGCAGCTGGGATAGTTGCATCCATCAAAAATGGAAATATAAACATCATCAATTTTTATTTGTTTAGTTATTTCCTTCACTACTTTTGATTTTATATTTTTATCAATTTCTTTTACTGCACTTAATTTCTTTTAATACTTTTCTCAATTTTTTGAGGAGAACATTTTTAATAAGCGAATTCTTTCTTCCTTATAAAGCACCAAATTTTCAACTTTTATTTATTTTATTAAATTTTATTTAATGAATTGGGTTGTACGGTGATATTTGGTGTAGGTGGAGGAGTTGGTTGTCTCTTAAATGCTCAAAGCTTATCCTTTATTATGTTGACTCTTGGATCTGGGATGAGTTTATCTCTCAGGTCCCTGATCTCATCTAGATTCTGGCTGACGGCCGTAACGCAGGTACTGCATTCTGAGGCGGACCTTACCTTTAATAGGTTATTGTCACACCCATTGCATTTGTTGTATAATGGCTCATTGATCCGAAATCGATGAAAGACGCCATGTTTTTCATAGTTCTTAGTGCTACACTTAGCTTATTCTACTAAAGCATCAGGTGCACAAGAGCTTGTGGCTGAGTGGATTAAAGTACACGTGGTCCATCATTCCTGACTTCAGCATGACACACGTGCCTACGACCACGGTTTCTAAGTCGTGAAAATCGTCATTTTGATCTTGGTTGATGTTAACGATGGTGTTTCCAATGGTGATTTTCTCGTTGGTCATCTGTGAGAACAAAATAATCATAAGAAAAAAAAGGGAAAGGGAAAAAGAGAGAGAGAGAAAATAAAGATTTAAATAAGAGAAGAGGAAGGTAAGAAAAGAAGAACACACGCACTCACAAAAAAAAGAGGGATGGGATAGCAGGTATATGGGAAAAAGGAGAGGGGGTAGTATATCTATTAGTGAACGGCATGATAATTCATTATTGCTTAAAACTAGTGCTAGATTATTCTCGTTATCATTACTCTTCTTGGGTTCTTGCTTGCACGGAAATTTTCTTGATGCGAATCATGTATGGATATTTTGATCATTACCATCTGATGATTACATCAACTCCGCCATGTTCTTCGAGTTTTGCCGCATCTAACATTGAGGCTTTGATGCACTCTGGACAATGGAATGCAGCTCTTTTATCGAGGAGTTTCAAATAACAAATCCTGCAATTGAAGAACTTTCTTTCTTGGTAACTGAGACGATGGAATCCGCGTTGTTCTTGATATTCTTTAGTAAATGCGTTGGGTCGGTGGTAACATATAAAACATAGTAACTTCTTACTGGCACTGTTGTGGAATAAAGGGTTCCTTATTGGAGGCGCTTGTGCAGAGGTGGAGACGATGCAGGTCCCTTGCATGACATGATGGTAAACCTGAAGAAAATTTTCGGAAAGGACTCCGTCCATCAGTCCGTAGTATTCTAAATCTTCCTTGTTCCTTGCAGCTTCTCTTGCTTGCATTCTGCGATATCGCTGCATTCTGGCATTATAAACACCTTCATCTTCATTCTTCCATTCTCTTGTAACGTTCCGGCGTTATTCGTATTATTTTTTTATTAATTTAATATCAAAATATGACCGTGAATATTACAGGTCTGAATACGCCGAGCGGATGCGCGTTCAGACGTAAGCGTGGCAGATTATGAAACGAAGGGGAAGTTATTCTGCGGGCTCGTGAACCCGTGTTGAGATCGCAAGA
Source organism: Anastatus disparis (assembly GCA_017163975.1). NCBI lineage: Eukaryota > Metazoa > Arthropoda > Insecta > Hymenoptera > Eupelmidae > Anastatus > Anastatus disparis. The sequence goes on from JAFFSR010000313.1 coordinate 369,939, forward strand.
GAAGGAAAGAGAAGAAAAAAAATGGATAGCAATTATGTACTAAACTCACCTTTTTTTGTAATTGTTATTGTCAACTGCTGTAGCTGGCCTTTTACTTCTTGTAATTGTTGAAATCGCTGCTGATTTCTCGTACTTCCTAAGACTGCGGAATTGGTTCGGGGTTGTGAAATGATTGAAGATATTCTTCCTTTTATGTTTTTTTATTTGCACTTAATTCCACTGATTGGGCGCACGATTTACAATTGTTTATGATTGAAATGTGTACATATTTTAGTTATAATTTGTTTATTTCTACTAACACTTGTAACAAGATTACACGAAATACTTAAGCAATAACAAATCAAGAGAATTATCCTTAGAATTCAACACAGGATACACTTGTTCATAATCTACTTGACAGTAAGTTCCATACACCACATCTGCCTTACCTAATCTGAATGGATCTATCTCTGAAGAATATCTGATATATAAAGGATCATCGGTCCATATCATATTTGGTAAATTAGAGTCATCTACTATGATCATTTTATAATCAGGATATCTAAAATTTAACTCTTCAATCTTTTTTTAATGAGCTTTATAGACACTTCATCTGATGGAGAAAAATAGCTACATCCAATCAAAAACTTTCCACCAAGCAATGATGATAATTGATTGCTATTCATTCTTAAGTTGACCTGACCATAATCAACAGAAAAAACAGTGTTCTGAGACTTCTTTAAACCTGACAATAAAGATTTCAGTAGTTAAAGTAGGGCAATTTACACAGCTTTACTTTTCCATTCCCCTTTCTTTTTTTTCCATGCTTTGTAGGTTAGGTGCTACGTGCAAAAACGGAGCACAAATTATTTTTTAAAATACTTGAAATATTAAGTATATGATATATAATAGTTAAGGATAATGTAAGCAACTCTTTATAAATTTATTTGCACTTAATTATGTAAGAATAATTAAATAAACGAGCAAAATAAGAGATACAGATAAAACGTGTTGGCTATGCATTGCCTTGTGACTATTTTGAATATAAATGGAATATAAATATTTTCTATTTTAATTTTTTTTTATAATGAAAATATTTTTATTAAATATTATTCCATTATTATGGCCCCCACTCTATGACATCGAACTTCTATGACATATCTCTTTACTTTTATTCTGCATTGAACATTTCATGCACAACACATCCTCTTGAAGCAAATAATAAATCAAGAGAATTACCCTTAGAATTCAACACAGGACACACTTATTCATAATCTACTTGACAGTAAGTTCCATACACCACATTTGTCTTACCTAATCTGAATGGATCTATCTCTCAAGAATATCTGATATATAAAGGATCATCGGTCCATATCATATTTGGTAAATTAGAGTCATCTACTATGATCATTTTATGATCAGGATATCTAAAATTTAACTCTTCAATCTTTTTTTAATGAGCTTTATAGACACTTCGACTGATGGAGAAAATTAGCTACATCCAATCAAAAACTTTCCACCAAGCAATGATGATAATTGATTGCTATTCATTCTTAAGTTGACCTGACCATAATCAACAGAAAAAACAGTGTTCTGAGACTTCTTTAAACCTGACAATAAAGATTTCAGTAGTTAAAGTAGGGCAATTTGCACAGCTTTACTTTTCCATTCCCCTTTCTTTTTTTCCATGCTTTGTAGGTTAGGTGCTACGTGCAAAAACGGAGCACAAATTATTTTTTAAAATACTTGAAATATTAAGTATATGATATATAATAGTTAAGGATAATGTAAGCAACTCTTTATAAATTTATTTGCACTTAATTATGTAAGAATAATTAAATAAACGAGCAAAATAAGAGATACAGATGAAACGTGTTGGCTATGCATTGCCTCGTGACTATTTTGAATATAAATGGAATATAAGTATTTTCTATTTTAATTTTTCTTTATAATGAAAATATTTTTATTAAATATTATTCCATTATTATGACCCCCACTCTATGTCATCGAACTTCTATGACATATCTCTTTACTTTTATTCTGCATTGAACATTTCGCGCACAACACATCCTCTTGAAGCAAATAATAAATCAAGAGAATTACCCTTAGAATTCAACACAGGACACACTTATTCATAATCTACTTGACAGTAAGTTCCATACACCACATTTGTCTTACCTAATCTGAATGGATCTATCTCTGAAGAATATCTGATATATAAAGGATCATCGGTCCATATCATATTTGGTAAATTAGAGTCATCTACTATGATCATTTTATGATCAGGATATCTAAAATTTAACTCTTCAATCTTTTTTTAATGAGCTTTATAGACACTTCATCTGATGGAGAAAAATAGCTACATCCAATCAAAAACTTTCCACCAAGCAATGATGATAATTGATTGCTATTCATTCTTAAGTTGACCTGACCATAATCAACAGAAAAAACAGTGTTCTGAGACTTCTTTAAACCTGACAATAAAGATTTCAGTAGTTAAAGTAGGGCAATTTACACAGCTTTACTTTTCCATTCCCCTTTCTTTTTTTCCATGCTTTGTAGGTTAGGTGCTACGTGCAAAAACGGAGCACAAATTATTTTTTAAAATACTTGAAATATTAAGTATATGATATATAATAGTTAAGGATAATGTAAGCAACTCTTTATAAATTTATTTGCACTTAATTATGTAAGAATAATTAAATAAACGAGCAAAATAAGAGATACAGATAAAACGTGTTGGCTATGCATTGCCTTGTGACTATTTTGAATATAAATGGAATATAAATATTTTCTATTTTAATTTTTTTTTATAATGAAAATATTTTTATTAAATATTATTCCATTATTATGGCCCCCACTCTATGACATCGAACTTCTATGACATATCTCTTTACTTTTATTCTGCATTGAACATTTCGCGCACAACACATCCTCTTGAAGCAAATAATAAATCAAGAGAATTACCCTTAGAATTCAACACAGGACACACTTATTCATAATCTACTTGACAGTAAGTTCCATACACCACATTTGTCTTACCTAATCTGAATGGATCTATCTCTCAAGAATATCTGATATATAAAGGATCATCGGTCCATATCATATTTGGTAAATTAGAGTCATCTACTATGATCATTTTATGATCAGGATATCTAAAATTTAACTCTTCAATCTTTTTTTAATGAGCTTTATAGACACTTCGACTGATGGAGAAAATTAGCTACATCCAATCAAAAACTTTCCACCAAGCAATGATGATAATTGATTGCTATTCATTCTTAAGTTGACCTGACCATAATCAACAGAAAAAACAGTGTTCTGAGACTTCTTTAAACCTGACAATAAAGATTTCAGTAGTTAAAGTAGGGCAATTTGCACAGCTTTACTTTTCCATTCCCCTTTCTTTTTTTTCCATGCTTTGTAGGTTAGGTGCTACGTGCAAAAACGGAGCACAAATTATTTTTTAAAATACTTGAAATATTAAGTATATGATATATAATAGTTAAGGATAATGTAAGCAACTCTTTATAAATTTATTTGCACTTAATTATGTAAGAATAATTAAATAAACGAGCAAAATAAGAGATACAGATGAAACGTGTTGGCTATGCATTGCCTCGTGACTATTTTGAATATAAATGGAATATAAATATTTTCTATTTTAATTTTTCTTTATAATGAAAATATTTTTATTAAATATTATTCCATTATTATGACCCCCACTCTATGTCATCGAACTTCTATGACATATCTCTTTACTTTTATTCTGCATTGAACATTTCGCGCACAACACATCCTCTTGAAGCAAATAATAAATCAAGAGAATTACCCTTAGAATTCAACACAGGACACACTTATTCATAATCTACTTGACAGTAAGTTCCATACACCACATTTGTCTTACCTAATCTGAATGGATCTATCTCTCAAGAATATCTGATATATAAAGGATCATCGGTCCATATCATATTTGGTAAATTAGAGTCATCTACTATGATCATTTTATGATCAGGATATCTAAAATTTAACTCTTCAATCTTTTTTTAATGAGCTTTATAGACACTTCATCTGATGGAGAAAATTAGCTACATCCAATCAAAAACTTTCCACCAAGCAATGATGATAATTGATTGCTATTCATTCTTAAGTTGACCTGACCATAATCAACAGAAAAAACAGTGTTCTGAGACTTCTTTAAACCTGACAATAAAGATTTCAGTAGTTAAAGTAGGGCAATTTACACAGCTTTACTTTTCCATTCCCCTTTCTTTTTTTTCCATGCTTTGTAGGTTAGGTGCTACGTGCAAAAACGGAGCACAAATTATTTTTTAAAATACTTGAAATATTAAGTATATGATATATAATAGTTAAGGATAATGTAAGCAACTCTTTATAAATTTATTTGCACTTAATTATGTAAGAATAATTAAATAAACGAGCAAAATAAGAGATACAGATGAAACGTGTTGGCTATGCATTGCCTCGTGACTATTTTGAATATAAATGGAATATAAGTATTTTCTATTTTAATTTTTCTTTATAATGAAAATATTTTTATTAAATATTATTCCATTATTATGACCCCCACTCTATGTCATCGAACTTCTATGACATATCTCTTTACTTTTATTCTGCATTGAACATTTCGCGCACAACACATCCTCTTGAAGCAAATAATAAATCAAGAGAATTACCCTTAGAATTCAACACAGGACACACTTATTCATAATCTACTTGACAGTAAGTTCCATACACCACATTTGTCTTACCTAATCTGAATGGATCTATCTCTGAAGAATATCTGATATATAAAGGATCATCGGTCCATATCATATTTGGTAAATTAGAGTCATCTACTATGATCATTTTATGATCAGGATATCTAAAATTTAACTCTTCAATCTTTTTTTAATGAGCTTTATAGACACTTCATCTGATGGAGAAAAATAGCTACATCCAATCAAAACTTTCCACCAAGCAATGATGATAATTGATTGCTATTCATTCTTAAGTTGACCTGACCATAATCAACAGAAAAAACAGTGTTCTGAGACTTCTTTAAACCTGACAATAAAGATTTCAGTAGTTAAAGTAGGGCAATTTACACAGCTTTACTTTTCCATTCCCCTTTCTTTTTTTTCCATGCTTTGTAGGTTAGGTGCTACGTGCAAAAACGGAGCACAAATTATTTTTTAAAATACTTGAAATATTAAGTATATGATATATAATAGTTAAGGATAATGTAAGCAACTCTTTATAAATTTATTTGCACTTAATTATGTAAGAATAATTAAATAAACGAGCAAAATAAGAGATACAGATAAAACGTGTTGGCTATGCATTGCCTTGTGACTATTTTGAATATAAATGGAATATAAATATTTTCTATTTTAATTTTTTTTTATAATGAAAATATTTTTATTAAATATTATTCCATTATTATGGCCCCCACTCTATGACATCGAACTTCTATGACATATCTCTTTACTTTTATTCTGCATTGAACATTTCGCGCACAACACATCCTCTTGAAGCAAATAATAAATCAAGAGAATTACCCTTAGAATTCAACACAGGACACACTTATTCATAATCTACTTGACAGTAAGTTCCATACACCACATTTGTCTTACCTAATCTGAATGGATCTATCTCTCAAGAATATCTGATATATAAAGGATCATCGGTCCATATCATATTTGGTAAATTAGAGTCATCTACTATGATCATTTTATGATCAGGATATCTAAAATTTAACTCTTCAATCTTTTTTTAATGAGCTTTATAGACACTTCGACTGATGGAGAAAATTAGCTACATCCAATCAAAAACTTTCCACCAAGCAATGATGATAATTGATTGCTATTCATTCTTAAGTTGACCTGACCATAATCAACAGAAAAAACAGTGTTCTGAGACTTCTTTAAACCTGACAATAAAGATTTCAGTAGTTAAAGTAGGGCAATTTGCACAGCTTTACTTTTCCATTCCCCTTTCTTTTTTTCCATGCTTTGTAGGTTAGGTGCTACGTGCAAAAACGGAGCACAAATTATTTTTTAAAATACTTGAAATATTAAGTATATGATATATAATAGTTAAGGATAATGTAAGCAACTCTTTATAAATTTATTTGCACTTAATTATGTAAGAATAATTAAATAAACGAGCAAAATAAGAGATACAGATGAAACGTGTTGGCTATGCATTGCCTCGTGACTATTTTGAATATAAATGGAATATAAATATTTTCTATTTTAATTTTTCTTTATAATGAAAATATTTTTATTAAATATTATTCCATTATTATGACTCCCCACTCTATGTCATCGAACTTCTATGACATATCTCTTTACTTTTATTCTGCATTGAACATTTCGCGCACAACACATCCTCTTGAAGCAAATAATAAATCAAGAGAATTACCCTTAGAATTCAACACAGGACACACTTATTCATAATCTACTTGACAGTAAGTTCCATACACCACATTTGTCTTACCTAATCTGAATGGATCTATCTCTCAAGAATATCTGATATATAAAGGATCATCGGTCCATATCATATTTGGTAAATTAGAGTCATCTACTATGATCATTTTATGATCAGGATATCTAAAATTTAACTCTTCAATCTTTTTTTAATGAGCTTTATAGACACTTCATCTGATGGAGAAAATTAGCTACATCCAATCAAAAACTTTCCACCAAGCAATGATGATAATTGATTGCTATTCATTCTTAAGTTGACCTGACCATAATCAACAGAAAAAACAGTGTTCTGAGACTTCTTTAAACCTGACAATAAAGATTTCAGTAGTTAAAGTAGGGCAATTTACACAGCTTTACTTTTCCATTCCCCTTTCTTTTTTTTCCATGCTTTGTAGGTTAGGTGCTACGTGCAAAAACGGAGCACAAATTATTTTTTAAAATACTTGAAATATTAAGTATATGATATATAATAGTTAAGGATAATGTAAGCAACTCTTTATAAATTTATTTGCACTTAATTATGTAAGAATAATTAAATAAACGAGCAAAATAAGAGATACAGATAAAACGTGTTAATAAAACAATTAAAAATAAACAACAAAAATAGTTAATAAAACAATTTATTCCTCCTTAACTGACTTAGCAAGAAACTCTTTTTTCACTTTATCACCCATTAAGCCAAGTATTTCGATAAAAGTATCTTGGGAAATGTCAAATACATGAGACATTTCTATTGAAAAATAATTGAATTTTTTATTTGGTTTGCCTTAAAATTTTCTTAATTCTGCATAGAAGTTGAACCGTTTTTGTAATTTTTCACAACAATGATTTAATCTTTTCATTTTATTGATGATTTTTCCCATATATTTATCATCTCCTTTATTATGACTCTAACAGCATCGACTACTTTTATATTCTCATTTTCAGTTTTGTATAATAACCTTAAAAAAAATACATCTACGTTCTGATTTAATCTTTTCATTTTATTGATGATTTTTCCCATATATTTATTATCTCCTTTATTATGACTCTAACAGCATCGACTACTTTTATATTCTCATTTTCAGTTTTGTATAATAACCTTAAAAAAAATACATCTGCGTGATGATTTAATCTTTTCATTTTTTTGATGATTTTTCCCATATATTTATCATCTCCTTTATTATGACTCTAATAGCATCGACTATTTTTATATTCTCATTTAAAGTTTTGTATAATAGCTTTAAAAAAAAAAACATCTATGTTAGAAGATTTTTTTTATTCAAGATATATTTAAGAAACAATTTTTTAAATTAAGTTGTTAGTAATGTCTGATAGCTCTAAATTCTGTTGATCTGAAGCCATTCTTTATCTTTAATGAAAACTGGTAATTCTTTAAAAAATGTAACGAATATAAAAAATAATTTCGATGGCTTACTTCGAAAAAAAAGTTGAGAGCAGCTAGCGGCAAATTTTCATAACACAGCTGACTACTTCAGCTTTCAATATTCTGTTATTTCGCATTCGACAAATAACCAATTCATGTACTTTTCTACTAGCAGCTGAGTGGCAATTATGGCTAAGCCTGCGACCTAAGTTATTAAAACTTTTAGAAGTTTTACAAGAAATGCCAGCACAAACTTTTATGTATTTTCTAAAATCAGTTCGAACAAAAACAATTTGACAGTAAGGACATTCGACGTAATCAACAACAGTTTTATTATTACCCTTTTTCGGTACTCGAGCTACACGGAGGTTACCTGAAAAATTGTAGCTAGTATTAAAATTTAATTATTTTAATATACTCTAACTGTTTATCTGATATTGAACTCATCGATATATTATTTGCTTTTAAACCACCTTTATTTTAGGTATCTTGGTTTGTTACGTGGATTTTCCGGAAATCGGAAAAACCCACGTGGTAATAACTTAAGACTAAATATTTTCATTTGTTTTAATTTTATTTTGTTAAATGTTTCTAAATAAATAAGATGAATATAAGCTAAACATTATTTTAATTAATAATCGATCACTATCATTTTAAATACATATCAATGAAAGTAAAAATAAAACAAAAGTACAATTGAATATTGACGTAAAATATAAAGCATAAATATTTTTACTTATCTATTCATTCCTTGTTTTGCCTGCCCCAGTTGAAAGTGATGGAAGGATGAACTTTGTATAGTGAGAATTAAATTTAAAAACATCAAAAAGAAAAACCCGTGACTCTAATACTTGTTTTTAAGTCGCACCGGTGACCAGCCTTTTCAGCCAACGCAATGCTCTCTCCATCCTTGTTGTCTCCTTGCTTATCGGTGTCTTCAACTTGGCTAGGCCGGCGGTGGACTGCCCGAGATCTCTCGCGCTTTTTCAAGAGAGACTAATTTCGCTCCCACTTCTAATTAAAAAGAGGAGAGAAATTAGCCTTCTTATTGACCAGCTTGTTGTTACCATGAGCATCATACGATGTGTTAAGTCACATGAGCTCATGGCCAAGCCATGGTTATTTGCAAGCGTTTGTACTTTTGGTACTTGGAGGATATTACTTGATACTTTATCGAGTTAACTCTCCAAGTGTAAAGAAAATAATTTTTTTTAAATATGTGAAGTTATAATTCCATTTATAAAATATTTAAATAAATTGAATTATAACTTCCTATAAAAAATGAAAAAATAAATGAGTGAATTTTTGGCACTCAACATGGTTATTTTTACATTTTTATATTCTAAGATATTTAATAATCTGAACTTTCAGCCGGGATAGTTGCATCCATCAAAAATGGAAATATAAACATCATCAATTTTTACTTGTTTAGTTATTTTCTTCACTTCTTTTGATTTTATATTTTTATCAATTTCTTCTACTGCACTTAACACTTTTCTCAACGTTTTGAGGAAAACTTTTCTTAAGCGAATTCTTTCTTCCTTATCAAGCACCAAGTTTTCAACTTTTATTTATTTTATTAAATTTTATTTGATTTATTTTCTCAATTTTTCGTAATAAAAAAAATACTGCGAAAACGACGGGATGGATTGTACTTCCGACGTTCCGGCGTTATTCCTCGTAAATTATAATAAAAGAAATTTAAAAGGGTTGACGTGTATGCCTCAGCTCTATCACGCCGAGAGGTTTGCGCGAATAGACTTGTGACCTAGGCTTATTTAAATTAAATTAATTAATGTAGTTTTACACACTAAACTTAGATTGCACGGTAGAAAATAGTAATTATAATAGACTAGATTTTACAGTAAGTTGATGAATTTTAATATATAATAATACGTTGGACAGTTTGGTCATACTTATAAAATTTAAGTAGCTTCTAATTCAGATCAATAGTTATAGGAAAACTTAACGAGAAAAATTTGTACAGAATTTGTCTTACTTAAATATAAAATGATCGGATCTTATCTACGGTCTTGTACTAATAGCTATAAAATTCAGGTAATGTAGGGCAAAGTATTCTTTTTGATTATAAGAAATAAAATGATATTCAGTGATATTTAAAATATCTATGGAACAATTATTTAAAAAACCATCGATAAGTTCATTGAAATTTTTAAGTGTAATTCTACTACTGGATGAGCTGTCCAAGTCCTTCCCTTTTATTGATTTGGAAACCCAATTGGTGTAGTTCACGTCTTTTATGATGTCAGTTTTAATATTGATCATTAAAAAATTAAGCATTCCATTTTTATTAGAATACTGTTCGCATTTATTTAACATACAGTTTTTGTTACCAGTAGAGCATACACTAGCTTTAATCACCGTTAATCACAGTTATAATCAACCTTTACGAATCATAATTTCAGTTTTATATTTTCATGTATGGAAGATACACATTGTTTCGGTCTCATTTATGTAAAAAATGTGAAACAAGGAACATTTTCTCAACCACTATCCTTTATCCAATTCTTATATAAATCAAACAAATCATAGATTATGATTCTTTTTTAAAGTGAAATAGAAGATTCATTAGGAATTTTAATCTTTACACATTTTTTAATTCCACTACACATTATACTGTTTGAATCATTTAAATAGTAATTCTCAATTTGTTTCCTAACTTCTAGTGAAATTTTTAAATAATTTCTTCTTATACGTCTACCAAAGATCCCTACAATAATATAATTAATCAATTAACAACATTTTATAAAAAAAACCAATCCACTTTTTGAATTTTTTGATTAAAAGTCCAGCGTCAGTTACATTTTGTATATAAATATCAACGAACTGATTTTATTTATTGAATTAAATTTTATTTATATACATATCTTTGTTAGTTAAAAGAAGGACATTATTTTGAACAATTTATTTGTATACTTAAAAATCTTAATTTAATTGTAAGCTATGATTTCTTAGAGCAAGAATAATATGATTTTGTTGATGTTTAGAGCTGCAAAAAATAACTTAAGAAATTAATATTATTATTATTATTGTCCGATAAGGCTTGTAGAATGCAAATATTTCTTAGAATTAAATAATAAAGTCAATCTAATTATCAAACTATCTAATAACAAACTAGTCTAGTTGGACAATAAATTACGAAAGTTACCCTGTAGAGCTCAGAAAATCTCAAAATAATATCCACTTTTAGCAACTAAATAAACGTATAAAGAATAATGTTGTTTATTTTTATGAATACATTTACTAATAGTTTCTTATTTTTTTGTTTCTTCAAATACATAATATGTACATTGATTAACTTCTTTGTAATTCCAATCAACTGATAACATAGTCAATACGTTAATGTTTTCTTCAACATTTTTGCATGTATTAAATTTAGATTTAATATTTGCAATTATGCTATTAAACCAAGAACTTTCAATATACATTTGATTTAAATTCTATAAATTTGGCAATTTAACATCAGTAGTTTATTCAAAGACTTTAGAAATTTTATTTACAATTATCTGTACAAATTCAACACCTTTTTTACCACACGTTTATCAGTCAACTTCTTTTGCTTAAATGGTGGTTTTTCAAAAGTATCTAGCAGCTCATCGAGACTCCTTTTTTTCTGACTACTTGAGTTATAATTTGAGCCTTCTGAGTTTTGTACTGTTTGTGATGTGCTAGATTCAAAAGTACATTCCACAGATTGATGTTCATTCGATGAAAGTATTTCTTGAACTTTTTTGCTTCTGTGAATTTTAAAATATCAGTTTTTATTCTACTTTCACATACACTGCATATTCTATGTTGAGTAGTGAATCTCCTCTCATGAACTTCTTCTAAATATTTTATATATTCTTCTTTTAAAAAATTTAATTCACTGACAAATTGGGTTCCCTATCTTTTATATAGAGTAATGCACTGTGTAATTTTCGCTTCATAATTATCAATTTCTTCTTTTAACTTACAAAGACAATCACCACAAACTTTTTAGCCTGGAATTAAAATAATAAAATAAAATAATATTGCAAGAATTTTTTATTTTTGCTGATAAATCTACTGTCATCATTATCAAATTAATTGTAATCATTTTTGAGTGATTGTTCTACGGATCAATGCATTTTTTTGATAATTTGAAAAATAATTAAGAAATTTATGATAATGATAATTACAAATGGTTTGTTTTTCATTGTCTTTAAACTTATCGGTTATCTGAGGTATTCTTAAATAAAGCAGTTTAACATCTTCTGTTTTTAAATCTTTGAATTCATGTAAAGCTTTTTTTGTATATGTCTAAATGACAGTCTTCGTTTAGATATATACCAATAGAACATTTAATTATAGGCTCATTCATACCCTACTGAAAAAAATGATATGAGATCTCACGTGAGATCCCACGTGAGTTCTCACGATCAAAAATGAAACGAGATCTCCTATGAGAACTCACATGAGATCTCACGTGAGATCTTATGTCATTTTTTTAGTAGGGTATTACTCAATTAATACTACACAATACTGAATGAATATTAAAAGCGAATTACAAGTTTGTTAAATTACATTACAGAATCAAACTAAAAAATATTTTTAGGTTGGCATGTTACTATGTAAACAAACTTGGCCGATCAATTTTTAAATTTCTTGTTGTAAGCTAAACAATGCCGTCTGTTAAATTATAATATGTTAAAAACTAGAATTTTGTCTCGAAATCGTCACTTATTGACCTTATAAAGCTCATATCTCAGCGAAAAAAAGGTTTTTAAGACTGAAATTTATTCCTAATTCTATTAGTACAACAACATAGTTAATTTTTTAAAAAATCCGTGACCCCCGCGCGCATACTTTTTAAAAAAGTATTATTTTGATCCATATATATATTAATCTTATAAATTCAGAAATATTTATGTATAATTCCATATAAATTAATATAATTGTTAGATGCTATTACATTTACTTTTATATACTTATATGATCCATTGGTCATCCATCAAATAACTTGTTTATAATAACATATAATAATATTTGTTTATACATATAAATTACCAGTAAAATCATATCAAATTATATAGAAAAATTTTTGTTATAAACATTTAACTGAAAAAATTACCTATTGAAAGTATAGAGATTCTTTTGAGAGCAAAATTGTTTGTTACTAACATAAAAATTTGCGCGATTTCGAATTTTCATAATATCTCTTTTATAGCTTGATATATCACAATGCATGTTTATTTATAAGAGAATACGCTTCACTTGCGTGCAATGCTTACTATGATCATTATAACTCTAATTCTATCAAACTTAATGGAACTTTCAAGGCTAATTTTAAAGCTTATGCATTTAGTAATTATATTGTCATGTAAAAATCTCAAAAAAATTACTTTAAATATTATTAAAATCAGAAGAAAATTTTAAAAAATTTTATAAAAAAGACTTTATGTGATTTTTTGTAACAATACACTTCATTTACACCGAACGCTTTACTATAATGGTGCGTCAGGAAAATGAAATTGATGTTGAATTATTTAATTATAAGTTTGTCTCTTTATATTTATTTCTTTAGAACATAGAAACCTGGGCTGTGAATTAAATTATGGAACCAAAAATAAGTAAATCGTAATTAATAGATGATATATCAATAAAATTAATTTTAGATATGGCGGATATTTATTATAAAATCTAGGGAAAAAAAGTATGAAAAAGAGTGAATGAAGATGGTATGTGGCATTACTTAAGTTTAAATTGTAAACCAAATTCCATTTTTAATCTGAAAGTCTGAAATGTTCAAATAAACTAAATTGCTAAAAATATAATCTGCAAATTCAATATATATTTTATTAAATTGTTTCAATCACTATATATTTACTAATGTATTTAATTGTATTCTAATTGTATATTAAAATATTTTGTACTCATTACTTATATTTTCTTTAATATTATTTCAAACCAGATTGTCCTCCTGATCCTGAAATTGAAACCTTCATAAAGTAAGTACAATTTTATTGCAATCATAGTATAGTACGGCCCTGTGCGAGTTTCTATGGTTTAATGTTTTTTATATTTATTTAATTTTATTAGAATATACATTAATTATTAAAAAAGTAATCCTTAAAAAAGCATTTTTAAATTAAAAAAATCAAATATTATGTATTTTTGCTAGAATTTAAAATAATAAAACGTAAAGTGCGGGATATTCATTAAAAAATTCAAATATAACAATCTGACAAATATTTTACCTTTATCTACGTGTACCAGTCCTTTGTAGAGAAGTAACCTTTTTAATGTTAGTGTGGTTTTCACCTAAAAACCACACTAACATTAAAAATAGTTTAACAGCTTCCTAAAGAGGGGCACATGTACCAGGGTAGGCTTAAACTGTTCTTTTTACCATATTTATTATGCTCAAAAAATTTGAGAATGATCGAAAGTACGTTACTTTTTTTATAGCTCAAGAAACACACGTAGAAAAATATGAAAAAAGTATCATTTTTGACGTATAAAATTATGTACCGTGAACAACGATTGTTCAATCGATACCAAAATTTAATTACATATTCTACTTACAGAAACGAGTAATTTAAGCCCTTATTGAAGTGTGTGCCACTTCAGAAACTTGTATTATAGACTTTTGAATTGTTGTGAAGACGATTTCTCAAAATTAAAAAGTTCCAGATACATCCCTATATACATTATAAATCAAGAAATTTTGCATCGATTAGCTAATTTACGAGTATACAACATTATTTCGATATTTTATTTTATAAAACACTAGTATTCACATATGTGGACATGGCAGTATTTACTAAATTAAAAATACTTTTATATGTATTGCCATAAATTTTGTTTTTTTAACAAAAGAATGATGAAGGATTAAAAAATAGTATAATACACATTTAGGGAGCTAAAGAATTTGCGAGTTCATAGCACATATGAACTGCTACCCGAGCCGAAAGTGAGGGTGGCAAATATGTGTTATAGACTCGCCATTTTACCACCTGTGAGTAAAAAAATTGAAATTTTTTTATGCTAGCAATGTAAAGAACATAAAGTCTAACTAAATTAAGAATTTTATTTTAGAAAAAAATGTTAATTGACACAAATTTAGAAAATATTTACAAACTTACAATTTACAAATTTTTTTAGCTTTACTGTCTATTGACACTCTCTTTCTTGGGAAAATTCTTCTGAACGTACTTTAAAAAAATAAAGAATTTTATGTTCATAAAAATAACATAATGCTCTTTCACCTTATATTTTTAAGAAGGAAGAACAATTAAGTATTTTTTTTTCAATAGTATAAAATGAAATCTCGAATATTTTTTATTCCATTTTCTAAATGACCCTTGATTTATCAATTAAATTTACCATTAAAATTTATCGATAGGAAATGGCATATTTCTTTATACAGAAAGTTTTTTGCCGTTTAGGTACTTTTACTCTGGATGGCTGAGACACGATGCCGGTTAGAAGAGGTTAATTATTATATTTACAATTATCAAACGTTTTCAATCAAAGATCCTATACCACTTTAAAAAACAAAATTTTTTGAACTCACAAATGTTTGCTCTAAAGTTAATCTACAAAATTTTAAAAAGTCTCTCTCTTCTCTTGGTAGAAATTTTCATTATAAAATGGTCATATTTTAACCATTTTTTTCAAAATTGGTTAATAATTGACCAAAAATACCTAGAAAATGATCAGTTTATCTGCTAACAGCCAACGCTTAGTGATCAAAAACTAGCAAAATAAAATCAATCACCAAATAATAATTTTACTAAATACATACTTTATTTATTTTTAAAAAAATCAAATTGAATAAAAATAATCACTTTAAACAAAATTAATAGTGTATTTCTTATCGGATCAGAATAATATATTTCTTTCCTGACCAGATCAAAGGGCGTGGCAGCGCCCCTTTTTTGTTGTAAAATTTTCTTTTAATTATCGTAATGAACTGTATAAAAGTAATTTCAGAATTCAAAAGAAAATTAATGTATTTAATACTTTTTAATGTATTTTCTCCATTATAAAAGCGTGTTTTTAAAATGTTTTTTTTTATTTTTTATTTTCTACATTTTAGTTGAAATTGAATTTTCTATGAGTAATTTTTTTAAAAGCTTGTACTTAATTATATCCCCTATATATTCCCCTATGCCCTATATATTCCCCTGCCCCTATATTCCCATATCCCCTATACATCCTCCTATCCCTTATACATTCCACTGACTCCTATATACTTCCCTGCCTCCTATATATTCCTCTACCACTATATATATTCCTCTAATCCCTTTGATTCTCCTATCCTCTATATTTTCCCCTATACATTCACCTTTCCCTTATGCATTTTCTACAACTATCTACTCAACAAAATTCTATTAACTCGCCTCCACCCAAAGATAGCCTTCCCACTTAAGCTTCCTCGGAGATGACTTTGCACACCCGTCATCGCCGACCTGACAACGGATTATTGTATTGTCATCGGAGACCAAGGTAACCATTTTGATGTCTTTAACATATCATGAATTATTTTTAGTAATAAAATCAAATTTTGACATTAGAATTTCATGAAATTATGAAACAAATGTCAAGTATTTTTTTTATAATTGAATTTTCATGTGTCCACAGAGTCAATCTATTTATTTAATATTTGAAACTATCAAATCTTCACATTAGAATTGCATGAAATCACGAAACAAATCTCAAGTATATAATACAGGTGATAAAACCATGGCATCTTATACCATAACTTTTAGCAAAAGATTTTTCAAATTTTTGCCTTTATAAATAAACGTTGAATCTCACTAACAAAATTGTATTGCTTCTTGTTATCTTTTTTTTTATCATTTATTTAAAAGTGTTCTGAAATTTTTTAAATCTTATTAAATATTTACAAAATTACTTGCCAAGCCCGTGGATAAATATTTTATGGCGATCTTTAAGGGTGTCATCGTGATATTCGCTTTATTTAGGAAATGCTTGAAAAAAATCGTAGACACTAATTTTTGTGTGATCTATAACATATTAAAATACCAAAGGGTTCAACCTCATGGAACTTGAGAAATTAATTTGCAAAGCTGATACCTTATACACAGGCTCTTATAATTAAAATTAATTAAAATGATTTTTTCAAATTGTAAAGTGAGCATGAAATTACGTTATTATAAGGCATTAAATTATTAGATATTTTAGCTATATTTTATGTAAAAATTTATGAAGATTATAAAAGAATATATAAATCTAATAAAAATGTTTTCATATGATTGCATGTAATAGGGATGATAAATAAAACAGTAATTAAGAGTCGGCCGTATCGCTCTGTCCTTGTCTAATCTAAATTTTCGTTATAATAAATAAATTAAATATTTATATACAAATTTAAGAGGTGAGCGCAATAACGCAAAAGACGAGCAAACGATTCTATTTATGAAAAAATATCAAATTTTCATTATCTTTGAAGTAAAGTACGAAACGGAAAATATGAGGTTGTGTTTGACTGTGTTTTCCGTTTCGTACTTTACTTGAAAGATAATGAAAATTTGATATTTTTTCATAAAATAGAATCGTTTGCTCGTCTTTTGCGCTATTGCGCTCATCCCTTTAATTGTATATAAATATCTAATTTATTTATAATAACGAAAATTTAGATTAGGCAAGGACAGAGCGATACGGCCGACTCTTAACAATCAACATTCATTTAGAATGTTAATAATTTATTATATTAAACTCTTTTGTACTTATCGTAATAATAATTATCACAACATTTTAATCATCGATCTTTATCACAAATTTTTTTTTTATTTCATATTTATAATCTAATTTTTAAACATGGTTCAAATAATTAATAATTTTAATTAAAACTTTTTTATTGTTAGTAACTAGAGGTTTACCTATATTATTACAACTTTTTGATAACAGCTCAATAATACTGTCCTTACCTTTATTGCTTTCTCATAGCAAAAGCATTGTATCGATAAAAAAATATTATTCACCAAAAACAAAACAAACAAAAAATAATCACCCAAATAAATATACAATTTAACTTCTTTATTTTTACTCTTCAAATCCCCCACCTCCTCTTTTAATACATTTTTCCACATCAATACAAAACCTCTTTAATAATTTTTTTGTTAAATTGAATTTTATATAATAACAATTCTTTATATATTATTTTTAAATTATTTTTTTTTATTTTCTACACTTTGCTAGGATGTGATCCCCACCCCTTTCTATTTTTTCATTAATTTGTACATATTTAGACTCAGGGAGTCGACAAAAGTGGTTTCCAGAAAATGTCTGTCTGTGTGTGTGCGTGTGCGTGTGTGTGCGTGTGTGTGTGTGTGTGTGTGTGTGTGTGTGTGTCTGTTTGTGAATTCAGTATGCCAAAAATATCTCGAGAACTACTCGATGGATTCGCTTCAAATTTTGCATGCAATTTATTTTTTTGTCTAACTGGGGGGAAGCTATTGAAAATTGATCTCCTTAGCTCAGTTTTTTTTAGAGCCATTTTAAGAATTTTAAAAAAATTTTGATTTTTCATTTTTTTGGTATTTTACGTAAACTACTCGAAGAATTTTCTTGAAAATTTGTATGGACATTATTTGCGACTGCCAAAAGAAGAAAAACGTTTACTAACTAATTTTCTTAGCACACTTTTAATTTTAGAACAATTTGAAAATTAAAAAAAAAATTTTTTTTTAATTTTTCTTTTGTTTTATGAAAATCATTCGATAGATTTGCACCAAAATTTGTATGCAAGTTATTCGCTATTGTCTGAGGAAAATTAGCTTTGAAAAACTCATTTCTTTAGCGCAGTTTTAATTTTAGAGCATTTAGAAAATTTTTGAAAAAATGTTTATTTTTCATTTTTTTTTATATTACACAAAAACCATTCGTTAGATTTGCTCTAAAATCATTATGCAAATTATTCGTTATTGCCTTAATAAAACAAGCTTTGGAAAACTTATTTTCTTAGCGCAGTTTTAATTTAAGAAAATTTTGAAAATTTTTGAAAAAATTTTTTTTTTTTTTGGGTCTTACGTAAACTACTCTAAGAATTTGTTTAAAAATTTGTATAGTAATTATTTGCTACTGTTAAAATAATAAAAACATTTGAAAACTGATTTTTTTGGTATACTATTAATTTTATTATTTTTCTATTTCACGGAAACCATTCGATAGATTTGCTCCAAAATTTGTATGCAAGTTATTCACTATTGTCTAAAGAAAATATGATTGGAAAATTTATTTTCTTAGCGTAGTTTTAATTTAAGAGAATTTTAAAAATTTTGAAAAATTTTTATTTTTTATTTTTTTTATATTACACTAAAACCATTCGATAGATTTGCTCTAAAATTATTGTGCAAATTATTCATTTGCTTAAAAATTGCTCAAAAGGCCAAGAGACTCACAACATAGCTGGCTGAATAAATAACTTCAAAAATAAAACATTAGAGATCAGCACGTGCAGATTTAAAAGAAAAAATAATGCTATAGTAAATACGTACCACCGTATGCACGCATAAATCATAATACGTTCTGCACGGGAATTATAAGGCCTAAAATAGAAACAAACTGCTACCAGTTCGAGCAACACATGAAAATAGCAGGGTTGATTCTTTTACAATCGTTGGACTCACAAAAAGCAGTCTCCTCTCCAAAAAGTAAAGAGATATCATATAATACAATTGATATGTAAAACTGAGAGGCAAAAAAGATGCAAAATGTCTACTCACACGCGTGGGCGAATGTAAATTACACGTTCCGCACAAATGTAGAGAATCCTGAAGGTATTAAAGCATCGTCAAAAATAAAGCGAGCCTGCACAGCCTCATCTCACACAGCAGCGAATATGGCTTACCTCTCCCTTGGCCTTAACTAAATTTTCACATAAACTCAGCCTTGAATTTCCAAGCCCAGGAAATTTCGGCTAAAAAACCAAATAGCACAAAAATACGCATAGGAACATCTCCATCAGATAAGAATACTCCACAGAATCCTTAATTTTATCAGGATAAGAAAGAGATCTTTGGTGAAAAGATGCCATCTGTTGGGAAAGACTTAATGCCAAGATAGGAGTAAAGGAAGCACATAGCCCCGTAGAAAACTCCAAGAAAAAAAGAATTGTTTTATTTTTTAATTATTTATTAATTTTCTAATTTTCATTCAATCATAACAATTTAATTCTTTTATTATTTTTAATTGATTTATGATCTATAAATTCTATATTTTTTCGCTTTAATTCAATTCTTTTTAAATTATTTTGATTTTCATTGTATTTGTATATTGTATTTTTTATTATTATGAAGATTTTTTAATGTTAATTAAAAACTTTTTTATAAGTAACAGTTTTCTAAAGATTAACATTTTAAATAATATATAAATCTTCTATTTTTTTTCACTTTACTAAATGTCATTTACATTATATATAAATAAAATTTTTTTTATCTTATTCTATATAAACTTTGTCAAATGTTTGTACTTGAATTTTATTTATTGTTAATTTTTCTGTGCACTTCTGATACATGTGCTTTGTTAAAAAAACACTTACGAGCTCCGTCGTTAAAGGACGGCAGTAGCCCAGTTGGACAGCAGGCTCACTACACGTCCTAGTAGACCGGGTTTCAGTTCTCTGGGAAAAATTCAAAAATTTTTTTTTGTTTTTTCCTTAGGGAATGGAAACCGAAGATTACACCAACAAAAGTCCCACAGTTCTCCCCACCATATCCTGCAGTTTACAATTTACAGTCGCTAATACCCATTAAGGAAAATGCGACTTTAAATAACTAAAAAATAATTAAAAAAAGTAAAATTTGTTCCCTATAATAATTTAACTCATTTTTTTTTAAATTATAATTATGATATTAAATAATTTTCTATTTATATATAATCTTGATAACATCATTTTTAACTCTTTTTATATTTTAATTTTGATCATCATTATTATTTTTTTTCAATTACATAAAAATAACAGATTTCCACACCACCCGAAGAGGTACTGTTATTTATACCTTACATTCGATATTTTATATCGACGTGGCATGCGAAAACTATCACTCCTAAATTTTCGTATGAAAATTAGCACTTTCAATATTCAGAAAGAAAACTTTGACTTCATGTGGTTGAGAGTAACATTTTTGATGTTTACTTGACGAAGATTAATACTTTCAATTCGCAGAAAATGTAAATTATTCTATCATTGATATTGATTAAGAATAATAAAGATAGTACCAATCACTAATAATATTATTAATATTAATTACCCATTTTTTATAATAATTCCTGGCTAACATAACTAATTGTTCATAGATATATTTATTTATTTATTTCAACCATGTACAACTTTACGTTTTTTACATTAAGATCTTACAAACCATTTACAATTTACAATGTTTTACAATGTTGTCGCCGCTATTTCTATTTACATTATCTCCGCCTTTATAATATCACCATATTACAATATTAAACCTATGCCTTTTTACCTTACTATTCGCCTTGTTTTCCCGTTTATTCTACACTAATATATCTACGCTTTGCATATGTTTTTGGTTACTATCACATTTGTTCCCTATTCTATATTATTCGTTGTATTGGTACATTGTTGGACTTCTATTTTCCCCCTTCCCCTTGCTTTTTTTTCCAAATTCTAGCATGTGTCTACATATACTTTCGTTTATTTCGCCCCTTAAGCATACTAATATTTTTTTAACTAAAGTTTCTCACTGCACACCCGCCCTCCATTCATCCAAGCCTTCAAGTACTTTTGCGTTTATTTCCCCTCTGGCTACTTCGCATGCCCATATATGCTTTGAGCTTTCCTCTGTCACCTGGCAGAATCTGCAGTTAATATTGCTAAAGCCTTTTTTCCCCTCTCTTATAGCACTCCCGCACCTTATTCTTGCCCACTCCTCCTTTAGTATTCCGCAGATATCTTTTTTTTCCCAATACTTTTCGCCATTAATGTTTCTTTTGACTAGTTTGTAATACTCCCAATAATTCGATTTGTCTATTTTGGCCCAATCACCTTGAATCTCTTGCTCCCTTTTAATTTTTTTCCCTCTTTCGAATTTTTCTGCTGTTTTTTCCAATTCCGCGTTTTGTCTAATCATGATGATAGTTTCGCCGTCGCCTACCTCTCTCAGCGTTTTCTGCCATTCTTTACCCCACGCGGTCGCATTGTTATTTACAATTCCTCGTATTTCCTCTTTTAAGCAAATCTTTAGGCCAGCGTTCGTCATTCATTTCTAGAATTTTTTGTACGTACCTAGCTGCTCTTTTCATAGTTTCTATTTGTAAGCTACCTCTTCCCGTTTCCATTCTCCATATATACGCTGGTGTGTTTGAATTAACTCCTAAAGCCATCTTAACATATCTGGCCTGTGCCTTTTCGATTTCTTCCCACTTACCCCATCCCCATACTTCCGACCCGTATGTTGGGTACAAATAAAATTTTGTAATTATTGATTTAAATATAAACTTTATTTGGATAAAGCTATGAGAAATATAAAAGGTTAGAAAAATACAAAAACGTTGCGCACGCGTTCACTTATTCAAGCCAAGCCTAAGTCTCTTTTTTCGCTTCTTTTCGGCCGTCTTTATATACGACCTCCCACCATAACGTATAATTCGCGTGGCAGTTATGTTCAAGGATGCGCGCGCATACGTATAGAGACACCGTATAAACACCCCGACCTAACTATTGCATCCATCAAGAATAGTCTTTTTTCTAGTGAGTCTACCTTTGCTCTTTTTGTTAATCCCCATATAGCATTTGCTTTCGCTTGTGCCGATCCTGCCATTTTAATAACATGATTTCTAAGGTTCCCTTTCGACAAAAACCAAAAACCCAAGTATTTAAAATTGTTCACCACCTCAATCTCCTTCCCCATGTACTTCCATTTTTCATCTTCTTTAATGTTTCCGCCTCTTCGAGCCACCATAATTTTTGTTTTGTTTATGTTTACTATCATTCTATTTTTATTGCTGTATCTTTCTAGATTTGTTAGCAGCTGCTGTAAGCCCTCCGCTGTGTCGGCTACCAGTACCACATCGTCCGCGAACTTCAGCCCGTATATTTTTTGGTTGCCTATTACCGACCTCCCCTCCTTTCGTCTCTCCCAATCTTTGTCCATATCATTTATAAATATTCCGAACAGAGTTGGGCTAAGAGGACACCCTTGTCTTACTCCTTTCCAAGTTCCAAAACTGCTTGTTATACCCTCACTTGTTATAATCTCGTTTTCCGTTTTTCTATAAATTTCCCCTACCATTTTTAGCATTTTTCCATCCACCCCTATTATTTTTAATTTTTCTATTAATAACTCCCTATCTATTTCGTCAAACGCTGTTTTGAAATCAATAAAAGCTAAATATAATTTTCCTTCTTCCCTTTTTAATTTATTTCCAATTAGACTGTTAAGTACAAAGATGTGATCTATCGTGTCTCTATTTCTTCTAAAGCCCGCTTGGCTTTCTTTGATAATATTGTTTCTTTCAAACCAAAAATCAAGCCTTTCTTCCATTATCCCTGCTAGCACTTTATATCCTACATCTTATAGTGACACTCCTCTGTAATTGCTAGGTGAGTTCTCGTCCCCTGCCTTATAGATTGGAAAAATTCTAGCTTTTCTCCATTCGTCCGGTGTTTTCCCTTCGTCCCACATCTCATTTAATGCCTGCCATAGTGCGATCTTCCATTCTATACTTACGTGTTTAATAAATTCTCCACAGATTCCGTCCTCCCCCGCGACCTTTCTATTTTTTATTTTACCCAACGCTCTCTCAGCCTCCCTATAGCTAATTTCCCGGTTTAGTTCATCGTTACGCGTTTCACCTGATGTGTTGTTTTCTTCCGCTACTGTTGCTATACGGTTGTTCTCTCTAGCCCCACTTTCTGTATCAAAGAGCTTGGCAAAATGCTCTTGCCATTCTTGTTTGCCTATCCCCTCCCCTCTTATTTTCCTCTTGGTTCTGTACGTTCCTATCGCCTCTCAAAACTCGTTATTATTTTTGTTTCCCTGTACCCTGCGTAGTTTTTGTTTTGCCATCTGCTTTCTTTTTTCTTCCTTTATTTTCTTTAATTCAGCTCTTGCTAGTGTTAGGTCTTTCTTCTCCTTTTCTTTCTTAGTTTTTAGATATGCCTTGAGGCATTTCCAGACGTTTTTTCTTTGCTCTTGCGCCTCCCCGTCGAACTGTTCATTCCAGCTTGTTCGGTTATTTCTATACTTTACTAGACCTGTCCTTTCGGTTGCCTCCCAAATTGCTTCCGTTATTTTTTCCCAGCCTTCTTTTTTTTCTTCTTCTTCAACAGCCTCTACCCTTCCGGCTGCTTCGCTTAGCTCTATGAGGTGTTGTTGGTAGTCCCCTGCTTTTTCTGATTTCCATTTTAGCATTTTTTCGTTTAACTTTGCCCCCTCTCTTACTTTATCTATCGTTTCTATGCATCTTGAAGGTATTTTAAATGCTACCGGTAAGTGGTCCGATTCAATTCTTTCTACAACTTTTATTCTTACAACTTGTATTATTACAACTTCAATTCTACCATTTTTTATATCTAAGCCATAGCCCTCACAGAACCTAATTAATTTTTTGCCTTCTGCATTCAGAATTTTGTCTTCCGAGTTTCTTATTGGCCCCTGTTCGACGCTCTGTAGTGCGCCTACTCTTGCATTTAAATCCTCTATTATCAATAAGTTATTTTCTTTTTCGCAGTAGTCGTCTAGCCAGTTTTTCAGTTTTTTCGTCATTTTATCTACTCCCTCATTCGCGTATACTACTACGATGTCGTATATCCCTTCATTGCTTGCTTTTATATTTTTTATTATTAACCCGTATTTCCACTAAATAATTTCTTTGTATTCTATTTCATTTTTTCTTGTACCCACCAAGACCCCCCCTTTTGCTCTCCCTTTTACGTTTTCCCCGATCGCGGCTTTAGCTTTCCAATTATAATTTTTATCAAGTTTACTTATAAGTGCCCTCTCTTTATTCTTTTCTACCCACGTTTCCTGCAGTAGTATTAAGTCATATTCTTTGAGGAAATCCTATACCTGTCTTATTTTTTGTGCCCCAGATTATATTCCATGAGATACCTTTAATCGTATCTTTCTCCACGAAACCCCTGTCCCTGTCAACAAAATACCCCCGCCGATTACTCTCCACCCTGCGATTTTGATCGGAATACCTATTTTTTCTTCTAACAAGGCCCTAACCTTTTCCCCTACCCCCCTACCAACTGTTCTTACCCCTCTAACCATAACATTATGTTTTCTTTCTAATCTTTCGCGCATTTCGAATTTCAGTTCTTCCTTACCCAGCCCCGGCTTCTGCTCCCAACAATTTTTTTCTTCTTCCATTAGCGCTGCATCTCTTTCTGCTTCGTTTGTTGTCTCCGCATTTTGGCCCGCTATCGTATTTATTTCGCCGTCAATTCCTTCCTGCTCTATTACGAATTGCTCTTGTTCGCTCTGTTTATCTTTCTTTTCGCCGTCAAAGTCGGCCCGTATTAGTCTCGCTTCTTTGAGAGCTTGTATCACCTTCCTTTTATCTTCCAACCTTTTATTTTGCTCGTTTTCTAGTTCGGCTTCTAAATTTTTAATAGTCTCTTCCATATTTATAAACAGCTCTCCATACTGTTCTAACACTTTTTTGAATTCTTCCTCTTTTCTTTTCGTATCCCTATCTAGTCCTTTTAATTTGTTAGACATTTTTTTCTCCATCTCTCTTATTTTTTGACTCATACTGTCCTCGAATATACGTAGAGCATACGAAGTTTTGTCCTCAGTCCCGTTGCACGCGCATTCATGTATAGCTACACCTTTCTTATAGCTTTCTTCCCCCACTCGGTTTTGCCTACCGGGCCAGTCTATATTCACATTAAAGCTATTGCCATCTTTCTCCTCCGTTTCAGTTGCGCTGCTTTCGTTTCTTTCATCCCCATTCTCATGACTCGCGCCGTTTGCTTCCTCTCTCTCTTTCACGTTCACACCCCTATTTATGTCTTTTTCTTCCGTTTGCGTTTCTGTCGGTTTTCCTTTTACCGGCTGAGGCGAATGCACGACTTTATGATTCCCAGAAAACGCGTCTTCTAAGTTTATTAAATTGTCCATCGAAAAGAATTTTATATTATAATTTTCAGCTTTCGCTGTTTCTTCCTATTTCGTATTTTTCGGCGGCCTTCCTCTTTTCTTTTTTATCAATATATCGTGTATATTGTTCTCAACTTTGCCCGCGCTTTGTTCACCATCACTTTTCGCAGATTCGTCCATGTTTCGAACCTCTTTCTGTCACTTCACTTTCTACTCACAATTTTTGCTTTCTATCTTTCACCCTTTTCGTAGATAATAATTTCTCGATGACTTCTCAACCTGCTTTCCCCGATTTTTGCACTTCCTTTTTATTTTCCAACTTCCTTGTCCTATTTTCTTTAGAAAAACCTACGAGCTATCGCGAGACCGTGCGCGCTCTTCCATCGTCCAAGATGGAGTCTTGTTTATTGATATATTATTCAGGTACAATTAAATTAATATCTATCTGTTTTGTTTCATAATAGTATATATAGTACATTAATAGTAAGCAAAAAATGTCATTATTTAATGAATTATTTTGTTATTCAAGCACAGTAAGAATGTAAAAAAAGTGTGTAAGATCTATTTTTCCAAGAGTGAAGTACAGATAAAAAAATTTTATTGTTATTGGTAATGCGTTTCTTTCTAAGCGTGGTTACGATTAGAAATTTCGTTGTCATCGTTCTTTTAAAGTAAAAATTTATAAATAAATATTAATGTTAGACAATTTTTTTATATTAAAATCACATTTAAATAAATATAAAAAAATTAATGAAACTCAAAGAGCTCTATCAAAAAGCATTCTGCCAAAGCACTTGGCAGCGTTTTTTTAAACGTTTCTTTTAAACTTTCTATAGTAATATTTGCCATAGCCAATTTTTAAAGAATTTCTTGTGAAACAATTTTTTTTTAATTCTCTTAATTCTACCATTGCATTACTAATTGTTTGGTTATCGAATACTTGTATTACTGAATCACGAAAGCTTTGTTTTAATTCAAATAGTATTTGCTCTTTACCAAGAGTCGTTACAATCTTCTTTAAAATTTTTACATCATACATAGCTTCATGAAATTCAGCCTTTAAGTCTGTACCTGTAATTTCACATGCTAAGGTTGATAATTTGTAAACACCTAAACCTTTTCGATCAGATAGTTCTCTTTTAAAAAATATCAAGGCATCAGCAAAGCCGTTGATACCTACAAAATTTTGCATCAAATTATTGTTTACAATACTATTAATGAGTCATGATTTATCAAAATAAGCTTTATGTGCAACAAGTAAACACGGCAATGCATGCATTTTCAAAAATTCTGAAAAAGATAACAATGCATCATTTAAATTCATTGCATCAACTTTAACATTTTTTAAAAATAATTGGCCTTCAACATTAAATAAATTATGAGCTTTGGAAGCATGACTAGAAATTTTTTGGGTTGGTAGAATATAAACCTTAAACTCATAATTGTTAGAAATAGCAGCTATCTGTAAAATGTCACAGCTCATTTCGAAACCGGAGGTTTCAAGATCAAAATTAATTAATTAACAATCATCGTTTTCTAAGTGAGATGAATTATTGAAATTCTCTATACAATTCAAATTATTGTTCATATTAATTCCGCAATTACCCGAATATGTAATATTCTCATATTTTTCTTTTCTTTTATGTGAATTTTCTCTCATGTTTACATAAAACGGCAGTAGTACTCTATAATCACATGACTCCGTTTTACTATAACATTTTGCCTTTGCCGCCTTACTTGCACTAATACTATTTAAACTAACCGACACATTGGCTGAGTGGTTCGGCGCGCGCCAGGCGATCTGCAAAGTTAAGCAGCATTGGCCGCGGTTAGTACTTGGATGGGTGACCGTTCCAAGAAACGCTGCGCGTCCAACCTGGACTTGCTTTGTGTGACGATCGCTTGGGCGTGCTGAGGGGCTATTCAAGTAACGATACATATGAATGTATCGCGACGATAGTTGTCGGCAAGAGAATAAAAAGTATGCGCGCGCATACGTACAGCGCGATACATACATATGTATCGTTACTTGAATAGCCCCTCTGGCCACATGACAATATGAGCGAGAGGTGTGGCACATATGGTGTAGGTATCCTGATACAAGGATGCCTAATACCGAATCTGCTATATACACCGACCCATTCTGGAGAGGGTTTTCCCAGGTTTTATCCCACTGGGTTTGCCTATGAGTTTTCCCCTCTCCACGGGCATTACCCCGGGCGAATGCGGAATGGGAGGGGTAAAAACAAAGAATTATAAATAAAGGTGTGGGGAATACGTTAAGATCCTAAAGATGAACGTGGAAGCCACCAAATTTTTTTTTTTACTAGGGTAGATGTGGGTATTACAGCGGAATCGACGTATGATGAATTTCAAACTCATAAATTAAAGCTTATAGATGAACTTATGACTTTTATTTTTAATAAAATATTTAAACATTGATTAACTAGAAAAAAATTAATTTAGCATTAATTATAGAGTTAAAATTAAGAAAAAACGAATTGAAAATAAAATATATTTGTGGCTATTGCTGCGGCCGTGTTTCTAATGCTGCCTGCCAGTTACTGTTGACACTTTTACATATTCCGTTCGAAAGGTTGAGGTTAGGTTAACCACGTGTTATAATAATAAAAGGATGCCACAGTAATTCATATTTGGTGATTTTAATGACGCATAATACTAAGGTGTAAAATTAAAATATTAAATATGTGCTAGGTGAAATTTCAAAAAAATATATAATAAGCAAAGATATATTTTATTTAATAATGATCTTATTTTAAATAAAAAAGAATAAAAACAGAAAATATTGTCAAATTTAGGATGCATACGTGATCGCGATTTTACGAAATCTATCAAGATTTTAGAACAGTTCAATTTCGAATAACCAATGTTAAATATTTTTAGACTTTTTTTGTGAGATATATTTTTTAAAATATTAAATAATACTTATAATATTTGATTATGCATTCAAATATTATTTATGGACTCGGAAAAAATTATTTTTACAAATTTTATATGAAAAAACAGTAACTAGCACCTCCGTAGCAATACCCACATCTACTGTAAGATTCTCTCAAGTTTTAAATTAAATTAAAGTCAATAAAATGATATTCTTAAATATAAATTAACTTAACGTATATGATTTAAACTCAGAGAGGCTTATGTATACCTTTATTCGTGTACAATCGAGCAAAGGAATTTATATTTGAGTAAAGCCTAGTAAACAAACCGCGTAGAGAAGAGAATTTATAACACGTTATATTCCATTATTATTTCGCGAGCATTTACGATGGCTTTAGTAGTCGCGAACAGAATATATTCACCGATAAAGGTACACACAATTCTCGATGAATTCGACACAAGAATGTTCATTTTACGCAACAAAAACTGAAACTAAGAAACATAGGGGTATCCCTGGTTCCTATCTCTCTTTTTTCGAGACTTTGAATTTATCTTTAATAATCGCTAGTGTCTATATACATTAAACTAACGTTGAGCATAAGATATACATTAATTAATAATCGAGAATATCTTTTCGTTTCACGATTTTTATTCCTCATTAAACACACGAAAATCAAATATATTTCACTAATTTATTCCCGATACAAGATAATTACTTTGAATTTTGGCCGTAGCCAGATGTGTTTGTATTAACGTTAAGGTTGTTTAATGCCAAGATTAAGACATCAAACGAACCTCTGTTAACTTTGATTTACGAGGAAAAGTATCGTTTCTTTCATTTATAGAAATAACGAAACTTATGTCCCTTTCGCGCCAATGTCGTTTAAAGAAAGAAAAAGATTTTTAATTAGTTTAAATGAGGAATACTCTCGATTTACGAGCAGATATATACAAAATAACGTGGTGAAGCCACTTACAAAATTAATTTATTATTTAACTCACACGGGCGCAACCACGTGTTTTAAATTTATAACTTATTAGATTTTAATTTATTATGTGTTGTTTCGTATTTAGTGTACTATTTGTATGTTTAGAGCTAATCCGTACGTATAGCCGATACGTCATGACCGACTACTTCGGGATTACTTGCTCGTGTTGGAAGGAAAAAAGGAAAAGGAAAAATATTGTTTGATATTCTAGTGCCTCTTACTGCCTTTTTAAATTTACTAATTTATTAAACGGCTCAATTTTAATAGACTTGCAAATATTTAAAGGATATTTCTCCTATACAAACATTTGCAAGTACACAATTAAATTTATCAATTATTTGATTTTAATCTTAAGATTTTATAAAAGCACTATTAATTCACTATTTCGCGAACAATTAGGTACTTATTTTAAAATGGAATAAACGGGTATGTAGACCAAACATGCGTCGATCTACTTCGCCGTATTTTTACTCCATTTTAAAAGAATGCAATTACCAACTCGGATTTTGGTTTTAAAACTTTATTTAATCGAAGGCAGGCAGAAGAGTGATTCTTCTGTACATATCTCTTGTTCTCGTAGGCTCGCATTCGAGCCGCCGTTGCTCGATTCGCCGCTCTTACGCTAGAGTAGGGATATTACATGTATCATTAACGTACAGCGCGTTGGTAATAGTAGGGCGTATGGGGGTATCTGCGCGCACGTGAAAGCGCGTTCGGTTCTCGTTCGAGAACCGATTAAAGCAATGCGTCACACTACCCTATTTAAGCTTTCATTGGCTTGGCTTGATGCTACAATACTGAATTTATTGGCGTTATTAGCGTATTTAAGAAATACTTTTTTTAATTCATAATACAAAGATTCATTTGATATTGTGATTGTTTGTTTTGAACCATGATTATTATGTTTGCACCACTGACCACAATTTTCATGCCGATTATATACATGATCAGGTATGTTTTATCGGCAGTCTGCCTTCCTTACAAACATGTACATTGGAAGGCGAGTAACTGCAACTACTGAAATATGTGGCACGCACAAACATATACTACATGGCACTTAGGCGCTTCCGTCGCATTCACACTTTGGATCGCTTACAAAATTAACTTTTGCTGAAGAATACGTACGAATAACAATAATATGTACCACAATTTTCTCATACTTACAAAAACGTAACATAAACTTGTAACTTTGTAATACATTTTTTTTTATTAAAAAAAAGAGAAAAAAGAATAATATATAAAAGATATTGTCCTCTATAATGATTAACCTTTTTCTATGGAGATGTCGAGGGAGCCCAGACCGGTACCCGTTTAACACATTACATCAGGCTAGACTGTCAGACCCACCATACCGAAAACTTTGACTACCGATGGATGGTCAACCACTTTTGTGACCAACAATCAACCGATACCCAATGAGGTCGGATTTTTTAAGAGTCGCGATATAAATGGCACATACACTAATTTTCTTTCGAAAAAAAGTTAGAGGTACCTGGCCAGGATTCGAACCCATGCCCTCCGCGTTGAAGGCAAGAGCTCTATCCATTACGCCATCGCGGTCTCTAACTTTGTAACACATTGTAAACAATATTGTAGTAGCAAAATAATTTTTTCATGGAAGTTAAAATTGCTTTAAATAAAAAAAAATATATTATACATTAAAATTGAATTCTTTTTCTCACAAATAGTTCAGAAATGATAGTCTTGGCAGATATAAAAACAGAAATAATAGTTAATTATTTTCTGGTAAATTGAGCAAATATCTTCTGGTAAATTGAGCCAATATCTTCTGGTAAATTGAGTTGTACTCCCTTTTAATCTTTTAAATTAATTTGGGGCTATTGAATCTAAATTGAGTATTTTATTGGTCAAAAAGTTATTATATAAAAATTTTGAAACAAATTAATTCTATGAATGTATCACCTCAAATTAGAATTTGATTTTAAATGTTGATTTTATTTTGTAAAGGAACTCTGTATTATATTTACATTGTTCGGGTACTAAGATGCATACTATGACAAATTTAAGTTTTGACTCAAACTAAATTTTGTTATATTTTTTTAGGCTATTGAAAACAAACATATAATTCACTCTCAAAGAAATGAGAGAAGAAATTTATAAGCAAATCTATTGTGTAAACAGTCATGTATCACTAAAGACTAGAATTTAATTCTATGTATTTACTTTTTTTATCCAGAAATTCTATTTCTTATTTAGTTACATTTAAATTTTTCAAGATATAACCAAGCAAACCTTTAATCCAAATCTTCATTACATAAAGAGTCTGTTGTGTGAATGCGCCTTTAGCGACACCTACTGACAAAAAACATAGCTCAAGTGACTGGACAACCAGTCGCGGCCGGCTAGCCAAGAGTTAAGCACGCACACATACTCATCCTCGGCTGTAAACTTATATCCTTGTCGTTGCCTTATTCTTGCATCCTTTCCCCGTACATACAATACATGGTGCTAAGTGTGGTGTTTTTCGAAAAGACGACCTGAAGCAAAATGGGTGACGACAATAAAGTTAAAATTAACGCTGCTATTCAGCCACCGAACGAATTCGATTTTACCAAGCCCGAACTATGGAAGACTTGGATAAAACGATTTGAAAGATATATATCAGTATCTAATTCGTCAAATAAATATGACGAAGAAAGAATTAACTTGCTTTGTTATGTGATGGGTGAAAAATCCGAAGAGATTCTTTCCCAAATCTTGCCAAATCTAACCGAATCGACAACGTACGTGACAGTAAAGAAAAAATTCGATGATTATTTTATACCTAAAAAAAATATAGTCTTTGAAAGATTTAAATTCAATTCGCGTGTGCAAAACGTTGGTGAAAGTGTTGATGCGTTCATAACGTCTCTTTATACGTTAGCAGAGTCATGCGAATTTGGTACGCTGAAAGACGATCTAATACGCGACCGCATCGTCATTGGGGTTCGTGATACTCGAACATCAGAACGCTTACAGTCAACAGCAGATTTAACAATAAACAAAGCAATAGACATGGTCCGCCTAGCCGAAGTGCAAACAAAAGAAGGTAAAAAATTACGCGAAGACTTTGGTGATCAATTAGAAATAAATAAAATATCTGAAAATAAGAGAAAAAGCTTCTCAAATAACTCTGGAGGAACAAAAAACATGCATGAAGGAAGTGAATTTTGTGGCAGATACGGCCTACCGAGGCACACAAATTCTCAGAAGTGCCCAGCACATAACGCGAGATGCAGAGAATGCGGAAAGTTAGGACATTGGGCTAACGCTTGTAAATATAAAGCAAGCAAGATTAATCGCGTTCAAGCAAACGTCGAGGAAGAGGAATGAGAAGAACCGATTTTTCTTGGGAACGTAAACATCGATAATGACGACAACGACTTGTGTTGACAGCCTATGTAAGTGAATTGTGTAGAGACGTTCCGTTTATAGTCGATTCGGGCGCTGACGTTACTTGTATACCTCCGGGGATTATATGGGAACATTTAAAAAATAAAATAAAAAATAGTCTAAGAGTGGTTGTTAGGCCAGACAGACGTAAACTGTCGATAATAGGATATATAGAGTCTAAAATCGAATGGCAAAATGAAAAAACTGAAACACGTCTATACGTAATAGAGAATTTAGGAAATTGTTTATTAGGTAAACCAGAAATACGAAAGTTTGAATTAATAAAAAAAATCTGTAATGCAAACGTGATCTCAAATCTGAACGTCGAAGAGTATGCAGAAAAATTTTCTAATGTTTTTCGTGGTATCGGACAGTTTAAAAGACCATTAAAGATACAAATGAAAGAGAACTCTAAACCTTTCTTTCAGTCAGTTCCAAGAAGCGTGGCTTTACCGTTACTTGATAAAGTTAAATCCGAGTTAGATCGTTTGAAACATAAAGGAATTATCGTTCCAGTCGACTTCCCAACGGATTGGTGTAGTCCGATGGTATTAGTGCCAAAAAAAGATAATACGTGCATACGAATATGTGGCGATTACACAAAAGTATGAAATAAGAATGAAAGTATAAAACGCAGTAATTTTCCATTAAAAAAAATCGACGTTAGTTTAGCAAGTCTAAAAGACAGAAAATACTTTTCGAAGTTGGATGCGGAAGCAGGGTTTTATCAAATAAAACTAACTACTGAAAGTTAAAAATTAACAACTATAATCACGCCATTTGGTCGATTTATGTTTACCCGCCTGCCGTTCGGAATAAATTGCGCACCAGACTATTTTTCACAATGGTTTTCAGAAATATTTTTTGACCTAAAAAATGTACTCGTCCACGTAGATGACGTTTTGGTGCATAGTAGTACTATCGCAGAACACTTAAAAATATTGAATATAATTTTTAATAGACTAGAAAAAGCAGGATTAACTTTGAATAGAAAAAAATGTATTTTATGCGTAAAAAAATTGAAATTTTAGGACATATTATAACAGAACAAGGGGTGAGAATCAACCCAAAACATATTTCAGCTATTGTGGAATATCCACCACCAAAAGATAAATTGTCTTTGATGCAATTTCTGGGCGTAGTCAATTACGTTGGTAAATTTATTCCAAAAAAATCTGACGTGTTGGAACCTTTGAATTCTCTGCTGAAAAATGCATCTCACTTTACGTGGACAGATACTCAAGATTGTGCGTTCAACAATATTAAAACCTTATCACTCGAACGTCCGTTTTGGCATATTTTGATTTCGAAAAAACAATCATAGTTCAAGCAGACGCATCAAGTTACGGGTTCGGCGCGGCCTTGATGCAAGAAGACAATATAGACAACCGCGAGATCGTTGCGTACGCGTCAAGAACTCTTTCCGATTCCGAAAAAAAGTTTAGTCAAATCGAAAAGGAAGCTCTTGCTCTAGCATGGGCATGTGAACATTTTAAAGATTTTATCGTTGGGATTAGTATTTGGTTACAAACTGATCACAAACCGTTACTTCAAATCTTCAAAACAAAACAAATTGACGAACTCACCCCTAGGTTACAAAGAATTCGTATGCGTCTAATGAGGTATACTTATCAAATCGAGTACGTACCAGGTAAACAGCTGATCTTAGCTGATTGTTTGTCAAGACACCCAATTAATCATGATAATATTATTAAAGATGAATTTCCGGAAGAAATTGAAACTTATGTTAGGCTCGTGATAAATAGTTTACCAGCATCAAAAACAATGCTTGATAAAATTAAGTATGAACAAAAAAATGATATTATTTGTAAAACATTGATTAGTTACTGTATAAACGGATGGCCATCGAAAAATAACCTAAGAGAAGAATTATTTCCGTATTTCCCGTTTAAAAATAATATTTCTTATGTCGATAAATTTTTATTGTATAATTCTAGACTTGTGATTCCGCCAACGCTTCTATTGGAAATTTTAACTAAATTACATCATGGTCATTTGGGCGTAAATAAATGCAGAGCCCAAGCTAACCAATCAGTCTGGTGGATTGGGCTAAGTTCTCAGATAAAAAACATGGTCGAGTTTTGTCCAAAATGCATTGAGCATAGAACAAATCCAAAAGAACCTTTTATCAAAGAAGATTTCCCCAGTAGACCTTGGCAGAAATTAGGTATGGATTTATTTAAATGCGAGAAATGGTATTTAATCATAATAGATTACTATAGTCGCTATATTGAAATTTATCCATTAAATGCGCTAACCCAAAAAGAAGTAATCTCAAAATGTCAAGAATCATTCGCTCACTTCGGAATTCCAGATGTTGTCCGTTCCAACTGCGGTAAACAATTTGAAGCTGAATTTAGAGAGTTCGCACAAGCGCATGATTTTATTTCGGAAAATAGTTCGCCAAAGTATCAACAAAGCAACGGCGCAGCCGAAGCAGCTGTTAAAATAGCGAAAAATATTATCAAAAAATGTGACGACATATATGAAGGTCTGTTGGCTTATAGAACAACGCCACTAGAAAACGGGTATAGCCCAGCAGAGCTCTTATTTAATAGAAAGGTGCGTTCCTCTATACTAATTATACCGAAAGCGTTGGGAACTTTTAAGAACCGTGATGAAATAGCTGGATATGAAGAGCAACGTAAAAACGTACAAGCAAAGTGCTATGATACTAGACATCGCTCACGTAAGTTATCAGAGTTAAAACCTAACGAAAAAGTATGGATTATCGATTTACGCGTTTATGCTAAAGTTGTAAAGCGCCTTGAATCCCCGAGATCGTACTTATTGGTTACAGAAAAAGGCACTAAAGTAAAAAGAAACAGATGGTCGCTAGTACCAGCGCCTTACAAACTAGAAGCAGACGAAGCTACAAGTAATAACTTTTTGCTTGAAATAGAACCCGATGCAGACCAAAATATAGTAAATCAAGATGAAGAGGTACAAATTGACTGTAACGAACAAGTCTATAACAATACTAATCAAGAGCGTCAAACAAATCTACATAGACCAAAAAAAAATTGCGGACCCCCTGCCTTTTACGGCAATATTGTAACTCATTAACAAATATTGTATTTCTTAATATTGTTTTATGCTTTATCCTTTTCTTTACCTGTATACTTTGTTCTTAAATAATAAAAAAAGAGAGATGTTGTGTGAATGCGCCCTTAGCGACACCTACTGACAAAGAGACATAGCTCAAGAGACTGGACAACCAGTCGCGGCCGGCTAGCCAAGAGTTAAGCACGCACGCATACTCATCCTCGACTGTAAACTTACATCCTTGTCGTTACCTTATTCTTGCATCCTTTCCCCGTACATACAATACAGAGTCCTATGGAAACACTTTGAACAGTCATATTTCGGAAAAATTTAATGTAATTTAATAAGTACAATTCCAAAAAAAATTCAGAATAAAGTTATTTGCTTAGAATGTATGAGGATAAAAAGAATTAACTACAATATTATTCATTTACATAATGAAATTTATTAAGTTTTTATAATTTACAATAAAATATTACAATTTGCTTGTGGAAAAAATACAAACTTTTTCGTTAGAATAATTCTAATTTTGAATTATCTCTAATTTACATAGTTATCAATATCAATTT
Source organism: Anastatus disparis (assembly GCA_017163975.1). NCBI lineage: Eukaryota > Metazoa > Arthropoda > Insecta > Hymenoptera > Eupelmidae > Anastatus > Anastatus disparis. The sequence goes on from JAFFSR010000313.1 coordinate 406,779, forward strand.
TATGATTTTAAAGATAAAATGCAATAATTTTTTTATCATTTATAAAAATCAATTTTTAATAAGAACAAAATTTTGTTAATACATTGATAATATACACTTTTGTAATTTACTTTTCAAAGTGCGATTTTATCTTTAAATAGTGAATCGTTTCGAAAATAATTCAAATACAAAAATAAGGAAAGATAGTATATATACAATTATGAGTAAATAGAAAAATAGAAAATTAAAATCTTGTTCGTCACTGGAAAGACGAAAAGTTGATGAAATTAAATTCTTATTGTCGAACTGATATAAACGTCGAATTGCAGATATATTATAAAAATCACGTAATATTAAATATTCATTATGCCATTTTTCTTGAAAACCTGATTCTATGAATCGACGAAATAACTTTTCAAACTGTAAGCTATACGGTGAATATTTTGAGAATAATGTACACGTCCAGAAATTATTTAATTTTTCTTTTATCAGACTCATTCTCCATTCAATACTAGAATCAGATTGAGAATATAATACGTAATACATTATAGAAAATTGAATACTATCTATATAACTCATATTTATTTCATCGAATTGCAGTCCTGCTAATTCATCATTTGAATCTACAACAGTAGTAGTAACGCTATCGACTATTTCCTTTTTTAGGTAACTTATCATTGATTTTGTTTGTTTAGTCATATTAAAATGAAGGCCCGATTCAATTACATCCGTAAAAGTTTCTAATTTCTTAAACTTTAATTGATACAAATTAACACTCACTAAATAATCCAGTAAATGAGTTGACAAAAATACAGAAATATATGTTAAAAGAATATATATTTTCGCCATATCCTGCCCGAAACTACGACTTTCGTCCCGGCGCCAAAAAACAAAAGTCATAGTTTCGGCCCGGGTATGGCGAAAAATAGTATACACTCCACGGGAGGTAAAATGGCGAGCCCATAGCACATATTTGCCTCCCTCGCCTTCGGCTCGAGGTGGCAATTATATGTGCTATGGACTCGCCAGTACTTTACCTCCCTTGGTGTGTAATATACTATATTTTATTTCTCAAATTTTTAGGTTGGTCAGGTATTGAAATTCCAAATAACATCATTGAAATATTAAAAGTTGATAAAAATTCATTTGTGTATTGTAAAGAATATATTAGAATACGAGCAATTATAATAAAACTAATAATAGTAATCGTAACGATTGAAAAGTTGTAAGGAAATTCTGAATCGTAATAACCATAGTGTTTAATTAACAAATGAAAATTTGGGTCATGATAATTAAAAAATACGGTATATTTACTGAACGCTGTCTCATATACTGAAATAAACCGATTATCCATCTTCACAAATATTGGATCAATTATTGGATGAATTGCATAATCTGGTTTAAAAACATTAAAGGTGAAATTTAAATATTCAGCAACAATTTTAAAACGAAGATAATGTGGTCCAAATAAACCGTGCCAAAAATTATCATTAGAGAAATTTGGTTTTATTCTCAAATAATGAGAAAGTTCAAATGATGCTTTTAATGTATATCCATTCAAATTTCTTAATTTATCAGTAAATAATTCAAGATTTTCATGTGTTATATAATTATTAAAGAATGGATTGTATTCGTGTATTAAAATATTATGAAAGTTCTTAGAATATTTATTTAATTGGCCGGTTAGTCTTAGCTCATCAATTATTTCTATTATTGTAACATCCAAAAAACTTTTAGACCACAACTGTTCGAAAAGATTTTTAAAATCATAAGAACGATTTTCGTTGATAATAAATATTAAACAACGAGGCCTTGGGCCATACCAAAAATAATTTATATTCAAGGAATAGAAATAGTCGTGAATTTGTTCCTCAATTTTGGTGAAATTAGAAGCATCAATGAACATAATATTTAAAGCTTTAGGATTTAATTTCAACACTAATGTATTTCTTATATCATTAACAGTTTCAGCTTGAAGCGAATTTTGTAATTTATTCAAATCAATAACAGAAGATTGGAATTTATTTACCATTTCTTGAACGATTGCATGGTAAATGGGTGAAAAAAATTTTGATCTTGGTAACATTAGAGTGACTCGTATTATTCCCATATCTTCTTCCATATATGTACTTATTTGTTTAATCCAATGGATTTGATCAAAAGAAGTAATTTTACTGACACTTACATAAAGGCACAATAATTTCAAAATGGCAGCTAGCATTTTCAATTTCGTGATGTATACCGTTTCGATTTTTTAATATTAATTATATCTTAGTTACTGATTTATTTTTATGGTAAAATGATTAAATGTAAACTTTTATGTTTTAATCCAGTGAATATATTTTTGACGTGCTCACTAAAACTTGACTAACATCAAGACTAGATGAATTATTTTTAAAAAATTCAAGTTAACGTTTACTTGCTAGAAGTATATTTTTTTCAGTGCAATAACTGTTTCATAATAAATGAATACTATCCCATTACTTATTCTTAAAATAAATAGAAATTTTCAAACAATGTAAGCTCATTGAAAAATTAATTTAACAATTCAATTGATTTATCATTCTTAAAGGTCTTAGAAAAATGTTAATCAATAAAAGGCTCAATTTAAAAAAAAAATTTATGTATATATTATCAATTTTTATATGTAATGTAAGAAATACGGAAAGTTTTTAATGTTGCTATTCACATCAAGTAAGTTTTGATGTCTTGTTAAAATCAATTGACCACGCGAAATATTTAAATAGACAATTTTCTCATGTAAAAAAAATCTATGGGTACCGAAATCTTTTGCTGCTACTGATACATTCGCCATGTATGACAAATCTATAAATGTATTATATTTTTTCGTATCTTAAATAAAATATTTTAGCATTCATGCAACATTTAAATTTTTCTCTAAAATATTTTAAAATTTAGAAAAAGCTTATCTTATGTATCTAGCCCATTACGTAAAAAATAAATATCATAGTGTTACGCAAGCTCTACTTACTTTTACTCGATTTAATTCAAAAGTATACCCACTAATTTTTCTCTTGCGTATAGCCTATTTTTGTAAAAAAAATTTATTAGTTTAAAATATTAGCTTTGGATTTCTAGATAGTAAAATTCTCGTATTTATCCATCAAAACTTATGCTTCTGGCCATTATCATGGTTCTAATATAATTATTGAATGTTGAACCTAATACATCTGTAACTTTATAACGATGGATTTTTTTTCAATAGAAAAGTTCTTAGTTTCTAGCAAGTGATGTAGAATACTGATTTTTTAAAAATATGTACAAAAGTACAAACTATTTAGGATACATACAACCTTCGAGAAATAAAAATACGAGGATGGTAAAATTTGATATGCCATAATATATGAGTCTAAAATGACATAGTTAAATTGTTGGTTACCTTCAAGAAAATAAATAATAAATTTATTTAATTCTTCATTACCTAAAGAGTTATAGAAACGCTTTAATTAGTCATATTTCGGAAAAATTAAATGTAATTAAATAATTATAATTTCACTATAATTGCCGCTGCCAACAATTCGTAGAAAATGTTTTTGAAAGGAGATGAAACTATTGACCCTGACTGTTCAAGTTTGAACTCTTTTTATTATTTGAAAAAATCCATGTAACATTTCGCCTATTTATTGGAAAATATGCATCTTTTTAGCTTTCAGCAAACTATTCAAGGCTTCCGTTTTGAAAAATTCAGCTTTAAAATAAGGGGTAACAAAAACTAATGTTTCATTCCTCATTTTGAAGCTAAATAAGTACCCTTTCAAACCTCGTTGGTTTTTTAAGCTACGGTAACTGGATCTAAGTCTACAGCAAATTGAAAAAAGTCAAATTTTTTTCTTTTTTTAACTCTTATAAAGGACTTGAATTTAAGTTTTTTAAAGTCCACAATAGCATTTTTGAAAGCCTCCTACCTGCTCTTTCGAACGCCGTTGGATTTTTTGAGCTAAGATTTTTTGCTGCTGTTTAATAAAACTTTTTAGCTCTAACAATTTTTTCTTTGGATGCGCAAAAGCATGTGGAAGGCAGTGTATTCTATCGAATAAGCAACGAGCCATAAAGATTCCGGCTAAGGCCGATTTGAAAAGCTTCTTGGGGATACACAGAAATATTATGATTTCAATAAGTTTAGTAAGATTCACTGAATCATTATGGGTTAATATAATCTAACTAAGGTAAGTGTCCTAGTCTCTGGATACCTTAAGAATGATACCACCCTGGTACGGGTAAACCCGTGTCCAGTTATTGAGGCGGTGCCATTCTTAAGGTATCCAAGGACTACTACACTTACTTTATATTAAATTAACTAGAATATAAAAACATTGAATTTAAAAGTTTTTTTTTTAATAAATTACATATTTTTAAAAACATTTACTATAATATTATAAATTTTTGTTAAAGTATTTACTTGTTACGTCAAATACTGAGAACAATAGAAAGTTGAATATAAAAGAATAATTATAGATTATTGAATTAAAAATTAAAAATTCTAGTTCATCTATTTTATTCAATTCATATTTAATATCATGTTATATCAAGCGATGCAATTACGCATCTCGACGACAAATTAAAACTCTAACTAGTGCATGACCCTTTTATACTTTGAAGTAAGACATCGAAAAGTTTTAGGATATATATTTTTGTTTTACCTGATTTGTATAAAAATACACTAAAAAATGTTGAACATTATTCTATCATTTAGAAAATATGATTTCTTTATTTGAGTGAGGAGGTCACGTATTTCTGTCCTTTTCTAATCAAAGAAATGATTTTTTCACAAAAACTAATAACTTTATCAAAAAATAAAAAGAAAGCCGCATCTTGTATCAAAAAAAGCAATATTTTCTTTGATAAGAAAAAATTAATTTTATTGCTTCGTTCTCAAGAAAACCTTGAAAAACCAAATTGTCCACCCTAACCTCTATTATTTAAGTTTTTCAAGATTTTCTTGAAAACGAAGCAATAAAATTAATTCTTTCTTATCAGAGAAAATATTGCTTTTTTTGATACAAGATGCGGCTTTCTCTTCATTTTTTGCTAAAGTTATTAGTTTTTGTAAAAAAATAATTTCTTTGATTAGAAAAGGACAGAGATACGTGACCTCCTGTTAATTTGGGAAAATGGCATTTGAAAGTTCAATTTATCATATTTTTATTTTTATCTAATATTCTCATTCATTGATAGAAATTTGGAACTTTTGAATGCTGTTCGAACTTTAATTTAAATTTATCAACCATTACATTTATATATATGCTTTTAATGTTAATTCGAACATTTAAAAAAATGACAACATTACAAATGCATTTCGCGCATAGCTTATTAATATTAGATTTTCAAACTTAAATAAACATGAAATCCATTTCATAAGTTAATTTTGAAGATATAAAAATGATACTTGTAAAATTTGATTTTTACTCAATGAGAAAAATTCCTTTTTCAGGCTGATGTCAATGTGATAGCTGTCGATTGGAGTGATGGCAGCAATACATATAATTATTACAAGGCTGTTTTTAATACACAAACCACAGGAAATCAAATAGCAACGTAATTATAAATTATTTAGGAATTTTTATGCTAATTTTACTTATAGTATTGTATGTTTTACGTGGAAAAATTATTAGTACAGACCACAATTTAAAAAATCAATGTATCTAAGAATCATACTTTCAATATTATCATAATACGAACTTCTTATCATTTTTATTAATTATAGAGTTGATTGTAATAATTTGATGGAAAATAGTTTTTGAAATTATTAGTTTTATTTTGAACATTTATAAAAACAAAGTTAAAAATCATTAAAATTCTTCATTTTAGATTAATTGGACAGATTGCAAATTATACCATGGAAAAAAATGATCCTGACATAGAACATTGGGGTCACATTCATTGCATTGGACATAGTTTAGGTGCTCACATTTGTGGATATGCAGGTAACGAAATAAAAAGACGTAATAACGACTGGAAAATTAGTCGAATTACCGGACTGGATCCAGCTCAGCCATGTTTTCAAACAGTGGATTTATCATTAAAATTAGACATGAATGATGCACCCTTCGTCGATATCATTCACACAAATGGTCGATTAATGAGTGACGTCGGGCTAGGATTACCACAGCCTATAGGTATCTATTCTATCGGATTAAGAAAATAATTAAATATATAAGTGACAAAATCTATCAATTCTCTTCTATACGCTACTTTATTTCTTCATATTTATTTATATATAATTATATAATATAACCATGTTAATCTTCTTATTATAGGCCATGTTGATTTCTATCCAAATGGAGGAAAACAACAGCCTGGTTGTGTACATTCTGATTTTAAAATTGCTAATCTTCCAACTAAAGGTACGTATTTAAAAAAAGTTTCTGTTATAGAAAATGAAAGTCATATTATCCATCATATTAAATAACTTTATTATTATTATGAGTTATACAACAATTCTTAGCTTTTTTTATAGAAAACATTTTATAATTTTAACAAGATGAAATATTTAATTCTATACAAAACGTTTTCCTTTATTATTCATGATTTTTCTTCACCAAATTAGTACTTAGATAAATTTTAGTTCAGAAAAGTTCATTCAGTTTAAAACAATTGTTTCACAATTGTTTTAAAGTTTTTTATTTACCGAAAAATATTTAACCCTTTCAGAACGGAATTATTATTTCATCATGAAAAGTTCTGATAACCATTTAGCGATGATAAGTGTTCATTTATTAAGCAATTTTTGCGATAAAAAAATTTTTTTTTTTTTTTTTCTTTTCAAGTTTTCTCAGTTTCTATCAAAGATATAATAACTTAGGCCCTCAGTTTGAGATCGGAAATGGTCCACTTCAATCTAATACACATATTTTTTTTACAAAATTTGAAGCCACTTTTGCACAATTTCAAAAAAACCAAAAAATGTCAATGTACATTGTAATGTACATTGGTTCTGAAAGGGTTAATTATTCAAAATTTATTTTATTATATCATCAAATGAAAAAGTAAAACTATATTCGACCATTCTTCAGATTATAATGAAAATTTGTTCAATATATTTTTAATAGATCAAGGAATGGTAAAAAAAATAATCATGTAACGCCCTTTACAAAATTTCTTAAATGTAGAAAAATATTAAATAGATTTTGAAACTGCAATACATATTTATAATTTTAGAAATTCATCAAGCAGTGTGTAACCATGGTCGATCTTATTTGTACTTTACTGAATCGATAACTAACTCAGTTTCTAATAATTGTACCTTTTGGGCACATCCTTGGGATCGGACATATCGACATATTCAGCAAATATTAAAACTTACTTGTCAGGAACAAATATGTACAGAAATGGGATATAATAGCATCAAGTATAAATATAGGGGTACATTTTTTGCTTTGACTGCTGATAGTGAACCGTATTGTCGTCCACGAGGTGAATTAAAAATTTTTAGACTATATTACCGTGAAGGACGTAATTTCTGATCACCTAAGAGGTATTTCTGATCACATATTTACTTGTAAAAAAGTAAAAATATATTTCTTTTATACACAAACGAAGCATTTCTTAAGCTCAATCTATTTTTCCTCATAAATTAAAAAAAGGTTTTTCCTACTAAAATCTTAAAGATTATAATTTATAAAAAATAATGATCAGAAATTACGCCCTGATCAGGAACTACGTCCTTTACGGTATAACAAATAAATAAAAGTATATTAATATTTGCATATTAAATGTGTATTTTTAGACTCTTATTGGGACCAGAAAGAAGTCGAAAATATTTTAAAAGATGACTATAAAGAGACATTAAAGGATTAATTTGAATACAAAATTTTAGGCAAGACAGATATTTATTAATTGATATAAAAACTTTGTTATATTATTACTATTGAAAATATTTAAAAAAAAACATTATTAAATTGTATTAATTTATAACTTACTCCTAATAAAAATTTATAAATTAAATACAAATTATCCCTGGAAGAAAATTGACCATATTGTAGGCATAATTGCTGGTCAACAAATGTTAAAATGGCACTTATCTAGAAATTCTAGAAATGATTTTTAAAAAATTTCTAGATAAGTGTCATTTTAACATGCGTTGACCGACAATTATGCTTAAGATATGGTCAATTTTCTTCCAGGGGTGTATATTATTATAAATAAAATTATACTACCCTGGTAGAAAATTCAGGATAAAAACCCTAGTAGAAAATTAAACATACTTTCTGCTCTCTTCACTAACTAGTGCCCAGATATTTTAACTTAATTTGCGCAGATATTTCACCATGATATGTCAAAGTTCACCGGTTCATGCCCAGAATCTGTTAAATGATATTAAATAGATTTATAACCTCAAACTTACAAGTTTGAAAATTATTTAGACTCCGTGAATTTAATTATGAGGATTTGTTTAGAAATTTTCTCAATAATCTTATTAAATTAATTATATAACTACCCTGGTAGAAATTTACTTTAGATCTGTCTAGTTTTGTATGTTAAATAATCGAGGCCTCGATAAAACTAGAAAAATTTTCTACCAGGGTAATAACGTCTTTTAAAATGTATACCATGATATATTAAAGTATCAAAATTAAGATAAAGCTTAGAAAAAAATCAAATTTAAATGCCATGATAATTTTTTTAATTATAATATTAATTAATCAAACTTTTTTTTACCTTAAATATATATTAAATACAAGACTTCTGTCAATGAATAATTTCAAAAAATCTCATCTTATGATTGAAATCTTCCTTTATGCGAACACTTGATTTTGGAATCGAAGACTTGATTTTTTCTATTTTAATGATTATTGCAAACTTTTTCTGTCAATTTTCAACAGATTGACTTCAAAATTTGTAGAGATCTTCAATTTATATATCTCTACAAAATAACTGTTTTAGTTCTTTTTAAAAAAAAGTAATTTAAAAGTGTGGTTCAGAAAAAGTTGAAAATATTAGAAAAAATAGATATTTTTGTGAATTTAATGTATATAATTCAGTTCAACATTTACTTTAATTTACCTTATCAAAATTTCAGCAATGTTATTTTGTAAACATATATAAATACAAAATTACTGGAAATTTTGAGGTTAACGGCAGGCCGGTGTAGAACCTGATACCGACCGAGTAACAATTGAGTTGTTTGTTATTTACTCAAGTATTAAACGGTGTTTCTTCAAAATAAAGGTTGATCGCAATAGATATTATTATTATGAATATCTATGCACAAGAAAAACAAAATCTACCGATTTGTTTTTAAGAAAAGTAAGGAACGCCGAAGTAAAAGATTATGTTTATAATATTTTCGCGTTCCTTACTTTTCTGAAAAACAAAGCAATAGATTTTTTTTTTCTTGTGCATAAATATTTGTAATAATAATATCTATTGCGCTTAACCTTCAATTTGCAGATACACCGATTAATACTTGAGTAAATAACAAAAATGCCGATTAGACAAGGACAGCGAATCCGGCCTGCTCTTAATTTGATGAAAATTGGCTGAGAAAGCTTGCGACAACTATCAAAATAGAAAAAATTAAGTTTTCCATTAATCAAAAAGATTTTAAGCACCAGATTTCAGAGCATGTTTAACTAAAAAAAGAATTTATTCAAGTTACTCAATAAATATTTGTTCTATTTTTCTTTATTATAAAGTTTAAGTATATGTAACGTTGGGCTACAATTCAACATTAATTTTTTATTACTATTTTCTTTTAAAAATTTTTGTTCTGATTTTCTTTCGCATAAATGAATTTCGAACAAAACTAAATAATCGCTTACCCATAAATAGAAAAGAAAATATTGTACCTTTTAAATAAAATAAAAGTAAAATACTTCAGCCGTGCAAACAACCATTGATATTCTAATCTTAGGTACCTGAAAATATTATGTAGGACTTCACACGTACATGCGTAAATATTAAAATTTACCTGAAAAATTTTACCGTTACTCAAATTAGAACACCCAGACGAAAATTCATTAAGTTAGGCGCCAAGAACAAAATACCGTTAATTACCTAAGAAACTTATAATATTCTTTTTGTAAATTAATAAAGTTTTGTAAATAATAATTTATCCAAAATGACTTTTATCAACACACAAATTTTATTATAAATAAATAATTTTTTTCTTTACTATAAATAAAATATTTAAAAATTAATGAACATCAAAAAAACGTTATAACAACATTAATGAATAAATAAATATAAAAAGAAAAAATGTTATTATAAAACAACACAAAAAAAATGAACATCATCCCTAAAAAATTTTAGAACAAACATCTCTTTGTGTTTCAAAAATATATGATTTCTTTTCGTTTTAAATAAAACAGATATATGTAAATATATGAAATTATTCGTATCAGAAAATAATTAATTTTTTTTATGTAAAATTTTTATAAATTTGTATTCTTTTTTTTTTCTTAAAAACCCATAAGTATATATATATATATATATACATATAACAGTTTTAAATGCTATTTATAAACAATGTTTAATAATAAAAAAATGCGTATGAAACAATAACCTTAATGTATCAAGCCTACACCACGTTTGAAATCAGAGTATTGCGTCACTTTTCTTTTAAATTTGTCTTATTAAGTAAATCTTAGAAATTAATTATTAAACTTTATTTCATCAAAAGCGTTAAGCAAAAAAAAACAAAAAAACAAAAATAATAAAAACAAAAAAAAAAATTAAATTAATCATAATTTTTATACCTTATAGTACGTTAAGCGTCTCTTTTTATTACTAAGCGTCGTTTTTTTTGCTTTGTGTAAAGCGTTACCTTTATTCTTCTTTATTTCTTTAGCATTTATTTCTCTTATTTTAATGTAAACTTTAGTTTTAAGTATTAAAAGTTTAGTAATATTAATATTAATTTTTCTTCTTTTATTAAAATCTTTTTTATTGTCAAATTTACTTTAGCGTCCTTTTTTGAACGTAATTCTTTTTTTCAATTTTTGCGTTATGTATATCTCTAATAAGTCAATATTAATTGATAATGTTTATTCAATTAATATCTATATCATATTATTCTTTTATTTTTACTTTTTACATATAAACAAATAATTTAATTTATTAATTAATTAGATTTATTTAAACTAGTTTATTTTATTATAGATATTACTTGAAAAAAACATTATAAATTAAATCCTAGTTTCTAGTTTTATCTTTTTATATGTGTAATTTCTTATATTTTTAATAACAATTAGATTTAAGAACAATATATGTAACCTATTTTCAAAAGAGAGAGAAAAGTAAAGAAGAGAGAGAGAAAGAAGAAAATCGACACTAGCTCAGCCAAGTGACAGTTCATGGAACTTTTGCAGAAACAGGAAATCAACAGAATTCACCAATAAGAAAATTCGACATTTTGGAAAACTACCCAAGCGGGGGTAGCTAGTCCACGCCCCAATTTCAGGGTATAAAAACCTCTGACGGAGCACGGATAGTCAGTCTCTTCGGGAACATCAAGTTCTCCACTACAAAGTTCACTACAAAATTCTCTACAAAGTTCACTACAAAGTTCTCTACAAAGTTCACTACAAAGTTCTCTACAAAGTTCACTACAAAGTCCTCTACAAAGTTCACTACATAGTTCTCTACAAAGTTCTCTACAGCAATCAAAAGCAACTTTCAAAACAAGTTTTTGAACTTCCATATCTATACACGTGCCATCTTCTAATTTACAAACGGTTCCAGATCGTTAATGAATTGTATTTTTTTCAAGTGAAACTCGCGCGATATAATCTGATAAAGATATTTTAGCGGTACCTTGTGCTACAGCATCACTCCAGGTACTGTAAGGATCTGAATACGTTTGGCCGTTACATTTACCGCTTTCAGTTATTTCGCCAGCAAAGAGTACGCTGTGAGTAACAGTGTTATTATTTCGGAGTCCATGAATCACGTGGTTATCCGTTACTTTCAAAATTCCCGATAAATGGGCGTCTTTGCAAGCTTGCTGACTGATTTCTTTAATATATTCATTTTCTCCGTTGTTAACTATTGACACATGTAAGTGCATTCTATAATAGTAAACAGTCCGACGTTTACTATTATAGGATGCACTTAGCAATAACACGTGCTTCAGTGTACTCATTTGTTTGTAATAATTGAATATATTTCTTGTCAATTTTAATTGATTCTCCTGGGGTTTCGCATTCCCCTACGTTCGACAATGATAAGGTTGTCACGTTTAGATACCGTGACCCGCAGTCGTAACCTATCAATCCATAGGTTACCTTGGATACCAGGATTAATAAGAAGGTGGTGAGGACAGTGTTTAAATTCATTTTTTTTCTTTTTTTTTTAAACAAAAGAAAACTATCTGAAACAAGAAACAAAGAAAATATTAATTTTTACCCCCCTTCCCCTTTTTCTTTTTATGGTTATTTATTTCCTTATTTATATGGGATAGACGCAATCTATTTGCATGCACCAGTTTACTTGTTTTGTTAACTCATATTCGTATTTTATTCACGTCTACTATTTCAAGAATTTCGTGTGGTCCGCTATATTGATTACCGAATTTACCGGGTTTCGATCCTGATAACAGAAAAACATAATCACCTAATCTGAAATTCTTTGGATTGATTTTCTTATCGTAATATTCTTTATTTCTAAGCTTGGAATCTACTAAATTTTCATACGCTAGTTTCTGAATACCATTTAAACACGACACCAAGCTAGTAATATATCCTCTGTATGTATGTAATAAATCTTCCTCTCTTAAGGGATTATTAGACGGTAACCTAGCTAAACGTCCAAAAACTACCTCATATGGAGTATGTTTAGTTCTTTCATGTACACTCGTGTTGTAGTTGAACGTGGCCAAATCTAACCATTCGTCCCATTCGTCGTCTATAGTTGTGTATTGTTTTAAATATTCCACTAAACTATGATGAGATCTTTCTAGAGATCCGTTTGACTGAGGGTGAAAAGCTGTTGTTTTCACTCTCTTGATTCCGAATCGTTTTGCCACGCGACCCATAAGATTACTAAGGAAGTTTTTCCCTGGATCTGTTAAAATAATCCTAGGGCTTCCAAATATACATACGAATCTTTTCACAAATGCATCAGCGATTGTGATTGAAAGCGCGTTAGGTAATGGAACTGCTATACAGAATTTGGATAGTCCATCAAGCATAGTCAATATATATTGGTTATTTTTTTGTGATGTTCATTGGTCCTACAATATCCAGAGAAATTTTATAAAATACAGTCCCTGGAGTGTCGGTGATCACCATGGGCTGTTTTGTTTTTAACCTAACCAATTTCTTAAGTTGGCAGTCTAAGCATTGTTGGATGTCGTCTTTTAATCCTTTCCAATAATACTGCCTGCGAATCCGATGGTAGATTTTTGATACTCCTCTATGTCCACCTATCGGAGATATACGGTTGCAAATTTGGCACTTTTGTATTAGCCTACATTGGTTGGCCGTATGCCCGCTTCTGTTGCACAATTGACATTCAGGCGAGCTTTTTATTTTTAGGAAGCATCGGACTTCTGTATGACTTGTTTTCTTGCAAGTGGTGCAATTCAACTGTTTACGACAGTCTTTGGTATCATGATTTTCGTCCTAGCAAAGTTGGCACAAATTAATTTTCCTTCTAAATTGTCTCTCGCTCGAAGATCTTAGTGCTCTTCTAGCACTTAATTGTTTTTCAATTTGGATAGCTTCTGTAATAATATCCTCAATCTGTACTTTAGTAATTCGTTGTTCAATTTCAAGTTTAAGACCATTTTTAAAACATTTAATGATGTTTTGTTCCAATCTTTGTTTAGCGGCTTCAGTAACCGTTCCATTATTTCTGACCTTCTCAGCTTCCAATATCTTCTGTCCTAATTCTCTTATTCGGTTAGCAAATGATGTGAAAGTTTCATTTTCTTTTTGAAACTCACTTCCCAATTCTCCTAGAAGCTGATGAATAGTCTTGGACGACCCACAAATATCCCTAAGATAACCCTTTAAATCATCTATTGTATCGAAGGTTCGGCCATTTATTGACGACAATGCCTCACCTTCCAGTCTACATCGGATAAATTTGGCTAGATTTTTTTCAGCTTGCGGGTCAATCATTGCTTGTGCCTCGCTACAGCCTTGTAAAAATTGGCTAAGCGGAATATTTGAGTCATTGAACTTAGGTATGACCTGTACCGCATCTTTTAATGCCACAATTTGTGATGCGGCCAGTGTACAATTACAGGTGGTTCGGTGCTCCCAGTCATCCTGATTGATGATCCTGCACTACTTTGAAACGATTGATTTAATAAGGTTTCGTTATCCTGTTCTATTACTGTTGAGAAAAATGATTCAGCGATGAGTCTTCAGACGTATCTCTTCTTGATGATTCTTGATCATCAATAGGCTCTAATGCAAAATTTAAATTTTTCTTACTGGGCCGAGGTGCTGAAGCTTGAGTAGGAAGAAACGCTTCAACTTCCTTGGATTTTTTAGGATCTCCCTTGGCATGATTCCTGGTTATCCAACCGTCTGACATATATGATAAAAAGAAAAAGAAGAAAAAGTTTTCTTTTAATTTTATTTATTATTTTTGACAGATTTCTATCTCAATACAGCGTCTTATAAGATTTTTCTTTTATCGTATTATGTTACGTCGTGGAAATTCACGATAAAGTAAATTAATATTTTATCACGAATTTCTGGCGTTGGCGCGCGCGTGCTTAGTGGTGGCGGATTCGTTGTAGTTTTACGGAAAAAACTGTTAAATTCGGAAAAAGAAAAGAATATAAAAGAAAATCACTGAATTTAATGTTAGTACGCGGGTGTACGTGTACCTATTATGTAGTGTGTGTGTAACTTAATTTAACCCGAGCCTCATAAGAGAGTCTTAAGTTAAATTAAGGCCAGTGTCCTCCCTTAGAGGACCCTATCGGCAGTGCTTGTTAGTAAATTTTTATTTTAACAAGAGCCTCGTAAGAGAGTCTCAAATTAAAATAAAGCCAGTTTCCTCCCTTAGAGGAAACTATTGGCAGTGCAATAATAAATAAAAATTTTATTTAATTCATGCAATAAATAAAAGAAAATATAATAAAGAAAAATAAATGTAAAGAAAATAAAGAAAACAAAAATTTAAAATTAAGATTTAAATTTATTTATGAATAAAAAGAATAATTAAGAACATGAGTTTATAATATGAAACTTAATTTTATAATTTAGGCGATTGATTTTAATTAATATTTTATTGGAAAGAAGAACAATTCAAATATAAAAAAAATAAAAAAATAAGACAACTTACTCTTAGGTGAGAGAGATAGATGATCGTTGTAGGTGATTCTTTATTCTTTGTCAAACTCTTAAATTTGTTTGAAGAGGGAAAATTTATCAGATAGAAGTAATAGATTTAATCACACCTTTATTATGTTATATCATATATATATATATATATATATATATATATATATATATATATATATATATGTATATATCGAAAGATTTATTTATTTTAATTTGTTAGTTATAATTTCAAGTTTTAAAAAGGACTCAATTAGCATCTCAATGAACCAAACTGAATCGCCTAGCTTTCAGTCTTCTGCTTTTTATTTATTTATTTGAAATTTTCTTTCAAACTCGATCACTCCGGTTGGCCTCCAAAAAATATGTATGTAACGTCGAGAAATGAATTAAATTAATAATTCACTAATTGTCGCTACACACGCATAAATTCCTTTAAGCAGCCTCGCGCTTAGTGGGTGATCGTCGAGTTTTACCGCGTGTTTTCTAGTGCGAGGCGAGAGTCAGACTTTTATTTCTCTTGAGATGCGGTGACCTATATCAAGTCACTTTCCGCGTCGCGATTTAATTGATAATTTTTAATTTTATTTTAATACTTTAAACCCCAGCCACTCTTAGCGTTACCCAGAACCAAAGACAGGAACTTAATTCTTTACGAACTTTCAAATGTCGTATTAAATAATCTTGTCTTTTATAATTTTTATTACATTGAACACGTATGAAATTTGAAATTTTATTATTATTAAATATTCTATTTTTACATCATTTAAATTATGTGTTACGACGATTTAAATTATCTTTTATATAAATTTTTTATTTTGTAACTAATATATTAAGGTATTAGAACTCAGTTTAAGTCTGAAAAAAATCAAATTTTAATTTAATCATCATTTTTTTTTTCTAATGTAATGTCCGATTGTTGGCAAAAGAACAATCTTTATTTAGCGCATTTGAGTCTAAGCTTTCGCTTAAGGACTCGGGTTCAAGATTAAAATTCCGCGTAAAAGAAATAATTAGAATGAAATGTTTTAGAAATAAAATTTATAATTAATAATTCTTATACCGGATTGCTTCAACCCTTTTGTCTCTAATAATAATAATAATAATTTTGTACCGGGTTGGTTCGACCCAATACAGACGCAAAGGTTGCTTCGACCCTTTTGTTTTTACTTCTGAAATTAACCAACGTATGCTGATTAATTTCTTTAGTAATCAAAAGGAGTTTATTCACTCTTGAAAAATTAAAAAAGGTTGTATCGGGTGGAATCGACCCAATACAAGCAAGTTGTGGGTTACTTGGACCCTCAACTTATTCGGCGTTGCACTAGGTAACTACGACCTCGTGCTGAAACTAAAAGGTGAATTCGACCCCTTAGTTAGTAATAAAATGCACAGAGTAATTACGACCCGTGCATGGACTAGCGGTGAGAGCGATCTGCCAGTATCATTCAAAAATTTAAATAAAAAGAAAGAAATTATTTTAATTGACTTACTTTTATTATTTTTTTTTTTTGAAAAAGATAAAAATTCTGCAACAATCTGAGGAAAATACTTTGGAATTTAAGTAAAGAAATTTAATTGAACTTGAAATTTTCTAAGTTGAAAATAGAAAAAGAATGAAAAGACTAAAAGTCTTATGAAAATTTGGAAAAAGAGAAAAAGAAAGGACCTTCAAAAGGTCTAGAATGAATTTTGTAGTTGACGAAGTCGTGCACACTATCATGTATTATAATAGAAGAGCAAGATAGGAGTGACGGTAGCGCATGGGCTTAGGCTCTTGGCTCGTGTCCTACTGGACCGGGGTTCGATCCCCCGGGAAAATTTCGAAAAATAATTTTCGAATTTTTCTACGGGTAGTAGAATTACGGATTCTACTACCCGTGATCTCCGGGTCATTCGATAGAGAAAAAAAGCTTTAATTTGTCGTTTTCAGAGTTGAGAAATAATAATTAGAACCAGAGATTTGTTCAAAGTTAAGCAGCAAGAAAGTACCCAAAATTAAAGCTTTTTTTTCTACTTTTATTTTAGTCCCTGTTAATTTATTAAAGACATTTCTAAACTGAATTATTCACACTTCAATTAGAAGCTTTTTTTTACATTTTTCTTAAAATAAGACTAGAAACGTCTATAATTTCAGTTTTTCGAAGCGTTAGACCGTATCGCTCTGGCTTTACTCGTATTTTGGTACCTAAAAATATATTCCAAAGTTTCGTCAAGATCTGTGACCTGAAGCTCATAGCCTCTCCTGGTAAGATGTAAAATGTTAAGAAAAATAAAAATACAACATTAAAATTACTAGAAATTTCTCTAACGTTTTTAAGGAAAAGTGTATATATAAAAAAGGATCGGTAGGAAAACTTTCGTTTTTGTTGTTTGCTACATTTAAGATGTACATCTGTTTTTTATCTTAAAAAGAAATATTTTTTTTATGCCTTCTTCAACTATCTATGCGAGAGGGAAAAGGAAAGAAAATGATAGAGAAGGAAGAGTAGGAAATCTGAAAATCTTTAAGAGAATATTTTTAAATTTAGATAAAATGTGATCAAGGTAAGAAAATAATCAGAAGTAGCTCGCGAAATGAATGAACATCAAGTCACAGATGAAGAAGGGACAATCATGAGCTATTGAACGAAGGGGCTATCCACAGAATAGCCAAATCAGCATGGTCCAAAGTTTGGGGCCAGTTTATAAATTTTGGCATCGTAAGCGCAAGAATAATAGCAATTATCATGATACTCCAATTTATTAAGTCAGTAATCGATGTAATAATAAGAGGCTATGCATTACATTCTGTGTTTGGATGGTCTGTATACATTTTTAGCGCAGTATGGGGAGTATTAGCCCACCTATTACTACGACTCGATATTGAGAAAACGCCAACCAAAGACCCAGAACAAGAACACACTACAACCAATCAAGACGAACCAAAGGATGAACCGAAGAATACGACTGCCCCTGAACAGTCGCAACTTTACCCGACTCAAGAATTATCCAACATCAATTCAGAAAAGGCTAAATATAATTCATTCATACCATGAATATAGCTGAGGCAGGCACTTGCTAGTTCACTTCCAGCTCCTAGCAACCGCTTTAGGCGTGGGGTGTAACGTCGAGCTAAAATTCAACATTAATTTTTTATTACTATTTTCTTTTAAAAATTTTTGTTCTGATTTTCTTTCGCATAAATGAATTTCGAACAAAACTAAATAATCGCTTACCCATAAATAGAAAAGGAAATATTGTACCTATTAAATAAAACAAAAATAAAATACTTCAGCCATGCAAACAACCATTAAGGGATATTCTAATCTTGGGTACCTGAAAATATTATGTAGGACTTCACGTACATGCGTAAATATTAAAATTTACCTGAAAAATTTTACCGTTACTCAAATTAGAACACCCAGACGAGAACTCATTAAGTTAGGCGCCAAGAACAAAATACCGTTAATTACCTAAGAAATTTATAATATTCTTTTTGTAAATTAATAAAGTTTTGTTAATAACAATTTATCCAAAATGTCTTTTATCAACATACAAATTTTATTATAAATAAATAATTTTTTTCTTTACTATAAATAAAATATTTAAAAATTAATAAACATCAAAAAAACGTTATAACAACATTAATGAATAAATAAATATAAAAAGAAAAATTGTTATTATAAAACGACACAAAAAAAAAGAACATCATTCCTAAAAAATTTTAGAACAAACATCTCTTTGTGTTTCGAAAATATATGATTTCTTTTCGTTTTAAATAAAACAGATATATCCTCTTTTAAAAAAACGATGGCCGGATGTTGTGAAACATTTTATACTAAGAACGTGATTTGTGCGTTGAATAGAATCATATGATTGGCGAGAAACGAGATTTGATTTACTATAATATGCTTAAATAAAATCATCGATTTAAAATTTAATAATAAATATCATTGATAAAATAATTAAATTATAATTATTGAGTTAAAAGTTGATTTTTTAAATAAAATTATTAGTATAAACATCGCTAACTTCCGTTTACAAAAATTCCTTTTGTATGAAGTTGTCGAGAGTGCAAAGTATCGCTCTATATTCATTTGTTATTGTATATTTCAAATGAGAACATGGTAACAATTCTATGCCATTTATTTCTGAATTCTGTTTTTAAAAATTTTACTATAAAATAGTATATTAAGCAATAAATTTAGAAAATACAGATGTTATGAACTTTTTAGCTTATAACAATATCATAAAATATTTATCTATGAGCCTGGCAAGTAATTTGGTAAATTTAAAATAAGATTTAAAATATTTCGGAATATTTTAAAATAAATAATAAAAAAACCGATAAATAATACGATTTCGATAGTATAATTTAGTATATAAAATATTTCTAGATTGACAGCTTAAAAATTTTTTTTTTTAAATATACTATAATATTTGCCTAAAATGTACTATTTTTAAAAGTTTGTTTATTTAATTTCAAAATTCAAATTGAATCACGCTTAGAATTAACAGTTATTCTGCAAAATAAAATTAAAAATCTTTTGATTGAAAGAATGATATAATTACTATAATTAAGAAAATATAAATTAGAATTTTTATTTTTATTTGTATTTTAAAAATAGGAACGATGTACATATCGTTAAGAATTGATTTGAACTATTTTATTTTTTATATATTTTATGGATTTCATATTGTTGAAAATATTAATTTTTAAATAACTTCATTTATTACTTATTGAGAATTTAGGATTCCAATATTATATATTAAAATTTTTCTGGTACCAGAAATTAAAAATTCATAAATGCTAATAAATAAATTTATTTAAAAATTTATACCATCTAATGCATTTCTTTTCCCGAAATTTTACACTAAAATGTGGAGATATAGTCATTATTTATGAGTGTAGGTGTAGTGTCCGTTTTATGACACATTTACATGACTATGTCCAGAAATCGATCTTGAAATTCTCTTAATATATATTTTGAAAATCAAATGCATTAGATTGATATTAAAAATTATGTGTATGAAAAGTTATATATTTGTAAAATAACTTTTGACTTTGTAATAATTTACGTTATTTAAATTTTGTAAAACTTAAGAAATGTCTAGAAAATAATTTAAAAGTTTACTATTTTTTCAATTTTTTAAATAATAATAAGAAAATGAATATAGTGATAATATATCTTTTAAATGGGATTTATTTTTCTCGAAGTTTTCCGTGTCTATAAATTCATTAATGCCGCGTAAACTGCTCTGATACATTAGTATATAACATAAATTCTTTTACTGATGCTGATATTAGTAGATATGAAATTATTATTTAATAATGGACAGAAAATAATAACACTATATTAACAGTCAATCATTAAAAATTTATATACATTTAGATTAGATATAGGGCGCGCTTGTGCGCATGGATTTTCTAGTGTATATATATGAAATTATTCGTATCAGAAAATAACTATTTCTTTTTATGTAAAATTTTTATAAACTTTTATTCTTTTTTTCTTAAAAACCCATAAGTATATATATATATATATATATATATATATATATATATATATATATATATATAACAGTTTTAAATGCTATTCATAACAATGTTTAATAATAAAAAATGCGTATGAAACAATAACCTTAATGTATCAAGCCTACACCACGCTTGAAATCAGAGTATTGCGTCACTTTTCTTTTAAATTTGTCTTATTAAGCAAATCTTAGAAATTAATTATAGTTTTATTTCTTCAAAAGCGTTAAATAAAAAAAAAAAACAAAAAAAATAATAAAACTAAAAAAATTAAATTAATCATAATTTCTATACCTTATAGTACGTTAAGCGTTCCTTTTTATTACTAAGCGTCGTTTTTTTTTTTCGTGCAAAGCGTCACCCTTATTTTTCTTTATTTCTTTAGCATTTATTTCTCTTATTATAATGTAAACTTTAGTTTTAAGTATTAAAAGTTTAATAATATTAATATTAATTTTTCTTCTTTTATTAAAATCTTTTTTATTGTCAAATTTGCGTTAGCGTCCTTTTTTTTATGCGTAATTCTTTCTTTCAATTTTTGTGTTATGTATATCTCTAATAAATCAATATTAATTGATAATGTTTATTCAATTAATACCTACATCATATTAGTTTTTTAAATTGCTAATCTTCCAACTAAAGGTACGTATTTGAAAAAAGTTTCTGTTATATATAATGAAAGTCACATTATCCATCATATTAAATAACTTTATTATTATTATGAGTTGTACAACAATTCCTAGCTTTCTTTATAAATAACATTTAATAATTTTAACAAGATGAAATATTTAATTCTATGCAAAACGTTTTCTTTTATTATTCATGATTTTTCTTCACCAACTAAGTACTTAGATAAATCTTAGTTCAGAAAAGTTCTCAATTGTTAAAAAGTTTTTTATTTACCGAAAAATATTTAATTATTCAAAATTTATTTTATTATATCATCAAATGAAAAAGTAAAGCTATATTCGACCATTTATCAGATTATAATGAAAATTTGTTTAAAATATTTTTAATAGATCAAGGAATGGTAAAAAAAAATAATCATGTAACGCCCTTTACAACATTTCTTAAATGTAGAAAAAAATTAAATAAATTTTCAAACTGCAATACATATTTATAATTTTATAAATTCATCAAGCAGTGTGTAGTCATGGTCAATCTTATTTGTACTTTACTGAATCGATGGCTAACTCAGTTTCTAATAATTGTACCTTTTGGGCATTCCTTGGGATCGGACATATCGACATATTCAGCAAATATTAAAACTTACTTGTCAGGAACAAATATGTACAGAAATGGGGTATAACAGCATCAAGTATAAATATAGGGGTATATTTTTTGCCTTGACTGCTGATAGTCAACCGTATTGTCGTCCACGAGGTGAATTAAAAATTTTTAAATTATATTATAACAAATAAATAAAAGTATATTAATATTTGCATATTAAATGTGTATTTTTAGACTCTTATTGGGACCAGAAAGAAGTGGAAAATATTTTAAAAGATGACTATAAAGAGACATTAAAGGATTAATTTTGATACAAAATTTTTGGCAAGATAGATATTTATTAATTTATATAAAAACTTTAATATTATTATTACTATTGAATATTTAAAAAAAACATTAAACTGTATTAATTTATAACTTACTCCTAATAAAAATTTATAAATTAAATACAAATTATGTATATTATTATAAATAAAATTATACTAATAAGAAAATTTGTACGTGCTTATAAATAAATTAAAATTAACAATAATTATTTTATCGATCTACACAGTGGAAAAAAATTTGTAATTTTAACACACATAAGTGTTACAGATGAAACACAAATTTTTTTGTGTTAAAATACAATGATTGAAATAATAATGATTAGATATCAAATAATGACTTTCTCGTATTTCTTTCTGTTAATAATATATTTAAAAAAGAGAAAGAGATAAAGAAATATAAGAAAAAGGATAAAATGATGGATGTTGGCGTGGATCAATAAAATCATAAACAAACTAATCTCATTCCCTGGTAGAAATTTTCAGCATCTTTTGGCCAAGCATAGGCCATTTTTTATCAATTTGGCCAAAAAATGCTAAAAATCATGGCCAAATACCCTGCTATCTAGCGACCTTTCATGGTGAAAAGTTGACAAAATAATGGTGAATATATTTAATTTTATTATAATATTTTATTTGAAGGTTATGATCACGCTTTTCTGCTAACATCTGCTTCGCTATATAAATACATAACCTAACAGCTATACTCCACGCAAAATGTTTGCAGCACTATACTATCTGCTCACGCGTGATAAATCAAATAACTTATTTATGAAACAATTAATAATATATATAGTTACATTAAAAGAAAATCGAACATTAGTTAAAATAAGATATATATATAATAAATATATGTAAATTTTAATAATTAAGTTCCAATTTTTTCAACTTTAAAATTAAATCATTCACCATTTTTTCGACAACTTTTTACCAGTGACTGGCTAAAAATTGACTAAGAAAGTTGGCCAATCGTTAATTTTTTCACCATTTGAGATGGTGAATTTTCTACCAGGGTTTGATAATATTACATTATCGTTCAAAGGCGAACGTAAACGAATGATTACGAAAAGAGCCGATCATTTTTTAATATGAGTACATCATAAGAATAGAGCCGGTTAGTAGCTCAGTCAGTAGAGCGTTGGATTCGTAATCTCGGGGTTCTGAGTTCGAATCCCGCTCTCGGCAACCGATTGATAGAAGCACCACTGTACGTTACATGTGCTTTGTTCACAAACACACTAACGAGCTCCTCTATTGCTGATAAATATCACAAATAGCATAAATTTAGCGACGTTAAAGAAGAAAAAAAAATTCACAAATTTTTGGAGTTACAAAAGGAGTCCATGACATTTGAGTCTCAGATTTTCTTTTAACTTTGAGATATTTTTTCTTATATAAAATTATGAAAAAAGCCTTATTTATAAGGTGCTACTCTCGATTTTTGCCAAATTATCAGCAGATTTATCTAAATTTTAAGAAATTATTCTAGAAGGTTTTTATTTTATCACGTGAGATCTCATGTGAATTCTCATATGAGATCTCGTGTCATTTTTTTTTTAATAGGGAACTGCTGATAATTTGGCAAAAATCGAGAGTTGTACCTTAGCAATAAGGCTTTTTTCATAATTTTATATAAAAAAAAAATATCTCAAAGTTAGGAGAAAATCCGAGATCCAAATGTCATGGACTCCTTGTTAGCAGAAATTAATATTTACAAACTAAAATTTATCTTGCATTTAAGGCATTTTTATTGCATAAAATAATAATAATGCTGATATTGGCATTACAACTCGTGTCTTCTGCCAACTAAAAATACATTTGTTTATATCTATATATATATATATATATATATATATATATGTAAACAACATGGCCGTTTGATAAAGGATAAATATACAGAAACCTATGGAGAATATTTAGTTTTAGTTGATTATTTCACTAAAAAATTTTTGTGTTGATTTTAAAAGTACACCAAAATTTTTAAATTACAAAAATTTGACGAATTACACCAAATTTTTTACAGTGTAAACTATTTATTTTTGTTAGCTACATTCAATAGTGTACGCTCTAAGATGATTTCTATTATGATAATCAAATTACCATAAGGTACTCTTACTCCTATAGTTAAAAATATTATAGATTTTAATAAACTTTTAAAATAAATCAATAGTTTATTTTTCGAAGAATTCTTATTTTACTTTTTGTAATTTTATTTTAAATTAACGCAATAAATATTTATTAAGTTTTATCAATATATTTAGTCCACCAGTGTACTGTAAAATAATAAAGGTAAATTTTGTGTAACTCACAGTATACTTTTGAATTTACACATATTGTTAATTTTTAAAATAACTGCCAGTTCTGATAATTATCTTTGATTATTTTTTTCTAAAAATTAATGGGAATATGTTTAAATTTAAGATGATACGTGTCGTACATTTTTCTTAAAACGTTTGTTTTTCATTCTACGACCTATACTTGGTATTAGGAATGAAAATAAAAATAAGAAAATTAAAATTTAACAATTTTGAAATCACTCCAACTTAACCAATTTCAAACTTTTTGTATCCTCTTATTTCTTCGTCATTCATAATAAGGTAATAGTTTTATTCATTATTTATTAATATTAAAAATAACCTTTAAAATACTCTAGATAATTTATAATCAATTGAAATTAAAATTATTACCCTGCTAGAAATGTGAACATAAAAAATGGTGTATATAACAATTTATGGCAATTAGCAATACTAATGTCAAAGAAATGGTCATAAATTGGCAAAAAAACGTTTTAATTTCTACCAGGCTATGAATTAAAATTTTTAAAATACTTAAAAACTTTATATTCATCCCGTTAAGATCGGGATCATAAAGAAGTGAAAAATATTTATCTAATTACTTGAAGTATATTTTGAATTTCAATTGAAAAGTTCTAGCAATCAATAATTTATTAACTAAAATATAGCAAAAAAGAATGTGTTCAGATATTTTAGCAAAACAAATTAATTTTCAATAATTAACTTCGTTTAGACCATGTGCCATTTCTTCTTAATAGAAAAAAATGAGTCATTAAATAGCAAATTTAATCTAGTCAGTAATTAAATTTAGTAAATTATATTTTTCAACCAATCAGAGAAGCTAAAATATCTGCATATTGTAATTTGCTTAAATTCAAAAGAGATTCCATTAAATAATTTTTGTTTTTTAGCCGGCTGATCTAATACTTCAATAATGCATTAATTTCTTTGAAAAATTGCAATAAATTTGCACTTACTGTATTATTTAACAAAATTTTAAGTTCATCTATGTATTTATTTATCAATTAGTTGATCCTGGTTGATTTGAAATTTATTTTAATGTAGCGAATAATCATGTAGCTTAAGACATTTACAAATGTTTAAAAATATATTAAAATATCCATCAAACAAAAACTATCCAATTTAAAATTCATCCAAACAAATTTAAACATTTTAAGCAAATTTGAACGTTTGTAATCAAATATTATTTTTATTAAGACTTTTAAACTTGGAGTAAAATATTTGACGATAATATCGTTTGACATGCACGTTAGAAAAGTAGCTTTTCTAACAAGTGCGTTTTTTGCATATTTTTGTAAATTTTTATAAATTTACAGATATTGGAATATGTTTTTATTAACTTGTATTTTAATATACTTGAAAATATTTTTAAACATTTTTACACTTTTTTACACATACTCTGTTAAAAAAAACAACATAAAATTTAGTACGTCCACTTTAATTTTCAACGAAATTTCAGATGAAATTCAATGTGTTTTAACCATTAAAATTACATAAATTTCATTTAAATTTTTCATTGAATTTTATGTATAATTTTACAACAAAATTACAATAAAATATATTAATTCCCATGCAAATCAGAATTAAATTCATGTTAATAAACATTAATTTTCATCCGTACTTTTACATTACTTTTAGTTAAAACACATTAAATTTTATAAAAAAATTTTGTTTAAACCAAACTATACGCATTAACTTTGATGTCTTTTTTAACAGTGTATGCACATAAACGTGTAAAAACATATTAAAATAAATACTCAGAAATGAAAATTCCATTTGATATTCAAATTTATGACTTTATGTATTTTCATTTACTTTCATAAACTATTATTTATGTATATTATTCATTTACGTACATTTTTAGACATTTATGTATATGTTTACTTCCGTCATAGAATATGTGAAATAAAATTATATAAATTGATAAAATAATAAAAATAATCATATAATATAAGTTATGAAATATCTTCGTAATTTACAAAATTTAAAAATTTCAACCTTCTATCAAATTAAATGTTTTGAAATACTTCCATTAATATTCATATTTTTTTAGAAATGCATGAAGATGATGAGATTTCTCGACGTAATACGTGATGATCAAATACACAATAATGGCTGCTGTGTAACATTTTATGCTAAAAAAATTAAATAGCTTTTACAATAACAAACTATATTATTAAAATTAATATAAATTCGTTGAAATCTATAATATAAAATACCTTTTTTTAATAATTCATTTTGGATATTTTTAATATCAACATTAGTTTTGTTATTGTGACTATAATATAGACCCAAACTCACATTAAAAGTTATTCTTTTTCTCTCTTTTCTTCTATAATATAGAAATAAAGAAAATGACAATTTTTATAAAAACTTTTTTTTTGTATTTTTTAATAAAAATTGATTATATAATATACAAATATTTACGGATGAGGCCAGTTTAAATAATGTACTAAAAAAATTATTAAATAAATATCAACAATGAATAAAAAAAAATATTAAAACTAAACAAATAACATCAACTTAATTTTTCATTCCTTTAATGAATGCCTTCAAGAGCGCTGTATGTTTTATACTGATAGAGTTGAGGTCCACCATATCCATATAACAAACGACCTTTCCCATTTTCATCATAATATGGATAACGGTACTGCGGTCTACAATTTTTCGAGAACATACATTTAATATATAAATAAAAAATAAAAAAATTAAATTTTACAAAATCACAATCTAACCTTTCGAAGTACTGGAAATTTGGTGCTCGAGGTTGAGCAAATATTGAACTGCCAGATCTTACCGCAATTGTTAGCACTAAGAAAGTGACGGTGATTAAATTCTGTAAATGTTAAAACTTTTCTTTATCACAAAATAATTTTATTTCATAAATTCAAACTAATCTTTATCACAATTACATAATATTTCATTTATTTATTTTATTAACATACCAGTATTGTTTTAAACATGTTAAGGTAATATAACTTTATTTTAAAATGAGATCCTCTAAAGGAATTGTTCCTAAGTCGGCGGCTTCATAACATTTGAAGAAGGTTTGAGACAAAATATGAAAGTCATTCGAGAAGAAGGGGAAATATTAGGTAGGGAGAAAGTAGGTGGTATAGCAAAATCATAAGTGAAACGATGAAGTCAAGCGTCAAGGTGCAGAGGAGAAAGTTGCTAGAAAATTAACTTAATTGCTCTCGCTTCTATAATTTTATTATTTTTAAATTTAAATAAACAAATTTTTGCTTTCTTTTTACTATATTACTCTAAACAACTATTTTAAATCAAATCCATAAGTTATTTATTTTTCAGTAATTTATTATTTTTTCAATTTTTACAAATGAATAATTAAGTAATTTATTTGTTGAAATTAAAAATGTCAAAATCTAAATCAGAACGTGAAATATTGTTTCTTAAATTTTCCAATTAATTTTTCATAAAGAACATTTTTTTATTTCTTATTGTAAGAATATTCTTCTTATATTAGTATAAAGTCCATATAAGAGATATTTTTATAATTATATTAATTTTGTAAGATATTAATAAATTTTTACAAAATATTATTTGTCAGAGTTATTTCCTTACATATGTGTATCTTAATTTAATAATAAAATATAATAATATAGTATAAAATACATAATTCATCACGAATTTTGTTTTTAACAATACTAAACCAAAAAATAATAAAACCATTCCTAATACCAGGTTTTACATTGATTTTCCAGATTAAATAAAATGAGCTATCGCTATAATTTAGGATCTATGATATAATTTAGGATTAAAAACATAATAAATTATACAGTTCATCGCATATCTTTTACATATAAAAATTCATGTTTATATTTTTATACAACCTCCTTCATTTTCTTTGATTTGTATTTATATGAACATTTGTATTTATAAGCAATAAAAAATATATTTAATGAAAACCATTAAATATATTTTTTATTGTTTATAAAAATTTTTTTAATTTTAAATAAAATAATCATCTCCTTTTTGTAGTTAAATTACATTTACTTGATAAAAATTTTATTTTATAACTTATTTATGTTTTTAAATTTTCTGTATAATCTTTTGACGTACCTTAGGATGACTCTATATATCATATTTTTCAAAGAATTTGAAGTTTCAACTACTTTATTTAAAAGTTTACTCTTTTATATTAAATAAAATCTGCGGGAAAAAAATTCCCGTTGCCAAATTGGCGAAACATTGAGCATCGATCGCTGAACTATGTCATGTATGGCCGATGTATATAAATGTTTCGCTGATATATCGCCAAGGGACGAATCTCACAAAGGACGAATCTTACAAGGGACGAACTTGTCAAATTTCGCCGATGTATAGGCAATGTTTTAGTCATATTTATAAATACCATTAACATTTTTTATATCTTCTCTGCGCTGAATCTTTATCATAAAAATCATGAAAATTACAATATTAAAAGCACTTTAAAATCACATCAAAGTCGTCAGAGGCTTAGTTGGTAAAGCGGTGGATTCGTTATCTCGAGGTCCTGAGTTTGAATCCTGCTCTCGGCGGTCGACTAATAAAAACACCACATGTACGTTACATGTGCTTTGTTCACAACACACACTGCAGACCTCTGTCGCTAATTAGCATCGCAATGATAGCAGAAATACAGTGACGTTAAATAAAATTAAAAAAAAAATTCATATCTAATGTTAATATTTATAAAAAATAAAAACCGATAAAAATAAAAAATTTTTCTTGAATTATTAAAACGATTGTAAAATTTGAAATTGTGCTTTGAAAAGTACTTGTTAATTAATAGTTTACGGCCTTAGCACAATCAAATATAACGTTTGTGCAAAATTTATAAGTATACATCAAATAGATTTTAAGTGGTAACTTATTGACTACATAAATGCACATACTCAAATAAAAAAATTACCATAAAAGATAAAAAAAAGTATCGAAAATATGAACAAATATTATTAAGTTTAATATTAATAATTCGTAAAAGGAAAAGGATTAGATAAAAAATTTTTAGAAATGGGTGATTCATTTGTAAAAACTTAAGTGAAATGTCTGGATCTGTTGTTATGCAGTTTCATTAACTTCAAAATACAATTTTTTTAAATTTATGTGTACATAAAAATTTGAATACAATTATCAAATTATTTACTCTGTTTCATTTTATAATGGAAATTTAGGAGCGTCTGTGGCGTAACCGGCTAAGGCGTACGCCTTATACGGTCTCTACACATTCGCTCCGAGTGGTCGGGGGTTCGATTCCCGGTGAAAACACCTGAAATTTTTTTCAGATGTTTTTCATCGGAAAAAGAACTTCTGAGCGCGATGGGTAAATATTCCTGGCGTAGGTTTTCTCCTGGGGAAGTTTTCCCTACGTCACAGGCTTAGGCCTGGGCAAATGCAGGAATCTACCGTAGAAATCTACTTACCGACTGTTCTAGGAACGCGGGAGTGTAGTTCAATTAACCGAAAGGCCAAATCGCCGAAAACCAAAAACCAGAAAACCTTTATGCCGATAATCCAGAATACAGAAAACTAAAATACCGAAAGACCAAGATCCCGAAAACCATGGTAACGAAAATCGAGATATCGAAAACCATAACCCAGAAAACTAAATTGCCGAAAACCAAAAAACCGAAAACTTATTTCCCGAAAGGTCAAAATCCCGAAAACCATTTTCCCGAAACGCCAAGATCCCGAATACCATTATTACAAAAAGGCTAAAATCCCGAAAACCATTTTTACGAAGAGGCTAAAATCCCGAAAGTATTTATATCGACTATTTAAACTGAATTTTGACAAGAAATTTAATTGGTAAATTATTGAAGTTATTATTGCAATAATTTATCAATTAAATTTCCTGTTAAAATTCAGTTTAAATAATCGATTTAAATACTTTCGGGATTTTAGCCTCTTCGTAAAAATGGTTTTCGGGATTTTAGCCTTTTTGTAATAATGGTATTCGGGATCTTGGCGTTTCGGGAAAATGGTTTTCGGGATTTTGACCTTTCGGGAAATAAGTTTTCGGTTTTTTGGTTTTCGGCAATTTAGTTTTCTGGGTTATGGTTTTCGATATCTTGATTTTCGTTACCATGGTTTTCGGGATCTTGGTCTTTCGGTATTTTAGTTTTCTGTATTCTGGATTATCGGCATAAAGGTTTTCTGGTTTTTGGTTTTCGGCGATTTGGCCTTTCGGTTAATTGAACTACACTACACAGAGGTGGTCAAGGATGTCGGTAGCTTGGCCAAGAGGCTGCACCGGGCCAATAGGGCGAACTAGATAAAAAAAAAAAAAAAAATAATGGAAATTTATGAACTGTTAGATCCGGGTATTTAGCTTTTCAACTTATTTATGATCACAAACGTTTCTTTTTACTATTTTTCATAATTTTTTAGCATTTTTATTTATATAAAGTTAATAATAGTACTTTGTATTGAACTATTTACAAAAAATGATCATAATTTCCTAACAACTGCTTTTCGCGAGTAAATTAAATATTAAGTTTCAAAAATAATTTAGTACCCATGATTACGCTAAAATATAAAGCTGTTGTGATATATGCGTTTTCAACAAAATTTCAGATCAATGTACCGTCTTTTTTTACGAAGTACAGAATTTCACCCAGACATAATCAATAAGCTTGATCTCTCCATTCATGCACAGAAACGATGGTGGTGCAACGTTTCTACCAAAGAACGCGAGGGTTATATTTCCGATCATACATTTTGTTCTACTTTATATTAGTAAACATTTTCGCGACTGAGTACACGAAAAATTCGACCATTTCAGTGGAATCGAGGCTTCGTTATAATAACAGCATAAACGTTATATTAACACTTTTATGTGCAATAACAGAGAATTTTCTAAATAAATTCGAGCATGAATATTTAAAATCTTTATTTGAATGTGAATATTACTTTTATTAAAATGATTGCATGATAAGAATATAAACTTACAAATACATTCTTTCTAATACCAGAAACATTTGAATAACTGCGTGCAGCTGTGGTTGAATAATTCGATAAAAATTGGAAAAATAGTTATACCAAACAGAGAAGAGCCACCATACCTTAAAAAATATAACAAACCTACCACCACCGTTTCGTGTGCATAAGAAAATTTTTCTAGATTTTCTGTCCCATACTAAAAATTTACTCATAAACTTTAAATAAAAATATTATTAAAAGAGGGAGCTCCTTTATGGCCTTGAAAAGTGATTAAAAAACACCTTAATAAGTGTTTCGCATGGATTGAAATACTTGTTTTCGACCAGAAATCAAAGAATTATTTTCAAATTATGAAAATAATTAAAGAACATATATAATAAATGTCCTCAAATTTTAGATTAGCGATCCAAAAAACATAAAAAAGACTTCTTATTTATAATATTTCAAATTTATCATTTAAAATCAAAGCTACCAATGCAAAATTAAAATAAAGAAATGATTTTTAACGTGTCTGGTTTTTTTACAATAATTTCACGTGTCTAGTTTCTCAACTATAATCTCACGTGTCCTTTTATTGCTCTAAGCAGACGATTTGAAGAAAATAATTCATGCTTGCTTTGAAGCTTCTTAATTAGCACTTTAATTTCCAAATGCGCAATTTATTTTTTAGAAAGTTATCTATATTGCAGTTATAATTATCAATAAATTAATTTATAATAATATGAAATTATACAATAAGCGTTGCTTTAGCGATAAACTTACTCCTACTATACAGTTACGCAAAAATTGCGGATCTCTGCGACCGTTAAGTATTAGCAGTCTTAAGCTTGTGCCACCCGTTTAGCTCAAGCGCAGTTAACAGAACTTTTTTTAGTGTATAATATCGGTACTTGAAGTTGACCCCTATGTTATCTACGCTATAAATAGATTAAATATCACCCGACAAAAATCATTGCATTTATTAGAATAATTAAAGCTTTTTAAATTATTTAATTATTTATTAGTAATATATTTATTTATTATGAAATAAATATTGTTTTTATGAATTTATTTTAAAAAATTTCATTTTTTACAAACTTATTTTAATAAGTTATTTTTGTAAATCTATTTCTATTATTATATTGTACTTAAGTTTTTTGGTTAAAATACGATATTTCAAGTAAAATAATTATATGAACAGCAACACTGACACGTCAAATATTGCATGCGGTACAAGATTTAGGACAACATTTGACAGAGTCGAATGAGCAGGTTACCAAACAGATAATAGGTGACCATGTCTTAGGCACGAAAAATATTAATTGATTTTTAAATACTAAGATATGGCTACATAAAATTTTAATAAAAATTTTATACATTTCAGATGTTTTAAAACTTTTTTTTTAAATAATTTGAACATATTAGATCGATGTGTAATAATAATAATAAGATAAAAAAATCATTTATGAAGGTTGCTATAGACTTACTAAAAGTAGGCTTTTTCTTAGTGATTGCTTAAAAAAAGCATTGCTACTAGTCAGGTCAAAATTCGTACAAGTTAAACT
This sequence comes from Anastatus disparis, assembly GCA_017163975.1. NCBI lineage: Eukaryota > Metazoa > Arthropoda > Insecta > Hymenoptera > Eupelmidae > Anastatus > Anastatus disparis. Next base: position 439,890 of record JAFFSR010000313.1, read on the forward strand.
TTATTTTTTTTTGCTGAAAATACGCTTTTTAAATATTTCTTTATAAATTAAATAATGGTATATACCCAAAAAATAGTTTATAATGTTTATTATTATCTAATTATGAATTAAGAGCTTAAAAATAATAAAATTATCGTTAGTCGCCAACTGTTGGGCAGGGACCACCATTTTTGGTATTTTTACCTTACTTTCTTATAAGAGCTTATCTTTTTTGTTTTTTTAAACTTTCAATGCATCAATCATTAGAAAAATGTAGACTTCAAGGTTAACAGCTTTAAGATTTTAAAAATTGAATGATAAGATTAAATTTAAATACATCCGTATTTGCTAAGTTTGTTAATATACTTTCTGAATAAAATTTTAACGAGAACAATCTATAATATATTTTTATGTTTTATTAAAATATGTTTCAACTTCTTCCAAGACATTTTTAAATTTAAAAGCACACCACTAATAAATGTATTTTTTTAAATCAAATTACACATGAAAATTTGCCTGTATTTATTATAAACTATAATTTAGTTTTAAAAATTTTAAGGGCAAAACATCATGCAAAAATTTATTTTCTTTCTTTCATTCAGTCCACGAGTTGAAAATTGAAAAAAAAAGAAAGATGATTTTTAATGAAAATTGAGAGAATAACTCTGAATATAAGGTATATTAGCTATTGTATTCGCACACCTTTACAACAGTTAATATAATTTTAAGAATTTTTCATTTATGACAAATTGTTTGGCTTTTTCCTTCATCTATAACAGATCATCTATGCCAGACAAACTAATGGAATTTTTCAAATAATTTCTTTTTTGTTCGTTGTATTTCATTGATATTTAAATTAGATTTTAGTATTTTATATTTTCAATGCACTGATTTACATTATTTTAACAATACAATATTTGTGTGTAATTTTCCATGATAAATTTTTTTTATGTTTGTATAACATTAATCTTTACTAATAGTTTAATTAAAACCTCGAAAAAATATCACAATAAAAATACAAACACTTCATTAAAAGGTCATAAAACTAATCGCTGTATTTTTAAACATACAAACTGCGATTGACTTCAATCCGCTGTATAGTGTTGATTTAGTCTTTTGCGAACAGCAAACATGTAATATTTCAAGATTATCTTTTTAAATTTAAAGTTCTGAAATATAAGTTACCGTAAAAGTTAATAGTTTTATATGGTTCCTAATTATTTTTAGCTACTTAATCAATTATTTAAATTTGTAATCGCATTTCACTTAAATGCGAATGAATTTAAAAGAAATTTAGTTCTAAGCATTTGTAACGAACGAATTTTTTCTAAGAATAAAAGATAACGAATATTGTATTATCTTTATTGTATTTAAATAACGAATAAATTTATTATGCGTAAAATTTTGGCAATATCTATGTGCAAACAATTCTTAATCACAGTGATTCACGGAATAAAACTTTGTCCTTGAAAATTCAATGAGATCTTGTTTAAATAGAATTCGCCTATTAAAGATCAACTCAGTACTCAAGCAACTGGTTCAAGGTGCCAAAAACAATTGAAATTATTGAAAAAGCTCTTATGTGTTTTTTGTGAAATGTTTTAAATTAAGAAATTTCAATATCAAAATTATCAAAAATTGAAAAAAAATGGCTCTAAAAATAAATTTTTTCATATTAACTTTGTTATTTGGTTTTTTCACGGAAGGAAAATCTGAATCAACACAAGTAGTGTATACAGATAAAGGTCCTGTGAAGGGTGAAATTTTAACTACGGTAGAAAATTCATTTCGATTTGCAGCTTTCAAAGGGATCCCGTATGCTGAGCCTCCTTTAGGAAATTTAAGATTTAAGGTAAATCTATGGAATTACTTATATTATTGTATGCAAGCACTTGCATCCTTAAAAATTTTCATTTTTATAAACTTGTACAATCAAATCTGATAAAACAGTTATCACAAAGATAATGTTATTATTATTTAGAAAAAAATTGCAATTACAAACATAGGATATTGGGCCATATTACTTAATTTATATTGAGTGCTAAGCTTCAAATTTTTAATTGTTTTAAAAATTTTATTTTTGAAGAAACTGGCAAGAAAAAGTTTTTTTGTGTATCTTAAATTTAAGTTTTCATATTACAATTATTAAGCTTTTTAAATTGAAGAGATAGATTTTCACTATCAATTTGATCGATAAAAGGTGAAACATCAAACACCGTTGGGAATTGAGAAAATTTATTTTTAATTTAATGGTCCTTTAAATTTATAGACATATGCCCTTTTTCAAGCATTCATATGCCGTTATAGCTAATGAAATTTAAAATAACATAAAATTTAAAATTACCATATTTGACAGTAACAGTACAAAATGGTGTATTGTTGTTATCAGATATGGTCAATTCTGTATTGTTCTTTGCAATAAAAAATTTACTTCATTCTAAATATCTGAAACGTCGTAAAATGAAGAAAAAAATTTGCTTAACTTCCAAAAGTGTTTGATATTTCATTTTTATCTATATTAAATTTTATAAGATTTTAAATAGCTTTTTTTAATAATTTTTTTTTTTCAAAAACCTTCAAATCAGTTGTTTAATTTTATCGTTGCTATTTACATTAAAAAATAATATTTTTTAATTTTATGATAAACATAATATCGTTTATATGATGTTTTCCTCAATTAAAAAGCTAATATTAAGCGCGTTTGAAAACGTATGCAAATTTCTGTTTTTAATTCACATTTAATTTGAATCTGATTTCATTATTTTTCATTAGTATAAAATAATTCTCTATTTGAAGTATAATTATCAACAATTCTATTTTTTTTAATTCTTTGATAGGAAAAGAAACAGCATTTTAAAAGAGCGCAAATTGTACTGGAGAATGTTGATGTTTTTATGTTTTGATAAGAAAATAATTTATACACATATTTTAAAATAAATAAAAAAAATTCTAATGGCTTAAACAAAATGAAATTGTTTTCCTATTTTCATCCTAATACACTGAAAAAAATATCCATGGTAAAAAATACAATATTTTGCCATAAACTATAATAATTTTTGGCTTTGATGTCAGTCAGTGACAACTTTACTAACAGTTGTAATTCTTACTAAAACATTTTTCTCTGCGTAATTATTTTTTTAATTATTAAAATTTTTTCATTTAAAGACAGATATAAGCTCGGATATAAGCCAACAATAAAAGCTGTGAAAAATGGTATTGTACCAAATAATCGATATGTTTTTTAGCAGATTGTCTTGAAATTATAAATTTCAATTAAGGATATTATCATTCATTGTATTAATTTTTTTTCTAATAATATAAAATGTTTAAATAATTTATAGCCCCCGATAGAAAAACAAGCATGGTCGAACGTTCTAAGTGCTACTACAGAAGGAAGTATGTGCATTCAATACAATAGTACAGCTAATACCGTTGTTGGCTCAGAAGATTGTTTATACCTTAACGTTTTTACACCACATGTAATATTATTATACCATTTTTGTATAATTTTAATGACGATTTATTCTTTAATTATCATAAATAATATTATGATCTTTTTGTAGACTGAATTTAATAATGCTAAATTAAAACCTGTAATGGTTTGGATTTACGGAGGTGCATTTATGACTGGTAATTCCAATCTATCTTATTACGGGCCAGATTTTTTACTTGAAGAAGATGTGGTTGTTGTATCTCTAAATTATCGTCTCGGAGCTTTAGGTGCCATATACTATATAATAATATATTATTAAAAAATAGCTAAGTAAAACAGTTTAAAATATTAAAAGAATAATAAAATATATTTTTAGGTTTCTTAAATCTGAATCACGAACATGCTACTGGTAATTGTGGATTAAAAGATCAAAATCTAGCTTTAAAGTGGGTTAAAAAAAATATAGCTAATTTCGGAGGAGATCCGAAAAAGGTTACAATCTTTGGTCAAAGTGCAGGATCTGTAGCTGTTGATCTTCATGTGCTTTCAGATATGTCATCAGGTAAAAAAAGCCAATCCTTTATGTTGATAATTATATTGCAAAATATATAATAAATTATTGAGATAAAAATTATATTTTAAATAATTATAATTTAAATTATTAAATGCAGGCCTATTTAGTCAATCAATCTCTATGAGTGGAGCTCCTCTTTGCTTATATTGGGGTTTTCAAACCACCTTAAAGGCTCAAGAGCAAGCGTTTGCACTTGGCTCGAAACTTGGAATAGTAACATTGAGCAAGGACACATTGTTGAAAAACCTTTACAAAGTTTCAGCTTTTGATATTGTCAATAAAACACATGATATACCATTAGTAAGTATATTTATTTATCCAACGTGTGTATGCATCACAAATTTATTATACAGAAAGCTATATATTATTATGACTGTTAAAAATTTTGACTGGTTATGTTCCAAATTGTTTTTAGGTTTTTTATATTTAGTGTAGGTTTTGCTATAGATTTCATTACAAATAAAATTCATCTATTAATAGTAATTTAGTAAGTTTTTAATAAATATGTATATTCATTTTTAAATGTTTATAGTTTCCTTTCCGACCAACAATTGAAAGTGTTTCAGTAGCTAAAAATCAAGAGAAATTTTTAACAAAATGTTCTTTGCAAAAGTATGCGTTTGGTAATTATAATAAAGGTCCACACATGATGGGCTTTGTTTCCGATGAAATTTTATCATTTGCTAAACGTAAGTAAAATATGACATCAAAACCATTTAATTGATTAATTAATTGAAATGTTAAATTTATTATTTTAAGCTGTCTCTAACTTGCTTGACTTGGTAAATGCTGGCTTGGATTCTATAAAAAAGGCGTCCTTAAACATTAATATACCATTCTTGTCAAATATTTCTCGTATAGCGGCTAGTGGTGTTTCAAATTTTTCTGACGATATAGTATATCAACTTATAAAGGTTACCATTAATTATCATAACTGTTAATAATTAATTAAATAGATATGAATACATTTAAAAAATCCAGAAAACGAATTTAGTAATTGTTAACTTGAAATGACGATACACTGCCCTTCTAAGAAAGAACGTCCTATCTGAAAAAATTACAAATCCTAGCCCAGAATAGGTGTTTTTTGTAGACAGGAAAAATTATGATAGTTTTTTTTTACCAGTTAAACAACATTTCAAGCCATTTTCATACAGCAATTGCCGCATATTATTTTTATCTTTTCATGCTTACAAGAAAATAAAAAAATTTTAAAAATACAGATAGAACGTTCTTTCTTAGGAGGGCAGTACAATAATTATAACTAAAATTTACTGCTATCATCTCTTTTTTATAATTCTGTAATTATATGTTTGAAAATACATGTGTCACATAATTGTTATTATTATAAAATAATTTTTATATTTTAGGACTTGACAGATTTATTTTTCATTACCGGAATTGATTCAAAACAAAAATTAATGTCTGTCAATAATAATCATCCTATTTATTACTATCGTTACTCTTTTAATTCAGAGTATTCCATGCACAGAGCTATAGGCGTCAATTTTGACGGTAAATATAAATTATTTATGTCTTATTATTGTGACGATATTTACACTAATAAGCAATATAAAACCTCAAATCTTTTAGGAGTTGGACATGGAGATGAATTACCTTATCTATTTTACATGCCTCAAATTAACCTCCCGTTGAATAATCCTGAAATTGCATTAACAAGAAAGAGAATGGTCCGACTATGGGCAAATTTCGCTAAATATGGGTAAAATATACATCACATTATACAGCATTTATCTTAAAAGTTCATTTTAATTTATTTTTAAATTAAATATCAGAAATCCAACTCCAAATGGTGCAGAGGACGATTTATTGGGAATAACATGGCCCGACTCTCGTATTCTTGGAAGACATTTAGAATTTAACAACATTCTCACAACCGCTGGAACGCGTCCCACTGATCTTGCTACTAAGACATTTGAAGTATCCGGGCTTGGAACATCTCCTATCTTAAATGATTGTCCTAAAAATGCTATTTCTAATGTAATTAATAGTATAACAGATATAATTGGTTAACTATGCATTTTATATATAGAGGATGATAACTTCAAAATTTTCAATTTAAAAATTATTCAAAATCGAATAATAATTTATAAATAATACAATTTTTAAATTAAATAAAGAAATAAACATTCAAATGATTATATAAATATTTCATTGAAGAATGCATTTGGATATAAAAAAGGGAAAATAAATTAAAACAATAGTTTTATTTTCATTTGCTAAATATCCTTATCAAAAAGGTCCAGCTTAATTACGACTAGATATCTAGCTGGATATTCAAGTAAATAATCCAGCTACATATCCAGTCAAGCTAGATTATTAACTTTGATTTCCAGCTAGATGGATTATTTGACTGAATATCCGGCTGGATATCCAGTCGAAATCCAGTTACATCCTGGATAATGTAACTGAATATTTAGCTGGATAATCCAAGTGGATATCCAGCTAGACTTTTTGATAGGATATTATATTGGGTTTTTTAAAATTTTATATATTTTTTGTTACAACAGTACAATATTTATCACAAAATAAATTTAAGTATAAAATATATGGAGATATGGAGTTTAAATGTAACGTAATTAACTCATTAAAATAATGTTTAACAAAGTCATTTTTTAGAATAGAGGATATTTTATTTCTCATTTTTTTTTTCAGATTGGGAATGTAAATAATGATTGATAAAAACATCAGTGTTTGGCAAAATAAATTTTTTTGTAAAAATTCTACATGATTCATTAATAAAAGTTTTATTAGATATTCAAACTGTGGTTGTAATATTTTCGTTAATTTCGAAGCTTGTGCCCTGGAATTTAGGCTATTATGTATACCCACCATTAATGGATTCTTTCCGAATGTTTTGAAATCCTGAACTTTCATTGGACCATTCCGACCATTCCGTTGTTTTCTTTGTTTCTATTTGAACATTTTAAAAAATTCGGAAAGAATCAATTAATGTTGGGTGTACATATGAAAGTTTTCCATTGAAAAAATTTTCTCATTTTTAACTATCAATTTCTCCTTATTAAAATAAGAATTTATATTCTGAGAATGTATGTATCCAATGAAAATGTAATACTGAAAAATGTTTGATTAATCATCAGAGATGCAAAGTTTTCATTTTTTTGAGCTGCAAGACAAATATCAATTTTTTTACGTGATGTATTTAAAGGGTAAATACTCGTGTGTAATAAATAAATTATTGCTTCTTCTCTTCAATTATACAATGACATTTTTATAAATTTTTTATTTTATTAGTCATTTTATAAAAAAAGATGTATTAAAGCAAAATTACAGGATTAAATGGAACACAAGTGTATGAGTAATTATAGTGATAATAAGAAAATGTACGTGTAAAATTAATTTCTGTAAGCCCAAAACATATGCAATTTGTATGCCAACGTTAACGGTTTCGTGCGTCATTCTTAAAATTATTCACTAGTTGATAAAGCGTTTTATTATGAGTAAACACATTGCGCGTTTTATACAATAACGAAGAATGCAATTAGGTCATTTAAAACCTCTTAATAAGTAAAAAGGTATAGGTCAAATTTTAATAGCAAAGGTAAGTAAAACTAAAAATTTTTAAATACGTTTGAGTATTACCGAAATTTTTTTATTTTACGGAAAAAAAATTTTAACGTAAAGTCTCTTTTTTAAATCGAGTCATATACAATAATAGTATAAAGAATTTAGTACCTTCAGCATAAAAATAACCTATATAAGGCATAGAGTTATTCAGCTAAATACCGTTTTTATTAATTAAATTAAATTGAAAATGATAGAATACTGCAGTGTTTTCAAATATTTTAATAAAAGAAATGAAGAACATTTTCGATCTTTTGAAATTTATATTTGAAAATACCGCTTTTTACCTCTATTAGGCAGTTTGCTATGCAAGCTCGAAGCAGGTGGCGTTCTGAGCTCTAGCGCTGTCATGGCGGTCACACTACGACAATCTTGCGATGTTAATATGTATGAGTGTATTCATGAGTCTATCTGTATATATTCAATGACGTCACATCTGGCAGTAGTGGGGGAAGCCCCTTCTCCAATAGCCGCGCGTCGCCCATCGTTGCACGCACACAGCTACTCGTATATGCTCATCCATGCACACATACGCGGAGTGTGCCTCCATGACAGCGCTAGAGCTCAGAACGCCACCTACTCTGAGCTTGTATAGCAATAGCAAACTGCCTAATACTGGGTGTGTAGTCCGTTATTATAGCATTTCTCGCGCTAGTAGTTCGCTTTTAACATTTCGAAACGTCACCGCGAAAATTGCGACAATAACGGACTATATCCCGGGACACTTTCCGCTTAAGAGTGCTCACTGCTTTTCGCACAACTTGTAGTTGACTGTAGCGCCACAAAAAATTTGTTTCGAACATATATTTACCTGTTGTACTTGAATAAGTATAATTAGAGTTTTCTCATGTATAATAAGCATTAAAGATTATTTTAAATTAAGTTTTATGAATTAATTAATAAAAATGAAGGGATAACTTGTAGAGAAAATTTAAACACGATGTGTCGATTATATGAACTAATTTTTATTTTTCTCTACAAACTACAGCTTTATTTATTTTAATTTAATACTGGATTTTCTTTATAAATAAAATTAAGAATTTATTGTACGTGGGAAAACATTTTTATCTAATTTAAAATGTCTCAAAAGATGACAATTAACTAAAATACGATTTCGATAACGGTGGCGTTCCAATCGTCGCAGTGAGCAGCTCAAAAAATGATCGTTCACCAACGCTGTTTTATGGCGCTATGGCGCTATTTGAGCATTAATGTTTTGAAAATAAAATTCAAGCCCAATCTTTGTTACGCAATAATTTTGGAAAAATGACATTTTCATATTCTATAAGTGCTATTTCGAAAGGATTTAAGCTTAGGTTTCGTTTTAAAAAAGTTTCATGCTTCTAACCAGGAGAGGCTATGAACTTCGGGTCACAGATCTTGATGAAACTTTGGGATATGTTTTTAGGTACTAAAATATGAGTAAAGCCAGAGCGGTACGGTCTAACGATTCGAAAAACTGAAATTATAGACGTTTCTAGTCTTATTTTAAGAAAAATTTAAAAAAAAGCTCCTAATTGAAGTGTGAATAATTCAGTCTAGAAATGTCTTTAATAAATTAACAGGAACTAAAATAAAAGTAGAGAAAGAAAGCTTTTATTTGCTGTTTTCAGAATCGAGAAATAATAATTAGAACCAGAGATATGCTTGTTCAAAGTTGAGCAGCAAGAAAGTGATAACAATCAGGGTTGCAAATGTTTGCAGTTACTTATACAGCAACTGAAAACTGGCTCGGTCATTTTCAAATTACCTGCCTAGTAACTGGTAAATGACCGGACCAGTTACCACTTTCTGGGTAAGTACCCTAGCGAAAAAAAATAAATGCAGACAACAGTTAATAACTGAAAAAATCAGGAGAATACTCAAAATAGATAAAAACTGAAGAAAATGGAAATTAACTGTTGAATAATGTCGGAATTGAGACAAAGACAACAGTTATCTTCTGATTTCTTCAGATTTCTTCAGTTTTTATCAGTTTTCTACAGTTCTATACAATTATCTGCAATTATCAACAATTATATTCATTTTTTAACTTTTTTTTTTCAAATGTAAAAGCCATTGAAAAAGTGAAGAAATCTGAAGAAAACTGCAGAAAACAGTTATATTTTTAACACACCTGTTGATAAGTGAAGAAAACTGTAGACAACAGTTATATTCTGAAGACAACTGTTGAAAAGTGAAGAAATCTGAAGAAAACTGCAGAAAACAGTTATATTCTGAATACAATTGTTGAAAAGTGAAGAAATCTAGAAAAAACTAAAGACAACAGTTACGTAACGTTTTAAAACGAAGAAAAATTAAGGGTATGGTTTCACGCTACTTTACCGATCGAAAATTATAATTTTATAAAATTACAATTTTTGAAAAAACTATACATCGGAATGAGTTTTCCTTTTATAGATCACTTCATTTAATTTCGATGAAGGGCGGAAACTCTATAAATTAGCGGAGAAAAGCGTTAATCGAAGATAATTAGAAAAACAAATTTCTCAGTTCGAAAAAATCAAATTTCTCAAAAACCGTGTTTCGTAGGGAAATTTCCTATTCAGGATCATTTTATTTTTGAAAAATGAAGGGCGGAAACTTGGTTTGATAAATCATATCGCAAAAAAGCAAAATTACATTTTTCTAAAAAGAAGCGATCAGCTGTAAGAATACAATGGCCGTGCAAGAAGCCATGTTTCATAGTTGGCATCAATGCTAATGTATAGTTTGGTACGCGCCAACTTCAAATTCGAATTTTAAATGTAAATTGAATTTGTTTTATATGTAAAATTTCTACAAGTAAACACTTTTTCAACATAAAACTGTTTTATTTTATTTAAAACATAAATATGTAAAAAAATTTAATATTATAAGAGAGAACAATAATATAGTTTACATCATTTGCGAACTCATTATTTTTTTTTAATTTTCATTATAGCAAAATAAGTGATTTATTCGTTTCTTTGCTTGAAACAAAATATTTTTTGAATAACTTTATTGAATTAACGAAACTTAGGCATATCCTAACCTTTTTAGAATGAAAATGTTTTCAAAAGCGAATAATAAGGATTACTTAATTTTATTGATAATTATGGTTTTTGAAAAATAAACAGTCATAAGTAATTTTATTAAGATAAGACTTTGAAAAAGCGTGAGAAAAATCACTTAATTTTTTTAATCTTAGTGTAATGAGTATAAAATAAAATTTATAATATTATTTTTGAAAAATTTGTAGAAATCTATTTTTCAAATTCATTATTATCCTAATATTTATCTTTTTATTCGGAATTTAAATTTTACATTCATGTTATATATAGATTTATCAATCAAACATAAATATAAAAATAGAAATGATCTGGAAATATATTTTTTTTGACAAAATTTTTTTTAAAATAAATGAACAAGACTCTCCGTGAAACACAAACTGCAAAAAAACTTTGTTTTATTTGACAAAGAATTCAATTTGATAGAAATGAATGATTAGTTTTTGAATTTTATAAATAAATTAGATCATAAATAAATGTATACATATTGAACCTTAAAACTTCAATTTTATTTATGCATTATAATACTTATCATTTTAACTAAATGTTATTTTTTCAAAAAACTGTAAAAAACTATGAAAAAATATAAATAATCGTAAATAAATGTGAATAATTGTAAAAAAAATAAATAAATGTAAATAACTGTAAATAAATATAAACAACTGTATATTTATAGTTATTTACAGTTATTTACAGTTAGTATTTTTAAAGAACGATAATATAAAATAATATTTGATGAGATTATATTATATAATAAAATTATATTATCAATAAAATTAAGTAATCCTTATTATTCGCTTTTGAAAACATTTTCATTCTAAAAAGGTTAGGATATGCCTAAGTTTCGTTAATTCAATAAAGTTATTCAAAAAATATTTTGTTTCAAGCAAAGAAACGAATAAATCACTTATTTTGCTATAATGAAAATTAAAAAAAAATAATGAGTTCGCAAATGATGTAAACTATATTATTGTTCTCTCTTATAATATTAAATTTTTTTACATATTTATGTTTTAAATAAAATAAAACAGTTTTATGTTGAAAAAGTGTTTACTTGTAGAAATTTTACATATAAAACAAATTCAATTTACATTTAAAATTCGAATTTGAAGTTGGCGCGTACCAAACTATACATTAGCATTGATGCCAACTATGAAACATGGCTTCTTGCACGGCCATTGTATTCTTACAGCTGATCGCTTCTTTTTAGAAAAATGTAATTTTGCTTTTTTGCGATATGATTTATCAAACCAAGTTTCCGCCCTTCATTTTTCAAAAATAAAATGATCCTGAATAGGAAATTTCCCTACGAAACACGGTTTTTGAGAAATTTGATTTTTTCGAACTGAGAAATTTGTTTTTCTAATTATCTTCGATTAACGCTTTTCTCCGCTAATTTATAGAGTTTCCGCCCTTCATCGAAATTAAATGAAGTGATCTATAAAAGGAAAACTCATTCCGATGTATAGTTTTTTCAAAAATTGTAATTTTATAAAATTATAATTTTCGATCGGTAAAGTAGCGTGAAACCATACCCTTAAGGAAGTTAAACAAAAATTGTTTCTTTCCACGTACAAAGTAAACAAAACAGAACATCGCTAAACAGAAAATTGATAATATTGGCAGGTAACTGAAGAAAATAGTTATTAACTGTTTTAAACGGAAGAAAGTTGAAAAAATATTTTTTTATTACACGTAAAAAGTGATGAAAACGGAACATAACTGGAGAAAACTGATAATATTGTCAGATAACTGAAGAAAACAGTTATTAACTGTTTTAAAACGAAGAAAAGTAAAGAATGTTGAAAACATATTTTTTTCTCGCACGTAAAAAGTGAAGAAATCAGAGCATAACTGAAGAAAACTGATAATATTGGCAGATAACTGAAAAAAACAGTTATTAACTGTTGTCTTTGTCTTAATCCTGACATTTTTTTGCTGTTACCTGCTGTTATAAACTGTTTTCTTCAGTTTTCTTAATTTCTTTTTTCGCTAGGGTAACTAGAAACTTGTGCAATCCTATATTTTACTAACCCCAATTTCCTTGCCAGTTACTAACCATAACCATTACTAATGCTTGTTTAACAAAAATCCAACAGTTGTTGCAGACCAACACAAGCAATCACTGGGTGGGCAACGGGTAAATGGTTAGACTATTTACCAATTATTTGCACTATAACTGGTAACTGGTCAGACCATTTACCAGTTATTTGCTCTGTAAGTGGTAACTGATACAAGTATTCTCAATTTCTTGACCATTTCAAATGAAAAACCATTTCCTTATTTGCAACTCTTCTAACAATCACTGTCCTTCAGAATTTAGATGATTTTTGGTACTTTCCCTATTAAAAAAATCCAGCTGGATATCTACCTGGATATCCAGCTGGATAATCCAGGTAGATATCCAGCTGGATAAACATATCTCTGGTTCTAATTATTCTTTCTCAATTCTGAAAACGGCAAATTAAAGCTTTCTTTCTCTACTTTTATTTTAATCCCTGTTAATTTATTAAAGGCATTTCTAGACTGAATTATTCACGTTTCAATCAGGAGTTTTTTTTTACATTTTTCATAAAATAAGACTAGAAACGTCTATAATTTCAGTTTTTTGAAGCGTTAGACCGTACTGCTTTGGCTTTACTCATATTTTACTACTTAAAAACATATCCCAAAGTTTCATCAACATCTGTGACCTGAAAAGCTCATAGCCTCTCCTGGTAAGTATCAATGCTAAAGAACTATAAGCATTTGAAAATCTAGTAACTTTTTTAGTTATTTTCTTTAACTGCCTATAACTAGAAAAATATTGAGCGCGTTGGGGTCTAAAATTTCGTTTTCTTTCATATCTTGACATCTGAAAACTTATCCAAAAGTTTAAGCAAAATCCGTGATCGGAAGGTCTGATAATCTCATAGTAGAGTTCTTCTGTTAATGGATTTTCGGCCGATAGGAGTTTCTACAAGTAAAAAAGGGAGGATCATTAAATGACAATTAAGAATTTATTGCTTGATCTTTTCTTTTAACCTTCGTATTACAGAAGGAGGAAATCTAAAACAGTATGAAGTATCATAATAAAGGAGGAGCATACCGAAACGAGAAAATCTTGGGAAAAATATAAAATATTATAATACTAAGAAATATTGGAAGGAAGAAAATCGAAGATATTAAATATCGGATAATAAACTTTAATCCGTTAAATGTCAAATAAATAATGCTAATGGACTTTTAATCGTTAAGACCATTACAAGAATTAATTCTTTGATCGATTCTGTGGAAGTCAATACAACCAGAAGATTGTAAAAAACAAGCAACGAGAACTCCGGAGTTCATTCAGCACCTAGTCTTCGTACTATTTGCATCGATTATTATTCAGTCTTTCACTAATAAATTTTATTGAGTTAAAATATAAAAATTTGCTATATTTATTCTTATTTTTCGCAACAACAAGAATTTCTATTCTTGAACCATTGATTAAAGGGACGATCCAAGAGCTACAGCCATCTATCATATTTAGTTTTTATTTTTCTCATCAAGAGGCTCATCTATTTAATATTAATTTATGGAATAAAACTCGAATTGGAGCAAACTAAGGAATAAGCGGAACCTCTTCGAATTTGGAATACTAATGGTTAAGAGTTAAGACGTACCCACACCCACAGTCGTGGACGTACCTTTAAACAATACAGCGTGTTGCTTTTAGTTCGTAACCAAGGTTATGTTTTTATTTGCTAATAGTCTAAAATATATAAAAAATAAATCAGTAAGATATAATTGATATTTTGATAAACAAGTACTGGATACTATTTACATGAAAAGAAACAATCGTTATTTTTCAATATGACGTCGGAGGATTCTGCTATTATAATTGAAGACAACACATTTGATGACTCTATTAAGGTACAATTGATTGGTCTTGATTTTGATTATTATATTTTATTTTAGCATCAGCGTTAATTAAATGTGAAATTTTATGATTCTTGACTTAAATTTCATGACAATACTTGTAATTTTATTCAAATTTAAATGTAACTCTATCTATATATTTTATCTGATAAAAATTTGATATTTTATGTATTTAGAGATAATTAAAATTTTTATTTTTGTGTATCAATATTTTAACCAAAAAATTTTTTTTAGAAATCTTTTGCTGTCATTAAAAATGGAATTAAAGCTTCAAACAGCTTACCAATCGCTGAAAATTTTAAATATTATGAATGCTTTCCAACGTTTAATGAAATTCGAAAAGAGCAAATTAGAAAACTTCTTAATTCCATGCAAAATATTATTGAAAAAGCTGGAGTTGCTGGCAATATTCGACAGAGAGATATAGAAGAAAAATTTGATTTGATTCTGGAATCAAATGACATTTTCTTAGACAGAGCAGTAAGTTGGAAATTTTTTATTTTTTATATTTGAAAGTATCATATTTTTATAACAAATGATTTTTTTATTTAGGGAGCATGCATGGATATAGAATCTGGAGTTTCTAGAAATCATAATGTTGAATTGATTGTTTCGCAAGCTCGAGTTCCAAGCAATCTTAATGGATGTTGGAATAATACTTCTTATATCAATAAACAAGCTTCAGCAAGTACTAGTCCTGCTCAAGCTGTAAGACTATTAGCAGCTAAAAATATTCAAAGACCTCAGTTAACATTCAAAGATAAAATAGACAATAGTTCAAAACCTTGGCAACCTAAAATTAAAGAAAAACCAAATTCTCTTAAACCATTGGCCATATTCATCGACTGTGGAGAAGAAGGAGAAGAAATATTTTCTCATCCCTATGAGTTTGAACTTGACAAATTTGAACCGCCCGAAAGTCAGTTAGCAAAACGGACACCAATTAAATATAAATCAATAGATGAATGTCCTTTGATTGTAATTGAAAAACTTCAAGATCTGAAAATCATGCTAAAAGATTTAGAAAATTATAATGAAATAGCTGTTGATTTGGAGCATCATTCTTATAGAAGTTTTCAAGGCTTTACTTGCTTGATGCAAATATCAACTCGAGATACAGATTATTTAATAGACACATTAACACTGAGATCTGAATTACACATTTTGAATGAAATTTTTACAAAACCAACTATTCTTAAAGTTTTTCATGGAGCTGATTCAGATATTCTATGGCTGCAAAGAGATTTATCACTCTATGTCGTTAATATGTTTGATACGCATCAAGCAGCAAAGCAACTTGAATTACCATTTTTAAGTTTATCTTATCTTTTGAAGACACATTGTAAAGTTGATCCAAATAAACATTTTCAATTAGCTGATTGGCGGATTAGACCCTTACCACAAGAACTTATGAAATATGCTAGAGAAGATACACACTATTTATTATACATAAAAGATATTTTGAGCAATGCCTTAATTGATGCTGCCAATGGTCAGAGTAATATTCTTAAAGCTGTATATACTCGTAGTACTGACATATGTAAACAAATTTATACAAAACCAATTTGGACAGAAGATAGTTATTTAAGTATGTATAGAAAAAGTCAAAAAATGTTTAATAACCGTCAGTTATATGCATTAAAAGAATTGCATAAATGGAGAGATGAAACAGCTAGAATAGAAGATGACAGTACGAATTATGTTTTACCCAGTCATATGTTACTAAATATTGCAGAAACTCTTCCTAGAGAAATGCAGGGTATTCTTGCTTGTTGTAATCCAATTCCACCTTTAGTCAGACAAAATCTATTAAAACTTCATAAAATGATATTGAAAGCAAGAGAGCAACCTTTAATCAAACCAATTTTAGAAGAAGATATGAGGCAAAGATTAACTCAAAGAAATCAAGTTTTGAATTCAAAATCATGGATATTTGCACCGCATGATTTACCAAATGGTATGGAAGCTAGAGCAAATCTTCCTTGTTTACTAAATGATTCTAAGGAAACAAAAATTACAAATCCATCAAAAGTAAAACCTGAAATAACTGTTTTTGAAAGTTCAGCATCAGAGGTAACATAAACGTTGTTATATTTAAATAAAATAATTTTATTATAAATTAATATCTTATAATTTCAATTTTTGATTTAGGATGAAAATGTGGATACAGAAAGTCCAAAGAAAAAAAGAAAACTTATTTTCATTAGTCCCTTTGAGAGGTATAAGAGAGTACTGCCTATGGTAGCTGAAGAGGAGAAAAAGGAAAGAGAAAAACAACAGCAGGAAGAAGAAGAAAGGATAAAGAAGTTGCAGAAACACCGAGAAGAAACTGCTGCAAGTATAAGTCGAGTACATCAACACTTTATGCAAATGGCACAAAAACAATTTCCAAAGTCAAATGAAACTGTTGATAAGTCTACAGAAGATCTTGCTGCAAGTGCTGATCATATTAGTCGTGTGCATGAGCACTTTATGAAAGTGGTACAAGAAAAATTAACAAACCCGCAAGAAACAATTGTTGAAACTACAAATCTTCCTGTAAATGATAATCACAATAGTAGAATGCACAACATCGTTTTCAAGAATTCTAGAAATCCAAAAACATTAGGTGAAATGCATGGTAAAAAAAGAAAAAGACAATTAAGTCCTGATATTGTTCGACCTTCAAATAAAAATTCTCGAAAGAAAAAGGCGCAGGAAACGTAAACCACTAAAGATATCGTTAAAACGTTTTTTAAAAACACATACAGCATGTAAAGTGGATGCTCTGCTTCCTCCTGGCGAACAGTAAAGCACCCACTGTACGCGTCTCGTTAAAAAAATCGTATACGCACCATGAGAGTTTATAAAGAATGCCTCAAAGAGTATGTAACAATTTACATAAAATTTGAGGTATTTTTTATTTTATTTTCTAGGTGGATAATTTACTATTGTATCATTATACCTTTATACTGGTATATCATTTTTATATTGATAAATGTAAATATGGTATGCTTTTATTTAGGTTTGTAAAGTTTTTACTATTGTTTAATACAAAAAATATTTGAATTAACAATTATTTTTTGTCTTTATAAAATAAATGACTGTAGGTATGTTTATTATATCAATAATGCTTTTCATAATATTGAAAAATTCAGATAATTATATTTTTGTTTAACTGAAATGAAAGTTTTCTTTTCTAAATATGATGTATATGTGAAATTAATTACATAAAAGTATGTATATACGTTATATGTGAACTGTAATGTGTAAAAATTGATTTAAAAATGTGATTAATCATAAAGGTAAGATTTTTTATAGCGATTGAAATAGTTTCTTGAAAATATTATTTGTCAGTTCTATAAACAGAATATATTTGGAAGAAATAATAATGTGATTTAATATAAAATTAAAATTAATAATTAAATTATTTCATTCCAGAACTGACATTATAAAGTAACTTTGTGCTTAAAATAAAATTGTATTAAATAATTTTTGTAAAAAATAAATCAAACACAAAATAAAATAAATGATTAAATAATAAATAAATCTTTTTATTTAAATATTAAATTCTAGATTAATAAAATTGTTGATAATAATGGATTTTACTTAATTAAATATGATTAAAAAATGCAGTTTTATTTTTTTCTTGTAATATACTGTAAAATCATGTATAACGTGCGTTCCAAGTATCTAATAGTTTAATATTCGATGTCGTTCCTTAATCTTCAGCTCGCATTTTCGAGAGTAGAATAGCGCGTGTATACATATGTATGTACGGTGCATGTATCCTATCAGTTCTCCGGCGGTGGTGGCGCGGAGTGTCGTGTCGGATTGGAATATACGAAAGAAAACGAACGTGTGTCTATGTCTATATATATGTGTATACGAGCCAACGCCAAAACGGCTTACGAGCAGCATAGCAGTAGCAGCGAGGAGCAGCGGTGTGTTTAACGAAAGCGCAACAGTATAGTCGGAAAAACAGTAGTAGTTGCTGAAAAGAAAAATTAGTAAATAAAGATGTTGCCTCGTGAAAAGAGGCCTTTTCTGTGTCCTTGTTCGTAAAATGTCGCGCAAAACAAGACGGAAGACAGGCTAGCGACCCCTTGAGCCCTGCTCAAAGCAGGCCTAGGAGTCACCCTTGCCGTTATATCCTCATCACCTACATCGTCAACCTCTCTTTTTATTTCTATTAAGAAGAGGACTTTAACAGCTACATCATCAAGACTTCAAATTTTTTTTACAATCTTCTCCAGGAGATACCGGACGCGACGGTAAGCCAAAGACGTAAACTCTTCTACTTTCGACTATTTTTAGAAAAGTCTCCCTGACGTCGGCCGTTTGGCTGTCGAAGTCCTCTCTCTCTCTCTCTCTCTCTCTTTCTTTCTCTATATCTTTTTCTTTCTCCTGCTTTCTTTATCTTATAGGCCAGAGAACTCAACCCCTTATATCCCTTTTCTATTTATTTTTTGAGTTTAAAAAAAATTGAATTTTTTATTTGCTCTCTTGTCCGTGACACGTTGCAGCTCTATATAGCTTTTTGACATGGTATAACGCAAAGAAGGGTGAAGAAGGCGCCAGCTTTGAATCTCAAATCAATCATGAATCTTTGTCAACGGCACGCTTATATATGCATTTAAGAAACGGCAGACCTAGTATATTTTAATACATATATGCGCCATCGTCATCGGCCACTAAATATATATATACACGTCTTCCTTACTGCCAGCAAACAACAACAACACCAATTCGCTTCCGGTTCTTTTTTTTCATCGGTTTACATGGTTACTCATGAAAAGTTTAATTAATCGTTAAGATATTCATATAGAAAATAGTGATTGCTATCTTAGAAGAACAATATAAATGATTAAATAGTGTAGAGCACGAAGAGACATCACGATAATCAGACCCTTCTCTCTATTCTAAATATCAGGATGCTATTTTTATCTCCGGAAACCTACATACCGACGCGCCGTCGTCGTCGTAGTCTTCGTCTTCCCTGTCGTTGCCGTACAGGCATTATATATACATATAGAAAAAAAGAGAGAACAAGAAGAAGAGCCTAGATGTATACTCGCACACATGCTTCAAGAGAATTGTAGATACATATTACAAGACCCCGGTGCATTTATTTATTTCCTTTTTCTTAGTCTTTTTACTAAATTACAGTGAGATACCAGGTGTAAATCTGTTCTTAATTATTATTCAATAACAAAAGTTTAAAAACACGTCAATTAAACTTGTGTCTAGATGAATTCAATTATTTACTAAATTTTTAATCAAAGGATTTTAATACATTGTTTTAGACTTACTATCAATATCTATTTTTAAAATTTTCCGTGGACCAAGAGCCAAGCAACAGGGAGGAAATAGACTAATTAAAAGAGCAATGTTCAAAATAAAGAGAACAAAATGATAAGGAAAAATAGAAAAGCTTATTATTTCTTCATGAAATTAATGGAAAAGTGACGTCCTACTCGATGCTTCCATCTAATTATTAAATTAGAAATGAGTTGAGTACATAGAAAAGAAATGTTTATAAAAAATAAGACACACACATGTTTTTTGTGTCATTTGGTATATTTATCGCCATGACACTGTACTTGGCTACAATTCAAAGTAGTTAAATCTTGTAAGCTGTATATTCTTAAATGATACAAATTTAAATCTGGGTAATAGTTAATTCATCTTCCTAAGCTTGTACTCAACTCCATAAGACACAAATAAAATTTTTGTAAAGTAATTTACAATTAAAATGATTATACAATATTACCAGAAAGCCAAAGAATGTGTTTAATTGCAGAAATTTTAAAAACAATTTTAAAGCATACAAGAGTTGAAAGGAATAAAAGCCACGGAATTGCATTAGCGCTGTCAAATATATATTTTAATACGAGGAAAAAGAAAGAGCAAAACTAAAAAGGGGGAAAAGTTAAGAAAGTGAAAAAGATGAAAGGCAGTAAGGAAGAAGAAAAAAAAAAATTTTTGATTAAGCAAAGTAAAGTCACAAGATTAAAAGTCTTTAACATTGTGAGGCGACTTTGGCGTCATACCAGAATTTGATCTTTGGAGGTGTGTAACGGGACACCGCCACAATGTCGATAAAATTTAACGTATTGCTCGTCGCTTGCGAAAAAGAATCTTTTTCGTATTAAACAGGGGATTGAGAGAGAGAGAGTGGGCTACGATACATGGATGAAACATACACACGTATACATAAATACATATATATTTAAAACATCACTGTTTATAGAATACTCAGAATAACTTTTAATAATATCGCATGAATCACGTGCTTGTGTACTTCTCAGAGTAACAGTACAACATTTTCTCGAGAGACAAATTTTCAAAATTTTGCATAAATATGATGTTTAATTTATTTATAGCCTCGAACATAATGCGCTTATACTTCGCTTACTCATATTAAATCCGCTAATGCCAATGTCGATGAACCAAAGCGCATAATAATTTCAAAGAAAAAGAAAAAAAATATCTCCAACGCCACACACGCGCGTCAGAAAATTGATATGAAGTTTATGCGAAAGCAAGCATTAAAATAATTCGATTCGACTGCCAAGTTTTAAAACTTTATAAAAAAAAATTTCTCTTCAGTTAAGTAGCCAAAATTTTTTTACGGATCGCTTAAACATTCATTTTTATTTTTTTCTTTTGCGAATTCAAAAGATCCGCTTCATTAAAAAAAGTTACATAATTTTTAGCGTTACAGTACTAATAAATAATTGATTTTTCAAATGCTTATACAATTAATAAAAACTCTAAAATATGAGAATATTTAATTTGAACGAATACAAGCCGAATGCGCCTAAAATCTTGACATTAAAAAAAGAATTGTAGAATATTATCAGTAAGCAATAAACGGCTGATTGGTAGCCTTATGTCTTTGGGTGCCTACTGTTGTATAGTTACTCTTTCTTCTCTCTCTCTCTCTCTTTGCCGAGAGCCATCTTGGCTAAAAATAATCATCGAAAAAGCCGATCGAGCTTCTCTTGTGCTATATGACCGAGGTGAATCTACTAAACTTTGCTTCACTACTCAACATCTTTCAAGATGGGCTTTCTTGTCGCTCTTTAGTTCGTGTGTTTCCTCGCTTTTCAAGCTTTGCATTGTGTGTCGATAGCCATGCATATATGTATAACGCGATGAGATAGACTTCCTGTGTCCTAATAAATTGACGACATTTTTTTTTACTAAGTCTTTTAATAGAATATTAATAGACTGGACAAACGTATATGCTTATTATTGACACGCTTGTTTCCTTGTTTATATTCTTGTCGATTTCGTTATTTTTTCTAATCATTTATCTAAACAAAAACGTAGAAAAGTATGTTTTTTGTTCTCTAATCTATTTATTTCTTCAAACTATTAGATACCAAATAAATTAATCTTTTTTATGTTATATAAAAAGTTTAATTGGAAAGTAATTATGTCTTTTTCTATTAACTTATTAAATCAAACGTATATTTACATTCATTCTTCTATTGATTTATGGCGCAATTACTGAAATACTGATTTTTCTTATGTTTTATTAGTTTTTTTATTATTCTTAAATTATTCAAATCGCATTGTTACTAAATATTTTTATCATCGCACACCTTGCGAATTTAAGAAATGCTGCTAAATATTTTCGAGATAATATGTTTACAAGTGTTATGAAATGTGATCAGTATAAGTATTATAAAACATTTTTTTAAACTTTGCAAATGAATTTGCGAAATAAATTCTCAGAAACAACTTTTTTTCGTGCTTTTTTTCACTTTCTTTCGTTTTGGTTACTTTTTATTTATTCTCTTTGAATTCTTGCAAAATATTATTCTTAAGAATTGTTTGAACGAATATAAAACAATAATCTCTTTTGACAACATTGAGATAACGTAATATTTAATTTTTCATAATTTCAAACATTATGGTTTTGTTTATGCGATAAGTAATTCAAATAAAGATGATAATTTTTTTTTTAATCGCTGTATTCATGCTATTATTACGATGCTAATTAGCAACGAAAATCGCCAGTGTATTTGTGAGCAAAACACATGTTTAGAACGGTGCTTCTTTAAATTGGCTGCCGAGAGCGGGATTCGAGCTCGGAACCTCGTGATTACGAATCCATCGTTCTACCGAGTGAACCACTGATGACCTCATGATTTGTATTTCATTTATTTTATTTGTAATTATCTAACTTTAATTATTTTTTATCAGTTAAAATAATTTCAAGTAATTATAACAAAACTATAACTGACGCAAAAGATAACTTGATTGATTAATTACCGTTTATTATATCGTAATCAAATGTAATTGTGTTTATGATTAAAAAAAGTAGTTAAAATACACGATATTAAAAAAAATAATTAAAAAAAATCAAAGTTTAACAACAATTAAAAGAAATGAAGAAGGAGAGAGATAAAAAATATTACAATTAGAAAGTCTTTCGTGTTAGTGACGATTTGAAAATGAAAAAAAAAAAGAAAAGTAGATTGATGGTATGCAGACGAACCCAAATTAATATTCTGCCGTACTTGATAATAATTCATATCAAGTAGGGCAACACCCACATACGAAATGAAAAAAATTCTTTAAATATCGTACAATATCATTTGCATGCTTACTTTTATAATATTATTACGACTTTTAATTTTAATAATATAGATGCAATTGTAAAATAACGACACGCAGCTTATCAGTATATTTAAGAATCAAATTTATATTTATCGTTTTTTTTTCTTTATTACCTTATTTCATATAAAAAAATATTTTTTAATATGTTATAGAAACATAAGAAAGTTTTTACATATTCTTAAACTACGCCAAAATAATTATTAAATATTCATTGATTGAAGCGAAAAAAAGAAGAAAAATAAAAGATTAATAAAAACGAGGGAAAAAAATAAACGAAAAGTTTAACGACGGAGAATATGCATTAAAAAAGCGGCGGTGCAATGCGCAAGCATAAAACGAAGCTGCAATCTCTTAAAGTATGCAGGCGCGACAGAGACTCGGCGCTCGTGTTTACAAAAGACAATCACACATCTAAGCATTTTCTGCTCATCTTTTACTATAATTATTTTCTCTGCGAGCCTCGAATTAGCCACTTTTTTTTGAAAATCCGTGCCTTTTTATTTTCCTTTACTTTATACACTTACACTGCTACCTTATACGGATTTGGTAAAAAAGTCTCTTTTGGTCGAGTACATTTGACACCGTTTGAGCATGCAAATCCATTTTCTACTAAGCTTTCTACTCCTCTTTCTCTAGTACTTTCTCATACCTTTTTTTTCTTCTTCACTCTTTCTTTCTATTCAAAATGCTTAGCTGCAATATACAGCATGCATACCCGAAAGCTTTATATTAAAGTCATGTCTGCTCTCGTTTTAATGTTCTTACAATGAGCTACGGGTTTAATGTCCTCCGTTTATTGTTATTCCAAAGAAAAAAATAATCTATCTTTTCCTACATAAATAATGACTATCTCTACGTTCTTTCGACGTCATTCCATAACTTTGAAATTATTTGAAAAAAATTTAATCTTTTTTTTTTATTTCAATTATTCATCAGAGCTCTACTATTTGAAAATTGCAAACTTTCATTACGTTCAATATGCAAGTTTATTTGTAATGACTATGATATATGGGGGGGGTCCAATATATAGAATGTTCATCTAAAATTTGCGTCAAAAATACGAATTTCATTTATTCGAATAATTATTCCGAAATTCCGAAGTTCAAATTTAAGAAAATTCATAAAATAAAAATGTGTAAACTACAAATGCCCAATCAACCGAAGTTAGATTATTAGAATATTATTTATTCGACATTAATAATAAGTCAACTATTTCGAAATTACAACTGCACTAATAAACATAATAAAATAGAAATTTATTTAACCGAAAACTACTAAGTTTAAAACATCAGCAATAAATAAATCAGTGATTTTCGACTAAATAAATTTCTATTTTATTTTTATGTTTATTAGTACAGTTGTAATTTCGAAATAATAGACTCATCTTTAGCGTCGAATAAATAATATTCTAATAATCTAACTTCGTTTGATTGGGCATTTGTAGTTTACACGTTTCTATTTTATGAATTTTCTTAAATTTGAACTTCGAAATTATAAAATAATGATTCGAATAAATGAAATTCGTAATTTGACGCAAATGTAAAATGAACATTCTAAATATTGGATCCCCCCCTGATATATTAGTAGATAAATCATCAGAGAGAGAATATTTGGCGCACCCACTCCCGTCTTTTACTACTAACTAAATAACTAAGAATACAATATTCCATTGTATTTCATTGAGTTTGCACGTTGTATTCTAAATAATTATTTACTTTTTTTCATGTTCGCCAAAAACAATTCGAATTGTTTTTTTTCGTGGGTGAGTTGTAGAAAGCTTTAACTTTTTAAACCTTTCTTATAGCAGGTTAAAAGTTGACAAAAATTTTATGTCGTAACAGAAAAAATATTAATCATTTGGCGAGGTACAATTTAAAATAAAATTTTTTAATCTACAAATTAATAATCAAAAGAAGAAAAATTAATAATCGAAATTAATTAAAGTATCAAATAACTGATTTGATTACTGATGACTGTATCGATTTTATTTCCTCATTTTATGATGAATCACGACTAAATAAATGAACAAAAAAATTTCCCTTGTTGGAACATAACCTTCAATTTAGCTGATTAACTATACTTTAATTTGAAAATTATTAATAGAAGAGAAAATATTTACCATTCAATTTCCAAATTAATTGTTCATAATGCCTAGAATAGTTTAGGAATGATTTATGACCTCGTGCTTTCTCTTTTACTAGAAAATGTTTTTAATTTTCTTTTAACTTTCCTTTGATTATAAATTTAGTATCATTAAGTACAAAATGTATATTCAATTCGAATTAAATATCATATTATATGAAATAATGGGTTTCTTTTAAATAAAGCCTGTATAAAAAATCAATAAATAAAAAGAAAGAAACTGGAATTTCACAAGTGAGCATTAAAAACTTAATATACTTATTCAATTGAAGAATTCATTAATCTATATTTGCAAATTCATGATGCTCTGAATTTATAAAAATTGTGTAACATTGCATAACAGCATATAGTTTACTCTTTTACAATTATACCTCCTCAATAAACTGAATAGCTAATGTAAAGGTAAATAAAAAAAGCCTAATAAATTCCACCTACACTATCCGTTTACAAGACACGACTCTCCACAATTGCCGATCAATCGTTGCGTACATTATACAAAAAAAAAAGAAACCGTGTATACAGCCGGAAGCTTATATAGTCATTTTGTAGTAATTTCCTCTTAAAGTTAAGTAACAAATATAGACAGCTTATTCATCATACATAAGAGAAAAAGCTTTTTTTTTTTGTATTCTTGTATATTGACATTTGCGAGTATAAATATTGCTTTCATGGAGCTTTGAATTGCGAGGTGAATGAAACGAAAGAGAAAAATAAAAGAGAAAGAAAAAGAGAGATATGCACGCTCGTGCATAAGCAAAATTATTTGATTAATAGTTTGTTCTCCCTTGAGCTTTGGCCGCTTTTTAATATCTAACTTGTATACATCTTGACTTTATATTACATATACAATGCACACCGGGTGCTTAAAAGATTATGTGGGTCGCGTGTGTGGGCTCGTCAAAATCATCTATATCTTTTTCTTTATTGCTCATGCATTTCTCATACCTGTTGCTTTTTCCTCTAATCAGCTTTATTGTACAATATATTTTAGTTTATTATAAAAGAGAAAGGTAATTTTTTTTCTAATTAGCAGTGGCACTATGATGCTCACGTGTGTTGGATGTTAAATTATCAAATTTCATAAATTTCAGTATTTATTAACTTGTAAATTAATTTTAAATAGTTTTACCCACAAATTATTTTATAGATTATCAATACGTAATTAAGATTTTGTCGAATCTTCATGTCCTTTTCTAATTAAAAAATTTAATTTTTTATTTTGCAAAAACTAGTAATTGCTGAAAGAAATTAAGAGATGTGGCCACATCTTGTATAGTAAAAAGCAATATTTTTTCTGACGAGGACAAATTAAATATATTACTTCGTTTTCAAGAAACACTTAAAAAATATAGGTTAGAATAGTATATTTTTTATAAATTTTTGTTTTTATTTTATTTAACGTCGCTATATTTATGCTGTTATTGCAATGCTAATTAGCGTCGGAAGTATTCAGTATGCTTGTGAACAAACCACATGTAACTAATAGTGGTATTCGTATCAATTGGCCGCCGGGACTGGGACTTGAACTCAGACCATCGAGTTACCATCGTTCGACCGAGTGAGTCACTGAACACTTCCAAATTTTTCTTGAGAACAAAACGATAAATTTAATTCATGCTTATTAGAGAAAATATTATTTTTTATTTTACGAGATTCAATTTTTTATTTTTAGTTGCAATTACCAGTTTAAAAAAAAATATATATATATATATATATATATACATATATTTTTGAATTAGAAAAGGAGAGCGCGATTTGACAGCCACTTAAGTTAAGGCATCACAAATTCTTTTTTTAAAACAAAGCAACAAAACTAATTTTCTAACATTATATAAAATAAATGGAATTTGTTTTTTAAATATTAAATCCTATCCTATTCGTTTGATTCATTTGTCTAGCTATTCTAAATTTTTAATCTTCTTAGAATAGATTTAAATAATTTTAAATAAAATTATTAAAAAATACTTCTAACTTTCGTTAAATGAAAAATATTTAATTTATTATAATGAAGCCTTTGAAAATATACTAACAAGAACTATTTTTAAGATGTTATATATTAAAGTAAAGAATCTGCGAACTCATTAAGCTAAAATTCATTTTAACAAGAAAGAAGTGTACAATGGTATAACATGAGTTATTTAACAATTGCCCGAAGAGAAATATAGTTACATATAAATTACTATTTTTGAAGATGATAGCAGAACGTTTATTCATTTCTTTTAAAAATTCTTAAAAATAAAAAGATTTTAGTGACGTCATAACTTCATTTTTTATGAAATATTGTTATATTAACACGATTTATGTTTTTCGCTTTGTCTTTTATGCGTACGTTGTGTTTTTAGATCGCTATATTGCTGTAAAATCAATTATCTTTTCTTCAATAAGCGCGTATTTTTTAGTCTTGTAAACTTATTAAGTTAAGATTCACGGAATAATTAAAATTTTACTCATATACATTCCAATAAATTTTTAAAATTATTTGTTTTTCTTCCTTAGAATTGAATAAATTGAGAATTATAGTATAATTACATGTGGCAAATATAAAAAAATTATCTACTATATGTAGTACTGAAAATTTAACCTTCATAGTTTTATTCAAATTGTGTACTTAGGCTTTTGAAAAATATTTTGGCGGAAAAAATAAAAATATTCCAAAAGATTATCTTAAGGAATTAGTTATATACTTTCAGAAGTATATTAACAGTTTTCATTAATATCAGAATTTAATTATCTAACCAACTAGCCCATTGGCCTAGTACACAAACGTGCATCAGGCAATGTGCTAAGTGGATCCCGTGTTTACGTAGATGGGTAATCGTTCATTCGGGTGAAGCTCGAGCTCAAACTGACTTGTTTCGTGTAACACGTCGTTCGGACAAGCTAACCACTCGACAACATAAGCAGAAGTTTTGTGAATACCCCGTGAAAAAAGTGATATAGCTTAATTTTTCCATACTTCTTTAAGGAGGTTCTTGCAAGTAAAGCTGAGGCCAAAGTCGATAAAAAACTGAATATAGATATTTATATATATATTTCTGAAAATTAAATAATTATTTTTTACGTTCAAATATACTATGAACATTGCATTTTTTACACGTTAAGCACTTAGAATGTAAATAAATTGTCATGAATTCGATTGCGTAGTACAATGTATACATATATATATATATATATATATATATATATATATATATGTATGTTTTTAGGTTAACTTTGCTTATTTTTATTTTAATATTTTGATAATAATATAATAAAATTTTTAAAAATGATGTAAAAATAGCGGAAATAGAATAGTTTATCATAAAATAATATATATTTATATATAATATTATTAATTGTATTTTGTGATGAGAATTTAAAACTTTCGAAATTCGCGCACTTTTTTGTCGCTGTTGAGTGATGCGAAAAACATGGCTTCTCTTGATCTGGTCGCAAAGACGTTTATTAACTTTAACGTGTAATATCTCAATATTTACCACGGTAATGAGTAATTTATTAGATATCATTTGAAAGAGGAAACTTTCTTTTAGATATTTGTTCATCTGTCTCTGGACAAATGCTGAATGGGATCGTATGAGAAAAAAGATGATAATAACATGTAAGCCCTATTGAAAAAAACACGTGTTTTTTACACGTGTTATTTACACGTGCAAAATACACGTGTTTTTTACATGTAAAATTTGCGTGTTTTTGCAAGCATTTTTTTCACGTGTTTTTTTCACGTGTTTTTGTTGACGTGAAATATTGTGAAAATTGAAAAAAAACACGTGTTTTTTGTATATTTTTTCATATTAAAAACTACGCATTTTTCATTAACGAACAATGAGAATGTTTTGTAAAGAGTATTTATAATACTTTATTTTGACCTTTTTGAAAAAAATACGTTGTGTATCTACACGTATTTTTTATAACTCTTCGAAGATCGAAGAGCTTCTAAGACCCAGAGTGTCTGGCTTCATATATCTTGTGTCTTCGAAATTTGTATAGGGGATGACAAAACTGAGAAAAACGCCACCTAGTGATTTAAAATCGCTATTAATGATCGATTATGTCGGTCTGACTCTAAGTCACTAGGTGGCGTTTTTCTCAGTTTTGTCATCCCCTATACAAATTTCGAAGACACAAGATATATGAAGCCAGACACTCTGGGTCTTAGAAGCTCTTCGATCTTCGAAGAGTTATAAAAAATACGTGTAGATACACAACGTATTTTTTTCAAAAAGGTCAAAATAAAGTATTATAAATACTCTTTACAAAACATTCTCATTGTTCGTTAATGAAAAATGCGTAGTTTTTAATATGAAAAAATATACAAAAAACACGTGTTTTTTTTCAATTTTCACAATATTTCACGTCAACAAAAACACGTGAAAAAAGCACGTGAAAAAAATGCTTGAAAAAACACGCAAATTTTACATGTAAAAAACACGTGTAAAAAACACGTGTTTTTTGCACGTGTTTTTTTCAATAGGGAGGATAGCCTGCAGCTTACGGAAACCAAAAATTAAAAAAAAATTTTTATTTAACCAAACTTCTAATACTTAGAAAATAAGATTATTTTTTTTTAAATTTAACGTCGCTGTATTTATGATATCATCGCGGTGCTAATTAGCAACGGAGATAGTGAATGTATTTGTCAACAAGACACATGTAACATACAGTGATGTTTCTATCATTCGGCCCTATAGAGCGGGATTAGAACTCGCGGATCCTCGAGATTACAAGTTCATCACTCTACCGAATGAGCCACCGAGACCTCCAATGTACTTATTATTAGATAATGTAAAGTTCATTTGAACGAGTTCATATGAAATACAAATATAAATTTTTCAGTGAAAATAATTATTTCTACAATATTATTTGAATAATAGAATAATTCTACAGAATAAAAACTTGGGACGAACAATTTATTTTACAAGTACAAACTTGTTTGAAATGAACACAGAAATTCTAATTTGCATTATTTGCATCTGTCGGTTGTCTTGCATGTCATCTATCAATGACAAGCAGACGGTTATTTTATAAAGCACATCAAGTTTTAGAAGTTTAAACCCAAGGCTGGCTACTTGGCTTGAAAATTTAGCTGTTACTACTTTAGCTATTGTTATTATTGACGAAAAATTTAGTAGTTTAAGGCCTTTTGAACAAATATTTTGAGATATCTCATTTATTTAAACTGTAACTGACTCTCAAAACAGTTATTACTCAAAGTTTAAATAGCATAATGTCAGTATAATTTGAGCGTTTATTCTTTTATAATATCATTATTATATAAATGAAAGATTAAAGCTATTTAACTTTAATCGTTTATTTCAAATTGTAGAAATTAATTACATTTTACTCTCCTTGTGTAATTGCAATGACGTTTTGGCCAGCTTAAAATTAAAATTTCTATTAGGTTCCTAATATTTTTCTTTTAATACAATTTATTCGTAAAATAAACTTTGGAACAAACCTAAAATAAAGAATGGAATCAATCAATAAATTTTATAAAAATACTTTTATTAATTTTTATTAATACACTTTAATTAGTTGTAAGAGCTAGCTTTGGGGTGATAAAATTTAACTAAACAGTTATAATAATGTTAATCACGTTCAATAATTTTAAAGTGCTTAGTCTGGTCATATAATTTTTAAAATTCATCGAGGGCGTAAGCAACAGTTATATGGTTAAAATTTATTCAATAAGAATTAAAATAAAAGGCGTTTAAAGAGTTCGTATTCGAGATGTCGAAAAAAACAAAGAAATATTTTTTTGTTATTAAAATAATTTTTATAAAACAATATTATTACTGTTCTTATTTCATCGATGATAAAACTTTTTTTCGTTAATTTGAATTTGTAACAAAATATAATTAATAATTTCAATTTTTAGTTTGTAAATAATAACAATTTGATGTTATATTTTCTGTAAGAGCTCATGTTGAGTTTTTTCAGTTTCGTAATTTTTTTTCTTTTATTTGGTCGGTGATTTTATATTTTCAAAAGCTTACTCTCGTATTTTCCCGAGAATCTTTTAAACTAAAATTTCTATAATTTTATAAAAATTTCCTCAAAAACCCAGAAGCCCGTACACTTTTTTTAGTCTTTATATCAGGAAATAATTAAAATGAAAAGTAGGAAGAAATTGAACCATCATTTATATATATTCTTCAAAGTCCAAACACGTGCTCGCTTAGTATAAATGAAAGCAAAGCCAACGACTTTATTCCTCTTTTAATTTTTTTTTCTTATTCTTGATATTCATACCGGTGTGTGAGTATATATATATAGTCTAGTGAAAAAACATTTTAACAACTGCTGTTGCCGACACGACACACGCTGCACCCCTTACTCTTCTATATTATACAGACAGAAATAAACTTATCGCGCTTTTTCTTTCGCTCTGCGCTTATGCTTCTCTTTTCTCTTTGCCATACTATAAACTACATTAGCTATATATATATATATATATATATTCTCTTATATATACCAGCCTATATATTCTATCCTCTATGTCTATCGAGCTATTAACGCTCTTCTCTTCTGACTTTTAAATCCCATTCTCGAAACTTGAAGTGTTCTCTTTCTCGCTTTTCTATTGACTTTTTATATGTACATTATTCTTCTATAAATCATTTTATATTTTTGCCTGTTATATATAAATTTAAACTTATGTTATAAATATCATAAAAATGTATAATTTTAATATTTTTTACTTACTGATTGATTTTTATCGAAAATATTACCTCATTGTATCTTATCTTGCTGTGTAAATAATACAATTTACTATAAAAGTTTTCTTATAATATTATTTCATGAATTCGTAAATTAAAAATAATTCAATGAATATATCGCTAGTTTATTTAGTAATAAAAAAATACAAATTCTATAGAAATAAAAGTCACGACTTATTTAAAATCGTAATGTTACGCAGTTTCACGATAAATTGAAAATTCTGTCGCATTCATCTTGCTATGCTTTAAATTTACGTTTGTATTTGTAAATTGTAGATAGTTTTGCTTTGATAAATATAAAAGCATTTCTTTTTTTTTAAATTCTTGAATGCCTTCACATACTAAACATCGCATCTGTTCTTAAATAAATAATGTATCATCGATTTAGAGTGACAGCGCATGGGTTCTGAAAAATGACATCAGAAAACGGAAGATTAAAGTCGGAACATTTAAAAAAGCACGAGTTTCATTATGCGTTTTCTAAATCTGACGGAACGATAGCCGAGGCATTTAGTTAGTTGATTTTTGTTGTAATATAAAAAAAATAACTCTTTTCTTTTCACTGTATTAAGGGGGTTAGTGCGATATCCCGATTTCTTAAGAATATCTTAAAATTAAAAGACAATAAAAATAGCACTATTTTACATATCATATTAAAATTTCAGATAGCTTAGCTTCACCGAAGCCGAGATATGAAGTCTGAAAGTTCGAAAATTTAACACAGCGTCTTATGGGAAGGTTGGTATGAGACAGAAAAAAGCAAACGTTTTCATCGATAACCCTGAAAATTTTCTTAAGAATAAACCAAAAAACTGACATGTTTTTATCAATTATAATTAGAATATAATATTAAAATTTCAGAAGGCCTAGCTTCATAGTTTCGTAGATATAGCAATTTAATGGACTATCTCACCGAAGTTTTCATCGAGTAAAACACGAGAGGGGAAGGTGTGCGTATATAAACAGAATTTTTGTTAAACTGAGTTAAATATAATTGAAGTTACAACTATAATAATAAATTATTTACACTTTTTATGAAAATAATTTATAATAAAAAAATAATATTTTGTTCCTTATTGCGGGGCCCTGAGTAGATACGGTCCTGTGCGCACTAACCTCCTTAACGAATTCGTTCTTTAGAGAACCTTTGTTGTAAAAAAATTTTAATCTTCTATATTTTTATATTTATACGTAAAAATGCGGTTCGTATATCCTTATACGGCAAAAGAAGTAGCTCTTAGAATACTTTCACAAAAGACGGAACAATTTCCGTCAGAAAAAATGATTTCTATAAATATGTTAATGATTCTCAGACTTTGTACAATCTTCTGTTAAGAAGACATTCTTCATCTTATTTCAAATACTTTATATTGAAATTTTGGAAATTATAATCAAACAAACACGCGTTCTTTTTCAAAGGTCACGTTTTGTACTATTTCGTTTTCAGCAATCATTTTTTGGAACCCACGAGCACTCACCTATTCAAATTCTGATTAATAGTGCCTTTTAATATCTTGATGTAATTTAACGAAAACTAAATAATATTTTATTAAGAAAAATTATTTACATTTTAATTCAATGAAATTAAGAAGATGTAACCTTTAATTTTCGTCTCCTATCTTCTAATAAAAAATTAAAAGAAAGAATCGAATATTCATTGTAAAAATTTATTAAAGTATAGTAAAACCAGTTTTAGAATAGCCTGACTAACAAAGAAAGAGTCAGTATAATAAAACTCATATTTTTTTCTAATTTTAAAGCACTTTTTCTTATACAAAATTATGAAAAAAGTCGCCTCCATTCAGTCTAGCACATAATTTTTAAAAATTTATAGGCTGTTTTGTTTGAATTTTAAATCTTTTTAAAGAAAATTGAATAAATTTGAAAAACAATAAAGCTTTCAATAAAAATGTATTGATTTTATTTTTTCACAATTTTTTTGAATCGTTCACTCTTTTTGGACCTATTTTTTTTTTAATCAAAACGTATTAATCATAACTTTTATATTATTCTGATCATAATATTCTAGAATTATTTGTTAAAAAGCTGCACGTTTTTAAAGCTTATTCAACATTTTTAAAAAATCTTAAATTTTAAACAAAACAGTCAATAATTTTATAAAAATTGAATGTTTGACCGAATAGACATAGCTTTCTTTATAATTTTGTGAAGGAAACAATATTTAAAAGTTAGAATAATTGAGTCTTAATATCTTGACACTCTCTTTTTAGTATTATTATTTAAAAATATTATTAAAATAAAAAAATTTTTAATTTATAATTAATAGAAAAAATCTTAAAAAAAAAGTATTTAGTGTAATATCCTTAATGGCTGAAACTTCAATAATATTTTTATATAATATTAAATTTTATTCTACAATTTTTCTTAATATGTTAAAATAACGATTTTCTAATTTATTATTTTCTTTGTATTACAGGTAATAAAAAATAGCTAAAATGGTTGTCGGCGAAGCAAGCATCCATAATATTATGGGTGGTATGGAGAGCACTGGCGGTGTGCGTCTCCACAACCACAAAAGAAAATTAAAACAAAGGTATGTTATATTATATTTTATAAAATATTTCAATTTTCAAAACAACCCAATAATAAGATGACTGTAAATTAATTTAAATTACTGTAAATAGGTGTAAATAACTGTGTATTGATTATTTAAATTAAGACTACAATTAGCGTTTATTAACAGTTGTTTACGTATAATACAGCGTATCATTACGTATAATTGATCAAAATATAATAATACCTGTGAAAAATTTTAATAATTTTTTAATATTATTTAACGTCGCTGTATTCATGCTATCGTTGCGGTGTTGATTATCGATAGAGAATTCGAGTGTATTTGTGAACAAAGCACGTGTAAGGCACAGTGGTGCTTGTATAAATCAGCTGAGAGCGGGATTCGAACTCGCGTCTCCAAAATTGCGAATCCATAGCTCTACTGAGCCACTGAGACCTCATATCATATCATATACTTTAAAGCATTGATTAAAAGAAAATCATTAAATTAAATGAGAAATTAATTTCAACACCCTTATACTTGGTACTCGAGCTTTCTTAAACGTTCATCAAACAGCTAACGATATGAGTACTTTAATGTATCTTTTTTCAAGGCTTATCTAAAATTAAAGTTGTCAAAAAAACATTCTGACAAGTCAAAAGACTAATTGACCGAATCGTTATATCAGACAAAGATATACACAAAAATAACAATAGCAGTCAACTAGATAGACCAGAAACGTTGGCTATTTGACGATCATTTAATAAAGCTCGAGTTGTCCTAATTTGGAGGTGTTAAGATTATTTTTTCATTCAACTACATTTTATCACAAATACTAAACATCATTAAATTATCTTTTAATTCAAGATCCATTAAATAATATCTCTAATTTAGTAAAATATGAACTTAAAAAAATTAAAGATCAACTCATTCTTAAAAAATTTTCTATATTTTATTCTGTAAGAATGAATTATTGTTCCTACAAAAATAAATATATCTCTCCTTGTAAAATAATTTTTCCTTTAAAGTTGATTCTTTAAAAAGTCATAACTTTTCTGATAGTTGATTTCGTTTTCAATAGACTATAACAGAACATATTATTCACTTTATCTGGATATAACTTTTTTATTTTATTAAAGTGCTATAACGATGTTTTTTTCTCCTAAATTTTGTATAACTTAAGAGAAAGTTCAAGTTTATGTATTAGCAAAATGTTATTTAACCTTTATTTTGAAAATCAATTATTATTCGTTACAAGTTACTTGAATTTTGAAAAACGAAAGAATATTTACTAAAGAAATGAAATAAAATATTATAAGTTTTCTTGTTAGACTGATTTTGATGCATAATTTAAAATCGATTGAGCTTAGAGAAGTAGCCGGTATTTTGTTAGGTTTTTATTGCCTTTGCCAAAAGCTGTTAATCGAGTTAGTTTATTGCTGGCAAATGATGCACGGCGCTGAACGGGCATCGTCGCTTCTTTTTAAGCTTAAATACCAAGTTCGCGTGAGTTTTCTGCATATGTATACAAATAAAAAGTGCAGCGTAAGCTGTTTCCGGGCGTAAGCTCAAGTAGACCTTAAGAAAGCAAAAAAAAGAAGATACCTTTAAATTAGTCTTGTATGTTGGTTTATCTACGTCTGTATAATCTAAATGTTAAAATGTATATTTTCTTTGAATTTTCAAGGTTCGACATAATAAAGAAACTAGGTCAAGGCACTTATGGCAAAGTACAATTGGGCATCAACAAAGAGACGGGCCAAGAGGTAGCGATAAAAACAATTAAGAAATGCAAAATCGAAATGGAAGCAGATCTTATTAGGATACGCAGGGAAATACAAATTATGTCGAGCGTCCAACATCCAAATATTATTCACATTTATGAAGGTAATTTTAAATATCAAATTCATTCCTTAAATAACATCAAATTACACAAAGATAAATTCAATAATAAAATTTTTTACAATTTAAAATTTTTAAACTAAATACAAGAATAAAAAGTTGTAACTTTAAAAATATTTATAATACTTGTTGATTATGAAATGTTTTTAAACATTCTATTGATTTATTCCTGATAATTAATATTATAATCAAACTTTTTATTAATTTTTTTATTTAACTTGCATTAAAGCTAAAAAATCTTTTATTTTTATTAAAATATATTTTATTTCTCAATAATCAAAGAACAAAATAGTGAACAAATGCAAACACTATTATGAAAGCTTAATTTAAATTTTTATATGAAAAAGCATATAAAAATTTGGAATATTGATATTTTATTTATGGGAAATCATTTTTTACTAATAACTATAATATTTATTTTAAAATCATATGAAAATTAATTTAAAATAGCGTTATGCTAAGTCCTAAAAAATTCTACAATTATACACATTAAAATTGAATATCAAAAGATAAATAATAATTTTAAATACTACGAATTAACTAGTTTGTTACAATATATTTAAAATGCTATTAATTCATTATTAATACATAATACCTAATAAAATAAAAAAATTAATTAAAAGCTCAGTAATTAAAAAAAAATGTTTTTTTTTTTTAAGTTTTTGAAAACAGAGAGAAAATGGTGTTGGTGATGGAATATGCGGCAGGCGGCGAGCTCTACGATTATCTAAGCGAGCGTAAGGTGCTTACAGAACAAGAAGCACGTCGTATCTTCCGTCAAATCTCGACAGCCGTTTTCTACTGTCACAAACACAAGATTTGCCATCGTGATCTTAAGCTTGAAAATATTTTGCTCGATCAAAATGGCAACGCCAAAATCGCTGACTTTGGCCTATCGAACGTTTTTGATGAGCAAAGGCTTCTTAGTACATTTTGCGGTAGTCCTCTTTATGCTAGTCCCGAAATCGTTAAAGGTACACCTTATCATGGACCCGAGGTTGATTGTTGGAGTCTTGGGGTCCTACTTTATACGCTTGTCTACGGTGCCATGCCTTTCGATGGCTCTAATTTCAAGAGACTAGTCAAACAGATCTCGAGTTCAAATTATTTTGAGCCCAAGAGACCCTCACGTATGTATATTATACAATGCTTAATAATCGTAAAAAAATTCTTAATATACATAAAAAATTAATTTATGAAAAAATACAAACTTTTAGCTGCGTCCCCATTGATAAAAGACATGTTGACGGTGTGTCCATCGCGACGTGCCGATATCGAAAAAATATGCTCGCACTGGTGGGTGAATGAAGGTTACGAACAAAATTGCCTTGATATAGCTGAAGAACTTGCTGCTCAAACACCCGTCAGGCTAGATCTATTGCTGTCATTGGTGCCACAATCAGCGAGTGCTGATAAACTCGTTGTTGGTGATTCTCAACAAGCACCTCCACCATCTGACATTACGAACAGTATGTCTTCGGAGACCCTGGTGCCAACGAGATGTCAT
This sequence comes from Anastatus disparis, assembly GCA_017163975.1. Taxonomy (NCBI): domain Eukaryota; kingdom Metazoa; phylum Arthropoda; class Insecta; order Hymenoptera; family Eupelmidae; genus Anastatus; species Anastatus disparis. The sequence continues at coordinate 477,809 of JAFFSR010000313.1, forward strand.
TCAGTTGGTAGCCTCATGGAACTTGATCAGAACAATTCGGATAGAAGAATCAAAGAAATGATGCAGGACGATGAGCAAATAAAAACCGATGCCGCCGCCGCTGCTGCTGCTACTACCGCTGCGGCAGCCGCTGCTAGCACGCCAGTAACAAGCGGCAGCGAAGCTAAAAGGAAATTAGAAACAACACCGTCTACAGATGAAACTAATATTGCCGGCGTTAAAAGAAAAGAACGTGCTAGGAGAAAAGATGGAACTGATGATCGCGATCCTAGAGCCTATAGATCGGCTTCCAAGTATGTATATCTTTTTCATTACATAATTCATTTCTTATAATTGTATGTTTTTTATTTAGTCGATTTTTTTTTTACATTTTTTCACTTGCATTTTTTAATATATTTGTAACAAATTTTTGTTTATATAAAGAATTAAATAAAGGTCAAAAAATATTTTCTTAACTTGTTTCAAAATGTTTTAACAAAAATATATATGAAATTCATGAAGCATAAAAATAAATTAAAAGATGCTAATGACCGATACTTATGTCTTATTATTGTTATTTAACTATTTATATAGCACAATAGAAGCATTATGCTATTAATAACGTCAATAAATGACTCATTTACCTTTCATTTACATACTGATTCATTAGTAGACATTTCACCTTCATAAGGCTATTGAACTGAAGATTGCATAGGTCATTAACCATGTAAAGATTCTTTAGTACTGTTATAAAAAAATCAATTATTTTTTATGGTGATTAAAAATTAAAAATTTTAATAATTATTAATTCTATTATTGACGTAACTTGAATACGTAAATTGTATATTTAAATATAGTTGTAATTATTGAATTAATCAAAAATTTTAGGCATCACTCGGCTCCAATACCAAATTCAATAATAGAGGAAGCAATGGAAGTAGATCCAGCTGTAGATGTATCAGTTCCTACGAATAAGACTGTCGCTGTAAATAAAGAAGAAGACTCTGCATGTGCTTTGGAAGTAAAGAAAGAAGAACAACGTGAAGAAAAACCACCTAGCAAAGAACAGTGCGAACTTCCCGTTACTCCTGACAAATCGGAAAATGTAGTTGAAGATAAAACTACAACGAATGTCAAGGATCAACCTGTAGAAGAAAATCAAAAAGAAAGCAGAGCATCAACATCTCCTAGCAAATCAAGCAAATCAGAAGTTGTGAAACAAGAATCCGCGCTGGCATCTCCTGAAAAAACGATACCACAGCCTGTTGTAGAAAAAGAGAAAAAAGATTCATCCAAATCCGATGTGCCAAAGGAAAAAAGTCCAGTAAAAGTTAACGAAGCCATTAGTAATAAAGTTCCTGTACAGAAAGATAGTAGTAAATCCACCGAGACAGCGCAGCAGCAACCCAAAGAGCATAAACTAAAAAGTAGAGCTCTGTCACTTGATTCCGAACTCCTGGCAGAAGAATCAGCACCAAAGCCCTCGACTGAACGACGAAGATCAAAAATTTTCGAAACCGCGGAGAAATTTAATCAATTACTATCACCAACCACGACTGAACCTGAAAAGCCCAAAAAGATCTTCATACCAGGTGTAAATGTTGGTGGTGCTAAGCTAGCTTTCGAAAGAAAGGCTAGTCTTTCTTCAGCTGCTGTGCCTCAAACGGTCAAACCTGCTCCTGTTTCTAAGATTATTATTGACGTGCCGACGTTGGACAAAAAACCTGATAACGAAAAGGTTTCGGAATCGGAAAAAGAGAAAGAAAAAGAAAAAAAACGCGAAGAAGAAAAAAAGCGTGCCGTTGATATTATAACTGGGGCTCTAGGTAAACCACCTATGCAAAGGAAATCAAGTGGATCTCCACCAACGTCACCTCAGAGTAATGATCCTAATAAAAAACTTGGCCTCAAAATACCCGTTGGTCCGAACGATGTACGAAATGCGACAGTGACAGTGTCAACACCAATCGAAACCAAATTCCCATTCGAATCCAAACCAGAATTACAAGCCAAAGCTGTAAATTTTATTTTATTAACTCTAATTTATTAAATCGTAAAAAATTAATTTTAAAAAAATATTGAAAAAAATATATGTTGACCAAAATTTGTAAACAAATAAAAATTTTTATATTATACTTAAACAATGTATAATATTATTGTACTTAATATTAAATTTTCTTAGATAATTTATAAAATTTTAATAATTTTAGAATTAATGATAAAATATTCGCAGGTACCGATAAGTCCAGATGCATCAAGCCATGACACACCAAACTCCGTGACAGATGAACCAAAGAAATGTAGCAAAATGGAAATAACGTTAAAGAGTGCCACCCTTCCACGGCCACGCAAAACAAGTAAAGCTGAAATCACGCTTTCAGGAGTAAGACCAGTGGACACCGCCTTCCGTTCTGAAGTCGAAGCGAAGATCGACGCTTTCCAACCACAAAAATTGCGCACTCAACGCTCGGAGGTTGCATTCCCTGTCGCTGCAGCCGTACCTCAATCGTATCGTAGCTCGAGTCTTGAACCTGAAGGCCAAAGGAATTCCTTCAAAGAACGCATCATACCAATCCAAGTCGAGCCAATAGCTCAGCAAGCAACTGTGCATTCAACAACACCACCACCAAAACCACCAATGCCGCAACGTTCATTATCACAGCGCTCAGGTTCTTTATCTCGTCAATCCACAGCTGATTCTGACACGGATAGTGCTTTAGGATCAACTGTAGGCCCAGAACCCATAAGAAAGAGCCCAAGGGAATACATTATACCAATAGCAGTGGAAGGTGGAGGTTATGTCACTCCGCGATCAGGTAGTCTTGAACCTGAAAGCAAAAATAGTACACCTACAAGCACAAATCCACCGAGATCAAGATTTGGTAGACCAAGAAGAATGGGATCACTTTTGTCAGACGCCAGTGAGGATGAGTCTCCGTTCTCTTCGCTGCATAGGTAAAGACTTGAAATGTCTCAATTGAAATTTAAATTAATGCATTTTTCTATTTTTTAAAAATAAAACTTTATGTCTTATACTACAATATTTTATTAAATCATGTTAAATATTTATAAGTACATTTTCAACGTCTTATCTTCCATTCGAATTATATCATTTATAAAAATTATTAAGATTATTTAATTTATTTCTAATCAGGTAATAAAGCCATATTTAAATATTAAGATTTAAATTTAATGAAATTAAAAAAAAGATAATAAATTTCAGAAAAATGAAAAGAAATACTATTAAGGAATGGAATTGGATTTTACAAATACAGAAACCGAATGGATAATAATAGTAATACAAGTAACTGAATAATCGTTTCCCATTATTTAATTTGTTATTAATATTATCTGGATTTGCCATAATTTCCATTATCATTTTGTTTATTTATTATTGTTCAAAGTACGATTGTTCGTAAAAAATTTAAAAATCATATTTCATCTATATTTTATTATTTTTAACTACATATATTAAAAAAACTGGAACTTTCCAAGTTGTACAATGTTGTTAACTATTTGAAAAATATCTACAGAGACAACGACGACCTATTGCAAAGACACATGCATCGTTTAAGAAGTTCGCGACCGACACGACAAGCGCCTGAACACGCTGACAGTTTGTCGTCTGGCGAAGACGACGACGACGATGGCTTCGAGCTGTTAACAGCTGAAAATCTTTTCTCCACTCTCCTATCGCGAGTAAGAAGTCTAACGCATAGATTAAACGTCGACGATAATAGAGGCAGTGGCTTTCCGAGCAGCAGGCTACTCGGCAGACTTGGCTCGAATTCTCCTCAAGGATTCTGGGGTATGCACGAGCCGCTGTCCAGGTACATATTGATTGACTTTTTTAATATTAAATTAAATAATTTATCAAAAAGTTTTTTTAAATTGTAATTTATTAGCAAATAATGGGGAACTAACATAATATGTTTTCATTTGCGTCAAAAATATAATTTACCACTTGAAAGACAATAATTATTTAATAACGCATGCAAAAATTATAATTTATTGTTAATTTTGATATTTTTTAAAGTAATAAATAATTTCATTGTTTTATATAAAGTATTTTTAATTTTAATATTAGATTATTATTATCTTAAAAATGAAAAATAAATTTAAATAAAGTCACAAAAATTTCATATCGGTTTATAAATATAGACATTTATTTCAATTAATCTCTCTTTAAAATTTATGATTGATTTAATTGAAGAAAACAGTAGTATGAAATTTGATTTGTTTCTTAATTGAAAATGTAGTTCCCTATTTTTTTCAAACATTCATAAATAAGCGATAAACTAACATAGCACTTATTTGTGTGCAAGCTACGAGAGCTTCTTTGAAACTCAAACGGTGACAACGTGAGTTTTCTATCAAGAATTTTATTAACAATTGAACGCCTGTTGTCTGTACCACACATCGATTTGTAGCGCCATGTAATTTTTGTTCACTTTCTTTATTGATATGTACACAGCATTGTTTTTTATTCTTATATGGGCCGAATTACTGTTTTTTTTTTACACCATTTCACAAAAGTAGTGTTATGTGCCGGCCAATGTCATTAATTTAAGAAGAGCACGCTCGAGCTACTGTAAAAATAAATGAGCTCGAAATTCTTGACGTCACCCAGCACTGTTTCATACTTCTAAATTGAATCACACGCCTCTGCTTGATCGCACTACGTCCACATGCCATTTCGCCCCCTTTTTTTTCTTTTTTCTACTTCCAACAACATCCGGGCTTACAATTTGCAAGTGCAATGTGATAAGTTTACTTCAGAAATAAATCAAGATTGTTCTAGTATCTTTATTTCAAAGCCGATCAATTTTTATTTGGAAACTTATTTGTAAATAAATTTAATTTATTTAATTGATCTTAGTTTTTTTATTTTTAAAAGCTTTTAAGTTATTTGATGTTTTTATTTTTGTTCTGTGTCATTATTTAAAAATTGTTTGTAATTAATCACAAATAAATCCACTGTATAATACTTATTTACTATCATTGAATCAAATTCATATGAGATGTATAAAAAAATATTTTTAGTTTAATAAATTTTTCGCTAGCAAAATAACTTTTTTGTAAAAAACATTGAAGTATATAGATCAAAGCTTGCTCAATAAGAATTAAAATAAAATATTATAACATTGAGCAAATTTTGAAGTATTATTATTAAGATTGATTTATTTCACATAATGTATTATTTTTTTTACAATTGCAAATTAGACGAATCTCCGACTCGCAGTTCAGGCGTTCGTTGAGCCGTGACAACAGCGATCGTTTTAGTCGCAAAGAATCAAGTGGACCTAACAGTCCTGGATCACAACAAAATAGTCCTGGTGCTCGCACACCATCTCGTGATAGTCTTTTTGAAACGGGAAACAATACGTTACCAAGAGGTTAGTATTATCTTTTTATTTCAGTTATTGACAGTGCAATAGATTGCTTTGAATTGTCTGAATCTTGACATGTCTTTAGATTGCTGCGAATTTTTAATTTCTAAAATGAATTTATGTAAATTAATAATTTTTACAATAACATAAAATCGTTTAAGTACGTGTATAATGCCAAAGGATTTCTAGTTTAGTAGCTCTATGTTTTTATTTGTTTTTATTTAATTATTATAAGCAAAAAAGATTATTTCGAATGAAAAACCGTAAAAAAATTTTTCATTAATAATAATAATAATGTGAACAAATTCCTATTTAAAGTAATCATTTTAACTAAATTATTTTAAAACTCTCTAACAAAAATGATCTTGAAATTACTTTATTTGAACAATCATTTTAATAGCATAAAAAATGCTTTATATATTGTTTATTACAATCTTGAGACATTTTTTTTTATTTTTTCAAAAATATATTTGTTTAAATAAATTAAAAAAACATAGAGTCGATAACGTAAGAATTGGTATTGTTCACGATGTTAATTAAAATAAAATTTTAATAAATATTGGAATTTAAAAATTTAACATGAATATTTATTTATTGTTATGATCTAATCTTTGTGCTTGTCTTAATATAATATTATTTAACTTATTTATAAACGAGAATCTTTTTTAAAAATTTTATTTTGGAAATTTGATACTTTTTTAACATTTGAAAAGTAAATGCTATATAAATATTATTTTATTATAGATTTTTACTCTTCAAAGCAATCTGATTGATAATTTTGAAATATTAATTATAATAGTAATAGCAATGTCTCTTTGTAGAAGTCTTGGAGTAACTATTTAAAATATTAAAAAAATGATTAAATAAAAATTATATAAAAATCGAAGTGAAAAATTTGCAATACAGACTTCTGCCAAGTGTCAGTGCATATATTCATTAAAAGCAAGTTAAATAAATATATACCATGTACAACAGAATATGAAGTTCTGTCTGCATCTTCTAGAACCTAGCTGTTGTCGAGTCGTTGATAGACAGAGCACATATATATTTCTATATATATATATAGATTATTATAATTTTTTTTGTTGACTTTATTTTTTAATTGAGTTAGCTATCATTTTTTTTCATATCCAATGAAATAATTTCCTCTCTCTGACTTGATGATTGCCTGATGATGTTTTTGCCATTATTTTTTTTTTGTACTAACACGTAAATTTAGATTGTATGGTTCATGTTCGGCACAGGTGGGTAGTACTAGTTTGTTTACGATGCTACGGTTGAAGTACTATGTCGCGAATCTAGTTGTTGTTTAAAATGTTTTTAGTTGCCTAATGCTAATTTTTAAATTTTGGCTTTTATATTAATTATTACATTTGTGTTTTAATAAACTTAAAATTAATAAATAATTTTATAACTTTGCATTCTTTTCTCAATAATTAGTTTCAGTTTAAATCTTAGTACAAAGTGAATTAATAAATTTGTTAAATTAAGAAATATTTAACAAAAATATTTAATTAATTTATATTATCTTGATAAATTCTATTAATTATCGATACTAGAAAGAATAAGTAATGTATTAGATGAGCATGGATGCACGTTGATTAGGTATTTGATATTCCTGATTAGAAAATGTACTTTGTAGTTATTGAATTATTTTAAAACTATTCATTTGAAAGTCTTAAAATTACTAATATATCACTAATGAATAAATAAATTTCATTTGATATTTTATTTAAAAAATAAATATTGTTAATCCAAGTGAAAAGTAAAATTATTTTATGTTAAATTTTTTGTTTGTAATTGCAAATACAAATAAAATTACTTTGTAAATTTTTTAAGATGACAAAATTTAACTCTGGATATCATAAAAGAATGAAAACATATATATTATTTGTAATCAGAGATCTAGAAATTTGTGAGTCACAAAAATAATTAAAAATTATTTATTCGTTACTTTAGATATGCCAATCAATCAGACAGAATAAACATTTTTTTAATTAATTATATAGATTACACAAGCTTACCTTTGCCCAACATAGAACCTTTTGTAATAAGCAGTAGAATTTGCAATTGTTGTCGCTAAATATTCTCTTTTTTTCTCATTGACAATTTTTCCTTTAACACTATCATACTATCGATTTTATGTGACACCTTCAATTCTTTCAAGTGTTTAATTAGAAAAATATTTTTGTACAGCATGAATGCATACATATACCAAATTCAAACACATAGTATATACAATTACATTATTTCATACACAACAGTAAGATAAATAATAGATTGACGGTATGCCAGACTCACAATTTTCAAGAGTTTTTAAATGAGATAATAAACTAAATAGGTGTATTTCTTGAATCTTCAAATATCGCGAGTTCACACAATGTACAACTTTTTAAAGATTTCAGATTTGATTAGAACATTTGTTTTGAAGTTTTGTTTAAATTTAAATAACAAATTTTATTTTATTTTATTTCCATTTCATTTTAATTTTATTTTTGTACATTATTATATTGTTATGCAGTATTAGATTGTAATATAATTAGTATTCTAATTTTAAATGTATAATATTTCTAAGTTTAGGTCAGATTTATCTCTGATCGTTACCTAGCATAATCAGATGAGTTTTAAATTTTTCTTATTATTTGTAAGTTAAAATTCAGCAAAAGAAACCTAATTTACAAAACTGTGTAAACCAGTATTTATAATTTGTTTTAAGAAATAAAAGTCAACAGTACAAAAATTTTTTTTAATTTAAAAAAAAATTTTTAAATTGTATATATATTTTTTCTCATTGCAATTGTGAGTTTTTCATGCCTTTTATCCAAATCTATTTTCACACAATTTATCATACAAGAGACATGTAACAAAAATACTTTAAAATTCCAAGTCTATCGTCGACTCTTCAATCAGTGATTAAAAGATTAGCAGCATTCACTGTCACCAACTATTTAATTTTTTTAGTTTGTACTCTAGCTAACAAATTTTTTTTAATAATCTCATGTTTCTGTTAAAATACTTTTTAAGTAATATTTTTTATTGCAAATTAATAAAATTTTTCAAAATTTAGTTTGGTTAAAATAATTAAAAATAGAAAGATTGATATTTTTATTTTTAATTTAAATAATGTAAAAAACTTTTAATTATTATGAAATGAATGAACATGAGTGAGCAAGAGTATTATCTAAAAAAATTTCAGTTGTAATGCTTTCTGTGGTATACGTTTTTTTTTTATTGACGGTCTTTTCTGACGGTTGTTGCAGCGACCGTGCGAGTGACTCTACGTAGGCGGGCTGACGGTAATCCCCAATAGAGAAATCAAGTTAGGTACTACTTATTCTGCCAAATCTCTAATCGAGAACGAATTCAACAATACGATACAGTGGTCGCGTTTCTTCTTCTACTTCTTCAAAAAGAATAAGAAAAAAATATAAGTAACAACACACCAAATAATTACTAAAGAAAAAATATATATATATATTTATATATATGAACAAAACAATGCTCTCATCGTCTAATATTATTGCAAAATAACAACTCCTAGTACCGGTTTTTATCCTTCCAAAAATTTGTATTAAACTCAATTTTAATCGGCTTATCAAGAAGCAACACAACAAATAAAAATGTAAAAACATCTCAACACAATGAAAGAAAAAAAAAATAATTGTGTAAAGTCGTAAATTATCCCTTTTACATACTTATAATTACGAACCGTTTAACGGATATTCGACATTTTAATGAAATCGAAAAAAAATAATTATTCATGCAGTGATAAAAAGAACACCTCTAGTTCTAACGTTTTTAAAAAATGTAAAACTTAAATTAGCGCCTTATCTTGCTCGCGCATCTTTTTTATATATATAAAAAAAAAATTGTTTGGCTCTTTGAAAGTATGATTTATTCTGATTTTCAAGCTTTGCATATACAACGAATGTATGAAAAAAAAGCTTAGTGATATTATTGGAGCAATGTCAAAAGAGATTTTGAAGGAGCTATAGTCCATGTCATTGGTAGAATAGATCATACTGAGCCCAGTTAGTTGAGAGAAAAGGATAAATAAAAAATGAGAATAATAAAAAAAAAGAAGCCAATTACAATTAAGCTGATTGTTGCGTTACCACAGAAGCAATTTTATATATAACACTATAAATTTTTGTATATGACAATGTTGAGAGAAGAATGAAGAAATGTTTGATAATCTTATAACGCCAGCAAGAACTAACCCCTTGTATGATGATGGCTGCGATTTGTTGTGTTTTCAAGAGTTTATAAATAACAGCGTTTTATTATTTCATAATTGTCTTAGCATGTTGCGATTCATATGATTGCTACCTGCATATTGTATTTTTAATACACGTTAATTGTGCGAAGTGCAAAAGTTGCCGGAGCAAGGCTTACTCATTTACAACAAGCCCAAACTAATACACTTGGTACAAATTTTTAACATGTGACAATCTCAAAGCATGGTTTTTTTATCCTTTTTTTTTATTTTTTTTTTTCAATATGTGAGTGAGTTTATTTTGTTGCGCTATGAAAATAAAATCAGTTTTTTATTACATATATATATATACGTGGCTCTCGTTAAATGAGTATTCTTTTCTCCTGATATGCAGTTTTCTTTCTTTCCATGTATTTTTAAGTGGCCTCTCCGTAACAATGTGGATTTAAGATGTAAGTTATAAAATGTCAATGGAAAGAATATAATTTTATTTGAAATATAAACTTTTTTAATTAATTCTTTTTTAATATGAGCAAGAGAATACTTAATGTAACTGAATTTTTTTAAGTTAAAATGTGATAAATATATAAACTAAAATTATGAAAGAAAAAATATAATATTTAAAATATTGTTGTTTGAATTAATTTATATAATTTATTTTTATAATAAGTATAGTGTTCTTATACAATTTTTAATTATTTAATTTTAAATAATATACTATGCTAATACAATATTGTGAATGATACATATGCTCATAAATTCTTTTAATTTAACATTAATATTTCAACAATTGGATTTATTTATAAAATTAATAAAAAATTTTATTATAACGTTTTATGTTTTTTACCAAAAGTGAATTAATTTTTTTTTTCGCTTTGCGCATCCTTTCTGTGAAATCCCAAATTTATGTTGTTCTAACATATATACTAACTAAATCTTATCCTGTGTTATTTTTTCCCTTTAATATTAACTCTACATCTCTAACCGTTAATGCACGTGCGTGCTCATTTAACTTTTATTAGTCACCACATCGTTCCGAAGAGGCACGATAATGTTATTTTGTTATTTTGAATATCGGTTAATTGATTTTTAAGTTCATAGATTAATATAAGAAAATTTAAAAAAAAATAGTTTTTTTTGTTCTACCTTCTATTTTCAAGTTTTTTTGAAACTTTTTGCTATGGTAGACAGTGATCTTCCACGTAATTCTAAGTCATAGCAGTCGAAAGAAAGTACAGCTTATAATAATATATAATTTTGTACATCGCGTTATCTGCAGTAAGTCGATAATTTATAAGGAAAGTACTAAGTACAGAGAAGAAAGATTAGCTGTCTAATTTCTAAATAACAATTTTTATTTATTATTACTTTTTGACGGATTTTATAAAAACATTTTCTGTATGTAGAAATAAAGGATTGTATATATTAAAAAAAAACTTGGATTGTTTACTTTATTAAACCACAAAATTTATTTAACTTCATAAATTGTTTATGCATTTTGAATTTTTATTTTTGTTAAATTAATTTCAATTGTTTTATCTTATCATAATTAAGTAATTGTAATGCTTTTAAAATAATTAAGTTTCAGGTCGTGATTTTAACTATAATTCCTGCGATTTTTATTCTATATTATTATTTGAATTTATGATAAGGTTCATCATTACTTTTTCAAATTAAATAATTTTAAAAGAATTTAAATCATTAAAATTGAATTTTCTTTTTTAAGATTAAAATAAGCACGAAAAAATAAAAATATTTGCATGATACGATATTTAGGATTAGATAATAATAAAGCCAATTATATTAAATATATATTTATATAAGTAAATCATTATTTTAGAAGTAGAGTCATTTTTATATGTTCATAGTGACTTTTTAACATGTGGACAGATGTTTTTAATGTTTAAAGTATGTTTTTTTCCAAACACTAATCTTTTTAACAAATTATGATTTGATTATATGAGCTTTGTACAATAATCTTAAAAATAAATCGTAGCAACCAAATGAGTATTAAAGTACATCATTGTAACGTTAAAAGGTATGTATTGTTTGAAAAAACCATTAATAAAAATCGTAGGTAATTATATACACTTTTTGTAAATTCAATTCAATATCGTGTCATTATTTTCTTTTATAAAATAATTTTATGTAAAAGCATTGCAATTAAAGATTAGTTTTTTCAAAGAAATCAGTAGAGAAAAATTAAAATTTTTAGAACTTAAAACGTACGTATAGTAGATGGAAAAAAAAACTTGTTAGTAGGTATATATTTTCTTATTTAGCCCGAGTAAGCGGGATATTTGCAAAGATACGTTTTATCCGCTGTTTTCAGCCAAATCTCAACGTTCAACGGATGAGCGACTACAGGTTTCATCACCGTCAACCTTAACACCTCAACCATTGCAACTAAAGCCGCAACAACAACCGACTCTTACGTACGCGGAAGAAGAACAATTACGCAAAGAAGCACAGGAAACTCTTGAACAAAACTTTACACCGAGCCTTGCGCGTCGTCTTAGTCGTCAGTTTATTGAAAAAACACGTCAAAATTTACCAAGATCACCATCCTTACCACGTGAACGAACTTTCAGACGCTCCTCGCCTTCGAGAGACTTAGATTGTATTCCAAGTGAAATTGAACGCTTTCGTAGTCGATCGCACGATCGTTCCTGTTTCCCTGGTATGAGACGTTCAAATAGTTTATTAGAACAACCGGTTGGCATGTATGAAACGAATACAAACAGACGTTCTCCTCGGCGTAGCATTAGTCTTTTTGACGATGAAGACAGATACTTGCCACCTTTACCTCGACAACCGATTATCACAAGTCTCGGCAGAAAATATCGAGACTCAAGTAAACTTAGTAGTCAACCTATTGCGGTCGATAAAATTCAAGAGGAACAGCCAGAAGAAGTGCATTCAGTCGTACCACCAATTAACACTCAAATACCTAGGATTATCAAAACAAGCGAAGATTTCGACAGTAATAGTGTAACGGAAAATAATTCGTTCTCCGAATGTCCTTCGTTTAGTGTATCTAATTGCCTTGAAACAACCAGTAGCAGATCGGCAATGTCAGCAATGTCGGATGAGACTTCACCTACCGAGTCAAGCTCTAATATTCTTGACTATAATTCGTCTTATAAAAATAATGGTAATAGTAACAACATCACTGCGTCTTCCTCTACGAAAGATTTACAAAATAGATTACTAGCTGCGGAGAATTTGATAAAAGAATCGAAACTCAAGAATTTAGGCCTTTCCAAATATAATCCAAATCTTTGCTCTAACTATAAAGATTTTGACAAATGTGATAAAGAATCATTAAGTGCTATATCAGAGTCAGCAGGTGCTACAATTTCTAAACGTCGCAGTTGTATTCCTAGTTTGAGACTGAGATCTGGTTCGTTAACTCGAGATAGCTCACTAAGCAGAGAACGTAATAAAGGATTTATGGGATCAGAGGATACCATAAGTGTACACGCTTTAACTCCAGAAAGATCACTTCTTAGTAAATTCTTTAGAAGTAATAGTAGTAAAGATGTCGAAACTGTAGATAAGAATGAATCCGCCGTTCCAGCAAAACCAAAGCAGCGCAGAATTTCACGATTTTTGAGGCCTGACTTCTTTGACACACCAAGGGAAGAAAGTCAATACGTTAAAGATAAGGAAGCTCAAAAAGCTGCAGAAAACGAACGGCGAAAGTCACGGTTCATGAAACGGAAGACTGAAAAGAATCAACTTGCTAAGCCTGATGATAAACTAGACAAAGAAGATGAGATGTTAGATAAAGAGTCCAAGAATGAAGTGAATTCGATAACAAAGGGTAGATCGGAAACGCCTCATAGAGAATGTAAAGTTGAAAAGCAAAATATTAGCGATGATGAACCAAAGAGTTTAAGTGAGAAACCAAGTATTAGAAACAGCTTTTTACAAAGTCTTGAAAGAAAATTAGAAAAATTCCGTTCGAATGATGATAGTCCAAAAAAATCAAATAGTAAATCGATGGAGGTAGCTGATGATAATAAAGTACAATTGACCAAAGAAGAAATGAAGGAGAATACAGTTCCGGTAATTGAAAACTCAATAGAGCATGCTGAAGAATCACCACAATTGAAAAAAGCTATTAGTGTAGAGGAGCTATCAATGGTCAATGGTAACGTATCAACTCAACCTCCGACCAAAAGTAAAGTGAATTCCGTGTTAGGTCTTTTCAAAAATAGCGAGCCAAAAACAAGTGATCAAAATAATTCGTCGCGTAGTCAAGGTCAAACAATTTTGAGCAGACTTAGAAAAAATACTTACAAAGGATCTCGATCGGATAGTGTACTTACAGCGGATGCAGTTTCCACAAGCAAAATTCCTACAAAATTCTCCAAAGCTGATGCGAAATCAAATAAGAAAACAGAATCAAAAATTTCTCCTGAAAAATCTACTTTAGGATTTAAAAGATCACCGTCTAAAGATAAAGAAAAAGAAACGACACCGCCAAAAAGAGTAAGTCCTGAAACCAAAAAGCCTGCAATGGAAAGATTTTCAAAGTCGCTAAAGAAAAGTCCAGAAAAACTTTTAAAAGGAAAAACAGAAAAAGCAGAAAAACCACCGGAAGTAAAGAAAGTTGCTTCTATGGGCAAAATTTCAGATAAGAAAAAGTCACCAGAAAAAACTATGTTAAAAAACAACTCGCCAGAAAGTATTTTCATGAAAGCCAAATCACCTGAAAGAATATTAGATAATAAACAAATCGCAGAGGTAAATAGAGAAAGTGAAGAGAAAACCACAACAAAATTAAAGAAAAAAATTACATCTTCAAATGCATCATCAGAAAATAGTTTAAGTAATAAATTAGATAAGCCGGAAACTGTAAAGAAGGTAAAAAAAGTTGTCAAAACAAAAGAGACAACCGACAAAGATAAAGAAAAAGATAAAGAAGGATCTGAAAATACAAAAAAGAAGAGGATAGTACGAGTAGTTAGAAAAGTTGTCAAAAAATCATCGGATAGTTCTGAAAGTAAATCGGATGAAAAAGATAAGCCAACTAAGACCGTTGTTAAAAAGATTATTTCTAAAAAGGATAAAAGTCCCGAAGAAATATCTTCTCCAACAACGACTATTCCGCAAAGAAAGAGTCCCGAAACCCAAATTCCTCAGGTACAAAGTGAAGAAGTATCCGAGACAAAAGTGAAAGTAGATGTTGAAGAAAGTATACCTTATCAAAATTCAGTTACTGTTTATGATCAAACGAAAATTCCTAATGAAGTTATAACGGAATCTCCTAATGAAAATTCAAAAATAGCAAACAATATTGTTCAACCAAAAGTAATAGAGCCAAAGCCAAATAGAGAAAAATTAAAGCTTGATTTTTCAAAAATTCCAACACATACCTTTAGAAACGTCACACCTCCTCGAAGAGAATCTCCAAAGAGTGAAACTCCAAAAAGTGAAACAAATGAAATTTCAAGGATATACGCAAAGAATCAATTGGATGATGTTTCCGGAAAAGTAACAGATAACTTATCTAAATTTACTCAAAGAGCAACATTTGTTGGAAACAAAATTGTTTTAGATAAATCGCAAAGGACTAAAGATAACGGAGAATCAAATCAAGAAGCTCAAAATAGTAACGCTACAGGTTCACCAAAAGCTAATAGTATAAAATTAATTGATGAAATTTCAAATGAAGTGTTAAAAGAAAACAATATTCAATCGAGTTGTATGAATAGTCCTTTGGAAAAGAACAACATAGAAGAAACAAAAGAAAGGAAATTCTCAAAATCATCATCAAAGGATCCTATGAGTACTGAAGATTTAGTATCGCCGACAGATGAAACCGAAAGCTTTGACTCTTGGTCAATTTGTTCAGCTGACATTAATCATACTAGAGGAGATTTACATTCTCCAACGTCGCCCACCTATTTACTTCATTTGCGTGGTGATCATCCACATGGAGAATCAGTTATAGATAGAATAAGAAGGAAAAGCTTTTATACTAGATTTAATGATAGGAAGCGGAAAGCTTCGTTAAATGCTCCACCACCTGGTGTTAATATGTCGACTAGTATGACACTGCCAAGGAAATTTAGTTTCCATAGCTCGAGAGATAATAATAAGAATGAAAAAAGTAAAGCTGACAATTACACTATACCGAGTAGGAAAAATTCTGATAAATGTTATAGTATGTACGATGATGAAGCACCTGTAATTAGAAAATCCCCAATTGAACGTGATAGGTACTCGGACGGCGGTAGCGTATCCGGATATTCGAATGATTTAAAATCAACAAGCGATTCATGTGGACACATCTCATCGTCTTATGATCCTTTAAGAAAATATTTATCCCCCACATTTGATTCCAGTTCTGCGCGTAGAAAATATCATAGTACCGAATTCAGTACCGATAATGATTCGGGTCATTCTTACAAAAATTCATCACTTACCGATAGTGTATTGGAACCCTCTTTAAGTAGAAATTTAAATATCCTTCCAAGGAGATATGGATCAAGTACAACTGGATTTGAACCTAAGACAGTCGAATATTACGAAGAATTATTAGCACCAAATAATACCGACTATTTGGGAGGTAGAAGGGCGTCTCCACTTCCTCATGAATATAGTAAATATGAAAACGGCTATCACAATGGAAGCATAGATTTGCCACAATTTAGCACAGATAAATGGAAAAGCTATGCTGAAAAAGCTTCTAAAACAGATCTCGCTGAAGGAATACAAGTTGATGGTCGTACAAGGTATGAATGAAGTTTTTTTACTTGAAATTTTAAAATTATAATTTTCAAAACAATTCTTAATTTCCTATTAAATTTTTCTAACAAGAAGTTCACTGCATTTGGTTCACCAACATTTAAGTAGCTTTAAGATATTGTGTAACTTTGAATATTAAAGAAAGCCGTGAAAATTGTTTAATGTTCGACAATTTCGAAGTCATTATTATTTTTTTTTATTGTCAAGCTTTTGACAAATAATTAAAATTATATAAAATTCTTAAGACTTTTTAAAAACGATTTCTAGAAAATAAAAGTCCTTGAACTAAAAAAATGTATTTCAAAAATTTAATTTCTTCAGAATTATAAAAACATGTAGCTTAATATATCATCGATATCAAGATTTAAAACCGATGTTTAAAAATTATTTTTTTACAGGCTTCAAAGTTGATTTTTTTTATTTAGAGTTTTTAAACCAAATTTTTTTTTAATCCATTAATGAACGGTATCTATTTATGTTAATTATAACTTTTCTTAAAAAAAAAAAGATTAGAAATTCACCAAAATATTCAATTACTTTGAAATAATCAAGGACTGAATCAAAATATCACTTTTTATTTTATTACTTGAGATAACAAATAATATATCTAAAAATTATAATTGTATCGCTCTCCTTATAAATTTAATAAGTTATTATTAATTAATTTATATCGCATTTAAATATTTTCAATTTTTTCATAATCTTATTTATTTTTTTCCAGAAAGTAGTGTAATTTTTTTTTCTTTTGTTTGATAATACTTTCAGGAAAGTCAGTCAATGCATCAGTGAGCCAGACGATTTATCATCACACTCATTAGACCAAAGAACAACTACATCCACTGCCGACTGATGTACGCTCGAAAATTTTTAAGTTACTTAAAAAAAAAAAACTGAGGAATTCCAATTAAAAGTATACAGCAGTTGAATGAATCGTACCACAGTTTTTTTCACCAACCTAGTCAAGCAGAACTTAATATTAAAAAAATTTAGTCATCAAGAGTCTATAATCATTAAGTGCTGTGCAATTAAAAAAAAAAAAAATTATACTTTACACTTGAGTCAATAGATGCCCTAAGGGTTATAAGAAAATTATACAGTATAAAAGACAGTAGAAAATTTAAGAGATCAAATGTATGTTACGTATATAGGAATTTTATAATCAAAATAATGACGAGATTAAGCATCACAACGAAACGAATATTGTTTAATAAGATTTTTAATAGCAATGAGGACAATGCGTTTGAGAATTTGTAAAAAGATTTAAAAAAAAAAGAACTGTATGAATGAAAGCTGTTGAACTTTGAGTGTAACTAGAATTGCCTTACTTTCAATTAAGTCTTTTTAAAGTTAATACATACCTCTGGTATATATTATATCATAAATGATATATTTGCCTTATAATTAATTCTTTCTATTCTTGTTAAAAAAAATGAGATTTTGAGTGTTTAATTTTTATATCAAACCAAAGGCCTACGCAATATTATTTTATTCCTAACTAGTTTTTAAAAGTGTGCTTCTGAAAAGTAGAAAAAATTTTTTTAAATAGATATATTAAAATTTTCATTACTTTAATTATAAAGCAGTAAACATCTTAATGAAAAAAAAGAGATTATTATTGAGGCTCCATAGATTATAGAAATATAATGTATTTGTTAGCCAATTTATTAAAAAGTGAAAGATGTTATGATGAGCTACGTTAAATCTTTTAATACAAGTTCAGGTTTCTTCTTTATACTTAAAAAGTAATGATAAACTTTTAGTTCCTTGTATGGATATTGCCTTGTAGTCATGTAAATGCTTTTGTGAAAAAAAAGGATTAGAGGATTCGTTTATGATTCTGATTCTTGTTAATCTCTAAGTGGTCTTCCGCATGTTACGTACTATGTGTTTTCTATTGATATACATATTTTAAAATAAATATTTCAATCAAATCATTGTTTTTTTATTTATCTACT
The DNA here is from genome assembly GCA_017163975.1 of Anastatus disparis. NCBI lineage: Eukaryota > Metazoa > Arthropoda > Insecta > Hymenoptera > Eupelmidae > Anastatus > Anastatus disparis. Next base: position 496,108 of record JAFFSR010000313.1, read on the forward strand.
TTTTAAATTAATTATTCTTAATTTCATTATTTTAATATTACTTTTATATGCAAAACATAATTTTTTTAAAATTTATTTACAATCGAGGCGCAATTGGCGGACGAGCAAAAAAATTTACGAATGGAAAATTTTTTTGGATGACTTTTGCAAACGGTTTATTAACAATCAGAGTTTGCCCCGCGAAAAAGTGGCCCGAACTTGTTTAACCTTCTGACAGCCGGCATTTTTCCCACTAAAAAAGTGTAACTTTCTCGAAATTTTCCATATAAATGTTTCTTAAGTAACAGTATATGTGGGCCGATCATGGGCCTGTCCCGGCTGTCAGAAGATTAATTAATATCCAATAATTTTTTGATTCGGCAAAAGTTTTTTAAGATTCTTTGGGCGATTCTAAAGAAAAAAGATTAAAAAATTCTTATATCTTAATTTTTACATTGATTTATTATTATGTTTAAAAAATGAAACCTTAAAATTTATAAAATACCAGTTTTACAAGTGATAAATAAAATATTCACTTACAATTGTATATAATTATTTACATTTATTAACATTTACCATTTCAAATAAATGTTGAAGTAAATACTATTTTCATTACAAAATAACTCAACGATAAAATCTTAAATATGTCCACTATACGTAAAACAAAATTTTTATTTTTTATTTTGAATTTGTAGTTTATTATAGTACATTTTTAGTATAAAGTAATTTTTGAAAAATTTTCGTTATCGAAAGTTATTTTGCATTCAAGCTATGTCACTAAACTTTTTCATAAATTAATTCTGTTTTACCAACATTACTATTTTTTTTAACATTTACCATCTAATTATAAAAATAATAAGGTAAATAAAAACAAAATCGTAATACTATTTTAAAAAACTTTTTCAAATCTAATAATATAATAGGTAGTAAAGTTTACTACAAATATATTTAAAATTCCAAGTGTTAAAAAATTTAAATAATCAAAATGACGAATATTATGACAAATCCTAAAGCACTAAAGTTTTTTACCGAAAAATATGAAAACGAAAATAAACATATAAGATTGCACGAAGAGTTTATAGCCGTGCCGGGATTAACTCCTGTATCAGGAAAATTTTATACAAAACACGATGTACTATCAACTCACGACGCACCTGTGGAATATGTTAATCTTATAAAAAGATGCGCTGTAGCAACACCCAAAGATAATTACACATTTCCTCCGCCTTGTGTAAATATGGAGTAAGTAATAAAAGCCTTCTTTTCAATTCTTTAATTTTATTGTAAAAATAAATTAATAATTTAATTTTTGCATTAGCAATTTACTCTATTGATTCAATCTTTACTACTTTATTCGCATATCCGTATACCGTATTAACTTTATATTCGCTAAATATACATTGATCATTATAAATTGTCATTTTTCATATTGTTATTAGGTTTACTAAAGAAAAAAAATTTTCTGCAAAACTATACAGTTTAAAATAATTATAAGTATTTGAATTAAGACATATTAGTTGCACATAGTTATAAATAATTGTAAGTAATAATAAATATTTTTAAATTATTAATAAACCATTTTAGAACTAAACAAACTCATAAGAAAATACCATAACCATTTAAAGCATTTTAAACTGTTTAAATTTCTTTATAACTTTTATACGAATCTCTCAGTTTTGTACAAAATCCATTACAGCAGTTTACTTTTTGAGTTTCAGGATTTTAATGTGACTTGTGTAAAATTAGCATTTTATATTGGTTATGTTTTTCTTGTACTAAACAAAATTAAAAAACGAAACTTTACCGGAAGAGTATCACAACCCTAAATCACCGAATTTGTTATAACTGCAAAGATGTTTTCTTATATGAAAATATGAAAAAAGCTAAAGTTATAGTCCATTTTATGATATATAACAAAAAGTAGCATCTTTAAAAGAATTAGAAATTAGCACACTTTTGTTCTACACAATTCATCAAATTAATATAAAAAAACTTAAGAAAAATTATTTGATTTAGGCTTTGTTGCGTCAAAAAATATCCACTTGTTCTAAAGTTATCAACAAACAAAAATGAAGATTGAAAATTAATTAAAAATTATATATTTTATGTTTATGCAATTACTAGTAATTAATAACAAAGCTTAAATTAAAGAGTTTTTTTTCAATTTTCATATTAGATGGATTGTATAAAGGGAAGATGTGCTAATTTATGATATAATTTGAAATAATGCTACTTTTTGTTATGTATCATGAATAATTATAATTCTGCTATAGTCAATTATAATAATAACTTCAGCTTTTTTTATATTTTTATATGCGAGAATATTTTACGCAGTTTCAACAAAATTGGTGATCCATATTGTTTTCAAGATCATCAAATACCAATTCGATTTCACTTTATTGAATTTGTATTTACGCGGATAACATAAAAATAAAAATTTTTTAATAATGTATTTAGAATTACATTTTAAAAAAAATGTTTATTAATAGTATTTTGTAAACGTTTTATACATTGGCTTTAGGACGAATATTCATTGATTAAAGAATTCTTTTTTTCAAAAGTATGCTTATTGGGTAGCAAAAAGGAAATGCTAGAATTTTATTTGAAATTATAATTTTTTTTTCATTATAGTTACGGATGGTTTATAGAACCTTTGGTTCCTCGAACTTCAGATAAACGACTTGCATTCTACCGAAAACAATGCGAAATCATGAAGTTTCCGAAATCTAAATTAGTTAAATAAAGAAATTTTATGTATACTCAAATGATACAATTAATAAATGATGATTACTATTTTACATGGTACAACATATTTATTATAACTTATTAATAAAGTTATAAAACTACAAAAGAATTAAATAATTAAGAAAAAATATAAAAAAACATTTTTTCCTAAGATATTTATGAAGAATCAATTATATTATTGATTTCTCGAATAATCATTTATTTCATATTCCTGCAAAACAACTTCTGTTATAAAATTCTGTTATTTAATAATTATTTTTATGAAAAACTAATCTATTAAAAAAAGTATAAAAGACTAATTATAACGTATTAAAAATTTGTTCAGTTATAAAACGATTATATGATCAACTCGTATCAAAATAATCATAACTTGTCTATAAATATAGTAAAATTAAACAGGGTACTTAACAGTAAAAACAAATTAAAAATTCATATCAAATATTATAAAGATTAATATTTGATATTTAACTGTATTTGATACTTAACGAAGCTTAAATGACAAAGTGTGCGCATTTACCCTCTTTATTAAAAATAGGTTTCACGAAAGTTAGATGCGATTTCCTAATTTTTTTTTAGTTCTCTCTTTTTTATGAGATCTGTTAGGGATTATTTTTATTTCTTGATTTTCACACAGTATTATCTATTAGCTCACCCAAGCTGTAACTTTCTCATTTTAAAGGAATGTAATGTCGACATTACAGTTTAACAAAGTTTTGATTTTTAATTCAGAATTTTTAAAAATATTTCTATCTTTTAGCCTTCCATTTTAATTAATAAAAAGCATAATATGGAAATATTCCGGAAAATTTTTTAATTAATATTGAAAATTCGGGAAATGCAGTGTCAGTAACTTATATACTCTATTACCATAAGGATATTATATGTGCAAAATATTTGTTTCTCCCAAGAGTCAATACTTATCATAAAAATAGAAAAATATTACTATTTGAACTGTCTATCTTCTTCCCAAGAGAAGCAAATTAAATAGTTTTGTTTCCAAGATAAATTTTTTGGTGTTTTAATTATGTAAATATTGAGCATAATATATTCAAATCAATTCTATTATTAATTTATTTTTAGAATAATTTATAAATTAGTAACACAACTTATCAAGATTGGATTATATTTCGATTTAATCTTTCATTTCTAATTAAAATATTATTTGGAATGGATAAATAAATAATTTTCGTATTATGTGTAAAAAATATGTAATTTTTTATTAATTATCTATTATATAATTAAAATGATTTTATAAGATAATAACATATCTTTCTAGAAAATTATAACACATTTCTATATACACATGTTACAATAACTTATTTCTAAATTTATTTAAAATTATTAATTTTTATTGAACGTAATAAATCTAAAATATTTTTTATTTGATATTGTTGCTCGAGCCTTTATCTAAAGTTAAGCAAAAGAATGGAGAATGCAAACCCGAGTTTCGTTAAGGTGGTGGAGCGACGAAGTAAATAAATTAGAACAGTATGGTAATAATGGACAATTTTAAATTTTATAAAATCATATTTATCAGGTCGTAAGTAAATGGTGAAGATTAAATCATTTTTATCAAGGGAAATTTTTGTTTTTTCTGCTGTGAGTAAAGGTACACTTGGGTCCAATACTCTTTCTTCCATACATCAACGATGTTAAATTCTGTATCAGACACTCTAAATTTTTATTATTTGCCGACAACTTTAAGATATATACAAAGAAATATCGTCAAGTAATGATGCTAATATCCCATTGAAAGCAAATTAATAAATACTGAATACGTATTATCATTCTTGTCATGTGCAGCAATTATAACTATTTATTATGAGTATTTATTGTGTCAATTATTTTTTCTCGTAAATCTAATTCCTAAAACGTAAAATTATAAAAATTATATAAATTTATTCATTCACAAGTGTTATGAAAATTCATTAAAATATACTTTTTACCTCTGATATTTTATTTCGAAAATGTTCATTAAATTGTTCTACAAGATTCGAATTTTCTTTTTCAGTAACTATAATTGTTTTTAATTCATCTTCCAAAACAGTTTTCTTTTTACTAAGATCAGCCTTTAGTTTTTCTAAATCAATTTTCTGTGACTGTAATTCTCTATAAAATAAAATAGTTTATAATGATGATTCCAACAATGTAATTTTTTTACATTTTTTTGCATTTTTTTACGTATACTTATAACCTCAATAGATTCTAAATACGAAGTATTTTTTAATCATGTGCTTTTTCATTTTTATATGTTATTTTTATATGTTATTAATATATGTATATATGAGATTATCTATTATGCAATATAAAAAATAAATGTAATTTTATAGAATTATGAAAATAAAATTCTAGTTTAAGCTCTTAAAAATTTCAAAGTATTTATTTAAAATAAAAATAGCAGTTATTTGTGTTATTTAACTTTTTTAAAGAGTTAATAAAATTCATTCATTTCGAATAAAAAGTCACTTTTGAAATACATTTTTTGTATAAAAATATTGGATTTTATTAAAATAGTTTCAATTTTATGTAAGAATCTGTTTAATTGAAAAATTAAAACTAGAAAAGTGTAAGGGGTTTAGGTCTTGGATGTTCTCTTAACTTTGAAATAATTTTTTTTAACCAAAAACAATGGAAAAATTTTTGTCTATTTGATTTAACACTAGATTTTTTCAAAGCTATGAATTATTTTGCTCAAATTTCAGATTAAAATAAAAATTACATTAGTTTTAGTTTTATAGTTTCTAATTGAATAATTGTATAAGATTTTTATTGAAATGATATGAGAATTGGTATAAAAATCTTACAATATAAAAAAACAGTATTTTTTGAAAAAAGGAATAAAAATGATGATATTTAGCACATAATATACAAGAACTAAAATTAAATTTTACCTGAATCCTTATTCTAATTTTTATTTCTTCATAACTTTTAAAAAAATAAATTTTGAGTCAATTTTTTTTCAGTTGTAAGGTTTCAATTTCAACTTATTAGTTAAAAAACTATGAGACATTAAAGTCAATGCTAATTTTTTAAAAATAACTACAATATTTAAATAAAATAACTAAAAGTGTAGAAAATCCAGTGTTAAATAGAATTGAGTGGCTTTCTTAATAATTTTATATATTAAAAAGTACTCCAAAATTTAAAGAAAATTAAACTTTTCCTTAAACTTTTCCTATAAAGAGGTTTTTGAATGAAGATAAATAATTTAATGATTAATGTAATCAAAATACCTTTCTTTATCTGTACACTGGTTATCTAATTCAAACAATAATTTTTCTAGTCCTTTTGGGTCTTCATCTGATTTCACATTGGTTATATTATTTGTATCAATATTTGACCATTTAGCAATTTCATTTGTCAATAAATTTAATTCCTTTTGTACACTTTCTAATTTTGCTGAAGTCTCTCTATGATAAAAAATGATATTAATTAAAATAATTGTTCATCTTTGAGAAAAATACATAGAATTTCATAGAATTAGTAAATTATTTACTTTAATTGTTTGTACGTTTCACTTGAATTAATTGAAAACTTATTACTCAATTCCTTTACTAATTCTTGAGCATTTTCATTGTTTTTAATTTGTAATTTTTTTCGTGTAATTGAATCGTTTAAAACTTGTCTTTCTTCTTTCTTTATTTCAAGCATTTTTTCCAATTCCTTTGAACGTGCTGCATATTCTTCTGGCGAGTTCACAATTTTAGATTGTAAATCTGCTGTGACTTTATGTAACTAAACAATTAAATCATATTATAATCATATTATTAATTAATGCATTAATTTAAAACATATTATTTGTATTATCAATACCTTTATTGCTTTTGCTTGAAGATCACTACGTTTTTTATAAGCCTCTTGATGTTGCAGCATAACATCTTTAACACGTTCTTCATAGTCTTTAGACTTTTTTTTATTGTCTTCCACATTTAATGAAATTTTATCTATATCTTCTTGTAACTTAAAAGATACAAAAAAGATCATTCAACGTTTCATGTAAAGTTATAAAAATGATAAATTGTTTTAAATAAAGCACATACTTGTTTTTTTAAATCTAATTTATTTTCTCTATCATTGATCAATGCTCCTGTTTTTGTTATAAGAGAATTCTTTTTGTCAATTATATTTTCAATAACCTTTTGTTGATTATCAAGTTCTATAAAAACCATTTCATTTTCAATCATTTTTGTTTTAACATAAGCAAAAAAATTAAATAAAATTTTTATTTGTCTACGTGTTCTTTTGGGACCTGTCAAAAAATTATAATATAAGAAAATGTTTGTTAAATAATTATAATACGTTTAATAATTTACCTGGACTTGTAATATCAGTTAAATAAATATCTTTTAAAAAAATCTCATTGCAAATAGATGATAAAGCAGTATATAAATTTATAACTTTAATAGCATCTGACGTTGAATCAGGACAAGAAACACAATGAATTTGATCAATTGTTGACTAAAAAATTATTACTTACAATTTATTTGGTTTCACATGAATATTTAAAGATAATAAGCTTATTAAAAAATAAATTATTCTTACCCTGGATATTTCATTTCCATCAAAATTGAACTTCCTTAAATACTCTGTTATGAGGTATATCATAAAATCTTCAGTGGGATTTTGTAGATTTTTCATATCTACTTGAATACCTGCTTCTTGCAAAACACTTTGCAGATTTTCTGGTTCCATTTTAATATTGACTAATAATTTCTTAATTCCTCAATTAATTAAAAATTAATTTATTTATAATAATAAATATCAAAACAATTGTATTAACTTTCTACATAACCTATAAACTTCATATATATAAAAATTATATGTAAAAACATTTAAAAAAACATTTTTTTAATTAATAAAATATTGTATAAATAAACTCTCAACACCAAAATATTATAATTCAATTATTATTTATAATCTTGAGCAAAATGATACCCACAATGTCAACAAACAATGAAGTATTTGAATTTATAACGGCGTCAACGATGCGCATGCCAACAATTTGAAAAGCAGCGATTTCATTGGTTGATATTAGCACGTAATTCTTCCAGGATATAAACTTGAGAATTGGGAAGAAGATTGAAGTCAATATTTATCCTTATTTGATAAATTTTATATTGTTTTTAATAAAATTTAAAATTTGTTGAGAAAATTAATTATAATTTAAATATTTATTTTTGTTTGGAGTTCCATAAGTAGTTCTATACAAAATTTAAAAAAAACTATTTTATTGTTAAGAGAAGAAGATAGCGAAGTCATGTAAAAAAATTATTTGATGAATTCTATTTTTTTGCTATTTTAAGATTATTTAAAATAGCAAAATAAATAAACGATTATAGAGTTAGATTATAGAGATAGTTAATTCACGATAAAAAAAGCATTTCAACGATCGAATTCTCTAAGATAACATAGCTATAACAAGTTTTTGAGATAGAAATTATTCTTAAAATTTTATTATTGTTATAATTATTACTTTCATTATATTACTTAAATAAAATCACAAAATATAAATAAAAAATAATATTTGCTTTAAAAAATATAAAATTTATATTGATTTTTTTTAAAGTCTAATTTAAATTTACCGCCTTGACGAAATTGAACTATTTATAAATATATGATATAATCAAAATTTGGGAATTACACGAACCCTGGCTTTCTAGGACAGTATCGAATTTATGATAAAATCTAACAATCGGAAAACCTTCCGTTTCCTAGCAACGCAACGTTCAAACATCTAAGATGGTGTAGAACATTTCAACGCAGCGTCAACTTGTTTAGTTTAAATAACTTGTTCGAGGTTTTAGGGCTAAGTGTTATTTTTTTTTTTTAATTTTTGGCCTGTAAAACATAAATTTTAAGTAATGTTAATCAAATCAGTGCTCAAAATGACTTTTTTTATTACTAAACGGTATTTGTAAATAGTTTTCTCGTTATTTTAATGAAAAAATTTTAAAAATACAACCATGGTTGGAAGAGCATTTTCCGTTAAAGTGGATCTTGATCTACATGCTGTAAGATTATTAAATTATTTAATCATAATTTGATTAAAAAATAATTACCTTATAATCTACTATTAATTATTCTAGATTACTTGTCCAGGTGTTTGGCTGTGTCCTAATGGGAAAATTGCATTACAAATACATATTTTTGATTCATGTGTGACAACTCAAAGATTAACTCCTATTTTTCCTCTGTTGTATCACAATAAATTTACATTTAAAAAAATATTTACTGGTGTAACTACATTAGCAGAACTTGAAAAAAAATTAGCTGAAGAATGTATTTTGGCTGAATTGATTCAGTGGTCTCCTACAACAAATAAAAATATTTGTTTGGCTGTTTTTGAAACAAATTTAGTTGACTTATTATATCCAGTGCCTTGTTATAAAGGTTTATTAGCTGGAGTTGATGTTGATTTGCTTATGGAACCTACAAAATTTTTTCCAGTAAAATTTAAATTAAATATTTTATTAATTAGTAATTCAAGATTTTATATAATAAAATATCAATATTTTTAGGGTATTCTAGCACCTAAAATTGAAATCTCAACAAAAACCACAATAGAAGAAGTTACTAATTTTGATGTTAGACCAGTTGAAGCTCGTGTGATAAATCCCAAAGTAATTAATTCTGTAGTAAGTAATATAATATTTAAAATATTTATTTTATGTTTGAATATAGTTTGAATCTATAATTTACAGAATCAACAATGTGTTCATAAAAAAGGAGAAGAACAACCTGAAAAAGGAATCCTTAGACAAAAAAGAGTCTGTCACACTAGACAAAAAAAACAAAATACTTACATATGTCGACTGTAAATAATATTATCAAATAATTATTACATATATATTCATATGATGTTAATACATAAAATAATGTAAAAACATTTCATTGGCTTATTAAAACTTCATTTCAAATATGAATATATTTATTTAAAAATTTATCGATTATTATCACTGCATTTATTATATTTTTAGTTGTCGTCGGAAAAAAAGTAATGGTGAGGCTATTCATGATGGCAATCTTTCTGATCAATGCACACTAGCATCAAAAAATCAATGTTATCTATCATCATCACAAAAAAAACAGACATGCAACTGTTCAATGATTAATTCACAGAAATCTTGTGAAAACTATAACATTTGTACTGATGCTCATATACTTGATAGTTGTCCAATTTGTCTTAAATATAAATGTTATTTTTCAAATAAAAAATCTGACAGTAACAATTTGTCAAAATTGTACGATTCAACTAACTATCAAAGTTCTCAAAAAAATTACTCAGAAAGTAGACCAAAGTTGTTCAGCGGAGGAAATGGCAATACTGTTCATGAAAGTTGCAAAAGCAATGTGTCCAAATTATCTAATGCAATACATTCCCTTAATTTACAAAATGACACAAAAAACTGTTGCTATAAAACTTGTAATGATGATATTTGTAATAGAGATAGTTTATTAGAAAGGCACAGAAGTCATTCAATTTGTCGATCAAACAGTGTTCCAACATTGAAAGATGACCCTACTACGTCGATGTAAGTTTACTTTGTCATTGATAATTTTGAATTCATATAATTAAAGATATTAAAATTGAAACATTACAAAATTTTAGTTTACTTGCAAAAATGAGACAATTAGAAAGGACAAAAGAAAGATTGAATTATGCCAATTGTTTAAATAGGTAAGAAATATTAAAATAATTTATTCAATATATCATGTGTTATTATTTTTATTATATTTGATATTCTAATCTTTCAGAGATTCAGATCAAACTTATTCATGTGATGATTTTCAAAAAAATGAAGCAAGAAAAGGATTTTATAAACATTTAGGAAAATTTTATAAGAGAATGTACAAACAAGCAAAACATCGAGTTTATGAATTAGATGACAAATAATTTTTTAATGAATATATTAGGAAATAATTAATTATAAACTGATTCGTACAAACTTAATAGAAATTTATTATTTTTAATATTTTTATGTACATGCGATATATCTTTTTGGGTATTGACATTTACACAATCAAAAAAGATACTATGTATACAATTGTAAAATTAGGAAAATCTTTTAGTTTTATTTTCTTTTACTGTGCAATAATATTTTTTCTTTTTAATTAGTTTTTAATTAAAGTTTTACATATTTTAATATTTTTATGTTAATTTTGAAAAGTAATTATATACATACATGGAAAAATAACAAATCTATGTACAAAACCATTTTGTTGGTATATAAAAAATTAATTTTATAATTATTATAATAAAAAATTTTAATGTACTTTTTTAGAAATATAAATTTGTCTACCAAGTCTATAAGCTGGACTACCAACTTTCCTCATGCCACGGAGTGTCACTGATTTTTTTAAGACTGCTGGTGTTCTTAAATAAATTCCTCTAGCTTCTGGAGTCCATGCTCTCATAGCAATAAAATCATTTTCAGATCCCGTAATAGCTATCCAACCTTAAAAATAAAATTATTATTTTTTTAATAATTCTAATACTATTTATTTATACAATTTATTTACAATATTTACCAGCACTAGATAACACTACATCTGAAACTGATTCCTTATCTCCAATGCCGACTGTTTCTAAATCTTTTGATTTTAATTCAGGCCACATTTTTAATCTATCAGGATTGTTAATAGGTACACCCAATGCTTCGGTTTGTAATAATTCATTATAAACCAGCTCAGCATCCTTTGTTTCACAAATGGTAACTGGTAAATCTTTACTTGCAAATACTGTACATCTATCAATACAAAATATTTTAGCAAGCTAGCAAAAATATAATTAAATTTTTTTTTTAATACAAACAATTAATAGATGAATTACCTTATATACTTAGATGAGCTTAAAATATCTAATCTTCCTAATCCAGCAATAAATATTGATTGACCAACCCAAATACAAAAGGTTCTTGGACTTATCATTTTCTGGGGTAGTATTTTCATAAGCTCATCAGTTGTCATGAAATGTAAAATTTGATCTGGTTGAATAGTTCCTGGAGTATCGTAACACCAACGACTATTTTGGTATTCAGAACTGGTTTCATCAAGTCCAATCTTTTTTGCTTTATCCAATACAATTGATTCTTCATTTTTTACTTTTGCTGCAGCTGTGTTCATATCATAATATTCTTTATATGTATGATTAATACGGCCTAAAAATAGAAAATTAAAATAGAATGTTTAAAGAATATTATAAATTTTTGAAATACAAATATCATTTAAATTTTACTTTGAAATGCAGCTAGTTCTATTTTGTTATTCTGTCTTGCTTGAATTTGCCTTATCTGATTTTCAGTCACAACGATTTTACTTTCATTTTGTAATCTCTGTACTCTTAAAAAAAGTCGTTGAGGAGAAGGTTTTAAAATGGGAAATTTTAATAAATTTAAAGTTGTTCCCGGCCATGGAGAAGTAGTTGCTCGTTGCACTAAATCTACTGCTTGTGATTTACAAAAATCTGACTGTAATAAAATATTAAAAAGTGTTGATTTTCCTGCATTTGTACAACCAACAAGGAACACATCACCTGAAATAAAAAATAAAATTAATGTTTTAATTTTTGGGTAATTTTATCTTAAATAAAAGATATTTTAAATTAAAATTTTTATTTAAATTTAAATTCATAAATTTATCTTAAATACTTACTTCGGTAGTCCCATTTTTTATGCAATTTATTTATTAATCTCTCAATGCCAAATCCAGTTTTTGCTGATATAAGATCAACATGTTTAATATTTGTTTTAGCAATCCCAGTTACAATTAATGACTCTCTCAATGAATGCTTTACATGTTCGTAAAAATTAGGGGAATCTGGTGGTAGCAAATCGATTTTGTTACCTACGACGTATACATGTCTGTTAACACCAATTACACTTGGCAAGTCTGGCCAAATACTGCATGGAAAATCAGTGAGATCGACCAATAATATTACTGCAGCTTTTGGATTGTATTTAATTTTTTCTAATAATTTTGGATATTCATCTGCTGAAACTTTAACATCCAAGCATGTGTTATAATATTTCATAAAATGACATCTTTGACATATGATTGATTTCAGATCAGATTCACTTTTTTTAATGAATAATTCAGATGGTAAATAACCAGGAATAGCAACATCTTTACAATGCAGTAGTGCACCGCAACCACCACAAGGTACAGAACTCACTTCAGTATTAGAATCTGGGGTCCCATATGTTACATTTTGGAGATCTTCCTGCAGTGCATCATCATAAATTTCATAATCAGTCAGCCAAGTAGGTGATACATTTGTTAAATCATCCCCTAATCGTAAATTCATTTTCAAATCTTCAAAGGTATTATCATCTTGGCACCTTTTAGCTTCTAAATATTTTTCATATAATTTTTTATATTTCTCATTTAATATTGGTGTTACTTCTTCAATTTTATGTTTAAATGGTTTAGCAGGTGCTTCTTGATATTTGTCAGTAGCAGCATAAGGCATATGAATCGGTTTTACTATACTCTCTTCTTCTTTGTAAATTTCATCAGACTCTTGATTATCTTCTTTAGTATTTGAATTTTCATTGTCATCGCTTAAATATTTTAAAGCAATACTCATTACAGGAGTTATTCTTTCCATTGATTCTTTCTCTTTTCCAAATTTATATTCTAATCTTTTCTTCATTATTATATTATTTGTATGTCCCAATCTTAATTTTTTTCTTTCAATATAATCAGAGTATAACAATTTGTCTTTGATGTTCTTAATTCTAGGATGTAGTAAATCATCTTCATCAGTAGTTTTTGATTTAACTAAATCAGCAACAACAGAATAATTTGATGAAGGTAAAATTCGCGCATTTTTAATACGAGATAATTTTAAAACGTAAGGTTGCATGATTTTATGATATAGCTAATCATTCACATACAATGCACTTTTGTATAATATATTTATGAAATTTTATATTTCATAAAACATCTAAAAGGCAAACAAAAATATTAATTAAATGTAATTTAATTTAACAATCATATATCTAATACACTTACGTTTATCGACGTTCAAATAAATTATTTTTGAAGTTCCAGCATTTTTATTAAAAACTTTGAAATACTTTTATAAAATTTGTATATTGTAAAAAATTTTTAACATTTTCGTTTTTAATTATTTGTATTATATAGCTATTATCGTATATTATTATAAATTTATAAATTTTAAATAAAACGATAAAGCAACACCAATGCACGTTTTGGTAACAATAAATGAGGTTATGTTTCCTATATTATACAGCAGACGACTTTGTAAAACAGAAGTATTGATAAGGAGAAGGAGACTCGATCTCACTTTAAATTGATATTAATATGAACGAGAAAATAAAAATAAATCGATATAGATTTTGTACGATTCTAAGAGATTTTTTAGCTGTTTTGAATAACGAAATAAATAATTTCTTTATTACAAAAAATTTTTGGATTTTTAACTTTTTAATATTTAATAAACAAAACGATATTATCTTTATATTTAATTAATTATGAGATTTGTAAAAATTCAATCATAATAATACTTATGCTGCTTTATAAATTTTTTACAATCATTATGTATTGAATAAAGTAAATTATAAAAATTGAGCTCTTCAGTGGCTCACTTGGTAGAGCGATAAATATTCGTAATCTCGGGGTCCTGAGTTCGAATCCCGCTCTTGGCGGCCCAGTGATACAAATGTGCTTTCTTCACAAACACACTAACAATCTTCATCGCTAATTAACATCGCTATGATAGCATAAATACAGCTACGTTAAAATAAAAAAAAAATTATAACAAATAGATTATTCTGTATTCTTTTGTATTTAATATTTTAAATTTTCAATATTATCACATATAAAATTAATGGAGCTTGCATATTTCAAATAATGTTCTATCATTAAAAATATTTAATAATTAATTTTTTATCATATTTTATTAAATTATTAGTTGAATGAGTGTTTTCGTTTATGAGCATTCAAATAAAAATATCTAGCTTATGGTACTTTGTAGATGAACAACAATATCGTTATTTATACAGAAGTTTAAATACATGAAATCACGTGAGCCTAAATAGGATTCTGATAGCAAAGTCACGTATGAAAATATGAATACAACATAGGCTCCCTTAACGGAGGAAGAAATATAATTAAATATAAATATAGCTTTTTACCAAATATGAGTAAATTGTTTTCATAAATAATTTATTGTAAGTATTCCCTTAAAAACGCTGAAATAAGCTCATTCTTTTACAAAAAAATCATTCGTCAAAACTTTAAAACATAATGAATTTTTATAAAATAAAAACAAGAGAATTTTTAAAATAAATTTAATTACAATTCTCTTTTCCATTAGATTCATGCGGAAGATAATTCATAAATATTTAAACGTTTGCAACTTTTAAAGAGTGGTTGAAAAGACTAAGAAATTACATTTAAAATTATTTTTAAAGATTATTATCTTTTGTTTAGGATTTCAACGTAAAAATATATATATAAATTTTCTCAACATAAGTAGAAATCTATTTTTTAAAAATAATAATTATTGTAAAAAAAATAATAGTGACCAAACCTGCTGATGGCTTGATCTAAATGCAAAAAGCCATCAGCAAGTCTCGCAAACGCAATTCTTATATATAAACAAAATACAAATGAGATTACACTTTTGGTAATAATAAAAATAGTCATACCGTTTATAAATTAATTAAAGAAAAATTTAACAATATACAAAATATACAATATAGAACTGAAATTTTTAAAATTTAATTCTTAAGCATAAATATCATTTATTTTAGTTACGCTCTAACATAAATCTTAATGCAGAACCTTCACTGTAATTTTTTCTTGGGTCAAGTTGTTAAAATGAAGGATCAACATAAATTAAGTACATGAAATAGAAAATTTAGGAAGGTTCAGAAGCTTTCACAATGGTCTCTATATGATTTATATATGCCTTTTCGATTTTGCATTCTATGAAATAACCATGGATTGTAAATACAAATTCATAATTTAATGTCATACCAAATTGAAAAAGCACGAACATAAAAATATTCGGAGATTTAATTTTAATTTTTTAAACATTCTTTTAAAAAGTTATCAAATATTTGAGAATCTTTATTTTTAACTTGTTAGTTACCTATTTTAATAAACTTAAAAAATTTATTTTTATGCAATATTAGATGAAATATTTTTTTAAAGGTAAAGTTAAATTAGCTGATATACTGTGTATCTAGATAAATATCTACATTCGATTCAACCCTTACATCAAAATCTTATCAGAATAAATTCCTAATGAATTTTCCTATGTGAAAAAGTGTTACTTTGTTTATATAAATAATTATAAAATTATTTTTTAAGTAATAGATATGCTGATTTTAACTTCTTTCTACAAACGTACTTGAAGATACTGTGAAAAATAAAAATATGAATATTTTTCGTCTTGAAAATAGCCTAGCCCTCAAATAAATTATATTGTTTAGTGGGCCGTGGGTGAGTTGGCGCCGGTAATAAAAACCGGCTTTAGCGCGCATGCTTCTCTCGTGTCGTATAAAGGAGCACCAGTAGCAGGCAGCAAGGAGTAAAGATAAAACGAGACAGAGAGAGCTACAGGAAACTCACGTGGTAATGTTGTGCAGCTATATTACGAGAATTCCGAGCTGCTGAGGCAAATGACGGCTAAGGCGTCGTAGTTTTTTAGTCAGGTTAGGAGTGTTGTGATGTGTGCATTTCTACGTACTTACAATGAACGCCGAAAGCGTGGACGAAGCGGAAAAAGTAAGTCGATTTTATTATCGAATTTATACTTTTTTCCTTTTAACTATTATTATCACGATCGATCCTACAGCTTTTACAAAATACAATTATACAAGTATTACGTGAGTCCATGCACCTTTTCTGTTATGATGCAACAACATAAAAAAGCGGGCGCGGGCCACGCGAGACCGCCATTTTCAATTTTTAATGTTTATGTTTATTTTATTAACAGTTGCAATTATTGACAATCTTATTTTTCGTCTTTATCATGAAGATGATTAGTTTTATATTTAGAAGTGAATAATGTCACTTAAAGGGAATTTCGATTTTAACTATAGTTAAAGCTAATTGATGCTTCAATTTAATTAAATTCAATTAAATTACTTCTTTATTTCATGTGAATTAAATGAAAAAATCAGTCAATTATGCTTAACATAATTTCATATACTCTACACAATTCTATTGATATTGTAAATCAAATAAAAAAGTTTTTAATTAAATATCAGCTGTTTATCGTTTAATTATTTTTTTATAAATTTAAGTACAATTGTTCACTTCAGTGCGCTGAATTATTTATTTACCGCTAATTAATTCTTGCCTATATATTCATTATTGGTGTTAAATTACTTTTATTATTTATGGAAATCTATTCAATTGCATTTATGTATATTATTCAATGCGCACTTGTAAACAACTGATTTTCAATCGTAAAAAAGTTAAGATTTATGTATTTACAGTTTACTAAAACGAAGGATAACATTTTTATTTTAGGCAAAAAGTAACAACAAAAGTTTATTTTTAAACTGACATAACAAGCGTTGAGTAAAATTGTAAAAATCATGAGTGAACAACAAATCATCTTCTGTTTTTTTTTTTTTTTTTTTTTTTTTTTTTTTATAAAAAAGATTAATATATAAAGGATATTGTTATCCTCTATATAATTAACCTTTTTCTATGGAGATGTCGAGGGAGCCCAGCCCGGAACCGTTTAACACATTACATCAGGCTAGACTGTCAGACACCGCCATACCGAAAACTTTGACTACCGATGGATGGTCAGCCACTTTTTGTGACCAACAATCAACCGATACTCAATGAGGTCAGATTTCTTAAGAGTCGCGATATGGGTAGCACATATCATCTTCTGTTAATGATTCTTTAAATTTATATATTTTGAAACTATTATTACAATGTTTCATTGTACTTAACAATATATGCTTAACAATAAATCAATATTATTTTTACTTCCTTATTCGCTTAAAAACAATATAAATTTATGTAAAAAATTTCGATCAACAAATTTCTCGTTTTTACACGTACACATTTGTTTACATATCATAGTTTTGCGTATACATCCAAAAAATGCGAAGCAAAACTTCCGTAATTCGTTTCTAGCGTGAGAATCGAGCTTGCGGTATTTCTTTTTTTAAAACACATCCAATCTTGATTGCAGATTTATTTTGCATGTCTAATTAATTTTCGACAAAACGTATTAAAACTTCTCTTAAAAATCAAGTTTTCACGAAAAATTAAAAAATTTAATAATTTAACCAAAAATGGTTAACAATCACGATTTTCAAATATTCCGTAACTTTAGACCGCTTTGACTTTGACCCCTAAAAAAATTTTTTTGTCTGACAAATAGAACACATTCTAAGAGCTGCAGTAGTTTCTATTTTTCGACCGACCGAGTTCCTCTCCTTATATATACTTACATGTAAAATTACCATTTGTCATTAATAGTCTCAGGTTTAAAGCTTTAAAGAATAAATTGACGAAATTTTGATTTTCATTTTTAAAACTTTCACTATAACTTAAAATTTATAAATAGATTTTTTATTATAATTTAAAAGTATTAATTTATTCTATCAATTCAATGAATATTGTACATAAACATTAAATGTAAAAATGAACATAAGTTTTCACAATGATTCACCTAAATTAATCTTTGAGACAATAAAGAATCATAAGATTCGTAATTGGATAATTAGAATTCTAAAAAGGATTTACTCTAAAGTTTCCTTGTAAACAAAATCTTATTGTACCATATTTAGCTTGATCGAGCAAAATAAAAAAAATTTTTTTCAACTTTAAATTCTGTACAGTTTAAAAATTAATTTGTTAATTCTGTTTACTATTACTGCGCCATAACGTCTTGATTAAATAGGTCATGAACTACTAATGAATTTAAATCATGGATAGAGTTTTAATTATTGACTCCGAAAAAGGAAACGGAACAAGATAAACAAAAATTTATTAATAATCTACAGGTATATTACGAAATAAAAAAAATCTTACATATTACGTAAAGAGTTTAGTTTATGTACGTATGCGTGCAAAATAATTAATTAATTTTTTTATTTTTTGTTTCTTGCCTGTGCATGGATTATTGATATTTTATTTATGATTATCTAAACCAAATTCTTAGAGATTACAAATATCATAATCTTAATACACTTGTGAAAGAAAAAAAATTGAAAATATTTTTATATTTCTGAATTAATAATGTGAATTACATTATCTATGCAAGCGATTAATTGAAATAAAATATCAATTCAAGATCATATGATTGACCTACATATTAAAAAAAATTTTATTCATTATAAAATTTATATAATATATAATATCTATGCATCAAACGAAGCATTATTTATAAAAAAAAATTATATCTTATACTCAATAATATATAAAAAAATTTATAATTTTTATTTTAATAATTTGAATATCCTCTATTTACAAATACTTAAGTCGCAAATTTGATGGAAAAATTTTCTGTTTTTATCATTTAAAAATATTAATTAAAAATTTTAATAGCATAAGCTGTTTTGAATGCTATACAATCGTAACTGTTATGTACGGGAGTACAATGCAAAGTCTTGTTTCGAATAGATTTTCGCTGGATATACCAGAGGGGTAAGAACCCAAGTACTACTGGGAAAAACCTAGTCCTTGAATCATCAAATGAATGCAGCTTGTCACGTTTTAAGTGTATAAAAAGAAGGCATTTTATATTATTTTTAGATACTTTTTACGCTCTTAATATATAACTATCCTTTAATTCAAGAGTAATGCACTGGAAAACGTGAACAAAAACAAAAATATTCAAACTCATTAAAAAAAATTAAAGATTATAATAAATTGTTCAAAAAATTGTAAAGTAAAGAATCTTACACTTTTCGGTTATTTTATTGACACATCTTTTAAATATTAATGAATCGTTGACAAAATTTAAAGTTTGTCATAAATTTTTACGGTAACGGACAGTAATTTTTACAGTACTTCTTCGTAATTTTTGTGAGATTTCATTATAGTTTTTGAGCAGAAACGTTACTGTAATTTTTATGCAGAAATAAATTATATTATATTTATAGTAAAATTATATAATGCAATTAAAATTTCAAATATAATAATCAATCATAAAAAAAATAACAATTACACAGTGGAAAAAAATTTGTAATTTTAACACACATAAGTGTTACAGATGAAACACAAATTTTTTTGTGTTAAAATTTACAAATTTTTTTTGTGTAATTTTCGAAGTTAAAATTTTAACATAAAAATTCATGAATAATACAAAATTTTGAATAATAAAATTTGTAAATTTTACAAATTTATTTGTGTTAAAATATTATGATTGAAATAATGATTAGATATCAAATAATGACTTCCTCGTATTTATTTCTGTTAATATATTTAAAAGAGAGAGAGAGATAAAGAAATATAAGAAAAAGGATAAAATGATGGATGTTGGCGTGGATCAATAAAATCATAAACAAACTAATCTCATTTGATAATATTACATTATCGTTCAAAGGCGAACGTAAACGAATGATTACGAAGAGAGCCGGTCATTTTTTAATATGAGTACATCATAGGAATAGAGTCGGTTAGTAGCTCAGTCAGTAGAGCGTTGGATTTGTAATCTCGGGGTTCTGAGTTCGAATCCCGCTCTCGGCAACCGATTGATAGAAGCACCACTGTACGTTACATGTGCTGCAGTTCACAAACACACTAACGAGCTCCTCTGTTGCTGATTAACATCACAAATAGCATAAATTTAGCGACGTTAAAGAAGAAAAAAAAATTCACAAATTTTTGGAGTTACAAAAGGAGTCCATGACATTTGAGTCTCAGATTTTCTTTTAACTTTGAGATATTTTTTCTTATATAAAATTATGAAAAAAGCCTTATTTATAAGGTGCTACTCTCGATTTTTGCCAAATTATCAGCAGATTTATCTAAATTTTTAAAAACTTGCATCTTTTTATAATTATACTTTGTTTAAAGAAATTATTCTAGGTTTTTATTTTATCATGTGAGATCTCATGTGAATTCTCATATGAGATCTCATGTCATTTTTTTTAATAGGGAACTGCTGATAATTTGGCAAAAATCAAGAGTTGTACCTTAGCAATAAGGCTTTTTTCATAATTTTATATAAAAAAAAAAATATCTCAAAGTTAGGAGAAAATTCGAGATCCAAATGTCATGGACTCCTTGTTAGCAGAAATTAATATTTACAAACTAAAATTTATCTTGCATTTAAGGCATTTTTATTGCATAAAATAATAATAATGCTGATATTGGCATTACAACTCGCGTCTTCTGCTAACTAAAAATACATTTGTTTATATCTATATATATAATATATATATGTAAACAACATGGCCGTTTGATATAGGATAAATATGCAGAAACCTATGGAGAATATTTAGTTTTAGTTGATTATTTTACTATTTAAAAATCCAATTGATGAAAATCCGATTTAAAATGGTACAACTAACAAATGTGCGTATTATAGTCATTTACGATTGCATTTTTTAAAATAATAAGTTAAATAATCAATTAAAATTTAATATTCTCCATAGGTTTCTGCATATTTTTCCTACATTAAGCAGCCATTTTTTAGTTAGCAAAAGGCGCGAGTTGTAATGCCAATATAATTATTAAAAGTATGAGATTATTTGAATAACTAAGTACACACATGTTTGTAAAAATAACAAACTCCGTGTGTTAATTCTACAAAAATTTTTGTGTTGATTTTAAAAGTACACAAAAATTTTTGTACAAAAAAAAATTTGACGAATTACACAAAATTTTTTACAGTGTAGTTTAAAAAAAATATTTGGTTTTTTCTTACGGATCTTTGATAAGTATAGCACAGCTAATTCCCCAGTACAGCAATCTATACTAATCGTAAAAAATTTTCATTTTTAGTTTAGAAAAACTTTCTACCTTACGAATTATTTAATTTTAGATGGATCTAAATCTTACAAAAAAAAAATAAAATTGTCAAATATATAGAAAGGTTTTATCAATATAATCATATGCTCTATAAATAATTTTCCCATATAAACTTCATCGAAATCGTTGGTTTCGTCAATGTATAAATATAATGTGACCTGTTCTCCACGTGGAAGCAGTAGACCCTTAAAAAAAACCGTCGTCGAAAGCCCGCGCCCACAACTACGCACTTTTTCAACGAAAATACAACTTAATATAACGAAACGGAACGGTAGCTTATCCCATGCTGAGTTTGAACGTACATGTATATAAAGGTACACATGCTACAAAGTTACAAAAGTATATAGGTGCTTGGTAAAATGTTTTTCGGGTGTACATAATACGAATATCTGTAAATACGAATTTTTCGAGTAGAAAACTACTGCGTAGTTACATATCCCAGCTGCGGCAAAGCAAAAAAGGAGGGTTAGAGAATATAACCGATATAAAACGAAAAGTCGTTTAAGACATCAACAGTGTAACGATCAACGACCACATATATATTTGCAAGGGTCGAATTTTGTCTTCATATACTAACGTACACATACACATAAGCCTAAGTACGCATACTAACAAGCGCACGTGCCGCACGAATTTTATATAAAAATACAATCCTTATTTAACTTGTATTAGAACACGAATAAGAATATACTATGCGAGTGTTCGTAACGACCTCCACGTGTTTTTTTTTTTCATTTGTTAGAATTTTGGACAATCATACGATGAATGAGTTTGGAAAGAATAATTATTAAAGAAAAACAAATAGATTTTTAATGAGTTGATTTATAGATGAAAAAAGTAAAAATAGCTTATTCTATTTTTATTTCTTTTTTTATAATTACTCACCAGATTTGCTGTATAATAATTAAAACATAGAATTTTCGTTTATAGAAGAATCTATAATTAAGTATTTTATTTATAATTAGACACGATCGCTTTACATGAATTTTAAATGATTTATTATTTTCAAAAAATATTTTATGATTTTGATTATTTCTAAAAAATACGAAAAAAAGCTTATTACTTATATTTCCTAATTGAAAATATTTTACAAATTGTATTAGATGACAAAAAAAAATTTCAAAACTATTTTTCAGCAATACCTATTTTTAATATTTATGTACTCATTTATTTATTATTCTTTTTAAGAGGCGGTCGAGTCTATTTCGCCGCTACATATAGGGTGGCGCTGCGGTCAGGTGAGAGAAATCTATTAAATATTTTTTATACAGCTATTTACAATTTTCCGAGACGACAATATACTTTTAATGTTGTCATTTCCTCTAGCCATATATATGTAGAATAATTATTAATATTAATCTTGTTTGAAAAGTCTAAAATATTGTTTATAAAGCGAAAAATGCAGCGCGAGGTAGAGCCGACGTAAACATTAGTATACATCATTCTTTAGTATTGCTCTCTCTGTCGCACTAAAGGAAGGTGCACGCATGTTTACATCGGTCCTACGTTGCATCGCATTTTTCGCTTTATAACAATATTTTAGACTTTTCAAACAAGATTAATATTAATAATTATTCTACATATATATGGCTAGAGGAAATGACAACATTAAAAGTATATTGTCGTCTCGGAAAATTGTAAATAGCTGTATAAAAAATATTTAATAGATTTCTCTCACCTGACCGCAGCGCCACCCTATATGTAGCGGCGAAATAGACCCGACCGCCTCTTAAGGGTTATAAGATTTATAAATTTTTACAATTGGTATTACTCTGAGGTATCGTTATCTATCTCACTGTCATCCAATAGTCAGATGTATCCATGGAACGTTGAGAATTTATTTTGGCAAAACCATTCTCATAAAGTTGAGCGAAAATGGTCAAAAACAGGAATCAAACTCGGCTCTTCCAGATAGCAAGCTTAGCGTTTTAACTTCTTAACCACTGACCTGTAAAAATATAAAATTCTTTTAAAAAATGCATTCATTTTGATGAATTGAATAACTAAGACATTAAATAATTATACGAAAGAGGTCGTTAGTGGATCAGTTGGTAGAGGAATGGGCTCGTGATCTCGAGGTCACGAGTTCGAATCCCGCTCTCGGCCGATTTATACAAGTACCACTGTATTTGATGCATGTGCTCTGTTCACAAGCACACTGATGATCTTCGTCGCTAATTACAGCGACGTTAAATAAATTCAATAAAAAATAATGTAGAATTAAAGTCTAAAAATTTCATTTTAATATTTTTAATGTAATTTTAAAACCATTCAAAGAAAGTTTCATTTAATGAATCTTTGCTCTTAAAACATGTATTTTTTTACAATTCATTTATTTTACTTTTTCTCAAAGAAAACTTCATAACAATTCTACGTCGAGAATTAAAAATTTTTCAAAATTTATATTTTTTAAATATTTTCTTCTTAAAATACTTAAATCTATATATAAAAAGTTTAAAATATTAATTAAACTTCCAACATTTATACTTTAATTTCGACAATATCACATCAAAAAGTTAATTACCTCTTACGCTATTATTGTTTACTCTATCATTGATATCTGAAAATGTGAAAAAAAATTATGTTTTGTTTCTTTTTTTGCTGCTTTTCGTCTTATAATAAATACATGATTTGTTGACTTATAAAATTAAGTGTAGAAACATCGTTATACACTATTTGTACCTATAAATGTAAAAAGAGAAGATGATTTTTTTATGCATTTTACTTTCACCGTATGATATTTAAAAATTAACTTTGTTATAATTTTATAATACATCAATTATTTCATCTTCGATTTTACTATTAAATACTTAAAAAAAATGAAAAATCAAAACTTTATAAATTGTTAATTATTGATTTTTCTTCTTCAGGTAAAAAAAAATATAATGAAAAAATCAAGGTAAAATACATGCCTCCTAAAATAATCATCAAAGATTAATGAAAAAAAAGCAAAGGCATAAAAGTCACTGCATATACATATTTCATCAGCAGCATTTTATGTTATTTACATTTTAATCTGTTTACACGCACATGCGTATATATGTAAAACGAAAAAAAAGTAAATTATAATGCATGTATTAGTTATCATTTATCGAACATCCAAATACAAACTTATACCTTTCACCGGTCTTTGACCGTTTCTATCAGATGGAAAGTTTCTTAAAAATTTATAAAATTTTATAGTAATTTATTCCTAATATTACATCAGTTGTTTTGATGTTTATGATCAATAACATAATAAACAAAGTCTCGCGTAACTTCACAATGATTTTTGTAAAACTGATTATAAAAATTTATTTTTTACCTGCTTATATATACCTATATGTTAATATATTATTAAAATTTAATATTCAATCAATCAAATAGCTTAAATACTTTTATAAAATAAAAACTCAAAAATTTTTTTTCTATATGATAACAAAGTCTTATCAGAATACATTTGGAATTTTTCTTTTGAACAATAAAATATATTTTAGAGTACAATCGTAATAACCGCAGACGTAAATTCTGAGAAATCTTTTTTAAATCAGACTATATTGGCAAGCCTTGTATTATTAAATTTGTGTCATTGAATTATGTCCTATAAAACACACAGTTACATTCATTACTAGATCATATCAATTACATTAATCTTCTGCATTAAAATCAAATACGTTTTTCAAAATAAAAACGACAATGAGTCAAGTCTATTTTCTAGAATGATCAATGCAACTTAGGTTTATATGTTGATACTTTTTGTGGAAAATCGAGATATTCGATTATTCGAAATATTAAAAAAAAGAATTTTCACAATGTAAATTTCCACATTTAAATAAGAAAAAAGTTTTTAATAATAAATACGAAATATTTATATTTTTTTTATACATACGTAAAATTTGTCTACTTTAATCTCTTCATGCTTTTATGCAAGTTACTTGACTCAGTTTTCAAATAGCGAAATACTAAATATATCTGGTTATAATTTAAATGAGGATGATTTCGTATATTTTGATATTTTATTTATTCAATCTAATAAAAATCAGTTTCTCGTTGAAAATTCAAAAGTAAAAATTTTCATTCATTTAATCTTTGTACTACGTGGAATATATATATAGGTCATTATCAATTTGTCCACTTTATTGAGTACTTTAGTAATTGAAGTAATTGTTTGCATATGTAGAAACCGGTTTTGTTACATTCTCTTAGTTGTTTAATGTATAAGCGGGGTTTTTATTTTAAAATGATCAACTCAATTTTACTTCATATTTCGACCCTTCCCTCTGCAAAACATCAAAGTGAAATCATTCAAAAGCCAAATAAATATCGCTCGTTGAAACTCGATTGATTATAATTTACATTTACATAAATAAAGAAAATTATTACTTCTCAACATATTTTCTTTTTGACGTATACTTTTCAGTGTTTTTTCAGCATATTAACAAATTTAAATAATTTTTATTTTTCTAATTTTAATAATTATATTTATTATATTTAATAAATACAAAAATGTATTAAATTTTGCACAGGGGTAATCGCGTTCCTTGACATGCAATATTTAATTTTTATGTTTTTATAATACTTTCACAACTTTAATATGAAAAATTTTAAAATTATAAATAAATTTTAATATCATGTTTAATTTAATATTATAAAAATTATAAATAAATTTAAATATCATATTTGTCATACAGAAATGTTACATTCATTTAAAAAATTATATAAACTTTCAAATTTTTTGTTTTTTTTTTAACTTGAACGATAAAATATTAATCACTAGTTATAAAAAAAACAATGAGTTTTGATTCTCCGTATTCTATCTTTAATTAATTAAATCGCATAGAGTAAAACGTCATAAAATTAATAAATAAAAATAACTAACGAAATCTAATTTCCATATTATTAATTGACTGCCGAACGAATTGTAATCACATTAATTATTCAATTAAACATTAATCAGAAAAATGTGATGAAACAGTAATTTTTTTTAAGAAATAGAAACAATGACATGTATAAAAATGAATTTAAAATTTGATAAAAAAAGCAAGTAAAATTACAACTATATATGCGCGTGAATAAAAGTCTCTGCAAATGTACAAATCGAAGCGCACTAGGAAGGTATAATTTGGGTCAGGGTTATCTTTGTCGGAAGCTTGCGGCTTGATCTATAGTTCATTATATAGTTATGTTTTTCTCGACGCTTCGAAATCTGCGCGTTAAATTATATACGCTTGATTTTTTTAACCTTTTCCTTAAAATAAAAAAAAAAGAAAAGAAAAGACGGAAATGATGAAAATAAGGTAAGGAGAAATATTGCTACAGCTCTTTTTCATATTTTTTTCTTTACAAAAGTTTACTTCCGTTTATCTAGAATGAAATTGTGAAGCTGATACAAACAAATTGCGCGTAAAAACATTTTTACAATTTAAATAAATTTTAATTAATAACAAATCTCATGTGTATGTATTAGTTGAACACCACATACATCAATTACGAAGGATAAAAATATTTTTGTTTTTCAAATTTATAATAAAAAAATCTTTTAAATATTTAATTTCGAATTTCAAATAAAGGAAAAATAAGAATGATTTAATCGACAACAGTTTCTTATATTAATTTCCACACGATTTCATAGAATTAAAATCAAGAAATACATATTAAGAAAATACCAATCGCAGTAATTCACATTAGTTTTTAATTAGAATGCTCTAAATACTGTGGCCTGTAAACACTTTAGTGCTACATATAGAAGTTAAATAATATTTTATATTCAACGTAATAAATCATAACTTAAAGTTTTAATTATTATTTAAGTTTTTTTTCAAATGTTCTGAATAATTATGACGTTTTATACCAACTATAAGTAAATACTAAATATTACAGACTTTAAATTCTCCCTGATGAAATAAACTTCAGTATTCATGAGAAGTCAACAATTGAAAATGAGTAATAATAATGATCGTGAAATTTTAAAAATACAGCTGGTGTTGTTTTCGAGTTTTTAGTTAAAATTGAAAAAAAGTAATGATTTTCATCATTTTACATTTTTATATATTTATAAATATAATAATTTTAATATTATTATCATTACAAGATTATAAAATTTACACGAATCTAATGCATATTTATGTATGTAAATATTTATTTATGAGTTTTCTAACTTATTTGGAATTACTTTTCATCTCGTGAATACATTTCACGGTCATTTTTAGCATAAACTACGTGTTCATGAAAAATGTTAATTATTTTTATTAATAAATATAAAAATGGTTTTTTTAATTCTAAAATTAAATGTTCATTTAATTTTTGTTCAATTAAATCGCTCAAATTACATTTCTACTATAAAATAAAAACTTAAATCATTCTTTGTTTTTATAAAAAAAAATAAATGATAGATCGATACCATAAATACAATAAATGAAGTGTAAGAAAAATTCTTTTCAAAAATGGTATGACAAGGTACGTATAATCTTAAGACCTTCACTACACTTTTTACAGAAAATTCTTTGTATAGCAGAAATTATATTCAGAAATTGAATGAAATAATTATTTCAATTTTTTTTTCAAAGTGCTAAAAATAAATTTGATTTTTATATTTTTTAACAATGCTATCATGGCTATTTTTATGTAAAAATTTTTCATTTTTCAATTATTTAAAAAAAATTTTTTTTCCAAGTTTATGGATAGAGGTGTAAATAATTAATGAAAAGATACGAAGGCTGCAGCCAAATAAAATCATATGCAAAATTACAAGTATTCCTTTTGAGTAATAATTGAATATTCATATACTTACAGATTTTTTAGAGATCTTAATGGGTTATTGCCTTTTTATAGTTCTTTGCCCGAAGGCGTTAATATTGATATTAATAGTATTAATAATAATTAAATGTTATTTTAAATTTTTTATCTTTTATTTCTAAATTAAAAATTAATTTAACGAGCGAATAAAAAATCTGTAAATTTAAAAAATATAAAAAGTAAATAATAAATAAAAAAAATTATATCCATATAAAACTAATAATAGAGTAATAAACACATTGGTCTTTTTCTTAAATTCAAAGGAATGAATATTTAATAAGTGGTGACATCTACAATCATATGTATATGCACGGAAGCTTATGCAGTTGACCTTTATCTAATTTTCTCTTCTCTCACTCTCTCGTCTACAACGCTTGCGCAAAATCTCTACTGCGACGTTTAGTTTAAATTTTAAGCACGAACACGCTAGAGCTTTTCAAAGACAATGTGCTCCGTCTTATTTTTCCTTTTCAGATTTTTTTTTATTTTTTCTCAATAAAACAGTCTGTAGGTTGTTATCGGTGTTATCGTCTTTGTAAGGTATATCAAGGCGGAAAATAGTATTTAAGAATAATATAGGTGTGCCTGTACAAACACATGTTTATTATTTAGCTAGACGAATCACGTAAATGCAAATTCCAAAAATAGTCTTCCGGTTTTCTATTCACTTTTATCGCGCTTTAACTGTCGCAACTTTTTTATTTTTATGCATTGTAATCAAAACATTGTAAATGTGTACTATAGCTGCTGGATTTAAATATTAGCTACCTTTTTTTTAACTATATTTAGCCAAGTAGTGAGTTATAATTTTTTATTAATAAAACTTCTGCGTATTATTAAATTATTTTAATCATCATAATAGTTTAAAAACGTGGTTTGTAAACCAATGATTTTCCTCTATTTTAACCCGTTACCTACATATGTGGCATATATACGGTCTGCAAATTTTAAAGTCAACAAAAAATAAATTGAAATTCAAAAATTGGACAAATGTAAGCGGTTTAAATAATCAAATTGAGAAAAAAAATACATAAACCTTGTGAAATCATTTGATTGATTTTTTTACCATTTTTATAAACAATATATGTAATAATTATATTCTTTACAACTTTTTTCACGCAGAAAAATTATACATAATTTTAAGATAGTTCTTGCGACAGCCATAGTTTGTTGTTCATAAAAATGAAAAAAACGGAAAACCTTTTGAAACTTTCAAAAGTGAGATTTTATTTCAAATATTATCCCTGTAAAATTTTAAGTAGCTTTGCCGACAGTTTTTCTAAGGTATGACTAATACTCAAAATTTATTCTTTCATTACTGTTAAGACCCGAAACGATCGAACTTAGCATGAGATTGTCTTAATGGAATGATCAGCAAAGCTACCTGGAATTTTACAGAGATAATATTTGAAATGAAAACTCACTTTGTAGAAAGTTTCAAAAGATTCTTCAGTTTTTTTAATTTTTATGAACGACTGGAACTTTTGTAAGACCTAACTTAACATCATCTAAGTCAGAGATTTTTGCAGAAATACCAAAATATCATTTTATTCTTTTTATATTTTCATGCACAAGTGGTTGGGTTACGGAGCATTCATAAAAGATTTAATGTATCATCATTTGATATAACCTACACAGCACGTGCGTAGATAACGACATAAAATTCTGAAATTATTACTCAATCCTATAAGTTTAATTGCAATTTTAAATGCATATAAACATAATTTATTATTGAAAAAATTATTTTTAAAGTAAGTTATTGATTCAGTATATCATATATGAGACATTTCAAATGACAAACTTACAAATTTGTTTAGGCCTCTGAAATTTGCTAGAAGCTTCTAAGTAAACACTCGTACATCTGAAAAAGTTTTTAAAGTCTCAGATTCAACGGACTAATGTTGTTTTTTTCTTTAATAAACATAATAATTTATTCTAATACTTTATTATAAAAAGTTAACAAAAGCTTTTGATTGAAATAAAAAGTAATACCGTTGCAATATAACTTTATTTAAATTAACAATTTAATATTATAAATATTGGAATTTAATTTTAATTAAAATGCTTAACACTAACTTGTTTACAAAATAAGGGTTCGTAAAAAATTTTAAAATCGTTATTTTAATGTTTTTAAAGTTAGTTATGTAATATCCTTTAAAAGAATTGTAAATATGCATTTAAAATGATGTCATTGTAAATACTCTTTACACTGAGTACTTTTTTTTCTTTATACTTACCTGTTATTCTATTTAAATTTTTAAATGTCGTTTGGCCAATAACTTAACATCAGTTTTGTTTTTTACAGAGGAAGCTTGTGATACTGAAAAAATCATTTTTTAAAGTAACAGTATAAAAAAATTGCCGTTTTCATCGTTTCCTAAGCACTTCTAAAACCGTTCATTTGAAACATGTTTGTCAAAGAAATAAGCATTAATTTTGTACATTTAATTAGTTTGCATGTTTAAAAAAGTTAATTAAATACAAAAATTTGTCGTATAAATTCATTGATTAATAATTAACAGTATGTACACAATAAGTGATTTATTTTTAGTCACAATTTACATTTAAAAAAATATTTTTAAATATTGGTGCTCATAAAATGATTCTAATGAAAAAAATTTATTTAAAACCCAGATTTACCTTAAACATACATCACATACAAGTGTTAATAAAGTCCTACAAACTAAACCTTTTCACCATCGAAAAAACTTTCCACTGAAAAACATAATGACTTGAAGCTTGATTACTGAACAGACGCTCTCAAACGCACTGTAGTAGATTTGTCTCTCTTCCTCTCTCTTTTTCCTTATATACATGTTGTTCATTGTGCAGGCACAGCGTAGGCTTCAAAAGTATATATGGTTCGGAATGTGCTCGGGATCACGTAGGCCATCCCTCGAGCTAAATGCATGCGTCTCTAATACTGTACCCGTCCGCCCAAGCTGTTTACAAAAAAAAGAGTATACTCCGTGTTCAAAAACTACTGTCAATTAATATGTCACTTGACTTTCTCACGATACTATATATGCACACATATATTTAGTCATTCGATCTCTTTCAGATACATATAAAAGTCACGTGACCAATCAATTGACAAGTATCTCCAAATATATTCATAGACATTGTAACTACACATAAATGTTAAAAAGAGATAAAAAATAAAAATAGCAAAAGATGAATAGAAATGCTAATTAAACAATGTCATCATGGAGATATATGAGTATTGTACATATATGGTCGAAACAGGAAGAAGGAAGTCTGAGAAATACAGTGTAGGGAAGTTTTTCGATGTAACGAAGGAGCTAATATTCAAGGCTGTTGAATAAACCTGCGGAGGTCGACTTTCATTGCCGATACAGTGTTTATATCGTTAAAATAAAATCAACTGTGTCTTTTTTTTATCGAGTTACGTTACTGAAATATCATCAATGATAATCTTTCCTTGTTTCAAGAATTTCACGGATGCTTAGAGATAATGATATATTTCATGGTATACATGATTTTTTTATATCCAAAATAAATTATACATTATAAATCAGTATAACGCTGTTTAGGAACTTTGACATGGTTATAAATGTAAATTCACCCTTGGTGTGCGTAAATATTTAATTTTAATTGCACAGACTTTTAAATATGTAGTTTAAAATGCTGTGACTTCAGCTCTAATGGAATTCTTTAAAATCAATAACAGCTTTGACCTAATAATTGTTAATATTACTATGTTACAATTGCCTTAATATTGTCAGTTCGAAGGTTCGTGGTGGAGGCTAAACATTTACCTTTAACATATCATCACTATTCTTACATTTTTCTTCCTTTTCTAAATTGTGTAAGTTTCACATACCTGTAACTGTTTATGTTAGTATTGGCTTGCGTTGATTAATAAATTTTGAGTAATTAAAAATAAAATACTGCAAAAAATACCATTCGTTTATTTAAATCTAAACAATCAACAAATCTCATTATATTTTTATGTTTAATATACTTTATTTATATAACAAATATGTGATACATTTATTATCAGCATTTGAGAATTTGAAATATTTCTACGATATCATCATTTAGTTACATTATGTCTCAGCTATTCAGTTGAATTTTTTTTACTATATACCCTATTTTATGCGTCCCCTTGAATTTGGATCTACAAAAAGAGCGGATATACTTGGAAATTCAATCAGGTATAAGGCAGGTGTTCTACCCTCAAAAAATTTTTCCATTGCTTCCCAAAAAAAAATTTTATTTTAAAGTTATTTTTATCAAATATAAAATTTTATCGAATATTAAATCAAAGTTAATGTTGATGAATTAGATATATGATAATAATAACCTCAAGAATCAATTTTTTTACATATTTTATTTTTTAAATAATAAAAATAATTTATCATTAAAATCTTAAAAATTTATTATACTTTTTTAGTATTTCTAACATCTATAGAAGTAAGAAATACTAAAAAAGTATAATAAATTTAAAAAAAAAATATAGATCTATAGAAACTTTGTAAATATGTACTGTAAATATCAATGGCGTTTAATATTAATGGCGTTCATTTAACAAAATAACAATTATATTAATTTTAGAAAATATGGGGATTTTCCATATTTAAATCTATTTTTATTCTTTCAAGATTAAAGCAATCAAATTTATCTTGAATGATATAAAAAATGTAACTATTTGTTTACCGAGCACATAGCAGGTATTTTTCCATATTTCTATTTTTTATATAATTAATTAATATTTTTTTATTAGTGAGCAAACAATTCATTCATAAAATGTACAATTTTTTTTATAGAAATAACAATTTTTGGACAATT
The DNA here is from genome assembly GCA_017163975.1 of Anastatus disparis. NCBI lineage: Eukaryota > Metazoa > Arthropoda > Insecta > Hymenoptera > Eupelmidae > Anastatus > Anastatus disparis. The sequence continues at coordinate 529,399 of JAFFSR010000313.1, forward strand.
CTTTTGCATAAAGTTTAAATTTATTCAACCAATAGTTTTTGTTATATTGATACTTTTATAGCTGTACAAAATTTTAATTATATATTCAAACTCAATCGTAAAAGTATGTCAGAACTTAAATGTAAAATATTTACTTTGTAAATAATAATCATTTATATTCCAAAAAGTAAATAAATTTAATTTAAAGATAGTTAAAAATTTTATTTATATTTCTAAATTTGAACTATAACTTTTTGGATTAGTTTATTTGAGAATATTTTTGTATTATTTTAATCAATAATCAACTACAGTTACAAAAATAATAGAATGGCTTTGTGAAATATGATAAAAGTTTATACTTTTTAAATAATTATTATATATATATATATATATATATATATATATATATATATATATATTCTTTCATGATCTTATATATTCTATTGAAGCAAATCCTTAAATTACGATTTTACATCAACTTTTCACTTAAAAAATTTATTTTAATTCTTTATTATTTTAAAAATCAAAATAAACACAATATAGAATTTCAAAATAAAAAACAATTTATCATGTGTATTAGTTTGTTTAACAAATTCTATTGAGCAAATTTAAAATACCAATATTACAATTTTCATAATTTTCGATTCTTAATTCAAAATTTTTAAAAATATCTCTATATTATAAATAAAAAGCCTAATGTAGAGATATTTTGGAAAACTTTTAATAAAAATAAAAAATTCGAGAAACTGCAACGTCGGTAACTATGTATGAATAATTTACCCTATTACCTAAGCTTCAAACAAATCTATCAAAGAGGTCGTCAGTAGCTCAGTCGGTAGAGCGATGGATTCGTAATCTCGAGATCCTGAGTTCGAATCCCGTTCTCAGCGTTCGATTGATACAAGCACAGCTAATGACCTCCGTCGCTAATTAGCATCGCACAATAATAGTATAAATACAGCGACGTTAAATGATATAACAAAAAAAAATTTTTATTGTAAGGAGTTATGTCTACTTGTGGACAAAGTTCTATTTATGTTTGTTACTAATTTTTTATTTTTTTTTTACTGCTTTTTTAAACAGTCCGCGCCATTTTTAATAAATCTTCTCATTTGAAATAGCAGTGATAAATCAATGCTTTCAAGTATTTTTTTATAAAATTAATATAATTCCAATTATATTTAACAATAATAAGCATGTTTTCGTCATATTTCGCCATTTGGCCGTATTCAAGTACAAAATGAGTCAAACAATGTTCGAGATTCCTAAAGTAGGCTGTATAAGAAACTATAATTTGATAGTTAGGTATTAGTAATATTATATTTTTCACCTTGGGAGAAAAAGTAAAGAATGTCTTAAATCGTATGTGAATTGGCTTTATTTCCTTCCGTGGTGAAAATACGATTATTTTGAACACTAGGCCAAAAATACCATATTCTACTTTTGACGCTAGGAGAAAATGTGGTACTTTCAGACCAGGTGCTGAAAAAATATTAATGTTTTATACAAACTACGAGTGCATTTGCTATTTCTTGCATCACGTAGTCAGTGTTAAATGGGCATTTAATTATAATCATGGCTAGGCTATGTTTTCTTAACTTCGAAGATTATCGATGACATTGTAATCCAACTGTAAACAAATCACGTACTTGCAGTAAAATGTATTTATCTTTAGCTTTAAGCTTGTGTGTGCAATGAATATTTAAAAAGTTGTTGCATAGGTGCAATATTTGATTTGTAAAAATTTTGAGATTTAAAACTTACGACTTTTTTTACTTTTTTTCTTGCATTTGTTCTATTCATCTTTTTTACCTCTTTAAACAAGCTAAGTCGTTTAAATTTTATTACAACCTTAGATGACTGTTTTAGGATAATGTGCTTGTAAATCATTTTGTTTATACGTGTAAACTATGTGCCGACATCGACATTGTTTATTACTTCATTAGTTAAACTTTGTGAATTTTTTATGTACTTATTTTATTACGTTCCTATTATAAAATTATTCTTTTGTAATAAATGCAGAACCGTTAGTCTTAAGTGAGTTTTTTCTAAAAATTTCTTTTATATTATTTTTTAAATAAAAAGTTATACGACTTTATATTTCTTTAAACTCTTACATTTTATCCACTACAATCGATATAAAAAATATAAAATAAAAATTAGAGTTTTTCAAACAATAAAATTAAATATTAAATTTTTTTATAAATTATAAGTTTATAAATAAAAGGTGCTTTTATAAAAAGCCAATTAAAACATTCGACAAAAAACGTTAAAAAATATTAAAAAGTACTAATATTTACAAATCTTTCTTTCAATTATTTTATTTCCATTACAAAATTATTTTATTTAAATAAATATCTTTATTGCAGTTTTTACTTACATAATTAAAAATGATGTTTTTGGAAAATATTTTTGATAAATATAAATTTCTTTGAATAATAGTAGTCAATTTAAATAAAATTATTTATTTAAAAATATTCCTAAATTATTAGTTTGTGGAATTTTTAATAATCGTAACTGTTTTTTTGTCGTTAATCAAATTTACATTTTCTAAATTAAAATTAAAATAATAAAATTCTTGGTCTTAACTTTCAGGATGTTTTTAAGTTATCAAAAGATAAATATGTAACATTTAAAAACAAAACACTTATATCTTTTTATTAGCAATAAAAAGACTGTCAAAGAACAAAATTATGATAAAATAATTTTTCGAACAGTAAGCAATTTGAGCGTTTGTCGGTAAATATTTTTGAAATACGAATAATATAAATTATTCATATAAAATGTTTTATGCACTTTTAAATTAACGATAAAAGTTACAATTTAAGTTTGAGGAAGTCAAGTGCCAATCTATTGGCATCAGTTTAATGCACCACTTTGAATAATAATAACACTGAAATGGTAAAACAAAAAAAAAATATTGTTATGGCAACAATTAAACGTAATAAATAAGTTTAACTAGTAAACATTATTCGCAATAAAATCTATTTTCTGGTCATCCGATCTAAAAATATGTATAATGTGATGAGTGGCATTTGTTACGTAATTCTAGTATGTTCCGTTTCACGTGCATAAATATCAGTCCAAGAAAAGCATGAAAACAAATAAATTATCTTTAAAGTTTGCTCTTATTATGCTAGCGGAAAATCCGGAATCTTTTCAAATAATTGCGTTCAAACTTGGAATAATAACAATCACTCTAAATAGTTATATCATGTAAAATGATTATAGTCATTCAATTAAAAATTTTTAGCCTTGTTCCTATTTATCAATAAGAGAAAGATCTATTAGTTTTTTTATTGGTGTTTTCCTTCGAGAAGGAATCTCAAATTAACACAGACAACAAAAACTAATATTCGCTTATACTTAAATAAAGTAAAACGCGGTTTAAAAAAATTTTTTAAATCTATCAATCGCAATGCTTTTTCTAGATTTATTGTTCGCTTCGCTAACTGCGCGAGATTTTTCGAGAAACTTCGTATAGATGAAAATGTTTGAGTTACAGAAACATTTGAATAAGATCTAATGTGACAACTGTTGGAGATAATGCATTTCCTCATCGCCTACATATGCATATTCTATTTTTTATTCAAAAGGTATCTTATCTTGTAACTTGGCTTGCACTTCTCGAATAGTCATTTTACACTCAGAAATATGAAATATTACATTTTATTTATATTGGAGCCTATGAGTATTCGACTAACGAACAACAATATTTGATTGATCTTAACAAAATTTTTGAAAATACTTGAAATTTATTTAAACAAAAACAAAATTATATTTATGTCTTCTTCGATAATAAAAGTTAAAATAGATAGACAGAATACAATTGAAAAGAATAATTTTTAATTTTAAAATATTAATGGTAATTTATTCTTTAAATGTAAAACATATTTTATGAAAATTAGGTGTACTGATAAGAATAATTTTTAAAAATTTAATTCTTATACACTTTCTATTTTTAATATTCTTTATAAATATTAATAATAAATATTAGGATATATTAAGAGCTCTCAGTGTCTCAGTCGGTAGAGCGTTAGATTCATAATCTTGAGGACTCGAGTTCGACTCCCTCACGGCGGCTGATTGATACAAGCATTACTGTATACGATGCATATGCTTTGTTCTTAAACACACTGAAAAACTCCGTCGCTAATTAGTATTGTAATGATAGCATAAATACAGCGAACAAATTTCTATTTGTTTTCTATCTTCTCTTCTATTGTATTACCATGTGACGCTGAACTTTTTTTATAAAGAAACGTTTCTAAATTTTATTATATAATTTTTTTTTAATTTTCGATTTTCCATTAAATAAAAAAAACGCGAATAATCGTTTATTATAAAGAAATAGAATTCTTTTAAACAAAATTCAAGAAATTTATTATACTTTTGAGAATTAAAATCTATTCTTTCTACGTATCAGCAATTTAATTCAAAATGTTTTCCAACTCAATACATCAAGCTCTTTGGTACAAAAAAATTTTTGTGAATTGTCATATTTTTTTCTTAAAGTATAATACACGAGATTTTATAAATTTATTGTTTACAGTTAAAATTACTTAAAATTGAATTAAAAATTTTTTCATTATTACAACAAAAGGATTTTTTAATTTTTATAATGATAAAATATAAAATAGAAGACTTTCGAAAACTAATATACTTTTAACCACAATACCGAGCGTACAAGTTTTTCAATTTATTAACTCATTAAGCTATAAAAATGAAAATAACAACAATTGGCTGGGTACGAAGCCTATTCTTTTTTACATGACAATTGTCATCTAAGCGCAATACATACGGGAAGTCAAAACATTGAAATTGTTATATCTATTTTGTGGATAAGAGAAAGTCAATTGCAGGCGGAAGTGAATTGCGCTTTATACATACTTTTTACGATACTTGTACACAGATCCTATTTTTTAATACGAGGATAGCTAACTTTTTATTACCGAAAGTATTTTAGTTTGCTTTCTTATTAAATAACGATAAAATACATTTTTAATGATAAAAAAAAGGTTTTAAAAAATTTTAGTGCTACTTCATAGATATTTTAAGCAAGAGTTAAAGAAACTTTTCCTTAATATACATTTAAAGTATACCTGAAAATATTGAATTTTTCAGTAAAATTTTTTTTTAGTTGTTTCTTTAATTAATACTATATACATATTTTTAAAAATTTTAAATATTTCTTTAAATTTACAGTTATAAGTGCTTTATTAACAAGAACTTAAATTTCAAAAATTTCATCAAAATTAATTGAGTTAACAATTCTTATCAATTGGATATGAACAATTTAATTTCTTTAAAAATACTAATCATTCATACAATAAACTGGAACTTCAAATGACAATTTTTTGACAAAAATAGTTATTTATGAAGTTATTTGTATATAATAATTAACTGCAATATATTATTAATTTAAATATTTTAATCACATCTGCTTCAACTATATATAAGTTGCATTTTCTGCATTATTAATGTTTATAAAATAATACATTTCGTAACGGGTATGAAAAGAAAACCTTTTTATATCAGTTGCGAGCAATATTTTTTGCCATGAGAGCCAATAAAAAGCAACGAAATTGCGATTTTGGGGTCAGAATGGCAAAAAATACTTAATGATTTGTTAAAACTTTGCTTTTTTGCTAAAAAAATACTATTATTATGTTAATCTTGAATTCTTTAAGGAAAATTTTCTATTTTTATTATCAAATTAAAAAATTTTCTAATGTGAATTTGATTAACCTTAATTTTATACAACCGATTATTTTTGCTTATCATCACAACAATAAAATAATTAGAATTTTGTACAAAAATATAAAATTTCAATGACTTAATTATAATTAGTGTAAAAATGATAAAAAGTTTATTTAAACTATAAAATAAGAATGAAGTATAATTCATGAATATTAATTAGAATTATTAAATACGAATATATTGGTAAGCCAAAAAGCGCTACATTAGCCATGAGCTTCTTAAAGAAGAATTAGTGTAATATATGTTTCAAGAAAAAGTTGCGACTCTTGCTAAGAAAAAAAATTGTATCTTGTTGATAATTTAAAAAATTACAATTGTTTTGTATGCATTTGTAAATGATACTTTGTTTAAATCTTTTAAACTTGAATTTTTCTAACAAAACATATGAGTAAAAAAATAGAGCATTTAAAATCAATTGTTTCGAATCAATTGAAAAATTAAAATCTTTTTGTTTTATAAATTTTTTAAACAAAATAACAAAATAAAGTCTTCTCGAAAATTGTCGATATTCCACAAATGTGAAGAAAAACTTTAATAGCTTATTTGCAAGCTCTCATGGGAGCATGAAGAAATCAATTTATTTACTTACCTAGAAATCTTTGATATACATGCACAATATTTTTTTCAAGTCTTGTTACGAGGTTAAATCTGTAGATATTCGTAAAGGTAAAGTAGCTATCGGATTTCATTTATAACGTACGACCTTCAACGTTTGACGTAAGAAGTAAGAAGGGTCGAGCTAACATTTGACCGGCCTAGATTGCAGTTGAGGTTAATTACCTTATTCGATCGTTAAGTTCATGTTCTTTTGAACTTTTTTTATTCTTTTTATGCTGTACTTTTTTCCAAATACTTAAGGGCGTTCCATTTTTTTATTTCATTCATTCGTTTTTAGATTTTACGATTTTTGTTATCATCATTTGTATTTAACCTATAAACAACTTTTACATTTATTCATATAAAAATTATGAATAACTATAATTAATTATACTTTAAGTTAAATTAATGTACAAATAGAATTGAATATTTTATTCAAAATTTAATACAATCACTATAACTTCAAAATAACAAAAACTTTAGAACGTAGTAATTAAAAAGTTACATTCTTTTGGTAATCCCAACTTTTTTCTAAATTTTTATTATTTTAATTTTATTTAACGTCGCTATACTTATTATGCTATCATTGTGATGCTAATTAGCAACAGAGGTTTTCGGTGTGTTTGTTAATAAAGCAGTGATGCTTGGTATGAATCGGCCGCCGAGAGTAGTATTCAAACTCGGGTCCTCGAGATTATGAATCCATCGCTCTACCGAATGAGTCACTGAAGACTTCAATATTATATTTAATAAATAGCATACACTCTTCACTTTAATTGTTTAGTTTTAAAGAATTCTCACTTTAATAACATAGAAAACTGATCATTTTTATTTGTAGTAAATTCTTTCGAATAATTGGATACAAAATATATCCGTATCCATGTTTGATTATAATAATCAGATTTTCTCTTTGAATAAACTTAATTTTTCAATCATTCTAAAATCAATGATTTATTTTAACAATAATATTTCGCAAAAGAATTTCATAATATTTTCTATTATGAATATTACTTAATACTTAAAAATTTTAGTATAATGCATTATTTGCAAGAAAATAATATATACAAGTAAAGTAAATTAGTTACCAAATAGAAACGATTGTCTGAAGCCCTTCGCTAGTCAATTTGCGACTCCTTTTTTTCTACATGATGCAATTTCAACCTTCAACCTGCTTAAAATATTGCATCACTTATTGTATATTGAAGGGTCGGGTCACGTCTTAAAAAATTATCATCACTACTACGTTCAATGACTTGTTTTCCTCTTTTTTTTAATACCACTCAGCCATAACGTTATTACTAATTTCATTATGAGTCATTTACTAGTATTACATTATTTTGTTTACTTTTACCTCAACATTATTGCATCATTTAAGTAGCTTATTATATTTCTTATTATTTATTTCTTCATTTCATCATAAAGCACTAGATTTTTAATTTTTAAATAATTCATTATATATTTCTGGATTTCTTTCTTAATATTTTATTCTTTGTTATAAATACAATATACTGATTAAAAAAATTTATAACTTTTTTTCTAATCTAATTATAGCATCTTTGTTCTGTAAAAATAGTATAAAATATTGTGTATTGTAATATTTTATATTATTTCAAAGTTTATAAACAATTTTTATTTAATTAATAGTTGAAAAATATCGCAATTTTTGTCACAAATATAAATTTACATTAAAAAGAATCAATCCCTGGAAGAAAATTGACCATATCTTAAGTATAATTGCTGGTCAACAAATGTTAAAATGACACTTATCTAGAAATTTTTTTTATATAATTTCTAGAATTTCTAGATAAGTGCCATTTTAACATTTGTTGATGCCTACAATATGGTCAATTTTCTTCCAGGGATAATAAAATTATAAAATTGTAATTGTTCTCTTATTAAAATATTTTATATTTTTAGTATACAATGAAAATAATATAGTTTTATATATTTTAAAAAATTTTAAATGTACCTCGATAGGGTTAAAACGATCACGATAAATCAAGTCTCGCAAACGATTTGAAAACAGATACGCAATAAATATATTTCTCAAATATTTTTTTTAACATTTTTTTTCAGTTCCTTTTCTTTATTTTGTAAGATCATAAATATCGAAAATATGTTCAAAAAAGTTTGACGAATATTTTAAAAACTTAAAAGTTTGCTTTTTCAAAACATGTGTGCAACATTTTCTTTCATTAGAGTTATACTATTCTCTTCTTTAAACTTATAAAAAAATAAATATAAACCAAAAAGTATTAAAAAAATTTTACTGTCGATGGCTTCCTTAGTTTTATATTTTATCTTTTAAGTAATATGAAACTTATTACATTTATGTAAATGATTGATATTCAGGTTAAAAAAATAAAAATTATTAGTCGCACGTAATAAGTATGATTCTTAGTAAATTATATATTCAAACGAATTATCTTTTTCATTAGATTATTTTCTACAAAAACAACAAGTTTTTATACATATCAGATTAAAATTATTAGTGTATAGTGATGAAACAATTGTTATGAATTCATGTCCTCTTTGCATCATTATAATTCTAATCAGTACACTCATAAATTATACTACTGAACGCGTACAAAACAAAATGTTAATAAACTTATTTGTGAATCATTACCTTCATCATACTATACTACGTTAATTTGAAATAGTATGTTTTGCCTATTACAAATGCTATTTTATGTCATTCTATAGCTTGGCATGTGTGTGAAGTGTTTCACCGAACACCATAGTGCGTAAAATTTACTTTTAAGGGTGTAAAGTTGTACTTTATGCACTAACTTTACGCACAGCATAGCACAAAAATATTTTTTGTGTCAACATACTTTTTTATTCTTATTTAAAATTAAAAAACAAAATCAGGTATTAAATTATCAATTAAAAGCAGGTGTTTTCAAGCAAACAAACTTTCCGCATAATAAAAATTTTTAAAAGTTCATAAAAAAATGAGTCACAGTAAAAATAAAATTTCTTATTCTTTGAAAAGCATAATTTCAAATACAATTGGCAAATTTAAAAAGTAGACTGTATACGTGACTAAACGCAAATAAACAGTAAGTAAATATAATAAATAATTAAAAATACTCGAAAATGAGGTCAATTTTATAAATGAAATGGTTTATCTTCAGACAAGTCAAAAAAAAAACCCTGCAAATTAAACTTCATTCAAAAATAAATTTAGCGAATCTACAGAGAATACTGAAAGAACTATTTGAAGCTTAGAAAAACTAACAGAAAAACTTTGTTTTATTAGAAACGATATTCTCAGTTTTGATTTATTTTACATATCAAAACATTTTAAACTGTTTCAAAAAAAATTCTTTATTTTAATATTCTTTATTTATCTGAAATAACTTAGTATACATTCCAATAAAAATAGGAGCACAATTTTTTTTTAATTTTGACTGCAAACATTTTTGCACTTTAATAATACTTTTGAAATATTTAGACATATATAAAAAATGTTGTTATTATTTATTTGAAAATAAAATTAAAAAATTTGGATTATTTATCTATGAAAATTTATTTTGTGTTATAAAAATTTGTTTAAAAATTTCAACAAACTCATAAAAGCGCACGATTCATAAATTTATGGGTATTTTGAAAAATATACACGTGAAACATAAATGCAATATTTCCTTGTGTATGATTTGAATATCAAATGTGATTACTCAATAACAGTAAAAATATTTTATAAAATATTGTACAAAAATTTTATAAAATGATTTTGTTACAAATATCAAAAGAACTAATTAGTAATCAGGAATTTTCTTGTCCGTTTTACTAATATGGAATTCATTTTTAATTATACTTAAATATAAATGATCATAATAAATACATGTATTTTAATAAGAAGTCGAATCATTGTATATTATTAAATGATTTTAAAAGTACAGTAGTTGTGTCGTTTAAAAAGATTTAGTTTGTTATTCTTAAAATTACGCTTAATAATTTATTAGAATTGAAAATTTTCTATTTTTGTGAATTATTTAAAAATTTTAATATATTTTTCTGTAATTTTTATTTTTAGTATAAATTTTGTACCTGATAAACATTTCTTAATTCACATATTTTAAGTTCCCCTGAAAGAAAATTGACCATATTGTAGGCATAATTGCTCGTCAAAACATTTTAAAAAGGCACTTATCTAGAAATTTTAGAAATAATTTAAACAAAATTTCTAGGTATATGTCATTTTAACATTCGTTGACCGACAATTATGTCTAAAATATGGTTAATTTCCAACTAATTGTATGATTATTAATAATTTTGAAAAAGTAGAATTTTGTTTTAAAATAGCCTTTAAATTGTATATTTATTAAAAAATAGAGACGATAAAAAATCAGTTTTTAAAGTAAATTGTCCGAAGACTTGCAAATAGAGTTCAAACCAGTATACAAAGTAGAATGACCGAAGCAAATGAAATTACTTAGCCTCTTAATGTTTAGATTGACGCCTCTAGAATGACAGAATAATACACTCTAATCCATTTTGATATCGATGTGCATATAATCGCATTACTCATCAAATTGATTAAAACTATGACAATTTTAAATTATACAACGTAAATGACAATTTCTTCTATATACAATCTAAGATACGGACAAATTCAATACCAAGATTTTGTATTATCTAAATATTTCAATTAGAAAATTAAGGAGATGTAAATGAGTATATGATTTCTACACAGTTACCGACATTGCAGTTTTCTAAACTTTAAATCTTTATTTGAAAATTTTCCCTAATTTCTCTATATTAGGCTTTTTTATTAATAAAAATAATGGAAGGATGTAATATAGAGATATATTTAAAACTTTTGGATGAAGAATAAAATATTTGGAAAACTGTAATGTCGGTATTTTACTTTCCCTTAAAAGTCAGAATTTAGTTTTGGCTTCTTTTGTGTTTTGAGCAGCTTGGCGATAGTGAAGTAAAAAATAATTGTTTTTAAGTTATACAAAAATATTTTGGTTTTAAATTTAAAATATAAATCGAAAAAAATTTGTATGCTGTTCTAATAAGCGATGTTTGTATAACTATCGACATTTATTTGAAAAATAAATATAAACTCAGGTAGAATTTTTCTATCTTTACAATGAAATTCTTTGAAATTGCAGCAACGTTTCTTTGTAGTTATTGTGATGAAAACTCAAAAAAATTATGGTAAAGTACTGTAAAAATTACTACCGTTATGATAAAAATTATTGGATCAATTTTGCATGCGTCCAATAATAGTTAAGATCTTTATCTATGAAAAAACTTAAAAGTATATGCTGCGTCCTACGATTGTAACGACATTTACCGTAATTTTTGTACTAATCAGATTTATGTCTCCATCATAAATTTTACACTAATATACTGCTGTCAAGAGTTTTTTTGTAAGAAAATTTTCGTTGAACAATAAATGTAAAGAAATGAAATTCTATGACAACCTTTATAAAGAGCCCTTTTTTTCTTGCCTACAAATATTTGCCGACATTAGGTACGGTTGTCAACACGTGTCCATCTATACATAGAAATTGTTGTTTGTACAACACATGCTTCTAAAAATATATTTTAAGTAAATCAAAAGTATTTATGGACATACAAAGTGACCGATGATAAGTACAGAAAAAGAATACGTTGACCATTCGGTCAACGTCTAATTTTCATCCTCCAGACTAAACTTTCTCCCTTCAATAAATACCCTTTCTAGTATCAAATGACAACGTAGTTTAAAAAAAAACGGTTAAGAGACTCTGATGTATACAATTTGCTTTGTGTATATCAAAGAACCGTTTCATACATCATGCGACGAAAACATCTCGCTCCGCTTGTCACGTTTGATGCTTTTCCGGATTTACTCGGGATACCATTTAAATATTCCACCTACAAATACATAATGTTTAAGTAAATTACTGTTATAATAAAAGCACACCTTTTTTAACGGTGTATTCAATCAAGGAATAATTTGTACTGTTGGGCTTCTATAAAAGAGATGCATTAATATATGCAATTACAAATTTATAATCTTAATTTATTGCTTGATTGAAAAAAGTCATTTGAATTTTTTTAGTAATTAAAAATATACTGATTGCAAAAATCTACGTCTTTGTTTTTTTAAGATTTCTTAAAAAAGTGTATTTATTTATAAATGTTGACCACTTCTTACATAAGTGGCACATAAATACTCGATCCAATAGATAAAATTTTGAATCAGAATATTTATGATTTTTATCTGAATAAGTTATAAACATTATCGTCATTTATTTATGTTAATAATATGCGAATTAAAATATAAAAATTATTTTCCTCAATTTCTTTGACTTTGCCAAAATGCAGATTAAGCCTTTATTAATCAAGACGGCAATATAATGAACAATATAATTCATACACGTGTGCAATCATGCGTAAAATTTATGGTAAATAAAATCGAAATATCTATTTATGATTCGAATTTAATCAAGAAAAGGTAAACGTGCAATTTATCCTAAAAATTTATAATATAAAAATATCAAATGCCAATGCTTAATATCAAAAAACTTAAAGTTTCTCATTTTTCAAAACATATTTTTAGATTTTTGCAAATATATTTAATTCCCAAGAGCGGTTCAAATAATTAGATTCAAAAAGCAAAGTATTTGTTAAACATTAAAGTATTAGTGATAAGAAAATCAATAGTGAATCAAATTATGCATTTTTAACAGTGACATTAATCATTGATTAAATCTATTGCAATAGTATTATGTCATGTGATGATTCATAATCTTACACATTATTTTAATTGCTTTCGAGCTATATTTAAAATTTGATAAAAATTATTCAACGTTAATTTCTTTTATAATTAGTTTTAATGAACTTTTTAAATGATTATTTTGTTAAAAAATGAAAAATTATTATTTAACTAATTAAATAACAAAAAACATAATTTATAAAATTTTTCCTTTGTTAAAAAATTTTCCTTAATTTTGCTTGTTGCAGGGAAACGTATAATTTTATTTATATTTGATCTGCTGATAGCTCATGTATTTAAAAAAATAAAAAGCGCACGTGCACTTATTATAAGAAACTGCTTCCTCCTTGCTTTTTTTCGGGACTTCAAGGTCTTCAAGGGCTCGTTTTGATTTACAAATTTTAAATCATTTGTATTTAAAATTAAAAATTTTTAATCACTGATTTAATTTTTAAGCACTTATCATCAAAATATGATTTAAAAATATTTTTTTACTATTTATAACTAATATGATAATACAACTAAAATAATTTGCAGCGTTTCTTGTAATTTTTAACTCGCAGTTAAAAATCAGCATGAGTAATGCTTAAGTTTTGCAAAAAAAAATTTTAATAAGATAAATAAATAAAAAAAATTAAATTATTTAATCGAGGTTTTGCGTGGATATAAGTTCTAGCAAAAAATTCACTGTACAATGTGTGTAAAGGAAAAATACAAACAGAACGTTACAAAGAAAGAAGGATCGACGAAACCCTCGGTAAAAGAGAACTAAGAAAGTCAAGGCCAGAAGAACGAAAGAGAATTAAAAAAAAAGAAAGAAAGAATATTGTTAGAGGAGAATAAATAAAACTTTGGGACAAAGAACGTATAAAAGTATAAAAAGAAAGGCCAGAGAGTTTTGCTTGTTATATTATATAGTGAGATTCATGGTTTTTTTTTATGTCCTATAGCTATACTACTGATTCTTAGAAAAATAGGTCGATTACTTAAGAGTTAAATCATTCTCCTTTTTTTTCTTATCTTCTTCTCCTTCGCCACGCCCGTTACATCATTTATGCAATTCATATTGATGATATGAATTTTTTAGCAAAACAATGTTTTATGATTTTATTTTCGATGACACGTGCGGCTAAAAGTAATGTATATAAATGCTATTACATCGAGTATTACGTGTTAACAAGTCAAACAGGTATACTATTAAAACTGTTTATTTAAATAATCTTTACAATTAGGCATAAAAATATTCGTATCATTGCAATATCGCTTAATATTCGACTATGGAAAATTTGGGAATGAATATTTAAATCGATAGAATTTTTAAAATTGTCAAAATAAATTACATTATAAATTTTTGCTCATTATGTAAATTAATCTATTACTAAAAGACATTTAAAAAATTCCAAATAAATCTTTAAAAACATATCAATAAGATATTGTTTATATAAAATATTATCCTGTTTACGCGCCAAAAATTTACAATTGTTTATAACGCTATAATTGAATAAAACGTTAACATGCTTTTAATCACGTCTACGGATAAATATAAATTTTGCAAAAATACATTCCAAAGATATATATTTAAATATTATCATAAATCTATTTAGCATACCAAAACCTTTGTTGACCCGATATAGACTAACATATACAAATTTCAAAATAATGACATACATTTTAGCATGAAACAAATAAAGCTTCATTATCAAACTAAAAATATCAAGTCGTACGGCGCCTCTTTCTCATTATAAAAAAAAATAATCCATTAACTCGTTGATTGCTTCACGTATATACATAGTAACGCTTATCATTCTATTATCCGAGCTAAAAATTTGAAGAAGAGCATAAACACTTCTGGCTCATGTGGTTATACGCACGTATATACAAATGTTCTAACAGATTTGCGCATTGTTATTTTAATACTTGAAAAAAAAATTTTTTTCAGGTTCATATTACACTGCTTTCCTCTTAGCTTTTTTCTTTTATACTTTTTATTTTCGCGAATATTTAGCCGGTGTAACGGACTATAGTAACTCGGCCACGTGCGAGTTTTTTTTTTTGCGCGCCACCAACACACTGTCGAAACTCTCCATGTACGTGTGCTTATCTTTGCGAAAAAAAATAAATAAAAAATACGAGTCGACGATGAAGGTCAAATAAAATGGCAACGGTGCGATGAGGTATATAGTATAGTAAAGAATGAAGAAAAAAAAAGATGCTAAGGAAGAAGAATGTGCTTTTTAATGCTTGGCGAAAGTGATGACCAAAATTTCTTAAAAGGGAGAAGATTGCTTATGCCAGCATGCTATATCATGCTTTCGTTTGCTTATTATTTTTAAAAACAAGAAACAAGTTTCTATTTAATGCGCGTTTAAATAATTAAAATAATAAAATTTTCATGAATTTTTAAAAAGTTAATAAACGTATTTTACTTGATGAATGTCGTTCTTAAAATACATTTGTTTAAAGTGATTGAAGTATTTTATAAACCAATCACTTAGTGATATATAAATATTTGATTTGTTAAATAAATTTAAAAAGTTTATTCAAAATTTAAATTATTATTTTTTATTTAAAGTCTAATATTGAACGAGGAAAAACTTTTGCGAAAATATAACTTTTTTTTCTATTATTGTCAACAAACACATGTGAATTTTTAATAGCTTAATTTTTTGCAATTTATTTTCTTCAAGGACAACAAGTATATACCTAATAAAATATTTTTTATCTTGCAAAAAAAAAACAAACAGTAGTTGAAATTGTGGTACTGAAATCTTTAGTTTTAAAAATACTTTCGTTAAATATAAAAAATCGTTTACATTACAAATTTTTTTCATTCAGGATTTATGTTTAATGTACATGAAATTACATCTTTGTTTAAAAATAATATAAGGATATTCTTAAATTTTCATGTTAAAATATCTTTTAAGTCCTTCGACTATAACCGAATTTTTTTCCCTTTTGATATATTTCCCCTTTGAGATATTGCTCAAAAGGGAAATTAATTCTGAGTAGAGATATTTGACAAATTTGAATTTGGATATTATTTGACGTTAATTTCTATAAGCTCAAAATTAATATGTGACACAATATACGCTTTATAAAAGTGAAATTGAACATTTGAGCTCTTAGAAATTATTAAAACAATTTAATAAAGTGACAGATGTGCTAGGTCAGTATAAACAGGACCAGAATTTAAATTAGTCACTTTGTGATTCGAAGTAAGACTGCGTTTCACCAATTGAATCTCCGATCGTTCTATTTGATGAAATTGAAATTAAATTATTTTCATTGCTGCATGATTACACTCGAATTAATTTTAGCTAAAAATACAATAACAAAATATAACGGTTTAATTCAGATATAAAAGTTTAGTTAAAAAATATTTTAAATCATGACACATTATCATAACAATTAAAATTATAATAATTCTCAATAATGCAATTGTTGTATAATTATTAGTTAATTAATAATCGTAAATATTGACGTTGTTTTCAAATAAAATAAAATAGTTACATCTTATCGTCGTAACAGATTTAAAGTTATAAAAATAAAACAAAACTTATTTTCCAGCTTGTATCAAAGCAAAAGTTATTATAAACAATACTAACGTCATAGGATTATTCTCGACACTTAAAACTTGATGATAATAATATGCTGACTATAACTATGAAGATAAATTTTTTCTCTTTCTTCTGCGCAACATTAAAAAACTGATTTTTTTAATCAGTTATTGCTAAACTTGGGTTAGCAAATTCTTCCGTTAATTAAAGTTTATCTTCTATTGTTTATCATATCATCACAATGATTGTGAAAAAGAAAAAAAAATTAAATCTCTTATCAAAATATTATATTGAGAGAATTTTATATATTAAATTTTTTGTTGTTATCTCGTTTACGATAAGGGATTCACTATTTATCTATTAACTACGTACTTTATTAACTTATATGAAAAAATATTGAAAAAAGTTTCAAATAAGCTTTGAAAATATTTCATTAAAACTTATCATTAAAGAAAAAAAAATTAAACTTTCTTCGCTCAACTCTGAATCAGCTAAAGCAAAGCGTTTAAATGTCTATCCAGAATAGCAGTTAAAGCGGAAAAGTAAAAGAAAAAAAATGAAAAACGTAGGCGCTATGCATCAATCGTCTGTACAAGAAGATTTATGCATATGTAGGCAGCATTTGAATACGGCGATCAAAGCACTTTAAACTTTCTCGCGTTCACATTAGCCTTATTTATACGTTATATAGCAGTCTCTCCTAATTCGCTTCTATACACATGCATAATAAGTCTAACTTAGGGCCGAATATTTTCTACCGAGCGCATATAAATTAAAAATTGGAAAAAAAAGGACCGAATACAGTACGTATACGGTGATCGATGTTTTTAAAGATTATTAACTTTCTTTAATGCGTGCACTTTCACCGATTTTAAATTCGCACGCTCTCCTACACATCTATAAAAAATTTTTAAATGATCTCGTATGGCTTTAAATGAATACACGTTAAATTATACTCGCATATACGTTGTTCATTAATATTTTTGACTAAGTATCAATATTTACGGCTCTGATGCATATATATCCCAATGGCGTTAACTCGTACGTTATATTTAGTCGTCCGAGTATTATCTTATCCGTAAATATATATATCGATCATACGAGAGCTTGCGCATGAAAAGAAGAAGAAGGAGTCTAAAGAAAATATTTGTGTTTTGGAGTAAATTGAAGAAGGTCAACAAACCATCGCGCAATTTATTCGGATAAAGTATATTGAAAGTCAGTATAACAACTTTTTATCTGTCTGATGTGTTCCGATCAGCCTCATTTTCTTTTTTTATATTTTTTTAAAATTTCATCAAGGTTAACGCTTGAGATATCTTGGCTTGGATTGCTTGTAAGAGATTTTAACGTTTTTTTTTATCGTAAAAATATGGCTACTTTATAGAAAATATATCTTAATTGTATAGCAATAAACCGAACTAGAAATTTCAGCTAATTTCTGGTAGCAATAACTTAGAAAGTATGAGCATTGCATTCGCAATTACAGTTTTTGGCTTTTATTTTTGCTGCACAATTAGTGTTAATTTCATAATGATAAATGGTTCGCTTTTCTTTTTTTAAACTAAATTTTAAAAATATTCCGATACTATCATTATGAAGTCAAAAGTGATATAGAATTTGTATTCGATATATATTTTTAATTTTTAAAATTATTTTGACACATAATTATACAGACTTCACGTCCAAAAATTGTGTTGTAAAAAATACACATCGACTAAAATAGAAAAAAAAATTATAATTTCTATCTTTTATCGTAAGCTCTAGTATCACGAAAAAAACAAAAAAATTAAGTTGTGTGAGATTAAAATCAGTTAATCCCTTCTTAAGATATCAAAATATGCGACTTCGGAAGTTAGACTAAAATTCTTTTTCGTATAGATTACAAATTACGTTTTCAGTTTATAAATTTTTTTGGATTTCTAAATTTTCCAACATTCTATGGATTCCAAAGAATGGTGGAAAATTAATTGATCTAAAAAATCTCATGTTTTGAAAGCGTGATTTGTAAACTAAAAAGTGAAACCTAACGTAAACTCTGAGGTCGCCTTAAAATACAATTCATATACTTTAGAAGAGATAAAGCTCACTTGAAAACAATAGACGTAATTTTTATTTAATAATCTATACATATCAATATATATCAGTTTGATATGAAAAACCCATTACCAAGTTTTAATTAACGTTCGGTCTATTTTATTTAATGATGAAGGATTATTTGAATAAGTAAGCATTTTACAAATGATGTTGATTAAAAAATAATAATATTTTTCAATAACATCTTTTATTTAAATCTTCGTGATAAAAATTATCAAAAGATAATTTACAGTGTTTTAATTCTTGTTGATAAGAATTTTTAAACGAGAGTATAATACTTTTGAGGTTCAATGATATTGTTAAAATAGTTTTTAAGTGTCTTTTTTTAAATGTTGAATACATTACACTTTGAAAACAACAATGTTAAAATTTCATAAAAAGTTTGTTGCTTTTTAAAAACTAATAATTTTTTGTTTTTAAGTTTCTTGAGAACTTTGCAAAAGATAAAAATCTTTAAAGCAAAAAATTTATATTTTTTATGTATATAATATTTTTGTACATTTAATAATGAGAAAATTAAAATACTGAACATGAAGAACATAAAGTCTTCAAATAAACTGATAATTGATACGTTGAGTCAGTCTATCTGAGTAAGAAACAATGAAATACGTCATATTAGTATCTTTATTTCTTTTATTTTTTGGGTTTAAAATTAACATAAAAAATATACGCATCACATAATATACATTCTCATGCTCAAAAACCGTGACTAATTAAATCAGCGGTCAAGGTCAATAATGGAGAACAGCACGTGTAGCCTGGTGTCATTCGCTTTTCTACGTCTTCTTATACGCGTATACTAAGAAAAAAGTATATACCGTATCTGAAAATATCAACTTCCTCTGGTTTATGTGTTTGTATAATGTTACTGCGTACAATAAAAATTACTTTTTTCTTTTTATAATTCTAAAGATAAAATTTTATGTAATTTCGTTACCAATAAAAAAGTCTATTCAGTCTAAACGAAAATAATTTAATTAAGAAGAATGGCTTTGAGTCAACAGCAATTTGTACTATTGAAATAAATTAGATCTTTATTTTCTTGAGGGCAGAATCTATTACAATTTTTTTTAGCCCCAATATTTTATTTTGGCAATTTGAATAATTTTATTTGAAATTCCATACTAATATAATTTCATTTTTGATAAAAACCCCTATTTATATATGTTTGGAAAATTTTTTTTATAAATTATGTTATAATTTACAGTAATTTATTGTATTATGATTACTATACACTATAATCAAATTTTATGTGATATATATATCTCATATCGTGAATTTTTCGAAGTGAAAAATAAATAAAATATTTTTTCATTTTATAAATTTTGAGTAGGACATAAAGTTTTATGTTGCTCACTTTTGCGTGCGGAAAGTACCAGCCTCCAACACACGTGCGGAAAAGTAATTTATGTGCAAGTTCTTGAACAAATTGTGTGATAAATCGATATTGTGTACATGCAAAATTTTGCAAAATCTCAAACATTTTGCCAATAGAGAAATAGTAAGTAGTGTTCGTGTGCAAAAGTTCTTACACTCATTTTTTTTTCTATCTTAACTTCGCTCCGACAGTAAACCTTACTCATACTAGAATCTTTTGTTTTATTCACTATCTGCTTAACCAATATAAAAAGATACATAATTTTCGTTATTTTTTCATGTACGTTGAATTGCTAATGATAAATTATTAATTTATAATTTGATCTAATATCGGTTATACTTTTCATTTATCTATGAAAACGTTCCTTAGTTTGACAGTGTTTAAAATTGCAGTGTGATTTTCACCTCACCATTATTGTGTTTATCATTTATAAAATTCATTAAAAAGTGAACTTTTATTTAAAAAATAAATGATTTAATAGACAAAAAAATATTTATTATTAAAGAGAACTTGCAGTACAATGATACCAAAGTGTAATTACAAAATACTTTTACAGAGCATCAATTTATAAAATAGTTGATTGTTCTTGCCTAATATTTATTTTGTTTTTACGTTTCACATGAACATGTATGCTTGTAATCGACTTTTCTTGTCAACACTTAATTTCACATACTTCCCAAATTCATTTAAAATTTCGTAAGAGTATTCGTTTATTTGCTTAACATCCGGTGATTCAAGTATTAACAAATAAAAACAAAGTAAGAAACTAGTTACTAATTACAAGCAAAAATATAATTCTCATTGTCTAACAATAATATTTTCTTTACTGCAAAACTTGTATAACAATTTTATTTTTTAAGATCCAAACACATTAATTTCAAATAAACAAATTTTCAGTTTAGAGATTATTCATCTGATAAATAAATATAATATTATAGGTAACAAATTAAATGTTTATTATTCGATAATTAACATTTTAACTGGAATTAAAATATCTTTTTTCTCTTAAATAATAATAATAAAACTTTATTTTACATACCGAAGAATTGATTCTTGTGTAGTTGAAGTGAAGAATGAAGTTTACGTACACCGTAGTACTAAGAGAGGCTTTGTAATTAAAAGAATGTAAAATAAAAAATGTAAATATAAGAAAAAATGTGTAGCTATGCTTAACTATTTGATCTTTCAGTACTTTAAGCTCGTAAATGTGTAAGTAAACTTGATGTATATACTATATTAAACATATAAGTATAAATACCAAGCATGTTAATAAATGTGTGTGCTTTGGGGATATAGTTTACTTCGTTATATTATGGCAAAGAGAGAAAAAAAAGGGAAAGGAAAGAATAAATAAAAGCGACGGCGCGTGTAAAGCAAAATGCTATCGTACCGCAATAAAGTCAAGGTTTTTCTGTTGGCGTAATGTTGTATGTGTGTGGCGATGTAACTGAGCTATCGTACGTGCTTTAAGTTTATTCCACCTTTACTTAAAAAAAAAGTTTAAGACAATTTTACATAAATTAATATGTAACTGGATGACTTAAAAAAAAAGATTGTATTATTCTAATCTTAATTAATATTAGAATCATGTAATGTTCGTTTGATCTTCATTGTATTGTAGATATTAAAAATTCAACTCCGAAAAAAGTGGAGTAATTAAAATCCATGGTAAATTTAAATTTTGTGCTTTTTAATGACGGTTTTGTAATGATCGTGTTAAAAACAAATTTTAATTGTCAAATTATTACTAGTATTTTTTTCATTTATTATAATTTTATTAAACCAAAAAATAAAAATTTACCTAAAAAATGAAAATTGAATTTGTTTCTGAAGCACATTTAACTTTTTGCTCTAATTTTTTTAATTAGACTTTTCATTAAATTATTTTAATTTATAAGTACTGATTGATCCAACAAACTATTTATTCATTTTAAAAAATAAGTAATGAAGCAGTAGATTTAAAAACTATTAGTGCTCGTTATAAATTTTCATTAATTTCTTATCAAATTACAATTTTATTTATTCATGCATGTTTTTTACGAAAATTAAAATTAATGTAACATGTAGAAAGAACGTGATTTTAAAA
Organism: Anastatus disparis; assembly: GCA_017163975.1. Lineage (NCBI taxonomy): Eukaryota > Metazoa > Arthropoda > Insecta > Hymenoptera > Eupelmidae > Anastatus > Anastatus disparis. The sequence goes on from JAFFSR010000313.1 coordinate 551,574, forward strand.
TTAAGAAAGAATAAATTTACAAATATGAGTAGTTATGATATTTTTGTTTAATCTCTTTTTTAAGATACTAGCAATTTAAAGCCTTCACAGTGGAAAAAAATTTGTAATTTTAACACACATAAGTGTTACAGATGAAACACAAATTTTTTTGTGTTAAAATTTACAAATTTTTTTTGTGTAATTTTCGAAGTTAAAATTTTAACATAAAAATTCATGAATAATACAAAATTTTGAATAATAAAATTTGTAAATTTTACAAATTTATTTGTGTTAAAATATAATGATTGAAATAATGATTAGATATCAAATAATGACTTTCTCGTATTTCTTTCTGTTAATATATTTAAAAAAGAGAGAGAGATAAAGAAATATAAGAAAAAGGATAAAATGATGGATGTTGGCGTGGATCAATAAAATCATAAACAAACTAATCTCATTTGATAATATTACATTATCGTTTAAAGGCGAACGTAAACGAATGATTACGAAAAGAGCCGATCATTTTTTAATACGAGTACATCATAGGAATAGAGCCGGTTAGTAGCTCAGTCAGTAGAGCGTTGGATTCGTAATCTCGGGGTTCTGAGTTCGAATCCCGCTCTCGGCAACCGATTGATAGAAGCACCACTGTACGTTACATGTGCTGCAGTTCACAAACACACTAACGAGCTCCTCTGTTGCTGATTAACATCACAAATAGCATAAATTTAGCGACGTTAAAGAAGAAAAAAAAATTCACAAATTTTTGGAATTACAAAAGGAGTCCATGACATTTGAGTTTCAGATTTTCTTTTAACTTTGAGATATTTTTTCTTATATAAAATTATGAAAAAAGCCTTATTTCTAAGGTGCTACTCTCGATTTTTGTCAAATTATCAGCAGATTTATCTAAATTTTTAAAAACTTGCATCTTTTTATAATTATACTTTGTTTAAAGAAATTATTCTAGGTTTTTATTTTATCACGTGAGATCTCATGTGAATTCTCATATGAGATCTCATGTCATTTTTTTTTAATAGGGAACTGCTGATAATTTGACAAAAATCGAGAGTTGTACCTTAGCAATAAGGCTTTTTTCATAATTTTATATATAAAAAAATATCTCAAAGTTAGGAAAAAATTCGAGATCCAAATGTCATGGACTCCTTGTTAGCAGAAATTAATATTTACAAACTAAAATTTATCTTGCATTTAAGGCATTTTTATTGCATAAAATAATAATGCTGATATTGGCATTACAACTCGAGTCTTCTTCTAACTAAAAATACATTTGTTTATATATATATATATATATATATAATCTATATATGTAAACAACATGGCCGTTTGATATAGGATAAATATGCAGAAACCTATGGAGAATATTTAGTTTTAGTTGATTATTTTACTAATTAAAAATCCGATTGATGAAAATTCGATTTAAAATGGTACAAATGTGCATATTATAGTCATTTACGATTGTATTTTTTAAAATAATAAGTTAAATAATCAATTAAAATTTAATATTCTCCATAGGTTTCTGCATATTTTTCCTACATTGAGCAGTCATTTTTTAGTTAGCAAAAGGCGCGAGTTGTAATGCCAATATAATTATTAAAAGTATGAGATTATTTGAATAACTAAGTACACACATGTTTGTAAAAATAACAAACTCCGTGTGTTAATTCTACAAAAATTTTTGTGTTGATTTTAAAAGTACACAAAAATTTTTAAATTACAAAAATTTTTATGTTGATTTTACAAAGATGTTTGTAAAATTTTAACACAAAAATTTTTGTACAAAAAAAAATTTGACGAAATACACAAAATTTTTTAGTGTTGTTTTATTTGTTTATTAGTTAAATTCATTGAATTTTTAAAATTTTATTCTAAATTTCAAATTTTCGTCACTTGTTTTATTTTAACCAATCAAAACTGTCTTATGGTGATGACAGAATTTATCCATCACTTTTTTAAAAGAGGATTAGCAAAATTATGTACTGTTTATACATAGGTGTTTTTTAATATATTTTTACTATAATTATTCAATTTGAAAATGTGTAATGCTATATTTAAAAGATGAATTTTTTTTTTTTCAAAATTTAACCCTCCATAGAAATAATTATGAACTAATACAATAAAAAATCATTACTTTAATTTAAAATTTTAATTTTAATTTTTGACTAGCTTTTTTTTCAATTTTTTTCTCATTAACGTTGGAAAGTGAAGCGTAACAAATCAGTTACTCGAGGTAACTAAGCGAAAATGCTTCCTGGTGACCAGATTTGGTGATGTGTTTGTATCGTTACATTTTTGAGCCACTCGTCCATAGAGGATTACGTTTTGTGGTTTCACCTTTATATCGATTAAATTATAGAATTGACTAGATATTCATTCAGTTGAAAACTTTGAAAAAAATATTGAAATTTTATTATAAATACGTATTGTATTGTCCAAATATTCTACTGAATAAATTTTTTAATTTTATCATATTAAAATTGAAGTACTATAGTATATATATTGTTTAATTTTAGTGACTTAAAAGCTTAAATTACGCCAACGTGGTATGAATTTTTTGTAATAATCAAACAAATAATTTTGATAATTTTAATAACAAATGAATGTTTATTGATTTAAAAGATTGAAATCATGATTCAATATTCGATAAAATTTACTCGAGATTGATAATCTCCGAATCTAAATTCATATAAAGGGCTTAGGAAGATTAAAGCGCACCAGGGTGTCGAAAATTCATTATGATAACAGCGCAAATAATAATTTTGTCATTTTAAATCAAGCAAGAAATAATAAATATACACGGAGAGACTTTTGCCTCAATAAACTTGACGCGCGCCCTCACTAGAAAAAGTGATGCCTTCTGCTACGTAAATCATATTACATTTTATAATGCATGCATCACTTTTTTTGGTGCATTAATCGTAAAACACAGCGCAAGGTGGCGCCGCATCGATATTTATCTTGCATATTCCAAAAATATTGTGCATGCGCGCCACCTTGTAGAGCGTTTCTAAAACGCACTATCTTTTATGGTGCAAAAGTCTCTCGGTGTATGTTAACCGAAAATGCACAAGATCGTGAATTCGATACTCGAAGAAATTTACTCGAGATCGATAATTACTACGGCTCAATTTTCATTTGTAAAATCATTTTTTAATGCAAGTAAGCATATCTTTTTAACAAGTTTAGTTTTTTGAGAAGTTATGCAGGAAACGAATAACTTGAAAATGCTGAACAGTAAATTTTCAATGTAATCATAAAAACTTAATCAAATTTCACAGAATTTTTTTTTAATTTAAGAAGCATTTATAATTTCGAAAAAATTGAATGCTGAAAAAAAGGATGCAATTTTATTCACAGTTTTAAACTACAAAAAGTATTCCCAATTTATATACGAAAATTCGTGAGCTGCATTCATTTTATGAAATAAATTATTCTTTATGTGGAAATAAAAATTAATTAATTACTTCAAGGCAAGGATGATTTTTAATACAATTTTAAATTCAAAATAAATGTAAATTAAATATTCGATAGCAAAAATTTTTCTAACTTTTAACAAATAAAACATATTTTTTAACTGACTTCGATGCTTAAAGTTCGGAAAATTCATAAATTTATATTTAAAAATTAAAAAAAAGAGATAATATGGAAAGATATTGTATAATACGTAATATCACTTTTTTAAACGGTATAAAAGTGTATTTCTTTGGATAACACGCCTTTTAGAATTTATCGAACACGATTAAATAATAATTTTTGCTACCAATTTAAGATTTAGTACGTGCTATATCGAACATAACAATGATAATAATTTACGTAATTATTTATCGTATTATTATTTATATTGATCATTAGGTCTTAAAAATACCATAGTCATTATTTATTGAAAATCCAGAGGTTATTGGCTTCCGTGTAAAATATATAAAGAATTTGGCCTACTTTTATAATAACTAAGTTATTTTCGAAAAACTGGCAAACCTAATTCCTACTCGTTCTTTCAAATTTATTTATGTCGGTTATTTTATATACTTCGTAAATTTACAATGGATTATACATAACGACATTGAAAGTTTTTAATAGAAACACTATTTATAAGTTAATTTTTTAAATAAAAATTTTAATCTAGGAGGAAACTTTTTTTACAATCATGTTATGAATTGTAACAAATTAATGTCCAATTTACTAATTCAGAAAATGAAGTTATTTATTTGACAAACATTTTTTCTATACATCCTTACATAAAGTCAATGCAGAAGATATATTTAAAAAATTTTTTTCAAATACTTTCACGAAATTTTCTTGAAACAAAAGTCTTTCAATGTTTTACAAATAATCACAATATACATTTTAATTTTTAAATGAATTTATGTATGTAAATAATGTACCGAAAAATGGAAAGAATAAAAAAAATTCATCATCAAGTTATTATCTTGAATAAAACATTATGCGGCTAATGTCACCTATATGATAAATTATCATAAATCGGACAAAAGGTTTAACGAAAAAATTTTAACGAATTAGTGAATTTAATTTTTTTAAAATTCCGTATTTCAATAACATTAATATCCTAATTTTTTTTCTCTAACAATTGTTTGTTTATTGTTAAAAATACCAATAGAAACTATAATCTCATACAAGAATATTATTTTTCCGACATTATTAAGTAGATTATAACACGGTACCATTAGCTTAGAAAAATATAAAAACAAAAAGAAAGGAACAACTACTAATAATCTCATGGTTGGATCAATTATTTAATACACTATTGCAATGAAGTTTTGATTAATAGACTAAATGGGATATATGTATCGATTGAACAGAGACATTAAAATTTTTCGAGTCTTACCCTACTAATATCCACAAGTAGGTGGTACATATAGATATATGTGATGGTAATAGTTTATACATGTGAGAAGTAAGTCGATGTGTATACTAAACGCAAAGAGAGAGAAAAGTAGAGTCAGCATATATATATAGGAGAGCGAGTGCGCACCTTCCAGGTCACTCAAGTTCATTGGCTCTTTTTCACCGGGTGACTGTCCGCGCCACCACCAGAGAGTCGTTCTAGATGCTGCTGCTATATAAACGCTCTACGTATAATACAAACTTCTTGCTTTTACACCAAACACCCAATGCTTTCGTTCTTTCAAAATTTCACCATTTTTATTTTCTCTTTTTTCTTTTCTTTTTTTATTTTTCTCCAAGATTATTACCTCTTATTTTCAGAAAAAAAATGCGAGCAAAAAATATTTGTATAAGGATGACGTACATTGTGACCTGGTGATTCTGTGCACTGTTCAAAAGTTTCATGATATTTGTGTTATCTGATGTATCGTTAGAGAGATGTATTTGAATTTTAGTATTATTATAAATAGAATTTCATTCATATTTAATTTATTTTTAAATTGCATTTATGAAATTCCAGCTGAATTAAATTTAAAAAAATACCTATTATGAACTATAAACGGAATACACAAAATAAATTATTTTATTAAAAAAATATTCAAATGACCAAACAAACGTTTTGTAAAATTTCTCCATTTTTTAAGTTTCTGCGAAATGTCACATTTTATAAAATCAATATAGGAATTGTAAAAAATTATTACTGAATCATCCAAAAAGTATAATAAAATCCATTAAATTTTTAACAACTATGATAATCCATGAATCCATAACTTCGCAAATATTTCAAAAGGCATGCTTCAAGCTAATGAAATATTTTCAATTATTTATTGAATTATATTTGTACATTATAGCTTATTACAATTTATTACTTTTCTTTAGTTTATATTAAAAATTGTATGGGATATACAAACGACCCACAAATCATCGCATTTACTGACACTGTTTACGAAGCATTCAAGAATAGTTATAATTTATTAATAATTAAATGATATTAATATAAAATTAAATATTAAATCGTATTTATATTCATTCATATTCAATCTAAAGTTTTTTATTATTATGCAAATACATCGCGTACATAATTATTAATATAATAAAAGAAAAACAGCTTACATAACTAAATCAAGAGCAATTTATATATAGATATTGTAAAGCGTGAATAAACTTTAAGCATCAAACCAGCGATAGCCAAAGAATTAGTATAGTTCTGTTTACGTGTGGTATTTTAGTTTCTTTTATTATTAATTTTATCTTTATTTAAAACCTTGATAAAAATTGATAATTTCATTTTTTTAAACTTTAAATCACGTACATATTATATACCTTTTATCTTGATAATATCATGGGAATTATACTATTAAAAGTCTGCTTAAAAAATATGACATTAAAATAGTAATATATTTCAAAGAAAAAAAAATTAAATGAAAAATTTACTTGGTTCTCCAAATAAAAAAATGATACAATTAATTGAAATTAAATTTTTAATTTTATTTAACGTTGCTGTATTTATGCTATCATTACGATGTTAATTAACGACGAAGGTCCCCAGTGTGTTCGTGAACTTCAGCACATGTAACGTATAGTGGTGCTTGTATCAGTTGGCTGAGAGTGGGATTCGAACTCGAGAGCTCGTGGTTATGAGTCCATTGTTCTACTGACTGAGCCACTGGCGACCACAATAATTCTGAATTAAATTTGCAATTGTTTCAGCAATATAAAAGTTTATTTTCCACGATACATCGACCAAACGATGTTTATGAGTCATGCGAATCATATAACTCACGTACCTAAACGAAAATTGTAATAAAATGATCTATATATCAATAAAATTGTTCTCCAATCAATTTAGTAATATATAGATGATGTAATATAGATGTCAGAAGGATTAACCGAACAGAAAGCAATTACCGAAGGGACGCACCACCGCAGCTTTGAGAACTATTATTAGAACATTCGCTAAAGCTCACAGAACACATGACACGTTATTTGATAAGAGAATTCGAGAGTTAAGCCGGAGTTTTTTCTTTGTATAGAGTTAAAATAAATGTATTTGTTATTGGAATTTCGTTAAAATTATATAAATTTTAATATTTTGTAATGTATCAGCGCATTTTATCATGTGATATTAATAAAGGAGATGTATTGCATTTGGATCTCTGATTTTATCTTAACTGAAGGTTACTTTTTTTATATGTAATTATGAAAAAAAACCGCATTTGTTGGTCTAGTGCTCAATTTTTTAAAAATTATCAACTATTTTTTTCTAAATTTCAAAGTTTTCAGATAAATCCATAAAAGTTACAATCAAATTTCTCCATTAAAAAACAATTGTTTTATAAGTTTAATTTTTCTAAAAATCACACAAGAATAAAAATTAAGATAAAACTTGGAATTAAAAGCATGCATTTATTTTCTACGCTCTCATATTCTTCATAATTTTATAATAAATTTAGCTTTTTCAATACGTTTTTCTTCAATTAAAAGAGATTTGTCTCAATCTTTATATATTTCTAGTGAGAGTCTAGAATAATATTTTTTTAATGCCTTAACATTAGTGTTGGGACTAATGAACGCAAAATTTTCCATAATATTTTATTTTAAGATTCCCTTTATTTGGTGCAACTGATCTCAAAATTGTTTGTATTATTGCGACAACATTATACTTTCCAATATTAATTTTAGTCTAATAAAACTTTGATTTAAGTCATAAATAAATATTTAAATTATTTGATTGTCAAAATTTTCTAAAATCATAAAATTTATATTCACAACAATAAATGTATAGTAACAAGCTTACATGTATCGCACAGCCTTTTATTTATGAAAGTTATATGCTCACAAAAAGTTTATTTTTTAATAAAAATTCATTAAAGTTTAAAAGCGGTAGCCGTTATTATTATCTTAATAAATTGATTCTAAACAAGTCAAGGTATAATTTTAAATATGAATATAAATATATTGATTTTTATCGATATAATAAAAAATAAAGTTACGGTAGAAATTACTCCGTTTTACTTGACTTATATAATTATTTTTAACTTATCGCTCATTCCAAAAGTCATCTTATCTTTTAAAATAGTATCCTGCTAATTTTATTTGCCTAAATTAAAAGTGTATTTGCTTTATTATAATCAGTGACAAGCAAATGAGTCGATAACAAACAAATAAGTTTATAACATTTACACGTGTCGCGACGATCGGAGATTATTTCATAATATTTAATAAGCGAATCAGATTTAATGATACGGAATTAAATAATCAATATTTATTTAATTTATAAAAACTATAAAACATAGTAGAAATTTAGTTTCCTTAAAAATATCCATAACACTTGCATTTTGCTAACAAAAAAAAAAAATCTTGTTTCTTATACGAAAAATTTAAAAATTCCGAACAAATAAGTATGAATAATTAAAATGCCAATTATTATCCTGCGTGCATCTACATATTGTAACAACAAAAATTTAAGAATTTCAATTTTTTAAATTATAAGTATAAATACGTTTTTACGCTTTGAAACTATGAATAAAATATTTTTTTATTCTTTAACAAGAATTGAATCGCATGAAAAGTTTTTAAAATTCTTCTCTCTTTTTTTTTATTTAACGTCGCTATATTTATGCTATCATTTTGATGCTAATTAGCGACGGAGCTCTAGAGTGTGTTTGTGAACTTCAGCACATGTAACGTACAGTGGAGCTTGTATTATTCGGCCAAGAGCGGGATTCTAACTCAGAGCCGCGGAATTACGAATCCATCGCTCTACCGACTGAGCCACTGACGATCTCTTAAAATTCTTCTCTAAGAAGAGGCCAAAAAACTAAAGTATCCAATAAGATCGTATGATTTTGAAATATTCTATATACGCGTGTTATAATGTCGAGTATATTGTTTATTGATAAAATTATCTATTTTTTTATGTTATTTAAGTTAAGTTTTATATTAATCTTTGTTTTTAGTTCAAAACATTGATCAACCAAAATTGATAAAATTAATAGATATATTTAGACCTTTTTTACTCGCGTCATATAAAATATACTATCGATTTAGATATCAGTGACATGTGAAAATAAAGTATGACTTATGGATACACAAATGATACCAAGCTAAGTAACAAAAGATACCAAACAAAATACTTTTCATAACTAAATAAACAATCTATTTTTTATCAAGTATTTTTATATATAAATAAAGTATATACATTTTTATTTTTTTATAATACAAATACACTTTTTCTCAAAAATCTATGAAATTTACGTAAAGCGATTAAATAATTGATTTATTATCATATAGTTTTGATCCTGGATCAAAAAACAGCATTATTCAATATTTTTCGAGATATATAAATTGAGCTTAAAAATGTGTATAAAATTTGAGTTATAGTTATAAAATATATGGCCATAATGTTAAAAAAGCGTCATTCACTCAAAAATGGTAAAAAACGCAGGGTACAGTCTTTACAATTACGTATGATCTATTTCGGATCGATCATATTTTTTTTAATATTTTCTTTATAAATCTTTTTAGTTTTTTTTTTATATGTTAACTATTTTTAACTCGAATATTATTTTTATTTTGCAAATCAAACGTAATATAGAAATTTTTTTGTTAAATAATCTTACAATGTAATTAAGCGAAAAAAGCGAGAGAAAGCTAATGATGGTTGTAGTCGTAAAAATAAAGCAAAATTAATCTTACAAGTGGGCTAGTTAATTCCCACAGCATATAACAAAGATAAATCTAAATGCGCAAACATAATAATAATGATCAAATCTTGAATAGAAAGTAGGAAAAGAAAAATTCAAAGATTCTTTTTTTGTTTATTAATAAAAGATATTGTGTTGCAAAATAGATCTATCTTGATTTTTTTAAAAAAAAGCTTGAACTTAAAATAAAATATGCTAATATGATAGATGTATCATAAGTTATCGAAAATTGCATATTATTTTATCGAAGACGAATATAGATCATGTTTTGAAATTAAAAGATGTCGAATTAGATTAGAGGATATTTTATGCAATCGTATATATTAAGCAAAAAATATTTCTTCAAATAATAACGTAATTTCTTCAATGCTTATGAATAACTATTTTTAAATAATATTTATTTTAAATATAGAAAAATTAACATACATTTTGTTTTGCATTGCCAGAACTTTTGATCAATGAATGGTCAACGTCTGCAAAAAATTCCGATAGAAAAGAAAAAAAAGAGAGAAATTTCACTATAGCAGAAAAATTTTCATACTCATCATAAAAAATTGAAGATAGACGACTTTTTACAATTCAATTCGTGAAAGTTAAAGCAAAAAAAAAAAAAAAACTAGCAAACACAGCTTTTTTTCACCTGATAAACAATTTTTTGACTTATTTCCTTGTAGCACATATATCAACGATAAATTTTGATTAATAAACTAAATGGACAATCTTGAAAGTATGAAAGAAAATAAATATATTTTTGTAATTTAGAATTAATAGGAAACAAAAGCTTAAATTTTTCCAAGAATACAATTTCTTTTGACAAAGCTCTCTTCAGCGTAATGATGACGCACCGAAATTTGAGCTCTCTCAGATGCCGGTCGAAAGTCTCGTGCTCTTATTCTTGTCAACTTGACCACTGGCCGCGTAACTATGGAAAATTATGCTTCGCTAAACTTAAATCTCACATTCTCGTTCTTATATTAAATGCTACAAAAGCTTTAAAAATGTTTTTTAGCTTCTATATACAAGTTTCATAGAAAAAGTTGATATTAAATATATTGGTACACTTAATTTATTTATCCTACATTTTAGACACTTTGTATATAAAACATATTTAAAAGAACATTCTTAAAAAAAATGAAAAAAAATGAATAATTTTTATGAAAATTTTTTTAAATGCTTATTAAATTTTAAAAATTTTATTAAAATAAGATTTTACTTAAAAATATTAATGAATAATAAATGTAATTTAATAAATTCGTAGCTTACGAGATATTTATTTATGTATTACTAAGTTATAGCATTGTACGCATTTTATGATTTATATAGTCCTCTATATAATGATAAAATAATTTGATGAAAATTATAAAAATTTTGAACGTTCCGATAATTTAAATAAATAAAGAAATAAAAAAGTAGAATAAAAAAATTTACGTAGCATAAAGTAAACGAATCAACTGATATTATTACTCAAATGATAATAAACAATTTTAAGTGATATTATCACTCGATTAAAAATAATTTTTTGTAGCTGTTTATGAATAATGTACTCTAAATAATCTTTCATAATTATTTAGCATAAACACTAAAGTTAGCAAAAATTCAAATTATTTCCCAAATTACTAATTATGTAAGTACAGTAAGTTGAATCGTATATAAGGCTAACTCAAGCATATTTCTGTGTAGCGGAATAATCTCTTTGAACTTGGTCACTCCTGTTAAAAGAAATAATAAAATTTAAACGTCCGAGGTTGCTTGCGTTTTAAACTTCCACGACATCATTTCTTTCAAGCACATAACTATTTTACATATAGTATAAGGACTTACATATATATACATATAACGAGTGTTGTAAGTGTAGGCGGCTTTCACTCCTAAACGCTATGTAGCGTGTGGATTGACATGTGCGAGAAAATTCGCATATATACATATATTTTATGTAAAGTTGTATAAAAGCCTAGAGAGAAGCTGTTATTGCTACTGCTGCTGCTGTTGCTATAGGAGCACGGTCGACGACCTATAACGTAAGAGAACCGAGATATATAATCCAAGCGATTATTTTAAGAAAAGGGCTCTCATATTCTCTCTCTCTTTCTTTATTTTTTTTATTTCTCGCTTGCTCGTCGTAAGTCGAGCAAAGTATTAAGTTTAAAGTCTCTAGCCGAGAGCAGGTTAAATTAGCGCAAGCAAAACGAACTACAGACCCATCATATCCTCAACTGCCAACATTATTACGCGTTTGACGCTCATATATATAACTGACGTGTGCATTATATTTATGCGCTGAAAATCCCGACCAACGCATAGTTTTTAAAGTCCCGGAACCGTTAGTTCAAAAATATATAAAATAAATATTTTAGTTCCTAGCCAGATCTTTAAATTACAAATATTCTCATTCTAACACATAATTTAAAATTATATCAGTATATTATGCACTTCTATGTAGTGAATAAGTTCATATCGCCGAATATTCGTAACGTCTTGGCTACAGCCGTGACAGTTTTGGGGGAGGCGATCAAACAACAATAACGCTATGGGAGGGGGATACCCACGTGGCTTTTTATCAAAAATGAATAGCATTTGAGCGATTTTCACCGAACTGCGTCCGTTCCGCAGTCTTCCACTAAAAACACATAACCTTACAGACGCGGGCGCCGCTCGCTAGCCGTTTCTTTTAGCGATGAGCGCAAACAAACGAAAATTTTAGCCTGCTTTATTTGTGCCTTTAAATCTTGTTCTATTTTTATAACGTATTTTAAAAGGTTCTAGTTTTATGATCTTTTTCGATAAAATTATGAAAAAGTTTATCACTTATTATTTATATCTTATAAATATTTATTATATGCATTTTAGAATTCTGTTGTTTTTGAAATGTATTTTAATAAAATAAAAAATAAAATATGTTCATATTTAAAGTATTTATAATTAAATTTTTTTAAAAGTTTAATAAAAATAAAAAGTTAGTTACGTTACAGGGGTACTTGATAGTTACACATGTCACGGAAGGGGACCGGGGGGTCGAAATATCGAAAAAATTGTCAACGGCATTTGGGTACGACCCCTTACGTACAACGATATACGCTAAGTGTCAAACTTTCCTATAAAATAAGTCACATAATTATGTGTTTTAATGAACTAGCTTGAAATTAGTAAATGTAACTAAAATTTTTTATTTGTTTTTATAACATTATTGTATACTTATTTAGTTACGGTTCATACAATATTTATGAAGAAAATTTTTTTATGATAATTACCTGTACCGTATGAATAATCGAAAGACATTTTGATATTTTAAATCTTTGAGAACTGATTTTTTTTCAAAAAGAAAATATTTTATAACTAAAATCTATCCACTTTGAAGATTTAAAAAAATAAATAAATATACACTAAAATTTTAATTACCTTAAACACCTAAAGCGTGAGCAAAATTTCTTATTTGTTCAGCAGCAATATAATGTTTAAAAAATTTTGTCACATAAACGCACCTTTTCTCTGATTCGGAGACATTAGAAATGTGCAAATCTATCGAAATTTCTAATTTTATATCCAACATCATCCGATACTTTCTCTTTGAGTTGACTACTTCCTCCTTAGACGGTTTTGACTTCTTTGAAGTAGAAATGATTACTATGAATCATGATAAAATTTTACTTATTGCTAAAATATATAAACCTTTCTTTAAAACGTTAATTTTGAATTGTGAATTATTTGCTTTATTAGTGAGAAAAATACGTGGACTCGCATATGCATATTATATAAATATTTAGTGACAATACTTATTAGAAATTGGTTTTAAAATTTGAAATTAAAATAAAATTATTTTTACAATATTTTTAGTTAGTTTTGTATTGTCTTATCTCAGACCTAATAAAAATTAATACAATACCATAAAATTTTAATTTTAGCTATATTTACAAAATTTTATTTTTATAAATGAAATAATTAACTCACGGTAAATATATCTATTCATATGATAAGCTTTTGCAATGATTTTATTCAAATTATCAATATAAATATGTTTTCAATTATATCAAAACTTCCTTATTCTTATATGCTTGTACACTTATTTGTACACTTATAATAAATTTATAATTGATGCAAATTGTATTACAAAACGAATAAATTATTAATTTTCCATATGAAAAGTAAATAGTAAATGTAATTTTGCATAAAGATAATTTGTATTATATAACGGAGTAGAATTTAATGTAATTTTTGAAGAAAGTACCATTTACATATACTTATGTTCTTATTAATCATTATTTTTGAAAAACATTTATTTATTAGTTTATTTAAGTTGATTCAGTATGAAATAAAACTGATTATAATTTTCTAATTTAGAACATGTAACTTGAAATATAAATTAATCCAAGTAGTACTAATTCAATATTTTTTATTTTTTAAATTATAAAATGGAAAGAATCAAATAAAGTTTAAAATTTTCCTAATCCCCTCATTCTTTTTATTCAATTTAATTTTTAAACTATTCTATTTGATATATTTTGGATGAAAAAATTTCTAAAGATAAAAAAATGATTATGCAAAAAAAATTTTAACAATTTAATCATAATCTATTTTTAAAATGATGAAATTTGAAGTGAAATTAGAATATTGGAGTGTTAAATATCAGATAGAAGTATTTAAAGTAAAGTTAATTTTTTAACAAAAGCTTTCAAGAGTATACATAAAATATATCCCAGTTGAAATATTCAATTTTTCTTTTGTTTTCAACGATAACAATATTATTTGGAGTTTTTACAATTTTCGAATCTATAAGCTAAAAATGTTGTTATTTAACCAATAATTATAGAATCAATAAAGATAATTTTGTTAATTAATAATTTTTTTGGAACTACTTTGTTAGTTTCCAATACGAAACGTAACATAAGTATGTACATACTATTACACTTAATACGTAATTTGGACACGTATACGTCCAAATGCATTATATCAACTCATATTTGTATAACAAATAATATAGTTGTCTAAAAACTATTAATTATATTACATAATCGAACAAATCTTTCAGTTATTTATCAAGTAACAAATTAAATATTTTTTCATAAAAGCAAGTATATTATCTAAACAGTTTTATCTGCAATTAACAGAAAATTTAATAATTTTAACGTTTTCAATTTCAAAAATTTTTCTCTAAAAATTAAAAATGTTTTTAAAAAAATCAAATTTTAACAAATTTTTCGTTTGTAAAAATAGAATATTTTTTTGACGTTCAAAATAAAAATTTATATTTTATGATTTCGTTTTTTACACGTGTTGAATGAATACCATATGCAGGGTGAAAATGTTTGAATAAAACATACAAGCAAATCTACATTTATTTAAAAATAAGATAAACAACTTCACAAATAATAGTAATTCTATTAAATTTGACGAAATACGTTATTAGTATGTAGTTATCAAATTATGAAAATAAGTGTGCTCGAAACACGTGCAAATATTGCGTTCAAAATTGCTTCTATTCTTGGAATTCCATTTACATGATATTTTTTCTACCAATTACATCATCTTCTTTGCTCTACTCAAGCGTAAAAGATATATTCATTAATAATATTATCAAACTGGAAAAAATAGACACGTGTAACACTTGGAAAAAAAAATGAAATCAAGCAGAGTCCTTTTTTTAGCATCTGTTCATTTGCCACGTGTAACAGTTTATTCGCTATATACGTATATACACATACGTTATATACGTTATAATGTAACAAGGGCAAGTCACATCTGTTGTGAGTGGAATTTCCCCACATAAAATTTTGCTCTCGCGCAACCCCTTTCGCTTTCAGGTACGTGCTTGCCTTTGCCAATCAACGTTTTTTGGAATCATTGCATATATATATACCCATATATATTCAAACCCTTTGCAAAATGTTGTTAAGTTTAAGGGATATACTGTCACCAAAAAAAAAATTTTTTTTTTGCGAACATTACTTTGTGAGCGTGAGGGTATTATGCGGTAACAAATATAAACCTCCATCTGCTCTGTACTTTATATGATTGTCTTATTAAGTATCATGTAGAATTATACGGTTATTTACTATATATAGTACATATATATGCTATTGCTTAACTTAATTTTATATTACTTGAATTGATATTAACAATATACAAAATTTTCGACAGCAATACCCAAAGGTTCAATAAATTATGTAGATATATTTTTAATTTTACGCTTTCGTATATTGACTTTTGTATGGATTTATCTAGATCTATCATCTGAATAGATGAATTTTAAAAGTAAAAGTTTACATATAGGAAAAATAATATAAATGTGAATTTATCTAAATTTAATTACAAAGAGAGAGGTCTCAATGGCTCAATCGGTAGAGCGCTGGATTCGTATTCTCGAGGACTCGAGCTCGAATCCTGCTCTCGGCAGCCAATTAATACAAGCACCACTGTATATAATACATATGCTTTGTTTACACATACACTGAAATGACCTCCGTTGCATCGCAATGCATAAATGCAGCAACGTTAAATAAATAAATTTAAAAAAAAATTACCAAATGATATGATCTTATGTTATTTTTTGTAGATTTTTTTATAATATAAAAAATTCATAATTATTTTTTTTTTCGATCAAATATTATAAATTTATAAAGCCTTCACTTCAGAAATTTTTTCTTTTCAATTACATACGACCTTAAAAACACTATTGATAAATTTAGCTACAAAAGGATACCATAAATTTGTCAAAAAATAATAAAATGTGTTATCTAACAATTTTGATAAAACAAAAGCAGCTGGTCACGGTAATGAAATCTCTTCCCACGCAGTCAGAAAGTTATAAAGTCTCATTTGAAGAAAAAACCGATATTGAAAAAAATGAGATTAAAAAAAAGCAATTCGTAGACATAAAAATCGGAGCTCTCCAAAAGAACGGAGAAACAAACTATGTATGCTTTAGAAGAGTATAAATAACAAGCTTTCTTTTGCATCGTATACATTGAAGCGTTATATTATGACGTGTTTTTGTACAGATAAGAAATTGCAGAGTGAGAATATATATCGCGATAACACCCGTACAGGCTTTGTTATCTTCTATGCAATTGCACATATTTATATTTATATACTCATTAAAACATAAATAAAACTTACCAAGCAATAGGAATCATTTATTTAGTGTAAAAACACTATTGGTTATTAGTTTGTATATAAATAGTCAATTCTCATTTGGAAATATTCTTTAATTGATATTTTTCGAATAAAACAATTTTAAATATTCAAAATATATTTTTTCAAATTCACTTTTGTTCTTTTAGAGATCAACTTTTCTGATAATTTGAATTAATATTCGATTAAAAGTTTGTTTGAAAGTTTCTTATGCAAAAAGTTGGGATTTTAAGTCAGTAGAATATTGATTTAAAGAAGAATATGTTAAAAAGTTATGTTGAGTACATAGTCTTTATTTATTTAAATATATTGAAAAAAATATATACCCGTATTAAGGGAATGTAAAACGGATACTACAGCTGTTCTCATGAATTTGACCTATCTTTTCATTTTATTGCAAACCTTGAGGGAAAGAAATGATTTAGCTTCTATTATTTACCTCGAAGATAGTTAAATTTTCAAATAAATTCATTCATTAGTTATTAAGAATTTGGGTTTCTATATTTTATATTATATATTAAAATTTTTGATTTTGTACAAATCTAGAATTCTGAAAAACTAATCAATGAATTTATTTGAAAATTTAACTGAATAATCTTCATACTAATCTAAATACTACAAGCTAATGCATTTGTTTTCTTAAAATTTTGCAATAAAATAAAAAAATAGTCAATATTTATAAGTACAGGTGTAGTATCCATTTTACATCTCCTTAAATAGAATTTCCTTCTTTCATAAAATATTTGAGTTTTCATTGTATAACGTTACAACTACTTTATAACATTTTTTTATGAAGTTTCTGATTTTTGTGATATCGTATACTTTGTGGCAAAATATTAAAACTACAGAATAAAAACAGTTCGGTAAATAATCTTTATGCGATAGTTTAAAAAACTATCTTAAGATGCATGCAATTCGAAATTGAAGATGTTACGTTATCGTTTATTTATATGACTATCTAGTGTCGCTATCGATAATTTTAATGATGAAAAATCTGTTTTATATAGCATATCAATTTACTTTTCATATAGTTTAATCATTTAATTACAGAAATAAATTTTATTATATAAGCAATTATTTAAAAAAAAGACTACGTTTCTATTTTCGAAAAGATATAGGGTTTAGAGCAAAATCACGGAAAACTACGTGACAAGAAGGAAGGTTAAAATGTTACAAAGCTCGAAAACCAAGTTTATGGAAAATTCCTTACCTGTTACTTTTTTGAAAAATTTGTATCTGCTTCATAATGACAGTTTTTAATTTAATTATTCTAAAAATTTTTACAAGAAACATATTTAAAAAGATCAAGTTGTTTAAATGTTATGAGGATGTGAAAATAACGTTAACATTTAGCTGAAAATCGGCATAGAGAATAAATGCTGCATTTTAATCTACATTTCAGCTGAATTTTTAACCTTTTATAACTTTTAAACAACTTTTAGAACAAATTTTGTTTTCAATCGAAAGGTTTTAATTTCAACTTAAATATGTTTTTTGTAAAACATCTTTTAGAATAATCAGATCAAAAACTATGTGACATGAAGTAAATGCAAAGTTTTTCAAAAGATTTTAAAATTTAGACACAACTGTCCAAAGCTTTCAAATATTTAAGCGTTAAGGCGACTTCGGATTTTAGGTTAGGTTTTATTTTTGAGTTTACAAATTACTCTTTCAATATGTAAAATTTTTCAGATTTTTTAATTTTCCACCATTCTACGGATTATAATAAATGGTGGAAAATTAAAAAATTCAAAAAATTTTAGAAACTGAAAGAGTAATTTGTAAACTACAAAATGAAATCGAACCGAACTTCCGTAGTCATCTTAAACCGAATGGACGTGGTTTAATTCATAATATTATAAAAGAAAATATATCCGGAAATTAAAAGAAAATCTGAAACTTAAACGCAATGAGCTCTCCTTGTTATTTAAATTACTGTTAAATAATATTTTGTTTTTGTAAAAACATTATCTTGAAGTCATAATTTTTACATAAATCTTACGTTCTGTTTTAAAATTATCGTGTGATATCATTGCATAATTTAATATTTTCAAATAAATAATCTAAAAAAATAATAATTAATTAATTTACAAAACATGAAAAATATTAATTAATTATTTTAAAAATAAAATTGTTTAATTTTATATAAAAGATTATAAATTTAAATTAATTTAAATTTTCGTTAAATAAATATCAGTTTTTGATTAGAGTGACTCTTATGAAAGTAATAGAAATATATATTACATTAATAAATAAATTAAATATTATCGTATTTTGTTTGTGTAAAATTAATAACCTTCTAAAAGTTAAAAATTTTTACAAATAGATTTATAGCTTATAATCTTCTATAAATATATCTTTTCAAACGAAAAATTTTCATCATAAATATTCTTTTAAACCGAAAATTATTCGTTCTGCTACGTACATTATATTGTACGTATATTATAATATACAACATAAAATAAGGTAGAAACTCAGAGAAATGCGACTCCGAGTTTCCGGACCAAGAGTCGCACGATGCGCGAAGTGCTGATTCGGCACTTCGTCGCGGGCAACTTACATCGTCGTTTTAGACGACGACGAGCGACAGACCATCGCCGGACGCGTTAGAGTAAAGTAGTAACTAGTCTCTCTCTCATTGTATTTTTGGGTTACAATAAATACCAGTTAACTCGTATTAATTCTCTTGTAATTATTTTACATCCTCACACTCCCCATAGGAGTGCGTATCAAAAATCCCACGTAACATTTTGGTGGCAGCGGTGTGGGATACGCAGTGAGGTTTTAGAAAAATAAAATTTTTTAAGAAATAAACTTAAAGGCGTTTTTTAGAAAAAAAGAGAGGGTGATTTGATTAATTGTACAGCGAGCAAATAGATTTTTAGCAAATAGAACAAGAAGAAGGAGGAAGGAAGGAAGGAAGGAAGACACCGGAATATTATCCGAAGAAATGGAGTGTTTATTCTGCTGCTCACTCTATACTGTAACAGGTGGTAGAAATTAAGTAATACATAAAGTGTCCCAAAGCGTAGTGTAGCACACTAAAAATAATCTTTTAAAATAATCTTTTTAATCGTTAGATAAAATTGATCAGTGCGTGAATATAATTACGAAAACCAACAGTGTCGACCGGTAATAATAAATATTTAAAAATTATATGTAATTTTGTGAAAAAAATTAAATTCAAACAAGCGAGTGCGTGCAAATAATAAATTTCAATATCCGGGTTATTTATTAAATTTTTTTTCTTTTTCTTCAATTTTCAAAAAAAGTCTAATTAATTTCAAAAGCATATTATCAAAAATTATTATAAATATATTAGCTTATTTACGTGATCAAATAATAAATTTTGCAGTAAAGAAGAGAAGTTAAATAGAAGGAGTTAACGTTGGATTATATTAATTTGATAGTTGATTTGTAACGTTAACGTTTACGGCAAGGTTAATTAATTATCAGCGCGCATAAGGAAACGTAAACGCTTCACCTTCTCACGCGTAATTTAAAAAGCAGTAATAAAAATTTTGAGAAAAAAAAAATTAAATTGTAAAATCTTGTTTATCAAAGATGTCGCTCATCAATTTATTTTCGAAAAAGACGGAAAAGCGAGACGTAGGGACGTTCGTTGTCTCCTATTAGAGGTTCGCGTAGTGAAGAAATCTTGCCGAATTCGGGAACGAAAGGATATCATTTCCGACCATGTCACAGAACACGGTGTATATGCCAATGTACACTCCAAGATATGGTGAAAATTTAACAGTCAATTTGTCAGAGAAAGAAATGAAAGAATTGAATGAAAAATACAAAAGAGCCGCGTCTCAGGGTTTCGAATTACCCAAAGAATCATTAAATATTATGAAAGAAAGAAACATAGTAAGTAACGGCACGCTCCCACGGAATAAAAGGGAAACCGAGACTCAAAAATCGAAATCAGAGGAAAGCCCAAAAACCAACGAAACGTGGTTAACATACGCGAACCAGGGCCCGAACCAGCTAGCTTATCCTTCGATACCAACAATTAGCGAGTTTTCCGCAACAAATTCCAAACCGCGGAGTAATATGATACCAGCCAAGTTAACCAAATTTCCCAATAAACTCACCGATAAATACTAATTACGCATTAAATACGCAACAAATGAATCCTATGTTAAATCTGCAAGGCACAAATTTTCAAAATACGCCTCAATTATCATTACATCAACGATAGCAAATACATATTTTACGGGTAGATAATTACCCCTATTTTGCTCTGTGTTAAACATAGTAAATAGTTTTGGACCAGGTAGTCAAATCTTTATATACGAGTTACAACAAGCTTACGGGAAGTATGAGCACTGATAACTTAGATATATATATATTGGGAACAACGAAAAAATACACCAACAAAATTTTCGCACTCTATGATCTTTAACGATTTACAAAAACCTCATTAAATGTACAAAATCGATTAGAAGCAATATAGAAAGACCCACATATTATTTGTTCGATAATATCGCCCTTGATATGGGTTGCGAAAATAGACGTTAAGAAGCTATACAACTTAGCCGATTTTGAAAATAAACAAAAACACTTTACAACAAACATTATAAACGGCCTGACCGTAAATTGATAGCACAAAATACGCAACTTGCATTATGGTCAACCGAATATATAGCAAACGCAAAACACACGTAAAAAATAGCGAAGCACAAATAAAAACAGCTACGCCTAAAAAAAACAGACAAATAAATACATGATAAGAACATAAAAATGATAACATGCAGGATAAATGGACACCGGAGTGAAACATAGAAAGGAAAATTATTTTAGCACAAAAAAAATATGAAATGTTAAAAACACGTCATGTTATTAGATGCAGTTTAAATGACAAACTAGACACGAAATAATTATAATGCGCAAGACCGCCGCGTAAATAGAACGATAAGAAGATATGGTTTTAATGGGTGTGGACAACACGTAGAGATAAACGAACGAGAAAAACCCCATAGCGGGATTCAAACCAAAGATAAATAAATAAGATAAAAACGCCTATGCGATCGCAATGCCGATATACAAAAAAAAATATAATATAAGCAAAAAATTAGCGCACATAATTGAAACTCTAGGCGTAATCCGCCTATTTCAAACTAAAATCGAATTTAAAAAAAAAATCAGATTTTATGTTGATTCAGACAGATTTCGAATAAGGCCAAATGTATAAATGAAATACGTATTAGAGCATATTTTGAGATTACGGCGTCTACAGGAGAGTATACGTTGAGACAG
The DNA here is from genome assembly GCA_017163975.1 of Anastatus disparis. NCBI lineage: Eukaryota > Metazoa > Arthropoda > Insecta > Hymenoptera > Eupelmidae > Anastatus > Anastatus disparis. Next base: position 573,569 of record JAFFSR010000313.1, read on the forward strand.
ATATGACTCTCGGACTGCATGTGAGGTCATATTGTCCCAGATAGCTTTCCTGTAAAAAGTGGCACTAGGCTGGGAAACTATTAGTAGCACAACGGACATATAAATGCCGTACATAAGTGCATTGATTTTATAAAATTATCGATTCCCTTTGAGCGGGTGGAAACAGTGGAAATTCCCGCAAGAATGAGACGCGTTATCGCTGTAAAAGTAAAATATGATGTAGAAGTAGGCTGGGTGCCACTTCAAAGTTTAGGGCCTGGAATATTATTCGGAAATTTTATTACAGAAAATAAAAATGGTAGAGCGTATGCAATATGTATAAATACGAATCATAAAAATATTGAAATTCCGACTCCAGAGGTAGAAATTTTCCATGCGAGGTATTAAAGAAGATAATAATTTTATGCCGGTGAGACGGCAACACGAAGGAAACGAAGTTCCGATTGCAAAAAGTTAGACGCGAATTCGGGTACCGCAACAACAAAAGAAAGCGATCGAAAAAAATATGACAGATGCAGGCAAAAACTCCTTGAAATAAAAAATTGAATGGTTTTTAGACTTGAAGATTTGAACAAGAAAAAGACGCAAGTTGATATCGAAACCCTTCGTTCGTAACGATAGTTTACCAGCAACATTACACATAAAAAAAAAACAGAAAGAGACATAATATCGTTAGCATTAAAAAATATTATAGCAAAAATAGAGAAGTTACTGAAAAAGATTTTGAACATTATGCGGTTATGTAGCCAGCATGGTAGTCAACAAGAAACCTGACCCTCAGGGCAACTGCGTTTGGTGACGATTTTCCCAACTAAAGAATCACTGTGGAAGTTGCTATCCACGCCGTTAACTTGTGACATCTTAGAAAATTTAGCGTCAGCAAATTATATTACCGCCGTAGACCTTAAAGACGGCTATTATCAGGTGAAAATTGATGCAAAAGACGCACATAAAACTGCGTTTTCAGGGCCATCAGGTACATATCAATATAAACGTATGGCTATGGGGTTATGTGAAGCACCCATGACCTTTAGCAGGGCAATGGCTCTAGCTTTGCAGGGCTTGCAAGGTTCAGAGCTTGAAATTTACTTAGATGACGTGATTATACACGCGGAAAATTTAGAACAGCACGCTCTTCGTTTTAAAAGATTTTTAAAACGCATTGAGAAAGCTAATCTAACTATTGAACCAAAGAAATGTCAATTTTTAAGACGTGAGGCGAAAGTATTAGGACATATAGTAGGAAAAGGGCAAATTAAAACAGACCCTAAAAAGATAGAAGCAGTGCATGATTATCCTATACCTACAAGTAAAAAGAAAGTAAAACAATTTTTAGGCTTTGTTGGTTATTATCGTCGATTTATAAAAGATTTTCGAGCATAGCAAGACCGTTACATAAATTAAGTTCAAAAAAAGAAATTTCTGTGGTTAGAAGAACATCAAATACATTTACACGTTACTGAGAAGTTATGCGAGGGCCTGTGGCCGCGCCTATGGCCATTTATAGTAAAACAGATCATCTGATTAAATAGGCGCAATATTAAGCCAAGGAAAAATCGGCGAAGATCGACCTTGTGTATATGCCTCACGATGTTTAAAAAAGCGACTTAGGTATACTGTATATGAAAGAATTTTGCAGTGTTTTTGGAAAGAACAGTTTAGACCTTTTTATACGGTACAAAATTCACAGTAGTCACAGATATGAACCGTTAAAGCATTTCCATACGAGCACAAAGCCTGTTTAGATTACAGATTAAAACCTTTACGAGGATATACGTTTGATGTGTATATAGACCAGGAAGGAAAAATAATGCAGCTGATGCATTTCTAGAAATCCAGTAATTGCAGACGGCGAAGAAAATCCTGAATTACCACGCAGAAATGTATCAATTAGCAGATAAGCAAGAAAACAGGAACCAAACGCAACGAATGCGGTCCGGCAAGAATTTTTATTACACGCGCAATAAATAAAAATGCGAATAAAACTAAAGAAGAAGATTCAAGTTCAGAAAATTCTGAAAATCCTAAAAAGAAAATCTTTATTAAAGAAACAAGTGACGAGTAGAAAAATAGTATAACCGGATCTAGAAATTGAATATGAAAAAAAGAAAACCCTTGGAAAAGATCGGCGTACAAAAGGAAAACGAAATAAGAAGTGTTAAAAACACGTAAAAGTCACAATAGAAAAAAAAATTATAGCGAAAAATAATAGTAAGCACAAACACGGTAGCTCGCATATATCGAAAAGCACAAACATGAAGATTCTTGCAGAAGTACACAGTAGATAAGCACATCATGTCACAAGAAAAAAAATACCACAGCAAATATCAAAAAAAAAAGTAACGAAAATAATAGAAACATTGACGTAGAACGCCATTAGAGACAAAAATATAAATCAAAAGCTTCTCAACACAAAAGCACCCAAATAGAAAAAGAAGAAACAGAATGATTACAAACACAAAGTAAAAAAGTACAGAAGTATATTAAATATGATTCCAGAAATAATAACAAAAATCGTGCTCGATTTTTAGTTGATTGCAAGAACGAGAGATAAATGGTAGAGAAGGTGTACAAATAAATATATGGAGAAACACATAGCCACTAAAGCAATGTTCAAGAATAAAAACAGATTTTAATGAGCGAGAAAAAGTTCGACCTCAAATCCAAGAGAATAAATTAGTACAACATGCTTAGAAAGATAGAAAAAATAGAATAGTCTAGCAATTTTGAATAAACAGACAAAGGTTCATATTTCGAGGACGATTTGAGGTACAAGATACAAATAAAAACAGAGAAAAAAATCGAGTGAAAGCGAGAGAGATAAGCATACGTCAGTGAATCTGAGTCGCAAGACGAAAATGGCAGGAAAGAATAAAGTTAGATAAAATATTTAGATGAGACTGAGTCGCAGGACCTTGAAGAAGAAGAAAAACTACGAAGAAAATGAGCATATGAATATAATAGAAACAGTACAAAACGATGACGAAAATGGACCAATAAGTTGGGTAATTTTTTAATGATGGTGCGGGTGTGTTCAATATATGAGCAAGTGATAAATGCGCACAATACTGGTTAGATTTGATAAGGGATGACAATATACCGAAAACGTTTGTTTTTTCACTCAGTATTAAATATTTTTGATGAGACTTTTTGACGAATATTAGGAGATCGGAATCCGCACACAACTTTTTAGTACGCAAAACACGATTTATTGCGTATTTTTTTCTTGAATTTAATCAAAACTTAATTTTATAACGTTAGAACACTATATGCCTTTCGCAAATAGTTCAAATAATTTTATTCATCTACATTTAAAAGGAAGGCATTTTACGCCGTACCTTTATACAAGGAAAATAATATAGTAAAAGACATCAAAATAATAAAGAAAACGAAGAAAGTACAGCGTCAGCGAAAACGACAACGAACAACAGATAATATCAAAAGCCAGGTACTCCTATTACACCTACGACAGACTTACTGGCGCAAAGAGAAAAGAGTCAATCACATAAGATAAGTGATGCGCTCGAGCGTTGCCTTGTAAAGAATGCAAGGCCGCCGCGCGAGAAACCACCTTGGAAGCTACTAGATAACAAGTCCTCGGAACCATTGCAGAATTATGTTAAATTAAATATCAAAAATTTTCGTAAAGGAGAAAACGTATATTTATTAAAGCAAGAGCGAAAAGAGAAACACAATGTTCAATACGGCGGGCCTTTTTAGAATCGAAAAAATAAACCACGCGAAACATAATATAATGCTAAAAACGCGAATAGAATCAAACAGATAAAACCAACGAGTAACTAGTATAACATAAAACCTCTTTCCTTTTGAAGGAATACAATTAAAATTATTAAGAGATAGCAAAAAGCTTTTTTTTTTTCTTTTCCGCGGCCTTCGGACGAGGAAAAGAAAGAACGACATATGATCACTGCTTATTTTTACAGAAGGAAAATAGAAAATATATAAAAAAAAATGAAAATTAATAATAATGGTTGAAATTAAGAAATGAGAATAATAAGATATCCTTAAAGGTGCGACGTTTCAACAAATATTGTATAGCAAAAAAAGAATCAAATATCTTTTGAATAAAAGCAAAAAAAATAAAAAATAATTAGTAGATAAGATTCAGTTTAAGCAAAGCGTCAAAGAATTCCGCAAGAAAAAAACGTTTTACTAATAAATAAAAAAATAAATTAGCTAATTGTTTTTGAAGATATTGTGATAAAAATATTTTTATTATCAACAAAATTGTAAAATTAGCAAAAGTTAGAACTAAATAATAATAACAACTATAAAGAAAGCAGGATCTCGCCTAAGATTCCCTATGAGTATCCTTTACCCTTACCCTTACGAAAATATAAGTCAAGGAAAAAAAAAAAGGTAATAACAGGCATAGTTCAAAGAAAAAGAATAAATAAAAAAATAAAAATTATAACGAAATAATCTCTCTATGTTGTAAATAAAGCAACATACATCATAGTTTAACAATAAAACATGAAAAAAATTGGAAATAAAAGTAAAAAAAACAAAAAATACTGTTAAATACATGAACATTATATATATGTTATCAACTGTGATAAAAAGAATAAAATAATGTTTAAGAACTCAGCTAAAGGACTAAGATCTGAAAAAATATATCACCTAACAACTGAACATATCCCAAAAACCATGGGAATCGAACGCAAGTATCCTTTAAAATTTGTTCGAAAAAAATAAATGAAAACAATGAGTTTTTGAGTTGAAACATTGCCATAAAAAAATATAACACAAGAAAATATGGTATTTTGAAAAAAAGGCGATTATCAAGCAATCGTGGTCGAAACCGTGGCCATATTCTAGTTACGCAGCGCTCCTAAACGATAATGTTAACAAAAAAAGATAAACAAAAGGTAAAACACATAGGTTAATAGTAAGTTTTTGTAGACGAGCTTGGGATAACTAGAATATTAAGTATCAGTTTAGTAACAAAATTTTTTTAAAGAAAAAAAAAAAAAGATAAAACGGTAAACGTTAGATAGGGGGACTTTCTACTAATAAGTTAATTTTTGTTTCAGATAAATCATACAATTATTGAAAAATCATGTACAAATTTTATTATAAAAGTTCGACAAAAAAAAAGGAGTTCGACACGTAGCACAATTTCTTTGAAAAAAAATTATAATTGGTTTTTAATTAATTTTAATTTTGTACAATTTGTAAAATTTTTTTATAAATGTATATATCTTTTGAAAAAGACATATATAGTTAAAATGAAATTTTAAAAAAGTAGAATATTGTACGCAAACAACACAACACCAACACAAAAAATGAAAAACTAAAATTTTTGTAAATACGGGCATCGGCTCTGTAGGTACACAAAAAGTACCAATTACCTTTGGGACTTAAGTTAATAAATTTTTATTGACATGTACTACTTCTTCGCCCCGGCCTCGGACGTTACTACATTATATTGTACTATATTATAATATACAACATAAAATAAGGTAGAAACTCAGAGAAATGCGACCCGAGTTTCCGGACCAAGAGTCGCACGATGCGCGAAGTGCTGATTCGGCACTTCGTCGCGGGCAACTTACATCGTCGTTTTAGACGACGACGAGCGACAGACCATCGCCGGACGCGTTAGAGTAAAGTAGTAACTAGTCTCTCTCTCATTGTATTTTTGGGTTACAATAAATACCAGTTAACTCGTATTAATTCTCTTGTAATTATTTTACATCCTCACACTCCCCATAGGAGTGCGTATCAAAAATCCCACGTAACAGTTCTTTAAAATAAACGGGTAATTTTTTTTTGTTTAAAACATTTGAATAACAATCATTTAAAACTTAAAATAATCATGTTTATAGATATTTATTATTATAAGATTATAAAAGAAAAAGAGTTGACGAATCGAAAAATTTAACGATACTCTCACTGATAATCTAAACAACTGTCCTGATAAAGAGATAAATAAAGCACTAGTTTTAAGAATATGCGACTTAGACGAGGCTATATAATGCGCGCAAAATATTGATTTAGGTCATCGTCTTTTAAGATCTCGAGACATTAACTATCCGTCAAAGATTAGATTGATATTATCCAATTGAAATCACAGAAATTAACTAATTATTTATAATTCATTTTTTATTCTTGAAATGTAAGTACTTGCATAAGTCTCTGTAATTGTATTATTTATAATTGTCTGTTCGGTTGACAATGATAATAAATCATTTAAATGTTTCACTCATTTTTTAATTTCATTACATTTTTTGCTTCTTTAGAAATAAGGTGATTTTATTGCTGTTCAAAAAAGAAGTAAAGGGAGATTTTTAATTAATTAAATTTTAAGAATTTCTATAAATATTTTAAAAACGATATCATCCCTTATTTTATATTATTTACTAGCTTTCAAACATAACTTGGCACTTAAAAGTGTACTAGAAAAACTATCACTTATAGTAAACCCTTTTATAATATACTTTGACTCTCCTCTCCATAAAAATCATTACTAATGAATGATTTTGTTGCATATCAAATCATTTTTACTGGTATAGTCGTGCCATTTTGTACAAAATCAGACGTAATATTTTTAATGTGAATATCTTTTTATATAAAATTTGGTAATTATAGGTGAAAGTTATTAAAACAATATTTGTTTTGGAAAAAAAAATAAAAATTAAATACTATAATGATAAAATTTATATTTATTTTTTTAATTTTATTTAACGTCGCTGTATTTATGCTATCATTTTGATGCTAATTAGCGACGGAGATCATCAGTATGTTTGTAAAGAAAGCACATGTAATGTAACAGTGGTACTTGTATCAATCGATTGCTGAGAGCGGGATTCGAACTCGAGACCTCGTGATTAAGAATCCATCGCTCTACCGACTGAGCTACTGACGACCTCAATGTTTATATTTAAAAGGCAAAAAATAAGAAAATACATTTGCCCATGAAATTCTATAACCGTATATGAATATAAACATAATCAAATCGCTTCATAGTGAGTGCATTATTTTCATATTTTAGTACAACTGTCAACAATGAAAATTATATAAATTCCAATAATTTTTACACTTTTCGAATTTTGAGTTTAAACATTATTTTAACTTATACCAAAAATATATATTTAAAAATTTTATACAAAGAACTATTAAAAAAAAAGATTTTTTTTATATTTTATTTAACTAATATATTACTTGATTATAGATAAAAATTCAGAATTTTTTTCCTAATTTTGATACTGATTTTGTTATTATAATCGTTTGATTAGACGGACTAAATATTTAAAAAAGCACAGCATGCTTTTTAAGAAGAGGCCGAACTATCTGTTTTTGTCTAATATCGTTTTTTATCATTTATATAAACACCATCTGTTGTAACAAGAAAAAATAGCGGCCCCCGCTAGATATTGGTATAATAAGTAAATTTTGTAATAACAACCAAATTTTTTTACCGCGTAGTTTTTGAATAATATGAGACCTACCAAAAGAGATAAGTTATATTCTCGATTGTTAGTAGGTCCTATATTATTAAAAAACTACACAATAAAAAAATTTGGTTATTATTACAAAATTTACTTATTATATTTATATCTAACGGGGGCTGTTATTTTTTTCTGGTTACAACGGATGGTGTTTATATAAATGATGAAAAACGCTATTAGACAAAGACAGATAGTTCGGCCTCCTCTTAACTTGGATAACAAAAATACGATTAGAATTAATGTATTTTTCTCAATATATTTCCTCATAATAGTACATAAAAAAATTTTAAACAATCTACTATTAACCTAAAGAAGTATGAACAATAACGAAAACAACAGTTTTGTGTGATTCTCATTAAGATATTTTTATTAATTCCTCCGCATAAAGTATAGTATTTGATTAACTTGTGTTATGACTTTTTCGAGAACACAAACATAATTACGTAACAGCGAACTCTTTCTTATCAAGCGTCTAAAAAATAAATGAAAAAAAATGAGACAGATTGGCGTTACTTGGATGTCTCATCTTTTAAAGTCAAATAAAAGCGCGCCTTATATCGTATATATAGCTTAAACTTTGAATCAGAGTCTCGAAGTTTCGAGAAGCTTAGAAGGTCAATACAATAAGCCGCTAACATCAGCAAGTATTTTTCACTCGTCTTTTTATCGCCTTGAAAATCAATTTTAAAACAAAAATCATAACCGTTTTTTTCTGCAACTTATCGAGTTTCAAGTTCAAGGAGAAAAATACCTTATTATGATATGATATTTACGAGTAATATATTCAATAATTATAGAAAAAAGTATCTTTTATCCGAGGTAAAAACGTGGTAAAAAAAATACGAAACGCAATTTTGTAACTTGATTGCGCGTACACGCGGCGAACGCATATGTATATACATGTACTTTTATCGCACATAGCGGTTTTGCCGGTTTTTTTCCGGGATGTTATGTCATTTCTGCAGCAAGTTGGTTAAACACTAGCTTATATATACATATATTATTATGCGAATGTTTCTCATCTATAATTTTCTTGTTTTTTTTTTCTTTAATTTTGTTTACAGTAATAAAACAAAACTCGATAATCAATTTTAAGTTCTTGATAGATTTTTTCAACGCTTAAAGTGACTAGTAATGTGAAATAATTGAATACCAAATTATTGGATATTGGGTCAATGAATCTATATTTACTTGCCAACGTTTTGTATTCTTTTGATAAATTTTTTATTAGGGCTCTTCGGAAAAACAAAAGATAATAAACCTTTCATAACGTATAAACTTCGATGGGTTGCTAAGTTCATTACCTTCTATTTTTCTCAATAGCCTTGATTAAGGATTCATTAAAGAATCTGGAACGTTGGCAGGCAAATATAGATTCATTGATCAATATCCGAAAATTCGTGTTTGGTTATTTTTATAATTATTATACTGGTGCTGATGATTAAATTGATTTGCATGATAATTTTTATTTCATAGATATTAATACTTTTAGCCGGAATTATTCAGTAAGAGGATAAAGGAAAATATTCTGGATTAGTTTTTGAAAAATATCCAAAGTATATCTTAAAATTACATGAATTCAACACAAATATTGTGATTTTGTAATTTGATAAAAAAACTTCATTTTTAATTTAATTTTTTTATTTATCATGAAGTTTATTGGATGCTGTCGTCAATACTGGAAGTATTTCAACAATTTTATGTTAAAAATACTACATTTAGGAAAAAATATCGTTCAAGCCCTCATACTTTTATTTTAATTTTATTATTTTTACATAAAAATTAAATAAAATCAAATTTTATTTTTTCAATGATGTTTCACAACGATATTAATTGTTAAAGAGGTTAAAATGTTTTTTTTTTAATCAAAAAAAAAAAAAAAAAAAAAAAAGATCACAAGGCAACATGAAATATTTCGAGAGAATTACTTAATGTTTAAAAAACTAACATATTCATAATCGTTTCACGAGTCAAATACCGCGCGTGCTATAAATTCAACCTGTTAATTAATTAGAATAGAAAAATTTTTTTCACAAAAAACATCTGCAAACCAGCTAATTACACATTTAACACTTATTTCCAATTGAAAAAATGTAAATACACATCAAACTGCTTGAATTATAAATTTGTATTTTGCGTTTTTAATAAACGGCTAATTTCCATTCATAAATATAATTTAAAAAAAAAAGTTTCTCGAATATACAATTTTTATTTAATTTAATATTATATTGATGAATTTACGTTAATCAAGAGCAAATTCTAAGGATATAACTTAAGCAGATGCTACGTTAATTAGTATTTCTAGTCAAGTTAATTACTGGGTTATACTAACACAATATATATATATATATATATATATATATATAACCTAGCACACGTATGATTAATGCAAGTTTATTAATAGATGCAATGTATTTTATCTTTGAATATTTCGAATATAACTCCATAGTGTATTTATTGATTTTATTTTCTTGAGGCTCAAATTATTTATGAATTCACTCAAGTATGTGCCTATTTGTTCCAATTGGATGGATTTTAAGAACGCATGCGGAATTTTCATTTATTAACGTTAATTATATCATTAAATTAAATTTTAATACAGAAATGTATAAATTTTCATAATTTCTTAATATTTATCGAATTTTATAATGTTTTAGTAAAGTAAATAAATTTACTTTTTTAAAATAATAATATTCAAATAAAAAATTAAAGTATCAAAAATTTCTGTTTTATATTACTTTACTAAATTTTAGTGTTTTCTATTTTTCTCTAGAAAGATAAGATAGAAGTTACATAAAAAATAAATTACATATAACTTTATTACATAAAATCATGTATAAATAAAAATAAAATAAATATAAAAAATAATTACACGCTTGATAAATGTTTATTTTAAATATTTACTATTTCTGTTTTAGGGGGACGATGAAGCACCGGTGGCCGTGGATAAAAAGGTCCGGCGTAGCAGCGTAAACGCTGCTAAGTCGGAACAAGTTAATCCGGAAAAGATCGGCGATCGCGGAAGTAACATCACCTCGAATGTTGAATCTTACTCAATGACTCCAGGTAAACAATTAAAATTCATCCATTAAACATTAAGCTTGACGATACATCTTAACGATTCACTTGCATGGGAAAATAACCTTTCGAAAAATAACTTTCTTCTCTATTACGCGGTGAATAAACTCTGAAAAACATTATAATTAAAATTCAATTATTTTTTTTTTCAATACATGCATTATGCATATCGCTCGCGGATTAATTAATGATGTATAATAAATTAAAGGTTGCAAACGAAAATGTATAATGATAGGTATTACATGGATTTAAAATTAAAATTTTTATTTGCCCGCTAAAAATTATAGATTTGTTGATGTTTTTATGTTTCAAAGATATTACATTTCATCATTACTGATTCATTCGAATTGTAAAACTGAAATATGAAAAAGAAGGAGCGAATGAGCGGGAGAGAAAAGAGAAAAAAAGAAAGGTATTAAAAATTAATAATAGTGGGAACGTAAGTTTACGAATGTTTAAAACAATATTTTCAAAGTCATTGACCTCGCACAAGTTGTTTCTAAGAGCCGATTATATTTCTAGTTTGTGTTTATTAAATATCGCGTCGATCGTTATTCTAATCGTGAGCTGACTTTTTAAAACAGAAAACTTTCAACGGTTGATCGAACTACTGCATACTAATGAGCAAATATGTTAGCCTCGATGTACTGAATGATTTAATAGTTTACAAGCATCAATCACGACAGTTAAGTTCTGCAATATTTTTTTTCTTTCAATCTTTTTTAAAAATACTCCTTGCTTACTTGCGAGGAAAAAATTTTTTTAAAAGTTTTATTTTTTATAGTGTTTTAAAATACAAGATTTTTCCTACCAATTACCTTAATTTTTTTTATAACAATTATATTTTTTTAGCAGAAATATGAAAGATTATTTTTTTATGTGACGTGTCATTAAGTAACTATGTCATTCCTATCAACGGTTTTATTATTTAATAAATAAAATTAAAAGTTTTTCTAGAAAAATTATACTGTAATATTTTTTTACTATTTAACAATCACACAAAAGTTCTGTGAAATTCTTTCTAGAAATAAACAAATGATATTAAGATTATTTTTTGAAAAGTTGAATGTTTTTTTTTCGAAAGTTGAAAAATTATGTATTCACTAAGAAATTAATTTTTTTTGAAAATTTCTTTAACTTATAGTTTTAAAATAGTTTAGAAAAAACTAAAGTATTGTGTTAACCAATATTTACTCTGATATTATTTTTAAAAATTATTAAATAGTCAAATTATAAATGGTTTTAAATTCATGTATTATAATATTAAATCTAAAATCGTAAATTTTGTATTTATACGTATTTTTAAATATTTAATTATTTAGTTACACATTAATTAGAAAAAATATTGAAATCCAAGTATAGAATAATACAATAATGTTTGCAATTAATTTCTGCAATTGACGAGCTGAATATTGTATAGAAAATCTTGTAATAACAGCCAAACTTAAAACTTAACTAATACACCGTTCGTTCATAGTTGTGCAACAAAGTCACTTTATAAGTCAGCAGTCGTTTCTCAATCGTGAAACGAGCCTCTTATACAAAGTTGTTTTCCTTTTTCCTGTGCATCGTGTTATAAACGAGTGCATTGATCCCAAAACTTGCCAATAAAAAAAGTCTTTGCCAAAAGAAATTTATTAAGATATTGAAACAGCGACGTAAATTATTTTTTATCTTTTTAAGCTCTTTTTATATAATTGCATTTGCGCATCGAAGTTATAAGGATATTTTCGTAGACTAAGCGGCTGTTTCTCTGGTTATTAATTTCTTGGCAAAATAGCCTGTTTGATTTTTGTTTTGCAACTTTTTGAGAAGCAACTTTCGTTGCAGTTTTGTTGTTTACTCGACAATATTAAATTAATAGGTTTAATTTGATAGAAATTTTTGAAAACATTGTATCAATTATATTCTGTTAACTTTCTCACGTGTTAGTAAAAAAAAATATTTATTAAAATAATGTAATAATAATTTTCTTGTATCTTCTTTATATAAAATGTTCGAAAATAATATTTTTGAATTAGCTTTCACTAAATTTTGAGTTATGCAATCCTTCTGTCCATCTATTGGCTCGATTTACTAAGTATTAAATTGAAATCTTGCTAAATTTTATTGATACATGTTAAGTGTTTTATATTTTTACGTGCATTGTAAAACATGCTTTAAAATAAAACCCGCTTACAAATTAGTAAATGCATGAAAAAATAAGAAAAATATTAAAAAAAGCTGATTCATTCGTTAACATGTAGCATAAAACGCATTAATCAAGTTTAGTTTACTCTGTAATCATTATTTTAGTCAATTATTTCTGCAACCTTCAAATTTAACTAAAAGTCAACAATGTAGCCGAAAGCCTCGCCAAGTTTATTATTTCACTTATTGAGTTAATAATATCCACGTTTCTATTGCCATATTCTGTACAAAATAAACTTATCTCGAACTTTATTTGAATTTCATATACGTGTAGCGTATAATGTGCTTTTTCAAAAGACAAAATAATCCAGAGTACTAAAATTATTTTATTTATTTTTAAATTGCGTTCTCTTTTAAGTTTACCATTATCGTTACAATAAAAAATATATTTTTATAGAGTCTTTTAAAATGTATTTTGAAAATACAGTATGAGTAATCTTTTACATATTACTCATACTGTTTTTAGTATTAACAATTTCATTTCTATATTACAATCCTACTTGAAAAAATAGTTAAACAAAAACACTTCGTACAAAGTATTATAAATAAAAAAAATATTCTATTAATTATCTCAGAGATCAATACGCGAAAATAGTGTATTTCCTTTGCAAAGCAAAAAAAAGTCTGCTTTAAATAGCACGCATATATATAGCACTGATAATTTCCGGTCTCTGCATAATAAGGCATTTTGCGCGACGGAACAAAACTAGCAACATTAGTATTATAGCGAATTGCGCCTCGCATATTTACTGCGCTACTCGCTGCGTATGCTATAGAGCGAAAATTAACTACCGAACAACTTATATACTTCAGAGAATTAGCGTTTTCAGCTCTGCCATTATATTTCATTGTTATAGACCGTGTTCGACTAGATAGAAAATAGTGGGAATCAACAGTAATTTATTTAGTTATTATTTTGCAATAAAATTGGAATCAAATTAAAAAATTAATTAAATAAATAAGAGTTTGTTATTAAATTAAATAAATCAATTATGTTTTTTTCTTGAAAGATAACGAATAAACTCTCTAAAAAAAGTAATTTAAAAAATCTATAAATATATAAAAATATGTAATTGAGGAAACATTTAAAAATACATTTATTATAGGTCGTTCAAAGTATTAAGTAAATGAGAGCGCAAAAAGTATTTACAAATAATAAAAGGATAAGAAATTCGAAGCGTAAAAATTAAATGTATATTATCGGAGTCGTATCTGAAGTATCAAAACAATCAACATTCGACGCAAAAACAACAATAAGCTTTAATTCATTTTAGTTTCAAGGTGTAATATAAGTAATAACAAGTAAATACGCCAGAGATCAAGCGATAGAGAACAATTTCGTAAGTATATTTTATGAATATAACATATACAAATATATACAGCAGACTAGCTAGTGTTGCATTACATTTGATATTGTCAATGACCCAAAGTCGCGTGCAACGTATTATAGTTGTAGAGAAATATATATGGAACGTTCCACATCAACTCACTCGGTCAAAAAATCATAATCGCAAAAAGTTTAGAAAAATGTTCTGTATAATACCCAATACATACAAAAAATTTCGAGAAGTAATAGGAAGATTGAAAATCATATTTTTAAACTATTCTTTGCTAAAACCATTTTTTCAATGATTTTTTTACTCTCAAACTATAAAGTTTTGGTAACAAATTATTAGAATATTTTTTTTAGGAATAGTATGTAGAATATATTCGAATTTTTGCAAATTATAATATACAAATTTGTACAAAAGTTTAAAAAAATTAACAAAATCAAAAATTTATTTCTACCAGGTTGATTAATACAAATATACAGCCTACTAAAACCAAAAATAGACCAGGATAAATTTACATCTTGACAGCTTCTTTTTTTTATTTATAACGAAATGATCCGCTGCCCAAGTATGGACAATTGCCCATAGAGTTACTTAATTTTACAAAATATCCGAAAAATAATCATTTTTGGCAACATCATAATATTTCTGATTTTTTTCCTCCAAAAGTGTTGATTTTTAGAATAAAATGTAAAATAACATTTTCTATTGGAAATTATGTTTGGAATACAATTGAATTTTCATAAATTAACTATAAAGCATATTCATTGAAAATTTAACAAAAAAAATTATAAATTCCAAAATCTTACTTTTAATTTAAAAGGTTTTGCAAATAATATTCTGAGTTAAAAATTCAACAGAAAATTGTTTTTTAAAAAATGCTAATAATTAGTATTTTAAATGTTTCATAAGTTTCGATCACTTTGATTGACTCTACTAAAAATTTTTTTGATAATTTTGGTATTAAATAAAATATATTTCTAGATTCTTTTTAGCGATTTTCATTTTTGAAACGTGTAAGTTAACGTGAAATTTTCCATATACGTATGTATATATTTAATTCCTGTAAGCTCTTCAGACCGCCCGTCTATTATTTAATGGCTGAATGACAAATTTAATTGAGCACATCGCCATTCTCTTAAAATTGTTTATTTATAAGCGATTAGTCATGCACAAAATGTCTAATATATATAATATAATATAATGCATTTACTTTCATTCATGTGAAAAAAAACTTGAAATTGTATTTTTAATTCACTTAAGCAATAAGTATAATTCGATTATTTTTCGAGTCAAATGTTGGCACAAAAAAAATATATAAATGAAAAAACATAACCGAAGTTAATAATAAATTATTCTAAATGATAAAATAAAATGATTGTAAATATTTATCGTCTATTAAATTACGAATAAAATAATCGCGTGATTCTCTAGATTGTTTTTTGTACTATATTTTATTTATAAAAAAGAGGTGTGTTTGTATTCTGACAAAAACAAAATTGTAAATAATCAATGTGCAATTTTGTTTCTATTTTAATAATTTAAATAAATTCACATGATTATAATATTTCACCAAGTATTTTTTGTGATTTTATAAATTTGATTTTCGAAAGGTAATACAGTGAATTATTAAAAATTATTTACAAAGAATTCACTACTGAAATGCATAAAGTTTACTTATTTTGTACATTTCTCACAAGAATCTGACTTACAGCTTCATGAATTTTTATTGAATAAGAAAGAATAAGAAATCTATTAAGTATTTAATTTGAAAAATCATTGAAAACTCAAGTTATTTTTATTTACATATTGAAGAAGGCAGAATTTCATTATGCAATAAAACGCAAAATAATCATAGATAAATATAAAATATATTTTCTAGTTGAAATTGAAGATTTGATGTACATATAAACTCGTAAATATTTTTAAATTGCCCTTAAAAGACTCTAGTGAGGTTAAAAATACGCGAAATTAGAAAATTTAGCATGTAAAACAAATTTCCATAAAAGCACAAAGTTGTTAAATCTAACATTATATGTAATATGTTTTAGACAAATCCTTAAAATTTCTAAGCTGCAGGTGTAATTTTGAGTGTATACCATTAGCGTGAAATGTTAAAGAGTTAGAAAAATAAATGTATACACGTTTAGATCTCTCATATACGCAAGTTTTTTGTAGAAAACAGTTTGGCGATGTTACTCCAGTCAGTCACGCATCCGCGAGCGTTCGTAAACCTCGACAAGCGTAGAAGCCCATAAGCGATGTGTAAATACGATAAAAAGCACGAGTCTATATATGCCTATATGTATACTCATAGCTGATCATTTGAGTAAGCAACACTTTACACATTCCTTTTTTTTTCTTTTACTTTTATGCTAATGTTTACGTGTATCATTGCACTTGGAGTTATATTTTTCATGAATAGTAAGTAGAGACGAGTTTATTGCGTGAAATTTTAGTTTTATAATAATTTGAAAAATAAAAAAAAAAGTAAATCATTCGAAAATTTAATTATAATCTGACTTTTAAATTTGTATTTTTCATGGTATTAAAATGCGCATTGACCGAACCGGCTCGCCGACCTTGATTAGAACTTTAAATTCCGAATTGTTGCAATATTTAAAATTATCGAATTCCATTAGAAATATTACATTGAAACATTAAATTATTTTCACTTAATATGATTCATCAAAATTTTATGTTTTTTTTTATTAGCACAATAGGAATTATTGAACTTTCGTGTCTTTTGTATATTTGTTCTGACTCATCATTGAGAAATAAAATTTCCTCTTTTTTTTTATTAGTGAAACGTGATAATAATTAACTCATGGGTATGGTATGCAAATTTAAAACGTAATACAAAAATCTAATTTTAATAAAAAATTTAATTATATAACAAAAGTATAATTTTTCTAATTACTTGACAACGTAAAATTATATTATTGTTAATTTGTAAAACATAAACTGTATATATTATCCATTCAAAATTTTTAAAAATAATATACTGGTACTTGTTCACATATACTTTCAAGCCTCAAATTGACAAATAAAATCAATTTGGTATATTCTAACAAACCATCCGTACACGCATTTTTCTCTTTCTTAGCTAACAAATATTAAGCTAACGTTTCCAAAATGTGTATATAAACACACTTAAGTCGACGAAAAATACGCCAGGCGAATATCCGCGCAATTATTTGCAGTCGAAAAGTCTTTGCTGAAGAGAGAGAAAGAAACCTAATCGCCTACGGGGCCTCAAGAGATATACCTATAAAATAAAAAAAAAACATCTTGAAAACCGGTTTTTCCAGTAGGCCCAAAGTCACGCGACAAAAAGAATGAGCAACGAAAGTGAGCGAGGAATAAAAAAAAAAGAAAAAAAAGTAACTAAGAGCTGGACGAGACGCGAATGAAATATAGAAAGAGAAAAGGGCAAGTTAAAAGAAAAAAAAGATGAAAACAAGTAAAGTAGACACGCAAAAAAAGAAAATGAAAAAAAACACAAATACGAGCGGTGGTAAACGATTACGTGAACAACAAGAGAGGCCCTTTAAATTCTACAAGTTCTGCTTTTGTTTAGCATGTCTTTTAAGATGCCAGTATTATCTTTTGATTTTTAGGCCTTTAAGTCTTGTTATATGCATATTGCATTCTCCTTTTTTCTTTAAGTAATGTCTTTAACAACCTTGAAAATTCTTGAACTGTATTCTTTTTTTTCTGATTATACTCATAAATGTTCAAGCTATTTTTGGATATTTTACGCATACACGAAGTCTTTTGAATGAATTTTTTTTCGAGCTTATCAAATTGTATTAAAAAACTAACTCGACGAGCGAGAATCTTTTTTTTGAGCTTCCATAATGAATATCTGTTTTTTTAGCTAGTGTCGAATGATAAAAGCGCCGTGACTTGCATCGGAATTAATATCTATTTTTAAAATCCATTAGAAATACAATGACGACGCGAGCGAATAAACAGTTTATTTTTCATTATTAAAAAATCAAATTTCAAATATAGTCGATGAAAAATAATTAAGGAAAAGTTTAATAATATTCCTGAATTCGTATCATTACTGCATAATAAAATAATTTGTAATGTAGGTTTTATAGTACACGCATAAAGTAAAACATGCTATTTTGTAAGAAAATTATCAAATCGACAATTACCGTTATCGCTTTACAACTAGTTTTCTATTTCAATTAAAAATATCTCAATAAAATGTTTTATAATACCTTTTTATCGTTATGGTTGGAGTTTAAAAGTTATTTAATGCCCATATTAGCTGACATTTATGTCATAAGTTAAATGAACTTATTTATTTAAATTATATAACTTAAATGTCCAATGAAAAAGTCTTTATTGCTGTACAGGACTTGAATTATTTTAACAAAATGTTGATTTTCCTTAATTGGTTATGAGTAAAAAAAATTTTTTTTAACAAAACTACAACAATAAAAGTAGTGGAAACGACAATAAACCGCAATACTTGTTTAAAGTGGGTTAAAGATGATGTGTTGTACAGAAGCAAATAAGCCAATGCACTTATAAATGTATATATACACTCGCCTCATCATTGGAATTCATCCTTGGGCTACGAAAAGTATAAAATGGATACATTGAACCTAAGACCCAGTTTCCTTTTAGCAAAAACTTATTCTTATTTAGTAGTTTGTTTTATTGGGGAATTCTATTCTGGCAAATAAAAAGAAACTATAACGCTGTATCGTGATTACGCGTTGCAAAAGTATATTTTAGACGTGCGAAAAAAATAAAAGAAAAACAACAACAAAGCAAGTGCTTTAAAATGATCGAGCTGAGGGTAAAATCCAACTTTCTCTTTTAGTTCTGACTAATTTTATATTAAGGAAACGCACTATTTACTGAAGGGTGAATGACCAAATTAATAATCCTGCAAGTGTGGAAATTACCTTAAAATTTTAGTCAAAGTTAATACTTTCTTTATTTTAAAAATGTTATTGACATAATTTTATTAAAAATCTTAACATAACTTTAATTTTTTTCTATAAATAAAACAAATTTAATGTATGAATTGTTGAAGTTAAAATTTAAAAATTTCTTTGCATTTTTTAAGTTTGCAAATATTTAAGAATATTGCTCGTTTATTTTGAATAACATTAACTATGTTAATTTTCGTTTGGTTGTTATTTAAATTAAAAATTTTATTAGTTTTTAATGTATTTGTGCATGAGTCATCTGACATAAAATATTTTTACCCAAGTAATTTTCACATCTAAAACGTTAAAATTATTGTGTTATTAAGTATTGCTTATTCAAAATACTTCCTCGAGCATAAAGTCAATTTATTATTTTTGAATTGAATGTATGGATGAAAAAGTACAGTTATTATTGAATGATTTCGATGTATCATAAATGAATTATGTTAATTAATTTATATTACAAAACAATAACAATTTAACGATTGCTTTTAAACATGATTTGATTAATGTTAAAATACCTTTATGGCTTCATACATTTTGTGAACGAATTTGTTATAAACACGTTATAAACTTTATTCGATTTTCAAAAGTTTCTTTAAAAACTTATTTTCATCTATAATTTCTTAAATATAAAATTGATAATTCTTGTATTAGCAGGTAATAAATTCTAATGAGGGCTTTAAAAATCCAATTTTATTTCATTATTCCAATATTCTCGCCATTTTCAGACTTGAATTTTCTAGTAGTCTTTGTGGTTCAACTGGAAGAAAATAAACAATATTTAGGATAATTGCTGATCAACAAATGTTATGGCCTATCTAGAAATTCTAGAAATGATTCAAAAATTCGATATCACGCGGAATGCTTAAGATATAGACAATTTTCTAGCTTCGAAGTAGTAATAGCCTACTTAAGTATAGGAAAAAGTACTATGAACGTGGCTGTTACTACTTCGTAATTTCGTTTAATTTTTAACCAACTTAAATGTCATTGAAATAAAATAAAATTAGATTGTTTAAAAATCAGTAATGCTTATTTATACAATACTAAAATAATACACAATTATAATACTCGTAAAAGTTTTGATGAATTCTTTGAACGAAAAAAGACCGTAAATTGCTATTCATCATTGAAATTTAAAATTTTGCTAAAACATCTTATCTTTAATTCTGTGTATGGTATAATAAATACAATCGAATGACAATTCGAATTTTAAATAGCGCTCGAATAATAACGCTTATTATGCTGATTTAAAATGTGCATTTATTCAAACAGATTAATGAAAGTGTGACATTTGATAATTTCTGTTGGCTTATTTATATGAGTTTTACACCGTAACCTTGCGATCGAATGAATTTCGATTCTTTTTTTGTTTTAGTCATTGATTTTAGCCATTGAAGAAGCATATTTTGAATATTTTAAATGAATGTCATGATTCTTTAGATTTTTCTGCATAATTGATTATCAAGTTGCTTTAAAAATAAAAAAATATGAAAAATTTTACGTGAAAATTATTCAATACACAAATAAATTTTTATAGGAATAATTTAGTAGCATACAATAATCAACCAATAATGAATATTACATTAAAGTAATCCTATTTGCAATTTCATGCTTCAAATTGGAATCATAATGAAAAATTGTATTAACAAAAAATCCATTGCATGGAAAGTAATTACGATGTTTGCATTCATTGCTTCTCTAGCGGAAAAAATAAATGAAGAAAATTGTTTCTACAATTGTTTAAATTTATTTGGAAATATCCGAATAAAACAATATAAAACAGAAGACAACAGAAGAGAACTGAAGAAAAGTGACTGAAATGAGACTTAAGACAACAAATATTTACAGTTTTCTTCTTTTATAAACAGTTTTCTTTAGTTATAACTGAAAGAAACAGTAAATAACTGTTGTTTTAAGTCTCAATCCGGTTACTTTTCTACACCAACTTTATTCTTCAGTTTTATTCAGATATTTAAATATTTTTTTTCTGCTAGAGTGACACATGCTTCATAAGTTAAGAATTATTTGAAATTTTGTTTGTTACATTCAAGTGTTTTGACTTCATATAACTTCTAAAGAAAACAAGCTTCTTTACAAGCAAAAATATGTTTTAATAAAAAAGTACTTTGATACCAAATTGATACGTAATTATTATTTTTTGTTGCTCCTATAATTACTTGTAACAGTTATGGTTGAGTGGACAACTTACACGCATTTCTTTTTTGTCATTCGAAATGGAAACAGCACGGTCAATTTTATTATAATTTTTTCTTTTTTGTATGTTTTACGTGTATACTTTATTCATTTCATACAAATTATTCCTTTAAATTTTAATTTCAAAAATTCATTTTTTTCAGTCCCTATTATTTTCTTGTATAAAACAGTTTATTCATATCAGAATATCCATAACTTAATTAATTAATTTTTTTTATAAAAAATCATATAAATTTATTTTTTTGTTAATATAATAATAATAATTGTAGGAAAAATTAAAATGTGAATTAATAAACAAATCACTTGATTATTCTTTTTATAAAAAATAATTTACCTCCATACAAAAATATGTTAACAAAATTTTCTGCTTAGTCTTTCATGTAATTTTTACTTATTAGCCCTAATCTCAGTGAATAATGTATAGTTTACTCAATAAAAATTACACGGCTACGTAAGCAATTTTTACTTGTTATCGAATTTGGTCAAATTTACTCAACTTTTTTCGTAAATTTCACTCAGAATTTCTTTTTGTGTGTAATTGAACTTACCGAATTGTCTGTAACCTATAAACAGATGTATTTATAAATATATACACATATAATGTACGCTACGCTGAAATTCATTTTAAGTAGATCTCATATAAGAGTCTTGTGTTCAAGCGAACCTTCGAATCAGGAAGAACCAGTTTTCTTCTCGCTGCCATTAAATTGATCTTTCTTTTTTCTTTATTCATAACCAAGGTATACCCTTCTTATATATGTTACACATACCCATACACACATATGTGTGCTATATTTATGTATCGACAGTTTTGTATGTCTTACATAAAGATTCATTTTAAGCGTACATACAGATATGTTATTTTAAATTAGGTACAGCTGTATTTGTTACTAAGTATTACTTTCTCGATGAAAGTGGCTACATGATAATGTCTCTCCAAGTCCTTTTTTTTATCAGATATCTGTATATAAGGACTGTTAAATAAATGTGGATGCTACCTGATGCGTACTCATTTGGAGATTTAAGTTATTGGAAATTTTTAATTAATGTTGTATTATATCATTTGGAAATTCATTCTTACTAAAAATTATAGAAATTAATTCATCCATCTTCTATTATAAAATATTTTTATTATTAATAAAAGCCTCTATCTTGTCTTTTTGATGTGTAATTCTTCCAAGAATACACTTTTTTTTTTACAAATAAAAATCTGATTATTAATAAGCCTTTTATTTTTTTGATGTGAAGTTCTGATGTCTTTTAAAATAAAATCTGATTATATATTTTATTTTTTTAGCTTCTATGTCTTTATACTATAACTTTTAACTATGATAAACAGAAAAAATTTAGATAAATTCATAAAAAAATTTTCGTGAAAGTTACATCATCAAATTTTCTTTTGTAGTTAAAAGAAAAAGTAGCGTAATTTAACATGTTTTTTAAAAAATTAACTAAGATATTTGATATCAATTAGAAAGTATTAACAAAGCTAATTAATGTACAAAGTAACTTTCAAATATAGAGGTGTAGTTTCTTGCATGAATTTTCAAAATTCAAATTACGTGTACATCGCAACGACGTATCTTGCATCTTCTCTTTGCACAGAATCGTGTTATTGTAGTCAACTAAATGACCCCGAAAGGAGATTTATGCCTGCAAGCCTATTATCTATACTTTGAGCTGGCAAATAAGCTTATAATTTAGCAATACATGTGTGCGTTAGTATTTTTTTTCATTACTGGGCATATTTGTTTTTGATTTTTTAATTATGATTCTTATTCTTAAACAACATATCATTAACGTTCATTAAAACATTATTAAATAACTTTTAGATAGTTATAAAATAGTTACGAAAGACACAATTTATAACAATAATTAGTAGTTTTAAGTTTTACAAAATTACATTAACATGTAAATTTGCAATTTTTCTATTTGGTGGATTTTTTCGTTAATATAACATTAAATTTTAAATAATTATTAGAAATATTTTCGTAAAAAAATTATAAAATGTAATAAAATATTAAAAAAATATTAATACCGAATAACAATAGCAAAAACTATATATTTTTAGTGATTTCAAATTATTTATTTTGCTACAAATAAAAACTAATAAGTTTGATTGAACAAACATCAAATGTTGCATTACTTATTTAGAAAAAGTTAAAAAAGAAAGCAATAAAAATTAATTAACCATAGTTCAAGGGAGTTCAAAGTGACGATCACCATTTTAAGAATATGAATATATTAAAAACAACAGTTTAAAAAAAAGGCGTAGAAAAAGTGAGAGGAAATATGTGTATTTAACCATAGATACAGAACTTGGTGAAAAGTATTTATAAAGTATAATGTAGAAGAAACTATTGAAAAAAAACCAGAGGTAAGATTATTGAACTTATTGAATTATGGAGCTTCGTATTTGATGTCATTCCTGAGTTCTTTAAAATTATTTAATCCCAGATAGAAATTCACACCAACTTGCAGTTAGCCAGAACAATCAAGAATTTGCTAAGGAACTGCTTAGCAACAATTATCTAGTCTCAACAATTGGTCATTCAGAACAAGTAATTCAGAACGTATGTTATGACATAACCTTTATTAACCACCTGCTTCGATGGGCGTATTAAAAAGCACGATAGTTATTACCAAAGAGGTAAATTCAGAAAATGATAAATTATTTTCTATTTTCATTTTTTTTTTTGATTTCTTTGAAGTTATCAACATTTGTAGGTAATAAAATAAATAATTCATTTTGTTTATCAAAACAAATAATATTGCAACACAAATGTTTTAAATATATTTTTAACTAAAATATTTAAATATAACTTATTGTGTATAATATTTATTTATATTTAGTTGTTTAATCTATCATAGATAGGAACGTTACGTAGTACATTAAATGAAATTGAAACAAGTACCTTTAAATGAATTAAATCAATGACTACTTATTAATAGTTCTAAAGTATTTGATTTATGCAACTCAGATTTAACTATGTTTCGCAAGTGTACCTTCGTACGTCACGTTATTTATTATCTTAAACAATAATACACAAGGTACACTGAAAAAAATAGAATCTAAGAGTAAGAGGAAAAATCTATTTGATTCTTAGTTCTTGAATCAAATAGAAATCTAGTTGTACCTAATAACTATAATCAAAATGAATATTCATCATATTAAAGTTTAGTTGCTTAAAAATATTTCTGCTAGGTGGTAGCAGAATATCTATTAGAAGGAAGTCGATATCATTGAAGCAGATTTTCCTCTAGAGTCAAGCGGAATTCTACTATGGCTTAAAACAAAACGAAAATCTTCTACCACCAAGCGGATTCTCATTGATCCTAGATTCTATTTTTTTCAGTGTATAAATCAACATCATCTTATCACGTCTATGTGAAATTTGAGTGTGGACAATTATTTAAAATATTAAAATTTAAAAATATATATTCACAATATGCATTAAATTACTGTTAATTAATTTTTATATGGCGTACATAATTTTAAATTTTTATTTCAATTGTATAAATATGCAAACAATATGGTCAATTTTTGTAAAATTAAAGATTATATATGTGATTTTGTGCAATCAGTCCATGATTGGCAGATCAATAATATAAAGTAAAAGCAACGATTGATTTGAAGCATTCTTTAGTTTTCCAACAATCTTATTAGCATAATCGAACTAATCACCTAACCTATAGTTTCTGCTAATTACATTTTTTAAATAGATATTTTTTATTATTAATCATTTTTATAAAAATAATATAACATAGACAAAAAATAACATAAAGTTTTTTTGTAGCTCTTAGCTTATTAAGATAGGTACCGTCAGGATTAGTTTTAAGTTTGAAACCTCGATAGAAGTAGATTATTTTTCACTGAGAAGCAATGAAGATTTTTGCGAACAATTACGAATGACAGTAAATAGCTACAAATCTGTAAAGGTAATTCTTTGAAAATAGTAAAAGTCTACAAATCTAAATAATATTAGATTATACTATTCTTGAGCTTTGAACAATCAAATAGATATGGTTTGAAATGTAAGTTACCGAACAAATTTGTAAAGTCAAAATGTTTAAAATTTGAAGTTTCCGTTTTAATATAGAAATTTATGGAAGCTTATTTCTCAATTATTATCTGAAAGCATTAACGATATAGATTGAATTTAAATAATAAAAATGCATAAAATAAAAAGATTTTATCGTATCAAAAATACATAGATAATCCATAGCATATAACTTTCTAAAAAAATCACGTGTATAAATATTTAAAGTAAAAAACAATGATCTAGTAAACTTTAAATTGAACAAAAATTTCAAATTATTCATTTTTTTTAAACTAAAATTATAACGAATCATGTGTTGTCTCTATGTCGTTGACTTCAAAATTTTGGAATTGTTTGAAAGTTTAGGTAAAAATTATAATACTATTTAAGGAATGTACACTGTTTTTATTTTACATTAAAAATGAAAATGAACACATAGAAATATAATTGAATTAATTATAGAATTTATAAAAAATTTATATAATTTATATATAAGGATAAATGAGAATCATAAAACAATTAATTTATTTAATTTATCATTCTTTTATAATAGAAGAATAAAGAATACAGTATACATAAATATAAAAATGTACAAAACTTATCTAAATATTTTAATCTTATTAAAAATTAATTGATATTTATTTTGATTAGATTCAAGAGATTAATAATACAATATACAGATAAGTACAATACGCAGAACTTTTTTCTAAATATCGTCAAGCTGAAAAAACCAAAAAATTATGTGAAATATCAATATAATTTCAATATAAAATATAATAATAGATATATAAATTAAATTGAAAGATCTTATACCTCATAATTGATAATTAACGTTATTAAGAGATTCTGCTGTCATAAATCCTTCTATTATAATTTACTTTTTAATTTTTAATGGTCTTCTGGTAATTACTCGAATCCTTATCATTCAACTTTTCCGAAATGCAAATCGATGATATATTTATGATAAAATAAATATCAATCAAAATTTCAGCAATAATTGACATTGCAAGAATAAAATCACGCTTATTTTCCATATCGAATTTCATCAGCACACTTATTAGGTAAAAAATTTTAGAAATAAGTAGAGCAAAAAAATAAAAAATAAAAATTGGCCTGTTTGTTTTGGTTTTCATTGTATAATTAAATTGAGGGATCATTACTATAGACAAATAATTATTGTTAAAAGTCATCAAGAATCCTGTAGTCGATGAGCGTGAAACATCCACTATAATTGTCAATAATAGGCCCACAATTGGAATCAAATGGATCTCCCTATTTTAAAATTAAAATAAATTATTTGAAATATTCAATGGCAATAAAATATTGTTCAAAGGAGCATTTTTTAAATAATTATTTTTCTTAAAATATTATAAAATTATTTTTAGTTACAGATAATTTATAACATAATAGGTATAAATCATCTTAAAATTATTTATTACAGTTATTATGAACGAATAAAATAGATACTCAATTGCATAATAACATACACTCCCGCTCACACAAAGTTGCCCACCCCAATCAGTCTAGGTAAAATTATAAATAGTTTTACGGCGTTACCATTGCCGAAAGCATTACTAAAATACGTATAGTAAACGAAATCTTAGAGAAAACAAAACACTAATGTTCTTATAAAAGTTGAACAACACACACACATTTAAAGACTAGATATATGATAAATACTAAAAATATATTGTAACTTTTAACTCGTTTCAGACACCACACACACATTTAACTAAATATTATTAAATGTATAAAAACACTATATTTCAAAATTTTGAAAAAAATCATAACGATGAAAGCAAAAAGTAGGTAAAGATGGAAATAGATATTCTGCCATTAATACAGTGACCAAGGGGATGAAAGTAAAGGCGTATATTTCTCCCAAAGGTGGATTTGCAATCCGAGTGAACGAAGCGAAGGGAGCAAATACCTGAGGAAGAAACTCTGCTTCCGAGTTGCATCAGATGCTTTATTCCCACACCAACCGTAGCCACTTTATTAACTTAAAAAAGCGGGCTTAATTGAAAAAAATTGAAAAAAATTTTTTTTTTAGAAATTTTCAGTAATATATTTTATAATTTTTTTATTTTGCGGGAGAAAAGAACTTATCCCGCAAAATTTTAGACATAAAAATCGCTTTCTTTCGGTCCGCTTTTTGAGTTAACAAGTGACCATTTCTGTTGAGGTGGGAA
Source organism: Anastatus disparis (assembly GCA_017163975.1). NCBI lineage: Eukaryota > Metazoa > Arthropoda > Insecta > Hymenoptera > Eupelmidae > Anastatus > Anastatus disparis. The sequence continues at coordinate 601,047 of JAFFSR010000313.1, forward strand.
TAAAAGACATTTTTATCGCAAGCTATTGCTATGGTTCGTTACGTATATAAAATTTTATATACATAACGAACATTTTTTCTTGACATTTCTTAAAATGATGTAATGCTTGAAAGATATATCAAATTGAAAAAAAAAATTAATTTTTTCAGAAAAAACGTTATATTTTTTAACGATTCGTCATAACATAAAAAACCACACAGCATTTGAAAGAGGACTAAAAAACCTTTCATTTGAGAGGTATATCGTTTACGTAGGGTAATTTCACTAGCATTAATCCTGGAATAAACATAGAAAAAAAATTAAAAAAATTTTTTTTTTCTTTTATTTTTATAAACATAGTTAAAAATAGATATTTTAAAATCAAACCATCAAAATTTGAAAGACCTTTAAAAAAATTTTCAAATCCATATTTTCAAAATTTGTTAAAACTGTTTTATATTTCACCTGGACTGATTAAGGTGAGCAACTATGTGTGAGCAAGAGTGTACGCGTTTAAATATTTACAACCTTAAAACTCAATTTTAATAATATTTTTAAAAATTTACATATAAGTATTAAATATGCACTTGCCCGAAATCATCCACTTTTTTAATGAACATTATAAATGTTAAGAAACAAAAAATAAAATGTAAAGCAGCATTTTTTATTACTAAAATAATGACAGCTAACACAAGAACTCCAGTAATTTGAAATTTATATATCACACAGGCGAGGAATATGAAAAGTAATGTTGCTATTAAATCAACGGTTATGGGAAAAAATATCATCAGGCTGAAAATCATATGAAGTAATATACTTCGTAATTCTATACCTATAAATCATAAAAATTTGCATTAGTTTTTATTTTGACATAATAAACTTCAAAATTTTTTGTGATAAATATAAACACGAATTTTTAAAAACTATGTTGCCATTTTTCTATCATTTTGACACGTTATACAGTACAAAAAATTTATGTTACCAAAAATTCACATCATTTGAATCACGAATTCCGAGGCAACGGTTTTATTTAAATTATAATTTTATTCGTTTTAGGAAAAACTGTCAAAAAACTCATCTGAATCTCAGTCTATTTATTAATTTACTTTGAATGACCGTTAAATTTAATAAACTTTTTTATTACAAAATGTTTTTACACGCTGAAGGGATAAAAAGATTGTTTGACTTCTGTGAGCGTAACTTAAAAATTCGTTGAAATGAAAGACGTCCTCGGAGTTTAGGTTAGGTTTCATTTTTTAGTTTACAAATCACGTTTTTTATACATAAAATATAAAAAATTTTTAATTTTTCACAATTTTTTGAAACTTATAAAATGATAAAAAACTTAAAAATCCAAAAAATTTTATGAACTAAAAGCATAATTTGATAAACTAAAGAATGGAAATTCAACCTAACCTCTGAAGTTGCCTTAAATAAATATAATTATTATCATATTATTAATCACCATCATAGTTTTTGGTCCAACAAACAGTTCCAAATAATGAAAATATAGCTAAACAATAAAATGCGATAGCAGAATAGAAAGAAACATCTACTGAATCGGTTATATCAGATTTTATAATCATTTTCGAGCACTTTGAACTTTTTAAATGATATTCTTAATACCAAAAATAAATAACTAAATTAATATTCTTAGTGGAAAACCACATACGGAGTAAAACTGCACAACTCAGATCACAATTGCTTTTGAAACATTTTACACGCGATAAAATTGGTATTATATAGATACATCTTTATATAAGAATAATGGGATTTGCTAGCGCCCCCAAATAGCTAGGTAACAGAACTATCTAATTTTTTAACGAAATTCCCCATATTTAAAAGTACGTTTCTATAAGAAGCGTCTAATATTCGTTGATGATAATTTAATAATTTTTTCTTTGTAAAACATATATGTAGTTCAAATTATATATTTTTTTTCGTTAAAAAATATTTAAATAAATTTTATTTTGTACTCAATACAGTAATATTTTGATGAAGTTGTTTGTCGAGGAAGCGAGGAGAAACGGAAAAGAGAGAGAAACGATAAAGAAGTACTACCGGTAGCTTTATATATTGAAATTAGAAAAAAACCTATTCCAAAAGAAAAAAAGAGATAGGCATATACACATATAAAGTTTTTGTAAAGTGTTTGTGGGCTCGAACGATAATGTTTACGCTACGACGAATAATTTACAATCTAACTGCCGAGCTTTGAATAGCTTCGAAGTCGCGCGACTATTTAACCAACCTAACCTATAACACGCACGCTTACAGTCAAGTGCGCGCACATCTATTTACAAAAGCATGAGAACGGGATATATATGTGTATGATATACATATGAAATATATACGCTTTTAGAAGTAAACAGGTTTTCAGTTCTTTTTTTAGTATTTTATCTTTAAGCAAATATCATTACCGTCAAAATACCTTTGTATTGTCTATGTCTGTTTTTTTTTTTTATTCATTTTCAACTTTCTGCGTAGTAAGTTTTCTATTATTATTGTTTTTACTATTTTTATATCTTTTAGAATTGTCCTGAAGTAAAACGCAATTTTATTTTTAAGTATCTTGGAAAAAATTTAAATAAATATAAAGATTTCTTAACAAATGATTTAATAATTTCTTTGTATATTAAAACTATCCATAAGTAGTACATTTACCTTATTATTATATTATATTTTTTGATAGTTAAAACTATATATTTAAAAAAAGATAATTAAAATATCACATTAAGAAAAAAATTTTTGAATAAATATTAAAATTTCATAATTTGCCGTTCAAAAGTTTGCAATTATAAAATTATTTTGTAATTTTTATTTCGGTACAATCCATCCATGCAAAAGTATTTTAAGTTTACTTTACTATCAATGTTTATAAAGATTCAATACTATGCTTACTATAAAATTTGTTGAAACATTGTAGTACGATACGAGTAAAAAAATATACTGAAATATATTTTTACATTTTCAATCTTGTTTTAGTATCTGGTATCTTTTCTATAACATATGAATCTTACGGTAGAATTTAAAAAAAAAAATCTCTAATACGCTTAAATTTAGCTTTTGATGCCTTTGAACATTTAAAACTGTATAATTACATTTGATTTATGCACGATTAACTTTAAAACAAGACTTTCGTAACAAAAACTATCTGTAGCTTTCTCAAGATTTTGACGAGCTGTTCTAGAAAATCTCGACACAGATGTTATAATAACGATGCACTCTGCGCTAGAAAGCTTCATAGTTAATTTCAAAATTTTTTTTCTCTTTTTTCAACGTTTAAACTCGACTTGTCAGAGTTCAAATATTAACTACGCATAAAGGTTAAATTGACCTTAACTACTCTAAATAGCTGCTTGTAGCTAAGCTATTAACTCTTTTTACTTGAAAATCTTAGGGACGTGTAATTTTAAAAGCATAAAAATATGGTATTATTGTTAAGAATTTAGAAGTTAATTTTAATGCGGTTAAAAAATTATAGGTTAAATAAGAAGAAAATAATTTTTAAATTTTAAATAAAATAAGAAAAAGGAGGTTTAAAAATTAGAAGAAACTAGACTTGGGTCATTTAGAGTTCAAGTATAGGTTCAAATATGGTTAAATATTGTTAAAAAATAATATGTATTTACTGTTTTAATATTATTTCTTTAATTATTTATCTAAAATGTCTTTTACGTAACTTTTGAATGAATAAACAGTTTGAATGTATAGGCACAATATTCACATCCCACGATTATTCCTACGTATATATGATTGTAGATATCGGATTATACAATAATAAATCGCATCCGTAATATAATTTTTCATTTAAATATTGTACAATCGATACGTAATAAATAAGCAATAGTCTCAATAAACACATATAACTATTGTTTATAAGATTACCAGAGCAGTATAGCGAGAGAAATAAATATGCGTGCTTTAACGAGATAATGATCGAGATGCAGACTGGAATTAGTGCAAATGAACGTTACTTGAGTCTAGAAGATAAATGACAAAAACACTTTGCTCCGAAGTCTTGAAAGTATATGAGTACTATAAAGGACTTTTGTAAGTGGCAAATACAAAAAAATACGTTTGCTCGTTATTTTAATTAAATAGTTAAATTAAATATTTCATTAAAAATTTTTAATTAATTTCTATGTTTTTATTAAAAAATATTAACAAATTTTAATATTTTAAATTTTAATTTACATCTATGTAATAAAAGAGAATATCGAAATCAATAAAATATCTTTGTATAGTCTATACTTTTTTTTATTCATTTTCGACTTTCTGCGCATTAAATTTTGTATAGTATTGTTTTTACTATTTTTATAGCTTTTAAAATTTATTTGTAAGTAAAACGTAATATTATTTTTAAACATCTTTATTAACGTTTAAATATTTATTAAATAAAAATAAAATCATTTTAAATGTCTTTGAGTTTGATCTTAACTCATTTTGATTATATAAAGATAACAAATATTGTTTCTAAAAGCAAATTTTTAATATACAATTCAAAGCTCCATTAAAACAATGATATACATCAAATTTTTTTCAATGGATTTCATTCAGTGCTGCATGTTTCTAAAATAAGTTATTTTATGCTTGACGAATTAAATATAATTACCTAATTTAATTGTTTTCTCTTATTTCTGAACCACCTTGTTTCACTCAGGCTTTCAATGGAGTCAATACATCAGTACAAACAAACATCTCGGAGAAATGTTTTCTCTTTATTATACGAACATGCTCAATGCATAATGCATTAAAAATATTTTTATTTAATATTCTACTAAACTCTATGTAGGTGAAAATATTTATTTTAAAAAAATTAGTATTGTAAAAGAAAATAAAAATTATAAACTTAGGATTAAAAATTTTTTAATTTTATAAACTTGCTAAAAAACTATATTTAAAAACATGTTGCATTATATCTGTATTATATTTGGTGGTTCAATTCAATTTAACCGTCATCCTAACCCTTGTAAATATTCTAACTTATTAATATTATTATACGATCATTTGATTTAACGTTCCTTATTTTCTAATTCAATAACAATATGAAAACCTGTTAAATATCATTTTTTTTACATTATTTTATCTATTTACTTTATCTTTATAAGATAAACCAATACAATGAAAATAAACTCAAGTGAATTTAAATAAAAAGTTAAATTAGTAGACGATGAACGAAATGATAAATATTATATCAGCATGTCATTTAGATTAGACCAAGAAATTATTTATTTGACAAAAATTATAGGGAAAACCCCTAACGTAATCGTGATATACGTTTAAAATAAAATTGTTATTTTAAAATAAAAATTATGTTATTGATGAATTTCCAAGTAAGACTTTTCACAATGTATTTAGTGTCAATATAAACGGAAAATATCGATAAGTTTTTATAATATTCAGTCTATAAGGTACAATATTTAGAACGAAAAATAAAATTTATTTATTCCAATAATATAAGCAATATAAGTTAGGCAAAGCAGTTATGAATCCCTATAAATTATAGTCCATGGAGACTATAATACTTTTCGAAATGTTTATTTCTGTAAGCTTTTGAATTTATTTTCTTTATCTTTCAAAATCCAAAAAGCCCTTTCTAAAGTTCAGCTAAGAAGCACTAAATTTATTCTATTTCAGTCAAACGAAAGATAACATTCACCGTTCTCAATTTTGAATTTTCATTATATACTAACATTTGAAGTTTTTTCAAAATAAAATTAATATTTAAATCTACTTCTAAATGCGTATGTATACACGCACATTAATTTATTAATTTTTATGTATTCATTTAAATAAACTTTAATATCTAAAAAATTTTAATAAATTTTAACAATTTATTAATCAATTGACTTTTATAATAATTCATTTTTTCGATGTTTATTAGAAAATTCAGGTCAAAAAGTTTACGCAAGGTAAAAAATAGAAATTACAAAAAAAGAATGCAAACAATAACATTTTTAGGGGGTCAAGACTAAATCAATCAGTACCTAGTATACCTAGAAAAGTTGAAAATTTTCTAAACTTATTACTGAAAGAAAACTAAGCGAAAGAAAAATTTTATTGCATCTCGAACTAGTGTTAGGAAGTAATTTTCAAACTCTAAATAAATCAAATTTAAGCTACATCTCATTCTTAAAATTTAAATTTTAGAATAAATGACAAAGTTTCGCTTAATATTTTCCGTACGCTTAATGTCTTAATTGAATATAAGATTAACAAGTTTGAAATAAAACTTAAACATAGTTTGAATCACCTAGCGTAGTTACTTTTTGCAAGGTGGCATAAAGAGCTCTACTCATATTTCAAGCTCGCAGCAACGTCAAATGACAATAATGAAAAGAGTAGCAAAAAATAAAAAAATTGAAGGACCAAAGAAGAAAAAAAAAGCAGCTCTGTGGGCAGTACGGCTTGTAATGAGAGAACAGAGCGAGAGGTTAAGAGCTAAAGCTAAATGCGTATATTACACACATGTGCTCGTGATCTGGATAGAGAATTAACTTTTATCCCCACTTGCTTAACTTTTGTACAGCGTGAAAAGCGTGCGTAGTATGATATTTTCCCCTACTTTGCGTAACTGTGAGTGCGTGTGTGTGTGTTCACAATCGTTTCCGAAAAAACAATATAATACCGGCAGCGTCACTTCCTTCATAATACTTACGCATCTGGCGCACGAGACGGAGAAGTATTCATCTAGAAAATTTAAAAACTACGCCGTGCGTTTAATCTTTGTTTATAAAATTAAATACTCGATCGCATGTTTCTCGTATAGTTGACTCGTGTGATTTGCCAAAAAATTTTAACGAAAATATCTGTAGAGCACACCTTTTCTTTAGGAAATTCACTTTTTTCTATATTAAACTCTATCTAAAAGAGTCATTGGGTTTTTAATGCGCGGCATTTTTTTCTTTTAAGATTTATGCTACTATTTATTTATTTTCATTTGAATAAAGTTTATGTAAATTTAAAAAAACACAAAGGCATTTTATTGCATCATTGGATAATGTTAGATTAAGGAAAAACTACTATTACCTTTGGTTCGGCCGAGTATTATTCAAAAAATACAAGTTATTTCATCACACATCTTTTGGCCGGTTGATAATAAAATAACGTGTTCAGTTTATACTGGTCTTTCAATGTTTAAAGCTTATATTAAACTGATCTGTGGCGTATCAAACTTAAAAAACTCACTTTAATATAGATATCTTCTTTTTAACGAAAAATAATCGTGAAAATATTTTGAAATTTTTAAATACATTCCAGCTAGGATTGTTGAATATATTTATAACTTTTCTAACAATTCTAAATGATAGAATAATCATTTAACTAAATGGAGATAAGCATTGATTATTGTTTGGCCTACTGAAAAGGAGACTTTGACTACAAAATCTGTTACGTATTGAGCAAAAGAACTTAAATTTTAAATTTTAAAGAATTTATAAATGGTGATTGAATTTATATTTAGCAAAGTTGGACAATCGACTTATATAAAAGTTGTTTAAATAAGCTGTTACTTTAAATACAATGGCTTATTAATCTATAATTAAAACGAAATATAAAAAATCATTAGACGCTTGAGTAAATTTGTAAATGCCAAAATAAACAAAATTCATTCTGAGAATTTATTTAGCTTGGTTATATTTCAGTTTAATTTTCCTACAATAATATTGAGGTATTTCGATGAACTGCATTGTCATAAGATTTTTTTTTAACTCAAAGAATATGTAGCTTTGCTGTGTAGTAAAAAGCTATAAAAATTTAAATTAAATTCATCGTTTACAGGTTTTTATATAATCATTACCAAAAAAGATATTTTTACATGGACAAAATAGAAAAAAAAACGTAAAAATATGAGGGACCTTACATAACATAATAAATAAATAGCCAAAAAATCAAGGATGTTGACCTACTGTTGTTAATATAGCAGCATTAAAATCTTAAGATTTTCGAAAATTTAGCAAGTGTCCGCTGGAAATAAAATTGGCAAGACTTTGAGCATGTGTTGATTGCTCACGTACGGATAAGCAGCCAACACATGCTCACTCAATGCTTGTGGACACTCTTACCAAACACACGTCTTATGCTTATGATGCTTGTGTGCTACAGTCACTCGTGGAATATCAAGAGTATAATCGCGCAGTCGCAGCTAGCCTATTACTGCGGCACAGAAGAAATTCCGAATGTCCGTATTCCTGTGTATGAATTATTGCGAATAAAAATATTTTATAAATAATTTTCTCTGTTAAATAAACTATTACTAACTTGTATTTAGATAAAAAAAATATTTTAACAATGAACGGTTAACTGAACAATACAAACTTTAAATATTTAAAAGGTTAACTCCAAACTTTAAATAAAAGTTGAAAAAAGATTAATTTGAAGGTTACAAATATTCCAATTGCACTAATGCGTTTAAAATTTAATTTTTTTCCAATACATGATTTTTAGAAAAAGCGCAGTATTCGATCTTGCCACAGTAATACCTACTTTAATCTTATATGCGTTTTTGCGCAGTATGATGTAAAACTTTTTGCTCTTACTGTCATAAGTGAAATACTTTAATATACAACATTAAATCTAATATAACATAGAAATTCGTAAATTTTTATTTATTTTAATAAAATTCATAAACTAGATATATTTAGATGATATCAATACAACAAACTATAGTCATTAAAATTACAAATGTTCTTTTACGTAATTTAAAAAAAAAAGATTTTAAAATAATTCAACTGACACATAATGCCGTAAGATTTGGATTTGTTCCATAAAAAGTGTTAATAAAACTTTTTGAATAAGATAAAATTTCCTTTATCCAAATCTAATATCCTATAATGACTTTTCTCCCCGGCACTCTATTTACACTTCTCTATTTTTCAATCAGAATCCGTTGTCTTACTCTCTCGAGAATCCCCGTGAGACTTGAAAGCAAGCTTCTAAAGAAATGGAAAAATCTACATGGAAAGGTACAGGAGAGAGAAATGCACTTCTTTTCTCTGATATATGTGCATAAAATATCGAGACAAGACCTCTCGAGAAAAGAGCATCGAGTATCAGTGGCTCTCATTTTCATGTAGAAATCTCAAAATCTATGAGAATCTCGACATTTTATTCGTTAAATCATCATCTTTATAACTTCTCTTATATTAATTTTCTTACTTTTTTTACGACATATTTTCAAATTTTCATATTTTTTAATCTTATTTTTGCAAATTTTCATTTATTAGTATGTTTAATGGTAAATAAACTTTTTTTTTAATCAAATTTTTGTGTTAACCTTCTTTTTTTTAAATAATTTTTCCATTATTTGAATTAAAAAAACTTTCTTGTTGAATTTACTTGTCTTCACGATAAATTATATATATATGTATAGTAGTCACCGTAACCGTAAACTCTGAATAAAACAGGAAATTCAAGTTTTCTTCTAAAAATAAATTGAATCTTCTGGCTACTAATAATTTTAAAAATCATTTTTATTCGTTAAAAAATTTTTTATTTAAACTTTTGAATGATATCATACCAACTTCTGTTTTGCAAAATTTTCGACAAATTCATAGAAACGTACTAAATAATCTTTTTTTTAATGCGTATCGATGCTGTTTTAAATCAAATTTATTCTCTTCGAGTACTCGAATATCGTCTATTAAATGATGAAAATTCAAAAATTTTTATGTGACTCTTCTTAGAAAAGGAATTGACGTCATTGTACTTTGTTTAATATATTTTAAGTCTCGAAAAGAAAAGATCAACGGCCTGATTTATATAGTAATGTTGTCATAGCACTTAATGCCAAAAAGTATTTTTAATATATACTATGTTACATCTTATAATTAAAACTAAAAAAGCTAAAAATTGTCAATTTAAAATTAAAATCTTTGTGATGGAAAAATTTTTATTACGTCGATAAATTAATTTTATGAGGAAAAAATCTAATAAGAATTTAATAAACAATCAATATTGAACGTATATTTCAAAACAATAATATTAGCTGGCGCCTAGCCAAAATATTTCGAACGATCATTTTTCTTTTATTCAGATATTTTAGTCTTTGATATTATCAATTTTTTAATTAAAAAATATTTGACAAATTGTTTATACTTAGTCTCATTGCTTATAAATAATTCAACGAGCTTTATTAAAACAAAAACCATTCAAGCAAAGTACCAAATTTTTTTTTCTACGAAACGACAATTATTGCACGACTACTTAATAATGATTCATAAATACAAACATTTACGGAAGTTTCTAGATACACATTCTTGAGGTCGTGCTTGTAAACATTTGCGTCTATATACGTGTTCGATTTTAATTGCATTATGCTTTTACAATTAAAAAATTCTTATTTTCACATTACTACTATTTATAGTTCCAAATAAAAATATAAACTTGGATCCTTGGAAAATCAATCATGTTATATTTTTTTAAACTTAAATTAAATTAATAATTATAAATAAATAAATAAAAAATTTAATAATAATAATTATGAAATATTAGGTTACATTTTTTTGTAGAACTATAATCATTAAATTTTAATATTTGTTACCTATTCCTTGGATGTTAACATTTTATCTATAACTTAATTAAATATAAATAAATAATTTTTATGAACGAATGCGCTTCTATGCATGCAATGCTTTTTTATGTCTAAGGGTACAATATACGCTCTGAGCCTATTTGAATGTACCAAATGCCCTTGTAAGTTTGACCAGCAATTTTTACAGAACATTTATGGTGATGAAAAACTTACAAAACGACAAAATAACGATAAAAAGTTTGATTAGAATAAGTATTTTTCGATTTCTAAAATGATACCAAAGTGACCTCTATTTTTCACACCATTTTCCTAACAACTCAATATATACCTTATTTAAGATGAAACCATTCACTTGATCACGTACGCACTTTATTATAAGACCTGCATAATCCCAAGGGTTGAGATGCGCCCTCTATACATGCGTACCTTATTTCAGAGAAATTTAATCCCACAATATAGCTAAATAATCACGTTCATTTAATAAAATCGTAGCCAGTTTTCCAAATCACTTCAATAATTAAGTAATAAAAATAAAAGGTAAGCACATTCTGGCCGCAGTCCTAAACTGACAAAATTTTCTGTGTACCTGAATAAAGTTACTGTTAGAAACAAAAATATAAGCTTCTAAACGTACAATTAAAAATATACTAATCCTGAACAAATGCTTAATTTATAAAGTCACAAAGATTCAGTTCATCCAAAATTTTTTATGGCTTATATACAATGCAGAATTTTAGTTTTAAGTAAATTACAATTTTAATTTTTAACAACCAATTCGAGATAATTGGAGAAACAAAGTTTTACTTGACTACTTATTTTCATAAATCATAAGTTTAAAAGAATATACTCTAGAATTTGCCAGAAGCTTATAGAAAACAATGCTATTCGAAGAACAGTTCTTATTGGTAAATTTTATCTATTGTTTTCTACTTGAGAAAATAAAAAATAGTACGTATAAATCAATATTAATTTTTCTTATTAATAGCTAATGTTCTGCGTTCAGTATAATTACTTAACAATAATAAGATTATCTAACAAAATATCCGGCAAAGGAACAAACAAGTTTTTATTTAATTTTAAAATGTATTATCTTAAAATGTATTCAACATTAATTTTTATGGAAAAATATTAAGTCCGGTTTAATTAACAATTAAAGATGAATGAAAAACATCCTGATTGCTGGAAAAACATTTGCGAATAAACATGTACGTACTTTAAATTTACTTTTAATATTAATTAAACTTCTTAGTTTTAATTAGTTTACATACTTTTGTTCTTCTAGATTATTTGATTGTTTTACAAACAAACCTACTGGTACGATACACAATATAAAATTTATTTGGAGAAATTTAAAAAGAAATTTAAACATACATATTTGGAAAAAATTTACATCAGACAACTATTGCACATATTATAACAGCAACACCTTGGAATTTTCATCATCCAATTTTATTCTCTCTCTGTTGGCTGACAATAAATTAGTATTACAATGACGCATGATGCTTTTAAAAAAGCAGACACGATGGCTACACTGTGTCGTTGTCGTAAGGGACACGTGGAATCTCCTCTTCGAGAGAGAGAGATTTCTTCATGCCAAATGACCTCGCACTAGAAAAACATGTATATAATAGATAAAGCTGAACGAAAGAGCAAGAGCGAGGAAGAGAGAAATAGCTATATCGTACGATTTGACAAAATGTATATATACATGTGTAATATCGGACAGGTTGATAACAATTGACGATACTAAAGTCACTTTTTTTTTTTCTTCAAAATTTTAAAAATCATTATTGTGTTTCAACACTCTTTGTATGATTAGTGACTGATCAGACAGTTTCTTTTTTATCATTTCTAACAACAATTTTCAAGCTTGCAATAACAGATAAGTTTTAAATTTTTAAAACTCAATTTTTAAAGATTTTCCTTATTCTATTTTTTAACAATAAGTTGCATAATTTTTCAAAAGTCAATCTTCAGAGAAAAACAATTAAATTTTCCCAACTTGGATTTTCAAAATGTTATTCAATATTTTAGAATATTTATAAGTTTTTTTTTCGTAAATAAAAGAATTATGAAACAACTCAAATCAAGTGTGTCAGTGGCCCAAATGATATGTATTTCCCCAAAACAAAAAAAAACCATCTTTTCTATCTACGTTTTATATAAAATACGCTTAAATTTTGGTTACCAAATCAGAACTAAATACGAATGCTTATTAGAGATTTGCTTGTTAAATACGGGTACACATATTTTATCTCTTCATTTACAATTACGCACGTGGAGTAATTGGGCAATATAAGCAAAAAATTTTAATTTGGGGAATTTCGATTACGATTATGTCTGCATTCATTAACTATAAATTTGTAAAAAAAATGTTATTTAAGTGCAGACATTGCATATTCTTAGATCAATATTTTCTTAAATTTATAGGCGAAAATGTATAAAATGCATATATCCCAAAGAAATTACAAGTATACGTGACGAATCAACGTATCTTATATTTACGTCTGTTACAAACTTTTTTTTGTAATAAACAATAACAAGGTTATTGCTGTTTTCAACTATGCTTGGAGTTTAAGTTGTAAAAGTCACGGAACCCGAAACACAATCATAGAGAGAAAAAAAAATCACTCGCCGGATGATATAGTATGTGATTTATTTCAAGGTTCGCGTTTTTTCCAGCAGGTTTAATTGGCTAGTTTTCAGATTTCACGGGCGATGGGAGTGTAAAATAGCGCCACGTGTTTTGGGAAATTTTATAAAAATCTGAGATCAACTGCGAGACTTTCACAAGCTCTTTTTCGACTTTAAGAACAATTTTTAAATTGTTAATATTATTTGAATTTAATTAATTTTTTCTTAAACATTTTTCAAGATTATATACGTTATTTTCTTATCCAAGTGGTATAGTGATGTACTTGAAATTCAAACTAAAAATTTCATCATTATAAGTTGGGTGGAGCTTACTAAATATTAGAGTTATATGCGTCGTTTTATTCGATTATACACGTTAAAAATATATCATATGTGAAATGCTTTTCGATTATATTATTATTATTGAAAAATAATGATATATTAAAATGAAAAACTTGGAAAACACAAGAATTACCGATAATTTCGAATTGTAAACAAAAAATGGTAATTGTTATCAGGTTGAAATCACTTGCGTAATCTACATTGAATGAACGATAATTAATTCAATAACTTTATTTGCTTGAGATAAATACAAAAGGTTACAAATTAATAATTAAATGCAGATTAAATTATCGATTATAATTACAAAGCCTTTGAACGAGTTCAATTTAAACGGTAATTCAATACGAATGATATGCAATTTTATTATGTTTTTAAAAACCTTTTATCGATGATGAAATAACACGAATTTCATCATTCATATGCAAAATATAACTTTTTTTTCTTTATCATTACGTGGGTTTTACCCACGAAATTGTAATTTTTAGTAATTTTTTTTTAATTGGCAGAAAAAAATGTTTTTATATCACGCGATAAATCTGATAACGCGTGTAACCGTTTTCATTTTTAATCTTATCTGATTATTTGCACGTGATGTTGAAGTTTGTATTTTTGAATGGTTGAAAATAAATAAATATTCAAAACAAAGCGTAGTTAATAGAATAAATTTTAATTAAAAATGTAACTTTTTATTTTAAAAACTACAAAACAATGTTATTTTTATTACGTAATCATAAACAATTCAATTTCTTAAATTTTTAGTAAATTGTGAAGATATTTTTAAGGCTATGGCTCTTATTAGTTAATTTAATATATTTGCAAAAATAAATACGTTACAAAAAAACTGCAGAAAATTATTAAAAATTTGTAATTCAATTTTTTTAATTTAAATATTTGATTCCGAAATAAGTGCAGTAACGCTAAAAATTTTTCACACCGCAGGGCAAACCTCCTCTAAAAAAAACTAGAGCCAAACCCAACCACAAACCCAACGTATACAAACAATCCGTCAACATCCTCGATCTCCCTTCTTCAATTTTTTATTATCTACTTATCGACCTCCTACACTTCCGCCGTCTTCTCGCGCGTTTCCCTTTTTTGATAATCTTTTTTTTTTTATTATTGATATATTTAGATTGATAACTCCCTATCAAATTGCCCCCCACCCCCACACCATTTTCCGACCCTTAGAAACCATCACTTTCCTTCACCTTCTCCACTTTTTATTCACCCCCAACACACCCCACCCCCCCCCCCCCAATTTATTTAGACCGCCCCCACCCCCGCGCCCCCCCACCCCCCCCCCGACCCGACACCCCGTCGAAGCCCGCGACACACACCGTTTTCTTCTTAATTTTGCGCACTTGTTGAAATATTTAGCTCCCGGAAACCACGACACCCCGCCCCCGCCGCGCCACCCCCCCACCCCCGACATTATCATGTTTTTAAATTGATAAAATTTCGGCATTTAATAAAACATATCTATCACAAATAATATTTTAATTATGTTTATTAAATGATGAAATTCCTATTGTATATCAACAGGAATGATGAAAAATTCTAGCAATAAAAGTTTGTACAATTTTAGTTCTATTTTTAAGCAAAACAGTAAGAAAATACTGCCTCAAATTAAAGTTCTAAAAACTGTTGTTATCAAATTCATTCCCAAGCCTCGAACTTACATCGCCGCTCTCGGGCTCAATGATTCATGCAATAAAGCAATTACATTTAAATTTACATAAGACTTAAAAAATTCAAATTTAAACATTGATTTTAAAAGCCGATAATTATTCGCAAGACTTAATAAACGACTAAACACAAAATATAATAAGAGTTTACTTATTTTTTCGGAGCATACAATAATAATAATAATTTGCAATTAATAAACTGACATAAGATGATAATGCTTATCGTTAATTTCTGACTCATGATAAAGATGTAACGTACACATACATCCCGTGCAATACTGAATCAACACGTATACGCTTTTTTCCGCAACACTGTGCAGAGAGTGCATACAGCAAAGCAGTCAACAACGGCTTTGTATATACGTTAAAATTTTTTAAATAAATTCTATTCCCACCGTTTTTCGTTTATCCCCTTCCCTCTTGCATTTGGCTTGGTAATAGAAACATTTGTTATGATCGAAAGCACGATTCTTTTTTTCAAAATAAAAGCATTATATTTCTCTAGGAGTTGTCAATAAATGCAGAGAATATAAGAACACGTAAGTTGCATATGGCAATACGGTAGCGATGTTATAGCTACTAGTTTTATTGAGGAAAAAGAAAGAAAGAAATAAAAATAGGAAAAAACGAGCGAGCTAAAGAAAGAAGGAAAAAAAAGATACGAAGAAGAGGTGAGGGCCAAAGCGAGTGTTGTATATATGCTATTGGTTATATGTGCTACGTCGGTTGAGGCTCGACTATCGGGCTTTTATACTATACACATATACACGTAAGTTAGCTTTTAGCTGGTTCGGTATAGCCTGACTACTCTCGAGTCGAAGTATAAATGCGTACGTGATGGGTCGCGGGTATACACGACACACACACAGCACTGCACAGCATCGTTCGAAACTTGGAAAACCGGCAACTGCGCACTAGCAGATTCTGTTGTTGTTATACGAGCATTGGATGGTTGAAGGTGAGGTGAGGTGAGGAGGCGGAGAAAGAGAGTCAAAAGAGGGAGAGAGTAGAAGCTTTGTGAACGCGAGTTGTTATCATGTTGTAACGAAGAAGCAGCGAGGCTCGGCGAGGAGAGGAGAGGAGAGGAGAGGAAAAAGAAAAAGAAAAAAGAGTTTTGGTGGGGGTCTGGTTGGAAGTGGCAGGCTAGCAATAACTTGAGCCGGCCATCTTAGCGAGAGCTCAGTCGGAAACCAACTGCCGAGCAGTGAGGGACGGTGAGCTTAAGAGCGGACCGATGTGTTGATCGTGGGATATTTTTTTTTAATGCGCTTCCGAGCCACCCTTAGAGCGCTGCTGCGTGAAAGAGATAAAGATTGTCGTGGTTATCCTACAAACTGCGTCGTCTTTAAGAAAAAGGTACTCGTCGTCGTTCTTAAATTTAATAGCGACAGGTCCTTTTATAGCAGTCAGCAGACGAAGAGGTGGATAACAACAAAAACAACATCCGAACCACCATCTTCATCTACAACGTCGCCGCTAATACCGGCGTCGTGCGGGAAGAGGAGCACTTTTATCAGGAGGGATTGTCAAATAATCACCGTGAGGCCAAATAAAACATCGAATTTGGCCCTTATTAGTTAAACTAATCATCATCATCTTGATTGTACTAGCAGCAGTGCACCTGTCTTATATTGTCCAAGTCTGTGATAGTAGAACGACCACGTAGAGAGAAAGCTCTATCTGTTGATGCGAATAATAAGAGTATTTTGAGGCGTATTGAAAAAGAAGAAGAAGAAGGCGAGTGAGTAAGAGATCAACAAATTAAAATATAAAAAGTTTGTTCGTTTTTTTGTTGGGGGAGGCGACTGGCTCGTTGTTTGGCACACCAGCACCCATTAAAAACAAAAAAAAGGAAGGAAAACGACTAGATAGGCTTTATAATATTTATTTCAATCTGTGATACACACCTATATTACTGATATTAAGCGATTTTGGATGATATATCAAAAGAGGAGAGAATTGTGCAAGAAGAAGATTATAATATCGGCTAGAGGAATATATACGGAAGAGTCCAAGATAGAGAAAGACACCTATATATCAGTATCTAGTGCTTAGGCGTTTTTGTATATACGACTGACTCTTTTTTACAATTATTACGAATATACCGGTGCGTGAGAGAGAGAGAGAGAGAGAAAGTAAGAGCGAGAGAAAAAGTTGCGAGGATATTATATATAAATATATATTATATTATTAAAGAGAGATAAAAAATATTCGAGAGAACGATTGTGTGATTTATTCGAGTACTGTGTGATACTACAAAACTTTTATTAATAAAACTAAACAATAAAAAAAAAGTCATAAAACAAGGAAGCAGCTCGACATTTCTGCGCTAGAATAAAAAGGAGTTGACCGTTTTCATCCTTTTGATTATTTTTTTATAAACGTTTGCGAATTTCCGAAGAAAAAAAAATTCTAGAGGAAGGAAAAACAGAAGCAGAAGCAATTATGGTTGAGAAAATACTGGAAGAACGAGAGGACGAGCGGAGTCAGGAGGCAGCGAGAGGTGAGCCCTATTTTTAAAAATTTCTTTTTTTTAACTCTTCGCTTTGTTATATGTACCTTTCTTTTTTTTAAATCCTAACCCACATTTACACGCATATACAGAGTCGGTTATATTTACATGGGTGGGCAGCCATGTTTTCGAAACACCGTCTGCTTTCGCCTATTTGGAAACAAAGAGAACTTTCGCCAGTTTATAGGGCACAAATTTACATTAACCATAAAAAAAGTTTTAGCATTTATTTTTCTTTTGTTAAAAAATTCAAATGATAACATAAAAAAGTAGAGTGAAAAACAGAGTTAATATTTTACTAGGCAAAAGATGCTTCTAGAAAGAGTAAGCGAGTGTGATCAATAAACGTTGCATTTATGTGCAATTCTACACGTAAGAATTATTTTTTTTTTTTCGTACTCGTCATTGACGTGCAAACATCACATTCTCTTCCTTTTATTCCTTTTAAATTGTCATTGCTTTAATTTATGCATGATGTAATTATTATATATATGAACAAATAATTTATAACACTAGGCTCTCTTTCGATTGTATGTAAACAACTATGTTAATTTATTTAGTGCAAAAACTACCTGTCGTTACGTCAGCCTTGTAACCGTCATCATGAGCCTTATACAGGCCTAAATTGAGAAAGGTGCGAAAATTTTAAAATGGGAAAAGTTTCGATCGTTTACACGCTACTTGATTTTAATTTATGAGGTTTAGGGCTTAAAGACCGGTAATGAGCATTTAGAAGTTACCTGAAAACCGTAGCCGATTGTTCTAACTATGAAAGCTTAAGGACTCCCTTTTGCTCCTACTTTTTCTCCTTAGTAAACAAATAGGCGACCTATAATGGCAACTTTGCTTACCGATATCCGTAAACTTAATACATTCCTTCGTTAGTTTAATATTTATTCATCGTGATATTTTCTTATGCAATATTCTTTAAAATTAAATAATTTAAAATTTTTAATTTCATTCCTTTTCTTTCATTACTGTCACGTCTTTAGATTCTCGCAAGGATATGAAAACAAAAATTAGCTTTTCAAATGAACGCTAGAGCGCTAAAGCGAAAACACTTGCGATAATTACAAGAATTTGCAAGCACACACACACGATTAATGTCAGGCGTGAATTATTACTACGCGAGATAGAGAATGTATTTTTTTTCCCTCTCATTATTGTTGACAAGAAAACTTATGCGCATTTTTAACTCTTAATGCTACGATTTTAAAACGTGAAAAGGAAAAACGTTGCTTCGTTTCTTATTTCCGTGATTTGAATTTTGTTTTTTAAATTTTCGAGCAAAATTAAACAGAATAATCGTTTTGAGTTTGAATAATCAGCAATTGGTAAATAATACTATTAACGCGAATAAAAATAAAATGTAAAATGCCGGTCCCTCCAGTCCTTCACTTTGTACATTTACTATGCTTCATGTATCCCTTTTTTTCCAACTCTCTTCGTTCTCCTTGTTACTTCCCTTATTCGCTGACTCGCGTTGCCATGGCCTTTTCCCATTCCACAAGCTCTTCATTTGGTAGCAAGTTTTTTTTTCTTTCAGCTTTTTTTTTCCTATGCCGCTTGGTAGATGTGACGCATACTCTCTTATACAATGATACAAAGAGCTTGGAAACGATGTTGTAAAAATTTTTTCATATATTCGAAAAGAAATACTTTTAACTATTTTTTTTGTTTATTATTATATGATCGGTCGTCTTTAACTTTGAAAACAAATAAGCTATACGAAGAGGTGGTTCGATTAGCTAATAATTCGCCGTGACCTTTTTTATTATTTTTTACATTTGGCCTTTAAAATAAACTCGGCACTGACATTGTTTGTCGATAAACATAATTAAATAAGTATAAATTTAAGAACGATCGGAGATAATTTTATCTTTCATTCTTAGGGAGGCGATATTAATGAAACTGATCGGTTTTTAGTATTAAAAATATTGTTCATTCAATAAATCAATATTGATTATTTAATTACATACTCCGAGTATTTTGCACGCTTTACAACAATATATTGATCGCATTATATATTGTTAAATATTTATTATTATCTTCATAATATTTAAAGAGCTTCATAAGCTTTTGTAATATTTAAATTTTAAAACATAAACGTGGAAAAAACTCGGAACTTTATTTACAAATAGTACGAAATTTAAGTAAAATTATTTAAAAGAATATTTAAAAATAAAAAAAAAGTAATTAAGCAGCAACGTAAGATTTATTTTAATTAAAACTAATGAAAAAAGCTATCACATATATGCTTTTAAAAACTCGACACATTAAGATCATCTCTGCTTCTGAAAGAAGCGCAATTAAAGTTATAGAATGTAGTGAAATTTTGCAAGTACGCGTCATCGCTACGGTTGTAACGTCGTGTTGGCAACGTTAAGCAAAAATTATTCTCGGGGGGTTGAAGTGGGTTAGTAGTCGGCGTTGATTCTCCTAGCTCTCGCATTTTTCTTTCTTTCTTTCTTTTTACTCACGTATACACACTATTCAAATGATATAGAAAGAGACGGATAAAGTAGCGCACTTGGTGTGTGCGTTATGGTAAAAAAAAGAGGAGAGGAACACGCCATGAAGCACATATAAATGAACAAAGGACAAAGGGAATGCGTGTATAGAACTTACGCATGTGTTGCTTAAAGGGGAGCCTGGCTGTTTAAAGGGACAAAGAAGAAACAACTCTCATGCTTTTTCCTTCTCTTTTCTTCGTTCTCTACATTTCGGAGTTCCCCATGTAGCTTTATAAATTTCTTTGTTCGGATAGAAGACGCGCTCTTTTTCTTTCTCTTTCTATAACGTATATATACGCTTCGAAAGCCGGCTCATATAATACCATAGCACGCGTGGTTGTTCTGAGGTAATCGCTGATGCGACGCGAGCAAACGGTAGTTGCCCTTGTTGCTTTGTTTATATTATACCTATAAGATTCAAACGCTGCCATTTCGATTGATTCATTGTAATTTTATATTTATTTTACGAATCAATAATATTTATTTTAATTTTCGGTACACATATTTTACAAATATTTATGTTTTATAATATAATATTTTTCATTTAATTGCAATAATTTTAAAAATATATCAGTTTTCAATATTAAATATTAAATATATTAAAAGTTGTAAAATTGAAAAAAACTTTTTCAATTTTTTAATTATACTTTGCAAATGAAATAAGTATATGTTACGTGTTTATTCAAAAAATGACTTCTCGTAAAAATTCAAATAGAAACATTTATTATTCTGCTATCAACTTTTGGCATTAAATATTACAACCTGATTTTCCATATTTGTTAACAAACATAAAAGTTGAAGTATGAATCATATTGAGGTGTAAATTTTGAATGACCATAAATGAAAATTCAAAAGATCTATCTCAACAATTAAGATAAGTGATTTGCATTGAAAAAAGGAAATTCGCATAATTAAAAAACATTGTATTTTCAAAAAAGGATTGATGATCAACGCTAATTTATCAATGATTGACTCATTCAAAATTTAAATTTTTTATAAAACAGAAAAAAAATTATGATTGTGATTTTTTAAATACTTAATTAAAAATTTCGTCGTTGACATTAATTCCTTTTGTAATTACGCCTTAATCAATTACCAAGATTGATTTAACATTGATGAACCGTTTTTATAATTAATATTTGATTTTTTTAGTCGCCAACAGTTTATTTATAATCGCGCGGTACTTGAATAATGAATTATGATTTTCGAATAAATAGATCAAGGTCGTAAATAAAATACTTGAAATTCAATTTATTCTGTATAAAAATCCTATAGTATTCGATAAAGTATATAGGCGATAGGATAGAAAATTTTTTCTCATAATATAGTTTCTATATGAGCACATATCGCTGTGGGTTATTTTAAAATGAACTTTTTTCATTTAATCCCGACGTTAATGTGCAACAAAGTTAACTCACGCTATAAACTAATATGTCCTCGTACCCTTATTAAAGTACACGACATACACACATACAATGCAAAGCGTTATGAGTGTAAGTAGTAATACATAGCGGCAACCATCGGGCAAAAAATAAGCAAAAAGCTTCACCGGCCTCGTTATATGCGTATTCCATCTGTACATGTATGCACGTACACATATAATATGCGACGTACAAAGTAATAAAAGAGTTGGAGAGCTACCAGAAAGAGAGAGAGAGAGAAACTACGAAAGCATTATCGATTTGCTTCGAAATAGAAGCTTTTCTGGTAGCATCCCCTCTCTTCTCTTATGCGCTTGCGAACTCTGGCTCTTCAAGGTCACGTTAAACAGAGATAGACCGAGCGAATAAAGTGCGCATAGCTACCAGCAACCCTTTATATACGTTTATGTACACTATATACTGACCCACCAATATTCAAATATCTTTAACTTTTATGCATACATGTATACTCGCCTTGACACTATATTTTCAAATATTATTTTAAATTCCTTATAAATATTTTAATGAATTTTGAGAAATCTGTTCTGTGAACAATAATTTAACAACTTAACATTCTTCTTTTAATCTCAAAATACAAAATATTGACCTTATAATCTACAATATATTTTTATATGTAATTAAACTTTTAATTCTGTAATTAAATTTCGTTATTATATAAATTAAATATTTTAATGAAAATTTTTGAGAAATCGTTCTATTCTTGAAAAAATAATAATTTAACGTAAGTCTTAACGAAAAGAGTTAAATTTGATTTTAATTCTTTTTATCAACGTCTCAAATTATACAAACAAGTATTATTGATCCTTATAACGTGCTGTCCGTTAGTCATTATATTTTATATATGTACATTAATGCGGTTTTATTTATTCATGTAATATATTTAGAATAAAAAATTATAGCGCTACTTTTTATAAATATTGATTTTTAGACCGCGACAAAAAAGAACAAGTTAATACACCATGAAATAAAATTCAATTTATCGGTTACGTGTATACAAATAAGGCGATAATAATATAAAAAAACGTTCAATATAATCTTTTGTGATGATATTCAGTAAAAAAAGATAAACTTTTTAACTTGGAATAAATATTTACAAACTCAAATAACTGACAAAAACTATTTAATAGCATTTTTTATTTGTCATCTTGAAAGTATGGAAACTCGATTGTTTTCATTAATAAAATTTTCCAATAACAATGAAATGAATTATGAATCACATATACTCGGATGATAGTATCTCATAGACTTAAAAAAATTCTAACCGTTTAACTTATTAAAGAATCGATTGAGATCATTTATTTTCAAGAGAATAAAAAAATAAAAGAAGCAAACTTCACTCACGATACACGTCATGGCTCGTTGATAATGGGGATGCTGCGAGAGAAATACAGCATTGAAACTATAATGAAAGCAAAGACCCCCATTGTTTTATTGTTTCAGCTGGTATAGTACTGTAACTGTGGAAAAACACGATCGGAAGCTCTCTATTATTTTACCATGAGATAAACTGTGTCAGCTCTGTGCCCACTATTATTCATATAGATTTTTTTACAAAAAAAAAAGAACAGTTGCGGTTGCTTATTAGTATTCTTTATTTTTTTTATAACCTATTGGAATTGTTAACGATGCTGCAATCTATACTGTTTTATTTTACATATTTAAGACAGATCAAGCGTGCGATCTATGATATGCGTGTCTCAAATTTTAAATTTATTTTAAAGTCATAAAATTTTTATTTTTTCAGAGAATAGATTAAAAGATTGTTTTAAATAAAAATATAAGTTAATAAAAAAATTAAAATAGAAAATTTTAATCACTCTTTAATTAATTTTAAACGATAGGCCCAAATATTCATTGAGGAAAATATTTGATAATGTTAAAAACAACGACAATCTACACGGTGGAGTCTCGTACGATAATCATACAAAAATTCATAATAAATTAAAATATGTAATGTTCGCATATGTGCCTCGTTAAACTAGATATACACGTTTCCTGCACGTGTTTACTATGAAAATGTGGCTAGAAAAAAACGAGACGAGCGCGCAAAATTGGAGCCTGCGACGTAAGATGCCTCGAACATAAGAGAAAATTTATCATACGTATACACGAACACATATAAAAAAATGAAATGTAAGTGTGATACGGTTACAAAAAAGCGATCGTACAAAATATGTATATGTGTGAATGCATATGTACATATACATGTACGAGCCTCGTATACACATTTCTTTTCTGTGTCAGTCAATGAACTCCGTAACGCTCACGCGACTGGCTTCGGGAACGCAAAAATAATTCTCGCTTTGCTACTATTATGCCTAGCCTTTATGTATATATATATATATATATATATGTTATACATGAAATATATATGTAGATAGCCAAACGTTGAAAAGATCATTTTTTCCGTGACGCACGTGACACACGAAAACCGTTTTTAATTTACAAAACGTGGGAGGGAGGACGTTGTTCCGAATTTTTCTTTCTTTCTTTTTTTAATGAAAGATTGATTTTTTAATTCAGAAAATATATAGCACGATATTTTTGTCATTTTAAATCTTATCAGTGACTTGATTTTGTTTTTTTAATCTTATCAAAACAGACAAGGTGATAAAATTAAATCTTTTTATTAAATTAAAATAGCGTATTTATAAATGTTCCACTTTGTATGAAGTATTGAAAAAAATTAAACCAATCGATAAATATTTTTGGTCTTGTATTTCAAATGACGCGGATTCTCTTTTTCCAAGTGGTCTACGTGCTACAGAGCAAAGGCCACGCGTTTACGTAAGATTTCTGTCACGTGACCTAAGCATCTATTCGCGAAACTCGGTCTGTATAATTAATGTCAGTTTAAATGGAGATGCTGTCGGGAAGTCCTGTAGCATAGCGAAAACCAATCGGCTGACTTTATTTGACTCCTCCACAAAAAAAATATATCGCTGCATATTTAAGTTAATAGCGTTTTTATATACGTCGATTTTGGTTGAGCTCAATATTGTAGAAGTAGAATAGTTTAATTTTGCATCGACATTCATGATTTATTAATTTTTTATTTTAATAAATTAAGTTCAAAATACATTAGTTTTTCAATGTTCTAAACTTTACGTTGACTTGAAGGTTGTAAAGTTTTTTAAATAAATTAGAAATTGGAAATATAGAAATTTAAAACTTTCTAACATAAACGTCGCAAATTGAGCCGATGATTGTAATTTTTTTAAGAATATACTTTTCAAATTTTTAAACGAAACTAATAAGTAATCGTCTAATTAATCGAATTATGTAGGGAAAAAAAATAGGTAAGAACACTAGTTAATTTTTTACGAAAGTCTCGTTAATAATATGCGTTTTGAAAGTAGCGTATATCCCTCTATAGTTTCGTTGTTATAAAAAAAAAGAATTCTATAGCTTTAACGAGCTCTCTCGCGCGACAAATTAAATCGGGCCAAACGGCCGGTGAAAGTTTATAATGTACGAGTTGCGCTTCTAAATCTCTCTCTAACGATCGTTTCTTTACGCGTTGGTGTTTATAGCATACGAAAACAAAAAAAAAGGAAAAAAAATAGAAAAGATCAAGTTGCCTAAATGTGGGCGCGCATGTATAAATGTACATGCAGAAAGTACACGCTGCGACGCATTAGAATATAAGCGCGTTAATGCCGGAAGTTTGACTTTCAAATTATGCGCAACTTCCTAAAATTGTACATACACGCAGTGTACAATTTTTTTATATACACATGTGAAAGGAGCTTATAAGCGAAAACAGGACAGCATCAATATACAGTGAAAAGGGAGTAATGATAATGTATTTCGATGAGAGGAAAGAGAAAGAGAGAGAGCTTAATTAAGTGTGCAAAAGAGGAGAGATAGCGGTCCGCTATGTGTGTATGTGTGTAGGCGTGTTTTATGTATATACAGACTTGATTTACAATAGATCGCCAGACAATAGAACACTACGTACGTTTTTTTTTCAAGCGATGCTTTGTTAAAAAAAAACATTGAAAAGAGTATCATATATATATATATATAGTTTATATAGCTTCGAGGCAGCTGCCAAGATTTATCTTAATGTTAACTATTCCATGTTCAAATACTAGTTCTGGCTTCTACATAACGAAGATGTCTAAGTTAACTGTTTGTAACAGAAGTAACAATCCTTGTCAAAAGATATATCGCTGAATTATGCATCTAGTTTTAGTTTTCATCATTTTTTTTTAATTTCAAGAAACTGCATATCTTGATCTTCGAGATTTAAAACTATGATTGATTATCACTGTATCTATAAATACATTGCAAAATATTTCTCCAAAGTTCATTATACTTGGGGAAAAAAAGGATGAATTATTTTTTTTTTTCAAATTTAATCCGCAAAAACATCATCAATTATAAAACAGAGCTTTAAAAAGATTAAAACATTAAAATAAAAATATTTGTTCGCGCGTCATTGTTCAAAATATTTTCATTCAATGCACGAGATTACACGAAAAAAACACAATATCATAATCTTATCTTGAGTGAAATTTATATTAAGAAAAAAATGCATTAAGGAAAAGATGCCTAAAAAATCTTTGATCTTATAGTTGCATTAAAAATCCAGCTATATATGTATGTATGGGATAAGAAAATTACGTCACCACGAGTGGGCTAATCTAAAATGAAAAAAGAAAGAAAATAAAGAAAGTAGGAAAAAGCATTCCTCTCTAATTATAGAATCTCATAGCACGTAAGTGCTGATGTATATATGCATCAACTTTGCTCTTAGAAAATTTTCAAGAGATGTAATACTCTGCTGACTGTACTTATACGCGTTTTCTACAGTACAAAAAGAGTCCTACTAATTTTATAAGATTTTAATTGCAAGTTTATTATTTTCTTTTTCTTTTTATTTGCATTATATTTTAAATGTAAGCTTGCTATCTTTTTTTTAAATACTTAAAAATTTTTAAAATAATTTTTTATCTAATACATGAAACAATTGAAATATAGTTAAAAAAATTAATGTTTCATGAAAAGAATCATTCACTTGAATTAAAAATGTAGTTGGAGTAACCCTGGCAAAAATAGAAGCAATTTTTTTATATATAGAATTCTGATTTATAGCCAAAATCAACATTTAACAAGAGAAATAATCAAGTTTTGGCACAAAGCTATTTTCGATTTTTCCAAGAAAAGAAATAAAAAAATATGTTATATTTGTATAAATAACATATAATAATAAAAATCCAATATTTAAACTTTTATATAATATTAATCTCCTATTATTTGATTTTTTTATAAAAACTTTTAACATTTTTCTTTCTTTCTTTAGCTTCAGTCTGTTACAGAACTAAAGTTTAAATAGCTTTCTTTTTTTCATCTCATTCTTGTAACCCTAGAGATTCAAGCTTTCGTTACAAGTACAGACAGGCTCTGCATATAGAATACTTTTTTTGTAACGTTCAAGACAATATCATATTCGTAACGTTTCTTCTTCTTTTTGTCCCTTGTTCGTTTGCAACAGACAAGCGAGAAAGAGAGAGAAGGAAAAGGAGAAGTTCAAAAGGGTCTTTATGGATTTTCCGGTTTCAACAAGTCTCTTTATGCGCCTGGAAAATCCAGTAGAAATTTTGTTGTCAGAAGGGACGTGCTCTCTCCAGAAAATTCCAGTACTGTTGAGCTTAGCGAGAGACAATAAAATAAAACCGTTAAGGTCCATACTACAATAAACTTTTTCCGCCTGATGGAAAATGAAAAGGGCCATATTTTTGTTTCTAGGAAATATTCCTAAGAATAGGATCTGTTAAGTGCAGGGCGCAAATAATTGAAATTTACTGCTAAAGTTTTATGGATTCGTTGAAACTTTTAAATTTTAACTATTCAAATAATTTTTTAACTACATTTCATAATTTTTTTTTGTTATAATATAATTTATTTCAAAATTTTATATTTTTTATAAAGAATACATTTAATGCATTTAAATATAAATTGCAAATAAATTTTCAAACTATATATACTTTAAAAGTTATATTTTTATTCTTGAACTTGTTAAGCTCGGTCTTGCTGTACATTAGCTCAACGTAAACTTACTAGGACGTCTGTATGTTTTTTTTTTCATATGCGTAATTGACACTTGGACAATTGCCGTCAACTAATAGTCGCCTTGTGTTCTTTTTTATTTAAATTGCGACGTATCTCGAGAGCCTCTGCTCTTTAAATAGGAGATTATACCTTTTTGCGTTTTCTCATTGAAAATATATATACACATCTGCAATAATAATTAAATGCTAATGTATAGTCTTTTGATATTATAAAATGTGTTTGTTAAATTAACTAGAGTGCGAATTCGCACTAATTTTAAAACGAAGGCAAATGTTTAATTTTAAAAATTTAGCCATTCCACTTTGGTGAAGTTAAATTTTTATTATCATTCGAAAATTAAAGTAAATTTTCATTCTAATTGATTAGACGTGTGGAAAATTGAAAAAAAAAATTAAAACTAAACGGTTTTACGTTACGGTTGACAAACAAGCCTGCGGCAAGAGCCATGACGTACGTATAAACTTACTCGACTCTTTGGCCTCTTTACTGTATGTAAGTTAACAAGTCCATCCAATTTTTTTCCTTGAAAATCCTCGGAGCTTCTTAAGGCTTATATTTCATTTACCTTTGTCATTTTTTTCATGTAGTTTCTTGAACAATTTAATGTGATGATATATGTCGTTTTCTATTTTCCAAACTGTCTTTCATTTTATTATTCAATAGATGGTTAAATTTAGGTTAAAAGTTTTAAAATTAATTTAACCTGAATTTAACATTATGATTGAACAAAAAAATTTCAAATTAACAGTGCACATGAACTATTTTCTATTTATTTATCTCAACAATTCTAATTGTATAAAAATTTTCCAAAATACTTCTATCCGTATACTGCACTAAAATTTACAGAGTGATGATTTCGATGAAAAAATACGTTAATTGCTCGTGATGGGGGGCAATGTAAACGGGCACGTGTACGAACTAGTTGAATCTTCAGTTTGTCTAACGGTTGCTTGACTTCAATACAATCCAATCCTTTTTAATTAAATTTCTTTCTTTTAAAAGTTCACGGTTCTCGATGAACTAATTTATATCAATCTTTTTATATAATTCATAATTTAAATCATTTTAAAAATTGCTTATAAAATATTACGTAAAATAATGCGGTTATTTATTTGATAATTAATTAATAATCTGGATCAATGGTTCGATATTGTTAAAAAATTAACGATAAGGAACTGCTCGATGTTATTCGTTAAAAAAAAGCAATAAGATCACGTTTCAGCGAGTTGTTTACAGAAACGAAGTTATTAAGAATAAAAAAAGTTTATGCAGATAAGAGTATTGCATATTACTATTACGATACTTGGAAAAAATAAAAAACAATCATTAATACCAAGTCGCGTAATCGTAACGATAAGAGGAACAATCAAAGTCGTCGTATATTCAATGTATTAATAAAAAATTTTTTTTCTATTACTTCGTTTTGACTTAATGGTTCTTTAAAAAGGAAGAATGAGAAAAATGCACTAAAGGTTGCGTAAGATAAAGTGTTTATTAAAAGCAATTGAAAAAAATTGAACTATTGGGTCTTAATTGATCCAATAAAGCTTTTCTAATTATGAGCTTTTAATAATAATCGCATTGATAAGAAAACGCTCTCTCTCAGGGGTCTTCTTTTGTAGTAAAAGAAAACACATGGCTCATCGCAGTTCTTTTTCTCTCCCTTTGTAATTGTGAAAAGACGAACAAAAAGCTTATTCACAAATAAACAAGGCGTTATGCAAGATATACGCGCATTCTTTCGGTTATACCGTAGACTTGGAGAGACCGGGGTACATTGTACTCCTTTTTCATTTAGACAAGACATCGAAAGGCTATTTATAGATTGCAATAGATACGATGAAAGAAGACTATTGTGTATATTTTCCTCGTGATAATCAATGCACTTCGCTTTACAATCAATGTTTATTCAATTTATAATTGTCCTTAGTATTCAAGAAAATGATTTAAAGAAAAAAAGGAGAAAAAACATTGATTTTAAATAGCATTGATTTTTTCTAATATAATACATATTTTTAAATTTATCTTTCAAAGCCATATACAATTTTTTTTTCATCTTTTTTTTCTTTATAAAAGTAGGTCTTTCTGATATGACTTCGTGACATAAGAGAAATAAATGGCTTCGTGACGTGCTTGATTAAAAAAAATGGACAAATTCAAGTTTTTCAATATTAATCAAGTGCTACTATTTTCAGATTTACGATACTTAACATTTTAATTTGACTAGCTTGTAGATCGAAATTCGACTTCGTATTTGTCAAATGCTCAAGGGCTATTTTATATTTATTTATTTTAAATTTACATATTATAAATTTAGCGATATGGGAATAAGTAGCAAGTAATTCATAAGTTATAAATTAATTATCTATATTAACTCCTTTAGAACTGATTTAAATTTAGAATTTTTGTATTTCTTAATTTATATATACAAGTATAATCAATTTAAAAAGAAATTATTTTATTACTTTACATGGGTTAAACCTAAACAATTTCATTTTAAACAGTGAACAATAAAATTAAAATAAATATATATTTTAATGTTTCAGGTGATGCCGGATGCAGGGAGGTTAGCTCAACTGGTGAATCGTTGACTGCTGTGCAAGCACGCCAAGAAGAAGCTAGGCGTAAGCGTCGTAAGAAGAAGCGCTCGTCTGGTTCATCTCTTGTATCATCTTGTTTCCAAGGTAAAAATTTAAAAATATTTTTTTTTATCATCAATTTATGAAATTATGACTAAATTTAACATTTTAAAAGAGAAAAATAATTAATGTCGCGTATAAATTAACCTTCATTGCCGATACTTTTAATTCTCATACAGGTGCGTTAAAGATGTTTAAAGCATATACATTTTTACAAAAATCCGGAAATTCAAGTTGCCCTTGCATTATTCTTCGATTATTTTTTTCCTTTTTTTAGTATCATTGAACTGTAATAAGAGTCCTTGCTTTAGTTAATACTTTTCTTTTTTTTTTTAATTAAAATCGTAAACAAACGGACGAGTCATTCGAGTATCTCGGTGTCATTGAGCGTTACTATTTTTGTTACAATATATCACTCATAAGCAGGAAGGAAATAAAAACCACTTTTATATATATGCATTCGGGTACATTTGAATATTTTCGTGCTTCTTATTACAGATAAGCTCGACAAAGTGGTGTTTTATGCATATTAAAATTACAAACGCGTACGCGTACATCGATACAAAACAGATGTTGAGTTAAATGTCTATAAATATTACAAAGAAAGAAAAGAGAGAAAAAAAGAACAAAATTTTCTTGTCACGTTAAACGAACGGGCAATCTAAGTCTGTTAAAAGAATTGGCCTTCTCATTCGACGATTAAAAGGAATTCGGTATATATGTTGTTTGATTAGTGCGCTCTTTTTAACGTTCAATGGTTTTTCTAGAACGTTCTGGGTAAGACCGGTGCATATATATATACACACAACGGCGCTGCAGCTGCATCAAGAGTTCAGCGTCTTCTTGGCCTCGTCTATGTAGCGCTTGTTGCATCATACGTTCTCTTGTGCACGTACGCATATCGACCGAAGCCCTAGAACAACGCGACTTTTTTTTTTTTCTACGTTTTTACATTTGACGACAAATGCTCTTTTATGGTATTTTTTATTTTTTTTACTTTTGTTTCGTGGTTTTTTTGTGGTAGATGCTAAGACTTTTTTTGGAGCTTAAACTTATTTAACGCTTTTAAAGATTTTGTTCTTCAATGGTTTCTTTGGTGTAAAAATTACGTGGATTACTTTTCGTTAGGTAACCAGTTAGAAAAAGTTTAATATAATTAAAGCATTTGCTAGCAGAATTTTTGTTTCTATAATTTTACTATTGATTATAATAAAAATTGATAAATAAATTAAAATGTATAGATAAATCTAAATTTCTGAAGTGACAGAATGCGTTTTTCGTCTACGTTTAAATTTGAACACTCTGAGAATAAAGACGATGAATCTTACTATATTCTTGGTATAAAGAACAAAAAAAGAAATAATTCTCACCTTGCGTCGATAGCCCGAAAAATCCTTCCTCAACTTAATGTGCATACGTATATTAATTTACAGAAAACGTCTATAAATAAGTTTTTGCCGGCTCTCATACATTTTCTCGCGTATTTTAAAATCATTTGTATATACATAAAGTTCGAGATTAAAGTCAATTCCTTTGTTCCGAAGCTTTATATACACGTGTACATATCTCTGCTCAATCTTTTTTTTCCATGGCTCATCGTCGTGTATGGGTGTATATATATACGTTACATAGCAAGGTTCTTCAAATATATATATATATATATATATATACTCTCGTATATTTTTTTTATTCTCTTTACTTTTATACCCGTATACAACTTCCGCCTCTCAGGCTTCAGCGTTTATTTTCTTATTTTTTTTTATATATTTTTCATTTACCGGCGCAGATTCACATTGACAGTATATACTTATATATATGCATAAACAAGTTTTCGCTTTCTCTCTTTATCTTTCCCCGCTGCGCGAACTCGAAAGCTCGAAAACCGGAAAAATAAAAGACGGAAGAGAGATGAGAAGATTGGATTTCTTATGATTCGTTCGATCTTTAATATAAAATTCAATAAAGAAATAAATTTGACGAGTAGACGCAAGTACGATAAACAAATATTTATACTTATAAATTAATCTTCGAGACACCTTTTTTACATTATCAAGTAAAAATTCATATGAAAGATTCTTGTATTCCTAAATTCTTAAAATAAATTTATAATCATATTCTTCAATTAAAGTTTCTATTTGAATTGTTTTAAAACAAAGTTTAATAATGTTATATTTTTAAAATTACAATAGTTTAACAAATAAATGTAAATTTTCTAAATGAATTGGTTTTCCTGCGTCATTTGGCTCAAGTCATTAATCGATATATATAAAGCTTGCCAAAAAGGAACAAAAAAAAGCTTCGTTCTTACGTGCCAGATTGTTAAACATCAGACACAACAAATAATCAACGCACAAAAAAAAGTAACGTCATTTTTTTGATCGAGTTTATTTTTAACCATTCCAATTTTTTAAAAAAAAAGAAAAGAAAGAAAAGTTTGAAAGAAACGTCGTCTCAAAGAGATATCAGAAACTCGCTCGCCCACGCCCGAATGAAAGTGCATTTCGCTACATTGTTGTTTAGAAAAGTTCCTAAACTGCATCTCTCTCGGTATATTCTGCGATGTTGCCAAGTTTCAGCAATATATATCTCTATAAGACGATTTTCTGTATTCGAACAGAAATTTTTAACAAGATTAAATTGCATTAAACTTTGTTTCCTTTTTTATAGAAAAATTTTGAAACACAAATAGATTTATGTTAGCTTGATAATATTGTTGTAAATATGTGTCTATGCTATATATTTTTATGAATAATCAATGATAAAAATTATGTTTCTATTTCTAATGAAATAATTTTAGGATTTTAACAAATTTCTCAAATAATACATTGTAAAACACGAAAGCAATAAATTTGCAGCACATCAGAAAAAACTACTTTCATGTACAAGTCTAAGGTGATAGTTCTAACAAAAAAATTTTTAAAGTAAGATAAGAGTAAATTTCTATTTAATTAAAAACTCGTTTAATCTAATACAAGAAAAATAACTTTCGTTTCATTTAAAAGCACGTTCTTAATGATTTATTATATCATAATGAAGAAAAGGAAAAGATTTTCTTTGACTTTAATTTAATTAAAAATTTAACTTTCAAGAATTACGTTTATAATAAAATAAATTATAAACTGTATCTTTAAATTTTTAAAAATAACCAACGAAAGAATGTAATGTACGAAACAATTAAAATGTTATAAAGCAAAGAAAACAAAACAAGATAAAAAAAAGTAAAAGAATAAGCTGTGTTTATGGTAACCAAATCATCTGATGAGAGAAAAGACGGGGAAAGAGTTAACGAAAAGCTTGTTGAAATCTAAAAAAAAAGTCAACACAGATTTCAAAAAAAGATGCAGAAAGAAAATGAGTTTGTGCTTAAAAGTAGACTTGCTGCTTTTAACCTTGACATTGGCTTTTCACGTTTCTTATTTTTATGATCTTTTATCTGCTTGATACGTACCAAAATTGTACAAATACTACCACTTTTACAACTTTCTTTTATCATTAATTTACAGTAGAAAATTTCTTCGATTCTGTATAAACTTTTAAACAATTTTTCATCTGTCACAATCTAATTTGTACTCTTAGATTATTTTATTTTGTTAATTTATTTTAATTCTTTGACGTAGCTTAATTATACACTTAAAAGATAAGATAAAATATATATTTTTACTTATCTAATTATCAACACGTTATTGTCATTTTTATGTAAAATCATAAACAAAATTGAAAGGAAAATTTATTATAAATAAAATTAATCTATAAATACAAGCTTTTACTTAATAAACGCCAATAAATTACTTTGTAAATCCAAGTTTTCTACAACTAATTTTAAAAAATCTAAAATCAATGAAAGAAAAAAAGAAGAAAAACTCATGCGTCAAGAAATTTGTAAAAGTACATAGAAAGAAAAATAATCGCGTTATACACAATATGTGCAAAAGCTTTGAAAAGTAAAAGTTTAACAACGCGTATATATCGATAAGTCGTCTAGGTATTCCAGCATATATACAAGTAATAGTAGTTGCTATTTCCTCTGTCACATTTTTAAAGACGCGGGAATTTAAACTCTCTCAACTTAACGCGCTTGAGAGAGTAAGCAAAATCGTGACTGTATAAAAAGAATATAGCCTTTTTTTTTATTATTTTTTTGCTTTACCGCCGATATTATCGCCGTGTCACGAGTCGCGCTGCACGAACAAATGACTCATCGCTCGGTTCTTGCGGCTTTAGTTCAAGCAGAAAGTTTATTTCTGGTGGGAGGTAAAACGCAAATAAAAAAATATTTCTTTCTTTTTTTTTTTAAATTAAAGTTGGAACTGAAAGAAAGTTTGTATGCAGTTGAATGTGCTTTTCACTTCGATTGCCGAGCCATCGTTATACTGCAAGTGTGGGTGTCTTATACACAACTTTAATGTACGTTTTTATGGACGTATCTTGGTCAGTAACTACTTGAGCTACAAATAAGGAGAGACACTTTTGCAAACCGTAAATAGCACAAATAAATAATAGTAATGTAAATTAATCAAAGAATGTTTAAAAAATATTGATTTAACACGATGATTAAATTATCAAATTGTCAAATCATGCTGTACGTTTGATGATTATAAACGAATGAATCGTTAATGTCATGCGACATCGGTAATTTATAACAATTTACTTGTCTCTAATCTAGTCGAAGCAAAATGAAAAAAAAAATTACAAGGCCTTTACTTTATTGGGTTGAATTGAAAAACAAAAAAAGAATTTAAAAAAACAAGATTTTCGATTGAAATTCTATTCGAGCAAGTTATCAAGCTGTTTGCTAGATGTTGTGATATTCGCTTGAGAAAGCGAACATTAATATTAAACATTAATGATTCTTGAAAGGGAGCTCCTCTTTCGATCAACTTTAAAAAAAATAGCTAGGCTCTATCATTATAAAAGTGCTTCTTTTTTTTTCAAAATTTTAATAACGATATAATTCAGGCTTTTCAACAAGATAATTTTCATTTTCCATAAATAACTTGTTTTAATAAGATCAATTAGATTTTCAAACTAGATTATATTGCGATGAAAGTTATACGAGTAATCATACCAAAAAAAAACGTTATTGGTTGAGTAAATAAACAAAAAAAAAGCGTAAAAAAATATTTCAGATTACATGTGATTAATGTTCAGAACAAAGTTTGTTATGTTTTTTTAATTAACGTACTGATGAAATGTTAGCAAATTGCACGCACATTTAACCCTTATTTAAAATTCAATTCTTTTTTAATATAAAAATAATACAACTGAATGCGAGTACGAAAGAAAGGCTACGCTGCAAAAGTACCGATCGTGACTCATAGAACGTGAGCAATATATAATTCTAGCTGGAAAAACAGAGAAAGAAAGAGAGAGAAAGGCGCACAGAGAACGTACAATATAATCACGATTTCTTGAGAAAATCGCGAACGTTAGACGTTTACGTTGTTCATTCTATACGTCAAAGACCATTGAATTTTTAACCGCTATAATGCAAACAACTAAAAATCCCGCCCTCCCTATTACTTCGTTTTTTTTTTATTAAACTTTGGAGCGAACGTCTTTGTATATACTTTCTCATCGATACACTTATACTATATGTCATGCACAGGATCTCACTCAAACTCGCGACTTTCGAATTTGTTCTACTGAGCGGTTTAAAAAAATTTAAGTTTTTTTGTTGGTTTCTTGTTAAAAAAGTTTAATTTTAATATGCCGTATCAGATATCACGATAATATATGCATGGATTTGATATATTGAAGGAAAAAATTTTTCGCTTCAAACGCATTATGTTTATTATTAAATGTCACTTTTACTTTAATTTAAACTTTATTTATATGTATAAAATTACATATAAATTATAAATACTTGATCATATTTAATAGATAAGAAAAATGAAAAAAAAACTGAATTTTTGCTGATTATTTTTTTTCTAAATTACAGAACTGTACAAGCTGACGGGTGAGGTATTGGGTGAAGGTGCATACGCTTCAGTGCAAACATGTGCCTCATTGTATACGGATCTTGAATACGCGGTTAAGATAATCGACAAAATACCTGGTCACGCACGGGAGCGCGTATTCAAGGAAGTTGAGACATTCCATCATTGTCAGGGTCATCCGAATATTATTCAATTGATTGAATTTTTCGAAGACGATGAACGTTTTTATCTTGTTTTCGAAAAGGTTAATGGTGGTCAATTGCTTAATCGCATCCAAGAAAAGGTGCATTTTAGTGAGCGCGAGGCTAGTCAGATTATTGCTGATATTGCCAGTGCTCTTAAGTTCCTTCATAAGAAGGGTAAGCTATCTTTTATTACAAAAATTTTTAAAATCATGAATATTTCATTTAAAATCATAGAAATGTTAAATTGAACAATAAAAAGTCGTAGGCTATTGCAAAAATTCAAAATAATGAGCAATAAATTTTTTATTACTAGGAAAGAGAAAATATAATGTAATATAAATGGCGAGTTTCGTAACTTACTATCCCACGCTTTCGTGGTATATTGACTTCACAGACAAAATATTTCTTATTTCAAATACAATGCAAAACTCAGGAAAAATCTATTAGATAATAACTGTAAACATTCTGAATTTTAAATTGTTTTTCTTTATTTTTTAAGTATAATTGTTTTATTATCTGATTTTTAAAAGAAATAAGTTTTTTTTCTATCAAAGTTGCTTGAAATAAAAATTATTTTTAAAATAGTCAAATGTGTTTCACGTATTTATAAATATTTCTGAATTGCAGGTATCGCCCACCGTGACTTGAAGCCAGAGAACATTTTGTGCGTACATCCAGATAAATTAACACCCCTAAAAATTTGTGATTTTGATCTCGGCTCAGGCATCAAGTTCAACAATGCAGTATCTTCGCCCATTGCAACTCCTCAGCTATTAACACCTGTCGGCAGTGCCGAATTTATGGCTCCGGAAGTTGTTGAAGCCTTTGTTGGCGAAGCCAACTATTACGACAAACGTTGCGATCTCTGGAGTCTTGGTGTTATTATGTACATCTTATTGTGCGGTTATCCACCGTTCTATGGTAACTGTGGTACCAATTGCGGATGGGAACGTGGTGAGAATTGTCGTGATTGTCAGCAAATGCTTTTTACTAGTATTCAGGAGGGTAATTACGAATTTCCCGATTCTGAATGGGCTGATATCTCTCAAGAGGCCAAGGATCTCATTAGCGGCTTGTTGGTTAAACAAGCAAACCAGCGCCTAAGCGCTGAAGGCGTTTTGGCTCATCCTTGGATCAATCCAGGACCAGCCGTTAGAGAGACTGCCGATCGTCCGTTAACTACACCTCAAATTATTAGGTAATTTATCAACCATTAATTAATTCCATTTTTTCTTTGAAAACATTAATTAAACTTTATTTCTTAGTTTGTTTCACTTATGCTTATTCATAATAATTTATTAGGAAAATAATAAAAAAATCAAATTTTTATTGCAGGAGGAATAACTCGGCTCGCGAGCTCTCAGCATTTGCAGAATCAGCTATGGCAGTGAATCGCGTGGTACTCCAGCATTTCTCTGTCAATTTAGAAGAACTTCTTGAAAATTGCGAGCAGCGCCTGTCAACCTCTTCGACCGACGATGACAATCATCCATATGGTCATATGTCGGACTCAAGCAGTGAACTATCGGAGAGTCATTCTTCAGGTGAATACGATCAGCATTCCTCAAGCGGACGTTCCAAATCTCGTGGCAATCAAGCCAGCAATAAAATCGGCATCGCTGGCAAGCCTCAATTAATTGATAAAGATTCAATGAGTTTATTCGGGCTGTCACCACCGAGCGAAAGTCGGCTTATGCAGCGTCGACTAAAGGCTCGTTCGGACTTTTTACAGCGCACCAATTTAGCAATTGTTGCTTCACCAAGTGGCTAAAAAATGTCCATAAAGAAAAAGCCTTTTGCGCGTCTCTACATCGCCGCCTTTCATCGAGCTGCTCTTCAATCACCAGTCGCCGTATTTTTATCACCGTTGATGCTGCTGCTTATGTTGCTAGCCGCCTGAGTCACGGATGAACAAAATTAATT
Organism: Anastatus disparis; assembly: GCA_017163975.1. Lineage (NCBI taxonomy): Eukaryota > Metazoa > Arthropoda > Insecta > Hymenoptera > Eupelmidae > Anastatus > Anastatus disparis. The sequence continues at coordinate 639,449 of JAFFSR010000313.1, forward strand.
AGGTGTGCTCTACCTAAAATATTGTGGCCTCCAAGCTTTCATTTTAGTTTATCATCATTGTCAATTTATATTTAATAATTTTGGCAAAGCATATAAACCAAAAAATGATTAGATATTTGATTTGTTTTGAAATATTTAAGAATTTTGCATATCTCTGTACTGTTCATCCGTGACGTTTGTATGTATTATAAAGTCAGAGTCGTACTTTTTATGAATACACACATATGTACACATCTGCGTAAAGTACAGACCTGCAGTTTAGATATGAGGACACTGCATTGAAAAAAATCCGTTATCAGTCGACTGAGTCGATTGTTTTAAGAGGTAGAATGAAAAGGTATTTTGCGTGCCTCGACACTTGACGAGGCATTTGTGCCATTCGTAATACTCTAGAAAAGAGCAAAATAATTGCTCTATTTGTATTTTTGAACCGTACGATTAGTCGGTCCAATTATTTTCCAATTTCTCTTATACGCACGAAATTTTGATTTATTTTTTTTAAATTTTGTATAATTATACACATAATTTAAAATAATTTTTAATAATTGAAATTATTATTTTTCTTTTTTTCCAATATTAATTGTGCGTAAAATATATTATTAAATTATCTTGAGTAGCCAACGAGCATGAGATATGTTAGATATTGTTTATTTTCATAAACTTTACTCGGTATATATTTCAACTACTCTAAAGTGACTCGCAAAATTTGGCTTTAATAAATTAATAAAAATAAAATGAGCCTTTTCCGAGCTTAACTTGCAAAATAGTTTTAAAAAAGTTGACATTGTTAACATTAATAAAATGGTTAAATAAAATAAACAGCCATGCAGTGTCCTCTTTGGTGCGTCGATATAGTTGTACAGTTTGCTCAGTAGGATTGTAAGGTTTAGCTTATAGGTCGTAAGAATCTTGATAATGATAACAATTTTTAATGAGCAGCAAATAATTATACAGTGCAGTTATATTGCAAAAAGACGGATTTATTAGACCATCTTCTTTATAAATGCTTAAAGAGTTTAAGAAAAATAATAATTGTAGCACGTAGTGCATAAAGGAATCAATCACTTTATGTGAAGACCTTTAAAATTTGTACCTGTGTTGTAAGCGAATTAAGCGGGAGGAAGAAGATATTAAAAGATCAATGAAACTGGTTTTCGGAGATAAATCTTATAAGATATTTGCTTATTAGATATACGCGTAAACTATGAAATTATTGTTGATGAAATCTTTACTTTCTTTTTATTAATTTTTTTGATTTGTTGAGCCTTTAAAAATCAATAATTGCATCATCTTAAAATTATAATAGATTGGTGTATTTTTTGTCTTAAATGCTCAAATCGGATAATTTTTTAAAGCTGTATTTAAATGAAATTTATTTATACAATTGTTTGTTTTAGTTATCTATTATTCTTCTTCCCCGTGCAACAATTTTGTAAAAGTTGGCTTTTAAGTATTTTTCCTTTTTTATTGTTTACTTGTTTAATAGATATTTTTTTAATTTTATTATTTTCCTTACAATTACTGAGGTTATTTACCAATATTTTTCTTCAACTTGATATCAGACAATTAGCACCAATCTCATCTCACTAAATAATTAAATTAAAATTATGTATTCACTAAATATAAAAAATTTTAATAAGAACACAAATCTCAATTAAGAACTGGTTGTCTCTCCTTGATTTTAGAATTTCTGAAAGTGTTGAAATTCCATTCAAGATATATTCATCAAATTCAGATCTGATCTATAAAAGTTTGCAATAATATCAGTATTTCTTGAAAAAAAGTTATACGTTTATGGTAAAAATTAATATAATTTTCATGAATAAAATCAAATTTTATTTGATGAAATATTTTGGGTAATTTGTAAAAAATACAAATGTGTATAAAAATAATAAAAATATAGAAGAGATGTGCTGAATAAATATAATTGTGTCTGAATCTAAAATGAAGAAAAAAAAAAATAAAAAAAAATGAAAAAAAAAAAATGCCAATTTACAACCCTTGGTGGTTTTTAAAACTTTAATTCACGGTGAAGTACGATTGTAAATATGTTTTTCCGTGCCAGTGTGTTTCTTAATATTTTCTTTTGCCATCAAATTAATTGTAAAAAATATAAAATACATGTTAATGAACTTTCGGAGAAACATCAATTGTATATTTAGATGACAATGAAAATACTAAGATTTGAATCTTTATTGTTACACTACTGTGGGAAAAATGTATTAAATAAATACAATATCTTATAAGATAAAAATTCAAACAATCTAATTTCGTCCAGACGCTGGCGCGGATGAAAGGAATACAGTCGCTTTTTCTATTATTTGTTTTGTCATCCTCCATACATTTTGTTCTTAATTCACGATAAGTCATTTTGGATTTATATTAAATGCGCATGAAAATAAAAACTATCGCGAGCGTGTATTATGTAAATTTAAGAAAAAGAGGGTAAATAAGAAAAAAAAACAATAAAACAGAAAAATAACGAATAGACAGTAAGAAGATATATATTGTGAAGATAAGAAAATATAAAATGGCCATAATAAGTGATCGATACACGCAGGGCGCGACGAATGAATGACAAATGTCTGTTATTGCGAGAGTAAATGACGTGAGCGGAAAATGTTAAAACAAATCTAACTATTAATTTATAAGCAAAAATATTGTAAGATGCGCCAATAATGGCTGTTGATCATGTGTGATTTTGTGAGCGATAAAAAGGAACGAGAGAGTGTCTGTGTGTGTATACATTATGCGTTCAAATGTGAAAACAAAGAGAGAATGAAATTCCTTTTTGGTGAAAATTTTCTAGCGCCGCTGCGATCGTCAAATTTAATGATCGTATGCTAAACAAGACAACTGATTAATTATAATTAAAGCGTATTTGACTGTAAAAGTTTAATGACATTACAGAATCCGTTTTAAAAACTTCCCATATTTTGATGTATCGGAGTTGACTCTTTCATTGTAATTCAAGCGCAAAAACACAATATATAAAATAAAAAATTGAACGGTATTAACTTGGCGCTAATGAGAACAGTGAGATAAATAATGAGCAAGCTCAGCGGCAGTTTATACATATTGTACGCGTAAAGAGATCGCTCTTTCTCTCTTCGATTCGCCAAAAAAAAAAACAAAGTTATTTGAAAGGTGAAACATGCAAGATATTGCTTCTATCGTTGAACCAGCTGCCAAAGTTACTACTGTACGTGGGCTCGAAGGAAGAAAGAGTGAGATTTTCGTTACTTTTTTAAAAAGAAAGTTAAAAATGTCAAAAAAAAAATAAAAAAAAATCATAAATTTTTTAAATTGACTTCAAAATTTTTTTATCACTATTATCCTATACTTCATTCAAAAATTAATATCTCGATTTTTCTGACTAAAGAAAAAATCATTCACATTCTTATTTGATCATTAATAATAATCAATTTTTAAAAAATTTCATACAAGAAGGAAAGTTGAAAAAAAAGTTTTTACATCATTTATCAAATATCATCTTTGTAAATAAGGTATCATCTAAAAATCCTTTCTTTACAAATTTTCCTCATGTCAGAAAATTCATAATAAATATAAAAAAAATTCTGATAATAAAATCGTCGCACTAACATTTGCGTAAGCGATGAAAAAAATGAAATAAATAAAAAAAAAACAAAAAGTAAAAAAAAAATTTATCCATTAGCGTTACACTAGTGCCTAGATTAGGACTAGGCGCAATAAAGTAGTTGATGCGGTCCTTAATCGACCAAAATCCTTCCCTCTTCGCCTTTATGTTCTCCCTTATATAAAATTAGCTTCTTTTCATAAAAAAAGGAATGATGAAAATATATGTAATAATCATTTTTGAGGGTGTAGTTATTAACGAAGAGAGGATTTTCTCATAAGAATAAACGTCGAATCGAAGATATTTTTTATCATTTTACATCCATCGATTGTTACGTCGATGCGTGCGCAAATATTTGTAAGTGAACTCAATACTTGCTTATAAAAAAAAAAAAAAAAAAAAAGAAAAAGTGATCAAGACGAATGGATGGATTAGAAGAAATGCAATTCCATTTTTAAAATTTTTAGCACATGGAATATCTTTCTTCATTGTTTCGAATTTATAAGACCAAACGCTTTTTCCATTTTACATTTATTTATTTGAACGAAGCTTTAGAAGATAAAGGCTCTGATTTGCATTTACTTCATTTTCGAATTAATCACTTTTAAAACTTATTTGATAAGTTGAGAGAATGAATCGACGTTGGTGAAATGTGAATCATAATGATTTATAAAACACTAACGATAAAAGAGATAAAACAACAACTGCAAAATGATTAAGCAATTTTTCTCGTTTTGATAGTAAGAAGCTTTTATTTTTATATCATTAATTAACGGAGGGAGCGAACAATTTATGAAATGAGAAAGACGATATATAATGTATATAGTTTTGTTTTTTAAATCAACTATTTTATTAAATTTTCAAAATTTTTTTACTGATTATAAGATTAAAAAAATATTTAAACTGGCTTTCCGAGCATTTTTTTAAATAACATCATAAACAATGAAAAGAAAAAAAAATAAATTTTCGTTAAATTTCATCCGTTTACCAGTATTTTAAAAATGCATTTACAAAAAAAGTATAAGTTTTTAGTATGACGTGTGCCAACAGTATCTAAATTAATCGCTATATATTGGTTTTCGCAAGGCAAACAAAAATGTACGGAAAGCTAGCGATAGACAAAAAAACGCTAAGAGAATAATAGTCGGATAAGAAGATGATTTATGCGTTACGTGATTTTCATGCGACCTGCAAGAATTTTAGCTTTATTGCGAAAGCATATACAATGTTGAGACTGGATTTTGAATGTACAAACTTTGTTATTAGAAAAAACCTTTATGGCGATTAAAAAGATTAGAACAAAATAATGCGAGCAAAACAAATGTAATGAATGTTATAATGCTTTTATATAAAATTATCCAAATTTGAGCAAATCTAGATCTGATTAGTTATTAACTTTTTATAAAAAGTACATGGACATTTTCTAAATTTAATAGAAATATTAAATGATCGACAATTGGCTCAAACTTCGAAAATTTTAATTAACAATATAATTAGAGAACATGAATGTCTATTTACACTGAGGAAAATTTTTTTTAAAAAATCAATAGGATGAAATTTGAGTATAAACTTTAAAGTAAAATTGATTTAAACTATGAAAAATTTTAATAAATTTTCAAAAGATTTAAATTTAAATTGAATAGTGTTGATTTTCGCTTCATCATTTTTCTCAGTATATGTTATAATATTATCAAATATTTAGCATACATAAAATAAAGTGTGAATAACAATCTTGCAAGCAAAAATAATTTTTTCTTAAAACTTGATTTTTTAGTTTTATGCAGTATTATCAAAATCTTTTTTTTTTAAATAATTTGAGCTTTATGATAAAAAATGTGTTAATATGCAACTCTTTCACATGCTCGATCCCTCCATAGCCGATCAAAACGATAAAATGATTAGCCCACCGCTCGTTGTGTTTATTACAAAATTAGTTATTAAAAAAAAGGAAGTAAAAAAATAAGTGCGATTAGCGCGCACGCAAAGCATTATATATGAGCGAACGAACGAAAACGAATGGAATGAAATTGTAACGAGAGAAATCCAAAAATTACCTCCTGTAGTGCATAGTTTTGCGTATATATTACTGCGATAAAAGACATGCATGTTTTTTCTCTGCATTAAAAAAAAAAGAAAGAAAAAACAAATAACAATGAGCCCATACGATTATTATTTAGTCGTCAATAAGTCCCCTGCGATATTATGGCGCATAGCAAAAAATATATTAAGATAATATGCAACGCAACGAGAGAGAAAGATAAGTGAAGCGAGTATTGTGATTTTTTTTCTTATAACGACGTACAGAGAGCGATGAACCGATTATAATGAGAGACAGCTGGAGAGTAAAAGCTATTCCAGAGCAATTCTTTGTTGTAATGAAATTTATTGAATTTTACAAGAAAAAATAATTAATTATTTATCTCTTAAGAATTTCAATGATGCTTTTGAAATTTTATAAAATTTTTAAAAATTGAATTTATTAATTACATTTAAAAATTGTTACGAAAATTTATAATTTATTTTTATAATTATTATTGTGATTGAAAAAAAAATTCAGAAAATTTCATCGAGATGAGAGATTGCTTGTGCATTTTTGTAAATTGAAAAATGATCGTAACGTCTTGTGAGTTCCGACATTAGTCGCGCAAGCGCGACGACAGTATTATACTACATTAGTATGCAAATAAAAAAAAACTCAAAGATAGAAAAAGAGGAGGAAAACAAAAAAAAAAACAACAAAATTAAATTAAAGTGTAATTTTAGAAAAAAAAATTTTAGTCTAGTTGCTGTAAATAATTTATATAACTTTATAGTAAAGTTTATTAAAATTCTTTTTTATTAGATGATGACATAATTTCAATTATGTGATTGAATAATTAACTTCCTAGCTATTAGAGTACTAGTATTTTTCCCAAAAATGATCTTTTTTAAATGAACTTTTCTGCGTATTTATAACTTCCATCTTACGGAAATAATCGCCTGTCGCAAGAAATCAATAAAATTACAATACCGGTACTCTAAAAGTTTAATATTTTAGGTTTCTTACACTGATAAAAATACAGTAATTTATCACTGTGTGTAATAAAATTATGCAAATTATTTACAACGATTTTACTGAATAAAAATTAAATAAATATTACACTCTGTAAAACAAATCGGTGATGGAGCCGAAAAATATTGTAAAAAATTGAGCTGCAATCATGAAGTAAAAAGCTCTTTTTTGAAAATCAATTAAAAACAAATAATTCTAGGCTCAATCACACAAAAAAAAAATAAAAAGTCAAAAGTAATGAAAAAAAAAACAAAAAAAAAATCCGAGCAGTTTGAAGGCAGTCTGCGCTCTTCTCTTATGTTCATTGTTTCTCGCCAATTTTTCTTATATTTTATTCCATTTAAAAGCACAACTAATTTTAAAGTGTTTTTGCGTGCTTATAATTTAAGTCTTGCACAAACATGAATAGATTACTTTAAAACTTATTTTAAAAGACTAATTGTTCATTTAGTAAAGTTATTAAAAATTATTTATGTTTTCATAAAGTTTAAAAAAAAAAATACATCAACAGCTGCAATTTTTTTGACTACATTTTAGCATGAGACTGGAAATATTCTGAAAAACAATATTTTGTTAATTAACAAAACGCGAGTGATTCAGTGAGAATGACAAGCGAAGAGCCAGACAGCAATATTCATTTTATGAAAAAACAAACCCATTTTGTAACGTTATTGCGCCGGACTAACCATTATTAATCGTATACTTTATTCAATTATATGCATTATTAATGGAGAGCGTTGATAATAAAGTCCAGTGAAAAAATGAAAAGTTGTGTATTTTTTATTCTCACACCCTTTTTATTAAACATTTTTAATTAACATTTTTTTTTAATAATAAATATTTTAAGCTTACATAAAAAAATTAATTTTCTTTTATGAATTTAATAAAACTTTAAATGAAATTGAAAATTTTTTCATATTAAACATTTATTTCGCACTCATTTTTAATAATTAAATTTTTTTATATAAATAAAGAATATTAAGAAAAAAAAACTTTTAAAATTTTTACGCATTAAAATTTTTTTTTTTAAATTTTACGTTGCTGTATTTATGTTATCATTATAATGCTAATTAGCGACGGAGGTAGTTTCAGTGTGTTTGTGAACAAAGCATACGTATTGCATATAGAGATGCTTACATCACTCGGCCGAGAGCGGGATTCGAACTCGAGTCCTCGAGATTATGAATCTATTGCTCTTTCAAGTGAGCCACTGACGACCTCTTAAAAATTTCTTATATAAATGTAGACATTGATTCAAGTAATTATTTATTAAGTGACCTTTATTATGTTCATAAGCAAATAATATTTCTCAAAATAACATTAATTTCATATATACTATAATTCAATAGAAATAAAATTTTTTCTTCAAATAGGAACAAATGATATTTAATTATAATTGACTATTTGATAATGTTATTATTATTATTTACGTGGAAGTATTAAATTTATATTAATATTTTTAAACGTTAGTATTTTTATAAATTAAATGCATTAATAAATATTATCACAAAAAGCTTTTATTTTCATATATTAACAGTCGACATTATATTTCTTCATTATTTCGACTATAAATTAATTCACATCACTGAAAATAAATCTTATTTAAAAGCCTTTCAGTGAATAAATGAGTATTGTTAAAGAAGAATAATTTAAAGTTTAAAGGAATAGAAATGTTATTTTGGGTAGACTGAAGGAAACGAATAATTTATTACATCAGTTTTTTTATTTATTTTTCTATTTACATATTTATATTTGGAATAGAGCCTTTATAAATGGATATAAATAAGACTTGTAAAATAAAGTCAATAATAGTTGAAATTTTAATAAATTCATTGAATAAAAGGAAAATAAGGACAATAAAGAAAGAACAATAAAAATAAAAGCAACGATTAACAATTAATATTTTTCAGAGATGGTGTTTTTTTCGTATTTATTGTCGAGTTGGACCGTAACCGGGTCCACTGTACAAACGCGCCTCTAATCATTTCTTAAATTAAATTCTTACATATGAATAAAAATGAGCTTTTTACGAAAGCTCTAGAGCGGTTTTTTCTTTTTTTATATTTTGGTACCATTACCAACTGCGCGTACTGTTTTACCAAAGCGCTCCCGATAACATTTACCATTTGTATTTTTATCTTGCCGTAGTTATGACCTTAGCACGATAATAGAATATAACATTAAAGACGGCTTGTATATCATTCAATGATATTTTTCATCTTTTTTTGTCGTCGTTTTCTAAGTTTAAACGTTATACTTACATTAGCACAGAAAGCGATCAAGATTCGTTATAATAGCATTTATCTCTTGGCTCAAGATTTCCATTATTATGCTCATAGGCGCTTTTATATTATATGCTATTTATATAAATAAACACATAGTATTTGACGCCAGATATTTATGTATTTATTTTTTATTGTAATTATTGTTTAATGTACTAGCTAAAAAGCGCAAACTTTAGGGAAAATTTTTGGCTACAAGAGATACGATTCTAAATCAAACTGAGATCCGAAAACGAAAATATATACGTTACATTTACGACTTTATTTCAAATTTATATTTACATATATTAAATGAAATTTTCAAATAATTTTTATAATGGACATTAGAAATATCTTTGAAATTTATATAATATTTTTAAAAGTATTCTGTCCATAACTTTTTTTGCTACTGAAGTTATTTATACAAAAGTATAAGAATTATTTGAATCAGAAATACTTTACAATTTTAAAAAGTACAAACTTTAAATAGCGACTGTACTAATTTTTTATTGAATATTTAACAAGTGAATGCATTTATTATATACGTATACAAGTTTTTTTCAAGCATTTATAATTTATTCATTAAGTAATATTGATCGAATATTTTGTGCTATAGTTTTCGTTCTCGACTCCCTTATTTTATTGCGGTTTTGGGGATAAAGCTTTTGAGTCGCACAATCCACGAGCCAAAAGTCTTCTTCTCGCATAAACGCATTCATACTGCACATATACGTTAACATTATAAATACGCATATTATAACTTACAAACGAAATTTTAAAAACTAATAAGGCATCGACTCCGTCGTTCGATAGTTCAATATCTTGAAACCCTTTTTTTTTCTTTTTTTATATGAATCAAGCACGCAAATCGATTTAGTTAACATCGACACGATAATTATATATATATATATATATATATATAAATATTTTTTTTTAAAGATATACATTTATATAAATTATAAATCGTTGATTAAACGCTTTCAATTGCATCACAGTGCAGCTCGTTTTTCATCATTACTTTCGCAAAGATAAGACGCACGCGAGAGTCCGATTGTCCCACTGGGAATCAAACTTTTTGTAGCGCACTAAAAAAAAGGAAGAACGAAATTAAACAAACAAAAATCAACAAAACAAATGTAGAATTGTTATTTTGCTACTTATTGAGGCTGGCCCTTGGTTACACCAAAAACTTTCTCTCGTCATATATTATTTTTTGCCTATTGTTCTTTTGTTACGATAAGCAAGTCGAATGAGTTACTTGCTGCTGATAGTAGACGCTTGAGAGTTTTATCATACTTAATGTTTCAATAAATTGTACAGAAAATTTCCGTGAAAACTTCGAAGAAATGATAACAATAACAGATTTTTTTTCTTTCTTTTTTTGCTCTCTTTCTTATAACTGTAAAGCCAAGTTTTATACAATACTAACTTTTATGTAAAACTTGAATGACAAGACTTTAAAAAAGTATAACTTTAGAGAGATGCGTTAAGAACTTTTAAACAGACAGGTATCGATTGAATTTCTTCAATGTACAATCTTATCTTAAAAATCCGTTGAGAAAAACTTATAAATTTTCAATAAAAATTTAGTCATTTAATTTATACAATGAAAAAGAAAAATTACATTGAAATATGATTGTAAAAATAATGAAAAGAAAAAGTAAAAGAGCCATTATTCACAAGTTAAATAAAAAAAGAACATTTCGTTATTATACGTAAGAATATTATTTTCTTTAATTTTAAGTAGCACAAGTGCTGATTCAATTGGATGGTTCATGCATTTTGCAAGTTCCTTCCACTCTCTCGTTGGTACATAAGCGCATAGATTTTACGAAAACTCGCGTAAATGTCGCGCAATCCGGCCTTTACGCGACTATCTCGTAAATTTCCTACTACCTAAAGGATATTCTGCCGAGCAAGCTTCATATATATATATATATGTATACGGACCTTCATACTTGACTCATTTGTTTTCGTTTTTCCCACTTTGCCAAACGCCCTTTTCACCCTTGTAAGCGAAATCACCTTTTCTCCCTTGGATATATTAGATGGCTTACGTCCTGCACACGCTCACACGCTAAAGCTTTTTTTTCTCCAAAGCTTATATATAAAAGCCGAGAAAAGAGTGAAACGAAAAGTTGAGTTTTACGAGGCGTTGTGCTTGTGCCGCCCGCGGCAACTTTCTTTCAAAAGTACGAGGAACGGGCGTTCAGCAAAACATTTTGTAAGTTTTACCAAGCTGAAGCTTTTTTTTACTCAGTAAAAAATGGAAAATCAACCACACGAAAGCCGATGCTTGATTTCATTTTAATGTATAAAAAAGTTTAATTTATAGGAAAATTTTTAAGAGAAGTTGAACATCAATACTATTTAGAATTTCTTTTTTAACGATATTAAAAAATTTGAAAAATGTTTTTGAACAATTTATTTCATTGCATAAGTAAAAATTCGAGAGAAAAATTTCTGTAACAATTTTCAGAAAAAATTCGGTAAATAGAAATGCATATTTAAGTAGAAGATATTCTGGAGATATTTATAAGTTAAATTTAAAAAATGTAGTTAGAAAATTTATGAATTTCGAATATTGCAATGTATATTGCTACACTTTTACTTCAATTCAACGAACAATATCTGAATTGTATTATTATCTATTACAATGTAAAAAAATAATAAAATTATTCTTAAAGAACTGTAGTTATTTTAGTAAAAATTCTGATATATTATCGTAGCATACCATAGACCACAAATGCACTCGCACAAATATTAAGTGAACATTTAATAAAATGGAAAAAATTGTTATATAAAAATTTTCCAACATTAGACCAGCCCAATAAAATATTAACAATAGTAAACTCGATAGGCCGTTTGGAATTTGCAGAAGTTCGTACACAGAGATATATACTAAAATCGATCTTAAGCTTATATGACTTTAACTATAGCTGAACTGAAAAGGAAATAGTTCAACATTATTAGATATACACACATTACTCTGGCTTATAGAAGTTAAACACTTACATATAAGTCAAGATGACATGCAATCACGTAACACTCCTCGCATATAAATTGTTTACAAGCCGTTTTTTTTTCTTTTATTTATCCGCATAATCCTTTTTTCTTTAATTCTTTTATTTACAAATTTATTTATTCAATGGCCATTCATAAATTGCCTCACATTATTACTGAAGATATATTATTCATCGAATATTTTTTATTAGCACAATTATTTGTTGATTTTATTACAAGATTCTAAATTAAAATATTTCAAAGATTTTAATAATAAAGCGAATTTATTTTCAAAGCGGATATATATACGGCACAGCCAGGATAATTGTAACGCTTAAAATTAAAATAAAATAAACTAAAAATTAAATTCAGACTATTTACCAAAATTCATTTATATCTAAATGATTAAAAATATTTCACATTTAATTATAAAAATGAAACTTGAACGTTGTCATTTTTTTTTTTTTTTGACAATTCGAATTGAAAATACATTTACATCGAAATAAATTACTAAAGCCAAATGCGAATATTTAAAATTTGTCGGTTTGCGCTTACCAAATATTTCAGCAAATATTTGAATAATTGATTGTTTGAATGATCCTAATATTAGAATGAGATCTGCCGTATTTTAATTTTCTAACAATTTGTACAATCATTACAAAAAAATTCTATTATTTTATAATTTAATATTGTAGCAAGCTTTTAATATGCCAATTACTTGTTTTATAAATTTCATAATAACATTCTTTTTAGATAAAATGCGTCAATAAATAAGAAATTGAAATAAATAACTGATGTCTTATCGAGGTCATTTAATCTTTGATCAAACTATACGTATTTTTTATAAAAAATTTCCGTTGTGTATCGCTTACTCATATAGATTCTCGAATAATTTTTAATTTTCATGAGATTTAAAAGAATAAAAATTATAATCGTTAGATAATTATTATAAGGCAATCTACTGAAGAAAGTGATCTAAAGAAGGAATAATAATTTTTCGAATTTCGCTTATCTGGTGAAATGGCAATGATAGTTAAAACGATGAGGCTAGAAAAATTCAGTCTGTTCCTGTTGTTCATGATATTGCAACATTGGCTAGCTATTAGGACCAAAGAAGCCTAATGTTTTTAATGTATCGGTGACCCTAGTTATAAGTTTATCCTTGTAACGCCATATTGTCGTATCGAGGACACTATTTTCCCTATACTCGACGCAAGTTTTCTTCAAAGATTTAACACAATCGGCTCTGTAATGTTGTAGCTGTGCATCTTCGGTGTCGATCGGGTAGCTAGTACATCCGGCGCCAAGACAAGCTAGCGGAAAGTGATTATGCAGGGTTACCACACGTTCTGGATTGTGAAAACATTTTATGTACTGATTTGGCTTCGTAAAGTTCTTCGAACGATACACGTGCTGCAGCATATGCATGTATCTAGAGAAAGAAAAGAAACAAAAACAAATTTTTTATTCGCATTATTTTAACATATAGATACAGAATTGTTTTTTTAATTTTATCGTTTATTCTTATAATTCAAAATACCTCAGATGCTTTTTAAAAAATTTATAAAAATTCGACAAAAAATATTTTATTAAAGTAGAATTTTTAAGCATTCAAACTTTGACTCAATAAGGTTGATATCGCGAGGGGCTATACAAGAAGTATGAAGCTGCGCATACACGTCACATAGTACAATAACCACAGAATGTACACAAGTCATATTTGCACAGTAAAAGTTATTAACACAAGCAAAGTTTAGAAAAAATACATTTTTTTATATTTTTACAATATTGAGAAACATATAACGGTATATCAATTATTAGAATGGAATACAATATTGATTTTTTAAAAATCATGTTGGAAATTTTAAAAATAATTATTTTAAGTATTCATTCAATGTACATACACTAGTTTTAAATTTCGTTAAAAATAAATTAAATTTTAAATCATTCGACATTTTAATTAAATTTCTTGCTTTCGATAAAAAATATGAAAATTTTTTTATTAATGTTTAATATTAAAAAAATATATTGTAGTAGAACAATATTTTAATAATAATTAAATCATTTAAAATTCATTTCAAATAAATGGAAAAAAAATTAAAAATTGTAAATTGAAAAGTAACCAATAATCAAATACAAGAATAAACGACCATTTAATACTATTTTTATATTTTTGATTATGTCACCAGCATCCGAAGGACTTTATTGCTATAATTTAAACTTTAAAAGATCGATCTATAAGGCGATATATATTTTATGAATGTTTTGTAAGAAATTTATTTAGCAAAAGTAAACTTTGCAATACTGGCATCTAAAAATAATTTTGTTACAATTCTGAAAGAAATCAGGAATCATGTCTGACCTTTTTCTTATTATTTTATTGTAAGAAAAAATTTCAATTTTTCAAGAAAATACTTTTAGTATGAATTCCAACTTTAACATGACATATGTCATAAACATTTCTTTCGATCATCCTAGTTACTTCGCTGAAAATCAAATTTATTCTAAGAAAAAATCTGAGAAAAGCACAAAAACTGAAATGTAACGTTATAGTTAAAATCGGAATAGGGGAGTTAAAAGTAATAATATAATTTTAAATTGAAATTAAATTTTAATAAATATTTCGACTTTAATATAAGTGATATAATTATATTTTACAGACTGTTAAAGTAAAATAAAGTATTTTAGTCATGATGTTGATAAAATCTAAAAGTTATCTTTATCACAAATATATTTAATAAAAAAAATAACTCTTTTTTGCTTTTTAATAAGATTTAACAGATTTTGACAAACGGAATAAAATTTATAGATTGACTTTAACGTATTTAATTTTAATAGAATATTTTAAAAATAACGGTTTATAAATTAGAGATGAAATGGAATAAAATTAATAATCGATAATAAATTTTGAATAGTTAAGAATAATAAATAATAACGAACCTTGGAATGTCTTTGAAAGATCCATGAGAATGAAGCAAATCATCGAGGAAATAAACGTTTCTCACATTATAAGAAGCTCTAGTCTCGTTTCTAAGCTTTAAAGCTTTTGGCATGACCCTAGCCATAAGCTCCTGCCACGTATTATCCTGCACAGGCATAATAACTTCGTCAACATCTAACAAGGCAATGTACTCGTATTCGTACATGTGCTTGTAAAGACAGTCGTTGTAAGGTATCAATTCGTTTTGTCGTTTGTGATTTGTTTTCTTGGTAAGATACATATGTTGAAATGCTGGAACATTTGGTTGTCCTCCGGGTAATGTCAAAGGTGTGACGTGTACTTTACCCAAGCGTTGATAGTGTTGCAGCACCTTAGTTACATTTGGATGTACCTGCAGCTCGTAAAAGAAAATTTTGTCGGCACCTAAAAGTGTTATTAATTCGATCCATTCGACGAGTCTAACTGACAGATCTTCATGAAGAAAGTCCAGACCTTTGACGCAAACTGCAAAGTCTTTCTTTTTAGCCGGTTTATTGAAAGTAACCCTAAGATTATTGCTTGCTGTATCGCAACGTTTTTCTACCAATGAAACCGAAGCTGGTGGTCCTTTACGCCAATGAGATTGAGGTACCTTACAAGCTATTACGTAAGGTTGATAAATACCTTGCTTGTAATTACCCCATTTGGAATACCAAATATATTTATATTCGAGTACATCGACTATACGCGGCTCGCGTTCTCCTTCAAACCACATTTGACAATAAGTTTTGACAATTGGCTCAATTCTGTCGATCATACCGACGATACGTATAGCTGGCCCAATTCTCGAAAGCTTTCGTTCGTCGTAAAAAGCACCAAATAATTGAAAAGTTCCATTGCTGCTACGTAATGTTTGCCAATAAACGTTATTGAATTCGAGCTCAAATATACTTGGATATTTTGGCACACATCCTCCATTAGCCTCGGCACTTGTCTTACTTGACTTAGACTGGCTGAGCTTGTTATTTCTTGTCCAGTAAGCAATGGGCAAACTAGGTAGCCTTTCTTCGATTTCACGAATGAGTTCTTCTTCGTTTTTGGCCGGTCGCTTATCTAACAATGGCTCAAGATCCACTGGACTGACGGAGCCAATTGAACTTGTTCCTAAAGTCGTCGATATTGATGCACCAGGTTCTTGACGTTGCTGAACACTCGGAGCTTGTCTTTCAAGCAAAAACCTCGAACCAGCGAGACTCTGAAGTTGAGGTCTCACTGGTTGAGCTATTAAACCTGAAGGAACATTAACGGCTCCTCCTCCTCCAGCTGACAAAGATTCATCTAGTGAACTTAGAACAAGATTAGCTTGACCCGAATGTCGAAATTGAACTGTTGCGATCATAATGAGGCCCCAGGCCAGTAAAATAACGAGGGCTCGTCGAGCGCATCTCGAGCCCCCGACAGCACAACTCTGTAGCATCGCTCTTGGGCCAGAAGCGTCGCTCACTTCCGCCAGTAAGCTTCGACGCTTTTCTGGCACGCGTAGCTCGTAAGACCCAGAGCTCACCGCTCGCTAGCTGCGTCTGAAACAAAAAATTTTAAAATAAATTATTTTTTATTATCTACAACTATTTTTATGTTTATATTAATAAATTGTACAAGTTATTGTATCGATGGATGAAAAGTTTTCTTCTATAAAATAAATGGATCTTTTACAAAAGTGTAATAGTAAGAAGATACTATCGGTTCAGCAAATATTAATCGAAGTAAGTTTATAAAGCTAAAGACCGTATTTCTGAAGTTACATGTAATATTTGACTTTGGATATACATCTTCATAAATAATTTTGAATAAAAGAGTAGTCAGAACTTAATGTATCGAAACGAAAAGATCCGATAGGCAAAGCTTTTTTTCTTCTTCTCAGTGAAAACTAGGGCATAACAAGATTTGAGCATAATACTTGCGCTGCTTCGAGTTTATAATACGACATCGCGGCGATATGCCAAAAATGCATTTTTATCGCGATGAAATAACATTATTTACGTACATCCTTAGCTCCTGGCTTGGTATCAAGCCGCAGCTGAAAACAGCAAATGACGCAGGATGCAGCGAGCATACTTTTTTGTTTTTAATTTCATCGATTTTCGAATAAACCTTGGCCTCGTAAAAATATTTTATGTAATTTTTCACATTTTTTAAATCTTACTGCCAAAAATATAATAATTTAAAATACCAAATAACTGCGTCTTTTGATACAATATATGTTATGTACATGGAAAAAATTCTTCCACAAAAATCGTTAGACTTCTAGTTAGAGATGCAAACCTAACTTTTGATCATATTTGTTCTGTCTGTCTAGTTACGGTGGCTCTAACGACTTTAGATTTAAAAAATTGGATGTTAAGTAAGAGAAAATCAAAAAAAGTACAGACTGCTAATATTGATAGCAATTTTGAAAATATAAAGTCATCGATCAAATTGAAAAGAAAACAATTATGATAATTTAGAAATTTAATATGGGCCTTCACTAGCAATGATTTTAATAAGTGTGAAAATGTACAGTCGACGGAAAATTATATATACTTTGTCTATTTTTAGGCTGTAATTTTAATAAAATAACCTGACCAACGGGATCATCTAGAAATCCAGTTAAGTTGATAATTGTATGATAATCAAAGAACAATTGAAGAATATATTATTTTAGATTATATCAAACAAGTTTTATTTAGCGATGTTAATGAAAATTGTAATTAATTTGATTGTATTTAAAATTGTTTTATTTTCGACGAATCTATTATTAATGATTAATATGTTCTCGAAATTTCTAATGATAAAAAAATTAATTAAATATAAATCTGATGGATATAAAAAAAAAAAATTCTAGAAATGCAATTTTATACTATTGGAAACTGATAAATTTTTGTATAAAAAAGTTTGTCTATTCTAAGTAAGCAAATATTGAGTGTTAAAAATTTAAATAAAGAGAGTATAAAAAGTAAAGTGCATTGTTTTACAATGTAACCAGTTCGCTGTCCAATTTTAATGCAAAAAAAGTTTACTAAAATTAAATACTTTTGATTATATTTGAGTTGAATCTGTAAATAACGTAGTTTAAGCGAATTATTGAAAAATAAACTGAAAGCTTAAATTATAAGTTTGGATAATACAACTTACAGCATACATATGTATTATAAATAAATACTTATTTTTATAAATGAATAAAATATTTTCAAAAATTTCCTTTTATTTATTTAATAATAAAATAGTGGTTAACGATAGGTGGTGTATTAAAATACCTAACTCGTAAGTGATTAAAAGATTCCTATATCAATAAACATTTTTATATCACAGAAATTGCGATAAAATTGGATTTCGGTAGCGCAGGGCATTTAGGTTAGAATTAAGAAACAAACGTTGAAATGTGTGAAGCGAATACGAATAGCAAATAAATATGTAATCAACACGAATTTCAGAGGTAAATGATTTCTAATTAATTTTAATTATTTTACTAAAACCTTTTTCTTAATAAAATATAAAAAATAATATTGTTTATTAAAATTTGTTGACTTGAATTATTGTTACGCAAAATGGTAATTTCTAGTATATTTTCAGTTTATCATTGACTCATTGAGCAATAATAGTAATTCTTTATAAATTTCGAGTAAAAATTTTGTAAAAACTTTTTTGCCGTGTGACCAAAAATATATAATATTAAATATTTCAAAATATAAGATTGCATACAGTCAGTTGTATCAGCAGGAAATTAGCTTGCAGAAACTTCCTTTGAATATTCAAATTTTGTTTATGCCCAGTTTACTTAATAAGCCAGGAGGATCTACTGAATTTTGAAACAGTATAAATAAACGTAGCTGGCAAAGATAACAAGATAATTTTGGCTTAGGTTATGTGTACATTACATGCTTATTAAAATGATAAATACATAAAATTCTTAAAACTCAGACAAAATTAAAACAATACTTTAATTAATTCTAGTTTTTGTAAAAACTGCCTTAATAAGGTAAACCGAACAAATGTCTTAACTTGAAATTTTTTTCTAACTTATTATTTTTAAAACTTTCACACGAATGATAGATGAGTGAATAAACACGAATAAGTAGCGAATACAAGGGAATAGCGAAAATGTCTTAAAGTTAAGAAGTTACATACACAATTCACATGTTACAGTATTTATAAACAACGCTGCCAACGCATTTTCTAATTATCATACAACAGAGGAATTACACACACATTCAGCGAAATATATTATCTTTAAATTCAAGACGCAACGGAGGTTAAAAATAAACAAACGAATGTATGAATGTGTGTGTTTTTTTAAAAGTGACTCTAAATGTAATCATGCAACTTTTCAAGATTCACATGTCGAAACACGGAGAATTTTAATTTTAAACCTTTAATTTATGTTTATCCGTTGGATATACTTATAATCTAAGTATAGCCAAAGATACATAAACTGCTAAATTCATCACATCGTTAAGTGATGAAAGCCTTCATATTTTAGTCTCAAACGCACACATATTAAACTTAATAGCACAGGAGTAAAAACATTGACAAAAAAAAAACTTAAAAACGTGTGTAAAAATTTATTTTTCGTAAAATCTTCTCTCGCGAGGATGTTAAAAAAAATCTTTGAAATTTTACATTCTAGTTGAGTAATTTTTTAACGCGTTAAGTGTACAAACTTAATAAAAGCTGCGAAAAAAAAAAAAATAGAAAAAGGAAAATTTACGATGCAGTTAATAAGCAACAAAAACTTTCTGCTAAAAAAAAGTGAGTAACAAAAATAATAGCTGCAGTGGTAGTAAATAGCTCTGGCAGCATAATACAAAAATAAAAGAAAGTGCGCCAAAAGAAAAGAAAAAGGGAACGACAGACTAAAAGAAGTGCATCCTATAGTTACACACCAACACATATATTTATATATATATGTATGCACCCCCTCTTATGTTTGCAGAACTCATCTGGACAAGAAATACGAAAAAAAGCTTATAAAATAATGCATGCAAAGAAAGTTTAAATAAGGGAAAAAAATATATTTTTTTTTTCTAAGTATAATAACTTTTCTTTATTACCACGAATTTTTTTCTTACAAGGAGAGTATCAGAAGGGGTTTAGGTCACGGATTTTTATTCAACTTTGCTATATCTTTATCTTTAATTAGAAAAAATGTTACTTTCTTTTGGTTTAATGTCAGAAATTTTCTCAATATTATAAATTATTTCGATAAATTTTAAAAGATTTCATTAAAAAATTGTCGATATGAGTGATTTTCTAATGAAAACTTCTAGACTTATTTGATATTATAACAAATGTTAAAATAAAATCCTTTAATTCAAAAAAGAAAATATAATTTAAAACCTTTCATTCGTTTGAAAGTTGTAAGAAAATAATTTCTGATTTTTATAATAATTTTCCTTTTCCTATTACTTTTTCAACGAATCGAGTTTTATTTTATAATCGAAGGTATTATCGATCGCAACTTTTACAAGAATCTTAAAGATTAAGTCCTCTTTGAAAAGTCACATTAATTTTTATTAAAATATTCTTAAATTACATCAATACGAGTAACTCAAGCTTTCTGAACATTTTTAGTCAGCGTATAATGATAAAATGTTTTATATTATTTTAGAAAAACTTTTTCAATTTTATTTTTTATATAAATGTAGCACATAATTTATAAATAGATATTTTTCTAATTTCGAATTTTGATATAAGCTTTAAATAATAAAATTGATGAGAAATTGTAAGAAGTAGGTTTCTCAGAACCATTTTTTGTAACCCATCATGCTATTAATCTGAAGTTTATAAGGATAATTATGATTTCTAATAAATTAAACGATACCTTTCATACGAAATATTAAAAAAAAGTCTAATTAATCATATTCAGATAACGAGCTTTCATACCTTCTCTAAAATCCTAGATTTCCCGAGTTATCTAAAAAAGCAACGATAAACTCCCACACAAAAAAAGTACAGCGGTTAGATTAAAAAAAAGAGATTAGATTAACTTAGAATTTTCAAGGTAAAACCTTGATAAAACCGTGAATGTTTTGTTGCGCGAAAGGTGAATACGTACATGGGAAGAGAAAAAGTATACAATTTTTATATGCTACCAGTCGCAATTTCTTTACCTTCTTGGGTTGCGCAGTTACATTCTTTGGTTTTTCGATTTTCCGAGTACATTTATTATGCCGATTTATGACTATTACAAAAAAAAACGCCTGCAAAGCTTATTTGACTTACAATTTTTTTTCTGTTGTAAGTTATAACAAGGAAGTTCTGGCTTTAATATGAACTTACCGAATAATTCCGAGCTTTTTTTTGTTTATTTTTATATTCTCTGTACCCACTAACTATTTTATACAATATGAATAATTTATCTGTTGTCTTTTTTTGCGCTTTATTGTAAATCTTTATTACACTTGTGAACACGATGCATAAAACAGTTGCGATTATACGATATTCCTTTGAAATCAAAGCTCTTTTTATAACCCTTTCAAAGTGTTTTTCTGCTATGATTAATTTTATTTATCCAAGTGCATACTCGAATCGTAAATTTATTTAACTTTTTTTCTCAAATTTTATTGACATATTTTAAAAGAATTTGATTGATTAAAAGTGTAATCTCGAATTAATGCAAATACAAGGTATAAATAAAATCGATAAAATACATTGATAATGACTCTCTCGCATATGAGCTATAAAATACCTTTATTTATTTAACAACGTATTGATTTATGCAACAATGTAAAAAAGTTTTTAAATATTTTAAATATTTTTTGTTAGCATATTATATTTAGTTTATAACGAAGCCAATGAACGGGTAAACAATGTGTACAAGGCAGGTTTCATTGTATTTCGAGTTGAATATACTACCTTCAATAATGTTATAGATACCTTTGATGAACGTTACCATTTGCCATAGAATGGAACCAACATTATTGAGGCTTTTATTACTAATAACACTACCTTTTAACTCACATTTCTACCAGGTATACGCGAATGTTAATACTATAAATTAATCATTTTATATCTGTTCGTAGAATAATGGATATTTGAACTAAAGAAAAAAAAATTTTTTAAAGTCAGACTGGTTTATAATAATATTTGAAATATGCATATAAGTTTACCCGTATTAGGGAGTGATGTTAAAATATAGTTGAATGATTTTCAACGGATTAAACGTTGTTTCAACAAAATCCTTAGTAATATTCAAAAATTAATAAATGTGAACCAAAATACATTATTAAGCTCCAATTTTAATTATAAATTAAATAGTACGCAAGTTCATTATGAAATATTTGCATAAAACAACTTTGCCATGTTATAGTCATAGTAGGTACTTAAAATAAAGGTAGAAAAGCGTATTTTAAATATAAGTCTATTATAAAAAATTAGAATTATAATTTTGAAAGGAAAATATTAAAAGGGCACTTATTTGTTTTTCTCTGATTGTCATACACAAAGCTAACATATATATATATATAAATATAGTAAGATTTTAGGTTTGTGTGCATGTAAAGCCTTAGTGTACATAGGTATGTATTCACGTTTGAGCTCACATTGATATCCGAATTTGATTTGACGTAGAAACTAACAATGAAGCTAATGTAGCTTAGGCTCCACCTCCAAATCAATCATTCGTTCTCCGATGTATATGTATAATCGAAGCCAAAAACAAGAAGAGCGCTAAAGCTCCGCTTGATTAATCGAATCGCAGCTCCCATAATTTCACGCATTTCGCAAATGATTTCCAAACAAAGCCTATATATGTATATGTATATGCCCAAAGCTTCGAATAAACATTCGCAGCTATACATATAGATTCTCATGTGTATATATGTTCGGTTAAAGCGCGTTAGGACGTGCGTATGTATATATATATTCGCAACGATAATGTATTTGTCTCTTCGATGCTGCTACTGCTGTCCGGCTTTCTGTGTAATATATACACACGCACTGACGCGCTTTCCAAAATTTTCAAATAAAATCCTTTTATTATTATACGTCTTGTATATCTGTATACATTGGGACAATGCATTAAATCACCCTCTTACTAAACTAACAAGCATTTATTTTATCATTTGGACAATCTTTTACATTTTCGCGTATTATCCATTTAGTCAATCACCTAAAGGTTTTCCAGTTATATGGGCTATTTCCAGATATCATTTTAATATATAAGCCTATAATTTACAAAACCATCTAAATATTCATTTTTTAAGTATTAAAATTTTTTTTAATAAAAAGAATGATACCATTTAGTTGTTAATTTTAATTCCAACTTTCCATAATAAATAAAATAAAAATAGAAAAATTTGTAGAATGTTATTGTTTGATAGTAAAGTTTGAAGTCCGGCTGTATTAATAAATTTTTGTATAGCAGTTTGTAAATTTAAACTGGCTAAAAGTTTATCCTCGTTTGTATCATAAAATTAACAGTTTTTGGTCAAAACTTTCTCCCTAATCTAGTCTTATAATTTACAGTATAGTATAGCTTGGTAAAAGTTATTCGGGCGCTCTCATTTGGTCGAAATAAATCCAAAGTTCAAGAGATAAAAGCTTTTATATACTCTTTCTCTCTTCTGATCCTTCTTCTCTTGACTCCGGAGAAATGCGCGAAAAACAATAAAAAATAAAAATAAAATAGAAGTAATAAAGCACAAGTAAGAAGGTTCCTTTTATTTTGTTTTTGACAGGAAGCAGCTAATTAAAAAATAGTTTCGAAAACTAGGTAGAATTATATATTATAGTTCTGTTTAATACGCAATAAGAAAATATTAAAGTCAGGATGAAATTTTCCTTGGCTCTCTCTCTCTCTCTCTGTCACTTAGAAGGTATTATATAGGAAATTCTATGATAAAATCTAGCTTTGACGCTACTGCTTTGCCGGAGCTATAGAGTTTAGCTCAGTTGCGAATTCTCAATAAATTCCGCATACCGGCATTTAAATTATCCGCGCGTTTCCGATATTTTTTTCTTTCTCTTATATACGAACGAAGCATACTCCCTATAATATAAAGTCTTGAAGCAAAGCTTTTGTT
Source organism: Anastatus disparis (assembly GCA_017163975.1). NCBI lineage: Eukaryota > Metazoa > Arthropoda > Insecta > Hymenoptera > Eupelmidae > Anastatus > Anastatus disparis. The sequence continues at coordinate 663,342 of JAFFSR010000313.1, forward strand.
TTCTCTCTCTTTTCACGCAAAAGACGCGTAAAAGCTGTATAAAGGACGAAAGTACGAGGTGGCTTACAAATACTGGCGTAAAAGGCTATAAAAGCTCCGCCTCTACATAGGGGTATGTGTGTATGTACGTTATTGCACGTATGTGTATTATACTGAACTGCACTGATATAAATTCCTTATAGTAGCTACTTCTTAAGAGAAGCTTGCCCGATATACGTCTAACTCGTTCTTGAGAATTTCAGTAATTCGCCTGGCGCTTCAATAACGATAAACTCACGCGAGCGAACGAACGAACGAACGCTCGCGTCTCTCGTTATTTATAATGCAGCAGCGTAAAAGCTAAAGGATATGCTGAGAATTTTCATCGTTTTATGTTTAATAATGACTCTATCCTTTTTTTCTCTCATATTCATATTTTCTTAACGTTCAAATATTCAAATTTTAATTAAATAACGAACATCTTAACTGAACATCTACAGAGTTATTTAACTTTTTTTTTTATTTTTAGATTTAATTAACCATTTAATTAGCAATATCGAGTTTTATAATTAGAAATTAATCATAAATTAGTTTTTGTGCCTTTTTACGATTTTCACTCTAATAATATTATACATTTTGTGTAAATGCAGTTTACAACGTTTACATGTTTGAATATGCTAAAATTTTTCTGTTTTTCTATGCGGAATATTTGTCTGTTTATAGAAATGCTTTTTCCTCGTTTTCCCTATGAAATATGCCGAAAATTGTGCAAGATATGGAAAAAAAATTAATAAAATAATGGCATATACAAGTATATACATACGAAGTAGAGACGTGTTTGGAATTCTCTCTGGGCTTTTCGTTTGTTATAATACGCAACCACGAAAGGCAACCCCCTTAAATTTCGCTATAATTTCCGATTTCGCCAAGCTTTTATCCGATATAAGCAATATCATAGTTTGAAAATAAATTTTACGACACATACACGGCTCCTTTTATTTTTCCTAATTTTTCACTTTTAAGGCCAAAACGCAATTTTTTATAAACCTTAAAATTTTTTAAATTGGAAACTACAAGTGTTTATGCGATATATAGAAATGTGCGAGTGTGTTTTTCGTATACTTGCGTGTATGCAAGTTTCTTTTTTCAAACTTTTTTTTTGACTTTTACAAATACCAAAAGTTACGAAACACAGCGAAATAACTTTTGCTCGCTGCGAATCTGGTAAATATATACCAAAAAGTTTTTCGTGTATATGAAAATTTCGAACTTTATAATTTTACAAAGTTTACAATGAAGAATATCGTATATACCGCGCTATATAATACAAAATGTCAATAACCTCTCGAGCTTAATTTAAAAAAATTGTATAAAAAAGAAAAATAAAATCTAGAAAACAAAAAGAAATTGATACATATCATTGCTTAAGGACTTACAAGAGCGACTGTAATAAAAAAAAGAGAATATAAAAAAGTTTAAAGAGCTAGGTGTTGAGTTTTTTTTTATATGTCGGTCAAAGCCAGCGGATAAGTAAACGGATTATCCAACACAAAAAATAGAGCACTTGACGTGGGCGAAGGAAAAAAAAAAAAAAAGAAAAAAGAAAGAACACCAGCGAGAAAACAACAAGCCGAGATAAAATAAGATTTATTGTGAGTCCCAGCATAACGTTTTCTTATGAAGCAAAAAAGAAAAAAAAAAGGGAGAGAAAGATTATCTAAAATAAACCGCGTGTAAGTATATACGAAGATAATATATTTTCATTTTTATTATTATTTTTTTATTACGTATAGTTACAGATATATTTTATGAAAATAAATAACGGTTTGCGTTGTTTTAAGTCTATTAAAATCAGTCTGTTATTATGATGGTTTTAAGTTTCTATTTCATCTGATATACGCCCCCTTTTTTTTATTGAACTTATTAAACTGAATTAAATCACTTTCAAAATACAACTTTATATTCTGTGTTTGATTGATTAATTCGACATGTCGAGAAGATTTTGAATTAAATCTTTTTTTTTTGGATAGCGTTAATCTGATTAACGAATTCATTCAATTTTTAAACAATTTCAAATATACTCAACGTATATCTTAAAATGTTCATACAAATAAAATTAAATATTTGTAAAATAAGGAAGACGCGTTATTGAAATTTGCATTGACATTAGTTAGAAAATTTGATTATCAAGTTTAATAACATTAGCCAATATCTCAGAAATGCCGCAAATCCCAAAGATTAAACTATAATTTGTACAGTTGTCCAAGCTAAGCGAGATTGATATAGAGAGAGAAATTCTATGAGTTTGATATTAATGCGAAGGCAAACTCTGCGCAAATTATATATACAACCTAGCAGTAATGATCCAATTAGAATTGTTTTATGATTTTTTTTTTCGAGTGGTGCAACTCTTCAATGCCAATTTTTTAGTATAAAAGTTAATATTTTCTATGTATTTTATTGTTTCGAAGAATACTTTGAGGAAGTAAAGGATGTAATTGGAAAACTAGCTAAAGTCTAAAGGTTACGTAATTATAATAAGTTTGCCTTATAATGACACGATTTATCTTTTTTTTTCTTTGCCATATAATTTAAAACAATAAAATATAAAATTTGTTATTAAAATTATCTTATGTACATCGACAAAAAAATAAAATAAAACTTGAAATAAGGAAAAAAAAGTTTATTGTTTGAACTAATTCAGCTTTACCTTAGATTATTTTATTTTCTACAATTAAAAAAAGTAGAATATATAAATTTAAAAATTTCTATGTACATAAAAAAAGAAGAAGGAGAACCGTAAGTTATAACTTATAATTTAATATTGATGATGTAACTTTTAAAATAAGCTCATCGAAGGTCTTTACAATAAAAGAAACAATGTTTTTATTATTTATAGAAGGTTGCGCAAGAACGGAAATATTTAATATAACGTAATAAGTAATTACGATAAATATTATATTATTATATAAGTAAGCCTGGTTTTTTGTTCAACCCTTACTCGAGGAAGTTGAGAAACCATAAACGAAATGTCATTTGTTTGAAAATACGAAATAACGACATGTATTGCAATAATAAAAAAAATAAATGATTTTTCCGGCATGAATATAGTTAAGCTAAAACTAGAACTACGAACGCGTGTACAGATTCATGCATACGTATTAACTGTAATATTGAAAGAAAAAAAAAGCATGTGTATACGGTAAGAAATTACATATGTATTATAGGAAAGTGCGCGTGTACTAGGAATATAATAATCTTGACTATACGAGAAAGCAATTTAAAATAGCTGAAGGTCCAGTAGCAGTAAGAGCAGGAGCCAGCGAATGGATTATCACGAGCGCTTTCTTTCTCAAGCGTATATATGGGTGTGTGTGTGTGTGTGTGTAGCGGAGAGTCCAAGTGCATTATAAGCGTTATACGTTGAACGAGACGACCCTCTGAGAGCGCGCAAAACCCCGTTTTGTTGCAGCATTGGCTTTTGCGCGCAGCAAGTTGTACAGGGCGAATATATAAAAGAGTGGAGAGTTTGAAGAGAGAAAGAAAAACTTGTATATCGGAGGGGAAAACCGGTTATGCTGATCGTATACCGTTTTTCACCTTTTGCACCTACTCTACATGTATATGTGCACAAGAGACCTATGCATGTGCATGTAGAAGTAAGCGAGAGTCCATTCCGCCCGGCGACAACGAGCAATCGAGGAAGCCGTCTTTTTTTTTCTCTCTCTCTCTCTCTCTTTTATTTCGAACTCAGACCGGTCCAGTATATATACAGTCAAACAAAAAGAAAATACCAGTCTCTTTTTCTCTCTTCCTTTTTTTCTTCATCTTCTTCTTATTTTCTTTTTTCATTTTTTTTCCGAAGAAAGCAATCAAGATGCGCTTTATGCACTTTCGGCCGTTCTCAAGTCCGTGAGAATGTTGACCGCCTAAAATGCCTGCTGTTCTTAACTTGTTTTTTTTTCTTCTGATCCGTCTCGAGGGTGTATTGTTTACTGCACAAGGATAAATATATAATCTACCTTGATCGTTGATTCATTGGCTGAACGATTACCAACAGACAAAGGAGCTGAATGATTGATAGATTTTTTTCTCTCCTTTCATATATATATTTATAACTTGATAATAAATTGCTTGGCTATTTAATCCTTATAAGGGACAAAATGATGTCCTCGACTTTATGCATTTGATATCGTACTTTTTATTCATTTTTTCTGAGACGAAGAATCATGAAAACTGATCGAGCTAATTTCATCTTCATCTAGATAAATTTAAGCACCTGTCCTCGTTTTATTATAAACATGTGGATAGCATGTACACTATTTTAATGTATTTCGTTAATTTATATAAAAAGAGATAAATTTATGAGCGAAAATTGCTCGAATAGGTAAATATAACATACGTATTATAACAAATTTCATAAATGTTTATTTGTATATGAAAAATTATAACACGACAGATTTAACTCTTACCATATCCAAAAATATTTATCATAATTACAAATAATTTCAGCTAAAAATACAAAATTACGTGTAACCAAATTGAAAGAACAAAAATTTTATGTTCGTGCTTAATCTTGAGCAATGTAATTTTATTTTACTGACATGAATAGTGACTTATCGTGTATTTGTATTAAAAATCTTCAAATAATAAGAAGGTATTTACAGAAAATGTTTGGTAAAACAAAGCGTTTATACACAGCATAAAATGTGATAAAACAATGTGAAAAAAAGCTCAGTTTGAGGAATAAATTGTAGGAAACACGAAACTTTAATACCTTAACGTAGATAGATGCAAATAAATGGATAAGAATGATTATGATTATTAAAGGATTGAACTGTGTATTAGAAAATTGAGGCTCGTTTATACGGCGTATTAAAGAATTTAGCAGCAAATTTGAGGTCTTATAGTCTCTTTATAAGAATCGTTCGTTTCAGCGCATCCCCTTTCTCTCTATATAAGCGTATAATGCATAAAGAGTGAATGTACAGGAGAGAAATATTCTCTGTGTGTGTGTGTCTGTGCGGAGGAGCTGTTATATAGTTTGAAGCGCGCGGCCGGCATATAGACGCCGGAGGCGGGCGACATTCCACATGGCATCGATCCTTACACCTTGCATAACTCTCTCTCTCTTCTCTCTTTCACGTATAATATTATATACATATATATGCGATTCAAGCTAAAATCTCCGCGTTCCTTTTCGCCTTTTTTTTCATTCTTTCTTTTTTTCAAGCAGATTCACCCAAGCAGCTTAAACCTTCTATATGAGAATTGATCTTATATACATAGATGAAATAGACTTTTTTATATATACATTTCCAGATGTACATGTAAGAGCTTTTTTTATTAAATTTTTATTTTTTATTTTATATGTCATTTTACCGAATATCGTTAGAAAAGTGTTACGATTATTACTGGTGTGAAATGTGCATCTTTTCTTTTTTTCTTTTTCAAATACGAAATGCATAGGTATGATAGAGAAATGGAGGCGTGAATGTTCACGCGTTTATATATTTTTCTATCATATATATCCAAGAGCGTATGTACGTTGCGCGCATATGTTTTCTACGAGTACACACATATAGCCCCTCTTTGCTATATAATTTATGTGAGAAGAGAAAAAGTGCGCCTCCTTTTCGCGAACAAATTGTCTATGTGTATACGGTAAATATAACCGTGCAAACTATTATTATTATTATTTATTTTTGTTTTTTTTTATTTTTTGCCGGATATATTGTTGCTCGAGGCGTATTATGTATACGCGCATTTATACGCGTTTGTCGCGAATAATGACACGTTATAAAAGTTATTTCGTTATTTTAAATATATTAAACTTTATTGTATGCTCATTGAGTTTAAGCAGATAATAACCATTAATCTTTTAAAATTAAAAGAATTATTAAAATTTTAAATCTTTTCTTTTTCTACTACTAATAAACAATGAATTTCGTTAATTTTCCTTATGGAGTCGTATGACTAAAAAATGAACGTTAAACTAATGAAGAAGAGAAATGACAAAGAAATATTAAAGCAATTTTGAGCACGAAGACAGTGTACGTGCAAATTTTAGTATTATTTAGTTTTTATTACCCGTGCGCATAACTTTTGAATTTCAAAAGTTTCTACTACCCTGACTGTCGTCTGAACAAATAGCAGTTGGTTGTAATATTATAAAACACTTATATGGTACCATAATGCTAAACCACTAAATTCAAATAATAACCATTTTAGGTAGAAATTTCATGAAATTTTCATGAAATTAAGAAAAAAACAAATTAAAATATACGCGTTTATGAAAATTAAAAATTAAATAAATGGAACATAAACAATAATAATGCTATGTTAATTATTATTTTATAACTTTTACGCATCGTGAAGTACAAAATTCACTAATGAAATTTTTATAGGTTTCCTGTAAGTACTTTTATAAATAATCATCATAATATAAATTTATTTATCTTTAGGGGAATGGACCATCGTTAAACGTAAAAATTCATTTTATCGTAGAACTTTAAAATACTTTTTGAAAATACTCAAAAAAAGAAAATAAACAACAAAAATTTAAATCACGCATCAGTTATACAGAGTTTAAAGAACCGCGGGATAATTAAAAATGAACGAGAATATTTTGTATCGTGTTACAGAAAAACAGATCTTATGGTTATAAAAAAATAACAAATGAATTATTCCGTACATAATGAACGAATTTCAAGTAAAGTAATAATAAACTGTAATAACAAAATTTAATCTTTAATTAATGCAATAGAATAAAATTACAAAGGCGTATAAAAATTTTTACACTGAAAAATCGCAGGCTAAAATTTAATGTGAAATTTTGTAACAAAAAATTTCCATGAACTTATGTTAAACTTCGGTATATAACACATCCTTTTATTGTATCACTGGCAAGTTGCACTGTAAAATATATTTTTTAAAATGATTTTACGTCAAAAAATTTCAAGTAAAATATCATATGATCTCTCACTTGAGATTTCATAAAATTTTACATCTCAAATTTTTTTTTCACAAAAAGTTGTTGAAAAAAAAATGTAGCTTTGAAATATCATGCAAATATTATGCAGTAATTTGATATACGACACACGGTGTACAAGGATATATTTTAACAATATTTTTCGTACTTCTATTTTGTGTAATAATTTTTATAACGAAATATTACATAAGATTTTGGCATAAATTCTGAGATAAAAATTTTTTATTATAAAAAATAATCCATTTATTACACAACATCTTGTAGAATAATTAATTCGAATGTATTCTGCAAGAATAAAATAATAATTGTATTAAAATAAATAGTTAAAGTTAATAAAATTACCATTTAGGCATTAAATTCAATAAACACACTCTTAATGAAATTCATACATTAACGAAGCATAAAGCTTTAGTTATTTAAAATGCATCAAACTAATTGCCCGCCGCTAATTCAGTCCGACGCCTACACACATAAATACAATTTTTGCCCTCGTTCGAAAGTTAGCAATTTCAATTTCAATTGCAAACTATAATGATTTTACACACACGCGCCCGCGTACACACATTTACCCGGAAGAATCAAAATGAAAATACGTAAATGGGAGAAAAAAAAGGAAATAAAACGCGAGCGAGCACGCTCGAATCAAGGCAAAATGATGGAAATTATTAAAACGATACGTGTTTTAAAGCAGGAAGATGATGATATTTTCTATTTAGGTCAACTGATTAGCTGGAGGTCCAACTTGAAAAAAAAAAAAATCACTGGAATTAAGTGCTACTGGTACATTCGCATACGATATACGCACAAGTTTAAAGCTTAATTACGCTATTAATATTTACATTAAAATGTGTAACGGCTTTATGAATTTTTTTTCTTTATCCGATTTTATGATTCACCTTGAAAATATTGATACGCGCACTTAAGTTTTAACCGTACGGTTATACTGTACTAAAAAACAAGTTATTTTTTATTAATGAGAACGCAATTAAGCACGTTTAAGATTAATCGTTCTGTTTTGTTGTTAAACGAAACAACCATGTTTGCATTATTGGACAAAAATTTTATCGTTCGGTGATGAAAAGGATGTCGTTACACTTTTTAAATTTATATCAAACATAGTCTTTGGTAATTCTGTTATCGAATTTTATTTCCTTAATTTAACTTCCGTGTACGTATATCAAAGAAAATTACTTGTTAATATGTTTGAAGTAATGAAAAATAAAACGGTTTTAACTTTATAATTATAATTTATCAATATTTCAATATTCATAATGCATCGCGTATCCAAAATTTTAACGAAAGTATTTAAATGATTGAATTTTATTAAATGAGATAAGAGGCTTTAAATGTGTTGAGACGCGAGTTTAAGCAGTTTTTGATTAGTTTCTGGTCAGTTGGTAACGAAACTTTATGTCAGATAAACTTGTAATAACTACCGAAATTTCTAACATTATATTACCAGTGTCTAGCATCGTATATCCAACTTTACAAACAGTTTTCGCATCGCGTCATATGGCTCCTCAGAAATTATATAGTTATATTATTAATAGCGGCGCTGATGATTAATGTTACCGATATGATTTACAGTTAGGTTAAATTAAATGAAAAGCAACGCAAAGAATTAATAAAATATCTCATGTATACCAATCGTATATGATTAAAAAATTGCATATCTACCCTTTCAGACCTAATTTTTTTTCTTTAAGAAATGTTCTAGAAAATACTATACTCTAAGCTATATTATATCTTTATTTCAATAAATTTTAAATTACTTTTGCAAAATTTGAAAAACACCAAAAATTATCAATGTACATTGTAATATACATTGGGTCTGAAGAATTATGAGAAAAAATATTAAAATTATTTACATAAAATTGAAAATTCCTATGATAACGCGTGTCCCCGATATCTTGGCTTGCTTTTTTTCATTGATTCATGGGAATGAATATTGTCAAAAAATTCCAATTCAACGAGACACGTAATAATGGGTACCCGCACCGAGTCTCACGTGATGTGCAGTCAAAAAATAAAGGGAAGAAGGTACACACGCAGCGCGAGGGAAATTAATCAATCAAAAGCTGGTGCACGGTATAATGCCTAAAGAAGAGGGGGTTCGCAATTATGATAGTCGCTATAGGAAAAGCTCATTGTTATGTTGCGGGTATCAAAATCTCTCTCTTTTCTCTTCTCGCGTATTATACATTCTTCTCTCATCTGTGTGTTCCTTTGCTTTGTAATTTCGCTTCCACACATGAGATACATATGAGGAGGGGGTGTCATTATGCATTCGAAGCTTAATTACAACTGCCGTGTTGAGATTTAGAATAGTTGTAGTTTGAGAAATATAACGCGTATACGTGCCACCTGCGTATACGTCCAAAAAGAATCTTTACTAAAAATTTTTAATCTTGATTATATTTTAAACTCTTGTATAATAACACCCGCGCCTTCGTACCGACACACACACGCACCGAAAAGCTATTTATGTACCTAACGCTTGATAAATTTGGCTTTATTTTTAGGATGATGAAGAGGAGAAGAGGGGAACATGGTGGCTATAGAAGCGAGGATGTGATAAATCACGTTTAAAACTACACGTTTTATATAATGTGCTCTTCTCGTTTTATAATATCTTATCAGTATTTTTGTTTAAATTTTATTATGTTACATTTTTTTTATCGTAATATTGTTTTAAAAGCGTCATTTATTTTATATTGTATTTTAATATACCAAGAGTTTAATGTTGTTATAATTTTTCAAATTAATTTTGTATTTTAACATTCTGTTTATTATCTTCTTTTAAAAAAAAGTTTTAATACTCCACTTAATAAAATGTTAAATTAATAAGTTTAATTATTAAAAAACAAATGAATTTTAATTTTATTAGATTACAGTTTATGTACGTTTAAGAAACAAGCAATACATTAAATTTTCTCTAAGGCAAAAAAAAATTGTGTGTTCTCTAATGCTTTTAATTGATAATAATCAATACGGCAATGGTTAAATACTTTCTAAATGCGATTAAGAAGCTCATAAAAGATAATGATTAGCGGTGTAAAAAAATCACCTGGAGCAATTTATCCAATTATTTGAAAATACCATGTTTGAAGTAGCCGATTCAAACAAAGTTATAAACAAGCCTAAAATTTAAATATTACCGACAATTATTTAATATTGAATTTATGAATTTTTAATGATCAGTTATTATAATAAAAGTAATAGTACTCTTAAAGTAAATTAGGGCAAAAGAGTATATAATTTTGAGTAATATTTTTTTTCTCAAATAAAATTAAAAAAGAAAAAAGAAACATTTGCTAGTAAGATAAAATTTTATTAAAAAATCTTTTTATACACGCTGTCTATTTTTATGTTGTCCATATGGCATACGGCGAGCTTAGAAAATTTTGCACAGAGATTGGCCATGTATGTGTGTACGTTATAGAGAGAGTTTTTGCTTCAGAAAAATCGACTTGTATACTGTTTTTCTGGGTCAAATACTGAATGTCCACGAAAGAACACACACGACTGTCTCTTCTTTTCATTGTATTACAGCTCGCACTATTTGCTGAAACGTCGAGAGAAGACCAGATTCTTTTCTTTTTTTTTTTTTTTTCTCTATTTTACAATAGCTTTGTTCGTATATGTGTGTTACTGGTAGTTAGCTTTTAAATTAAATTTCCTTCGTATTTTTTTTCTTTTTTTAATTGACAATAAAGTCAATAAAATGAACAGTTAAAAAATACCAAATAAAGAGCATATTGTAAATGGACACGCGTTATTGTATATCCATTTTTCAAAGGTTACGGTTCTGTCTTTTGTAAAAGAGAAAAAGAAAATTGAAAAATCATTATAACAGATTAACCGTGTAAACTTGCTGAATAATAATCAGGAGTATATTTTAAGGATGAAAGCGTTAAAGTTAAATTTATTCACTTTTATTAGCTGATGAAGCTCGGCTCTTAAAGTCGATCGTATTAACAGTGCAGTATCTAAACAAGAGCGGAAATATATATGTTTTAATGGCTGCAAAGTCATTTTCACTTTCTATAAATCATTAGCTATATACAAGCTTATATCATAATCTAAAAGTCTCTCCTTTGCCTCTCGAAAGTGTCTCTTTCTTGCAATTTAATGACACGCTTAAACCAGCTGGCCATGCTACGTAGTATAGAAAATTTTCAAAAGCTGACTGTATACACTACAAGAAAGTAATAACATAAGAGCTCTGCGCACGTGGGTGTGTGTGTGTGCATGCACATTGTCATGTTTGTAGTATACTAAAATTTAGAACGAGCGACTTGTTTTGCTTTTCTCTTTTTTCCTTAATTTTCATAAGAGAGGAAAAGAGACAGAAAGCGAGAAAGAGATTAGACGCGATATATATATATGTATGGTACATCTTAACAGCAGCAGCAGCCCTATTCGACAATTGTTCGTTGCTTTATGTTGATGTTAGCTAAAGCTAATGCTAAAAGCTATGCGCAAGGAGTCTCTTCTCTGCTCCAATTGCGAACGCGTGCTAATTAATACGCGAAAGAACGATTTCACCGACGCCTCTTCACGACTCGCCAACACCACTGCTGCTACCGCCGCCAACTCTTTTCTTCTTCTTCTATATTCCCTTTTTGTCTTTTCTAACACTTGACTTTTTTTTCTTATTCTTTTATTTGCTTTTCCTTATTCTTTGCTTCTCTCGAGACTTTCTTATATAAACTTTTTTCATTTTCTTTTTTCTTGTTTTTAAATTTAAACTTTAAAATATATATTCGTTAGACAACGAGGTTAAATTATCACTTTCTTCAAACTTTAATATATCATAATAAATTATTTGCGCAACATTCTTTAGAATAGCTTTCAATGCTCGCGTACAAACATTAACGACAATGGTGCTAACGACAATAATAATCTTCAGAATTCCTATTCTTTATATCGAAACACATTAGTTTCGCTCTCTAGCTTCGCAGAGCCACTTGGATGTATATTGCTTTCTTCTAATAAATTTTCTTTGTTCCAATATAAAAACAAATGATGCCTTTATTGTTCTACTGGAAAAATTATAATTTTTATTTAACTTTCAATTCAGACGTTTTAATCGCTAATTATTATTAAGTTGTTTGGAAAAAGAATAGAGAAATTCAATTAAATTCTAATACTATACTTTAATCATATCATTCGATCTGATATTATTTGTTACAAAAAGAAAAAAAAGAACTAAAATTGTAAGTTGACGGAATATATAAGTAATTTTCCAGCGGAAGTATTTAAAGTTAGCAGTATATACAAAGTTACGCGAACTGTTGAGCACAATAAATACGCGCGCAAGCTTTTCTGGATGTAAATTTTAATTTGGTTAAGTCAACTTCTAACGTCTTTTGTAATTATTTCAGTGAGTTCAATTTATTTTCAATTTCAAACACTGTTCTGCATGCAGAAAAAAATCGTTTACTTACACGCATACGTGATACATTTCTTTGGCTCTTTTTTGGGGGGAGAATTTAATCAAATGAAGTTTACAACTGGAATGGATCATTTTTTTTTACCATATCAAATTAACTCGGAGTAATAGAATATTTTAAGTTTATTTTTAATTTGTTAAATTGCAAAACGTAATAACAATCTGAAAATCTTATAGGTATTTAAATTTTATATTACGTATGCAGTTATATCACAATTTTTTTCTGATATCCGAAGTCTTTTAAGCGTTTGGATTTTAAAATACTTTCTTTTTTGAAATCGGAAGAATTTAATCTCCAATTTCATTTTAACTTTTATTAAATTCACGGCAAAGCCTCTATTCGTGTTAAAATTCGGTTGAAAATTTTTGTATGCATAAAATTTGATTGCACATATAATTTAAAATATAATTTTCCGGTGAGCAGCAAATAGCGATTTCAAGTGTATCACTAATACTGGATACTTAAACTTTCCTACGTTGAACCTTGATACTTAAACTCCAATAGACTCGGTCTCACGCATCGAGAATCGTGTTGAAGTTGGAATTTAGGTACACTAAACGATAAAATGATGTTCGTAAATATTAGATATTACCGTGTAAGTGTTATACTTAATAACTATACACTAGTAATTTTAAATTTTTATATTATAGAATTTTATGCTTTTCCATTTTAAGTCTATAAAAATCATAAATTGAGTTTTAACACGAATTCCGTCAATTACTTGAACGTTTGAAAAAAATCTATGACAATTCTTTCTTCTTGTAAATTTTAACGTCAACTTAAATAACCACACGTGTATTGTTTAAATATACATGAAAAAATTGCTGGAATTAAAATTAAAAAATAAAATAACTTACTCAAATTGTTAAATATTATTTCTCTTGTGACAGAGTCCACTCGCGCAAAACAATAACAATAGCGCTCTCGGAGTCACGCAAATCGTACGTATAGACATATATATTTAAATATATGTAAATTTATTTTTTTATGAATGAACACTTTGTACATTTAACCGGCGAGGAAAAAATAATATAGTTTAGCTTTTACGGAAAATAAAATACAATTACTGCACGTTGAATGAGGAATAATGTGTTCCGGTATACACTGGTAAACGTTTATGTAAACTTGTTTTTTACTCATAAATTGTGATAAATTACTTTGGTTTATAAAAGAAAAATAAAAGATTACTAGATTTACTGGATACACCGAATTAGTGAATTTCTGTGATTATTTTTTTTTTCTTTTTTTTAAGAGATTAAGCTGTAACTGCGAGTCGGTAAGTTTACAAGAATTAAGATTACAGTACATTGCGGTCTGTAACTTGTATAATAATAGTAATTTTAAATTTTCTTAAGTACTTAAAATAAATAACAAAGACATGTTTGAAAAACTATCTTTTTCCTAATTAAATTTTAAGCTGTAAATAAATAAAGTTTAAGCTAAGATTTTTCTTATTTTACAGAATGTAACAAAGTTTCTACGTTTCTACGAATAAATATAAAACATTTTTATAATAGTTATTCATTGACGTAGCAAAAAATAATATTTGCAACAAAAGATTAATGTAATTGTAAAATAGAATAATCTTAGCAACAGAAAGCTTGCAAAAGCTGGAATCGTCGTTTCAATCGTCAAGCTCGCAAGCTGAAATGACATTGGCTCGACTAAACTCATTGCGATGTTAATTAACAATTTTATTTAAAATTTTTCCCTTGTACACGATTATTTTATAATGATCTCATTTAGCAATATTCATCTCGTACGTTGAATATAATGTCGCACGTAGAAACCCATTTTCCTTTCGAGATATTTTTTCTTTTCAATTAAAATATTTCTAATTATGTTCTTAAGTGGATAAATCGTTTTATTTTAGAGCGAAATAGAAGTGTACATAAAAAATATGTTGTGTGATAAAATTAAAGTTTAATTAGCTAATCAAATGGTAAAAAAATAAAAAGAATAGTATCATAAAAGAAATTGTCCTTATATCTATCTATGAATAATAGATTGTTGTCTCATTAAACGAAAAGATGAAGCTTACAGAATGATGTGTATAGATATAAAGATCGGAAGCGGGTGCATGTATATCGTAATTAGCGTATATATGCTAGCCACTTATGCTTGGGATGAACGACTGGCCCGAATCGCTCAACTGACTAGCGTATACGCTGGATGGAAATTGAGAGAAAGAGAGAGCATATGATTTACTCTTGCGCGACGATAACAATAATATTCGCTTTCTTCCTATAATGCAGTATTAACCTATTTATCTAGTTTATTTGGCTATCCGTGTTAGTTTATGATTGTCTTTCATCGTTTTATGGATTTTTAGCATACCTTTCTTATAAATTTATGTATTTAAAGGAGACATTAATGCAATATTAATAAAATCGGAGCATTCACGGTTAGAAATATTAACAGACCAAGTCTGTTATAAACAGTTAACAGACAAAAAAGGATTTTATAAAAAAAACTGTTAAAATTTACACTTGGTACAATACTTTCAGAATCAACTGAGATAAAGTCTGTTAAATCGACAGATCCTTGTTTGTTGCTTCAACAGACAATTTAGTAATTAATAGTTATCAGTCTTATTTAAAACATTTTATAAAATGCTGTTGTGTAGATTTATTATGCGAAATGACTTCTATTTAATTAATTAAAAATAAATTTTTAATTAAAATTTATTTTTTTAATTAAAATTTGTTTACGTATTGTACAAACTCTTGAAAAAAGTTAAACATAAATAATGTATATAAAAAATAATTTGAAAAATCATTACTTTTTCACTAAAAACAATTGTACGAGTATATTTACGAATGATAAAAGCATGAAAATATTGTATAAATTGAAATTTCAAAGATAAAAAAAAGTTTATTTATCAAAAGTTTAAAATAATGGATAGAGAATAGCGTTGATATTTCGTGTCAGCAGGAAACCGGAGAGAAAGAAAATATCTCGAAAGAAAAACAATAGCGTATAGAAAAGCTAACAGCAAAAGTAATTGAAAAGGTTAAATTAATTTTTCATTACATATACGCTTTTTATTGTATTACATTTATTACATCCTTACCAATAATTCGTTTGAGAGTATTAGCCTCTAGCAGAGTAAGAAAAATAATCTCATCATGGACGAAAAGTTGTATGTACTAAAAGGTCATGTATATATGTGTGTGTGTGCATGTAATAGTATAGAAACACATGTGCCAAGTTCTTAGTCAAAGAGTTTTAGGCGTGATAAGCAAGCATAAGAAAGGAAGAAAAGACGACGAAGACGACATACGACACATGTTACCTTACAAGAGAAGCAAAGTAAATTCAAACTCATTCTCTCTCTTCGTCTTCTCTTTTATTCTATTAGTTGGTGACTGAAGAATTGGCCAACTGTGCTACTGATAATATAAAAGTTAACAGTTCCCTTTTTTTAAATTTTTTACTCTTTTTTTTATACTCTTTAAACTATGTGTACGCTGCTTCTCTCGCGCAGCTTGTCATCATCATTGCTTGTGATGAGCTTTTATATATAACGTATCTGCTACTGCCAACATGCTGACTCTTTTTCTCTCCATCTTTCTGTACTCTTGCATCCTTGTTATAATGCACCGGATCTGCGCTTTTATGGATGATTATTACATAGGATATATAATTTGACATTATTGTATACTATGTTTTTTTCCTTCTCTTTAATCTAATACGAACGATGGAAAACAGGGTTAAATAAACTCATAAATTTTTCATATGACATGACGAAAGTTTTAGCGAATTTTTGAGGAAAACTTTTTTAAAATTTTTTATTTATTAGCGGTTCTATGCTAAGGTATAAACTAAGCTGACTTTGTTGTATAAGGATAAATTCTTCATAACTCGTATGCTGTAGACTGACACTTTTTGAAAGAAGAAAAATATACTACAATGCTTTTATTTAATTATTGTAGTTTTCTAATACACTTATAATAATTAGGCATTATAACAAAAAAAGTATTATAGATTTAACCAAATAAATATTGGAATATTCATAAATAAAATATTATCTTAAATACAGAAATTATTAGCTGAATTTTAAAAAATCAAGAAAATATATTCCAAAATATTTTTTCTAAAATAAATAAGACATGAATATAAGGAAAATTATAGAAGAAATAGATAATTATATAAGTATCTGTATGATTATATTTTTATAGGATTAACATTTTTTAATCTATTATATCTTGATAAAAATAATCATTTTCGCTACGACTTTTATTAGCAATTATTATGATTTTAAAATATTTTTTGAATTACATGATTTTACAGTATTTTAGTACATTAGAAAATACACCTGTAGAAAGCTTGATTTATGTCAAGCAAAGCAATTGCATATTAAATTGTATGGAATCGCACGTTTTACAAGTTGACCTAAACTTTAAATTTAAATTTTATCCTTATAAATAATAACCCAAATGAAAATTTTTAACATTCACATTTTCTCAATTACTACAATTTTCCATCTTGGAGCGCAATCAACGTTCATAACTGTTTCAGTAAATATTTGCTTGAAATGCAAAAAGTTTTTTAATGCACAAAAATAAAAAGCTATATAGGGATATATGACTAATATCTCTACATTCCGAATCATATTAGTAATACGATAATATGAACGGGCTAGTATAACAATTTCATGTTCTATTTGTCTTAAAAAGGTTAACTCTGAGCTCTAGTTCTTTTTTTTTTTTAAATTGTTTTAATATAAAAAATTCATTATATTTTTCCTTTTTTTATTTGCTTAATTTTTTTTCTTTTTTTTTTATTTTATATTGTTTTATTAATTTTATTATTTTCTACCAAACGTTTTATTTTTTATAATTTTTTTTTCTTTACTAATGATATTTTTTGAATTTTTAATTTTTAAAACTACCTAAGATCTTATAGTTTTTCTGAATTTAACTCAACTCTTACACTAAAATACAAAAAAATAAAATCAATTTTTCATTTAAAATTCTAAAAAAAATACACTTTCATTTCACTCCCCTATATACATTTTTTTTTTCTCTAATTTAATAAATAACTTTTCTTTTCATTTCTTTTAATTTTAATGTCTATAAAACTACTTATTTTTCTTTATTAATATACTTATTAAAAAATAAATATTTTTTAAATCTTTAATTTCTAAATTGTAACCCGCTGATTATTTCCAGCTTCTAATAATTTTAATTATATTTAACCAATATAATAAAATTTTTATTTTCAGTTCTAAAATTAAAACGCCTGATTATTCATTTCCTATACTTAATTTTGTTTCTAATAAAATTATATTTTTAAAAATTTTAAAAGTGCTCTAAAATTAAAATCGTAATTTTAAAATTTTAATAATTTTTCGATGTTCCTAATTTTCGACAATTCTTCATAGTTTACGTAAATACAAAAAATAAAATCAATTTTTAAAAATTCTTAAATGATTCTAAACGCCTAAACAATTCCATACCCCACCGTTCATCAAAAATTATTTATAATTTAACCATCTAGTTTTAAGATTTTATTGCATAAATAGAACATTTTTTCAAAATTTCAAATGCTCTATTAATACTAAATCAGTTTTTAAAATTTATTTTATCCCTCGATAAATCTTTTTCATTCATCTATACAAAAACCAAAAAAAAAATCGATTTTTTTTTTTTTTTAAAAACTTTAAATGAAAACTAGCTGAGAACCTATACCCCAGTTAATCCAAACTATTCATCAAATTACTCCATCATATTCCTACTTACTAACTATTCATACATCCACACACACACACACACACACACACATACAAGACTTTCTGACCACTTTTTCACTCCCGGTTCATATTACATTAATGAAAATAGAAAAATTTTTTACGATACAATGCTTTCTCTATGAGAAAGCAAAAAAAAAAAAATTTATTAATATTTTAAATACAAATATTTGAAATTTATGAGATTCAATTTTAATCCAGTTTAAAAAAAAAATTTTATTGAACATAATTAGTTCCACAAATTATAACGTTCTCTAAAAATCATATTTTTTAAATATTCTAATTTATTTTTATCGACGTGTTATTTTTATGAAATTAAAATCTCTGCGTTCTGATAAAATATTTTTGATATTAAAATATTTAATGAAAAAATTTCATTTATAAAAGACATTGATATTCATAAAAAAAATTGAATTTAAAATTGAAAAATATTATTCAAGAGGCAGGATATAGTTTAATAAGTTGGAGGCCCAAACGTTTATGTATTATGTATACAAGTTTGACTTTGACGATGGTTTCCGTATTCACGTTTATCTCGGTGCACTGGAAAATTTTTCGTTGGTCTTGCATAGCTTTATATGGCATCTTTCCGTCAAAAAAATAATAGATTATTTATCACTATTTTCGTGTACTCCGTTCTACAAATAAATGGATTTTATACCCGTTTTCTTAAATTTGTTTTTCTAAAAGAAATAATATTTCAAAATTTCCCAAGTTAAACAAATAAAAATGGAGTTTTTTCCAACACATTGAGTGTTTATTTATTGTTTAATAAATAATTTAACAGCGCCGTTGATTGAAATCTAGTTTAATTAAATATTTGAATTCCAATACTAAATTTGTAATAACTTAATTGAAAAGAAAAAAAAATATTATGTGTTAGTTTATTCGCTTGTTTTATTACAGATAACTCATAAAAAGGCGTTAACGGTGTACTATAACAGCTTTAACTGAAAATATTTTCCATACCATCCAAGGCGAACGACATATATACACAAACTGTTTTGAGCTCGCGCAATTTAGTCAATTAATTGAATAAATTAATCATCGAGCGATTATCTCTATTTACCCGTAGGCTTAATGATAGACAATGAATAAATCACTTTAATAAAAATTAAAAAAAAAACAAACAAATAACGTATAGATTGGTATATAGTTAATTTTTTTGCCGTCAGCATCCACACAACGTCAGCGCGCGATAAAATATACTGTCAAGATAGGAATCATGATTCACGCGTCAAGAAAGAATTTTGTATAAGAAACACCATATACACGCGCACTGGAATGATTGAAAAAAAATAAAGGAAAAAAAAATTGCTTTTCCGTTAATAAAGACACAAAGTTGAGAACTTGGCAAGTCGTAGATCTCATGGATTCATCTAGAGTCTACGTTAGTCATACATTAAATGTGTAATATAACGTGTCGGCTAAGCCAATTTCCTTGAGTATAAGAAAAAAGCAAAAGAAAAAGAAAAAAAAAGGTATCTGTATATAAGGTTGTATTTTATTCTGTTGCACTGTGTGCGCAAAAGCTATAGCGCTTATCACTCATCAGCGAACATATAGACAAGAAGAGTGTATGTGCCTCACGGCGAATTATGGTAACCCAGTGACCCGCGCCGGGAAACCGTTAAACCATCTCCTTTTTCTCTCTCTCTCTCTCTCTCTTTATCTATCGTCTTAACTCGTTTGTCTTCCTGTGTTACATGTATCTATATGTACAGATACCTTGTACGGGAAAGCTGAATTTTCTTTTTCTCTCTGGGCGCTGGACTTTTTTTAAATGTATTATATACATCATGATCGTACCGAATCGTCCAAGTGGAACCCAGCTTTTTTATATTTACTTGCCACCTTCATCCTCTTACATTTATATCTATACACACGCCCGAGTTATTTAGACGAGAAAAGATGGAAAAAAATGTGTCTACGCTCTGGGAAAACGAACATCACGCAACAAACAGTCTCCTCTCGTGTATAGGAAAAAAAATATTCTTTTACGTGTACACGCACATTCTTTCGATACATCTTTTCGATGTTTATAGTAAAAAGATTTTTTTCGAAATGCTATGGCATCACGTAGCTAACGAAAAATTCTTTGCTTTGATATATGCCGTTTCTTTTGCTTTTGTATAGAGAAAAAAATAAAGATATTTTTATCATTTAATAATAATATACGGTTTTAAGACGCACGAGAATTCCTCATGTTACTTCCTGAATGTGCGATTCTATTATTCATGATAAACAATAGATAGGTCAAACTTTTTTTTAACGATTATTATGCTTCATTAGTTTTAACGAAATACCTTTTGTATTGTGACGTCACTATTGAATGACTCTACACTTTACCATAGATCAATAAGTTTAAGAATACGTTTTAACAACTTTTTATAAAGATTCATTCAAAGATTTATTATTTATGTTTACACAATTTATTAAAGTATTATATTATAATTTAACAATAGAATTTATATAAAAAAATTTAATATCTGGCTTTACAATGTTGATAATTATTTCATATGAATACGAATGTTTGATGAACGCGTTGAAATGAAAATTCTTTTTTTAGCTTCGAATTTAATTAAAAACAAAATATTTTTGAAAATTATATTTTTAATTGAAAAATAATATTTTAATTTAAAAAATCATGTACATATTTGAAAAAATTTTTGTTTTGATTGAAGAAAAGATAGGATTTATTTTAGATAAATGATAAGTATTAATTTTAACGAATAGTATATAGAACGAAGCACGATCTTGATGATCTATACTAGAGGTCATAAAGTGAAGGTTTTCAAGCTTTCAAATAGATATTTTTTTTAAACTTTACGCCTTTCACCAAATAATGCGAGTTTCAAGCTTAAATATTTTTTGAACATTTACTAACCGTACAATTAGATAATGAAAATAGTGCTTTGAATTTTCTCGAATAATTTTTTATATTACACTGTTTTTTTTATAATACGAATGATAATACAAAAAATGTTAATTTTTAATTTGGGATAGTAAAGTTTTAATTTTAAAGAGTTTTTTAAAACTTTTTTTAATTGTATTAAATTTTTTAAGTGCGTTGTTATTTAAAAATTGTTCAAGATTTTATTATCACGACAGATTAATGTACTTTTTTGTCATTTTCGTCGACGTCTTGAATATTTTATAATACTAAAGCAGAAATATTCATAAAGCTTTCGTATTGTCTCGCGATGTATAAGCGAAAAATAAAATAAAAGTTTCATTATATTTGGACATATTTATTGTTGTCAAGTGAAATAACTTTAACTGTCAGAAGTAAAATTGAACTTTTTCTCCTATTTACCGATTTATATTCCACTTTTATATTTCTAGCAATAAAAAACACAACTGTGTACTTTAAAATAATTAAAGAAATTAATAAAAATCTGATAAAATGATTATTGAATGAAAATTTTTTTTTTAAATACTTATTCTCTAAATATTTTCTAGTGATGGTATTCAGCAAGAAAGGAGAAACAGCATATTTATGGATGTTTTTTATCAAACAGCATTTAATGCTTTTTTTTATTTTCCTCAATTCTTCTAATTAAATGATTATATTGATTGTTTTTACAATAAGCAATTAAACTGATCACTTACAAACAATTGCTATTGAATTGATAAATAATAATAAATTATAGAAAATAATAACAAAGCCATTAATTATCCGTTGTTATAAGCAATACTGTAAACAAGAAATTTTAATGTATACAACACTATCAAACGCATCATATTACCGCTCTAAATGATTTTAGCCAAAAACACGTGTAGCATATGTCTAAAAATGTCCAATGCCTAAATAAATGAGAAATTCGAGGCGTCAAACATACACGCGAGATAGATTATACGTGTACGTGTATAGGCTTGACGGATGAAAATGGGCGCGTTGACAATCCTATATACCAGTGTACAGATACTAGATTATGGAAATGTCTGTTCCAACGTCACTGTTTAATTATACGCGTATTCCGAGCTATTAAAAAAAATATAAATAAATAAAAAAATAAAGAAGGAAGTTTAATACTGTAGATCATAAATCTCGAGAGCAGACTTTTACGATCCTCCTGTAATTTAACAATAAAACAAAGGCTGAAAACGCGATCGATTTCATCGATAGAGTCGCACGATCAGTTTTCTATGTATATACATGTATATAGTTATAGTATAATAGGCTAACGAAACTATATGAACTTTCAACCCAGCAAATGCGTATTATACAGATATAGAATGCTTACATAGGATGCTTATAAATGCACCTCTCTCTTCTCTCTTTTTTTTAGCTTTCATTTTGTTCGAGAAACAAAAGAACGGAAAAAAAGAAATGTTTATAAAGAAAAAAGAGGAGTAAAGTTTTTTTTTTGATGGTTTATAGTTTTAAAAACGACAGGGGGTGAAAATGATGTTGCGAAAGTTGAGAAAATCACGTAGGTATATACGCGTGAACGTTAAGACTCGTACTACTTGTTACAATTTTTTTTTTTAAAGTTTCTATGCCGGGAGGCGCGTATTACTATATATAAAGCACGCTCAATGGAGCCCATTCTTCATTTTATTCTCTTTTGCATAACGACGTTTGCCTTTTTGAACTTTAAACATTGATATTTCTTGTTCTTATAAGATGCTGAAATTATTTTTCCTTGAAAGATCATGAGAAAATTTTGAATTTTAAATGGTGTACTGTTATAAAGGTACCAAAATATTTAGATCAAAATTTTTATATTTTTTATTCAATGAATATCTAGTGGATTAAAAATGGTTAATTGATGTTTTCATCAAAAATAAAAATATGTTTGACCCAACCGTTAATTAATACGTATTTCGAAAATTCATTAATTGCAAATATTATCTTTTGTAAAATAAAAATTTTAAAATATATAAAAACTTTTTTTATTGAAAAGTGACGATATCAAATTTCATATTTACTTTCATTTTAAAATTAAAATTCATAGCGTACGTCAATTAAAAAAAGTTTCGCTTCACATAGATATTTTGGCTGTATTTTTACAACTAGGAATATTTTTCTTATAAATAACCGTCATCACATGTCCCTTCAAATCGAATCACAAATTTTATTTTTATTCCTTTTTTTTCTCTTATCGAACCTATGGTTTTTAGACTGGTACAGAAATAAATATTATTATCAAATATACATATACGTAGTTTTTGTTTGCACAAAATTTTATTTATTCAGAAAGCATTTTTTTCGAAAAAAAAAAAGAAATTTGTTGCCCGCATACATGTAGATATTTTCAAATTTTTGCTCAATTCATTGACATGGAATTTCATACAAATACTGCAAGAGAAATAATAAAATTTTAATGAAAAATCAACTATGCAATATAAACTGTCATTTATTTAATAAAATTTAAAAATTTTTTAGGTGAAATTTTTATACATACGTAAAATATATTTTTAAAAAATACACATCCAAAAGCTATGAAATTATTTTTTATAAGACTTTTAATAATAAAAGAAAGTTAAAAATTAATAAAAAATATATACATTAAACACTAGATTGATTATTATTCATTTGGATAATTTTCTTTGCTTAATGTATGATTGTGATTGAAGCAAATATTTGGTTTTGAATGAAAAATAATTAAAAAATATCAGTAATGGCAATTAAATTAAAGATTTTGTTTGCGTTTGGTTTATCGAATAACAATGGTAAGCCATCTAATAATTCATAAAACAAAATTAATATTTATTCAACTTCCGCTTAAATAAATTTATAATTAGTATATGTGATTTAATTAAAGCAGATGACAAACAATTGAATATGCAATGGCTTTACAATGAAATCGCGTGCGCACAATGAATTTTGATGAGACTGAAATATTTATCAAGAAAATTTTGTTTATGCATGCAGCGAGAGAGAGAGAGAGAGAGAGAGAGACACTGAGAGTAACTAAACGAGATTTAATTTATAATGGGAAAGCCATTTATTATAATTTTACGCTCGGTTACGCATATGATAAAATAATCTATCCATTAAAGTATGAAAAGGAACCTTTAAATTTAATAATAATAATATGTAGCATAGCTTTTGTTACAGGTTCAGCTCTCTTTGTTGAACCGCAATGATATTATAACATACCGCAACAATTTTCTGTTTCTTTCTGTTTTTTTTCTTTTTCTATTTCATACTCCTATAATCGTGGCCGCAGTGTAATGTAACAACTTAATTTTCACACAATAACTTAAAGACTATAATAAACTAAAGAATAAATGACTTTGGTGCAATAGCTTTTTGGCTAGTGGTAATAGATGTACTTAGAAAAAAATTTGATTGATACAACAGGCGTACACACCTAACTCGTTGGAATTTGTCCATCTTACATAAAAATTATTAGAGGCTCAAAGTTTCGTAGTCTTGCGATTAATTAATGTAATTAAGAAATTACTATGTCGGTTCAAAGTTTACGACTAAATTTTCGAATGCAATCCATTTAAAGAAATGAAAAAATTTATTTTTCACAAGAAAAGAATCGCAAATGAAATTTTCGACAAAGCATTAAATGAAAATTAAATTGACTTGAAAGTAAATTTAAATATTTTTTTATATTAAAAAAATTTATTTTTGAATTTTTAATGTCGAATCAAATTAAACATTCAGCATTAAACTGCAGTTGGGATTTTCGAGCTATACCAATTTGCTAAAACTTCAAATTTTAAATAATTTTTATCTAGAATAAAAATTAATTTTAAAGGTAGATACACAATATAGAATTTTTTTTATATATTTTTTTGTAAGTGAACACGTATAGTCAATATCAGCATTTTATCACAAGATTGGAATAGAATTTTGAATTTTATAATTTAGAAAAAGTTTTTTTAATCTATAATATTTTAAAATAAAAAAAATGTTAATCAAAGGACGAAATCTTATTATTGTTAAATATCATTGAAATTATATTAATTTTCTAAAAAAATATAGAAAACATTGATCTTTCATTTCACACACAATTTCAACATTTTTTAAAATCTATTTAACGTCGCTTTATTGATGCTAATTATTAGGCGACGGAGGTCGTCAGTGCGTTTGTAAAAAAAGCACATGTAACGTAAAAGTGGTGCTTGTATGAATCAGCCGCCAAGAGCGGAATTCGAACTCGGGAGCTCGAGATTATGAATCGATTGCTCTACCGACTGAGCCACTGACGACCTCAATGTTCGAGACTCTTATAGATCATCATTTGTTTTTTCATTGATGAAAAAAATATTATTTTCTATTATTTAACAAAATTTCTTTAGAAAATCAATGATTAAAACATGCACAGCGCATCCGTTTTAATAAAACATTATTAATTATACAATAAAGAGTTTCTCTCTTATAACACGCAATTCAAGATAAAACCGTTGGTTTATACACATAAATCATTAAAGTCAAAACATATTGAAAGAGGAAAAAATTGTTGCTACTTTTATTAAACACTATAATATAGGCTTTATTCCTTATAATTTGGTAATTTTATACCTATTCAAGTAATTCTAACCTGTCTTGTGAGTTATGTAATATCTGCATTAAAAACTCATAATATAAAGATCATAATCAATAAGATGAAAAATTGTGAATAATTATAGTATACTGACACTGTTATTGATTAAAAATCAAAATTTATGAATGATTAGACAGGAAAATTTATAAATATGTAAATGAAAAAAAATCAAAATAAATTTCATATTCTTGTTACAGATTTTCAAAATTAACTGATAAAATAGTTTCATAACAGATTTTCTGTAATGTATTATATAAAATAGTTTTGGAAATTGTTCAGAAGTGATATCAATGATATCAATCGTTGTACGTGAAATTTGATAAATTTCTGATAAGCTTGGTACTTTAGATTATCTTAAAGGATGTAACATTATTTATCGATATAGTAGTAGTTAGGTTAGTACACTCTATATACTTTGATTAAATCATAATTTACAAGTGTAATGCACGTGAGTTTAGTTTGATCGGTATAATCTTTTGTTGATTGTCAGATTATTTACGTCATGATTACGTAAGTAGATTCTCAATATATACGTTGAATCTTGAAACTTCAATTTTTTTTATTCGTTCGTGTATACACGAAAATTCGTTGGTTCTTTCGAATTTCGAATGTAACGTACACATAACTAGCCGGAAACATTACAATAAAACCTGTAATGATATTTTCATATTATTGGTCTACTATTTCGAAAGAAAAGAGGAACATACTGACAGTCAAATTACCCAGACACATATATGCTCCTATCTAATTTGAATATTCTACGTGTACAATAGTATAATCAGCAACTGACCCTGACTATTCACAATTGTTAATTCCCACTGGAACTACCTGGAACTGAAATTTTGGAATCTACTTTTTTTCATGGATGACTTGATGCGATACGTTACGCGCAGCCACATGCAGTAAATTCAAATTTTTAATTTAAATCTTGATTTTTATTTATCATATAGAAATTTATGGCTGGCCAATTCTTGACCACTATTGTACAGGTGCCTAACAAATAACACTTGGTATCTTTTTAAAGTAACGTTTTCACTTTTGATAAAATCTTTTCGTCTACAATACATCAGAGAATGACTTTCATTACAAAGATTATATTTATGAATTTCATGGAATCACATTAAGATTTCCTGCGAAAAGATCTTTAGATATCAAAGATAAATTCGCTGAAAGACAAATTAATTGAATATCCATCAATAATTTATTAATTCTTAAGATAAAGCATACCGTAATCGCACTTACGCTCGATAGAATAACAGTGATTTACTAATTGATGTTACGACATTTATTATTCGTATGACATTTAATTTGATAAAAATTAAATTTATCAAACGAATCGCTTATCATTTTATCGTTCAAACTATTAAGAGAAAGATTGAGAAAAATCTTTGTCGAGAAATATTCTTAATATTGTACATTATTGCATTGTGCTTATGTACAGAGATATAGTTAATAGAGCGAAAGTTGCATACAATTGTGTACCATGTCATACAGAGACAGACGGGTTTTAAAAGAATTTGCTTTCGTCATTCGATGAAAATTCTTATATTTTTTGAATGCTAACAAAAGTACACCTCTATTTTTATTCTTATTCTTTTTCTTTTTCTCTCATCGTTTGACTATGTCGTTTATCGAAGTTCTTGCGCTCTCGATTCTCAGTGTGTTGGCGATAAATTTTTTTTTTGCCTTCGCATTGAATTCGAATGTGCTGTTTAGCTGCTACGATATAAGCTTTCTTTCTCTTTCTCCTTGCACTCCTTTACTTAGAGAGAGAGAGAGAGAGATCCGTCTTGTGGAGTTTATGGAAAGAGCACGAAACTGGGATATTCTTGGCGATTGACATTTTTCTTTTCTACAGAACAAGTCTTGAGGTAAATTTTCCTTCCTCCAATAGGAATATTCAAGAGATTTTTCGCTTAACTTGTCAACTATTCACTTTTGATCAATCTTTTTTCTTACTTTTTTATTATTTTTTTAATTTTTCTTCTTTTGAAAAAATCTTTTATTAAAAATCAATAACTCTTTAATGGATTAACTTTTTAATAAGAAAATTAAATACCTTGAAAATATTCCCATCTGGACATTAACTTTTTTCATTTTCTTTTCTGCTTAACATTTTAAAATCCAATAACTCAGGCTAAAATAATTTAATGAAAAATTAATATTTCAATGAAAAATTAAGAAAAAAAATTCCATTATATATTTTTTGATATTATATAGACTTTTGACGAAGTTTGGATTTCAATTAGAAAAGCGCAACGGAAAAAAGGTGGTTTTATTGAGAGAGCTAGAGAGAAAAAAAATATCAAAATAACCATCATATAATTCGATTACTCGTAGAGTCGTAAAAGCAGGAGAGGATAAAAAAAATGGTGAATCGTGAAGAAGCAGTCGGGCGTCAGTGTATTATATATCGAAAGGAATTTTTGCACGTACAGAAATGAAAGCGTTGATAGAACTCGAAGCTCTTCGAGTGAGCATCGGCGTTGATGAAAAAAAAGGAAAAAAAAAACGAGGAGAAAAGGAGAAAAGAAGAGCAAAAGAAGTCTTTTTTTTCCTTGACTATATTGGCTTGGCGCTCGTTGATGCGCCTTTTATATACCGAGTATACAATATGCAAGGATTTTTACAACTACTCTACTGACTGGCAGTTAACGAATCTAAAGTGCTGGGAATTGACTAGCTTTTATATAAACGATAAGTATTGTCATCTTTAACATGCGCCGAGAGAAAGAAGAGAGAAAAAAAACTAAAAAGAAGAAATTAATGAAATGTATACGTATATACGTATAATATAGAATAGCAAAATGGTCATATTGCAGCCAGGCTGACCTCGATTGGCCAATTAAAAGCAGCTGAATTTGCTGGAAAAGAGAAGCTTTATATATTTTCTC
This sequence comes from Anastatus disparis, assembly GCA_017163975.1. Lineage (NCBI taxonomy): Eukaryota > Metazoa > Arthropoda > Insecta > Hymenoptera > Eupelmidae > Anastatus > Anastatus disparis. The sequence goes on from JAFFSR010000313.1 coordinate 691,925, forward strand.
TCTTTGCGCTCTCCTCTCTTTCAGTAGCTGACTCCTCGAAAATATATCCAATCATCGATATCACGTTCAAAAAACTGGACTCTCTTCTCTTTTTCTTTCTCTCTCTTTATCTTTTTCTGCCAACGCAAAATGAGTTTTCTCGAGTTAACAAGCGCGCGAACGCGTTTTCTCTCTTTTAATTGGTACTAGCGAAACAGCTGGATCTCGTCATTTTCCAATAAAATTTTTTTATCTATATATAATCAATATATATTAATTATTATTAATATTTTCTACGTTCGATTTTATTACTTTTCCTTTTTTTTAAATAAAATCAGTGGTCAATATATTCGTCGATGCGTCGTACAAACCTGACATTCGGAGCGCCGATTGTGTCGAGGCCTCATTTATAAAAAAAAAAGATTTGCAAGAAACGTGTATTTAGTGGAATGAAAAGCGTGTCGACTATATGACAAAGAGCGCGTATATCTTGATGGCAAGTTAACGAGTTTTAATTATCTATGTTTGCGCTTATAGCTGCGCATTTCATACTTTTTTCTTCTTTCTTTCTTTTATTTTATAATCGCGGCTTTTCATTCATTATCTCGAACGAGAAATATTTATACTGCTCGCACGTGAATTAAACACTTCTAAATCATAATTATTTATTGAAAAATTTTAACACAGATACGGTCATTCTTTTTTTAAAAACGTAAATGTTTCTCGTTAAAATGATATTGTTGAATTTTTATAAAATTCTAAAGAATAAAAAGTGACTAATATAATTTTGTCGATTAATATTCTCTTTTCATTATTACCAAACCTGTTTTATTACAACTAAACCAAACATGACGTTATATTTGCTTGTATTTCAGAATATATAAATACCTTTATGTAAAATAGTATACGTGATCATTATTAAAACTTTTGATATGAAAATATAAATAAACATATGATATCAGCAACTTAAAAGGAGTCATTTTACATTTAATCAAGATGACAATTTAAAATGCCTATCTAACAAATCATAAACGTAAGTTATTTATTTTTACTATAGAAAGTTTAGAATTTTTCATTTAGCAATATTAATTGCTTGTTTAAACATTGATTAAATTTTATTAATCAAACTCTAATCAAATTTGTACAAGAGATTAAAATAAAAATAAAAAATAAATAACGAACAGATAAAATAAGTGAGCGTGAAAAGTTACAAGAACGTTGAATAAGAAAACGTAAACATAATTTATTCAAAATTTACAAGAAAATAATGTCGAGCAAGGGGGTCTGGGGGCAGCAGCAACATAAAAAGGTAATGAGAATAAAAATTGCAGTGATGCACCCTTTTTCCAACTCGTAATTGACTTTTTATGTAAAACTTTTTACGACGGCACGCTGCGCGCGCTCAGGAGCTCCAGCAGCAGTTTGCCTCCTTGCCTCTTGCTATGCTATAATATATATATATATATATATATATAGATACGCTAGTTTTCGAGCCTCTCCTCTTTGCAATGCTTCTTATGTTGCATAATAAATGAAAGTTTTACTTACTTTCAAAAATTAATTGTAAGCGCAGGCGCTACGAAAATTTTGAAGATTCATCTTACGATTAATTGCTTCTACTCGTTTTTTTTTAAGCTATTTTCTTGGATAAAATGACAATTTTCGATATTGAGCAAACTTTATTGCGCTCGAGTTAACATTTTCAGTTGCAAACGAGAAATAAAAGTTGAAAATATCACTGGCTCAATCTGAAAGTCGTAGTGAAAGAATAATGAATATTTTGATTTTATTTCATAATCTTTCGTGCATGTGTCGGGCTTTAAGAAATGCATTAATAATGCATGATTCCATCGATAATGCTATTATGTTGTATATTAACGTGGGTGTTTCAAGCGAGCTTTTATGGATTGTTTTGGATGTTTTTTTTTAGTATTTTTTGGTATCTTTGACATTTATGATCCTAATCATTTATTAATGCAGTTTTATGAAACGAAAGTTTATTTACGCTTTCATATAATGCTACTACTTTAACTTGAGTTTTAGGGGAGGCAAATAAATTTTCTCGTGATTTTCCTCTACATATTTCTTTAACTTCCTGCAGACCTAATTTATCAAATGCATAACTGTTAATTTAAATCTGATTTATTTTTCTTAAAAATTCGTCATTTAGTTAATCTTATTTAAATGTTTATAAGTAAATATTTCTTGCTTAAATTTAAGAAATTTAAATATTGTAGAAGTAAAAAAGTAAAGTGCAGCAAGGAATTAGTGTTGGGCTTTATCGACGGTGAAAGAGAACAGAGAGATGAGTGCGAGATTATTTGACTTTTAGTGCCTGTGACATTAGGTTGCATAAGATGCAAAGCCTTAGCGCTGATTCTTATAAGCTTTTAAACACATACTAGGCTTCAATAACAAGAATATAAATATATGTATGTGATTCATATAAGTATTGTTACGTTTATGCATTCCACTATTCTTATTCGTTTTCAGTTTTTTTTTCTTTTAACTTTTATTTTTTGTCGTAAAATATAAAAAAAAATAGTTTGATGATACAGTGTAAAAATAGCTTTGTTGTTTTAGATTTTATTTTATAGTTTTTTTGTTTTGTTTTTTTTATATAAAATGTAAAGCGAAGCAATTAATATTGTTTGTATGCTCAGCGTTAGCAATAAATCAAAAAATAATATTCTAGGTAATAGCGAGATGAAAATATGAAATTATTAAGCTTGAAAATCGAGAAATATATATCAATTTTATGATGTACAAAGATAAAATAATGCTATTTGCGTACACTATATATTGCAAATCTCTTAAAATTAATTTCCTGATAAAACCATTAAATTACTTAATTAATTTATCTATTTTTAAAATTAAAGATAAAAGAGCTTTTGTAGGATTACTTCCATGTTTCATAGAATCGAACGCGCATAGGTCAGGGAATTTTTTTTTTCATGTACCTCAACGTTTAAGCTTTTAAGAGCATTTAAATTTCTTTTTGTTTTAATATTTTTTTAGTGTTTAGCATTTTACTGTAAAAGCTTTGTGTGTATATATATTTACGTCAGAGTTAGCTTGAAAGTTTTCGATGAAAATTCAATGTTCCATGACCAAATGAGTCAGGAAGAACGATTTCCGGATTGCATTTCATCGGTTACTCTCCTCTCTCCCTCTCTTTCTTTTTTTTCGATTGCGATAAACCGACAAATATTTCTGTTTTCCATCACGCAATCCCCATGTTGTGTTATCCAATTTCGATTTGTTCTCCATTAAAATAAAAAAAGATTTTGAAAAAAATAGTATTTGACAATTCTTAAATTTCATCGTTATGTTTTCGTGTTTAGAAATTGAAAAACACAAAATATTCAATAAAACGTTTTGTTATGCTCGACGTTACATAATGTTTTTTAATTTTTTAATAAATTATTGCGCTTATTAAAAATTTATAGGATAATTATGAAATATAACTGGAGACAAAACTGTTTTCTCAAATGGTATGTAAATTTAAAGTCGATTATCGCTATAACGTTACAAAAATAGTTCAGCTCCGCCTACTTTAAAACAAGTTTTTTTTAACTATCGTTTCTTGTACGAATTAGATAGATATAGATTGCCGCTAATTTTTTATTTATGCTCAGACTTTATTAAGTTTAAATATAACCACTTATTATCATGAGTTAATAACTTTTTTTTTATTGCACACAATTATGGTAAAAGTTTTATTAGTACAAAATATGATAAAAAAAATTATTGCTCATTCATAAACGTTATTTTTTTGACTTTTTTGTTTAAAAATTATTTACATATTATTAAAAACTTTTTAACTGCTAATTATGAAACTCCATTATAACAATAACGGCCGTAACAATATAAAACAAAATGTGTAGGAAAAGAAAAAAAAATAAGAGAATTATCCCATTATTTGTTAAAGTGAAGTGTTATTAAACAGAACTGAAAAGATCACCATTAGCGCTAATAGCAAAGTTAAAATATTCTGTGGACTTGAAAAAAAAAAAAAATAACATACGGCAAATTATGTTGCAGTTACGTTGCTTTAAACGTCGTCGGTCTCGTGTACACGCTTTAGATCTAGTTTGTGTATTTCCTGAACCTTATGTATATGCGAATGGTAAATGAATGCTTAAACTCTTGATCATATGCATATACGTAGGTTAAAAAGTAAGTTGACTTTTTCTATTTAAATGTTTATTTTGAAAATTTATCTTTATTTTTTCTCTTTGGTTAATGACAGCACCATTTGAAAAAGATGATATTCCATAAAAGTCTTTTTAAACGCACGCGATTGTTGGAAAACTTACTCCATTTATCATGTGAAAAATTGTGTGGAAATTTTATTTAAACCGTTTGGGAGAAGGTGAAAAAATTATTTTTACTTGAAATATTAAAAGTTTAGTTTAAAAAAGCGAATATAAATTATTTTTATGGCATGAAAATTCGATAATATTGCCAAGAGAGTGTCACACATATCCGGGTGTATATGAATTTCGTCGAAACTTGTAAATCTTATTTATGACATATGGTAACAAAATGAATGGCAGGTATTTGGTTTTTAACGAGCTTCTGGATCGCGTGATTTTCGTTATTATCATAAAAAATATAACTTGTATGACTTACATACTTAATATTTATCTTGGGAAATTCTTTGTAATCAGCTATAAAAGTAGGTTACAGAACCTTTAATTTTTTTGGATCGTCCCGAAATATTAATTTTCCGCAAAACGGTGCTAGTTTGCAGATGAAGTTGAAAATCACATACGATTTTACGTTGGCGTATAATTTTCAAGCAGATATGATTTTTAAAAAAATTAGTATTTCGAGATGATCGAAAATAAAAAAATCAAAGGCCTTAAAATCGATTTTTATTATTAAGAATTTAAAAACTAAATATTAGTGAATGAATAAATGAAGAATTTGTTTGATTACTATAAAAATTCAAGTATCCAGGCAGGATCCATTGGGATTAAAGGTCTGGAATTCATGTCGCTTCTATATATCAAAAGAAAGCTTTCCAAAAGTTATTAAAATTTAAGACTCCGAGGTGTGACACTTTTCTAACGCGATAAAAAGCGTTATAAAAGTATATTTAATAAATTTAGAAATCATTAAATTTAAAGAAAAGAATAAATATTATACTTGACCCCGATATTTTTATAGGTATAGCGTTTTCACTAGTCGATATTTAAAAAAAGAAGGTACGCATTGATGTACTATTCACTAGAATTTTACGAATATCTTAAAATATGCTCACGACTTTATTTCCATTTATTGGAAATAAATTTTTGCTTGTATTTGTCATTTTTTCAACTATATCCGTGTTCTATTACAATCCAAAGTTGAAGTTTTTTTTTTCTAATAAAATGTATTACACTGAACCACGCAAATGTAAATTTCGAAACGTTGTAAAAAAAAGTTGCTTCAGCTGTTTCATCAAATTGGTAGTCATCGTATGCGTCATTAATGATTTTATCTAATTTTATTCAATAATTTGATGCTTCCTATGCAAAAAAAAATAAAAAATAAAAAAAAAATACTTTTGATATTACGTGATTCGCATTCTTTTCGTTAAATCAATACTTATAAACAACTGGTAAGAAGAAAACGCTGTAAAGTACAATGGTAAAACAATAAAGCGATAAAGCAATGTAGTAAATATTGATCGGTAGTACATAAAAAACGGAGAAGAAGAAAAAAACTTAAATCTGTTGTTTTCAATCTTTCCTGTGATCGATAAACTGTGTTAATAAAGAATTTATTAATCGTCATAATGGAATTCCCAACAATTGTTGCACAAAAGGCAGCAATTTTTAATTGATATTTTATAAGAAATACAAGTGAATCTATAATTTTTTCTACTAAAAAGAAGGATTTGATTTTTATTAAATTGAATAGCAATCGAAATTATTTTTTTTACATGACTCATACAGCGAATGTTTTGAAGCCGGTGATTTAATTTTTATCTGAAGCTTCATTACTCTTAAAAACTATTGATTAATAAAAATCTTGAAGATAAAATTTAATTAATCGTCATTCAGAAAATTTAACGATCTTTTGATGAACTAAATTCACTTTTTCTTAGATATATCATATATGGAATTCATACAGCATGTATTTAGGAAAGTAATTACTATATATCGTTGAATATATCAATAATATGTAATTAAATTTTGTACGAGCTGTAACATATTATTAATAACCGTATTACATAAAATTTATTGATAAATTCTGTTGGCCAAAGTTATATTTAACAAATACACTGACGCGGAGGGCGTTTCATGTTCAAGCCTCATATTTTCTTCTATTTTAAAAATATTTTTTCTTACATAAAATTATGAAAGGAGCTGCATCATTTAGATCCAGTATTCAATATTTTTAAAAGTTATGAGCTGTTTTATTCCAACTTTAAGAATTTTTTTCAAAATTTCATCCGTTCAAGGATCGTATAATTTTTGAACTCATTATTCTAGAAGCTTTTTATCAGAAGTGTACAAAAGTTCAGATAAAAATTTTTCAATAAAAAAAAACAATTTGTTTAAAAAGTTCAACTTGTTTAAAAGTTATTATTAAAAAAAAACAATAACGCAGAAATTTAGCTTAAAATGCACAAAGTAAACGAATGTTAAATGTTACTGTAAATATTAGGTTAATTCATAACTTTTGAAAATTAAGCTTTGATAAAATTTTCTATTTAATCAAAAGACTTTGATCTCATCTTTTATATACTTTTGATGAAAATATTCTAGAATAACGTTTATACAGAAACTTATCCAGACCTTAAAGCAGAAGTACGTTAAAAAATTTTCTTTTTTTTTTTAATTTAAACAAAATATCTCATAACTTTAAAAAAATCCATCGTTGAACCACATTGACATGCCTTTTTTCGTAACTTTATACGAGGTAATATAAAAGTTAGAAGAAAATCTGGGAGCTACGAAGCTGAAACGCTTTCCTCGCAAGTTATTATTATAAGACTTTAAAATACCAGTTAACATTTAATTATCGTTTTTTTTTTCACTGAAAATTATTAATTGAAAATTTTGACTGGCATTTTAAAAGATAGTTTAGAAATTTAACGAACGGAGAGAGAGAGAGAGAGAGAGAGAGAAGTGTTCCGCGTGCGAGGGTATGTTTTAACAGCGCAACGAGGAGAGCTTCGAGTAACCAGTTTCACATAGTTTGTTCTAATAATGAGATTCAGTATATAGAACCTTTCTATAGTCTAACAGTTAAGTGAACTCACTTTAAATGGGGAGAGCTTTTCTCTCTTTCTCTCGCGTGTACGAAAATTTGCATGGCGCGCTTAGGTATTATAAACTATATATATGAAAATCTTGAGAATCTTTTGTGCGAGTTTGTGGTTTTATATTTTTCACGTCCAATAAGCTGTTATGGTTTTATTAATCGCTCAGAGTTCAAAAGTATTTCAACGTCAAGTAGACGACGAGCAGATAAAAAAAAGAAGCAAAGATTAAACTATCAAAGCTCGTTAGACAAATTTTTTAAGAAGGAACGATAATCTTTATCGTGAATATACATATAAATAAACATTGAGATAAAACCCATTCTATCAACTCCTTATTTTTTCTTCGATACAACAAAGAAGCAGTTGTATATTGAAATATTGAAAAATAACTTACTTTTCAATACTGTTAATTTTTTCTTCAAACGAGATATCGATGAAACAAGATTAACAATGTATTTGAGAGAAAGTTTTGCGGGATCGAGGCTTCTTATTTTTAATTTACAACGTTAAAAAATTTCACCTCCTAAGATTTTATGCATAAATTTTGATTTTAAATTTATATATAGGTTAACAATCTATTTATAGATAGGCAATAATTGTCATTACTGTGGAATTTAACTCTCACTTTTGTGTACTTTGAGTTTTGACAAATGTGCTTGTGAGAAGTGAAAGGTACTGTTTTTCATTTGATCGTTAATTTATTAAACATTATTTTATTGTGACTGATAAAAAACTAAATATTTTATTAGGCTATTGCGATGAATTATCGTTTTTATTTAGCCTCATTTAGTACGAAATTTTATAGATTTCATTAAAAATAATTGTTTCAAAACAAAAACACAGCGTTTGATCGCATTAAAATTTAATCTTCAATATCATCTAATTTAAATAACTCTAAAAACCTGATTTCACAAATTAAAAGAAATATTGCGTATATTAGGCAAGATCCTGTTAAAATCCGGAGCAAATTTCGCATACATAAAAATATTAAGTCACCTTGACTCCGAAATGAGAAAAAAAAACATTTGCTCCGAAAAGTGTATAATACGTTTTTTTTATATAATATCGCGCTCGGCTTTAAAAACCGAGTTCCAGTATTAAATTTTTCCATTGAAAAAAAATTTCAAGGAAGTTCAAAAAGTTTAAATTCACCTGAAATTATGTATTTATAATACTTGAAAGCTTCTTTGAAAGTGAGCGAGGAGAGAAAAAAATTGACTATTACGTTAGAACATGAAGTCCCAGAGCGCACGGTACGCTTCCGGCACTGAAGAGTATAAGTGAAAAAAAAGAACATATTAGAAAAAAGATTTTCAAGGGCGATAAGTCGCTTGAATCAGCGACGAATTTTAGTCGTATATAAATTTACATCTACTCCTTCCTTTCTCTCTTCCAATTATAATAGCGGTAATTCCGGCACGCGCGCGTATTAATGATTTTTGAAATTTCTATATGTCTTTTTTGATCAAGAGCCATTTAGCGCACTTGAGAGTAAAGGAAACAAAAAAAAGCAAAGCAAAAAAAAAGAGAATCAGAGTATAATGACGAAAGAAGGAAGTCTTTTCTCGAGGGTCAATGATCAAGGCCGAAGGTCATGATAATCGTGTTCTCAAGTGTGCTATATGTATATACACATAACATAACGATTGTATATATAGAGAGAGAGTAAGAGAGCGCGCAAACTTACGTGCGACTCCTGAGCAGCTCGGGCGGCGGTGGCGCCGATCTCCTCCTATCCATTCAGCGGTTCGAGGGCCGCCACTTTGCGACCTTGAACGGCCTGCTCATCTTTCGGCCTGCCGATGGAAACAAAACTTGCTCTTGCGCTCTTTCTCTTTTACTTTTTTTTTTAACTTCTTCCCTTTCACGACTTTATATATTTTATGCTTATATATACTCTTAGTCACCAAAAGCACGGTTCACCAGTATTATGTATATTTATTTTTTTTTACGCAAATAACAAGTTTCGCACGATTCGCACTTTTTTTAATTTTTTCACGACTTTTTGCCCTTCTATCTTCGTTTCAAGGTATCGCTTATTTTATAATATGTATATACTTCCCGTGTATATATTATATACGAAGTATAGATGAAGAAAAAGAGAAAAGATCCCCCCAGGCGACCAATTAGCCCGGATAATCGTCCAAGTCGGTTCTTTGAACGAAGAGAGGAGCTGCTGCTGCTGCTGCTGCTGGTGCAAGAGAAAGAGCCGAACAACACTCGGCTTTTTCTCACTCGCTCGGACCTTGGCTTCTTCCCTCTTTCGTATATATCTATAGCTTAACTGACTTGACTTCTCGAAGCTAACACTCAAGTTCGTAACCTTTTTCTCTCCCTTGCCGTGCGCCAATATCCTTGACTTTGCTCGCTATATATCCCAAGATCGTCTGTTAGCTCTTATTTAAAAAAAAAAGAAATTGAAAAAAAAAATTAATAAATGATAAAAAGAGGCCACTTTATATCGGATTATTTGAAAATAGAAGGCTAAATATAAAATGCAAGGGTAATAACTGTTTGCGTGTCCGGTATTTTCTAAGATAAGAAAACGTGTTCTCCAATCAAGGAAAAAGCCGGTATTTGTATGTATATATATAAGAATAAAATAGACACGAGTGAAAAGTATTATGAACTTGTCTCTGATCTGAGCCGCGCGGCGTCCGTAGTCTCGGCACTAACTGAACGCTCTACGCTAACTCGTCGAAATGTATAGTCGCTCGGCAGCAGCAACAGAGAGCACAGAGCGCGCGCTCAGTTACGAGGATAGGATATACCAGCAGCAGGCGGTGGTGGTGCTGCTGCTAGTGGTGGTGGTAGTGGCGGCGCATATACTCGCAATGTGTGTATTATAAAAGGGGACAAGTATGCATGTACAAGTGTTGGGTTATAGTTGTGTTGTGAACGATTGGCTCGTTTCTGCTCACATTGACTCTTTTAACATATATCTTTTATATCCTTATAGAGTTAACATATTGCATTGTTCTTTTATTTAAAGTCCTTTTGATTTTATGTTATTTTTCATTTATTTGCAGTTGTGCTATGTTATTGCACATGTGGACTTTTACAACAGTAACTTTTACTCTTTTGAATTTTTCAAAATCCCATTCTTGGGTTCCTTCAACTTAAACCTTTTTTCTGTGTATATACATGTGGTTTCGCTGTGTTGCTAAGGGGACTCAAAATCTTTTTTTTTTTAATAATTCTTAAGCTCAAAAGGGGGAGCAAAGATTGCGTACCGCAACCTTTTTTTCTTTTTTTAACAAAAAAGAAAAAATTCTTTTTTAAATTGTTAGTAAAAAAAATTTTTATTACAACTGAAAATGTCAAGAATTGTTTTCTGCTCCGTTATTTCATTTGAGTCATAAAACATTTAGATTAAAATGGTATATTTAAGGAGTATTTATTTTTTCTTTAATCTTTTTTCATTATTTAATATTACTACAATCATGGTTTAATTTATTATCTTATGTCATCTAAAATTGAAATTTTTTGCTCTTATGTTAATGAAGCGATGATTCAATTTGAAGATAATTAATTAGAAATTTTTAAAATCATAAATATATTTGTTTTTTTACCTTTATAACAAAATTAACAAATTAATGTTAGTTTATAAATTTAAATTTGTTAATTTATATAATTAATTGAACCCAAATGTTGATATATTTAAATATTAAAAAATATGTATAATAATAATGATGAAAAATAAAATAATAATTATTTAAATTTTAACAAAAATGCACTCGGTAAGATTTCCCCTATGCATTCCACAGAGTGAGTCCTATATAAAGTGAGCAGGTAAAAAAAAGAAGCAAAGTCTGATTAAAAGAATTTCCACGTGGGTAACAATATAGAATATATTATCATCCAATTTAATTATCATTTCATTCCATTTAATGAATTGGAATTTTTTTTTTGCATTGCCATTGCTCAAACTTGGCTATATATATCTGAACATTGATATTTCGTAGCTTAAATATTAAATAGTTTCCTGTTGATTTAAAAACAAAAAATTTATTTTTTGCATATTTACAATTTTATTAAAAGAATTCGACGTTATTTATTTAGTGAGCAATTAATATTTCAATATTTGCTTTAACGTTAACTTTGAAATATGAAATTACGTGATGAATGTATTAAATATTGATTCTTCATATTTTTTTTCATATATGAAATAATATCAAATCTGTTTTTTAATAAAAAAGCATAAAGTATTAATAAAACACGAATGCGACTGTAGAATTTCATTTAAACAAATATTGTCCTGAAATATAAATTTAGTTGAAATTTTATTTTTTTTAAATAAAGTACGCAAATAGCGATAAACTAAAAACACATATACGAGTATTTTCATTGATGCTTATGCATCTACACATATTTAAAATTTTTTAAAAATCATTCAGATAATAAAATCAATTTTTCATAAGCTGATAGCATCAAAATGAAAATAAAAATCTTAATTAAAACTATCAACTCGAATCTTATTTTAAGTACTGCAATTAAAATGTTTTGAAATATATTTAAATATACCGTATTACCGCATGCATCCAAGAGTAGATTAATGGAAAAGAAAAATGGAATAATTGTTGTTGAATCATAGGAATCCAAAGCCATAATTATTATCTGAAATTAAAAGTCGGTCAAACAGTCCAATTGCCATTATCCGTATGAATAAATTTATGAAACTGATAGCCGCGCTCACATTTAATTTGCCTTAATCAACGACTGTTTGAAAAATAAAAAAAAAGCTTTTTCGTTCTGTTACGCTTTTAATTTCTGCTCTGACGATCTGGAGGCAGAAGATTAATAAAAAAAAAATATTTTTAGTAGGATCCTCCTTTAATATTATATAATTTGTGCAGATTATACGTTAAAGATGCATAGTTCCTTTCTTTTACAAATAAGCTGAGAGCTTAGAATTTGATTAATCATTTTTCACGGAATTGTCTTTTCCAGGAAAATTTCGAGTAATTCTATACGTATGTATGCACATTATGTCTAAATGAATGCATAATCGTTTCATAAGATGACGACTTTCCAAGGTACACTTCCTATAATTTAAAATAAAGCCAAACTAAAGGCATCGAAAAGTTTCTTAAGTGCGGAGCTAGCATATGGTATAAGTGTACTCTTTTATAACATGTCGTTCATATTACTTGGTATAGGCTATATTCTATAAAAGAAAAAAGAAAACTCGAAAGCTCGGAGGGCTTTAAAATCCAAGCTTATAGCTCCAACACACATTTATGAAAGGCATACAGAGTTTTGGTTCTGTATAACCTTATATAGCGGTTCATATATAATGTAACAGTCGGAAACTAGCAGTCATTCTCACATTTCGAGCTTTAAAAGCCTTTTTCTTTTTTCGTCTCGTTCTCTTTATACGTCAGCTCGTTTCGTTTGTTCGTTGTCATATACACACACACGTACAGAGCCACACGCGCATAAGTAATATAGATATAAGGAAAGAGCCTCTAAGCTTTCTTCAATCATCTCAAATGTTTCTACTTACATTTTTCGCGTGTCTGAAATACTTGTTACCCCGAAAGAAGAGGAGAAGTTCATATGTATATGCATGCACGTTTCTACATGCGCCATAAAGAAATATAGAAAGAAGTTAAAGAAAAGAAGCTTTAAGCTCCCTATGCGGCTGGATCTTCAAACCTGCATTGGATGCGACGTTATACGGTATTAAAAAAAAAGAGCATCGCGAGCTGTTACCGCTTGGCTGCGGTACACAGCGAGACACACAGCTTTTTATCCCCCTTGCGAAGAGTGACTCTTGGCTTCAAACTTCCATGTATGTATATCTATATATATATAAGAAAAAGCGCCCCGCTCGTGGTAGCCCAGGCGTGCACCACTTGGGAATAAGAGGAGAGAGCCTGCTTTACACAGCAAGTACACCAGTAGTTCAACGCAATCCGATTCGACATTTTGAAGCTTTACCATATACACGAACCTCCAGTCCCTTTTGCTCTGATATTATTATTATTCCGTTTCTTCTTCTTTATTTTTTAGAACTATCTGAGAAGTCTTTGAGAAGCTGGTATGGTACATTATATCGGGTCCTTTTTTCGATATCTTTTTCAAAGAAACGTGTATGTGGAGGGAGAAAAAGAGCAAAAAAATGAAGTCGAAGCATTTCCGGAACTTTCAAATATCTATATAAGCAGAAAAAAGAGCTTATATAGTCTTTCTTTTGACTACATCCTTTTAGCCCTATATGCCAACAGCTGCGTTTTAAGGGGGAATACACATGTATTGGTTCAAGGCCTTCTTCTTTATACACTTTTGACTTTCTTTCATATTATTCAATTCTTTGCGTCTGGAATATACGAGTCTCTCCGCCGTTTAAACTCAACGCGTTTGAGTAAGAATAACGAAAGAACTGTGCTAGTAACTCTGTATCTCCAATCACACATGTATTATCACATTCGTTATTGAAAAGAAAAGGCAAAAAAGAGGAAAGGAAAATAAATGGATTTTTTTTACATACTTATAGATTGTTACGGAGCTTTTTTATATTATCGAGTTTAAAGTTCAATTGAATTATTTTCAATTGCGGGGCATTTCTTGTCGCTTATAATCCGATTTATGACTCGAAAGCGATTGGAAAACTATTGAACATTCGTTATTCACCTAGTTTCAACTAGTTTGGTTAGCAGATAAGGATAGCTTATAACAGGTACAAAAAAAAGGTATAAAAGAATAAATTTATATGCGAAAAAAGAAAATAAGCTTTAATAGATTCCTTTTTTTTGTTATTGCTGGATCATTATTTTCAATTTCTCTGCTCGTAAAATAAAAATTTAATAAACTCCGATGTTTAAGCGTTGTTTATTTTTGCCACATTAAATAATTCATTAATTTTTTATAAATCTTATGAATAAATATGAAATTTGATAATTAAAAATTTTCAGTACAATAAAAGTATTGGACGAAAAATCGTTGAAAAAAAAACTAATATTTTTGAAGAAGAAAAAGAAGCCGTACATAATATGATCCAGACGGAGAAAAAGAACAAGCTGTCTGAATGATCCCTTGTACACTTCTTATACCAAGGTAGACACTTCAGCCGCTGCTATTGTTTTAAGTGAAGAAGACTTTCGCCCAACGCGACAATGGAACGACGACGTGTCTGACTGTGTGTACACCCAACGAATAATGTGTGCACTTTTTATTTTTCTTTTATTTTTCTTCATCCTTACGTAATTTATACTTCTTTATTAAATTTTCATCCCTTTTTTTTCTTCTTCTTAAGCCAAATCGCATAATTTATTGCGGTTTTACACAAGTGTAGCCATAAATTTCGAAGAAAATGATATTTCATCCATGGAAAACGCCTGTTCTGTTCAGTTGAAATATATATATAGCGATCGTGATAATTTTTTTTTCGTTGCATGTTGCTGGATAAATCAAATACACGAACTATTCAAATTACGCCTTCTGGTAACGTTAATACGTAATATGAATCTTTTTTCCGATATCATTTTTATCAATTTTATCGTGCATTCTAGTAATAATTTTGAAATACTTTGTCAATATCATTTTTCCTTAAATTTCGCATTATGGCTATACTTTGAGAGGTTAAAATTTGAATTAATTAAACTAGAAAAAAAAGTTTATTTAAAATGATAATTTAAATCGTTGAACTCGTATTTTGCACAATATAATTTGCCTGGAATTCATGCGGGGTATATGATGTCGTATATACATGCGCACAGCATATGTTGCATTATTAATGATTTTGATTATTCTAATATATTAAATGGAAATTAATTAGAAGCAAAGTGTATATCACTTACATAAATATTTATAAGTTTTTGTTAAATATTTTAAGGTGATGTAAAGGTCGGTAACATTCCTACGTTGTTAACTGATAAACAATTAATTTCATAACTACGATTAGAGCGATAATTTTAGAAATAATAAAGTAGATTAACTTGTTATTTGTAGTAAACATAAATTAATTAAATTTATATACAAACCTGTGAACTATTTATAGGAAACTTTGACCTTGTTTAATTTTAATTATTGTTAAATTGTTGTAAGTTTAAAATTTAACTGATTTTTTTAAACAAGAAATATTATGTTTAACCTGAAAGATAAAAAATAGAAAATTTTTAGATGCATTAGTTCATATTGTCCTTGTCCTTTTTGTAACAAACTTATTTTTTTTATCAAATTAAGTTACATAAAATTCACTCACGGAATTTTCTTCATTAACTCCTCTGCTATAGCAAAGATTTTTATATGGTTACTCCATAAAAAAATCTTTGTCACGGCAGTTACGGGGTTAATTGAAAACCGTACTCTCAATTCAAGCTTTATGCATAAAATAAACTATAAAAATTTCCTTGTTCAATATCAAATGAAAGTTATCTGACAATTGAATCTTCGTGAATAATTTACTAAAAATAAACTTTTAAAAAATTAGACATATTCAATTGTCTCACAACGTGCATAATACAAGGTTCGATCGCTCACTTTGTCTTAAATTATATGACGACAACAACACGTGCTCTTTACAAATGAATTGGGCTTGTGGAGAAAAGCGCCATGCAGCACGGTTTCTTAATAAAGAGTTATATTCAAATTTATTCATGGGATGCTAAACATTTTTTACTAAATTAAAAGTATATTTTTATTCCTCGATTTACTCTCTACTCTAAGCTTCTGTATTCCTTTCAATAGATTGCATTACTGATACGGATTGTCACCTGTTGCTAAAATCCATTAATTTCGTCTATTTCAAAACTAAATCATGCGGTAGGTGCGACTCTAAATGTAAAATCCGCACTTCACAAATAAATTATTTACGACTTGAAGAGTTTACTACTGAGAAATCGGTTTCGTAAATTAAAATTCAGTTAAACTCTACGCAAGCATCGTTTAATGTATTACGGTGTCAGATATGATTTTAACTACAAGTTTTTATTTTGTATGTTGTTTGATATTATGCGTAATATCACAAAAGAAAATAGGCGCCAAAGAGAAGGGAGCTTTTGAAAAAAGCATGCTTTTTGGTTACTTTCAAATTTTTTCACACATGATTTCTGTATTTTTAAATAAATTAACTTTTATTTAAAATTATAATCCTAAAAATGAAATAGAAAGTTTTGTATAAAAAACATTACACTTACTAAGCAATGTACATAAGTTTAAAATGTTTTGCTTTCGTGTTATTGTTGATTCATTTCTTGATATTTCTATTTTTTATTTTCTCTGAGCAAAGCCAACAAGTAATCCATGTTAAACCAAAGCTTTGGCTATTGTTAAACCAATATTTGATGTCGCTTTCGTAACTATTGCTATTTTACCGATTCGTTCATTTATTCTTATGATGTTTGTTTATTAATGTTTTCAGTTCAGTTTAAGAATTGTTTATTTAATCATTATTTTTATTAAGTTGAACTTTATTATTTATTTAATTTTAGCACACATTAACATATTCATTGAAATTTCACGAATTAATAAATAAATAATTAAAAAAACTTAAAATAACAAGTGAATTAAATGTGAATTAATCATATCCCAAAAGTAAATTTATATTCTCTTGATTAATCTACAAAATGATGTGGATGCCCTCCTATTCTTTTCACTCATCAACCTTCGCCTTTGGTTTATTAAATTTTATTTAAGTTTTTTATTATTTTAAACATTTTAATACAGTTCTTAAGAAATATTTTGGAAACTTAAGGTATTTAAAAAAATTTCGACGAAATTTATAGCAAATATCTCAAGATAATTTAATAATTGCACAGTGTATTTTAGTTTTTATTATGGTGTTAGAGATTAAAATGTGCATTTAATTTTTAATTAATAAGAGGATAACTTAATTTTTAAATTTATAAAATTTATAACAAACATTAATAGTTTAATATATTTATTGGAAAAATAATCATAAAAAATAATATTCTACTAATATTTTATTGGCAATGAGTTGTTTGGTTTAATCATCTCTACATGTATACATTGATAGAAGTATTTTTTCAAATCCCTTATTTTTTATCAGATTATTTTCATCATTTTTATAATTGATTACCCGGAATTCAAAACCGGCTAAACCATTCAAATGGAAAAGACCAACAATCACTGAACGCAGTACGCAAAACCGACGGTTAATGCCAAACTAGCAATAGAGTCATCACCAAATAATTTTACTAATATAACTTTTTTATTTAAAAAATCAAATTGAATGAAAAATCTTTTAAATCATAAGACACGACAGACAATATATTTCTTTCCGACAAATAACAGAATTTATCATAGACACGAATGATCTCCGACCGGAGGTCATCCGCCACCACATCCTCCGGAGAGAGTATTTTGAATCGAAAACAGAGGCTAACAGGAGCAATATTAAGTGAGAAAAGAATCACTCCGGAGAGCCAGGCAAAGCTAGGGACAACATCATCACGAGACAGCATAATTAAATCGAATCAGCCACTTCCAGACGAGCCAGGGACAAGGACCCCAGGCGCAACACATCTCGGGAGCAGGAATATTGGAATAAGAATAATCACTCCGAGAGGCCAGGCTCAGGGTCCAGGACGACCGCCGAGAAGCGATCGATTAAAATTTAACAAAGTCACTAGTAGGGACATCCGAGCAGAGCCTCAGGAACGGACATATTATGAAAGTGCGCAATATTCAACAGCTCGAAATTAACCGCGGACACGAATAACGCACTACATAATAAAATGCCGAAAAACCCGAATTTGCATCATATACAGATAGAACGTTTCCGTGTCTAAATTTTAGATTAGTTTTAAGATGAAACTTTACGTTTTAGGGTAGGAAACACCACAGTCACAGTCGCAACGCCCTCTCTCTCTTTCTCTTCTAAACATCTAGCATTTAGGCGTAATGCCTCATATAATTTAAAATGAAATATTCTAAATCAACTAATTTTAAAGTTTAATCTCTTTTCTTTATCTTAATTTAATTACAAACAGCAGGACTATTCTTAACAAATTAATAATATATATTATTTCACTATCCGACGTTGACTAACATTGACCAAAAATGTTAAAAGAGAAGACCAGCACGGTAGCGAGGAATATTTTAGTAATTATTTTAAACAGATTGACGAGCAGTATTAAATTTTACACTTTATAATATTGATGATATTTATAATTAAGCTGATTGCGAAACATTTAACAGTGTTTTCATCTTTAATTTTTGAAAAATCATAACCATAATTTAATTTAGTTGTTGTTTTGACTGATCGATGTTTGTATTTATATCGTTCACGTTTATATCTAGAATATACCATGATATTATAAATTGTTGTCAGAAGTGAGAAATATTCGGCAGCAAAATTTTTTTAATAGTTTTCTTGAGTTTTAAAGAAAGGGCATTACATTTTAAAGAATTACAGGATTGTTTGACGTTGTCCAACAAGTCTTGGATTTTAATCTGATTTCGAAAAACTAACGACACCAGTTAACGAAGCACTTTTTTTGCGAAAGCTACTGACTTTTTCAGTTACTGTCAGCTGTATATATGCGAAAGATTGAGGTCTTCGAAGATGCATATATATTTTATGTGAGTAGAGATTATTGTGTGGCATTAATTCTGAACAAGTGGTTCTTTTGTATTACATGATAACCGATATGCTACTTCCTATACAATATCAAATAAGTTCGATGAGATTGAAACACTTGCTTAAAAAAAAATCAACATTTCTTGTAGTTTTTGTTGAACACAGATAATTACATTGAATTGGATTTTTTTATTCATATTTATTCAATAAATTAATAATGATACTTCTGTCGACTGAAGAATAATTAAATCAAAGAATATTTTTTATCAATCTTACAGTAAAATTAATAAAAAAATAATAAAAATATAATAAATAAAGATGACTATAAACAAGGCCGTTTTGACTGGCCATCTTTATTCATTTATTTTATTTTTATTATTTTTTTATTAATTTTACTGTAAGACAGATAAAAATATTCTTCGATTTTATTTATTCAGTAAAATTGAGTATTCTAAATTAATTACTTTAAGAAATATTAAATCATTCGAAAATCTGTTATTTTTAAATGGGTTTTCAACATGATTTTGTTTTTACAACATAAAATTAATGACTTTTAATTTAAAATTTCTCCTTCATCAATTTTTAAGATCAAAAGCCAATGTAGAGTCTAAGAGCTCATAATAATAATTGTATAGCTTAAAAGGTTATCAGACTATTATCTAATAAACTGAAGCATCATCTTTCATTTAGAAAAATTTGATGATTGAAAAATGATTTTTTCCAACACTCTTCTATTACGCGTTCGATATATTGTAAAACATTAAAATCGAATCTCCGTACAAACATCATTAAGCATCGTTAAAACGCTTTGGTTGATTGCGTCCGTTCCTATTAGTCTATTAACAAAGTGCCAAGCTCTCTCGTCGTCGATTATTAAGCATTAACTAAACGAGAAACGCCGGCGTGCTACCGATAATCGTCGGAGCTCCAACCTACAGATGCGATGACATCATCTTATTACCGTATGTATATATACAAAACGATTATCATAAGGTAGCAGCCTTTCGTTTAATGTATCCTTACGACTTACGTCTACACTTTATACGCGGGACAAGCTAGGAAATTTTCTATTGATTATTATGCGATGTACGGAATATAAATATAAAAGAGTACGTCATGTGTATATAAGCAAGATAAGAAATCGGTGAATATATCCAAAGCAACGTGGTTGTTAAGCTTTATTTTGTTTTATCAGTTGTGCTTTTAATGTCTGATGGATTAATTTATGGAGGAGCTCATGGTGTCGGGAATAGCGAGAAATTTTGCCAAGAATTTTCATCGCCTATATTTATTCTAACATGTTAATGAACGCACGCGTAAACTAGCGGCTAATTTAGACGTCGTATGCGCTCATTCTCATTTAAACATGTACGAAAACTTATGTCAAGCATCATTTCCATCTGTCTTTATAATGTTCTCGCGTCTTGTAAGTTTAAATTACAGCCTCAAAGTTGTACATTTCATTAGCTTTAATTTTACTTATTATTTCATATATTCTTTTTATAATTTTAAGATATTTTGTATAATTTGGAAATATTGTTGGAATTTTTTAAAACTTCAAATCTGCTTTTATACGCAAAATCACTACATATAAAAATTATTTAATTTTAAGCAAGATTATCGCTTACATATAAGTGTAACATCTATTTTTAGATGATATTAATTTTTTTAAAAATAATTTAGAAGAATTTAAAATGTTTTTATTCAACATTTTTACAAAGAATAAAAAAATATTTATTCCTACCCCAACAGAAATTGCCACCTTATTGATTCGAAAAGCGGGCCGAAAGAAAGAAATCTAAAATTTTGCGGAAAAAATAAATATTTCTCCCGCTAATTTTAAAACTTATAAAATTGAATAGATTTGAATTTTTTTATTAAATATTAATATTAGACCATTGTTGAGATAGGAATAAAGTCTAATTTCTCCCTCAGGAATTTGCTGCCCTCGCTTCACTTGCTCGGGACGCAAACTTTCCCTCGAAAGAAATATGGGACTTTACTCCCTAGTTGTATAATGTACTATTTAATGTCAGCACTAAAAAGCCGCTGTTGAAACATAATAATAAAATATTCGTGAAAATTAATAGAATTATCGTCTTGTAAATTAATATATCTGTAAGGAATACAATATAGACTATAAGCGAGTAAATGTGTTTTATTATTTACAGCAGCCACTATGCTATTTCTCGATAAAGACCTTAACTTAAATCTTTAAAACTTACATCAACATCAGCTTGAGCAAAATATAAATCGATAGTTTATTGATATTAGTTAAGCACGTAATACTTGATGACATAAGCTTATTATCATTATTATTTTAGTTTACAATGTGCACTGTACAAATAATGCTTGATTACAGTTGCAGCGTAATAGTGCAGTTATAACAGTGTCAAGTAGTAGCTAATTTTTTATTCCTCGTTATCCGTAATCGCCGGAGTATCGCTTTAACTTTTGGATTGTTTAAAAAGATTTCGTATATAGATTATTGCGTGAACTAAAGATCGTGTGATATCGTAAATATAAATAAAAAAAGGAGGTTCGAGCACGCGAAAGATAAGTAATCGGCGAGTTTAAAAAGCAAGTAGCATTGCATCAAGTTATTTTATCAGTTGTTTTAGCGTCTAAATTTATTTATGCTGCCTTCTGACTAAGCGACACACTTTGCTCTTTTCAGTATATATATTTTCATTCTTATATATATTCTAATATGTAAATTACTAAAGTGACTAAACAAATGGCTCATTTAGACACTTTTAACTCACTCGTGCAATGCGTGGATTTTATGCATCAGTCCGTAACGTATTTTCGCGCTTCCAGCGTTAAAATTACAGCCTATTGTAGTTAAAGCAAATAAAAAAATATTTTTTTAATTATAACCATTGTCAATAGAAAAAATAATTAAATTTTATTTTTTTTCTTTTGATGTTTTTTTATTATATAACTTCAAAAATTACACCAGAATAATGTTAGTATGTCCTTTAACGCTCAAATTTTGAAATTGTTAAATAAATGAATTTCTCATACGGAAAATTAAAAAACAACGAATTGAAGTATGAAAAACCATTACTTGGTTAAGTTTAAAAATTCATATCACTGAATGTAGCCAAATATTTTGGTTTCTTAGAAGTCACTTATGAAATTCATTAAAATTCACGGAACGTACTATAAATATTTATCATTGTATTGCAATGTAAAAGTATCAAAAATATCCTCGATACCATTGCAAAACATTTTTCAAAAGTCAGAGAGGAATGATTTGTCGTATTAATTTTGAGAATTGAGATTATCGAAAAAAAATAAATTATACAGCCGAACGTGTCACGATAATTTTGATCGAACGATATATTGATTTATTTTCTTACTATGTTTTCTTCCTACTTTTTTTAATCCGCATCGTTTGGCAATAATACCTTTTTTTTAATATGCGAACTAATAACGTATACGTATTTTTAAAATTGAAATATAATAATGTATTCAAGAAGTTTGCCGATCGGTTATAAAACTAACATAATAATAGTCTTATAAGCGGATATAAAAAAATAGAGCGGACAGCCAATAATAAAAAAAAAGAGAAAAAACAAGATAGATTCATATCGTTTATAGTAATATATGAAGAATTAGAATGTAGCTTGTGCTCGGGTGAATTGTAGCGAAAATTAACGTGGGTGTATAATTGCTTGGGCTAGTAAAATTTGCGAATGACCTTAATCTGACCGTATCTTATATGTACTTAGAGACTGCTTTCATAAGACTGATTTTTTTTAACACGTCCAAATTTCACTTTTTTTTGTTATTTTATACAATGTGTTATCGAAAGAAAAAAACATTCGCTTAAATATGTAATTAATAATCAGTTACAACAAGAAGATTGATTTATTTTATTTTATTTTAAATAAAAAAACACCTTTTTTAAGTCTAATGTTGCTTATTCGAATTTATAGATTGCTTGATGATAATTGACTATAATAAATTATATTTTTTTCAATTATTATTTAATGACCTTAAAAATGATGATTATAAATTATGCAGAAATAAATCTTTTTTTATTTGAATTTAAAAAGTAAAATTTAATAAAATATTAAAATAACCTTTAGATACCGATTAGTTCTTAATATAGAAATTGTTTAATTTTAAAATTAAAATAGCAATTTTACAAAAAATCAAAACAAAATTTCGTTGATCAAAGTATAAAATCAAATGATTTCAAATAATATTATTAAAATTAGAATAATTAATGTTTTAATATTGTTATTTAATAAAATAGTAATAATTAACATTTTTTATTTAATAACATTTGATAATTATTTTTTTTTAATATTTGAAAAAATTTTAAAAATTCAAATATATTTTAATTTTAAAATTTAGATTATAAATCCAAAAGTTTTTAAAGTCTTAAGTTTTATTATAATTTTTTAAAGATTTTAATTTTTGAAAAGTTGAACGATTTCCATATAAATTTTGTCAATTAAAAATTCTTTTTTAATTTACAAAGAATTTTGAAAATTTTAAAAATATTTTAAAGATTTGTACCATGAAAGTTTTTTTAAAGCTCTATGAATATTTAATGAATATTTTTATACCGTCACTAATCACTGTAACTCGAATAGATTTTTTTTAAACTCCGAATTCAGTTTTATATATCAAACCTGTTTTCAATGTGATGTCAATATAGAAAAATTCAAATTTCAAGCAATCAGTACGTAAAATCTTATGTTATTCAAAATATTCTACATTTCTAAATATAGAATTCCGTACATATAACATTTCAAATTCTTTGAATTTTAAATAAAATAAGATTTAATATTTGTTGTTAGTTCTATCATTCATGTTAAAAATAAAAAAAATTTATTCTTCATATGAAAAATATGACATTATTTAATAATATAGAAAAATGTTATGTTGGATAAATATCAAACTATAAATAAAAAAATCCTATGGAAAATCCATTCACGTACAAACGTGTAAAAAAATTCTACACGTAATTGGCAAGTTTATAAGAAGATATGATTGTTAGAAAAGAAAAGAAAAATTAGATTCAAATGATAACTCGAATGCAAAGAAAAATTCTTGTAAATTAAAGTCGAACGCAAAGTAGAGAAGAAAAAAAAAGTATTATACATTTGTATATAAACGAGTGTATACGGCTTATAATATAGGTAAATATTACGGCTCGAGAGAGACAATGACGCGAGAATGGCCTTCGCGAGGTCTTGCTCATGCTAAAAACGGTTATATAGCTATTGCTAGATACGGTTATTGTCTTCTAAAACTTCACAACTTGCAGTTAGAATCTCAAAACTATAGTTATATGTCATCGTTCCGGCTTCATCGCGACATACAATACAAATCTTTTCTGCCAATTATACCTTGACAATCGTGTCATCGTTCGAGAGCGCAGCTATGTATGCATGTGTGTGTGTTTTTTTTTCTTCAAACCTTATTATTTGTTTGCGCGCACCGAGCTACAAATGAAAGTAATGAGAGTGATTAGTAATAACGATTTTATTTCTGTTCTTGTTTCACGTACTGCTTTACTGCTACAAATTTAGTCCAAAGGCTAATGTTAATTATTCTTCGCCAAGAAGATTATTTGTTTTGTTATTAAGTTTTACCTGAAAATAAAAAAAATTTTATTTTTTTTAAATATAAATTATGAATGTATTCAATAACAACTTATAAACTTATTAATTAATTCAAATTTTTATTAGTACTAATTGCTTTAAACTATAATTAAATAAAATTACTGTTAAGCTTTTAATTAATCCTTGCACATAATAAGGTTTTAAACTTTTAATGAACCACTTCGAATCCACCTTATGCATGTATTTTTTTTACATATCTAAACACATGCATCTTTACTAGAAATTATGCTATCCAACATTCTACTTTCGTTACCGAGGGAAAAATTTTTTTCTTCTTTTTTTACAAATGTAATAAACTCAGATACATTTAAATTGGTTTGATGGCTTATGCGGATAGTTTGAAAAATAAAACAATTAAAGGTAATCACTGTTAAATTATAAATTATTGTACGGCTCATATACCTTTAATAGTTTTACTATCATACGTTATGTTAAATAAATAAATTTGATATTTGAAATGTAATTTAATGAATTTTTCAAAGAAACTTTTAGTTTACAATGAAGTTTGACTGGTTTTTTGGGATTTCCAACTGAAATTACACTCCGAAGCCACGGACACACGATTAATTTTCATTGTAAAATTTCGAGTAATTTATAACTTTGTGCGTTTTCAGTTTCCCATATTCGTACGGCGGTCATGTCGACGAAAAAAAAAATAATGAACGTTAACAAGTTTATCAAAAAAATTTAATCTCTAATTAGAGTTTACCCTTATTAATTTTGAGTTGACTCTTTTTTTTCGTTGGCATTGCACGCGTATACGAGATATGAATGTAAGTATGATATATTAAATGAAAATCAGATATAGACTCTATTTTTACGCTTTGTTAAACTTTAAATGTGTAATGCGTTATCTCAAAGAGAAAAACCGGAAATATTAAATATTTTAATATCTAATAAAATATAAATGTTAATAGGATTATCACTTTTTATTTACGAAAATGTTAATAAATCGTAGAAATTAGTTGAGAAATTTAAGTGGGCTAATTCTGTTAAATTTTTTAGTTTCACTACGTTATATTCAACAATGTAATATAGTACCATAAAAAGTCATAAAATTGAATATTAGAAAATATATTACAGTGCAAACTTATAATAATAACAAACTTTTTTTTAATTAAAAAAATTTTTTCAATATATGCTTATTAAAAATAGAAGCTTGCTTTTTCCAATAAATTTACGCATCTATTGTTTGTTTTATGAAAGGTTACATCAATACATCACGGTTTGAAAATGCTAGTTTCAAATAAACAAGAAGATAAGGTAATTAATCGAACAATAAGTTTATGCGTTCGAATCAAAGTCTTCTCAAGTGCTGTTATTGAAATCTATCATGAATGAATTATTTTTACATTATTTATAATATCACATTAATTTCTTTCTAATCTTACCGTTACGAGTAAATAATAAACGAATTATCGCTCTTGCAAACTATACAAATAAACAATACTGTGAGTACCTAACTGTACAAAGTTAATGCAATGCAGCAATTATCTAATAAGAATCGCTTAATTGAATCGTTAATCAATGCAATTTTAAAAAAAATCTTTTAAAAATTATACTTTTTTTCTATTTTTATTAACTATTTATTCTTCTTAAAGTTTACATTGTTAATCACATTATAATTCGTTGTTCCTCCTTTTTTCCCTTTTTTCTTCTTTTTTTATTGGCGTGATTTCAGAGCTTCAAGTAATTGAAGATACGAATCGAAGAAGCGCTGTATATATATGTACGAAACGCAAGGAGTTTACGTAATCATGATGCTCTTGTATATTTTTTAAAATATATATATATACCTTCCTTTTGATATCAGTATATAATGATATTATGCTACTTAATCTGTCGTTGCATGTGCCACTTTATTTTCTTTGAGGTTACACGTTGTCGTATACGAACATAACAGTGCATGGATATTTCCTTTGTCGTTTCTTTATTCTTTGGAAAGAAGTTGGGTGAATTGCAAAATTTTGAATATTATATGTGTATAATTCTTTTCCGCAGACACTTATAAAAACGTTTTAGTTATGTGTGATATTAAGTTTTCGTTTTATCCTACAATCAAAATAAAGTGACATGATTTTTTAGAAATTAAATAATTTTTACGATAAATTTTATCAAAAAAACACATAATTCAATAAATAAATAAGTCGATATACAATTTGTTGATCTATTTTCATAGATAATAGCAAGGTTCTTTTTTTCGTAATGTACTAAAAATTCATCGATCAAAGACAAATTAATAGATTTGAAATAATTTGTGACTTAAATTCCTCGATATATTATAGACAAACTAATGTTCTTATTGGACGAATTAAGCATTCAAATGGAAATATTATTCTCCTTTTTTAACGATTTCTCGAAATACATTTAAACATAATATTACATTTGTATACACGTATTTTAACTATGACCCATATTTAACGGTCTGAAACATTTTGGTATTGAAATCATTAATTTTATCAAAGTTTCGTGGAAATGATATTTCGTGAATAATATTAAAAATTAAATGTTATATCTGTAATTAATCAATTCCTCATTTTAATTTTTATCGTGTTTTAATGCATTTATTTTAATTTTTTCAATTTTAATGAATTTTGAATTTTTATAATATGAATATATTTCATTAATGTAAATTTTTATTTATTAAGTGCTTTGAGAACCAAATTTTACACTCTAAAATTATAGTAAAAATTATTAAGGTTTTTCAAAGATTATTAATTTTCCAACTTTAATAACACTTTTAAAACGTCTCATTTTTTCGATCATTACATTTTCAAAGACTTAATTTTCAAACTTTAATAAAAATTTTAAAACGTTTCACTTCTTTTAAACATTATTAAAAAAAAAATATTGTAACGATGTTGGACTTGAAATTTCTAGTGCACATTTACGTATTTATGAGTATACGCTGCTACTAGTTTATGTGCATTTAGATTCAATAATTTTAAGTTAAAATTAAATCGCTTTTAGTATGAAAAATATAATTTAATATTTTTTCTTCTGTACTGCACATTAATATGTTTTGATAGAGAAATTTCTCGAAAATAGAAAATTTTTTTAAAGATTGCCGAAGTATATGATAGCTAATAAAGAATTTAATGTATGCGGGAGAAAGGAAAAATTGATAAGAAAATAAGTTATGAACCAAAGTAGTCGTGAAAGAATAAAAAATTTTATATTTTCTTTGATTCTATTCTTCCTTATAATACTCGACGACGACGAAAAATAAATTTATTGATCTTTATAGTTTTTTTTCAAAAGTTAAAATTTCATAAAAATCTTTTAATTTTTGTATAGATAAAAACTATAAAAATGGTAATATAATTTATATAATCAATAAAGTCTGTAGTCATTTAAGTTATAAAAAACTTTAAAAAATTTTTTTATTAAAAAAAATATTTAAAAATTATAGGAAGAAAATATTTTTTAATCTGCGCACGATGAGAGCGCCAGATGCAGGATGTTGTTGTTACGCTTTAAGTGAAAATGTGTAATGAAATAACATACATTTAGTAATAAAAACAAAAAAGTTACTTTTATCGATTATCCATAAAACTTTTTTATTAAAAATCGTCATACTTTTATGGTCTTTTTATGTTTACATTAGATTTTTTATACTCTCTATTAATATTTTACTCACTGATATATGAGCACCTTCCTTTTTTAATTAAAAGAAAAATATAGATTTTTAAAGTTTTCAAAATTTTTTCATTTTAATTCATTAAAATATACCGTTAAAGATTTTTTCAATTTTTCAAACACATATATAACAAAATGATAAAAATTATAAGCTTTTTATTTATAAATAATTGTAAATCTCTTTGAATATAATATTAAAACAATAGCGTTTATATACAGCAATGAAGAACTAAACGTGTAAAGCCAGCAACACTTTAATTCTTACACTCTTAAAAAAAATATGACATTTAATGCAAAATTTGAAGTTTTTATACAGTCTGTGTATTAACTTTTATGCAAATCAGCATAAACATTAATGATTTTATCATAATTTTACTGTAAAAAATAAAATTTAAGATAAAAATAAAAATTTCAGTAAATTTTTTTTAGCAGTGTAGCTCAGCCTGTAAATCTTTTTTACGTTTATGTATTAAAATTTCAAAAAATATTAATCTGTTCATTAGTATGTTAATTTGATTAACTTAAAATTTTTAATAAATTATTTGATAGTCTTATTTTACAATGTAATTTATTTAACACGATTATTTATTGAAATTAAAATAAAACTACTAATTGATGCAATAAATTAAAAATAAAAAGGAACGAGCTACTAATTAATCTGCCAATTAATGTAAGCACCACTGCGTATACATTACACGTGCTTTATTTACAAATACCCTGTAAATCTCCAGAGCTGATTAGCGTTGCAACGGATAGCATTGATATAGTTAACGATAAATAATTTAAAAAAAAAGAAACTACTAATTTAAATAAATGCAATTTCCTTCATAACTAATTTCTAACACTTTTATAATAAATAAAGATAAAAGAATACTTATTATTATATTATGTATCTTATAAATCGTAAATATTGGTAAATAATGAAAACTCATTTGTTTCATATGAAAATAATAAATATACAATAATTTCAGATTGGAATGAAACAAGTTTGCGTATCGTGTCTTTGTTACTTGAGCGACCTTAAACAAATTAATTTACACGTATAATAATAATTATAATTACATTTATTGTTGCACATTTATATTAATGTGGCAAATGTAAATTAAAATACATTAGTTTTGAACAAAAAAAGTTTCATATAATATTACGAAATTTTATAGTACAATAAAAATAAAAGATACTTATTCATACGCGAATGCATAAAAAGTGTTTTATCTCACAAATCTAACGAAATTTCACTTTAAGCTATTTAAATTAAAATACGCTTCACGCGAGAGCTACAGGATATGAGCATATATTTAAAGGAAATGCACGTTAAAGCTCTTCTTCTTTGTACGAATGAAACATGTATATTTTAATAATTTATTATTTTAATCAGCATTCTTATGATTACAAAGAAAAAATTAACAAAAATCATAAAGGATTTGCATAGAGAAAAAAAAGTTGTGAAAATTTTTAACATCAAAGTTCTTACTTAATAATATTATTTAAAAAATAAAATATATTAATATTTCGTGTATTACAATATGTATGCATGATACATGGGCATTTTATTTTCAAAGTACGTTAGTCACACATGAAGAAACAATGTTCCAAGGTCTGTCGACAACGAGTTTTAATGTATATAGGTACTATTAAACATAATGCATAATGTAGCTGAATCAAAAGTGAAATTTAACACTATTACATTGGACGCGTATATAGGATGTTTTGTACAGAATATTAATAAACATTTTGTCGGTCAATATAATTATCAATGAAACATTAGTTTCTTGCTGTCCTGGACTTATCGTTCTTGTGACATTAGAAATTCATTTTTTTTTAATTTAGCTATTATTTCTATGTTTATGGACAACAATAACAATTAAAAGGTTTACGATAAAAATAAATGTTATTAAATTTAAACGCGCCGGCGAAGCCCAGAGCTCTGATTCATTTTAAATAAAGGTTTAAATAAAAATTGCCCAACACAAAAAGCAGTGCCCACGGAATGAGCAAAGTGTAAGACAGCAGCCAACTAGCATTTACGAACACACGTAAGCGACCGTAGCATAACTAAACAACATAATTCGTAACCAGACGAAGTGACAGCACGCAATTAACTTAACCAACACTTAACACACGATAAACATATTTAGAACAAACACCACCCTCTCACTCAACAGAAACAAAAATTACCTTCTAATGCTCAAATAAAAAACCCCTACATATCCTCATAATAAACTTTCTTCTTTCTTTTAAAATTTTAAGAAACATCTAATTCAAACAAACTCACAAAAAAAAAACTTTTAATCTTTAATTCCAAACCCCGAATTTCCATTTTTAATAAATATTAACAAAATAATAAATTTCAGCAAACCAACCGCCATATAGCTGCCCACTTTTTCTAATAAAAAAAATAATTTTTAAAATTTTAAATGTCTAATTATCCATAACTTTTATTCTCCATACTTCCATCAACAAAATGAAACTAAAATTCTAGTTCAACCCACCACCACCCACATTATATCCTCGTTTTAGATTTTAAAATAAACATTTTTCAATTTCATGCTCAAAATTAAACTGATCGTTTTAAATTTATCCACATTCCTTGCATTCATCGTATACAAAAACAAAAATCTTTTTTTATTTTTAAAAAACTTTATGAAACTACGTGGGACCTTACAAGCCCACTTAATCACAAAACTAATTCCATGCTTAAACATCCTCGTACCGATACAGCACTACTATTCATAACACACACACACACACACACACACACACATACAACAGACATTTCTGAAACCACTTTTTCGACTCACTGAGTTCAAATATGTACAAATTAATGAAAAATAGAAAAAATTTTTTTACCGATACATCTTTTATGGAAGCAAAAATAATAAATTAATATAAAAAAGAGAATAATAAAATATGCTGGGATACCGATAAAGAATATAATATTGTATAGGCAGATTAAAATGTTT
Organism: Anastatus disparis; assembly: GCA_017163975.1. Taxonomy (NCBI): domain Eukaryota; kingdom Metazoa; phylum Arthropoda; class Insecta; order Hymenoptera; family Eupelmidae; genus Anastatus; species Anastatus disparis. The sequence goes on from JAFFSR010000313.1 coordinate 722,957, forward strand.
TATTTGAAGGATTTATGTCTTATATTGTACCCAAGAGCGTCGTATTTTCTTTAACCTTAAATGTCTCCCTTGCTAATGATACACACAATTGAACCATTTTCTCTTTTTATGCCTTATGGCTTATTTTTCTTTAATAGTTGCCAATATTTTATCAAATATTTTATAACTTCGTTTTATATTTAGTATTTATGTTTTAAAAATTCCAAAATAATAATAATGAAAATAAAAGGTAAATTTTATGAATTATAAAAAAAAACACTTAAAAAATGAAACCAAATTTTTTGCGTCGAAATTTCTACAAAGAAAATTTTCTAATAAAAATCATATAATTGTCACTGAAATTGTAGAACATCATGTATTTTTAGCTTATTTTATAAATACATATTTCTAGATACTATTAAACTCAAGGTCAAAGTTTAAAATATGTGCAATAATATTAACACCGTCTTATAATTTACCATTTACGGTGCATAATTTTTACTATTATTTTTCTAATGAATTGTTGCAAATAGTCTATAATGTTTGATTTTTAATAATCTAATTTCATAGTGGGCATATGCAATATTTTTTTTTGTAAAACAATATGGTAGTAAAATTTAAAGTACTGATTTTTAAAATTTATGAAATGTTATCACAGAAACTAAGAAAAAGACTTTACAGCCCTTTATTATATTGCAGCTGTAATTTTTATACAAAATTTTGTTTCAAAATTTTATAAAAAGAATTTGTATTATGTCCACGAGATGAAATTTTCGTCTGGCAACGTAGTTTTCTAATAAGGAATGAAAAAATTTAAAAATTGTATTAAAAATTATTAAATTACGAATTAAATTAATATTTGTACGACGCACAATTCTTAGAGAAATATGAGTTAAATTATAAAAAAGCTTTCACAAGAAAACAAAATTTTATTATATTTATAAAAATTTGAAAGTAAAAGCATTTATTTAATGCAATATACAAATAATTGTTTCATAAAAAATACTATATTTTTAATGAAAATTTATTCAATGAAACCCATTATCAAATTATCAAAAAAGTTAAGTTGAAACATATCGGCACATAACGTATTACAACTTTCATTAGATAACTTGTTAAATTAATGAAAACTACATTAGAGCATACTGTTTAATCAGCTAATAATGTGAAGTGTACAAGGAAAAGTCACCTATCGCATATATGAGTAGCATATATTAATTAACAAGTTTCACCGATAATTGAATATCTTTAAATTGTAAAATGTAAGTTATATAATGTTTCGTGCGTATTAATGAAAATATTTATTGTTAATTATACATAAGCTCCAAATAAAAGGAAAATCGTGAAAATATTTAAATTTAAAGAAAACTTATTTTTATTAAAAATCACAAAGATATAAATTTTCCAATTTTCACTAATGTACCAAAAAGGTAGATGTAATAACTGCAGATATTTAGAATATCAAGGCAAAGATAGTTTCAAGAGACTCGATTGCAACACGAGGTATATACCATGAAAAAAAAAATATGCATATCGATTTCATTTATCAAACATTATGTATGCACGCCAGTTTTCAATACACAAACATATAATACAGGGAGAAGAGCATATAGTAAAACAAGACAAATATCATTCGAAATATGATATATTAAGTACACTGGTCAGGTATATAAGCTATCACGTCCTTGTTTGATGCGTCAACTTTTGGACTTATAAGTATATGAATTATTATTATGACATTCGTTTTAATGACTTGGGCCATTGTAACTAAAGTCCTTGCTCTATGGAATAATGCTGTTCTATTTTTATAAACTAAACTCAATTGTACAGAATATAATAAAGTTCATAATACGCTCACTTGTTGATTTATCCTTTCCTCAATTAAAAAGCATCATTTGCCATGCAAATATTTTTTAATAATCTATATAATATCATTAAATATGCTTATCATTAAACGATTCTTTTAAATTAAATAAATTTTACGAAAATATGTACAATTGTCGCCAATATATTTATGCTCAACTTTTGGCTGCGGTTTTCTCAATAAAAATCAGAGTGCCAACAGAATCATCCGAAACGGTCAGGTGATTCTGAAATCACAGCCAAAGAACAGTCAAATAACCTGTTTATTTAAACTTTCAAGATTACTTAAAATAAATAAAAATTCAAAAATAATCAAAAATGCTACAATAATCAAAATTTATCGAGATTTTATTTATTAATTAATTAAAACTGTTCACGTCATAGGGGTATACAAATAAAAAGTTGTCGTACAAAAATTTATTTATTAGAAAAAGCAAAAAAAGCAACTTAAATTTTTTAAAGTTAATAAATTAGCAAAATATCAGTAGTAGATTTTTGACGGATTTTACAAAAAAAAATACTCAATTTTGAAATATTTTACACTTTATTAAAAAATTTGGCAAAAGTATTGCTAATGATAAAGTATTATATTAAGCGACTGTCCTCTTACTTGAATTAACATTTGTGATTAAAATGCTTAAATTTTTATACATACAATCATTTAATTAATATCTCCTGTAAATTTTAATGTTTCATCAAAACTACAAAATCACGTTTTATTTAGAATTTAATGTTTTTGTAAAAATAAAAAGTCAATTTGTTAAACGATTTGACTGAATTTACAAAATCTTTTAAATTAATGAATGTAAAAAAGAAAAAAAAATGAAAAAAGTTTCCTCATATTAAATTAAAGAAAAACGTACATAGAATTGGTTCCGCACCATTAAAGATGATGTTATTACACTATAACGCAGCAATAACGGTTTTCAGTGTGTATATATATAAAAAAAAAAAACGTTTATTCTTTCGTAAGTAAGAGCGTACTGCACAATTATTTTAAAAAAAAGTATGTCTACATACACGTATATATAAATAACTTGGAAGTGCAGAAAATATTACTTTGAATCTTTTTGCATGGGCACTTAACGATTATCTTGCATTTCTATTAATAATCATCCTTACGATTTTGCTGCCTTGAATGACCTTTTTATATATGTTCGTCTTTTTTTTTCTTTATTCTTTTATTTTATTTATTTTTCTTTGACGTATAGTTAACCGGTTCGAGAAGCTGTACACCACTGTACTCAATGTAATTTTACACTCTTAAAGTGTTTCTTTTTATTTTTAAACTAGAAAATAAAAATTCATATCAGAAAGTAAATAGAAATTTTAGAATTTTTTTACAACTGCTTTCATCATTTGGTAAGCTTAAACTTTTTTCATATTTAATGTCTATAATTAATACGTTTCATGTAAATGCTCGAAAAAATAGACTAGCGTTGTTAAATAATAATATTGTAACTTCGTAAAGGCATCAATTAAATTAATCAGTTATTTATAAAACTACATAAAAGAAAAGTTTTTGATGTTACATTTAGTAACTTGGATACTTCATTAACGTAAAAGAGCTTTAGTAAATACATTTGTATATGTCCGTTGATAGGATCGTTTGCAATAACATAAGACTTTTTCTTCACCCAATCACTTACATAAAACTTACTTTTACAAGAAACTGATTGTTTCTGATTAGAAATCTAGGACAAGCGATGAGTATTTCCAAGAATACCATAGTAAGTAGCATTAAATTATCGCAATTTAACTTCTTCTTTTTTTTTGTTTCATAGCGTTTGTTAGCTCGGAATCGGCATGCGATAAAAAAAAATAATCCTTGAGCATGTAAAAAGTATATGTGATATCAAAACTCAATTACGGGATATTGTGTGCACATATATACTTTAAATTTTGGTTCTCAAATGTTCATATATCGGTAACATTAATAAACTAAAATAGAGAAACTTCTTTATTTAATTATCATATCGTTTCTCGAAAAATAAAAAAAAAATAATTTTAATTCGTAATGTTCAAGGATAGAATTATAATTTCTCTACTAATTCAAATAGTGGAAATAAATTAAAATTAGAATCTCCCCATAATATAGAAAATTCGAAATTAAAGCAGGAAACACAATTCATAAGATAAAGATAATATTATGGAAAAAGGAATTACTTGAAAAATGTAGCTTATAAAATAATGTATGTAAGCACTATTTCAATTAATTTATGTGTACATCAATTGGCAATTAAGAAATATACATTAACAAATAGTGGAATTTCACTAATTTAACTCAACAGAGTTGTTTTTGGTATATGTATTGCAAATCTATGCGTTAAAAGTTTTAAAAATAATTGATAAAGTTAATATTCTTCAGTAGACTGTTAAAAATTCTCATTTATTACATATAGACACATGTTTCTTTTTTTCAAAGTAATCTATGGATTTAACCATTTTTTCAATCGTGTTTTCTTAATATTCTAATAGCAATTTAATTTTATTGATGATTCTTCTTCCTATGTAATATAGAAATTATAAAAAAATATAACGTTTTTTTTTAAAAGACCTAACTGTTACTTTTTTCTCAAGAATTTGAAGCAATGATTAATTATATTTAATACCATCATGTATAAACCTAATTGCTTTTTACAAAAAAAATATCGTAAAAATTTTTTAGAAATAATGTTTGGATTCAAAAGAGTACAAAAATTTAGAAATTTTACATGACATAATGTGCAAGACTATTACATCCATTGTAGTTCAGAAAAAAATTACGCACATATTTTATAGAAATTTATTATATGGAAAAACCTTACATAAAAGTTTTGTAAAATTCATCAATATCTATAAACGTTTTTATATAATACTTTTACAAAATTTTTTTTCAAAACTTTGATAAAATATTTGGCAAAATTTTTTCATAAGTGATAATTTTTAATTTATTTTTATATTGCACATAAAATTAATTATTTATCAATTAAATTAAAATGAAAAAGTATTTTAAAAATGTGATAAAAAAATAAAGAATTCACATAAAATAAAATACCACCTAACACTGATATTCTTACATATCAAAACGACAACTCATCGAACACCAGTAATTATTGTGTATTATAATGAAATAAATCGTGAATTTAGATTTGTCAAGCATTGAAATTCCAATGAAAGCGTTTAATTTAATATCTATGCCAGTTGGTTAAGAGAGATCGAGTTGTTTGAGACATTCGTTTTAGATGTATACTATAACATTAAAAGAAGTGTCGCGGTGAATTCTCAACTTGAGGAGAGAGAAGATAGAAGTGAAAGTGTATTGAAAGCCACGATTTTAAACTCCAGCTGCATTTATTCTTAATTATTTCATGCGAACAATGTATATTAGTTTTACGATATACTTTTTTTAAATCTTTGTATTTTTATGTCTTGCAAGCTTTATTTTATTATAAAATTATAGAAAATTTCATTTTTATAAAAAAATTTAAAAATTTTTGTATAATATAAATATTTTATTACACTTAATTGAGCAGCTGTACCATATATTTATATGAAAAATTCTTTTGAAAATCATGTTAATAAACCTCTTCAAAATAATGCATCAATGTAGTATTATTAAATATAATTTAAATAAAATTGCTTAATAGACAGAGAGAAAAATTTTTCAACAATATTTTTTTTAAAAGGGAGTAATTATCAAAGTTACGGGAGAATGTTAAATTTTTTTAACAATAAATCTCAGCTGTCAAACCTGCACTTTCACATTCCCTTAAAAGTGAACTGTTATTATTGGCACATTGTTTGAAAAAAATAATGCTTTTTTAAAAATAATTTAGAAATTAGAAAGTTTTGAGTTATCACTTAGTTATCGTCCCTGACGCAATTTCAATCATAATAGCCTGGAGTCTTGGAAATAATAGCCAAAAGGAGCAATTTACCTCCCCTCGCGCACTCAGCCAAGCACATTCCCTAAAATTCAGATTCCAATTCGATAAGAAGAAGAAGCAAAAAAAAGTAAAGAAAAAAAGAGAGCTAGGTGTATAGGTTGTAAAGAAAGGAAAAAAAAATAGTAAAACAGCTAATCTCGTGTCATTAAGATGATGAGCCTCCTTGTTTCGTATGCGGCAATACAAGTAGCTGTATATATAACTATAGTCTGCCTCGAAGGCACACTGTACTAGCAGCGATTCTTTCGAGCCGTGAAATTGCATAAGAAGTTAGTATAAGCGCGCGAGCGCGCGACGCGATTATTACGAAAGTAAAGTATATATATATATATATACATAAGCGTTTAAAGGAAGATAATGACAAGCGCCATCGCGAAATGAGGACTTCAAATCAAATAAGAATTCCTATTTTTTTCGGTTATATAGAACTATGGAAGTAGATATCAAAGCGGATCGAATGAAGCTTAGAGAGAGACTAAAATTCAAGACTACCTTACCTTACCGTATCGTTATATACATAATGGATAATCATGAGTCTGCGGGTTGTTTTGGAAAACGCTTTGAAAGTGCTTTTTCTTTGTTTTTAGTTTGGATTTTTTTTATTTCTTCTTCATTCTTGTCTCACGATGCTCTGTAGGTTCCCTTCCAAAGCTAAAGCAAACATTGCACAAAATGTTATTTAAAGGGAGCCTCCGGGATACAATTAAGTGCCATTTCATTTTGATGAAATCACAAAAACGTTTTCGATCACAGCTACATTTTTTTCTTCTTTTCTCTTCTATTTTTTGGTCTATTGCCTGAAAATAAATCAGATTTTAATTTAATCCGATATTATACAACATTGTTGAATTATTAATTTCACTTCTTTGACATAGTAAAAGTACACTTTTTTTACGTAACATTTCAATCGATCAATAATTATGAATTTTAAATTTTTTATTCATCATCTGTTTTACAAAAACAATTATAATTATATAGAAAATTTACCTATTAGAAGTAGGTTGGAAACTAATTAGTGGTTTTTTTTTATTAAGAATGAAAAGCTTTTTTTCGTGTTATTTTTTTTAACGATTTCTTAATTCAGTTGTTATATAATATATTGTACATGTAAATACAAGAATTTCTTTGGAATATTTAATTCATGTAATTAGGAATATATCTACACTTACGAAAAAAGAAAAGCTATCCAATTAAAATGGATCTTCTTAATTTAAAGTGAAAATAATTTAATCAAACGTAATATTTTTTAATCAACTGTAATCATAACCATTCAAATAAATTAATCATATCTTTAATTTTAAAAAGAAGTATCAATACTTGATGTTTTAAAACTAAAAAATAAAACAGAAAGATTTTTTTAAAATTATCTTTCCAATTATCTTTTGTAATAATAAAGAATCAATTTTCATAAAAAAACTCATAAAAAAAGTAATATTTATAATAATAAAAAGTTATTATCACTGGAATTAGAGCGCTTAAAAAAAAAGATTTCATTGTTCCATAAACAAGTTACTTTTAAAAAATACGATTACTACACGTAATACGCAAATATAACAAATAAGAATTTTTTAGAAAAAACATTCTTACATTCTCGTTGAACAAAAAAAATCTATCTGACCAATACTTAAGGTAAAAAGGCTGTTATTATAAAGCAACAAATATTTATATGACTTTTTTCATAATAAAGTCATCGAAACAATTAAGTGTTACTTTAATTTATTCATATTAATCTGCTTGTTATTTATTCATTAAGCAATAAAGAGATCATAAAAAGTCTTATGATTTGTTAAGTACAAAATAATGATTATTCATAAAAGTTTAAAAAACTGTAATTTTGATCTATGATAACCAGTAGATTATCGATATTTGATAAAAAAAATTAAAATCTTAACTGCTCTGGAATCGAATAAAAAAAGTTGTAAACTAAAAAGTTGTAATGTTCGTAATGAGAAAAATAATACAAATATGGAATTAAAAAGTAATTTAAAAAGTGTAATTTATTTCCATCTTTTGCACACGTGAAGTCGAACCTTGAAAACAGTTACAATAAAGCAGGCTACAACTTGCAGCTTGCTAACAGTATAAGAAAAATTGATTATAGTAGAAAAATTTTTTTTCAAAACGTTCATTTTAGTACTTGCACAGTAGACAATCATGTTTTTTTCTCTTTCTTCTTGAACCAGTCCTTTGAAGAAAGAAAGAAAGAAAAAAAAATAATAACATTTGTTACATTCGCTTATATGCACTAGGTCAACGTATTTACAGCAACTTATAAAGACTGGAATAATTACTGTCAACATATAGTGGCTTTCGAGAAGTTTAACCGGCTTTTGTGTTTCTCATATACTAGAAAGTTTATAGTTTCGTACTGTAGCTTGAATGTATTGATCTATTATCATGATAAAACTGCAGTGTATTATACGCTTAACTCTTGTTTTACAATATTATTTAAATACAGTTTACATTTTGTGAAAAATTTTTAATTTATTAAATTAAGAGAAATTTTAAAATATTAATTAAGAATAAATTTAAATTTTTAATCGTTACGGTCAATGTATCAATTTTATATTTTATTTGTGTCAGTCTTTCACTTTTTATTTCACAAATAACTATAGTACTTTGTGTTTTATTATACAAAGAATAAATTACTAAAATATCAATAAATTCAATAAATTATATTTGCTGATAAATATCTTTGGTTCACTGTTATAAAGCTTAAATTATTTATTCAAATTTAGACAGGTTTGATACTTTAAAGTTTAAGCAAACATATGTACTTTATCATGCCTGCCTACGTAAACTTATTCAAATACATACACGCACACACTTATATCCCTGCTCGAGAAAATTTTTTTCAATTTGTAATTATGTATGAAATGAGTCATTACAATAACAATTGTTAAATGTAAAATAAATATTATAATATAATTTCCAAAATTGGACATCATTTAAATCTATTAAAATATTCAAACCTTTTTCAAGAGCTCCATATTAAATTGAAAAAATCTGAGAAGTATACAAGGTTATTAAGAGTCTTGAAATATAAAGGCCTTTTTTCAAGGAAAATTGCACCAGAGAAAAATTCAAGTCCAAAACCGCGCTTTTCAGATTAGAAAATTAAACAAGGAGTCTTGAGCTCGAAAAATTTGGCTCAAAAGGTTTTTTACATAATCTTTGGATCAGCCAATGTAATTTATCAAAACCACTGGAGACAGTTTTGACATGCTCATTCAGCTTTAGGTTTTTAGTTCAATAAAACTTTTTTCGATATTCCTTACTACACGTGCCCACTAGGACTGACAAGCCTATTTAACTTTACTAAATTATAGCAAACCTGAATCTTAATTTAATCAACCTTAATTAGTGATATTTTTTGGTTCAGTCCCATTTAAAGATATGTACAAATTAAAATGATGTAAACATTGTTTTACTTACTATCCTATAAGAATGAAAATCAGCTTTTTCAAAAAGCTGCAAAACCTGAAATTCATTGACCATATTTACTCTTCCGTTCATGAAAAAAACCGTTCTATTCATTATATCTGGCGGAGTACTTTCTTTTTAGTTAAATGACAATTTTTATTGATATTTAACCACCTAATTATTGTTCATTTTTGATAGTTTAAAAATAATTTAATTTAATAATCAAACGAAAATTTATCAAAAAATAAAAATTAAAGCTCCATTAAATACAAAAAAAGCCGCGGCCCGGCCGGCACCTGGTCCCAGGCTCGCTCGCCAGCCTAATGCCGGCCTTGCACGCTCGCGATGCAAGGCATGCAAAGCTCCGCTTCTGATATAAGGCACGACCGAAAACGCTCGCGCTTCGCGCTCCTATTTAATATTTCAGAATATTAAAACAAATCTTTACAAACGCAAAGCCTTAAAAGTTAATCTTATTTCTTTTTCATTGTATTTTTACCGTATCTTTCACAGGTTTGAATTTATTGTATTTATTTGAAAAATCAATTTATATTTTTAAATTTTTCTTTGATTGTTGATTGATTTCAAAAATTTATTTATGTGAAAAGACATATTTTCATTATGTATCTTTTAAAGTTTTGATAGATAATCTATCAAGTTATAAGAAAAAAATAGTTCAGTAGCTTAAAGTTAAGTTTTGTATAAAGTTTTTATTGTCTGATCTTCGACGGGTGATTTAAAACAATAATACAAATAAATATTGCAGTTTAAAAAAATCGTTCGAGCGGTTTTAAAATTGTTATCCCTTTAGAGGTTAAAAATGATTTTTGGTGATAACTTGAAAAAGCGAATTTTGAAAAAAGTATATTATATAAAATTTATAGAAAAAAAGATACTCTTTTTAATATTATATATATTTTTTTAAAATAATATTTATCAATTATCTTAAAACTTTATTCACATTTTTCTGAACTTTGAAAATATTAACTCAGAAAAATGTATGATATAAAAAGATTTATTTTTATATTCTATAACTTTTATTCTATATACTTTTTGAGAAAAATCGTTTTTCAAGTATACCAAAATCCATTTTTGACCATTTAAAAGGCGCCTATTTAAAAACGCTTCCACGATTTTTTCAAAATAGACGTTTATTATTTATTATTTGAAACAATCCCGAATTATCAATCGGATAAAAACTCTCGGAAATTCAAACTTGATTTCTCCACACATACATCCATACATACATTTTAGGAAGCCTCTAATAATCTTATTTTGCTATAAAAATAAGTTTTTATCATAAAAAACATATTTAAAGGGTTACTTTTCCGATGTCGAAATAAGGCACCCGATCGGCTGCCTAAAAACAAATAAAATGAAATACATACAAATTATGTATCAAGCTAATGGAAAATTAAGTGAAAAATTTGCAAATATGGATCTGATTTGGAAAGTTGGAAAACAAGACTGTGAATATGAGAGCACGCTTATATGAGAAACGAAACTTGACCAGTAACATTTGAATTTTTCTTATGTTAATCATAAAAAAATTGACGATAATACGTATCGGTCACTATGAATAGATAAATCATCTTTTGTTAGTGATTCCCAAAATTAAGATAATCGCGTTAAAAGGAACTTTTATTTTAAACTTTCACCCTTGATTTATCACAATACGAGTTTCCAGACATAGTGCCCGTAACACGTTATAAACAATCTATCTGCAAGTGTCAGATATTAATTTACCGAAAGTACTTATCCATTGCTTTTGTATGGGGTCTTTTCCATTTTTATTCTTACAAAAATTTTATTTTACTTGATTTGTATTTGATTCTTTTAAATTCATATTTTAAATATTCTAATATTTATTTTGAAAAATTTAATATTTTAAGTCAAAAATTAATAATATTTATAAACATTTATATAACAATGTAAATTAATTTAGTTTTTAATTAAATATTTAGAAATCAAAATCATTGTTTAAATTAAATATTCAAACGATATATCTTTTCTTTTAAATATATAAATATTTTTATTCATTTTACAATATTGTACATTCCTTAAAACTATTAATTTTTTATAATGTAATAGTCTTGATAAATCTGAATAGGTCTTCAAATAATAATTTTAAAATTTTCATTACAATTATAATAATTATTAATAATTAATTTTAAATAAACAGAAAGTTAATAATTTTTTAATTCCTACCCCTTTGCTTTTACCCCGAACACAATAGTCCGCAATTTGTTCGGCCGACACGCTAATTCACTAAAGGGAATTTTTAGAGTTAACCTTAAGAAAATAAATTTTTTTTATTAATGTGTTAGCATAAATTATCTGAATTTTAATTTATTTTCCTAAGGTTGGCTTTAAAAATTCCCTAAGTACGATCTAGTGAATTGGTGCGTCCGCTGAACAAATTGCGGATTATTGTGCTCGGGACTTTTTTGATCAACAAATTCGATACTCGCAGGTGCTCCTTTCTCGATCATTTGGAAACTTACGCATCTATACTCGTTTTTATACATAGACATATTGATAAGCACTGTTATTTGAATATTTCTTGAAAATTATATAAAATTATAAATTAATCATTATTACTACTTTTAAAATGTTTAATTTAAATTAAAATAAAAAAAATCCATTAATGAATTCAATAAAGAAATTAAAAATAAATGTTTATTGAAAAACGTTTAAAAAACAAGAGTAAAAATAGAACGCATACCGATTTCATATTCAATTGCAATTAAATATTTTTTTAAATTTTATTTAACGTTGCTGTATTTATGCTATCATTACGATGACTAATTAGCAACGAAGGTTTTCAGTGTGTTTATGAACAGTGGTGCTCATGTCAATCGGCTGCCGAGACTGGGATGCGAACTCAGGTCCTCGAGATTACGAAATCATTGGTCTATCGACTGAGCCACTGAGCCCTTGCTTCATTTAATTTAAGAATTTTATCTTTTTTCATATAAGAAAATTTAAAGTTAAAATTATTGTGGATTAATAAAAAAAAATATGATTACAATTTTTACAAGTAATCTTTGAGTATATGTTAATTAATTTTTTAGTCATTTTAAAAGATTTTATTTTGACGTGCTACTCAAGATTCGAGACGATAAATTTTGATTCCGATTGTTTGTTTTATAAGTGTATGAGTCATCAATTGTAAAAGAGAAAAAAAATCATGTCGACGTTAAAGAAACTGATGAAATTTTAAATTTCAATTTAAAATGGTCATTCTGTTTGGTCAAGGTTCGTAAATTGTCAGCTGTTTGGTCTCTCGGCACTTAAATTAAAGAGAGAAAAAAAATAAATACTGTCTTCGTAGAGAATCAGTGCAATTGCCAATAATAGTTTGGTTATTTCGTAAGAGCTCGACAACGACAAAGCAAATCACGCTCTAATCCACATTGCACAAGGATCTTCAGTTTTCTACGCGTCATAGACTCTCGTCTGCCATAATGAATTATCTGAAGTCTCACCTCGCTACGTGCAGGCAAATAAACTTAACCACTTTAAGCCATAATTTCTCTACGAGATGCTTGTATATATACTGCTCACTTAGCTGACTAATCGATGGACAATTAGAGCTCTATCGTCCTCGTTGTACCGCGCTTATATCTTCGCTGCGTTCGCTCAAAGACAACAAAATAACAAGAGTTACTCGTGCGAATACAAAAAAAGAAGAGAAAAACTGATAACGCGACTAAAGTAGCTATCCCATATATGCATCGTTTTTACAATGGACAAGGAGAGAGAAAAAAAAGAGGAGAAGCGGATGAGCACGAACGGATCTTGTCGCAAAAGCTCGAAGAGTTTTCTCCTCTTATAGTTACAAATGTTAACAGTTAGCTCGAGGCTATTATGTGCGATACTTTATTTCTTCAATATCTAACAAGAATTTAAGCTTTTCTTTTCTGACCTCGCCCTTCTTTCCGCTCATCCCTTGCCTTTTATACAGATTCAATGCTGCACTGCACTTTTTGTACATTTAGTTTTCCTTATTTTGTTACATCGTTATTTTTAACCTCGCCTTATTCTTACTTTTCTTAAGAAAAAAAAGAGAAAAAAAAAAAAAAATTAAAGTGGTACTGAAATGCGGCTACACGAACACACCCATGGTATTTAATAAGTAACGCATTCATGCGTCAGAAGATTTCGAAAAATATAAATTCTTCTTGCTGTTCTTGGCTTATTTTCGTTTTTTGAAAGTTTATTTCTATTTTTTATTTTAAGAAAATAAATTAAAAGCAAATCTAAAGATTATTATATAAAAATTAATTCTTTCAATATTAATATTGCTCAATTTAATAATTAATATATAGTATAAATATATAATTACATATTAAAATAAATTAAACCAATTTTTTTTTTTTTAAGACGAAAGTTCTATGATGAAAAAAAAATGGTTTTTAACACAACGTCATGGAAATATGTTTTGTATTTTATTAATATAATAATTGAAATTTAATGAAAATGTACATTTGTTTTGAAAGTAAGAAGTATAATAGTATTAAACCTCAAACTGCAAAGTAGTTAAAATTTTTATTGCTGTATTTTATAAATATTTTCGGAAAAAATCAGTTGGTTAATAAGGTTATTATAAATAAACTAATTTTTTCCATTAAAATAAAAATCGTCAATCGATCTCTTGGAAAATCTCCAAGATAATCATTAGGTCAAAACTTCTTTTATTAAATGAAGTAACAGAAATATAAAGACACAACTGAATTCGTAGTTTGAGGGTTAAAAATAGCATAAAAATCAAGTAACGTAGACATAGAGTTCGTTAGTTATTAAAATTGACATTTTGATTAGAAATGCAGAAATTTATTCTATTGAGTTTAAGCGAAAACTTATCAGTACAGACAATCGCAACATGCGTATTACATAAGCAAATATCGTAACCGTTTGGAAGGGAGATTTAACTAAAACACATACAAGTCCATGGAAAAAGTTTTCGGCGTCCTTGTATGTACATATACGCAAAACTTTTAACTGTGCTTGTCCATTGGATAAACATTCTTAACGCAATAAACTTAGAATAAAGCATTTTCCTTAAACTTTTCACATTATTTTACTGGATTTCCATATAAAAAAAAACACCGATTTAGGTGTTATTTCATACACCAAACAAAACTTTTTAAATAAGAGAAGTATTATATCAATCTCAAATACTGTTCAACTTACGAAATAACACAAAAATTTGGTATTTTTTTAATGAATTTATAAATATTTTTGATACTTTTAATATTTATAAAAGTTGATGAAATTTTAATTTTTATATCATTTACTTCGAAAACAATTGAACGGTTGAATTTTGGCTATTTTTTGATTTTTGTGATCCGATATTTTGATATCCTTCAGGTAAGGCATATTTAACATGCAAATATTTGTACACCTTTGTACAATCAAATCATTTGTCTGGTTCGCGCGAAGCTAGCTTCATATTTATTTATAAACTGTAACTATGAATATCATAAATCACAATATTTATAAATATATACAGTATTAAAAAATAGTTTAATTTAATTAAATAGTCGAAGACAAGCTTTTAATTATATTTATATTTACATTGTATATTTAACTTAAAAATCTTGTTTCTCAACATTATTATCTCTTCCCAGTTGAAGTAAGGAAATGTGTATTGAAATTAAAACGATCAGATAAAATGTCAATAAACAGAATAATTTATGTATCGAAATTAGCTTACGCAATATTTCACGTAAGAATAGAACATCCTGGTAACATAATTTTTAAATTTTACATTCGTTCTTCTCCTGGTTACATAAAACAACTATTTTATAAACCTGGTTCAATAAGTTGTTATTCAGTTCGAAAAATTTATTCAAATACAAGAATATTGTATAGATTGATAAAACGATCGATCACTTAGGTTTAACGTTTGAAGCGAGACAAATTTTCACTTTGGTTCTTTTTAAAACTCTTTTTTCTCTCTTATCTATTTATCTTGGCTGTTTTTCTCTCTTTATTTAATCCATTTGTCTATTCAGCTCTTTTCTTCTGAGCTGCTATATCTCACTCGCTAGATTTATCGCAAATTCAATATAAATAGTCGACGATGTCAATTCTAAAAGGAGCTGAAGAAAAAAAACGGCTGCGATTCGAGTTAAAGCAATATATACAATGTGTTTCAATCTTTAACTTTTTCTATTTCCTTTTTTCGCTACCTTGCTGTCTCGCTTTCGCTCGCTCTTTTTTATCTCAATGGGCTACACATGATTAATTTTCCGTTTTAGATTTATTTTTTAATAAATAACAGTTCAATTGTACGAGTTATTGATAGATCGGCACTCTGTTCCAATATTGACATATTTATAAATCATTAAAATCGTATCATTTAGAATATGAAAGAAGAGGGAGTAATGTCATAATTATTATTAAACTTTAATGGAAAAATAATAATTTTAATTACAAGAAACGAAAATTATTCAAATGTTTTTAATTTATGCACATATAAATACCTCTATTTATTTTATTTTGTTAAATATTCACGAGCATTTAATATTAAGCTCGTTTCATTATATTAATTTTGTATATTTTCAAAGTAAAATTATTTTGAGCATTTTTAAACTATTTGCGTGCATTAAATTTTAAAGAGAGCAAACTTTTTTAAATTTAATTATTCAGAAAAAATGAAAAATGATAATTAATTCTTCATGGTTAGTAGCGAGTAACAAAAAACTTTGATAGTTTAAGAATTTGTCTCTTAATTGATATTAATAGTGGAGTGAACGGTTTTGACTTGGGTAAATGATGGGTAGCGAGTGGTGTAATGGGCAGCAGGGCATTAGTAAATTAACGTAAAACGCGTTTACACATAAAGTCCTTTGCTTGTTGCATCGTAAAAGGACCTTGTAGATAGGAATTTCAATATAAACGCTCCCTGTTAGCTATTTAGCAAAGAGAAGAGACTTTCCTTTAAGCTCTCTATATGATCAAGGAAAAGCTGTGTGGTATGAGTTGAATTTGTTTGCATCAAAGAGAGCTCGCTTTAGTAAAGTCAAAAGCTTCTTGCTAGGTTGAAAAAAAAGAGATTTGGATATACTGACATTCCACGTATGTTCGTAACAATTAAATTCTTTTTAATTCAAAGGTTTTCATCATCCTCTTAATGTTCACTTTAATATAATATTCGGAGAATCTTTGTAAATTTTTGTTTCATTGTGAAATAATGATTTTAAAAACTGTATTTTAGACAATATTTCAATGTATTTGAAAAATAATCTTTTTATAAGGAATAGAACCGTTAAAATTAATTTAATTAAGAAAATTAATCTTAAAGACAATAAGTGCTTTATCTCATTAGATTTTCAAACATTTTTAGAGTATATCCTGAGAAAATATAAATTTATCAAAAAATGAATTGATTTTTTTTTTCATAAAAAAAATTTGAGTTGATAGAAATTAATTAAAAATTTATAATTTATTTACTTCAATTTTTAACTTATTTATATCGAAGGATTAATTATTTAAAATTTTTAATTTTTAAATATAATACTTTTAAAAGACTATGCATTATTCATATAGTTACAGAAATTAGAATCAGAATTTGAAAAAGTTAAATGCTCAATACATTGATAATGGCTTTTTGCTCTTTCATAAACTCTATGTCTTTATTCAGATAGTTTTATTCACAAAAATAAAAGTCTTCATTATCATAAATGAACAAACTTAGTTATTCATCAAGACTTTAATGAACCAAAGGCAAATAACAGTGGTATAAATTAACATATTATATCATACTCATATTTATTATTCAATCTTTACATATTTACACTGCCGTCAGCATACTTACACCCCCTTTGTTTAAAATTGACTTATCTTAAAAATTTTATAATTTTTAATAGATAACTGTAACTTTAAAATTTCAATGTCATTCGATGAATCGTAAAAAAACCCTATTAAAATCATTCATTTTATAGAAAAAAAATTTATTTTTTCTTACCTTAATTTAAAATTTTAATTTTTTTTTATTTATAAAATGATGTGCAGTTTTATAGGAGATTGTAAATTTCAAATAAAATTAAATAGCTTTTAAGGCTTACCTTTTGTAAGAAGTAATGAGATTTCAAAAGAACAAAAATGAAGTTTTGTCATAATTTGTGAATAACTTTTAATTTGAGATAAATAGAACAATCTATCTTGAAGAAAAAATGTTTGTCTTATTACTGTCAAAAAGTAGTTTTTTAAAGGTATTGATATTGTTTACATTTCAGTATTGAAATCAACTGAACTAAGTGATCGTATGTTTATTTTTTACTATGTATTCAAACTTCTTAAGTGTGATAAAAGTTTACAAACTCCGCACTATCCTTATTTTCGAGAAATTAAAGAATATTAGATTTTTAAAATTCGTATAATCTTCATTGTAAGCTTATTTAGTTTGGTACATATTCTTGTTAAAACTAACAATTCTTTGATTTCCAGTAGTCATCACAAAATAAAAAAATTTACCTGCAAACAAACATAAAATTAATCACTTATCACCAACTTATCATATCAATCTTAATATCATAAAATAATAAATTAAATATAAATAGGCACACAAGTATATCGATTTTGATATAGATTCTTGAAATAGCAAACAGTGATTAGAATCGATAAATAATAAGTTAATTCAATCAGAGTCGTATTACTGCCGTCATTAATTATAGTTGGCATCAGTCGGTCACAGTCGTAAGCTAATCATACGAGTTAAACTGATTGTTGTAGATGTAAATTGATTGGTTATCAATTGGATCGAATAGGTGTTCGCTGTTTCAAGAATCCATATAAAAACCGACATACTTTGCTATCGGTATTAATCGCTTTTGATTGAGCATTTCCAGCAAGTTATAACTAAAGTTAGGAATAAGAACGCACTGAAAAAAATACTTTTCTTCATCGGCTTACAAAGCAAGAAAGTCAACTTTTTCAAAAAACACCAAATAGAAATATCTCAAATAATCCTCTTTTATTTGAATTTCCAATCTCTGATCAATGTTGATGTAGCATCATATCAATGGTTACTAGTTGCTAAATCAACAAGGTAGTTTCGTTAGTATCATCACCTTCTCAACTATCAATTTTTATATGATTTGCAATCTAAATTAAAGAATTCATTAATAAATATTCATATTTTTAATTTCACGAGCTTTACCGGAAAGTTCTATTTACAAAATTTGCCCATTTTCGTTGTCTTGATGTATACTATTTTAAATTTTTTAGATAAATAGTGTCAAGACAAACACAAAATTTATTATATCAATATTTTTCAATGCATGCAGAAGCTTGGTCGTATGTAAGGAAATCGAAAAGAATTTTCTTTGATTTTTTCCAGCTGTCGACTGGTGCCCAGGTACTAGCTGATAAATCTTATTGGTTGATTAACTTGCTGGAACCGTAGAATAGCAATTCCTAAAATTATTGCTCATTAACGGATAATTAAGTAAGCATGTGTAACATTTCTAAAAAGTCTAATAAAGAGATTTCAGTGTCTTAGTCGATAGAGCGATGGATGCGTAATTTCGAGATCCCGAGTTTGAGTCCCGCTCTCGGCGACCAATTTCTACAAGCATCACTGTTCGTTACATGTGCTGCAATTCATAAAAACATTGACGACCTATGTTATTAATTAGTATCGCAATGATATGTTTATAAGTTTATACCAACCGTTTCTGTGCATGTATAATGAAAAATTTATGGTTTATGGTTGAATGTATTTGTATTTATTGAATTTTAACTTAATTTCAAATAAATATATAATAAAATACATATTTATGTATAAAAAATGAATAAGAGTTTTCATTAATAAATATATTTTCACTTATTTCTTATAATTTTTAAGCTTGTGCAAATTGCAATTTTTATTTCATATTATTATTATGTGATTAATAAAAAAACATTTTTTCTTCCAGAAAAATCATTCTAGTTATTTCAAATTAAGAGATATTTACATGTGAAGAAAGAGTCTAATTTTTTATTTAAAATCTCATTACCCTGGTGGAAATTGAAACGTTTTTTTTACCATTTTATGACCAGTAGAAATGGAAACGCTTTTTTTAACATTTTATGGCCATTTCTTTGGCATTATTATTACTAATAGCCTTAAATTTTTATATACACCATTTTTTATGCTCACTAAAAAAGATCGGATACTTACTTAGACTCGGTACTTCACTTAAAAAGATCGGATCAACACATTTGGCATTGCATTTTCATAATCAAGAGATAAGCTTGGAAACCTACTTGGTTTTGGTTCACAACGACTATCTTTACTTAAATTAAAGACTATTTTACGAAGACGCCTCAATAAACGAGCGCGCCCTCACTGAAATGCCTTCTGACTAATCAATGTAGCCTTACATTTTATAATGCAGCATCACTTTTCCATTGATCGTAAACACAGCGCAGGCGCCGCATCGTATTTACCATAGATGCGCCCTTGTAGCGTTTCTAAAACGCACTATCAGGCAAAGTCTCTCGGTGTATAGGAAAAATAAAAGAAAAAAAAAATTTTTCAAACAAGGACAAAAACTTTTAAAAAATTATTATACCTAATAAATGATTTTCAGAAGGACTTTCAACAATTTATCAAATGGCGTTAATATTTTTAAGTTGAGCTTATTTGTTTAAAAAATGATAAAACTTTAAAGGTAAGCCGATTTTAAAAGAAGGAAGCTAAAGTACGTTGACGGTAGTGTATATTTATGATATAAATTATAAATATTAAAAAAACTTGAAAGTTTATAAAATTAATCAAGCTACTTTGTACAGATGCAAAACTGTTTCTATCTATATAAAGTTTGAGTGACTTTTAAATGAATTTAGTTTTAATTAAAATAAATTTTCATGCGAATGAATATAAGTTTGTAATAAAACAAAATAAAGTTTTGAGAAAGTAAAAAGCTGCTGGATTAAGATAAAGGGCTAAAATTTAAAGTAGAATTTTGAAAACGCTCGCTCTCTTTGCACTAGAGCTTGACGATATCTTTTACCGACAGTTTTATATGCGTAGGCGCAGCCGACGGTTAAGTTTCGAGTGCTTTCATCGTCTCTCTTTTTCCTTGCACTCCAGATATACGCACACACGTGTACAAGTTCTTCTCATCTCTGGTCTCGGTGTATATAATATATACGCCAACGAAGATAAATCGTGTGCCGCAGAAGTCGTGCTGCCGGAAAATCATACGTTGTACGCTGGGAATGTAACACCCGAGTTATTTCTTTTACGACCAATGGAATACTAGGATTAAAAAAAAGAAGATATGCTTTGTCGCGATTTCACGCACGAGATATAATGCAAAAGATTATATTTTTTAAGCGATAAGTACTAAAAAGACGGTGAACTGTTAAGGAATTTTAGTTGTAAAAATTTAAGTTGATCATTAAGTTGACTAAGCTCGTAAAAATAAAATATGTAAACAAAACATAAACTAGGGTCTGAAAATAATAAAATAATGCTTCTTACTGCTAAGATAAATATATATTACATGTATTGTTAACAGGAACGTACAGATAGAAAATATATGAGTACGAATGATCATCATATATAATTGATGCGTGTGCATGCGTGTAAGTCATTTACTTCTTAGCCGTAAATACTCAACTCATAAAGATGCTCAAAGTGTATATAAAATATGGCTTTGACACCCGAGAGTTTTTTACTATTTTTCACGATCTCTTATCGTTCGTCAATAATCAATTTTTTCAAATGATTTGTAATCTAAATTAAAGAATTCATTATTAAGTAATGATATTTCTGATTTCACGAGTTTCATTAGAAAGTTTGATTTCCAAAAATTTGTTCATTTTCGCTTAAATAACTCCAAATAGTTCAAAAGTTATATAGACGTAAAAATTAAGATAAAATTTAAACTAAAATATAGCTAACTTATATTTTTTATGCACTATATTTATTGTAAAAATGTAAAGCTGCAATACAATTAATTCAAAAACTGTCAGAACAATCATCGATATATCAACATCAATATAAGTTGATATACTAATTTGGCTTTCCTTTTTCATGAGATTTCAGTTCTATTTCTGAATTCAAAAGTTCTGAATTATATTTCGGACTCCATATTCTCCACCAGTTAATGATTGCAGGAATTACAAACACTTCGCTGACACCTTTAGTTGTTCTGATGTAATTCTATCATCTGCTAGTTATGTTGATATTTACTCCTCTTCCGCTCGTTGCATTTATCTCCCACTACAGGCAGGATATCATTCGCACATTGATATCCTGCCCATCGTTGTTATAATCTCCAATACCAATATTCTGGTGTGGAACTCTTGGTCGATATTGTATCTTCCATTTCTCAAGTTCCTAATGAATGTCTTAAAAAATGCCTCATGCCTGTTTGCTTGCACTCCGTGAAATTGGTAACATATTTACACTATATGATCTAACATCTCCATTCGTCTACGCCGTACTCGACAAAACCTATCTGACCTACCTTCGTTGTCTTAATCGTAGTACATTTATTTTCCTTTGCATCATTGGACTAAGTCCCTGAGAGAAAAAAATCTTTTTCTATCGCTAATCTATTGATATTGATTTTTCATTAAACGTGAATCCTTAAGTGACCTACCGTTTACGTACGGTACAGCTTCAATATTTTACGAAGTCCTAATTCGGCCACTCTTATTTCCTTTGTTAGGTAGCTGACTTACTAGGAGACTATCAGACTTCCAGATAACAGATTTTTCTCAAACTTTGGGATAAGTTTTCAGATGTCAAAATATAAAAAAATAAAATTTTAGACACTAACACTCAATATTTCCCTAATTACAGCCAATTAAAGAAAATTACTGAAAAAGTTACTATAGATTTTCAAATGCTTAGTTCTTTAGCATTGATAGCTACTTACTTTAAATGAAAGCTGAGCTCAGAATATATAAAGAATTCCATTTAATTTCTGATTTATTTTAAAAATATGGCTACATGACTATCTTTTCTCTCTTTCTTTTATATACAATAAACATACAACCTACACACATTCACATTCAAACACATGTACATAAAATTTCAAGAACGAGTGTGATAAACTTTAATTAATTATTATAAAATAAAAATAAAATAATTACAACCACAAATGATAATTACAAAATTATAAAACATTTCCAAGCTCGTGGCTGTAATGTCAAATTAATTTACTCAAGCACATTTAATATGTATCATGATTATTAACTAAAATATTATTATAATTTACATAATATATTTATGTATATGTTACACAATATTATAATAATTAAACAGCTATAAATTTACATAAAAGTAAAATAAATATTTATTTTAGTGAATTGTTTCCGTAATTTGATTTTTCTTTTAACACTTATGATAATTACAATAGCCTTTACAATATACCGATCAGATAAGAATAAATATTTTTAAGTACTAAGAAGACGGTTAAGCATTTTATATTATTTCATATTATTAAGATAATAATAGGCTTATCGTTCAAAATAATGAAGTAACAACCATCGCTAGTCATTTGACAAAAGTTGTATAACTTTGAATGAAATATTGTATTTCTTATTAGTTTATTATCTTATAAGATCATCAGTTTAAAATTCGTTAAAAGAAGTCTTTCAACTCATTTCTTTGCAATATAATTATGCGAATATTTTAATGTTTTATTACATAATTATCATAAGTAATCTTAATAAGGAATACGAATAGGAATGTTTAATTCTATAAATCCTTTTTTAGAGCTTGTGCACATGTTTTCACGTTAGCATTGTTATAAGATGATGTATGAAGGATGTTTGCTCAAGATCAAAGATATGTGGTCAATGGTTAACGAGTATTTTTTTTTATTATGGTAATTATGCTATTCTTACTTCATTATTCATTATAAAAAAATGTCGAGGTTTAGCATTGTATTAATGAAATATTGATTATTTTCTATTATAATTATAATATGTTATCTCATATAAATTTATTATGTTTTGAAATGTTAATTAATAAAAAAAGATTTTTTTGATTCATTATGGCTGATTCTTCATTGAATAATTTTTGCTATGCAAATGTAATTTCACTTAATTACATATTTAATTAGCATATTTAATTGTAGATAATTAAATAATTTTTAACAATAATCCAGATAAGAAAACTATTACAATGAATTCAAATTAAATTACGGTTAGTATTACGTATTTGCCATTTGAGTGATAAAACGTTTTTTAATATGTGATAAACTTAAAGAGCTTGGATTTTCTTCAGCTTGGGATCTTTTTCTCCTAAAATTAGAAAGCCGCGTCCCGCCACGCCGTTTCCAGTTGACAGTTTGTCTGTTTTTAAAATTGCACGCTTATATTACGTTTCGAACTACTTATTCTAGAAGGTTTACGATTGATATTAAGTTGAGACTAAAACCTTTCGATTAAAAAAAACGCGTCCAAAAGCTCTAGTTGTTAAAAACTTATAAGGATGAAATTGAATGAATTTCTGACTAAAATGTTGCTTTATTTTCTATACATTTTGAGCTAAATATTTCGCTATTTTATTCGCCCATAACTTTTGAATGACGAGCTTTTTGGACACGTTTTTTCAATCGAAGGTTTTAATCTCAACTTTAATACACAGTAAAACCTTCTAGAATAAGTAGTTCAAAACTGTAAAATTATAAAGCAGATGCAATTTTTCAACAAACAACAAACTGTTCAAACTCGGAAAAATCGAGCGTGAACGGATGGACGCGGCTTTTCATGATTTTATGTAAGAAAAAGATCCCAAGCTGAGAAAATCAACCAACCACGTTAGTTCAACGTAAAATGTTATTAAAATTAATGTTTTTTATTTAATCTAAAAAACTTTAATTTTTAGAAATAAATATTTTAAAAATATTATTTCTTTTGCTTTCAATATCATTATCTTATTTCTTCAGATTCTTCAATAAATTTGAGGAAACAGTTGAAAGTACGTTTAAATTTCTATTTTGAAGCCATTATAACTTTTTTTTGTAATTTGTATAAAATTAAATAAATAAGTAATATAAAGATCCGGTTTGAAAAATATCAATTACAGGTAATCTTCGAAAATGTCATAAAAGAAGATGCGTGATTTGCAGCAGCAGCAGCAGCAGCAGCAGCAGCAAGAGCACAAATGTGGCAGGTATAATATTGCGTGACTTTGCGTTCATTGACAGCTCGAAGCTGCATCTATAGAGAACTCTTTTTTTATAATACGGAGCTGACGAAGCTGACGAACAGTCTCATAAATATATAGGTGTGTATATATGTAGGTATATTGCACTCGGATGCTATACGTGTAAACGAGAAAGCATTATACTCTTGGCTAAGTATAAAGGTAAATCCCACTACTCTCTGATGGTGCGCCTTCCGTTTCCCGCGCGGCCTTGAAAGGACATTGCTCTCCAGCATCTCTTATATATATACAGAAAGAAAAGAGACAATCTGCACGGATCCTTAAAGCTGTGTACGTGTACATGTATACCTTGCTGCTCTGCCCTCGGCAAAACATTATATATTCGCGCTCTTATATGCCATGCGAAGACAGCATCTACTATATACTTATAGAAAGCTCCACAAGTAAACTTGAGGATGTAATGTGGCTACCCTTTAGTTATATACATTGTCTTGTCAAGTACATATCTATATATAGATGGAGCACCCAGCTCATTCATAATTATATCTATATATACATAATGATATCCGCTGCCGGCAAAGTCTTCTCTTCGTTCTTTCCCCTTTTGCTTCTACGCTCAATACACCTCTTGTGCATATCTCCTCCCACGATTCTATGCGCTGACACTCAGTTAGCACCGATCGATCATCGCTACCGACTATTGTACGTCATGTAACGTGTATGCATCGACCTCACGCTATCGGATGCATTCAATTATCATTTATTATTTCAGATATCTGTTGTTGTCGTTTTTTTTTAACTAAACTGTAGTACTTTTCAAAAGAAATTTTTTTTTTATCATTATTTTTTGCTTATTTTATTCTTATACGTCTAGACACCCCATGTGATGAGTTGATAGCTTTTTTTTTCATTATATATCTTATGTACCGTACAATAATGGTGCAATACAAGCTGACTCATGTTATTATGTTATGTACATAATTTGAATTATTACTCGTTTTGATAAATTAATATCTAACTATTTTTATGACTTATTATAAGAATTATAATGCAATATAATAAAAAAGCTCGATGCAGAATAAACGTTAATTTTACAGTATTTACTCTTTTATATTCACTTAATATTTTAAAAAATAATTTCTAAAAATTACTTTGAAAAATTTATCTTTAGAAATATAATTTATCAACTTTAATATTATTGATTATTCAGATTAAATATTTTTTTTATCTCTTCAACAATTTTTAAAATAACTACCATGTAAATACACTAATTATTAATCAATCCTTCTTCTATTGTAAAAAGTAAATTTTTAAAATTAATATTATGATGTTTGTAATGTTAACGTTATCAAGTAAACAGATAATTTAAAATCATTGCATTTTCACATGAAAAGAAGAAACAAGTTTTTACTTTTTGCTTTCTCATAGAGAAAGCTTTGTCTGGGTAAAAACAATTTTTTTTCTTCACTTTTTCACGAAGAAGTCTATATTTAGACTCAGACAGAGCAAAAAAAGTAATTTTTAAAGAAATGTCTGAATGTATGATGCGCATCTGTGCCCTCAGTCTGTTACTACTTAAAAACTTTAGTCAACGGATTCGCTTCGAATCTTACATAAATGTTCGGTTTAATTATCCAGATGAGGTTTAAAATTTTCAAGGTTGCTTTCTTAAGCTGTTTTACTAATTTTCAAACCTGTTGGTAAATCTATAAAAAAATAATATTTCACTATTTAACTTTATTTTATATTTTACTTGACCTTCTGTAATAAACATATTAACGTTGTGATTCATGAGTGCCATTAGCTAGGAATAATAAATTTATACAATTAATAGGATTTTTTCTTATTATTCTTATTCGAATAACGTATCAACATACCAGAGGCGTACGTATTTTTTTTTTATCCGAGGAGTAAAGAACAACTCTCGCGCGCATGCAGCTTCCCTCTAACTTGTACGACAAGCGCTTTCACCTGATATTTTCGTTTCCGCGTGCATGCTTATATATATACATATATAAAGTCTAAAGTTGGTAGGTAGGACACATAGTAATGTATATATATAAACGTGTCAGATATCGTAGCTTGTATGTATTACCAAGAGAGAGGAAAAAAGGCTCGGCCCAAGAGAAATTGGAAACGCTTTTGTATTGAAATTTATGGCGTTGGCTTTAGCTTATTTTTTCACTTTCAAAAAGATCCAATTGAAGATCATCGTATACGTATACAAGGGGGGCATTTATTTTTCCTCACTGCCTTCATAATTGTACACACCTTGTACTTTTACGAATGCTCTATCCTCTTGTGTCTGTAAAAGCACAATCTTTCTTTTCTCTATAACTACATAATACAGAGTGCTCATTTAGATTAGCCGGATATGTATCGAAGCCTTGTGTAAGATAGCTTCAATTTAATTTCATTTTATTAATCATCAATTCGACTGTATATGTCATTGATTCTTTTTAAATATTAAAATGCATTTTTTTTTATTATCAATATAAAATTATATACATTAAAAATTTATAATAAACGAATGTTTGAAATTCAAATTTCATATTTTTTTAATGAGATTTCAAACAATAAATACAGTGTTAATTAGTAAATTTATTATTGTATTCATTATGAAAATATAATTTTATATTCTGTATAAAAAAAAATAAAAATATTAACCTTTCGATCAAATTTGTCCAATTTTTAAAGTCACTCACGAATTTGAAAAGTACTTAGTTTTCTGAATATTATTTTGTTCTAAAGTTGCTGTATTTGTTATTGTAATGTTATGCTAATTAGCGACGGAGATCGTCATTGTGTTTTTGAATAAAGCATATATAACGTACAGTGGTGCTTCTATCAATTGGCTGAGACTGGGAATCGAACTCAGATCCTCGAGATTATGAACCCATTGCTTTAACGATTGAGCCACTGACGACCTCTGAAAATTAGTTTATTATACATTGTTTTCTGAAATTTAAATCAATATTTTATAGCTCACAAGCAAAATTATTAACTTTATTTATTATTCACCAAAAAGCTTCTTTTTCTAAACAAATTTGTTTACTTCATTTTTGCTTATTTTAGTAAACATTTCTAAAAAGAAAAGAACTATAAAATGTCCCTATGTATTAAGTATTATCAGACATTTTTAATGTGATTTATTAGTTTTTTATATTCGGTACAAAGTGAAAAATATATTAATTTAAAACATACATTTATGTATTATAAATCGTTTTACATTGTGAAAAAATAGATGAAGAACAAATAAAAAGCATATAGTTTTTATCAAATGTTAGATATTTAAAAAATAATTTAAATTTATAAAAATTTTAAACTTCTTAAGCTCACCACTCGGACATTAAGCTATGAACCTCAGTAAAGTTATATTGTTGTTCATGAAACATATTATCCATTCGAACTTATTCTAACTTTTATGATTTAAAATAAATAACGTTTTGAATATTTTTTATATTATTATAAAGTTTTAATTTTTAACCAAAATATTATTTTATCAAACTATCAACATTGAGAATATTCAATAATCTTATAACCAAGAATAGCCATGTGAACATCTTTCCATTTGACTCATCGTCCAGTCTTCGTAACGTATATTACGTACATTAATATACAACCTTTAGTCCGATAACATTCTAACGTCACTTCTATAAACTCCGAGAAATTCTAATGTTTTGATCGTAAAATAAAATTTCATTAAATTTCCTTTTAAACTATATGTATTTTAAATTTTTATTTATTTTATTACACAGCCATAAAATGATTAAAAACTTTAATTGTTGAAAAAACAAATTGCTTATAGAGATTAACGACACTGTAATTTGGTATTTTACAAATTTTTAATGTATTTTATAATGACTGCAAGCAATACATTTCCATGAAAATAAAATATTAATATCGCCTGCTTATAAATTATACAACTATAAATTTAAATTGATACTCTGTTTAAGCTTTTTCTTAATTTATTATAATTTTAGCTTAACTATAAAAACGTCAGATATTTATTAATAGCTGACAGTAACAAGATAATGTAAGTACCTTTTTTATCATACTTTTTTTTAAAATAAATCAGTGAAAAATAAAATTGAATTAAATTTTTTTTAAATATAATAGATAAATATTTATTTAACATAACATTATTTAACTTTTTTAATAATAGGTGAATGTTTAATTGGTATATTAAATTTTAATTAGCAAAAAATATTACATATATAAATAAAGAAAAAAATATTTTATGTTTATTTTAATATTATACTTATATGTAATTTAAAATTTTTTTCTACAATCCTTACGTAATTGTTTAGTTAAATTGATAAAAATTATAATTTTTTTAGAAGTTTATTTAATTTTTCCTTCTTAATGTTGTTGGTACGTTTAAAAATGGTAATATATTCAACAATTTAAATAAGCGAAAGCCTAAAAAGCAAAGAAAGCTTTTTATTTTTGTAGAAGTATTTTAAAAGTTTACTACCTGCAAAATCGAAATAGAAACAAGCTTATATTTAATAGAAGAATTTTGTAAAACTAAAGAATTTGGTAATTGCAATAACTAATCAGAAGAGTATAAGACCTCCGGATCATAGATTTTGCTCAAACATTGGGATAAGTTTTTAAATGTCCAAATATGAAAGAAAACAGAATATTAGACCCCAACGCTCACTAAAAAAGTTACTAGATTTTCAAACGCTTACAGTTCTTTAGCATTGATGGCTAGAAGCTTGAAACTTTTTTTAAATGAAAGCTGTTTCAAATAGAATTCGATTAAACTTTAAGATATAAAAAATATGACCATATTTATAAATCTGGAATGAAAACTAACATTATATCATTAAATTTATAAATAATTCAAATCATGTCGATAATTATAACAAATTTTTAGAAACTTTCAGTTCTATTTAATTACACGGAGAGCAAAATCGAGTAGAAATTACAGCACTTTATCGTAAAGCTACCACAGGTTGTCATTATGGCCAAAAATTATCATAAATTATGCTGGCAACTTTTTAGTAATGTCGTTTTTACAAGTATTGTAATTTTTACTCGACTTATCTCTTCGTTTAAAATCAGTAAGTTAGAAAAGATTATTTAAATTATTAAATAACTATTCCAAAATGTAAAGAATTAATTTATAAAGTTTCACTGATAAAATATAAAAATATATGAAATTATAAAATTTATTCTTCAGGAAATGGGTTTACAAATTTTAACCTTCTACTGTAAATGAAAAATTCATAATTTTAAGAGGGTACATCATACTGTGCACATATGTTTGATATTTTTACTCGATCTAACTTTAACGATATATTATTTTCTTATCTAAAAAAATAATCAGTTTCACATAAGAACTTTCAACGAATAGTCGTATGTGTACACATAAAGCATTTAGGTGGTAAAACAAATAGCTCGATAATAGGCCTATTTAAGGGATCGATATATATGCTGTTGAGAACAATTTGATTCTAGGAAGTCACTATAGTCGACTAAACCTATAGTTGACCTTAGCTCATGTAAATGCTATTAATTTTATTGTTAAATTCATAATCAAATAATAATTTTAAAAAATAATATAATAAACTTTTTAGAATTTACACCTACTTTTTCGATCATTGAGAATACTCAGAATTGATTTGACCTTACATTATTTCATATTGATTCATCCCATCAACTCAAAAAAATTTTCTAGTGATACATATAAATATAGTAAAATTAAAATATGCATAAAAAATATAACGATTATGTATTTTAAAAATTCACAAGAACAAAGGGTTATTTGAAGAATAGTACATTTCGTAACGGGTATGGAAACTCGTTACTCGCCTCGCCTTCGGCTCGGGCCGTAAACTTCTCGTTTCGTAAATAAAGCCTTTTCATACCAGTTGCGAACCGTATTTTTTGCCATGAGAGCCAAGAAAGAGCAACGAAGTTGCGATTTTGGGGTTAGAATGGCAAAAAAAAATTAATTCTAGAATTATATAGGTCCTGCGTCTATTTTGAGATTTAAATAATAATTGATTCTGATGATCTTTCGATACATGACTTTGTTAGCTTATATTGCATAATAAAATTGGGCATCATAGAACAAGTTCTACAAAACCCAGTTATTTGAATATTGTTCTTGTTTTTAGTTTATATTTCAAAATGATTAAAAAAGATGTTTACGTAAAAAAGCGTCAGGACCTGTCAAACCCATGTGCCAGGATTAAAAATTAAAATAGCAGTTAACTTTCTGCCCGTCGGATATTTAAAAAGATAATTTTTCCTATAAGTAATTAATAAAATTGAATATTTTCTTAAAATTTACCAATTATAATTTATAAAATTTATCATTATTGCTTCTTTTCATTATTGATTTGCAAATCTATTTTTTAATAAAATGTTACAACATTTCAGAAAGTATGTATTAAATTTTTATGCAAAAATGCAAATTTATATCATAAAATCTTTGAAATTAATTCAATATTTTTCACCGAAATTTCACTAAAAATTTATGAAAAATCAATATAGCCAAATCTTTGTGTCAAGCACATTTGAATCTGCGAAAATTGAGAAATAACTCTATGAACAAAGTCTAAAAACTTTTAATCAATGTCAAACATTTTTAAAATTATATTCATATATATATCGATGCAAATTAAAGAAAAGTATTATGTAATATTTGATAAATTTCAGAAATATTTGTCGATATTTAGCGTAATATACGATTTTGTAACTACTAGTGTCTTAAAGATTTCAAATTATTGATAATAAAAGAAAAATATAAAATTCAAAAGTGTGGTTTTTAAGAGATAGAAGAACATAAAAATAGGAATTTTTATTACAATTCCATATGTGCATTTGAAAAACGTTCGTAACATACTAAGAATTATATCGTAAAATCAAAATTATTGTTTTACAATATGAAGGAATGAGATGACTTGTGTATTAAAATTTATATTTGTTATTTCAAGTGATTAATTTTAAACTAATCATCAATAATTTATTTAACGTCTTTATAATTTTCAAACGAAATTCCGATAGTAATAAGAAAAATTACAAATATTTAACTAATTACTTGGATTTTACTTTATTCTATTTTTATTCTTTGGGAAGTTTCATTATTAAAAAGTTATATAATCATAAATTCAGAAATACATATATAATTTATATTTACATAATATCTTCAATAAAATCATTAAATTTTTGAATTGATACTAGTTTTTTAAAGGTATTTTTATGTTAATATAAATAAATTTATAAAAATTAAGGGCATTAGAAATAGTTTTATCACATAGTAGTTTCTGGTAATTTTGTAAAAACTATTTTTGCATTTATTAAAATATATTAAATCCATTAGTATGACATATAATAAAAAAATTCCTAAATCTTATGTACTAAAGATAATTTAATGACTAAATTTTCATCGGATTCTCGAATTAAAAGCAAAAGTTAAGCTTTCATTGTGTTAAACGCAATGACAGTTTATTTTTTGCCGTTTAATTGCACTTCTCGCCTACCCACTATATAACACTTTGTATACTTCCTTCATTCTTCGCACATAAAACAAAGAATACTATTCACGCTATTCACTGTAATTGTAAGCGTACGTGTATAGTACGTGTGCGGCTATACATTTGTGCGAATTGCAATGAAAAATGCAGACACGCGTATATACCTATAAGCGAGGGCTGCGTTGGATGTAAAAAGAATAAAAGCTATATATATACAAAGCTGCACGTTACACGACCAATGAAAGATCTTGGATTTATATGCTTACATAAGGCGAGAGAAACAACGTGACAAAAGCTCGCACCGGAAGTCCGCTTGTACTTATGCAAACGCTCGTATATATATATAAAACCGCTTGATATCATTCATTCACGTACGTTATGTCTGTTGAATTTTTCTCGAGGTCAATGGCGAAACGACTAAAGAGACTATTGTGCTAGGCCCTTTATACTTATTATACTTTTATCCTCACTATAAACGTCTTAATGTTTTACAAATGTTCTATACAATAAATAAAAACATCGACACTCTTACATTATTCGTTTATTGTATAAATTTTAGAAAATTTATAACTTTATTATTATAACTCTATTATTTATATTTATAAAATTGCTATTTACAATACGTTTATAAAATTTATTAAAAAAAAAACAATCATCATTATTTACTATGACAATTAATTTTAAAAGTTCGACAAATTAAACTTAGATTTAAATAAAATCATCTAAAACATTTTACACCTCACCACCTTTCCTAATTGATTTCTATCTGTTGGAAATGTTTGCTAAAAGTTAGTTAGATTTAACTTTTCGATATCTTCTCTACTTCCATGACTTCAAGATAAGTCCTTTGGCCCCACGCTGTTACTTTGCTACTTTTTCGAGATTGCCATTTTTAACAATTTTTTTCTGTTATTATAAATTACATAATTTCTATTGTTAATTAAATCTAAAGTTGTTTATGATTTCTCTAATTAATTTTTTATTGTATTCAATTTATTGTTATATTTTAACTTTTATTAATTCTATTGTCATATGCGAAAGTTCAGGAATTTGTTAGAATTTGTTTACCCCTTTTTCTTATTTATTTAAATTACTTCGAAAAAAGTCAAAAATTTTAAATTAAACTAAATCCTATTGAAAATAATTTTGAATTCATAAAAATGTATTCACTTTCAAAATATTTAATATTTACCTTGACTTGCTAGGTCAGTCTCTTCAACAATTTGAAAATTTCCGAAGTTACGGCGCGTTAAATAACTTTCAGTAATTTCCCTCACTTGGGCCTTGGGCTACTTCTACGTAATTGAAAAATATAAAAAATGAGACGTTAAAAAGTAAATTTAACCTGGGTATACTTTTTTTATTTATTGAATGGTATTTTTCCATCAATCAACCGAGCTAATAAATCTTCATATTGTTATTTACAAAAATTCAAGTATATTTCACATTATATTTGAGGTAAAAAGTATTTTATTAACTTTTTACCAAAAGCTCATAGTTTTCGAGTAAAAAATAATTAAAGTATTTATTAACTACTAGATATTATAACTAAAAGATATTATTTTCTTTGTTCCATAACTTGTGATCACTTAAGCCTTAACTTAAGATAGAACATATTTTTTGAAAATCCTTACGCAAAACGAAAAATATATCACATAGTGGAGTTTCAGTATAAACATATCTGCATGCATCTTTTTTTAGTACAAGAGACAAGTAATACAAAAATTAAACTTGGGTAAAAATGATTACAAAAAATGCATAGTCAACTCTTCCTCGCATAAAAAATTTTATTCAGATAATAAATATATTGTATACAACGATTGCAGCTAAGCATTTCTTTATAAAAATTAAATTCACATTTTTTTATCTTAAAAAATAAACATTTTCACACTTTTTTTATAAAATATAAATAAGACAGTATTGCTGCAAGTTAAAAATTAAAATATAACCTTCGGTGCATATTGAAAGTTATTAATTTTATGCTAAGTCCGCGTAAAAAAAGAGGAAAACTTAAAAATTAGGAATATTTACTTTTGCAAAAAAAAATTTCCTCAAGTTTTTAACTTTCTTTTCCTTATAATAATTAAGAAAAAACATTAATTTCTAGTGAAAATATAATAAAAAGCTATTTAAATACTACATTGAGCTCAATATATTTTTGTTTATTTGTTGTTAAAAATAACAATCAATTGAATTAATAATGTATTCTTAATATTTAAGTTATTAATTATTCTAATTAACATATACTATTACTGATAGATCTTGTAGGATAAAATTATTCTCAGTGGGATTATTAATAAAATAATTTGGTTGCTACACTGATAGACCTTAAGAACTATGCTCTCTTTCATATAATCGCCGCAGCCTTAAATGCTCGCTTAAATAGGCTAACTTAGCCTAAGAAGTGTGAGTTCTTTCTTTAAGAGCTCATATAGCTTTAACGCAAGAGCTCACAGTTCTTACGGAAGAGCGCAGCAATTTTTCGGCATATTTTTTTCGATGTTGGTCTGTCAGTATTAACAAGTTCCGCTTCTGTAACGGTAAGAGCTATGAGCTCTTACAGAAGAGAGCCGTTCATTTACAAAGAGTCGCCTCGTGCTTAAGCCGGTTTTAATTTTATTTCGATATTATTAGTTTATGGTAGCTTAAATGCATTAAAAAAGTAATAGATGCTATAAATGTATTTTAATATTTTAACATCTTAATTGAGTATTTAAAAATTGTGCTCAGAACGATATGGTTGTTCCAAAATATGGTACAGTGAAAGAAACCGAGCGAGCGGCATTAAAATTTGCACCGACTGTAGTTGATTTTAGTTGACTGTAGTTGCACAACTTGAAGATCTCGAATGTGCTTCGAAAAAGTTAACATCAATTGCCAATCCAGCTTTACATTTTTACACTATGCAAAATCAAAAGATTGTTAATATCAACTTTATTTCTCTAATCTAAATTATCAACAAGATCAATTTTATATACTTAATCTAAAGTCTAATTATTAAATAATTAAATAATATTAAAATTACAGAAATAATTATGTATTACAAGAACAGTTTTATACAGAATCCAAATCTCTGCTAAACAATAAAAGAAAGAATTCATAAAATTTCTATAAAAGTATAAATTTAAGATTTTTAGAAGACGTGCTAAATGTACTATTTCCAAGATTGCAGTCTATAATAAGGATGACCAAGTATATATATATACGAAGGAGGCATTTAAATAAACGACCATATATACATGTGTGAGAGAGCATAAAGAAAGATTACGTGCTGTGTTTACAAAGAAATTCAAATAGCAATGGCATATACGCATATAATACGTCCTAGACATCCTTCTTATGCATTCATCAACGGTAGCAAATTTTATATGTAGACGTTACAAGTGACGATGAACGAGCCATCATTGACACACGCCGTAATGTTCCCTTACAATTTTATTTCAAACAAACAATTATATTCGCATTTCTGTTATATAATTTTTAAATTTCGACTATCGGCTTTCGGCCTTGTCCAACTTTTTATTGACATTGACTTCAGAAATTTCTGACCTTTTTTCTTTCTTTTTAAATTTTCAAAGAAAAAGAATTAATTCTTTAGCAAGAAATTTTTAAGATGGTTATTGAACTTTTACGTCACATAAAAATTATTAATGTTAAAATACTTTAAAATTTAGTTTACAATTTTAAAATAGGTATAAGATTCCAAAGTTTTTGTTTTATTAATTTTTATTCTAGAAAAATAAAATTTTCTAAGTTTTATATCTCAATTTTGGAACCGCTAACGGTTCTAAAATTTTTACAACTTATTTATGATGTATTAAAATTTAAAAGCGAATTTAAAAGCATTTCATCATAAATTATTTTTTAATGATATACGAGCTCGACAACTACCTGAAATTGCTTTACGATATAGAAACTTTCTCATCTTCCGGATATTATAAGAGATTCAAAAAAATATCCCAGTTTTTAAATTTTTTTTATTTCTATTTCAATTATATCATATAGTTCAATAAATTTATTAAAATAATTTTGAATTTTATGTATATAAATCAATAAGTATTCCATCGTAAGAACTAAGTATGTGTATATTTTTATTGCAAACTGATACTTTAAATATAGGCTTTTAATTAAAATAATATATAACATTTATTATAATTTTTTAAAATAAATTTTGATGTTGAAATTTTTTTTATAAATTAGATTTAGATTTTTTCTCATGAATTCTTTGAGAAATTTGTTGAAAATATATCAATCCCAAATTCTGCATTCAATTCAATTATAGTGATTTACTTAGATATATTATTTCGTTTATTGATAAATATAAAAAACTTGAAACATTTTAAAGTACTAAATAAGGAAGCTTTCATAATTTTAATAAATTAAATGTTCGTTTCTAGATATTTAACATTTTCTTATTTTTTGTCATTTTACTAATCTACAACTTAGTTCCTGTCGTTTTCAAGTGACAATATGCCTGGTCTTCAAAAAATTGTATTAACAATAAGTCTAAATAGTAGAAAAGAGCTTTTCTTTTCATTCTTAAAAATTAGAAGCGTGATTAATTTATAATCAATCAAACTGGCTAGCTATAATTTTAACTTAAATAATGTTTTTATATAAAAAAATAGTGTTCTTTGTCCTTTACTTAGACTTGTGTAAACTAGTGTGTGTTGATTTTTTTTTTTTTAATTTTATTTGACATCGCTGTATTTATGCTATAATTGCGATGCTAATTAACGATGGAGGTAATTTCAGTGTGTTTGTGAACTGCAGCATATGCAACGTTCATTGATGCTTGTATCGATCGGCCGCCGAGACCGAGATTCGAACTCGAGACCTCAAGATTACGAATCCATCGCTCTACCGAATGAGCCACTCATACCTCTCAATTGTACTTCATTACAACCAATTATAATAAAAGTTATAGGAAAACGCAATTGATTTATAATCAATTTGATGGCTGACTCCGATCATGTGATGTTTTAATGATAATATATTACGAAGAAAAATATTTAATGAAAAAAAAGGTAAAACGTATTCTAAGTTAATGTGCAAGATGTGCCAAATATATTCTTATTTAGTCAAAAATTCATACTAAAAAATTAGTAAGTAATATAAAGTTAAATAGAATATGATAATTAAAATATACAAAGTTCAATATTGTAAATGTATCATCGAAAAGAAAAATAATAAGTGCCTTTTATGGCTAGACACTACTGGATTTATGAGTAATAAGTAGTGTCGATGAAATTGATAAATCCGGAAGCCTCCTACATGCACTCGATACTTAAAATTCGTGCACTCTCAACTTTTTCCTTTTTATCAATTTTCAGCAATACTTTTTTTTACTACTTCCACTACTAAAAGCAACATTTTTCCAATAATTTTCGATCGTTCAACAGTTGCTTATCGATAGAACACTTTTGCTATACGTGATCGAGAAAGTACCAGCTCTCTGATGTATATAGCTATAGAACTTTGAGAGAAAGCCAAAGATGGACTCTTACAAACTATATAAATTTTTTTATTTTCTATATAGACCTACTTTGACTTCTTTTTTTTTTTATCTAATAGCTGGCAACTTTTATGCTGAACCAAATATTAAACACTATACAAAAATCAAAGCTACTTTGCATAATGATGACTATGGAAAATTTAGACAATATTTTATTATCTTCATTTTTTCATCCACATAATTATTAACTTCCGCGCGATCGTGATCAGTTAGATTAAAGTTTAAAATTAAAGTTATATATATTTTGTAGTTTATGCCTCAAATCGCTTCTCCTCCTTATTATGTTGAAAATCTATTTTTTTATTAAAAATAAAAGAAGAAAAAAATCCTTAATAAGCTCAAGAAAGATTCCCTCGTATAAGCTTTACCGTTAAATTTACAATTATACCCCCAACCATCATGAGCGTATATATTGAGAAATTCCCACATTTATATTTATTAGAAAAAACAATAGGCTCCTATAATCTAACAAAATCTCATTATCCACGTTCTTAAAGTTATACGAAGAC
The DNA here is from genome assembly GCA_017163975.1 of Anastatus disparis. Classification (NCBI taxonomy): domain Eukaryota; kingdom Metazoa; phylum Arthropoda; class Insecta; order Hymenoptera; family Eupelmidae; genus Anastatus; species Anastatus disparis. The sequence continues at coordinate 760,792 of JAFFSR010000313.1, forward strand.
TTTTAATAAAGATCCTCTCGTGTACATCTTATTTTTTTCTTTCTTTTTAGAACAAATTTTATTAAACTTTGCGTTTACATAACATTAGAAATTTTGCAGTCTTATTTTTATCAATTGTTCAATATAATCTTATAAATATTTAATATTGAATTGTTATTAGAGTGACCTAAAACTTAAATATACAGTATGAAATTACGTTATTCTGTATAAACCCCGAGTGAATTGTATCTTGTGTAACCGTTAATGCAAAATGCATCGAAGAATATATTAGGCTTGAAAATAAATTTTAATAATAACCGAAGAAATGAATCTTTTTACTGTTTTATAAAGTGATATTATGGCTCGAGAAGAAAAATCACTCCTTTTTTTTTCTTTAATAATGAAACAATAACTTATATGCATTAATTTTTGAAACTCATAAAATTGAGCGATAAAAGTTGAACTTTCTCGTGTATATGTATATTGGAAACTTCGTGAAACGGCATATTTTAGGAAAAAGCGTTAAGTCATTATAACCTGTCGGATATGTTAATTTCTTTTTACGTGCTTTGCAGTCATTACAATGCCCATAACTGTCTATGGAAATTTTTTATTCCATTATTTTGCCTCTTTTACCAAAAAATTCATTGAAATTATATGTACATAGGCTCGAGTTTCTTTTTACAATATTTTCTTCGTAATCATCTTGGTACAAACTTTATAACTAAAAAATTCTGTACCAAAGAAAATTTAAACTAACAATATACTAATCTTGACGAATAAAAATAAAAATTTGAAATAAAAGCAAAAATAAAAAAAATCGTTTGAAAAACAACCTTTGGTTAGCTCGTAGTTATATCTTCGTCTTCGTTTTATAAGAGCTTATATGCACGTATTGGTTAAAAAAAAGGATGTTTCAGCGGCAATCTTCTGTATATATATACTCCCGATTGACCTTTGACCTGAAGTGGCCGAAGAAGCTATATCGCATATATACGAGCGTGCGAACTGGTATATAAAGGAAGAGAGAGAGAAGCGAAGTAGACAGTTTTCTTCTCTCATAAAAGGTACAGGAATAATAAAAAAAATATACGAAAAATTGGATAAAAAGATAACTATAGTTAGAGCTCAAGCTGGTTTTATACTTTCGTGCAAACGTTTTAATAATTAAATCTCTTTTTTTTGTTAGATATTATACGCGAAAAATCGCTTTACAAGCAAAATCGGCATTTTCAAAATTGAAAAAAAAAGAATAAAAGAAAAACTTTCCCAAACGTTTAATAAAATGCTATAGTTGCTTTCTGTGGACTAGCTCCAATTTCTTTTAAAGAACGCTTCTATGCTTGGCTTTTTTGCGTTATAATGAATATCAAACAAGTTCGAGAAAGCAAATAGTTGATGAACAAGAGATTTTACTTTTACAAATTCTCTTACCCTTTCCTCGGATAAAAAAACTTGATCAATCCTTTTCGCAGACAATCGTGAAAAATTTATTTTTTATTTTTGTAAATAATCTTTTTAATAACTTGGTTTTTAATAATATTGCTAATAAGCAAAATAATAATAAGTTTACATTTAAATTACCAGCTCGCAAATTAATAATACGTTTAATCAAGTAAATTTTTGGAAAAAAACGTTTATTCAAATATTGATTACAGTTCTTTTAATACGTTAAGCAAATTTCCAACTTTTTCACGTGATTATCGTTAACGGTGCTTTTTTAAATTTCCCAAAGGATAAGAAAGCAATTTTTTCTCCTATTACATTAACCCTTTTCAAGAAATATTGTAAATTATATCAGTTTATTTCCTAAAAATGTGTCTTTTTTATTTTTAATAGAAATTAAAATTATTTATACTAAACTATTTGTAAATTTATTTAAATAAAAATAATAAACAATATGGTATTCCTTTCCACGAGCTGCAATGTTTTTACGTAAACTGAAAACGTACAATTAATTTAATTAAATTGATTTTAAAAGCGCGGAGTCACGAATGCTTGTAACGTTAAAAACAGGAACGTCGAAAATTTCATGAAAGTTCCATTAACCGATAACCAGCTGTTAATTTAAAATCATAATACTTAATAATATATAATACATTAAAAGTTTCGAAAAGCAGATTATTTAATTTTTACATAACTTCCAAATGCTACTTTAAGTGATACGAAAAAAAGTTTCGAATTAGACATATACGAGGTGTGCTTAATGGTAAATTAATGTTGATTAAGATATCCTATTTAATTTGCTGGTGTAGAGTATAATCCCGATTTAAAAAGACGACGTCGGTGCTCAATACCATTACACGTGTATACTGTCAATCTTGTTGACGCGCGCTTCATCGCATGTTTTCGAATCAGCTGTGACTCATTCATTTTTAAATGATTGATATCGATGTTTCAATATCAATTGCTGTTTTGAGATTTAATATTATTATTATGGAGTTTAGAAATTTTTAAAATTCTATTTTGATTTTTAAACTTGATTTTTAATAACTTTCATAATACTCTTATTATAATGTCTCGATTAATAAATTATTACGTTAATTTAACAGGTTTTGCATTAATAATTTTACAAAATTTAATGAATTTTCATTAGCCATTATTCGAAATGTAGAAATAGCAATAAAATTATTAAAACCTTCTTTCTAACGATATTCCCAACAAAATTATGAAAAATGTTATAAAGTTTTTCAACATTGCACATTTATTATTTTTATTAGTCTTTTTTAAAAATATTTTATTGTTTCTTTAATTAAATAACATTATTTTTGCACAGTAAAATGAAATATTTGCATAATATCTAATAATTTATTCGCGTAATAGCCTGCGATTAAAGTACAAGCCTAACATTTATAATGCCTTTAATGTGTAATAAATGACAAACTTTGTTGAAATAAATTAAGCGTAATGGCGGAGCATTAAAAATTTATTTTTCATCGCCGATTATCCTTTTTTTTTTTAATCGAATAATGCAACTTGTCTACGTACGAAATATACAGCAAAGATTTGTATTGTTAAATAATGTTACGTGTATAAGCATACACATAAACTTCATTAAAGTGCATTAACGGTAGTTTTACACAAACACGATATTTGCAAACATTGAACAATTAATTTTACGACGGCACTGTATGCGTGTATTTGCTGTTGCAGAGAAAATTCATTATTTTGCTATGAAAATATTGTCGAATAAATTTTAATTCAGCGTTTAGCAGAAAAATTTAGCCAAAAAGATTTATAATACTTGCAACGTGCATACATGTATTAGTAAACAACAAAAAAAAAACAGTTTGATGGTTCGGTTTGATCATACTTTATTTATTTACATATGTAACGCAATGAATTTTATTTTTTTTCTTCGTCAAAAGTCGTTGCGTAAAGAAAAATTTATCGATCCTCGGTAAATGTTGAAAGTTTTCTGCCTAATTAAGGATTTAAATTACGCTTAATTTTATGCACACAATATTGTAATAAACGCGTAAAGTATCGTAGCATTTTTTTAAGAATATATTAATGATACGCAGCCACGAAATTTTAATACTAAAAAAGATGCTGCATAGATTCCAGATCAATTTTGTCTAAGTCATAGCGTTTCTTTTTTTTTCTTCTTTTTAAATGTTCAATTATAATCAAGATTTGCGTAAGATTTTGCAGTTAGGTATCAGCTATATAAAATTTGCTCTCTGTGAATTTTATTCTTGATGCGCGCACAGGGTCCATTTAACGTTGCAGATGCCTTTAAGTGTAGTACAGGGAATTCGTGCACGTTGCATTAATGCCTAGAAAGCACTGAATTATCATTTTGCTTACGACCCGTTTAATTTCTAGTCATTTCTTACTTCTCAATGCATTTCCTTGCTATTTTTTTCTTTTTTTTTCCTTTTTTTTCAATTTTTTTCCTTATTTTTGCAGAGAATTGCTTTCATGCATATATTATGAATTTAATGATTATAAAATTACAAAAGATAATGTAACGTCCATATGCCGTGAGCAATTATTCTTAGATATGTTTTTCGCTAATATTGAGTACGTTTTGTGAAAAAAATAAGTCAGATAAAAGAAATTTTTTTAAACATAATTTCAACATGATAATAACTTAATTATTGAAAAAATTAAACAAAAGTCAATAAAATTGCACCAAACGAGCGATAATTAACTTTTAACTTTAAATATTGGGCAGTCTAAAATTTCTAAACCAGTCTGCGTAAGTTTATTTTCCTTGATGAAACGAAAAAAAACCACTTTCTATGCAGATCCATCGGAAATTCGCGAAGGAAAATTGTCTTGCTGCATTAAATTTTTTCTCAACAAGTAAGATTCTTTCATACAGTGATTGTACAGTCGATAGTAATATATTCTTTGACTGTAATTTCAAAATTCCTCAATAAAAATGAGCAAACCAACGGAATCATCCAGTAAAGTCACGTAATTTTAAAATCACAGCCAAAGAGCAGTCAAAGAATATCGTACTATTAAAATCTCTCAACGTTATTTTCTGAGGTCTAAAGTAGCTCAGTCGGTAGAGCATTGGCTTCGTAATCTCGAGCTCCCGAGTTCGAATCTCGCCCTCGGCGGCCGATTGATACAAGCACCACTGTATACGTTACATGTGCTGCAGTTCACAAACATACTGACGCTCTCCGTCGCTAATTAGCATCACAATGATAGCATAATAAATACAGCAACGTTAAATTAAATTTAAAAAAAAGGATTATTATTGAAATAAGAATATCTTGTAAGAAAAAATTTGCATCAAGTAAAAAATCAAAATTATGTAATCAAATTTTGCTTAAATCTAAAAATTAAAGTTATTCTTTGATTAATCAAGTACTTGAAAACATAAATTTAAATTGACTTTATAAAACTTTATTAAAACTACAATTAAATATACATACATAACAGTTTGACAAAAGATGAAAAGTAACAATGGACGACAAAAGGATTTTGTATTCATGCATGTTTCCCTTTTATTTAATAAAAATAATTAATTTAATTGTGTTACACGTTTAACAAAATACAATCCCTTTGAAGATGCGATGACGTTTTTATTGTATGGTGAATTGCGAAAGCGCATCAATGGGTTCTTGACATAGAAAGGATATATAAGTAGAATATAAAGTAAAAAAAAAAGAAAAAAAATGTCAATTCTTCTAGTGTGTTAATAGCGTGGTAAATTTTGCTCTTTTATGGTATTGTACTAGAATGCAAGCGTTGTAAATAAGTGACTTCTTTGGAAGTTATTAAATTACTAGAATAGATTAATCATTTCTTTATGCAGTGACTATTGTCATCATCGAATTGTTGTTAATATCAACTTAAGAAGTTTGCTTTTAATTAAATGTAAAGCCTTTGACCATCTTTTTTTTATACTTATTTTTAATAATTTTATATTAATATTATGATTAATATATCACTGGTCAACAAATAAGTTATTTGATTTTTGTTCGAAAATTTTTTCTTTATTTTCGATTGAAGCTATTTTAAACATGCTATTTCAAACATTCGACAAAAAAAATATAACGTTTTTTTGAAAAGAAAAACTTTTTCCTGCCATTTTTTCGTGATTGCACTGATTAAAAATGGTACACTAAAAAAATTATTAAAAATCAATAGAACAGAAAAACTTAGCTTTTAAAAATATAAATAATATTTTTATTTTTTTATTTTTCAATGATCTTTTTAGATTGAAAATAAAATAACATATCCTTTCCCTCAATCGTCAATATTCGCAAAAATCCAACGATACATTATATAAGTATGTGTATACACATAAAACATTTATCATACAGGAAAACGTGAAGAAATGGAAGCAAACAAATATCAACATATGTCAGAACCCAACGTTGCGTAAGTTGAAACAGAGTTGATATAATATTTAAGGAATAGATTGTTTTGATAAAAAACCACCTTACGTTCGTTTAAAGCGTGAATATTTCAATGAAAGGATACTCTGCTATTTCATAAAAATGACGATTCAGCAAATATGATTACATTGAATTTATCTATAATTAAAAAAATAGAAAGTAAGTATATATTTTAAAAAGAGGAAATTAAAAAAGGCTTTTAGTTTATTTTGAAATAAAAAATAATAAAAAATTTCATTTTTCAAGTATTTTGTTACTTTTTGTTTACTTAATTACAAACATTTTAATATAATTTACGAATAAAATAAAAAAAATGAATTATCAGTCATAACGTAAAAAAAAGAAATGAATAAAAAATATTTTCTTTATCTAAAACAAGAATTTATTTTTATTTCTCTCTTCCAAATTTTTCACCACTAACTAATCCAATGCATTTTTTTAATCAAAACTTATGAAAAGTAAAATCTTGAAAAACATCTACTTCCTAAAATCTATTACTTTTAGCTATAACGAACTACATTTTTAAAAAACTATCTTTTGTTTAAATTTTAATGAACGAGAAAAAAAACATTTCAATAATTTAATTAGAAACTCAATTAAAAAGACATATGAATAAAAAAAATGCAAATGCATGACAATAAACAATAGTGATAAAATAAGTTAAACTTTCACATTGATACGTTTTATACGTAAACGTTTAATTTATTATAGAAGCCACGTACACATATAGTTTAAGTGGCAGAGCAAAGTGTAAATTCAAAGATTGATTGGTCTTTGAAAAATTGATGTCACGAGAGTGACGATATATACGCTGGCACATCAATAGCTTTGATCTAATGATTGATCTGCAATTGTCAAACGTATTCACGATGCATCAACGTTTGAGAAAAAAAAAGACGAGAGTCACGATTGTCGATTTAACGCGCTCGTATATATATAAAACGATAAACATCTCCCTTTAGGCTACCTGAACGTTTCTATAAGTTATTTTCACGGTATTACGTTGTGGAAAAAATTTTTCAATTGATATTTTCATTCACCACGAATCATTTCCTTTTAAACTTTTTTTTCTTTCTTTTTTTATATATATACAATTTAATTGCTCAAGTCGAGTCATTCTTCGTTTAAATGTATTATTTGATTTCTTTAGAGATACGTGAGAGTAAACGGTAATTCATATAATTTCGAATTAACAAAACTTTTCCTATAGAAAAGTGAAATTTTTATAGTTAACGTTTATTATTTATCATATATGAGTATTACAAAAGTATGCCAAACAAATGTAAATTTAGTAAAAAAATTTTAATTGATTATTTAAAGATATAAATGAAAGTAAAATGACTTTTAAAATCGTTTGAAAATTTAAAGTATCTTTAACACTCATTAAATTAATTGTCTTATTAAACTGAAAAAACTTTTAAACATTAAATTTTGTAAAAATTAATTGCAAATTTTTATTATTTTATGTTAATAATATTTTTAAAATGCTTGAAAATTTTTTACTTTTAACATAGAAAGATGAAATGGGTCAACCAAATATTTTTGTTCGTTTATGTGAAAAAAAGATCAATAAACATTAAATATTTTATAATCATACGATGTTTACATTACTAAATATTAATGACTGTTAAACCAAGGTTATGATGAGTATATAATGGATATTTATTCAGTATTAATATTTTGTCGCTATTAAAATTAATAGGTGAATTACGATTGCTGTAAAAAATTAATTGTTCTTTTAATTAAAGCCAAAGTTAAAATAAAAATTATTTTAAAAAAAAGATTTTTTTTCATTACATTATATAACACACCGACATTTCAGAAACATTTTCACTTTTCTCTCTTTTTTTTTAAATACCATCATAGAAACACGTAACATAATATAGTGTGTATATTCCCTTGATATTTCGAGTGCAGATAGCTCGATCTTGATTTAACATGATTGAATTTTCTTGTTTTTTTTTATTAGTTACATTCAAAACAGATATTAAAATACTCTTATTTCACTGGCAGAATAAAAATTTTATTTAAAAAATGCAAAAAACTAAATTTATTTATCAATCACGGAAACTTTTATATTCTCAGTAAAATATTCCAAGATTTCATTAATAATTTAACATAATTTTTCATTAAGAATACTAGTAATGTTTATATTCTTTCAGAAATAAAACTTACCGAAAATATCAAAGTATATCAGTTCAGTTCTAATGAAGTGACAAATAACAATTATCTCCGAACAACAAGTAAAGCATCCACTTTCTCTTACCGCGCGCCCTAATCGATCCTAATATATGCACCTGTATCCAGCTACATTCATAATAATACAGGTAATAATAATAACGAGCAAGTGATAATTGCCGTTAATGAATCTGGATATCGAAGCAAACTTCCACACACATTCGTTTATTAACATATCGCTAAGTGATATAATGTTCTCTATACGTTCATCATTTGCTCTCTCGATTTTTCTTCGTGCACAGTTCATTTGCACCCAACGTCATATTATCTCTGCTTATCGATCAATTCTAATACCGATATTTTCAAAGCAAACAATGCCAAGTTGAATAGAAAAAAAAGATTACTCGTCATTAAAAATTAGGCCGATGGTCAGATTTCTGGTTAATAATAGAAATGATAATGAATGGTAACGATGCACGTAATTTAACAATTAGGCAAGTTTTCAGCTAGGAACTTCTTAAGTGGATTTATTACCTATACTTATATATTATGCATATATGCTTGCTATACGTATATAATGGGCACTAAACTTTCCTTCACTTAACAAAATTGTTAAATGAGCTAAGCTTACTTACTGCACTTGAAAAAGTTAAATGAAAAAGAAAAAAAAAGAAGTAGGCTTGAATGAATTTGGTTCTTACGAGGAGAAAAAAAAGTTTTTAATGCTCGAGTATCACTTTGAACGAGTCAATATGAACTCTATAATATACCTAATAAAAAAACAAACGAGGAATTTAAGTTAGATCATTTATTTTTTTGTTTTATAATTATTCTATTTTTCAGAGTACTTTTCTCGTAATATTATTATTAGAAAAAGGTACACTTCATATTGAAATTATTTTTCAAACTTCAACAATTAGAAATGCACTTTTCGATAACAATAACAGTCGATCGACTTAACAATATTCATATTCTAAAGCGCAACTTTATTCAAGCACATTAAAAATAAAAAAGCTCGTTTATTATAAATTCGTAAAGTATGACGCGAAAAGTTTTGTAAGTTTGCATAATAAAAGCTATTATTTCATGCTGATTCAAAACGAATCTAACTTTCTAATTAAATTGTAGACCAAAGTAGCACTTTAGACAGTAGACGTTGTTCCATTAATTCGATGCTTTTTCGTCACTCTGTTCTTTTTTTTTTCTTTCTTTTATTATTTCAACCGTAAGATCAGAAAATCACCGTAATCATAACTATCCTGTCTGACAATGCTATTCTTTTGTAAAGTATAGACCATAATCACTTCACCACTTTCCAATACATAGTCAGCGAAAATTCTTCTTTTGTTTGTATACACTTTTACAGGTTGTTGAATGACGCTAAACGATAATTTTTCAGCGTAATCAATTTGTTTAATCATTTAAATTTTTGTAATAAATTAAAAAAATAACGATTTGGAATCATTTTTGATAACTAGCACAAATTCTGTTATAATAAAAAAAGATTATTGATTTTTAGCGATTAAAGTACCAATGATGAAATAAATAGCCATTGCATAACTAAACGAGCAAATCGTGATTTAGGACAGTTAGCCATAAGAAATCATGTGCAACTTATAAATTGGCATATTGAATGGCTTAAAAACCGCTGGTTTAATATTTGATCTTCAAAACATTACACAGTCTTTGATTTCGCTTGTAATATTAAACGCATTTCTAAGCAGGTTGCGTAATTAGAAGAATTTAATTTGTAATCTGCAAATATCAAATACAGGCTATTAGGTAATTCATCTTGAAAAAGTTTTGCAAAATTTTTTTATAATACGTAATTTTAAAAATTCCGCAGAAATCTTTGTAAAATTCTTCACAAAGCTTTGAGATAGTTTAAGCAACTGTTTATGAAAAAAAAAAACATAATTTTAAAAAATGAACGAAAGTGTATGAATCGGAAAATTAAAAAAAAATATTTTAAGAATATGAATTTAATTAAATTAAAGAGACAAGAAATTGTAAAAACTTTTAAATTTAAGATGAACTTTTATAATAAAAATGATAATTTTAAACAAAAAGATAGTTCGTTAATTAACTAAAGGTAGAATTATAGGATGTTAAAATTGACCAAGAGAATTTTCTTATTTTCAATGAAATTTTTTTTTTACGTCGCTATATTTATGCTAGCTAATCAGCGACGGAGCTCTAGAGTGTGTTTGTGAACTGCAGCGCATGCAACGTACAGTGGTGCTTGTATCAATCGGCTGCCGAGAGCGGGATTCAAACTCAGAACCTCGAGATTACGAAGCTAACGCTCTAACGCTAACTAACGAGTGAGCCACTAACCGACTCATCATAAATGAAATGAAAATATTATTTAAAAAATTTAAATGTGAATTAAAGACTTTCTTTTAAATAATTAAATATAATAAAAAAGTTAATAATCATAACTGTATAGTATTAACTTTTATAAAAATTAACAAAGTTTTCATAATAAGTAAAATTTTTCAAAAGAAAGCTCGCACAAAAAAATTAAAGCTTTTTTTTCCACGATACATTACTGTTTTTGAGGTAACTATTTAGGTTGCACTCAATGTTGAAAATTAAAGCTCGAAAATCCGTGAAGAATTGTTTAAAGAAACAGGAAAAAAGAAAGAATAAAAAAAAGAAACGTACATTAAGTGAGAAATGTAGTAAAAGCATTAGACATAGGAGTGTATAGAGTTAGTTGATTTCGAATAGCGCATCGGCATAGCCTGCAGCAACGTTAAATTTTTATCTCGTTTCTTTTTTTTCCCCTCTCTCTCTCTCTCTCTCTCTCTCTCTCTCTCTCTTCATGTTCCCATAGAGCCCAGTTTTTTATTCAAGTTTGAAAAGAAGAAGAACGAAATAGCAAGTTAGAGAGAAAGGAATGAGGTGGTATAAACGAAAAAAAAGATAAAAAAAAGTAAAAAAAAAAAGAACCTTAACGTAGAATCTCGTACAAGATAGCGAAGAGAAGCGCTTGGTATAGCTCATCTGCAAGTCAAAGCAAAAGGAACCGCTTCTATACTCTCCAATTAGGAGCGATGGCCTCTTCAGTTTGGTATATAAGAGAGCAAAAGAGAAAGAGGGAATACTGCGGTTTTCGCTGCCAAAAATATATTAACCTTACCTAATACACAGAGGCCCTTTTTCGCATCCCACCAAAACGAATCAGCTAGTGTATATACTTGAATACATTAAATGGAAAATCGACATTCAAGGAGCGTCTAACGATTGCTTCCTTCCTTTTTCTTCTTCTTCTTCTTACAACTTACCTACTTTACAAACTGCACCAATATAACACCTTAAACGAGGATCAGGCCTTATATTTTACCCGAAATTCTTCGTTTTAACGATTTATCGATTAAATAATTATTTTTTTAATTATTAATTATGATATTCAGTAAAGAAAGAGAGGTTATCTAATTTTTTAATTACTCGAGTAATTAATCTTTATATTTTTATTGAAATAAAAACAAATAGTGTATATTCTTGTTATTCATTTTTATCCTGAATTTGTTATTTACTTATTTTGCAGTTTTACGAAACTTTTAGTTCGTTGTTTAATTAAATAATCTTTAAAATCTTTTTAATCCAAGAGCAATCTAAATATCTTTCGACAATTTATGGAGTAAATTTAATTATTTAACTAGAGCGAACTTAAATTTTAAATCCATTGTTCAAAAATATAAATACATAGGTTGAAAAGTTGAATCTTTTAAAACATGCTTATGCAGCCTCTTGTAGGAAAAATAAAATAAAAGTACAATTTCATGAATATTCGAGGATAACATGATATTTTTAAAACTACATTTTTCGATGGATTGTACAACATCATCTTATTTTGAATTCTTGTATTAGTAAAACTGAAAGTTTTATTTATATACTTTTTAAATTATGAGATCGTCAGTGGCTCAGTCAGTAGAGTGATGGATTGATAATCTTGAGGATCCGAGTTCGAATCCTGTTCCCGGTGGCTGATTCAAACAAGCACCACTGTACTAACGTACATGCGCTTTGTTCACAAACACACTGAAGATCTCCATCGCTAATAAGCATCGCAATAATAGTATTAATACAACGACGTTAAATTAAATTTAAAAAGAATCTGCACTGATGTTAAGCACTTACTTTCGGTTACTTTTATTTAATTTAAAATTGATTATTTGCTATGGACAATAAATGATTTCCAGTTAATTTCTAAAGAGTATATACATACATGTTTTTTGTATGAATCATCTGGGTTGAAAAAATCTAAAACCATATTATAAATTCAAACAACTTGAAGTCATGAACAAAATTGTATGTTAAATAATTCGCGAAAAATTGATACACATAAGCTTTCTCAAAGAGAAAGCAACGATTCGAATTGAAAACTACTATTTCATCTTATTTTTCTATATACGACGAAAATGTAAGTGCATAAAATTTTAAAATTTTTTTCTTTTATTTATTTCAATAGTTTTAAATGATTATTTTTAATTAAATTTACACGAATTTGAAATGTTCCTAAACTTATTAACAATATTACAAACATACGTTGTTTATTTAAGGCAGATGAAAAAACTGTTTGGATAATGAAAAAAACTTTGTTAAGAGGCTTAAAAAATGTGAGTTGATAAAAATAAAACAGATGCAAACTGGTAAGTTCGAAGATACCATTATAGAAAACAGGTTTTCAACTGATATTTCCTGAGATGTTTACCACGCTGCTGCAGCGTTCGATTAAATTTTTTTTAAAGATTAAATAAATCAAATTCATTGAATTTCAAGTCGAAATATTCACTAATGCCATATTTTATTATTTAATAATATAAATTTATGTGACAATTTTATAATAGAAATTCAAGTGAAAAATAATCAAGCATTTTCAAAAGTTGTAGTTGCAAAACATTTTAAACTTACAATAAAATCAAATCTAAAATAAGATGTAATATTAAATCGAATATTATTGAAAAATCTAAATTAAAAGCAATTAATAGTACGTATTTTTTTTAGTTTAACAATTTTAGCTACTGTAAAAACTCCAATGAAAATACAATTCCATCAATAATGAACAAGAAAAATTAGGTTTATTCTTCTAATCAAATAAAATGTTCTTAATAAAGAATTTTTCATTTATCGTTTTAAATATTCTTCATTTAAAGCAAGTGATTTTTTTAACACTATAAGTTTTTCAAAAAAGTATTTTCTAGGGGTTTAAATAATATAAACAAAAATGTAGTTTCAAAGTCGAAGAAAAATCTGGTCTCGGTTGATTTATTCATCTCTCTTAAAAATGCATGGCTGACAAACGTGCTTCTCACGATAAATAAAGAAAAAGAATATGGTTTTGGTTAATCTACACACTTATAACTTGACAGCTGCGGCTTCAAAATCACTATGAGAAAATTCTAAATCATTTGGAATTACTGTAAAGATAAATCTGATTTATTATGTAACTTTGGATTGTCCGTGTGATTTTTAAACTTATATATTCAAAAACATTTTGGACCATAAAGTAAATAAATAAATTGATAGTACATAATTATTCATTGTACTTATATGTATTTATCTAAATGTCGTGATACTAACATAAATTTATAAATTTAATATTAAGTTTTCACTTAAATATCCCTTTTATTAGGAAATCAGGGAGTGAAGTTGTATATTTTTTCTAAGAGAGGGGCTATTCAATATAAAGTGTCTGTGATCATTAACTTTATTAACTTGAAAAAGCAAGATTTAGGAAGAATTCATATATTTTGGATCACTTTGAATCCTCTTTTCGAGATAATTTTACGGTTATTAAAATGAAATTTTGTATTTAGGTAATAAAATTCGTATATACATTATATCATAAATTTTCTTAAAAATCATAAAAATTACGCAATTCAAAAGATTAATCGGAAGTAAAAGCAATCAATCAATTAAATAAACTAAAAGCGATTGATTAGACATGGGTGTTTCGCGCATTATAATAGGATCTACGCTTGACTAGCCGTATTAAATGCTTATAAATATTGGTTTGACCAAAAAAAAAGGAAATAAATAATGAAAAAGTGAGGAAAGCCACTGTATACCAGCGTTGAGAAATTTTTTTTTACAGAAGTCAAGCGTCTTACCGCAATGAGTGTAAATATATAGGTATTTAACCGCAAAACTAATTCAAGTAAGAAAATCAGTAAAAATGAAAGCAGTAAAAGTAAATATCATCCCGTATATATATCTGTATATTATTTCGTCATCGATGCTATGATTTTAAAGAAAAATTAAAAAAGCTAGAGATAAATCTAAGGTTCTTTGGTGGAACGACAAGTGCAACGCTCATCGTTGCTATAAGAGAGGATATATTGGAAAACCAGTTTGTCATTTATAACGGATTCACTAAAGTCCGCGCATCCTTCGTTTTTCTCTCCGGAATTTTTCAACATACACACATTTTATCAGTACCGTTGGATTTGTCGATGTTACTTTTGCTAGAGCATATAGCTCATCGCCAAGCCACGTATTTAACATATGTATGCAAGTGTATGAGTGCATATATTTGCTCTCGTTACTTACTTTGATTTTCTCTTTTTTTTCTCCGATGTCTCCTTACCTTGCACACATATTAAGGCACGGCCCATGTTAAGCACAGAATAATGTCGCATACTTTTTAAGGTGCTTTTTCATGCTAACCTCAATTTTATCTAAAGCTAAGAGGTATCATGTCAATCGTGAACATAGCGCATGCTTGCCATTGGAAACAAATATTTTTAAAAACCCCAGCTGGATTAGAATTTATGTTGAACAATATTTTTATAATATTATTTATTGTTATGTTGTTAAGTTCTTTTTAAAATAAGTTATTAATTAGCATAAAAAATAAATAGCAAATAAATTAATACAAACATCACATTCTCAATTTTAATTTGAAAAAAGTATCATCTTGAAAAAGTGAAATTTAAAAGAGCTATGATTTTGGAAATAATGAGAGTGAGGTATCATTTCAAGTAAATCTTACAAAAGTTTTCATATCGAGACGAATTTGAATGAGTTTTAATTTCAAAAAGTTTTTAAAACACTATTTTACATATTATTTGTCTGTTTTTTTCAATATTAAAAATAATTTTTTACTTTTAATTATATGAAATGGTGCATTATAATTTATCTTAAAATGTATTAAACATTTCGCTAATTTAAAGCTGTCTTTTTTTTAATAACACTTTTTTCATTCAATGTAACCAATTTGTTGTAATCGTTGATATAAAATTTATTAAAATTATTATTAATTATTATTTATCTTTTAGCGATTTAAAATTTCCAAAATTCATTTCTATAATTTTTATAATTTTAATTTAAACTAAGAAAAAAACTTTTTGTGCATGATAAAAGGATAAAAAAATATGACCAATATATAAATTTATTCATTATTTACTGAATTGAATAACAACAATTATTAAGCTTTTTATATGTTAACAAATCTCTTTAAGCTAGATAATTTTGAACATCTTGGAAATCAACTCTTGAGATTCTTAAGAATAAAATTAATTAGATCGGGAAATATAAAAATAATATCTGGAAAATATTTCATATCAATTTCTTTTCATTTATTTAAGTTATCAAACTTTGTTCTTAATTTATTTTATTAATTAGAACGAGAACTGAAATCATGTCAAACAATGTTACTAAACATTCTGTTGAAGTCTTTAAAATAATTATATAAAAATATATTGTTAAAATGACACATGTATGAAGAAGTTACGATGAAAAAATTACGTAAATTTCTATTAAAAATCATTGCAGGTGAAAATTTTGCTTAAAACCTTAGAAAATTAAAAATACAGTTACCAAATTATAACAGTTTTCAGTATAACAAAAAAAGAAGAGATGGATGATAGTCAAAATTATTATGCTAGATTATAAATAATCAAAGAAATTTTACAGAGAGGCGTTAGTTTTCATGGATTTTTAGGAAAATTTTTTTCAGTAGAATTGATTTAACTCAACTAAACTTATATGTATGAAACCATGATTAGCTTTATAAAATCTAGATTTTGTTTAGGAAATTTATTAACATGTGAATGTAAGAACCTACCTATGTTTACCTGCATAGTTTGAAAATATTTATAGTTAAATATCAAACCTGACATTCTGTAGTTTTTCATTTAGTCTTTGGTTCATCGTTCGGTGACGTTTTGATGACACGTTTTGGTTACATCTTTTAAGTCATTTATTTTCATTGCGCTAGTTAAATAATAAATTATCAATATTCACCTGAAATTAAAACATTGCGGTTGTCAGTGGCTCAGTCGATAGAGCGATAGATTTGCAATTCGAGGAGCCGAGTTCGAAGCACCACTGTACGTTACATGTGCTTCGTCCACAAACACACTGAGAAACCTCCGTCGCTTATTAGCATCGTGATGATAGCATGAATACAGTGACGTTAAATAAAATTTTAAAAAATTAAAAAATAACATGATGATTTATGCAGTTCTTTAGTTTAAATCATATTTTAACGTTTTTCATTTCATCATTTAAAAAATAATTTTCTTGCTTTTAAAAATAAATATTGTAAACCTAAATGGTATTGAATTGAACATGCAATAAAATGAAGCTCACTCATTCCAAAGTGGAAATTCAAAAAGAGTTATAAGAAATAAAGCAATTTTTTCTCAGCTAAAGTTTGAAGTATACTCCAGCTAATCGATATCAACTTGCAGATAAACTTCAAGCTTTGATATCTCAAAATGTTTTGGAGCTAGAACTCCAAGTGGTGCTTATGAGTAGTGAAAACGCACACACATATACGCGCGCAAGCTCACGCACAAATTCAAATTCAAACGCGAATATGAAGTAGAAAAAATACTTGATTCTACATCCTGTTTTTCGCTCAAAATTATGTAAAAGAGCCTTTTGATGGAAATTCGAATTACACTTAAGAGGAAACTTTTTAAATTAATAAAATTTTATTGATAAAATATTAAAACTTTTATCAAAATTAAATACATCAAATGAATATTTTTTTTCTTTTCTTTATTTGAGATATTCAGTAAACTCTATTGGATAGATGTTTTTGAATCCATAACTTTTAAAACAACTGAATTTATCGGTTTCCTTTTTGTGAACTTACTTTATTAAAATAACACTTTTTAAATATTAATTCGATTTGAGATTATGAAATATATTTTTTTATAATATTTTATACAATTTTTAAAAGTATAATTACATTTTGATATTAGAAAAAAATATGATTGAGTAGTTATTTCAATCACTTTTCTATTGAATTATTTTTCATATTTTTCGATTACATTAATATACAATTCAGCTTTTTTACAATTCATGTATTACATGCTCAAAGCTTTAAAACTTTACATAAAACTTCATTCTATAAGCTTAATTTTTTAATAGATATTCCTGCACGATATTTTATAAATATTTGACAGAGATAAAATGGTGATTAAAATTTAAATGGATAAGCTGAATTATAAAGTCGACGAGTCGAGAAATCAAGAATTAGAGTCGAGCATAAGCTCGATATTTTAACGTATAATTATTAATTTTATCAATTTTCACAACTTCATTAATTCTACAGTAAAATAGAACAGTACGTACTCATTGTTTGAAGAGAACCAATATTCAATATTATGAAACTTCATTTAAATATAGTTTTATAATTGTTAGATTATTCATTTTCTGTTATATAAAGTCCTACTTTAATTAAATTTTTCTTAGTTATGTAACCTGCTGGTTAAAAGTTAGTTTAGTTTAGAAAAATTATTGTTTTTACCGATTGCTAAGGAATTTAATGTTTCAGTTAATAAATCAATATAGAGCATCGACATAAATATTTAAAAGTTTAAAAATAATTTAAAAACTTGTAAATTATTTGAAAGCTTTATAATTAATTTTTGGTTTGAAATATTGTTTTGAATAAGGACAAACATTTTTTTCTAACAAATACTAGTTTATCTATTTAAAAATCCAAAAAAAGAGAATTATTACAACTGGACTATATTTTATTTTTTTGTTTATTATGAAAATTATTTGTTGAACATATAATACATTTCTATGGGACCGTATAAAATACAAGAATTGCTATGTGTATGTAAATAAATTTACATTTTTCTATTGGATACTTTTAGTGATTTCGTAAGTAAATGTGTAATTTTTTAAAAGTAAAAGGTTGACGAGTACAAGTTTACCGAAAAATGAAAATTTTACTTTTTTTATGAGTATTAAAGAATATGTGAGCTAAGCGTGCATCCAAATTAAAAAGTTTGTAAGTTTATTTATTTATTTATTTATTTATTAAAAGAAACGGGCCAAAAGGCCCAAAAAATACAATGCAAAAGAAAACATAATAGATATAATAGCGCACAGACCAACACAGTGGCCCAAAGACCGCACAACGGTACATTGCAAAGATATATATATACAAAATATAAAAAATAAAATATAAAACTCATATAAATCATTAAGAACAATAACAATATTTACAAAATACACTGTATAATAAACACACACATACAAGAAAGCACAACTATCATGACCCATGACCAATCTCACTCATAATATTTGCACACCGCACGCATGACTCCAGTTTTAAATTTACCAATTTCAGCACATACACGCACCTCACTAGGCAGACCGTTCCATATTCTTGTCAAACGTGGCACTGGAGAACAATAGAATTTATTCACCCTATGAAGTGACTCAGTCAAAGGTCGAAAGCCACGAAGACCATAATTCATGTAACGCTGATTAAACAGCTCATGAATACCACCTGAAGTCACAAAACCATTGTACACATTAAATACGAACATCGCATCACTGTAATCGTGCATAGATTTGACAGTAAACAAATCAAAACGCATCGATATATCCCGAAAACTGTGGTCAGTCCAGTGCATGGGTCTACCGGACTTACGTGCCAAACACCTGAGAAATCTTCTCTGTACCGATTCCAACATCGAGATTCTGACAGCATAATGCGGTGTCCATACCTGGGAGGCATACATCAAATGAGGGACGACAAGGGTCTTATAAAGCACTAGTAAAGATCGAGGTTTAGTAAAATCCCTCGTAGATCTAATAATAAATCCCAACATCTTAAGCGCTCTAGCAGTAATGCTCTGAACATGCTGAACAAAATTCATACCAGAGTCAAAAATAACACCCAGATCCCTAACATGCGATACCAAAGGCAGTTTATTCCCATTCAGCATATAATCAAATCTCAATACTTCATGATGACCAAAAGTTATAGTGGAACACTTTTTCATGTTAAGGGAGAGACCATTAGCTGCACACCACTTGACAATCTCATCCGCATCCCTCTGAAGCACAGAGGCATCCAAAGGTGATCTTATGACCTTAAACACCTTGAGGTCATCCGCATACATAAGATATGATGATCCACGCAAATGATCTCCCAAATCATTAATAAATAACACAAATTAAGACTGGTCCCAGATGTGAGCCCTGGGGCACACCTGATGGAATTTCAGTAGCCTCAGACATAAAACTATTTACTTTAACTCTTTGTTTCCTGCCTATCAAATAACAACTTAGCCATTCGTAGGCTTTACCCCTCAAACCGAAATTCCACATTTTAGATAACAAACGACCATGATTCACCGTGTCAAACGCCTTCGACAAATCCGTGTAAATAGAATCCATCTGCCATCCCCCCTCCAGAGCAGACATTATCGCATTAGAGTAGCAAAGCAAATTCGTTACAGTAGACCTACCCGGAACAAACCCATGCTGAGCCTCCACAACTACTCCGTAAAAAGCATTAACGAACTTATCAGCCACAATAAAATCAAGTAACTTAAATATGGAACTGAGAATTGAAATAGGCCTATAATTAGCAATATTACATTTATCACCATCCTTGTAGATGGGACTGATATACGCCATTTTCCAAATCTCTGGAATTTTACATTCATTTAAAGACCGATTGAAGACACTCAGCAAGGGTTCGACCAACACATCTATACAATTCTTGATTAAGTTTACGGGAATCATA
The DNA here is from genome assembly GCA_017163975.1 of Anastatus disparis. Taxonomy (NCBI): domain Eukaryota; kingdom Metazoa; phylum Arthropoda; class Insecta; order Hymenoptera; family Eupelmidae; genus Anastatus; species Anastatus disparis. Next base: position 780,826 of record JAFFSR010000313.1, read on the forward strand.
TCCGATCCACAACAGGTACCATCCTTCAAACGTTCCACATGCTCAACGAGCTCAGGACCAGAGACATCGAGTTTATCAAGACACAATGCTGTATCTGTTTGCACACAAGTATCAACGTAATTACGTGAGAAAACACCATCGAAATGCTTAGCGAAAAGACTCGATATCTCCTCGTCCGAACATGCCTTAACATCACCCCCATGCATACATCCAGGCAAACCATGGCCCACTCGTCTACCATTCACATAAGACCAAAAAGATCTACCACTCTCATTCAAATCGCATTCAACTTGACATATGTAGTTCTTATAACATGTGCGTGATTTGCGGATACATAACGCTCTAATACGCTTAAATTCAATATAATCTGACAAGTCACCCGTACATTTCCACACGTAGTGGGCACGCCTCTTATCACAAATCAAATCTTTAAGTTCCAGAGAGTACCACGCAGGAAACTTTCCAAGAGCAACCCTCCTCGGGGGCACATGTCTGGAAATACCCCTATGCAAAACATCATTTAAAGCTTGAACATCATCATCCAAACATGCACCCCCCAGGAGAGAGCCCCAATCAGTCTCAGCGAAATAACTCCTCATGGATACATAATCCGCTCTCCGAAAATCATAACCCATAACATTTAAAGTCCGTGAAAAAAGACATTCACCACGCACAACGAAAATACAACTCTCATGATGTTGATCAGTCGGCAGCAGTTCTTCCTGTAGGTCAGCCACAAACAAATCCTTCATAGATGTAAATAGCAAATCCAGTGTATATCCCTTCGATCCATGTGAAGGATAAATCTGCCTCAAATCCAAAAAAGAAAAGGCAGATAGCACAGCCTCCGCATTACACTTTAGACACGGTGACAGATAACCCGTTTGTATGCATCCCAAAGATTCCTCGTAAGACCAGATGACATTTGGGATATTGAAATCACCAATAACCATTAACTCATGATTCGGAAGATTTTCCACTGCTCTCTCAATCCCTCGAGCATATCCATCAACAATACAACTATCAGTACATGGAGGCAGGTACACAGCAGACAGCAAAAGACGTTTAGATGATGTTCTAACATCCAGAAAAAGATGTTCAGCCCCAACTCCATCCACCTCAAACCTAATAGCATTGATAGTTTTCTTAATGGCAACCAGCACACCACCACCAGACTTCTTGGAGCTAGTATACTCAGATCGATCACACCTAAAAACATTGTAATCATAAAATCCCAGCTCCGAATCATTTATACTCTGATCAAGATATGTCTCAGTCAAAACCACAACATCAGGCAACACGGTGAACCTATACAAGTTATCATGAAGAGTATTCAGCTTAGAACGCAGGCCATGCGCATTCTGATAATAGAATGTTATACCTTTATCCTGATCAGAGACAACTAGTTTTTTGATACTTCCTTAGCACTTATGATCACAGGAACCTTGTTAATAAACTTGATTGTCTTCTTCTCTCCTGGATTCTGTTCATTCATACCCTTGACCTTCTCCTTCAAGACTTTTAGCTGCCTTCTCTGACAGGGAGTCAGATCAGCAGATATGCTTATACTTTTAGGGAGCTTTGACCTTCTAGATAAAACCCTTAATACATTTCCCTCTGATTTCAATTTAACAATAATTGGTCTATGTTTGTCCTGTGCACGCCTTCCCAATCTTCTAATAACAGCAGATGACAAATCCACATCACATATATCAGATATCAGCTGTTTAACCCTTTTTACATCTTCCACATCACTATCAGAAGCAGCCTCATCGGCCGTTGAAGGCGACTCAGACATATTAAAGACAATGATGTTACATGCTCTGGACTGCCTGTCCAACATCTCCGCATACATTTGCTCCATAGACACATCTGAAGCAGCACCAGCTGCATCAGCTACTGAGACCGTTGCTGGCATGCCTGCCAAAGCAGGAACACCATCCACATTATCTTGAGCATCATTTGTAATACCTAACCTTCTTTTAATAGCAGTGACATCTGATCTCAGTTCAGCAATATTAGCCTCATTCATAGATATTCTACCCTCATACAAGGACAGGCTGCTCTGAACAGCGGCAATTCCTTCATTCAGCGATTTAAGTTCGGTTCTCAGCATCCTTCTCATCAATTCAACCATAGATGTATCCTTTGGCATACCTTCTTTCCCTTTACTGGAAGCACATGCTTCAGCAAGCATCATCTCCCCATCACCCCCTGAAACAGAAACATCATCAGCATCGAGTATATCATCGTTACCAATGTCATCAAAATCTATATGATTTTGAGATGCATTGCCCTTAAAATGAGCATGTGATACAGGGAGAGGAGAGACATTTAACAACGGTGAGTTGGGTCTATCCAGAAGGCTTTCATTATTATCCTCAAGAGTACCACAACCATTAGCAGAATCAATGCTCTTTTTAGTTACCTTTTCCTTATCTTTATCATTCTTATCAACGCTATTTGCACACCCCTTCTTTGTCCTGGACTGTTGTTTTGCCTTACCACAACATCTTAAAACACCTGATTTTTCCAAGTAGCTTCTGTTAGCATAGGAGGGGTGATACACCGCGACACAGTCCGGACATGAAACGGCTTTGGTGTTAGATGAAACTGTTTTCTTACAATAAAAACACATTAATCCCATATTGAAACTCATTATAGGACCCTCTCAGCATACAACACTAATCAAACATATACTATAACTATTTAATATATATATACTATATCGCTTACGCGATCACATGTGGACCTAACCAACAAAATTTTTAATCCATAAAATATTAGGTAATCTTCACTCTTAAGAACAGAATTTATATAATATATAAAAGATAGCGCCTCAAACAATATATATCCGCAATAATCCTTCCTTTATAATTATTAATAATAACAATTACAACAATAATAATTTAGAGCAAAATTACAGGCCACCATTCACCGTGCGCCACCTATCGCCTCTCCTCGTAAATTAAAAATTTTCACGCTTAATACCACGCTCAAATTAATTAAATACTCACATTGAATATAGAATTAGATTAATCAAAATTTTTATAAACTTTACTTCCAACCTGTCTTTCTTATTATAGAAGATGTTTCTATTTTAAATTGTGGTTTAACAAATATTTTAAAACTGAAGGAGACAAAATGTTTGGTGATGATGTATACAAAATTGTTTAAAAATTATCAAATATTTTTAAAATTTATAAATTATTTTGTTTTTCAATATAAATAAAAATTATAATATTTTTATAAATATATTTATGTTGCAATTAAAGTTTATTTTAAGATCGTTAGTAAAGTCATTTGAATTTCGTCAAATATTTACTTTTATTGATAACCAAAAATTAATTTTATCTAGAAATCTATATCTATAACATATTCTCATGTTTTTTACTTGAAAATTTTTTCAAAATAATGGTAATGTTAGAAACGCATTTCTACGGGCTTAGTTTAACTTTTGTTTTATTTAAAGTTCCTGATTAATTTCAAATACAATAAAAATTTAATTTAAACTTTCTGAATGACAAATTTAAAAAATTTAATTTAATTACAATCAATGAGGATTGAACTTTGCACTTATAAATAGCTTTGCAATATTGCCATTACTATTAAAAAAAGTTCAATTAAAATACAGATATAAAATAGAAAAAGAAAATAAAATTCATTAGATTTTTTTAAGAATCTATATACCTTTAATTTTGAAAATTTGGTATTTCCGCTTTCTTATTACACTTTTGTAAACTTTAGGTTTTTTATAAATCTATTATTCAAACATATACAGAGTGCTGCTTATGTTTAAATAATAAACTACGCGTTGCAGCTGCGTATTTAAAAATAAATATGTGGCTGCAAAGATTATATGCAGTGCAACGATCGAAAGCGACTGACTGATAAAAAATCTATCATTGTGTGATTATTACAGAAATCTAAACCATTTTAATATTATTGTGAATTATTGTCTGAGAACTTTCATAGTATTTATTTCTGGAATCCGATGAGATTTAACCGGAAGAATGAAATTTTAATTTGGCCCAAGGAAGAAACTAAACAAATAATCAAGAAACTGTTTAAATCGATGACTCAATATTTTCGTTATTAAATAATTGATTTTGTCAAAACCTTTTTTAGATATCGCATAATATATTATTTTAGAAATCATTAAAAATAATCATAAAAATTAATGATGTGACATATTTTATATTTGCAATTTTACAGACTTTGGAGAAGGATAAAAAGCACCACTCAGCTTTGTTCATTTATGAATCATTCTTGCCTTCAAGGTGCTATCGGCGCTTATTAATTTATTAATAATTTAGAAAAGGAATAAATGCTTAGAAAAAGTCATTATACATGATATTCTTCTTTCATTTCTAAAAACACTAATGAATGAAAATTTTTTTTAGCAATTATTGGTTCATTACGGCTATAAAATATACTTTTATAATTAAATATATGAAAGAGAATTTGAGATTTTTTTCCGAAAATACTTGTTATAATTTTATTCATATGGAATCTGTTGGATAATTCATTATTTATAATTTACTAAAAACAACGTGCAACAAATTTAAAGATTGGATTTTATAAATAACTTAATGAAAAAATTTGTTTACATTGTTGTTACATTGATTATTATTTAAATTTATAAATATTTTTAAAATTCCACAACAGATAAAAATAGCTTTTTAATTTAATCTTATTTTTATATCTTTTTCCTTGCTACTTTTTTACAATACTCATTTATTTTGTATAAAGAAATGTGACAGAAACACGAGCTTAAGAGATACGAAAATTTCAATTTTTTACATACTATTCCGAGAATATATTAAATTTAATGTATTTTTAGTTTGTTACTAGAACAATCTAAAATAAAAATGTTTCCAGATAATAATAAAAAAGAAAAGTTTATTACCTTCAAATTATGTTTGATAGTTATATAATTAATAATCGGTAAAGTGCTTCTAAAACGGCAATTAATTACGATATCTAAAGGATATATAATTCAAAGCATCTTGAGGAAGCGAAAGAATAATCAAATGCTCTACAATAGAGCAGCTGTACCGTTGCGGTTTAATTCCATTTACTTATATGCATTTAAACATCTGATACAAATCGTGAAAAAAAAATCCAACAATTTGCGCGCTTAGCAGCTGTACGTACTCACATTTTTCTTACAATAAAACTCCTCACGACAGACGTATACGTGCAATTAAAAGAGGTCTTTGCGCTCAAGATTTGCAATATACAGCGAGCAAAGATGGCTTATTGATTATATGCGGCATTTAAAAGAAAAGATTTAAATAAAAGCATCACTAGAATGCAGAAGATACGACCGTTGCTAATATTTCAAAACTATTCTAATAATAAATAACTTTAAATAACTTTAGAATATGATTTTTAAAATCTTTTTTTAAGTCACTGCATCCATCCGACGAGACCTAATTTGGAACTTGAGTCCTCAAATTACGGATTCATCGCTTTATCGTAAGTACTACAGACCTCGATTTTTAAAATCTTATAAATCTTATTTATTTATTGACTTCTATTCAAAATTCGATTGTCATAAAAAAAAATTGAATTTAGTTCAGGTTCTTTGTAAAATTTTAAAAACAGCAAAAGTAATAGAGTTAAAAATAATTTGAAAACTATTTTTTAATATGATATACAAAGCTATAATCATAATTACTAAAGATTCAGACTTGTATATTCTTAAAAAGATATTTCATAAAAGTTCAAAATTTACGTATCAATAGAGAAGTTATTTCGTTGTTCTCTGATTGTATAGTTATAAGAAATCAACTTATGTTTATTTAATAAGATTTAATGAGATCTGTAGATATCGGACTCTCAACTTTGTGTCCTTTAAATCTAGCAATTAATTGTATAAAAATGAACTGAAAATTAATTGATGTTTAAGCTGGGTGATTGATTTTCTTATTTATTAACGGAATTCATTTATGTAAAAATTTGTGTCGCCAAAATTTTATAGCATATTATATGCGGAATGGCTAATTTTATTTATTTGCTTAAAAAGTAATAATTTTATTTTGAAAAAAAAATTTTCAATTTTGATAAAAATAGATAGAAAAACTGATAAAATTTAAAAAGAAATATTTAATTAAAATAAAGATCAATTAAAATCACTTTTCCCTAAAATTTTTTTAAAATTTTTAATAAAAAGATTAATGTTTTTGATCTTTAACCTACATTGTTATTTATTTCAAATGAACCTGCAAGATCATATTGAAAATCTACAACAAACCTGGTCGTAATAATTTTAATTAACATTTATTCATTTTGTGTTTGCTGAAAATTTAAATAGGAAAAGCAAATTAATTTTCAAATTTCAAGCTTTGATAACAAAATTTTCTCTTTTAAAGATAAGCTAAATATTTTTGAAATTAGAAAACAGCATTTACCTTTCTGTGAAGTAAATATATTGGTTTTAGATATAGAAATTTTTTAACTATAAAAATAAATATATTAAAGCTATTAATTTAAAGAGCCAAACACAAAATATTTATTAAATATTTAAAAATTGTAAGTATGATAATTTATTTAAATATTTTTGTATTACGTAAATTTTAAGATATATTCGATCTCTGAAGAAGTAAGTGCACAGCAGTTTTGAAGCATCATTTGATTTAACAAATAATAGAGACCAAGAAATTTTAAGGATATTTATTATTTTTGTGTTTATTTCGTGAGATCAATAAGTTTTTATACCAAATTAATTTTAAATACGAGCAATAATATCTTATACACATATATATAAATTTGAATACTAATAATAATAATTATTATTAGAGCATTTAAATATACTCATGAATTATATTTATAAAATTAATTAATACTCGTTCCGAGGATTAAAAGAATATACAAATTTAATAATCTTAAATTAAAATATAGTTTATAATCAACCTAAGAGAAATGAACTATTTTGTAATTGAATTAAAACTTGTTTTTATGTCCACACAATTTTTGATTAAAATAGTTCTATATTGTACCAACTAAATGATACAAGAAAAATAATATTAAAAATTTTATAATTTATATTTCTTCTTAACGAATCATAAAATTTTATAAACAATAACTTTAAAATTACTTTGATAAATCTGGGTGCTGAAACCTTTGAAATATTATTTTTTTAAGAACATTTGAATTTCAATAATATATTAAATATTTTTAAATCAATGTTTTTCATATGACCATTCTTTTTTCAAATAAGCCATTTCTAAGTCTAGACATGTTACTTTATTTATGAGATAATTATTTTTTTTTACTGTATTTTATTTAACGTTGCTGTATTTATGCTATCGTTGCGATGCTAATTAGCGACATGGATACCTAGTGTGTTTGTGAAACGTACAGTGGTGCTTGCATCAATAGGCCGAGAGCGGGATTCGAACTCGGCTCTGTAAGATTATTAATCTATCGCTCTACCGAATGAGCCACTAAAACCTCTTTTATTGATTATTTGTTATCAACAGATCAATTTAAAAAAGGGTTAATTGTTTTCATAAAAAAATATGTAACAAAGGGTTAAAGCATATTACATTTGAGCAAAATAAAAATAATTAAATTTAAATTATTTTTTAATTCTCACCTTTAGAACATCCAATTAAAAGCTCGTGAGCTATTTTAAATTTAGTTACACATTTTACTTGTTTAGAAGTGAAGTAATTTTTTTAACTTTATTTAATTTACCTAAAGTATTATAATATAGTTCAATTGAAAATAATTTGATGTAATGTTGAAAAGAGCATAAATTATTAAGAGAAAATATATTGAATTTTCCACATAAATAAGATAAATGATGCTCATTGAGGTCCTTACAATAGCGGCTCTATTAGCCCGTAACAGGTAGGCTGCTGTGGCTGTAAATAGCTTCCATTATGTGCATGCATTTGAAAGGTGTATGGACTGCATTCTTATTCCCAAGCTAGATAACATGTATAGAAAAAGATTTTGTACATTGGATAATCTTAAGTGATAAAAAGAGAAAGACATTGCAATATAGGATGATAGCGTTAGAACCGCATCTGAGGATAAACTGTCTAATTAATGGAAGAGACTATGCACAGTTATGTGCAAATTTTTAATTTCTTATAAATAATCTATATGAACACATGATTCCATATAATATACTCGGCTTGTGTAGGGAATAGGGCGGGGCTTAATCATAAAGGTTTGCTCTATGAATTTTTTTAATTGTTATATTTGATATCTAACACATAAGAAGATAATTTTCATTCGATATTTTTAATTGCAAACGATTAACTTTTCATAAAGCTGAGTATATGAAAAAAAATATCGAGGAAAGTTTAAGATTTGACAAACTTTCAGTGAGACATTTGTTTGTTAAAATTTCTAGAAGCTGCTTACAAAGTTTCAGATAAATTGAATGAAAAATAAACGCTTTCCCTGAACGTTTGCGAATCTTCGCGAATAGTCATACTAAGCGTATGTCAATCGTATAATGCTGATTGTTTGCTTCCTCTCTTTTTTTAGAACTGTTTATTTCATGAAATCGTCATCTCAAGGAGTATTTTACGTATTTTATTTTATTATTAAGTGAATAATATAATTAAATTATAAAAAAGGCAAGAAAGCGTTCGCAACGTGTATCGAACCCCGGGCCTCTAGCACGACAGACAAGTGCTCAAACGTTTAGCCATTCCGGCTGATGCTATTTCATTTCTTTGGTCGCTTTATACTCTATAAACTGCACAATTACATTTTGTTGTTTCATATACAGAAAGCATTGTATCGATAGCAAAAAATTTTTTCTATTTTTTTATTAATTTGTACATATTTGGACTCAGGAAGTCGAAAAAAGTGGTTTTCAGAAAATGTCTGTATGTATTCGTTACGCCAATCAAATCTCGGAAATTACTCGATGGATTTGCTTCTAATTTTACATATAATTAATTTTTTTTGCTCAACTGGGGGGAGGAGAGAGCTATTGAAAATTGGGTTTCTTAGCGTAGTTTTAGTTTTAGAGCCATTATAAGATTTTTAAAAAATTTGGATTTTTCATTTTTTTTGTATTTTATGTTAAGTACTCGATGGATTTGCTCTAAACTTTGCACGGAAATTCTTTGCGACTGCCAGAAGAAGGAAAACATTTGAAAACTGATTTTTTAGTGTAGTTTTAATTTTGGAGAATATTGAAAATTAAAAAAAAAAAATTTTCATTTTATATTTTTCTCATGTTTTACGTAAACTACTCGATAGATTCGCTCCAAAATTTGTATACAAGTTATTTGCTACTGTCTGAAGAAAACAAGCTTTTGGAAACTATTTTTTTAACGTGGTTACGATTTTAGTTCATTTAAAAGATTTTGAAAAAAATTTTCATTTTTCATTTTTCTTTCATTTTACGTAAACTATTCCATAGATTTTCTTCAAAATCTGTATAAAATTTATTCGCTACTGTTTCAAGTAAACAAGGTTTTGAAAACTAATTGTTTTACTAGGAGAGTATCACAACTTCGGATCATGGATTTTGCTCAAACTTTGGGATAAATTTTCAAATGTCAAAATATGAAAAGAAACAGAATTTTAGACACTCAATATTTCCCTAGTTAAAGGCAATTAAAAAAAATCACTAAAAAAGTTACTTAATTTTTAAACGCATTTAGTTGCGTATAGTATTGATAGTTAGAAGCTTGAAACTTTTTTTAAATGAAAGCTGAGCTCAAATCCTTTCGAAATAATAGTTATAGCATGTCAAAATATTATTTTTTCCCAAAGTTATAGCGTAATAAACATTGGACCGAATTTCAGCCTTTTTTATTAATTAATGTTTTAAAAAGAAAACTCAGGTCCAATATTTATTACGCTATAACTTTGGGAAAAATAGTATATTTTTTACCTAAGGAAAAAAATTAAAGAATATCAAAAATCGTACGTAAATTGTTATTTCGCCATACCCTGTCCGAAACTACGACTTTCGTCCCGGTGCCAAAAAACAAAAGTCATGGTTTCGGCCTGGGTATGGCGAAAAATAGTATACACTCCACGGGAGGTAAAATGGCGACCCCATAGCACATATTTGCCACCCTCGCCTTCGGTTCGAGGTGGCAATTATTTGTGCTATGGACTCGCCAATACTTTACCTCCCTAGGTGTGTAATATACTAAAAATTCGAGCCGAATACGAGGGGGGCAAACATACGATTTAAGGCATTCTTTTTTCCCCGTGGCGAAAATGCGATTTTTTTCAACACCGGGCCGAAAGTACCATTTTTTTTGGTGTTATGTAAAAAAGTGGTACATTCAGGCCAGATGTTGAAAAAATAATATTTTGACATGCTCTAACTACTATTTTGAAAGGATTTGAGCTCAGCTTTCATTTAAAAAAAGTTTCAAGCTTCTAACTATCAATGCTATAAGGAACTATATGCGTTTAAAAATTAAGTAAATTTTTTAGTGATTTTCTTTAATTGCCTATATAACTAGATAAATATTGAGTGTCTAAAATTCTGTTTCCTTTCATATTTTGACATTTGAAAACTTTTCTCAAAGTTTGAGCAAAATTCGTGATCCGGAGTTATGATACTCTCCTAGTTAGTGTAGTTACGATTTTAGAGCATTTTAAAGATTTTGAAAATTTTTATTTTTATTTAAATTATACGTATATAAAAGATATTGGAAAATATTGCTGATGAATCATTTTTTACATTGAAATAAGATTTTATAAAATAAAATATGCGTGATAACTCGACAGTTTATCTGAAAATCGATGTCATGATGACTAATCCGTGATACCTTTATTGCCCCACATACAGCGTGTGCATACATATATTAATTCAATGTTGCCACATTTTCGTAAAGCGCTTCACGAAATACGAAAATACATATTTTTACCCATTCAATATTAAATATATTTTTTTAATGTTCGATTATCTATACTTTCTTGTAACCATTGGAAAGTAGGAAATTGGTTCTTTTGTGTCTAAATTTTTGAACGGAGCAATCTTGTTATTACTACTTGGAATAATACAATTTACGCATAATCTTATGTCAAAAGAAACATTTTCAAATAACTTTTATTCGAAAGTTCATTCGGGTAATTCGGGTGCAAAAAAATCAAAATTTATTTTGTATTGTTTAAATAAAATTCTTTTCTTTCTAAATTTGTTGTAGTTTTTAAATACTGTAAGAAATTATCATAAAATTATATTTTTATTTTCATTATTTTCAAATAATTTTTTTATTTTTTAAACATTTCTGATAGTAATACATCTTATACAATAAATGATACAGAAGCATTTAAAGAATTTTTACGATGGACGATTAAGCGGTTTTGACATAAAAGTATCACTGTAAAAATAAGTGTCTAAATACTTTTAACATTCATAGTTTTAATCGATGACTATAAAATTTTATAGTATTCTTATACACATTTCAGATAAATTCAAGTAATCAATAACTTGTTTTAATATTACTTGCATATATTTCTATGAATATTTCACAACAAAAAGTACACAAAAGTGTATCAAATTTTTACAGTCTATACTTATTGTAAACATAATTTTCTTTACATATTTTTATATTACTTTGCTTTATTTTTATTTAAACGAATGAAACCTGATGGCAAACCCAGAGTTCGAGTCTTGTCGCGAAATAAAATTTATAATGCTAAAATTTATAATCATTTACTAAAAATTATAAAAGAAAGCAGTAATAGAATTATAGGCAATGAGTCGTCACATAAATACTAAAAAATCATCATAATTTTTTATTAGATAAAATAAATTTTTTAATCATTCTAATATAAAATTCTAATAAAAAATAACATATTATACAACGTATGAAAAAGTATAGAAACAAATTTTACCTCGAGTAATATTTTTTATGTAATATGTTAAATCAAACCTAATATTTTTCGGTTCCTCTCATTTATTTTAACCATATAAGCTTTCTAACATTTTTTTATCATTATGTATTATATAATTGTTTACCTTAACATAGTAGCTTTTGGAAAATTTTTTTTTTCAAGATTTTATATTTCTTTGTTATTCTTTAGCTAATCGCACGCATATTTAGAAACATTAGTAGAACATGAGGGTCCGACGGCATATGATGACAGCGTATATACACAATATTCCGATTTTTATCGATCCGGAAATAATTACGCGCGCACACTGGTGCGCTCTCGTTACATTAAAAGAGCCTTTACTTTAACAGAAAAGTTTCTCCTTGCGCGATAACGCGCGAGAGAACGCTCGGCTTGGTGTCTCAGATCGGCAACCAAGCGAAGCGTGAAAATAAAATGAGTTTCCTATGCGACTTGATTTTCTTCCTACGGCTATTTTCATTTCCACAATTGACTCTTTTATATTCGTCTTTTTCTTTTTCAACTTATCGATATTCGCTTCCCCCTTCTTTCTCTCTCCCTTCACTGATTACTCCTTTTCTAAGCTATAACGAAGCTTAATTTAAAATCATGATTATTGTGTTATGCTGTCAAATTAAAGTATAAATTTTGCTCAAATTATTTTTATATATTTTACTATCTAGTTTTTGCTTTTGTTTTTTCCGTACATTGTAAAAAAAATTTATAATGGGTTATATATATATATAAATTAATATTGGAACAATGCAAATAAATTTAATTTTTAAAATTTTACATATTAGTTCTTTATATTTGTTTCACTTATATTCTATTTCTATTTTAATCTTGCTTTGTGGTTGAGAGTGTTATTTAATAGTACGAAGATTAAAATAAATATTGATATTTTCTCTCTCGAATTGCATAATCGTGCTTTCAAAAACTACTTTTCTCTTTGCTTCTTAAAGTATTTGTAGTTTATCAAATATTTAATAAAATTATGACACGTTCAAAGTTAAATTTTTAATTTTTAAACAATTTCTTTTGAATTGCAGTTAAAAGAAAAGTAAATAATATTATTGTTAATTCAAAAAATAACTATGCTCTGTATTTTCATTGTACATTGTGCATTGTGTATTGTATTTTATGTGAGTTTAAATTTTGTAGATTTAGATTTAGTGGAAATGTCTTATCAGAATTTAAGAATTTTTTTTATATAATTATTTCTCGGTACGCTTTGTAGCTTTCTAAATTGTTTTTACGTAATTATAATCATTTTAGTTTTAACTAATTTAACACAAATATTACCTTTACATTATTACTTTTTACAACAACGTTAAAAAATTTTAGAAATTTGCATGTGTATGATATTTATAAGTATATGATTGAAAGAATATAAAATTTCATGTACCAAGTTTTAAAAAAAAAATAAATTTTTATATAATATTTAAATAAAGTTTTTACTTACAATTCGAAAAATTTTTTTAACGGGAACATACATTGAGTAGTATTATTATAAAATTCTTTTTTATCATTCTTTTACAATTCATAAAAAACTATTTTTCTTTTGATTATCTATTTCAATATGAATGCTTGTATTTGCTTTATAAAATTTCAAAAAATGAACATATACTTATTTTCATATATATTTTGTAATATGAGGTTTTCAAGAAAAATTACAATAAATTTTGATTATAATTAATATTTGAACATTTTTTGTTCTCAATAATAACAATATATATCATATAATATATTTGAGTAATGAGATTTCGAAAAGAAATAATCTTAAAGCTCTATATTCGTAAAGAATCATAAAAACTCCAATAAAATGTATAAACAATCATCTATAAATGTAATGTTCTACTAAAATCTAATCAATCATGTATTAGAAATAAGGTCTACAATTCGTTTTCCAGATTATTTCTAAAACGGCCTTTTAATCAGATTATGCAAGTGAAAAAAAATTGCAAAACACCAAATCATTACACCATTGTTTTAATACCACTGTAATTGTTGCGCTCTATTCGTGCGTACATATAAAAAAAATAACGATTATTTAATTTTTCTTTCACAATATTTGGCAAAAATAAACAGGAGTATAAAAATTAAATTGCTATAATGAAATGAAAAGTTTATTTTATTAGATCTGTGGAAGCCTCTTCGGTATTTTATTTTAAAATTAAAGTTCGTTACGCAAGAAAAAAGATTATTTTTATTTTAAAATTTTACGTGTTTGGATAAAAGAAATAAATAATAGACATTATTTTATTTTAATTTGTATCTATATGATTATTAAAATAGAATAATTTTTCTAGAATTAGTAAAGTTATGAAATCAAAAGCTATGTTACGCTAATGTTCGATTACAATATTTAATTTAAAAAATACGTATTTTTTCAATTGTAAAATAATTGTCTTATAAATATACTTATATGTAATAAAGCCAAGTTTATTGTTAAACCTCTTAGTTTTCGTATGTAACTACTAAGGAAACACATCCTTCCTGTAAATAATATTAATCAAAATGATCAGAACTTCATATCGTACTAAAAAGACCGCACGCAATACTTTTGAAGATTAAATCTTCCATCAGACCCGAGAGATATTGATGCAAGCATGTCGTTACGGAGCTACGAAAAAAAAAGTATAATTACTTCGATGAGCGATGTAAGGTCCTTACAAAACCGGAAAAGAAAATAGAAATTCACCGATAAACCAAAAATAAGAGACGGAAAAAAATATGAAAGAAACATGAATTAGCCTACCAATACTAGCAGTTTTTAGTGTTGATCGGTGTCAGTTACTTTTTATTTCTTTCGCGCGATTATTACTCAATGACTATAACAAACAATCGAGCCACCGAGCCATCGAAAATAATTAAGTGCCAAACTATTGTCGTATCCTTTCAACGTGTAAAAGTGTTGCTAGCAATGGTTCGTTTTTTTCCTTCTTTTTTTTCTCGAAGATTGTATTTTGTTTGCCTTTTAATTACGACTATTATTATCCAGGCACCATACCGGTGTGTTTGGAAATTTATAAATACAACGGTTATATTGCGTAAAGGAAGCACTAAACGCTTTTTAATGGCGCCGGAGATTTGTTTGCATTGTTTGTTTCTGTTTTTTATTGTCGAATTTCTTTTAACAGAGATTTTCTTTTGACTCATAAATGCTTTGTTAATGTTTATTAATTAGTTTCAATTTATATAATTTAAAAGAAAATTTAACTTTTACAGTTTAATCAATCTTTACTTTAAAAAAATAATTTTTTGAAAAATCATACTTTTTTAAATATTTGATTATTCTTTACAAATGAGTCTCTTTTTTAATTTACTGTTAATAATGGATTATTTTTATTAAATTGTGCAACTGTTGATTATAGTGCTCAAACAATTCAAATACATAATAATTACAAAGAATGACTAAATGATAATTCACTAAATAATTTAAAAATTTTGATTTTGAAATAATCTTATTTAACTTTCAGTTAATTCTTTTTTATCGAAATCATTAAAATAATGGAAAAAAGTATCAATTAACTTAATAAAGGAAAATTAATAACTTTGCATATAAAACATATGAAAATTAGTATAACTACAATAAATTATTTCCGATAATAGTTGACCTCAATTTATTTAAAATATATTGATTTTTCGTTAATAAGAAGAAATGTTTTAAAGTATCATCTGTTTCTCAATCATTATCGGTGAAATTTTTTTTTTTTTATAAAAAGAAAGTTTAACTTAAAAAATAACAAAAGACTTTTAAATTATTAAATATCCATTCATATAAGAAGTTATACACGTATCAAGAACTTAAGTAACAAAAATAAAACTCCCTAAAGAAAAAAAAACTTTTAATCAATTCATTCAACCTTTTGTAGAACAGAATTATCGCGGTTTTATCGACAAAACTTGGTGGCACATCGCCAGGTGTAAACCGCAGCTTAATGAAAGACAGGTGCATTGTCTCGTATTCATCACGCGATCTATTTTTACTACCTATATAACGATCATATGATTGAAATTAATTTTTCATACTTTTGACAATTTTCAAACTTATTCTTTTTTAAGTTTTTAACTTTTTTAAATGGATATTGTTTATAATGATAAATAAATGAAGTTTATATTATTAAGGAGTTATGAAGGACTTACTTATAAAAAAGTTTGAAAATCAGAATTTAAAATTAAAAAAAGTATTAATAAAATGATTGCATATTATCAATACCAAATGTAATAATTATACCGTAAAACTATTTTGTTATTTTAACACACATGCTTCACATGAGACACAAATTTTCTTGTGTTAAAATTTACAAATAATCATTGTGTTAATTTAAATATCAAAATTTCATAAATAATTTATGAATAATACACAATTTTGAGCAATAAAATATGTAAATATAAGTTATGAGACAATAAATTCAAATAATAAAATACTTATTTTGTAATTAAATTTGACGAAAATGTTTCTTGTTTGAAAGTATAAAAAAATTTTAGATTAATAAAAAAATTTATTACGGTGTAAATAAGAAAAAAAAAATTCGCAGACAAATTTTTAGTCAGATTAAAGTCCGTAACAGTCATTTAATCAACAAAACTTGTAAATGAAAGTAAAATTTTTGATGAAAATGAAATGCCCATTGGAACATATAAATCTTGTGTTACAAGTAAAAAGAAGTGTAAAAAAGTAAAAGTAGATTTGCTCAATTAATTTAGGAAGTTCTTTTTAGCTGCACGGCGCGTTAGCTTGAAATTGATGGGAAAAGTCGTTCGTTTGGTTGCTTCTCAACGAAGTAGTACAAGGTATAAGCTGGATTTAGGGATAGGGTGCGTTACATTCGTCTTACGCTTCTCGTGCACGCTATATAACTATATGTACTATACACCGACTTTTAGCTCAATTAGATGTCTGGAAAAGGCGCGCTTTGAAGTTTTCCTTTACGCCAGATGAAAGAGCCTCCTCTTCTATATGCTACTTCTGTCTATTTCTTTTGGTTTTGACGGAGCGCAAAACGCGTATATATATCCATACACAAAGATTCAAATCCATTAAAAGCTCTACAGACTCCCAATGGGCTTTTTTACGATATTATTCTACTTTATTAAAAATTAATCAATTTAATAATTTAAATTAATTATTTTCTAAACAGTCTTATCTTTTTATTTATTATTGCGATATTATTAATTTAAATTTAAAATTAAAGAAATTTTCTAGTAAACATCTTACGGCTTTATTCAACAACACATTGCAAAACCTTAAATATTTTTTGTGAAATATATATGAAAATTATTCGTGTAATAACGTGAAATCGTATTGTAAAGGAAAATAATAATTGTTACCTCTCTAATGCAATACATAACGCTAATGTGCATTATTGAACGAAACTTTCTCTAATCGTAGATTCTAATTAATTATTTACAATTAGATTTTTTTGTGCAAAGTTATTTTTACGGAAAAAAATATTTCAAAAGAATTTACTCAAAATTTTAGAAAAAAAAAAAACATTTTTGTAATGAAAAATTGTTTATTTTTTGAATTTGTAAATAAAATACTTTCTTTAATTGAAATAAAAAAACTTTATCAGTTGTGTTAAAAGAATAAAAAATTGTAAACGATGAGCTTTTCATTGGCAATACGTAATTCAAACGTGCCAGATCTGAATGGCAAGCATGATGAAAAATCGAGAACAACGCATAAGGTCAACGAGTCAATGAAAAGAAATAAGGTTCAATTGGAATGCGTAAATAAACAGCTATAAAAATGAAGATGAGC
This sequence comes from Anastatus disparis, assembly GCA_017163975.1. Taxonomy (NCBI): domain Eukaryota; kingdom Metazoa; phylum Arthropoda; class Insecta; order Hymenoptera; family Eupelmidae; genus Anastatus; species Anastatus disparis. The sequence goes on from JAFFSR010000313.1 coordinate 798,434, forward strand.
CGGTTCGAGAAGCAAGAAAATAATAATGGAAATATTATTACATTATGAGTATATATGTAAGCGAGTAAAAGTTAATAAGCATATAATGAGAAATTAACAAGCAAATAAACGAGTCATGACTACGAAAGAAAGAATGCATATATATATTTATAGGAAGAGGACATTAATTCTAATTTTATATCATGATTGGCATTTCGATTATATTTCTGATATAGTGCATAATATGCTCTAGAGCGCGTGTACATTCATGGTTTATTCGCACTATAAACCACAAAATCGATGTGCATAATATTGTTCCTTGTCTATACATATATACGCAAACCTCAACGCTAAAGAAAAGAATTCATATATTCCTATATAGAAGCTTTTGTTGATACTTATCGAATTGATTTATTTTAATGCAGTTTTTTAAATGGGAATTTCACGGATCAATTATTTTGCATTCTAATTTTTTTATATATCTCAAAAATTATATTGTTTTGGAGATTTATTTTTAATGAAGTTAATTTTAAATCATTTTTATGAACTTGATAATTCAACGAAAATTAGGACTTGAGGCAGTTATTGATTTCAAGCGAATATAGCAATAGTGTAGCTTCGTAAATCTACAAATTGTTCCCTCTATAGTTGATGTAACCATGTAATAAAACCACATGAAGCCGAATAATTTAATGAGAATATGCTCCTAGATAGTATGTTATTATTGAAAAATTCGATTATTTATTAAACTCTAATTTTCCTATTTTTTCTTCTTAAACATATGCAATAGTTTTTAAATTATTTACTTTTAAGCAAATGTAAAAAATTTATTTAATTTTTATTTAACTTTTTAAATTTGCAAGAGTTTCTTTAATGCACTTTGCAAGCGTTGCTTTAGTTTACGTTTTACACTCTTATTTTAAATCCTTTTATTCGATTACATATACTCTCGTAAACATACGAACCGCATGATCAGAATTAACCAACTAGGTCTTCAATAAAATCTTTACGCAGTTCAGTTTATCCTTTTATTTTAAAGAGCAAATCCTTTTAACCACATTCGCTTATAGATACTCGTACGATTATGAATACATATTATTTATATATTTTATTATTGATTAAGTGAAATAATAATCGTGTTGTCATGTATGTGTGAAAATTTTGGTAAAGTTATGTAGTTAAAAAATAAAAATTCTTAAAATTCTAAAAATATGTTTTTAGAATAATTTTTATTGAAAAAAAATACAAATGCATTTAACACGTTATTTATAATATAAAGTATTCTTATAATTTTATTACAAAAATTTCTAGTTAAAAAAAAATTAAGTAATCTCATAAATGAGCAAAAAAGACAAAATTGACATTTCAGTTTTTTTTTGTAAAATTTGCAGATTATCTTCTGCAAAAATTAAAATATATTCTATACACTACTTTCAGGTAGTGTACCAAAATTGTTAAACCAAGATATATTTTAATAAATTTTGAAGAAAAACATTTTTAAAATAAATTTTAAAGACTTCATGTGATATAACTTAAATGTTCTATAACATATGACTACCTTGACTTCCGAACTTCTTTTTATTTACATCGGAACGTTAAATTTTTTTTTTTTTTTATTTTGTTTTAAATATTAAATTGGGCCCATTTTCATGTTCGGGTCAGATTTTAATGAAATTATGAGATGTGGCTTATCCATCTAAAAAACATGTTCTGTAGAGCCGCATAGTCTTTTTCACCAGTCGAATCATCAATCTCATATTAAACAAATTGACGATGTTGCTAATGTTTAAAAATTATTAATTTACTAAATTATTATCACATTTTTGTGTTAAAAATGTTATTTAACTTACCCAAAGTATGAAAATAATTTTTCATATTCTAGATAAATCAATAAATTACAATTTTAGCATAAAAATATGCTAATGATTTATTAAATTAATTAGTTTTTGGACATTAGCAGCATGCTTAATATGGTTATCCAGCAACATGATCAATAAGAGATCAGTGTTTCAATTAATAAAAGAAATTAAGTTTTTCATAAAAAATTGAAAATGTAGAATCGAGCGAGTGCAATATCTTTGGATTTTCAAAGCGTTTGACTTACTCTATAGAATTTTTCACATATTTTTTTAAGCAAAATGAAACTTATCTTAAAGTTTCATCAAAATCTGTTACTCGAACAAAGGTTACTCCTAGTAAGCAGGTTAACATAAAATGTTAATGCTGTTATACAAAACAAAGACGGTATAAAATTTTATCTTATAGTAACTAAGCAGAATAAATTTCAATAATAATATTAACGGTGTTGATATTATTATTAAAATTTATTTTACTTGCAAAAAATTAGTCAGTTGAAAGTTTTATCATGAACATTAATAAATTTTTTGAACTAACAAGTTTTACACCAAAAATCAATGATCTATGCATGAATTGGATGGAATAATACTTGCGATATGCTACAAGTTGTATGCGAATTGAAACCATCTTCGTCTATATTATAGCAACTTTATGCTGATATGAAAATATTTCTAAGTAATGAAAATAATATAAAATTATTAAAAATATTTTAGAAAATTCTCTAAGATTGTTTGTATAGAATGAAAAGCGTTCTTACTATCTTTTGTTGCTGTTTTTAATATTATAGATAAAACTGAATACATAAAAGAAGTTTAGATGAAAGTCGGTCGAGATCAGAATAATGACAAACCTTTTTTGATTATTCTAGCTGGTGCTGATAGAGATAAGCTTATTAAAAATTATTAGAAATGTAACTGGACGCTTATTGTATCGCTAATGTTAGACTCAAGGTGTAAAATTTCTACTTTCGATTTAACCACGAGGAGGAAAGTATTACATCGATGTATTAAAAGGCAAAAAAAATTAAATGCTTAAAAAAATTTCAGAAGATTTTAACTATGTACATGCAGATTCTAACATCAACAGCCATTCATTTCTACATCCTATTGTAGATTAAGACAGTACTAAAAAATATAAAAATAAAACACAAAAAAATTAAAAAAAACACCACAATTTGATCTAAATTAATTTGTTTATTACTTTTTTTATCAAAATAATAAATTTTGAAAAATTGTTTTTATAAATTTTTTATTTTTTAAATTCTCCTAATGTTTAAATAATTTAAACATGAAATTTAAGCTATTTTTTTAAAATTCAAATAAAGTCTTCTAACTAAATTTTTCAAAAATTTTCTCCATAAAACATAATATTCTAACGTTTTAATATACCTTCTTAAATGGTAAAGCATATGCTCTACATAATGTCAAATTTTGTGTTCGTTGTAACATTGAATTTTATGAATTTTTTCAAATGCTTGTGAAAATATAAATTTTTAACAGTCCAATTTTGTATGCATTCTTGTTGTGTTTAGTTTAAATTTAATACATTATTATTTTTCAAAAATTCCAGTGCATTATAATATGAAAATCTGTTATCGAGACCTCTGCTTAATTTCATTAGGGTATTAGATTGTTAGTGTTTTTGGCATTCCAGGGGTATGTTTTATCATTAAATTTCGGTTGCAATAATTATACTATCTAAGACTTTATTTATTGATAGGGTGATGTAATCTTATTCTTAGTGAGTTCAATTTTTAGATGATTATAACTTGTTCTTTTTTATTTTGTAAGAATGTTATAGGCTTTTTTGGAAAAATTCTGATTGATTTTCAATAAAGTCAAACAAAAGTTTTAATCTCAAAATTCAAATAACTTATAAAATTTTCTATACAAAAATGCAATTTTTTACAAAATACCTTAATTTTTAACAAAATAATTCATAATAAAAAAAATTTTATTTAATAAGTATGATTTTATTTAACATTTCATGAATGAAAACACTTTTAAATATTATAGAAAAATCTACGATCCAAACAATTTAAGAATTTTTAATGTATCTACATTTATATATAGATCCACTTTTTTAAAATTCATTAAGAAACAACAGTTGAATTGAAAGTAAAGGATTAAGTCGACTTGTTCCTCTAGGGTGATTATGACCAAATTTCTCCCTGTAACTATTGTTGCTTTTAGTAGCAGTAAGAGGGTCATTTTTGTTTCGCTTTTTAAATTTAAAAAGCGACCATGATGATTGAGAGCCAGTAATAAAATTTTTTATTTTATTGATTCTGTAAAAAATAATAAATTATTTTTCTATCAATATCTTTATCTAAAGTATAGTTATCAATAATAGTTGATAACGAAAGCATAATGACATTTTGTTTGAAAGTTCCCGGTACTTTTTCCTTAAAGCATCGACTATATCGAATTTTGTATGATTATAGATATATTTAAATCATTTGTTTATTTAACATCTAATTTATAATTATTTTGCAACTTCAATCCTAATTAGTCAAAAAATGCATGGTTTTTCAAAAAAAGGGAAGAATGAATAAGGAAATTTAATTGTTTTTTAATTGCATTTATCATCGCTGTATTTATGCTATCACGATGTTAATAAGTGACAGAGGTTTTAGTGTATTTTTGAATAAAGCGCATGCAACGTACAGTAGTGCTTATATCAATCGAGCTAGAGCGGGATTCGAACTCAGGACCTCCAGTTACTAACTCTGTCTACAGACTGAGCCACTGAATAACTTGTAAAATGAAACTTACTATTGGAGAGATTAATTAATTTTCACTTTTATATTCAAGTTTATATTACATATAATATTAGATTTTGTTGAATACACAACACCAGTTTTTTGTTTGATTCATAATATTATTTTAGCCATTATTTTATCTAAACAAACATCGAACGGCTTATAAAATTTGCGCATCTTTTTTAACATAATCATCATGAAAAAGATTTATTTGCTTACGAGCGAATTACACAATACAGTCAATCAGCTATTGTTTTTGTTCACTAATTTTAGATTATGCAATAATAAAATCTAAAATCTTCGAAATTATTTGAAGTATAATTGTGTATTATTCTTTTGTACAAATTATATGTTTTCACGTTAAAATATGACTATGCATTGAAATTTTAATAAAAAAAAACATGTATAATATGATCTGAATATTCGAATAGATTTTATGTAACCTTTACACACCTAAAATTAATAATGTGATTAACCTGAAAACGTAACTAAAAATTATTTAATCAATTGAATGTTAACATTTTTATCATTGAAATAAAAATAATCTTAATTAATTAGAGCGTGCATTACGTGTCGTCGATATTTATTAAGCCACTGTCAACTTAATGAAATTCGTATTTAATATATACGCTTTAATATACTCATAATCAAATTATGTAATCTACTAATCCAGATAGTTTAATTGGATTGTAGATGTAATCTTATTCTTATTTTATTGCAATATTACCTTTAGAAATGAATTTCTTATAATCAGATTAAATAAAAAAAAGATTTTTATGTATAATGATTTATTAATAATGGAAATTTAATTATTTTTCAAATATTTTTCTAATGGAACTTTGATTAAAAGAATCTTCAAACTACCTGATAGTTGTTGCATTAAATTTAAATTTTTTCATGCTAATAAGCAGAGTACATTGTCATAAATTTTCCTGAAACTTAGAGAAATTTTGTTATAGGACGATATCATGTTTTGGGTTCTTTGGTGGTATTCGTATTATTGCAAATTTTCATATATGAATACACTCTATATTTCTCAAATATAATTCTTATTATTTCAAGAACAAAAATCATTGCATTAGTAAATGCTGAGAAATAGTATATTACGTAACAAGTGCGTGAAGGATGCGATTCACACACGAGCCGAGTTTGTCGCCCGAGCGAAGCGAGGACAAAAAGGCGAGTGTGTGAACCGCATCGCGCACGTGTTGCGTATACTATTTTTTAAGACACCGTGGGCGTCAATTTTACGGTCATAACAAGCTACGAGTTTTGTTTAAGTAACGAAACTCGTAAATAACGAGTAAATAACATGTTATAAATAAAAATACATATAAAAAATATATATATTGTAAAACAACCAAATAAATTTAAGTATACAATTCATTTATTGTTAAATTACTTAATGTACAAATATTTCATTATTTTTTTTCATTTATTATAAAATTGACTATATACCTAACGTCAATTGATTCTTTCCCAAATCTTTTGAAATGTTCCAATAAAAACAAAAAAAAAACATCGAGAAAGAATCCATTAACGGTGGACTTGCAATTACTAAATTGATATTTAGCATTATTAACTCAATTAAAATCTGGTTTGATTTAAAAATAGAAATATACATAGCATATATATAGTATATTTCGAAATATACTATTACAATGTCAAAATGTTTTGGTTAGTTTTTTTTATGTATGAGAAGAAAAATAAAAGAAAGCTTGCATACATGAAGCCAGCGCTAAGCGAAAAAAAATGACAAATGGTTCTAAAATTTTTCGCGCACCGCAGTGTGTAAAAAGACTGCTTCGCACACTGAATACTGACACAAAAAACTGTGTTTCGCACACGGGTGTCTTAAAATAAATTTTAACAAACTGATTCTTTTTTGTCTGGACGAATAGCGCCTCCATAGTTTTTCAGCCATATTTCTATCAAATCGGCAGAATATTTGTGCCGAGAAAATGCGATTGGTGTATACTTTAGTCGATACAGCGGTTTTGTTATGATTTTAGACGATCTTGGCACATTGATTCTGGCGATTCGTTAGGAATATCGTTGAAAAGCTGGGGGGTGCTGTTCATCCAGACAAAAAAGAATCAGAGTGTCAATTTTGTTTCCGTGCATAATATAATGAAGATGGAAATAAAAATATTCACTTACATGCAACATTTACATTTTCCAATTGTTTGCATTTAAGCCCGATCATTTTTAAAGCTTCATCATCAATATAATTATTCTTATGAAGATCTAAGATTTTAAGATTACTGAATTCTTCAATAAATGATAAATTAGTTCTTCCTGCCAATGGTCCTCTATGATTAACGAACTGTAATTCTTTTAAACTTTTTATGCAAAAACATATCTGAATAATTTCGTAATTCAAAGTTTTACAATTATTTAGTGATAGAATTTGTAATTTTTGGAATTTTTTTAAAACCTATTAATAAACAAAAAGATAAAAATAATTATTATTTAAATGACGTATACATTAATTGAAATGTGAAATTCACTTACTTTTTCAAAATGGTACGATGATATATTAAAAGAGTTTTTGCCATCCCCGCCCAAGACCACTTCTCCTCCCGGCTCAACGACGAGGGACTGGCGAGACAAAAAGCACACCCGAGAATGAAAAACCAACGAGGCACCCCGCCCGGCCGGACATACCGATTAAGACAAATAACTCCTAGTGAATAATATACTATTTCTTATCCCTGGCGAAAGACGCGAGACCTACTTTCTGGAAGGCACACGGCGCGCGACAGCGGCGCACGGGACGCCTGTTCACCATTAAGAAAAAGACGCACCCCCCACAGACTCTCTCCCTCCTCTTCTTTTCACAGAAAGAGAGGGCGTCTATCCTTCTCGTCCGCCGGCTTGAATGACTCTCTCCCTCTCTCTTTCCTCTTATAGACAAAAAGCCCGATGGAGGGGCCAGCCTCTTTGCCGGTACACAGCTAATCTTTTCTTTTTTTCTTATATAGTATTTTAAATATTTATTATTAAAACCTACTTTATTGAATTATAAATTGCAGTGTATAAATGTGAAATTATAAATTGAGTGAAATATTGATGGTTTATTTTAATGATTTATCATCATGGGAGAGGGCGAGAGGATAGAGCAACCGCACCGCGATTCATCGCGTATTTTATTTTAATGATTTATCATCAACGATCCACTAGTTGACGACCGCCGAATAAGAAAATCCCCCAAACCCCCCCCCCCGCCCCACAATTAACACATAATATACTATTACTATGACAAGTGTTTCTAAAGAATCTGCGGATAGTTTTAATAAACATTCTCCAGTAATTGTGGTATTTTGAAATTTAATGTACCGAAGTTTCTCATTAATTAAAAATAAGTTTGATAATTCTTTTTCATATTTTGGATCGCAAGTGGTTTCATCCAAAAGTAAACTTTGCATATTAATGTACTGTAAATTTTTACAGTATTTAGTAAAGATTGTTACTTCTTCCCATCCTAATTCTTTATGATTTAAAGTTCTTTCAGAAAAATCGATATGCGTGAGAAATGGGCCACAACAGTATAATACATGATGAACAATGAAGGGGTTGAATAGCGTTGTTAAACCTATAGAGTCACTATTTTCTCCCCATGTTTTTCTTGAGAAATCAAATTTCTTAAAAGTACGCCAAAGTTGTTGAATAAGAATCCTCCATCGTTTACAAACTATGCAAATATTATATGCATAATTAGAAATTATTTATGTTTATTTATGTTTTTATGAATACATGACGATTCAGACCGAGGGGTTAATCACTCTGAGAAATCATTGACCACCTTCAGGTGAAATAATTTTTGTAATCATGAGAAATCATAAGAAATTTTATTAAATTTTATGTGCACAATATGATTACCAAAATCAAAAATATTCAAATTAAAATTACTGAAATCATTGAATTCAATTAATATTTTTAAACTGACTTTGTGTTTAAAAAATGTAATATATATCTACAACATCATTATTTAAAATAACTGAAACTGGAATTGTAATAAATAATGAGTTGCACAAAAAATCGAAGAAGTTTTTTGAATAAATGAGTTTAAAATGTAGTCATTTTTAATTGATTTTTTAAATATAAATATCATTTTTATTTTTATATGATTTAATGATGATGATTTGATGAACCTTCATAAATATTAATTTTAATTATCTTGGAATGATATCGAAATCATTTTGCAACTATAGGAAATTTGTTTGAAATCATTTGAAATTACTGCCAACCATAGGCTGTTTTGAAATTATTGGAAATTACAAGTATAAAATTATTTCTAAAAACATTTTGAAATCATATAAAATCTGTAATCATTTTGACACTTTTTTTTATAGGAATAGCCCCTCGGACACTACTGGCACATCATGCTGTACATAGAGGGTAAATAAATATTATTGTATAAATACCTTTTTCTAATGCTAAATGTTCTCCCCGAGACAAGTAACTAAAAATTTGCATTAAACAATCATTTAGTTTCTGTATTCCTATTTTATCATTTACCTCATATCCAAGACAATCACCTGTAACATAAAATATGTTTATAGTTATTGAATACAGTAATGGATTTAGAATGATATCAAACGCTTGTACGAAATAAATTTAAAAAAAACTATCTAGTTTTAAGTGTTAATATAAACCTAAATTAAGTGAAAATTACAAACACATAATCATAAGTTGGTTTTATATTACACTTTTCTAACAATGAATAAAAAATAATAAGCTTCTGCTATGATAAGAAAACAATTTTAAGTAATCAAAAGTAATAAAAAAGAAAAAAAATTTTTTGTTTTGTTTCTCATTACAAGTTTTACTTTGGTACGTCCCTGCTGTTTTGTTGGTTACGAGCACTCTGAACGCACGTTAGCTTTACGTATGGCGTCTGTATCTGACGCGCATGCGCAGAAGCTGCCATTATGTGTAGCAAATTCTATTTCGCATTCTTTTAGATTTATTTTCTCTTGTATTTCTTCGTCAAGCCTTTTTTTTCTTCTTGAAAAATGATCTCCGTGAAACAAACTATAAGTGTATAATTTTTATTTTAACTTGTACTTTTTTATATTAGCGTAAAACCTAATTTATGATTCAGTCCCATAAGAGCACATGTATTAATTACAATTATTAAAACATCTTTTTCTTTAAAAATAGTTCGTCAACCTCTATTTTTCAAAATAAATATCGAAATATTACGATATAAAGAATATTTTAATACAAATTTTGGATAGTTTCACAATTTTAGAAAAAATCGCTTGAGCCACCTTAAGGTAGTACCATCATAGATGTGTCATTAAGAAAATCATCAGAAAATTTTTTATTAGTTCTTATATGAATTATACTTCATCGCCCCGTTCACGAGATTATTTCGAGAGAATACATATAGTAGCATTTTGCTCTACTAGATGTCACATTGTGTTCCTTGATATTTTTCTATAGGACGCTTATTTTATTGATTAAAGGCTCACAAAAATTTCAAAGAAATCGAAAAGAAAGCGTGAAGACTGTGATATGTAGAAAGATTGAGAGAAGAGCGCAAGAGAACTGAGCAAAATGATCGAAAATGTGAAAAGTATATATGAAACGCGACGAATAAAGACGATCGCTAAACACCGCCGCTTCATAAAAGATCAAATACGGCGACCGACAAAGAAAACGTTGGAAAAAAAACATTGATGTGCTTGCACGAGAGACAAGACAAATCAAAAATAAAAATGATGAGCTTATACGAGAGACAAGACAAATCAAAAACTAAAAAATAAAAATGATGAGTATGTAGGAAAGACAAGACAAATCATTAGATAACATACATAACGATCGTGAGAGTCAAATAAAATTAAAAATTAAAAACTAATAATCAAAATAAAAAATTAATTCTTGGAGATGTAACAAAAATAGTAAAATACATTTGTGTTCTTATTAAATGACAAAGAAAAAGAAATATATATACATTTTGTAACTAAATATTAATAAAAATTTTTTAGTATGGCCAACGCGAAATTTAAACGTGAAAAATCCCCACCTCAGAGGTGGTTACAATCATCAAACAAATATATAATATATCGCTTGTATTCATTAGGACAATCAAAATATCTAATTAAAGTTAAATTTCTTGGAATTAACATTGACTCAAAAAAGTTTATAGCAAAATTAACACATGAGAAAAAATTTTAAAATAAAAAATTCTCTTCAACATTTATTGTTAATAGAAAAATACCCGATCCAGAAAATGATTAAAATTATAGGTACGCTAAGTAGTGCGTGCCCAGATGTTGCTTACGGATACTTATATACAAAAATATTTGAAAATGAAAAGAACATTGATTTAATTTTAAATAATTATGACTTTGATAAAACAATATCAATTCCTTCTTCAATATATCCAGAAATTAATTGGGGATGGAAAGGATGAAAACGTCGTATAATTCAATAAAAACCTTTAGATTCAAATGTAAGATTTTCACAGATGCGTCAAAAAATGGTTGGGGTGCCTGAGGGGCTATTCAAGCAGTGATACATATGTATGTACCACGCTGTATGTATGCGCGCGCATACTTTTTATTCTCTTCCCCATACATATCGTCGCGATACATACATATGTATCGCTACTTGAATAGCCCCTCAGGTGCGAAAATACAAAAACTAATGGTTTCTGGTCAGGCTGCAAAAAAGAAAGACATATAAACGCATTAGAACTGAAAACAGTCCTAATAACCTTATGAGATTTATGAGACGACGCATATAATTGTGAAATTCTCATAAGATGCGATAATACGACAGCAATTTTGGATGGGACGCTGGATCTCTCTATCCTTTTATAATTAAAAAATGTAGATTTTTGGAAAAACCAGTGATTATTATTAGAAATCAAGGGTTGTCCGCTACTAGTATAGTAAAAAGCAATATTTTCTCTGATGAGAACAAATTAATTTTGTTGCTTTGTTTTCAAGAGAAGTTTGACATACTTAAACATCATATTCTCAAGATTGAACTTATAATTTTATAAATATGTCAATGTTTTCTTGAAAACAAAGCAAAAAAATTAATTTGCTCTCATCAGAGAAAATATTGCTTTTTATTATACAAGTAGCGGACAACCCTTAATTTCTAATAATAATCACTAGTTTTTCCAAAAACCTACATTTTTTAATTATAAAAGGATAGAGAGATGCAGCGTCCCCTTTAAATACACCCTTTTCAATAATATTAGTAAAGAAATTTGGCAATAGGCTGGAAAAAAGGAATTTATGGTGAATGGCATCATATATTTCATAAAAAAAATGCTGATCAATTACCTAGGTTAAAAAATATAGATATAGAGTGGGAACTGTCAGATAAAGTTTTTAAACAAATTATTTATAATTTTGGATTTCCTAAAATTGATTTATTTTCGATGGAAAATAATAAAAAATGACAAAAATTTATATCCTTACATCCAGAACCAACTGCGTGGGCCGTTGATACTTCTACTGTTTTTGGGAAAAAATGTATTTTTATGCATTTTCCTCCATTCAATTTGATACTAAAAATGTTAAAAATAATAAAAGATCAAGCTACAGGAATAATAGTAATTCAAAATTGGCGTTCTCAGCTGTGGTCTCGGCCATATTCTCTCCATCAACACATTTCAATAACAGTCCCAGTTGTTTCAGGAAAGTGTTTAGACGAAAGAGTGTTTTTACATGACGCATTAGACATAATATTAGTGTCAGTGATTGAGTCCACACTAAAACAGTATATTTCTAATTTGAAATCATGGTGGTTACTCAATGAAGAAATCAATGAAGACCCGTTAATATGTCAATTTCTTAAGGAGTTTCCATCGTCTACCATGCTAGTCAAATTAGATCTTATCTTACTATTATATAAAAGGACAGCGTTTGTTTGAATGTTCTCAATTATCTCAAAAACTACTGAACCGATCGTTTTCAAATTTTAAATTTAAATTCTTTATAATGTGACGAGTGTCATAGGCTATATAAATAATTACTTTTTTAATCAATAATTGCAATAAAATAATTATAGACCTAGATCTTAACGCGTAGGGAATAGGGACTACTTTTTTTCAGCGTTCTGCGGTCAACATGCTCTGTCCTTACTACTTTCCTTGATTGCCCAATAGGTGGCGACCGATTTTGTCTTTCACTTTATTAAACTGGTACGGTAGAAATACTTATACACCTATGATATTCCGTAACTTCAACACAATAAATTTTTATTGCATTTTCTCTAATCACAGAGTAATATTACCTCGGATTATTTAATGAAATATTTTCCTATCCCATTAGGCAAAATCAAAAATTAGACAATTTTTTTAACTTTAGAAAAAATTTTATATCTTATTCAAGGAAATTTTTTATTCCTCAAATATTTATTGGCTCATACATGAGAATTTAACCCTTCATGGTTAATAAAATAATTTTAAAAATAACAAATAATTATGTATAATTTGCGATTTTTTCTAAAAATTTTATTCCAAATATATTAACAAAAAATATAAGATATTTGACCCGCTTTCAAATCACGTTAATTTTATTCAAAATACAATTTCTCATAGATTTTTCAAGAAATTTGATGTTTACAAAACTTAAGAGTAGGCCGGAGTAGAATCTGATACCAACCGAGTAAAAATTGAGTTTTTTGTTATTTACTCAAGTATTAATCGGCGTATTTACAAATTAAAGGTTGAGCGCAACAGATATTATTATTATGAACATCTATGCACAAGAAAAAAAAATTCTACCGCTTTGCTTTTGAGAAAAGTAAGGAACGCCAAAGTAAAAGATTATGTTTAAAATATTTTCGGGTTCCTTACTTTTCTCAAAAACAAAGCGGTAGATTTTTTTTCCTTGTGCATACATATTTGTAATAATCATATCTATTGCGCTTAACCTTCGATTTGCAGATGCACCGATTAATACTTGAATAAATAACAAAAATCTCAATTAGACAAGGACAGCGAATCCGGCCTAATCTTAACCATTTTTATACAAATAAATTTTTTTTCAACTTTTTTAATCATTAATAACATGAAAAAAAATTTTATTTTCATTTATTAACATAATCGCAAATAACGTTGATTTTATCATCCTGTGATATTTTCAAACAAATATTTCAGCAAATTTTCGGAAAAAATACATTTTTTCAATATTATATATATTTACCGATTTTATTCAAGAAAAAATGCTTAAGGTTAAATTGTCATTTTTAGTTTGAACAAAAATTTACATATTCAAGAAAAAAAATTTTTTCCAATGAAATCATTTTTTCAAAAATTTTTTTATTTTGATTTCATATTTTTGCCATTTTTCAATAAATAAGTGCTGAAGGTTGAATTGTCATTTTTAGTTCATGTTTACTACAATTGGGGTAATTATGGAAGAAAAAAAAAATTTTTCAATGTCATTATTTTTCAAAAATTTGTTATTCTCATTTCAGATTTTTGTAATTTTTAAATAAATAAGTGCTGAAGGTTTAATTGTCATTTTTAGTTTATGTTTACTAAAATCGACATAATTATGGAAAAAAAAATTTTTTTTTAATGTAATTATATTTCAAAAATTTTTTAATTGATTTCATTTTTGGTCATTTTTAAAGATAAAAATTAAATTATTTTGTACTTTTTTCATGTCACTTTAATTTTAATAACTTACGATTTTTTTTATTAAAAATGACACTTCGTTCACTTTTCAATAGGTGGCGACCTGTTTTGCCGCTCACTCTACGAGATTCTAAAAGGTCAATCCTAAAAAATGTTTTAAATGGATGTGTGTTTACCAAGAAATAGAACTTTTGAAGGGTGGGCCTGGCAAGTTTATAGCTGTAATATTACTTTTATTCTTACTTTTACGTTAATTACTTATTATTTTTTTAAATTTTGTTGAAGATAGTTTTATATTTTCAATAACATTTTATATGGCTTTTTTTACTCTTTATTTTTAACAAAGGAATTTTTTATTGATTCATTATTATCATTAAAATATAGGTACAATATCATTTGTAAGTATTATTTTAAATCATATTAAAACTTGACCACACATTATTGATTTCAGTATTTTTTCAAGTTTATTTTTGTTATAATTAAATTCCTACTTTTTATTATCTATAATGTTAACGACTTTTTTTTAGAGATATAATAGATTTTTTTATAGTTGATTGTATTAAATTAGTTTAAACTTTTGACAAAATATTTTTTATTTTTGAGATAGTGAAAAAGATTTTTTTTAAAGCTAACTTGTCGTAATTTTACCTTTTTAAAGGTTTTTTAGGGAGATATCACAACTTTTTCAAAGTCGAAAATTCTTATCTTAATAAATTTATTAACTTTACCGATAATCTGATACTTTGATATAATAACACTAATTTTATACCTAATTGTATCAACCTAATTTTTATATATTTATTATTATAAAATATTTGTTTTCGAAAAAATTTTAATCTTATTTTCTTTCACACTTTCAAATTAATCAACTATTATAAAACTTATTTTATCTAAATATCGTATGAAAAACTAATTAATTAATTAAGAGTGTTTTAAAATATGCAAATATTACTTTTTCATTTGTTGTTGTTTTCATTTTTAAATAACAAATCGGTATTACCGACTTTTGAATTTCGCCGCTTTCAACTGTTGAATTTTATGTACGGGACGTTTTATTGCGCACGCGCGAACTGATCACATGAACGCCCGTGATTTTGTGGCAGCTCGTCAGCTGTATAGAACGAGACACTAAATTCTTATATTGCTTATTTACGCAATGTCTTTATACATTTATCATGTTCTGAAAGCATTTATTATTAAAAGATATAACTCGTATTCTCCTTCTTTTTCTCACTCTCTATACTCTCTTTCTCTTTCTCACTTATTAGCAATCGTACAACTCGTATTCTGTCTCTTTCTCTCACATCAGACGAAAAACTCTCCGTCGTTCTCTAACATCCGCCGGAAATCTGAAACAACCCGATATAGAAAAGAAATCGACAGATTAACCTGTAATAATATAAAAAAATAATGAAAACTTGACTTTTGGCCATGTGTTTTTGTTGTCAGATAAAACATTAGATCATTTTATGTATACTTGTAATCAAATAATATGTAAATATTGAAACATAATCATTTACTCAAAGTTTTAATCTTTGAACATCACAAATTCAAAGTAAATAGGGAAAGCCGTAGCGCTAACATGCCGTAAGGAGCGCTACCGCGCTCCCTGATTTATACTAATTTAATCATTTATTTTTTAAAATTCAAATTACGCGCGTTTTTTGTACGAGGCGCCAACAATGTCTTACCGATTGACTTCCTATCAGCAACCATTTACAATCATAATATATTTACTTCTTTCGACAATATTTCAATTTGTCAATCGGCTACCTTTATCTTTGACAACAGCATTTTAAAGAGGGAGTTTTTTTCTATAAGACCTACACACTACTTTTTTATTGACAATTCCAATTAGAATTATTATAGATTAATTTAAGTATGTCAACTATAAGAGCCCGTGTTAAAAGGTCGAACTTTGAACTTAAATTTCTCGAGATTTTGATCGGTTATGTATATAAATAAGGATACCATTGGATTCAGCGTGATTTAGACTATTAAAATTGATTTGTCTCGATTCGCGATATTTCGTGATGGAGCCTCCTTAAGAACTTCGAGTAAGGTTATAGTAACAACAACAGCTGTTACTATTAGCCTAGACGGCGCCAGCGTCTGACGGCCATTGAAAGTTTTCTGTATTGGGTCGTCAGCGCTGCCTCAAGGCCATTACACTCAAAAAGATACAAGATACAGATACAGTGACAGATACAAAATTACATTGGCTAGTATATCTATATATAAAAAAATACAAGAGACAACGCATTTGTTTTTCACATATATTGGGATCTGACATAGGGGCGTGGTCTAAGCTAAGGTGGCGTACCATAGCATACAATTTACATTGTCATATATGGAGCAAGTACCCATTTCTGTTAATTATGAATATTTTTGTGCTGTTGGGCAGATACTAATCCTACCAAACGTAATTTTATAGAAGGTGAACAAGTTTTCAGAACAGGATGTATAATAAAGTACGTTAAAAATAGCAAAAATATCGGTGACATAATAACCTTTTCACGCAAGACACACAAGAACATACAAGACGCATCAACGAACGCTTTCTGCTTGTATGCTGCCATTCGTTGAGATTTTATCCACCAGAGAGCGTTTGGTCTATGTCAGATCCCAATAGATATAACTAGCCAATGTAATTTTGTATCTGTAACTGTATCTGTATTCGCAAGTTCAAGTGAATGTGTCCCACCTATCGGTGAAATTACTAACTGCTCAAAGTTATAACAAAAATAAAAACAAATAGCTCATAACCTAAAATTAAATATCTAAAGTATTGACACATTGTTAAAAGAAAATTTAAAATATTGATCGTAAAAAATAATACGATGATTAAAAGATTAAATGATGACGGAAAAGGTACTTACAAATTTCATTTTTATACAATTTTCAACTTGCCGCAATATATCATGAGATCAAAGTATAACTTTGAGCTGCTACCGAACCGCCACCTAACGGAACTTGAACTTGCGAATCTTGTAACTTTTTGAGTGTAACGGCCTTCAGTTACGATAGATGTCGTCTCACCCAGCAGAAATTCTGAGTTTTTTTGCCTGTTGATCTAGCAGAAACACGAATTTTCGGTTAAGATATGAAGAAAAAAAATTTGTCTCGTTGATTTAACGTTAAAATGATACATGATATACATAATAATTGTTGTATGAGAAAAAAATTAGCTAAACAATAATTGGTTGTGGTGCTGCTTCAATCATAAACTATGGGCGTAGAGTTTTTCTCAAACCGACCCTGGGCCCTTATTCACAAACCATCTCACGGTGAGAAATGAGAAGGGAGTTGATGAGTTGGTAAGAAACTAAAAACATCAGTTTTTAGTAGATTTGGTGTAAAAAACGCGCGAAATTCAGTTTTTGGTTATATACTCTACTATGTACTAAATTTAAAAATAATTATTTACTCAGTTATAAAGAAGTTAAATCCAAAAATAATAGGTTAAGAATTAATGAATGTAGAATAAAAAAATTTATTTTATCCTTTCTTTTTTCCTCATTTAGATTTTTGTTTTTACAATGATTGTTAGGTTTTGTTTTAAAGTAGGATAAAATTATTAGTACCATAAAAAAGGCAGTTTTTATTAAATAAATTTATTGAATGTATTTGCTTTTATAACAAATTTTTATTTTGAAACAAAATATAATTTACAATGAATTAAATGTATACACGTTTTTATTTTAAGAAAATATATATCAATATTGAATTCAAATTATACATTAAATTTATCTGATTGGAAAATAACATAAATGAAAATACTTGTTCTTTTATATGAAATAAAAATATATGTATCCTTTAACATTTTTAAAATTTAAATTCAAATTTTAACAATTTTTGCATTGGGCACTTTTTTTTAAAATTCTTATTTAGAATCCAAAATTAGTAATCTAATTAATTCTTTATCATCATTTAATTCACAAATTTCATATACTAAAAATGTCTTGTTAGTCATTTAAAATAGGCCGTCACCTTCATTAAAATATTTGATGAAATTACTTTTTCTAAAAATAGCTGATTCAGAACTGATAGCAACTCATCTCACTGGTGAGTGGTGAAAAATGAAATAATGAGATAGATCTCTATGATGTGAGATAGAAAACAACATAAGGAGAAGGATTTTTTCATTATCTCACCAACTCACGCGGTTTATTTCACATAAATTTGTTTGAAAAATACTAAAAAATCTGAAAACATCGGGTTCGCGCATGCGCAAAACCCTATTTTGAAATCTATCTCACTGTTTCACTTCTCACCAGTGAGATGGTTTGTGAATAAGGGCTCTGCCTAAGAGCGATTCTCCATGGATACCAATCCCCTATTTCTTACCCACGTTCTGATGAGACCGATTGGCTGGATTTAACAGAATCGTTGAATTTTTCATAAGAATCAGCCAATCGGTCTCATCAGAGCGTGGGTACGGGATAGGGGTCGGGTATCCATCGAGAATCACCCTAAGACAGTACGGCTGGAATTTATAGTCGTCAATCATTTATTATTTCTCAGTTCTCAAGTATTCTATCTTTGTTCTTCTTATGAAAATAGAGTAAGAAAAACAAGGATAGAATACTTGAGAACTGAGTAACGACTATAAATTCCAGCCTACATCTGTCATGCAAATAGCATCAGCGTATTTTTTTTTAGGGCAGAAACAGAATACTGTGACAAATCTTTTAAGGTTTCAGTGATATAAGGCTATGAATATTTTCAAAACGGTTACGCTATTGGATTTTAATACTTACGTTGAAACGACTCGGCGTATCTGTTGAATCTCTCTAGTGATGAAACATTGCTCCTAAATTTTTTTGTATTATTACACCCTCCTATACGCAAATCTGTACGGCTCATTGTATATATTTACGATTCGCTCAAAAAAGAATGAATTAAAAAGGAATTTTTTGAGTAAATTTAACCAAACTACGCTTTTACTAGTATACGCTCGAAGGAAAAAACTGATACACTGCTATGCAACAGATTAGAAAGAAGAGCAGGAACGGACAGATAGTGAAATCTGAGTGCACAACAGTGATGGATTTCGAAGATGTTTATATGATATCCAACAGCCAACTTCAGAGTACATACTACAGAATAATATATTCTGTTACTATTCACGGTATACTCTAGTTGGCTAAAGGATATCCTAATATATAGATATACATAAATGTATAAAGCATCCTCGAAATCCATCACTGGTGCACAATTTAAATTGAGAAAAAACAAACTCTAGCGGCGTAAGATTAAAACGCCACTACACTGAAAAAATTCTGGGACTCATGCTGCCTTTGTTAGGTCGAAAATAAAGGAGCGCTGCTAGCTTCGTGCGCTGGGCAAAATTTGCCCTCACCAAAGCGAAAACACGACTTAGGGTACGTTCGGAAACAGTTTTCAGTTAGTTTGTCAGGCCCCTTGCTCCAGAGTGATAAACTATATAGTACTATCTTTGTTTGGTACGTTAATTTTATATATGCTAAACAAAGACAGAATATATGGTATATCGTTCGGAAGCAACCCCCCCGGTGATATGTGGCAACGCTGTGGCAAACCACGTGATAAACTAAATATCTGTGTGTTCGGAAACAAATATTTTTTATCAGCTGATCGGGGGCAGTTTTGAATATTTATTGTATTAATTGAAATTAATTCGATAAATATTCATTATATTAATTAAAATTAATACAACGAAGTCGCGCGCGGGAGCATAGAAATATGGTCAACTTTTCAAATCATGCTGTATTACTAAACTTTGAATAAAAATAAATAAAAAAAGGTTTTGAAAATAATTTTTTTGTGTTTATTATAAAATTTAACTACTTTATTATAATATACTTCATTTAATGTTACGTAGTAGATGTAAAGTAATTTATCATCGTGAAACATTGTGCCTATCCTTAACGTTTTTCTTAAGAAATCGTCAGTAATTGTTGAAAATCAATACGATAATTTAAAAAAATTTCCTGGAAACACTAATTGATGCAATCTAGAATTAATTTTTGCAAATTAAAGATTATACTTTCTACTTTATTACGACATTTTCTTTCTTCAATTTTGTTATAAAATTTATTTTATAAAACAATTAAATACAAGAACACAGTGTTCGGGATAGGCTGAGTAATCGGGACTTTGACCCTATAATTAACGATAAAACGTTAAAATAAAAATTGTCTAATTATCTTTTTTAAATAACGCTATTAAGAATAAAAATAATTTAAACATATGTTTACTAATATTTTTACAAAAAATAATAATTATTTATTAACACTTAGTGCGTAACGTATATATTAAAAAATATTTGGATCAATATGTCAATAGAGCCACTAGTGCCATCTAACACTTCCGTCTTTAAAGCTTATTCGAAAATGCTGTACGTTGATTCTAAAGATTACTTGTTTATCAACTCAAAGTATTGAAAATAATTATGGATTTTTTTTAAAACAAAGTAGTGTATCCTCGTTTATGAGTGTGTGTTTATGTATATTCTCTACTTATACTTGATAATAGTTATTTAAGAAAAAAAATAAAACCTTATCAAGATAAGCGCAGCTAAGAATAATAATTTTAGAATTGGGATGAATAGGTCACGTGATTATGTGAGCCCTCTGTCTGTCTGCCCTCGTGGCATTAAAATCAATATACATATATATAGTTATACTACATAAGTACACGTGTCCAAATCACGAAGCATTATTTACCATTAGTTGAGGGGCAAAAACTGCATGAGCAGAGCCAGTCAGTGGCACACCGGGACGACACCGATACTTCAATAAACTTGTATAGTAGTATAGTAGTGACAGTGACGGTGACGTATATTAATATAACGAGAATTTAACGGTTAAATTCTAAGCCGCTTAATTGCTTTCGTAGCTTACCTTTCAGTTTTCAGCTCTAAGCTTGCAGTTTTTTCCATAGCTATATAGAATTTTGATGTTTTAATCCGACACACATAGCAGGCGTACACATGATGCTACGTTGCCTGCACAAATAGACTGATTTATAGTGCTAAAACTTTTGGATTTATCAATAAAAAAAAACATGCAACCTCGCGATTGATTTTATATTAAAATTTCCTTCGTCTTTTGTCTAAATTTATTTGATTAGTGCGCTACCAGCTGCTAAGAAATTTCATCGTCTCTTCAGAATTTACGACGCCTTTAACCATTCATCATGGGTAGTAAGTATATTACAGTACTTTAAACTCTTTTTTTATCAATTCTTACAATATTTCAAAGTATTCTGTACGAGACTACAATATTGATAATAATCAATTATTTTCACAAATTTTTTCAGTCAAGTTTCTTGAGGTAATCAAGCCGTTCTGTAGCATACTGCCGGAGATTGCGAAGCCGCAGCGAAAGGTAACACATTTTTCTCGATAATACATATAACTTTGATATTAAAAATAGGTTTTTGCAATCAATGAACATTGGATTTATTCTTTAAATTGTGATTGATTCGTTGAATTAATGTGCAATGTGTTACAATTTGACAAAAAAGTAGAGCAAATTTTTTCTACCATCTGGTACCCTAAACAGCATGCATCGTTGACATTCAGTACTACTTTCAATATCTATATTTTTTTAATTTCAGATTCAATTTAGGGAAAAAGTACTATGGACTGCAATTACATTATTCATTTTCTTAGTATGTTGCCAAGTAAGTACTTTTAATATACTTATGTTTTTTAAAAGATTTAGGCTCATTTTTTTTAACGTTGCTTTACAATTTTTTAGATTCCTTTATTTGGAATTATGTCTTCAGACAGCGCAGATCCTTTTTATTGGATCCGTGTTATTCTGGCTTCCAACAGAGGAACCTTGATGGAACTTGGTATTTCACCAATCGTAACATCTGGCCTTATTATGCAATTGTTGGCTGGAGTTAAAATAATCGAAGTTGGTGATACAGCAAAGGACAGGGCTCTGTTTAATGGAGCACAAAAATGTAAGTTAATAGTTACCATATTTATCAGTGCTAGATAGTAGTTGAATACTATATGTATTTTTAATAAATTTTTATTATTTTTTATAGTGTTTGGTATGGTCATTACTGTTGGCCAAGCTATCGTCTATGTAATGACAGGAATGTACGGAGATCCTGCTGAGATTGGAGCTGGAGTATGTCTTTTGATCATAATCCAACTGTTTGTTGCTGGGTTGATTGTCTTGTTACTAGATGAGTTGCTCCAAAAAGGATATGGATTGGGAAGTGGTATTTCTCTTTTCATTGCTACTAACATTTGTGAAACCATTGTTTGGAAAGCATTTTCACCAGCTACGGTTAATACTGGACGTGGTACTGAATTTGAAGGTGCAGTCATTGCTCTCTTCCATCTTTTGGCAACAAGACAAGATAAAGTTCGAGCTCTGCGTGAAGCCTTCTATAGACAAAATCTTCCTAATTTGATGAATTTGTTGGCCACTGTTTTAGTTTTTGCTATAGTTATCTACTTCCAGGTAAATTGAATTTATTTATTTGGTATAATAATCATTTTATTATTCCATGAAAAGTTTTTACTCCATGTAGCATTTATTTATTTAGTTTAATAATCATTAATTTCAAATGGAAATTATAAAATATTTTAATATTTTAATCTTTTTCTTTTGTTTTCAGGGTTTCCGAGTGGATCTTCCTATCAAGTCAGCAAGGTACCGTGGACAGCAAAGCAGTTATCCTATCAAATTGTTTTATACAAGCAATATTCCTATTATTTTACAATCTGCTTTGGTTTCAAACTTATACGTTATTTCCCAAATGTTGGCTGTGAAATTCCATGGCAATTTTATTGTAAACTTGCTTGGAGTGTGGTCTGATGTTGGAGGTGGTGGTCCTGCTCGATCCTACCCAGTAGGCGGTCTGTGTTATTACCTATCTCCACCAGAGTCCGTGGGACATATTGTGCAAGACCCCGTCCATGCCTTTCTTTACATTCTTTTCATGTTGGGATCCTGTGCATTCTTCTCAAAGAGTTGGATTGAAATTTCTGGTAGCTCTGCCAAAGACGTAAGTAAAATAAATATATTTAAATAATCTTAATAAAAAATTAAATGAATAATTAAATAATTTGATTTTTATTTATTTTAAGGTTGCTAAGCAATTAAAAGATTCTCAGATGGTTATGCAGGGTCATCGTGAAAAATCATTGATTCACGAACTAAATCGTTACATTCCAACTGCTGCAGCTTTTGGCGGTCTTTGCATTGGTGCACTTTCGGTATTAGCAGATTTCTTAGGTGCTATTGGCTCTGGAACTGGTATCTTGCTTGCCGTCACTATCATTTATCAATATTTTGAGATTTTTGTTAAAGAACAAAGCGAAATGGGTGGCATGAGCACCTTACTCTTTTAATTTATGAAAATTCATATGCTAAGGTTTGGTTATGTGAGTATGAGATTCATGTACTCATGTTTAGACTGAATTATTCACTATCTTATTTTCGCGAATTTTTATCATTGTTACTTTATTTAAAGTCTATTTCCAATGAAATTTTTGTGTAATAATGATCTCGCTGAAAATATTGACAACAATATGTACAAATATACTTTTAAAGTCATTGAATAACTATATAATGACATATGTACATAGTTTCTTTGAGAATATGAGAAAGTAATGTATATAGTTCGATTTCCATTGTGCAAGAAATTTAATAATTGTTTTTGTATCGAAAAAAAATTCATTTAACTTCTGTAATCGTCATTTAATATAATTATAATGTAATTATTAAAGATTTTTTAATTTTTTAATTTTAAGTAGCAAGAATTTTTGAATAAAAAATTTAATAATCTTATAAAAAAAATAATACCCGATTTCATATCAAGTAAAAAACTTATTTGGTTATAAGAATTAACATCTACTTAGAGATTTTTTTTCTTGAAATAAATAAACTAATTTAGGGAACAATTAAAAAGTAATTTATTTGCTTTTTGCATAGCACTATTATTGATAATAAATATCAATAACATAAATAAAAAAAAAATTCCGTAATGACGTAATTAAAGCATGTATTACATCCTTTTCGTCGATAATAATTCTTTTATCAAGTCTTGGATTTCATATATTGGTAGGTGCTTTTATATTTTTTGTAATGTACTTACCTTTTTAATAAAAAAGTATACATGAAATATGTTAAATTTTTGTTTGATATTATTTGAAACCTTTTTCCTTGTTAATTTCTTATGTTTTATTTAACATTATTGAAATATTAAAAATTATCATGTTTACATAAATATAGATCAGATAAATCATTTTATATTTGTACAAAAATAAAAAATTTCAATATAAAAAAAAATAAAAATCTTTGTTTTATATATTGTGAAATTTTTTATTCAAATTGGTTAATATAATATAAACTATTAAATTATTATTAGATTTATGTTGGTTCTTTAAATTTAATAAAGTAATTCTTATTTTTTAATACTACATTATCACTTTTTAAATTTTTTAATGGATACAAAATTATAAATTATATCAATAAATTTGATATAATTACAATTTAATGAAAATATTACACCAAAAAAAATTCAGTTTTTGTTTAATGATATCTGATGGTTCAAATAAAATGAAATACTTTTAATGTAAAATCTATCTTATTTTCGTTTTGAAGTAATTTTATTTGATTTTTAATAAATTTGAATCATATACAAACCTATTTGCAAATACATATATCAACCTACACAGATTTTTCTTTTATTTCTTTATTTAATCATGCACGATTATTTTATGACTATTTTACGTAAATGTTTTTTAGTTTTATAACATGACCACTACACGGAAGTGCTTTATTTTATGTTATTTGAAACACATAAATTTCTTTAAATTTCCATTGCTATTTTTCAATAAATTAAATTTATGATATGAAAAGTCTGTATGAATAAAGCTTTATTTGCTAGGAACGTTAATGATAAAAGTTATTTGATTGAAATCAATAGTTCTTGTACAAAATTAAACACGAATAAAACGACCAAACAGCGTTTTATTCCTTTATCAATAATCAGACTTATTTTTATATTTATTATTGATTGATGGAATAAAAAATATTGTCTACAAAATGAATGAAAAAAATTTTTAACATTTATTAACATAATGTTTTCGTTTACATAATTAGCTAAATTTTTAGAAGATAATTTATAATGCAGAGCTCTTTGCTGGGATAAATTTATCTGCAATAATACTTTTTTTAATTTTTTAAAATATAATATGCATACATTCTTTTTCTTCAAGTAAATAATTATTAAAAATACAGAAGTTTAATTAATTTAATGAAAGTCTGATAATAAGAACAAATCAGATTTTACGATAATTGAATAACTTTTATTATTGAATAACTGGTGACATTCTAATAATCGCATAATTTTTTATTACAATAAAATGTACAAAATATATGTAACATACATTAACAATTAAATTTGGAAAATATAATTGAAAAAACGATGAGATGTTTGGAATTATTTTGGATGAACACTATTTGGTTTATCTGGATTTTCGTTGTTGGTTTGAATTTTCATAATATTAAGATTAACAGCATTTTTAAAAACAGCAAAAACAATCGTAGCAACAAAAGTTGTTTCCATCAACCAATTTGGAATGTTGGAGCAAAGAAAAACTTTCGAGAGAACTTGTAAGAAAAACGGAGTCCACAAAGTTACCGAAAGAATAAAATAAACTTTGAAAATTTGAAAAAAGTTTCCTAGTTTTTTCGTCTCACACGACAAAGAAGAAATTGTTTTTTGAAAATTCGAGTCACTCGCAGTTAACTGATTTTCAGTTTTCTTTCGTTCATCCGTTTGCTCTTGATTCGATTTGTTATCGCCGTCTGATGAAAACCATCCAACTGCCGATGAATCTGATTTGTCTAATTCTGTATTTTTATTTTTTGTAACTTTAGAATCTTCATTTTTTAAAGTAACATTATCTACGTTATTTTTAAATTTATTTGTTATTTCACGGCACTTATAATACGATATGACGAGTAATAAGGCCGAAATAATTATCGGTGCAAAATAAACCAAGGTGAAAAATAAAAATAAATAAATTTTCAATAGTTTCGTTGATATAACACACCGATTCTTCATGCACTGAAAGAGTTGCATAGATTTTTTATCGTTATTAAATTCAAATTCAAATGGATTATTATAAAAAACTTGGATTTTTGGATTTATATCATATTTAATTTGAGAAGAACTGTTTCCCGTTGTTTGATTGAGTAGCTTAGACAAACGCTCGTTTTTATTTTTATCATAGGGCAAATATTGACCTTTTATGGCCATCGAACTATTTTCAAAATTTTCACGATTCATCATTTGAAGCAACTCTGTAATATTGTAATAACTTTGAATTTTATTCTTTTCATTGTTTTTAATATTATTGTTATTTTTATTATTATTTGTATCATTTGTTGAATTATTTAAGGTATTTTGTATGATATCATAAATTTTTGATATAATAATATGCACTTCCGAAGAATTTGGATTTGGCCCTAACAAATTATCCTCGCTATTAAAAAAATCGTGAACCGATGAAAAACTTCCTTCGCTATCAGTTGAATTCCAAGCTTCTGACATGGAGAACATATCTTCCATGCAATTTTCAAAAGGAAAATTTGCAGTTATTGTACAAATCATATCTTCGGTTTGATTTGTTAATTCGATTTTATGCTGTTCGACAAAATCTAAAGTACCGCTAAATATTGCCGGTATCAACCATTGACTTATAATAGCCAAACCAGTGTACTTTTTGTTAAAAACTTTTGAAATTTTTATTTTTTCTAAAATATTTTGTCTTTTTTCTTGTATCAAATCACTTTCTGGAATTTCTACGATATCTTCCATGTTGGTTTTAACTTCTTTTTTTACATTATTTTCTACGTAGCACTGACAATCAATTTCTTTAGCGTTAGCGTAACAATTTATGGAAAAACTTACTAGCGATATGAATGCATTGGCAAATGGTATAAAAAATATTGAATATTGAAGAAAAACACTTTTTAAATGACAATCTTCATTGCTATTATTTAATAATAAATTTTTTGAACTTCCGCTATCGCTATTTTTTCCTACTTCCTCGTAAAGATAAGATGAATCAGTGGCTTTATATGTTTGACGTTTTGAATAAATTTCGTTCTCTCTGTAAAAGTTGTGAAGAAATATTAACAATGCAGTTATAACGGAATTCAATATATCGGTTATTAATAAAATTGAAGTTGAAGATGTAAAATATGATTTCGGTGTCTTCTTAATGAATAAAAATAAATAAACAATGCTGGACGTAAGTAAAACCGTGGCAGATGTATCTAACGTTGCTGAATGCATTTTTTTAAACTTAAATTTACAATTTTTTGCACTCAGTGGTCGAAAGCTCGAGATCAACTGAAGACAATGTAATATGGTGGTTTTGCAATTTCTAAAAGAAAATTTTTTTTTTTTTCTATGATATTTAATCCCGTAATTTGGATAACATATAACAGTACCGAGAATCTCTATACGGGCGAGCTCAATATTTTTTATTTTTTCATTAGTATAAGAAGTATCGCTTAAAAAAGTTTCATAAAAATACATTGTTTTACTTAGAAGGATTATTTTATATTTAAAATCTTTGGATTGAATTTTTGGAAATATTATGAATTTGGTAACGTATAATATTCGGAAAAACTGAAAATCGTTAAAAATATAAAATAGGAAAAATTTATTTATAGACCAACAATAGAAGCATATCAGAACTCTTGATAACGGATTTTGTTGGAGCTTTGGGATACGTAGATTTATTGTGCTAATGTTTAAAGTTTCTGATCATTATATAATGAAGATGTAGGTCATTATATATCAATAAGTTGAGAGAAATAAAAAAACGAAATAATGTTCTTTTTTTATTGCAAAAAATTACTTAAAAATTATTAAAAATAAATTTCAAATTCTTTACAAAAAATTCAATTCTAAAAGAGTTAAGAAAAACTAATTTAATTAATATTTATTTATTAATTCTTTAAAAAGGAGTAATAAGATTTTTTATTCTAAAGGCCAATGCTTATAATTTTTAAGCATTTGAAAGTCAATGCGATAAAATAAAAATATATGAACCCATATATAGATCGTTTAACTCCAGAGAACTAAAATGCATGACCCACATATGGATCATGTCATATTCAATTTTATTGAAGCGATTTATCATTTTTTTTCAAATGTTACTGTATGTTATCATTGCGATGTTAATTTAACGATAGAGGTTTTCAAAGTGCTTTTGAAAAAAGTTACATTGTAACAAATAGCGGTGCCTGTATCAATGGGACGAGATCCAGATTTGAACTCGGACTATCAAGTAAGTCACCAGACTCCGATTTAGAATTTTTTAAATATTTTAAAATATGTAAGCTATAATCATGATATATTTAAAAAAAACACGATCGTAACGCTCTAAAACATAATAAATTTTAATTCACATTTTTCAATAAACATTAATATGATAGTGAAATTAAAAAAAAATAAAATAAATTTATATACAGATAAAATTATAAAATCTCATAGAAATATAATAGTACATTCAAAGAGTGAAAGTTTTATTTTTGAATTTTTATATTGTTTTTTAAAAAAATAATTATCGACAGATGGTATTCGAATACAATATCATTCTGTTGCATTTGAATTATCAATATATCAATATAGATGTTTAACAAATGCGAAAACCTAGCTTTATCTTGATAGTATTTTAATTAAACTTGCATCAGAATTTCATTCAATCATACAACAATAGGAGCTATTAGTAAAAAAAAGTAAATTTTACGGTTCGAGTATTACCAACTATAGTATTAACTTGTTTTCTTTCATAACGAAGATTCTAGAATCCTCGTAAAATCCAATAGTTGTTGTACATTTGGTAGGTATGAAGTTCTGCCACCGGCGAGTCTCTTATTGGTCCACGTACGCCGCGTGTGTAACTCTCATTGGTTAAAGTACTGCTGACATTGTGTCGACGTATTAAATCTAAATTTTCCCCATTCACAATAAACGGGTTCTTATATCAGTGTATCAAAACTAGCGGTTCAACACGGCAATCAACTGCATTCACCAATTGACAGTATAGTCAGATAGACGCGCAAAGCTCTCGTGTGTTGTTTTGTGTGTGCTTGCATGTGCAAGCTGCATAATTTGATAATTTTTTTCATTTAATCATTTAGTTATATAGCCATGAAGAAATTTGCCTTTATCATTGCAACGCTTTTTCTGCTCGCAGGTAAAATTATTGTTTCTTGTTAGTTTTATTTTGTGATTGAAAAATTTCTCCATCTCTTTTGATACATGATGCCATTTGTTACGTTAGTTACTGTAATCTAATTTAAAGTGACCTTTGACTTGGGTTTTAATCATTTTTATTTACAAATTCATTCATATTAATAATTTAATATCAATATAAACAAATTTTTAATTCTGAAAATTTGATCATTTTTGTTTGTAGAATTTGCATCTGCTCAGCTGGAATTAGTGGATGAAGTAGGAACTGTTGAAGAAGATCTTGGATCTAGCAGAGAAGCTTTGAGGACAGGTAAGAATTATTAAATTTATATTTTGTGTTTTAACGCACACATAAAAAAGTTGGTTTTAAGTGTTATAAATTATGTCTTGATTTTTTTTTGTAGATGAACAAGTTGTACAAAGGGAAGAAGAAGCTATTAAAATCGATGGGTTAAATGTAGCTCAAGTGAAAGAATTGAGAGACAAAGCTGAAAAATTCAATTTTCAGACTGAAGTCAATCGGATGATGAAGCTGATTATCAATTCATTGTATCGTAACAAAGAAATCTTCCTGAGGGAATTAATATCCAATGCATCAGATGCTTTGGATAAAATACGATTATTGGCTCTTACAGATAAAAATATCCTTGAAACTAATCCGGAAACATCTATAAGAATAAAGGCGGACAAGGAAAATATGATATTGAGTATCACAGATACTGGTATTGGTATGACTAAGCAGGATCTTGTAAATAATCTAGGTACAATTGCCAAATCAGGAACTGCAGAATTTTTGGGTAAAATGCAAGATGCAGCAAATGCTCAAGAAATGAATGATATGATTGGTCAGTTTGGTGTTGGATTTTATTCTGCTTTCCTTGTGGCTAATACAGTAGTTGTTACCACCAAGCACAATGATGATAAACAATATATATGGGAATCTGACAGTGGCAGCTTCAGCATTGTTGAAGATCCTCGTGGTGATACACTTAAGAGAGGAACTACTATTAGGTAATTTGGAAAATTAATTATTTAATACTAAATTGCTTTAAAGAAAACTAATAAAATAATATATTAACATGTAATTGTTTTTGTTTGCATAATATTTATTAAAAATTTTTTGATGCATATTTAAAATTGTCTTTTACAGTTTACACATGAAAAAGGAAGCTTCTGACTTTTTGGAGCAAGATACTATTAAGAATCTTATCAAGAAATATTCTCAATTCATCAACTTCCCCATTTACTTATGGAGCAGCAAAACTGTTGAAGTTGAGGAAGAAGAAGAGAAGAAAGTTGATGAAATAGAAGATGAAAAGAAGGCAGATGAAGCAGAAGACGAAAAGAAAGCTGATGAAGAAGAAGATGCAAAGGTTGAAGAAGCCAGTGAAGAAAAGGAAAAGAAAAAGATCAGCAAAACCGTTTGGGATTGGGAATTGTTGAATGATTCTAAACCAATTTGGACTCTAAAACCATCAGAAGTTACTGATGAAGAATACAATGACTTTTACAAAGCATTAACCAAAGATGCTCAAGAGCCTTTAGCAAAAATACACTTTGTTGCAGAAGGAGAAGTTACATTTAAATCCTTATTGTTCATTCCTAAAGTACAACCAGGTGATAGCTTCAATCGCTACGGAACAAAAGATGATAATATCAAGTTGTATGTCAGAAGGGTTTTCATTTCTGACAAATTCAATGATTTAATGCCAAATTACTTATCTTTCATTCAAGGTATTGTTGACAGTGATGATCTTCCACTAAATGTTTCTCGTGAAAATTTGCAACAGCACAAACTTATTAAAATAATCAAGAAAAAACTGATCCGTAAAGTTTTGGATATGATTAAGAAGATTTCCAAAGAAGAATATCAAGACTTTTGGAAAGAATACAGTACCAATATTAAATTAGGAGTTATTGAAGATGCTCAAAATCGTGCTAGATTATCAAAACTCTTGATGTTCCGTTCCTCTGCTTCAGAGAAACCAACATTGTTGGCAGACTATGTTTCTCGTATGAAACCAAATCAACAACATGTTTATTATATTGCTGGCGCTTCCATTGATGAAGTTAAAAAGTCTCCATTTGTTGAGCGTTTATTGAAGAAGGGATATGAAGTTTTGTACTTAGTTGAGGCTGTTGATGAATATGCACTATCATCAATTCCCGAATTTGAAGGAAAGAAATTCCAGAATGTAGCTAAAGAAGGCTTTTCTCTTGATGAAGGAACTAAGGCTGCAGAGAAAAAACAAGAATTAGAAAAGACGTTTGAACCCCTTGTAAAGTACCTGAATGATAAACTCAAAGATCACATTAGCAAAGCCCAAATTTCTGAGCGTTTAACTGATTCTCCTTGTGCTCTTGTGGCTAGCATGTTTGGATGGACTGGAAATATGGAAAGACTTGCAATCTCTAATGCACATCAAAAGGCTGATGATCCTCAAAAGACCTATTATTTAAATCAAAAGAAGACTTTGGAAATCAACCCAAGACATCCGTTGATTAGAGAATTATTGCAACGAGTTGAACAAGATCCTGATGATGCACTAGCAAAAGACATGGCTGTAATGATGTTCCAAACAGCAACACTAAGATCTGGTTACATGCTCAGAGAAACAGCAAGTTTTGCTGGAAATGTTGAACAGCTTATGAGGAAAACTTTAGGAATTCCATTGGATGAAATTCCAGAAGAGGAAGAAGCATCTGAAGATATTGACGAGACTGAAAAAGAATCAGAAGTTGATGCTGATGAAAAAGAGCAAAGTGAAGAGCACGATGAACTGTAAAAATAAAAAAAGTGCAAAAGAATATTTGAAAACTTTTCTACCTTGTGCATTGCATAGCAACACTTACATATTGAAAATTTTTGCAGCGTTTAAAGTTGCATAGCCTTTTTTTACATTTATTTTTTTCAATATTTTTGTTACTTTACGAACTATGTCATAAGAGTTTTGTGTATGATGTGTGATTGAAAAGAACTATATTTATACTCAATTTACTGTTTTGCAGTAAAAATAATTTGGATTATGTGATCACTCTACAAATGTGTCCTTTATTAATATTTTATTAATTGAAGAGTAATCAAATGATTTGAGTGAACTGATTCAATCAATAATTATTTTTTTTTTGCTCTTCCATTAAGTTATGAAAAATGTTTGTGTGACAAGACTGTATGTTAACTAGTGAGATATATTTGTAAAGTGAGAATGTATTTATACAAAAAAGAATATTAAAAAAATGTTAAACAAAAAATAACTTTTTTTTAATCAAAATTCATTTAAAAAATCACAATTATAATCCTTTGAAACATTGTTTATAACATATAAATGTTTTAAAAACGTTAAAATAAATATATATTTTTTAAAAAATTTAACTTAATTAAATTTATTTAAAAAATTCTTTTTAACATTACTCTTATCATTTATAAAATTCATTTAAAAAGTTTTATTCAATATTGTTTTTACTATCTGATATTTTATAATAATACATAAGAAAAATAAAATTGAAAAATTTTTTTTTAATAGAAACATTAATGGTTTTTCATTATTTAAAATTAAATTTAAGTGATGGTAAAAAAATTGAATATTTTATATTAGTTTAATTATTAATTTTAGAATTATATTACTATTAAAATTTTCATAAATTGAAAAAAAAACATTAGATAATTTTCAAAATTAATTCTGAAGTACTACAAAAGTACTATTAAAATAAAATTATTATAGTAATATTACATAATTTAATAATATGCTATGGTCATATAAATAATATGGAAAGTATATTTATCACGTAATGTTATTATTAGTTACCGTTAAATATAAATTATAGATTTGAATGTATGAATAGCGCAAGAATAGTTAAATGCAAAATTTATTAGATTTACATATCTGGTAAAACGAAATTATATAATATTTAACTGTTTACTCATTAAATATTACACGTACATTTTATAACTATATCAAATCATAAATATTATATCTTAATTTACTTAGTAATATTTGCATATAGAATTTATTTATCCGCGTTTTCTTTGAACATTTTCATTTATAAACAATATTTAACATTATAGAGTAGTTTTAGCTTAAATAATTTATTATTCATAAATGAAAATTATTGGTATGGACTTATTTCCATAACAAATCCTTATTCATACAATTAACTTAGGTAGGTATTCATATAATTAACTTAGGAACCCTAAAGAAAAATTCTTAACTTCGTTGTTATTTCGTACACCGAACCGTATTTTTTATTGCTATCACTTCCATCAATAAAAAAAATTCATTTAATGTACGAAATAACACCAAAGTTGTGTGTTTTTCTCAGCTGAAACAATAACATAGCTGAATACTATTATTTTATTACACATTTACCGTAATTTTATGAATTTTTTAATCAATTGATATTGATCAACTAAAAAAATGAAATAATTTATCGAATTAAAGAAAATTAATAACATTAAACAAGTGCCTGTCAATCGTGTTGTATTTTTTATCAAAAATACTGACACATTTTGATAATAAAATAAAAAAAAGCTTACTGACAATGACTAACAATACACTTAGACTAACAATACATTGTGATATCCGTACAAACAGTTGTGAAACATTGAAAACTGACTAAAATAAATTTGTGTAACGACAGCGACCCATTTCTTTAATACATTGTAATGAAAATTTTTTCATTATTCTAAAACGAAAAAAATAATATTTATCGAAAATGGGCGAGAATAATAGACTTGGAAATTTTATGATTATAAAGCAAATGCAAATTTTTTTAAAATCTTAGAAATTTAAATAAAACTGCTCATAACTTTCAAAAAGACAAGCGTTGGACTGAAAGAAGAACGCGTGATTTTATAATGTTATGTAAAAAGAAATATCCCAAAGCTTTGAGACCCAAATGCAATGTATTAACTTTACAGATTTTAACAAAAATTGTTGATTTTTTTAAAACTTATTATAACATTCTTCATTAAAAATTATATTTAGAGTATATTTAAGTTTTTGCACATAATAATAAAACAATTAAAACGCAAATGTGTCGTGAAAATGATTATTTTAAATTTATTGGCATTGTAAGATATTGATAAATTAAAAGCTTCATAAATTCTGGTACATTCTGCACATTATTACCATAATAATTATACCGTCATCACTATTTGATTAAAAAACAAAAAATGGTTATTAACATATATTTTCAAACTTTTTTATTAACTTAATAAAAAAAACTACTTTGTTTCTTACAACAGATTTCATTAATGAATAAAAAACATCTCGATTTCCATCAAAGATTTATAGAAAACTTCATACTGAATTCTAAAATATTGTATTTCAAGAGCCGAGAGCTTTCAGGAGGGAGATCTTAAAAAAAGATAATAAAAGAGAGTACCAGTTTTAATTTATGAGTTTCCAGAAGTCAAAAGTTTTATTTTATTTTTTTCTCCAGGAATCAATTGACCAATATATCGCCACTAATAAGGAGAATACATTAAATTATTTTTTACACATAAACTATAGCTGCGTTCGGTTCATCAAATGCTCAATTTCTTCAGAGTTATTAAAAATTTTTTTACAATTTTAAGGCTTTCTTAAAAAATTTGCATTCGCTTTACAATTTTATTACGTTTAATATTACAGTTATTTCTGACTATAAAGATATTAAAGTTGAAATTGAATCTTTTCAATTAAAAGAAAAGTTCATTCATAACTCAAATTGTCCGTCAGTAACAAAAAAATAAAAATAGTATCAAAATTTTGCTCAAAATGTGCATAGGATGTAAATACTACATTTTAATTTTAATTTTATCTTCATTTTTATTCCTTCAAAACTTTGGAAAAACTTTAAGCTTTTAGAAATTTTTTTTAAAATCAAAAGCTTTTAATTTCAATTCTAAAATATTTATGGTAAAAATCTAAAATTTAGAATCATTCGACTGTGGCAAGTGCAAATTTTTTAAAAAAGTTTTAAAATTTAGTCATAATTTTTCTCATAATTTTAAAAAAGATAAACGTAGAACTAAATGGTCACGGCTTATTTCGTAATTTTATGTAAAAAAAAATATTAAAGGCAATGCATTTATTTTTAAGTTTGAAATGCATAACAAGTGTTATAAAAAAAATTAACAATAATTTATTAAATTCTGCGTAGTTTTCTTATATTTAATAACTTTTACTTTTCTATCATTCATATTTCGCAATAATAAAAACATTCTGCATATTATTTACAATAATAAATAATCTCACAACTTTTTCCACAATATTAATAGTTTTTTGTTAAAAATCACAAAATACTGGTCCTTAATTTTTTTTTAATGTAACATTCTTCTTCTGCGCAAGTTGTGTAGCCATTGCAACAATTAAAATTCAGAGTGTGTATATATACGTTTATGTGAGTATCCGTGTGCCGAAAAGTGAAAGAAGAAAAAGACAAAATTTTCTGTTTCTTTAAATATGATGTTTTTTACGTTAACGTTCTAGTAATTAGAAACTAAATATTAAATAATATATGCAGAAAGTTTTATTTTTTAACTATAAATTATTTTTCTGATTCTTTCATGATTTTTGTACTTTTGAAAGTTCTTATAATATTTATAAGATTTTTAATAAAAAAATTAATAAAATTAGAAAATTTGAATAAAAACAATTAATATTTTAAAATTTTAATAAGTTTTAATACCTTTGTAAAGTTTTAATAACAGAGTTATGTGTTCATTTCGTTTATGTAGAATCCATATGAAATTCAGGTAAAACATTGAATTTCAGACAAATTTCATTTTAATTTTACATTTATAAAGTTCAAAATCGTCAAGCGAACTTCAATCAAATTTCACCTTAACTTCATTTAAGAAAAAATACGGCCTCATTTTCTTATTTTTCCTTTTCAGATAAATTTAAGATAACTTTTTGTGAAATTCTAACTAATTGAATATTTATAGGTATTTTTGACAAGTGTAATTTTTGCTATAGTTCGTCTGATAATTTTGAACTTAATTCAAATGGAATTCGCCTGAAATTCAATAAATATTCAAATGAAAATTCAGGTCAATTTTATCTGAAACTTTTAATTGGGAATAAAAAAAATTTTTTTTATAACTTATTGAATTTTAATTTAAATGGCAATAACGTAATGACATTTCGACGTCTGATTTTCTGTTCTTTTCAATTTTAATTAAATCATTTATTACTTATTGTTTAATTTTAAAGGTCATTTTTAAAGAACATTGATTTCTACTTATTACTACCACCTATTTTCATCTAACTTGTGTTAAAAATTTAGCGTATTTATTTGTAAATATAAACTGTAGATTATTGGTTTTTCGCAATAATGTTGGGTATTTTGTTTTATCAAATCTTTGTATTATCATTATTGATGTTCCAATTTTTTATACTGATTTTTTGAAAAAAAGCTGGCGTTAGCAAGCACACGCATTGGTTAGTTAGCTAGATACCGCATGGGGCGCTGAAATCAGTAAAGCGGCAGTTTATTCAGCGTATATGCCGAATTTTGTCAGGAAATTTGGCATACTTTTTGCGAACAGAAACGGATGGTGTTATAGTTTTTCTTTTTTTTTTCCTCCCTGGCAACTTACCCATCTTTTTTGATTACTGGTTCTGGAAAGTCGGAGTTGTTAAGAAGTTCGCAATATTTCTATCAAATTTTAGTTTTTATGTTAAATTAGATATGAAATGATAAAGAATTATGATTATATTCTTTAATTACAAAAATTCACAAGACATGAAAATAAAATTAAATAAAAGGATATATTTAAACTTTTTTTTACAAATCGGATCTTAGATGGAAAGACACTCCGCAACTTAACCTAAATAAATTTCAATATTCAAATATGTTTATTAAATGTATGTACAACTACCTGTAAAGTTTTATAAATATAATAAAATTATTTTGAATTACAATATTCAATTTATGATTTTATAATTATCGTGATAATTATTACCAATCTAATATTATTATATTATATAATAAAATAAACATAAGATACATCATATTTTAATAGGTTCAACACTTTATAAAAAAAAAGAATTGGTAATATAAAATAAAGAGATTTTAAGATTATGTGATCTTAATTAAAAAATTTGGCAAACACCGAGTAGGCACACGTGTCTAGTGTGTTAGTCAGTTGTTACGAGCGCTGCATGACTTGCGCAGTAGGTGGCACCTACTAGCTTCCGTAATAGTGTGCAGCCTAGCCGCTACCAGCCGCCACCGCATCGAACCTAACTAGAGAGTCGCGAAAGAAAGAGAGTTGGAATTGGAAACGTCGTCAGCGCTGTGTGCGTGTTTTAACGTATCCAATCCCGTCGCGACAGGATTATCCGTAGGCAGGATGGTTCACCCTGACTCGAGGTGAGTTTTTTTATAATCTCACGAGATTACCTTACTTTTTTTATAATATGCATCTCGTTTTATTTTTTCATTTTGTCTAAAGCACAAAAAAAACACGTATAGCAAGGTGAATCGTTGCCGCGGCCTCGTTCGCTTATATTACCGAAAACTTGGCCCGTTAAGAGTGCACGCGAGCTAATGATTTCCTTGCATAAGTCTATCATCTAAAAAAAACATGAATGAAGATAAAAATAAGAGATTTTAATTGCATGCCGGTTGCGAATTCTAATCCTTGCTAAATCTCCACGCCCTGGACGCGCGCCCTAAGCGGCAACACATTTCTTTCTCACTCTTTCTTTCTCTCTCTTATTCTTTCATTCTGTCTTTTTCTTGCTCCCAATGGCGGCTAATGCGGCGATCCGTCGACGACAATCAGGATTTAATACTTGAAAGATGTTCTGTGATACGATCTTTAGCATCAGATTACCAAGTGATTTTAATAAATTTTAGAAAATTACATCTTATATTGGATTTTTAACGAAAGCTCCTAATCGTTTATGATCTTTTACAGTCACACAGTGTGTTAGATAATTTTGTAGACGGTTATAATGAATAAAACTGTGGCAATAGCGGTGAACGGCGGCTCTAATTACAAGTTAGAATAAATTGCTATATAGACTGCATCGCTCGGTATTATTCACTGTCATACTGGAGTATCTATGAGCTTCATGTTCTGCATTTTCCAACTTCATTTTATTCTCTCTTTCTCTCTCAGTTCCTCTCGTCTCCGGCCTGACCCTTCGGTCTCTACACTATGCTCCGATTAATCCCCTCTCGGTTTTCTCTCTCTCTCGCGCTCTCTTTCTCTCTCTTTCTTTCGCACTCCTAATCAACATATTCAACATATTGTCGTTGTTATTAGATTGTTGTCTCTTTTAGGATGTACCTTAAATATTTGTACTTTTTTTTGTAATACACATCGTAAAAATTATGATTCGCACGGATATAATTTCTTTTTTTGCATTCATCAATCATGTAGTGTTGCTCTCCAGTTGGAAATTATGTAGCCTTAATAGGGTAAAATCACTCATGAAGATGAAAAGAAAGACAGAGCTTCATTAGAGTTAAGCTCAAATATTGAATGTAGCCTACACTGACTTCTCTTAACTTGTAACAATAAACCTTGGATTATTTTTTTAAACTTAAAAGTCCCTGTACTTCTATTAATTTTTCAGAATTTTATTTATTTTAAATTTTTAAATTTTCAATTTATTATTTTATTTCTATTTTTCAGGTTGTGGCTGCTAAAATCAAAATTGGCTTTCTACACAAATTAAGTGATTCAAAATTTATAAAAATTTGGTGACAAAATTATTAGTTCCAAAAAATTTTAGTAATAAACATTAATTTCATTTTACCCGGTGAATTAAAAAAAAATTTAAACAATGAATATTCAAGGCTTACAAGTTTTTTTGGACAGTAACTCTGTACCAGGTACATCTGTACCTGTTGATTTATTAAAAGTAGCTCGAAGTGTCATTCAAAAACAACGCAATCGAATTAACAAAGGACAACCACAGCCGATTGCAACTGCCAAATTGCGCCTAGTTCTTGATGGTGAATGTTGCCTTGATAGATTATATGGTGGCTATTTTTCAGGTATGTTTTTAATCACTTTTTTTACTTTAAATATTTAGTACGTATCTAAAATTAATATCTTTACTTAATAATTTAAAGACTGGGCATGTGGTGGACAATGGAATCGAATGATACAGTTCCTTGCAGTTTTTATACAAGCTAGTGAAGCAGCAGGATTAGAATTGGCTGTGTTCTTTAACGGTTCTCTTGAATCTTCACGTCGTGCTGAGTGGATTCAAAATCAATTAAATTATAGAGTTAAAGTTAACCTTGTAAGTTTCATATATTTTGTAAAATAAATGAATATTTTTTTATAATGTATAATAAAAATTTAAATCTCTAGGTCTTGAAACACATAGCGACTAAAGGAACACCTCCACCAAAAATTTGGTGGATTCCTCCTGCATGCTTGAGGACTAGTTTACGAATGGCTCTTAGACATTTAAATGTAACAGTTGTAAGTAACTATATTTGTATCAACTATTAATAGCAAATTATTTTTTATGTGTATAATATCAAAGCATTTAATTAAACAAAAAATATTTTTATTTAGTTAAGTAGTATGGATGATCATCATCAAGAAGTCATTGCTTACTGTCGCGAAAACAATTATCATGGTTTGATTGCTGATGATGCTGAATATGCAGTGTTTGATCCTCCTAGATATTTTTCATCTGAACAATTAAAACTGACATACAAAGTAAAAAAAAATTAAATTTTTTGTTTTTTTAGTAACAGCTTAAGTATAAACTAAATGAATAAAACTAAATAAAAAATTTTATTTTTAAGGGTTCCCTCGACACAAAAGAATATTTGATTAACGAAGTTTTAAAAGGACTTAATCTTCCTGCTGAAAGATTATGTATTTTAGCTGCATTATTGGGAAATTATATTTTAAATGAACATGATTTGGCAGATTTTTATAAAAAGATTAATCCAAACACAATGAAAATGAATGTAGATCAGACTGTAAGAGCAGTTGCGAATTTCGTGAAAGAACTACCTTCTATAGAACTTGATGCTGTGGCTCAGAAAGTATTTAACTCTTTAACAGATCCTAGATGTGCAAGGTTCAAGCAATCTGTTCAATATTATGTTAATGGAACAAAAGATGGATTTTTACATTATAAACCAATTAAACCCACCAAAGGTATGTTTATCACTTTGATTAAATAAGCAATTAAATGTTAACGTAATCAATTATTATTTATGGTATGATTAGATTCAATTCAGAATGATCAAAGTCAATCAAATGCATCTGATTTACCTTCAACAAATGAAGATGAATCTAATATGGAGACATCACGTTTTGCATCTGAAACAGCAGAAAGTGAGCAAGAAAGTTTGAATGCTTACAAAGAAGCAACAGCAAATGCTAAAACAGCTCCTCAGATTATTATTGAACCACCTGGTTTACAAGGTCATGGTGATGCTGATAACATTCGATTAGAAGAGGATCAAAGTAAGTATGATAAAAGTAAAAATTTATTGTTAATTAAACTTTTAGTTTAAGGATTGCTAATAAAGCAGTTAATTTATCATTAGATAATGGTCATGCGATAAATGGTACTCACAATCTTCTGATCAGTTCATCTAGTTCAAGTAGTAGTTCTTCTGCGACTTCACCTTCACATGTTACAGTTGATTCAGCTAAACAAACCGAGAAGTCAAATACCATACCTGCCACAGTACCAGAAGTGATGCGAACAGCATCTGAAAGACATCAAAAAGGATTAATGTCTCCTCAGATTTATCAAATACTTACAGCTGGAGAAATAAAGTTACCTGTATTGTTAGAAGATGAAAATCATCGAGAATTCCCATCAATTCATGGTATATATAGACCAGTTAGGCAGATGGTCTATGCTATACTTTTTAATTTGCATCATCGTTTATATTTAGCAACTAAAAGTAAAGAGAAGGGCGGTAAGAAAAGTTTTTTCTTGAATTTTTTTAAATTTTGTAACATCTATTAAATGTTCCTTCATTTTTATTTTAGATACTGACAAAATTGAAGTGCCAGACATTATAATTAAAGAGTGGGTTTGGTCTAAAGCAAATCCATTCCAAACGCCGGAATTGGTTAAAGCAGAACAAATTGGTTGGGGTGTTCCCACTATTCAACGATTATGGTTTGGGTAAGTAAAAAGAAGGACACAAAATATTATTTGGAACTCCATAATTTATAATCTTATTTATAGTACTGGTATTGACGATAAAAGACGGCGCTTACGAGGATTTTTAACTTGTATGAAATCTGATACACCACTCATGCTTAATACTGCCTATGTGCCACAACATTTATTAGTTATGGCTTGCGTACTACGGTAATAAAAATAAAAATGTACTTATACATAATCCTATAAAAAATAAAACATTACAATATATTTATTTATTTTTAGATACATCATGACATTTTCTGACAAAATTAAAATTTTGCGAAGACAAGAATTAGATGCCTTTATTGTACAAGCATTCTCACCTGAACTCATGAATGCTCAGTATTTACAAGACTTGCAGGTAATTAATTTGTTTAAATGATATAAATAATTAGTTTTATATTATAAATATTTTGTATTCTTACTATTTTTATTTCAGATATCTCTTGTAACAACTCGAGGAGTGCAGTTGGCTAGTCTTTTTATGGCTGGTGTAGAGACAGCTCTTTTAGCTAATGATGCGTGTGGAGCACCCATCCCATGGTTAATGTGTTGTCCTTGGTTATATTTTGACGGAAAACTTTTCCATCATACATTAGCGCGTGCAACCATTGCTAAAAATCTTCTGGAACTTTGTGGTGGTTACATTGAACGTGTTGTTAAAGTTGAGAGGATGCGTAAAGCTATTCTTGAAGGTGTCAATGTTGTATTTGCTAGACCCCCAATACCAGTTGCGCCAGGAGGTAATTTTTTATTTATATTACTAAAACCATGATAAATTCAAATCTTAGCTAATTTAAGAAGATTAATCTTATTGCCAAAGAATCATTTTAGATATAATTATTAAATATATTAAGTTCTTGCATAATCAGCACACTTTTCATAATATATATTTTTTTAAATCTCAACCATTATACAATTTCAATAGCCTTCCAATATCACCTTTACGTATTTATATAATTATTAAACAAGTATTGGAATGGAAGGAAAGAAATTCAACAATATTGCTTCGCATTATCTCTTATGTTTTGATATTACGAATCTCAAAGTTGAAACACTTCTTAATTAACTTTTAAAATAATTTTTTATAGTTAATTATTACTTTAAACGTTAAAAAATGTTTTAAAATAAATTGTGTATTTCTAAAAGAATTGATTGTTTAAAAGTATAATTTGTTTAAATAGAAATATTAATTTATTATTAATGAGGTTCAGTTTAGAAAAATACATAGACTAAAAAAATTGAAAATATAAAAGCTTTCAGTTGCAATAAAAATTAGACAAACAAATAATGAGTGTAGACAATTTTGTTACAGCTATTCGTGTAGGTGCACCGCAACCAATACCTCCAGCTGGCTGCCCTCTGCCAGCTGAAAGTTTAGTGCGCGCTCGCGGTGGTGCTGTGGCTGCTGCACCACAACGAGGGCTCATGCGTCGACCTATAATATCACGTGGTGGCCAGCTTGAAATTGCAGGAGTAGTCGTTGGACAGTGGGGTCCTAATTATGGGCAGCCGGGTAGACTACCGCAGCCACTTCAAGGTGTATCACCACGCGGCAGATTGCCTCCACAGGTAGGAAGACAAGAACAACAGCAGCACTACAGTGCCTGCGACCAACGCGTCCAATATGCTTCTTATGTACAGTACAATCAATGCCTTTATATGGGACAGAGGCCTGAGCCTGCAGCTGGAGAAGCTACTTTTTTTAATTTTTCTCCAATTTCGAGCGAGCCTGGTTTGGAGACCACTGTCCCACATTAACCAATCAGATCTCTGAATAATTTTAATTTATTATTAATCTATAAATTTTTAAAATTTATCGATTTATTTACTGTTTGATAACTTAAATAAAAATTTTATTAAGATTACAGTTGTTCAAAAACATTTCAAA
This sequence comes from Anastatus disparis, assembly GCA_017163975.1. Classification (NCBI taxonomy): domain Eukaryota; kingdom Metazoa; phylum Arthropoda; class Insecta; order Hymenoptera; family Eupelmidae; genus Anastatus; species Anastatus disparis. The sequence goes on from JAFFSR010000313.1 coordinate 841,906, forward strand.
TTTCAAACATTGTTTAAATATAAATGCATAGTTGAATATAAAATTTTTGAGAAATTTATCAGAGATCTTGTTTATAAACACTTTTTCAATAATCTGTATTTATTAGAGTCACAGCATTATTCATTTTACTCTTGGCTTTACGTGTCATTCACTTTTTTTAAATTCACAATCACTGTACAATTTTATTAAAATAATGAATGTGTGTAACTCAATTTGGTTAAGTGATATATTTTTTGGGTGATAGTGAATTACTGCACGTTTTTATGCATTTCATTTATAAAATCGCTACTCTTTGTATATGTTTTTTATGTTTCTTCTATGACAATTACATGTGCATTATGTTGACATAAAAATGTTAGAATAAAGATCTCACTTCTCTAAATGTTTTGGTGGTGTTTCTTATTATTTACACTTTTGATGGTGCAGATGTCAAAATAAAGTGCCCAAAACAATACCATAATAAAAATATCAATAAAAATAATAAACTATTATATTATGAATATTATATACATTATAAAATTAAAGTTGCTCTAGTATTTTACAAAATTAATGATATACATTTGAAAGTTTTACATTTTAAAGTTAAGGATTATTTCTCCATTTCGGAAAATTCTTGTTGCAATTATCGTAAATCGCATTAAATGTATTTTGAGAGAATTTTATTATTAAATTACAAAATACCGTAATAAATGTATTTGTTTGTAATATTTGTAAAATTTTCTTGATCAGTTTTATGATTTGTTTCATGCACTTTATTTCATAACAATCTAATTTATTAATATTACTGAGTGCTGTTTTAATATAGTTTGTAGTTTCTTTAGTCACTCACAAGAAGTAGATGCGTGCTATTAGTGCCTGTTTAATGGAGCGAAGAGATCTCGTCACATTTCATTCATTTTATTCATGATGTTTTCTTAAAAAATTTAATAAATATGCAAATGCATATTATGTTGTGTAAATGACACTATTTGTATCTTTATTTGGAGTAGAAAGAGTATATGTTTACCTCATCCGGCCAACTCGGTAATGTGCATTTAAAACTGCAATTAATTGATAAATTGTTTGAATTATTGTATTTTATTTATTGTTGTTTTTATTTTTAAAGATAATGTTTTTCATAATAAAAATTATAGCTAAGCAGAGAAAAATCAAAGCAAAATCCTAATATTTTTATTTTATAGGTAACATCGATTGGTGGAATCAAATACCCTATTCCCCGAGGATTCAACCCGATTGCTAATCGTGCTACGTTCCCCAACAGCAGAGGCAACGGTCGTACTCAAGTTGCTGGTCGAGGCAAGAAAACACAAATGAAGGTTTCTACTGCTATTTGATAGAATTTCGTAAATAACTTTAATTGTTATCCGCTCGTGTTCTATAATATCCGCGTATACTCTAGGCAACCGCAAAAAAGAAGGCTACTTTTAGAAAAGCAAAAGATAATGATAAGCAAAACAGCACAGGGAGAAGCGCTAACAACGATGTTACTAGTGGATTTTCGTAAGTGTGACTTTAAACATTTCATATAACGAAATATTACAACAAATTTTTAAAAACTATAAAAATTTTATAATAGACGCGAGTGCGAAGTTAGTAAACAATTAATGCATTCTTAATGCAAACATTGACTCTTACAGGAATACGTTTGCCAATCTTAGTTTGGCCAAGGAAGCCTTTTGTATACCGGGTCAATTTGATGATGCGCTGGAAAAATAATAAGGGGATTCAGAGTGGCCAGGGTGACGCGCCGATTAATGCCGTTACCCATTAGGCCAAGACTAATTAGATATTTAAAAAATTAAAAATTAAAAAAAAAAAAAAAAAAAAATTAAAAATACCCGGCAAAAACAATTAAGATGCTTAAAGCAAAAGACTCACTGGAAATTGTACTCCCAAATATGACTCAAGACTGTAACCAATCTAGTTGTATGCTTTTTCAGCTGTCGAATTGTATTTTTACTTAATGAATTTTTTGTTCAATATTCTTCCGCGAATATCGAATGAGTAAAATTCTAAAAGTGAAAAATATATCGACTGCTTAGTGCATATAAAAACTATAGTGGGGCCAAAATTTAAAAAAAAAGAAAATTGTAGTGTCACGAAAGATGAAATATGGAATCCATCTTACTGTCGACTTACGCAACACGAGTCCTCACTGCCAAAAAAGTACCACACTTTGAAAAAAGTATATGAGTAAGAGTATAAAGTTTAAAAGAGAAGCAGATAAAGAATAAATAAAAATGAAAGTCGTGTTTATGCTGATGGAGCTGCTCTGCTCGTACTACTGTGAAAATGTACTCCGACTGATTAGGGTATGCATGTGCTAATTATACCAGCAAGAACGAATCGTCAACTGCTAAATGATTTATTAACTTAAGGAGCGTGATTATTTTTTTTACAATGAAAATATATATTTTCCGGTATTATATGAAATGCTCACCTCGGCCGTCTCGTTAGTCCATTCAATCTCCTCTATTTTTCTCTTATCTTCTCAAGCGGGAGAAGTTATCTAAACTTAACAGGATTCAATGTTATAAAGCGATTTCCTGAATGGACTATCGAGCAGAGCTTCGAGCGCATGGAGACTGACGCTTTTCATATAAGTGAAATATATATATTTATACAGGATTTAGGTTAGAGTTCTCGTAGATTTACTATACGTAAGTTATTCTGCGCCCGTATTTAAGATATACGTGTCGCAAGAAAATAAATCCTCTCCTGGAGATGAACGATATTGAGCGGATATGTTGTTCTTTTAAAGAACTCGATAAGCTGAAAATTAATGTGTAGAAGTATATGCGTGTGTGTGAAATTGAGAGGAAAGTAGGAAAGAGTTAAGTAAGAAATAATGTATGATGGAGACTAAAGTCCGAGTGTAAGCCACGTATAATAAATATGATGTGATTATAGTTTTATATACGTATGTACAGCATGTAAGGAAAGAGTGAGTGCGCGCGCGGGAACGCGCGACAAGTAATTGTTATCAATCTAAGATTGATCCTTTAAATGCTAAATAGTTAATGTGTACGTGGCCCGCGCGCGGGCTAGTGCTCAAGAATACATGGATACATAAGAAATATATATTATATATTTATATATTTTTCTATATACATATATAATATATATCTATAAATATATATTTATTTGTATTTGCGTTTGAGATTTTTTTTTTTTTTTGTGAAAGACTGTGTGAGCGCGAGAAAGAAGCTACTTGCTTGTTTTGTATGTGCGTTTAATGTTGAACAAGCTGAACATGCTATGGATTTTGCCGAAAGTTGGTTTTTCCAACGTAAAAATTATTTTTTATCTTTTACTATTTTCTATTTTATTTTTTAATTTTTTTACGTTATTAAATTTTCTTTAAATGTTAATTCGAAAAAAATAAAAAAATTGATGACAGTCCTTTATGGCATATTTTTGAAAAATTTTGATAATTAGCTTATTTCGCGTCGGTTCAGCGATCCTTAATTGTACATACATTAATGGCAAGCGTGAAGTAGCAATGAAACGATCGATGTACATAGAAAATGCTCTTAGGTGTGTTGATCACGCACTAAGCTTATATACGAGATATGATTATGTTGATGAATTTAATTCAGCGTAGAAACGTTGCCAAATTATTTTGGCAGAAAGTCATCATGCTATATAGTATAACACTCTTTTTTTTAAATTGACGAAAACAAAAGCATGTCGATGAAGTAAAATTAAACAAAAATAATAAAAGAAGCTATAGCAGCACTGTAAACACCATTTGATGGAATGTCAGGTTTAATTGCAAGATTAACTAGTGTGGTATTGAGAGAAGCAGATATATTGAATGAGTATGAAATAAAAATACATTTATTGGATTAATACGACAAGAAGTGATAAGTAAAGAGACAATGCTATATTTTTGTAGATTTGTTATCGCGACTAAATGCATTAAGGCAATGAAAAAAATTGTATAAAATGAAAAAACTTAGTGAATCACATTAGTTCGCGAATTTGAAATATAAGGGACTATAGGCCAAGATGACAGAAAAAAAAGAAAGACAAAGAGGAAAACTTTCTGTGCGCAACTATACTGATAAAGTAAGATTTTAATAAAATGAGAACAAAAAAATCAATGTCAACAAATTGGCCAATTTGGTCTCAATGTGAAGTGTACATGCAATTTGTATGAAAAATGTTCTCTAAGCTATGCCTTTATTGAGAACGTATTTTTAAAATCTGCTTCAAACTGCAAAAATAAATACAAAAATCATTTATAAACAAAAAAATTTAAAATCTTAACTATGTCGAGATACATTTTTAATTTTTGAACCTACGAGCTGAAGAGTCAGTCAATAATTAAATGAACCAGCAGCTATATGCATCTAAATAACTTAACAATTGAGCTCAAGAGTGCATGCCACTTAACGCTTTGTTAAAATAGTAAAATATGAATGATTTTCATTCTAAAGAATACGAATCTCTTGATAATATACAATCGAATAATAAAAAAAAACTATATGAACAATTTCATGATGTTTGTAGAATTAATCAGTTGCCGCAGCACTGATGTCAGACATGAAGTAACTATTTAAAGTTAAATAAAAATTAATGGAAAAAAACAAATTCACGTAATAAAAAAACTCGTGTTTATTGTATTTATAAAGAAAAGTAACTTCAATAATAAAAATAAAAATGATTTATAAATAAAAACAAAAAATGAAGGCGCCTTGGAAGCGCATTAAGCTTTTCACTAAATGCATAGAATTAGGGGCCCACACACTCTGTCTATGACCGTTTATTAAAAAAAAAAAAAAAAAAAAGTAAAAGTAAGGCATTTAACACAAACCATCAATCGTTTGTGTAAACACTTATAATGGATTTCTAACATTATATATAAATATATGATACATGTTTAAAAAAAATGAAGAGAAAAAAGTAAAAACTTACAAAAATTAATCAGGTTGTACTGCAACCATATAGAATACTGAATTTTTTTTCTTTTCATTGTCTTTTTTATTTGCCTCATCAATATAATATCTCAACTATCAAGGCACAAGTATATTTGCCATTTTTATCACATGTTTATTTATTTCTTTCTAAAAACACGTAAAATTATTAATTTTTATTTTAATTTCTTTGCTTTGTAGAATATATGGGTAGTATTTTTGTTATAAAATCTGGGACAATTATGAAGTGACACAATAATATAATGCGTTGTGTTTAAATGATTGACAAAAAAAGTAAATTAGTGATATTTATAACAATATAATTAATTATATTTATAAAGATATATCGTTGCATCTATAAGAGAAAGTTTGAGAGTTAGCTAGGGTGCAAATAACAATGGGCATTAAAATTTATTGAGCCAACTTTAAATTTTATTTTGACTCCTAGACATTATTAATGCTATTGTCTTATAGTTTTGGTAGATTATTTCTCCTTTGCGTGATTATATAATTTTTATTTTTATTTGCCTTGGTTCTACTTTTGTATTTTCTAAGTTTTTTTTATTATATATTATAGGTTCTCGCTTATATACGTACGTAATTGTCAAGTATATTAAAATATAATAGGATTCACGCTAAATCTAATAAAAAACCTTATATAAAAAAATAAAGAAAAAAAATACACTTGATCAACCACTACTGATGTAGTTAAAACCATAATGTGGGCCCCATTATTATATATTTCTTATTAAATATTACGTAACATATATTCTCCTATTATTTCTTGTCTTAGCAAAAAAAAATGAAAAAAACAAAACAAGTAAAAACTTTAAAAGGAAAAAAATATTAAGATGTGCATGCGCAAAATGATTTATGTATGCGTTCACCGACTAACTCTATATTTATTATTATAATGACTTCCATGGCATGTCGATAATTTTCTTAGATTTTTGTTGAACGTAAAAATTACAATCTGTATTTTACCGAATTTTGTTTAATAAAACAATAATTGTATACTGCTGACCTTCTTCTAAATATTGTAATTTATAGATTATTACTTATTATTTTTGTTTGAAAAATGTATCGAAAAAAAAAACATTTTAAAAATATTGTGGAAGGAAAAAAAGCATTTGTGAACACTAATACGCAGTTTGTATACTTTGCAATATAGATTCAGTGTGTAAATCTGCTGGGATGAAGTAAAAAAAAGGAAAGACAAACAATAAAACATCGACGAAATAAAAAACTATTCAAATTTATATGTATTTTATATTAATTTAATTTTTTAACTGCTAATTATATTTACTAACCATTCATTCTGGATGAGAGTCTTGCACATGCAATTCATGAAATATAAAAAAAAGAAAAAATCCAGCGTCTCTGCATTTATATTGCAATTGCGTCATTATAAACACATGTTGAGTAACCCACCGTGTAATTTTTACTGTTGTGAACATATAATCCCATTTGTGCCTAGTGTCCAGCGGAGCTGATTCTGCATGAATGTTTTTTCGTGTTTCGGTGGAGGTTATTCTCGACCATGTTTGCATTTTCTGTATTTTCAACACTACAAAAATAAGGGGAAACTTTTAAATTGGTCCGTTCGATGTAGGGTTTTATTCAGTTTGATTAAAGAATCAGTGCTAGCGAAAACACGAGGCAATTTGAAAGATAATTTTTAAAAATACGTAACATCGCAGTAAAATAACAAAAAAAAGGAAAAAAAAACAGGTCATATTTGGAGCTTAGATAATGTAAACGTAGTGGCAACTTTATATAACTAAAGTAAACGAAAAATTGATATAATATTAAAATGATTACTAACAAAGCAAATATTACATGAAAAATAAAACGCAAGTTGATGAATGTTGTAATGAATTAGATTATCATAATTGCATTAATATTCGATGTAAAACGTCTTCGTTGAAAAACGCTGCTACTCACCGGTCGTATGTAGCATTTAGTATTTCGTCAAAGCACGAGTTCAAATTGAAATTGAACTTTTTTAACAATATTATTTATCTTGCAAGACATACTTTTGTGCTGATGAAAATTAAAAAAAAAAAAAAGAATATTGTGTATTGATATTAATTTGATTTTTTTTTTCTACAGAGTTGTTCCTTTTTTTATATTTGATAATGTATTGTGCGCGCGCGGATTAGTAAACGGTAAGAAAATAGAAAGTGAAGATCCTATCGCTTGAAGTATTTTGAATTCAATTTTATAGCAATACTTCTTGAGAAAAAAAAACCCACGAGCGAACCAATTCTTTCACAAGTTTTCAGCAAGAAAGGATCTTAAAAACGACTGGCCGATATTTTTGGAAGTTTGATGATTTATAAAATGTACTGTCATGTCATAAAAATAAAAATGAAAAAAAAACGAAATAAATATTGTAAATTATTTATAAAATCCCTGTTTTTATCAATAATTACGTCATATTACTAATGGTGAAAAATTTTGCCTGTTTGAATATTAAATAAAACACAAAATGTATGTTAACAAACACTTTAATGACTGATTTTCAAGTATCCAATTATTCATCGAATTTTTAGGACAAATAATACTTTTATTTTAAAAAATTATGAAATTAAAAGTTTCTATAAAAAATATAAGATTCTCTATCAAATAATTTTTTCCGTAACAGCATAAATTTTAATGAAAATTTATATTTTTTGTAGAATAAAATTATTGGCTATACCCTAATGTAAATATTTAATTTATTAATAATAACGAAAATTTAAGGAGGTAAGCTATACGGCCTCCTTAATGACTGATTTTCAAGTATCCAATTATTCATCGAATTTTTAGGACAAATAATACTTTTATTTAAAAAATTATGAAATTAAAAGTTTAGTAAGATTCTCATAAAAGCTAAATTTTAATAAAGCTTTTTTGTGAATAAAATATTACTAATGTAATATACTATTATTTTCATCAGTTATTTTAGAAGGAAATAAAGAAGAATGATAAATGTTTTTGATATTGACAGAAACAATATTAAGATTGAAATTTGCAATAATATAATGAAAAAAATGTTCAAATTAAATTGTTTGTTTACATATAAATTAATGCTTAAAAAATCGAATCTAATTAGTAATGTATGACAACTAATTTAACACTACAATAATGTATTAAGAAATAATAACTAAAATCTTCTATTATATTGAGAGTTTCACTTTTAAATTTTGAATATTTTTCTAACTTTGGGATGTATATTTTTACTCATAAAATTATAAAAGAAAGTACGTTCATTTTGTCCATTATTCAATTTTATTAATTAAAAGCAGTTGTTTTAAAATCCCTAAAAAATTATAACTTTACGTCTTCTAATCAAGAGCGCTTTCTGAAATTTCACCGTCGATATATTATATCATTAGAAAAATGACATCACGTAGCTTTAAGGTATGCTATCAATTTTCATGCATCTCACCATTGGATATAGATACATCTTATTATTTATATTACTTGGATTGCAAATGTTTTACTAAAGGAACTAGAGAGTATCTTAACAAAATTTTTAATGAACAGTTTTTTGTTCATGATTTTTAAAGAATTTTTATACAAAAATTTTTTATAAGTTTACATTTCTGTTATAAAAAGTGTAGTTGCATTGAAAAAAAAAGTATCATCTCAAAAAAGAATTAAGAAAACTATTGTTTAGTAAAAATGTTGAAAAATCATTTAGGAAGAAACTTAAAGTTATTTCTTTTAGATATTGATAAGTTTAAATGACGTAATGATTTCATGCACTTTTTTACAATAGTCTCGTTTTCTAGATGATCGAACTACGTGGTGTACATAAACGGAAAAAAACTAATAGTAATTAAAAGCATTCCATAAAGATCTAGGTTTTATTTCAGTAAAACCACTTAATAATCGTAGGAACTTAAAATAAAAAATTTTTTCTAAGAGCCGTCTGCAATTTTTCGGTCATTCTTTTGAAATGTTCGTTTTTATAGTAGACAAATTTATTGCAAGAAAAGTATATGGAATCATTACTTAATTAAAATCTGACGAAATAAGTATTTGATTTCTCTCAGTGTAACCAATATAAGGTGGATAAAGTCTTAATCGTATACACTTTATTTATCAATGCACCTTTGTAATTGAAGGCACGGGTCAAATAACGTCCTTAGCTCCGGCCCGCTTAACCGGCGCTAAGGACGTTATTCGACCCGGGCCTTCAGTTATATTGAATATAATTTCATATAGGTAAAAATCGTCATCGTTAATTTATTTATAAAAAAAAACATAAATATTTACTTAAATTAAATTTTTAAAAATTGGAGTTTTTTTCATACATATGTACAAATTTATTTAATCGATTTATAATTTATGAAATTGTAACACGCAAAATGCAATTGATAACAATTTTTTTATAAATAGCTAATTTTATTATAATCATAATTTGTTTTGAATGGTTGGATATGTTGTAAGTTTGCTTTTGTAATTTTCAATGTCTGTGATGAAATAATCTAATGGTCTTTTCTCTTCATTATTTTCATTTGTTAAATATATTAAAGAATAATTTATCATGCCTTGATCATTAATATTTTCTTCAGCGTCTGAAAAAAAATCAGTTTTTTTATCATATATGTTTTTCAATATTTAATACGAAAATCAATGCGTTTCAAATATTAAATTCTAACACCAACCTTGATCTTTGCCATTTTTATCACCAGCTTCTGCAGTCCCAACTACTTGTACAGTCAATTTTCTGAAATTTTTTCCATTAATAGTGTGATCATTCATCCATTGACGAAGTTCATCTATTTTTACTTGTTTTATGGCAGCAATTTCTTTATCATATCTGTCAAAAATGTACTCTTCACTTGTGATCTCAACCCAATTTCGATTTACTTCTTCTTTAAGGTGTACATCAGTGCACTGTTTCAATTTAATAAGAGATTCCTTTATAAAACTGTATTCATCATCTGGCATCTCTACTAACGTTTTGATTATGCATTTTATAAAATTTTCAATTCTTTCATCTATAAATTGTGTCTTGAATTTATTAGCTTGAGTACAAACTGTAATTGAATATCCAAGAACATTAAATGTATTTCTGAACAAACAAAATACATTGTATCCCAATTGTTCTTGAGTTCTAAGTTGATTAAACAATGGCTCCTCCATGATCATCTGAAAATAAGTTGGATAAGATATACATAAGACTAAAATACAATTTTTAACATAGCTTATAATTTTGAGTAATATTTTATTTAAAATTTTTAGTTTACCATTAAAAGTTCGATGATTACTGAAAGTTTGATAGAAGTCAAACCAGATTGATAATAATTTGTAACAACTGAATTAAAGTCTTTTTGGTTGAAATTCTTGACTCTACAACACTTTTCGCCATGTGGAATCTCATGAACTTTTATACGCGGGTAAGTACTTGGTAATAATTGACTATACTGCAAAGGTTCAATGCACTGGAAAATACTTTTTAGTGCATCATCTTGGGTCATATTACCTTGTATAAGGCACTGAATGTACATATTCTCAGTCAAATTTTTAATAAATTTTATAAATTGGTCAAAATTTATAGTCGAAGCAGCAGCATATTTTTCAGTCGACGTCCAAAAACCTGATGTTAATATTGACAACCGGAGTTCTCTAAAATAAATTATAATGAAATTTTACATTAAATTTATTCTTATAAATATTAATTAAAAACTTAAATTTACTTTGTAAGTTTAGCCGGTTTAAGGAACGTGTTATAAAAAAATTTGAATTGTTCTTTTTTCATCACATCAAATAAATCTTCTGTCGCCAAATTATGACAATCGGCAATATATTTTAATACTGTATGTAATAATAACTGAAAAATAACATATAAAATAAATTATAAACTTTAACAAAGATTTTTAAGAATATTGAAAGACTATAACTACTCACAGGTAACTTTTGATTGAAACCATATACTTTAACAACAACACCTTTATCAGCAGCAGCAACTTGATAATTTAATTCAGCAGCTGTTGCATCATATAATTCTTCTACAAGCAATTGCTTTAATAAAGCTACAAATACGTTTAGCATGGCAGAGCTAATAAAAGAAAAAAATATAAATAATTTAAAATTTATTGTTTTATTTTAATAAATAACTAATAAAAATAATAACTTACGATTGAGGAGATTCAATCGCCAAAGGACTTAATAAATAAAGATACATGCAACATTCAGGTAAACGAAATTTGGGATCTGCTCTGTACCAGATTTCAATCTTATCATCATGATGAATTTTAGTTGGATAACTCGGTACATTTGTAGGTAAATCTATCAAATTGAAATTGTCTGTAATAAACACATTTGGTTTTGGCAGATGAAATTCAGGTAATGGTTCAATTTCTTTCCATCGAGCAATCCAATTTGCTGGTATTTCACTACTTGAATATTTTGTTTGGAACCAAGGCTCTACTTTATTAAACTCTTCTTCGTTAAATTTCTTATCAAAAAGTGCAATATTTACATTATCAGGGCTTAAAGCATTAATACAATCTTTGATAGCCTCAGGATTGTATTCAAAATATAAGTCAGGACCAGTAATGTAATCTGCTGGTGGGTAAAAATGCATATTTTCACATAAAGCTTCTACATAATCAACAGGATCATCTTCATCAGTAAATCTGGAAATTAACATGAAAAATTAACATTTATAATAATAAAAGATAAAAATTCATTATTTCAATTTCCAGTTTCAATTACCTGAAATTTATATTTTCAATCTGTTGAATCTCATCAAATATTCGTTTTTGAGGACCTTCACGACGAAGCATATTTATATAAGAAAAAATAGCTTCTAATACTTCTTCAAAGTGTTTATGACCTTCATCTGTGAGTATCATAGATAAGCTAAAGAGAGCATATAAAGAACTATGCTCAAAGCCTCCTTCTCCATTACCACTGAAGATATCAAGACACCACATTTTTTTACGAAGATAACTAATTAATGAACCTTTACCTTCATGGCCAATAATCCATGAAACATACTGATGTGGTTTACTTTTATATAAATGATGCAATGGAGGCATCACCCATGTTAATTCAACCTGTAGTATAAAAAAACAAAGGTAAGTCGATAATTTATTAAAATTATTAGGTTAATATATTAGCAGAACTTTACCTGACAAATATCTTTGGTTGGTTTTATTTTATATAACTTTCTAAATTCCGGACTATCAAATGAGTCTTTACCTTTGAATTCACTAAAATCATCTGCTGGTAAATGATTTACAGGTACATTGAAAAAACAGTCTTTAACGTATTGCTCTAATTCATCTAACGTTAATCTGGCCTATAAATAGTAATAATAGTATAATAATATAAATTAAATTTTTACCATATCGTCTGGTTGACAGAACAACGAAAAACGACGTGTATCCTTGTTCCGCCAATCCGACGATATTATTGATTACTCATTAAAATTTAAAATTATAAAAATATTAACTTGAACTGCAAGTGTCATTCGATGAGCACTATAATGCCTTTCTCTAAATTTGTGCAATTCCGCATACAATTGATCTTCATCAATATTATCACGTAATGTAACTAAATTTCCCCATGCGAATTTAGAAGCAGGATGATTTGTTCTTGCAAGACTGCAGAACAATTGTTCCTTTCTGTAAGTATCCGATGGTAATGCCATTTTAAACTCTAAAAAATAAAAAATGATATGAAGTAAAATTAATAATGCAATCTACCTACTATAATTAAAATACCAACCACTTTCAACTGCTTCCCGTTCTCGAGTAATAGCATCTCTTTTCATAAGAGGTTTTATGAAAAATTGTGCAAAACGTTCCATAGCAGGAAACAAATGTTTTTCTTGTATTTCAAAATAAAATGTTGTTTGCTCACAATCTGTACATGCGTTGTCAGAGCCTCCTCTTTTTTTAATGAAGTTATCAAAATCGTTTTCCTAATATAAAAATTATTAAATATAATAATAATTTTAAATTAATTTGTGAGATTATTCTTTATTAATTACCTCTGGAAATTTTTCAGAACCCATAAATACCATATGTTCAAGAAAATGAGCCATTCCTTGTACTTTAATAGGATCGCTAAAACTCCCAACACCTACACATAGACCACATGCTGCCTATAGATATATTCAAAATAAAAAACAAAAAATTTAAATTTTAAGAATTAAAATTTCTAATTAAAATTAAATTTAATAAAAGTTTAAATAAGTTATAGTCCAAAATACTTAAAATAATTTTTTTTGTTAAATGTATTTATTTATTAATGAAGATTTAAGAATTAATTATTTTTTTTCTTAATAGATAATTTAAATATTCAGATAAATACAACTATGAGAAGTCATTACCATCTTTTCTTCCCTTTTTACTGGCTTAACACCAGTAAAACCTTCATCACCTTCTAATTCATCATCGTCTTCATCTTCACCATCATCTTCTTCTGCGCTAATATTTTCATCATCTTCTTCTTCGCTATCATCACTTTCTTCCTCAGTATTAGAGGCACATGTTTCTATTAAATTAGATAAATATAATGTAATAAATAAATAAATATTTTGTTGATAAAAAATAACATTCATTATTATTAGGGAATTTTTTATAATACCTTTTTGATCATCCACATTTTTATTAATTCCATCTTTGATTGATTGAATATCAGAAATTAATAAAGCAGTCAAACCATTTTCTAATTTTATAACTCTAAAAGCAATGAAATAAAATTGTATATAAAGACAAGAAATTGATTAGTAATTAAAATCATTAGACTTGAAAATTCAAATGAAACTTCATATTATGGAATTTAAATGAAGTTTCAAAAGTCAGCAATAGACAACTCCCTCATGTCAAATATAAACAATCCTTACCTATACTCTTTTTTATCACTCTCTGATTTAACTGGAGTATCCAAATATTCAACTTTAATTTCACGTACATTTTTTTCATCATCTGAACTAGTTACTGTCATTTTAGATTCTGAAGAATTTATTTTCTCTTGTATTTGACTATCTGATTTTAGGTTAGATTGATTGTCTTTTGAATGTAAAGAACTAATATTATTGCTTAAATGTTTGTTTAATTTTATTTTCTTACTTGTTTGTGAACTTTGTAACAATCTTTTTGGCATTATACAACATGAGGATATCTTATTAATTAAACATAAATTATAAATTTTAGGCAGTAATAAAGATCGAAATTTATAACATACATTCATGGAGAATGTATGCCGTGTATGTGTATGTCGGCATTCCAGAGAGAAAAATATTCAGATAAAGAATTAATTGAACAAAACGACTTGAAAATAATTTATTGTTAATTTAAAATTGATTCATATGCAATTCAACTATTTTACTATTCTGTTTAAGTATTTTAGATGAACAATATTTTTATGTTAAAAATATTTATTTACAAAATTGAACTAAAATGCATAAATTATAATATTTTATTTGAAATTATAAGAACGTGTAATTTTTTTATTGATAAATTTCATTTATATTTAATATATTTTTAGATTACCCCTTTAGAAAACATTAAATGAGAGCTTTTTCAATATATATATATGATGATAATATTATATTTATGTAAATAATTCTTTTATTAATAAAAAATAAAAGATATTCTTATAAATTCAATCACATTCAAGTAAAAGGATAAATTATGATAAAATAAAAAACAACATTAATATATATATACGCTTTTAATTTTTTTTTTTTTTTATTATTAAAATGTTCATTGCACATGTACATTTTGCTGTTTGTATTATGTATATTATAAAGATCACTTGCTACTTATTTCGAATTACATAAGTATAGAAATTGTTATAAACAGGTACAAAAACTACTCTAATTTTTATGTATACCTTACTAATAAAAGTTATTATTATTTATACCTAACAAATTACGTTGCGCATATTTCACACATGGAGACATGTCACTGATCAACGATCATTTATGCATTAGTTCAAGGAACAAATGTGTGATGCGTTTATTTACAACAAAACACACTAATTATAAATCACAAGCATCTTTATTTTCATACAAAAAATGAATTTTGATTTTCTTCAAAGTATAGAAATGTAAAGCCTATGCATAGAAGAGACACTTATTTTTTTATTTTTCGTACATTGTATGTATCTTTGGACATATTACAGATACATTAAATATTTTTTTTTTAAGCTTTGGCTATTCTTGGCAGTGTTAAATGTATTAATAGTTTCTTCAATGAAGTAATTCAATTACTTCTCAATTATTATTGAAAGAAAAAGATACCTATTTAATGTGATTTAAATAAATACAGTATTAGAAAAGATGGTTTGTTATTATTTGAATGATTTTTTAATCAATGAATTAATGTGTGACAAAAATAAAAACAAAAATAAAATATGAAAGTTTATTATAAAATTATCATATATCAAAGGGCATTTAGTTATTGGTCCCTTTTCTTACAGTTTTATAAAGATTAAGTTGTTCTAATCACAAGATATAAAAAGTGTTCTAAACCTTCTACGCTTGATGTATTATTTATAAAAAATTTACATCATTAGGCAAACTAGATATAAGAATGATAAAAAAAAAGTATTTTTTTACAATGACAATGTAATGATTTGATGATTCACAAATTTGAATATGAATCAATAGATGTAATTTTACGATAAAGATGCTTCCTTAAATTTAGCATGTTAAAATGTATAATAAAGTTAAGAAAATAGTGACTTCTATTTTTCGTGGCATAAGAGTTCATTCACGAACGCAATAAACGATGTGGTAAATGCAACCTGGTGACAAAACGATCGAGCTTCATTATATACAACTATACAACGTACAAATTCCTATATTAGTTAGTGCATTGGAGCATTAGTTTCGTCATTAATAGAGCGAAACTTTCGATACTGCAATGCAACTATAGGGGTATGTACGAATATCGCAATGAAATATTATCTATAGTATTGGCTTAATTAATTCCGATCAAGACTAATTTTCATCAATTACTCATTAATGTACTTCACAGCATTAGACGGCTTTGAGTGTAACTCTGTGACGTGTGCAATTTTTATAAAAAGAAATTAAGTAGTTTCATAGGTGAATAATAATAAAATAATAATTTTCACCAATTGAATAATAATTTCACTGGCCTAACGTAATCTTGCAGTCACGCAGCGAGTTAACTTTTTTCCCATGTCTAAATACAGTTTTAAAGCACGTACGTACATTTGACGATTCAATAATGCATAAAAATTAAATAAAGTATATAATTTCCAACTTCTATGCTACAAAATTTTACAATGATGGATTTTTCTATGATTTTCTTTGTACTCTACCTGTCTGTGAATCTAAGTAATTTTATTATTTTTCAGGTATACATTTTTGCAAAACATTTACATTTTTTACTTAGTCCAGCAATGTATAAAAATTATAATACATCAGTCTGGCCACTGACTGACCAAATACTTATTGATCTAAATTTATTTTGTAGGTTGTTTGTTCACTTAGAGCAGTCGTTAATAAATGTAGTACCATGCACTATAATAGTGACAAATTTAATTGGAACTCTATTGTGGAAAAAGTACAAACAAATGAGTTTGTTTTTCCAACTCAATGATTACTCACACGTTAATTTTTATAAATCGCATATATTTTAGGACGAAACATAAAAATTCGCAAAATAATTCATTCAGTTTCGCTCTCGCACTTATGTAATATTTTCGCGCAAGTGTGTCTACATATTACACACTTTAAACCTTATATATTACGTATCTTACAAATTCAAGCATCGCCGTTAAGAACGTTTTTTTTTTCATTTTTAAATGTCGCTTACAATTTCACATATTTCTTCTGTACAATACATTAATTTCGTTACGCTCATTCCGAAGACTATATTAATTCACACTTCTAAAGCATAATTTCCATCGTTCTTGATTTTTCAACGAGTATAACCAAGAACATCTACTAAACTACTTTTTTGCCTAAAATCATGAATGTAGCTTTGATCGGTAAAAAATATTCTGTTAACTTTGCTTATATCTTTATCATACTTATCACATACCAAACTGCCCTCTTTCTATCTCTCTTCCTACTTAATGCTGCATTGTGCCGAGATCCTTAATTTTTTTTTCATTATCTAACTTTCCAGGACATTTAAGAGGCTTATAACGGAAATTTTTATTTGACATAAGTTCTATGGGTGTTTTCAAACGCATACAACTTACGTCAATATTGAAAAAAAAGTAAAATAAATAAATAAAATTAAGCACTTATAAATGAATTTGTGATGATTTTGTGAACGCTTTGAGGAATGTTTCGTAAATAGTAGCGAATATCAAAATTGTGTTAATCGAACGCAAGATGTACTCAATGAATTTAATATTAAAGAAATGACTACTAAATTATTTATATAATATGTTTGAAATATGATGATGAAAACAAAAAAGAAATATGAAAAATATGAAAAAAAAAAAAAAAAAAAAAAAAAAAAGAAATACGTAAGTACATCTTATGTTAGAGTAAATTTAAGGTATTGGCTACTATTGAATGAGATAAAGAAAAGTTGGTGGGATTAAAAGCCTCTATAAATTAATTGACGGACATCGCAATTTGATTTATTCGATCTTAAGGAAAGAGCCGGCAGCGGCACCCGTCGTAAGGAAAAGTGGAGTTTTCCTCCTGGCGGTAGTGACCGGTTGATAAACGTAGTTAGCTTGTAGTGTGCCCGTGAGTGTTTTTTGCCGCTTACTACTTGGACTTAGCTGATAATCAAGGCTACTATCTTGCTTTGAAATATTGAGTTGCATATGCAAAGCCTCTTTATTTTCATCAATGTCAATTTCATCGTAAATCTGTTCGTTTACATCGACATCGCAGTCTTGGCTACTTTCGTCATAACTATCTGTGACAGAGTTAGCAGCTAGGTGACCGCCTAATCCTACACTGTGAGGATGCGCGGCTTCTTCAGAACCTTCAGCTTCATCGGCTGAACTTTCTGTTTCTTCAGATAGATCACCATTGCTAGTACTAATGTATTTCATTTCACCACGTTCTAACAATTCCAACTGTTCTGGATAGATCATGGCTTTCTTTATGGCGAGTGGGTCTTTTCGTGACCATTTTTGTACTTCCTCGTCCATCTTAGCTATTTTTGCTGGGTTGATGGCCCATAAACAACCTTTGCGTTGATTTCCGTTGCCAGCTGGTTTTTCAATTTTTTCGAAACATTTGTTTAATGAAAGATTATGTCTCACAGAATTTTTCCAACCATTAGGTGCCGTTTTGAAGTACGGAAAATGCTCGCTGAAACAGAACAAACAAAATTCTCTCTTACTATTTCTGTTTAAATTTTATTTTTTTTATAAATACTATGATTTTTTGTAATCTTACGTTTTTTTATTTTGTTCATTATTAGATAAATAGTTCAATAATTTTTTTAAAAATTTTTATTCGTTCAAAAACATGATTTTAAATTTTAAATATTTTCAAGGTCACGATTATTACGTGCCATATAATGTTTATTGGATTTTTTAAATGCAAATAGCTGATATTGAAATAAAGGGGAACTCAAAATGCATCTGTTTTTGGGGTGAGGGCGACATAAATTTGGCTCGAAGTTTGTCAGATCCAGGTGTGTCTAATTGGAGAGTTCGAACTACCTTTTTCACTTCATTTCTTTGTATTAAGTTACGTGTTTAAAATGCTCATAAAAATGTAAAAACATTTTTATTATGGTCAATTCTATGACAATATTACGATAAATGGAAATTACTCAAGTGGCTTTAATAGAAAATAAATTATTAATAACGTTTACTTTCTAAGCTGTGAAAAGAAATATATTACAAAACATAAAGTTAAATTATTATATATTAATTTTTAAAACATTATTATTATATTCAGAAAATATACAAATGAAATTAAATGAATATTAAAAAATGAATATATAATTTAAAAATTAAAGAAAAAAATCAAAATTCAAGTAAAATATTGTTTTTAACAAAATAGTATATTTGATAAAGATTAGAGAAAACGTTGATAAACGTAATTTTATGTTGAAAACGGAAGAATATATAAAAAAATAATTTGATATTTCGAATGAACAAAGATTCTCGTGAAAAAGTAATGGTTAAACGTATTTTCCAATACGGAAAAATGAAAAATAGATAATATACGAATGTTATAATGCAGGCCAAAATACAGGTAAAAATTGAACGGAAAGAGTAGAAAAGAGAAAAAAAAAGAAAGAACTCAAGAATAAGGAAGGTAGATAGCAAGAGAATAAGGTTCTCATAATTGGAAAAGAACGAGAAAGCGAGTGTAGCAGTTTGAGTAAAGGTTGAATATTTTTGAAAGAGACTGTAGCGGACTAAGTCGGGGCAGGATTGGCAACGGTTGAACAAAGAGAGGGGCCTCGACTTTCTCGATGGACTGTAGCTTGGCATGCACCTGGTGCTCCAAGGGCCTCGTATAAAATAGCAGCTCTCCCCTGCGCGCGCCAACCGCGAAAGACAGAGAAGAAAAAGAAAGAGAAAAAGAGAGGGAAGGAGAAAGAGAGAAGAGAGAAAAAGAGACAGAGATAAACCAAAGAAGGGGGAATAAAGGAAGAGGGACAATACTTTTGCCCCCTTTTATTTGCTATCTCTCTTACTCTTTTGCTTCGAGGGCTGAAGCCCCTGCCTCTCTCTCTCTCTCTCTCTCTCTCTCTTTCTCTCTATCTCCCTGCACGACGAACGAATGCCGACCAACGCACATACAACACACCAGACGCGGAGCCTTACAATGCTTCAATTTCAAACTTTAAACTCTCACTACTGCTACGACGGTTATGTATATATGACTTTCCCCCTTGTTTTTTTTATTCTTTTTTCTCGCTCTTGCAATTGTACGCACTATTCATTTATTTACAGTATCGATATAAAATGTACAGAGCAAGATATTTCAATTTTTTGGTACTAAAGACTCGTGAATATTCGTGTGCAGCATCAAGCTATACGCACATAATATTATTGCAGCGAAATAAACGCGGAAAAGAGACTCAAAGCCACACAGCTCTACTTATAAATGAAAAGTTTTGTCACGCTCCAAGTGTTTGTATACGTGAGATTGCACCAATATATATACTCTCCAACTTTCTTCTTGTGCGCTTCTTCACCCTTACACCTTCTGATGATATTTTTTATTTTTACACTTTACGTTTTATTATTTTAAATTTTATCATTATAGATTGCAAATTGTTATTTTTTCTTTAATTTTTTCTGATTACTTTAATTTTTATTTATACATGTTTATTAAAATATGTGTATGTAAATTTATGTACTGACTATTTAATAATAAATTATTAAAAATATGATGAAGAAATGAATTGTGATAGTCCCATGATTATAAATATACCGTACAATTCATTCTTGAAAATGGAAGTAACTTGAATAACTTAAAAGAATAACATAAAAGCATGGGAAAAAAAGTAACAAAAAAAAAAAAAAGAATTAGTATGCTTACCACATGAAATTGTAGATCTCAGAAACAGGTAACGATCCCGTCTGGCTGTTTTTGAGTGCCATAGCAATGAGACATGAATAGGAGTAGGCCGGTTTAGGATAGGGCTTTTCACCGTAATCAGGTCCAAGAGGATCTAGCTCTTTTTCCCTTTTTGGACAATTTGAATTCGTCTTCGAGCTCGCTACTTGTGCAAGATGTGAATTTTGTTGATGAAGTAATTGCTGATGTTGCGATGGCGATTGTTGCGTGATCAGTTGAACATTATTGTTGTATATCTGCCGCCTGATCTGTTGTACTGGTCCAGGACTCTGAAGGATTTTAAGATTCTGAAGTCGAATACCCGTAATACCATTGACCTTGAGTGCTTGTTGTTGATTTTGTTGTTGTTGTTGCTGATGTGCTTTGATCAATTGTGGTGAAAGTGTTTTTATCGTGCTTGCTGGCAAAAGCAAAGTAGTTTTTGACTTGCTATTTGGTCCGATACTAAGTTTAATGGGATTATGATTTTGATGGGAGAGTTCGTGCTCCTCGTCTTCGGATTCCTCTTCCTCTTCTGACTCTTCGGTAGCATCGTTGTCGTAATCATGATCCGCGTCCGATTCGCCCTCTGCCTCGTTTTCCGCATCCACTTCATCGAGATCACCATTATTTAGTTCAGTGAGATCGTGATCGGCGGGTATATCAATTTTTTCTTCTTTTGGTTCGAGTTTCGCCGTGAAAGCAAAATGTCGTTTGCTGTTGTTCGTCGTTGTTGTCGATACTCCATTACTCGTGCCAGTGTTGTTTGACGAAGGACTGCGCATCGACATGTGTGGCATTACCGAATTCGGATTTACCATTATCGAAGCAGCATCGCATCCACTGAGGTCCAAGTTGAAATTACTGTAACGAAAGAAGAAAGAAGACCTTAGTCTTCTGCTCTTTTCAAACGAACAAAATAGACGATATCTTAATATTATCTATACTAATTATTTATTCTTTTCGATTGACAGTAAATAATGAATTCTAAACATATAAGGTAAGAAGAGTAAAATTATAAATTTTAGATGATAGTTACCTGTTGGAGCTGTTGCTGTTGCCATTAAGGAGGCTTTGCGAGCCAAACCAACCATTGAGATCGCTGTGACAGCCAACTGGATCATCATCAAGTTCAAGAGGCGAAAGCTCGGTAAAATTAAAACCAAGTTCTGGATGGCCTCCAATGACACTGTCGATTTCACTTTTAATGTCGCAGTCCAGCATGTCCTGGAGCGACTGGTCTGTACCCAGGGTCCAATCCATTGTTGTGAGCCAAGGATCCCGGCCAGACGCTCCCTGATCCAGCGCACCGCTGTGTCTACTCTCTGTATCCAACATTCACGCGTCTGTAATTAAAAGATGTAACATTAAAGTCATTATCTTTTCATTATTCATTAATTTTATTACTTAGAACTAACTATTACATTAATTTCATTATAGTTTCGTATTTCGTTCTTTTATATAATGAAATTTTACAGTCTACTATGTATTTTCATTGTAAGTGACGGGTAAAGCAACTGTACATTAAAATTTTCTTTAATTCGAAAGTCAATTATTTTTGGATATTATCATAGATCTAAATTTTTATCGCCCAAATCTAACATATTTTTTATTATTTTACGAAGGGGTAGTTGGATGATTAATCCTAATCAGTAGTTTTTCATCGTCAGGGAATGATTACGGAATAGAACTGTTTTTGATGATTGATTTTTTTTAAATTGGATTTTTCACGATGATTAATAATTCTACATAATTTTCAATTTTCGTGTTATTTTTAATTATTAAACTTTTATTTTATTCAATATTAAATATCA
The DNA here is from genome assembly GCA_017163975.1 of Anastatus disparis. Taxonomy (NCBI): domain Eukaryota; kingdom Metazoa; phylum Arthropoda; class Insecta; order Hymenoptera; family Eupelmidae; genus Anastatus; species Anastatus disparis. The sequence goes on from JAFFSR010000313.1 coordinate 864,123, forward strand.
TTTTTTTTATATAACAGAAAGAAAGAAAATCACAACAAAAAAAACTGATTATTAGCATGATTTTTCAAAATGAATGGGTGTGAAGGATCTTTGAAGCTATTTTTACTCTTTCAAACTTGCAAAGTGAAAATTAAAATCACCTTCTATAAGTATATGGAATTGCGGTTGGAGTAAATGCACGCTTTTTAAACCTAAACATGAGGGTTAAACTAAACTTTAAAGTTTTCTTAAGAAATGTACTATTATTAAATTTTCAAAGTTTTAAAAATTTTTCATGAATTTCCCTTGTTATACAAGAAAAAAATGTTATTTCAAAAAATTTTTTGTGTATTATTATACTGTAATGATATAATTCCATGTAAATATTTTATAGGAAAAAATATGTTCGATGAAAATAAATTTGTTTGATCCTCTTTTAAACAAAACATAAGATATTCATGAGAAAATGAAAAACCGATAGGTGAGTGACCGCAAGTTTAAAGTATACGTATGTCGAGATATTTTTGAAGTAGCAAAGTTAATTATTGAAATTCAAGACAGTTTTTTCTCCAATAATATTATGTAGTTAAAGAGAAAAGTTCGATGCCATGTGATATTAATAAATGAATCTAATATCTAATAAGTAAACTAATAATCATTTTATTCGAATTGTTACCATAAAAAATTTATACTTTTTAAAATTCGAGTTTTTATGAATTTTCTTTAAATTACAAAACATTAATTATCTAGTAGTAAATTAGACAAAGGAAATCGATTTTTTGGCCTCTGTTATTTATTCAGTGAAGCAATTCGAATTTTTTTTCAAAACATTTAAATTGCTAATTTTACAAATTTGACACTTTGAATGACTTTATTTTAAAATCATAGGAATAAAAAGATACTTAAAATTAAAATCTAGATTGACCATAAATCAATGCACACTTTATTTTAATTGTGCAAAATCTCAAAACTGAAAACTCAAGTTTTTTAAAGTGAAACCGTTTAGAACGTTGATTGTAATTTTGAAAGAAAAAAATGCTGGTGTTCAATAGAATTAAACACACAAAATCTTAAGTCCTTCACCTTAAAAATAATTAATTTATTCATGATTCATTGTAATATTTGTTAAAAATGTAGTTATTTCTATGTTTCATATAGGGAAATAGTCTTTTTAGATTGTTTTCTCAGTAATTCAGAACTGAATGAGAATTAGGTACGGAGAGAGGTGAGTACAACTAGTAAAGCCAGCTGCTTAGTTGTTTATATTATTATTATACATATATATATATATGCATATGATATTACAGAGCATAACAGACACAGATCTAGAAAAAACATTGGGTGGTAAAAATGTAAAAGTATATGTGTGTTGGCGAACGTTGGTGTAGGCCTTTCTATATTTGTGTTGCAGTGACCTCGGTCGTAGTTTGTCAGAGTTTGTAGTAACGGCTGTGGCGGGTGGCAGTGTCGGCGGCGCGCGGCGCGAGGCTCTTGAACCCGCTTGCCGCTTACTCTTAGGATCGTGGGTGTGACTGACTCATGCGCACAAACCTAGTCGAACCTTTATACCCGTATATACATACATAAGAGTTTAAGAATTATACTACTATACAGCCTAGAGTACTACTCTACTACGTAATAATGCCAAGACTTTACTATAATGCAGGACACTAAGGAAACTAATGCACAATCAGGCCAACTTATATTGCAATATACATAACCATCATGTTTCTGTGAATTTATATGTTTACGTGTTCCAAATCATTTATTTTGCTTTTTTCTTTAAAAAGTACTTTTTAAACTATTTCATTTATAAAATCTAAGTCAAAAGAAGGTTTTTTATTCGAGTATTTCGAATTAAATTTTTAATAATAATTACTAAATCTTTTCAACTATATATAGAAATATAAAACATAAGAATAAAAAAATTTTTATTGTACTACGTGTACTTTAATTTATCGAGTTAAGAAAACGTTGTTGGTCAATTGTTAAGGTTAAAACGAGAGCGCGAAACATCGATGACCTAGTGTTAAGTGTCTTGCGCTCGAGAAGATTGATCCTCTTTCGCCTTATACACTCATTCTCTTATTCGCCAAAGGGTTGTTATACTTTTCTGTGTTTGTATATATACTTTAAGAGTTTGTATTTGTGTTCGCGCTTATTAATCGTACATTTATTTCTTTTTGTTTCTCAACTAATTGATCGAAAATACAATATTCAACTTACTTTGATATTCAATTCTTTTATGATTATTTATAATATTTAAAATAAAATAGTTAATTGTTAAAGTTTAGATGAATATTTATTATTTAAAAATCACGTTGCTGTTAATAGAATTAAATTTAAAATAACCTTTCAAATAATTATTTCATCATAATTTTTTTTCCGTGGAATTAATTTTTTTATTACTTTATTATTTGACTCCGTAAAATCAAATAAAAAAAGTTTGTAAAATATTCCATCTGGTTCCGTAATAGATTGACTGAGTAAAGAGTGTAAAGGTTCATGACCTCAACAATTCCTTTTTTAGATGTATAGCCATGTGGTACTATTATAAAAAAAAGCTAATCCGAATACAAAAAAAAGAGGTAAAATTAACGGGCATTAAACTCTAACGTTAATGAGTTTTTTCATTAATAATTTTTTACGTCTTTTATTTACTACAGCCATTATTCAATTAAAGTTTACAAATGAAGTTTAAATATTTAATAAAATATATGCGTGTATTATAATAAACAGAATTTTTTTTTTATTGTAAAGATAAAATGTACCATTCATTTACATGGAAAATTTTGTTTTGCATATGAAACCAAGAAATTTACACAAACTATAAATACATCTTATTAAGATTGCTTTAAGTCATATCGTTAATTTTGCTCGTTGAAGTCATTGCCTTATTGAGTGTAAACTAGAGTTGGACCGCTTTAAACTTTATTATAGAACAAAATTTTATAACGTACTGACACATAATCTACGTTAATTTTAGTTAGCCTTAAAACTCATTGTTACGTAGAAGATGTTGTTTTCCTTTTCTTAAATAACGTAATGTCTAATTGAAATTAAAGTTACGTATGAAAAACTTGTAAAAAAATGTCGAGAAGAAATGCATTAGTTTGAAATTTTTTTTTATTTACGTATAGTAATTTATTGGCATATGATTTTTAAATTGTTTGTAATAATTTCAAAAAAATTATCACAAATAGTACAAAATTTTTGGATGTATAATTATATACGTAAGCTTGAAAATGATGAATATAAAAAAGCTTAAAATTGCAAATAACAATATACTGGATTAAGATAGTTTTGGCTTATAGAATGTTTATATTCTTAGTAATTTTGGTACAGCATAGGGGTTTTCGTATTTATTTTGAGGTCGACACAGTAGTATTCTTTTGTTTTTCGATTTCTGGAAATGAAAAATCTTGACCTGAGAAAAGCCCAGGTGTTTAGATTAATTCTTATAAAAACAAATAAAAGTAATTTAATAGTTTATGTCAAAACTACAAAACACAATTTCTTTTTAGAATATTTGCAAAATAACGTTTATTACTGAAAAATTCCAAAATATGGATGAGACAAAAGGAAAAGTTATTTTGAAAAAACGTTTCATAAATCAAAATAATTATTCATGTTTTTTTCTTACAATCTTCAAGTAATAATATTGCATGTACTATTTTCAAGCAACAAAATATAGTATTCTTTGTTATATTATTCTTTTAATTTTTCTGTATAATTATGAAAAAAGGTTTGAAATATAATTTATACCAAAAGACGTTGAAGTTAAAGTATAGTATTATATTACCCAATAATTAAAATTGCTGATCCTTTTGAATCGATCGATTTCGATATCTATAGATATATGTGATGAACTAAAAACAGAAACATAACCTCAAAAAGATTTTTATACTTTTATCTAACGAATAAATTCGCACACAGAAGAATGCTAGATCAATTCCGGTTACAAAATTTCAATAACACACTTAACATATGTATACAACCATAGGTAAATATAAAGACATAGAAACATAGTGGGGGTTCGGTGGTGCCACCAAGTGATTGGGTCATAGAAACTGCAAATTTTTATTTTATTTTGGACCTATTACTGCCTTTTAGTACATCTATACTCACTGTATACTGTGGTAAATTTTCGAGCCTTTTATATTTAATTTAATTTTTCAAATACCAAAATATTCATGAAAATAATTTATAAAAAATTAACAGCTTAGATATTCTGAGAGGAAAATCTTTAGATTTTGCGAAAGGAAATAAAATCGATTATAATATTGTGTCGATCTTAAAATAAATACGGAAACCTCTCTATGGCGCTTAGACTATAGTTTGAAGCGCCGTTTCCGTTAGCGCTAAAAACCTTGACTCTAACGCTTACAAAGAGTCCATTGACTTTTCCCTGTATATATACATAACATAAAGGTTTATGTGCTCCATACTTCGTAGATACTTGGCCGAGAGAGTGATAAAGGAAGGTGGAAAAAATAAGGAGAGGAAATACGCATGCGAACTCAAAAAGAAGGGAGTGTAAGTGTGTGTATATGAGAGTGAAAAAGAGAAAAAAGACAAGGTGAAGAGCACTAAGATATAAAGAGAGAAAGAGAACGAAAAGAAGAAGTAAAAAAGAGTGCGAGAACAATGACCTCGCGTGTCTTGCGTGTCTTGCGTGTCCTTTATATAGCTGATGACGCGCGCGCGCGCGCGAGCCCGGGACCCCTATAACTTTAATCTCCGCGAACAAATCTCAAAACAGCCAAAACTAAAGACAGACTACACAAAATTTTTCGCCAAGGAAACGTTTACGCTTTGAGACATGGAAAAGTATTTCCATCTTCTAATGATTGAATTATCTAAATTCTTAATTTTTTTTCACTTTTATACTGACATCTTTGTAATAATGAATTTACGTAGATTCAAATTTATAAAGAAATTAATTTAGGATTTGAGAAAATTTCGATAAAAATATAATTATTCTTATTTGTCCAATTCTTAATAAAATATTATCAACCTAAGAATTACCTAATTTATTAGTAAAGCAATCAAAATACACGCGAAAAAGTCAAAACAATAAAAAGATAAACAATGAAATAGAATTAAAATAAAACCAAAATTGGCAGCGATAAATTTGAAATAAAATTTCAAGCTGTCGAAGCGACACAAGAATGTAAAAAAAAACTAAAATAAAAGAATGTAAATAAGCGTCGGATTTGAATAAAAATAAAGAAAAAAAAGTAGCAGAAAAATTTCATTGACGTGCTGCATGAATGAGTGTGTATATACGCAACGATGTTAAAGCGGGCAAGAGAGTGAAAAGAAGAGAGGTTTGAAGAGTCGTCTGGCAAGCCGGCGACGATGCACTTTGTGTGCGCCTGGCTCAAGTTTTACGTTTTCTTACAAACTATGTATATAAATATATACATATATAAACACACAACATGCATAGAACGTGTACGTTTGTATGTGCACGGAATACAACAAGACTTAAAGGAAGAGAAATTCCAAAACAGAGAGCCCGACTGAAATAAAGAGTATTTCAAGGATGCACAAGCAGCAAGCTTTTCGCCTAATAACAACAACAGATACAGTCCGTATGTTCATCTTATCTTTTACTGCTGTTACTCTCTACCTACCGCGAGGAGAGAATACTGTTTTCTTTCTCCTTCTTTACTTTTTAAGATTTTTATTTAAAATATCGAATTTCGTTTATAGAATAGAGTCTAATATAATATAGTCTTAAAGACTTGGTTATGTTATAATAGCATGCGGGTACATTCTACATCTTTTTTACGTCTTTTTTTACCCTCGTACATTAGCTGCGGGATCTTTCGTATTTTTTCTAACGCGCACATGAACAACTCTTTTTATAACTATTCCAGTTTAATTGTAATGCATTTGTACTGTTTATTTTTTTACTTTTTTCTTATTCATATCAAATACTGACATACTATTTTTGCTGAAATATCGACAATGAAATTTTTTTTCTATACCTGTCACTTAAAATAGAACTTATAAATTATTTAAAAAGTCCTAACGTGAATTGATCGATTAACATGTCATTAAATTTACAAAGTTACGTGTACTGTATGCGTAATGTAATATTAAATACCACTTATTGCAGTCCATTATGTAATTTTTTATATTTTTAGAATTTCATATATATACTCGTTATTATGTATGTAATTGTGATACTATTCAGTTTGTATACCTAAAATTACTATATTTGTTATAAATATCAAAATCACGTAAGAAAAGTAGTATTGAATAATTTTGTTTTTTATTATTTTTTATATAACGAGTGTTTAATTTAAATGAATGAGGTGTTCGGTGACTCATTCGGTAAAGCGATGGATTAGTTGGCTCGAGTTTGAATCCTGGTCTCGTCCAATTAATATATAAGTACCAGTATACATTACGTCTTGCTTTGTTTACAAACAGCCAAAAAAACTCCGACGTTAATTAGTACCGTAATAGTAACACAAATACAGCATACAATATAAAAAGTAATTTAAATAAAAAGACTAAAACATATCGCGTAATTTTGATTCTGCATTCGAAATTTTCAAATCATTGATATTTCAGATTAAAAATCAAATACTTCATTTTAATTATAAAAAAAAATGATAAAAATAATAAAAGTATTTCATATTGTAATATAATAAAAATAATTAAGAATATTTTAATAAATCGCTTACTTCACAAAGATATAATTTATCATTTTATTACAAATTGATGGTAATTTCCATGGCAGCCGCGGTGTAAATAATGCGCAATTGGAGGTCATGAAATATGAAATAAAGGTTTTCGCGATTTTGCTCTCTCTCTCTCTCTCTCTCTTTCTCTTATATAAATTTTTGTATCTGAAGCTTGTCTTGGTTGCCTAACGTCCCTGAGTCTTATTATTTTACTCTTTCAGTCATTTAGCGCCTGACCTTGAATGTAAAAAATCAGTTTCTTTTTCTCTTTGCTAATATCAAACGATGTCCTTACGAAGATTCTTTGGTTTCTCAAAGACCAAGGTTAGCTTTAACCGTCTTAATTCACTGTAAAAACCAGGCAGAATTTTATTTTGCAATTTTATGCTCTTTTAAAATTACTTTTTCTAATTTTATTTCTTTCACTTATCTCGAGTTTAAACAAATTAAATATCTATAACAATCCATTATTTATAACACATAAAAAATTATTTATTCTTCAAAGAATAATTTCGAACATACAGTAATATACCTTATTAAAATGTTTGCCAAATTTCTTTTTTTTTAATCACAGGAAGAATGGAAAGTTATTTTATTATAAGTTAGATAGTAAAATTTTTATAAATTTTTCATGTGTGTAAATCAATAATATTAACACATTCTTATATAATAATTACGTGACTATATAGAAATTCTAACAACGAATTTTAATTAGAAATTCGTTGTTACGGTTCTCTACAATGAAGTTAGGAAAAAAAAAATAATGTATCTGGAAATAAAAGCATAGAAATGAAAACCAGATTTTTAAGATATTATTCAACTAGTAAAACAAAAGACTTTCACATTATCTACAATTAAGTCTTTTGAAAAAATAGTTATTCTTTCTAGCATAAATTAGATTGAAATCAAGTTCATGACATACGAGTTCTGCCTTTAAATGAATTCGTTAGCTTGTTATTATGTGTGAAAGTTAATTGTTTCTAATTTGAAAAAAAGCTTTTATTTTTATCTTTTTATATTGGTAAAATTTTTTTTAACATGTATAATTATGACAAGAGTTTTAAAGGATTTCTGAAGATAATATTTAGATGAAATTTTAATTTGGTTTTTAAAAGAAAAAAAGGCAAATATTTTGATAAAATGATACGAAGGAGAGAATTATCCTGCGAAACGAATAATAATGACGGGTACATGTAAAAATGAAAATATTAATCTTGCCAGATTTTGAATAGAAATTTCTATTGTAGAAATATTGGCATATATAAATTCCAAGAAGGTTTTTAGAAAGGCTACTAAAATATTGCAAGGACCCAAGATCTTTGTGAGATTTCCAACGGTGGAGCAGGTCAAAAAATCGGACCCTATTTTCTCTTTCTCAACATTTTTCTTTTTTCAGTTGATTTTTTTTTGCCCATAGGTTCGACCATTCCGTATCTTAAAGTAGAAAACGAAAATCGCCATCCCATAGCTATTTATCTGGGCAGGTCAACCATATGAAAAATTGCTTTTTTGCCGACCAAAATCGAGAGTTGATCTTAAAAGTTCTTTTGAAAAAAATCGAAGGAGAAATCTTAGGATGAAAAAAGCTATTTTTAAGTCTGGAGGTGGTCTTTTTCTAAATGCTGCTCATGATTGCCTAAATCTTTAGAGGTTTCGTAAATTTTTTAGAATCCTGAATACCTAACAGAACATTGGAATGTATATTAATAGTGGGTCCGCAGACTTTTTTTTGGCTCCATTTTGCATTTTTTTAAAATTTTATTCGATAGATTTCTTCAATACATTATGAAAGGATTATGCAGTTTCAAAGAAGGATTTCTTTTTATAAAATCTTTATTTTGTAGTACTGCTCTCGATATAATGAATAAAAGTTTGATGGAACAGATAATATTTTAATTTAGTAATTGTGGTTAATTTTATTTTTTACAGATTATAGACTATCATTAGTAAATTTATCAGGCTTATCTTATCTATTTACTACCAAAAAATTTAACAATTCATATAGTTGAACGATTTATCTAATGTTCCTAACGAATTTGCTTGAGAATATCAAGGCGAAACACACGTAAATTATTTAAATTTTTTAATCTAATTTTAATTAATACTAGAAATATTTCTCTGTTTTCGTTCATTTTATTTATGAAAATCTTTATAACAAATGTTTTAACTGAAACATTTTTAGGTAAACTAATTATTTAAAAAAATATTAATATAGTAAAAATTTTGCAGTTACTTCAATATTTATATCGATCTTTAGGTTTAAGATATTCATTATTTTTTATCTAATAATCTAGATCTTGTGAAATTTCAATTTTTATTTTTTAAGTAGAAAAACTTTAACTGAAGTCTGTTATTTTGTAAAAAAAATTAATAATATCAATCGAAGTTGTATGAAACATCCTATAAAGTAGACTGTACTACATATAGTAAAAGTGGCAGCTTTAAAGAGTAAAGAAGATTTTAACACGATACAGATAAATTTCTTAGAAAATTTATGATTTTTTAATTGTTTTAACCAAACAAGTTTTGAACATCATAATTCTGCTAAAATGGAAAATTTCTCTTAAAAAAAGTCACTTCAAGAAAGTAACAGTGCGTGTACGAGATACATGCATACATACATACTATAAACATATATATGAGGAATGCATAGAAATAAAGAATGAATGCAGTGTTTTTTAGCTCATAATCACGTATACACACAACTAAAAATAAAAAAAGGAAGATTTTTCTTGATGGAGGAGGAGTGTTACGGAGGAGTGAAAACCGGTTTCTCGATGGCTTAGTCCTACGCGTTTGTAAAATACACAAAGCTATATACTGAAATATTACAACTCAGCCCTTCGTCGATGAAACTTTGTGCGTCACTGTATAAGCTAAAGAAATATTTTTAAAAATCTGGTAAGAGGGTGACTTGAAAATTTTTCACTCCTTTATTTTTTCCAAACCCCCTTTACTGGCACGTTTCAACTCAGCTACGTGTGTAATTGATTATACGTAAAGATTGGGATTCTTCATTAGAACGCTTTTTTTCTGTGTAGTGAAGTGAAGATTTAAAAAAAAAAATATTTTATATATTGTGCTTTATGAAAGGTAGATTTATTTTTAAAATATTTTAGAAGTTATTTTATTTTTATGCTTAATTTGATCTATTCAGAGATAATTTATCTTATATTTTATTAAATTTTATCTAATATCGTTATATAGAGTCGATCAACCGGCACGTGTTATAAGTGTCCATTTACCGGCAACTTGACCTTACTATATTAAAATTTTTTTAATGGATTTTTCGCTTTATTAACATTATTATTATTGAAAAAATCTTGAATTTAAATCAAATAAAATTATTTATGATTAAACAAACGGTAAAAATAAAGCAATTTTCATTTAGCAGTTACGATAAAAAAAGAGTATCTAAGTAATATTTTTTCCATTAGCTTCATAATTCAACCAATAGATTTAAAATATAAAATGTGAGTTATATCTGAAAAATATATCGAGTCAGATTATGAGAGCACGTGACGTAAAAAGTCCTTGATAATATAGAAAAAAGTAAAAGCAAAGAAGAACATAAAATAAGAATAAGAAAAGAATTAAAAAAAAAAAGACACGATAAAAGCAATGTAATCTGAGAAAGACCTATAAGCAGGATGACTTTTAGGCTTAAGGCTTTTGTCTGTTACGATAATCGGAATTGAACGCAATGAAGCAAGTCGCTTTGTGCGCGCTCTGCACAACACGAGGTTCTTGTATATCGCGGCAGGTGCACATCCCATCCCATCCCCCTTCTTCCGCTGAGTATATCTTCAATTCCTTGTGTGAGCACTTTCTTTGCCTACGCTCAACGAAAGTGAAAGTCAAAAGCTGATGATGTATTGATTTGCTTTTAGATTGAAAGGCCCTTTACAGGTTAAGCATTTTATTATTCTTTTCCTAGACTTATGCACAAGGTAATGGCATTTTAAATGTTTTCTGAATTCCTTTAAAAAATTGTCGTTTCATCATACATTATCATTCCAAGATTCATTTTTATTTTTATTTTAATAATAAAGGTAGTTATCATAAATCAAATGTCCTGGATCTTGTAAAGTATAAAATTGTCTTTCGAAGTTATTTAAATCTGACTAAAAAGTAAAAGTAATAGTAAAAGAAATACAAAAGTTTTCTATTTTATAATCATCGTTACAAATTAAATCTAAAAGACAAAAAATGCAAGAGCTTCTTAATTATTTTAAAAAATTTCAAATTAAATATTTATTTTTATTTAAATAGTTTAAATTATAATATTACATTAAAGAAAATGCAAAACTAATAGATTTCCAATGTTTTATCAGAAAATAAATGTATGAATATTTTTTGTTTCATCTTATGAAATGAATGAAATAAACACGAATTCTTTGAAATTCAATATAGATTATGTTCACATGCCAGATTGTCATTTTTATGATACTAGAAAAATCTTTTTACGCTGCCGTAAGACAAACACATAACATCTGGTTGCAAGATACCAAACCTTCAGCGAATGACTTAAAAGACTTTCTTTTCAATCTAGACTAGATGTAAATAATAATACTAAATTAGTAATAATGAATTTATATATTTGACTAATAAATGTGATTATTTAATTTAAAAGTAAGTATGATATTGTTTTTAAAATAAAGTTTTGAACAAACTGCAACTCTGGCGAGATAGGAAGTCTATTGAATTTTTGTCGATATTCACTGTTTTTGGAAAATTTATTTGCCGAACGTGCAAGACAATCCTTTATCCCGTTATAGAAACAGATCGTGGACTTGAATTAAAATTCGCAGTTCGGTGCAAGTGTGGAAGAAGATTGATTAATTCTTTTCTTTTCATGGCAGGTGCATACGAAATAAAGATTAGAACAGTATTATGAGAATTTTAGGTATTAGTCTATAAGAAATGTATTTTGTAATTTAATGAATACCGAAGAAAAAATTCGAGTTTAAATTTTAGTTTATTTACATCATTAGAAAAAAAAACTTTTTTTTTCACGTAAAAGTAGACTAGCAATAGAGAGCGTATACGGTGTAAAGAATGTATGGGAGCGTGACTGTTCTCCGCTCTTTTTTTTCCCCAGTGACGTATTGAAAAACTGCACGCATCTATAATAGCGCGCTAGTTTCTTTGTGCAATATTTCTAAAATTACAGTCGGCTGTAAATAGCAAAAATTGAAGATGGAAAAAGAAAAGGGCCGTGGCTTATTACATTGCCGCAATAAAATTTTACAGCAGTGACAACTTTTGCTTTCTTTTAATTTGCCAGGATTTTTAACGGGTGGATATTAAACTTTTGCAATAATTTGCGCATTTGGATGTAAGTCTATAAAGAATTTAATGGAATTTTTATGAACTTGAAGAATTTATTAAAAAAAATAATTAATGCTTTCATTTTCACCGATCAACTCTTATGGGAAATTCTGTTTTTGACATCTTCGTTATTTAATGTGTCAGCAACAGCAAGTATAATATATTCGTATCTTTTAAATGAAAAGTAAATATATATGAGAATCGTGTTACCACTTTAATATTTCCGCTACTGAATAGTAGATTATGCGCAAAATTTTTTCGAATACAGAAATTTTCATAATATTCCTATTTTAATAAAATAAGAAAAAATAATTGTCTAAATTTCTGCTTTACCTATAATAAATAAACAATTGTAAAAATAATAAAATTTGGAGCAAAAGTTTGAGAAGAAATATGTTGCTATTCTCTATAACTATTAATTAGTTTAAATTTTCAGAAAATTTTATAAATAAGTAGGAAAATTATAAGCTTCCGCGAATCGGAAGTTAGTTTAGTTGCCACCAGAAAGTAATTAAACAAAAATAATTTAAATATTTAATAAGTTTAATCTAGAAAATATAATTTTAAAGGCCTAAATGTATATGTATCGAACAAACAGGCGGTTATTCGCAAAAATGCAAATGTAGAAATTCATCAGTTGTAAAATTAAAATAACTATACATATAACGCGCGTTCGAAAACGAATCGGAAGAAAAAAGAAATACCACCAGGAAAGTTGCTGTTTTCAAGGTATATACATCTATTTATTATTGCCTAGCACGTAAGCCGAAGCGTCTAACCGAAACGATGTGCTTTTGCTTCTATACCTGCTATTCTATTAGCAGAATTTTATTCATATGTTCTTAAATTTTTCTGTATATAAAAGAAATATTAAGCAAAAATTTTTGTGTATTTATATGAATTTGATTTAATACTTAAATATTTCTTTAAATTAAGTAAGTACCTGAAACACGTTATATATCTATTTTTAAAACGGTTTTACGACTAGAAAATACTCTTTTCAAAGAAAAGCTAAAGGAAGAAAAATAAAGGAGAAGAAAAAGAATAAGGTTTTAGTTCTGAGCTTAGGGTGTCGGTAGAGCTCGGAACAGGTAGAAAATTTTACGACTTTGGGCCTGTTTATGGAAGTTTCTTGATGAAAAGAAAAAGGAAAAAAACAAAGAAACGAACGAAACAGTCAGGTAAAAAAGAAACACCTTGCTCGACCTAAAGTATAATCTATCTTGGAGATCTTCTTGTCATTGAAAAATATTAACGGTCTTTTAAAATTTTTTGATGTACCACCGATAAAAGTTGTTTGTTCAAAATTGCAATACTACAAGTAGAATTTTATTTTTTTATTTTTATTTTATTTACGATTTACTATATTTATTAAAAAAATGACTTTATTATTAAAAATACTTGTAGGAAACTTGGAGCATAAAAAATATTGATTCTAAAAGTAGAATATTTATTGTTATTTTGTGTAACAGAGAAAAAGAGAAAGTAGCAGAGTTTTGATTTATTGCGAAAAAGGAGAATCTCCGTAAAATTTTAATCGAAAAATTATACATAGCGAAGCAAGTTAATTTTTTTCTACATTAAAATTGTCCACACGTAGCGGCGCTAGAATAATGTATATTTCATCTATGATAATAAATAATTTTGAAAATGTTAAATTGTATATGCAATGATTTAAAAATAAAATAGCAAAATAAAAAGTAAAATAAAATAACATTAACGAATTGGCATGGAACTGGCTAAACTTGCTTCTGCATAAACAACTATAGAGTATACATGAAAGCTCATTCCCCCTCGGCAAGTGGAATCGAGCGTAAATAAGTAGCAAGAAAAAGGAGTGCTCGAAAAAGGAGCTTCTCGTCTCTCTCAATGTTATAACAGCGGCAGCAGCAACAGAAAGGCGAGCGGGGAAGGCAGCTCATGGCTGATAGGTTGCGCAAGGCGTTTCCTTCGGGGGCTTTCGTCGTCGTCGTCGTCATCGTCGTTCTCTCTTTCTCGATTTTAAGTTTGAGTTAGGCCGATGGACCAAGGAAGCAGCAGCAGCAGCAGCAGCAGCAGCATATAGCAGCGCCAGCCAGCTTTTCTCCCTACAGCTAGCAGCAACATCCCGGCTTTCTCTCCCTCTCCTCTTTCTCTGTCGTTTCTCTTTTGCAAAGTATCGATCGCTAGCCGAGTACGAAGTTAAGCATACTTCCCCTCTCTCTATCTCTATATATACATGTTCGTCTCGCACGCAGCCTCCCCAACAAACTCGGCTCTTCTCTATAACGTCGACGTTCACGTCGTCCAGCGTGCGTTGGCCCTCCTATTTTCTCTTTCTCCCTTATGTATCTGTATATATGTTGGCTTTTTTACTTTTATTACAGATAGATGTATATATATTGTTTATATATAGACTGTAAACGCACGCGCTTCCACATATCTAAACTATTATCGATTGAAATTCAACCGGATTGGCTTATCGTTATTATTAATCTTGTTCGATTATCGATTCCCCGCGTGCGCGCACGCACACAGACACACCGCTGTGTTATGCTTTGACGTTTATGTCTAGGCTTTACTACAATGTACAGCTGTGCGCCAATAGCTTTAAAAGGATATATATGCGTATATATCGATTAGATTATTTTGTAAACAAATGTCCATTCGCTACTTTCCCCTAAAACTATCATGACTGCCGACTTGTCAACGGAATAGAAGCTATTTCGAAATATATCATTTTTAGATATTTATATTATAGATAAATTTTTAATTTATAAAGTAGTTGAAGAAAATCATTAATTAAATAAGTATCTCTTTTTTAACTAAAATTTATATTTATATACATAAAGTAAAGCATAATATTGATTAACAAATATGGCAATAATGAACGAAAAATAACAAGCTATGTTTCAAACAAGAATACAAAATTATAGTTCCAAATTATTAAAAACACGTAATAATGATGTGTATTAAAGTTAGCACCGTCGCTAAAGTAACTGTCGACTATAAAATCGTGTACAGTTCTAATCAGAGCCATAATTTCATAATTATTTATTTTTTACTGTCTTAAACTTTTTGCAACTTTCAGTCGTAAGTAAACATGAGAAAATATTTGAAATAAATAATTATCATCAATTTTTTTTTTGTTTTTTATGTCGATCAAAAATTTTAATCACAATGTCATATTGAAATTATAAATTGAATTTATAAATAATACAAAATAAATGCATCGACGCGGCTTTATCGTTTTCCATTACAGTATTATTTTTAAAATATTGAATCATAACGAAAAGCAAAGAATTTATTTGACAGCTTTATAATCATCAATAATTAATTTTAATGTCGTTTCCTCGTAATTCTGTTCTCATAATTGTTGTTTGCAAAAATTTCAGAACAATGAAAAATTAATAATTTTGAAGTTATATGACTCCAATTGATTAGGAGCACACGTCAGCAGCTATTTTAACGACGGTACTAACTTTTATACATATTCTTAAATTATAATTTATTTGTTTTTTTACAGATAAAAAGTAGTTGTAGCATGCTACAAATAATTTTAATAAAATACAGCAAGAGAATGAATAAAAATGAGTAAAAAATTTTTTTAAACCAAAGAGGATTTTGTCAAGATAAACATACTGTCAAAGTCCCTCTTTTTTTTCATTTTTCAACAAAGACAATGTTTCAATCTAAAATACACGTTAGCTTCAGCAATTTCGATGATAAAAAATTATTAATGACACGAATGTAATCCAGAGTAATGTTATTCATCTTCCCTTTCACTTCCGCGTTGAAATTACTATTTTACATTTAATTTTTGTTCACGTTATCTCTAATCACATTGCCATAATTTATAGGTAATTTTTTAGTAATATATACCTTATACAATCTATAAAAAATAAAATGGAAATAATTTAAAGAGTTTACATTAGTTGACTTAATTTTGTGTCGAATCTAATTTAACTAGCGCTTTCTAGTTAAAAATTGTCAATGATAGAAAATACAAGGTATGAAAAAAAAATTAACAATAAAAAATTGAAAACTATCAGATAAAGCAAATTACAGCTAAAATTTTTTTCAAGTTGCACATGTACATAGTAATAAAGAAACTTAAGCGAAGCAAGCGCGCGTAATGTAATACCAAATGAAAAGAAGAGAGATGAAGAATATGGGAGCGACCGTGCCCTTGAAAGAGAGCAGACGCACAGAGCAGAGAGAAAGAAAGATGCTGAAATGTAATAGAATCAGCAGCAGAGAGCTATATACTTGCTTATAACTTCTTTCTTTCTATTTTTTTGCCAAGTCAACATTTTTTTAAAGAGTGAGTTGCCGTTCCTTTGATATGTACCAAGAATTTCGTTTTTCGTTTTGTTTTTTTTTTCAGCGAAATTTTTAACAAGTATTTGCTCTTTGTTTCATTTTTCATTACTTGAAAATAAAAATATCTACCAAATAATTTCTTCAGTAATTATATGGAAAATTTTAAATTTTCTTGCTAAATTTTTCCAAAATTTATATCTTAATACTTGTAAATCTGTTTTAATTTACAACCTTTATGAATAGCAGGTATAAAGGAAAAACTTGGAAAATTAGGATTAAAATTTTGTGCGGACGTAGGTTTAAGTTAATGAAGAAATATTCAATAAAAGTAAAACAATATAAGATCGAATTGGTGGGAATGCAGTGTAATTTTGGTCGGGCATCAAAGATTATAAAAGGCACCCTCTTTTCCCCTATTTTAGACCGGCCGGCTTTAGCGCTTACTATTACTACATGCAGGCCCGGCAGCAATATAATTTATTATATAGCTGCTGGCTTCAACAATACTACTACGAGAGTAAGAGAGAGAGCTGCCTGCCTCCGTCAAATTTCCCATTCTTGGAGCGCGCACACTCGTACGCCAATAACATGTACAAACACACACACACCCCCACTCATACACATGCACACATTGTATATAATAACAAGTATTCCGTGTGTTTCCTGCGATAGAGCCTGAAACGCTTATATGTGTGCGATCCGGCATATGGTAAGAGGCTAGAGTTCCCAGAAGGTTCCCACGGACAAAACTTTTGCCGCTCTTGATGCTTGTGTGTATATATGTATGTACGAGGGAACGAGCAAAGCAAACGGGAGAGATAGAGAAAGAAGTATAAGACCCGGCTGCCTTGTGTACCATAGCATGGCCCAAAGGGGGCTTACAGCTTATTTATACACAGACGTTACACCCATACACGTTTATGCACATATACAACCAATGCCAACTTGAGCTCCTCTTTCTTACTCTTTTTTTTCTTAGCCCCACCCCGCTCCGCTGCTCTTTCAATATAGCATGTTAGTTGGAGCCCTTAACCGTACATCTTTCTCTCTTACCATTCTTTTTTATTCAAAGTTTTTCGTCATTTTTTTGAAACTTTTTTTTCTTAAATTTGTTTTTTCATTTAATAGTACAATAAAAAAATTATGATATGGACTGGATTATTGGAAAAAACAAAAAACTATTTCTCGAGTTGTATGAACACGACAGTTATAACGTTGAATTATTGAATTGGCTAGTATTGTTTTGCAGAGCGAGTACTCACCAAAAATCGATCGCGAGCGCGCGTCGCGCCGGTCGCCCCGTTATATTTTTTTCCCCGGCAATAACCACGCGACACCAGTCCAATGTAATAAGCACATTAATTAATTTTCTTTTTAAATAAAAAAATTATGAGCAAAAGAAAATAATAACGATTTATTGCTTGCAAAATAAACATTTAATATTCTGATAAAAAGAGGGGAAAACGAGAAAGGGAGTCGACGTACTGGTAGAAAGGTGGTGGAAATGCAAAGGGTAATCAACCGAAGGTTCGCTAGTGTATACGGCCACTAGACTAAACATCGTCGGCAAAAGTGTCGACCATTTTTTTTTTACCAAAAATAAACAATAAATCTAAACAAAAATTAAGCGCGTACTTGTATCACCGTGCATATTTTATTTAAATTTTTCAAAATTATTATAAGTATAAACAAAGAAAATAAAACATTTGAAGGCTTAAATAATTGAGATTTTCAATCGTATAACTCTCGTCGATTTTGTTTGAGTTATTGCGAAAGAGGGAAAGAATAAACGAATTGTCGAGGATCCTTGGATTCAAATCTTAATATATCTAATCCATACACACACACACACTCACATCCTGTTTATTTTGCAAAAATGCATTCACCTTTAGACATATTCCCGCCTAAAATCCAGTTCCCTCTTTCGCAACCCTAAATTTATAAAATCGTCTTCCGTCGGCTTAGCGGAGTATATCAACTTGAGTATAGTACAAGTTGCGATGGCAAATAAACGGAGGAAAATGGCAAAAGTCAGACCGGAAAGACTGGCGGTTGCTGCAACGAGAGAGAGCCAATACCTCTTTCTCATCCATATGTCTATGTGTATATACATAAACCGCGAATGGGACAATTTGAGAGAGAAAGAGTAAGAGAGAGGGAGAAACGGAGCAACACACGTCGATAAAAGAGAGCGAGCGTCGCCGACAATAATAAACAATACTCAGGGCGCGCACGCGGGCCGACGGTGCCACAACATAAGTAAAAGGGCAAAATAAATAAAAAATAATAATATGTATACATATAAATATATATGCAAGATATGTTTACTTTTATAACTAGTAATATAGGATAGAAAAAAAATGAGAATTGTGAAAAACCTACCGTGTGTTTAACAATCCGCGCGAGTTCTCGAGACGTCCTGACGAACGCTCACAACTTTTGCACATAAATTCCGAGTACCCAGGATTAAACGAAGCAGCAGAGCTTACCGCTCCAAAATTTCAATAGTTGTTATTCTTTTTTTCCTCGTGTACTGTAGCACTCGCTGTTCTTTTCTTTTCACACGACAACAAGAATGACGAAGATAACGACGACGACGGCGATAAAAACGCCGTTATTGTTGTTATTGTCGTCGGTAATACCTTCGACACCATCCACAAGAACCCGCAAAAGGCTCGATGGTTGTTAGCTATCGCGCGCACTACTCTCCCGCCTCTCTTCAATATATATCCAACGTTTATTCCTCCCGATATGTATATGTTATAAGCGGTATAACTCGATCTCTCTCTAAAATCAGCACGAACTCATATAGACGGAAATAAGCCAGAGCGAGAGAGAAGTATATGTTTAAGAGTTCAAGAGGGGAAAAGGCGCGCGCGCTGGAATATACACACGTATATAGTTATGAACTACACACTACAGAGGCACAGACGAGCGCACGATTATAACACACGGCTACAGAAACAGAGAGAGAGAAAGCGCGCCGACCACCGACACACAGAGCCACCAACTGAAAATGCCGACGAGGCCAAAGACACTCTACAGCGCCCGCCTGAACAAAGCCCTAGCACCGATTTCAAATCCCTATGCGTTCATTGGTTGCTTTTAGTCACGTGCTCATGATCCTGGCGCCGAGCGCCCCATTCGTTTCGATTACCTTTACCCCTCCCCGTACCTATAGAATTGACTACAGCGACACGAATATATCAAATTATTAAACTTCATAATCTTTAAATCGAACATTTTTATAAATAAACAAAGTAACTATTTCAATTTTTTAATTCTACATCAATTAATCAAAGCCTTTTTCTTACTAAATTTTAAGCTTACTAGCTATTTTCATCGGAATAAATTAAACCGAGAATATATTTAATAGTCCCCCCCTTTTTCGTTGAAAATGGACGAGTCCAAATTACAATGTATACGGTATGCAAAATGAAATGAATAAACAATTCCGATTATTATTTTGAATTTAAAGTATCATGTAAAATAACAATTGATTTTTAAAAGTCATATTATTGATATATTTCGAACAACTTGCGCGCTTTTCGTTCCCAATGTTTTGATTTTAGAGAGTAGGAGAGGTAGAAGTTGGACGAGTCCATTTAAGTTAAGAGGGGGGCTGTTCGCTCATCTGAATGGACCACGCAGCGGCCGCTCCTTTTCTTTTCTTTCCTTTCCTACATCACGTACTCATGTATATTCTTCATCGTCGAGCTATCAACAATGGCGGGAAGACGCGCGCATTTAGCTGAATTAAGCCACGTGCACGCCGGTAGCAATAGATGAGAGAAAAAATCTCTATCGACCGTCTAATATGCCGGATCGCCTAATATAATAAATAAAAGACAATATTAATTCCCATTTTTTACGATTTTAACAATTTTTTCTTATGAAATGATCCCGATGTCTCTCACATCCTCTCTTTTACCCTCGCTCTCTTTATTAATAATAAAATTAAGAGAAATTGATGTTCAGTTATAACTTTTTCAATTCATGCTTATATTTTCTTTTATATATATATATATATCTTTATAAATATAGGCTGTAACAATCATTATATATTACTTTGTATATCTAATAATTTCAATAAATGCATTCTGTTATAACATTCATAAAATAATTCATATTTAGATCTTCTTTGGTCCTCATAATCTTGTGTAAGTTTTTTCTTTATATCTTCAGTAGTAGTTTTTGTACATTTTTGGTTGAAAAACTTTTAACACAAATCACTTAATGGCACATAATTTTATCACAGTTGACAATATAACAAGTAACAGTATGTCAACTTTTATATAATTTGCAATAATCATTTCTTTTTACCACAATAAACTTTTATAAAAATAACAAGCACACATTTTGAACGTGTAAATGCAATATGTTGAACAATTTTAATTTGCACCATAAATTTAACTGGGATGTAAGAAAATATCACACTTTATCTTGACACTTTTCCAAACAAATTATTTCTGTTTGACACTTGTCGGCATTTTTATTATTGCACTAGTGATAATGATACTTCAATATTTAATATTCCATTGAAAATCATTGTGTGAAATATAACTTTCTAAAATATATTGCACTTGTAAATTGACTCCATAAAGTTGATATAAAAATATATATTCTATACTTTCAGCCATTATCATTAGGTAATGAATACTATAATAAATTACTATAAAAATACTGATAGTAATTTTTAAACATTGGCAATAGATGGAATGATTTCCATATAAATTCCAATCCCACGTAGAAATACATCTTTGTTCAAATACTCATCGTTTTGGTGTAGTAATATTGGCGTATTATTCATAGGTGAAAAACCAAGTGCTGGGATTCCAAGCTAGAAGCATAATTAATACACAAGTTATAAATGAATTGACGATTTTTGATACATCAATATTATAGTTAATATGTATAAAATCATAAAGTTACAATATCAATTTATAGAATTGTTTTTCAGATATCTATGTAAGTAATATGTAGTGAATTTGTTATTTTTTACTTAATTTTATCATTTAACAAAGTATTAATGAATTATTACTTATTATTAATTTAAATCTTACAAAATTAATTACTATAATTATTCAAAATATGCAATAATATTTTTTTAATCTACAAAAAAGTTTCATTTATTTAATATAAAGTAGTATAAGAAATACTCACACTTCGTATATAACGACTGTCAGTTCCTCCTGGGAAAACACCTATTTCAAGTTCTAATTTTAGTTTATCACACGAGTTTTTAAAGGCTGTCCAAAAGGAATTACTGTTATCCAATTTAGTACATGGTACATAAATATTTTTTTCTTCAAATGTACAATGTACTCCTTCACCAGCTTCCTCGCACCATTTTTTCAACATTGCTTCAAACTTATCAAGAGGAGTGTCTAAATCGATGCGGCAATCGAAAACTACAGTTAGATTGTTTGGAATCACATTTGTTTGTACGCCACCCTGTAATAAATATAAAAATTATATAAAATTTATATAAATCATAGTAAATATTTATTATTTATAAATTCATCTGTATGAACATTTAGCATACATTTGATTTCTAAAAATTTGGTTTAAATTTTTATTTTTAGATACTTACAAATTCTTAATCCTTAATTATCAGACATGTAAATATATAAAAAGATTATATTATAAGCTTTGTTTAAAATTATATAGCAAATTTATCTAAATTTTTATATTGTTTAAATTTACTTTAGCAAACATCATATATTTAAAAAAAAGAACTTTTTAATTAGAAATTAAGAATGAAGATTATTCTAATATCGATATGATTATATTGATATGATTGATGACAGCACTTTACAAATTAAGCAATAAATTGATAATTTACAGATAAGATGTATAACTAATCATAATCAAGTGTTATAAAATGATTGAAACTAAAAGTATGCAATTATCAAATAAATATTATTTCTAAATTACATCTTTTATCAATTTGTACTTTAATTACTGCTTCAAAACAAGTAATTGATAATTGAAATTATTTAAACAACACTAAAGTAATAAAAAATGTAATTTGATTATGAAATACATCCTTTTTTAATAAAATTTTGGTGTGAAATTTATGAAAAAGTTTTTTCTTTATAATCTGTATAAATACAACTACCTTTAAACAAAATAGATATTACTTTTATAAGAAAGAAATATTTCTATTTAGTTCAAAATTTATACATAATAAACTTAGAATTTTTTGAAAACTAATATTTTTTATTATAATTTTAATAACAAAAGTGATACCAGTATTGCAATAAAACTCAAAATATAAAATTTGTAGAATTTGACATTTCTAAATAATTTTTTTAATGCATTAACTGTTAAAGTCTATGCAATCAAATAAAACTATAAATTTGAACATAATATAGAAAAATTTATTAGTTTTAAATAAAAGTTTCAAGAAAAAAAATTTGATCATAGAAAAAATATGATAAATCTTGTTTGAAAATGAATAAAGTACTAGAAAACGAATTCGTCACTTGCATTTAAAAAAATTATCAATGTTTTGCGTATATTGATCAATCAGATAAATTTCTTTTATACAATTTTATATGAAAAAATCATTACATATAAAAAAACATTCACGTTTTCTATGCAAGAGTAGAATTTTTCACAAATTAAATTTTTAACTATACTATATTGAATATCTTTTTCTTTATCAATAAAAAGAAAATATAATGATCGCCTAAGGGCAATAATACTTACTTTAACTTGTGTTAAATTAATTGATGTTACATCTCCTAAGGTAACTTTAGGATCTTTTAGTCTAGCTTTTTGTTGAGCTCTATAATCCATAAATTTGTCTATAATAACTCTCAACTTTTCTCCAGCAGTATTATCTGGTAACATAGATCCATGAGCTGGTGTGCCAGGACAATGGACATGAACATGCCAAATAGTTCGTTCTCCTTTGAACAAATAAAAATTGTTAGTTGGGCATGCAACTCCTTCGTCCAAGGCAAAGCCAATATTTAAATCTCTAAAGTCTTTTGTATGAACAAAGTCTTTCATCCCAAGAAAACCGCCAATTTCTTCTTCAGGCACAAAAGATATATGAATAGTTCTTTTAAATTTTTGTCCTTCAAGTTTCATTCGACGTATAGCTTCTAAATACTGAATACCAACACATTTCATATCTTGGCTTCCACGAGCATAAATATTGTCTTTTTCATCCACGTGGGCACTGAACGGTGGATGTTTCCATTGATCCTACAAAAAAAAGTAATTTTATTATTAAAAAAATATTTAATAATGAAATAAAATTTATTAAATATTTTTAATTCTGTTTATGTAATTCGTTTACAAAGTATTATTTGTTTTTAACAAGAGTTTTTAAAAATATATCAAACACTCTTTTAAAATTAATATATTAGTATTTTTTAAAATTATATAAATGAAAAAAATATTTTATTTCAAGTAATAAAGATGGGTATAACAAACAACTTTTAGAAACATTGTAATTCTTGTTCTCAAAGATTATTAATTTACATTTCCATGCTTCAGAAAAATCCAACTACAATTAAATCTTGAAAGACAAGTAATTCAACACACTTTTTTAAATTTTCAAATAGTTAGAAAATGCTAAGAAATTAGATAAGATAAAAAATAAGTTATATTTTTAAAATTTTCTTGTTAATATCTTCAGTGCAATGTAGAATTCTATAGTAGTTTTAAATAACAAATTAGTGCCCACAATATTATACTTATTTTCAAGAGATAAAATTTGGTTAATTAGGTTTATAAAGACTATGTGCATTTGTTTATTGAGATAGTAAGAATAATAAAATTCTTAAAAGATTGGTGTTTATATATATTATACTCATCTTGATTGATTGAAATCACAATTTTTAAGAGTAACTTTTTAAATAAATAAAGATTAATTTATAATTGGAAGAATTGATATCAATATATTTTTTAATTTTTAAGAATGAATATGTAAATTTGGTAATTCATTGAAAATAATACCAAAAAAATGTATATTAATTATAGAAGTGATAAAACTTAAAAGTTATATAAAAAATTCCAATTATTATGAATTAAAAATAGTTATAAAATTTCAGCTGCATATAAATTTAAATTTAAGAAGTGGAAAAATTGCGATAAAGAACATATTACTATATCTGCTGTGACGTACTGTTATCTCATTATTTAATGCAATAATTGCTGTCCTACATAAAGATATGGAAATTTTTAAATCATTCATTTCAAGTGTTTGTTTAAGATATTTTGAATTACAATGTTTTTATGTGATAAATCAATTTAGCAGTTGAAAGAATTAGTAAACAATGATAAACAAAAAACTTTCATTGTGTTAATTAATAACTACGATTTGCAATTGATTCTTTCCACGAATATTTAATTTTTTAAAATACAAGAGTTATAATCAATTGAATGAATTTATTCATTTTAAACTATAATTTTTCAACATTTTATTTTAATACACAGATTTCCTCTTATAAATCAAATAAAAATTCATGAATGACATTGCGACTCGAGATGGACACTATACTCGTACTCAGGAATATTTACCATCTTGTTGTTTGATCGCTAAGTTTTAAAAAACAAGATACATTAGCTTTTAGTACATATCATGGAAATTGTTCAGTTAAATTTTTAAAGTAAATCGATCGATTAATTATTGAGAATTTTGGGTTTCAATATTTAAGGTTATAAAAATAATAGTTATTACTAGAACCCAAAATTTTTAATAAATAATCAATGAATTTACTTCGAAATTAAATTCAATATTAACCACGATATTTACTACAAATTAATGTATTTCTTTTTTTGAAATTTTGCAATAAAATAAAAAGATAGTAAATATGTCAGAGTACTGGTGAAGTGTCCGTTTTACATTATCATAAGGCAATCATTATTTGCTCCTAAAATACGATTTTTTTCAACACCGGGCCGAAAATACCACATTTAATTTTCAACGCTAGGAGAAAATGTATTACATTTGGGCAGAGTGTTGAAAACAAAGTATTTCATGACTTTTATATAAAAGTTAATTAAAATTTAGAAAATAATGCTTTTACATTCATAAAAAATAAAATAAAATATCTTATTAGATAGAAATCTTATTGAAGAAATTAATTTTATTTTCGCTACCTATGGAAGAACTTACAGCAAATACTGGAACAACATCCATATGACTATTTAACAAAATTGCTGGTAATGATGGGTCTGTTCCAGTCCATGTTAGAATAACTATAGGTTTTTTTGGATCCACATGATAAACTTTGTAGGGTAACTCCAGCGATTTTGCTTGATTTTCCAAAAATTTCACGCAGTCATCTAAAAACACAATAAACAATTAAAATTAATTTATAAAGTCAATAATCATGAAAATTGTTTTATAATTAGTAAAAATTTTAATCTTATAAGTCAACATATTTAAAAAAAAAAAAATACGTTTTATCTTATCAATGATACGTGAATTAAAACTTCACGATAAATTTATGTCTTGGTTTAAATTATGCAATAAAATATGTACACCTGAATTGAAATTATTTCCTCCAATCTGAAATTTTGTAAACAATGTTATCTTTTAAAGATTGGTTACCGTGCAATTTTGCAAGAAAAAATAAAAGATAGGAATTTGTACAATAGCTATAAAAAATGTTTAAAGAAGCAGAAATATTGTTCATAATATTTTTGGTAAATGATTAAATCAAGTTCACGAAAAATTGATTATTCTCCAATAAAGAAACTGATATAAAAATAATTATAAAATGTCGAGTAATTAATGAAAATGTTAATATTTGAAAACTAAAAAAAATTATTTGAACCTATTCAAAATTTTTTTTAGCCAACATAAAATTTATATATTGTACTCAAAGTAATGTTTATCTATTTTTCAAAAATTTAAAATTTTTAAAAGCGTTTCAAATAAAATTTTTTTTATAAAAATCCAGAGAGAAATCCCAGAAATACATTTAAAATATTGTTTTAACCGCATTTTATCACGATAAAATTTATATACGATAGCATAACGGTCGCGGGGAAGAAAGTGTCATTTAATTTTTTCTTGAAGAAAGTTGACATTTCATTTCAAGTTGAAGAAAGAATTCATTTAAAAATATTTATTATTTAAAAAAACTTGAATGACAAGGAAAGTATTGTGATACGCATTAATTACTTACATTCTAAATATTACATACATAGATATATATATATATATATATATATTACACAAAACTAAAACATTTTTTTGATTGATTGTCAGCGTTTTATACTCGAATATAGACTTTCATAGAAGTGCAGAATAAGTTTCTTATTTAGAATAACAAACTTATTCCCTCTTATTCTTCGGATGTATAGGTATACTGGCAATGTATTTTTTTATCCCTTATGTCTTATGTCGGCTTATGTTTTTAGCCTGCAAAGACCCATACAATATTATTAGTTCCTATAATCCTGTTTTGCACTTCTATGAAAGTCTATATTCGATCATACAAATTTAAAACTAATGTCTATATTCGAGTATAACGCGCTAACAATCAATCAAAAAAACGTTTTAGTCTTGTGTAAAGTATATATGTATATCATTTCTATAGCTTATTATAATAAATACTTGAGTTTTTTAAATTTTATTAGCTTGCGAAAGTTTGCATTATTTATTATTGTATTATATTATATGATGGAAGCCATAAAGAAAATAGAAAAATAATTTCTATAACGACTTTTAATCAAACGTACATTATGCAGCAAGTGCTAGAAATAAACTATTTTACGAATTTTAGAAACTTTACATGAATAAAATTGCTTCCCGCAAATATAAGATGTTCATTTTAAACATGAAAGTTGTGTTTTCGAGATAAAGTTTCCAAATACAAAATGTATATGTGCGCGTGTGCGTTTATGTCTATATGGGAAATTTGACATCAACTCTCACGATCAATAAACAAAAATCGTTTAAAGTCTGAGAATGTTCTATTTGATACTTAGAATTGAAAATCATAGTTTACAGCTAATTTTTGCTAAATAAATATTTTCAAAAATTTTTTTTTATCCAAAATCTATTAATTTTTTATTCAAAATTACTTGTAGAATTTACATAAATTTGTGCAAGATAAATCATGGGGATTTTTC
Source organism: Anastatus disparis (assembly GCA_017163975.1). NCBI lineage: Eukaryota > Metazoa > Arthropoda > Insecta > Hymenoptera > Eupelmidae > Anastatus > Anastatus disparis. The sequence goes on from JAFFSR010000313.1 coordinate 891,539, forward strand.
AAATCATATAATAGGTGGAAAAATACAATTAACTAAATCCAGAAACTGGCTTACGATAAACGAGTGCCGTATCTCTGTCTTTTTCTTACTGAAAATACTAAAAGCAAAAATAAAAAGATGTTTTCGATTTGTATAGTAAAAAGCAATATTATTTTTGATGAGGATAAATTAATTTTATTGTTTCATTTTAAAGAAAAATTGAAATAACATATATAATTAGAATTTATAGACGGTAGTTATTCTAACTTGTGTTGAAAACAAAGCAATAAAATTAATTAATCATTAACGAAGAAAATTGTTTTTTATTATACGAATCAAAACTACCTCTTTATTTCTGCCTTTAGTTATTAGTTTTTGTAGAACAATAAATTTTTCTATTAGAAAAAACAGAGAGCTACGGTAGCGTCTTATTTCTTTCTTTTTCTGTTACGAAGAACTGATCCGTAATCAAAGTGGGGAGAATTAACGAAAGCTAGTTGATTTTTTTAAAAAAGTCTGAAAAAGTAATCGTTTTTGGTTACATCATAAGATTGTGGATTTTTTTCTTAATAAATATTGGTTTTTAAAGAAAATGTATAAATACATTTTCTATTCGAAATTATGTGTAGAATATAAATGAATTTTCATTTCTCAACAGAAAATTAAAAAAATTTAAAGTTTCAAGTTCTTAATTTGTAAGGCTAGCAAATAATAATTTTTAAAATATACTTTGAAATAGAACATTTTCTTAAAAGTTTTTTCTAAAAATTAATATTTTTTGAAAAAAATCAGAAAAATTATAATGTAGCCAAAAAAAGACTTTTTATAAAATTGAGTAACATAATAATTTTCTCTTTTGAATTTTATACCAGTTCTTTGTGGTAGATTTTTGAGTTTAATAATTTTTATTTTTTCACCAATCAGCCGATTTAAAAAATTAATTCAGCAAAAAATTGTTAAAAATTTCGATTTTTTAATATTTTGTATTATTTTTATAGTTTTGACTTCAATCTCTAAAAATTATTTTACATAAATATATCAAATGAAACATTCTTAAAGTTCTATCGATTCTTATTTTTCGAGCATGCGAGTTGACGTGAAAAGTCTCATATATATACACATATATTCTTTCGCGTGCGTAGTGATCCTTAATATTTCTGTGACTGATGGTGCAATAATGTGTATTTTTTGCGCGCTATAAATATATTTTCAGAACTATGAATAAAAAGTTAAATAAATGAAAAAATTTTTTTCATAATTATATTTGATGTTTAACCACGATAATAATGTTTTGTAATAAAACTTTTACGAAATGGAATATTTCTGACACATAAGTAGAGAAGAAATAGACCAAATATTCAAAACCTACAGTACAACAATGTAGGGACCTCTCAGTTCTCGAATTGTTTATTTATTATTATTTTGATATTAACATATTTTTCTATAACTTGGAGCAATAATAAACAAAATTAAATACGTTATAAATTAAGTAATATGTATTTTTAATTTATTCAATCTAATATTTTAATTTTGAAATTCAAATAATTTAAATTAAAAAAAGTCAGAATAATATTAATTTCTTAATATAGATTTTAAAAATTTTTTGTCTTATACAATGAAGAATACTAAAGAATTCTACATTTTTCATAAAAGCAATGTTTTAATAATATCATCGAAACTAAAGCGTGTAATAAATACAACAGATGAGTTAAGAAAAAATTTAAGGAAAGGTCAAGATAATTATCACAAAGAGCAAACGCCAAACTATTTACTTTCGGAATCTTTTTGTTTACGGTGTTACAAAAGAAAGACAAAAAAAACTTAGTCATGATTTCTTTAAAGACCCCCTTGCGACTAACAGCATATCTGTCCCCACGTGTTTGTACGTATGTAAGTGTTAAATAGAAAGTATGTAAGACGTATTAAATATTTTTCTCTTAATTTTTTTAAAACAAATATATAATCTTTCTATTGGTTAGTATAATTGGCGAATTATTACTTCCGATACATAAGCATGAGAAAGAGACGCTTGCAGAAAGAAGCTCTCTCGCGTCCTGACGCGACGCGATGCATCGTCATTCTCAAGGTGGCAACGCTCTGTCTCGCTTGCTCTTTCTCTACCTCTACCTCTCTCTCCCTTACTATATCGACAAACAAGCTTATAAGCCAAAAGTATGAGTTCTTTAAATCAACAGCCTATCTACGCTTCATTACATAAAGATGTCAAGCAAGAATTTTTTTTCTAAACAGAAATTCGGTCAATCTCATATGGTGAGAAAAGATATCGAGACTTATAAGGTTGAAAGAGACATACACTGGTAAGGAACGTTATGTAGTGCAAGTGGCTTATAAGACGAAGCTGCTAGTACACCGGGAAAAAAGGGGGCCACGTTGTCTTTCATGCTTGCATGAAAATCGTTGAGCTTCTCTTTGCTAATAAATTTTTTGGAAAATTTGTACTTTAAGAATAATTAGAAAAACTCTTAAAACAATAAATGAAAGTGCAGAGAAAAGAAAAAATTCACGCCTTATCCTTTCTCAATGTTAAATTTGCTGTGGGTAACGCGAAAAGCCAAGAACGCTATAGAGATAGCACGCAAGAAAAAGAGATAGAACGAGAAGACGCAATGCGAACTATTAGAGAAATAAGGAATAATACAAGTACGAACTTGAATAAAAGAGACGCGTGTCGAAGTTTGATTTAATACGTCTAAAGACAAATTCAATAACTCGGAGCTTTCGAACATTAATAAGCATTGGGAGGTATTAATTGCTTGTTGCTGGGTGGGGCGAACATGCAAAAGATCTAAACTAAGTACGTTAATGTATTATTCACTTTTTTGAAAAACAAATGCAGAACGACAGTTATGTTTAGCAAGCGTGCTTTAAAAATTTTATTTGGACGCGTATGAATTTTGCTTTAGTTTCTGTTTTAAAAGTCAAAATAAAAAAGAAAAGATAAAGCTTTTTTTTTAATTATTTAAAATTTTAAATTAATAAACAAATAAATGAGCAAAAAAACTAATAATCTGTTTACAAATAAAAAGCGTACTTACCATAATTGATGTTAGGGTGTACCGATGGTATTTTAAGGTACTCGCGAAAATTCTCTACAGCTGTTGCGTCCAGCTGTGCTGGAGTGGGCTTGGGCATGGCTGCTTGGTTTTGCTCGTTTCGTTGGCTATACTAAAAATTCTCCTGTTCCTCCGTTGCACCGTCTCGTGTGCCTGTCGTCGCGAGACTGCTGCCTGTTAGCTCGTTGGCTGGTAGTGTGGCCCGTGTACCATCGCTCTGCTGTCGCTACTTTATTTCTCCTTTTCTCCCTCTTTTCGCGCACATACATATTAAGTACGTATGTACAAAGTACAAGTAGTCGTTGGCGTTGACCGACATAGAAAGAGATAGAATATAATACAGGCACTATGCCAGTATAGGACAGAAACATAGCAAGACATGATAGCATATATAAACGCGCGCGCACCCGTTGCTACGGAGAAAGATCGAGAGAGTCGGTTGACGCAGAGGAGGAGGGAGGGAGGCCAGATTGTAACGTAGTACATATGCATTCGTTTGTGTTAAACGACGCAACGTAATTATTCAGTTTCCTATAGTAGAATGAAGGTAGCTTTACTATATGTGTGCGTTTGTGCGCAAAAAAAGAGAGATAGAAAAAACAGCTTGATGAGCATCACTATTACTCAAAGTTCAACCTCAATCACGTGATGCACATTAACACCAATCAATGAGTTATGAATTAGGTGGTTCAAAGTTATCGTCAAAAAGAAGACTCAAAAAAATTAACTCACACAGTGCATTTCATTTGGCTTTCGAATTTTCTTCTAAAATTGGGATAATTCTTTTGTATTAAATTATGAAAAAATCCATGTCAATGTGGTACAACGTTGGATTTTTTCAAAGTTATGAGTAGTTTTGTTTACATTTTAAGGTTTTTTTAGGAAAAATTGCTTCTACTTTATGATTATACAGTTTCTGAACTATTTATTCGTTTAAAAACAAAATTATTTTAAAAAGCTCAAACTGTTTTCGAGTTATTTTATTGCCAACCAAGGACTGCAAATCCTATTTTATCATTTACTAAAATAATTATAATTTGAGCAGAATTTTAGCGCCATTCTTTATATCTACGTGATATTTAATAAATGATTTTTTCATGAAATTCGTATTTTCAAGGAAAAAAAACGGAACCCAACTCAAAGTCCAATGAACAGTTGTAATAAAAACTTGTTTATTTTATTTAATTTTCCTTAATTATTTTTGGCGAGCACAATAGAAAAACAAATTTTTTCTACACCTGGCCCGAAAATACCATATTTTTATTATTCTGGGTACCTGAGTATTCTGGGACCATTGTTAAAAAATTGTATTTTTACCACACTCTAGCCGAAAGTACCACTTTCGCACCTGGCTCCGAAACGCTAAAAAGATATTATCGGTCCAGGTATGGTGAGAAATAGTAAACATACCACGGAAAGTAAAATGTCGACCCCATAACACATATTTGCCTTCAGCGCAGGTAACAATTCATATGTGCTATGGACTTGTCAATTCTTTACCTCTCTAATATGTGTAAATACTATTTCACCACGGGAGTAAATAAAGGATGCGTTGAATCGTATGTTTGCCATCCTTACTTTGGATTTACATACGATTCAAGATACTCTTTACTTTTCCTCCCTGGGTGAAAAATATACTGTTTATGAATGTATTTAAAATTTCAATGCATTCCGTTACGGAAAGAGGAGAAAATTATGGAACGGTTTTTGCTTTGGTCAATAATCAATTCTTCAGCTAATTTTTTTAAATCATGCAATTTTGATCATTACTTTAATGTATTTATGGTAAAAATATCCCAAAATTAGAGAAAAATTCTAAACCCAAATACAGTGCACTCTTTGTGAGTTTTTTTTTTTTTTTTTTAAAAAAAGATTAATATATAAAGGATTTTGACCTCTATATGATTAACCTTTTTTATATGGTGAAGTCGAGGGAGTCCAGCCCGGTACCCGTTTAACACATTACATCAGGCTAGACTGTCAGACCCACCATACCGAAAACTTTGACTACCGATGGGATGGTCAGCCACTTTTGTGACCAACAATCAACCGATATCCAATGAGGTCGGATTTTTTAAGAGTCGCGATATGGGTAGCACATACACTAATTTTCTTTCGAAAAAAAGTCAGAGGTGCCTGGCCAGGATTCGAACTCGTGCCCATCGCGTTGAAGGCAAGAGCTCTATCCATTACGCCACCGCGCTCCTGGTGCACTCTTTGTGAGTTAAGAATAAAGTAACTACAAACTTTTTGATTTGTCATCGAAAAAGAGGCTTACAGGGTTTAGGAGAAAATTAGTTAAAAATTTAAATCATTCTATAGTTGTCTTTCAACATTTTATTCAATTTTTATAAATTGAACAAATTTCATCTATCGGATCTATCAATTTGTGGGAAATACGTGTATATTAGTATGATTATTAAAACATTAAAATATCCAGTGAAGTAAAAGCAAGAATGGTATCAATTTCTTTATTTTTAACTGTATCAAATTGTTATTGACTTTAAAGTTAATTTTTAAAAGAATGCATATTTTTTAAATATTTATGAGATTAAAATTAAGCTTTACCCAACATAATATCTGATAATTTGACCAAAAATTTGACTTTTTAATGTTTTTTTATAAGTCGATTTTTAATTTATGTAATCATCTTAGAATCAAATTTTTCATAGAACCTATCATAAAAATTATTTATATTTAAAAGATGAATCATAATAGCTTATAATTTTTTTCATTAAGGGGATGTAAAATACCGATGTTACAGTTTCTCAAATTTTCCATTCTTAATTCAATTTTTTTAAAATATCTCTATATTACAGCCTTCTATTTTGATTAATAAAAAGCATAATATAGAGATATTTCGGAAAATTTGTAAATAAATATTAAAAATTCGAGAAACTGCAGTGTCGGTAACTATGTATTAAACATATACCTTATTACATCATCTTAATAAGGTAAAAAGGGGTATTATTGCAGTTTTCCTCAGCTACTAATTTTGAGAGCCAAGAAAAAAATTATAAACAGAAAAATTTAATTCTATTTCTTTTTAATTAAATGTTTATATGAAACTTAATTAGCGAAAAAATACAATGTGACTTGAAAAATGAAAAAAAAAAAAAAAAAATACAAATAAAAAATATCATTATTTCGATTTTTGAGGTGAGTTACTATGTAAATAATATTACTATCTGTATTTTTTTTAATTTAAAATTTTGAAAAGCTTCAACTGTTTATTTACCTTCAGATAATTGATGTAACATAGAATAAAAATCAGTATAATATTTCGTTAATTAAACAATTTACTAATTTTTTAACACAAAAAATCCTAAAATTTGGTATTTAGTACTGCTCTTAAGAACAAATTTTTTTGAAATAAAAAAATAGAAATCACTTATAAAAATAATAAAATAAATGTTTATGAATATTTCTTTGATGCTTTTCTAATATTATTTCTTGTTTCTTTAGTTCTTCGATTTGTTTGTCATCTATTTTAGTTTTAAATAGAATTAAATTTATATGTTCTTTGTAACGTGTATATATTTTTTTCTTTTAGACTTTTCACACGTCTTTCCAGTATTATACATTATAAAAATTTAAGTTAAAATAAATTGTAGAACACACAACGCATGCGACTTAAAATAGTCAGAACACTAATTTCAAGATTAAGTTACGGGTTAGTATTACCACAGTAAAATTGAAATGTAACGTTAAATTACGAAATTAATTCTGTATTTTTAAATAATGAATGGTAATAAATAAAAACAATGTTGCAAACAATTTTATGAGTGAAGTTGATCATTTTAATGGTTTATGATACATTCACAAAGAATATTTTAGTTTAAAAATAAATATTGGAGCACCCTCTAGTCAAATACTAGTACATGTTGTTTCATACTTTTTCGTAAATATTTGTGATTTCAAATTATAAGTTGTATTAAATAATTATGAAATTTTTTGGTTGACAAACACAATTAATGCAGTCATTAATAAATATAATTTTATTTTACAAAAATTTCATTTCTAAATTAATTTATTAAGTATTTAACATACAACAGTAATACTTGTGCCCATATATAATAATATCATGTTTTTACCCCATATAATATTATACAATAATGCTCATCTTTTTAACAAATTTTATCAAAAATATTTAAAAAAACTTAATTTTTGCCAACCGACTCAATAGAATTAGTAAATAAACATTTTGGATATTTAAATACAATTTTATTACACTCATTTCTACTTTTGCACCACTATGATAATGAGAGCATTCGTGGTTTAATCGATTATGATGCACGCCATCGGACGCTCACTTGCGTGGCCAGGATGTTAATTTCGACGAAAAAGATTCGAGATTTTTTTCAGTTTTTTTTTCTGTGGGAAAGAATCCCTGGCTGCGTTAATCTAAATATAAAAGACCCTTTGGGTCTCTGAAAATGGCGTTGACATGAAGCAATATGTTAAACACTCCTAGGGCAGATCTCCACCGAAAGATAATAAGTGTATAGGACAAATGTAGTGGGTAAAAATCCTACTGTCTAAATATAATCCAATGAAATTTTGCTTAAGATAAGTGAAAATTGCTGCACTGGGGTTCAGTGAAATTTTAGTAAATAAAAAGGTGAAATATCCATTGTTTGAAACCAGTAAGGAAATTCCAGTGGTACATTTTCACTGTAATTCAGTGAAATTCCCTCTGATTATTCAATAGAATTTTCTCACTGATTTAAAATAGTGGATATTTTACTGTTTCATTTAGTCAAATTTTATCTTAACCTCAGTACAGCGATTTTCATAGATCCATGCAGTGGGATTCCACTAAATTATGATTAGAAAGTACACTATCTGCGGGAACTGACTCCGCAGCAAGTGAGTTGAGGAGGTACTTACTTACGAAAAGCAACGAAAAATTCTGATTGCTTTGACAATAAAAAGATAAAAATAAAAATAACCACTATGATTATATCTTTAATGGCTATGACATAGTCCTATATTAACTTGATCATATGTTCTACACTGTCAAAAAAAAACATGAAATTTAATGCAATTTGCAGTAATTATGTTGAAAAATACATGAATTTTAATACAAATGTACGTGATTTGCATTTAATGTATTGACTTGAAAATTTCTTCCATTAGATCTAATGAAAACAAATTTAATAGTCGCTTCCATCACATGTAATGAAAGCAACTATCATTTTTTTAATAGTGTATGTATAAATAAAAGTAAATATAGTCTTTTCAAAATATAGTATTCTGATTTATGGTTTCCTAGATGTCATTCAGAATAAATTTCAGTCTTACAAAATTTAATTTGAATTTAAATTTTAACGATATATGGCATAGTTTTGTATATTTTAAAAATAATATCAAAAATAAAAATTTACTTGAAATCGGTTTTTAACTATTTCTCGCTTCGACGATCTCATAGAAACTAGAAAGATTTACTGCTTAGTTTTTCTTTATGAATGAACCTTTGTAAACTACACATAAACATTTCTTTTCTCTTAAAGAACTTTTTCTTTTAACAAAAATGTAACTCATAAAAACGAAATAATAATAAATGTTAAAATTATTACTAATTATATTTTACATATTTATTTAATATAATTTTTTATTTAATTTTATTTTTCGTTTTTTATTTTTACATTATTCTTTTTTCGTTATTCATATTTTTACGTTATTTACATTTTCAAAAATTTTAATTATTATTATTTTTATATTTTTATTTTTTTTATTTTGTTTTACTTTTTTTATTTATAATTTTTAACTTTTTTTTCCTGTTTTACATTTTTACAGTTATTCACATTTTTAAAATTTTCTAATAAATTATTATAATTCTATATTTTCGAAGTAAATAACCAAATAATTTAAAACTTAATATCTATAACTTAAATATTTAAATATAAATAATAACTATAAATATAAATAACTTAAATAATAAATTTATAATTAATAAAATAAATATTAATAAATATATTTATAATTTATAATATCTTTACTTTTTAACACTTTCCATTCTTTTATTTATTTACTTTATTTCTTTTAATTATTTACATTATATCCAATTTTTTCCATATGGTTTTAACAAAAATTTTCACTATTATTTTAGAAACAAGTTTTAATTTAGTCTTGACTAACTACTCGCTCTCTAAAGATCTAAGTTTATTCTTGACGATATTATAAAATGACATGAGATTTCACGAGAGCTCTCACAATCGAAAATAAAACGAGATCTCATATGAGAACTCACATCAAATCTCACGTGGGATCTCATGTACCAAAAAATATTATTTTTCTCAACATCTGATCTCACATGAGATTTCATGTGCCAATAAATTTTTTTTCTCGACACCCGATCTCATGTAAGATATGATGTGCTGCAAAATTGTATTTTTTTACACAAGATCTCACCTGAGATCTCACGTAAATTCTCATGTGCCTAAAAATATTATTTTTTTCAACACCCGATTTCACATGAGATCTCATGTAACACCCAATCTTATATGAGATCTCACGTGAGATCGGGTCTTGCGGGAAATTAAATTTGTTTGCACATGGGATCTCACGTGAGATTAGATATCTCACGTAGATTAGAGATCTCGATTCCTTTAACGATCTTGAAACTCAAGTGAGATCTCATGTCATTTTTTTCAGTAGGGATGTCATGATATCTCAAATTTATAGTTAAAATCAGACATTTTTCGCCAAGTTTCTTTGAAGAAGAAAGGGTTAAAAGAGTAAATAATTATTTTCAAAGCTTTTTAAATGCGTTTTAGGTCATTAAAAAATAAGATACAAGTGTTTTTTTAGTAATTTCTAATGTTAAGATTAAATATTACCAAGCCGAATTAAAAATTTATATGTCAAATAAAAAATATCTTTTTCAATACTTTTCATATTTTTACGAGTAAAAAATAAATTAACAAAACTCAAATCAAAACCAGTAATTTTAAAAACATCTAGGGAATACTGGGAAAAAAATGTAAACCTTTATTTGTTGATTGATATTCAGTAAATAAAAAAAATGGTTCACTCAGAACCCACAGAATACAGTTTTAAGAAGCTATTGTTTTCAAATGTTTTCAAAGTTGTACATTGAATAAAATTTGATAATTCTAACATCATTGTAAACAATACAACTTATTGGCTTGTATTATTTTAACATTAAATTGGATTATTCTTTTGTGAAATTTAGACATGCCCAATTCAGAGAAAATTATAATAACGGAATAACAATTTCATTATTACAATTTAGTTCAGAATATTCTGGTAGCAAATTAACCATGTTCTGGGCAGAATTCCTGGTCAATATGAGTAAAAGTGACACTTATCTAAAAATTTTTTTGAAAGAATTTTTAGATAAGTATCATTTTAGCTTAACTGTCAAAAATTACATAAATTTAATGCGGTAAAGTAAAACGATTCAGGTAATGCAGTAATTATACTGTAAAATGAATGCAATTTGCATAAAATAATACTGCAGAATAGCGTAATTCAGAATTTCAAGCAAAGTACAATGCAACAAAGACGGCCTGAAATTTGTTTCATACAACAAGAAAGCAACACATTTTTAACAGTAATATATCGAAAATTAGCATGAAAATATTAATTTAAATTAAAATTTTTCCAGAGCAAAGGATATTTCAACCGTAAAGGCTAACGACACCTTGAGGCTAGATATTAATGGGAAATAAAGTTTTTTAACATCGATTTTAAAGCTCTTGAGAATACTTAAATCGTTTTGAATTCACGATACTTTTTCCAAACTTTTTATAGGTGAACCACGAATTATTCAAAAATTAACATAATAGTCTTTATAGTCAAAAATATTTTTAATAACTCAAAAACGATTTTTAAAAAAATTTTATAAAATAAAATTTATATAGAGTACAAAAAAAATTAATTTTTTTTAGATCATACATTTTTTTAAAGTTAATATTTTTCAAATTATATTCATGAAAATTATTTAAATTTAACGCTTTCTTACTGATAGTTTGATAAATATTGATTTTAGAAAAAAAACCTATAATATAAAAAATATGTATCTTTTTTTTTTCTCCATAACTTTTATTTCAGCTTCTACTTTTTTCGAAAATTTGTTTTTTGTCAAGTTGTCACCAAAAAATCATTTTTTAACCTTAAAGGATTATTATTTTAAATCGGCTCAAACGATTTTTTTCAAATTGCCAAAGTTTATTTGTATTATTATTTTAAATCATCTCCCGTCGAAATTATTCAGGTCAGATAAAAACTTTGTAAGAAAATTTTATTTTTAAGCTATTGAACTATGAAAAATTTTTTTTTTTTTATAACGAAAGAATAATATCAAAGATAACAGTATTGTAGGAGCGAGCTAGTTTTAAACTATATTCAATGTTACATTATTTAAAAAATTAAATTTTTGGGAATGCTCCAAAGTATTTATTTACAGCTTTATAAATTTTTATGCCTAAAAATTTGTTCATATTTCAGCAACAAAATGTTAGTTTTGCATTTTTTCTTTTAGATATCAAATAAACAAATTTTAATTTCAAGTTTTGAGAACATTTATTTCATTAAGTGAGTAATTTGTTTTAGTTCATTTTAATAATTGTTATTTTTTTCGTCTCTTATATATTTTTTGAATATCAATCCGATAGTTAGAAATATATCTTTTGCTAATTTTGGACAAATATCAAAATTTTAAAAAGTTTTTTACATTTTTTTAATGAAATAAAAATGGATAACCTTTGCCCAGATTTGTAGCAAAGTTGTTTAAACCAATTTTAAAGCTTAAAATTTTTGAAATATAGAGGTAGTATGGTTTATGCACATAAGAATTGTACACATTAACATTATGCACAGAAAAATAAAAACAAAATTTGATACACAGTACATATTTAATTATGCACAAGATTTTAAAAAAAATCTATTATTTAAAATATATTTTTTGCACATGATTTTTTGTGCACCTAGAATTTATGTGAGGTTTTCAAGTTATACAATTGTACACATTAACGCTATGCACCAAAAATGATGTGCACAAAAAATTATGTACAAAAATATTATATATTTTAAATAATAAATATTTTTTTAATCTTGTGCATAATTAAATATGTACTGTGTATCAAATTTTGTTTTTATTTTTCTGTGCATAATGTTAATGTGTACAATTCTTATGTGCATAAACCATACTACCTCGAAATATAAACTAATAACAACTTCGCAGGAATTGGTTATCTGACCACTGCTGTTGGTCAAAAATATCCGATTTTGCTGGCATTGCTCTATAATAAATGAGTAATATTCCTGATTATTAACTTTGGATAAGGTTATTTACTTTAATCATATTTGTTATTCTTTCTATAATTTTAAAGTAATAACAAGTTAACCGGAATTGGTTATCTCTGACCACTTTTGGTGGTTTTATAGGAAATAAAAGAAATCGTTAACTTTTAACCACATATACAGAATTTTTTTCAATCTATAAGATTTTAATAAAAAGAACTTTTTTTAATTTATGCGAAAAAATAGATTAAAAGTAAAAAGTATTTTGATTATGTGAAAAAATTATTTTAGAAATTTTTCATCGTGTTAAGAAATTAACTTAAAAATAAACATTTTTTGCCAATTTTTAAAATTGTAGATTCGCTAAGACAGCGAGTTCGCTTTTCGAGTATAAGATAAAAAATCTGAAAAAATATATTTTAAAGTACTCTGAAAGAGCTTTCATTTGCATTTTTAATAAATTTTCTACAATGATTTTTCGTCAAGTTATGAAACTTTAAAGTTGGGCATTTTTGCTGTTTTTTTAAAAAAAAGTAGCCATTATTCTACATTTGTTGCATAATGTACTATGAAACTTAAAAAATATTGAAATCATAAAAAATTTAAACAACAGAAAATTATAGATATTAAAAATAAGATAAATAAAAATAAACAGAAACAGAATGAAACAAAAAAAAGAAACTAAAATTAATTGAGACCAATTCAAACAAATTAAAATTTTCATATAAGATTATTTTATTTCAAGTCAATTGAAAAAAAAACGTTCAAATTTTCATAATAATTTACGGTAACTTTCAGTTTTTTTCAGAAAATTGTAATTGTTTTTCAATTTTTGAATATTTTGTTTAAATATTCTAGTAAATTAAATTCGAATAAACAATAATGATTCCAAAATAATTACTGGGGAGTTTTTTTCTGGATAGACGCTTAGAAACACAATGTACCAATTAACTTTTATTTTGCATTTTTAATGCATTAAGCTTTTTTTATTTAATTTTTATTTTATCACGGGTGTAAGCATATTTTAAAAATATTTTTCCGAGTGGACTAATGATTGTCATAAACAAAAAACTTGCACAAAAAAGAAATAAAAATGCATAAAACCGATCTGAAAAAAGTTTCTGTTGGTGAATCTGTCAAAATAAACACTTTTAGTGAAAGGACGTATATTTGAAAAACGGTTCTTTTCCGAGTTATTTGTTATTTGATGATAAAACTGCTATAATTCGTAATTTTTGTGTTTTCTTTTTTCAAAAATTATTGAATAGATTGCAATTTTACAATTTCTAATATTTCATCTTCAAATAAGAATATTTTCAATGGCTTGAATGAGCGCTGAAATGACTCATACGAAAAGTGTGGCGCAAAGTAGTGAGAACGCTCTGCGCTACTCCTCTGCAAATTACAATCTATTTAGTGATTTTTAACTTTTAGTTATTTTAGTAATTTTAATGACATAACATTGCAAACACTCGGAAAGGAAGCGATTTTCAAATAATATGTCTCTCCGTAATAAGTTTTTATTTTCATATGATACACCTGTAAACATTTACAAGTTTTTTTGTTTATAAAAATCACAAGTCTATTTGGAAAATTATTTAAAAAATGTATTTATATCGTAATAACAACGAATATAAAATTAGTATATAGAAGAGTATTGCCCATAGTAACTTTAGGGACACGTTTTCTTCTGGAGACACACACTGTTTATATGAAACATCTTGTCAAAACGAGTCTCCAAAACCAGTATAGGAAATATTCTTCTATACTACTTCTATATTTGATGGTAATAATACAGGGTATACAGAATAGAAAGAAGAATTAATGCATAAGAACTGTAAAAAAAGAATTAATCGATAACATAATTTTTAGAAAACTGCTCGCTTATACGTGTAATATTTCGCGGAATCTTTAAGAAATCGTGTTCAGTAATCTTGTACAAAAGTTTTAATGAATGAACTCTAAGATGTTGTTTTTAAAATAACTACAAAGATTAAATTTCTTGATTCATAAGTTAATAGAGCATTTGAAAAGGTCATAACAGAAAACTTCCAAAAGTGATTTATGCTAACTTCCACAGAATATTCCATAAAATGTTATAGGAATCTTCCGTGAAAAATTTTGCTAAGAACCAATATATTTTCTAAATAGAATTTTTAAAAAAGTCTTACGAGAAGATTCCACTACAATATGCGATACAAGCCTTTAGCAAGCTAAATGTAATAAACAATAATGACCCTTAAATTTAATATTTCGCGGTACTTTTAACTAATTTTAGTGAAGGCTATTGTCGTAGTGCACACACGACCGTCCAGTGATATCGCACCCAGCACCGTTCGACTAATAGATCGGCCTTGTCTCTATTTGGAGATTCTTTTTGTATATCAGATGCTTCAGGGTTACAAGTCCGATTTCTAATTTGACATCGATGCTACGTTGTTTAAGTTTTTTATGAGATTAAAAAAAATGTATTTGCAACATTTTTAGAAGCTTTGTAGGTATCTTGAAATGTTTTATCAAGATTTCTTAGCACAGTTTTTCGTCAAAATTTTCTGAAAGATATTCGAAAAAAATTACAACAATCTTTCTTGGGATATTCTGATAGTTTTTTCCAGATATTTCAAGCTTTGTAGAATATTCCACCAAAGCCTCCTGCAAGATTCCTTAGTTTATAGACAATTAAAGAAAATCACTAAAAAAGTTACTAGATTTTTAAACGCATATTGTTTTTTAGCATTGATAGCTAGAAGCTTGAAACTTTTTTTAATTAATGCTGAGCTCAAATCCTTTCAAAACAGTAGTTATAGCATATTAAAATATTTTTTCCCTAAGTTATAGCGTAATAAAGATTGGACCGAATTTCAGCTTTTATTATTAATTAATGTTTTAAAAAGAAAATTCAGGTCCAATCTTTATTACGCTATAACTTTGAGAAAAAATAATTTTTTGATATGCTATAACTACTATTTCGAAAGGATTTGAGCTCAGCTTTTATTTAAAAAAGTTTCAAGCTTCTAGCTATCAATGTTTAAGGGCTATAGGGGAGAGTGGGGCGAATTTCCAGATGGGGTAACTTTAAGAATGCTTAATAATCTCACACATGAAAATTTTTATCCGGGGTCAGTAAAATAGATTAAAAATATATATAAAAACGAACTTTTTTATACAACTTTTAGTAGATTACTTGATAATTTGAATTCGTAACAGCCACTTCTTTTTTTTCGCAGTGCCTTCCAAAACTTTTGGGTTGTCTAAAAATACATCTCATAATTCTGTGTGAATGAAACGATTTGTCACGTAATAATAAGTTTATAGTACATTAAAAAACAAAAATTTTCACACCTAGTATGACCCGATACGTTAAGTTTAAGCTTAGTACTGACAGTTCAAAGATTTTTAATCATTTGGGCCAACTTTCCAATACAATGTTAATTAATAGGGATTTTTTGGAAAATCGCTTTAATAATTAATATTCATACGAATATTATTATGTTAATATTATATTTTTGTGATTATTAATGTATTAATGATTAATAAAATAGTAAAAAATTTGAAAAAATTCGTTAAATAAAAAATTTAATTGTATTTTCCAAGTTTAATAGTACAATCGGAAAATAGCCCCAACGCAAAATGGAAAGTTGCCCCATACATGGGGCTACTTTCCAAAAAACAATTTTTTTTCGATCCAAACTATTGTTATGTTAAATGAATAATAAGGAGTCTAGACCAATTTTTTTATTCAGTTTGAAGTCTAAACTTAGTGTTAATGCTTTGGTAGGGTAGATGCACCAGTTACCGAGCCTTTAAGGTGACTGCAGAGACATTTTGTTTAATTACACAAATTTCACTATTTTTTACAAGTTTTATAGATTAATTACTCAAAGTAGAATACATTTTTTATGGATAAAACTAATTTCTTTAGTGAAAAACTGAAGAATTATTAGTTTAATGGTTAAATTTGTGCAGCTTCTTCGATACGTCAGTTTACCGTGTGTCGTCTGCTTACCATATAAATGCATAGTTTTATTATCGTGCTCTGATTATCGGCATTGTATGCTTTAACATAGGCCGCGGTAATCGGGGAGGGCACGGTAACTCATATATCTACCCTAGAGTCAATTATTTCACTACCGGAGAAGAAATCTTCTCTTAAAAAAACGTCTGGAATTTAGCCCCACTCTCCCCTAAGTGTTTGAAAATCTAGTAACTTTTTTAGCGATTTTCTTTAATTGCCCGTTACTAGGGAAATATCAAACGTTTGTGACTATAACATTAGCTTTTTCCATATTTTGTCATCTGAAAACTTATCCCGAAGTTTGAGCAAAATTCGTGATCCGGAGATGTGACACTCTCCTAGTAAGCATGGTTTGAAACGTGTAAAAACAAAAAAATCCGTTACATGATGTTTTGGCATGATAAATCACCTGATTTTTTTTAACAGGAGACTCATTTGAAAATTATTAGTTTATACATTTTTTTATAAGTACCCATATGGAAATAATTTATGTGAAAAACTGTAAATAATAGTAAATAATTGTAAATAACTGTTAAAAAATGTAGGAATTGAGACATAAATAATAGTTATTTACAGTTATTTACAATTATTTATTATTAATTACTATTATTTACAGTTATTAACTGTTATTTACAGTTATTTACAATTATTTACAATTATTTACAGTTTTTTATAATTATTTACAATTATTCATAATTATTTACAGTTATTCATAATTATTTACAGTTATTTACATTTTCAAAAATTTTTGAATTAGTGGATAATTTAATGTTATTAATAATTATTTACAATTATTTATAGTTATTTACAGTTATTTACAGTTTTTTACAGTTATTTACAGTTATTTATAATTATTTACAACTATTTACAATTTTCCATAGTTTTTTACAATTATTTACAGTTATTCACATTTTTAAAAATTTTCGCCTATATATAAAATTATTGAATAAATTTGTGATAATTTTCGAAAATGTAAATAACTGCAAGTAATTGTAAAAAACTATAAATAATCGTAAATAACTGTAAATAATTGTGAAAAAAGTGAATAAATGTAAATAACTGTAAATAAATATAAATAACTGCAAATAAGTGTAAATAACAGTTAATAAGTGTAAATAACAGTTAGTCACTGTAAATAAGTGTAAATAACAGTAAATAATTGTAAATAACTGTTATTTATGTCTCAATTCCCACATTTTTAAACACTTTTCTACAGTTATTTACAGTTATTTACATTTATTTACATTTATTTACAGTTATTAACAGTTACTTACAATTATATCCAAAAATTTTTTCCATATGGGTAATAAGAATTTAATATCTTTAATTAGAGCAATATGAATGATTTCTGTAAGTTATATATATAATTTTTCATATTTTGAAAAAAGAAATATTTTTAATTTTATATTTTTAAGTATTCAAGATCGTTTATAGTGAGAATTCACAAAACAAAAGTTTATATTGCCGATTGCAGGGGAGTATCACGGAGAGAAATTTGGCTATACATCGACATAAAATATCCTTCGTAGGTTGCAAACGAAAATACGTTATATTCACGCAATGTGAACGATAGATTAACATCTGCATATTAGCCCGTTAACAAACTTTGTTTTCACTAAGAGAAATTTGGCTATCCTACATTGACAACAAATATCACTCGTAGATTGCGAACTATATTATAACCTTAAATTGGATTAATGAATACATTCTATTTTCAAAATGAGAATCTCACAGTAGAGGTAAATATTGCATCGTCTCATTTCAACGATGTCAACGAAACATTGACATCGTTGGTTGAAATGAGACGATGCAATGTTTACCTCTACTGTGAGATTCTCATTTTGAAAATAGAATATATTCATTTATCCAATTTAAGGTTATAATATAGTTTGCAATCTACGAGTGATATTTGTTATCAATGTAGGATAGCCAAATTTCTCTCAGTGTAGGTGTCATTTAATTTATTTTAATTTTGTAATTAATTAATTTCTTTAGGGTTGCCACTACATAATTAAGTACAAAAATCTTTTTTTTTTTAAATAACACTTTTCTTCAACCCCAAAAAAAAAACATCTCTTTTCGACCAAAAATGAAATGACACCTTTTTTCTCAAAACCGTCGATTTAAATAAATGAGTAGAATTATTCACAATCATAAATGATACTTATTAATTATAAACCTTTATAAATAAATAAAATTAATTTATAAAATTATTTTTTATTTATATTTACAATGTAACTCCGAATCTATTGAACGCATATTTTATTATAAATGATCACATATGATACTACCTACGATCATATATGTAATTATATACGATTATATAGATATCAATTTTTCACGGGAAGTGATTAGAATAAAATAGTATCTATAAAATGGACTCGCATTTATTAATGAAGGAAAGATAATAAAAGATGTTAATAATCTATTTTTTAATGTTGTATTAAAAACTGTTATGAAATACAAAATATTTTATCAAATTAAATATACTTACATTAATTATTTTAAATATAAAATTAACATTAACAAATATATTTGTATTAACAAGATCAATTTTTCATTTACAAATGTTTAAATAATGTATTTATGCATTTTATTTCCTCTAAGTCATATAAACTTTTAATTAGATTAAAGTAGATGCATATGTACAAAAATATTAGTGAATAATTTCCTGAAAAAATAACAAGGTAAATTCATTGGTAAATAATCAATAAAAACATTTTATTTTAATTCGTAAAATGTATCTGATTTATTAAATTTGATGTATGCCTAAATATTCAGCTCTTTACATAAAGTTTATACCATTGTGATATATATATATATATATATATATATATTTATCTTTGATATCAGAAAATTCTTATATTTAATTCATAATATATATAATATATATATATGTATATATATATTTTTTTATTTGATATAATATGAATTAAATTATTATACAGTGTATATAAGTGATGTAATATGGCTATACCTAGGCACATACATATAACAGCAAATTACAAATAAAAAATTATGTGTTCTGGTGGTATTTTTTTCAAGTTGAATACGCAAATTTATATTTATTTATATTTATATATATATATATATTTATAGATATATATAGAAAGAGCTATTATTATATTACATAATAATAGTTAGGGATTTTTGCTTAAATTTGTATGTACAGTGGAAAGGAGAAAGGATGGTTTATTCGAGCTTATGAGGACATCAGTGTTATTGTCCTTCCTTTCTCTTTTTATTTTGCTCTTTCGCTACTTTTTTATTTTTTCATTACGTTAATAGATATATTTATGTATAGCATGTACAGTGCGTTTACTAATTACAATATATTAGCGGCAATTTCCCTGCGCAAAAAGATGACAAATTGTACAAAGGACAAAAGATGATTACGATCACTGGATGTCCTAATAATTTTAAATATTCGCGACACTCGAAGACGTTATCTTACAGAAAATATATTTACAAATTGTACATCATCGAGGTCTGTGATGAGGCTCAGAAAATTATGCAAATTTTTTTTATTACTTTTGTTTTTTAATATATTTCCAGAAGAAAGTAGATGCGACTACACGTTTATGATGTACAAAAAAATATTTGATCCTCGTTTCTAGCTGAGGGAAATACTGTCGTGGAAATACTGCCTTACCGAATTCGGATGCACCTTGACAGGCTAATTGTATCTTTTATTATTTCTATCTTTTACTTTAAGCTTCGCTCTTATTACTACTTCTAGTTTAATAAAAAAATTATTCGATTCTAAAGCTTTTCATATGCTCTTTGTATGGTTTAAGAAGAGGCTAAACTGTCACATCGCAATAATCTTTGTCCCTCACTCTAAATATTCAAAAAACGAACAATTAATTTAATGTATATACAAATTTACAAAGATAATTTATATTATCTTGAACATTACTAACTAAGTCAATCGCATTTATTTTAACACCATCATTATGTGCTGTGCACTTTTATGTTAAAGATTTTTTTTCAGATCAAATCATTCGTCAAGAACTTGTTTATAGGTAATGAATTTTTCTGTGCAAAAGTAAAAAAAAGGGACAAAAATGCATTTTATTTTAAAACGCATTACAAAATTTGTACATGTCTCGATTTCTAATTTCTCGCTTTTCATCAATCTTATTCACGCTTGTAAGAAGAATAAAACGACAACTGACGCAATAACCATAATTTAACAATTATTATAAACTCACCGAGTACTTTGATTTGTACTTGCGATAATATTGAGCTTTAGGAAAGCTCAAAAAAGTCTGATAAACATATTTCTCGCGCATTTAGCACAGAGAACAACGCCAGAAACTTATTAGGATTCCTACTTTATAAAAAGTAAAAAAAAAGAGCGATGTTAGCTCGATATTTGTATCGAGTAAATCGCAATTATTGACGCAGAGAACTGTGAAGCAACTAAAAGTAGCAAGTACAAAAATTATTAATTCAGCCATTTTTTTGAAGCACCAAAACTTACTTATATTTAAATACAAATAATCTATTACAATTATATCTGTTATTAACCTGCATCGATCCAACTGTTTTAAAAATTGACAATTTTTACATCTCTTTGAGGACGTTGATTATTAATATGCAGCTTAATATTCTTTAAATAATTATTTTCATTGGCTTAACTTATACGATTACTTTTTATAATAAAATATAAAAAAGTCTGAAGTTCGATTAAATTCATTATTACGAAAACAAAAATAAAGGAACAAGCTCTTATCATACGGTTCCTTGCTTACCCTATATTGAACAATTGTAAGTGTGATGATCTACAGCAAGTGCTTGGTTAAAAACAAATTATTTTTTTAGCATATACTACATTATGCGAAAACATGAGGTCGTTTATATACAAATTTAGAAACGAGCATAAGTGCGTTTGTATGGGAAAAACTAATCGAATCGTTTTCAGAAAATCAAATTCTTTAGCAATCACCAATATTTGTTATTAAAATCATAGAAATAATGTCATTGAGTTTGTATCTACAATCAATAACTTTCTTGGAATGAAAAAATACGCATAATCAGTTTACGTATTTATAATAGATCGACGAACCTTACCATCGATTTCAATTGAACTTTTTTTAAAACTGCACATACACTCATAATTCCCTTCCTGTACAGAATTTTCAGTTTCTCAATATAAAAATCCAGGTATTATGTAAATGTACAGTTTTGAAATTAAGAACTTAAAACTGTAAATAGATAGTTAAAGCTATGAGATATAAAATGAAGTTTCAATAATTTGTCCAAAGTATTAGGATCTTGGGGTCGGATGATTATAAAAGGGGCTTTGTGCCTGAGGAAGTGGCGGAGGCGGTACCGGATATACGACAAGAGATTGGCCAGTCGCTGGGGGGAATCGCGATATAGAAACCGTAGTAGTTGTAGGAGGCGGTACAGGCGTCGGTGCTGGTACGGGAGGCGGTGGTGGCGGTGGAGGCGCCAACGCAAATTGAGTAGGCGGATAAGGATTCGAACCCGGAGGTGCTTGTGGTACTGTGTACTGCTGTGGTTGCTGATTGCCTGTCGCAGAAGACTTGAGTCCAGTTGTGGGACCGGCTTGGTTTATTGCTGGCGGAGGATAATTGGGTGCAACGACCGGCGTTTGTTGAGGGTAACTTGGATATTGAACTGGAGCCGGGACAGCTGATTTTGTCGAGTATTGCGAGTAATGAATAGATGCAGAACCTGGCGGTGGAATATAGGGTTGAGGTGGCAACTGAGCAACTGGGTAAGTCACGCTACCTACACCAGCTACGTTGGTTATACCGCTTGTAGGTGTACCCGCCGGTTTAAGTAAGACTTCGTTGTTTAGACCTGAAAACATGTTTTATATTTTGTATATTTTAATCAAAATAACAAATTAGTGTTAATACTTGAAATAATATTGTATTAAACAAGTTTCTTTTTTTTTATTAAAAAAAAATTATTACCTTGTTTACGGGCTCTCTCCTCTTCGTCATCGTTTAGGAAGAGTCCGAATTCACGTTTCAACCGTTCAGTAAGATTTTCTCTTTGTCGTTCAACAAGCGTAGGTGCAGCTGACCACCCAATTGTTCCCTCATCACCGCCTATAATTGATTTCACTTTAATAATTTTATTTATTTTTTTCGGAAATTCAATTTTAAAAAGTAAATCTACATTTTACTTCGAATGATCTGTGAATACAAAATTATGTAATTTTAATGTTAATATTATTACTGATATTTATTTAAAGAAACTTTATTCAACTTGAAAATTTGGAAACGCTTTAAATGAGTTTTAAATGAAACTTGAAAAACGAGTATTTTTCAGTATTTTTAAAATAAAATATTGGAAAACTCAAATATATTACCTTTTTTCTCATCGCCATCTGCATTAGCAAACAAAGGAAGTGTACTAAGACTAGGAATATCAAGAGCTGGCTTGGTTGCAGTCTCGTCATCTGAACTAAGAGAGGAGGTGCCACTACTTGCACTGTCAGATCTACCACGACCAGCGTTTTTACCGTCCGATGTTTCCGCATTTTCTGGTTCTGGTGGCGTTCCCGTTGATTGTTGTTTCCGTTTTCGATATTCAGATATAGAGAGCTGTTAATGATAGCAAACTATAAATATTGGAACATTCGTTGATAGTTATTTTTTTAATGAAAAACGGTTTATTTACGAATCACAGTTTTTACTTTATTCTTTTAACGTTTTTAGTGATTGGCTACCCTTTTCAAAAACTATATAATATATTACACCAATGCCACTGTCGAGAAAAGTAATCAATTACAATATTATAGAGTGATTCGTAAATCGGCTGTTTCGCATTAACAAAAAATTCATGTTTATATTTATGATCAATTCAATTATTTAAAGTAAAATTTTTTTTAAAATGTATATTTTGTTTTTCGAACAATACTTAAAGAATTTAAAAATTTTGGAACAAACATTTAATTGAAAATATTTATAAAAATGACTATTATTAAAAAAAGCTAATTAAGATTTTATTGAAAAAATTAATTCTAATAATTCATTACTTTTAAAAAATTTTAAATAGTAACTTACCTTTCGTTTAACGGGGGGAGGTCCTTCTGGTTTAGACGGTGATTGTGTAGATATTTTATTTGGCACAACAGTTCTAGGATCTTTAAGCCTTTTAGGTTCAGAGGGCGAAGGTTCTTCTTTTTTTACTGTAGAAATTGTAGGTTTATCTACCTGTTCTATAAGTGGAGGCGCCGGTACTGTACAAGATTCAGTAGTTTCTTCTATTAAAGGTTTTTCTACTGGATTAATATCTGGTGTAATACTTAATCTACTTTCTACATTTATATTTACAATTTCAGATGGTTGTTCATCAGGCTCAATTTTGGCTTCCAACAGCTCTCTTAATGCAGTTGACATCATTTTCTTCTCTTCGCAATTCTCTGCATCTTCGACGATTTCTAAATCTAATGATGATTCGATAATAGAAGCTTCGATTTCTAACCTTGATTTCGGTGCTGGATTAGAGTCTACCTTTTTACGAATTCTTTCGCTTAATGGTGGTATTGAAGAAAATATTTTAACAGGTTCTTCTGGCGTTTCCTCTGCTGGTAATTCCATTGAGTCTAGTTCCATCATGGATTCTTCAATATTAATATCAGTTGAAGTTTTAATAAGATTCAATTTTGTAGTTACATTTTCATGATTTTGATCAATATTTTTTGTACACATTATATTTTTTGTAACTTCTAATTCCTTTTCGATTGAATCCAGAGACTCTTTTTCAGATAAATATGAGTGATCTTTAAATGTTTTTATTTCTTCAAACTTTTTTGATGAATTTTCTATTGTTTTAAACTCTTCTTCAATACTCAGAGTTTTGTTTTTACAATCAAATTCCTTGAAAATTCTTTCTTCAATATCTTCATTTTTGTCTAATTTATCACTGGGTTTTTCAAAAGATTTGCTAGATTCTTTTACATCTTCGATGTCTTTATCTTCATCAGATTCTGAATCTTCTTTAGAACTCTCCATCAAACCTTCAATGCCATCTATACTTTTATCTCTTTCAGAACTTGTATCAATTTTTTCTTTATAATCATCACCATCATCACCTGTGATTCTTTTCATCTGAGCCTCCATATCAAATTCATCAATCGAAATATTCTCTTCATATTTTTCTTCACTTTTAATGTTTACTGAATCAGTTTGATCTTGGAATGATTTCTCTGTCTCACTATTAAAAGTTGTAATACCTCCACCGAATTCTAACTTCAATTCTGCTACACGTTTTTTTAATTCAGCATCCGATTCCATAGCTGCTATTGGAGAACTAAAATCATCACCTTCCAAATCTTGCTCATTCTGATCAATTATTTCAACTGTACCTTTTTCTATTATTTCTTCAGTTTTTATAGTTTTTTTTTCTATCTTTGGCGAATCGTATAAATCGGTACATGACTCAGTTTTAATTCGTATCGATGACTTTGATTCTTCTATTTTATATTCAGTTTTAACCTCTTTTCCTGGTTTGATATCATCTTCATCTTCAGATTTTTCTTCTTGTTTTATTTTCATATTAAAAGAAGCTCCATTTTCATTTTCGAGTTTTAAAGGAAGAGGAACTGGGCTATTCGTTTTACTCTTTCTGTTCATTGGATCGATTTCAGTGAACTGAGCTTTTATCTCATCTTTTACTTGATCAGAATCGTATTCATTTTGAGATCCAGGATCTTCAGTATTTGGAGAAGGTATATGTTCATTATAATCATCCTGCAAAAAATATATATGAAAAATATATGGTCAGTAATTTTTATTTTTATCCACTTTATGTGCTATTAAAATTTATTAAAAAATAATGTAACATATCAAAGAAAGTATAGTAATATTGGGTAAAATGTATTTTTACCTAACAGTAATATGCTTACTTTAATATGTATTAGACATGTAATTAAAATTGTTTTTCTACACTATAAAAAATTTTTTTAAATAATTATTTCATGCACAACTTTCATAATATTTGACAATTTATTAAGACCTGAAAAATAATTTCTAAGAATGATAATTAGTGTTTTAGAAAAAATTTATTAACACGTTCGCTGCAACTCAAGTTACACCTGATTAATATCTTTAACTGTATATGTAAAAAATATGTAAACATTTACATAATACTTAAAAAAAATTTCATTTTTAACAATCTACTTACATATGTGCACGAACAGTAAATTATAATAATTATTAATTTTTTAAGACAAAAAATTATTAAAACATTAAATTGCAATTACATTTTAAAGAATGAGCAGTATCTTCGTTGGTAAAAGAGAAGAGTTTAAGAAAAATTTAAAAACCTTGGATTGTCATCTAAAAAAGCTGTAACATAAATGAAAAAGTCAGAACATTTTATAAGATTGTGAAGCTTATTTTACAATCTGTGCTTAAGTTGCTGTATGAGAAAAATTTATTTCTTAAGCAGTATTTATTTTAGATTTAATTAAGTTGTCCTAGTTGAAAATATTTAAAAAAAATGTTCGCAGCGAACATGCTAAAAATATAAAAAAATGAAAAAAATAAATTAACACTGCACAGACTAATGGGTGTATTCATTAGACTTAATAATTTTACGGTGTGGTAAACGAGCTAATAGCTTTTAAAAAAATATTTAAATCAAATAATACAGTGTGAATTGTGATACATTGAAAAAAATATAGAAAACTACACACCTCATTAATGGAGGGCCGATGTGCGGGAATACTGTCCTGTTGCATCATAGTTGGTGTAGTCGGCGGTGTATAATTATCTGAAGATAGACTTTCTCTGGCTATTCTTCTCTTTTTAGGAGGTGCAACCATTTCGTTGGGCGGGCTTTCAGGACGACTGCTATTCGGTGAATCGCACTCTTCCGAGATAGCTTGCCTTAACCAACGCTTTTTTGCTGAACCACTGGAAAGAGTTGATTGTTTACCGCGTTGAGGTGGCGAATCGCAAATGCCAGAAACAGAATTAGCAGCCTGAACAAGAGTGGCGAGACTTTTAGCTGCATAGTTTTGCGAAAGAAACTCAGCTGATGCTGAATCGCTTCCGCAAATAAACTCTGAGCCAACTCCACGAGTTTCAGAGCCTTGAGCTTGCAGCTCTGGTGACTCTTTAAGCCATTCGTTCATAAGAACTTTCTTTGTTTTAGGAAATTTAAAGCCAGGTGCAAGTGGTCCAACAGCTGCTGCTACTAATAAGCACGCTGATGACAGAGGTGTGGACGGTGTCGAGCTTTGGGAACTGCTACTTGCGCCACTATCACCACTTGGACTTTTGACTGGCGTGGGTTGCTGAGATTGCTGCTGTTGTTGTTGTTGGGGCGGCGAATTTGATCCTGAAACATTTGAGTTGGCAAGAGCTAAAAGTAGTCCTGCTGCACTATTACTGGTGTCTTTGGAACCCTGCATTCTCAATGTATATGAACAATTTTGATTAACCAATGGTGGCGATTGCATGGAATTATTTTCGTCGCCTGAAGTAAGATCAGACTCAGCCGAATTAAGTCGCGTTCTACGTGTGCCAGCATGAGACTGTGAACTACTAGTGGACCTAGTCCGACCTTTTCTTCTTTTGCGTCGAGGCGCTTTATCTGTATTGTTTTGCTTTGATTTGCTTGGCACGTGGCCGCTACTGTCGTCGTTATCACTATGTGCACCACCAGACTCCTTTCTTTGTGCATTTCGAGCTTGTACTTCTTGTTTTCTTTGCTCAGCCTTTTCTAGCCTTTCGAATGCCTTCATAATAGCCTCCATTTTCCGTTCTTCACGCGTCATTTTCTTTTTATCTTTTTTTGGCTCGGTGGTGACAGATTGTGTTGTAGTTGCCAATGTCGATGCCGGTGTCGTTGGTGTTTTAGGCGGTTGACTTGATGTTGATGGAGTTTGCTGATGACTCGTGGACGGCTGTTGCTGTTCTTCCTTAGCTACTTGTTTTGTCGTTGTTGCAGTACTGACAGTACTTGTGTTGTCATCTACATTACTGCTATTACTAACACTGGGTATTTCTTTGACACTGATGTTTGTGTTAATGGTTGCCGTTTTCTTGGGCGTTGATTGTGGCGGAGTCGTAGCTACGGGTACAGGAACAGGAACAGTCGTATTAACTGGTAGAGCTGGCGTTGACGCCATTGTCGAGACGTCATTATCTTCACTAACAGTGTTTCTTCGACCTCGCCGCCTTCTTTCTCGGCCACTATTACGAATAATAAATTTTTTATTTAATAGAAATTGATTCATGGAATTAATCAACAATATACAAATTAGGAAAAATAGTATATTATTCACCTACGGAGTAAAAACGAAAAATGTCTTAAATCGTATGTTAAATTAACAAACATACGATTTAAGGGATTTTTCATTTACTCCCGTGGAGAATATACGATTTTTTTACACAGGCAGCGTACAGTGGGTACCTTACTTTTCGCTGGGAGGGAGTAAAGTACCCACTGTACGTGCCCTGTGTAAAAAAAACATTTTCAAAATAATATATTGAGATTTATTGAAAAAAGATAATAAAAATAAAATATTTGAATGATTAACAGTCAATAATAATTAAATAAAAAATCTTTGTAAAATATGATAAAATTTTATAATATCAATTCAAATTAATTTCGGTTTTTAAAAATGTATTTAAAGTTTATAAAATTATTATAAAAAAATGTAAACTTACTCAGCATTTTCTGCAAGAGGACCATTATTTCCTTTTTTGTTAGTTGATGCTGAAGCTAAATTAGTGATTTGACATTCTTTTGGATTGTTGCAAGCACACATCACCGGTACAGTAGAAGAATTCGAATTTGGTGATAGTACAAGATCATGTTGGTCATGGCGAATTGTGATTTCAACATTTTTCTCAATAACCGTCGTCGTCACAATATACAAATGCAGTGTACCTTTTTCGATGCAGTGCTTAATCTCAGCATTAGGTTTACAACTGCGCCGAACGAAGCGCGCGTCATTACCATAAGTTCGTGTATCAACACAGACTTCTGTGCCATCTCGAGGCAATCGGTAAAAGAAAACGAAAGGTCCAGGTCGTTGCGAATGTTGTCGACCTTGTTTACCTGACGGCCAATGTTGTGTGCTAAGCATATACTTGCCTCGTAGTTCGACTACAGGTGTGTTCGCTGTAAGGTACATTGTAGCCACGAGAAACTGTAAGCATAATTAAAAAAATTTTTTTTTAATTTATATAAAGCTTATTGTTAATAAACATTTCAGTGCGTTAATAAATAAAAGCTTACTCTAAGATTGTTGCTTTGAATATTTAAACGACATTTTCCAGAAGCTGCAGTACTGACGTTGCTCTGTTTCAAATCGTTATGAGTACCATTGACCTTAATACTTGATATCCTTGCTCTCAATTCGGGACTATAATGGTTAGTAACTGCTTCCTCATATCTTTCAATCCACTGCCTTAATGGTGCCATATTTGAACCCCAAACATCGGAAGTTTCTTCTTCTTTATCCTCTAAACTTGTGCGTCTCTTTCCTTTTCTTTTACCTGGTACTCTTTGTTGTTTCGTTGTCTGTGTTGTGGGTGTAGAATTAGATATTGTTTCCTTTTTATTACGAGCAGTACTTGTCTGTCGAGGATGTGTTTCTCTTCTCTGCCGTTTGGACACATTGTTATTATTATTGTTATTATTATTATTCAATCGACGAGCTTGAGGTGGTGGATCTGATTTTCGACGCGAAGAGGATTGCTGTTGCGTCACTTTTCGATTCTTTGCATTTGCATTAGCAGCAATGTCGGTATCGGTTGAACTTGACGACGAACTATCCGACGATGTGTCTGAATTTAGAAGTTCTTCGCGTTTGCGCATTTGTAGTGCACGGGCACGCGCCCGGTCTACTCGTCGCGGTCGACAAACTTCACAAAGATATTCGTCAGGAATGTTGGCGCGGTCAATGCCCATACAGTCTACGTGCTGCCAAACTCTGTAAAATAATTATCATAGTTATTTTTAAAGATTTTTTTTAATTGATTTAAAAGCATTCTTAAAGATTACGAAAATTTTCATAGTTAAAAATAAATTAACTGTATTTAATATGTGAAATTTATTTTAATAAAAATTATAAGTGATGAATACAGTTTTTATTATAAGTTATATAAGAAATAAAATAATAAAAATAATTTAATAAAAACCTTTTTTTAACTTGAATTCTGCAGCCTGTTCAGTGTTAATTAAAATGAAAAAGAATTTTTAATGAACCATAGTTTTTGAGTTGCTTTAACTCGTTTAATTATTAACCTTTGAAGATATAAACATAAGAAATCTAATTCAATTTTGGATCTCGTGATTATTTTAGGAACAAAAAGGTGAATTTTTCTTTATAATGAAAATTTCTCATAAATTATTTTCTTAAAATTTCTCTTATCTTTTCCAATTTTTAACCTTAAGATTTTTCTTCATAATGTGAGAAAGTAAATTTTATTAATATACAATTTTTCAATATGTATATCCACTATAATTTTACATTTGATTAATCAAAAAAAAATTGATTTAAGACTTATTTTACTATCAATCCAATTAATATATTTATGCATATTCGAAATAACTTGTAATGGAAGAGTATAAGCTATGAAAAAAGTACGTATTTAAACTTTTGAGCTGGAAAAATTTAGCATTAATTAAAAATTAAAAAGATGAATAAAAAAGTACCATTAAGGACGTAGTTCCTGATCAGGGCGTAATTTCTGATCATTATTTATTATAAATCATAATCTTTAAGATTTTAGTAGGAAAAACCTTTTTTTAATTTATGAGGAAAAATAGATTGAGTGTAAGAAATGCTTCGTTTGTGTGAAAAAGAAATATACTTTTACTTTTTTACTTGTAAATATTTGATCAGAAATACCTCCTAAGTGATCAGAAATTACGTCCTTCACGGTACTTGTTCTATTCCATGAGAAAAATCAACTTAAATGTATAACAAACACATTAAAATTTTAAGAAAAAAATACAATTATTGCAAAAAACGTACTTGAAAGAAATGGTCTTTCTTTTGTTTTTCATAATTCAATAGAATCTTTTCCTTCAAAATAACTACACAAAAAAGGCTTAAAAAAGTTAAAAATTTAGAGTTGAAGTTATTTGAAAATTGGATTAAATTCAATGTTTAATTTATATTTCCACATTTAATATTGATTAGGCTGCAGAATTGAGAAAAAGATTTCAAGACAAAATCTCTATGTATCTTGTTAAATGTGAATTAAAAACTATTTCTATAGTTTTCAAACAAAAAAATTCAATCAATGCCACCTTATCTGTAATTGGATGGAATCCGCCATTTATACAAATGATTCTTTGTCATTTCAAAAATAATATTTTTTTTTGCAAAAAATTTTATTATAAATTCTATTGTGTTTTGGATTATTGCCTATTTCGAGATCATTTCTATCAACAAGTTCAAAATAGCACTTTTAGGAACTTAAAAAATTCATTATTTTAAATAAAAAAATTTATAAAAATGTAATTAAGATAGCTGATTTATTCGTTTTTTCGTAATGAATCAGAATTTTTTTTACTTGTTTTATCAGAAATAAATAACCAATTCTTTTAACGGAAAAAAAATTAATAAGTTTTATATAAATTTATTAATAATTGTAAAAAACTAAAATACATTTGGTTCGATTTATTAAGATGTTAATACTTCTATTTCTGTCACAATTTTATAATACGTTTTGAAATGTTACTTACAGGCATCGATCACAGCAAATCATGTAGCCATCGTCATGTTCAAAATCACTGTAAAAATTAAAAATAATTGTAAGATAAGTAAAATATAATAAACATCAATATCTTAATTTTTTTACCATATACACCGCGTAACGCTATCTTCGTCATCTCCTTCACCTTCCGGCGCAGTTTCAGTTTCTTCTCCTTCAGGTTCAACTTCACGGCCGGCTTCGCTACTTATGGCACTGCCTGCATCGTCTTCTATCGTAGGATTGGTTGTAGCTATGATAAAAAAAATTAATACAAATCTAAATTAAAATATATATAAATAAATAAGTAAATAAATAAATAAATGAATATATATATATCTTTTGTGTTTATTCATAAAAAGTATAAGCATTTTGTATGTTTAGATTATTTTCATCCTTTGGTATCTTACCTTGATTAAAAATATAAGAATGCTGAGGTGCTACGCATGAATTTCCAGTTCCATTAATGGGTGGCTGTTTTGGATGTGGAGGAGGTGATTGTGGTGGTGGTGTCCGAGGAGGTGGAGCTCCATAATTGTGATCTTGGAGAACAAATTGGAGGCACTACAAACACACAAGGGTAACGTACAAACCATACATGTTAACATGCTTATACATTCCAAAAAAATTTAATGTTAAGAAAAATTTTAAAATAAATATAAAGCTTGAAAAAAAATGTTTAAATCACCTCAAATGGAAGCGGCATTCTTCGCTGAGACGATTGAGGAAACTGAGAAGTTGTTGATATTGTTGATGTTGTTTCATCTTCTTGTTTAATTTCAGTTTTTACTTCAACCCTGTAAAAATTTTATTAGGTCAATATTTAAAAGTATTATTAATGAAATAGAAAATTTATTAATACTTTAACTTTCGGAAAAAAATCACAAGTAAATACTTTTAATCTTACTTGAATAGGGCTACATTATTAATCCGAAAAGCGGACACAAAGTAAGACATTCCTTGTATTTAAAATTAACAGGAAGAAAGTAGAACTTTATTAACTGATGAGAAATTTATGAAATAAGTTATTAAAATTTATAAAAATATGTTATAAATAAAATATGTTATAAATAAAATTTATAACATATTTTTAATGTCATTACATTAAAAAATTTAGAAAATTTGAATATTAAAATTAAAATTTTTTTTCGACTTGATTCGCTTTTTTCAAGTTAATTAACTGATTACTGTTGAAATAGGAATAAAGTATTGTATGCAACTCTAGAGTAAAGTCTATTTCTCCCTTGGGTATTCACTTCCTTCGCTTACCTTCGTTCGTTCGAATCGCAAACTCCACCCTTGGGAGAAATATGCGACTTTTCTCCCTAGTTGCATAATCTTCTACTATTAAAAATTGAATTTCTCATTACAGTTTTATAATGGCTTAGCCAATAAAACTATTGATTCGCAAATGAATAATTCGATTATATTTCTACAGATCACAATAATATTAATATAATATAAATTATAAAAAATTGATTTACTTGACTTCAGTCTCTTTTCGAGATTCTGCAACGTTGACGGGCATAAGGGTTTTAATTTGACCGGTTTGCAATCTCATGCACTGCGTGAACTGTGTCGGAGCTGTTGTCATAACGACGTGTTTCTGTTGTACATTTTGCTGCTGTAGTTTTATAGTCTGATTACCAATCTTGTGTAACATGGTACCTGAGAGGTTAGGACCAACTAGAGCAACGCCTGCAGCTTGTTGCGGCAGCAGAGTCTTGATATTTGCTTTCTGTTGTCCAGAATTAGCAGCTATCTGCAATCCCGCTGACGATGTTGCTGTTGTATTGGCTTTCAAAGCATCCATATTTGTGTTTAACGACGTTTTGATTCCTGTATTTTTTTGTGCATGACCTTTAGGATTCGATTTTTGAGGTGCCAGAGTTTTAATGCAGCCGGGTTGTTTTTGTGTATTCTGAGGACCACCATGTATTTGTTGCTGTTGTACTTGTTGCTGTTGGTGTAAGTGTTGCTGAATTTGCTGCTGGTGCTGCGTAATCGTCATGCTCTGTGGATTGGGATGATTTCGTTGGACAGATTGTTGAATCAAAGCTTGCTGCTGATTCGTATTTTTAACTGCATTTACCATTTTCATATTTGATTTTATGTTTCCTGGCTGAAGGGTTTGCGCATGACTTTTTCCAGTTTGTCCAACTTTTAAAACCATATGTTGTTGTTGTGATTTAACAGTAGCGATAGGTTGTCCTCTTCCTTTCGCTACATTTTGAGTCCTTTGAATTTGTTGGGAATTACTCGGACCGCTAACTTGTTGCTGCAACTGCATCTGCATTGATTGTTGTTGCAGTAACTGTGAATTGTTAATTTGTTGTTTGGTGAGAACTAGACTGGCGTTTCCTGAAAACTTGGTCATCGGTGACATATTACCACTATTTTTCATTACATTTATGTTTGTCATGGTCTGTTGTTGTTTTTGCTGTTGCATTTGCTTTAAAGTTTGCTGAATATGATTTTGAGAAGTAGCAACAATAGGTATATTGCTTCCAGAATTTGGCTGAATTAATTTTGTCTGATTGATTGGCTGCTGGTGCTGCTGTTGTTGATTTTTGTGATTAATCATATTCTGTTGAGATAAAATTTTCTGTCCAGCAAAAGTTTGCTTGGTCGTAAGTTGATTAACGCCTGCAACCTGAGCTTTATTTAACGCGTGTATTCTCGATGTAGCTGGTTGTTTGTTCACTGTCTGCTTTGTATTAGTCACTCTTCTCAAAGTTTGCTGTTTTTGTAACTGAGGTTGGAGCTCAGCCTCGCGGCTCGCCGCTTCTGCCAGGACTTGCATTTTCCCTTGATGCTGCTGACTAGTCGAGCTCACATTATTTGCTCCAGAAATTGATGGTAAAGGATAAATGCTGGCTACGCTCTGATTTGTTGAGCCTGATACCACAAGTTTTTGCTGATCCCTTGAGGCTGCCGACTGATGATGTATTGGATAGTTATAAGCCAAACCAGAACTTGCTGGAATAGGCGAGAGATGAGCCAGACTTTGCTGACTGACGGCTTTTGCAGACGATTTCTTACCACTAGTTTGTCCGACAACAAGCGGCCTGATAGTAGCAAGTTCCTGATGAGAAAGCAACAATTCATTCGATGACTGTTGACGAGAATCGCCGGTTTCAGGACTGGGGCTGGTTGCTGCTGGCTCAGCATTGAGGCTGCTGGCTGCTGGCGGAGGCTCATGATTGAGAGCCGAGGGCAAATGGTCCGATGCCAGAGGAGCACTTCCACTGCTACCGCCGCCACTGCCTCCTCCGGCCCCAGCCCCGGACCCGGATAACTCGATCACCGACGGGGTCGACGTTTTGGAGGCCTTGCGCTCTCGCCGTACTGGAGGACAGGACAGCTTGATGTTTTTTTTTCTTCAAGCTAAATTTCTATATCTATGTAAAAAAAATTCGTTTTAGCAGTAAGCTTTCCAAAGGCACGCTTATGGGCAAGGATTCTTGACCGGCTTTTAGCGTTTTTTGTTGCTTAGCTATTTTGAATGTATGCCTCTGATACTCCAATCTCCTCCAGTAACTACTATTTGAGGCTTCTATGTTGTTGATTGCTGAAATCATAAAAATTTATAATTAAGTTTAACTGTTATTGATTAGTATTAAAAATGAATTTTATATTTAATA
This sequence comes from Anastatus disparis, assembly GCA_017163975.1. Taxonomy (NCBI): domain Eukaryota; kingdom Metazoa; phylum Arthropoda; class Insecta; order Hymenoptera; family Eupelmidae; genus Anastatus; species Anastatus disparis. The sequence goes on from JAFFSR010000313.1 coordinate 926,229, forward strand.
AATCTGAGATATATTTTGCTTTTTTATAAATAATATCGGTATATTTATGATAATATTAATATTCAGTTTATACGATCAAAAGATAAAAATTTCCAAGAGTTCGAGAATATGTTCTATTTCGTATTCAAGATACATAAAAAGACCTATAAAAAATTATCAGAGGTCTAGATCTAACTGATAAAAAGTTATGGGAATTTTTTTTCTCGATTTTTTATATGATATAAGCAAAATATAATGAAAATACGTTACTTAGATCATAGGCGACTTTTTCTGATCTCATTTTATGGGCCTAAACTAATAGTTTGGATGCATTACTTAAAAAAAAAGACAAAAGTATAAATTGTTAAAATCCCTCATTTGAAGGCAAAATATTTCTTAAGTAATTTAAATAAAATTTTTCACTTTTTTAATAGCCTTGGTGTTAACGGGTTAATTATCGTAATTTTCAGCTATTTTTGTTAAAAAGTTTATTTGACAAACTTTTTACTCAATAAAGATAAACTTTTGGTAAAAAATAGAAATTTTTTTAAGGAAAAGACGTATTCTATGAATTTTTGCAAACTATAGTATAAAGATTTTTTAGCCTACTTTATCGATGAAAAAATACAATTTACTAAATACAAAAATTGATCAGAATATAAAAGAAAGCTCCAAGTTAGGAAATTTAATTTAAATTTGGAAATTAGTACATTATTGACCAAGGATGCATATTGATCATTCTCGGCGAGTGCGAACTTTTGGGGCCGAGCGTAGCGAGGCCCCGAAAGTTGCACGAGCTAGGATGATCAATATGCATCCATGGTCTAATATACTATTTTTTTTGTCCCGAGGCCGAGACATTTAAAGTTTTTCCGTAGGACCCAAAATGGTCATTTTGCGGCCTAGGGCAAAAAAATAATTTTTGACTACGTCATCAGATTTCTGATTTTCTTTTCACATTAAGTATTGATTTTAAGAAAAAAAATGTATAATCTTTTCAATTAGAAATTACGTGTGAAAAATTTGCATATTATAATTTGAGAAAATTTACCTCTAAAATAAGCAAAAAATGGGTCTAGCTTTTGTCCAAATGGAATGAAAATTATGCTGAAACAACGTTTTTTAAAATTATCTCGATTTTTTACTTTGCAACATTTGCTCCTAAAATTATGACTTTTTCAATTTTTTTACTTTTCTTGATACTATTTAAAAAATATACTTATTACATCACTGCTTCTTATTCTCAGTTTTATGTTAGCTATTTAAATTAAAAGTCATATTTTGTCATTTTTAATTCTATTGTGGGTAATTGTATTTTCCAAATATTATTTTTTTTGTAGTTTAGCTATTAAAAAATAATAAAAATTTTACTAACCATTATTGATTTTAAAGAATTTTTAAAGTTTATTCCTGATATGATTTCGATGATTTTATATTGTTATTGATAGGACAAGGTTACAGAAGTCTCGAATATGAGAGAACGTGTAGAGGAGGATTCTGTCTACATGGAGACGAAGTGGTCACCGATTACCATTATGGCCAAAAATTATTCTAGTTTATATTAAAATTCGATAGAAAAATATAGGTTTTTATGATACTCTTGGTAAATTTTACCATAAACTATGGTAATTTTTGGTCATGATGACAGTCCGTCCCTGGTAGAAAAATCACCATGATGCCATAATATGGTGTTTTCACATGCTAATTTACCATATCATGGTGACATTATGGTGATTTTTCTACCAGGGGTGATCTTTACTTTAAACTATAGTAATTTTTAGAAAAGAAGATAAAGGATGTATGGGTGTATTTAGGGACATGTCAAGCACATTGTTTAAACCTAAAACAATGTGTAAGGGAAATCATGTTATTACTACAAATTGGAATTAGCTGAGATAATTTAATTGTGAACCGTGCTTTTTATTGTTTGACGGGATTCTTAAGGTAGGAAAAGGCTGGAACTACAGCTGGCTTGTAAAGCACGAATAAATTAAATTAATCTTACAGATTCTGAATTGAAATGAAATGCGGATATTTAATTGTGAAGGAATCAAAGATAAATAAGTGTGTATAATTTATAATTATATATTATTAATGGTTAAAAATTTACTTATTTTTTATTATTTTTTTATTTTTTATATTTATCTATTTATGTTTATACACAATACGATTTATAATTCATTATTAAATATTTAAATAAGGAAAAATAATAAATTAAAATAAGAAAATTATTTTGAAATTTCAGTTACGATAACCTCAAAATTTATAGAACTCTATCTGTTATAATGTCTTGCATTTTAAGGATTTTGGGTTTATTAAGTTCAAAATTTAGTATTTATAAACTCAATTTATTATAATTAAATAATTAATAGATTATACGTAATAATTACTAATTATATATTCAATCTTCAGATTAGATTTCAAACCTTTTAAAAGGGTATCTATTAAATTTAGATACGAATATAATAATAATGATCTAAGAATTTTCTGCATAGATTATTTTAAAAGTTAGTTTTTTTATCCTCGTATCGTAGCTTTTTCTTGACAATATCGCATACTGAATGTTGCCAAGCACTCCTATGGCAAGAAGTTTTCTCTGCGAGGAAGCAAAATATCTACTTGTCCTAAAGAAAATTCGATTTTTCTCTTTCTTTTGAAGTATAAATAAAAATCGACTTTTAAAATTATTTTGAGTTAATTAAATAAGAGATACTTGTCGACAACAAATTAAATAATTTCTTAGTTAACTTATTTGATTCCTAAATTAAATTTTATATTGTAATAGGCATGTTTTTAAAAATTAAAAAAAAAATACAAATATATCAAATTTAAAATATGAAAAGTGTTTTGTAAGTTTGCGCTCATAAGCTTCGTATATTTGTAATTACGTATTTCAATTTAATTAAACTGATATATAAGTTATAGAAAATTGTTTTGAAAGAGATTATGCATTTAATTAAAAAATAGAAAAAATAAATATGAACATTTTTGATTAGAATAAAAAATTTTTTTTATAAATATAGAGAAAAAAGGAAAATTATAATTCAACAACTAAAGGATAATATGAATAAAAAATAACATAACAAAAAACGGAAAATTTGAAATGTAATTTTATTCTCAATGTATATTTAATAAGTAAAATTCGCTGTAAGGCATAGTATGCGGAGATTACAAAATACGCTGAGCGAGTTTTAACCGATCCGAGTGTGGACTTTCTCGAGTGTTCGGTTCGACCATATACAGCTTTCTCGGGGTCCTTGCACTTCTTTCTTTAGCTGTGCGAGCGTCTATTTAGTTCTTTAAGATTTACCTATATATACATAGAATACATCCATTGACTGAACTTTCCTCTTGATCGCTGATCAATGCGGGAAATGACAAAGACTAACTGATCGAACCTTTTATGATAGTGCTCGATCGATAATCTTGCATGCGTTATCCACTCTATTGCCAATTTCTCTGTGTGATTAAACATATCAAAATTAATTTATTATTCATCCAATATTGAAAGACTTTCGTAGTTCTTAAACTACTTCGAACTTCCTAATAGTTAATTTATTAATATTAAAGAAAGTACGAGAAAATTTATAAAATTCAAATGTGTTTGTGTGAAAGTATTTTTCTTAATTTTTCTCATTGGAGTAAAAATTGAATCGAATTAAAAATTCATAAAAAAAATTATTTAAAATTTAAAAAGTTTCTAAAAGCATAAGAATATTAAGTAAAAAAAAAGAGATGAAAAACTAAATATATAAGTTCTAAGCTTTGGGTCACTATGTACCTCGTTTGCTCACTTTGAAAATTTCGTATAGTTCGTGCGTCACGACGCTTGCGCAAATCAAAGTTATATTTTGACGGTGGATGTTTAAGGTCCAGTTACACATATGCTGGACAGATGCGATGTAAATTATTAATCAGCTAGTTATAAGTAGCATTTATGTATATTTTAGTCTGTTTGTAGAAAATTTTGCCAGCAAAATTGCAGCACAATAATAAAAATTCATATGCTTTTCATCGTGTTTTTTGGATATATATGAACATTTTTTATATCTGTAAGAATTATATAGAATAACAATGCTATTTCCATCGTTTTTAATTCGCTATGAGGTTTTTTTTTTTTTATAAAGGCATTAATTATGTATCAATAAGCATGTAATTTTTTTTATAATAGAAATAAGCATTAAATAATTGCTTATTCAACGTCGTTTTTACTCCAAAATAAAAGAAGTCGTAAATCTTTTTTGTACAGAGTTAATATGAAAATTTCGTATATGCGAATGCATAAGAAAAGGCATTTTATGCATATATGCGTTGAAAAATAAAGTTCGACATATACATGCGAAAAGTATTTTTTTCTCGACACAGACCTTCCGTGCGCGTACAGTGTCTTTTTTAACATTTGGTACTTTACTCCCTCCCAGCGGAAAAGTAAGGTACCCACTTGTACGCCCTCTCTAAAAAAATCCAAAAAATTATAATATTTTATTCTCCATTAGTAAATAAAAATCCCTTTTAAATCGTTTATGTTTGTTATCCATCACTCGCCTTCGACTCAGGATGTTGACATATTAAAACATATACTGATTTAAGTGACATTTTCTGTTCTTTTTATTAACTAACCTTAGGTGAATAATATACTATTTCGATTCGCTCGTCGGAAAACAGACCTTCCGTTCGCACTAAAATCAAAATGTATTATTTTCTTTGTCCCTTTTTTTAACATTTGTATTTTTCATATAGTATATGACTTTTATTGGATAAATTGGATAACTGCAACTTGAAAACTTGAATATTTTAATTTTATGTATTTTTAATAAATGTTTGTGCTTAAATTTTTAGAATGTTAATAGTTAACTGGGTGTTGACGTTAAGGAAAATATGTATTTAATAGTGTTTTTTTTTATTAAAGCAATTGAATTTTTTATATAATATTTTTTAATTTGATTATGTTCTAGAATAATTTCTCGACTCAGTGAAAAATAGGATACTTCCAATACAATTTTTTTTATTTGATTAATTAAAAATAAAAATAATCTGTCAATTTTAATTGATTATCAAGTACATATATTTAAATAAAGAAAATAAAAGAAAAGTATATACTTTTGAAAGAAACAAAATCCACTTTGAGGGGAATGTATGATATAAGCCTTTTTTATGCTCAATAAGTATGTTATTATCGTATAGTTTTAGTTGAATGCATCGTCAGTGTGCAAATTTGTGGGCTTATGAAGCCAGCCCCATTGGCGAATACTTTGACAGTAATACCATTTACAGTACAAGAGCTGCTTACACACGGACGACCTACTTGGCGTACTTCGACCCTTTACATTGATTCGCGAGTCTAAAACTAACTGAAATGGCGCTATTGCTGTGCGTGCATAAATGCGTTGGTCAAAGAAATTTTAAAAATCATCACTACTCCACACGTATCATTAAAATCGTAGATTTTTTCCCGCTAGGTTTTGTTACATATTAAAAAAGCTGCATATTTTTGTAAACATTCCTTTTGAGCGGTGATTGAGAGGTTTCTTATCTATTATTATTTTCTATAAATCATTGTAATTATTATTATACTAATCCTAAATTTTTATCTTTTCCAAAAATAAAAGTGTCTGAATGCTATTGATTTTTATAAATTTAATTTTTAATTTAATATGAACTATGAGAATTAGTCAAAATTAATAAAAAGTACTAATAAGTAGAAAGTGAAAGTTTAATGTTTTTTTTTTTTAAACTAAAAGTCAACATAAAAGAATCTATCGTGATATGTGTTTTGAAAGTAAATGTAATTTTTTTAAAAATAATTATTAAGAGTTTTATTAAAAATCATCATATAATATTAAATGACTAAGACTTTTCTTATACAATGAAACTTTTGTTTAACATTAATAATTAATAATATCAAGGGTTCGATTTCCACTTAGAGGTCTTTCTGATTAGAAGGGTTCAGTTTCCTGTACGTATAATGAAATGCAGCAAAACCAATTTGTCCTGGTGTTCCATTCTGTAAGGCACATTATAAAAATATTTAAAAAAGAACCTTATTTAATTTAAATTTCAGAACCCAATTTTTGACCTTAAACAGGGAAGAGATCACGTTGATCTCATGCTGTAATATCAAAACGTAAAGTTTTCACTTTTTCCGATTATAGCGCCAAAAATAAGTGTTTCTGTTTGATAAGTCATAATTGGTTTTAATATGACTTTGAAGATAAAAGTTAAGATTGAATTTAAGGTCACCATTGAATAGCTGTTTCAAATTACAAAAGATTTGTTCTTAATTATTTTTTCACTAAAACTGTGTGATTTCTAAGAATTTCCGTATAGAATAATTTAAAATATTTTCAGAAAATGTTATAATCAAAATATTGTTTTGATTATAATATTTTAATTTGATTTATTAAATATGAAATAATATTGTTCTTCATTCCTCGTTCGAAAGTACGTTTTTCTTGAACTGATTTTGCTAAGAAAAGGAGGAGTTTGTGACTTGTTGGGCCAATGCGCGCCTCTGATTAGCAACGAGATTATTGTGACTTGTTGAGTAAAAGTACTACTTGCCGCAGTGTTCTTAAAACGTTATTTGGCATTCGCATTATAACTCGCGTCTTCTGCTAACTAAAAATACATTTGTTTATATCTATATATATAATATATATGTAAACAACATGGCCGTTTGGTGTAGGAAAAATATGCAGAAACCTGTGGTGAATATTTAATTTTAGTTGATTATTTTACTAATTAATAATCCGATTGATAAAAATCCGATTTAAAATGGTACAACCAACAAATGTGCATATTTTAGTCATTCACGATTGCATTTTTTAAAATAATAAGTTAAATAATCAATTAAAACTTAATATTCTCTATAAGCCTTCCTACACTGAGCAGTTATTTTTTAGCTAGCAGAAGGCGCCAGTTGTAATGCCAATTGCGTGGGTAAAAAAAGCAATCAAAACGAACCCAATTTTTTCATCTCATTGATTTTTTCCGACTTGAAAATATGAATCAGATAATCAAGATAAAAATCAAAATAAACGGTTGATTATCTTAAAACTTTATAATTATTATTAGATATTGTTTTTAAATTATAAACAAAATTTGAAAGTGTATACTATATGATAATTACCTACTGAAAACTCTATTGGGATTTCAAATGGAAAGATAGTGGGGGAAAAATGGCGCCGACGAGAGCTGAACTTTAGTAATGAAATTCGACTTTTGTCGGCGCCATTTTTCCCCCACTATTTGTCCATTTTAAATCCTAATAGTTCCATTATTTTATCTTTCGATACCCACTTCGACAAGAAAAAGTCGGCCAGACATTACATTTCTATTTAATGTACTTGTCAGCTGATGCAAAATAGCAAAAGTCAAAAATTGCGCACGGCTGACGTACACAGAGCTGGCTGAGAGAGAGAGAGAGAGAGAGAGAGAGAGAGCGCTAACGCTCTCTTGGTCAATGTGAAAGAAAGACCATAATTTGATTCTCTGATTTTTGTGTCTTGTGTTCTGTTTATAGTTCACCTATAATAATATTGTAATAAATGTTAACAATTTCGAAAAACTCTTTTCCTACTGCTACAAATTTACTGAAATTTATTTTATAAAGTTAGTTTTATATAATCAACTAATATAGACTTGTCATTCATCTTTCTAATGTCTGTATTAGGTTTTTCTAATTTTCTATTTTAGGCTTTAAGAGGATATCGTAGTTATCCCTTCCTAATAATATTTTTACCCAAAGTTCATGAGTAAACGATGCGTCAAATCATATTCTTTGACTACAGAAAGAAAATTTATAAGATTAATCCTGAGTGCGGACAACTCAAGAAATTTATTAAAATACTACGCATAAAAATTTATGAACAAACTTTCAATTTATAGTATTTTAAGGTTAGGTTTATCGAGCCTGATATCTAATTTTCATTTAATTCATGAAAAAATAACAAGTTTAAGTGATTTTTTTTAAACAAAAATTATTAAATTAATGTAGCTTTAGCGCGGACAAGTCATTATATTTGTTTAAATAGTCAATTTAAAGAGATATCAATCAGATAAAAAAAGCAAAAATCAATTCTGACAACTCCGATATCCCGTTAAAGTTCTGCTTAATATATACATATTTACAATTATTGTATGCTAACTTATACGTTCTCTGTGATGTCGAGCATTTTCTTTATCTTTTCTTAATTTAATAATATCTAATTTATTCGAATTTGAAAGTACTGATTGTTTGTTTTCTTTGCATAAAATATAATTAACTTAGCATTCTGATTCTTTATTATTCGGAAGCATATTTATATATTTCAACAAACAATAATACGAATGCCATGCTATTGTATTGTAATATGTTTCTTGAGAAAGTAAGTCTACGAATTGTATGTAAGTGTTTTTCTGTTCAGGCATTTGTAATTTAATTAAAATAATTTTTGTTCAATCGTGTTCAGTGACGTTATTACTCATCTTGGCTAGTCCTTGAATTTACAAAAATCTTGTTCAATTTAAAATAAAAAAAAATAAAAAATAAACATTATTTTAAATTAATTTTTAATGCTGACTTTAATTTAAATTAGAACGTTAAAAAAGCTCTTTCTGATGAGTCGAAAACGTTAACTACAAAAAATAAAAAATAATTCAACATGCAAATAGTTGATTATATTCCAATTCATCAATTTTTTAAAAATTTATTTAACGTTGCTGTATTTATGCTATTATTACGATGCTAATTAGCGACGGAGGTCGTTAGTGTTTGTGAACAAAGCACTTGCAGCGTACAGTGGTGCTTGTATCAATCGGCCGCCGAGAGCGGGATTCGAACTCGGGACCCCGAGATTAAGAGTCCATCGCTCTACCAACTGAGCCACTGACGAACTCAATTTATACAATTAAATTTATTATAAATAATTTGACTTTGATCAAATAAAAAATAGATATCCTATACTATCCAAATAATATTTGATTGACACATTATTGATATTTAGAAATATATGAATTGCTTTTTACTTTATCACTAAATGTGTAATTTACTTTATGGTTAAATTGAAATTATACAATAAGAATAAAAACTATCATAAACTTTGGATTACGAGGTGATAACCTTTACTCCATGTTATAATTGTCCCATAAAATATTTACAATACTGCTAAAAGTTTACAGTTAGTGATAGAGGATAATCATACAATAGAGAATAATCATTAAAAATATCTCTAAATTTATAAGCTTTAAATCTCAATATATTAGATTCGTTTATTATTAAAAAAAGTTGTGAAAGGCATTCTCTCAAAAGTTATAAAAAGTTTGATATTTTAATTGTATTCAATAATTTATTATTAAACGCTGGACAAAGATTTTTATCGTTAAAACATTAATGTTAATACTCTCTTGGATATTTTAAAAATCAAACTATTTTTCAAAAATACAAAATTTTATAAATTATTAACGATACCAATAAACGCACACACTTAACGCATACCGGTTATATTTATAAAAGCCAAAGGATATTTTGTCAAGTCAAATTCGTTGATCGGTCACTCTGTCAGCAAATTCATAAATATTAAATTTAACAGGTCTACCAATAAAATGAAATTGAAGAATTTTAACAATTTCATTAATTTTTTATAATTTATTTATTTTAAATTATATTAATTGCCTATATACTGATATTTGAAAATTCCATTTTAAATAAAGTTCATGTATGATAATTTCTTACGTTATTATTATCTATTTGCTGTACTTCAGATTTTATGCCTTTTGGGTATTTTTAAGACAGACTAACTTTTTAAAAATATTGAGTTTAATAAAAAAAGCAATAATTTTTATAATATTTAACATTTATCTTTAGGTACGACCACGAGCGATCTGCTTTATCAACCGCGCACCTAGCCCGCAAGGTCACTCTCTGTGGTCGCATATTAAAAATAAAAAAATGTTAATTATTAAAATTATTATTCTCTTTTGTTAAACTTAATATTTTAAACATATCTATGTATTAAAAAAATTAAAAATAAAAAAGTGAATTTTAAAATTTCAACAATGAATTGTTTATAACTTTTGTCTTGCGCATTTTTAAGCAAAACAATCTGGAAATTTGGATTAAGGTAGTTAAAATACTTGAAAAAACTTTGATGTTTGAAGGAGACATTGAAATAATTAGGGGAATTGTGGAGGGCCCGTAAATGAAGATTTACTGGTACTTTTGTAGTAGATTTATAGTTTCTCTAATTTTATTCCAATCGGGTGATTAATAACGTGTGCAATATCAATTGATCTTTATTTTGTGAAAGTTTTTATTTTGTTTAAAAAAAATATATATTTTCTAGTTGAAAGATAAAGAAAAAGCTTCGAATGATATAAAAATAAGTTAGATAAGTTTTTATGCAATTGAAGTATTATTTAAACTAAATAGTTCATTTCAAGGTTACTATAAAGATAAGTTTTATCATAGAACAATTTTTTTATTTAAATAGTAATTTTATTTGAATAAAATAATATGATGAAATTTATGTATCATTTATGATATATTTAACAACTATTCATGTATTATTTATAAAATAAGATATTTATTATTTAAGTAAATAATAAATAGAAACGTAGAGTCGATAAAGTAGAAATCAGGTCAGCAATGCACATATATGCTCCCAATTTTCACTATACAAAATAGACTCCAATGTACTGATAAATTTTTTATATTTAGAATAAATTTTTTGTCCTTATAATTTATTCACGTGATAAGGGATAATCTAAGGATTTATTTTACGACAATTAAAATAGAAGTTAAAAAAAGAAAAGACAACGAATATAAACTCATTTAAAAGCGAAATTTAAGCGAGTTATAATATATATAAGCAAAAAAAATCGAGGATGAGAAATTATTGAAAATTAAGAGTAGATAAATATCTTATATTGATTCAATAAGAATTATGCAAACCGATAAAATTCATGAAAAATATGTATTTTTTCAAAATACCAATTTTTTTCTAAATTATTTAAGAAATATTTATTGATTCCTTTTACTATTTGTTGGGTATCTCTACGTATATATGAAAAAAAAATTATAAATAAAATAATAATGTTTTTGCTATAGTGCAGTGTAGTTTATATTTATATATAAAGCTCAAACTGGAATAAAGTTGGTTTGACTAGCTTAGTTATGATACAATCTTTTATTTTTATACAAATTCAAAAAATATTGATTGTCTCATATTGCATGAAATAATTATACCATAATTGTGCTATAGATTAAATCTAAAATTAAAAAACAAAATATGATTGCGATTTTCACATTGAATAATATCTGAAAGTAAATTCTGATTTGTCCATATGGTAATTATCTATAAAAGTATAACTAAAATTCAACATTTATTTTAATCATCTCTTAAATTATAAAAGAGGTCAAATTTTGAATTTTCAACCAAAAATTTTCGAAGTTCTGTTTTGTAGACCAAACAGAGCATTTTGATGGAAAAAATACTTGTAAAAAATTTATTTTTTAATGTTTCAAGAAATGTAAATAAATTTGTATGGAATATTAAGATTGAATTACGCAAAATATGTTTTAGAGTTAAATATAATAGAACGAAAAATAGCTAAAATCGTTAAATAAATGTTTATAATAATTAATTTTATAGAAACTTTAAAGAAAAAAAATATTAAAATTTTTTAAACTTTTTATTCTGTTTAAAGTACTAAAGTGAGGCTTACGTAAGTTTCAAAAAATGTTAATGCATTTTCGTGTTTTGCTAATTTAGTTTTACGACTTTAGCTATTTTTCAAGCTATTATATCGTTTTACAACGTCCAGTCAATTTTTCAGGACAGAAAATTATGTCTAATATTTAACTATTTAAAAATTATAATTATTTATAAAATACAAAAGTCTTTTTATAAAAATTCATTTTTTAGCTTACAAAAATAAAAAATTGAGAACTTTTTGAAAAGGACTGAAATTGAAGATTTGATTTTCAATCTACAGATTCTTTCGTGAAATTTGAACTGAAGTAAATGAAGAATCTTATTTTCTGTCGTCAAAATTAATTACTATGCCAAATTTTAATTAATTCTGAGAGGTCAGATGCTCAGTTGATGTGAAATGTCGCATATATAGGTTTTATTTCTTTTAGCGGAGTTCTTATATACGTAAAATTAAAAGTTTAAGTAATCTCAAGTATTACTGCAAATATGATCATAATACTACCAAAAATAATTTTAGAATATTTTGCATTTAAATTAATCGCGCAAAACTTTTAAACAACTTTCATAATACTTTGTTCCCTTTTTAAAAGAGCCTTTTTGTAAACTCAATATGGCTATTGAATCCGAGAACTAAATTCTATTCAAATAAAAATTATAATTTATAATGAACATTTAATAGAATACTGCATAGATTTTAGAAAAAAAAAACTGTTTTTCGCATACCGCGCAACGAACATTAGTTGAATAAAAAAATCTAAAATACTATGATAAAAAAAATATAGAATTAATGTCAGTATTTAATGGAAGTAATTCGATTCTTTGAAATCAAAAACAGGGATCTGTTGCGGTTCAATATTTGCAGCACAATTTTTCATGATTCGCTTATATTTTAGCATATGTATATATAGAGTTTGATGTTATAGAAGCAAAACTTGAAAAATACAGAGTACTACGCGGACGGTAAATAAAAAGTAATCGATGTTTCTTAGAACACGATTCTATGAACGTGCGCGCGTACAGCATAGCTAAACGAGTATGCGCGCCTGCGCTTTTTTTTTCTAACCAGCCAGCAGCAGCATCTACGTTGTATGGGCCTTTACATATATATATGTAGGTGAATCAGCTGTGCTTGGACGTAAAAGAGCGAGCGAGAGGACAAATAAGAGATGCTTTAGTACACACAGGATGGAGCGGAATAGAGAGAAAAAAAAGGAGAATAGGAGGGCAGAGTAGAAATAATAGAACTATACGCGATGGGCGACGGATAGAAGAGAGCTCACGTAAAGGAGGAGCCGGGGCGGTCGGGCTTAGACGAAGACAGAGATATGAGAAAAGAGAAAGGGAGAAATATTCCGGAGCAAAATGGCCGACTTCATTATTACCTCCATTGCAAGTTATGAGCGCCGCCTGGAAGCACATTTTTCTACTTGAGAGTTAAACGCAAAGACTTTATATACCGACGTATATAGCTGATAGATATATATGCATTTTGTCCAAGCTGGTGAGGTTATATTCTCTAAATTAGACAGAAAGAGATAGAAAATTTCGAGGATAATGACAATGACGAGGAGGTGACGACTATGATAATTTTCTGAGTTCAGCAACAGTGGAAACAAAAACAGCAAAATTTAAGCAAAATGTTCATTAGTTTTACTTTGGAATATGATAAGCCAAAAGATTATTTGAGGATTTAATCCATAAATACATATATGACTGATAGACAAAAATTAACTTAGCTTTTGTTTGATGCTACAGCAAGCATATTGTTATGTTTTTGATGTTGATGATAATTCTTTATTTTTCATGTAATTTATAAAATATGTAATGGAGTACGTTATTTTGTTGTAACAACAAAAGATGCTTCTATTACTAGCACATAATCCAAAATTATGTTTCATAATTAAAGATTATTATATAGATATTAAATGCTTAAAACTTTGAAGTTTCAAATGTGTAAATACTCGTGTAAAATTAACGAACACTTTGTTGATTTTATATTTTATCTACCAAACACAAACATACACAATCGACAAAACATTATAAAGCTGTTCTATTTACGTTGAATTTGATCCATTACACTAAACATATGAATGTTTTATTCAGTATTTAAATATGATAATTATTATTTTGCACATTAATTATATTCCATTAAAATAATTAATAATTTAAAACTTCAAGATTTATAAAATTTTCTTAACGGCATAGTAGAAACATAATATCCAGCGAGAGTTAGGACAAGAAAACATGGAACGTATAAATAAATATTACTTCATTCTATTTTATATTTATATTTTTGCAAAAGTATATCATAAATGCAAAAAGACAAGTGTCAATGAAAACTATGAAATTGACTCCACTGTAAATAGAAATAGATAAGTGTTAGTGTGAAATTAAAGACTTGGAAATATTGTTGGCCAATTTAGATAATATTTAGTACGTGAAATTACAATATTTTGTAATAGAATGCTGTTTGTTGATTATAAGTCGTCTGTTTAAAGAAACTATAAATTTTATTTTCGCTACTACCGCCACAAGCGTAGAGAATTCGCAAGTGCAAAAATTTAGATTTAACCCGCGATACACAAACTTTGTTGAACAGCTAAAATTTTAATTTACAAATCACGAAAATTCATGTAATTATTGAGCTAAAGATAGAATATAGTAATGCACGATTATGATTAAACGAATAGAGACACAAGGTTTTTCCTCGCTAAAAACGAGAAACATCACGGACGCCCAATTTGGTTAGGTCAGAGATAAGTAGATATCGAAAAAAAATACACAGCACTGTCAGTTTGATGTTGCAAAATACACTTGAAAAGCAAAGTAAAAGATGTAAGTTTTAACGTTAAATAATTGGAAATTAATGAAATACACCTGGAGAACATTAAATGCGTCGAAAGTTTAAAGCGGAGGAAATAAAAAAAAATAAATAAAATAATAGAACCCTCTACAAGTGAACTATGTTGCTTTCTTCTTAATAATTTAGCATAAATAAAAATTTTAACGCTCGACACTTATTAACGATGGTAAAGTTGAGAAAAACATAAATGCAGCGTCTCTTACCTTAATATGACAGGAATACAGAAGCTCGCTAAAAACTTGGATGTAAACACAAACATCTTTTCGTGAAATTGAGAGGAGGGCAGCTCGAATAAACTTGGCGATAACACTTATTACATCGCGATGGCCTTTGTTGTTAACTCTCGCGTTTAATTACGTTATTAAAGAGCCTAATAAACACAAGAATCCGCGAACTCTTTGGAAAACATCCATCGGAGAATTAAGATGGCAGCCATACTTCTCGACAAAACAAAGGTTCACGTCCACGGACTCCCCAAGCAACAAAAGCCAGCAATCCAGATGATTTCCGGCGCTGCTAGCTTAACCGCGATTTATGAATTGATTTTAAGTATTAAAAAATTTTATACTTTATTGAAGTAACCAGGCAATTTTATATGGATTATATATTTTTACATGATATTTTGTTGATCGAAATATTTTTTCTATAAATTTTTACATCAAAATACGCAATAAATTAAAACGAGAAAAAGATGTTGATTGAGGTCGCGAGTTAATGGCACTAGAGTGAGCTTCGATCTTTTCAATACTATTCGGCGTTCCAGCGACGTCTCGCGAACAAGTTTTGAACTTTACGATAGCGGGGTAAGCGGGGTTCATTTTCCCGTTCCTCTATCCATCCTCTGAATAAATTGATGTTCCTGAGCTCCTGTAATATAGTTTCCATCATCACGTAAACGGAGAATGGAGAACAAGAGTTCGTGAAGAAAATGTGATGCTGCCAACTTAAAAACCAGAGAAAGTTATATACATGTACAGTAAGAGCTGAATGCTAACGTAAGATCACTTGCAATCACAACAACGTTCAATACTGTAGAAATTGAAGATTTTTTTGTAAAATAAAAAAATTTTCCTTTATCATGCGGTGACTGTCAAGTGTTGATTTAGTTGATTTTTAAGTTTCAAGCAACAATGAATGTTCTTAGTCGATCTATAGTAAAAATCAAACAAGTACATATGAGTGAAAGGGAAAAATTATGATAAAAATTAGTTTATAATGGTTGGCAGGCCTCGCCGCAATTTGCCGTACGCAAATATTGTTCTTTCGCACTAAATGGAGTCAGCCTAGACCACTTCAGCAGTATTGATTTCTTAATTTACGCATCTATATAGTTATCTACATTACACGTTAAACAGAGGTATAAGGTAACTTGTAGTGATATATTTATAACAAATTAAAATTATTTGAATTTGTATAAATATTGAAAAAGTTAACATTATTTTAAAATTACAAAAGTTTCTTGGTAAAAAAATTTATCAAAATTTAGCTTTAAAAATGCTAATGAAAATATTATGAAGATTTTGTTATTAAATAAATATAGCTTTAAAAAATTCAATATTCTGAATAAATATAAAATTAATTTTAAAAAATTTTAATTTTTATATTTTGTTTTTCTTTTAGATATGGCTGACTATGACCCCCAATTAAAAAGACTTTTATTACCACCAGAAGAAACTCTTCTTGAACAACTTGTAAGATATGGACTATACCTTGGAGCAATTTTTCAAATTGCTTGTATATTAGCAATAATAGTTTATCATCATAGTTCTTCAGATGGTATAACAACACTCAAGGTATTATGTTTATTTAAATTTATTTAGCAGTCTATACATTTATATTTTTATTTTTTTTTAAACTGCCCCTTTCTCAATAGTTTAGTAAACGATTTGTTTTTAGGAAATGAAGTTTTGATTAAATATAAAAAAAATATTTAATAAATTTGATAATATGTTGACATATTTGGATACTCACTCCATGCTCTAATGAACAAATGTAATAATTAATGAAATTTAAAATATTAAAACTTTAATTAAATGCATTTAAAAAAAATGAATACGTAATTAGAAGAAGATAGAAAATAATGATTTTATTGTCACTTTTAGGATGATCCTAGTGATATAGAATGTTCTGAAAATAGTCCTCAAGTTACTCCTAGAAGACCTCACAGACCAAGAAAGCAAGAAAAAAAGAAAAGACGTTGAGTTTTAATTGATTGAATCAATCCCTCAATAATATTTATAAAATTTTGTACTGTGATTTGATATATCTCTAAAAAATCAGTAAATTTTAAAGAAATTATATGAAATATATACGTAGTATTTTTAAGGTAATTTTATAAAAATTTTTGTATTAGGACTTTAGTTTTTTCACTTTTTATATTATTTTGGACATGTATTTATTATTTTTATATTTATAATATATAAAATAAGTTTTATATTAATCCTTTGAATTTTATGTTGACCATTTTAATCCACATAAAAATTTGAAATTGATAATTCATTTAAATGTTTATAGCACACAGTGCATTGCATTTAAATAATATATCCTTTTCAATGTTATTTAAAAATTTAATATTTTTTATGACAATTGATAGGATTAAGTTTTTACATTAAATGTATTTAAATGTTAAAAATGTGACATACTTCCTTTTAATTTTTAAAATAATACCAATATAGAATATTTTAGAAAAATAACTTTTTTAAATTTAAATTTAAAATTCTTTATTACTATTTACGAGTTAAAATGTTTAAAAAGAAAAAATTTTTCTCATGGATTGTTAATTCTAACAATTAGGATTGTAATCATTTTTTAAATGTTTTGGTTTTATAGAAATTATAATATAAATTGAGAACATTGGCCTACTGTTCGTATCTGACATTTGTGGACACGACTTCTGTGAATCAAGTTAGAAACTGGAAAAGATTATCCAATATTTTTTGTTATAAAATAGGGAAAAAATATTCTATTTAAAGCTGCAGTATTTACACAGAAATATTTCCTTTACAAATTAAGCTTTCAAACGAAAATTTGTTTATAAAAATTTATAAAAGTGTAGCAAGAAACTTGAATTTAAAGCTTCATAATATTTTTAAGTCAAAGCAATCTGAACGTGTGTTGTATATGTGTATTATTCAAAAGACTTAACCTTTTCTATCTTTTTTTTTTATTATTAAATCAAACATAATACATATTACATGTAAGACCAGTAAAACTTGCTCTCTTCTAACAAATTTTCTTTATAAATAATTTTAACTGGTATATTCATAGACATTCTTTATTATTATATTAGCATTTTAATAAAAAAAAAATAAAACTTCTACTATTCCACCCACACATAAAGGTTACTTATTTATCATATTAAGTGACGTCATTTCACAAGCTCCGCCCTCACATTACATCCTCATAGGTCAACCAACGTTGATCTATAGGGTCGGGATTGGAAAGTGGTAGGAATCTTGAGGGCCGACAGCACCACCCTAATGTTGAAATAATCTTATTTAATTTTTTATTTTAATATTTAGTATAAAAAATATTTGAACGATTTATTCGTTCTTTAATTGATTATTTATTAAAATGTAAAAAAAAACTAAGACAATAAAAATTAATTTTTAAAAATACGTCTTTTACATAAAACTATTTTAAAACTTTTCTTCTCATTCCGCGTAAACATAATATACGCATATTAATTTCAGTAAAATATATACAAACAGTTTCATTGGTATTATTTATCTTTTTTTCTTACACTGCATTCTACCATACTGAGAAGGGGTCAGCAGCCTCCGCGTATAGAAGTACAAAATATACGCTTTTTAGAGGAAATTTTAATATTTTTGCTGAAAACGCTTGAATAAAAAATATTTTTACAATTGAAGAGACGAATCTATCCTCAAAGAAAAAACTATTTAATAATTTAGTTTTAACGTTAATGATTAATTATATGAGGGTAGTTCGAGTAATATGTGACCTGACGTAGAGATAAAAATTATTGTTTAAAAAGTATAAACTCTAGATGATAGTTGTTGGCGAGAAGAAAGTAAAGAATATTTATTAGTTAATTTTCTAATTTTAGATAACACTTTCACCCCAGACTTCCTTATCCTAAAACACCTGATTACCCAGACAAAAAAATTCAGCTGGATTTCCCAACCTAGCTGGGAAGGACTAGATTCCAGCTGAATTTCACTAGATTTCCTGAAGGATTCCCAGTCAGACAATTCACTTATAATTATTCCTGGATGTCCACCTATTTTTAACTGGATTTATAGATAGATTTACAACTTTATTTTAAAGCTTTAAAATCGAGTTGGAAATCTATCTATAAATCCAGTTGAAAATAGGTGGAAATTCAGGAATAAATATACGTGAATTGTCTGACTCGGAATCCTTCAGGAAATCTAGTGAAATCCAGCTGGAATCTAGTTATCAGCTAGGAAATCCAACTGGGAAATCCAGCTGGATTTTTTTGTCTGGGTGAGCTACCTCAGCACAGCATCAAATTCTACATTGATGATCCCAACGTGATTATAGCCATGAAGTACAAAATAAAACTCTTGTCCTCAGCAAGATTTCTATTTTACAGCAAATGAAAAAGATTTTTATTCAACTAAAGTATTGATTATGCTGAATTTCGCTTATATCGTATAAAGAATGAAAAAAAAAGAAATTGATATGTGCAGGACACGACACATACGTTACGGGTTAAATGAATAAAAATTAGGAAAAAATGTAAAGTTTCAAGAAAATGTATTAGTTAAGACACAGAGTAAGCATACGCTATTTTATAACGTTATAAACATACATTAGAGAAAAAAAGTATTAGATCATATTATTGAACTTGTCTTAGATGCAAATTTTGAATCGTTTGAATAATTTTATTTTTCAAATATTCGGGACTGTGAAAGAATGATTTTAATTTATATTATTTTTCTCATATAGAAAATCACAAGCTTTCGCTTCAAGGTTTTATAGCTATAATCACCAAAAATTTCATATATCTAGCTCATTTCTTTATAATATTCTACGATTTCAAGACAAAACCGTTCAAATTTTCCCACTGTGCACCGTACCTAACGTACCAAATAACGAAATGTATAAAATTTTTATCAATACTTCTACTTTAAGTAAAAATTTAAAGCAAAAGTTAATAAAGGGAAACAGGAAATATCTCAAAAACGATTATCCCAGCAAGGTCTGTCGTTAATGCGGTAAAAAATACCCGTTAAAACAGATAGGCGATTCACCAACTATTTTCAAAAGAATTTGATCGTTTGATGCGTTATTATTAAAAGAAAACATTCATGCAAGATTTTTTAAAATTAACATATTTTTTTAATCGACGAAAAAAAATGAATTTTTATTAAAATTTAGTTTTCTTTATTTTTATTGTTAAATTTTAGAACTTTATAAGTATACTGCAATTCTGCTCTAAAAACCCGTGCAGACCATGATGCTATTGGCTACCCTTAGTATTTCTCAATTCTGCTGCGAAGTGTTTGTTGTAAATGAACTTCATAAATGTATTGCAATTCTACTGTAAGTATTCGTGCAATTACACGATAATCTGAACTGAATTCTATCTTTTGTAAGTATTCTACATATCTATTGCAAGTATTTGATGCAATACGTATTTATGTTTGCGTCAGATTATACTTTTAGAAATACGATGAAAAAATCATAAAAATAGTAATTTTTCATAATCATATTGAAAAATATTGATAATTTTCGAAAGATATTTATCGAAAGTTTCAGATTACATGAAAATACATCTTTTTCGTTGTAATCATTCTTCAGAAATTTTAAATTTTGGGAAAAACCATGAAAAGTCCACACAAAAATGATGGTTTTTATGTTCATTTTAAAAGCTAGGGGAATACTGATATAATGTTTGGAACAAAAATTACAGATCTTATCAAGACATATTTTTTTACAAGAAATGTGGCTCTTCATTAGAAAACCTGAAGTTGACCTCGAAATGACCAATAAAGATCGTAGTTCAGATCAAATTCAAGTTCATCATTTGCTTGCTCCTCAACGTTCCTCAACTTTTGTTTATATCATTTTTTTGATTGGAACACTCACAAAAAAATGAAATAATTTTTTTGTTAGTGTTCCAATCAAAAAAATAGTTAGTGCAGAAGTTAAGTGAAAATGATTTATGATTAATCTTCGGTAATAGTTTTTTTAATTTTTGGAATAATCAAAATTTTTTGTAAATGTAAAATGATTTAACAATGAAATTTAATTTCATCTGTTAATGTAGCTTATAAAATTTTGAGTTCATCAAATAAATAACTGTAAACAGAGTAGAAATGGGATTAACAGATCAAATAAATATTTATAAAACTTTATTAAATTAAAAAAATTTAAGATCTATAAAAAAATTTAAATATGAAATTTTAAAAGCAAATGCTAAAATATTTTCAATGATAAAACAATTTGTATTTTTACTATAAATTTTATTTATAATGAAATATGAACTTAATTCATAAGATAACATACTAATTGTGATTTGATTTCTTTTAAATTTGGAAATATGACATACAAAAGCTATTTACATTGTTTAGAATTGATTTTTCTTTCAACTCTTTGGTATTATAATAATTCTTTGATTTACACTTTACATAAGAAAATATATCTACAAAAATTTTTTTACGTCCTAATTCAATTTTTTATCAGTCTCATTTTCATTGAAGAAAAGAGTAGCATATAAAGAACCTAAAGTGTGGATATTTGCTAACAATAAGAGCCTTAAAGTTTCTGTGAATCGAATATTTGGAATAGAATTATCTGTATCACGCCACGCAATGCTGGAATTCTCGGCTCGCGTGAATAACATGGGTGAAGGAACATTTTCATGCATGTACATCCATACGCATTCACGCATAACCGTAGTAATCTGAAATAATAAAACAGATGAATAAATTAATAAATTAATAAATAAAAAAAAAATGGAATTATTAGAAGCGAACCTGATGTGGTTCAAGAACTGGTAGAATATTAGTGATGCTACTGAGTGGAGGTGGCAGGAATTGACCGAGAGCCATCACATTAGTTATCATAACGCCTTTTTTAATTTCCCAATTGGCTAATACTGTTGCAACAATAGCTCTTAAAAGTACAGAACAGTAAGCTAAAGCAGGCCTATACCAAGCTGTCAGTTGTAATAAGACCCATAGAACAGGTGCATCTTTGAATGATCGTCGAATTTGTAAATCTCTTTCAACAGTGACCTGTAAATTTATATTTTAACTTTCATATTTTAATTTCACAAGTAGTATGTAATAGTTTAATTTTATAAATTGTATTTACTTTCGTAAAATCTTCATCGGGCCAAGGCAAACCATTGTACATTACATCAGGAGAAATTAATTCAACCAGTAACAAACTAACGATTGTTAGAGCATCTGTATCAACTGGATATTGGTGAATATCTCTATTACTACAGCAAGCCTACCAAATAAATAAAAATAATTTAATTATAAAAAGTTTTTTAATGAATTAAATTTAATAATTTTTTTACTGAGGTACTTTGAATGATTATTTTTTAAATACCTTGATAACATTCAATAATAGTGTATTATTCAAAGTAAGAATTTCTTTATCTATACTATTGTCGGGTGGAAATTTCCGAGGTCCCTGTCCAATTATTCCTGCATGAAATACAGAAGAATGTCTCTGTGCTAGAATGGCCCCAGTACCCTAAGTATACAGTACAGAAATTTATTAACACACCACATTAAATATTATTATTTAAATGATTGTTTTAAAAGTAGAATTTGAACCTGCTTATGATTCTGCTGTAAAAGTAATGATTCTTTTACATTGCATCGAAATTTTTCTTTTGCGCCAAAATATTTAGCAGGATCTCCAAATACTGTAGTTTCTAGAATTTCGCGAAGAGCTAAGACTCTTGCATACTGTGTATATGTTGTCAAACCTCTAAGAAAACGACAAACTATTTTAACTCCTCTTTGTTTCTTAATAATATCTGAAATCAGTAAAATACAACATAAATTAATTATTCTACATGATAAGCAAAATAGTCAGTGATAAAAGTAGTAACATTAAAGCATTAACAATTTTTAACCAATTACTAAATATGCTAAATAGTTTAGATATAGATAAATAGTTATCAAGAAGGCTAAAAGAATGAGTCAGTAAAAATATGCATATATAAAAATCTTAAAATTATAAATTTGAACAATTGCTAAGTTTGATAAAAAATTATACAATATTATGTTAAAAATCAAAATTTAAGCATGATTATGTAAGAAAAATTGATAAATAGATTAAAATCCAGTCTATATATGCAAATTGTGATATGAAATTAATATACTTAGTAACTTGAGAACAAGAAATAAATTGATTATAGGAATAATTTATATAAAATATTATACTATTCTAGCATTTAGACTTAATTTTAGTTTCTTAGTTTTTTGACTAAATTAGTATTAAGAATATTATATTTTGATTATCAAATGATGGATCACTAAATATACAATATAATGTTACTATGGAAATAAATAAATGAAATAAAAGCATAAAAATGTTTTCAGTAATATTACCATTTTCTGCTATGCAGATGAAAAAATAACGAATAATAGCCTTAGTCAATCTTAATGTGAGTTCAACGTTTGCTGGAAAATTATTATTATCAGGTGGATTGAGACAATTCAGCATTTCAACAATATCATTTGCAAGATCGAAGTTATTTGTTTTCAACAGAAATATGGACATTTGTAATAAGTTTTGTTTAACAGCTTGGCTTATGAAATTAGATCTTAAGCTTGATATTATTTTTGAATTTTCCCATCTGGAAATGTTAATTAAATAAAAAATGGTTTGATTCTATGAAATAATTTATGTAATCTTAAATATCTTACTTTAACAAGACCGTTAAATTTTGGAAAAGTTGACGCACAGCTAGATCATCTGAGACATTTGAATACTGAACTTCTCTTACAGCTTGTTCAACTACTTGAGTGAAATAACTGTTGATGGATAAAATGTTTTCATTTTTGTATTTTTTATAAAAAAAATTAGAATTATCTGTTATTAGTCGAACTAATACAGCTAAATGAAAATTTGTTTGAGCTTTTTGTAAAACATAAGTTGCTGTTGTTATCAGAACATTAGGATTTTGCATACCAAGAAGAGATAATAATCTCACTGCAGTTTTAACTTTTAGTGGCTGAGAATTCAAAAGAAGATTTATAACAGTAGATAGATCTTGCTTTATAGATGTTAACAAATATATGTTATTTATTTTAGAGTTGTTGGATCTTATTATAAGTTCAATTTCTTCCAAAATTAACTCTAGTATTTCACGACAAATATTTTTTACATTTTGTGCAGCATTAACACTATGATAACCTACATTACTAGGATTTAAACTTGTGTCTAATAAAATATTAATAATTTGTAATGCTCCTTGATCACACCCAAGAGCCAAATTTACTGCAATATTCATTAAATTTGTGCTATCATTATTAAAATATTTAATCCAATCTGTAGAAAATAAAGCCAATCTTGGTATAACATCTGGTCTCACTAGAAAAAAATATTTTATGTTAATATTAGAGTTGATAATAATGATAAAATTTATATTATATTATTTTATTTCAACTTACATATCTGTGAAATATCATTAGTAAGTGCTTTTAATAACATCGGTGAAAGAGATGCTAAGTTGAGTAAGAACGGAACAGTTGCTAACCTTTGTAATTTTGTATCTTCATTGACATTAACGTTTTCATCTAAACTCCACTAAAACATAAAAAAATAGCAAAGGTATTATTATTAGTCTGCTCGATAAATAAAATTCATTTCACTGTTATCATAAAATATAAAAAATAATGTTATACCATAAATAAATCCAATAATGCAGTTCTTATGTCATAAAAGTGACTACCTGCCAAATGACTTAGAATTCCAACAACAGAATTTAACTTGGGATCATTTTTCTTATCTTTTCCTTCAACACAACCCATTGCACAAAAATCTTTTAAACCACACGAAAGTACCCTGGTTATGACTACATTTGGAAAACAACTACCAACATGAGCAACGACCCAATCAAAATGCGGACTGTGCATTACACTAGTGTCTAGTAAGGCTTTGATGCAAGATTCTGTATCAAAATGCATTAAGCATTGTAAACATTGGGCTGTAATTTCTATCAAAGTCCTTGTAGCCTTACAAGACATCCATTGTTGGAGGGAATCATTGATTCCTTCATTTCCCGATGAATTTATACGTTTGGAATAATCAGAAGATAATTTTCCTGAAATTCAAACCAAATATTATGAAATTTTTACTTTTAAATTTATATTATTTAAGTCAATAATTAATTTACCTAGAAGATCAAGAGACCATGCTGAAATAATTGGTGCCCATGCTTCTGGATTTCCATTTATAAAACTGCTTAAAACCATGTGTATTTCATTAATTATATTTTCTTCATTGATCGGCAAATTTTGTCTAGACTAGAAAAATTAATAATTGTTAGATTAATCTTTAAAATAGAAAAATTGTGTAAAAATAATTATTATTTAAATTAAGAGAAAATATTTAAAAATTACTTTTGTACTTTGATATTAACATTATAAAATCAATTATGCAAATATAATAATTACCTCGATCTGCCGTACATGTTTTGTTACAGCAACAAAAAAAACAGAACAGAAATATTCAAGCACAGCTTCTCTAGTAGCAGGCACATTTTTCAAAAGACTCAAAGCACTCCTTGTTAGTTCTAGCGTATTTGAACTTGGTGTTGTTCTTGTGGTACCAGAAATGAATTTTCTAACCTCCACCATAATATTTTGTGGTGGCAGAGAATCTGTCAAGTGTGGCATTTTTTTCAATATTTGACATAAGGGCGTTTATTATCAAAATTATAAAAGACTCAATGTGTCTATATTCATTGGTTTTTCTTAACTACATTTGCTTCAAAATGAATACTTATTGATACAGTTCAGTTGACTAATATAATAAAACATACTCAATACTCATAGTTACTACACACAAACTAACCCCTATATGCTCATTCAGATTTAGGAGTTGATCAGATGGAGCTCTACAGTGTTATGAGTTCATTTTCCTATAACTAGCAAATAAAAGAAGATAGGAAACTCGCTATTTAGTTTTGTTACAATCAATAATCGATATCATTAATAACAATAAATTATGATTGAATAATATCAATAATAATACTAATAATTATAAAATCAATGATAGTAAAATTAATAACAATAATAATAATTTTTTTTTATTTAATAAAAAAAAAAAGATTAATATATAAAGGATATTGTCCTCTATATGATTAACCTTTTTTATATGGTGAAGTCGAGGGAGTCCAGCCCGGTACCCGATTAACACATTATATCAGGCTCTAGACTGTTAGGGGGGTCGCTCCCGAACGATATACCACATATTGCTGTCTTTCTTTAGCATATATAAAATTAACGTACCAAACAAAGATAGTACTATATAGTTTATCACTCTGGAGCAAGGGGCCAGACCCACCATACCGGAAACTTTGACTACCGATGGGATGGTCAGCCACTTTTGTGACCAACAATCAACCGATATCCAATGAGATCGGATTTTTTAAGAGTCGCGATATAAATGGCACATACGCTAATTTTCTTTCGAAAAAAAGTTAGAGGTACCTGACCAGGATTCGAACCCATGCCCTCCGCGTTGAAGGCAAGAGCTCTATCCATTACACCACCGCGCTCTCTACAACAATAATAATTATAATAATAGTACAAGTACAAATTAAATAATAAAGATGATAATTATAATATCAATGATACAAATAATATTTAAATTGTGAGTTGAATTAATATAAGTAATAAATGAGTAAAATCAAATTATAAATTCGTAACTTTAACATGTAAACTGATTATTTTCAATAGGGTACTATTAATTACTATTATTTACAATTATTTATAGTTATTTACAATTATTTACAGTTTTTTATAATTATTTAGTCATTTACATTTTCAAAAATTTTCGCATATGTATATATAAAAAATTGAATAAATTTGTGAAAATTTTCAAAAATGTAAATAACTGTAATTAATTGTAATCAACTGTAAAAAACTGTAAAAAAAATATAAATAATCGTAAATAAATGTGAATAATTGTAAATAAAAATAAATAAATATAAATAACTGTAAATAACAGTAAATAATTGTAAATAACTGTAATTTATGTCTCAATTTCAACAATTTTTAACACTTATTTATAGTTATTTACAATTATTTCCAGAAATTTTTTCCATATGGAAAAATAGAGAAAAATGAAAAATCGAGATTTTTTTAAAATTCTTAAAATGGTTCTTAAAAAAACTACCCTAAGAAAAGCAATTTTCAATAGCTTACGCACTAGTTAAACAAACAAATATATTGTATGCAAAATTTAAAGCAAATGCATCGAGTAGTTTTCGAGATCTAACTGACGTACTGAATACACACACACACACATACATACGCGCACGCACACACCCATACGATAAAAATAAATATTTTTTTTAAATGTATAAAAAATTTAAGACATAATTTTTTAAATAATTTAAAATCTGTTATATTATTATTGTGATTTTTAATTTTTTAATATAGAATGTAAGGTCATGTAAAAATAATTTT
Source organism: Anastatus disparis (assembly GCA_017163975.1). NCBI lineage: Eukaryota > Metazoa > Arthropoda > Insecta > Hymenoptera > Eupelmidae > Anastatus > Anastatus disparis. The sequence continues at coordinate 953,417 of JAFFSR010000313.1, forward strand.
TTAAATATTAAAAATATGATTATTATAACTAAACAATTATTATAACAATTGAAATGCCATTTTATAAATAAAAACATGTATAAATTATTTATGGATGGCTGAAAACCACTTTAATTATAGCAACTGATATAAAATTTTTTAATTAAATTAAATTTACTTTATAAAATTTTTTTTCAATAATAAAGATACTAATTCAATAGGAATTATTATTTTTTTTAATTAATGATGACTATCCGCAACCTCCTTTTCCACAGCAAGAACGTTTAGGAGGAATGTATCTACCACCACTACCACCCATCAAAGGATTATAATCTGAAATTTAAACATAATAAAAAAGTATAATGTATTTATAATTAAAATTTTTGCAACAAAATATTTTAATTTTTAATAATTTATTCTTATCTACAATATTGATAACCACAGTTTGTTAAATTTAGCAAATAGAGATTAATAAAATTCAAAGGAATGTGAATTGAACTTTATGCAATATTAATTCTTTGTTATTATCAAAGATATTATACTTTAATCAAATTATTAATTTTTACCTCCTTTCAACTTTGATTTCGAAGATTGGGATGTTGAAGGGCCAGCATCTTCTGAAGGATTACTACCTAATCGTTCACCAAAAGAATTTTCATTTTGTAACCTTAAAAGTTCTTGCTTCTTCTTTTCTTTCCTCTAATAAAAGAAAATTATAGATATTAATATATAATTTGTATGTTAAAAAATTTTTAGTTTATTCAATGCAAACCTCTTCTTCTTTTTGAAGTGCAATTTCTCTATCTTTTAAATATTTTTCCTGCATTCTTTCTCTGGCTAATTGAGTTGCTATAAGTATTTCCGTATTTAAATCCACATCTGAAAAGTAGCAAATATATTACTAATGGTTAAAATATTATTAAAATAATCCATCCTAAAAATATATTCTGTTTACCTTTGTGATATTTAGCATCATATTCCATATCATCCCTTTTCTTCTTCCAACTTTTCCATTTTTTTGAAATGTATGGCCATGTATACACTAACACAATTGAAATAGCAACTATGTACCACCCTACAGATCTTACTGCAAACCAAACTAAACGAAAGATGTTAATATTAAAAATATATAAAATAAACGCAATTAACTAATTTTATTTAATATTGACAATATTAAAAAAGAAAAGAGAAATTTCAATATGAAGAAGTAAACTTTCTATACGTAGATTTATTCACATATTGACATGAATTTTTAAGAAAGTAATTATATTTTTCAGAATAAGATTTTTAACAATTTTTAGAAAACATAATAATCTAAAAACAATAAACAGTAGGCGAATTGAATAAAATTATTAATAAACTAATATAATTTTAATTTTGTTCAATATATTCGTAAAAATTAATGTACAAGATAATAAAATAAAAATTAATGTTAACAAATATTGTTAAATTTTTATAATAATACATACCAAATTTATGGTATGGAGGTTTTACTTCCCAATTGAATGTTTCAAATTCATCTACTTCTTCGTCATTCATCTTGATAGCATTAAAATTAAAATTATTTATTTCGCATAGAAACAATTAGAAAACGCAGTTGACGTTTTTACTTACGAATTTACATATACACAATAATTTTCGTCATCACTCATCATTGTAGGTAGTGCGGGTGCGGCGTGTACACTTTCAATCGTCTGAAGGTAGTCGTATAATACTGTAGTAAATCGATTTTTAAAGTTTATTTTAGGCCGAGTCCAGACTCAGACTTGTACACTTGGCGGAAAGGCGAATCTTTTGAAATGCTCCAATAAAAACAAAGTTTAAAACGGAAAGGTCCAATCAAAGGTTAGGCTCGAATTTATAGTCCACACTTGACCCTCAGCACTCAGTTTACATGTATCAAACATCATTCTATCTTACTCTACTTCCATAAGAAAAACAAGGATAGAATGATGTTTAATACATGTACCCGAGTAGAAATAGACTTAGGGCAAACATCTGGGCCACGAGTGGCACCGAAAGATTCTGATGTGGCCCTCTTGTGGCTTATGCATTGTATTATACGAGGTACGTAATGGGGCGCAGATCTGGGCATCGCAAGGCTGCCGAACTTTAGGTTGTTACGACCCGAGCCTTATTCCATTAACTAATGGAATATAGATGGTCCTCTCGCTGTAGAATCAAAGTTGATGTTAATAGGTGGCGTTAGCTTCTGGTCGTCTTTCTTGCAGGTGGATTCTCTGTTCGGTGAAGAATAGAAATTCAAGGTGCCGCGAAAGAAGTAAGATAAACAATGCGAGTTAGGTTTAATAATTGAACTTTAATAAAACTTGAGTAATTGAACAATAGATATACGTGGTAAGAAGACTATGCGTCGAATGATGAATGTCGAATGATGATCTTAGGTACTTGCTGGTTGTCTTTTATACCCTCCTGTCTTGCATGGAAAGTGGAAGGGATTCAATTTGTAACGGTTTTAACCGTCAAATTATGATTGACGTTTAACCGTCAAAGAGGTATTTAGTGCCGATGTAGTGTTGGTATTGGATATGAGTTCCCCCCTCCATCTCTTTGTAGGCGTTTCCTTTTATGGTTGAATATCCATTGGTGGAAATTTCCCTTTCTTTTAGCAGGATTGCATCATTTCTTAAAAAGTAACCTTGTAGCTTGTTTACATCTTGGACGACGGTTAAATATTGATTGCATCATTTCTTGAAAGGTGACCTTGTAGTTGTTTACATCTTGGACGACGGTTGAATGTTGATTGCATCATTTTCTAAGAAGTTAGACAATTCTTGCGTCATTTCCCAGAAGGTGACCTTGGGGTTCGTTTATAGTTTGGGTGGCAATTATTTATAGTTTCCCATGACATTCAAGTGACCCTTCTTCGTAATTTCTATGTATATTGAAACCTGATACTCCATAAAGGTCTGAAACTCTTGTTTACATTAAAAGTCCGTTAGTTCTTAGAATCAACATTTCCATTGTATACAGCTTTTCCTCTGAACAATATAATAAATAATAAATTATTTATTATTATTATTACCATAACTATGATTATTGTTATCATTATTATTATTATTATTATTATCATTATTAACATTATTATTAGTATTATTATTATAATTATTATTATTATTTTGCTTAAACTTATCAATAATCAAATCATTAATTATTCACGCGATTAAAGTTTATTACCGAATTAATAAAATCTTGTAAAATCTTTACTAATCAATTTTAAAATTCTAATATCATAACGAGAATAAATAGCGAGTTTCTTATCTATTTTAATATGCATATAGTTTCAGGCTGAGTTCATAACAATCCCCCCCCTATTTAAAACGCGATCCCTTGGTTCGCGCTTTTTATTAATTTAAATAACGAACCGGGATAAAAATAGATTTAAGAAAAGTTAAGATTTTATTCCATGACTATGATTTAAGATAATAAAATTCTCTTTTTTTTTTTTTTATTATTATTACTCTTTCAGGTTTTGATTTATAAGGGGTTAATCACCTTATGATTTTACAAAGCTCCGAGACTCAGATTTATTTAAATCTTTTGATTCCTAATAACAGCGGTCATTAAATTTATTCATCAAAATCATTAAAATTTTAATAAGCATATTTGGTTTGATTAATGATTAATTTATTGTTTAGGGGGAACGAGAGCCCCACCTTCGCTCTCGTTCGTGAGATGCGTCCATTATTTTTTTTTTCCTCGCTAGAGTATGCCCATGGAAATCGCCCCTCGAGCGTCATTTTCAGAACATACCTCTAGCTCCTTCATCTCTCCTGGACCCCATAACAATCTTTATTAATTTTATTTTTATCCACAAGTTTTATAAATGTTCATTAACAATTTTACAACATATTATAAGTTTTTTTTTTGTTAGGAGGTTACAAATTTTTTTTTTTTTTTTTTTTTTTTTTTTTTACAAAATAGTTTTACAATATTTAACTCGCAGCCCGCAAAAATGCATGTTTAAGCTTGTCGAAGTGCACTACCTTCGTTTTACCCCTTCCTAAATCAATTTTGACATTCCTATCTCCTATTAATTCAATGATTTTATACCTTCCGGTGTATTGGTCATCAAATTTCCCTATCTTAGGCTCCTTTAATAGATACACATCATCTCCGATTTTAAAGTCTTTCGAGTTTAATTTTTGATCGTAATATTTCTTTGATCTTTCCTTAGCCTCGATTAATTTTTGTTTCGCGGTTGATTTAGTGTGATTTAACTTAGAAACAAGGTCGTCGAGGTACATGTCGTAAGTTTTTTCTATCGTTCTTGTTTCAAATTCGGAAGGAAGTCTCGCTTTCTGCCCAAAAATCAACTCATGAGGGGTGAAACCGTGAGCGGAATGGACCGAAGTATTATATGAAAATACCGCGCATCTAATCCATATATCCCAATCAGTATAATCTATATACATTTTTAAATATTCAACTAAACTATGATGACTTCGTTCTATTGATCCCATAGTTTGCGGTCTAAAGGCTGTTGATCTAAATTGTTTAATTTTGAATATTTTCGCGAATTTAGCTAATAATTGACTCTGAAAATTACTTCCTTGATCCGTCTTTATTATTTTTGGACATCCGAATCTACATATGAAGTCTTGACAGAGAACGGTAGCTACCATATCGGCAGTGGTGTCAGAAAGCGGAAGTGCGTCAGAATATTTAGTTAAATTACATTGTAAAGTTAAAATATATTTATTTCCGGCAACTGTTATGGGTAATGGACCTACTATGTCCATTTCTAATACCTCGAAGGCCTCGGAAGGCGTAGTTGTAATAGTCATTGGTTCTCTAGTTTTTATTCTTACTAATTTCCTTTTCTGACATTCTTCGCACGTTCTTACATACTCCGATATTTCCTCCTTCATACCAGGCCAATAATATCTTTCGCGAATTCGTCTATATGTCTTAAAAATGCCCTTGTGTCCACCGACGGCGGAATCGTGTGCTTCAACGGTTATATTTAATCGATTTTCTTCAGGCGGAATAATTACTTCACCCGTACAAATGGTAAGTTGCGCATTTTTCCAATTAGATCGGAGAGAAAATTCAATTGGTAACCAATGTAATTTTTCGAGACCGTCGCCGACCCTTGCAATACTAACAGAATTTATACCCTCGTTTATCATGGCGTTTCGTAAGGAATTTAAACAATCTATTATCGCGACAGTGGAAGGAGTTTCCTCTGCTCTCTCCTTCACAAATAAAGAATAAATTATTTTTCCGTTGTCTAATATGGTTTGTGTTATCGCGCCTAATCCTATATTTTGGGTTTTTAATGCTTCTAAATTTATCATATCGAGATCAACCAGTTGCTGACACACGGAAGTTGATATTTTGCAATCTACGGACATAAAATGAGCAATATTGTCACGTCTCATCAAAAGTTGGTCTCTAGAAAAAGTTATATATTCTACTACATGTATTTGTTGCAAATTTATCTTATCACATAGTTTAATACGCTTTGGTTTGGGTTCATCGACCTCGGAATCGCTAGATGCATCATCGCAAGGTAAATTCATAATGAAATTCTCATAGGTGTATTGTCTCTCGTCATTCAAATCAAAATCTGTCATGGTATCTTGGGAGTCTTTTCCCTGATCGATGTTTTTGTCAGTTACGTTCGTGTGGTCATCGATATTTTCCCTTATAACCCTTTGTAAAATTTTATTACTACATTGGGTATCTATGCTGATACCATCTTTTAAATTTCTACTACTACCTTGGGCATCTAAACTGATACCATCTTTTGAACCTTTACTACTACATTGGGCATCTATGCTGATACCACTACTACAATGGGCATCTAAACTGATACCATCTTTTAAACTTTCATCATTACAGTGGATATCCATGCTGATACCACTACATTGGTCATCTATGCTGATGCCATCATTATTTTTTCTTAAACTTTCATCATTACAGTGGATATCCATGCTGATACCACTACATTGGTCATCTATGCTGATGCCATCATTATTTTTTTTTAAACTTTCATCATTACAGTGGATATCCATGCTGATACCACTACATTGGTCATCTATGCTGATGCCATCATTATTATTTTTTTTAAACTTTCATCATTACAGTGGATATCCATGCTGATACCACTACATTGGTCATCTATGCTGATGCCATTTTTTAAACTTTCATCCCCAAAATTAAAATTCGGTGTGAGTTCATATTCTTCGGTCAGTCCGTTATTAAGTCTAACTAATCTATATGGTCGTAAATCGGAATGGTCGTCATTAGAAGGATTAAGGACGGGAAGTGGGGTTGAAGATAATGAATCGGAAATCAGAAAAATCTTTCCGATCTCCACTTCAGGATTGTGGTTTAATGATAAGGAAGTAGAAGGTGGATCAGGTTTAGGGTTAGTCACTGGGTTCCGCGATAATGCATCAGCGTTCATATTAACTTTTCCCGGTTTGTGCACGACTTCATATTCAAACTCTCTTAGTTTTATCTTCCATCGCGCCAACCGCGATGTAGGATCTTTTACCTTGTGTAACCATAGTAAGGGTCGATGATCCGTCACCAAAATGAATTTCCTTCCGTACAAATAGGGACGGAATTGCGCGACTGCGTATATTATAGCCAAAAGTTCTTTTTCCGTCGTGCTATAATTCATTTCTGTGTCAATCAACGTTCTGGAAGCGTAAGCAACTGGAAGATCCTTACCTATTGGACCTTGACTTAATATGGCCCCTAATGCGTAATCAGACGCGTCAGTAGTTACTATAAACGTCTCGTTAAAATCCGGAAACCGTAGCAATGGTTCTGTACATAAAATACTCTTTAAAGTGCAAAACGCCTTTTCCTGTGAATCACCCCAGATGAAAGATGTTCCTTTCTTTAGAAGCGTAGTAAGAGGTTTCGAGATCTTAGAGAAATTTGGGATAAACCGCCTATAATAACCAGCTAGACCTAAAAATTGTTTAATATTTTTCGCGCAGTTGGGTCGTGGAAAATTCGATACGGCGCGTGTTTTCTTAGGATCCGGTCTAACCCCTTCGTCCGAAATAATATGGCCTAGGTACCCTACTTCTCTACGCAAAAATTGACATTTATCGGGTTGCAGAGTGAGCCCCGCCGTTTTCAATCTTCCAAATAATTTCTCCATTTTTCTTTGTGTTTCCTTAAGGATTCTGCATAAACAACTATATCATCCATATAAACAAACAATTCTATGCCTTGAAGGCCACTAAGCACCTTATCCATTAAAGATTGAAACGTAGATGGCGCACCCTTCAATCCCATAGCCATTCTTTTATATTGTAAATGTCGGTACGGAGTAGAGAAAGCCGTTTTTTCAGCATCAGCTGGATCGAGCGCGACTTGATAAAATCCTTGGGCTAAGTCAAGAGTTGTAAAATATTTACTTCTACCTAATTGATCTAAAATGTCGGTTATATTAGGAAGAGGATAGGCAGAAGCTATTGTCTTTTCGTTTAATGCCCGAAAATCTACTACGAGACGCCATCTTTTATTACCTTGGGAATCGGGTTTCTTGGGCACGATCCAGAGGGGCGAATTATATGGCGATTCGGAATCTTCTACGATATCATTCGTTAATAAATCGTCTATTTGCCGTTTAATTTCTTCGCGCAGATGAGGTGGATGTCGATATGCTCGTACGTTTACTGGAATATTATCGGTCGTAGGAATCTTATGCGTGACGACGGATGTACTGTTTAATTTATCCCCTTTTAAATAAAATTGATAAGGAAATCTAGTTACTAATCTAACTATGCTTTCTCTTTCTTCGGAATTTAATCCGTTTAAATCTAGATTATTTATAATATTTTCTACTCTTTGAATTCGTTTTCTATCCGCGTCCTCTTTATCTATAGCCTTAACATTACGAACGGGTACCGTTGTACTATCAAACCCTTCTAAAGTCACTGGCGGAACTATCAAATTTATATTTTCAGACGTGGTGTTAATTATGAATAGATACGCGTTTCCATCTTTATTTTTTATCAAACACTCACCCATATAAATCCCGGGACCTGCTTTCATTTTCGGTAAATATCCTTCAGTTCTGTTTTTATTCGCGATTTTTATTTTACAAAGTGTTTTCGACCGAGCTGGTAAATAAAACTTATCATGAATTTCAAAGGGTATATTTCTTTCAGAATATCGTCCTAAAATTAATTTATTTTCCGAGAACGAAAGTAAAGCTTGTTGTTCTTTTAAAAATTCTATTCCCAATATTCCGTCATAATTAATTGGAAAATTTTGCGGTACTACGTTAAATTTGCAGGAGATCTCATTTAGTTTAATACAGACCCAACCTAAGGTTTCGACTAATTCCGCTGTAATTCCTGATAACCCATACAATTTATCACGATTTACTATCGTACCATCGCGAAGAACTCCTATCTTTATTAAATTAAGCTCAGATCCAGTATCTATTAAAAATCGCAAGGATTCTAACCTAAAACTCGGGCTTGGCATAATTACAGCTGGGCAATTCGATTTACCGGCTTGTCTGATTGCGATGATTGCGCGATGACGGACACTCGTGGTTGCGATTGCCGCTTCGTCATGGTGTCCTAATGACGGAAGCGATTCGAGTTTAAAGACTGGGATAAATTACTGCTATCCTCCTTGTTATTTTTACGTGCTTTACAGAACTCTATAGAATGTCCTGATTTTTTACAATATCTACATAAAAATTGATTACGCGTTTGTCTCTTACTCCTACAATCGCGAGAGTAGTGGCCTAATTTCCCGCAGTTATAACATTTTATATCTTGTACATTATCATTATTATTAACGGGATGACAATATGCTCTCTTATTAATTAAATTAGAAGTTTCGTGTTCCTTATGCAACTCCTGTCTATGAAATTCGTGAAGTTTGCATTCAATGGCTATACTAATGGCAGATTCGAGAGAAGCTGGGGCTTTTCCGATCATACGCAGTGAAATATCTTTGGTTAGACCCAATATAAAACACTGAATCGCGACGTTAATTGTCCCTTCTATCATACCCCGAGCAATAGAAATATTATATTTTTCGTTTATTAATTCAATAGCCTTTTGCATTATTTTTGTGACTCTAAGACCGTACTCGGATACTTTCTCGCCGGATTTTTGAATAACACGAGCTAATTCAGCTTGTAACTGGGGCAAATCTTGAGTTGGCGCAAAAGCCCTTTTTAATTCGGCTAATAATTCATTTAAATTTATGAAATTTTTATATTGTAAATAGCCTTTAGCATCGCCAATGACCTTTGCCTTAACTAAACGCATAAAGAAATCTCTATCGATTGGGTTTACAAAGCTCTCTGCATCCTTAACTTCGCGAATGAATTGATTTACAGAAATATTTTTCCCGTCAAAATCAGAGAGAATTTTTGCTATTTCCGAAGTCTTTTTATAATAATTTTTGTTAGCAAAATTATCTGTACTATTAAAAGAATTTAAGTCGGACCCGTTTTTTGAATTTAAAGATTGATGATCGTTAATATTACTATTTCCTAATAAAGGAACAACGTAATTATTTGTAAAATTATTTTCATTATTTTGCGTGGATACTAATGATCTCGCAAGATCATCCGCTAAATTGTCCTGAATACTCCAGGTTCCGGAAGCCTGACTACTCGCGTTTTCAGACATTTTTATCGTTTTTCTTTTATTATTAACAAGTTTAATTACGTTTGAACTTTAATAAAAGGAAATTTTCAAATTAAGTTGTCGGTTCTATAAATTTAAAAGAAAAATAGTTTAAATTACCCGTCGCTTGTTCAGAGTACTTAGCTGTATTAATCCGCGTTGTCTACTGATGTTGTCTAGGTAGGCAATCTCCAGATCGCAGGTGTCGTTTAGATCGCAGCTGGTAAGGATGGAACCTTGGAGGTAATGACCGTCTTGGAGTTGAAGAGACCTTTTCTGCGTGTTGTGGTTGGATTTCTCTTGGAGTTGCTGAATCTTCGGGAATTTCCAGCCCCTAGCCCACGATTGGTTGAGGAACTTCTTGATTGTGGACCCGGTGCCAACCGCGTGGTGTCCTGGTATTTACCCAATGACTCAGGGGAAACCACAATCTCCAAAACCCTGAGTAGAACACTGGCTTTCTTATGTAAGTGAATAAAAATGATTTTTATCACTTCCAAGAGAACTATTTATTCAGTTTCTCAAAAATTTAATTCAGCACAATTTCTTCGCAAGCACCCCGAACTATCCCACCGCTGTCACCAAAAATTCTCTGTTACGACCCGAGCCTTATTCCATTAACTAATGGAATATAGATGGTCCTCTCGCTGTAGAATCAAAGTTGATGTTAATAGGTGGCGTTAGCTTCTGGTCGTCTTTCTTGCAGGTGGATTCTCTGTTCGGTGAAGAATAGAAATTCAAGGTGCCGCGAAAGAAGTAAGATAAACAATGCGAGTTAGGTTTAATAATTGAACTTTAATAAAACTTGAGTAATTGAACAATAGATATACGTGGTAAGAAGACTATGCGTCGAATGATGAATGTCGAATGATGATCTTAGGTACTTGCTGGTTGTCTTTTATACCCTCCTGTCTTGCATGGAAAGTGGAAGGGATTCAATTTGTAACGGTTTTAACCGTCAAATTATGATTGACGTTTAACCGTCAAAGAGGTATTTAGTGCCGATGTAGTGTTGGTATTGGATATGAGTTCCCCCCTCCATCTCTTTGTAGGCGTTTCCTTTTATGGTTGAATATCCATTGGTGGAAATTTCCCTTTCTTTTAGCAGGATTGCATCATTTCTTAAAAAGTAACCTTGTAGCTTGTTTACATCTTGGACGACGGTTAAATATTGATTGCATCATTTCTTGAAAGGTGACCTTGTAGTTGTTTACATCTTGGACGACGGTTGAATGTTGATTGCATCATTTTCTAAGAAGTTAGACAATTCTTGCGTCATTTCCCAGAAGGTGACCTTGGGGTTCGTTTATAGTTTGGGTGGCAATTATTTATAGTTTCCCATGACATTCAAGTGACCCTTCTTCGTAATTTCTATGTATATTGAAACCTGATACTCCATAAAGGTCTGAAACTCTTGTTTACATTAAAAGTCCGTTAGTTCTTAGAATCAACATTTCCATTGTATACAGCTTTTTCCTCTGAACAATATAATAAATAATAAATTATTTATTATTATTATTACCATAACTATGATTATTGTTATCATTATTATTATTATTATTATTATCATTATTAACATTATTATTAGTATTATTATTATAATTATTATTATTATTTTGCTTAAACTTATCAATAATCAAATCATTAATTATTCACGCGATTAAAGTTTATTACCGAATTAATAAAATCTTGTAAAATCTTTACTAATCAATTTTAAAATTCTAATATCATAACGAGAATAAATAGCGAGTTTCTTATCTATTTTAATATGCATATAGTTTCAGGCTGAGTTCATAACAAGGTAGACGAAGTTATTGTTTAAAAGCCGGCTTTCAGTTGTGTTGCTAAATGTAAATACGTTAAATAAATAAATAAATATATATATATATATATATATATATATATATATATATCTGTATGTAACGAAACTTTCCGGGATTTGTAAAGGTTTTGTACAATCAGGCGAGGGGGAAGTTTTATTTTTGGTTCCCAAACCTGTGTAAATTAATTTTTATCTATCACCCGCGTCTCTGATTATATCGTCATTACATACACAGGCTTTCCGGGTATGCCCGGAAAGACACGAAAATCCCGGAAACTTTCATTACATACCAGATTTCATCCCGGAAACTTCCAATATAGACAGATATTAATATGTATAAATTATATCAAGATAGTTCTTTTTTTATATACAAACAATTTATTTATGAAAATGTTATGTGATTTGAAAGTTATTAAAAACATAACTTCAAATTATAGGATTTACAATGGCAAGATACTTTCAATTAGTCTCCACCTGTGATAGCAAATTTAAGTATCCAGTAATTGTAGTACCTACAGAATCTGATATTTGTGATTTATAATTGATTTCGCTATCTGAGGTAGATTCCTGGGAACATGAATTCTTACGTTTACAATGCATATACGAAAATTACGCACTCTTATTTTTAGCGGTTTCAGCTGCTCGCTCATCTGCTCTGTTCATTCGAATATCGTCGGTTAGAAGCGCCCATCCATGACAACTTGGACCAGTACTGATTCCCATCTCTTCTAGGAAAGTTAAATAAGCTTTACAGCCTTCATTGAAAACACAAGCAGCCACTGAAGATGCAAATTCGACGATAATTGCTGAACCACTCTCAACTTTCGGCGCAATCTTCCAAATAAGCTGGTTTAAACTCTCATTATTATTTTGTGTGAATCCGCCAATACATCGCTCTAGGAGAGCATCTTTGCTTAAATCTTCATAAATTGGCTTGATTCCTTGTAAAACATCAGTTGGTAGAGCAGAATATGAGTGTTTGAAATTATTCAGCTTGTTTGAAGCTGCAGCTTTCTGCCATTCACACCATGAGTCTTCTCCGCTAGGGCAGTTTTCGTGTTGTGGTTTTGCATCAGTTGAGGCATAATGATAGTAAGTAGCCCAAATGGCTTTTTTCATTTCTTGAAATGAATTAGAATTGAAACGAATTGCACGACCATAGTACTGGGTGAGCTTATCAATCATTTTTGCAGTCAGTTTCCCTTTACCTGAGAGAGTTTTTTTTGGATTTTTTTTCCAGTTTTGGTTTCACTATCAGTCACAGTTTTTTTGACTAAATCACGCAAACGAGTTCCCATCCTTTTTTGGACGTGTCCAACACATTCTTTTTTATTGATTAGAAAATTTTCACCATAAGGTTCAGCATTGATAACACCACTATATGTTTTCGAGTCACCATCTCCAATATAGTTGCAAATCTTCACGTTATTCTCTTGCGATCTTTTCAACATTGTGACAATTGCATCGACTTCTATGTTACCGGATGCTCCTTTGTGATTTGCAGAACATTGATCTTCATTTATATGGTTCTCTTGCCATTCTTCGAACTCTGCAGAATCAAGCTTATTCTTCCAAGTAACGCACATGTGACAGTATGAACTTTTTACGAGAACATCAATGACTTTTCCGGTGTAATATCCAATCAAGGAAGCCACGCCATACAAAGAAGAAAATCCACGCTTTTTCCAAGTTCCATCGCCTGATACGGTTAATTCTGATGAAGATTCAATATTTTTTTCTCTACACATAGCTGCTTTTTCTTCCTCGATCGCAGAAACAAAAAATCTTTTTGCGGCATTTGTCACACTGGAGCACATTTTATTCAAGTAAATGTTGTATACCGATTTTGATACGAAATTACTGGATAAATCTATCAGTCCGCAGAATTTGTCACAACCAGCTAATCCCAAGCCTAAAACTCGCATCACGAAAGCAAATCGGTAGTTCACTTCATACATATGATTATTTACTCGTTCACTAGACGGAACGTAACGAGGTTCTTTGCATTTTTCACATTTTATTTTTATCTTGAAACCAAGACCTATTTTGCCACAACACTGAAATGATACTGTACTATCACAAACTGCACACTTCACTAACGTAAAAATTGTTGAAAAAACTAACAGAAAATCAATGATTTTGAAATGCTTATTTGTATCTTCAGCAACATTTTGGCTAAAAAATAGTCTGATTTTTTTCGTTGACGTACTCCTTGCCTCAATATCGTCATCGTTTCTTCGTTTATGCGGAGGAACTATTTTTTTTAGCTTGATACAACTTTTTACCAGTCTCCTTTCTACACTCTCTGGAAACTTTTCTCGGCATTTTGCGAACAACAAAAATATCACAACGAAATAGAGTAAGAAAATACAACACGACTGTTACACTCCGCGTCTGCTTTGAAAATGAAGCAACACCAGGTACCGTTAGGGAGAATCCAGATGACGGAACTTTTCAAGGGGTCGTGGTGTTCTGTGCCGTGCTCTGTGCCGTGCCGTGTCCGTACCGTTCTATGATGGAGTGTTTCATCTAGACTATCTCGTGTTTCCTGAAAAATTCGTTAGTAAACGTATGACGCCTTTCTATTTAATTTAACATTAATGCTTGTAGCTCCGCTACAGCTCAGGTAGTCGTTCGAGACACGCCTACTTCCAAAGCTATATCTTTGTGAGTTTTGCTCCGATTGACTTCCTATTAACAGACAACATTCTTGAGTTACTATACTTTCATAATATGCAATAAAAAAAATCACTTTTTTTGAACCCTCAAACCCTACCCCCCCCCCCCCCCCTTAAGTATATCAGCTCGCTCAAGTTTTTTATTAATTTTTTTCCAAATACTCTGCAATCACTAAATTTTATAAATTTAATAAATATTCACACGGTAAATTATTCAAAAATTATCAACTTACGATAATTTTATGAAAACACTACAAGATAATTTTGTTAAGATATTAAAGAAAGTTTTCAAACAGGTAGTTTATGAAAAACTAAACAAGTATATTATAATTTGGCTTTGGAGGTTATGAAAGATGAGGCAGCCTTGAGTGGCCCCGATTAGCGCCCCATTACACGCCACTATTGGTCCGCATTCAGCCGCCAGATGGGGGCCACGTAATCAAATGTGGCAGCCCTAACAAATTTCTACTCGGGTAAACTGAGTGCTGAGTGCCAAGTGTGGACTATAAATTCGAGCCTTAGAATTTTAAATCATTCGGAAAAATATCCTTTCCGCCAAGTGTACCATTTGAAAGTGTCTTTGCGATTTTGTGCCTGTGACGTGGACTTTTATTGGCTAGCTTTAATGGAATTGTCAAAATTCCATTAGAACTAGCCAATAACGGTTCACGTCACAGGCAGAAAGTCGCAAAGACACTTTCACATGGTACAAGTCTAGACTTGTTATACATTTGTGTGAATGCTGGATACATACCTAATTAAGATTACAAATATATTTCAATTATTGTTTAGTAAATTCATTTTAGAATTCTAATAGATTTCTCTACTTATTGATAATGAAATGAGCTTAATTTTTGAATATTTAACCTTTGCTTAACAAACTGGGGTACACAAATTATGAATTTTTAATTAAATTTCATCGTTTTTTCAGTTTTTTTGAGTATTTTTATTTTTTACACATTTAATTTTAATATCTCACTATAAAACATGTAGCCTTCAAAATAAACATTTCAAGAGTTCGTAAAAAATTTTTGAATAAAAATATTTATTATTGAATTTTTTATGACGATTTTATTGTTGGGGTACAAATAACCCCAGTGCGTCAAGTATGCTACACCAGGGAAGTGTGTCAAACAAAGGTTAAAATATTTTTAGATTGACTAAGGATAGTCAAACAGACACTACACATGTATTCTTAAATATTGACTATTTTCCTATTTTATTAACCCTTTCAGAACCAATGTACATTACAATGTACATTGACATTTTTTGTTTTTTTTGAAATTGTGCAAAAGTGGCTTCAAATTTTGTAAAAAAAATATGTGTATTAGATTGAAGTGAACTATTTCCGATCTCAAACTGAGGGCCTAAGTTATTATATCTTTGATAGAAACTGAGAAAACTTGAAAAGAAAAAAAAAAAAAAAAAATTTTTTTATCGCAAAAATTGCTTAATAAATGAACACTTATCATCGCTAAATGGTTATCAGAACTTTTCATGATGAAATAATAATTCCGTTCTGAAAGGGTTAAAAAATTTCTGGAAAAGAAATACTATGTTATGTACCATGAAGGTTATTCATTAAAATTTTTAAACAAATTCATTCATTATAGTTACTGAGAATTTTGGATTCCAATATTATAGAAATGGGTTGTCACGTACCCTCTAAGGGTGAAATCAGATGGAGCGGAAAATAGACGACGGAACGTCACAAGACATTCATTCCGTCGCCTTGTTTTCCGTCAAATTTTTTCCCTATATTCACATGGCGCGGAATGTAGCTGAAAAATTGTTAAAAATAGCATACAAATGTATCCGCGAATTTTAAATTAACAACAAAAATATTAAAAAAGTTGGAAATAATCACCTATTGTTATTGTAATGAGATTCTTTTTTTATAAAAATAAAATATAGTTTGTTATTATAACCAAATATTTCAATTAACATCATTATTTTTTAATTATAAAATTGCTAATCAACGTCACAGAACTTCTATTCCGCTCCATGTGAATATAGGGAAACAAATTTGACGGGATAATAGAAGCGTCACAGACTTTTTGAAATTGTTTAAACAAATAGTTAACCAAAATAGAATTTAAAAGTTTGATTGAAATTAAAAGTACAGCTATGGAAAGCAAATTAAAAATATTTCGTGAGGTTATTGAAGCACTAATAATTTTTTTAAACAAAAAAATTGATGTCGTCGATTACGTCGTCTTTACTCCGTTGGCGGAATACAAAGATGCGGAATTGAGGTTCTGTGACGTTCCGTCGCCTATTTTCCGCTCCATCTGATTTCACCCTAAGATTTAAGAATTTTTTCATTTGTCTTTACGCCGATATATTCCTTATTCCTTTTTCTTTTCCTTTTTACTAACAAATTAATGCGCATCGTTTACCAACTGTAATCAGTTTGTGTAAACGATAATTGTAGACAGTTGCCTATTAGAGCAGTTGTTTGCATAGCATTTTATTATTTTCTATAACATTCCGTCAAATTTCCATAAAAAAGAGACAGAAAATTTTCTTTGAGAATTTTCAAGTGCTTTCCTTATTTTTCTTTATTTTTATTTTGTTTATACTCTCAAAAAGATTGCTATAACCTGAAGATTATTCGGTGAAAAATACTCGAGATCTTCATGGGAATTCAACTCTCGTCACTGGCGCCAAGGTTTATGTTTTCCCGACATAACAGGATTGTGGGCATACTTCAGTTGTGGATACCTCTGTGTTTCTATTGACAGAGAGCAAATGAGATTTTTTTGACAAATGTCATTTATGCATTATAGCAGCACGTTTTTTTATGCCAAATATCGAAGCGAACAAACGCGTTTGCTTTGTGCTGTAAACAAATTAAAAGTAACAAATTAAATTTTTCTGTGCTTGAAAAAAAAATTCATTTAAACTTTTTCAATAGTATTATAAATCGAAGTGAATCAATAAAGATGAGTATAATGCACATTTATTCAGTAAGAATTTATTCCTACTTTGTGATGCAACATGGATTGCAACCAATATTTTGACACCAACAATTTTGCAAGGGTGCCCACAACTGAACCAAAAAAGATTTTGCCCAAAAATGACCGCTTCACAAGATTAACAAAAAAAAATTATTTTATTTGACGGAATCAATTTTGTCCTTTCGTTGATAATTAGGCAAGGTCTCTACCCTGCTGTAAAAAAGCAGCTGATAAACCTTCTGATTAACAAGCTGATAAACGAGCTGATAAATCAGCTGATGTATCGGCTGATAAATCAGATGCTGATTTGTCCGCTAATCGCAGTTGATATATCAGCTGACATATTAGCTGATTTATCAGCAGATTTTTCATAAAATATTTTTTTTACTAAATAGTAAATCATAAATCATATTATACATGCAAAAAAATATATTTTTTTATTTTTATAAGTTATAAAGTTTTATTATTTATTTTTGAAAATATATTAATTAGAATTTTAAATAAAAAGTGAATTTATGTTAAATACACTGAGAGAAATTTTTTATGAAATATTACAGGAATCATAGTACATTTTTACGATGTAGCTTTGTAAACTTTTCAATTGCGTTAAATTTACTATGCTATATAGGAAATTTTATTCCTCGACTTAATAAAATTCATGTAAAAAAACGTTACAAATTTTTTTAGCTGGTTACTGATTTCCATTTTATGAACAGCAATTTATTTACATCAAGATACAAATATTATTAGAGTCGATTTTTAGGTACAAGGGATTATTTCATATTGACGTTACTACCTTTGATGTGAATTAATATAACCTGTACCCTGATAGAAAAAAGCCTGGATTTACGGTGTTATTATGGTGTATTTTTTGGTTTGCAACCTTAATTATGGCCACAAACCTAGTCTTATTTCGACGGAATATGGCCAGCTTATGGACTTAACAAGAAATACAAATTTATAATTTTGAATAGATAATTAAAATTTTGGATTGATAATTAAGGAAATTATAATGTAGGATTATTAGAAAATAATTCATTTTAATTAATTATCATCATATATTATTCATTTTTATAAATCATTTATTTTATAACTTATTTTTCATTAACTATTTGTTATAAACTATTTATTCTCATAATTAACAATAACATATTTACCCTATTGAAAATGACGTCTTTTAAAGACGTCTTCAAAAGACGTGATTGGACGTGTCAGGATATGGAACAAAAAAAGACGTCTTTAAAAGACGTCTTTTTTATCAAAATTTTTAAAAAAGTACTTACTAAAATTTCCAAAAAAGTAGCTACTAAAATGTTTTAAAAAAGAACGTACTTATGCTAAAGTGTATATAAAGACGTCTTTGAAAGATGTCATTGGATGTGTATTTACAAATACCAATACAACAAAAGACATTTTGAAAAGCTGTTATTATTTTTAATAGGGTATCTTCCTAAAGAAAGATATAGAAACAAGATAAACATCAGCTCTCTGCAGACCGAAAAGCTTGAGCGAACAAACTGGAAATGTTATAACCTTATATACCCGCGTCACTAAAATTTTCGTAAAAGTTCGCGTATTAAGAAAAACCCCACCTAACAGTCAAAGACAGAATTAATAGTCGATTCAAATAATTTTTTCAGTAGTTAGATTTTTAACTGTGAGGTGCCGTTTTTCTTAACTTTGCAATCCTTTATCCAAATTTCAGAGATGCAGGTATATGAGGTTATAATTTTGCGTGTTTATTCATAGTTGAAAATCAGTATACATGCTTCAATTACGTACTTCAAGTATATACACTTTAGCTTAAGTACTTTCTTTTTTTAAACATTTTACTAGGTATTATTTTTAAAAACTTGATAAAAAAGACGTCTGTTAAAGACGTCTTTTTTTGTTCCAAATCCAGACACGTCCAAAGACGTCTTTAAAAGACGTCATTATTTTCAATAGGGATGTTAATATTTTTTAGGTTTTTATTTTTTCACGAGGCTCTAAAACTATTAAATACCTTTTGTTTATTTTTTTCGTACAATAGTTAACATCACTTGTTAATTTTTTAATTACAATTTAAATTTTCTATGTATAATCAGTTTTAAAATCCGCTTTTTCTCTACTTCTCCCCCACCTTTCCCCGTTTCCCCATATCCCCCATCTCATCTCATATGTGATGATGAAAATTTTTTTTCTTTTTATTTATAAATATAACATTATAGTTGAATTATTAATATTATAATCTAATTAACAGACACTGTCATTAATAAAAAATAAAAAATAAGAACGTGGGTTGGTGAGTGAAACAAGCTAAATAATTGTAACTGAATTTCAGCTGAATTTAACTTAAGTTAAGCCTACTTTTCGCTAAATTTTAGTTGAATTATCGCTAGCTATTAGCTAACAATAAGCTAAATTTTGGATGAATTTAACTAACTGGTAGCTAAAATGTAACTGAATTTCAGCCGAATTTAACTTAATTTTAGTTAACATTTAGCTAAATCTCAACTCAATTAATTAATTTTTTTATGGAATGTAGTTAACGTCGGCAGTGACAACGGCAAAAGTACTTTCAAATATAGAAAATAAGATTACTATTAGCTAACAATCAGCTAAATTTCAGAGAAATTAAAAAAAAAACTTTTAGCTAAAATTTGGCTGAATTCCAGCCAATTTCAACTGAATTTCAGTACTGAAAAAACTCTAGGAAAGCAACTGACCTCAAAGCACACTGAAAAATAAGTGGTAGTCCACGAGTCCCTCGAAGTACTTTTGCTCCACGAAACCGTAAGAATGCTAATGCTTTCTCTCGTGGGGAACGTGACGCCCCACTGTCGAAGCTAACAGCTCTTTTTGTTGTGCATGTGTATTCCCACTCACGTGGGATTTCGTTTGGCGTCATGCGAAGTACTCCTCTCGTCCCACAGTGGCACCACTGTTTTCCCGCAGTGGCACTCTGTGCGCACGAAACGAAAAGAGTATAGTTTCGTTACCGATGGTAGTGCTTCTTTCCCACTTATTTTTCAGTGCAGTATCGACGCGCCACTCGGTGTTTAGGCAAACTGCTAGATACTTTTGGGAGAAGTTACTTATTATAGGAGGTAAAGCTACTTACTATAGCACGCGATATTAAAACTTTTTCAGAGGGTGTGCTGCTTGACAGTGACTTTGAGCGTGTGGCTTTATCTGTTTGGGCAAGACTATTGTCTAAAACAAGCAAACATCATGCTTAACATCAAGCTTGAAAAAAATTCATTCATCAACTAATTTTAAGGTAAATTTCTCTCTGCTAACTTTTTTGAGTTTCAAAAAATTTTTGAAACTCAAAAAAAATGTAAATGATGAAAAAAAATTAATTTTGCTATAGTAACTTTGTTTTTTAGAATTATTTATTAATTATCAAATTGTAAAAACTATTTTTTTTAATACTTTTTTTTTAAAACATTTTTGAATTTCCCTCCCTAACGCTGTCACTTTCGGCATTGCTGATTAGTTATATACATGCACTCTTACTGGGATTTCAACCAGAACTTGTATGAATTACCGAATTAATTCAATCTAACGAATCTAGTTATTTTCTCTATTACAAGCTAGAAAATATCGACAAGTTTCTACAAGGGTAATTATATTTTTGATCTTTTTTGAAAGGTCAAAATTGACAGAATGGTCAATAAATAAAAAAAAATTATCTTTAAGCTAACGGATTGTTTAATAATAGTACATTACTTTACTAGTGAGCAAAATAGGTCATTCCCTCACGAATCATTTTGACAAAAAAAAAAGTGGGTGTCCTATTTTGCCACAAGTGGGGTATAGAATTTTTCCCAACAAGGTGAGCGGAATCCGATTTTCGGTGCCTGTTTTGAGTAAGCAAAATACCACATTCTCCCATCGAATGAGGAAATGTGGTATTTTGCTCACGACAGATACTTTTTCGAATATTTTTTTTAATACTTTTGAAAATTGGAAAAAGAATTCAAAAATAATTTTTTTAAATACTTTTTTAAAGCAACTTTTTTGTAGTATGTAGGTGAGAAAAAAATACCTCAGAAAAAGATATTTTGAAAAAGTATTCGAAACAATTATTTTTGAAAACTTTTTCCAATATTCAAAAATATTTGAAAAAGTATTCGAGTTTTCGGTTCTGACCTCGACAAAGTGTGTGTATCATACAGAGGTTTGTTTAGGTGAATATTCGGCTCTTACCTCGATATAGTTCGTATTATCGTGGTTCATTCAAATGAGTTTCTTGCTCTAACCTCGACGTAATGCATATTTTTCCAAGATTCTTTTAAGTAAGAGTTCAGCTCGAATTTGTATGTACCAAAAATTGATTTCTTAAAAAAAAAATGACTCTTAAAAAAATCCAACCTCATTGAGTATCGGTTGATTGTTGGTCACAGAAGCGGCACAAAGTTTTCGGTATGGTGTGTGAGATGGTCTAGCCTAATGTGATGTGTTAAAAAGGTAGCAGGTTATATTCATTCTGATATCATCATATTAAAAAATTTAATTATATAGCGGACAATATCTTCATATATTAACTTTAAAAAAGAAAAAAAGAAAAAAAAATTACCTGCCCTCTCATTTATAATTTGGATAAGGTAAACATTACCGTGGATAATTGAGGTAAATGGATCTCTGGTTTAGATCCTTAGTTTGAAAAAGCTAGTTATTCATTACCTTAGAATTTAATATACCCTAGTACTTTTCTTTAATTTGGCTTTAATTTTTGTAGAAAGGCTGGCTACCGAATAATTCAATCTAAAGGATTTGCAAGTTTAATAATTTTAACGATTAGCGACCCATGGTTAAAAAAATAATATAGATATTGTACCACTTTGAATGCACTATAAACCTCATTTGTTTTTATTATTATTTCTTTGCCAAGTATAATTGTATTCGAATATAATTTAAAACCATAGTCTATAATAGCATGCTTTAAATTAGGATTGTTTCATAGATGTAGAGGGTCTTAGTGACGTAATGTTCGTTCTATTGTAACATTACAATATATTTAATTTGATTAAATTATAGAGAAAGTCACAGATTTGTTGTCGTTGGCTTTGATTACAGCCATAGATGTAGAAGAAAGTAAAATTTTTTTGCACACAAAATATTACGTGGAACGGATGTCAGAAAAACTAAAATTTTGCAGCACATGAGATTTCACGTGAGAAAGATTGGTCAAAAATCTTTCAAATAAAGTAAGTCCGGTATGAAAAAAGTTATTTTTTTGTCCTCAGGCCGCAAAATAAATTTTTGTGTCCTCTATACGGAGCATAAAATAGTGTATTCTTGTCCTAGGCCGCAAAAGAAAAATGTGCATATTTTATGTATTATTTTAATAAAAGTTCGCAGAAAAACGTTCTCGACGTTGCTGATTCTTGGAATTGAACTGAATGCACTGCTCGCTTTCCTTAATATCGCCATCCTTTTCTTACAAATGCTATACTGGATATGCGTTAACGAATAACGTGGATTCAATATATGTATATTATGGAAGAAAAGGAGAAAGCGAGGAGAAGACATAGTTACAAGTTTCGCGTGGTAAAACTTTTTTTTTTCTTTTTTAGATAGTATTTTTCAATTATAATTTTTATAGTTTATCTTCGTTTTATATTTTGTTGTATTTTTCTTTAATTTGTATATTATATTTTAACAATTATTAGTTATTTTTATAATCATATTTTTTTCATTCTATTTTTCTAAAACTTTGTTTTTCTTTTTTTAAATAATATTTTTTAATTATAATTTTCATAGTTTAGCTTTATTTTATATATTATTATATTTTTGTTTAAATTTAATGTTATATTTTAACAGTTATTAGTGGTTTTCATAATAGAATTTTTTTTATTGTATCTTTTTATTGTATTTTAAGAATTATCAATTATTTTTTTATAGATGGGGGCTCCGCCCAAGCTTCCGCTTAACGGCCTTCGAGCGAAAAATAGTATATGCAGTCACGGCCACAAACGTATCATTCTTGCTCGTGCAGCTGGAGCAGCCTCGCTACGCTCGGCCCTTCAGCATGCACTCGCCAAGAATGATACGTTTTGCGGCCTTGACGCATAATATACTATTCTAATTGCTTATAACAATGTAAAAACAAATTTTTTTTACTAATTTTTTTTGCTCACATAAAAGTGAATGCCATTTTTATGGAAATTATGATATCGAAAAAAAACCAAATGGGTTTTAAAACTCTAATAGTCCTCTTTAAAATGAGCTAAGTAAAATGTTTCTATGACTTTTTAAACCACAGTTATGATGATTTTTCGAAAAAAAGACCTATTTTTTCAGTCATGATTATCTCATAAACTGAGAAAGATAGAAAATTTTGTATTAAAGAAAAAATGTTTCATTTTTAGTCTAGAATATATATATGACCAATAAGTTTCGGGAAAAAAAATTTTTTTTTACTCGTTTAATTAAAAATTTTTACTATCTTTTACTCTTCAGTGCCACGATTGACAAGAATATGGAGTGGTTTGCCTGGTGAGGTGCGTGTATGTGCTGATGTTGGGCAATTTAAAACTGAAGTCATGTGTGCAGTGCGTAGATATTATGAATGAGGTTGGTCATGGGTCATGAAAGTTAGGAGTTTGTGTGTGCGTGTCTATTATGCGGTATATTTTGTAAATATTGTTAACGTTAGTAATAATTTATTGTGTTATCTTGAACTGTTATTTTATATATGTATTTTATAATGTACTGTTGTGCAGTCTTAGGCTGCTTTTTTAATCTATGCGCTATCTATTATATTTCTTTTATTTTGTATTGTATTTTTGGGCTTTTTAGCCCGCATTTTTCAAATAAATGAATAAATAAATTTTTCATGAATTTTCCTTAAAAAAATTAGAGAAAAAAAATTTTTTTTTCCGAAACTTGTTGGTCACTAAATATATATATTCTAGACTAAAAATGAAACATTTTTTCTTTAATACAAAATTTTCTATCTTTCTCAGTTTATGAGATAATCATAATTGAAAAAATAGGTCTTTTTTTCGAAAAATCATCATAATTGTGGTTTAAAAAGTCATAGAAAAATTTTACTTAGCTCATTTTAAAGAGGACTATGAGAGTTTTAAAACCCATTTGGTTTTTTTTCGATATCATAATTTCCATAAAAATGGCATTCACTTTTATGTAGGCAAAAAAAATTAGTAAAAAAAAATTTTTTTTTTACATTGTTATAAGCAATTAGAAAATGACTTTTTTCATATCAGACTTACTTTATTTCAAAGATTTTTTACCAATCTTTCAAACACCATTTGGATTTTGGAGATGCGATGATTAGTTCCGGAGATATAAAACTTTTTATTTTAATAAATTTTACTCTAGGGTGGGCAAAAGCAATTGAACGGCTGTGTAGATTAAAGGAAAAATCATTGAGATTGAGAAATAGAAAAGGAAGTTGTAAGAGGAAAGGTGAATTTCGTGATGGATAGAAGAAGACATTGGAATATAAAAGAAAAATTGATCAATATGAAGGTGTCGATGAATTAGATGTGCCGAGAGAGAGGATTGTAAGTGCAATAATGTGATAGTTGAAAATAAAAGATGAGAAAGAAAGGGATATTTAAAATTGATAGGATGAAGATTATAAAAAAAAACATGAAATGTGGAAGAAGTTAAATGATGTAAGAAAAGGGTTGGAGGTGACGCAAGATAATTTAAAAGAAAGGAAAGAGTATAAAATCTTATTAACGAAAAAGAAAAAAAAGTAGAAGAGGGCAGGAAGTTATGAAGAAAATTAAGAGCAATATATCACGTAAGAAATTCTGAAAAGCGGTAAATAAAAACCAGAGATCACAAAATGGGAGTATCGGATAGATTAGAAAAATATTTTACCAGGAGAGGTTATGACCTCCGGGTCACAGATCTTGATGAAACTTTGGGATATATTTTTAGGCACCAAAAAATATGAGTAAAGCCAGAGCGGTACGATCTAACATTTCGAAAAACTTAGATTATAGACGTTTTTAGTCTTATTTTAAGAAAAATGTAAAAAAATCATCGTCCTTCGGAATTTGGATGATTTTTAGTACTTTTTTGCTGCTCAACTTTAAACATGCATATCTCTGGTTCTAATTATTATTTCTCAATTCTGAAAACTGCAAATTAAAGCTTGCTTTCTCTATTTTTATTTTAATTCCTCTTAATGTGTTAAAGACATTTCTAGACGGAATTATTCACACTTTGATTGAGAGCTCTTTTTTTATATTTTTCTTTAAGTAAGACTAGAAACGTCTATAATTTTATTTTTTCGAAGTGTTAGACCATACCACTCTGGCCTTACTCATATTTTGATACCTAAAAACATATCCCAAAGTTTCAATAAGGTCTGTGACCCAAAGGTTATAAGCTCTTCTGGCTAGAAGTTTTTAAGGAAAAAGAAAGCTGTAGAATAGGGGTGATTGTAAAAAGATTGAAGAGAGTATGATAAGAGATATGGAAGAAACAAGTGATATAGAAACGGAAAAAATCATAGAGATTATTAAAGGATTGAAAAGAAGGAAAGCTCCAGATACGGACAGGATCCTCAGTCACGTACATCTAGACCAAAGAGAAGAGTAAAAAAAAGTGAACGAGATGATCAGTGTCAACAATAGCTTCTTTGTATAGTATCAAAACATTTATGCACAATGTTTGGAATTTTATGAAGAAGGATTTTACAAAATTACAAGATTTTAAAACGTAGAAAAATGTCACAAATGTCTTATTTTAACTGACAAGAAAATAAAAAAAATTAAAAAGGAATATACAATAGAAAGAAAAGAAATGTAACAATTTTTTTCTGGGGAATTCACCAAAAGACAAAAGACAAAAGTTGTATGTATATATGTATATGCAACGAAGTGATGTTGAAATAATAAAGAGCAAACAGAACTAAATCTTTAACTGTCAGAATTAAACTGCATTGAAACTATCAGATACTAAATAATTAAAATAAGCAGTTGCAACTTCATTTCATAACGTTACGTCGGTTAGCTTCGATGCTGTAACAAACAAATCAAAATAACAAAGTTAATTACAACATAAAAATAATGGGTGGACGGCACCTTTAACACAACTAAATTTGATTATAATAAAGATAGGTGGACGTCGCCCTTAAATATAATTAGTAATATAATTAGTGTAGATGGACAGCATCCTTAATAAAATAATAATAATATGTGAACGGACGTCACCCTTAACCCTAAGCTAGTTGATCGGTGTTTTATCGGCGTTGGAAGACGGAGAGGGAGACGGCCTTCTACATGACGGATCGTGGAGACACGTGGACCTCAGTGGTGTGGTTAGAACCCGGTAAAGACTGACATAAAATTTGATTCAAAGATTAACGGAGCGCCAGAAATGATCCGAAAAGTCGAGTACGACAACTTGGTTCGCTTGCTACTGAAGAGCTGGCAGCAGGAGAATGTACACTGAAAAAAAATCCGAATCCAGCGCTGCGAAGTTGATCGTATTAGCGGGATGCGAACAACACTCGAAGCATAAGTATGCATAAAATCGTAGTAGGTTTATGCGTGACTATACCGCAGTCAATCATTGCGACCGTCTGTACAGTATAGTAACGCGAATCCGAATGGAGCGCTGCAACTGCATTGCCGAGTCAATCGCTTCGACTCGTTGGCATCATCCATGCCGACAGCCGAAATCGGGCACAACTTTTAGCTTTGCGTGGTTGCTTGCTTCGACTCGTCGGCGTCAAGGCTTGCTGCAAGCCGAGACCGAGCACAGAGACAACGTTGCGAGTTCGTATACTTCGACTTTCTAGATTCTACACTGAAAAATAAGTGGTAAAGAAGCACTACCATCGGTAACGAAACTATACTCTTTTCGTTTCGTGTGTACAGAGTGCCACTGCAGGAAAACAGTGGTGCCACTGTGGGGAGAAAGGTGTACTTCGCATGACACCAAGCGAAATCGCCACGTGAGTGGGAATACACATGCACAACAAAAAGAGCTGTTAGCTACGACAGTGGGGCGTCACGTTCCCCACGAGAGAAAGCATTAACATTCTTACGGTTTCGTTGAGCAGAAGTACTTCGAGGGACTTGTGGACTACCACTTATTTTTCAGTGTAGTACTGCGAAAGTCGATATTAATACTTTACGTCAATTTAAATTATCTGTTAATTTAATTTTCATTTAAAAAGTATTTATATGATTATTAAACAAGTAAATGTTTTAATTCTTTAATATTATTTAGATTAAATTTTATTTATTAACATATTATATGAAACGTTTATTAAATTAAATAAGGACTAATGTTTCGTTATACTTTAATATTTACTCGAATTTTAAAAATTAGATATCTTGTTTAAGTATATTCATTAATTATTTATAATAAAATGAAGTTGATTAATATTTTACATGAAAATATTTACTAAGTCGACTTAACCAGTTAATATAATTTAATGAATATCTATCTATCTATCTATCTATCTAAATGATATCTGATAAAAAATGTATTCGTATATTTTCTTCAAAATTAAGGAGAGAAAAAAGATCTTATAATCAATTATAATATGAATATTTTTCTGACTCTTTTGCAAATTAAGAAGTTTTCAGTTATTTCCCCGTTGAAAATGAGAAAATTAATCAGGCAAGTTTCCTATTAAGTTTTTTTGTATATTGAATAATAACCTTTCACCAATCAGATAAGCTAAAAAATTTACATATTGCAATTTTCGAAAATTCAATTACATCCTATATTTTATTTATAAAAAAAAAATGATTCTATTAAATTTTTACTTTGGTTCGATAGTTTTGAATAAAAAATTCATTAAAACATTAATTAAAAAAAGATTTAGAGCTCTAAAATTTATTTTTTCTATTTTGGGATCCAATTGTAACTTATTCCCTCAATTTTATCAATTTTTATTTTTTAACTGTGTCAGTGAACATGAAATATTTCATATACATATATACAAATGTATTATTTTATTAAAAATTCATTAAATATGATAAAAGAATATTTGAATAAAATTTAATTCAAATAGGATTCAAAGATTTAAAAATAAATTTTTAAACGTTCTAACTTCGTATGCAACTTTTTTGAAACAATTTTCAAATAGTTACCATTCTCTCACATTAAAAAATACACAACTGTGTTTGCGAATAAATTGTCCGTTTCGAAAATAATAAACAAAATTCATATATCGAGTTTATATGCAAACATTTTGTAATTATGACAGCTTTCAAATCAATAATATCAAATGATTTTTCATTCCATAAATATGCTAATGGATGAGAAATTTATGAATTTTTATATTTGTTTTGAATCATACTTTATAAAATTATGTAAGAATTCTTTTCTAATTTTAAACAAATATTTTATTAAAACTTTATTTCATGAATATAATTATAAATTAATATTTTTAAATTTAAGGTACCAATGATTTTAAATTAAAACTTATGTATCTAAATTAATGTTATTTTATTAGAATTATAAATAAATAATATTTTTTCAAATGAAATAAATATTTAGCACTGTATAATAACCTATATTTTTAATTGAATGTTCAACGTCATTCATTTAACTAAACAGTAATTTATACATCTCTTTAAGTTAATTACATGACAATATAATTCTTTTCTTAATAATTGTATAGGATATATTCAATGAAAGTAATATTTCATATACTTGTGCATAGATTTAATTTTTAAATAAATTTACTAGGAGAGTATCATATCTTTGGATCACGGATTTTGCTCAAACTTTGTGATAAATTTTCAGAGAACAAAATATAAAAAAAAGCTAAATTTATAGTCACAAATGCTAAATATTTCCTAGTCCAGTCAATTGAAGAATATCAATAAAAAAATAATTAGATTTTCAAACACTTATAGTTTATAAGCATTAATAGCTACAAGCTTAAAATTCTTTTTAAATAAAAGTTGAGCCAAAACAAAAATAAAAATTCATAAATTTCTCATCCATTAGCATTTTTATGGAATGAAAAATCATTTGATATTATTGATTTGAAAGCTGTCATAATTACAAAATGTTTGCATATAAACTCGATATATGAATTTTGTTTATTATTTTCGAAACGGACAATTTATTCGCAAACACAGTTGTGTATTTTTTAATGTGAGAGAATGGTAACTATTTGAAAATTGTTTCAAAAAAGTTGCATACGAAGTTAGAACGTTTAAAAATTTATTTTTAAATCTTTGAATCCTATTTGAATTAAATTTTATTCAAATATTCTTTTATCATATTTAATGAATTTTTAATAAAATAATACATTTGTATATATGTATATGAAATATTTCATATTCACTGACACAGTTAAAAAATAAAAATTGATAAAATTGAGGGAATAAGTTACAATTGGATCCCAAAATAGAAAAAAATAAATTTTAGAGCTCTAAATCTTTTTTTTAATTAATGTTTTAATGAATTTTTTATTCAAAACTATCGAACCAAAGTAAAATTTTAATAGAATCATTTTTTTTTATAAATAAAATATAGGATGTAATTGAATTTTCGAAAATTACAATATTTACATTTTTTAGCTTATCTGATTGGTGAAAGGTTATTATTCAATATACAAAAAAACTTAATAGGAAACTTGCCTTGATTAATTTTCTCATTTTCAAAGGGGAAATAACTGAAAACTTCTTAATTTGCAAAAGAGTCAGAAAAATATTCATATTATAATTGATTATAAGATCTTTTTTCTCTCCTTAATTTTGAAGAAAATATACGAATACATTTTTTATCAGATATCATTTAGATAGATAGATAGATAGATAGATATTCATTAAATTATATTAACTGGTTAAGTCGACTTAGTAAATATTTTCATGTAAAATATTGATCAACTTCATTTTATTATAAATAATTAATGAATATACTTAAACAAGATATCTAATTTTTAAAATTCGAGTAAATATTAAAGTATAACGAAACATTAGTCCTTATTTAATTTAATAAACGTTTCATATAATATGTTAATAAATAAAATTTAATCTAAATAATATTAAAGAATTAAAACATTTACTTGTTTAATAATCATATAAATACTTTTTAAATAAAATTAAATTAACAGATAATTTAAATTGACGTAAAGTATTAATATCGACTTTCGCAGTACTAGAATCTAGAAAGTCGAAGTATACGAACTCGCAACGTTTTCTCTGTGCTCGGTCTCGGCTTGCAGCAAGCGAGACGCCGACGAGTCGAAGCAAGCTACCACGCAACGCTAAAAGTTGTGCCCGATTTCGGATGTCGGCATGGATGATGCCAACGAGTCGAAGCGATTGACTCGGCAATGCAGTTGCAGCGCTCCATTCGGATTCGCGTTACTATACTGTACAGACGGTCGCAATGATTGACTGCGGTTTGCGGTATAGTCACGCATAAACCTACTACGATTTTATGCATACTTATGCTTCGAGTGTTGTTCGCATCCCGCTAATACGATCAGCGCTGGGGATTAAATTATTTCAACATGGCGCTGGATGGCACTCAACATATATTTTCGATATATATATGTTGAGTGCCAGTTTTCTCGAGTGACTTTAGGAACGCTTGCGATTTGGCACCCAACCTATATTTATAATATATATATGTTGGGTGCCAGATTTATTGGATGCGTTTTGAAACACCCAAAATCATCTGTTTTATTATTTCATTTTTACTTTTAATTTAGGGTTAGGTTTTTTTGTTTATATTATTTTAAAACTCTATAAGTTCGAAAATAATAAAGTAAAATAAAAATTTTAAAATTATTATCCCAATGATATTAAATTTATTGAAATTTAAAAAACCTAATATTCATTATTATGGTAAATTAATAATTGCTATAAATTTAATTATTTTCCATAAAATTATTAATTAATTAATTAATTAATTAATTTAATTATAGTATTTTTTTAAAATACTAAATTTCTATAAAAGTAATTATTTTAAAGAAATTTTATTATTACATTTATATTATATATATAAAAATAATTTAAATAAAAAAGAAATTTTTTCTTATACCATATTTATATGACATTTTAATTTAACAATTACAGTATTTTATTATTATATTATTGAGAATAGTTTATTAAAATTTATAATAAAATATATAAAACTTAAAAAATTTAAATTCATCACAGTTACTTTTAATGTTTTAAAGATTTTATCCTCAATTGAGTTTGTTTTTTTGCACTTAATAAAGTGGCCACGGTAGGAATAAAGTAAAATATGCAACACGAGAGTAAAGCCTATTTCTCCTTCGGGAGAAATATGCAACTTTACTCTCTAATTGCATATTGTACTATTGTATGAAATTTTAAAGGTTTCAAATACAGATCGATATCTTTTGATTAAACAAAAATATTTTTTAAATCTCAGTTTGTTCCCTGTTGAAAAAACCACATGGTTTTTCTTCTGAAATTCTTTGATTATTATATTATGAGAATAAAAATAATTAGAATTAGAATTCCATTCAAGTATATAATTCTGAAATTATGTACTTTTTTTGAATAAAATTAATTGTAATTTGTCATAAATGTATGATAAATATATTTATTCCCATCTCAATAAAAATGGCCATTTTATTAATTCGGAAAGTGGGTCAAAAAGGCATAATTTATGTTTAAAATGTAGGCGGAGAAAAGTACTTTTCTCCCGCAAATACAATTTCTCTTAAACTAAGCGAGAGATAAGCACTTTTCTCCTACAAATTCAGAAAGAGATAAATTCTTTTCTCCCGTCAACTAAAAATTCATAAATTTGTATAAATTATTACCAATTTTCATTAAAGAATTAAATCTCAATTTTTTACAATTGAGCCTGTTTTTTTTTTTAGTTAATAAAGAGGCCAACTCGGGAGTAAAGTCTATTTCATTCCCGGGTATTTCCGCTCCTCGCTTTGCTTCGCTCATTATAGAAAAATATGACTTTACACTCTAGTTGCATTATATACTATTATTCCTACCTCAACATAAATGGCCATTTTATTAACTTGGAAAGTGAATCGATAAAAGGCATAATTTATGTCTAA
Organism: Anastatus disparis; assembly: GCA_017163975.1. Classification (NCBI taxonomy): domain Eukaryota; kingdom Metazoa; phylum Arthropoda; class Insecta; order Hymenoptera; family Eupelmidae; genus Anastatus; species Anastatus disparis. Next base: position 985,504 of record JAFFSR010000313.1, read on the forward strand.
AATGTAGCGGAAGAAAAATACTTTTTCCCGCAAATTCGATTCCTTTTCAATTGCGAGGGAGATGAGTACTACTCTACTGCAAATTAAGAGAAAAATAGAATCTTTTCTCCCAGCGAATATAAATTTCACAAAAGTGAATGAATTATTGTGAACTCTTATAAAAAAACCTTCATTTGAATATTTTCCAATTATATCTGCTTTTAAGTTGGATAAAGATCACGATCTAGATAAGAATAAAATACTATCTGCAACTCAGGCGTAAAGTCTATTACTTGCTCGGGTACTTACTCCTCTCGCTTCGCTCACTCGGGTAGCAAATTCACTCTGGGAAAAAAAATGTGACCCATTTCCTTACTTTATAAAATGACCATTTCTGTTAAAGTGAGATTAAAACAATATGGTCAATGTCCCAATTGCTACTAATGAACCTATTACTAACCGCTCATTGTTAAAAATTTTTTTTCGTATCTAAATAACATTGAGCGGTTAGTAATAGGTTCGTGAGTAGCGATTGGGACATTGACCATATATAATGCAACTAGGGTATAAAGTCGCATTTTTTTTCCAAGTGTGAATTCGTGACCCTATTCAGCGAAATGATACTAGCGAAATGATAAAATAATACTAGTGTCATCAGAATAAAAAAAGTTTAAAAGACGCTAGTAACTAGACATACCTCTGATAGAATAATGCTTTGTAAGTCTATCAGACATAAGTCTGATAGAATAATGCTCTGTAATCAAAAAAAAAAATAGTTTAAAAACCGCATTACGTATATTTATTACTTTTGCGAATACAACCATCTGAAAATCTTTCTAAACCTTGAATTAACATCTCACCAGTTAATAAAAACCAACTGGTGTAGTTTGAACCACCGGAAGGTGACTAGACACAAGTAAGTCTGAGAAAATAATGCTACTACGATATAAAATAAAATAGTTTCAAAGCCGCATTGAGAATATTTATTGTTGTTACAAATTTAACCGACTGGAAATCTTTCAATATCTCAAATTAACATCTGAACAGTTTATAAGAACCATCTAGTGTAGTTTCAACCTCCGGAAGGTGACTAGATACTCCCAAATCTGATAAAATAATGCTACTACGATATAAAACAATAGTTTCAAAGCCGCATTGAGAATATTTATTGTTGTTACAAATTTAACTAAATGGAAACGTATAGGAATCTTGAATTACAATGTAAATAGTCTATAAATACAATCTTGTGTAGTTTGAACCACCGTAAGGTGACTAGATGCAACCAAGTCTGAATAAAAAATGCTACTACGATATAAAAAAAACTTAAAGTTTAGAAGCCGCATTGAAAATGTTTACTGTTGCTACAAATATAACCAACTGAAAATATTTAGGAGTCCTAAATTACAATCTTAATAGTCTATAAAAACCATCTGGTGTAGTTTCACCTGCCGGAAGGTAACTAGACACACGCAAGTCTGATAGAATAATGCTCTGTAATAGAAAAAAAATAGTTTAAGAACCGCATTACGTTTATTTATTACTTTTACGAATATAACCATCCGGAAATCTTTCTAAACCTCGAATTATAATCTAAATAAGTTAATAAAAACATTCTGGTGTAGTTTGAACCACCAGAAGGTGACTAGACGCCACCGAGTCTGAAAAAAAATGCTACTACAATATAAAAAAAAAAGTTTCAAAGCCGCATTGAGAATATTTATTGTTGTTACAAATATAACGAATTGGAAATCTTTTAATATCTTAAATTAACATCTGAACATTTTACAAACCCATCTAGTGTAGTTTCAACCACCAGAAAGTGACTAGATACCTACAAATCTGATAAAATAATGCTACTACGATATAAAACAAAATGGTTTCAAAGCCGCATTGAGAATATTTATTGTTTTTAGAACAATAACCAACTGACAACGGTCAGAAATCTTAAATAACGATACCAATAGTTTATAAATACAATCTGGTGCAGTTTGAACCAGCGGAAAGTAATTAGATGCAACCAAGTCTCAAAAAATAATGCTACTACGATATAATAAAAATAGTTTCAAAGTTGCGTTGAGAATGTTTATTGATGTTACAAATATAACCAACTGGAAATCTTTTAATATCTAAAATTAACTTCTGAACATTTTACAAGAACCATCTAGTGTAGTTTCACCCACCGGAAGGTGACTAGATACTTCTAAATCCGATAAAAAAAAATAAATATACGTAATGCGGTTTTTAAACTACACTGAGAAAAATGTTCTAGTAAAAATTACAATAGTTTTAAGTAAAGTTGTCACAGACTGCCATTATACCAAAAAATTACCATAGTTTCTGGTAAAATTTACAAGAAAAATAGGAATTTTTATTATATATCTTGTAAATTTTACAATAAACTATGGTAATTTTTGGCTATAATGGCAGTCTGTGACAATTTTACTTAAAACTATTGTAATTTTTACTAGAATATTTTTCTCAGTGTAGTTTTTTATATTACAGAGCTTTAATTTATCAGACTTGGGTGTGTCTAGTTATCTTCCGGCAGTTCAAACTATACTAGATGGTTTTTATAAACTATTTACATTGTAATTCAGGATTCCTAAACATTTCCAGTTGGTTATATTTGTAACTAGCATAAATATTCTAAATGCGGCTTTGAAATTATTTTTTCTTATATCGTAGTAGCATAAATTTTTCAGACTTGGTTGCGTATAGTCACCTTCCATTGGTTCAAATTACATTAGATTGTATTTATAGTCTATTTACATTGTAATTCAAGATTCCTAAACGTTTCCTGTTGGTTATTTTTGTAGCAACAATGAACATTCTCAATGCAACTGCGAAATAATTTGTTTTTATATTGTAATAGTATTTTTCGATACTAATGCGTGAGACTGATTTTTTACTCGTGTGACGGTTGGCGCCGGAGCGAAGCGAGGGTGAAAAGGTTACACGAGGAAGAAATCACTTTCTCGCACGAGTATCGAACAATATATTTTGACACGACGTGTAAGAAGCTCCATTTTTGCACGTGTTACTTTGTACAGCGTGCGCAAAATTGTGCTTCACGCACGGAGTGTCAAAAAAGCATTATTTCATCCAATTCGGGAGTATCTAGTCACCTTCCGGTGGTTCCAACTGCACTAGATGGTTCTTATGAAATGTTCAGATGTTAATTTAAAATATTGAAAGATTTCTAGTTGGTTATATTTGTAACAACAATAAATATTCTCAATGCGGCTTTGAAACTATTTTTTTTATATCGCAGTAGCATTATTTTTTCAGACTTGGTCGCGCCTAGTCACCTTCCGTTGGTTCAAACTGCACCATATTGTTTTTATCAACTGTTTAGATATTAATTTAAGATTTAGAAAGATTTCCAGATGGTTACATTCGTAAAAGTAATAAATATCCTTAATGCGGTTTTAAAACTATTTTTTTTCCATAACAGAGCATTATTTTATCAGACTTGAGTGTGTCTACTTATCTTCCGGCAGTTGAAACTACATTAGATGATTTTTATAATCTATGTACATTGTAATTCAGGATTTCAGGGTTTAAACTCCACCAGATGGTTTATATAAGCTATTTAGATTATAATTTAGGATTCCTAAACGTTTCCAGTTGCTTTTATTTGTAACAACAATAAATATTCTCAATGCGGCTTTGAAACAATTTTTCTTTATATCGTAGTAGCATTATTTTATCGGATTTGGGAGTATCCAGTCTCCTCCCGGTGGTTAAAACTGCACTAGATGGTTTAAAAAAAATTTTCAGATGTTAATTTGAGATATTGAAAAATTTCCAGTTGGTTATATTTGTAACAACAATAAATATTCTCAATGCGGCTTTGAAACTATTTTTTTTAACGTTGTAGCATTATTGGATCAGATATGGGAGTATTTTTGCACCTACCGGTGGTTTAAACTGCACCAGATGGTTTTTTATAAACTATCTAGATTGTAATTTAGGATTCCTGAACGTTTCCAGTTGGTTACATTTGTAACGACAGTAAATATTTTCAATACCGCTTTGAAATTATTTTTTTTATATCGTGGTAGCATCATTTTTCCAGACTTGGTTGCGTCTAGTCACCTTCCGGTGGTTCAAACTACACCAGTTTATTTTTATTAACTGGTGAGATGTTAATTCAAGGTTTAGAAAGATTTTCAGATGGTTATATTCGCAAAAGTAATAAATATACGTAATGCGGTTCTTAAAACTATTTTTTTCCATAACAGAGCATTATTTTATCAGACTTGGGGGGTATCTAGTTACCTTCCGGCAGTTTAAACTACACTAGATGGCTTTTATAAACTATTTACATTGTAATTCAGGATTCCTAAACGTTTCCAGTTGGTTATATTTGTAATTACAATAAATATTCTTAATGCGGCTTTGAAACAATTTTTGTTTATAACGTTGTAGTATTATTGGATCAGATATCATATAGTATTTATAAATAGTAGAAATTAAATACACGAGGAAGAAATAGACATTATTCCCAAGTTGCATATAATGCTTTTTTCCAACTGCAACCGCTATCACTTTATCAACTAAAAAAAACCGGCTTACTTATTAAAAATTCGAATTAAATGTTTTTATGAAAATGAGTAATAATTTATAATGAATTTTTAATTTAGCAGGGAAAAGAAATTATCTCCCTCTGAATTTGTAAGAGAAAAGTGCTTATCTCTCGTTCCATTTAAGAGAAATTGCATTTACGAAAGAAATTATCTCTCTCCCGAAATTATACCTCTTTTCGACCAATTTTCCGAGTTAATAAAGTGGTAATTTTGGTTGAGATGAGAATAAATATATTTTATTCGTACCTCAACAAAAATAGGCCACCTTATTAACTCGAAAAGTGGACCGGAAAAAAGATGTTTCTAACTTTTAAAATTTTTCTGGATAAATAACTATTTCTCCCTCTTTTGCGGGAGAGATTCCTATGGATAAAAAACGGAACCGACTTTAATAGTGATGAAAATTAAATAAGATTGAATGGTTTTTTTTACAACGAATTCAAATTAAGATAAATATGCTCCTAATTCTAAATAACTAACTAGTTCAAATGAATCAACTGAACATCAGAGGAGTAATCGATATGTATTGAATTCATTTGTAGAATATAGGGTTGAAATTTTCTTTTACTTAACATGAAACTTTAATTAATCTGAAAATTATTCTTTATGATTATTTTGGTTAATTGTATCAGAAAAATTTAGTTAAAAAATGAAAAAAAAAAATTCGTAATTATTTAATAATTTTTTATTTTAAGTTAGCTTTAAAAGTCGTTAAATATATAAATGTGCCATGAAAAAAAGTGGACCCATGATCTTTCTTTTGTTCGAATGAACTCCATAGACAAAGATACAGTCAATTTTCCGAGAAGATAGTGAAACGAAGCATTTATCAGAACTTGAAGAACCGAACGACAAAAATTCTTACAGAAAAAGGTCCTATAGCAAACAAAGGTCATCTGATTCTAAGTTATAAATGATCAAAACCGCTGGTGGAATAGTGCAGAAACTTTATTTGTTGCATGCCTAAGATATTAATAAATAAGAAGTAATTTTTAATTAATCATAGCTTTTTTACCATGAAACCTTTAGCAATGCAATAAGGCTTAAATTAAAGTATTTAACATTTATTTTCTTTTATATTTTATCTGTTTTTCTGTTACAATATTAGTCGTTCAAGTATTCGTGTTTTTATAAGCGCTTCTTTTCATTATATTTTTAAAAAAATAGCTGTCTGTGGAAACTATTCAAACCAAATAAAAAACACGGATCTACTTTTTTACCTAAGAATCATATCCTGCAATTTCAGCCAAATTCGTTTACTGGAGGTGGAGATCTCTTCTTGCAAATAAAACGATTACATTTCATATGACCAAATTTAATAAAAACATAATTTATCAGTTAAAATTCTAATTCATAGACTATTAAGGAGGACCCAAGTAAAATTGTTTTTCTCGACAAAATTTAGTTTTTTCACGGAGATACTTCTTATACAATAGACGGCCAAGTAAAACTAGGTTTAACTAAAGCTTATAAGAATATATTTTAAATTTATCTAATCAGCTTCGGTTTTAAGGTAGCTCCCTTGGGTTATACACGTGGAAAATTATTTTTAATTAGCTTTTTTATAAACTTTATGCATTGAACGTACAATTACCTAAGAAAGAGATACTTTAGAGTGGAGAAAAAAAATTATTTCATAACAATTGCAACCTACTAGTCGAGAAGATATTAATAATTCAAGAAGAGATACAAAATATTTCCTAAAAACATAGGAAGCTTTTTTATTTTCATGTGATTGGGATGTAGTAAAGCTCATTTTGTGCCTTAAAAAATTTCAGAGGTTGTTACCCTTGGAGTTTCAGAGATAGTTCTTATAGCTTAAACGTAAATTACAACTGTTTATTAATACATTCTATAATTTTTTAAACAATTGTAATTTACGTTGAAACTATAAGCACTATCACTAAAATTCCATGGGTGACTCTTTTTGAAATTTTTAATGTATAAAATGTACTTTATTATGTTCCAACCACATGAAAAATAAAAAAGTTTCCTGTCTGTTTAGTAAATACTTTGTATCTCTTCTTGAATTATTAATATCTTCTCGACTAGGTTGCCAATTGTTATGAAATAATTTTTTTGTCCACTCTAAAGTATCTCTTTCTTAGGTAATTTTACGTTCAATGCATAAAGTTTATAAAAAACTAATTAAAAATAATTTTCCAATTATGTTCTGCATGACGTGTATAACCCAAGAGAGCTACCTTAAGAACCGAAGCTGATTAGATGAATTTAAAATATTATATATTCTTATAAACTTAATTGAACCTAGTTTTACTTGGCCGTTTATTGTATAAGAAGTATCTCCGTGAAAAAACTAAATTTTGTTGAAATAAACAATTTTACTTGGGTCCTCCTTAACAGTCTATGAATTAGAATTTAAACCGATGAATTATGTTTTTATTAAATTTGGTCATATGAAATGTAATCGTTTTATTTGCAAAAAGAGATTTCACCTCCAGTAAACGAATTTGGCTGAAATTGTAGGATATGATTCTTTGGTAAAAAAATAGATCCATCCCTACTGAAAAATCCAAGTGATTAATCACTTGATTTATCATTTAAATTATCATTTGATTTATCATTTAAATTATCATTTGATTTATCATTTAAATTATCATTTGATTTATCATTTAAATTATCATTTGATTTATCATTTAAATTATCATTTGATTTATCATATGATTAATCAACTGACTTTATGAAATGATTTTACACCTGATTAATCAAGTGATTTATAATGTAATTAATTAGATGATTAATCATATGATTCATTTCAGATGAATTCGAATGATTAATCATGTGGTTAGTCATGTACTCGATTTGATGTTATTATTTTACACTTGATTAATCAAGTGATTTATCATATGATGAATCACTTGATTAATCAAGTGTAAAATAATAACATAAAATCAGGTACATGACTAACCACATGATTAATCATATGATCAGTCATCTGAAATGAGTCATATGATTAATCATCTCATTAATCACATTATAAATCACTCGATTAATCAGGTGTAAAATCATTTCATAAAGTCAGGTGATTAATCATATGATAAATCAGATGATAAATTAGATGATAAATCAGTTGATAAATCAAGTGATTAATCACTTGGATTTTTTCAATAGGGGTGTTTTTTTATTTGGTTTGAATAGTTTCTACAAACAGCTATTTTTTTTATATATAATGAAAAGAAGCACTTATAAAAACGCGAATACTTGAACGACTAATATTGTAACAGAAAAACAGATAAAATATAAAAGAAAATAAATGTTAAATACTTTAATTTAAGCCTTATTGCATTGATATCTTTATTAATATCTTTACTATGCAACAAATGAATTTTTTGCACTATTTCACCAGCGATTTTGATAATTTATAACTTATGAATCAGAGAACCTTTTCTGTTTGTTGTAGGACCTTTTTCTGTAAGAATTTTTGTCGTTCGGTTCTGCAAGTTCTGATGAATGCTTCTTTTCACTATCTTTTCGGAAAATTGTCTGTATCTTTGTCTATGGAGTTCATTCGAACAAAATAAAGATCATGGGTCCACTTTTTTTCATGGCACATTTATATATTTAACGACTTTTAAAGCTAACTTAAAATAAAAAATTATTAAATAATTACGAATTTTTTTTTTCATTTTTTAAACTAAATTTTTCTGATACAATTGACCAAAATAATCATAAAGAATAATAATTTTCAGATTAATTAAAGTTTCATATTAAGTAAGAGAAAATTACAACCCTATATTCTACAAATGAATTCAATATATATCGATTTCTCCTTCGATGTTCAGTTGATTCATTTGAACTAGTTAGTTATTTAGAATTAGAAGCATATTTATTTTAATTTGAATTCGTTGTAAAAAAAACCATTCAATCTTATTTAATTTTTATCACTATTATAGTCGGTTCCGTTTAGTAATTGTAGCGGGAGAGAGATAATTTCTCCCGCAAATGCCATTTCTCTTAAATTGAACGACAGATAAGCACTTTTCTCATACAAATTCAGAGGGAGATAATTTCTTTTCCCTGCTAAATTAAAAATTCATAAATTTGTATAAATTATTACACATTTTCATAAAAAAATTTAATTCGAATTTTTAACAAGTAAGCCGGCTTTTTTTAGTTGATAAAGTGATAGCGGTTGCAGTTGGAATAAAGCATTATATGCAACTTGGGAGTAATGTCTATTTCTTCCAAAGGGTATTTACTCCTCTCCATTTGCTTCGCTTACTAGGCTCGCGAACTCACACTCAGGAAAAAAATACGACTTTGCACCCTAGTTAACAGGAAATGTTCACATTATAAAGTAGCAAAAAAAGGGAAAATTTACTATAAAAATGTAGCGGGAGAAAAATACTTTTCTCCCGGAAATTCAGTTTTTCTTACATTAAGCGGCAGAAGTGTATTACCTCCCGTAAATTCAGAAGGAAATAATTTCTTTTTCGCCGAATTATAAATTCATAAATTTTAAAAAGTTATAAAAAATTTTATTTGCATTTTTTTCCAATTAAGCCTGTTCTATTTAAGTTAATAAAGAGACCATGGTTGAGGTTGCAATAAAGCACTATATGTAACTCGCGATTAAAGTCTATTACTTTCTCGAGTATTCACTCCCCTTGCTTCGCTTCACTCAATAAGGTCGCGAATTCACACTCGGAAAAAAAATACGACATTATACCAGAGTTGCATTATATATTATTTTATTCTCACCTTAACAGAAATGGTCATTTTATAAAGTGAGAAAATGGGTCACATATTTTTTTCCAGAGTGAATTTGCTACCCGAGTGAGCGAAGCGAGAGGAGTAAGTACCCGAGCAAGTAATAGACTTTACGCCTGAGTTGCAGATAGTGTTTTATTCTTATCTAGATCGTGATCTTTATCCAACTTAAAAGCAGATATAATTGGAAAATATTCAAATGAACGTTTTTTTATAAGAGTTTACAATAACTCATCCACTTTTGTGAAATTTATATTCGCTGGGAGAAAAGATTCTATTTTTCTCTTAATTTGCTGTAGAGTAGTACTCATCTCCTCGCAATTGAAAAGGAATCGAATTTGCGGGAAAAGTATTTTTCTTCCGCTACATTTTAAACATAAATTATGCCTTTTATGGACTCACTTTCCAAGTTAATAAAGTGGCCATTTATGTTGAGATAGGAATAAAATAGTATATAGTACAACTAGGGTTTAAAGTCGTATATTTCTCGAGTGTAAATTCGTGACCCTATCGAACACTAATTCAAGAGGAATTGAATTTGCGGGAGAAAAGTACTTTTCTCCCGCTATATTTTAGACGTAAATTTTGCATTTTCCTACTTTGTGAAGTGGCCATTTCTGTCAAGGTGGGAATAAAATAGTATATAATGCAACTAGAGTGTAAAGTCATATTTTTCTATAATGAGCGAAGCAAAGCGAGGAGCGGAAATACCCGGGAATGAAATAGACTTTACTCCCTGAGTTGGCCTCTTTATTAACTAAAAAAAACAGGCTTAATTGTAAAAAATTGAGATTTAATTCTTTAATGAAAATTGGTAATAATTTATACAAATTTATGAATTTTTTTATTTTATTTAACGTCGCTGTATTTATGCTATCATTTTGATGCTAATTAGCGACGGAGATCGTCAGTGTGTTTGTGAACAAAGCACATGTAATGTGCAGTGGTACTTGTATCATTCGGTCACCGAGAGCGGGATTCGAACTCGGAACCTCGAGATTACGAATCCATCACTCTACCGACTGAGCCACTGACGATCTAATATTATGAATTTTTAGTTGACGGGAGAAAAGAATTTATCTCTTTCTGAATTTGTAGGAGAAAAGTGCTTATCTCTCGCTTAGTTTAAGAGAATTTATTTGCGGGAGAAAAGTACTTTTCTCCCGCTACATTTTAAACATAAATTATGCCTTTTTGACCCACTTTCCGAATTAATAAAATGGCCATTTTTATTGAGATGGGAATAAATATATTTATCATACATTTATGATAAATTACAATTAATTTTATTCAAAAAAAGTACATAATTTCAGAATTATATACTTGAATGGAATTCTAATTCTAATTATTTTTATTCTCATAATATAATAATCAAAGAATTTCAGAAGAAAAACCATGTGGTTTTTTCAACAGGGAACAAACTGAGATTTAAAAAAATATTTTTGTTTAATCAAAAGATATCGATCTGTATTTGAAACCTTTAAAATTTCATACAATAGTACAATATGCAATTAGAGAGTAAAGTTGCATATTTCTCCCGAAGGAGAAATAGGCTTTACTCTCGTGTTGCATATTTTACTTTATTCCTACTGTGGCCACTTTATTAAGTGCAAAAAAAACAAACTCAATTGAGGATAAAATCTTTAAAACATTAAAAGTAACTGTGATGAATTTAAATTTTTTAAGTTTTATATATTTTATTATAAATTTTAATAAACTATTCTCAATAATATAATAATAAAATACTGTAATTGTTAAATTAAAATGTCATATAAATATGGTTTAAGAAAAATTTCTTTTTTATTTAAATTATTTTTATATATATAATATAAATGTAATAATAAAATTTCTTTAAAATAATTACTTTTATAGAAATTTAGTATTTTAAAAAATACTATAATTAAATTAATTAATTAATTAATTAATTAATAATTTTATGGAAAATAATTAAATTTATAGTAATTATTAATTTACCATAATAATGAATATTAGGTTTTTAAATTTCAATAAATTTAATATCATTGGGATAATAATTTTAAAATTTTTATTTTACTTTATTATTTTCGAACTTATAGAGTTTTAAAATAATATAAACAAAAAAACCTAACCCTAAATTAAAAGTAAAAATGAAATAATAAAACAGATGATTTTGGGTGTTTCAAAACGCATCCAATAAATCTGGCACCCAACATATATATATTATAAATATAGGTTGGGTGCCAAATCGCAAGCGTTCCTAAAGTCACTCGAGAAAACTGGCACTCAACATATATATATCGAAAATATATGTTGAGTGCCATCCAGCGCCATGTTGAAATAATTTAATCCCCAGCGCTGAATACGATCAACTTCGCAGCGCTGGATTCGGGTTTTTTTTCAGTGTAGAAGTCATGGCTCCTCAAAAATAGGCAGTCAAGCCCGTCGGTGCTTTACAAGCGACGACGGCTTGTTATGAATCCACAGAAACCTGATAATGAATTCGTGTTCGCTGTCACATCACAAATAAAATAACAGACAAGAAACCCGCCATCCACTGCCTAACCGATATATGCGATTGCGCAATAGCATGGATAGTAAAACAAACTTAAATTATTGCTTTGATAATAATAATAATTACGGAAAAACGCGTAAATCGTGATTAATGTAAATTAATATTATTGTTTTAATAATAAACCCTGATAAAACCTGATATTAACGATTATTATTTAATTTACTATTATTTATTTAGTTGCGCAATTTCTTAAAATTCCGAGCAAGAAAGCGTAACTATTGCACCATGGAGCGCAACCTAATGTAAGGGTTCATAGAAGAAATGAGTTCGCATAATGATGACCAGCTATAAAAAGAAGACCTTTTAGGGCTGAAAAAGCATTCTTACTCCAACCTCCGAAGCAATGGCGTCGTATTTAACCTCTCAAATCTTATTTACATAAAATTAAGTTATTAAAATTATATCTTTTGTGTTTTAATTATTGATTTTTTTCTTGGATTCCTTGAGCTTTAGCTCTTAATCAAGTAACGGACCCGCTCTAAGATATAGACTTCAGCGTCATCTATCTCGACGAGGCGAAGAAAAGTATAAGGAGGCTCATCTATAAGATTTTAATCATCGGTCCAAGCTCGAGTCATAACAGGCTTATATAGGGTGTTACAACCCGAGCATAGGTCGATGAAAAAGGGCTTATAGATGAGCCTCTCCGTACTCTGCTTCGACTCGTTGAGACAGAGGACGCTGGAGTCTGATGCCTCAAAGTGGTCCGTTGATTGATAAAGAGCTAAAGCTCAAGGAAATCCAAGGAAGGGTCAAAATGATTACACTGAAAAGAAAGTGGTGAACTACGAGTCCCACGAAGTACTTCTGCTTTACCAAACAGTAAGCATGCAAATCTTTTCTCTGGTGGTGAGTGTGATGCCCCACAGAAGAAGCTAACCGTTCTTTTTGCGGGGCTTCTCAGTTCCCACTCGCGTCTCTCCGATGTGAAGTGAAGCTCTTTTGCCACAGAGGCACTACTGTTCTCTTGCAGCGAGACTCCGTGCATACGAACTTAAGAGAGCGTGGTTCGACTACCGGTAGTTCAACTACATCACCATTTATTTTTCAGTGTAGAACTCGAAAATAGAACTTTTTTGACACTCCATGCGCGAAGCTCGATTTCGCACACGATTCATAAAGTGACACGTGCGAAAATCGAGCTTCTTACACGTCGTATCAAAAAATACTATTCGATACTTGTGCGAGAAAGTGATTTCTTCCTCGTTTGACCTTTTCACCGTCGCTTCGCTTGGGTGCAAACCGCTACACGAGGAAAAAATCACTGACGCACTAGTGTCGAAATATACTATAATATATTTGAATTTATTTAAATAAGACTTTTTGGAGGTTTGGATACGACGTCGATGCTTCGAAGATCGGAGCAATACTGCCTTTGGGCCCCTTCAAGGCCTTTCTTTTATAGCCGGTCATCATCGTGCGGGCTCCTCCTTACATTAGGTTGTGATCTATAATGCAATGATTACGATTTGTTGTCCGGAATGACAAGAAATTGCGCAACTTAAGACGCTTACCTGAGCGAGATATTACACAAAATTAAATAATTGTTAAAAGCAGGGTTTATAAATAAATTAATCATGATTTATGCGATTTTCGTAATCACTATTATCATTATTATAATTATATATTATTATAGTAAAAGAATAAGCTATATTATTATGCATGCTATTGCGCAATCACGGAAATCGGTTAGGTGAGTCTTTAATCTATTCTTTTATACGCAGCTTGATACGGAACGTGGATTGGACATCGAGTTTCTTATCTAGCAACAATCGAACCAGGTGGATCTATAACACCTCCTACATACAAAAAACGCAAACCCATGGTTTGTGCTTTTTAAAGAAAAACCCATGTCTATTTGGCGTCGGATAAGGGAGAGTCCAGATGAAGGAATTTTTTCGAGACCCGACCCACACCCTACCCGTACCGTACCTGTACCCTACCCCGTACGATTTTCGAGTGGAGTGTTCCATCTAGACTACCTCGTGTTCCCTGAGAACCATTAATATTAAATTCAGTATAAAGGCATCGTACATTTACTATCAAACTTCTCAGGGAACACGAAGTAGTCTAGATGGAACACTCCACTCGAAAATCGTACGAGGTAGGGTACGGGTACGGTATGGGTAGAGTGTGGGTCGGGTCTCGAAAAAATTCTTTCATCTGGACTCTCCTTAAAAGAAAAAAAATATTTATGGGCAATAGAGAGAAAAGGAAAAAGGAAACATGTAGTCTTGAAAATATCAAGCTGCGGAAAAGCTAGTATATTTCCCCCAAATATTATTGAACGTTGGTTATATTAGTTATATATGTCCTTTGGCCGTATTCAGGTGGAATATGAATCGAGAACAATGTTTGTCGCTTGAGCTGAAATTTCTGCTCAAGCGGCAAACATTGTTTGAGATTCAGATTCTACCTGAATAAACGGCCAAAGGACATAGATGATTTTATGTCCGAAGTAGGCCGTATGAGGAACTGTAACTTATTAGTTGAAAATATTAATATTTTTTCCAATGATTTTAAAATTAAATTTTAATTCTATTGATTTTTTCTTTTGTTTCTTAGATTGACATTTTGTAATGAGTGTAGTTGCTATCGAAGCGCGAGTCATTTTTTTTTTCATTAACCTACGTTCAATATGATTGCTCTTTGACATATTGAACGAAACATAGTAGGATCGGTGATGCCATATTGATTTCTCCTGAGACATATTGAGTCTCAATATGTCTCAGGAGGACATATAAAGCTTATAAAGAGTCGAGGAGCACGTCTGAGACATATGCGATGCCAATACAAATTTAGCATGCTCTTTACATACTGACACGAATACGGCCTACGAGGACATAAATTAATATGTAATTAAGTATCCCTTTCAATTAGTGAAACAAAGAAAATCTCCACTGATAATAATCAAGCATATATGGTTCTATTCTACTTTTTATAGAAAGATATAGAAGAGAAAAAATAAATTAAGGGTGGGTATTTTAAAAACATACATTTATTGATCACAAATGAATCACACTTGAACATCCTGAAGCGGAACTTTAAATGGCCAATCGTACATATTTTAAATATATATATATATATTTTTTTTTATATATTTTTCTTTAACTTGCGCTTATTTCTTGCGCACGTACATTAATCAAAAGGTCGTAAGAAAATTAAATGAAAGTGTCACTATACTTTCAAATAAAATTACAAAAGAAGTAATCACAAGTTACAACACATGTATTATCTTTGTTTCCGCTTTTTAACAATATAATTTTCTCTTCTTTTTCCTCCCTTTCCCTTCCTCTTCTTAAGTCTTGTTTTTCAAAAATTATAATTTTCTCACCCTTTAAATTATTTTATTTTATTTTCAGAAAAAGGATTTTCTTTCGCGTCGTTTTATTTATTATTTTTTTTTCACACATTTTCTTTTGCTATTAATCTCTTTTTTCTTTTGCCAAGATTTAAAGCTTTTCGCTATTAACCTTTGGTAATTCAAACTTTCGCTTTTAAATTATATTTTTTTCTTTTCATTTATTTTATTTTTAAAGGCTTCAGAAACGAACGAATCGTGTTTTAAGATAAAAAGCATACAAATCTTTAGAGATAATTAAGCATTGTTACACTATATTTGTAAATGACGCGATTTTAATACGAAAGCACAAACGAGGAAAAGAGAGAGAAAAAGGAAAAGGAGGATATACCCAAAATGTCTTGGCAGTCGACAATCAGGACACCTTCGGTAGCTGAATAATTGGAAGGGACATCGCTGACACTGAAGACACATGGGTGTATTTAAAGAATCTCTCAAGCCTATCTGATGTTGAACCTTCAAGAATCATCCTTGACCGACCTTCAGGTAGCAGTCAGTACATACCCAATAACGGACCTTCGAAATAGAGCACCTTATTATGTAGAGTATTCCGTGCGATTTCTCCTCGATCGGTGAGGGTGCTAATTAAGGCCCTTTTTAACTGTTTTCTCGTCCACCAGTGGCGGGGGGCAACGAATCGTGTTTAAGCCTGGCTCAAGCTTGTACACGGACACGACTATTAACGGAGGTTCCATAGGCTATGTCGGTGTGGCCTAAATTGGATATACCACAACGGTAGGTGGTACTATAGAGCAGGTTACTGGATGCGAAAAGTCCATCTAATAGAGAAAAAGAAAAAAGAAATGATTCCATTAAATATATGCGTATATACTTGTGACACGTGGCGAGAAAAGAAAAGACCCACTTTTTCTGGATTTTGAGAGAAAAACTTTACTAGTATTAGAGAAAAAGGAAAATGATGCTAATAAAAAATAATAGATAAATGGAGAAGAGAAGAGAAAAAAGATGAAAAAGTTTCTTACGGTGTTGCTTAAATCTTCTAACGGCGAATGGGTAGCCATTTCGAGGTTCTCTAGAGTGGTGCTATCAGCACGATGTGTCTTACTTACGGATTGCTCCATGACTGCTGAGTTTTTCCGCGTGAGAGAGTTTGTTAGGGTCACGATGGAAGTTTAAATAATAAAGTTTAAGCAATATATTATTTGTATATTTATTTTATCGTAGAATATATTTAATATTAAACATTTCATATTCTTTAAACTAATTAATAAATATTTTAACTAAATCATATTTAGTCTTTTAGTTTCAATTTGTTTTTTATTCCATCGCTTCTTCATTAACATTATTACTGATATTTTTTCTGACACACACTTGATGTAACATATGCTTATAATAATTTATTTTTTATGTACTTAACATTGAAAATATAAAGTCAACATCTTTCATAACCTTAAGAATGAACATTTACTTGTCAACGATGAATATAGGACAAAATACGTAAAAGGTAAATTCAGCTCAGCCATATCACACTGAATTTGACCATAGTAAAGATGTTTCTTTCTCAAGTTAATATTTTCTCCTTCTTAAATTGAGCAACTTCTTTTTTTTGTTTGACTAAACAAAGTCTCGTTAATATTTAGTCTTACCTATATAAGTGCACTTTATTTCCACTAGAGCTATGCATTTCTCATTTTTATAAACTACACCGTCCAGCGAATAACCTAGCCAAGGATTCAACTTTGAAACTACAAGCCCAGTCTCAAAAACATTTACTTCAGTCTTTTCAACAAACACTTTTCTAGCTTTAGCTTCATTTTTTTTACCATATTCAGTAAATTCTGTTCTAAAATCTTTAGTTAAGAAAAATTGGTCACATTTCTTCAGTTAGATTTTTTGTTATTCATGTATGTGTAGAATCTGTAACAAGTTGAGCCTATGACCCGATAATGTCTTTCCTTATGCCAATATGTCTTTCCTTATACCAATTCTTACTATTAACACATCTTTTCAGCATCGTAGCCAAATTCATTTATAGTATTTTTACAACACTCTTGCAATAGATCCACTTTTAATAACTTAATTCTTTTCATTAAATCACAGTCTTGCATTTCAAAAATATATTTTATTATCTTTCTTTCAACCTCTGTCACCTGCTTCTTCTCTATGTAAACAATCGCTTCATGTTTCCCAATTCTGCAAATATAATACAAATTATAATTAAATATGTAAACTAAGAAAGCGCCTGAATAAGACAATTGAAAAATTATTATTTACATATGTTTAGTAACAGCACTACTAGGTAAATTTGTGTTCAAAATATTCAGCAGTCGAGCTTTCTTCTCTGTAGATAATTGAAGCTTTACGTTTCAAACATTCATGTTCTAGGAGAGGAGCAAACTTGTAAGTTTCAATGACTTTGTGATGGTCCTTTTTCCATAAACATTTTAGATCTGTGCATGGCAATTCACACAAAAATCGCCTTGACTACAAAAAATAAAAATCAAAATTATTATCAAAACAATAATACATTAAGATACAAGTGACACAAGTGGCCCATTATTTTACGGCGTCCGAGCGAAGCGAGGGTGCTTAACGCCGTGAAATAATGGGCCACTGAAGTCACGAGTATCTTATACTATTTTATATACTGTTTTTACCTTGATACTTATATATCCTGATTTTCATCATAGGATAAGGTTTCTTGTAATCTTCTGGAAATTTTTTGGATCTCGAATGTTTTAGCTTAGAGTTATTTCAATAAACAATTTACTGAGGTTAGGACAGATTATCAAACCTTTTGTTAACTTAATGGGTGAATAAATAATTATGGTAATCATGAATTGACTTAATAGTAGGAATATTAAACCGTTAAGAGTGGAATTTATAATCATGATCGAAATGATGCATTAGGACTCCAGTCTTGAATGGTAAGTAAAAAATAAACGAGTGGTTAACACGTATTCAAAATTTTGATTTGAGTATTTATATAAGGTGACTATACTTGACAGCCAAAAATTAAAGTTAGCACAACTAAAGATTTATACAGCAAACCCAATAAGTTAATATTTTTAAAGAATCTAGTGTATCTCTTAAAAAATCCAAGCATTTTAAAAGCTTTAGCGAGAGTAATTCTAATATGCTCCTTAAAATTCAGTGAGGGTAGCCTTTTACAACAGATTTTATCTCTAGTACAACTGCATTCAAAGAATAAAAAAATTTTTTTTTTTTTTTTTTTTTAAATTTGGTGGCTTCCACGTACGCCGGTAATTGACTTCTACGTATTCCCCACACCTTTATTTATTCCAATTCCAAATTTTTCCCCCCTTCCCACCCCATTCCGCATTTGCCCGGGGTAATGCCCGTGAAGAAGGAAAAACCCTGTAGCCAAACCCAGTGGGATAAATGCTTAGGGAAAACCTTCTCCGGAATGGGTCGGTGTATATAGCGAATTCGGTATTAGGTGACCCTTGTACAAGGGCACCTACACCGTATTTGCCACACCTTCCGCTCGCATTGTCATGCGGCCAGCACACCCAAGCGACCGTCACACAAAGAAAGTCAGAAAAGGCCGCTCGGGGTTCTTTGGAGCGGTCACCCATCCAAGTACTAACCGTGGCCAATGCTGCTTAACTTTGCAGATCGCCTGGCACGCGCCGAACCACTCGGCCAATGCGTCGGTTTCATTCAAAGAATATTAAAAGTAAAAGCAACTCTGCTAACGAGAATAAGAAACAATCAGGCATTTGTCACAATTCAATGTCAAATCATTTGTCATAGTTTATTCAACAAATCCTCAGAAATGAGGAATTTTTCATTAAATTCTTATATAACTATCAAGCAACTTGATATTGTAAACCGACTTGAAGTGTTCAGCAAACAAGTTCACTCTATCCAATTTATTTTTAGCTTTTACATTTTTAAAATATATGCCAATAGGAATTTTATTTTTAAATTTAATATTTCTGACATAAGATAAAAAAACTTTAGGGTTGTGCCTGACTTTTAATTCAATATTCGAAACATATTCAGCATGCTTAAAATTGGAAGATCTTATACATTTGTCCTTTAACTTTTTGAAATTAATATAATCACTCTAGAGATTAAAATTTTTCCAAATAAAATTAGATTGCCTCTTCAATTGCACCAGTTCCCTTAATAATTAATTCTTGATCAAACAAAGGAGGGAAGTCTCAAAAACATTTTTCTTGACCTCAAGATGTTTACCTATAACTTTATATATACCATCATAGAAAAAGTCCGCATTCTTGATTACATCATTAGTATTTATGCTCAACCAATCAATCACACTCAATTCACTATATTTTAATAATTAGTATTTTTAGAATCTTCGTAAAAGTTTACATTTGTAGTAACATGTTTATCAACACCAGTGTCAGATAAAGAAACACCAAAAAAATTAGATGCATGATGAGGATCCAAAGGCAAATTACTGTCGTCCAAACAATCATAAATAATAACTTTAGACGGCCCAAATAACAAGTTTAGTGTATAATTCTTGACATCATGAACAGGAAACAATTCATCCAAATCCAATTAAGAATAAGTAGCATAAATAATAGACGTAGACATTATTCTATAGGATGACAGTAATCCATTTCCTTGAAACTTAAAGACTGATTCGAGCAAGGCATATTAGGTAGATTAAAACCACCAATAACGACCAGCTCACAGTTGGGATAAGACTAAGCAATCGATTCAACAGCATACTGATGCTGAAAAAAACTATTGTAATTACAATTTGTTTTAAAATATACAGCCCTAATAATAATTTATTTATCCTTGACTTAAATGCTCTGCGAACTGCTATCAGAATACCATTTCCTCTACCAACTCCTGTATTTAATAAATTCCTATCACATTTAAGAGCATGACGAAGCTGTCCGCCTTCTAATAATATTTCCGATCTTAACTTATGAATAAACGATGCGTTTAATTGAGTTGTTTTGCTATAAAGAAAAAATTTGTAAGATTAAACTTTAGTGCGGACAACTCAAGAAAACCACCAAAATATTATACATACAAAGTTATAATAAAAACTTTCAATATATCGTATTTTAAGGTTAGGTTTGTCGAGTTTGATATCTAATTTCCAATCCAAGCTCATAAAAAATAACAAGTCCAAATGATTTTTTATTTTAACAAAAATTATTGTACTAATATAACTTTAGTGCGGACAAGTCATTATATTTGTTTAATTTAAGAATTTAAAAAGATATCGATAAAATAAAAAAAGCAAAACTCGATTGCTGCAGCTCCGACATGCCGTTAAAGAAAAAATAGTCTGTCAACTGTAATTCACTTGTTGAAATATCATTACGAAACCACGTTTCAGACAACACTATAAAATTAGGCAAAAAGATAATCTATATAATTCAAAATGTGAGCTATCCAATCGGCCAACGATAGAGTTAGCGTTCTGATAATAAATAGAAAAGTCATTTACACTCATAGTACCAGCACCATACATCAAATTAACACGTAGTGATCCATATTCTGACTTATTAAAAAATATACTTCCAGGTGATGATTAAGCACTGCTGGACTGCTTATCAACATCATGAATAATCGCCAAATAACTAAATTAGCTATAGCAGTTTTGATTACAATTTTCCTCTTTATAAAAATTATTCAAATTTGTTTAAATGTTTTAAAAATACTCTTATAGTACCAACCGAATCATGATACGAAATTCGATACATAATTTGATATTCTTTTATGGGTGTGGTGAAATATGCAATACTATTATTTGAGGTATGCATTTTAAAAAAATATCCTTTCCGTCAGTACATAAAATGTTCTTTAAAGGTAAAATAAATTTGAAATAAGTATTATAAATACTTTTCTGTTTCAAATTTACTGGTTAATTATTCTAAAATTTACTGACATGATAATATACCCAAGTAACATCGAACCGACCAGTACGTACCTGTAACCTATTACTTGGGTAATAGGTAAGAAACTAATTTTATTTAAGTACTAATCATTTATGAAATTTTATAGAATACTTTTATAATAATTTTAAAATAATGAAAAAACATTAAATGATATTTATTTGATTTGACTCAAATTAGATAAAATACTCCTAAAAATTAAGCTATGGCTATGTGTACGGATAGGTATTATACTGAGAAAAATCTATTTATTCCTAGCTCAACAGAAATAGGCCACCTTATTAACTCGAAAAGCGGGCCGCAAGAAAGATCCCTGTTATGAAAAAGCCGCTGATAAATCTGCTGATAAACAAGCTGATAAAAAAGCTGATAAATCAGATGATAAATCAGGTGCTGATTTGGCCGCTAATCGCAGCTGATATATCATCTGATTTATCAGCTGATTTTTCATAAAATATTTTTTTTTTATAGTAAATCATAAATTATGTTATACGTGCAAAAGAATATAGATATTTAAATATTTTATAAAATATTTTCATCAGAAATGTTAAATAATAAATAAAATAATTTTATATGAGGAAAGGATTTAATTTTTTTATTTTTATAGGTAATAAAATTGTAAAAAATGTATTTATATTAAGAAAAATTTTATTGAAAAATATAAAATCTTTAATAGTTCTACTTTAGGCAATTTTTTTCTGTTAATATGTGCATATGTATCTTGTTTACAATTGTAAATACAATAAATTTTTAAATAATCTTTTTAATAGTGGAATAAATTTGGCGTTGGACAAATGTATTCTTCATCGTCTATTTTGATATAAACACAGATAGTATCAATGTCATGAGTTGAAATACTAATTATTCGTTCGTTCACGGATGTAAAATTTTTTGCATTTGTTTATAATTTCTGTTAAAACAATCTTCTGATTGAACAATTTGACACAATGTATATTCATTATTATTTTCTTCATCTATCAAAAAACAATTTATTTTGACAAATCTATTATTATTTAATTGAGCAAATGAATCATTTTTCTCCGATTTTCAACAACTGAGGCAGTATATAAGTATCCATTTTTTATGATTCTTTCATAAGACTTCGAATTTTCTGATAAATTTAAATAATTCATGACATCAATATCTAAATCATATCCTCTACCTAAATAAGTAATGTTTGATATTTTCGTGATATATTTTGCTTTAGCGTAAAGCGTATCAGAGCAGTACATTTTGACTGCATCACTAGCTTCTTTAAAAACATTTTCTGATAGCATTCGAATGTTGTGATTCAGAACAAATCGAAGTATTTGTTGTGGAACGCCCTTAGCACATTTTACTGCTCTTAACAAATGATAATTTCTGGATTCGAATGGGAAAGTAGAGTGTGCCCAAAGTGGGCCCCAATTGAAAACACTGCGGCTTATATGTAACATAATATAGAGAGCGCGGGGGCGTAACTGATAGAGCTCTTGCCTTCAACGCGGTGGACATGAGTTCGAATCCTGGCCAGGTATCTCTGACTTTTTTTTCTAAAGAAAAATTAGTGTATGTGCTAATCATTTCGCGTGGCTCTTATACAAAATCCGATTTCATTGGGTATCGATTGATTGTTGGTTACAAAAAATGTGACTGACCATCGATCGGCAGTCAAAGATTTCGGTATGGTGTATCAGATAGGCTAGCCTGATGTAATGTGTTAAACGGTTCCGGGCTAGAATCTATCTGATATTATCATATGAAAAAAGTTAATTATATAGAGGATAATAATATCCTCTATATAATTAACTTTTATCTTAAAAAAAAAAAAAAAAAAAAAAAATATGTAACATAACATGAACGTTATAAGTCATCGCGTTAATACCAAAATATTCTTCTGTTTTTGCCACGAATTCATGTAACATTTTATCTGCTTGATCTAGTTCGGAGATGTCAATATCTTTTTTAAGCAAAATATATAAACTTTGCACAAAAAGCAACCAATAATCAAAAATTTTTTTATCTATGTACTTTGAGAATAGTGACGCACTATAATATAAAATGAAGTTTTCCCACTCACGGGCTTTCCAATCATTTCTTATTTTTAAACTTCGCGTTAAGCGAGATATTTGATGTGGAACGGCGATACTTTCCAGTTTAGAGTCAAGTCTATTTATTATTTTTTCAGATAGATTTTGCAAAATAAGTTCTGTAATTTGTCTTCCAACGCCTTCCAAACAGGAGGGCAAATACTAGGGATCAAATCCTTTGATAATATCAAAATGATATAAATTGATAAGAGGCGATGGGTACTTTGTACCTAAGATAGGATCTCCAGGTGAAACACGAAGCATTATATCAATCGTACTTTCTTCTTCCCGAGGTTCTGGAACGTCTTAAAGTAAAGAATATCGTATACTTCCTCCAGAAAAGACTCCAGGATGCAAACACCAGTTGCATCCGTAATTACCATTAAATTGCTTTATGCCCTGCATAGGAGCTCGAGCCACAGAGTCGACACAACATTTAAGAACATACGGTTTTATTAAAGTAACTTCTTCATTAAAAGTGCATTGAATACCGTTTCCTGACAATTTATTTATAACATTTACGATCTGTTCTAAAAATACGGGCATGTTTGGTTTCTTTTTGTTGAACCACAATCCACAAATTATTAAATTGTTTAATCTATCTTGAGGTGGTATTTCGTTGACCATCAAAAACATAGGCCAAATTGAATATTTAGAACATTTAAATTTTTGTGCTCCACCTGTATTAAAAGTCAAAGTGACATACTTGTGTTTATCAGTTTTCGATAATGATTTTACAAATTCTCGATAGAGTTTTCCATCCCCTGTTAAAAAAGTCCAGGTGGATTTCCACGTGGAAAATCCACGTGGAATTCCACGTGGATTTTCAGTCTGATTTACTTGGATTTTCAGGGTGATTTACTCGGATTTTCAGGGTGAAAATCAGGGTGGAATTCCAGGTAGATTTTCAGGGTGAAAATCAGGTTGGAATTTTAAGGGGATTTTCAGTCTGAATTACTTGGATTTTCATAGTGAAATACCACTCTGATTTTGAGTCTAAAAATCCACTCTGATTTTCATAGTGAAAATCCACCCTGATTGTGGATATTTTTAAGCAATCAAAAAAATATTTTTATAAAATTAAATTTATTTATGTTTTTCATTGCAACCACAAAAATATCTCTGTTCACTTAATAGAATAGAACGTGAGAAAGTAGGGCGAATGATCGTCGTTTTAGACAAAATTAAACTGTTAGTTTATAAGCTCTAAAGTCTTTTATTCTTTTCGTGCGCGTTCGCTTGCCATAAGAAAGTCAATAGGTAGAAAGCGGAGCATCCCCTAACGGTTAATCATCAGTACTATTATATACATGTGTATATTCATATTCAATAACTAACCACTAGGGGGCTACCACGCTTTTTATGTATTGACTTTCTTATGGCAAGCCAACGCGCATGAAAAGAATAAAAGACTTTAGAGCTTATAAACTAACAGTTTAATTTTGTCTAAAACGACGATCATTCGCCCTACTTTCTCACGTTCTATTCTATTAAGTGAGCAGAGATATTTTTGTGGTTGCAATGAAAAACATAAATAAATTTAATTTGATAAAAATATTTTTTTGAATGCTTAAATATATCCACAATCAGGTGGATTTTCAGACTGAAAATCAGAGTGGATTTTCACTATGAAAATCAGGGTGGATTTTCAGACTGAAAATCGAAGTGGATTTTCACTATGAAAATCAGAGTGGATTTTCACTATGAAAATCAGAGTGGATTTTCACTATGAAAATCAGAGTGGATTTTCACTATGAAAATCAGAGTGGATTTTCACTATGAAAATCAGAGTGGATTTTCAGACTCAAAATCAGAGTGGATTTTCACTATGAAAATCCAAGTAATTCAGACTGAAAATCCCCTTAAAATTCCAACCTGATTTTCACCCTGAAAATCTACCTGGAATTCCACCCTGATTTTCACCCTGAAAATCCAAGTAAATCACCCTGAAAATCCAAGTAAATCAGACTGAAAATCCACGTGGAATTCCACGTGGATTTTCCACGTGGAAATCCACCTGGACTTTTTTAACAGGGTCGTAAATATCTTTTATACGACCCGCACAGTGTTGTCTTTTGTTTACTACATAATCATAGTAATTTTGATGAATTTTCAATAAATCAGAAATTTGATCTGAAGGGTCTAATGTAATAAAAAAATTGTCATTACTTCGCATCGATAAATTTAAAGCAACTTTATATGAAGAAAAATTTGTCACTTGTAATTCACCATATTTACCTACGTAATTTGAACAATTTGAGCAAACCACATGGAATTCATCGTCATTTTTTTCATTTAAAATATTATCTATAAAATATTGACTGTCAGGTAATATTGGCTCCGCAAACATCGTATTAAATAATTTGAATAAATTGGTTAGGATAAGTTAAGGATAAGCTATTGGCAACACTATATTTTAAAATCATAAGAGTCATTTCTCCAATAGTGATATCTACAGGAGCAGATATTTTTTTTCTAAAATTTTCATTGCTCATAAAATCATAAATGTTTTTGTACTTGTTTGATTTTGGCAAGTTATGTACTTCCATATTTTCATCTGTTGAATTGAAATAGTTATCGTAATCTTTTAAATTTGAACGTGTACCTCTGTTTATGTCAGCAAAGATAGCCTACAAATAAAAATTTTTATTAAAACTTTTGATTTGTTTGTATTCATAGGGAACATCTATAAAATACGTTCATCTTGTATGGAAAAGAGGGGAGATTGAAAGTTGTGATGATACCGCGTCGAGGGGGATTAGGGTGTTATCCAACAGCGTGACGTATTTTTAATGTAAATGTGTCAAGCAAGATAAAATAAATTGATATTATAGTTAATATTATTAATTTTTTTTATTTGTAAAAAATTTAATTTTTCTTACTCTTTAATCGTAAAATTAATTTTTATTTTTTAATTAAATAAATGATTATTATGATACCGAAGTTAATTAAAAAAAATGGTATTTTGAATATCTCAGAGTACTGTTACCTTTAATAAATAATTTTCAGAAGTTTATCAAAATGCTTATTGAATCAGTACTTAATGTATTTTTATTAATTAATAACAAAATATTATCCGTAAATATATTAATTCTTTGAGCTTGCTCGAAGGAGGACTAAAAATGAGGTTAAAAAAGATATATCTTTAATTATATGTAATAGTTTAAAAAATTTATTTTAAATCAATGTTTGCAATATTATTTTGATAAGTTAAATAATATATTTGAATATTTATTTGTTTTTGGAAAAAACTTTTAAGAAAGTACTTTTAAGGGGATGCATCAGTCCTGTTTTACCATTTTTTAAAAAAATTTTTGTTACTATGCGATATAGATATACAATATAACTGGTTGCAACGTTTCTCTTGTTCTCATGCATAGCAACAAACATGGCGATGTCAACAAATAAATATAAATTTATTAATTTTTATTTAGCACGAATAAAGCTTTTTGATGAGTTCAGGGACCAAAATAGTTGTCCGCTCTTTATTTTTCAAAATGAAAACTATTCCCAAACGGAAAATCCTATGTGACTACCCATTTCAGAGAAAAATTGTTTTTAAAAATGGTAAAACAGGACTGATGCATCCTCTTAAAAATACATGTTGATTATTTATGTAAATTTGTAAAATACGTTGCATTAATAAGGGCAGAGGGGTCAATTAACTTAAATTTGCGCCACGTATTTTATGGATGCTCCCATACAAAAATGTACAACTTACATCATTTTCTGAGTTTAAATTTTGAATGAATTCATTATTAATATGTTGTACATTATCCAAATGTTCACATTGCGTTTTATTTTGAACCTAAAAAAATTATTATTTAAAATAAGTATTTTAATAGGAAAAACATTATTTCATTATTTTTTTTTGAAAGAAAATAAAGATTTTGTTATTAAATAACATCAATTTTTATGTAATTAACATGAGGACTTGAATAGTGTTGAACAAAATTTGTTAAATGAGTAAAATAATTTAGTATATCTAACTTTTGCTTATCATTGTTTGATCCCAATGAAATAAAAATGCAAGAAAATGTAAAAAATAGCGTATCAATGTGGATTTTTAAAAATTTTTTCGTTTTTTTATACTCTAAGATTGTCCTTTTTTCATTATTTAGAAAAATTTTGTTTAATACATTTATTTAAACATGAATATAAGAAAAAATGAAAACTAACGAAAAATCTACTTTCTCTTACTTAAAATAATTTTAAAATAAATATAAAAATAAAAATTATATTATTAATAAAAATTTGCTAATAATTTTATGAGAAAAGTATATTAACATCTATTTCAAAATACATCTAATCTATTTTTACTCATTTATATAGATAATAGGAGGAAAAATAAATTAAATCAAATTATAAGTTTACATAAATTAAAAAAGTTTTCTCAAAACGCAATACTATTATTATTGCGTGATTTAATTAAAGAAATACTTTAATAAAATCACGCAATTGTTTCATCAGCAGACAAACTTACAGATACAAATACAACACTTATGAAACACGCTTAAATTAAGAAATAATGCGAGATGTAATTAATTAGCTAACTTATTATTATTAGTTAACGTAACTTACTTCAAGAAGTTGAAAAGTTTGTAATTCACTCTCTCTCTTTGTGATAATGGTAGCTGTGAAAATATATCATTGTTCCATCTTGATCTTTTTAAAGTTCGCTCACTTATAGTGTCATCGTTCCCAGAATCCAAATATCTTTTGTATTTACCCATTTTCTAAATATTATTTTCACTTGAACGTTTGTAAATAAGAATATATGCCGCAAAAATCTTCACAAATTACTGCTATACTATACATACACAAAAAACTTTGTTCTCACATAACTCGTGAAGCCATGACTCAGGCAGTTAGGCTCAAAAATCGACCAATGATAAAAGTAAATCACAGTTGATACTACAGTAATTTTTTCAAGTATAGCTTGGACGACATGACCATCACCTCTTTTCACCAATGCAATGGCAGTATAAGCTTGCTTCAGCTTATCGAACACCTAAACATAAAAATAACAATTTAAAAAATGTTAACGTTGCATTTTAAATTATCCATTTTACATAAAAACAATAGATAAACAGTTTAAACACCTTTGTAAATAAATGTTAAAACTACCATCACCACGCCGATCACGAGATTTTTCACCACGTCGATCACCACATCGATCTTTCGATGGGTTGCTATCTCAAATACCGCATGGATCACCACGTCGATCACTAAATATACCAGCACAGGAATCGTTACATTTATTACGACGTACATCACCTCATCGAGCTTTAGATGGGTTGCCATCTCAAACAACACGCCGATCCTTAGATTTCTCGCCACATCGATTACCACATGGAGCTTTAGATGGATTGGCGTCTCAAATACCGCATCGATCACCACGTCGAACTTCAGATGGGTTGCCATCTGAAACACCGCATCGATCACTACGTCGAGCTTCAGATGAGTTGCCATCTGAAACACCGCATCGATCACCACGTTGATTGCCAAGACAATCACGACAACGATTAGTACATATCTCGCCACGTCGATCACCAGATCGAACTGCTAGATGGATTATCTCAAACACCGCATCAATCACCACGCCGATCAGTAAATCAATCGCCACATGGTTCAGTTTCCTACTCAGTAAGAACACCAGGAAGTAACCGCAAAGACTCACTCTCTGAAAGTAGTAGTGATGACGAAGGACTTCCTTTCATAAAAGAGTATAAAAGAAATTTATTTAAAAAGATTAAAAATATTAAAAGATTATATGATGATTTTGAAGAGCCCCATGCACGATACGAAACTGTAGATGGCAAGGTATAATTATTCCTTCTATATTAATATACAATAATTAAAAATATTATTTTATGTATTAACATTTCGAATTTTAATTTACAGATTTACCTTGGATTAGGAATCTATGTTGGACAGGTCGTATGGCATGCAATGAGAAGAAAAAAACGAGATATATTTTTTAGGGAACTTATAAGTCTCATGTGGAACGACAGAACTTTATCTCATCGATGTATAGATATTAATAAAAGTTCTAAAGATAATCTCGAGACAGTAACGCCCAAAAAACTGAACCTTTTACTAAGTAATTTTATTAATATATATTTGTCTTACATGTTAATTATTAAGAAAGTACTAAAAACATTTTTATTTTTTTAGGTATTTATAAAGATTTCTTAGATAAAAAAAGTACATTGAACGAAGAACAAAAAACTATATTATTATGTGACTCCACAAAAACTTTGACTGCGCACACAAGAGATGCCAGAATCAGAATGAAGCTTAAAGATCATTTAAGTAAAAGTAGATAAAAGTTTTATAAACTTAATTATTTTATATGGAATAACTTGTTTTTATTACTATAAAAAAGTACATTGTATTTATTAATAAAATGTTTATAATGAAAGTCAAGTTTTTTAAGTTTTTTAGCTTACAAAAATTAATATTTAATATTTCTGTATTTAAAATAAATTCATTTTGTTTGAGGTGTCCTTATACCGGCATAGAGCTCTACCTTATCTGCATTTGAATTATGTATTTTAATGAAAATTTAACTATTTATGGCTAAAATCCCTACTAAAGACACATTCTTAAAATTCTAAAGAATTTATTGCAATGCTAAAAGACAGTATAAGGATGAAAATAAAGACGAAAACTGCATAATACGATTATCTACAACTACATTGGATAGCTAAACGTATTAAACACTTTTTCTCTTTATTTTTACCCTTACATTGTTTTTCAACATTGCAATAAATTCTTTGGAATGTTAAAAATGTTCCTCTGCTACGAGTGTTAGTCATAAATAGTTAAATTTTTTTTAAATAATGATACAAAGCATAATTCGGATGTAGATAAAGTAGAACTTTAAGTCGATATGAAGATCTCCCTTAATATCAAATTAATATATTTAAAAAAAAAAAGATTTTTATAACTTACAAAAATTAAAATTATATTCTTTCACATGTAAAATATAATTTATGATTTACTATAAAAAAAAAATATTTTATGAAAAATCAGCTGATATATCAGCTGCGATTAGCGGCCAAATCAGCACCTGATTTATCAGCTTTTTTATCAGCGGGCTTATCAGCTGCTTTTTCGAGGTAGTATGGTTTATGCACATAAGAATTGTACACATTAACATTATGCACAGAAAAATAAAAACAAAATTTGATACACAGTACATATTTAATTATGCACAAGATTTAAAAAAAAATCTATTATTTAAAATATATATTTTTTGTACATAATTTTTTGTGCACATCATTTACGGTGCATAACGTTAATGTGTACAATTGTATAGCTTGAAAACCTCACATAAATTCTAGGTGCACAAAAAATCATGTGCAAAAAATATATATTTTAAATAATAAATTTTTTTTTAATCTTGTGCATAATTAAATATGTACTGTGAATCAAATTTTATTTTTATTTTTTTGTGCATAATGTTAATGTGTACAATTCTTATGTGCATAAACCATACTACCTCGCTTTTTCATAACAGGGATATTTCTAACTTCTAAAATTTTTCGGGAGAAATAACCATTCCTCTCGCTAATTATAAAACTTATAAAATTGAATAGATTTGAATTTTTTTGTTAAATACTAATATTAGACCATTGTTGAGGTAGGAATAAAGCACAATATGCAACTCGGGAGTAAAATCTAATTTCTCTCCCGGGAATTTGCTCCCCTCGCTTCGCTTCGAGTTGCAAACTTTTCTTCGGAAGAAATATGGGATTTTACTCCCTAGTTGCATAATGTACTATTTTCAAATACTTTTTCAAAGCAACTTTTTTTATGTTAAAAAATATGAAGGCAAAAAAAATTACCTCAAAAAAAGTTACTTTGAAAAAGTGTTATTTTCCAATGTTCAAAAGTATTTGAGAATAATTTTTTAAAATTGACGTATAATTAATATTAAAGTCTACACAATTAAGAATTTTCATTTGTTTAAGCAATAAAGAGACAAAATCAAAAAAGTATTCGAAAAATTTTACGGTCGATTACTTCACCAGCTCTGCATAAATAATATTCTCTACTAAATTTTTATGGCAATAATTATTTATAAAGAAACTTTAGTAAAGTTAACTATAAGGATTTAGTTAGTAATATAGTAAATACTACTATTTTTTTAGTAAACCTAACTGTGAAATTTTTGTTAATTAAAATTATAAAGTCTAGTAGTAGCCGTATTAAACTATATTGTATAGTAATATTATAGTAACGGTCACCATATTTTTTTTCAGTGTACAACTGAGAACAATTTGGGATAATAAGCACAAGAGCGTTTATTCCCTTCTTGTTCCATCTATCTGACTTATCTTTTTGCGTGTGAAAGGCCTAATCAGCAACGAATTCCAAATACATAATACTAGGAACATTTTATCTCTGCCTAATGAATTCCATCAAGTTTTTTTTATTACTGATAGTTGTTGCATTTAAAGGAAATCAAACAATCACGAGTTAATGTTTACCATATGTTCTGAATAGTTTATTGTTAATTATCTTATTTTTATATCATAACAAGATTAATTAGCTATAAGTAAGTATTATATTATAACGCACGGTAAAAAATTGAATAATATTTATTTAACTTTTACTTAGCATAATTAAGTTTGTCATGTTTTCATCTGTGTGTTTTTTTTCTATTTTAAACAAAATACTAATATGTATATACTTTTTACATTTGTATTAAAATTTGTATTATTCATTAATTTTTAATAAATTAATATCATTGAGTAATTAATAATAACATTAATTAGTTATTTAATAACTATTATCAATTATTCTTAAATTATTATTTGCATAAAAAAATAAAACTTCGTCTTATAGATTAATAATTCTTTATTTCTTATGATTCATTTTTTAACTTTGTTTAATTGTTAATTTAATATTCAAGAATAATCGTATATAAATAACTTCTGATATTTGTTGAACTTAAACAAATAAAAAAGTCTCTAAAAATATACAGCGAAACCAAGGATAGTTATACACGATAACCAAAACAATAATTACATAATAATTAAATTTTATTATAGCAAAACTTTGAAGTTTACCCTTAGCTGTAATATTTTTCTCATATTTCAATCGTTTTAAAAAAAAACAGCAACGTTTTCACACATGAGGTTCTTGTATTATTTTGAAATCGTGATTATTTTGTGTTCTTAAAGGTCATTAAAAAACGCAACATTCGGTTGCTTTTTCATGGTTTTCAGAACACAAAATAACCACGAACTTAAAATAATAAGAGAGTCGAACTCAGTATGCAAAAATGCTGCTGTTTTTTTCAAAAACGTTTGATTAAGATGTGAACGAATAAATTTCCGTCAGATATATACCTAATAATTGCTTAGAATTAAATTCTGCATTTGTGAATGTCTCATAATTAAATCAATTCATTTTTTATTTTTTTTATATTCATAAATTTTAATGGTTTATAAAAAAAAGTTGTAAACTGACCAAAAAAATTATTATAACAGCCAGTTCTGTCAATCCCCAGCAATTCTTTTACAATTTACCAAAATACTATCTCCTAAGTTGTCAACTTTCAGAATCTTACATGAAAAACCATATAGTTGATTCCATAAGGTGATAAGGATATTTAACAAATCAAGTATTAAAGTGTTTTTATATAGAGACACGCCATATAATGAATTATAAACGGTACAGTCTCACTATAAATTTTAGGATCTTCTAGTTATTAACAGTTCATGGTATTGTTTTATGATATATTATAATCATAACAAATTTTTATTAATGTTAAACTTTTAATGAATTACAATATTATATTATATAGATATTTTTTCATTCAACTTTAAATTTATACATACTTTTGTAATTCGATAGGTTGATTAAAAAAAAAAAGTGTTACTAACGTAGATAAGAAACTTACAACTCTTGCGTGGCCACATTTCGCTGTGTCGTTTATATGGTTCATTTGGAAGTATCTTAGATACAGCCTTCAATTATGATAGGCCGTGCCTTTCTTTTTTCAAGTACCAATAATCAAGGCGCTTGTTCCCCAAGCACTTTGCAGTCAGTGGTTTCTCTCAGATAACAACGGATTGAAAGATATACATTAAGTAACTACTTGTTTATAAGCGGCTGATATACATTTGTACGTATTTGACAACGAAATTCATCTTACATAGACTTATTTAATTTTTACGCACAAAATTTAATCTAAGTTAGATAGTTTATAAATATTTACATATTTATTTTCAATTGGTACCGGTAAAGAGCTGTACCAACGTAATATAATTAAACGAATGCAATTTATCGATATTGATTGCACGTAATGTTTGGGTGTGGAAATAATAGCATTATAGTTAAAACGTTAATTAATTATTGAACATATGATGTTACGATCTTGATAAAAATAAAATAGCCGAGCTTAGCTGTAGTGTCATAATTTTTAATTCTAAGTTTTTTGATTTTTTTCATGGTGAAATTACCTTGTGTATAATTATACAGAAATTTCTATCTTAGTTTTTAAAATTTGAGAATTTCTTAGAATTATTCAGTTCTTAATAAAATTCTAACTATTTCCATTGTAATGAAAGAATGTGCAAAAATGTATTTAAATATATTAAGTATATTAATATTTCAAATTCTGGATCTACGATAAATATATTTTCATTAATTTCGATACACTGCTATATTTTCAATGAAATGTTTTAAAAAAATAATTAGAAAAGTTTGATAAACAACTTGTTAATAAAATGATATATATCGACAATACGGATAAAAAATTATGAAAAGTAACTTGTTAATTTAAACAATTTATTTGTTTTGGAAAATCAGAGAATGAAGAAGTAACTTACAGATAAAAAAATCGTACTTTTAAATCTAATAAGCATTATTTTTAATCCTGAATTCCAAATGTTTTAATTAAAAAAATTTTTTTTAAATATCTGCAAATATCTTGTTTAGAAATAGATTTTTAAATAAAGTTTCTTTACGAAATTTTTATATAAGAAAATTCAAGATTTTGGAAAAAATAAAAGTGTAATATGTCATTTAAAAATGTATCAAGGCGTATTTTTTGTAAAATACGTATAATGTATTAATACAAATATCAAAACGTATTTTTGATTATACCGAATGTTTTCCTTTTTTAAATACGTGTGGTAATAAATGTATTCAAGTGCATCAAAGTTTATCAAAAAACATAAAAATTAAATAAGAAAATAAAAATTTTCTCCATTAAAAATTTACGTCTTGATATACATTTTAATACATTTTCATACAGTTGCAAATTTTTACTTAAATATTGTTTGTTAGTTCCTAATCAAAATTGTGATCGACGCGTAATCAATTTGGGAAATTGAAAGTAGTAAGGATATTTCACAATTAAGAACTATTAAACAACAAAGATAAGTTATACAATTTAGTTATAAATATATAAGAAAATTTCTCAAATTTTAAAAATTAAATAACAATGAATTTCAACCTTAAAATAGTTTACTCACTTCTCTTAATAAAAATAAATTTTCAGATTTTATTTTTCCATGAATTCTGATTTATTAATAGATACATCTGATGTTTTTCTCAGTATCATAATGGTACATGATTTCCATCTTTTAAAGTAACCTTCAATTATGTAATACTATGAATACTTGTCAGTTTTAAGTCATAAAAATGGAAATTTATTTTTATGAAGCAAAGTCGGTGCGAAACTCATTAATGAGTATAATAATTTCAAAAACTTATGACCCGATTTTTACTGGAAAGTGTTATTATCAAAAGAATATTATTTTATAGAGCTAGAAATTATAGAATCCAAGGTGTTATTTTACTATTATATAAAAAAGTCAACCTTCATTTTTTAAAGACTATAGTTCTTTAATAGTTTAGATATTTATCCATTGTAATGATTATCTGACACCAACTATTTTTAGTTCATACTCCAGTTTAATAGTTCATAAACCAGTCTTATTTGAAAATGTATTCTTATTTATTTATGTATTTATTGTTGTCTACTTATAAAAATAAGATAATATAATAAAATATTTTGATATGCAATACAATTATTAGTCTAAATACGATTCTAAACGGCGGATAAAATTAAAAGTGTTTTTAATTTTTTAAAAATGAAATTAAAAGAAACTAATCGTATCTCTAAAAAGTACATTAAAGATGCTTCATTTAGATTATATCATAGCCACTTGATATTTATTTAAATGTGAACTTTTATCAATTCTTTAAAAATACAATATGCCCATTTAAAAAATTATTTGTTAAAATAATTCTAAAATACATTAGTAGTTATTAATTCTTTAACAATTGAAATTTATAATTGGATAATAATTTTTATACTATCATATTTTCAATTTTAATGGATATTCAATATAAAATACTTAACTCAATTATTTATATGCTAACAACTATCTTTCAAATCTCATAAATGCATTTGCAATTTTTCCTGTATTTTATTTTACAAATTATTAATTTTCTATAAAGTTTTCGTTTTATTTTTTAAATTATAAATATAAATATCATTCAATTAAAAAAATAACATTACAGTACAACAAAAAACTTAAATCTTGCTAAAAATATTTTTTTCAATGGACAATATTCATTGAAATTATTCATTGTATTTCTGATAAAAATTATTATATTATAATTATTAAGGAAACATCTTTCAATATTACGAAGATATAAAATAAGAATTTAAGTAAATTATGAAAATAAGCAGAATCATAATATGTGAATATATATATATTAGTAATATACGCAACAAGTGACGTAGGAAGGGAAAATATTGGCAAGGGTCAATGTTTTCTGCTGCTCAAGTTTTTCTTTGATAGAAAAATAATTATGGATTTTCATTTCGTAATTTTTTAATAAAAAATTTAAAAAAATATTTTTTTTTTAAATCAGCAGAAAATTGAATAAGAAAATTGCGATTTCATCTTACATTTTTGAAAAATCATTGTGTTAACTTTCCGCAGGATTCCCGTAAATTTTTTCTGCAGAAAATAAAGAAACTTATGCAGAAATTCTGTATGGTATTCTGTAGAAATTTAGCAGAATTTTTTTGTAAGGAATACTTTTTACGGTTCAAAGAGAGAAATTCAAAAAAATTATTTAATTTGGAAAAGATTGAAAACATAGTTATATTTTTTATTAAATTATAAAATTTCCGATTTTTTTGTGTAAAATATCTAAAAAGCATATATCGTTTATGATCAAAATGTGAGTCCTCGAGTATATGAGGATCTAGATAAAAAAAGAGTAATGACATTTTATACTGTTTTTTTATGCTTATGGTTTTTGTGTATATTATTATACTTATTTTTACATAAAATTATTTTATAATTACTATTATTATTGTAGTCAGATATTAACTATAAAAAGTCAGGATTTTTTAACTATATAACAATTAGGTGGTTTTTAACATGAAAACCACATGCCGAGTATTTATTTCAATTACGTGATAATTATGTAATGATTTTTGGGGTTTTAAATACAAATTTTTTTTTACGATTGTTAATCTTTTTTTATACATATTTTAATTTTTTAAGTATTGCGTATAATATAAAATTTCAGGGGTAGTGTGCAATAGCAGAATGCTGACTATGTGTTTCATATGGCTGATGTTCCTTCATATGGGGTAAGAGTAAGAATTTTTAAGGCTAGAAAGGTAGAAGATCAGGCTTACGTAACATTTAGTACTAATAAATGTTTGAGGTTTTTTTTAATTTACTTTTATAAAATGTTGCAGTCTTTAGATCTCATAACAAAATCTCACGTGACGATATTTTTGGTTTTAGTACGTTTTTAACCATTCTTTGTTCATTGTAGAATGTTTCCCTATTCAACATGAAATCCACTAAATGCAAATGGATTTCATGTTTAATGAAACAGATACTCTACGTGAAGTAAAAAGCACCCATTTTCCGAAATAATAGATTTCTACTTCCATGAAGTGGATTTCATGTTGATTCAAACAGATCGCACTCAAATTGAATGTTCTTCTTGCTTCAAGAGCGGATTTCTCTCATAAGGAGAGTATTTCACCTTCGGGTCACTGTTTTTGCTCAAATTTTGGAAATGTTTTCTGGATGCAGAAATATGAAGAAAGCCAAAATTTTAGATGCCAACGCTCAATATTTCCCTAGTTACAGGCCATCGAAGAAAATCACTAAAAAAATTACTAGATTTTCAAACGCTTATAGTTTCTCAGAATTATTAGCTAAAAGCTTAAACTTTTTTTAATTGAAAGCTGAGCTCAAATCCTTTCGAAATAGTAGTTATATCCTCGCTTTAATAGAATTCTTTC
The DNA here is from genome assembly GCA_017163975.1 of Anastatus disparis. NCBI lineage: Eukaryota > Metazoa > Arthropoda > Insecta > Hymenoptera > Eupelmidae > Anastatus > Anastatus disparis. The sequence goes on from JAFFSR010000313.1 coordinate 1,022,965, forward strand.
CAATTTACATCCTTCTGATGGGTAATAAGAACAAAAAATGCCATTAAAAAAACATCAACAATTATAAAAAAATCAATTAAAATAAAGAAATTCTTGAAATTATTTAAACAAACCTCTATAACTTTCTGTAATAATATTCTCTGGATATAATAGCAAAATGATCGATGCAAAGACCGTCGTTAATTTTTGGAGTAAAAGGTAACCTTTTTATTGCATTAAACCATTTTTTGAAGTGAAACTTCCTTACCGACGGTATACACTTCCCATAAGAGCCGTATAAAAAAATTATACGGGAGTGAATTGATTTCATGACGGTACATGCAACGGAAATAATGAAACGGAAGTGTATATATATAGGAGGAGCGTCCGCGCTTCCTATATGTAAATCAAGGTACTAAATACGTATAAAGAAAAATTGGCGGGACTGACTTGATGTCAAACGGACAGATATAGTATATGTATGCATGTATACTATATATGCAATACAAATATCTGAATCTGATCTGAATAAATAAAGAAAGCAATAGCACTCGTTTTCTCTTTTTCTTTCTTTCTCTATAATGTTTTATAGTGAACCCCTCTCTTCCCTACATTTTTTAAATTGTATTTTTGTAAAATAAATATTATTAACAAAAATTTTATACACCATCTTATTAAAAATTAAAAAAAATTGATTCCTTAAATAAATTAAATTATTTTAATTTAGTTTTATTTCATTTTATAATTATTTAGTTTTAAAATTATTTTAAAATTAAATAAAACAGTGATAGAAGTTAAATAAACATTTATGAGTTCTATAATTTCGTAAAGAAGTTTCACTTCTGTCGGCCAGCCCCAAAGACTGCCACACCAGTTTTTTTGTACAGCAACATTTTTTGGAAATTTAAATTTCACACTATTTTTACAATTCGGTACACTACACTTCATTTTTTATTTAAAAAAATGTTTTGGACTCACCGAATCGTAAGGTTATAATAACACCATCAACTGTTATCAAAACATTGAAAAGTAAACATATGTGTATAGGTATATTGTGCATGATAATATATCTATATATATATATGGATCGCCATGACAGATACTACACGTAATGCTGCCCCCTTGCGGTTGAGCTTGCACATTAATCATCCTAATAGGATTTCTACAATGTATATGAGAAAAATTACTATGTGCACTAGTAAAAATTTATAGATGTTATTGAAATAATGAAAACGTTCGAAATTTTACTATGTTGACATTGTAATTTTTCAAAAATAGCCATGTAAATAATTTTAGGAACTTAATAAAATTTACTATAACGTTAGAAAAAAGAGCACGTTTTCATAGTCTGTTAGTTGACTATTAGATCACATGGTAAAACACTCTAATTCTTGTAATATTTCATATATAATTTCTCTTAATGAATGTGAAAAATTCTATCAAATATAAATACGTTTCCTGTGTTATTTCAAAACAAAATAATTTTATTACTACCTCAACAGAAATAGGTCACCTTATTAACTCAAAAAGCGGACCGAAAAAAAGTTTCTCGAAAAATTTCTCCCGCTAACTTTAAAACTTATAAAATTGAATAAATTTTAATTTTTGAAGTGTAATTTCTTTACTGACGGTATACACCTCGCATAAGTGATGTATACAAAAATTATACGGGAGTGAATTGATTTCATGACGCTAGATGCAACGGAACTAATGAAACGGAAGTGTATGTATATAGGAGGCGCGTCCGCGCCTTCACGGCAAAGCAAGGTACTAAATACATATAAAGAAAAATTTGTGGGACTGACTTAATGTTAAACGTAAATATATTATATGTATACATGCATACTATATATACAATACAAATCAATGAATAAAGAAAGCAATAGCGGCTTGCAGTTTTCCCTCTTTTTCTTTCTTTAATGTTTGGTGGTGCGCCCCTCTCTTCCCTCCGTTGTTTAAACGTGCAAAAAAACAGTGATAAAAATTAAATAAATATTTATGAGTTCTATAACTTCGTAAAGAAGTTTTTTATTAAATATTAATATAAGACCATTGTTGACGTAGGAATAAAGCACAATATGCAACTCGGGAGTATAAGTCTAATTTCTCCCTTGGGAGTTTGCTCCCCTCGTTTCGCTTGCTCGGGTCGCAAACTTCCTCTCGGGAGAAATATAGGACTTTACTCTCTAGTTGTATAATGCACTATTTTCATATTCATTTAGCAACATAAATATTATATAATCTATTCTGAAATAAGTAATATTTTTACATGGGCTGTGTACAACTAGATTAAATATGCGAATTTTCCTATTATATAGAAAAGGAATTACTATTTAAGTATTTTTTTCTGTTTTTCATTACTCGATCATTTTACAAATTAAGCTTTTTAAATGCATTTTTTTATTGAATGGATACAATTTCAACTTCTTAAAAATCCTGTTGAATAAGCCTAAAAACTTTCGTTAGAGAGTGATTGTCATTTACGTCAATAGTGATTTATTAAAGGAATTCCTAAAAAACTGAACAATATAGCTTATGTTTTAAGAGAAATCAAGTCATATTACAAAGGTACATTAAAATACGTGTCTTAATGTATTGATATTTTTTGTTTGTGTATCATTTCAACTAATTTCGTGTAAAATTATAAGAACAAGTTATGTCATACTGTGTAATGTAATGTTGCTAATCGGCTTTATATATTTTATATCAAGTCACGTAGTGATCGAAAGCGTAAAAGAAACGAATTTATATTTGATATTATATACTAAATACCTACAGTTATTGCATTTCGTTTCAATTAATACGGACCTGAAATCTTTATTCCAAGTATCATGTTAATAACTTTGCAAAATTTTATATTCTTTTTAATATTATTTAATTTTACGACGGGAATAAACAATAATAATAGAAATTTTGTGTTACGTGTTTGGTTAAATAATATGAGGTATGTAAGTTTCAAATGCTTTGAATGTAAAGTTTTACTTCTTAAATTTTTAATATTTTTTGGAATTTATTAAAAATAAATTTCTATGTTTGATGACAATAGAAATATTGTTGTATCAATCTATAAGATAAAATGCAATATATAAATTTATCGTACTAGATTCTTTGATGCAAATATTTCTATGACTGATTGCATATTTCTATGAATTTATTCATACATCCTGAAAATTTAAAAATTTTTGACCTAAAACAAATAATTTTTAAAACTATAAAAATTGTTATTACTTATTAAAAAGTATCAGAATGAAAAACTAAATTTTTTTTATTATTATGCATAATGTGTAAGTATCTGCAGAAGAAAGTTGTAAGTGATAGCAATAAATTGAAAATAATAGTGTAATAAACCAATGTTTATTTTTCATTAATGAAAATAAATTATCGTTATAATTCTTAAAATCATAATTTTTATAAATTTTGTTTAATATTTTAAATATTATTTCTAAAGAAAGTTAGAAATAATTAGGCACATATTTACAATGAAACTATTTATAGAGCTGCTAAAGGTCATTTTTTTTTAATTTACGGTTACTCTTGTCCAAATCACATTAAATCAATAATTTTCAAAATTTGTCACAAGAAATTTCTGTAATTTATCATTTTTATCTTCTTCGATATAATTTTAATATTTTTTTCTGAATTCAAACGGTATGTGAAACTTTTAATAATTAATAATTAATATAATCAAAAGAATGTTCTAGTAAAAATTACAATATAGTTTATGGTAACGTTGTCATAGACTGCCAGCATGGCAAAAAAATACAATGCATCTTTCTAATCCGATGAATTTCAAATTTTAAGTGTAACTTTAAAATAATATTCTCTAGTGAGCATCGTTCAATTTTTTCGATAAACCAAAATTTGTCAATCGTATTGTTAATTTCCAAGCGACATTTTTGAAAAAAAAAATTAATTCGATACTTTTTTTATTGAATTAAAAACTTCCAAAATGCTTGCTAGATTTTTAGCTATACTTTGCAAACAATTTTGGTTTTTTCGCTCTAAGCGCAAAATTTCGGTCTGTAGAAATCGAAAAAACGATTTTATATATAAGAGCTGTTATAATATTAGTTCAATTTAGAAAAATGTAAAAAAAATTTTCTTATCTTATGATATGTGCTTTTCTATACGTTTCAACCAGGACGCAAGCAATGGTTGACCCTTGAATAACTTTGTTTCGGGAATAAGGAGTCCAAGGAAATACTCACGTAACTGAATAATTCATTGTTTTAAAACTAAGATTAAAATTAGAAATTTTTATTAAAAAAAAAACAAAAAATGACTTTTAGAAAACCGTAAAAATAAAGTTCAATATCATCATTAAGTGGATACCAACGACTTGAATAATCTTTATAAAGGTCATTTTCTTTATATTTGTCTACCTTAAAAACATCAGTTTTGAAAGTTCAAGAAAAATATTTGATTTTCAAGGAGTCAATCTGATCTCTGATAACTATGATGTAAAGTTGACCGTTTTATTCAAAAATCGAGACAATAAATAGGGGTTCTGTTAAAAAACTGAAGTTAATCTTTAAATAACTTTGGAAATGAATCTGCACGATAAAATTCAAGGCCAGTATCAGATACCCCTCTCTGATATTCACAATTTTTGTACGAATTATTTTCTTCCAAAATTTGTTACTGAAAAGTTATAAATGATGCCACTTCTAAAATTGAAAACCTTATGTAGTTTTATGTATAAATCTTTTTCACTAGGAAATTAAAAAAATTGGCTTTTTAATATTCTAATTTCTTTTATAAAAAAAATCTATGCAAACAAGCTAAAACTCGAACAGTCTTTGTAAAAATTAAGTTCAAATGATATAACGTTTAATACTTTTCGATGATTGTAAAGAAACTTATTGGCTACAGGAATAGATTTTTGTTATACATAAATTAGTTGTAGAAAAGTTCCTAAAAAATCAATTCATCACTAAAATTATCATAAAGCTAAACTTTGATCAGTTGTATTCTAATACTTAAATTAGAAAAATTGAACTATATTTATTATTTGATTGACCCACTATTGGAGTCTGGCTGAGTTTTGAGTTTGTTACCTTATAGTAAAACGATTAAAAAATTTAATTTAATTTAGTAACACATTGCGAATTAAATTTATGTAAAATCATAGATTTTCTTATTATTTCATTTTATTTTTAGTAATAATAATTGATATGATACATAATTAATACAATTTAACAACAATAAATTAAATTTATATGATTTTAATCATCAAAAAATATTTTTGATAAAATGTTTTAATCACCTGTCAACAGTGATAATTCGAAAATGTTCAACAAATTTCTATGAAGTTTTTCCATAATTGATTGATAAAAAAAGTGAAAACTATTGTACTGATCAAACACATTGAAATAATGAAACATAAATCTGTTGTAAAACGTTATGAAAAATCATAGTAGGAAATTTACAGTCATACTAACAGAAATTTCCATAGCATTTTATTCAAAGTTGATTCCATATGAATTCGAGCAGGACGTCACTAATTGATTTTTTTTATTTTTATGATCAAGATATATAAATTCTCTTTTATTTGAAAAATGATGAAAACCTTAATTTTTTAATGCATATTCAAAAAGACACCTGTTTTTGTATTTTGTTTGTAAAAATCTTTGGTCTCACAGCCTATTTAAAATTAAACATGCGAATAAAAATTAAAAAATTTTACATAAACTTTAATATCAAAATTGTTTTAATTCCGTCAATTTTCAATATTGCGGGAGCCTTTTTTTCAAAATGTATAATGTATTGTTAATATTTTAGATTAGAAAAAAATAAAATGTAAATTGGAAAAAGTGACATATACTATTCTGTGAAAAAAGTAAGTTTTTTACACAGATAATAAATTTTTTAACTAAAAAAAATAAATATTAAGATAATTATATTTGAAAATAATAATTTCCTCGATTTTTCTATTACAAGATCTAAATTGAAGTGTTCTCATACGAAAATAAAAAAAATTCTATTAAATGATCTAATACATGAATTCGAATGGAGTCAATTTCAAGGTTTTTGCATGCCATGATGTTTTGTAAATAATTATACATAGAATTTTTAAATTAATTTTTTGTATGTGATAACTTTTATTCTACTAAACTTTTTTGCTAATGAATAAGTTGAATAACGTAATGCTTCACTGATATAACTTTTGTGATTTATTTTTGTATGATAACTAACAAAATAAGCTTATTAGATTAATCACTTTAACTGAAGTCTTTAATAAAGTCAACGTCAAAAAAGTTATCAATTGAGATTATTGCTAACGTTAATCTTTTACAAAAATACATTTTATTTATTATTTTGCACTGTTTGCATATTCTTTTTGAACGCTTTTAGTAAAGTTTCAATAAAAATTGGCTCTTTTAAGGTATTATGTATGTTATTAACATAGATTATGTATTAGTTTTAGCATTTGTTTTTTTAATTTTAAGTTGCACTAAAAAAAAATAATAAGATTTATAATATGTTTATGAATTTATTTTATATGAAAATTAAATAAAATTTTATTTCTTCTTTTTATTTAAAAATGAAGAAGGCTCATTATGTCGGAAACAGTGGAAAAAATTGCTTCACCAGTTATACTTGGCGAAGGTCCACACTGGGATGTTCAAAGTCAAAAGTTATACTTCGTAGATATAGTCGGACAAAAAATTTCAAGATTCGATCCCGCCACTGGAAATGTCACGTCAACTTATTTGAGTAAGTAAAATATTTAATTATAAGAATAATTTTAAATCTAGTTCATGTCCATTTCAAAAATAAGTTCATGTTTGATATGTAGTTATGGTTATAAGTTATTGATTCGTCCTAAAAAGTGTGTAATAAGGAACTGCTATGTTCGAGGATTTTCATTAAATTAATCGTTCAATTAGTCATTAAAGATCGAAAGACCGGGGAGATATGCTATTAAATTAGAAGATGTAATTTGAAGAATATATACTTGTTTTAAATATAGTTTGAAATTGAAACAAAATTCAGACATATTTATTTACAATTTTTTTTATAGAGAATAAAATTTTCTATTATTCACAAAATGTTTTAATTGATTATATTTAGCTTCGTTTTATTTTCGAGTTATGTTTGAAAAAAAATAAAAAGGGTGCATTTGACCCTGTTTTCCTAGTTGTACTCTTTAATTTAATAACATTTGCATTTGTTTAAAAAGAATATTCTCGGTCTCTATTAGATAATTATTATGAAATTTGATATTTTTAACGAACTTAAATTTAGGTTATTCGGTATAAAATAATAAGTTAAACAGTAAGCTGCTAAGAAGATGCCGTATCTCCTAACCTTATCTAATCGAATTTTTTTATTACTTTTGCTTTAAAGCTTTTAATTGTAACAAAAAATAAAGAGATGCATGCATCCTGAAAAGAAGAGAGTCTTAAGAAAGAAGGGTATCGGTGAACGTAACTTCCAATGGGGCAATTGATTAACGTGGTTGTATATGCAGCTGAAACTCGTCAGTTCAGCCTCAACCTGGGGTCCTATTTTTTTTTTTAATTATTCATCAGTTGAATGATTTTCATAAACATATAACTTTTCAAGATTATATTAAAATGGTTGAGCTTTGCATAGAATTTTTAATCTAAAAATTTTATTAACATTTTTGTTTTAATGCTGAATAATCATGGAATTTAACTGAACTAAGAAAATTTTTTCTTAGTGCGTTATCAGTTTTACTTTTCAAAGAAAATCATAAAAATGTATGCAAATGTTTAGATTTTAAAAATCACTTCAATGAGAGATTAAATTCTTTAAAATTTTTGTATTAGCGTTTTTATTAATCATTTCATTCAGATCAATAATTTTAGAAGAAACTTCGTGATACATTTTAGTATTTATTGGATAATTAATTTTTCATAAAGTTTTATTAACAAAATTTGAAGTTGTAAAGTCCCAACCTAGAAGCTGAGAGAAATAATTATAGAAATTAAAATTCAACGTAACGTCGTCCATCTTTATAAACAAAACTTTCTGAAAATATAATTACGTAATATTTATAAAAAATGCTACAATTTATTATAGGATTTTTTTTATAAAATCAACTAATTTTTGAAAACTTATTATTAAATTTAAAAATTATTTAAATCTGTGGCATTATGAAAAAAGGACATAAGTCACATGAATATATTTTTTAGTTATTTAGTTTTAAATGTTCATAATTCAACGGTGGGGGTTTGGAAATTTATTCATCAACTATCGAATGTTACTATGATAGCAAAAAACATCCCCAATGCTAATTATGAATTATTTTTCCATTTATTAATTTAAAAAAAAGGGATTTTTCCATGTGATTTATATCTCTTTTCCAAATCGTTGCCAGAAAAGGTTTTTTGCTTTCTCGATTTGTACGTAATTTTATAAAAATGAAGAATTATATTAAATACTATTATTTGAATTAATAATTGTTATAAGATAAATTATAACTTTTTTTTGAAACTTTTCTTATTTTATTTTCGGCAAAAAAAATGAGATAGAAACTTTTTGAATAATATATAGAAACAATTATCGAGATTTTTTGTAATATTTGAAATATATATATATTCTGTTTTCATGATATATTTAAAGTATATATCATTCTTAAGCACCTATTCTTAAATGTTTTGAATTTAAGAAAGTGACATGGTATTATTATGTTTGTAAATAATTCATTGTTTTCATTGTTATTAACTGATACTTATTCTGTTGTAATGAGCCGTTTGTTTATCATAGCGTTTAACAAAATAATGATTACTTTCCCTGTTGGAAATTGAAACGTTTTTTTACCATTTTATGACTAGTAGAAATGGAAACGCTTTTTTTAACATTTTATGGCCCTTTCTTTGGCATTATTATTACTAATAACCTTAAATTTTTATATACACCGATGTTCACATTTCTACCAGGGTTGTGACATAAAATTATACCTGAACAATTTTTTTAATGTTTTTGCAAATTAAATTTGTATATTAATTTTATCGTTAAAATTGTGTTTTCTGTCACATAGATGAATTTTTTTTTTCGTTAGTTAAGGGTATGGTTTCACGCTACTTTACCAATCAAAAATTATAATTTTATAAAATTACAATTTTTGAAAAAACTATACATCGGAATGAGTTTTCCTTTTACAGATCACTTCATTTAATTTCGATGAAGGGCGGAAACTCTAAAAATTAGCGGAAAAAAGCGTTAATCGAAGATAATTAGAAAAACAAATTTCTCAGTTCGAAAAAATCAAATTTCTCAAAAACCGTGTTACGTACGGAAATTTCCTATTCAGGACCATTTTATTTTTGAAAAATGAAGGGCGGAAACTTGGTTTGATAAATCATATCGCAAAAAAGCAAAATTACATTTTTCTAAAAAGATGCGATCAGCTGTAAGAATACAATGGCCGTGCAAGAAGCCATGTTTCATAGTTGGCATCAATGCTAATGTATAGTTTGGTACGCGCCAACTTCAAATTCGAATTTTAAATGTAAATTGAATTTATTTTATATGTACAATTTCTACAAAAAAACACTTTTTCAACATAAAACTGTTTTATTTTATTTAAAACATAAATATGTAAAAAATTTAATATTATAAGAGAGAACAATATAGTTTACATCATTTGCGAACTCATTATTTTTTTTTAAATTTTCATTATAGCAAAATAAGTAATCTATTCGTTTCTTTGTTTGAAACAAAATATTTTTTGAATGACTTTATTGAATTAGCGAAACTTTGGCATAACCTAACCTTTTTAGAATGAAAATATGTTTTGAAAAGCGAATGATAAGGATCACTTAATTTTATTGCTAATATAATTTTATTATATAATATAATCTCATCAAATATTATTTTATATTATCGTTCTTTAAAAATAAACAGTTGTAAATAATTTTATTAAGATACGTCCATATGAAAAAAATTTCTGGAAATAATTGTAAATAAGTGTTACTAACTGTAAATAACTGTAAATAACTATAAATATACAGTTGTTTATATTTATTTACAGTTATTTACATTTATTTATTTTTTTACAATTATTCACATTTATTTACGATTATTTATATTTTTTCATAGTTTTTACAGTTTTTTGAAAAAATAACATTTAGTTAAAATGATAAGTATTATAATGCATAAATAAAATTGAAGTTTTAAGGTTCAACATGTACATTTATTTATGATTTAATCTATTTACAAAATTCAAAAACTAATCATTCATTTCTACCAAATTGAATTCTTTGTCAAAAAAAGAAAGTTTTTTTGCAGTTTGTGTTTTACGGAGAGTCTTGTTCATTTATCTTTAAAAAATTTTGTCAAAAGAAATATTTTCAAATTTCAAAATCTTTTCTATTCTTTTTATATTTATGTTTGATTGATAAATCTATATATAACATGAATGTAAAATTTAAATTCCGAATAAAAAGATAAATATTAGGAAAATAATGAATTTGAAAAATAGATTTCTACAAATTTTTCAAAAATAATATTATGAATTTTATTTTATACTCATTACACTAAGATTAAAAAAATTAAATGATTTTTCTCACGTTTTTTCAAAGTCTTATCTTAATAAAATTACTTATGACTGTTTATTTTTCAAAAACCATAATTATCAATAAAATTAAGTAATCCTTATCATTCGCTTTTCAAAACATATTTTCATTCTAAAAAGGTTAGGATATGCCAAAGTTTCGCTAATTCAATAAAGTCATTCAAAAAATATTTTGTTTCAAACAAAGAAACGAATAGATTACTTATTTTGCTATAATGAAAATTTAAAAAAAAATAATGAGTTCGCAAATGATGTAAACTATATTGTTCTCTCTTATAATATTAAATTTTTTACATATTTATGTTTTAAATAAAATAAAACAGTTTTATGTTTTATGTTTTAGTTGTTGAAAAAGTGTTTATTTGTAGAAATTGTATATATAGAACAAATTCAATTTACATTTAAAATTCGAATTTGAAGTTGGCGCGTACCAAACTATACATTAGCATTGATGCCAACTATGAAACATGGCTTCTTGCACGGCCATTGTATTCTTACAGCTGATCGCATCTTTTTAGAAAAATGTAATTTTGCTTTTTTGCGATATGATTTATCAAACCAAGTTTCCGCCCTTCATTTTTCAAAAATAAAATGATCCTGAATAGGAAATTTCCCTACGTAACACGATTTTTGAGAAATTTGATTTTTTCGAACTGAGAAATTTGTTTTTCTAATTATCTTCGATTAACGCTTTTTTCCGCTAATTTTTAGAGTTTCCGCCCTTCATCGAAATTAAATGAAGTGATCTATAAAAGGAAAACTCATTCCGATGTATAATTTTTTCAAAAATTGTAATTTTATAAAATTATAATTTTCGATCGGTAAAGTAGCGTGAAACCATACCCTTAAGAGGTGGTCAGGTCTATTTCGCCGCTACATATAGGGTGGCGCTGTGGTCAGGTGAGAGAAATCTATTAAATATTTTTTATACAGCTATTTACAATTTTCTGAGACGACAATATACTTTTAATGTTGTCATTTCCTCTAGCCATATATATGTAGAATAATTATTAATACTTATCTTGTTTGAAAAGTCTAAAATATTGTTATAAAGCGAAAAATGCGATGCAACGTAGGACCGATGTAAACATGCGTGCACCTTCCTTTAGTGCGACAGAGAGAGCAATGTTAAACAATGATGTATACTAATGTTTCGGCTCTACCTCGCGCCGCATTTTTCGCTTTATAACAATATTTTAGACTTTTCAAACAAGATTAATATTAATAATTATTCTACATATATATGGCTAGAGGAAATGATAACATTAAAAGTATATTGTCGTCTCAGAAAATTGTAAATAGCTGTATAAAAAATATTTAATAGATTTCTCTCACCTGACCGCAGCGCCACCCTATATGTAGCGGCGAAATAGACCCGACCGCCTCTTAAAGATTAAAATTGATTTGCATTATTTTTATGAACTTATGTTCTTTTTAAAAAATCGAGATTCGTCAGATGGACTTATGTTTTTTTCAATTTGGTTGTTTCCTTGGATAAAACATCGTTTTATTATTATATACGGTTTTAAAAGAAGCCGTAGGTTTATATGAATTCAAAAATTAACTTAACGCAATTTATTAAAAATGTGAACTTATGTCCTTTTTCCATGCCACCACAGATATACTGTTTTAATCAGTTTCATAACTATAATATATTTTTCTGCCCTCCGGCCAGAAAGCGACAACTTTCTGGCCGCTGCCCAAAATAAAGTTGCCGCTTTCTGGCGTCGTCGGGCAGAAAAATATATGCCTTTACGATCCATGGCCATCGAACAAAGCAAGCACTCAGATCACATTGTTTGTCAACCTATCGGCAATTCGCCTCAGCCGACAATTAACATGTGATCTGAGACTTATTCCTTTTTTCTGGCCTTATGAATCGTGTCATAACTATATACTATTACCTTCGGTGTTTTCAGAAGATGGACCAGTTGGAGTAGCTATTCCTGTCAAAGGAAGTAGAGATAAATTTATCGCTGGATGTGGTAGAGACATAGTTTTAGTAACATGGGATGGAGAAAAAGAGGATAATAACCCATCATTCAAAAAGTTGGCATCCTTAGATACCGATCGTACAGATACTAGAATAAATGATGGAAAGTGCGATCCCGCTGGTCGGTTCTGGGTCGGTAAGTATATAATTTGGGTTTTATTTTTCTATACTTTGATTTTATTAACATTATATATATAAGAATATGATTGTATTATTAATTTTTAAGGAACTATGGCAAATGAAGTTAACAATACAGTAGAATTAAATCGTGGTACTTTGTACGTTTTCGAAAAAGATTCAAATCCAAAAACGTATTTTCACCTGTATCAATTAGTAATGGCTTAGCATGGAACGCCGAAAATAATATGATGTATTATATTGATTCGTTAACACGTCAAATTTACTCTTTTGATTACAATCTTAATGATGGGTCTATAAGTAAGTAAATTCAAAAATATTGATTAATATTTGTGAAGTGTATGTTATGCAAGAATAGTATAATGTTAATTATATTTCTTTGCTATTTTCAGAAAATAAAAATGTTGTTTTCGACTTAAGCAAGAATAATATTAAAGGTGTACCTGATGGTATGACAATAGATACCAATGGCAATCTGTGGATAGCAGTATACGATGGAAGTGCTGTAAGAAAAATAATATTAGTTTCACAAGTCTACAAAAATAATTGTCTATACTGGGGGTCCAACTAGACTTTTATAGTGTTTTTTTGTGCTGGTCACGCATCGTATATAAAAATCGTATAATAAAAATTGTGTGACTACACTGAAAAGACGATGGTAGAACGATTGTGTTAAAAAACATAACCAATCACATTAGAAAAACTGATGCACTATACTCAGAATTTGCGTAAATAGTTTTTCAGTTTTGGTAGAATTTTTGTACCACAACATAAAGCTGTTGCGCCAACATAAAGCACACAAGCATATGGTATGTGACAGACCATCATCACGAGTGCTTTATATTAATATTTTGATGGTTTATTTGAATGCATATTTAAAATGGATGCTTCTTTACGTTCAGAAACTTAATTATACATTTTACTATTTATCAATTCATTATCACATTTATAATAACAATTTTTACGTATATAAGCTTAGCATAACCTAATTTTAATTCTATTACAAAAATTGTATCTGTTATGTCGGTCATTCAATTTTGGAATAATTTTTCTACCAAATTTGAAGAAGAACGAGTTTAATTAAAGAAGAGTAACAAATATTCCATCATCTTTTCAGTGTACGATTATTTTTATTCACTAATTGCAAAACTGCTTTAGGGGTCAGAGCGTTATTTTTTGCAAAAAACCGGAAAAACATGAAAAAATCATGTTTTCACAGCAAGTTCTTCTGTGGAATCATAAATAAGTCAAAATATATTGAATAAATAAAACCTTTCTTTCATTATACTGAAAAAATCACACTACTATATATTCAGAAAAAAACGTATCGAAGAAAATGGCTTCTTTATTCGCATGATATTTATAGGAATTTTAACGTCATTTTTAAAACCAATGGAAGGTGGTTATGTTTGCAGATTATTGCTGAATATTAAAGAGAATCAAAAACGATGAGCAAGAAAAGATGTAGAAATCGGTAATACATTATTTGATGACCAATACGTGAGTAAGCAGAGAAAAAAAAATTAAGGACAAAAATATGAGTATTTATAGATGCAAATTAAAAAAAAATGTCTTTTTAATTAACAATGCATATAGATAAATTCTTCAGCAAATGAACTTTTGCTATTGTTTTGCTAAAAACCTGGACAAAAACGTGATGTTTCAAGGTTTTTCCAAATTTTCTCAGAAAATAACGCATTGACATATAATTTTTTTGGCAGATTCATGATTAATGCACAAAAAATACACAAGAAAAGTAGTGCTCACATCACAGATCAATTTTTCATTCTCTCGCAAGAAATCTGGATTGAAATGTGGTTTTTTCCGTTTTCCGCAGAAAATAACACAATAACCCCAAATTTTTATGGCAAATTCACGATTAGCTGAAAAAAATATCAAAAAAATATAGTGCACCTACGTCACAAAACCGTCTTTTTTCTGTCCCTGGGAATCTAAGTAAAGTTTTTTACGGAAAATAAAACAATGACCCTCAATTTTTATGGCAGATTCATGATCAATGAAAAAAATATACAAGAAAATTTAGTCAGACCCTCAGTACAGATAACTTTTTTTGTGTGTCTGTATTATTCAAAGTTAAATTTAAAAAAGAAATAAAAATTTAAATATAATCATTGTAATTTTGGGGATTTGAATTTTGTTTCAAGTATATGTAAGTAGGTAACTTGTGTGCTTTAGTATATTGGGATTTCAAATGGACAAATAGTAGGGGAAATATGGCGTCGACGATAGTAGATTTTTATTACTAATATTCTACACTCTTTGACGCCATTTTTCTCCCACTGTCAGTCCATTTTAAATCCAAATAGTGATCGAATATTTCCCGACTCAGTTTATAATACATCGACGATATAATTCCCGGTCAAAAAAGGTTAGCTATAAAATATAGCTAAAAATGAAATTAGTATCAGCTGTATTTACAGCTATAGTGTGTTTTTAGCTGTTTTTATAGTTAAAAATGTACTTATTTATAGTTAATATTCGTTATCACGAAATTTATAGCTACTTCACTATTTTTATAGCTATTTTATAGTTAAAAACACTTGTTTTTTGTTTTATACCGCAGTTACTGTAATTACATTTTTATATTTAAGATTTGTGTTTTACTGTTTTATTTTCTTTGTTTTATTGCTCTTTTTGCTTTTTTTTTTTATTTAATGGTTTTATATTTTTTTTTTTGTTTTATTTTTTTACTTTTTTTTGTTTGAAATTTTTTTTGTGTTTTTTTATTTATTTACCTTACGTATTCCTCCGTTGTTTAACATCTAATTGTCTGAACCGTTTGTAGGTGATGACGGTCTTTATGTGTATCAACTCTCACTATCGGATTGGCTTTCAACGCGTCAATGTTTAGCTAAAATTAGCTGCTTAGCTTTTACTGTTTTCACCCTTAGTACCTCCTCAGAAAAATCAAGTTTACTTTTTTGTAGTAAATAACTCTATACTACCTTTTCTAATTTTACATTTACGTTTTTTCCTGTTCTCTCAAACTATTTTTATCGATCTGTTTCCTTTGTAATTAACGTTTTTTCATATTGATCCTAATATTCAATAGTTGTTTTGTTAACTATAAAATTTATTTTAACAAACACTACGTTAAAATCAGCGTAAGCTTATTCTTTTTTTAGCTATATTTTATAGCTAACCTTTTTTGACCGGGTTACCTCTTCAATAAACATGCTACATCGGTATTGACTTTAGATTTACTAATATTTTACGCTCTCATAATTGGTATTCAATTAGAAAAATTTCAGTATAAAAGAGTTGCAATAATCTTATTATTATATACAAAAACAATTTAAAAAGTAATTTAAATATCAAATTATTGCTTATTACTAGACGTTTATGATCTAAGTATATTCAACAATATGCTGTATAACAAAATGTCACTTAGGTATTATCGGCGTGTCCAATGTTTGTTGCTTAGGTAGTAGTCGGCCAATTAGCTAGTAGACTGATTATTGCATAAGCAGAGAACAATAGACTCGCCGATAACTTTCAAAATACGCCTAAGGTGCGTAAATTATGTCAATGAAAATCGTATGAGAAACTACATCAATGTAACTTTAATTTCATCACTATGTTTAAAATGTGTTAATATTATTTTTCAATTAATCATTATTGTTTTTATTTTAAAATAGTGTTGCGTTGAATTTCACCGCTAATACTTGTTCTTCAATGATGTTACACGTTGGATGTTTTCAAATTTTGCTGTCCGGCGCCTACTGAATTCATGATCCATGGCAGAAAAAAACATATGCTTGAATGATTTTATTTAAGCCATAGATCATGAATTCAGTAAACATCGGACAACAAAATTTTAAAATGTGTAACGAGTAACATGTAATGTATAACGAATAACATGTTACGTGTAACGTGTAACATCATTGAAGAACAAGCGTAATTGCCATCGCGCAAGCGCCAGCCGTTTACATGTACCTAACTGTTTCTACTGGATTTGTACTATTCATATCAAGTGATGAAAGATACTATAGTAAATTCTAATGCTCTAAGGGTCTAGTAGGATGTATTATATGTCTCAGTGAGATCTAAATAATGACTAATATAAACTAGTAGCATCCTGTCACATATAAGATGTCTAGATATTACCATGCTCTGTATATATTAGCCCGAATACGATCTTTGAGGACATGAATTATGTATATAATATGAATCAATAGTAGGTCAATTATTGTAATACCTTTTATATATTTTACAGGTTATTCACGTGGACCCTAGGAACGGAAAACTCTTGCGAACTATCAAAATGCCTGTTGACAAAATAACCAGCGTTGCATTTGGAGGTCCCTTATTAGATATTTTGTATGTAACATCAGCTAACAACGGTATGACTGCTGAGGAAAAACTTAAAAAGCCAGATTCCGGAGCTCTCTTCGCTGTTAAAAATCTTGGTGTTCGAGGCTTGCCACCTGTTGATTTTAAATATGACAATTAATTGTAAAAAAATACATTGATTAATTATATGAACAACAATATTTAATTTTTTTAGTTAAAAAATAAGTATTGATTAAATTACATCTTATTAACTGTTAATAAAAGTTTCTTATTAAGTTTTAAATCATGAAAAATATAAACATTATTATACTCTGAACTATATAAAATATTACACAAATTATTATATATAAGAATGGTAAGAAAAAATTGTATTTCAGAGTCTGATTAAAAAAGAATGTATCTTCTAAGCTAAATAAGCTAATACTTTTTATTTCAATTCAGGTTGGCCACACTGACTGAAAATTACAAATTTTCATTTAAGAGAAGGCCAGATTCGCTGTCCTTGTTTAATTAAGTTTTTTTCTTCTTTTTTTTTTAAATTTTGGTAGAATCCACGTTCACTGGCCGAGCCGATCTTAACGTATTACCCCACACCTTTATTTATTCTTATATCTTTCATTTTTTTTATCAATCCCATCTTACCCCATCCAATTCTGCATTCGCCCGAGGTTATGCCCATAAAGAGGGGAAAACCTATAGGCAAACCCAATGGGGTAAATCCTGAGAAAACCCTCTCCGGAATGGGTCAGTTTATATAGCAGATTCGTTATTAGGCATCCTTGTACAAGGACACCTACACCGTATTTGTCATACCTCCCGTTCACATCGTCATGTGGCCAGTACGCCATAATCGGTTAATGCGTCGGTCTAAGTTTTATGTTATTTATTCCAGTAAGGGAGGCTGGGGCTATTTGTCAGTAGGGGTATGTAAGCAAATCGTGAATAAGTTTACCAATAAAAGTCATAGTTCAGTGGTGCTTAGACCTTTAATGTACAACAGTCTTGCAAATATTTTACATCAATGATGGATTGAAATTACTGATAAACACACTAGAAAGGTCACTTTTAACCTTTTAAGGACGGGACTGGTCGATATATCGACCACCAATTTTATCAGGCACTCCACGTGATATATTTTTTCATTTTATGCACAAATATTGTTTAAAAAAATCAATTCAACGTCAAAACCCCGTCCTTAAAAGGTTAATTTTTTCCACGGCGTCGATTCGTCGTACGGAGTGATCATACCGCGTTTTTTACGTATTATTTAAAAACTTCCATTTAAAAAGAATGTCGAAATCGAACTCAAAAAAAAAAAAAATTCTTAGTTGTATGTTCTTATCAATAGCGTCTTAGACGATTACCGTTATTCTTTATAAAGCGCGGCCGCGCACGGCCCCCACCAGCAGTCAAAAAACCGTCCGAACCGCTTGAAACAAACAATCTTTTCATATTCGCAAATCTTTATAAAATGCACATAAAAAAAAAACTCTTTTTATAACGTTTTGTTTTTCAATACTATTGTGTCTTTACTATCCTTTATTCGTTTACATAGAAAACTTCTTTTCAAAATTAAATAAATCCTTTTTGATATCGTAATACGCTATATAGTTTACAAATTCCGAGATAGTACATAAACTAACCAATATTTTTAATTTTAATTTCACTTTGTTTTTGTTTTAATAATTAACAGCGTTCAAAATTTGCATTATCTATACTTTATTTCCTCACATAAGCACCACCCGCTAAATACAAAAACGTTACACCTTTCTATCTTCAAAAGAATTTAACGTTGTTATTATCCTTCTTCTGTAAACGCACCTATCTACTGAATAAAACACGTTACGTACAAACCCTTTTTGTTTATCTTTTTGTTTACTTTGTTTAATGTTTCATTTTTTTTAGAATTTTATTTTCTCTATTTTTCAATACTGTTTCCCCATTGTTTGACGCCCCTTTTGACTACGTAGCACTAGACCGCTCGCCGGCGGCCCCGGCATCGCCTATCGCACTGGTAACGTAAACTACTATAACATACTCAAAGTAAAATTATTAAGTTTCAAATTATTTCTATTTAGTATTCGATACTAAGTTTGAAGAAAAAAATTGACTACACTATAGTGTAGAGCTTCAATTATAGTTTGAATTTTCACTGTGCATTTTTTAAATAATTTTAAAAAACTATGCAAAAAATATTGAATAAATTTTTGGTTATGGTTGGGATAAGTCGTCAATTTGCATAAAAATGTAATGATATATAATCCACATATCAAATATAATAATTACTATATTTCTGCATATAATTTTCATATGCTACTATAAATTGTTATGTATATTACGATTATTTCATACATTTAGTGAAACATTTAATTATTCTAATTTTCATTACTATTGCTTTCTCATAGAGAAAGCATTGTATCGATAAAAAAATTTTTTTAATTTTTTCATTAAATTGTATATATTTTTACTCAAGAAGTCAAAAAAATGGGTTTCCAAAAAAATGTATGTGTGTGTGTGTGTGGTTGTGTGTATGTATGTGTGCGTGTGTGTGTGTGTGTGTGTGAATTTAGTACGTCAATTAGATCTCGAAAACTATTTGATGGATTTGCTTCAAATTTTTCATACAATTTATTTTTTTGTCTAACTAGGCGGGAAGCTATTGGAAATCGATTTTCTTGGCGTAGATTTTTTTTAGAGCTATTTTAAGAATTTAAAAAATTTTTTGATTTTTCATTTTTTTTTGTATTTTACGTAAACTACTCAAAGAATTTGCTTGAAAATTTGTATAAGTAGGCGAAAAGCTATTGAAAATTGGTTTTCATAGAGTAGTTTTTTTTATAGAACCATTTTAAGAATTTTAAAAAAATTTTCGATTTTTCATTTTTTGGTATTTTATGTAAATTACTTGATGAATTTGCTTTGAAATTTGCATGGGAATTATTTGCAACTGCCAAAAGAAGGATGACTTTTAAAAACCAATTTCCTTAACGTAGTTTTAATTTTAGAAAATTTAAAATTTTGTTTAAAAATTTTCATTTTTTATTTTTTTTCCATTTTATGTAAATTACTCGATAGATTTGCTCTTAAATTTGTATACAAGTTATTTGCTACTGTCTTTATAAAACAAGCTTTTAAAAAATAATTTTCTTAGCGTAGCTCTTTGATCACTTCTTTTGATTTCTGATTTAACGCTTTCACTAACTCTTTTCTTACTTCCTCGCTTCCTCTCTGTCCTTCTATCTCAGATTGATCCTCATTTTTACCCTATTTTCATCCGTCCTTGTTTCTCTCTTTCTATTTCTCAATCACTCTCTCATTCACTAATGTTTCTTGAATATGAATTGTATTTTACATTGAAATCACATTTAAAAAAATAAAATCAAATTACTCCATTCAATGAGCTCTATGAGAAAGTATTGCGCCAAAGCACTTGGCAGCGTTTTTATTAGTGAACTTGGATTATTACTATTGCCGGATTTTTTATCATTTAAACTATTCTTCAATATTTCTGTCTCTTACGTTTATTATGATCAGTATTGATTGATTGGAATAAAATATGTGAGTAATAAGTAATGCAGAAATTTCATATTTGAAATTTATAATGATGAATTTATTATAAAATATAATGCAATTTTTAGGTTATTGGAATTAGTAATTTAGCAATATAATCTCTCAAAAACCTATAATAAAAATGTATCATCCTGATAAAACTGCTTTAATTGGTTAAAATATGTGAAGAATAAATAACGCAAAAACTTTGAGTTTGAAATAGAAAATGATAAATTTACCATAAAAAATATGATCATCAAAGTTCATAATTTTAGAATATAAAATTATATTTATATTTAAAATATGATTATAATTCTAACAAATGACTGTATTCTGTAATTTGAAAAATATTTAAAATTGTTTTTAATCACATCATGATATGGTAACAATTATGATCCAAAAATAACAATTTATTGAATTCAATATATTTAAAAAATTACTTTACAAAATTTTAACTCAAGATTTTAATGTAAAGAAAATAGATAAGATAGATCTATTAGATATTCATATCAAATAATTTATAATTATATTAAATTAAAAAACAAACATAGTAAGAAGCGCGAAGTAAGCTTACAATCGCTAGTATACTGAAAGTTAAATATTTTTACACTCAAATTCTATTTTTAACAAATATAAATGATATATGACTGATTAGTTATAACTTCTAATGACACGAATAAAAACTATAAAATTATTACAAAAAAAAAATTAAAAAGAAAACTCTCCAGCGGGAAATCGAACCCCGGTTTCCCGCGTGACAGGCGGGGATACTGACCACTATGCTGATGACAGTATACTTACAAGGAGAGTGTTTCACCTTCGGGTCACGGTTTCTGCTTAAATTTCGGGAATATTTTTTGGATGCAGAAATATAAAGAAAGCCAAAATTTTAGAGACCAACTCTCAATATTTCCCTAGTTATAGGCCATTGAATAAAATCACTAAAAAAGTTACTAGATTTTCAAACGCTTATAGTTCCTCAGCATTATTAGCTAGAAGCTCAAACCTTTTTTTAAATAAAAGCTGAGCTAAAATCCTTTCGAAATAATAGTTATAACATATCGAAATATTATTCTTTTCCAAAGTTATAGCATAATAAAGATTGAACCTAATTTTAGCTTTTATTATTAATTAATGTTTTAACCAATATATTCAGGTCCAATCTTTATTACACTCTAACTTTGGAAAAAAATAATATTTTGAGAAACTATAGGTGCTATTTTGAAAGGATTTGAACTTAGCTTTAATTTAAAAAAAGGTATAAGCTTCTAACTAACAATGATGAGATACTTATAAGCGTTTGAAAATCTAGTGACTTTTTTTAGTGATTTTCTTCAATGGCCTGTAACTAGGAAAATATTAAGCGTTGGCCTCTAAAATTTTGGTTTCCTTCATGTTTCTGCATCCAGAAAACATTCCCAAAATTTTAGCAAAATTGGTGACCCGAAGGTGAAACACTCTCCTCGTTAGTACACAAAGTGGAAAATGATAATAATATTTTGCGGCCGGCAGCAGGTAGACAAAAGTAGCAGCATTTATGGATAACATAAAAACGCATGCACCCAACAAAAAAGCCGCTGAAACAATAAAAAAGGTTCTTGAGCAGGCGGCAAGTAAAATGGACCTGACTTTAAATTTAAGGAAATGTGGTTTATATCCTAGTGGTATACAAGACCAACAAGTGACTGAAGAAGGTGGGAGAACTGAGGAGGATATCCCCTTCCTATCGGTGGTGACAGAAAACTATAGATACTTGGGGTTGTATCAATTAGAGCGAGATACGTCATTAAACATGGAAAAAGTAAGGAGTATGATTGAAGAGAAAACTAAATTAATTTTAAAGTCTAAACTCTCACCTGCCCAAAAAGTTCAGTTAATGAATACCTCACTAATACCAGTAATTGTATACATAACAGGAAATTTATATCTGGACGAATCACGAGCCACTACACTAAAAAAATGTATTGATATGCATAAAGACGTGAGAAAAATACTTATCAAATATAATATGTTGGGTAAGATGTCTATCTTCCTCTAGGGGTTGTAGGACCTTGTAGGGTGCCTCGTAAGAGGACGGTGAGGAAGCTTAGCTTTGGAGGCTTGGGAGCCTAAGATCTTCTCGTGCGGGGGATGTTGGGTCGGTGCCTCTCTGCTTCCGTCTCATCCTGCTAGGCAGGCTCTGGGGACGTGGGGTGGGGGGCGCTCATGCTGCTGGTGCTGACGGCTTCTGGGGGTCCTGGTGGTTGAGAGCCGCGGGGCGCCTAGGGTACGGGCGTCGGGGGCGCGGGAAATTCGGCTTGGCATCGTCAGCCCGAGGGTTCGCCTAGCTGAATCTAGGATGGCTCAGCAGCCCAAGGTGACTAAGGAACAACCCCCGACTCTCTCTGGTGGTGGAGAGATATCGGGCGCTAATAAAATATATCACCCCCTGACTGAAGGTGTAATGCGAACCGTGCCGATGTTGTTCGTGGCTCAGGGGTTACAGTGGGTCTCAAACGGTGCCTCGTAGATACCAAGTGACCTCTACGAATATTAATGCCTTACCTCTGCATGCGGGGCTCTGTGGAGGTGGACCAACCTTTCCCTAGCTACTCGTGGGACTCAAAATGAATGTTCAATAAAAATAAAAACAATAACCTTACGCAACCTGGTAGTGTGGAAGGAAGGAGAACCGCTCAACAAGAGCTGGTGACCCAAACAGAAGCACAACCAGTGCCTGCCAATACGTCGGTGAACCTGGAAGGGGGAACCCATAACACGCCGGTGAACCTAGAAGGGGGAACCGGAACTACGCCGGTGAACCTGGAAAGAGGAACCGGAACTATGCTGGTGAACCTGGAAAGGGGAACTGTCAATAAAACAAAGAGAATGAGGAACAAGCAGAAGAGGGAAAAAAAACGTCAAGAAGGCACTCCCTCCTCCTCTTTGCCCTTGACCCCCTCTCTTACCAAAGGAGTCAAGAGACCCAAAACATCAAGCGACACTCCACCGGAGGGGCAAAGACCCCCTAAAAGAAACAACGTTGGACCGGGAGAAGGCTCCCTGTCAATTGCACAAAGGACAAACCCACTCACGGTAGTGGTGGTTCCGGTGGAGTATCCAGATAAATGCTTCCCGTCAAGTGATCTGATAATCTTCGTAAGGAGATTGAGAAGCGCGTCGACCAAATAGAGGACGGAGAACTGCCAAGGTTCGAAGACTCTATGGTAAAGAACGGTGTAATGGTCGTCGTGCCAGCGGACCGATTCAGTAGGGAGTGGTTTGTGCGGCAGATGGGCGAGAAGAGTCCGCCAGGTGCTCCCATCCTCAGAGTAGGGGGGATTGAGCTCCTCCAGCGTCTGATTAGGGTCACGATCCTTCTACCTACAAATGTAGAAGCGGGAGTGGCGCTGAAGAGGCTGGGGAGGCTCAATCCGTCACTCAAGGTGGAGGCTGTACGCGGTCTCGGAATCCCGGAAGCCAAGCAAACTGCAGCAACAACAGAGTCCAGCAGAACCAAAGGACCAGCAAAAAACGCGACCGGACCAAGGGTCAAAGGAGCAGTCAGAAGGTAAGTCAGACGAGGAGCGAATGATGCTTATTGTCGGCATTCCCGAATCGTCCATCAAAAGTCTAAGTTCATCAGACAACAAGGCTTACTACGGTATGGGCAGAGTTGAAGTTAGACACTCTGTCAAGACCGTGGAAGCATCAAGTAATCAATAGGGGAAATTCCAAATGGAGGGGATCCTTAAAATTACTCAGATTAACTTGCACCACAGTAAAGACTCCTCAGCTCTTCTTGCGAGCAGTCAGTCTGCGGCGCACCCATATGTATCATTGATACAATAACCATGGACCGTCAAAGGCTCTATTAAAGGACTTGGAAGAGGTGGCAAAATTGTCAAAGATCCAACAGCGTTTCCTTGAACCGCTAGCAGATGTATTACAGGCAGCACTGGACAGACTTTGGAACTGATGAAAAACCAACAAACTGTCTATCAACCCTAGCAAAACAGAGGTGGTGGTCTTCACGAGAAGGTATAAATGGAAACTGCATAAAACCTTAAAGCTAGGAGGCCAAGTATTAACACCAAAATCCGAGGCCAAATACTTGGGGGTGATACTGGACAGCAAGCTACACTGGAAACCCCAGGTAGAAGAGTGCTGTAGGAAGCTCACCAATATGTTTTGGCTTAGCAGAAGAACTATTGGAAGGAATTGGGGACTTAAACCCTCAATCATCCTGTGGATGTTTAGGACAATTCTCATTCCTAGACTAACTTACGCAGCAGTGGTATGGTGAAAACGCACCAGCCAAATAACAACTGCGAAGCTCCTAGATAGGCTAAGGGGACTTGTCCTGAGAGCCATGACAGGGGCAATGAGGACTACTCCCATAGAAGCCCTGGGATTCTTGATGGGAGTGGCACCCTTACAACTGTATGTACAAGAAGCTGCTACAAGGTCTGCATGCAGACTGATTGCTCTCAACATGTGGACAGGGAGAGGTGAACACACTAACCTTCCTTGCCTTAAACAAGATGTACTATTAAAGATGAGGTCAGATTTGATGGTGACGAAATATCACTTCGACAATAAATTCGAGGTGATTTTCCCAACCAAAGAAGACTGGCTGTCAGGAAAAGGTAACGATAGAATACCGAACTCAGGCGACATCTGGTACACGGATGAATCAAAATCCGCAACGGGTACTGGAGCAGCCATCTATCGAAGGAAGCTTGGGAAGGGGACTATGGTCCCGCTAGGCAAGCAGGCTTCAATTTTTCAGGCAGAACTGGTGGCTATACTGATTTCTGCTCAGATGGCACTAGATGCGAACAACCAAGACATAGTGAACATCTGTTCGGATAGCAAAGGGGCACTCATGGCTTTAAAAAGCTACAAAACTAAGTCTAGTCTAGTGGAGGAATGCATCAACTCACTAAATACTTTAGGAGAAAGATGCAGGAAACTCAAACTTTACTGGGTTCCCAGTCATGTGGGAATCAAAGGCAACAGGGTAGCAGACGACCTAGCAAAATTGTCTGCAAAAACACCACTAATTGGCTCTGAGCCTGCTTTGGGAATTCAGATGAGCCAAATTAAGGAAAAAATGTGTCAATGGCGAGAGACACAACATAGAACAACCTGGAGGGATACACCAGGTTGCAAGCAAGCTAAAGCTCTGCTTGGTGATGATCCTAATCATGCGTGGTTGGCACGGGGTCTAAACCTAAGCAGAGAAGATATAAACATAGTCGCACAAATAGCGACAGGGCATGGTAAATTAAATTACCACGTGTACAGTATGAAAGTAGCTGGTTCTCCTGCATGCAGATGGTGCGGGGCCGCCTTGGAGACGGTTCAGCACATCCTCTGTGAGTGTGAGGAACTAGCGATAACTAGAATGAAACACATAGGAATGGAGTGCCCTGACATTAACAAAATCAGGGCACTTCCTCTAAATAATGTGATTTCCTTATATAAAGAGATCACGATACACTGCGTATCTAACGATGTCTAACCGCACATGCCCGGAACCCATCCATAAGGTTGTGGTGAAGGGTTGCTGGTGGGACTAAACTATGGGGTTGCAAAGGGCCTTTGGCCTAGGTAGCATTGGTGGTTCTATTCCCATAGAACTGCCTACCCGATATCCTTAATAATAAGATGTCTACACGTTGTAACATGGCAAATTGGCCATGTTCCTTGCTTTTAAAATACAATAATATATGCGGCAGAAGGAAGACGTTAAATTTGCGCGCGGTTAAGAGAGAGACAATGCCAGTCAAGCCAACCCCAAGCTACTAACTATACATGCGTGCACAGCACATCACGATACCATTAATATACAGTAAAGCTTAACCAACGTGTCTAGTCTACGTATAGCATGACTCTAGCAGTCAAGTAGACGGAAATGGCAAGAGTATAAGGTGGTGCGCATAGCGTGCCGCGTGAAAAAGGAAAAGCATCCATTATGAGATGCTTATTCCTTCTGCCGTTCGCATACAAGTCGGTCGACTTGACGTTTTTTGTACTTACGCAGCAGATAGTACAAGGCGACCTAACTTATAGATACCTCTCGTGTTTGCGTTTTCTGTGTGAAAAGAAGAGTGCTTATTGTGTGAGTGTTAAAAGCATAACTGCTTGTAATAACCTCGATTTCTGTTAAGCTTTAACGATAAAGATACATCGTTATTTTTCTTTGCTTTGTGCGAGTGTACTGATGACCACGTGCGCGATATTGAATAGTGTGTCCATTTTTCTTTCTAGCTTTCGTTCAAGCTAAATCGCTGTGTAGCTTTCGGATAAAATATCCCATATAGATTAATCAAGCGCATCGTTGGCTCCCTTTTCACCGCATTGCTTTAATATCAATACGATTAAAATAATTCACGGAGTCGCCTCCGTATTACGTGACTGGCGCCCTTTTCTTTGTATAGCTGGAACTTGTGTTTAAATGAAATCTATAAGTTGTACCTTTTAGCTTATTTCTTTTTTTTTGTGTATATTCATATTTTACGGTCTAATTGATTATACACTGAGAGAAATCCGCTTTTTAAGCAAGAAGAACATTCGATTTGAGTGCGATCTGTAGAAATCTATTATTTCGGAAAATGGAATATCTGTTTGATTCAACATGAAATCCATTTGCATTTACTGGATGTATGTTTACATCAAACTGAAATCCACTAGCTGCAAGTGGATTTTCCTTTTTTTATATCCACTTGCGATTAGTGGATAAATTTATATGAATCAAATATATATCCACTTGCGGCTAGTGGATTTTAACAAACAGATTCTATGTTTGATTTAAGCAGATCGCTATTATGACGTAAAACGAGAAGAATTTCTGTTAGCAGCAAGTGGATTCCACTTGCTTCAAGAGCCGATTTCTCTCAGTGTAATACAGATCTATCTATACATTTAGCTATTCTTGTACAACATGCTATTGTACATTCAACAACTAATTGGAGCGGCGTCGGCCTGAGGTCAATAAAACATGATATCGAGCTGCAATACGTAAGAAAATTTATATATCTAAATCACCACCTGGATATAACTGAAGCAAAGAAAAGGTGAAAAACTTGCAAGTTCAGGTTGGAGGAACCCCTTGTCGGATGGACAGTATGTCTTGCAAGAATATGCGATTGAAATTTCCCACAGAAAGGCAACGGGAACTATAACAAATTACAGTAGGCGCGTTGTTACATTAGCTAAAAATAAACAGTAAGACAAAATAAAACTAAACTGGTGCGCGCCGTCAGCGTATGCTAGACAAGTAACGGAAGCAGCTCCGAATACAAGATTTCCTACGCTTGAAAGCGTACATATTGACGATTGGATAGCTACGATAACAAGATCTGCCGCTGAAGAACAAATACATGGCCTTGGGTCAAATCCTGTAAATAGAAAAAAGTGCAGAATAGGATGTGATGCAGATGAGACAGCGTATCATGTAATGTCATCATGTATATAACAGCTATATATAATTAGGCATGATTACCTGGTGTGCTTTATAATAAAAAGCATACTGGTAAGTACGGAAGCGCCAGAGCACGTGCAAGCCCAATTAACATTCAGAAAAACAGGCATTGTAGCAGATAATAATGATAATGGGAAATATTAATGCGATAAATCATTTTTAGATTGAAATCACATTTAAAAGATGCTGCCAAGTGCTTTGGCGCAATGCTTTGCCATAGAGCTCATTTAGTTGGTGTTTATTTTATTTTTATTTTTTAAATGTGACTTCAATGTAAAAAATTATTTATTAGTAATTTTTCCCAATATCTTTTATACATTCAAAATTTCTTTTCAAATAAGATAAAGTGAGAAAGAGAAAAATGAAGAAAAATAAAAAAAGAAAACTTAAGATTATTTTCAAAATTTTTAAAATGTTCTAAAATCGTAACTACGCTGAGAAAATTAGTTTTCAAAATCTCGTTTTCTTCTGACAGTAGCGAATAACTTGTATACAAATTTTGGAGCAAACCTATGTAGTAGTTCACGTAAAATAGAAAAAAAATGAAAAATGAAATTTTTTTTCAAAATTTTTAAAATGTTTTTAAATTATAACTACGCTAAAGAAAAATGTTTTTAAAAGTTTTCCTTTTTTGGCAGTCGCAAATAACTTCCATTCAAATTTATAGCAAAGTAGTTTACGTAAAATATCAAAAGAATGAAAAATCGAAATTAAAAAAAAAGTTATCAAATGGCTCTAAAATTAAAACTACGCTAACAGAACCAATTTTTTAATGGCTTCCGTACTAGTTAATCAAAAATAGTATTTTTTGACACTCCGTGCGCGAAGTTCAATTTCGCGCACGCTGTACAAAGTGACACGTGCGAAAATGGAGCTTCTTACACGTCGTGTCAAAAAATATTGTTCGATACTCGTACGAGAAAGTGATTTCTTCCTCGTGTGACCTTTTCACCCTCGCTTCGCTCGGGTGCAAACCGCCGCACGAGTAAAAAATCACTCTCACGCACTAGTATCGAAAAATACTATTTTGCAACTAGTGCGCAAAATAAGATATTTTAGTACGAGTGAGAGTTTGTCGCCCAAGCGGAGGGAGGGCGTCAAAATCGCACGAGTGCCAAACAGTGATGGATTTCGAGGATGCTTTATACATTTATGTATATCTATATATTAGGATATCCTTTAGCCAACTTCAGAGTATACCGTAGAATTAGAGTATAAGCAGAATATATTATTCTGTAGTATATACTCTGAAGTTGGCTGTTGGATATCATATAAGCATCTTCGAAATCCATCACTGGTGCCAAATCCCTTGAGCGCACGTATTGCACACACTTTTTTTTACTCAAGTCACGCGAAATTCGATGCATACGTCGGCTAATTCAAACGTAAGAATGCGTATTAGCGTTCTATATATAATACTGCTTTTATATATTTATATAGAATCAATTATTTATAAAAACAATTTGCAGTGATTTGGTCTGAGAAGGCCAAGGCGAGGGCGGGGTCTAGAGGCGGAGTGCAGAGTGCAAAGCTCCCGCTAGGGGGGATTGAGGAGAGAGGGTAGAGCGCCCCCGGTATAAAAAAAATCAAATACTCACTACACTACATTACGATTTTCATTACAAAATTGAAGGAAAAAATGAGTTACGGGGTTATCCCTCTCAGCCATATTTTTTTTTTTTTTTAGTTCTTGAAAGTACTAATGTCATTGGAGTAACGAGGTCATTATAGTAATAATCGATTTGTGAATTTATTTCATCGTGGAAATAAAAAAAGATTTATCATTTTAAGGTCTTTGTCCTTCTTTCTGTATAATTTTAATCTCTGTAATTAAATGAATTTGTAATTTTTTTTATGCCTTATGGCTTTTTTTCCAACGTAGTGTTTTCCTTTGTGTTATTTCCTTAATCCATATTTAGGGCAAATAAGTTTAAAAATAGTAAAAATTTAATGGTTTTTTTGTTTCTGTTTTTGATGTTTTTGTTGTTGTGTCTGTTTTGTTTTGTTCCTTATCACGAGAATTTTATCAAGTAAATTAAGTGTTGAGATTATTAAGTCAACATTACTTTTAAAACTACTCGATGGATATGCTTCAAATTTTGCATACGATTTATTTTTTGTCTAACTCGTGCGGAAAATATTAAAAATTGGTTTTTTTAGCGTTGTTTTAATTTCAGAGCCATTTTAAAAATTTTAACAAAATTTTGATTTTTCATTTTTTTTAAATTTTCCGCAAACTACTAGATAAATTTGCTCTAAAATTTGCATGGAAATTATTTGCGATTGCCAAAAAAAGAAAAACTTTTGAAAACTAATATTCTTAGCTTAGTTTTAATTATAGAGCATTTTGAAATTTTTGAAAGAATTGTTTGTATTTAGTTACTAAATTAGATCTCGTGAACTACTCGATGGATTTGCTTCCAGTTTTGCATACAATTTATTTTTTTGTCTGACTAGGGGAAAGCTATTGAAAATTGATTTTCTTAGCATAGTTTTAATTTTAGAGCCATTTTAAAAATTTTTTAAAAAATTTTTATTTTTCAATTTTTTTCTATTTTACGAAAACCATTCAATAAATTTATTCCAAAATTTGTATGCAAGTTATTCGCTACTGTCCAAAGAAAAAAAGCTTTGGAAAACTAATTTTCTCAGTGCAATTTTAATTTTAGAGCATTCTGAAAATTTTCAAAAAAAATTTTTATTTTTCATTTATTTTCTATTTTGCATAAACCATACTATAAATTTTCTCCAAAATTTTTATACAAACAATTCGCTATTGTCTCAAGAAAAAAACCTTTGGAAAACTAATATTCTTAGCGTGGTTACAATTTAAAAAAATTCTAAAGATTCAAAAAAAAAATTTCGATTTATCTTTTCTTATTTTTTTTTATTTTAAGTAAAGTACTCGATAGATTTGTTCTAAAATTTGCAGGGAAATTATTTGCGACTGCCAAAAGAAGGGAATTTTTCAAAAATTGATTTTCTTAGCGTAGTTTTAATTTTAGAGCATTTTGAAAATTTTGAAAAAGAAATTTTGAAAAGAAAATGTTATTTATTTAGCCAATTAGATCTCGAAAATTACTCGATGGATTTGCTTCAAATTTTGCATATCTATTATTTTGTATAAGTAGGCGGGAAGTTATTGAAAATTGATTTTCATAGCGTAGTTTTTTTATAGAATTATTTTAGAAATTTTTAAAAAATTTTTGATTTTTGATTTTTTACTTTTATTTTACGAAAATTACTTGATGAATTTGTTTTGAAATTTGCATGAGAATTGTTTGCATCTGTCAAAAGAAGTATGACTTTTAAAAACCAATTTTCTTAGCATAGTTTTAATTTTAAAAAATTTTTATAAATTTTGAAAAAAGTTTTATTTTTTCATTTTTCATCTATTTTACGTAAACTACTCGATAGATTTGCGCTAAAATTTGTATACAAGTTATTTGCTACTGTCTTTATAAAACAAGCTTTAAAAAAATAATTTTCTTAGCATAGCTCTTTGATTACTTCTTTTTATTTCTATTCCACACTTTCTATTCCAAAATTTTTCTGCTCTTAGGGTCACATGGGCGTCATAGAGACCCTCCGAATAGAATGGAATAGACGAAATGTCTTTTAATAAAGGCTATAAAATATTTTAAATAAATAGATACACTTCCGTTCACACAAAGTTACCCACACTAATCAGTCGAGGTAAAATATAAAAAATTTTTCTGATTCGTTCCAAAGCGTAAAAAAAATTATAAAAAGATGGATTTGAAAGGTTTTTTAGAGCTCTTTCAAATGCTGATGGATGGATTTAAGAATATCTATTTTTTAACTATATTTATAATGCTGAAAGAAAAAAAAATTTCAAAAATTTGTTCCCCATGTTTAACCTTGATCCAATTCTAGCGAAATTATTCGAAATTAAAAGTTTTTTAGTTATCTTTCAAACGCTGTATGGTTTTTTATGCCATGATGAATCGTTAAGAAATTATAACGATTTTTTTGAAAAAATTAGCTTTTTTTTCAGCTCTCTATACCTCATAAACATTCCACCGTATTAAAAAATGTCAACAAAAATGTTTGTTTTTAGTTCAACCCTGTTGAAAATAATGACGTCTTTGGTCGTGTCTTAGATTAGAACAAAAAAAGACGTCATTTTTCCAATGTTTAGAAAAGCTATTCAACAAATGACGTCTTTTTATTATTTGAAAGGCGTATTTAAAAAAAAAGATACGTCTTTAAAATTATAAAAAGACGTATTTTCATTAAAAAAATACGTCTTTAAAATAATAAAAAACATCATTTATTAAATAGCTTTTCTAAACATTGGAAAAATGCCGTCTTTTTTGTTCCAATTTAAGGCACGACCAAAGACGTCTTCAAAGACGTCATTTTCTCCAAATTTAGGAAAAAATAACGTCATTTTTCATGAATTATGACATTGGAAAATGTCTTTACATGATTTTTATTTCCCATTTAAAGGAAAAAACAAAAACGAGGTAAATCTAGTAGTTAGAACTTTTCAAAAAACGAATGACGTCTTTGGTCGCGTCTTAGATTGGAACAAAAAAAGACGTCATTTTTCCAATGTTTAGAAACGTTATTTAACAAATGACATCTTTTTATAATTTCAAAGACGTATTTTTTTTATAAAAATTCGTAGGAAAAGACGTCATTTATATAAAAAAAATACGTCTTTGAAATAATAAAAAGACGTCATTTGTTAAATAGCTACCCTGTTGAAAATAATTACGTCTTTCCAGTACGTCTTTGAAGATGTCTTTGGTCGTGTCTTAGATTGGAATAAAATAAGACGTCATTTTTTTAATGTTCAGGAAATATAGTAACCAAATTACGTCTTTTTTATAAGTAAAATAATTTCAAAGACGTATTTTTCCAATAAATACTCTTAGTAAAAGACGTAAATTTTCAAAAAAAAATTCTTTTTTTAAAACGAATGACGTCTTCCCTGTTGAAAAAAATGAAGTCTTTCTAAGACGTCTTTTTCTTTTTAAAATCTATTGATTATTTTTTGGGAAAGACTAAAATTTTAAATAAAAAAATTAAATTAAATTATGAATGACTATTTACTTCTATTCTTTAATGTTAGAGTTTTATATGATGTTAAAATAAGTTTTAAATATTCTAGATGGAACAGATTATGCATGAAATATTGTTCAACTTAAAAATTTAATTATTTAAGATTTTAATTGCTTTAATAATAATAATAAAAAGAATACGTAATTAGGAAAAAGTTAAAATAAATATTAAAATTCAAATTTGAAAATAGTACAGGTCATTTAGCAATTATATTTTTCAAAATAAATAATATAATTTAAAGGTTAATGAACAAAGTTTGTTTTTTACAAAATCAAAATAATTTTCAAATTATGAATTTGTTTAATATAAAAAGTGAATGCAAAAGTGAATCTGGTAAATAAAATAGAATTTCATAATTAATGATACACTAACACTCTTATAGATGTAAAATATTAAGATCCTCAAACCAAAATGAAATGACGGGATTTTCATAAATTTTTAAAAACCCTGGTATAAAATTTGTCTAGTTTTATCGAGGTCTCGATTATTTAACATACAAAACTAGACAGATCTAGACAGGTCTAGAGTAAATTTCTACCAGGGAATAGCAAGATTTTAATTGAAATTAGCAATATGCATATTAATAGAAATTAATTTATAAATAACTCGTTATAACATTTTTCCCTTAAAAATTAAGCAGCAATTTTCTGAACAAACTTATAAACAAATTAAACATAAATAAATTTAATCTTATACCTGACGTGATAAGCAAGATTGTAAGGTTGATTTTAGGATTTTTGTTTTTTCTTGAGCCATTTCTTGTATCTGCCTCTTTTATTTGATTTGGTTATTTTATTACTACCTGCATCCTCGATTTATTTTCCAAATTAAATAAAATATCTTAAAAAAAGCCTTTACTGAAATGAAAAAAATATTTTAAGCTATATTGTTTACATAACTTAAGAGAAAAATTTAAGAATTGAATTTTAAATCTTACCTACTTAGAAATTTCTGAATGGATATTTTTTTTTTTTTTTTTTTTTTTTTTTTTTTTTTTTTTTAGAAAAAGATTAATATATGGATATTGTCCTCTATGATTAACCTTTATAGTGGTCAAAGCCCCCGCCGTCTGTTAAATTAATGTAGACTGCAGACCCCTCCGACTTTACTACGATATGTCACACTTTGTAACCAACAATCACCGAACCCAATGAGGTCGGATTTTTTAAAGAGTCGCGATATAAATGGCACATCACTTATTTTCTTTCGAAAAAAAAGTTAGAGGTATCTGGCCAGGATTCGAACCCATGCCCTCCGCGTTGAAGGCAAGAGCTCTATCCATTACGCCACCGCGCTCTCTTATTACGCCACCGCGCTCTCTTTCTGAATGGATATGGAAGAACAACTTTTCCAATAACACTTAGTATTCAGTTAAAAAGGGAAGATAAATGTGACCTTTTTTAATTTCTTGGATTCCTTAATACACTTTTCTAAATAATAGAAGAAAATAAGATTATAATTTAAAATTCACAATCACCTAAAATTAGCCACTTAACTTAAGTACTTCAGATACTTATTTCTTTCTCAAATTAAAATAGTCGGCTAAACCTCAACTTAAAAAAGAGAAAAATATTTTAGGTTTAGTTTTTGACATATTAACCATTTGTTAATATTTTCTGTTTAGTTGCAATAGAGAAACTAATCAATAAAATCAATAAATAAAATAAAAATTCCAAAAAGTATTCATAAAATCTTTTAAAAAAATAGGTTAAAGTAATAATTAATGTCTTTTAAACAAATATTTTTTAAAAGGTTTAATGTAAAAGGTATACATAAAATAAAATAATCTGAAGTATAAAAATATATTTAAAGTCTCAATATTTTTATTAAATATTTCAATTTTTTGTACATAACCTTTACTCTTAAAGGTACAGGAGAGACATGAATTTACAAGAGATTAATACCGATAAATGTGCCATTTTCGAATTTGTCAATGAAAGCACTTTCGAAACAGAGCATGATTGGATAAATGCGACCAAGAGAAAATTGAAGATATTATTAATAAAAAAATTACTGTAATTGTTTATTGGCCCACTGCTATTGATATAACTGCGAACGCAAACTTAAAAAGAAAAACTAAAATCTGTGGAATTTCAGAAATTTCCAGCAAGAATTATTGCTGCCGAAGGTAAATACAAATTTTTCAAAAAGTTTTGTATTATTTTTATAATGTAATCAATTTTAAAAATAAAAAATTTTAAAATTTTAAAAATTTAAAAATTTTACTGTTAAACAAATATATGTTTAAATTTTACTGTGATTTTTATTCATAACTTTTACTAAGCTAAAAATATAAGAATTTAGATTTCAAATAAAAAATAAATTTTTACTCTTAACACATATTCTTCATACTTCAACTTCAAATGTTTTACAATTTATATTTAAAATAATCATGTGCACTATTTGAGAAAATAATTTGAAATAATATATTTCAGTAAAAAATTATGTTGTTTTGAATAATTATGTACAAACTTCGAAGCGAAAGAAAAGATTGCCAAAATTATTTTTAAAAAGATTCATATAATTCAAAAATTTAAATATACATATTTAAAGCATTACCTTTAATATCCTTATAAAACAAAGAAATATTCATGGAGCAATTAACAAAATTTGCTATTTGGTCATTTATTTTTTAAATAAAAATTTTTAAAATTAAAATATTGATTATATCAATAATAATTTATTTTTTATAATAATTATATTATTTTCAGAATTCAAAATCAAAGAAAAGCAGACAGGTTTTAAAGAACATGAGGTAGATGGGCCCTTAGGGAATTTTTATTACAACTTTTACTAGATGTTCCTTAGATGATGCAAACTTAAGGCTCGAATTCATAGTCGACATTTAACACTAAGCACTCAGATCTCAATCCTCGGATCTCAAAGTTTTATTGTTCCGTGTTCCCTATAAACGTAGACATGCTTGTCTTATCTCATAACTTATCTATAAATTCAAGCCTAACATCCGCTACCGAATTATCAAACGAACAATTAGTAGTCAAGATGGGTATACCCTATTAAAAAATTCCTACGCACACGGGATGAGCTGTGTGAGTTGTAAATGCCCTCGTGTTCCATGTAAGTTGCATGTGGAAAGTCCCTTACCAAGGACTAAATGTTTTAATTACAATCTTATGAAATTCAATCTTTACGACTATAACATAACAATCTGTCTCCGTTTCTTTGATTTATTTATATCTTATAACCCTTTAATAAATAAATGATAAAATAGTTAAGTTTATCAATTCCTCTTTCAATATTTCACTAAGATTAGAAAGTAATGCTATAAAAATATTATATATAAGACTATTAAATTAGTAACTATAATGCATAATATTATTTCTGTTCTTTTCAGAAATCAATAAATAGGGTTAAGAGATGATTAATGGGTTTTAGAAAAATAGAGCTAGATTATTATGATTTTGCACCAAAATCTTCGAAAGTATGTAAAATCAATCACCAGCTTTTTTATATATTGTACTGCAATGGAGGAAATGTTTTGATAAGATATTTGCACTGAATCATAACTGGCTCTGTTTTTCTCTGATTCGTTAAATATCTCATAACATTCTTTATTGATTTTTGAAAAAAAATAAAAATAATATACTTAATTTACTAATTAAAAAATTTGAGTAAATATTTTTTTAGCATTTTCTTTTTAATCCTTTTACTAACCAGAAAAATATTAATGGAACCACTTATGAGTTTAAATATTTCATTATTGATTTTTTAAAAAAATATTTACCCTATGATACCCTGTTGAAAATAATGACGCCTTATATATCTGCATCTTCGAAATTTGCATCAAGGATCAGAAAACTTAAAAAAACTCCACCTAGTGACTTACAGTCGAATTGATGGTCGATTGTGTCAATTTAATTTTAACTCACCAGGTGGCGATTTTCAAGTTTTGCGATCCCTTATACAAATTTCAAAGACGCAGATATATAAGGCCAGAACGCTCTCGGTTTAATCGCAAATGCTCTTCGTTTTTCGAAAAGTTAAAACTACGAGATTTACCTCGCTTTTGTTTTTTCCTTTAAATGGGAAATAAATATCATGTAAAGACATTTTTCAATGTCATGTTTAATGAAAAATGACGTTATTTTTTCCTAAATTTGGAGAAAATGACGTCTTTGAAGACGTCTTTGGTCGTGTCTTAGATTGGAACAAAAAAAGACGTCATTTTTCCAATGTTTAGAAAAGCTTTTTAACAAATGACGTATTTTTATTAATTCATAGAAATTCGTAGGAAAAGACGTCATTTTTATTAAAAAAAATACGTCTTTGAAATAATAAAAAGACGTCATTTGTTAAATAGCTTTTCTAAACATTAGAAAAATGACGTCTTTTTTTGTTCCAATCTAAGACACGTCTTAGAAAGACGTCATTATTTTCAACAGAGAAGAATAGATGTATAAAATTTTATAGCTTGTAATAGAAATTTTTTTTACTTTTTTCATCCTGTTATAATATTAGATTTTAATAAAAAATCGACAAATATTCCAAATGTAAAAAAAAATATTTATCACAAGCTATAAAATTTTATATACATATTTTTCACTTAAAAACGAACATTTTTTTTCTCTGACTTTTTTTAATACGGTGTAATGCTTATGAGATATTTGAGATGAAAAAAGCTAATTTTTTCAGAAAAATCGTTATAAGTTTTTAACGATTTGTCATAGCATAAAAAACAACAGAGCATTTGAAAGAGAACTAAAAAAGCTTTAATTCGAGAGGTATAACGTTAACGTAGAATAATTTCGCTAAAATTGGCCCAGGGTTAAAAATGAGCAAAAAATTTTTGAAATTTTGTTCTTTTAGCTCTATAAATATAGTTACAAAATAGATAGATATTCTTAAATCCAACCATCAGCATTTGAAAGAGCTCTAAAAAACCTTTCAAATTCATCTTTTTAAATTTTTTCATACGCTTTCCAACGGAACAGAAAAACTTTTTATATTTTACCTTAACTGATTAGGGTGGGCAACTTCATGTGAGCGGGAGTGTACATCCTTAATCATAGAAAAAATACGGAATGATAACTTAATTAGTTATTTAAAGGCAATTTCAATAATATACAAAAATATTTTTGTTTTTTATTGATAATTTCAAATTTTTTTCGTCTATATTCTACCGCCTATTCTACTGTTTTTTCTCTCCATGTGACCTTAGGAGGAGAAATCTGTGGAATGGAAAGAAGATGCATGCGTATTAGGTTACGTAAAAATAAAAATAACCTCTTCTAAAGTTCTAACTCATACAGAGGGCTCATATTTTCATCATATTTTAATATTTACATTAATAAAATATTGCAATCACAATTAAAAAAAACGCTGCCAAGTGCTTTGGCGCAATCCTTTCTCATAGAGCTCATTGAGTTTGAGTGATTTGATTTGATTTTTTTAAATGTGATTTCAATTTCTATTCAAGAAAAATTAGTGAATGTGAGAGAGTGATTAGGAAATAATAAGAAGAGAGAGGCAAGGATGGATGAAAACAGGGTAAAAATGAGGATCAATCTGAGATAGAAGGATAGAGAGGAAGTGAGGAAGTAAGAAAAGAGTTAGTAAAGCATTAAATCAGAAATCAAAAGAAGTGATCAAAGAGCTACTCTAAGAAAATTATTTTTTTAAAACTTGTTTGATACGTCTGGGTTTATGTTTTCTTCAATATATTTTCTTTTTTTCAATTTTTTTTTCTTTAGTACTTTTTTAATTTCCTTTTCTATTTTGTTTAAAGATTCCAGATTGTCTATTGTAGGAAAATCTTTAAATTTATTGGTAGCTTTCTTTCTATTTTCTTTTAATCTTTCACATTCTTCATCCCACCATGGTGATTGAAGTGATGTTTTTCTCCAGTTATTATTTTTGTCTTTTCTTTCTTTTCTTTATAATACGTTTAGTTCAATCGCTTCAATGATATAGTTCTTCTGAGTTTCATATCTTCTGCTCGGTGTTGAATTTTCATATTAATTGTTTTGTTGTAATTTATTGGCTTTTTCTTTTAGCTTAGCCTTATCCTGGTAGAAAATACACCATCTAAAAATGACCAATGATCATTTATTTATCAGTTTTTCATGACCAATAAAACTGATCATTAACTGATAAAAAAATAGTGAACTCGCTTTAAATACGTAATCGCTCAGTCGATAACGGCCGTCCCTACTCTTGCAGCCTTAAGTTGTTTACTTGCGCACCTTATCTTTAACAGCGACGTCTGCTGAGTTTTGATCCGTAATTTTGTTTAAAATTACGTTATAAGTACATATATATCGTGTATCGTGCGAAGTGTGCTTAGCACTCAAAAGATAGGTTAAGAGACTAACAGAGAGAAAGAGAGAGAAAAACAATTTAAAAATTTTGGAGCAACGTTCGCTAACTACAATTGATTGCGTAGTACGTTATGTTACTTGAAACGTACACTTGGCGGAAAGGGATATTTTTCCGAATGTGTACCTCAAATGACAGCGCTGCATATTTTACCACAGACATAAGAAAACTTCAAATTCCGCATTGATTTTCGCATCATGATTATTTTGTTTTTTTTATAGGTTATTCATGCAAAATTCAAATGATAACAACTGAAATTTTATTGCTTATATAATTTAAATTCATAATATTAGATTCTATATGATTATTGAACTAAGAAATAAAAATTTTATCCAATAAAATTGTAATTCGGATCATGAAAAAAGAAAGTAATATTGTTTGTTTACTAAAATTATGTCATTAAGTAATAAGTAACGATGATGCGAAATTTGCTCTATAATTTGGAATTGTCTTATGCCTGTGGTAAAATATGCGATGTTGCCATTTGAGGTTAACATTCGGAAAAATATTCTTTCCGCCAAGTGTACATATCTGCTTTAAAACATTTAATAATACACTATGGAGAACATTAACAGAAAAAGAAAATATGATAACAAAAAGAAAAAATGTAGGCTAAACGATCTAGTTGAGAAATACACTAGTTGTATAAAAAAAGAGGAAGAAAATTTAGAATTAGAAATTAACCAGACAAGTGAAATAAGTGATAGTGAAGATTCATTTAATGAGCAAGAATTATTAATTTGTGATCATGAAAGTAGTGATGGTTCTGAAGAACATGAGTTAGATGTTCCACAGTGTAGTGAAATTCAACAGTTACAGGAATGGATAATAAGATTTAATGTGCCTCATGCTCACGTGGATGAGCTTATTAAAATTTTACGTCCTAAACTTTTACCTACTTTACCTAAATGTACCAAGACTCTTTTAAAATGTAATATTTTATTTGAAATAGAAAGTATGAAAGCTGGCGATGGCACGATGGGAGAGTTTTTCTATTTTGGTATCAAAAGTCAATTAGAATCTTCAGTAAACGTTAAGCTCCATGAGTGTAAAATTTTAGAACTTATAATAAACATTGATGCCCTGTTAAAAATAACCAGCTGGATATCCAGGTGAATTATCCACTTGGATATCCAGGTGGATATCACTCTGATGGAGTTGGATATCACTCTGATTGAGTTGGATATCATTCTGATCTTCATTCACCTAGATACCGCTAAAATCCATTTGGATATTTTTTTTACGAATACTAATCTTTAGGGATTACAAGCATTTGTATAACAATAATGCTACAAATAAAAGAAAATTGAAAATTTTACTCAAAGTAATATTATCCAGGAGGATTATCCTCTTGGATATCCAGTTGGATTATCCTCTTGGATATCCCGTTGGATTATCCTCTTGGATATCCAGTTGGATTAATAAAATCGAAAAATTATAAAGTATGCTTTTCAGTAAATTATTTGATAAAATTACTTCTTAATTTTTCGATTTTATTAGTCCAACTGGATATCCAAGTGGATAATCCTCCTAGATGATTATAATTTGGGTCAAATTTTCAATTTTCTTTTATTGATAGTATTATTATGTTATACAAATGCTTATAATGCCTAATTATAAGTTTTGGTAAAATTATCCAAATGGATTTTAGCTGCATCCAGGTGAATGAAGATCAGAGAGATATCCAACTCGATCAGAGTGATATCCACCTGGATATCCAAGTAGCTAATCCACCTGGATTCAAATCAAGTTCGTGCACTGTATGGCCAATACAATGTAAAATCTACACAAAACAAGATTTATATGATCCTTTTTCTGTGGCTGTGTATTCTGGAAGTGCAAAGCCTAAGTACCCAGCTGAATATTTAAAAAAATGTGTGCAAGAAATAAGTGATCTCTAACATACTGGCGTAAATATAGAACAGGAACACTTTAATGTAAAAATTAAATTTTTTGTCTGTGATACTCCAGCGAGATCTCACTTAAAATGTATTAAAAGCCATACAGCCTTTGATGCTTGTGAACGGTGCAGAGTTCTAGGAAAGAAAGTTAATAATGTAACTGTTTTTCTCCAAGTGAATGCTGACAGAAAACTGATGAAGATCTCAAAAATTTTGTTGATGAAGACTTTTATACTGGTGCATCCATTTTAACTGCCATTGAACCACCACTTAATATAACATCACAGTTTATTTTAGACCCTATGCATCTCCTTTATCTAGGTTGTACAAAGAGGGTATTACAATATTTATTATCACCATCAACTTTTAAAATTCGCCTCAGTGCCAACTTAAAACAAGAATTAAAAAAACAAATAACGTCCATCATCAAAGACATACCAGATGAATTTCCAAAAAAATGAGGTCTTCTGACCATTATATTAAATACAAAGCAGTAGAATATAAATTTTTCTTGCTCTATGCTGCTCCAATTGTATTGAAAATACTTTTTCCAAGTGAAGTATATAATCACTTCATGTTGTTTATAGTAGCTTGTAGAATACTGCATACTGAAAAAAGATTTCTTTACATTGATCAACCCGAGTGGAAATTTTTTGGTGTATTAAAACGTATGAAAGTGTATGAAGGTGCACCGAAATATACGAAAGTGTATCAAAGTGTATCAAAATGTATCAAAATGTATCCAAGTGTTGCATTTCGGACCAGACGTTGATACACTTTGATACACTTTTATTCACTTTGATACATTTTGATATACGTCTTAAAAAATGAGCTGAAGTTCAATTTTCTTAATTCTTTTTCATGTTGTACATTTTGATACTCTTTGATACACTTTGATACATTTTAACACACTTTGATACACTTTGATATATTATGATATACTTTGGTACATCTCGGTACACTTTGATACACTTCTGAGTAACATCTTGAATTGTTTTCCCTGTTATATAGCAAATATTTTTGGAAATGTATCAAAGTGTATTAAAATGTGCAAAAGTGTATCAAAGTATTGCGACGATGCGAATTCAAGCATCGCGCTTAAAGCTTAGTACCCGGGCTCAGCCGCTACGAGGCGCTACTCCCGCAATGGGAATAGCGAGCTCCATAGCATATATAACCGCCCGGCAGCCGGCTCACCCAGTCCTCTCTCCGCTCTCGCTGTGTAGAGAAGTTATGCTCTGCACAGTAAGAGTACTCCGTACCTGTATTCCTTTCCTTCAATCTGAGTAGTAGGGGTTTTCACTACACAGACTCCTCTCTCTCCTTACTATGTAAAGAAGTTATGCTTTGCATAGTAAAAATCTCTATCACCGTTCTATCTATATAGTTGGGGGATTCCACTGCACAGATACTCCTCCACCTACCGCCGCCGTAGCTGCCGTCGGTGAAACAGATCTTGCATTTACCCACCGTAGATAATTGTTAATTATAATTGCGTCATAAATATTAACGTCGTTTTCTTTCTGTTCTTTATTTTTACAGACGGTTATTAAACACCACGCCATATACCGGTGAAAGCAAGGAACCATAATTTATTTTTTCTATTACCGCCAGTCAAAAGAAATTATTTAGTTTAGTTTAATTAGATTAAAGAATAGATTTTTTTATGTTTGCATTTTTTTATATTTTTATACCGTCGTTATAAAAACTCTTTGATTTATTATTAATAAATGGACAAAAGATACATTTAAATTAAACCATGTCGTCAAATACACTTATTTACCTAGTTCCGCAAAAACCTTTCCTGTAATTCCGACCCGTCGTTTATATCTCTAATATTAAGTCTATTTATTTTGTTTAAGCTTTTAAATTTCAATATTAATATTAATTATTATTTCTTTTTACACAAAGTTAAATTCTTAAATTTATTATTATTTTCTTTCTTTTCATTATTAATTTTCTTTAATTAATTTAACTAGTTTATAAGTTTGAACTTTGGCTTTTATCCACCGCCGCAGATCATCCTCACAAAAGTCTGATGGAACCGCAGCTCACCAAAAAAGCCAAACGTTACATGGCGCCCTGCGAACAGGGACCGGTACTAATTTAACTACTATCAAAATTTTTCTTTTTTTCCTATCATTTTTGTTTTTACCGAGTAAATTTATAAATTCTGCAACTTAAGTTGCATGGCACTCGAAAACCTCGTCCGTTGTTATAAACCTTTGTAAAACAGGTAAATAAGTATTTCCTTGTTTTCACCCTGCGTACTCACTTTCACAAATCAAAATGCACAAGCAATGGGTTTATGCGTTAACCCCTAGCGAACTCGTAGAAAATTTAAGAGAAGCTCGGTTAAGCACGGCCGGTACTATCGTAGAAAAACGTGCTTTATTCTTAAAATATGTCAAAAATCATCCGGATTTATTTGCAAACATGCCCGAAGATCCGACCAATTATAATGAAGAAAACGATAAGACACGAGATCAATTATGGCTCGCTCAATCAACCGGCGCTATCAACACGAGACTTACCGACGCGTCTTCGATGAATGCGAATCCACCAACACATCGCGACGGAAACTCATTCGCTAACCCGCCAATCATCGTTCATATTCCGAACGACACCGCTCGCACCATAGATCAAATGCGGAAATGGAATTGCCACTTCGAGGGTCGAGATTTATACTCCTTCTTAGAAAGAATTCAAGATTTAAAAACCGCGTATGAAATATCCGACGCAAAATTCTTACAAGGCTTCCCGGAATTACTGCGCGGCGACACACAATTATGGTTTCGAAATTGTTCCGCTCAAATCAACTCTTTTCAACAGTTGATCACCCGCTTAAAAGATTATTACTTATCGCCCAGTGAACTTCGAAACCTTGATCGTTTAATAATAGACCGGAAACAAGGCGAAAACGAGGACATCCGTCAATGTGTAACTTCTCTCGCCACCCTAATGCGACGACGCGGTAATATAACGGCAGAACAACAACTAAAAAATATCTACAGCAATATGCGACCCGTGTTACGCCTCCATATACGCAGATCAGATTTCATATCCATCGAACAGCTAATCCAACGCGTCGAAGAAATCGAGGAAGTTAAAACCCAAATGAAGGACACGCGGCCACTCGTTAGACCAGAGCGCTTAAACACCGCGGCATTAAACACCTAAGAGTACTCGCGCTCACTAAACTGTTGGAAGTGTAAAGGTAAGGGTCACGATCGGTTTTATTGTAGAATACCGGAAATCTTTTGTTCGTTTTGTGGTAAGAACGGTATAATGACTAAAAACTGTCGCTGCGAGGGTGCGGAAAACTCAAGGCGGGTCGGCCGGAATTAGGCGACCGACCGACCCAGCGTCCCGTCATTCACACCAAGTCGAGGAAAACCGCTGCTTCATCCACTTCCGGATAGGTAAAAAAACGCTGGAAGCTTCAGTAGATCCAGGCTCAATAACTTTTTTCGCGAGGCCAGAAGTCATTAACCACTGTTTACAATCCGGTTGGACCAGTAAAGAAGAACACCGG
Source organism: Anastatus disparis (assembly GCA_017163975.1). Classification (NCBI taxonomy): domain Eukaryota; kingdom Metazoa; phylum Arthropoda; class Insecta; order Hymenoptera; family Eupelmidae; genus Anastatus; species Anastatus disparis. The sequence goes on from JAFFSR010000313.1 coordinate 1,067,815, forward strand.
ATCATTGGTTTGGCTAACGGATCCGAAACTTATTCAAATCAATCCATTTCCGGGTCTTTCTTTTATAAAAACCGCCGTTTCAGACATAGTTTCTCGATATTAAGTAACTTATGTTTTGACTTTTTGCTCGGAATGGACCTGCTAAATAAACTCGGGATTAAAATCTCGCTACAAGGACAAGTAATAAAACCTGCTCGCGGCCCTGCTGGTATGCTATGCGGACAAATGTGCTTAACAAACCCGACAGCCGGTTTACACTCTCTTTCTCCAGACGAAGAAGCACGGTTAAAAGAATTTCTAGAAGTAGAATTAGCTAAATTTCATGACGTCGGCGGTCGAACTCCACTAATTGAACACACAATCAAGCTGCTGAATCCTACGCCGATTAAACAGCGATATCGACCGCGAAACCCCGCCACCCAAGAGATCATAAATCAAGAGGTCGATAAGATGCTCGCAGAAGGCGTCATAAGACCATCGCATAGCCCTTGGAGCTCACCGGTAGTCCTCGTGAAGAAAAAGGACGGAAAACCGCGTTTTTGCATCGATTTCCGCAGATTAAACTCAGTTAGTAAAAAGGATGCATATCCTCTGCCGCAAATTAACGCGATTCTAGACCGATTACGTAACGCTAAATATTTGTCAACGATAGACCTCAAAAACGGATATTGGCAAGTGCCGTTAACATCTCAAAGTTGTGCCACCACCGCATTTACAGTGGCTGGCAAAGGCCTCTTCGAATTTACAGTTATGCCTTTTGGTCTGCACTCGGCAACTGCAACTTTTCAGCGATTATTAGATCACGTAATCACCCCAGAGTTGGCACCTAACGCGTTCGCGTATCTAGATGACATCATAGTCATTTCTTCTTCTCTAGACGAACATCTGCAACACCTAAATGCCGTGTTTTCCAGACTACGTCAAGCAAATTTACGGCCGAATCCTGACAAATGCGTTTTCGCCCGTAAAAGTCTTAAATATCTCGGTCACGTGATAAATGAAAGTGGTTTTCACACTGATCCAGATAAAATCACTCCTTTAGCCGATCTATCACCGCCCAAAAATGTAAAAGAATTACGCCGATTTTTAGGTTTACTATCATAGTACCGTCGGTTCGTAAAAGACGCTTCTTGTATAGCCGCACCATTGAACTTGCTACTACGTAAACAAGTCAAATGGAAATGGGGTGATGCCCAACAAAAAGCTTTCGATCATATCAAAGACCAACTAACTTCCGCGCCGATTCTCACTTGTCCTGATTGGACTAAAACCTTCTCTTTACAAACCGACGCAAGTCTCGAAGGACTCGGAGCCGTGCTCACCCAGGAGATCGAGAATAAAGAACACGTAATAGCCTACGCTAGTCGTTCTTTAACTAAAGCGGAATGTAACTACACGATAACGGAATTAGAATGCCTCGCAGTTAAATATGGAATTTGGAAGATGCGGGACTATCTAGAAGGGTATCATTTTATCGTTATCACCGACCACCAGTCGTTAAAATGGTTAGATAAAATAGATAACCCCTCCGGTCGTTTAGCCCATTGGGCATTAGAATTAGACCAGTGGGACTACGAGCTCCAATATAGGCGTGGCGCGGAGAATACAATCGCCGACCTCCTGTCCAGACAACCGGCTCTTTGCACACATGTGCAACCGCTCCTATACAAAACGCATGTACGTGGTATGACGACCTTTTGTTAAAAGTCCGGCAAAACCCGCAAAATCACCCGGATTTTTGCATAAAAGACGGTCATCTTTTTCACCACCGTATTCACGATCTCAACTTAAATTACCTAGACACGCGACCGGAATGGAAAATGTGCGTACCTTCGTATCTGAGAGAAAGAGTACTGCACGAAGTACACGACGACGTCACCGCCGGTCACCTAGGCATTTTTAAGACGCTTGCTCGTCTCTCTCAACGTTATTATTGGCCTAGAATGCTAACGGATGGCGCGTCATACGTAAAAAAATGCCAGAGTTGCCACAAGCACAAAGTGTTGCAGAAAAAGCCACCCGGCTTAATGCATGCCACGCCGGTAAACGCACGATGGGAAATGGTCTCGATTGACTCAGTAGGCCCGTTACCTAGGTCTAAGGACCAAAATACTCTTTTGCTCGTAATGCAAGACTGTTTCTCGAAATGGGTTGAACTTCGCCCTTTACGTAGAGCCACGGTTAAAACGGTGATAAAAGCCCTAAAAGAGCAAGTCATTTTTCGACACGGTAGCCCCGCCACGGTCGTTAGCGACAACGGCGTTCAATTTAAAAGCCACGAAATGGCCACCTTTTTGAATCAATGCGGTATTAAATCCCGTTTTACTCCGAATTATATACCGCAATGCAACCCTGTCGAACGTGCAAATCGCGTCATCAAAACTATGATACGGCAATACATCGGGAATCGACACAATGACTGGGGCAAAAAGCTAGCCGAAATAGCTTTCGCTTATAATACGGCCCGCAGCGAATCCACAGGCTTCACTCCCGCCTACTTAAATACCGGTAGGGAATTCATAGCCCCCGGGGCAATAAACCAGAACCACGAAAAGAATAACACCCTGAACGAGATTAATAAATTAAAAGATGCGCTAGAACTCGCGAAAAACAATCTCGCTCAGAGTTTCAACAAACAAAGCCGTTATTATAATCTCCATAGAAGGAACTGGAAGCCGAGCCTAAATGATTCTGTTTTAAAAAGACACTATACGCTGTCAAATAAAGCTGCCGATAAAGCCGCGAAACTATCGGAAAAATACGTGGGTCCGTTTAAAATAATAAAAATCACGTCACTGGTAATCTACGATCTTAAAGCACACGACGGCTCGATCACCCGCCATGTGCACATAAAAGATTTAAAACCAGTAAATTAACGCGCCCCAAGCGCCACCGCTCCGTATAAATACAAAAAAAAGGGGGGGACCAATACCCGCTCCGCTAAACCGACCAGCCCGTGTATATAAGGAGCAGTACACTCGCTCAGTGCACATAACGTTACTAACCGTCGTCGCATACACATCACACGCTCAAGATGGAAAACCAGGCTTCAACCAACAAAGAGCCGTCGTACGATGTCAACTACTTCATAGCGAAGCCACCGATACGAACGACGCGCCTTATATCGCCTAAACGCCTCAACAACAAAAAGCCGCATAACAAACCTGTGGTCGTAAGCAGCGTCACTCCATCTGCCGAACTTCGACAATTGGTCGAGGAGGCCTGATGCCGGCACGCCAAGCTAATGGCCAAAGCTACGGTCGCGCCACCAAAAACTTCAACGCTCGCCCCCCGTCCAACCGACCAGCAACCATTGACACCGGAGCCAACACCTACACCACCACCAACGCAGGCATCAACATCGGCGACACCAGCACAAGTACCAGCACCAGTAACAGCATCGGTGCCCATGGATCTCAAAGGGAGGCAGTTAATCACCGCTACCCTGGAAGACGAAGCTGTGGTTAGATACCCACTAGGGATACGAAGATGCCGAACCTTCGCCAATGGTTTCCGTTATACACTACACCTGGACAAAACCACTGGAGCCATAGTAAAGTTGGTAGACAAACGACGTGTTGGTGAGATTATTCTTTTCATTTATATTTGTAAATATCTTATACATCGTTCAGCGGGATATCCTTTTTTTTAGATTAGATTATTTTAATGTACAAGTAAACTTAAACATAGCATTTAATTTTTCTTTTTTCTTGCATTATTTTTAATTTGATTCTTAGTTCTAAGTTAAACATTTTTACTTTTCTTCTTATGATTAAGGTTACTTAACCATGTTAGGTTAATTCTAAATTCGTTGCGCAAGCTTCACTCTCCAAAACAGGGGGGTGTGCGACGATGCGAATTCAACCATCGCGCTTAAAGCTTAGTACCCGGGCTCAGCCGCTACGAGCCGCTACTCCCGCAATGGGAAATAGCGAGCTCCATAGCATATATAACCGCCCGGCAGCCGGCTCACCCAGTCCTCTCTCCGCTCTCGCTGTGTAGAGAAGTTATGCTCTGCACAGTAAGAGTACTCCGTACCTGTATTCCTTTCCTTCAATCTGAGTAGTAGAGGGTTTCCACTACACAGACTCCTCTCTCTCCTTTATCCTCCTTTAAAAATAGGGTATAACCTGGAAATTCTTTCGGTTAGCACCGATTTTCATAAAACTTCAGGATTAAGCTTATATTACCCTACAGATCAAAAGTTATATATCAGCGAGGTGCGCTTTTTGCTTTAAAGGGGTAAAAACTACCCTTAAAGTTGAAAAATAGTAAAAAAGCCGGTTTACGCTTATAAATAATTAAAATAATCTTGGAATGTCTAAAATAAGTATTGTTTAATATTGTGGAACATAATTAATGATATTAAGCATTTTTACAACCCTTAAAAAGCACCCCTTTGACTTAATAAAAAGAGCATATATAGTTTTTAACATTAAAAAATATTTTTATGATACAATTATGAAAAAATATTAACGTTTTAAGTTTATGATATAATTTTTAATTTATTACATTATTTCAACCCTAAAAACTACCCCTTATGATGAAAAATAGAAAAAATTAATTTTGAACATGTAAATTATTTTGTAATGACATATTTATATTAAATTAGACATTTTTTTACAGTTTATAATGATTTTTATTTTATTGTAACATTTCAACTCTTAAAAACAACCCTTGATGATAAAATGCCAAAAAAACGAGTCTTTAGTACTTTTAAGAATTTAATAACTTTTATTCTATTAATAATATATTTTTTATGTCTTATTATAGAATTTAGAATATATTTAAGTATTTTACATTTAAAAATAACTATTTATGGTTAAAATTATAATACTATCATAACTTAAAAATTATTATTATTATTATTATTATTATAAGAACAAAATGAAAAAATACAAATATTTCACTTAAATTTAAGCTACATAATCTCATTTCTTTTCTTCTACCTGAGTTTATACTGCGACGAGTATACATACTCACGCATTCAAATTTCCCGCCTGACGACCAAGCTACTATAGAACAGTAGTTCTGAGCTCAGCCGCCAGATGGCAACCCCAAACGCCGTTACACGCATTAAGAAAAATGAGGCCGGAGTATATAAGAGGCCGAGAAGCACAGCTAACCAGAGCAGTGTAGACTACGGTCTCTCCCCTCTCTTTACCTAAGTGAGCACACAAGGCTAAGAGAGAATGAGACAGGTAGTAGCTGGCTGCCTTGGCTTGTGGAGCACCACAGCTTAGACAGAGCTTCTCTCGCACATGAGGGTAGTGAGCACACAGGTCTACACTACAGTGCATATGCTGGCAGTACTAGAGTTACGTCAAGTGAGCACACAGGCGTAAATCTATCTGCCTAGAGCACACTCGCAACCTTTTGCCGCCGCCGCAATGCCGAACTTGCGACGTTGAATTTTTTTGCGCCGGTGACGTCCACCCAAAATATTGTATCTCACATATCGCAACGGGCTTAATTAAGGGTCTTATCCACCCACAGCTGTCGTATCCGCCACTACGTGATTAACGGAATATATTAAGGGTGTCGTCCACCCAATTACTTGTTTCATATTAGTTTAAGGACTCCGTCCGACCGCGTGTAAATATTAAATATTAGAATAAGTTAAGGGTGTCGGCCACCCTTTATCTTTACATCACTTAAGGGCCCCGCGTGCCCATAGAGATTCGTAATTCAGATAATCAAGGGAGCCGGCTACCCACTATTATTATTATCGTAGGATTAAGTATTGCGTTATTAGGTGCCACCGCCTATTAATATAATTATATTTAATTATTAATCACTTGTCTCTTTTGTTTTTGCACATTGTTGCAGGTAAAAGCCGCCGGCATATTTTAGTCCGTCCAGGCCGTAGAATCTATGAGTTAAAATAAACTATAAAGATTATTAATTGATTTAATCCATTTATTAAATTAGATTCACTTAAAGATTATTTTGATTCATTTATTAAATAGCCGTAATTTATGTATTGTATATTATAAATTTGTAAATTATATTTCATTAAGGTTAGGTTAGTTTATTTGTATTATATAAAAATATCAGGTTTAGTTTTGATTAGTACATTATTATTATTTCACATTGTAATCGTCGTTGTACATGAGTTTTATGAGTACAATAAAGCCAAGGTACTCCCTAGCATAACCAAACGTGTTAAACCCGGTTACTTTCCTTTACTTTCCACCGTCCGATCCCTCGAACTCCTGCCGATCTTACCCTGGTAACTCACTGAAGCGTCTGGCAACAGGAGTTACACGTATTTCCCAAGGGAAAAACGTTACAATACTTATATGATATATATATATATATATATATATATATATATATGTGTGTGTGTCCACTTACAAAATATACATATAGGAACTGAAAAGAATAGAAGCTATATACCGTACAGACTCAAAGAAGCTGTAAAATATTTATATGTATGTATCTAAAATACTCGAAAATAAACGAATTTATGCGCTCCGAAAATTTTACCGAAAAAGTACAATTGGTTTTTTTATGATAAATCCGCTAATTTTTAAGCTTTTTAATTGCTCCAAAATGGATTTTTCAGGTAATTGTATCATCTTTAGGTCATGTAAATATCAATTTTTTTTTTTTTTTTTTTTAACGTCGCATATTAGCAGCTATTATTGCTACGCTAATCGCGACGGAGCTCGTAAGTGTGTTGGTGAACAAGCACAGAACTTACAGTGGTGCTTGTATCAATCGGCCGAAAGCGGGATTCGAACTCGGAACCTTGAGATTACGAATCCAACGCTCTACCGAATGAGCCACAGACCGACTCAATATCAATTTTTAAAGAGTTTTATTTTTTGAGATTTTTTAGTTTGAAGAGCCAAAAATAGGTGGTACTTAGCTCTGATTACAGAATTCTAACACTAATATCTCAGTTGATTTTTATCGGACAAAAATAAAAAAAAAGCAAAATATTTATGAAAAAAAGCTATATTTTTTAACTTTAGTACATTTTACGTACATCGGTTAATTATTGCGATATTTTAAAAAAAAGGATGAATTTTTGAAAAATAAAAAAAATTTTTTTCTTATATAAACTTGATTTTTTAAAAAATAAGCATCCTAAATTGCTGAAACTTCTAGTACACATGGTTGGTACCTAAATAAGATAAATCCTAAAAGGATTTCTTTATATTTCAAAACCTGTCTTAGTGACAGTGGTTTTAATATTGAAATTTTATTGTCAAATTATATAAAATAATTTTATTTTCCTTGTAACTCCTTTAATTTGTATACTATTGACTTGAAACAAAATTGATTTAAAAGGTAATCTCAATACCTTCAAAAAATATTCTATACATTTTCCTCAAAAAGAATGCCATTTTTCTGTTATTTAAAGTTGAATATTGTTCTTAAAGTTTCAAGCGTAACAGTATTAATATTCAATAATTTATAATTCGTTATGTATTGTATATAAAATAATGATTAAAAATGGAATCCATTCTCTCTCGCGAGACGTCTTACCGAGCAGACGTGTTTACACTTACAGCTCTCGGTTGAGCTCCGAGAAAGTTTTACACGAGTGAATTTCATTTCGGTTGCAATGTTCCTGATCTTCTGCAAGCTCAAGGAACACTGAAGCTAATTATTCTTTTTTTCACGTGTGTGTACGCACTCTGACTACAGAGAGACGTGCTTTTTTTTTTGTTGTTTTTCCAAAATGACAAGCCCAACGAAAATATCTAACGCGTCGTACTCGACTATTGTTTAGCATGAAAAAGTAACACCACGTGATCACGCTATTGTAATCGACTCTATCGAAGGACACACTATCGAAGAATATGCAATTGCTTTATCTAAAGTTGTGCCTCCCAAGAAAATACTTTACGTCTCACGCCTCAGTCAAAACCGCATATGCTTCTATCTCGAAACTAAGGAACTTGTTGACGATCTCATAGATAAAAAAGTCACGATCTCAGTTGGAAGTCAAACTCTAATAATACGTTCTCTAGATGCAAGGGCTAAAAGAGTTCTTATTTCCAACGTGCACCCATGTGTTCCGCACATTCTAATACTCGATGAATTGAAAAAACTTGACATCACACCGTTATCTACTATCACCTCTGTAAGAGCTGGCATACATAATTCAGAACTGGGACATCTCCTCAGCTTCAGAAAACAAGTTTTTATTAAGGAAGAAGACATAGCGAAAATTCCAGAAAACATTAAACTCAATCATGAAGGGTTCAACTATTGGATATACCTATCGTCACAAAAAATGATATGTTTCCAATGCAAAGAAGAGGGGCATCTCGCTAAATACTGCAAAAATGTTGAACTAGACGTCACAGTTTCTGTCCTTAGCACGCAAGAAGACGAGCAAATAATGGATACAACGCCTGCCGTAAGTCAAAACAACGAGTCAATGGCTCCTCCAACGACTCAACCAACGGGAACAAACCAAGCGTCCGCACTCGAGCACATCTTCAACGACTGCTCAAGACAAGAATAGCTCTAACAACGATTCTATTATTAAAGGTAAAAGTGATATTAAACCAGCTAACAAAAGAGGTAAAACATCCAAATTGGATTTTGTTAAACATTTAGAACCCACGAAAGAATTTATTAACAGCAAAGCGAAGGAATTCCCAATCGATTACGACAAATTGATTAGTTTCTTAAAAAGCTCGCACGGTAATTCAAACTTAATTGATTTAGCGGGTTTGTATACTAACAACATAGAAGCCTTGAGCCTTATGCTCACAGATATATATTTACATATTAAAGATCGAAATACTAAGAGTAGAATTACTCGTATTAGAAACATTTTAAACGAACGAGATAACGATACAAGTATTATTTCAGGCGATTTCAATATAAGTCTTAACAGCAACGACAACATCGATATATTTAATGTAAATAAAACAGGTGACATATAAATAATTAATTATGACGACACAAAATATTAATTTGAAAGTATTGTTCTGGAATGCCCGCAGTATACTCCATCGTAAAAGCGAGCTTCCTAAGATTCTTCAAAATATAGATGTTTTTTTTTTTTTTTTTTTTATAATTTTAATTGGCCTTTTGACTATTTACCTATTAGGTTTTCTTGTCTTTGGCCATGACCAGGTAGTTCATTTTTTTTTTTTTATATATTTTTTATGTTTGCCCTATGAGACTTTTTATAATTTTTTGTATTTGCCCATTGGGACTTTTTTTGTATGTTTTTGTGTGTTCTTCGGGTTTATTCCCTCGGAAAAACTTCGAAAATTATTTTTTCTAATTTTTCCTAGGGAATCAAACCCCGGTCCACTGGGACGCAAGGTCAGTTGATTTTTACAACTGCACTTTTTCATCCCTTAGCGACGGAGCTCGTAAGTGTGTTCTGTGTACAAAGCACATGAAACAGAGGTGCTCGTTTGAAAAACAGCCGAGAGCGGGATTCGATCTCGGTTCCCCAAGAATACGAATCCAACGCTCCTACCGACTGCGCCACAGACCGGCTCATAGATGTTTTTGTTTGCGTTGAGTCTTGGCTTAAGCCAAACGATAAATTTTACATTAATGGTTTTACAGCGTATAGACAAGATCGCGTTAATGCGCGAGGTGGGGGCATTCTCTTTCTAATACGCAATAGCCTTTCATTTAAATCTATTGATTCAATAAGCATGATAAATAACAACATAGAAAGAGCAGGCATTCGTATTCTAAATACCAGTCCCAATTTCGAGATAATAACTTGCTATAGAATTCCTGGTAACACTCTTACACAAGTCGAATGGGACCAAATTGTTGACTGTATAGAAAATCCCACTATCTTTTTAGGAGACTTTAACGCTCACAACATAAAATGGAACTGCACCAATACTGATGTTAACGGGGAAAGACTCGACTGTAGTACTGACGCAAACAACTTATTTTTACATAACCCTAACGGTTATACGCACATAGACATGCACAGCAAAAAAAATCAAATCTAGATCTTGTCTTCTCTACCATACCTATAGCGGATAAAATAAATATCGAAATTTGCGATGAAACTTATGGATCGGATCATTATCCTATATTTCTCGATTTTGATACCTCTAAATATCTTCACGGACACAAAACTTTCAAACTCAGATCCATCCGTACTGATTGGCAACAAGTTAATGAAATTCTTTCAACAGAATACACTAAATTCTTTAACTTAGAATATGACCATCTACCCCCTCTTGATAAATATACATTTTTTGTAGATATTATATCAAAAACTATCAAAAAAGCCACCCCACGTAAAAGCATGAAAAACAAACGTTCTATAGACAACCCCGTTCCTTGGTGGGATATCGAATGTGACAAAATCAAACGTTTGAGACGCGCTTCTTTTAAAAAGTGGGATTTCTCTAACAACCTAAAGGATCTTATTGAATACAAAAAGAATTGTGTTATAGCAAAAAAATTATTCAAAAAAAAAAAGAGAATATTTTAAAAATTTCGCTCAATCAATTAACTTTAGTACAAATTCTACGTACGTTTGGAACAAATGCAGAATCTTAAAAAATAGTTGGTGTAAAATAAAGTCAAAAAAACAGGTATTTTTGAAAACAAATGTTCAGATTGTCTTAACAAACTTAGTCCTCCTTGGGTAAGCAACGACCAGAACTACCTTCCTCATTGCAAACCTAACGAGTTATTTGATAACATGTTTTCCTTCTCTGAATTCAACAGAGTTCTCGATTCTCACAAAGGTAACGCCTCTCCCGGGCTAGATGGCATTGACTATCTCACCCTTCAAAATTTACCCACTCAATACAAACTCCTCCTTATAGACATTTATAATGAAATGTATCTCAAGAGTCAATTCCCTGAAGATTGGAGACATTCGTACATTCACATGATCGACAAGCCCGACCGTGACAGCGTCAGACCAATTGCTCTCACCTCATGTTTCTCTAAAATCTTCGAGGGTATGATAAAACATAGACTAGAATGGTGTGTTGAACATAAAGGGCTTCTGCCCGACTTTCAAGCAGGTTTCCGCAGGGGTCGTTCGTGTGCTGACAATTTAACCAGTCTTTCATTTCACGTTGATAAAGCCTTTAATAATAAAAAAGAAGTTCTTGCCGCCTTTCTAGATATTTCAGACGCCTTTAGCAATGTTCTACCTGATATACTTTTAGATAAACTCTCTAAAATGGCTGCTCATCGCTTATCCTCAAACTCGCCAAATTTCTTACGTATGAAAGGTATATCCACACTAATGGCAATGAGACAAGGAAAATAAACAAAGGTGTACCTCAAGAAGGCGTACTAAGTCCGCTTTTCTTCATAATTTACATTGCAAATATAACCATTAATATACCGGCTGAAGTCTCTGTTCTTGAATTTGCGGATGATATAGTCGTTTTTTCTGACGGCTCTTCAATCATGCAATGCTCGAGAGCTGTTGAAAGGGCTGTGGAAATCATCAGAAATAATTTAATAACGATAGGTCTCGTTCTTTCACCTAAAAAAACTAAACTCATACATTTTAACAACAAAAAAATACTACCAGGTAATATTAGAATTCATATAGATAATGTCGAGATCCAATCATGCGAAACTGTTAGATTTTTGGGACTGGTATTCGACTATCAAATGTCGTTTGTTTCGCACTTAAATACAATTCTAACTAAATGCACTACAATCCTCAATATCATCAAATATTTGACAGGAGTGTGGTGGGGGGCCGACCCTAACACTCTTCTAGATTTATACAAAAGCTTTGTTCGTTCCACTCTTGAATATGGCAGCTTTATTTATTTCCCCACTCAAAAACAACTAATAAAAAAACTGGAACAAATTCAATTTCAGGCCATTAGAGCCGCACTGGGATTTAGAAAAAGTACTCCCACTAACGTTTTGATAGCTGAATCTAAACTGCCATACTTGCAGGAGCGAGCAAGGCTTCTTGGCAACCGATACATACTTAAGATACTCTCGAACAAAAATAATTCCTTGTACGGTGATATCACTTATTTACTGCAGAGCCAGAAAAAGAAAAAAAGAATTCTCATAGAGTGCATGGAAAGTATGGCTGCTCTAACTGAATCTGTCAACGTTCAAAACTCTCATTTTTTCGACTCAAATTATAATATAACCATCACAAGTATTCCTATTAATTTTGAACTAGGAGAGCGCCTAAAAAATAGTAAAAGTCCTCAAGCAACTTTCAATGAATTTATATGTAATAATCAATGTTTAGATATACATACTGATGGTAGTAAATTTTCCGACAATAGACCAGTTGGAGCAGCTTGTACGGTTCCCAAACTAAATATGGAAACTAAAATAAGCATTGTTAACAAAGTTTCTAGCTTTACAGCTGAAGCAATAGCAATCAATAAGGCTATGGACATTGCTATACATTATATGGATCGCAACGTTTTCATTTTTTCTGATTCCTAAAGTGTCCTTTCCAGTCTCCTAAGTATAAAAAAAAATAATAAAACTAATTACTACATATCTGAAATAAAAAAAAAATATAACCTCTTTAAGAATGACAGCTTGAACTCACGTCTAGAATTCTATTGGATTCCTGCTCACTCGGGAATCAAAGAAAATGAAAACGTCGACAGGCTAGCCAAAAACGCGACCACTAAAAACCTTATAGACTGTTACAATATACCTAACACCAACTCGTATGATTATTTAAACAAAAAATCTTTTTTCGAAACAAACAAAAAAGTTAAATCTGAAGGTAATAGCAAGGGAAAAAAATATATCGAACTATACTACAATGACAAGCGTAAACCATGGTTTTATAATAAAAAGTACGCTAGAGAATTTATTGTATCTATAAATCGCGCTCGATCCAACCATTACTCTATGGCAGAATCCCTTGCCCGAATAAATGTTGTTAATAATGCTACCTGTCTATGTGGTCTAGAAGAACAAAATATTAATTACGTTCTGTGGCAGTGCACCCTCTATGATAATCTAAGAATCACATTCTTGGAGAAACTATTCAATATAAATATGCAACTGCCAATGCGTGCAGAAATACTGCTTGCTAAACCTCACTCAATTGCGTGCAAATACATGTATGAATTTATTAAAAAATGTAAATTGAAAATATAACTGTATAATATAATGTAAAAATTTCTACTAGTTACTCTGTAAAGCAGATATAAACCTGCTTAGGTTTCAAATGCTTAATAATAAAAAAAAAAAAAAATGGAATCGTTTTGTTTTTTTACAAGCTTTATTTTTGTTTCTTATGAGTTTTTTGATAAAATTAAAACTTTTCAAGTTATTTCATGAAAAACCGTCAGAAAATATGCTTTTTTACACTAAAAATCTATGTTTTCAATCACCGATAACTCGAAAAGTATTCATTTAACAAAAAAACTCATTAACAACTTTTTGCTTTAAATTGATTTTCACATCGAATTATATGGTTTTTTTTCTCACCGCCCCCGAGAAGGGGCCGCTCCCGCCCCCTGGGCAAAAGCGCACATCGGCATTATATAACTTTTGTTTTTTGGACTATTCTTTACCTACTGACAAATTTTCATGTTAATCCATCCTAACCGACAAAATTTCAAGCTGAAATGCTTCAATGACTGGACTACTAGTAAATATAACTGTTTATATACTTTGTTTTTATATTCAGTATGTATCTTTTCTTCACTTATAAAATTATTTCAGAAACTTATAAAAAAGCATTGATGAAAATTAAACGTTTAGAAATAGAAGAAAATGTTTTCACTCAAGAATCTGAGGAAAGTTCAACGGAAGTTAAAAATTAAATTGTAAATACTTTGAAAAAGACAAAACTGCAGGAAGAAGCTGATGCATACAAATTAGAAGTTTCTTTACCATTAAAAGATACATCAAATATTCCAAAAGAATTACAAGGTAGAAAAATAACTGTATTTTAAAGTTTGGTTTAGAAGAGATGTGTTTATTTTAACTAATTTTTATTTTTATTATAGAAAATTCTACTGTAAATAACTCTGAAAACAAAATAAATCAACCACAAAAAACTGATGAGATTCCTGCGAGTCAATCCAAAACTTTACGTTTGCTTGGTTTATCAAATGAGACTAATGAAAATTTATCTGCTAATAATATTGCTTCAACTAATTTGTCTACAGAAAAATCCAAAACAAGTAAGTTTAAAAACCAACCTAAAATTATTAAAAAATATTTTTCATTATTAATTTTAATACATTTGAAAAATTTCAATTTTTCCGTTTAATAGTATTTAATATTGTTTATTCTTTTAATTATAGATGTTATACCAAACTTTTATGAACAAGTTGATTCATTTGATAATATACCTGTCATTGAACTACAATCTATAGGTCAGTAAAATAAAGAATATTTATGTATAAGTATATAATTATGTAAGTATACGTGTGATAAATTTTTTATTTTTTGATTACAGCATTTGAAGAAGCTGTTATCAAAAGGCTTGATAGGATGGAGCAAAATATGCAAAATATTATGGAACGACAACAACAAATATCTAACTTTTTAATAGATAAAAAAGTTGTTGGCGTGTTTAATAGCAAGGATTATTTTAATATAAGATATAAGTTAAGCTTACCACTGCAAACTGTACAAAGTTTTCTTGAATTTGATGAGTTTTTAAAAGGGAATCAACTTTTAAGAAATGATGTTGTACGTTTTAATTATCAATATTATAAATTCATAACTAATTTTTGAATAATTCAATTTGTAATTAATTTTTATTTTTTTCAGTGCTTAGAATTAGTTAAATATTTAGATAAAAATCTAGTTATCTCTAAATGTTTGGTTAAAATGCTAAAAAGATTTATGATGGGAATTGTAGCAAGTCAATTTACAGCTTCAAGGTCAAGTAAGATTGATAAAACCAAAAGAAAGTTTAAGGGAACAGAGTTGTGTGATCTTATGTTTGGTAAGTTGAAATGAATGTCAGCTATCTAATGTAAAAAAAACTATTTTTTAATATAAAAAATTTATTAAATATCAAACTAAATGCAATAAATAATTTCATGTTTTCAGGTCTTATAACCAAAGAAAGGAAAGAGAAACAAATGACGACAACAGATAAAGATTTAACTGGTTCGTTGACTGATGTCCTGTCAAATGCAAATAAATGGGACAAATAATATATGATGAACAAAACACTTAAAATTTAATAAAGTTTAATTTTTGTTTTTAAATTAAAAATATTTAATAATATTACAATCAAAAACGATTATTTATGTATTATTAAATTAAATATATATATTAGATTTCATAATAAAATATTTTTATAATCAAAATGTTTTATTTATTTTCCCTGTTTATCTAACATCTTTCAAGTATAAAAAATAACAAAATAATTGAGTTAATACATTTTTTTTAATAATAAAATAATAAATAAAATAAAATATATTTATATCAGGAATCATATTTTATAAAATAGCTTTGAAGTTTGCAATGGTAAATAATGTTATGTTTGAATATTATGCCAAATATATTTGAAAAAAAATAACCTAAAAAATTAGAAAAATAAAGCTTTTAATCTTTATCTTCTTTAAACTTTCACTTTAACTCTCTTTATAATTCAAATTAAATTTCCTCATTAATTTTCAAATACTTATATTTATCAAAGAATCAAATGAAAATAAATATATTTAATAAAACTATTATTTTAAAACTACCATAATTTGACCAGTTTTTGATTATTAACCGTCGTCAGTTATGAGATAAACTGATCATTTTTTAATGAAAATTAGTCAGTTATTGATCATTTTCGTTAAAAATGGTTAAAATATGATCAAGTTATAATGAAATTTTCTACCAGGGATATTCTTTCCAATTTACTTTTTTTGTATTTCATCTATGAGTTATGTTTCCCTGTAATTTATTAAGGGTATTGTTTAGATTTATTTTTACTTCTATTGGGAAGTAGTCAATACCCATTTTGTCATCCAATACTTTCCAAATTGAATCAGATTGAAGATTGCTAGTTACAATTGTTAAGTCAATGGCTGATTCCACCATTACATTCTCTTTTATAGCTGTGTAGGTTTTTTCAGCATTATTTAAAATCATTAGGTTTGAGTTATCTATAATGTTTTGTATAGATTGACCATATCTACATGTGTCATAGGAATCCCATAATCTATTATAAGAATTCAAATCACTTCCTATGATAACATTCTTAAGGTTTTTGTTGGGTCAAAAATCTTATTCAATTGGGTATCTGGTTGTTTTGTATTATTTGGCGGCCTATATATTAATATTATGGATTAGAAGTTGTGTTTTTATTATTTTCATTTGTATTTAGATTCACTTTTATAGCTATAGTTTCTATTATTCCTTCTTCATGGTATAGGTTATTTCCTTCTGAGTATATTATATTGTTTTTTATTAAAATGCATACCCCCCTCCTTGACATTTTTTCAGTCAATCACACGAACAAATACACAACATTAGTAGATTCCTGCTCCTGTGCCGCTTAATGATTTGGAGCCGTCTGTAAAAACAGTCCATTCATCACTTCTCATTACTTTACCGTCATCCCATTCTTCTTTCGACGGTATCCATGTATCAAGTTGTTCCTTGAACTCCAGCTTGGGTGAGATGTGGTCCGTTAACTGTGTTAACAATGCACCCGCACCTTTGTCTATTTTCATCATTTCTTTTGCCATGCCTGTGTGTTCACAGTCATTGTCCTGCTTCCATAGATTTGAGTCTCTTAATCTGACGTCTCCATTTGAGGCGATTCCTTTTATAACTAGATCTAGCGGTTGAAGATTAAGCATTATTTCCATGGCCGCTTGTAGTGTACTCCTTATTGCCCCAGTTGTGTCTAAGGTAGCCACCCTCTGTACTTTATTCAAGCTTTTTTTGTTTATTTCCTTGTTCATGGCGTACCAACACACCAGTGCTCCGTATGTGACTATTGGTCTAATAATCGCAGTATACATCCATTGCGTTACCTGTGGTTGGAGACCCCATCTCCCACCGAACATTTTCCTGCATGTGTAGTATGCATTTATTCCTTTTTTCATTCTTTCTTTGACGTTCCGCTTCCAGAGCAGCTTCGAGTCAAGGACAACTCCCAGATATTTTGCTTCTTTAGACAGCACGAGTGTATGCCTTCCAAGTTTTGGCAGTTTTATCTCTGGAGTTTTGTATCTTCTTGTGAACAGAATCAGTTCCGTTTTATTAGGATTTACTCCTAATCCGTTTCGTTCTGCCCACTTAGTGATTTCTACTAGGGCTGACTCTATGATATCACCAATCACAGTTCAGCATCTTTGCTCGTAATCAGTACCACCACGTCGTCAGCGTAGGCTACCACTTTTATTCTTTTGTCCTCAAGTCTTTTGAGGAGTTTATTTATTACCATTAACCACAAAAGAAGAGATAAAACTCCTCCCTGCGGTGTTCCTCTTGTGCTTTTCCTTCTGGTAGTTCCTTTGCCTGGTTCCGTATTCATGATTCTGCTTTCCAGCATTACCATGATCCAGTTGATAGTTATACGGTCCACTCCGGTTTCCTCTAATGCTTGCCTTATAGCCTCCACTTTGACATTATTAAAAGCTCCTTCAATATACAGGAAAGAGCACAGTGTGTATTTCTTCCTTTGAAGGTATTTTTCTATTGTCCTTATTACTTCATGCAATGCGCTATCCACTGATTTGCCTTTTAAATAGGCATGTTGTGCAGTTCTATTCCACTTCCGTGGTCTTCTTTATGTGTTGATCTACCAACCTCTCTAACGTCTTCAGTAAGAAGGATGAGAGGCTGATAGGTCTGAAGTCTTTAGGTAATGTGTGGCTAGATTTTCCCGTTTTGGCTATGAAGACCACTTTTACCTCTCTCCATTTTCTTGGTATATATCCCAGTAGTAAACTTTCTGAGAAAACCTTTATCAAAAGTTCCATAAATGTGTCTAGTGATTTCTGTAGCATAATCGGCATAACCCCGTCCGACCCTGCTGATTTATAAGGACCAAACGTGCCCACCGCCCACGCTACCCTTTCCCTTGACAAAATCTCTTGTACTATTTCTTTTTTCTTCCCTTATTTCCGTTTCTTTTTGGATTGGGGGTTCTTCCGTTTCTTCTGCTTCCCGATTTTCTGGGAAATGGACATTCATTAACCTTTAGAGGACGGGATGGCCCCTATACGGGCCATGCCCATGATCGACCCTTTACATGTGTTAGTTTTGAGATGTGAGACATCACAAAAACTCGATTTCTATAGAAAAGTGAGAGAAAACAGTAAACCCAAATCCCCGTCCTCTAAAGGTTAACAAATCTAGGGTCTCCTTACTGGTCTCGGTCCATGAGTCATCCAGTTTCCTGACGCTCTTTATGACCATAGGGTCCTTTGCGAGCGCCTTTCTGAACCTGGCTGACTCACTTATATCCTTGACGGATTCACTAAAGCTCTTAAAGGAGTCCCATTTTGCTTCCCTGATTTTCTTCTTGTATTCATTAAAACTGGTTTTGTACTTTTCCCAGTTCTCGTTTGTATTATCTTTTCTAGCTATTGCATAGTTTCTTCGAGGTCGTTTTCAGCAGCCTCAGTTTCGCATTCCACCAGGGTTTGGTTTTTACGCGGATCTTCTTGATGGGACACGACCTCAAGTATGCTCCCTGCAATGCATTTTCTAGGATCTCAACGCTTTCCTCGATTTCACCGATAGTAGGATTTGGCGAGACACGAAAAATGCTCCATGTCTGGGCCTCCTCCGCCACCAGTTTCGAGAAACGCGTCCAGTCAGTCTTTTTGGGGTTCCTAAAGTCCTTAACCTTTGAAGGAGCGCGATTTATGTTAAAAAGGATTCTCCTATGGTCTGAAAAGGAATTTTTTAGGGAAACTCTCTAATTATTTACACTAATTTGCTCTGAATTTGTGGTCAAGGTTAGATCTATCATTTCCCCCCTAATCCTATTTGCAAATGTGGGGACATTACCTATATTGAAAATTATAAGGTTAGTGGTTAGTATAAAATCCAAAAATGACTCACCTCTCTCGTTGATGTTGCTGCTCCCCCACTGATTATGGTGGCCATTGGCATCAGCTTCCCTGTTGAAAATAAGTACGTACTTGAAGTACATACTTTGAATACGTACTTCAAGTATGTACTAAAAGTATATACTTTACTTAAGTACGTACTATTTTGGAACATTTTAGTAGATACTTTTTTTGAAAAGTATATACTTTTATTGAAAGTATGTACTTTTTAAGTATCTTTTGATAAATAATATTTTTTTAAAATATGTACTTTATTAGACAATACCTACTATTTTGAAAGTATGTACTTTTTAAAAATATTTCTATGTGTTCTTTTATTTTAAAAATGAGTACTTTCTTAAAAAGTATGTACCCTATTTAATAAAAGTACTTACTTATGTAGAAGTATATACTTTTTAGAACATTTCTAGTACTGCGTGCGCTAAATCCGCTTGAAGCGCTCCCTGTTCCGTGTCCTATGTTGCATTTTCTGGCAGGGTATAGTTGACGATTTTTGTGAGTTTCGTACACGTATTTTACATTGGTAAAGCATATAAGTGTGGCGACGCGCATGTGTGTATACAGACTAGGGCTCGAATTTATAGTCGACACTCAACACTCAGCACTCAGTTTACATGTATCAAACATCATTCTATCTTACTCTACTTCCATAAGAAAAACAAGGATAGAATGATGTTTAATACATGTAAACTGAGTGCTGAGTGTTGAGTGTCGACTATAAATTCGAGCCTAACGGCATGAGAGATAGTATGGACGATGAATCAGTTGCTTTACATTCGGCTTATTCTTATATATATGTGTGTGTGTGTGTGTGTGTGTGTGTGTGTTTCTAAATAACTAGCAAGTTTTTCAGTTTGTGTATATTGTATTAATAATTATTTAATACAATTTCACTTTATGAGTATATTTTTGAAATTGTTTTAGTTTCTTTTTTTTCGATTTATCATTTGGGGAATGCCTAGTTTTACTGATACATAGATTTCGTTTTTTTATTTGAATTATCATTCGTGGAGTGCGTAGCTTTTGTTTAGTATTGCTTTTTAAGGGTATAGATTTCGTGTGGCGGATTTACCACACACGTACCAGAAAATAGTGTTCGATACACGTAACATCTCGCTACGCTCGAGCGCTTAACCTCGCCGTGCCAGAAAATGACTCATAGGACACTTATATCGAAAAATACTATTTCATACATACTTTTTTATACGATGTATGTACCTTCATATAAAAGTATATACCGTAGCTACGTGACTAATTTTGTTTTACTTTAGTATGTACTTTTTGAAAAGTGCACTTTTCTAAAAAAGTACGTACTAAAATTTTCCAAAAAAGTACCTACTAAAATGTTCCAAAAAAGTACGTATTTGATCTAAAGTGTATATACTTGAAGTACATACTCGAAGTATGTGATTAAAGTATGTACTGATTTTCAACTGTAAACAAATACGGAATATTATAGCCTTATATACCTGCATCTCTGAAATTCGGATAAAGGATCGCAAAGTTAAGAAAAACGCCACCTAACAGCTAAAAACGTAAGTACTGAAAAAATTATTCGAATCGATTATTAATTCTATCTTTGACTGTTAGGTGGCGCTTTTTTTAATTTTGCGATCCTCTACCCGAATTTCAGTGACGTGGGAATATAAAGTTATAACATTTCGAGTTTGTTCGCTCAAGCTTTTCGATCTGCGGAGAGTCGATGCTTACCTTATTTTTATATCTTCCTTTAGGAAGAAAATACTTACCAAGTTACTAACTTGAGGAATTATTAAAAATAAAAATAATCTAAAACTTTTACTGTCTTTTCTGTAAAATTTGATTTGTTATCTTTAAAGGTATATAGGGTATGAGTCCCGGTTACTGTGCCTGAACCTAATTCTGTGCTTTACATGTATTTCAAATGGAAAGCATAGAATTAGGGGACTCATACCCTACTCTATTTTAATAAAAGTACGTACTTATATAGAAGTATATACTTATCCAGGTCCATTTGGCTCATTTTATTAAGAAATTTGACAGCATTCCGATAGCTTTTCTTTGATCTCTGAATGCTGCCAATCTTCCCAATTCTTTTTGCTTTACCATCCGTTCCGTCTATGTCAGCCTCTTTTAGGAGTCCTCTTTCAGTATCAGAGTCAACAGCTATGATTGTGCTGCCTATTGATGATAAATCATCTTCACTGGCTTTGTCGAGCTGCATACCCTGTAACCGCTCCGAGATACTCTTTGGGCTGCCTTTGACTTCCAGGATGGTGGTGCTCTCTTTTCCCTTGTATCAATACACGTGGTCACCGCAACCAAATGGTCCATTGCAGGCACGATCTTACATTGCAATGATAAGCCTCCCCCAGAATCCGAAAGAGGCTCAGCCGCTTTTACAGCGGGTGGATTTCCACTAGAGTTATCACCTGGGGTAATTAATATTTTCTCATTGCACTCCATCATGTAAAAACTCCGCTTTCTCTCTCTAATTCCATTGTCCATGGTCGCGTATTCAATATTAGCGACTAACCAGAAAGACTGAGTTAGGACCCCCGCCCTCACTGCTCTTTCTGGCCTTTCCACTATCCGCAATCTGTAGACGCGCTCGGTAGCATGAAAAAGTGCTCTATCCTCTAGAAGAGGTTTCCGAGATTTGGCAGTGTAAAACCGTTTATTTTCACATTATTGTAGAAACTTAATTGAACATTAGACTGACTAAATATTTCAACAGCTGTATCACTACTAAATTTCTTTATTGACATATCAATTATATCGGATACTGAATACTTGACATATAAATCCAATTCTAATTCAATATTCTCTGGAAACGGACTTTTTTTAGCTTGTATATTCGAATATCGGCCATGTACCTCCGACTTTTTTCCGAAAGTAAATGAGCATATGTGCCATTGATATTGCGAATTTAAAAATATCCGACCTCATTGCGTATCGGTTGATTGTTGGTCACAGAAGTGGCTGACCATCCATCGGTGATCAAAGTTTTCGGTATGGTGTATCAGATAGTCTAGCTTGATGTGATGTGTTAAACAAGTACCGGGTTAAACTATCTGTGATATCATTATGTTAAAAAAGTTAATTATATAGAGGACAATATCCTCATATATTAACATTAAAAAAAAAACTTATATAATTAAGTAAAGACATATATTCATAATTATTTTAAATACCTTT
The DNA here is from genome assembly GCA_017163975.1 of Anastatus disparis. Taxonomy (NCBI): domain Eukaryota; kingdom Metazoa; phylum Arthropoda; class Insecta; order Hymenoptera; family Eupelmidae; genus Anastatus; species Anastatus disparis. Next base: position 1,089,960 of record JAFFSR010000313.1, read on the forward strand.
TGTTTACTCGTTGTAGTTATTTGTAGTATTGGTGTCTTTTCTCCGGGTATTGCAGTATATTCAATCAACTGTTCATAATAGTTGATGCGTTCTTTCTTTTTTACCTCAGCTGATGAAATAGACGAAACATATAAGAATTTTCATAAGCAAATGAACTTTGTATGTGTTAATGTTTTCATTGATAATCAATCGGTCATCTTTAATGAGACAAGCTTTAGTTATACTTTCATTAATTTCATAAATTAGACTATTGCCTGATGGAAAAATCCTTTCAGGCACTGTAAGCTCAATAGGTAGTTTTTCCCAATACGAAAAATAATTTCGTCGCCTATGGAAATAACTTTAATCTTTTCCACACTGATAGACCTTACGACTGTGTAAGCCGCTTTCTGAACCCTAAGAGTGCGCCTCTCTCGCTGTAAGAGCGTATACCCTTAAGCGGGAGCGCCGCCGTCTTACGTTAGATGGCGTTTTTCTTACAGTAATGTTTCTGTGTTCTGGGGCTTAAGAGCTATACGCTCTTAAGCACAAGAGAGGGGCTCATAAACACGAGATCGCAGGGCACTTGTCCGAAACGAGAGCGCTCTGAACTGTCAACGATTTCTTCTTAGGTATAATAACGCATTTTGCTTGTTAAAGGAACGTATTGCCCTTAAAGGTCTATCAGTGCATCTGAAATATTTTCAAAACAAAGAGGTTTTAACTTCTTTGTTTTGAAGAGGTAAGATTTTAATTTTTGATTGTAAAACAAAAGAATTAGTTGTTTAATAGTTCTTTACAATATTCAAATACATGCTATGAATTATTCGATTTCTTTTGACACGTGTATAATCTTGGTCACAACGCTTATAACAAATTTATATGTTGCTATTTATTACACATTTGTAATAACCTAAAACTTAATCGCAAGCTACAACTCGGCAACACATGAAATTGTGCGCTTATACGCTTGCTTGCAGATGTCGTGACCGGGTTTTCGTACGTGGCACACTTATCGGCTGATAAGATTGGCGAAGGTTTTGGGTATATAATAGAAGTAATGAATAATTTAGCAAACGAAAACATTGTAGATAAATTACAAAGGTTTACGGTCTATTTAAGGACATAGTGGCTACCTTTAGTTGAAGTGATGTGCATGTACAGAAAACGCACCCATACCAACGATGCTTGGTGAATGTTTAGAACGATTATTATTTTACTATTTCGGCATGAACATATATTGAGATGGAAACTTGAAATGTATACGAATTACAGATGGTATATCTATGGAAATGCCCTAAACGGCTTAAGATCACCAAAGAGCGGGAGCCGGTTTACAAGTGCGAAGACTACACTTTAGTTTTATGCTAGGGAGTGCCGAAGTTTTATTGAAAACACTGACTTCCCTGGTAGTGATGTGACCGTAAAAAATGGCGTATATAGAAATTTAAGGTTATTAGTAATAATAATGCCAAAGAAATGGCCATAAAATGTTAAAAAAAGCGTTTCCATTTCTACTGGTCATAAAATGATAATACAAAGCGTTAGTGTCGGCGAATGATATCCATAAACGCAATGAATAATTGTAAACGTGGGTGGACGCCACCCTTAATTAGCCTATTGTCTTTATAATTGTTTTGCGGTTTTATTGCGGTAGCAACGCGGTGACGACGATGCGAAGAGGGAAACGGCTTTCTATATACGACGGCCCGTGAAAGAGCGCAGTCCTCAAGGTGGTTCAATTAAGAACCCCAACAGCTTAATGACCTAGTAAAATTGTCATAGTACACGGAGCGTCGTATACTATGAAAAAATTTGAGTACTAGCAGTAAGGTGGCTTAACACTGTAGCGCCTGTGTTGTCATCTACGCACCTTAGCTGTATTAAGGAGACTCATCTGCGAGTCCATTGTTTCCAGCTTAGAAAAGTAGGGTCGAAGGCGCGCCCTCGACCAAATGTTTGTTGACTACTACCTAGGCAACAAACATTGGTCCCGCGGATAAGTCTCCTTAATACGGCTTCGGTACGTATATAACTATTATATTATAGTAGGTCGTATTCAGTCGAATATGTATAGAGCTAACTAAATGGGTATTGAGGCCTTTTACCGATCCGCTCGGAATTTGAGTATATTCAGTCAGTTATACACTGCACAATGTAGTATACCTCTTTATAGTATGGAATATTAATACATACGTCACACTAGATTGAAGCGTATAAGAGAATTGACTATAGTTTTGTTGAATACCGTTTGGACAAGAAAATAAACGTATGTTTTTGGATGGCTAGTAAAGTCAGCACGCAGCTATAAGTTGCCAGTCCTTCTCCGCTCTGCCTCTATCTAGACACACTGAAGGTCTATTCAAGTAGTGATACATATATATGTATGCACGTACAGATTTTTTATTCTCTTGCTCACAACTATCGTCGCGATATATACATATGTATCACTGCTTGAATAGACCTTCTAGTATAGTAAAGACAAAGATAAAGCGCAGCTATAAGTATACATGCGCTGCTAAGCTCTTTACTCATGAAGTTTCATGCGCAACAATTTCAAACATTTTGTCGATCTCCAGTAAATAGTCTGAAAATTTATTAAATAAATAACCATATTTTATAATAATGTTTTTGATTTCTATTTAATCTTTTCATAGCCCCTCATATGACCTACAATAACAAAATCATCTATTCAACTTATGTTAAGAAGGGTATATATGATCTCGACTATTCGTTTTAGCTTAACACCAACTACTGCTCAAGCCAAAAACATTAATCTCGCTCGTATCCATCCTTTGTACGCTTAAGTTGAGTATATAACTAATATGTGTTTGGAGCAGTATTTTTAATACGTTTTCGTAAGCGTTGTAACAACAACGTAACAGGATGTTCAGTGATATTGTCTTTACAACGGTAGTACAACATTTCTTCTACATTGAAAAGACAATCTTATCCGTGCTTGATATTTGACACAATCTTGTAACTAGGGGTGTGTACTCGATTCTACGAGTAACTCGAACAAATTACTCGACTTGACGAGTTCCAGTCGAGTCGAGTATTAAATAGAACTTTCCGAGTTACTCGAAAAAAATTTGAACTGCTCAAATAACTCAAGTTATTCGAATGACTCGAATTACTCGAACAACTTGAACAATTAGATTATATTATTTTGTGGTAATTAGTTCTGATTTATACGAAAAAAATGACTTTTGCCCTAGGCCGCAAAATGACCATTTTGCGTTCTACGGAAAAACTTTAAATGTCTCGGCCTCGGGACAAAAAAATAGTATATTAGACCATAGATGCATATTGATCATCCTCGCTTGTGCAACTTTCGAGGCCTCGCTACGCTCGGCCCCAAAAGTTCGCACTCGCCGAGAATGATCAATATGCATCCTTGGTCAATAATGTACTATTTTTGTCCTCAGGCCGCAAAATGAATTTTTGTGTCCTGTATACGGAGCACAAAATAATGTATTCTTGTCCTAGGCCGAAAAAGAAAAATGTGTATATCCAATGTATTATTTAAATAAAAGTTCGCAGAAAAACGTTCTCGACGTCGCTGATTCTTGGAATTAAACTTAATGAACCGCTCGCTTTCTTTGGTATCGCTATCCTTTTCTTACATATACTATACTGGGTATGCGTTAACGAATAACTTAGACTCAATATATGTGTATTATGAAAGAAAAGGAAAGAGCGAGAGAAAGACATAGTTACAAGTTTCGCGTGTTAAAACTTTTTTTTTTTTTAAATAATATTTTTTAATTATAATTTTTATAGTTAAGTTTTTGTTTTATATTTTGTTGTATTTTTGTTTTATTTTAATGTTATATTTTAACAATTATTAGTTGTTTTTATAATCGATTTTTTTTAAAACTTTTTCTTTCTTTTTTTAAATATTATTTTTTAATTATAATTTTTATAGTTTAGCTTTATTTTATATTTTATTATATTTTTGTTTAATTTTAATTTTATATTTTAATAATTATTAGTGGTTTTCATAATCGAATTTTTTTTATTATATTTTTTTTATTGTATTTTAAGAATTATCAGTTATTCATTATTTATAATTGAATTTTTTTATTAAATTCTTTTATATTTTAAGAGGTGGTCAGGACTATTTGTCGCATGGGGACGCTGCGGTCAGGTGAGAGAAAAATGTAAAATAATTTTTACTCAGCGATTTACAATTTACTAAAACAATAATATACCTGAAATGTTATCAATAACTCTAGCCATATATACGAAGAATAATTATTGATGCTAATTTTGTTTGAAAAGTCTAAAATATTGTTGTAAAGCGAAAAATGCAGCGTGAGATAGAGCCGGCGTGAGCATATGTATTCATCATTCTTCAGTATTACTTTCTTTGTCGTACTAAAGAAAAATACACACGTTTACATCGGCTCTATTACGCGCAGCATTTTTCACTTTACAAAAATATTTTAGGCTTTTCAAACAAGATTGGCATCGATAATTATTCTACATATATATGGCAAGAGTTATTGACAACATTAGAGGTATATTATTGTCTCAATAAATTGTAAATCCGTGTATAAAAAATATTTTATATTTTTCTCTTACCTACAGCGCCACCAAGCGGCAAATGGTTCCGACCGCCTCTTAAGAATTATCAATTATTTTTTTATAGGCGGGGGCTCTGCCCCAGCTTCCGCTTAGCGGCCTTCGGGCAAAAAAAAAGTATATGCAGTCACGGTCACAAACGTATCATTCTCACTCGTGCAGCTGGAGCGGCCTCGCTACGCTCGGCCCCTCAGCATGCACTCACCAAGAATGATACGTTTTGCGGCCTTGACGCATAATATACTATTTTTACTCTTTTTTCATTAATTTGCTGAGAGTTCTGTCTATTCGACTATTCAGTTAAAATTTTGGAATAAATTCTAAACTAAATTCGAGTCGAGTCGAGTAATAAACTCGAATCTATCGAGTAACTCGAACTCTAATCTCTAGCTCGAAATTTTAAATATGTCACATGTAATACGCGATGTGGGCGAAATATGGGATTCGTCCTGTGGCGATATATGAATGAAACATTGAACTACGTTAGCCTTACATGGATATAATTTGGCGCTCGATGCCCAATGCTTCGCCAAGTGTATTTCTGATTTTTCGTTGATGAGTTTTTTTTTCGCGTAGACTTATAACTATTAATTACTTAAGTTTTTCAATAAATTTTTTTAATAGAAAACTTTGAATCTCAACTTTAATATATTCTTAATAAAATTTTTTTAAATTAATTATTTTAGAAACTATGTGACAGCTTATAGTTTTGAAAAAATTAAGCTTTAGACCGAATAGCCGCGGTTTATTCTATAATTTTATGTAAGAAAAAATATTCCGAAATTGGAAGAAAATTCAAGACACTAATGCGATACACTTCTCTTGTTAGTGAAATTAATCGATGTAAGAGAAACAATGTAAATTTAAATGTATAAATAAATACTTTGTATATAATGTTATAAAATTAATGATGTATACAAAGTATTAAGAAGAAAAGAACATAGAGAAAATAAATTGCGAATTAATTGCAAGAAAATTATTATGTTCCAGTAAAAAAATCAAAAGATGCTTGCCAGTCTTTGTATATAGTTACCAAACCCGTTTTCATAATTTCCATCATAATTTAAAATAAGTATGTTATTTTCTTTGTGCGAGCGTGTAACGGAATCTTATTAAAATGTGGTGGGATCAATTACATCGCTTTGTTCAGCGTCATGCACTGGTCCGGTCAGATAAATAGGTTAAATATTTTTTATAAAATGCATCATTGCTTATTCTGTAGTCATATTTGTTTAGAATAATTACCAATGCTAATCTTGTTTAATAAATCATTAAAAAACAAAGAAATTAGATTTACTGCTGATAGCGCGCATTTACTGAGGTAAATTTATTTCACTGTATTTTTTGTTTTATAATAATATTTTATATTTCTCAAACAAAAATGGTATTGGTAATTATTCTCCAAAACGAAGCTTTTTATATCAACTTTCCAAGCGTATTACGCGAGCATCTACTCATGCTATGCGTAACTCATGTTAACGTTACGAAAATGTATACCTAAAAAAATACACACAACGTATTTTTTATGTATTTTTTCCTTAGCTTTCCAATGATGATCCAATGATGAGGTCAGATATTCTGATACTTTTTATTTTTATTCAAGAAAATCACAAAACGTTTTATATCTTAAAAAGTGTATTTTTAATTTTTTTAATAATTTTTTAGTTTATATACATAAAAATTTATTTCTATAAAAAAAATGCTTAGTTTTTAATTTAAATTATCAAGAATAATATTAAAAATATAACTTACCAATATAGGATATGTTAAGGTTTTATAAAACAAAAATCAAAAAATTTGAAAAATCTGTCATTACCATTAAAAAGCTAAAAAAAAATCCATCGAAACAATGTCTTGCATATTCTTTTAAGCTTCGTTTTTGTATCGCAAACATAAGTTATTAATAGAATGGTGGAGTACGCCGAAACGCCTCATATATACAACCAGAGAAGATGACCATATTAGAACAATTTAATTGTCTAAGTAAACAATAAATTATTTTATGAGAAATATTTAACCTACTTATATCACCTAAGTAGAGTACCAGAACCAAATAACAAAATTGATCCAATATTGCCTCTTAATAAATAAAAGTAAAATAGAATTTTTATAAAATAACTTGCAATAACTAATGAAAAATTTTCATAGAATTTTTGAACATTTTAAAACGAATTTTTATATCAGTTAATTTACTTAAATTTAAAATTCAAGGTACAAAATTAAGAAATATTATAATCTTTAATCCACACCCAATTGTGCAACCTATAGCATCTTCATTCTTTTATGAATTAAATTTTTGAAATAGTTTTAAAATCTTTATTACAATTAATTATTTTCAATATACTTTTTTAATATTTAATCTTTTAATGAAATCGTATTCTACTAACCTTTATTGAACATCATCAATCATCCACAAATAAAAGTAAAAATTATTTAATATTGGTAGTTATCTGTATAAATTAATAATCAAAATAAACATAATAAGTTACATGAATAATTGAAGGCTATATATAAGAAATCTAAATTAGTTCCATTTATATCATTTTTTGACGCTGGGTACTTATACATAAGCTCACTTATTTATAAAATGTCTACAGTTAAATTTTATTTACTCAATAAACTTTGCACAAAGTATTGTAATCATACAAAAAATTGCTCTATACACGGTTAGAAATATTAACAGACACGTCTGTTAAAAACTGTTTACAGAAAAAAAATGTCTTTTACTTTAACAGACAAATTGTCCGTGAAAAATGTAACAGACGAAAAAAGTTAACAGATTACACAAATGTTTTTAACCGTGTTAGATTTACGTATATTAATATATATTAGCATTGCTCCTGAATTAACAGAAAAAGTTAACAGATTACACAAATGTTTTTAACCATGTAGATTTACGTATATTAATATATATTAGCATTGCTCCTGAATTAACAGAAAAAGTTAACAGATTACACAAATGTTTTTAACCGTGTAGATTTACGTATATTAATATATATTAGCATTGCTCCTGAAGAAGCTCATTAATATATGAGCGAAACGTTGAAAATATTAGTAAATAAATATATATTGAACAGAAATTGCCAACAGTTGCATTATATATTTATCAATTTATTCTTTTGGTGGTATCATAAGATATTAATCATTTTTTCATTTCATATTGGAAGAGATTAAGTTCTAATCTAAGAATCATCTCAAATGTAAATAAAAGTTTCTGGAAAACCTAAATTGAGATTATTCATTATTAATTGTTCGTTTATATTTTTAAAAGTCTTTTAAAAAGTTTTCTTAAAAATACTTTTATATTTTTGTTTAATTCTTTTTTTAATTTTTTATCAAATTATTCTTCTTACTATTTTCACTATTACTTTTATCATCATTGCTATGATTATTGTGTCAATTATTATCTTAGTATTTGTTTTTTACATCATATGTAATTATATCCTCAAGACAGATGAGGTGGTAATTTATCGTAAATAAAGTTGTCTAAATCGAAGTCTCTCTAATTCTCTTGCTCTCTCTAATAAAAGAGAAATAAATTTTAATTTAAAAAGAAGATGAAAAAGTATAAAAGTTAGCTTGTTAACATCATACACTCGGTTTTGGCTGTCATTCTGTTAATATTTTAGAAGAGGATTGATCATTTGAGATTATAAATAATAGCGACCTTGGATAAAAGAATAATTTTTTTTGCATTTTAAATAATTTATGTGAAAAATTTTAATAATTTTCAATCATATTTTTTTTCAAGTTTTCTTTTATAAAAATTCTTGTGATTTCCATTAACTGATGTCTGTCTGAATGCTATTAATTAAATATTTTTAAATATTGTTTTCATTTAATCAGATGCATGGCATTTAAAAAGTTAATTTAAATTTACAACAAATAATTCATAAATTATAAACAAAATAAACTTCATTTCACATAAAATAATACTTAATTTTTTATTGTATTGATTTATTTGTTTTATAAAAAATTATACTTTTTTTCCAAATAATTAGCATAAACATTTTTTTTATAAGAGCCTAAATTAAATATTGAAACTTCCGCAATTCTATCTCTTTAATTTGATCGATGAACTCACGTTTTTAAAATATCTATGAAATGCTTGCTCACACCTTTCTCAGTATCTTAAAAAAAAAAGTTTATAATTTTAGAAAAGTCTGCTGCATTCTTTACAGTATTGAATTTATTAAGATGATTTTTATGCGTGCAACTTATTGTATTTTGTGGAAACATATCCACGATACACATAATTTACGAGGATGATGATGATGAGAGTGTTAAGATCCATATAAATTCACGAGACAAGTTAAAATAATCATTTCTTCGCACGATTAACAGCTCGTCTTTAGGATCTTTTGCAGTGCTATCTGCACGCGCACCGCGTACACATATGTATATATACAATGTATAAATGCGATGTTAGCCATGAATGTGCGTCGCATGTAGGTGGAGGAGGACTTTGCTTTGTAAAAGGGGGAAAAACGAAAGACAGTATCAAGCAAAGTCAAGAAAGAGAGAGAAAGAAAAAAAGAGAGAGTAGGACTATAAAAAGAAGAGACAAGAGAACGATTCTCAAAAAAGCGGGCTTGCGCGATCATTCGCTTGCAAGAGAGAGAAAGATATGGAGAATGAGAGAGAGAGAGAGAGAGAGATGGAGAAAAAGAGTCGAAACAAGCGGACTATCACGAGATATTGAAGCGAAACAGAAAGTGCAAGTCCAGAGGTTGTGTGTGTGTGTATGTATGTGTGTGTGTGGTGATGCTGCGGCTCTTTCGAATCTCTCTGGTATAAACGCTTATGGCGGGTGGGGAGCAAAACTTAGAGCATGCGGGAGAAATGGCAAGAGAGAGAAAGAGAGATTATGATAAAGAGAAAGAGTAAGAGAGATAGAGTTAGTGGGGATGGTGAAAAGAGAGATGTGAGTGCGAGGAGAGGGAAAAGCACAGTGCTTTTGAAAAAATTTAATCTTACCGGCACGCCCGGTCGTCTCAGACGCTACCGAACACCGGCACAAGGTGTATCGCTCTCTATACTTACCGGCCGCACGATCTTTCCTCGTGTCTCACCGATTTTTTAAGCGCAATTATTTAAAAATAATACATCATAAGCGATACTTGCACACTCCTTTTTCTTTTTATATTTCTTTATTTAGTTTAGAATTATTTTTCTTTTATAGTACATAGTGTCATCGATGATTCATAAAAAAATAAACTTTTATTCTTTTTAGTTTGTCTGTTTCTTTGGTTCGCCACATGTGCGAATACGTGCACGTCGCGCAGCAGCATAACAGCAGACCTGCATTGTTAAACGCGCGATATACATATGTATCGTGCTTCATTCGATACAATTATTAAAAAAACACGCGTGCACCAATTCGAAAAGCAAAAAACCGAGTGGGGCATTAAAAGCAAGAGATCGAAGGTGCGCTAGCAAAAGATTTGGTTAAATTTTGTAGGGACCGATTGCCAGGATCATAGGCAAGATGATGATGAGTAGCGGACCGTCGCCGAATCGTCGTAGCTGGGCGTTTATTTGCCTCGCGCTGTTTACCGTTATTACTGCCCTCGTGGCCGGCCTCGAGGTAAGATTGGCACAATTCATTCATTTCTTTTTTAACTTCCTTCTTTTATTTTCTTTCATTCTCTTTTTAATTTCACTTTCTCGTTCTTTCTTTTTTCTGCTGCTGCTCTTTCTCTCTCTCTCTCTCTCTGTCTCCTTCTCTCTTTGATGCTTCTCACGGGTGTGCAAATTTCTATGCGAGCGTCAACATGAGCTTCGCAGAAAAAAAAATTACGTATTTCATATGTGACAATTAAATAATTCTTAAAACATTGACTCATGAGAATATTATCAAGTGTCAAATATGCTTAAGAATTATCACTTTCTTCAGATTAAGATAAACTTCAATACAGTGTACTCTGATAGATATAAAATATTATTGGAGATGATTTTATTTCTTTATAGGTTTGTCAACGAGTTACTTTGTTGTGTACGTTATGTCTTTAATGATAGCGTTTTTATTTTTTTTCTTCCCCTTTTTTATTGACTTGCGTGTAGCCCTCTAATTGATACATAGCGAGTTGTACTCTTTTGTACTGTAAGTGAGCACAATCAAACCTCAAATACATCATTATGGTCATGTAGAATTTTATACATCTTATTTGAGCGACTGTTAATTTTACACTTTTTAAAGCGGAATTTTGACAAAGCGAATTATTAAAGCATTATCGTTTATTAAAGCATAGAGATTTAATTTTTAAACTTTTACATCTTACAAACTTAAAATATACAATTTTTTAAAATGTTTCTTTTTGATATACACAGTTTATCGTTGATTTATTTTTATCGCTTGATCATCTAAACTGTTTATATCTCAAAGGCGTGAAAATGTATTGATAGGGAATAGATGGCCTGAATAAGTTGTGATTGCTTACTTTATAATAAACTTTACTAAAAATTAAACTTATCTATATAAAAATAAAATAAAGATTTATCTTCAAGTTAATTTTTAACGAAAGGCCGCAATTTCACAAATGGAAAAAATTATCTCAATGTAAAGTGCCATAAAAGTTTATTAAAAAGTATTTAAGTTGATTTGATTGTTTACCAACTGTCAAATAACATGTGACTCAATAACTGTTATGTTGTATTATGCATTGCTCACCGAAAATATTTTTCAAATGTGAGCAGCAGAGTGATTATATCCGAGGATCGTTGATGAAATTGAAATTATTGTTGACTGCTAGCTTTCCAATTAGATAATTGTTTATTTTCATACACTTCTTATTGATGCCCTGCGTGTTGGAATGATTTTTTTTTTTTAATATACACTTACCCTGACAATGTATTTGACAATGACATTACGGCTCATTGATTTAATTTTTATTGACAGTATTGATTTATTATTTAATGCTTAAATATTGATAAGACTTATTACAATATTATGTTTTTATTGCAATGAAATTTAATTTCTTCATAATTATTTTAGCTTTAAAACTATTTCACAAAAATTAAATTCTGTAAAAATAATAATTAAATTAGAAACTATTATCTAAAGAATTAATTTTAGTGTAAAAATGTTAAAAAATTCATGTTTACTAAAATATAAGTAAATTATTTTAAATGATGAAATTTAAATTAATAACAATTCATTACAAAAGTTCGATATTCAAGATCATGCAAGTGTCAAAATTTTGTCTTTGAAATTCTGTCAAATGTGCTTATGTACAGAACGAGTCGTTCGTGAATTGTTGATTAAAACTTGATTTAGATGTATTAGTGCACTGATTTCATATTAGAAAAAAGATTCAAAATATTTCGATATTAGTTTATTTGTCTATCATATATTAGAAATGTTTGTTTTCTTACATCAAAACATAGTAAAGTTTGTAAAATAAATAAATCGGGAAGAGGTCAATCGTATGTGAAATTTAAGTCATAGAATTAATTTAAATTTTTAATGTTGTGAAAAAATTGTATTAATCCTTTTACGTTTCATATCGTGATTATAATGTTATGATAATTTGATAATTTAATAATTCTGTTGATTTATAGTTTTTTGTTATACAGATAAAGTTTTTTAAAAACTATCAAAATAATTGTTTGAAGAAAAATAATTGTTTTACTACTATTGCTATTAATATTCAGATATTATTAATAATATTAAACAAATTCCCCGCTACTTATTGTTGTCTTTTAATAGATAACGAATTTTCCGTTTTCTTGGTATGATATGTTATTTAATACCTCAATGTTATTACGTTGGGAAAAACTTATTCAAAGTTTTTCAGCAATTCAAAGACTTCTTCAATTCAATTCTTAAGTTTATATGAATGCTGTGAAGTCTTTATCATGCATATTTAAAGCTCTACAAAAATATGAGATGACTAATTTTTCTTTAATTTTAACATGTTTACATACATTTCATTTTTTCTAAGCCGTCTATATTATCGACATTTTTTCTAGTGTTCAAGATAGATATGTAAATATATTCTTGGGTGTGATTTAGAATATTTTTAACAATAGTCGAACAAATTTATTGCTGTATTTACAAATTAAATAAAGTTTTACAACATTTTATAAACAATAGGCTAACTGATTAGATTTTTTTTCATCAAATAATAAATGATAAATGTTATTTATCAGGATATCTTTCAAATGAAATTATAAATTTATATATGGAAATTATAAATTGTGTTGAAATAGTTTACAAAGATAAATAAACTTAAGAACGGTTCGATCTCATAAAATAAAATTATCACTCAAATCGTCTAATATTTAAAAAAAGTTTAATTGCAAATAAAATGATTTATCAAAATAATTATAAAACAAGCATTTTATAATTTTTATTGATACTAATCATTTATTTAAAAGTTATTTGAATTTTTATTGAATAAATTATAAAAATATTGGAAAATTCTTAATTAAATTAGCGCATATTTAACTACAAAATCACTGATTTTAATTCTAAGAAAATTAATCACGTTTATAAATTATGCGCGTGCTTACTATTAGTAATATAAATATTTCATTATCAATAATATTGAAGAGTAAGAGTTCTAGGTAAGTACCAATTTATTGATGCAACACGCAGTGTGAGCTGTATAAACATGCAATCGATGATAGATTCGAATATTAACTCATCGATTATATCTTTGACCGTTTGATGACGTTTACTTTTATTTTGAGATTCTTTATGTTAGTTAAAAAATAATCTAAGGGTATAAGACTATACAATTCTAAGTTTGATCACACGAGAACTTACACTATGAGAATTGTCTGGTTTTTTGTTTTATTTTAAAGAGCTCACTAAACTGCTCATAGTCAATTTATTCTATATTTAAAATCGTAATTTGCACCGATTCTAAATTTTATTTTATTAAAAAATCCGTAGGAAATTCTTTTATAAAATTTTGAGTAATCTTTATAACATCTTGTAGAAAATTATTTTTATAAAGATATACATTACTTAAGAAATTTTGTAAAATGTCCTATTGAATTTTATGCGTAAAACTGTGTAGAAGAATTCGTAGAGTGTGTAGGTGATATTTCATTTACAAAAATCACTAAAGGCTTTTCTACGGAAAATTCTATACATAACAGAAAAGTTTTCAAAACATTTTACGTCAAAACAAAATTAAAAGATTTATCATGCAATCCTTTTAAATAAATTTTTAATACAATAATAATTTAATATATTTTTTCAATGCTAAGAACTATTCCAAAATTAATATTCATAATAAATGATAAAACTCGTTTTCATTTGAAAATAACAATTTTTTCTTTAAAGTTTATAAACCAGTTCAAAAATTATATACTAATTTGAGGGAATGATGTAGGAAAAATCAACTCTTTTCAAATAAAAGTTATCCTAATTTATAGTAATAATTTTAGCAAAATTGCAATTATGGATCGCATTAATTATCCTTTATTCTTCTCAGTCAAGAATTCTTAACCTGTGTAAAATGTTAAAAATAATTGTATATTGTCTTAGCTATTAATGAAAGAGAATTTTATGAAGATCGATTTTTTCATATTGGAGATATGACTAATTTTAACGTTCGTAATTGTTTGATTATCCGTTTTTCCTAATGGTTAACTTCTGTTTTTAATTTTTCAAATTTCTAGAACAAGTTCTTTAAAGACTTGTTGACAACTTTTATTTTATGTTACAATCATCCTTTAATGTAAAAATTATAGAGTGTGGAAAAAGAGGCGGGAGCAAATAAGAAGAAGCTTAGTTTTTTTTCCTCAACCGTTAAATTACATTCTAGTTAGAAGGGCAAAAAGTGCGACTGAGGATAATAAAAAGAAGACTCTCTCTTTGTTTGTTTATGTCTCTTTCTTAACAGGAACCACTTTCTTCATAAGGGAATAGTAATTTATATTTCTTACGTATGTGCAATCATAGACGTCAAATCTTAAACTGATTTATGTATTGTTTATTGCATTTCCTTATCTGGAAATACGTGTGAAAATATTCAACAGTATTTTGTTTTATGCGATTAGTAGTATATCATTTGTGTAATGCGTACTTTTCAAATTTTAAAACTAAAAATAATTGGGTTCAATCGCCAGTAAATAAATAATTTAAGTTTGAAGATGAATGGTTTATTAATATTTATATAGTTGTCTTGTTAATATTTTTTTAAATTACTAATGTACGTGGAAAAGTTTAGTCGCAATTAGAAGAAACAAATGTTTAAGGTAATTGTTAATTTTATTAATTTAATATATTATTTCTAGAATTGTTCACGTACTGGGAGATCGATTTAATAAATTTGTTTTTACTTGAAGTGAATACATTAAAAAAAGTTATTTTATTTTATTTTGTATGAATTTTAAATCTTAACGTTAATATGAATTTTATAGTTATAAATATGAATTAGAATATGAACGAAAATATTAATATTTTTGTAATAAGTTCACAAAATTTCAGTCATTTAAGTGATCTGCATATAACTTAGCTTATCTCATATTATTAATCATTTTGATAAACGAATAAAAATAATTTAATGTTTACAAAATCAATTGCAACATAATACAAGCAATATGTTTTTTTAACATCTTTTTTGAGTAGTTATCATTTTGACTTTTTATTTTGATAATAAGATTAATAGGATAGCACTTGACATTTATTTTTAGTGTTTAGTTATTAAATTAAAACAAATTAGTTTTATTACATTTTTACAGATATTAATATATATATATATATATACTTATGCATATTTTGAAGTAAACTTTGTATTTTAAATATATTTTTAAAACATGACAAATTGAGATGCTTAAAAGTATTGCATGTATTATTTTTATTACTCATCGGTATTGCGTGTACTACTTTCATTATTCAATCGTTTTGAGGTGGAAATTGGCCGTTTTGACAGATTAATTTTTGAGTGGAGTGTTTTTAAATTGGACAGTTTAAAGATAATATTTTCTTCTTAATGCTGTTTAATGTTGAATTTTAAATTGTTTGATAGGATGATCATTTGTGTATAATACTTTACTTTTAGCTATCAAATAAAATTTAACTTAATTGATTATTATACTTTACAAAAATTAAAAACGTAGAAATTTAGAGAAATATGTGCTAGTAAATTCATAGAATTACTAACAATGAATCATTGAAAATCTCTATTTAAAAAACTCTGTCTTCAAAATGTTCATAATAATTATCAAATTTTTTAATTATTACATTGATATTATCATTTATATTCAAAGATTTCGCAGTTATTTTAATTCATACAACTAAAAAAAAGTCAAATAGTAGTTTTATTGAATGGTTTTTATATCTTTCTTGAAATAATTCAAAAACAATTTTACCAAATTTAGAATTTTTTAGTAATAAATTGTATTTATAAAAATTTAATTGCAAGGCTTTCAAAGTTGTGAATCAAATTTTCAAATATTTTTAAAGTGAAATTTTCAAGTACAAAATAATTTGTAAAAAATTATAACCAACCATAAGCGTACATTAAAAAAAAAAATTTATTTAACTTTGCTACATTTATGCTGTCATTGAAATTTTAATTAGCGACGGAGCTAATCAGTGTGTTTGTAAACAAAGCACATGTAACGTACAGTGGTGCTTATATTATTCGGTCGAGAGCGGGATTCGAACTCGGGTTCTTGGGTTGCAAATCTATCGCTCTACCGACTGAGCCAGCGAAGACCTCAATCTAATATTTTAATATTTGATATTTTGTGACAATTTATAATTTTTATTTAACTTTTTGAAATTTTTAATAATTGTCATTCTTGTACTTTTGTCGTTTAATGACATACTTTTAAATATTTTATAAGTTTGTTATTATAAAATATTTGAATATGTGTGAGAATACATTAATGAACATTATCTCTATGATACCCATAGTGCTTTATTCTTATTTCAGTTGGAAGTGTGGCCACTTTATTAACTTAAGCGCACTCGCGCATATACAGATGCACGCAAACATTTACAGGCGCGCACGCATAATGTGCTACATTATTGCACAATAATTTTAGACAGATTAAGTACTCATTTTTGTCTCACTTTTAAAGTTAATTAAGTGGTTTTAAATGACGCTTTTTTTATTTTTTTATTTTATTTTTATAATTCCATAAAATGACGGATGAAAAAACAACACCTCCCCGCAGAATACCTGATCTGAATTAACTTATTACTAAAAGTTATATAACTAGTCAAAAATCCAGTACCTATTTTAGATACTTTACTGATTTTTCTCTCCGTTTACTTAAATGCGATTTTTTAAAAAAAATTGAACAATTTATATAGATTGCCTATAAGAGCTACCAGACCAAAAAGAGCCGGACCAATTCCATATGCAGACAAATACATTGAAAGGATAAATTGGTACCATTAATGCAAATTTCTACGGTACTGTTGAATTAAATTAAATAGCTATAAATATCAAAGTCGAAGATTTCTCTTGAGGATGAAATTTGTGATCGTTCAAAGAAGAAATCGATTTTACTCTCATGTTTCACAGAATTTTTTCATAATTTTTATAATGGCGTGAGTATTAATTGTACTGATTGATTGTTTCCAGGTTGTAAACAATCAAATTAAAGCTTTTTACTGAAGCGAAAGAAGTTTTGTACTTTTGGTCTGATTTTTTGAGTTGATGAAATACTGATTACTGTAGCGATTGAAATAAATGATATTTAGAAAGTAAATAATTGGCCTATTATAACACTGATACATCTATACTTGAACCGAAAGCGAGTGCGATAATGACAAAGGTGTAGTAAGAGATGAGCAAATTTCTTTTTAAGTAGCTATTTTTCTTAAGTATGTAGGCCGAAAATGTGATATTTTATTTCCGACGCCAGGAGATGTGATATTTTTGGCAAAATATGTAGTACACTTGTCTGCATCTTAATCATCGGGACTCAGTAAAATAAACCTTGAAATTCGTATGTCATTACTTCTGCTAGCAACAAAAATACTGTAAGACAATTAGGGTTTTCAAGATTGACATTTTCTTTAAATTTTTTAAATCTTTTAAAATTATTATTGTTGATCGGGAATTAATATTTCATTTTTATAGCAAACAAAATTTTGTTCTGAGAAACTATTAAGTGTTTTCAATTTTTATTTTTACAAGGTTTTAAGTAAGAAATATTAATAAGAAAATTGATAATTAAAAAGAAATAGTTTGCAAAAAATATTAGATGTCAAATATTACATTTGTTTATTTAAAAATTTCTTGAAATTTTATCAGATAATTTTTTCAAATACAATAAATGTTATAGAATCATTTGAAATTCGTGAAAAATTGATTTTTCATTTTTAAAAATATACAATTGTTAAAGAACCGGCCGTATAGCTCTGTCTTTGTCTAATCTAGATTGTCGTTATAATTGATAAATTAAATATTTTTATACAAATATAAGAGTTGAACCCAATAGTTTTAAAAACGAGCAAACAATTATATTTTTATAAAAAAATATAAAATCTTCATTATTTTCCGAGTATAGTACAAAACGAAAATAATAGTTGAATTTAACTTCATTTTTTCCGTTTCATACTATACTCGGAAAATAATGGAAATTTTATATCTTTTTATAGAATAGAATCGTTTGCTCGTTTTTAAATCTATTGGGCTCAACTCTTACTTTTGTATACGAATATTAAATTTATTAATTATAACGACAATATAGATTAGACAAGGACAGAGCTATACGGCTGACTCTTAATATTTTTCTATGATTTCAAAGTGTTTATACAACTTTTCATTTCAAATAATAAAAATACAATATTGATTTTAATTATTAATTGATCAAGAGGCGCGCGTCGCGCTCTCAAATAAGGCATGCATGGGTTTCATGAACTTGCAGCCTGAGAGGCCGTAACACGCGCCTTATATATTCTTTGAATTTTTAAAAATCTAACCTTTACATCTTAATAAATACAATTTTTTCGTATATTTTTATATTACATCTTTCATATTGAATACTTAATGTCCCTTTTCTATCGCCGTTCATTGATGAAATAACTTTTTTTATCCAGCGAGTTATAAATTAATTAAATTATAATAATATTAACGAAAATTTCCTGAGGTAGAAACTTAGCAAGTCTTAAAAAATTGCAAATAAAATTATTTTATAAAGCAATGAATACAAAATTTAATTTTTCATGTTAAAATAAATTTAGAAATAAATTTTTTTATTTTATAAACTGATAGAAACCACAACTGCAAATTTTATTTGGTAAAAATATAACAAATTATACTTTTGAAAAATGAAAGTCTATTATAATATTGTCATAACTGAAATAATTTGTAACTTAATATTCATTTTCAATTGCTTTTATGAGCTATAATTTTTACTGTTTCTGTCAATTAATTTTATTAACCTGTTTGGTAATTTATTCATTTAAATTTACATAATTAATCGGTAACACATCGTCAATATAAAAAATTTCATTCATTCTGAAAATAATACAAAAAATCGTTTAATTTAAAATCTACATATTTTTAGTCAAGTAAATAAAAAGTATAATAGATATATTAAGAATCTAATTTGTATTACGTTTTTATTTATTTAAAATAAAAACTCGTATAATATTTTTCAAATCCTGGAGAATTTTAGTAAGAAATATTAAAAAATCATATGAGAATCAAAAATACTTTTTCGATTTTTAAAATAGTAAATGAGTTTCAAATCGTTTAACTGCATTTAGTGCCTTTGAAAATACTGACTGATTAAATTTTAAGAAATTTTAAATCAAATACATTTTTAAAATAAAATGTTCAGAGAAATTTTATTTTTAAATGATTGCATTGCTTCCATTATTTTGTATTTACAATCATCTCATGAAGTTTTAAAAAATTTATTTAAATCAAAATTATAGCATAGAGTAATATTCATAAAAAACAAAACTGATATTTGACTATTAGTTGTTTGAATAAATAACATTATGATTGGTCTTAAATGCTTTATTTATAAGAATATTTTATAACATTCATTTGAAAACAAAGAAATAATTTATACATTATAAATTAAAAATTTTTTTAAATGTAATAAAATATAAAAAAGAATAATTAATAACATATTAATAAAATGGATTTAAACATAACTCTTGAAATTAAATAATCCTTGTACTTTATTGGTACTGTTATTGATTGATATTGAACACATATGATATTAGTTTAATATTCTGACGTATAATATAATCGATAATAATATTCTTACTACAGAAATTGCACATCTCAACCCTTTTACTTATTATACGTATATATCATAATACAATTAAAAAGAAATTTCCTTAATGAAACCGTTAAAGAATTCATTCAAAATTCAAAGTCTTTAAATACATGCATGTAACAAGCATCTGAATATTTGGGTTAACATTTGATATTGAAGATTTACAGAGATCTCAGTGGCTCAGTTGGTAGAGCGATAGATTTATAATCTCGAGGAATCGAGTTCGAATCCCGTTTTTGGCTGCTATTTGATATAAGCATCACTGTATACGATACATATGCTTTGTTTATTAACATATTGAGAATTCTCCGACGCTAATTAGCATCATAATGATAGCATAAATACAGCGACATTAAATAAAATTAAAAAAAAGATTTGTTTTCATTTTCGATATCTTTATTATGTTATTTTATTATTTTTAATTTTAAGAATGATTTCAATAAATTAATTTTTGTTTTACTAAATTGTAATAAATATTCACACGATTAAACCATAGGTTGTGTATTTTTTAATTTTCAACTTTTCAAAAATTATTTAATAGTAGTTAGTAATGCAAAGGCTAAATAAACAATCGACTCTTTAAAAATCCATTATTATTTAACAGCTATTATACAAGTTATTAATCTATAATCAGTGCTCGGAGTTTAAATTATTTTAAAAATTAAATTTATTTAAAAACGAGTCGAGTATTAGTTGAAAATGAAAAAAAAACTAGCGGTTGGTAAGCCAAATGCAATAAGTTTTTAAAGCCGTCCGCGTAATTAATGAATTAATCTGATAATCGATTCTTCCGCGGAGCATGAAACTAACGAGTATTTGAATGAACTAGGGATAAAAGCTCAGCACATAAGAACTGTTATCACGTAGACTCTAACAACAAACATATTACATCATTATCTTTTAAATAGTCTAATATTCGGGGATTGAATTTAAAGCTTTTTATGTTTTAAACTGACCTCCTTTCTTCAAGCCGAAGGATTTCAATAATTTTCATCCAGGAATTTCGACGCTGGAACAGGTGACGTCTTTACGTTTCTTGCATTCGCATTTCATAGATATATACGCACACGCATGTATACACACATTGTGTTCATTGTAGAATATCAGTTGGGCATCCTAGGTAACCACTGGTGTTTACGCAGGCGTTTAGTACGGCTTGCTCGTTTACTAAATAGCCAGCCGCTTAATAACTTTATATGCACGCTTTAAAAAAGTTAGCAGCAAAAAAGTAATATTACTATCTTGCTAAACTCCTTTCTATTAAAATATAGATTTAGTAGTAAATACGTTACTATTAAAAGCTTTAAATTTTTAGAATTTCTTATAGAAATTATTAATTTATTAAAATTTTTCTGCGTAAATAATTGAACTTCTTCCAAAGCATTAATTATTTAATACGTTGCAGCTATATTTATCTAAGGCTTATGAAAATTATATGTAAGCTTACATTCGTAAGTAAATAGATAAGAAAAAATTTCGTTTAATCGGCCATGTAAACTGTGGATTTAAATTTAGTCTTAACGTTTCGTCACCATTCCTTTTGACTTATGCATGCATGGCATTGCTTTTATATTGCAAAATTTTTGGATGAATACATGGCAGCTTTGATGTTTTTTTTTCTAATTGTAAATAACTGTGCTGTCTTATGTTAATTTTCATAATTTTATAAAAATTAACATAAGACCTATTAAAAAGGTCAGGATATCGACCAAATAAATTACTGGTTACAAATTTCAAATTTATTGAAATTATTTTATTTCTACGTATTAAAAAATCCTTCATCTTAATTACAAAATCGAATCATTGATTTCTATAAAACTAAGGAACGAATTTCGTAATTAGTGTTGATATATTGATTACTAATGAATTGCCGATAAAAATAATTTTATAAACATACGTATAGATTGATTTGAATATGATGTATTTGTGTATTTTATTTAAATTTAAGAGATTTAAATTATTCTTTTACAAGAAAGACAAGAGTTAAAACTATCGAATGTATTCAATTAAAGACTTTTATATTCAATGTTATATTCAGATACTTGGATGCTTGTAATTAAAATAGCTTTGTTCCATATTGTTAAGTTAGTTTCAGTTATGATTTTCATTACTTTTTATAATAGACTTCATGATGCGGAGATTCGTAATTGTTGTAAATTTTTAAACTTATTTGTGAATTAGATTAAATTTTACGTGTGTTTAAAAAGTTCATTCCAATTTCTAAATTTTATGTTTATTTATAACAAACCGTATAACAATTTGGAATACTTATATTTATTCACTTGAAAAGAAACTGAGATTTTAAAACATGGATTTCAGAAATTAAATTTCTACTTAAAATAAAATAAAGAAAGAACTATTTTTAGTTAATATATTCATTTTTTTATATAAAAGACGTAAGAATACATTTAATGTGAAACTCGATGCGTTTCATCTAACATTTTAATAAAAAAATGAAAAAATAGTTCTTTGCATCCAAAAGATGACTCTAGTTTACAACGATAGTGACTAGAAAAATAAAACGTGAGCATTGCTAAATCTTCTTGCTTATCTTTTCCTCATAAATTTGATTTGCTTTTCGGGTCCAACCAAGCGCGTGCGTTACATATATCATTATCGCATGAATAACAATTTATCGAATTTTCAAGTGTTTGAACAAAAAAAAATGAAAAAATTAAGAATCAAGAATTTAACAATTTGTATTAAATTTATTTTTGCAAAAATATATGTGAAGGGACAAATAGAATTACAGTAAGAATGACAAAAGCAGAAGAAAATTGTGTGTTGTGAAACACGAATAATATTTACATTTTTTGAAAATTGAGTAATATTTAAACTTAAAATTTTTAATCTCAAAACGACTTTTCTACTTTAAAATTTATTAAATATACTTTTATCAAACTATTTGAATTAAAAAATTGTAATGACTTAATGAAATTTGCTTTTTTTTATTTCTCACCTAGATACGTATATAATTAACACAAAGAAAAATTTTTCATATTCAAAGAAGATACGTCAAAAAGATATATATTTTTAATTCTCATTTCTTTAATATGATTTGATGCCTACAGATAAAAATAATTCTGATGTTTTTATTTAAAAATAAAATTTTAAAATAGTTTCAACGTTTATGGTAGGTTTTTTCACATAAGGAAATAAATAAAGAACCCAGGTTTTTTAACACTTATTTGATGTCTTAAAATATAGAAAAATTTTTTTTATCAAATATAATATAAAAATATTTTAAACATGTTTTGAACTATTTCGAAAATATGTGACCAACTTATATGCGCTGAAGAAGCCGTAAGAATCATTTGAAATGAAAATGAAAACCAAATTTTTTTTATAAAATATATCATATTTGTTGAAGCTTATACTTATAAAATCAATTAAAAATTAAAAAAAAAACGATGGATATTTAAATTTTAAGAATCAGTTTTCTCACTTTTTTCGCTTTTTAAAGCGTTATGAAAAAATTAAATATCCAAATATTATCGGTATTTAAATATAAGCTCCAAAAAAAATATTATATATTTTTAAAATTTTTGATTTTTTTATTTTAGATAATTCTAAGAGAACCTGGATTGTTAATTCATTTCTTTCTATGAAAATAAAATTTGAGAAAACCATTTATATTTTAATTTTAGATGAGAATCTACGCTTAATTTTTAACGAACCGTAAATAATATAGTTATCAATAATTTTCCAAGCAAAATTTTTGAAGAATAGGAACATGCTATCTATTTCATATTATCTTATTATCATAGTGTATTATTCTTTCCAAGATTAATGAAAGTTAGTACTTATTCTAAGAATGAATTTGGTATAAAGTGTTTAATGTTGATACTCTTGGATTGCAGAGAATTCATTTTTAAATTAGCTTATTGATTACATATTTCTTGCTTTCTAGGAATTACATATACTGTGTAATTTTGTTAAATATTTGTTAAACAAAAAATCCCAACGTAATTACTTTAAGTTTTAATGAAAAAATGTACCAAGTAGAAATGTATTAATATTGAAGAAATGAAAACATTTAAAAATGAATTGCCACAAACAAGGGGAAATTCAATCAATTATGTTAATAATATAAAAAGTAAAGGGGTTGGGATGACGTCGGGTACGATAATAATAAAAGTAATGATCGAGAATTAGTGATTTAATTATTTAAGAAACATGCATCGCGTCTTGTGATAAACGTACAAAATATTATTGATCATTTATATTGTAGTACTGAGGCAATTTAGAAAGATGAACCATTAATAAAGTTCAGATTATAAGAAACAAATATTGGAATAAATATCTTTATTAAAATTTCTTTCAGAATCTTTAATTAGCGTAGAAATGTGTTAAATAACTTAATAAGTTATTAACCCAATACATTTTTCTTGAACAGTAATAATAACAAATTATTGTTTATGTGACTTATTGCTTTCTCATAGAGAAAGCATTGTATTTTTTTAAGAAATTTTTTAAAAACCAGGTGATGATACGTTAAAAACTTATATTTTTATAATTGCTTGAGCAATTATATAATGATTCTTAAATATTAAACTCTTTCACATTGTGACGTAATCGCGTTATTAGCCAATAAGTATACTGCGTTTGGAAAAAAACTCTGCAATTTTTAACTTATTTTTACAAAAAATTTTGCAATATTTAAGTTAAAATTTTTGTTTTAGTTCTTATTTTACGAAGCTCGAAAAATGTTTACAATAGTTCATAGGTATAATTAAATTTTTTCAACACAATTTTTAAACTACTACTAGATATAATGACAACCCTAATGAATAGTAGCGACAGTAAGTTGATGGTTTTTTTTTTTAATTTAAATATACATAATAGTGATAAGATAAAAATATAAGTTTTTGTGTATTGTATAAATCGTTTGTTGAGACGAATGTGCCGATAACTCGATTTTGGCTAAATAAGGTGATATCTTGTTTTCAGTTGAAGAAAGTTAATATGTCCTTTGTAACCGAAGGAAGCTGGTATGGCATTTGTGGTTAAGTAAAAAAAATATATTAAAAAATTTATTTTTGTATTATAAGTTTTCAAACTCGTAGTTTAATTTTTTAAACAGTGGTTGAATTGGAAACATATAATTAACGCAAATCTTGCTAGTGGTGTTAACTTAAAATTGCTAGCAAAAAATTATACCAGCAGATAGATATCACTTTTTTCAACCACAGCCTGGATACCAACTTTTTTAGCCGCAAATGATATTATTAATTGCAAATGACATTATCGATACTATAGTTTCCCAGATTTTTATTCAAAATTTATTTAAAATATTTTTATGCCATGCTTTGAGTGGAAGAGTATAACATAAAGATATTTAAAAAATTTGGAAAATTGTAATGTCGGTATTTTGTATCCCCTTAAAAATAAGATATTATACCTTTCTTGAAATGTAAAAGAGATATCTTCATAATCCAAAAGCTAAAATAGAATGAAAAATATACAATATTAAAAACAAATTTTTCTTGTGTAACTTAACTAGTATTCATACATACACCTACGAATGAATATTTTGTAAGAAAATAAAAATTTATGCATTTTTGCACAATAATCTTTGTTTCATTAATTAGTTACGTTGAAACTGAAGTTTATAGAAATACATTTAAACTAAACATATATTAATTTCACGGTAAAAATGCAAAATTCTTGAGAAATTTGAGTTCTAGTAAATAAACGCGTTAGAAGCATAGCGTAAGGTTGTATTGGTTTAAATACTATTTAAATGAAAATATTTGTGTGTTAAAAATATACTCTCATAGGGATTCATTGACCTTTTTGTTTTTTTTTAATAAAAAGTAAATATTCTAACAAATGAAAATCATTTTTTGTAATTAATTCTTAAAAATTAACTATAAAGTACCATGAAAATTTTTTTTCTTTCTGATAGTTATTTCATATTCTAAAAATATTTTCAAAAGTGAATTAATTCTTATTTATTAATTTTTCAGTGAAGTTATCCCACATCAATGAAAATGTAAATCACAAAAAACTTGTCAACTTACCGTGGAAGATAATGTAAATGGGTTTAATTACATAACACTATTAAATATGTTTTCTGTTTCTTGCAAAATTCGATTATTACAAAATCTTTATTTTTATACATGCAAAATTAAAAAGTTTGAAAACATATAAGTGGTCAAAGAGGTTGGAAATGCTCACACCACTTTTATTTTTTGATATATATATATATATATATATATATATATATATAACATAACACTTTTCTACATTATCAAGAAACAACGTAATGTGCATTATAATGTTTAAAGCTTTTCTACAAGCCTTGAAACATTGCAATGTATATAGGAAATTTTCAAAATTGAAATTTTAACCCTAAAGAAATAAAAAAATAAAGATTATAAATAAAATAGAGATTTAATAAATTAAAAAAATTAAAGACATGTAAAATTTATTTTTAAATGTTTATATATTAAAAAATATGATAAAAAATTGAGCTTTTTATTTTTACATGTTTAAAAAATATTTAAAAATTCACTAATAATTCAGAAATGGCAATTTTTTGGAAAATTCATTTTTGGCATTCGGGTATTAAAATTGAGTATATTAGTTACCCAATGGCTTTTGGATTAATTACAAATCATAAGTGAGTGGATATTATTTTTTTGCTAAAACTGCAATAGTAAAAAATTGACATAGATTTGTGTTGTAAAAAAATAAACATTAAATCTAAAAATTTATAATTTTAGAAATTTTAGTGATGATTCAACTCAACGTTCTAGGTGTAAGCTATTAAAACATACTAAAACTGAGCTTTTTAAAGTTTAAACTCTTTAGAATTAAAACATTGATAGAAACTAGGTAATCGATGTAAATTTGGAAAATTTAATAGCCGGGAAAAATTCAATGATTTCCAAAAAATTAAAAAATACTTCAAAAGCAACTTAAAGATTACATTGAGTATTATAAAATAGTAAATTACAAAGTTCACAACAGAGAAAAGATGAATCAAACCTTATTTTTATTTTTGGGAAAAAAAAAGCTTGAGTCACGTTTTTTAAGTATAATTTCAAACGAACAAAGAACTTTATCAACACTAGGCACACTTCCCTAATAAAAAAATTTCTCTTTACCTTTTGATGTAGTTTAAAATGTCACCGCTGAATAGTCTTTTTTACAGCATCGTATTTTTCAGAAAAAAGTAAAATATATAAATTTTTGGTAACATTTTAATAACCTTTCAGAAATTTTTTTTTTAACAGGCACACACCCATCTCTTATTTTCCAAATATGTGTATAGATAAAGCTTTGGTGTGAATTTCAAATAAAAAAGCAGTAGTCATTTTTTTTATAGCGGTAATTTATATAAATGGCTTGGTAACATTTAAATTTCAAAAAAAAAATTTTTTTTTCCCCCCATAAAATGACACGTCTAATTATCATTAAAAATATAACAAAATTAGTTTCTAATAACTCAATAAATCAGTGAACATTTGCTAACAAGATGTGCTATCTCATATTTAGGAGAAATGACGCAGTAACATGATTTTTAAAAGTATGAAAGAATTACCCATATATAGTTTCAAAAATTGAGGTTTTAACCCTAAAGAAATACAAAATTAAAGATTATAAAAAAAATAGAGGTTTAATAAATTCCTTAAAGCTAAAATTTTATTTTTTATATAAAAAAAATACTGATAAAAAGCTATTTTTAGTATTTAAAATTCACTATAATTCGAAAAAGAAGTTTAAAATGATAAAAATCTTATAGTTTTTCTGCAAAAAAGTAAAAGACAATAAAGAAAATTTTTTTAGATAGATGAACAATCTTGAATCTTACAGATTCTTTCTTACACAAATTTCGCATAGTAATACGTATTGAGGATAAATAGGTTATTATGTATGAGGGTGGGTACCATTCAATAAAATGCTCGACTTTTATTCATAAAGACTTTAATTATTTAAATTAATTGAAAAAGATTGGAAAAATCTCAATAAAATATTATTAAAATATTACCTTAGTAAAATTTTTTACAAAACTTTTCTTTGTAAAATCTTATAAGGACTTGCATACTTATAAAATTATTTCTTAAAACATTGAAAAAGATATTCATCTTTTTAATACCTAGAATTTAAAGTTTCCAATTAATAAAAAATGGGTTATCAAGTATTTTTTTCGAATTTTTTTCTATTTAACTACACATCAATGCTAAATTGAAAATAGAAGAGTTGCCAGTGTCAATCATGTTTAAAACGAGTGACAGAGAGGAAAGCTATAGAATCCAGCTTGAGAGAAGAAACTTAATTTGTTGATTTTGACACTTATCGTATCTAATTTCTTTGTTTTGTTTGCATTATGCCGAGTTATGCCAACAAAGAATATAAGATTAACATTTTCGGATAACTGTAGTTTTATCAAAATTTCATAATATTAATAATTTAATAGTATTAGTCTATTATAAACACATGAATATCAAACCAAGCAGCATATATATTTTTTTAAAACTGAATATCCATTTGATGTCAGTCGATAATAAAGATTAAAGTTGAATTAATTTTCTGGCTGAGACAATAATGAGATAGACTAAAAGATATCTATAGCCATTTCCGCAATTTCAGTAGTATTCGACGGACGAGAATATATAGGGTGATGCAAGATATTATTTGAGCGCTGGACTCCACTAAGAGCGAAGGAGCAAACAAAAAGAAGATGTGAAAGTTCATATGAGATCATCCGTTCTAAATTGTACTAAAGCTCTTCTTACCTCGAAAAAAAACAACGTTCAGAAAAACCTCGTCTTTGTCTCACTTCGTTTTATTTTTCTCACCTTTTTCTCTTCGACACTGTTTTGTCAACTTAAAATCTTTATTATGTAATTCTTTTTTATGAGATAAATCCATAATTGATTATTTTAAAATATCGCGTTGACAAAAAGGATTAACTGAATTGAATTTTGTTCAATTTTTGTATCGACAGAAATTGAAAAAAATGTATTTTTAATTTCAACTTTTACTTAGAAGACCATATAAGTTTTGCATTAAATATTATTCATAATGTAAAATATAGCAATGTAGAATAGTCAATTATTGCACAAATTCAATTCATCAACCAAAAGTTAAATACATTACATAATTTTCTTAATAATGAAGAAAGTATTTTAGTTTTTTAAAAATAAATTACGAAAATGTTCCATGGATTAATCCTGTACGTGTATTTATTGAATATTTCTTGAGAATTATAATTTAATTAATTGTAAAATAAGTATCAATTTATTTCATCAATTAGATTTCTAAACTTTAGAATTGATTTAATAATAATTTCAGATTTAAAATTTTTAAAAAATATTGCAATTTTTTTATTAACAATAGCTGTACGATAGTTTTCATGTTAAATTTTTTAATCTCTAAGTCTTACTGATACTTTTAGTAAAATTAATACATCTTGCAATCTCAAAAAATATTGGTGTACCTTTGGATTTTTTATTAAAAAATTAAAATTTTATTACAAAATTAAGATAATATACATAAAATATATTCCTGTTATAAATTTTGATTATTGCATTTAAAAAAATGCTATATTTTTATTTATTAAATATTTATTTAGTTTAAGAAACACAAACATCTTTATTCATTTTTATTTATTGATACTAAAGAATTAGCTATTCGCCTAATTTTAGCTATAAGAACTTTTTTCCTATATTTAAGTTATAAAAATCTTACAACGTATATTATTTTATTAATATGAAATAATTTTCATTAAAAGTTTCGAAAGAATTTTTACACTTTTTGACACACATCTTGAATTCATACACATATACATATAAGGACATATTGCCACATACGCGAACATATACAAACGCATATAGCCGAAACCATGTTCATATAAATTTGCGCACACACAGATAGATATACTCATAAACACACTCCCATTTATACTCTGATGCAGGCAAGCCCTCTTTCTCCATTCTCCACAAATACACTGACATACGCATGACCACATTCACATACACAGACATACAGTCTTTTACACGTATGCAGATAAAATGCAGTTACCCTCACATTGATATACAGAAAAACATACACAATATCTTCTTCGTTCGAATTATATCTTTACGTATATGTAATATATCAAATTGTATCATGACGTATACAAAAGGTTTCTTATTTTTCGGGTACAGTTACGTCAGTAACTTTGTATTTCAATGCCGAAAAAATTCGTAAACCAATGGAGTAAATGATAATTTTATATAAATAGAGATACTTAAATGGAGTATTTCAATAAAGAAATGTGGTAATAATATATTTATAAAAAAATGAATGGATATAATTTAATAATTTATTAAATTTTCAAATCATTACAGAATAATAAAAATTGTATTTAAATTTCCTTCATTTTTAAATTGATTTATTAGCATCTTTATTTATCAAATTAGTAAAAATAATATATTCATTATTCATGTGATTTTTTATGAAATTTTCCTTCAATAATGTCCGTTAATTTTAAAATTATATTGATTTTCACTTAATTTTAGAAAAATTTTCACATAGAATATAAAAAAGTATAATTTTTTTCAAAAATATATAAAATTTAATAAATATATACTAAAATAAAGTGTATGGGTAAATTTTGCGAAACCATTAACATTATTGTTACCGCATCAAACCTTGGAAATCAGAAATAGCAGATCTCTATAGATGGCGCTCATTGATTCGTTGCAATAAAAAAAATAAAGTTCACTATATTAAGAATAATTATTAAAATAGTCATAGAAGAAAAATTTATACTAATGACTGTTTTTCAAACTTGAAGTGCTATCCATTCATGTAAAATCTATAAATTTCGCTATGAAAAAAAAGATTATTTTTCTTTGAGTCTGAAATATTTTCAATCAAGATTTCACAAAAAGAAGAGAAGAAAGATGTGCTTATCGGTAACATTGTCTTTTTCAAAGGTACTTGTAGTGTTTTAAAGGTATTCCTAGAAACACTATAAATACCTTTAAAAAAGACAAAGAAAAATATTTTTTTTTCATAGCGAAATTTGTAGATTTTACATGAATGGACAACACTTCAAGTTTGAAAAAAGTCATTATTTTAAATTTTTTTCGAATGACTATTCTAATAATCATTCTCAATATAGTAAACTTTTCTTCTTTTATTGCAACGAAGCAATAAGCGCTATGTAAAGAGGTGTGTCATCTCCGATTTCCAAGTTTGAATGCAGTAACAATTAATTTTAATGGTTTTGCAAGATTTACCCGTATACTTTTCCAAATGCTTGTTAAGTTCATAAAAATACAAGATTTCATTAATTTTCATTTATTAAAAATTTTGAATGTAGAATGAAAGCAGTCATTAGCTTTTTTCAAGATTCTTTTTCTTTATTTTTTTGAAGAAGGTAAAGTGTATCCATTTTCGCGACCGCACGATGAAATGTGCTGATATTCACGAACAATGAAATGTGTTATTCTGACCTAACGACAATAAGCTATTTTTTGCGTGAGAGCATTGAAATGTGTTATTCTTTACAACACAGTGCTAAGAGATGCACTGGTTTTCACGGGATATTATTGAAGTGTCTTATTTTTCAGAGTGCATCATCAAGATTTTCCTGAAACGACGTTGAAATATGCAATTCCTTGCAGGGTAGCTTAAATGTACTTCGAACGACAATGTTTGTTGTAAGTGTGAAATACGCTATTTTTTATCTGAAAATTAAAATGAATAATTATTTGTCAAAAGAGATATTTAAGCACGCTCATCCGCTACTCACACTCATATACACACATACTCGCACGCGCACACATGTATAAATATACACGTACATATTCCTATATACATGTGTGTATCTAAAAACACATATATGCGTGTGGATGGATGAGTGTGCTTATATATCATCACTTTTAACAAATGATCGCAAATTTTAATTTTTATACAAAAAATAGCACTGTTCACACTTAATACTTATACGATAAATACTAGTATATTTAGCATCGTGAGCAATGAAGAGAAGAACATCTGCAAAGAATAGGACATTTCAACGATGTCCCAGGTAAATTGACACATTTTAACATTAAATCGCAAAAACTAGGACATTTTAACGCTGTCCTGCGTAAAGTAGCATATCTCAGCGTTGTCGCGCAAAGAATTGCTCATTATCGCAAGTCCGCAAAAGTTAACGAATACCACTATTCCTAGGTAATATATTTTTTTTGGGTATAAAAATATTTGAAAGTCTGAAAAAGTGTAAAAATTTAATTTTTGAAACTTAGAATTTTTCCTGTTTGTCATTTAAGGCGAATACGGAGGTTATGCTAAATTTCCATTTCGTAGTTTACAAATTGGGATGTTGCATGAAAAATTTTTTTTAAATCCATCATATCTGTCATTTAGAAAAAGAAAAAATAAAGGATACGTATTTTTTCTTTTATCATAAAAATAAAAACTCAAAGAGATAGAGGCAGTTAAAAATTGGTGTGACGTCACGAGTACAGGTGAACTCGTGACGTCATGTACATTGGTGCTATATCTATATATATTAAAATTGTATTAACTTACACAGTCTATAACTTTCGCAATTCATCATATTTTAAAAAACGAAAAAATACGAGTCTTTTATTTTTTCGTATTCTACTTGACGGATATAATGCATTTTTTCATGCAAGGTCCCAATTACCCTTTTAGTTTTAAAATTTTTTGGATTTATAAGTTTTCTACCATTCTATGAGTATCAAAAAATGGTAAAAAATGAAAAAATCCAAAAAATTTCATGTATTAAAAGCATAATTTGTAAACTAAAAAATAAAACCTAACCTAAATTCCGAAGTCGCCTTAAATTATATTTTTTTTTGCTCACAATAGATCTATTTGTCTTGTTAAAATTTCACTGAATTTCTTTGATATGTACGTATACGATATTTTCTTAGCTCCATTTACGAAATTTGCTTCCATTACTTTAGTATTAAATTTAATAGTGTATTTTAATATTACGAAAACAATTTGACCAATTTCGATCTAATGCAAATTATCTCTTCGGTTTTCTTTATCGACTAAACCTTTAATGTTTACCGCAACGTTGATTTATTTTTGTTTTATATTTATTTATGGCATTTAGAAAATCAATTTTTTTATGTTTTATATTTTCTATGTAATTTAATAAAAGCAAATAAATATTAAAGTAGTTGAATTTTTCTAGCATTCCAAACGAGCCATTTTTAAGAAGCTATCATTAAAAGTTCAAGTTTAAAAACTCAAAAATCAATAAGACGATATAAAACAAAATGCATCAGCTCAAATAAAAATTTAAGATTTAGGTACCAGCTTCTTCAGACAACAAAAGAATTGAACTATCGAAATCGGTCAAGCTGTTATCAAGAGATAAAAGTAGACTATTAAACGGTTACATTAAATTTAATGCAAAAGTAATGAGAGGAAATTTCATACATGCGATAGAAAAAATCTTATATGTGTACGTTAAATATAATTTGAAATCTTTGAAATTTTTTACAAATTATTTTTTAATCATACAAAAAAAGTTTTTTAAATATTATTGCTAAACACTGAACCCATATAAGATGACTTGATGATTTTAATGTATTAATAATAAATAAAATACTTATTAGGAAAGCATCATAACTCTGTATCATCGATTTTGTTCAAACTGCAAGGGATGTTTTGTTACATAAAAATCTGAAAAAGCTAGAATTTAAGATTGAAAAGTTTAATAGATGTAAACAATAATTTTATGAAACAAAGTGAAAATTAGCATTGTTTGATAGGATCATAGATGAACACGTAATTGTCTCATACAATGCACCAAAACAACACTTAAAGTTTATGTAAAATTTTTTATACTAAGCTTTGTTAGCTTTAAAAATATTAATTTGTTCATAAGTTGTCAACAATTAAAAATAGAGATTAAAATTTTGTATTAAAAATTATACGTTCTAGCCCATGTAATAAAAGATACTATTCATATATTTTCTATCTCCATTTTTAATATTCGTATCTAAAGTTTTAGCTTATTTCATATTTTTGGTACAAAATCGAAAAATTTTAATATACAATATTGAAACCGAAAATTCTCAATAGCTAATGAATAGGTTTATTTAAAAATTTGATGGAATAATTTTCATGTTACACATTACAAGCTAAATAATTTTTTTCTGAAATTTTACAATAAAATGAAATAGTCAAGATTTATAAAGTGCAGTATCCGTCTTACATCCCCTTAAGGAGGCTCGGTGGGTTAATCCTTTCTAATAAGAATGTTTTGTAAAAATTCCATGAAAAATATAAATTATGAGTATTTTATAGAAATTTAAAAAATAGAAGGTTATTGGTCAAAGGAAAGAGAAAAAATTCTAGAAATTTGAAAATTTAAGACAGACTTTTATGGGAAAAATAACATTTATGCTTACATCTCAATAATAAATAAGTAGTTTTTTATGAATCAAAAACAAAAATAAAAGATTTTTTCATTATGAATTCAAATCTGTCAAAAAAATTACGTGTTATCGATAAAATAAAAAAATATTTTAACAATGTGTTAAAATTAATGCGATTAGAACATTGATAATCGTAAATAACAGATATTTTTTATATATAATTAAATATAGTTGAAGTTACAATTATAATAATAAATTATTTAGACTTTTTATAAAAATTAGTTTTAATACAAAATTAAAATTTTGTTCCTTTTTGCGGGGTCCTGATTAGGTACGGTCCTGGGCGTACGAGCCTTCTTAAGAGTAAATAAAGAACCAAGAAATGAAGACGTCTCAAAAATATTTCATATAGTGTTTTTTAAATTTTTTTCAGCATTAAACATTTCAAAAACTTTGCATGTCATAAAAATTAATAATGGTTTATAGTAATTAGTAATTCAGATTCTTTTATACAAATGATATTAATATCGAAAAAATTCAAATATTACCAAAGCAATTTATTGTAATATTAAAAAATATAAATAATACGTTGTATATTATTTCAAAATTTCTACTTCAAAAAAGCTTTGGCCTTTTAGTCTTTAAGTTCTTACTACAGATTTTGTCACGTTTGGTGAAACATTTAAAAGTAGAGCATCTCACTTGAACTGGTCGTAATAGTCTATTGTCTACGGTTTAAGCAGCAAATCTTCATACTAAATTTTTATCTATTTTCAACTTCACATATATCTGTCTATGCTCAAACTTATTTTCCTTTCATGTCATTAGAATTGGGACTAATCTTTGCATTATTGAATACCTTTTAGACGCAGATAATTTATACTATTTTTTGGTTCGTATAACATATAATAATATGATTTTGCAATAATTTTTGCTCTAATTATATTTGTTGATAATATTTAAAAAAAAATTAATAATTCACATTAACTTTTTATTTGTTTTGAAATTTTTTAATTTAAAAGTTAAATTAAATAGTTTTTATAATCCATTATACCAATTCATTTGTTTCAGTTTATAAATAGATCGAAAATTTAATATATTGCAAGACTAATTGCTGATGAATAATTTGATGATTAAATATTTTGCCCTAAATAATTAAAGTTGAAATAATCATTGAAGTAATTCATTAATCAATATTTACCTAAAATACTATAAAATATAATATAAAATATGATATGTATATATGGAGCATTTCATGTCAACTCACCTGGTTAAAAAATAAAAATTGTTAAAAATCTGGGAATATGTTCTATTTGATACCCAAAATATACAAAAAAAACTTTTAGAGGCCTCGGTTAAAGAGGTCAAGAGCTAGAGGTTATGGAATTTTGGGATTCAAAAAATTTTTTTGGACAATTGTCATCTTTGATATTTTTTTATTCAAAACCCAAGGGTTTTAGAAAAAATGTATGAAGACATTTTTTGTTGAAAATAATGTTATTTTCATAGAAACCAAATTTTCGCAAATTGCAATATATAAATATTTAAGCTTATCTGATTGATTTAAACATACCTTTTAACATACCCAAAAACTGCCCAGGTTAAATGGGGTTTTTAAGGGCTCATTTTTTTGTTTTTTCATAACACAAAAAGTTAAAGTACGAGTAGGTTAAATTTTTCAAAGCTACTTAATTTTGCGAAATAGTTAGGAAAAATCGTCATTTTTGGCTACATCATGAGATTTATGATTTTTTTTTCTCAAAAAGTATTGAATTTTGGAAGAAATTCATAGAAACATTTTTATTTTAAATTTTGTGTTGAATACATATGAATTTTAGCACATCATTATTAGCTAAATCAGCTAAATCTCATCAATTAAAGAAATTACAATCCATAAAAATTAAAATATATTCCTCGTATGATTTTCAATAAAAATGTTTCTATGAATTTCTTCCAAAACTCTATACTTTTTGAGAAAAAAAATCATAAATTTTATGATGTAGCCAAAAATAACGATTTTTCCTGACTTTTTCGCAAAATTAAGTAATTTTGAAAAATTTACCCAACTCGTACCTTATATATTCGATCCTTCATTTCATATAAAGCGCGCATATTCTAACCTTACTGAATGGCTACAGTGTTGCCAGCTGTCTCTCATTAATGGAATCAACAAAAAAAAACGTACGATTTGCTTCTTTCTAAATTTATTGTTGTTTTTGTAGATGCCCTCGGAATATTTTTAAAATTGATAAAGAATTTTCATATATTTTTCTACCATACAAAAAAATTTCACTTCAAACTCAGCGTCTAATGCTCTGTAAAAATAGTGACCTTTTATAAGAATCCATGTTAATCAGTCAAAAAATTGAACATTGATTACCTGGCTTTTAAGTACCCTAGCCTTCTGAAATTTTATATGAATATTTTCGTGGCATATTTTTATCTATACACAAAATTTCATAATTTTCTCAGCATTATTTCAATATTGGGATCTGATATAGAACAGATGCTCTCTGGTGGATAAAATCTGAACGAATGGTAGCATACAAGCAGAAAGCGTTCGTTGATGCGTCTTGTATGTTCTTGTGTGTCTTGCGTCAAAAGGTTATTATATCATCGATATTTTTGCTATTTTTAACGTACTTTATTATATGTCCTGTTCTGAAAACTTGTTCACCTTCTATAAAATTACGTTTGGTAGGATTAGTATCTGCCAAATAGCACAGAAATATTCATAATTAACAAAAACAGGTACTTGCTCCATATATGACAATATATATTGTATGCTATGGTACGCCATCTTAGCTTAGACCACGCCCCCATGTCAGATCCCAATAGTATAGAACTCCCTTAAAACAGCGAGATCAGCTTCAGTACGGATAGCACGGGGTTTAGCCTTAACAGAAGTTTTCATAAAGACTGTTAGAGACCTAACGAATGATTGGAAAACTGTTCCTCGCAAGAAATCTTATGAACAGACTTGATCATTTCATACGTCTCCTTAGGCCAAAAGGCACTCAGAAACACTTTATCATCCTTCCCACCCGCACCAAAGAGTTGACGATAAGATTAAAGCGAAGCTGTCCAGCTGCAGCCATAATTGAGTCTTTGATGGTGACAGAAATACATTTAAAAACAAACTTACGGGACGGTACATTAAAAGAAGAAGGATTAATTATATTAGTTGAAATAGACGTTTGGTCAACATCCATATCAGATTTAGCCGCTGGCGACCACTGGCGGATGCTAATTGCCTGATTAAAATGAAAACGCACGGCATTGAAGATTGTGTTCAGAACATGATGATCCAAAATATCAATCGACAAAGGAATTACTGAGATAAGTATCTCACACTCATCTTGATGGCATTAATTTCGACCTCATGTAATTCAAATAATGCACAGAGATCGCACTGCTCCTTACAAATCAAAGTTAATTCTTTCTTGATCTCCTCATGATGTTCATCAGCTTGTTTCTTGAGTATCGCCATTTATTGAGCATTTAATTTCGACTGTTGTTGTTTCAACGTCTCTAGAAGTTCGGCAAGATTGGACATATTGTCAGAAATAAGAGCAACGTTTGAAAGAAAACAAACAGACGGCGACTTAGGAGAGAGAGGGACTCCCACCGTAGAATAAAGTCTGAGAAGCTGGTGTGGTTGATACGTTAGCACAGCGTCGTCTCAGCAGCGGCTCCGCAGAAGGAGAGAGAGGAGAAGCCACACACTTTATGGAAGCCTGACTAGTCGAGGAAATAAATAACGGCGCCTTAGATGGAGAGTCAGCGCATGAAAAAGCAGCAATTACAGTACTATCAATCCTCGACTATGCAATAGGCTCCTGCAAGCCTGACTCACTACGTACAGAGATGTCTATACAGCTGCCACAAATGATAAGAGTTGACGGCATAAACCAATGTGATTAAGTGCGCAGGCGCTACCTCGTCTCTCACGCCAACAAGAATGGCTGAAAAGAGAGAGAGTGAGAGAGTAGATATAGACATGAAAAGGTTGAAATGCGCATGCGTCAGGACAATGTATAATACAATCATACACATTCTTTCAAGCACCGCGTGTAAGAATTGTCGTTTACGGCATGCCGTCAATCGCAAAAGTGGAAGGTATAAGCAAATTTAAGACACCCAGTGCTATAATAGTACATTATGCAATTAGGGGATAAAGCCCCATATTTCTTTCGAGGGGAGCAAATTTCCGAGGGAGAAATTAGACTTTATTCTCGAACTGCATATTGTGCTTTATTCCTACCTCAACAATGGTCTAATATTAATATTTAATGAAAAATTCAAATCTATTCAATTTCGTAAGTTTTAAAATTAACGGGAGAAATGATTATTTCTCTCGCAAAATTTTAAAAGTTAGAAATATCTTTCTTTCGGCCCGCTTCTCGAGTTAATAAGGTGGCCTATTTCTGTTGACGTAGGAATAATAGTATATTACGTTCCGGTACGGACAGGCTCGACAGCGCGTGTTTGCTGCGAGGCGACGCCCCAAGCACCGCGAGCCTTCGCCGGCGGATTTCCTTCGCCCGAACTCGCCACCCAAATAAATTTTTTAACTAAAAAATACCGCGACCTGATCTTGCTTGTTTGTACGGATTATCTTCTAAAAAATCGAAAATACTTCAGTCTTCGTTTTAACTTCTAAAAAACTAAAACAAAAAAAATATTTCTTTTTTTTTTTTTTTTTTTAAGTGTCTAAAGCGTTTGTGATGTCGTGAAAAAATATCCGTTAAAAATTTTAATGAATGTGAACAACTTTTTTATTTTGTATTTCTTGTAATTCTGTAAAAACTATTTTTTGTTTTTTTTTTAACGTTCTAACTGTTGGTAATCGTTAGATTGGAATAATATAGTCGACTGCACTGGCCACCGACGTTTAGTATGAGGATGGTCTGAGCTGTACTGTAAGAAAATCACAATGTAATTTGCCCGTTCCCGCCGCACGGAGGCACTTAGGCGGTTCCGGCACGGTATGAAGGAATAGTACATTACGTTCCGTGGACAGATAGGCTTTTTTTATGAAACGAGAAGATTACAAGCCGAGCCGAAGGCGAGGTTTGTAACGAGTTTCGTTAAAAAGCCTTTTTGTCCAAGTAACGTACTGAATTTTACGTTCTGAGAGCCGAAAATGAGAAAAGAAGTTGCGATTTTGAGGTTAGAAGAACGTAAAATATATTTCTACTTCAAAAAATGTACGAAACCGAATGAAAAAGGTTTGATGCATTTAAGTTGCATAGGCATTAGCGGTCACTGTTCTAAGTAATAACCATGCTTAATGGTTTCTAAGGGTAATCTAATAAATTATAGAATTAATATAATTTTTTCGGATATTTCTTTCCAAACGATATTATTAATAATATTTTTTTTCAGATTTATTTTGAATATGTAGTCTTAGATTTATTTAGAATATTTAGTTTTAAAACGGCCCATGTGTAAGAAAAATCCCGTGTACACTGACAGAAAAGGTATCTCACAGCAAATGGATGACTATTGATGTATCATTTAGATGGAAAACTAAATTCATTAGATGCAAGTAACTAAATGTTTGCATCGAAATTGCAGTTTTTGCTGCAAAAATATTATGTTACCTTCAAGTGGATTTATGCTAGGACGTAAAACAAACATATTTATACTAGGACCAAGTATATTCCGTTTGCCTCTAGATAACATTTTTGTCAGTGTAAGATTATATTTTTAGTAAATATTTATAAATTCAAATAATTGTGAGTCATTAGTACTTTATATGATGATAAATATTTGTAAAGTCGTGAATGCCAAATTCTTCCCTCTCCTGAAAAGTTAGAAAGAACTTTATAAAAATTTTACATTAGAAATTATCTCTTACTCTAACATTGCTTTTTCAAAAAATTAACTTTTTAAATTTTGAAGTATTTAAAACAGTGTATTTACAATGTATGATTTTTCGATTTGCGTCTGTTTGTGTATTGATTATATTGATTTGTGTATACGGACATATATATATTTTTATGTCGTCGTACCAGGTATTCGGTGTTTTATGTGCAAAGCTAGTTAAATGGGTATTAAAAAAATCTAAAATTTAGTTTTTGGTTCATAAAAATTGATCATTTTATTACGAAGTTATAAGCATAAATGCTATTTTTTCCATTAGAGCCCATGTTAAATTTTTGAACTTCTGTAAATTTTTTTTCTTCAATTTGATCGTTAATCTTATCTCCCCCAAAAAACCTTTAAAAAGGTAAAATTACGGCAAGTTAGCTTTAAAAAAAAATCTTTTTCACTATCTCAAAAATAAAAAATATTATGTCAAAAATTTAAACTAATTCAATAATCTATTATATCTCTAAAAAAAGGCTTTAACATTATAGATAATAAAAAAGTGGGAATTTAATTATAACAAAAATACCCTTGAAAAAATACTGAAATCAATAATGTGGTCAAGTTTTAATATGATTTAAAATAATACTTACAAATGATATTGTAGCTATATTTTGATAATAATAATGAATCAATAAAAATTCCTTTGTTAAAAATAAAGTGTAAATAAAACCATATAAAATGTTATTGTAAATCTTCAACAAAATTTAAAAAAATAATAAGTAATTAACGTAAAAGTAAGAATAAAAGTAATATTACAGCTATAAACAGCTATAAATTGTATTGAATTAGTTTAAATTTTTGACAAAATATTTTTTATTTTTGAGATAGTGAAAAAGATTTTTTTTAAAGCTAACTTGCTGTAATTTTACCTTTTTAAAGGTTTTTTGGGGAGATATCACAACTTTTTCAAAGTCTAAAATTCTTATCTCAATAAATTTATTAACTTTACCGATAATCTGATACTTTTATATGATAACACTAATTTTATAGCTAATTGTATCAACCTCATTTTTATATATTTATTATTATTATAAAATATTTGTTTTCGAAAAAATTTTAATCTTATTTTCTTCCTTACTTTCAAATTTATCAACTATTATAAAACTTATTTTGTCTAAATATCGTATGAAAAACTAATTAATTAATTAAGAATGTTTTAAAATATGCAAATATTACTTTTTCATTTGTTGTTGTTTTCATTTTTAAATACCAAATCGGTATTATCGACTTTTGAATTTCGCCGCTTTCAACTGTTGAATTTTATGTACGGGACGTTTTACTGCGCACGCGCGAACTGATCACATGGGATGCGTTCGGAAACAGTTTTCAGTTAGTTTGTCAGGTGATATGTGGCAACGCTGTGGCAAACCACGTGATAAACTAAATATCTGTGTGTTCGGAAACAAATGTTTTTTATCAGCTGATCGGGGGCAGTTTTGAATATTTATTGTATTAATTGAAATATTCATTGTATTAGTTAAAATTAATACAATAAATATTCAAAAGTAGTAAGGCTTAATAAAGACAATAATATTATTATTTATTTCTAGGAGGTTATTATTTTTTTTTTTTTTTTTTTTAAATAAAAAGATTAATATATAAAGGATTTTGTCCTCTATATGATTAACCTTTTTATATGGTGAAGTCGAGGGAGTCCAGCCTGGTACCCGTTTAACACATTACATCAGGCTAGACTGTCAGACCCACCATACCGAAAACTTTGACTACCGATGGATGGTCAGCCACTTTTTATGACCAACAATCAACCGATACTCAGTGAGGTCGGATTTTTGAAAAGTCGCGATATGGGTAGCACATACACTAATTTTCTTTCGAAAAAAAGTCAGAGGTGCCTGGCCAGGATTCGAACCCGTGCCCACCGCGTTGAAGGCAAGAGCTCTATCCGTTACGCCAAACAGGTTATTAGTATAAAATATATATCATTTAGCTTTTGAAACCAATTTCTAAAAATTTATAGTCATGTGTATTTTAATAATTGATAAAATACTATAAGCAATTATAAATAAAATAGATTATGAATATATAATTTTTGGTAATATTACTAAATAAATCCTTATTATATTCATAACCTATTTTATCTATAATTGCTTATAGTATTTTATCAATCATACTAGACTATTTTAAAAAATTCTAATATAAATTATTTTAAAAATTATTAAAATACACATGACTATAAATTTTTAGAAATTAGTTTCAAAAGCTAAATAATATATATTTAATACTACTAACTTGTCAGAAATAAATAATAATATTATTGTTTAGATAAAACCTTACTACTTTTGAATATTTATTGTATTAATTTTAATTAATATAATGAATATTTATCGAATTAATTTCAATTAATACAATAAATATTCAAAACTGCCCCCGATCAGCTGATAAAAAATATTTGTTTCCGAACACACAGATATTTAGTTTATCACGTGGTTTGCCACAGCGTTGCCACATATCACCTGACAAACTAACTGAAAACTGTTTCCGAACGTACCCATGAACGCCCGTAATTTTGCGGCAGCTCGTCAGCTATATAGAACGAGACACTAAATTCTTATATTGCTTATTTACACGATGTCTTTATACATTTAGCATGTTCCGAAAGCATTCGCCTGAATACATGCGTTCATTATTAAAAGATATAACTCGTATTCTCTTTCTTTTTCTCACTCTCTATACTCTCTTTCTCTCTCTCACTTATTAGCAATCGCACAACTCGTATTCTGTCTCTTTCTCTCACATCAGACGAAAAACTCTCCGTCGTTCTCTAACATCCGCCGGAAATCTGAAACAACCCGATATAGAAAAGAAATCGACAGACTAACCTGTAATAATATAAAAAAATCATGAAAACTTGACTTTTGGCCATGTGTTTTTGTTGTCAGATAAAACATTAGATCATTTTATGTATACTGTAAAAAATTTTGTGTAATTCGTCAAATTTTATTTTGTAGAAATATTTTTGTGTTAAAATTTTACACACATGTTTGTAAAATCAACACAAAAAATTTTGTAATTTAAAAATTAATACAAAAACTTTTGTAGAATTAACACATGGAGTTTGTAAATTTTACAAACATGTGTGTACCTATAAATTTTAACACAAAAAAATTTGTATTTCATCTCTAACACTTATGTGTGTTAAAATTACAAATTTTTTTTCACTGTGTATACTAGTAATCAAATAATATGTAAATATTGAAACATAATCATTTATTCAAAGTTTTAATCTTTGAACATCACAAATTCAAAGTAAATAGGGAAAGCTCCCTGATATTTTCAAAATTGTTTTAAATAACTTGTAACTCATACTTTTCTTAAAATTTTTTTTCTTAATATTTTATCATTTTATTAAAAGTCGCTTAAGCCACCTTAATCTGCGTGTTTTATCTCTTGACATTTTGAATGAATTAAAAAAATATGGACCCTGGTAGACATTGAAACGTTTTTTTTACCATTTTATGACCAATACAAATTGAAACGACTTCTTTACCATTTTATGGCCATTTGGTTGACCATATACTATTACTAATTGCCATAAATTGTTATGTACACCATTTTTTATGTTCATATTTCTACCAAGGAAATTAAAAAAAAATTGACGAATCATAAAAAAAAAAACTGGTGTGGCAGTCTTTGGGACTGGCCGACAGAAGTGAAACTTCTTTACGAAATCATAGAACTCATAAATGTTTATTTAAGTTCTATCACTGTTTCATTTAATTTTAAAATAATTTTAAAATCAATAATTATAAAATTAAATAAAACTAAATTAAAATAATTTAGTTTATTTAAAGAATTAATTTTTTTAAATTTCAAATCAAATAGTGTATGAAATTTTTGTTAATTATATTTATTTTACAAAAATACAATAATAGTTTAATTTTCTTCACAATCATCAAAACTATTATCATTTGTAGCAAGAGTAATGTTTGAAATGAGTGGCTTATGATAACGTAAATAAAAAACGTTTACTTGCGCGTGCACGTTTAAACAATGTACAGTCGACGGTAACATATTCTATGATAATTCTTTTTCTGCAATTTCAAAATAACGTAATCTTACTGGATGATTCCGTTAGTTCGCTCATTTTTATAGGTTAATTTTCAAATTTTGAAAAAAGAATTATCATAGAATATATTACCGTCGACTGTACGGAAGAGAGAGGTTTACCGTCGAACATTATAGAGAAAGAAAGAAAAAGAGAGAAATATTTGTATAGCACATATAGTATGCATACTATATCTGTGCGTTTGACATCAAGTCAGTCCCGCGAATTTTTCTTTATACGTATTTAGTACCTTGATTTGCATATAGAAGGCGCGGACGCTCCACCTATATATATACACTTCCGTTTCATTAGTTCCGTTGCATGTACCGTCATGAAATCAATTCACTCCCGTATAATTTTTTCATATGTCTCTTATTGGAAGTGTATACCGTCGGTAAAGAAGTTTCACTTCAAAAATTCGTGCAAATAATGAAAAAAATTAGTACAAATAATAAAAAAATAATAATTATAGTGAAAGTGAGATAGTAAAGAAAAAACAAAATATACAATGTGCGTAATATGCGTGGTCAG
Organism: Anastatus disparis; assembly: GCA_017163975.1. Taxonomy (NCBI): domain Eukaryota; kingdom Metazoa; phylum Arthropoda; class Insecta; order Hymenoptera; family Eupelmidae; genus Anastatus; species Anastatus disparis. Next base: position 1,134,579 of record JAFFSR010000313.1, read on the forward strand.
CTTGTCAAATTTGTGACACATCAATGGCGGTTCCGCAGACGATCCACGTCTGCACTGTTAGTATACGTTTAATCAAATTCAAATAAAAAAAAAGAAGGATTGCGAATTTGTACATTTATAATTTTATAGTCCCTCATACCTGCTACAATGACATAAAATTATCTACGCCGTTTGGGAGTAAGAAGGATGAATACGGGGCGAATTTGTTGCTCGAACAACAAAATCTCGGGCGCACTACGCGCTCGACTTTCTGTTGTTCTCGCAACAAACTCACCCCATATTCATCCTTCTTACTCCCAAATGGCGTATGTAACTAATATCCATATAAACGCGGACTTTAAGATATTTTAATATTTTTATATTTTCAACAATATAATTTATTCCATTATTAAATGTTTTCAATATTGCGATAAATTCTAAAAAAATTTAAGAGTTAGGCTTATCAAAGATGCAGGTTAATTTGTGCATTCAAATGTTTTTAAAATTACATTTTCTGGATGCATAGAATTTTTACTTATAAAAATTAAAAAAAATGTTAAAGTTAAGCGATTTGTTAGCAGTGAAAAGTAATAAGCGCATAATGTAAGGGCTGGCTTTTATGATTGAAATATTTTTTTTTAACGACGTGCTAACATACACGCATGAAATGAGCGTCTGTAACTCTTTTGATTTTTTCATACATTTCAGATCTCGTATTTATGAATGCGCATGGCAGCGGCGCGAAAACTGCATAGATTATTTGCTCGGTACAATTGAATTTCTTTCAGTATCTGACGATTATATACACTTTGTCAAAGTACATGAGCTTTTTCCTAAACCTTTGAAAAATGTTTTTCTATTGCTTGTGCGACATTATATTTTTTTTATTCATAATAATAATTATGAGTTCAAAAAATAATTTTTGTGTAGACAATAATTTTTAGTATTATTTTTTTAAACTAAAACATTATAATTTGACGGAAAAAATTTTTATTTGAAAAAAATATGAAATAAATATTTTTCAAATTAAAATAATATTAAAAGGACGAAAATTGTAAAAAAAAATTTTAAATACTTTTACTATATTATTAGACATATCAATAATAATTTAAATAAATTATTTAAGTTTTTGTTATTTGTCTATGATTTTTATAATTAATTAAAAATGCATCATACAATTAGCATCTCGTATGAAAAAATATATTATATCCGTCAGGTAGAATTCGAAAAAAGAAGAGACCCGTTTTTTTTGTTTTTCAAAATATAATTAATTGCAAAAAGTTATAGCCGGTATAAGTTAATACAATTTTGATATATATAGATATAGCGCCATATTAAATGACGTCACACAGTTTTAACTGCCTCTATCTCTTTGAATTTTTATTTTCATGAAAAAAGAAAAAATGCATGTCCTTTATTTTTTCTTTTTCTAAATGACGGATATAATGGATTAAAAAAAAAGTTTCCATGCAACACCCCAATTGATCTTGTAAAAATAAAGTTGTTACAAAGTAAATTAACTATAAAAAACTTTCATTTATAAGAACTTTTGAAATGTAAAAAATAATACTGACAAAAATTATCTAGTATTCTAGACAAGTTTATCAAATTTACGATTATATATTTGGTTAATTTTTTTAGTCGAAAAGCTTAAAAGAATGTCTAACCATCTATCTTCGATTATTTAACTTTTTAAAACTGTAGTTTTATTGTAGCGTTATCGAGGAGCTTGCAAGCTTTTACATTAGCCCATCAAAAGATTGGTTATCTAATGTTTAATAAGGACAATTCTTTTTATAAATAGACCATTCCCACAGACGAAAAAAAACTGGCGTGGCAGTCTTTGCGACTAGCCGACAAAAGTGAAACTTCTTTACGAAATTATAGAACTCATAAATGTTTATTTAATTTATATCACCGTTTTATTTAATATTGAAATAATTTTAAATTTACTTTATTAAAGGAATTAATTTTTTTTTAATTGTAAATAAAATAGTGTATAAAATTTTTGTTAATAATGACGATACGAATGTACGGAAATATTTAAGGATTCTATATTTGAGAATTCGTGATAATGATATCTACACATTGATGAGCCGCTTTGTTTGGATAAGGCTTACTGGCCTAATTATACCAATACATATATGTCTATATAAAGAGAAAACTATGTATAAAAATATTTTGTTTACTTGTCTTTGGTTCCTAAAAAGTGTGCTTGATAGTTGTACTTTGATAGTTCAAACAGTAAACATACTGTGTAAAAGTATCTCCAAGAAAAGAAAACAAGTGAAAAGTGCCTAGTGTTATAATTTTTATTAATAACGTATAATAAGTAATAAAAATATGTATTGAATGTTGGAATTAAAAAAAAGGATTTATTTTATGCAACTTTATACTTGGTTTGTATGAAATACGTTTAGTGTGTTCTGATTTTTTATATGTGATTTGATAATTTTATAGAAAGATAAAAATTATAAATGCCAATATTTATAAATGTATTTTTTCAATTAATGCCCTTATTTCAAATAGCTCCTCAATTAGAGGTTAACGTTATTTTTATCAACTACATTTAAAATAATCGGCTAATATTTACAATGAAAAACGAAAAAATTTATGTTAGTAAATAAAATGTTCCTATATTTAAATTTTTGTTAGCGTTAATTATAAAATTTTGAAATTCTTTATCTGAGCATCATTTCTCATTGGTTTATTCCAAACAAATTCGATATGTGCTATGCATCGAGTTACCAATTATCAACTTATTATGCTTATATTTTCGTAACGTATCAGGGTTGAATATCTGGAGTAGTTGGTAACAACTATACGTACGAAAAGGTTTATTTTGATGTAAGCAAATTAAATAAAACTGATGAAGTTTAAATCTTAATTGTAGAATCAAAATTAGATGATTTTATTTATTTATTTATTTGGTGATTTTATATTGTGATATAAAAATTACTCTTTTGATATATTTTCTTTGTAAATTTTGTGCGATTTAATTTCCATAAATGTTATTTTTATTTCTATTTTTTTGTATTATAATATTTAATGAACTCACTAAACAAAAGTTAAAAAACGATAAAATCTTAGCGCAACGTTGAAAGCATACACTGATTTATCTGATTAATATTATTAACATTGTCAAATACTGAGTATTTTATAAATTAGGTATGATATTACTTTTTGAAGATCAATATCTTATTTAACTAATGAGTTAGTTTTTTTTACTATAAAAATCTACGTGTTGTTTCTTCATTTTTTTGAATCTCGCAACCTCCAATTATCTAGCTTTTATGTTTAAATTTAGTTATCATTGACTTTTGTGTTAATAGTATGTTATTCAACGGAGCTCAATCGCGCGTATTCCAAGAAGGGGTTTGCGGCGAGAGCAAGCGAAACGAAGCGAGGGTCGTGATCACCCGAGGGAGAAATCGACTTTGCTTCCGCGTTGCATACAGTGCTTTACCACCAGTTCAATTGTGGACACTTTACTAACTCTAAAAAGGCGGGCTTGTATATAATTATAGAGACATTAAGTATAAAGAATAGAGAACTTTGAGAAATAGAAATCATATATCAAAATCAAAAGAAATAACATACTTAACTTTAGATCTAGAAATATGGAACATAAGATATACATACAGCTGTATTTTATATACATAAAATACAGTTGTATGTATATCTATATGTAGTCTGAATTCATGATGAAAAAGAATCATCTTTCCGAAAGTGAAAAATCAGTCAAATATTTAATCAAATTTTCATAAATTTTCTAGCAACAAGAGTTATTTTTCATTGGTAACGAATGAAGAAAGGTTCTTTCAATTTTAAGGAGTACGTATTAATGATAAGATAGAAAGATATAAATAATAAATTAGTTGATATTGATAATTTTTCAGTCAATTTTTAATATTATAGAAATATGATATTATTGTTTACATGAATTTTGTATAAATATATCCTTTGTATGATAATAACGATAGTAAGACACACATAGCGATATATTTCTCTAGTTCCTCTTGAATTTTTTTGACTTCTCCCTTATCCTAGTTTAGTGAATTCGAAACCTCTTCAGTGTAGGATGCGTGCTGATGTAAGGGTGGCACATGTACGAGCTACAAATGCATAAGATTTCTCTGAATCGGAAGTGTATTGAACGATTTTGAAGTCTACAACGCGCTAATATATTGTAGAGAGCACCCATTATAATGCTTTAGTGCGATACTAACAATTTTTAATGTTTTTCATGTTACGAAAAAGCGTATTTACTTATTTTTAGTAAAAAAATGAGTACATTTTTAATCTTTTTAAGAAAAAACTATGGATAATAAATAAAACATTCAGTAATTCTAAGTTTGAGTTATAACAATAATCGGTAATTAACATATTTTCTAATTTTTAATTTAAAGTTTAATGTATTTTATTATTATGATATTTTTTTTATTAATTATCATTTGCTAGTAAATGTTTAACTTGACATACAATGACGTGCATAAGTTCCTGGCCAAAAAAAATTCAGTAATCTTTCAAGTTTTATACCTCTGTAAAAAATTCATGTATCTTAAAAAACCAAAAGAGGTTTTTAAGAGCACAATAATACCTTTCATTTCTCGTTAGTTTTAGTAAAAATAATTAAAATTCGAGCTTTTACAATAAAAAAAATTAAAATTTTTGAAACTATGCTTCTTACGCGAGGTCGGACCGACAGGACTAAACGTACACTGTAAAAAATTTTGTGTGATTCGTCAAATTTCATTTTGTACAAATATTTTTGTGTTAAAATTTTACAAACATGTTTGTAAAATCAACACAAAAAATTTTGTAATTTGGTTTTGTAAACTGGTATTGATGTGTCTTAAAAGCTCTCTATTTTAATTGGTGATATATATATAGATTTATATCTTCATTTTTTGTATTTATCACAAACATATAAGCATATCTATCCTTATTTTTAACCAGACATTCCCCCATGTAGACTCCTTGTCCAGCGTCTATCCTTGGCGAGATTTGCATCCACTTGACACAAATACACCCTGATGCGAACTATTATAACCTTAAATTGGATTAATGAATACATTCTATTTTCAAAATGAGAATCTCACGTAGAGGAAACATTGCATCGTCTCATTTCAACGTGTCAAGTTCGTTGACACGTTGAAATGAGACGATGCAATGTTTACTTTTGTCTTGACTTCGCTCGAATAAAACAAAGTTTGTTAACGGGCTAATAGGCAGATGTTAATCTATCGTTCACATCGCGTGAATATAACGTATTTTCGTTTGCAACCTACGAAGGATATTTTATGTCAATGTAGTATAGCCAAATTTCTCTCCGTGTACGCATCCTGCCTTGGCTTTACTTAAGACTTTGATTCTACATAGCAGATAATTGATAAATATCGTGTACCAGGAATGGTACAGAATGTGTACCGTAACGACCCAGGATCATACGGTTTTCGGGGAATGATAATATGGCATTCTGCGCCCTTAAGAGGCGGTCGGAACCAAATCGGTGACTTAGTTCGGTGCTTGTAATAAATGCTTATAATAATTTATTCATTTATTAATATGGTAAAAATATAGTCATTTCCTCTAGTCATGTATATAAAGAATAATTTAAAATAGTTAAAGCCACAAAAATATATAAAATATTGTTATAAAGCGAAAAATCCCACCTAACAATCGACACGACAGTTTTTTGCATGCGGTATATGTCAAGTCAGTTTGATATTTGTGATAAATGCTTATAATAATTTATTTACTGATTCATATGGTAAAAATATAGTCATTTTCTCTAGTCATGTATATAAAGAATAATTTGAAATAGTTTAAGCCATAAAAATATACAAAATATTATCGTAAAGCGAAAAATGCTGACTTGATATATACCGAAAGTCACCGATTTGGTTCCGACCGCCTCTTAAAGATTCTATGCCCAGTATCCTGTCACATTTTGTTGGAAAGATAGGGGGCACAATCTGTATTTTACAGGTGACTTAATTCAGAATTGTGTTAATCCATCCCAAAGTTTCCAAACGGTTTGAAGTAATTTTGGATAACATATATAATTTATCTCAACTAATTGTCGTCCTTGATTTAAATATATTTATTTTCAAAAGGTTTAATTCTGATCCGGTGTCAGCTAAAAACTGGGGTTTTCCTACTAAATTTTGACTATCTAAACTAGAGCTTTTAATTTTACGAATCTTCAAATTTTCAAAGATCTTTGAAACTTCTTGTTTTGAAGCCTCGAATATTTGAAGCTTCAAACATTCGATACTTCAAAGCTTCAAAGATTAACATTTTCTAATCTTTAAAAAAAATTTTGAATTAGAATAATCATATTCTTTATCTATATTCATAAAATTTAATGAAACAAAAATGGTATATTAGAAAGCTTTAGTTTTCCGAAGGTTTGAATATGTAAGTACTTGGACCTTCAAAGCTTCAAAACTTCGATCTATGAAAATTTATATTTTGAACTTCGAAGTATGAAATTTTCGAAATTTTGTAATAGTATTAGTCTAAATTCACTATTGGTGAAGTTACTTCCCCTGACTAGTTAAGGACAATAATAGTGCTATGACGGACATTGGTTTGATCTCTGATCGCGGTTCTGCTGTCGTGTCCATTCCATGATCGCAGTTGAAGTTTAAAGATTTATTATTGTTGCTCTTTTTTGGCTTTTTGTAATTTTCTATAACATGGCCAGGTATCTTGCAATATCTACATGAAATCTGACCATGATTATCTAGTCTTCTTCGTTTTAGGTTACAATCACGCGAAAAATGTCTTCTTTTCCCACAGGAGTAACAGTTACCATCCTTTTCTCGGCTATCTACAGTAAAAGTGCGTTTCCTGATCAAGGCCATTTCGTCGCCTCCCAGCAGTTAGTCTCTTTGAGCCTCACTCTCTATTGCTAAACTAATGGCTGACTCTAGAGTATTAGGTTTTTTCCTCAACAATACGTTGAGATACCCTATCAGTTAATCCAAGAATAAAATACTGAATGTCCATGGTCTCATGATCATTCTTTTTGTAATAGAGACGTCATAATTTTCGTTAGGTGATTCTATAGCTCTTTGTAATATTTTCGTAATGCGTAATCCAAATTCTGTCACTTTTTCATTATTTTTTTGCGACACGAGCTAATTTGCTTTCTAAAAAAAATAATAAATATGTAGTAATTTTTAATTAGGCATATTTTTTTAACCACTGAAGCTTTTTTGATGCAGCAAAGTTTAAATTAAAACATTCATTTTATACTTCATTTTTTAGGTATTTTTTTTAAAAGCCTTAATTTTTTGGTTATTCAAGAAAAAATGTCTATATCCCTACCTAGGGAGCCTATTCGATGAAAATAAAAGACACGGGCTCATTTTTTTTTAATCAAAAATCATATTTTGCAGTTTCAGCCGAATCCGTTTCCCGGAGGTGTTATACTCTCCTTGTTAGTATGTTAACATAAATTAATATAATAGTATTTGTAATTTAATTTATTCGTTGAATTTGATAGAGTAACATTGTTATAATTATGTTGTGAATTTATATATCCGATACACATACAGGAATATTCGTTTTCATATAATTAGTACATATATTAAGGCTGCATTGATGTTTTACAATTAAAATGACGATTGTGCATTTTAATTAATGATACTTAAACGACTAATAAAAAAATATTAAGGATTTATTTTTATTCGAAGTTGCTCAACAAAAGATTAAGTTTGATATTTAAAATGTATAACAGCAAACATGAAAATCGCAAGTCCATAGCAGTTTAATACAAAGAACAAGTGTTAAGTCTTCATTGACGGGCATGTCTTGACTACAAATCACTCAAGCCAATTGTGTATGTGGTCGTGCATCTTAAAGCGTTGCACACAAATATCACAACAGCTGCTACTTCCTTAGTAACCTCACGTGTGACTCATAAAGAACCAATTCTTATCTAATACACCATATAAATTCAGGATCAAAGTACCATTTTCTAGTGCACATCTTCAGTATAATCCGCTTGTCGTGACTGTCCATATTCTACTGTTTATCATTGGTATATGCTATGGATTTTCTATAATTTTCATTTTATTTTTTTCCTTTATCAATATTTTGTAATTATAGCTCAATTTTAAAAAATATTAAATAAATTGTGAATTTTATTGTGTACTTTAATCTTTTTATATGTTTATTTAACTAACGTTGGCGTTTTATTAAAATAAAAATTTTAATAAAACGCTCAAATCTGAAAACAGAAAAAATGTATTTGATAACATTGGATTTTTTTAGAATCTTATTTTAAATTCGCTGGCCTTACATTTTTATAAGTTTATAAAAAAGTTTGGAGTTACTTTTTACGGTTCATAAAAGCAAAAGATAAAGTTGTGAAAAAGTTTAGTATAATTTTTATTGTATAAATAGCAAGCATGATTTTAAAAATAACCTATGTATTTAAATATTCCATGAAAATCTCAAAATCATGATAATTTCTTAAAAAACAGTAAGTTTATAAAAGATATATAAAGTATCATTTTTTTTAGTTCTTCTGTCCAGTAAATTCTAAAAAAATTTTTTTATGAATTATTTCCAGTTAAATAGGAAAAGCCATGTTACCATTGTCAAAAGCTTTTTTATTTTTAAAAATTGTTGGAAATAAAGTCCATTGTAACGAATGAAATACTTTTCTATTGTAATAAATAAAATAATTTTTTGTTATTCTTTAGTCTTTGTCTTTTATTTTAAGATTTATCTAAATTTGTACGTATTTTTATATATATAAATATTGTATTAACTGACTTTATTTTCAGTTTATTCTCGAAAAAAGATGAATGTGCAGTTGATGTAAAATTTTCAATATTAAATCGTTATATTTGACTCCGTTTCTTTTGTAATTATTAATAATTTTTGCATAGATAATTAAAAATAATTTATTGTAACTTTATTTTTTTAAGGTACTAATAAAAAAATTTTTTTATTTACACCTTCTTTCGTTTTTTATGGATAGTAGAGACAAGATACCACAATAAACTTCACAATAAAAACGGATCAAAATGTGTGCCGGTTCAATGTGAATTGGATGCAGTCCTGAAAGTGAATTATTTTGTTGTGGAAATAGCGTATCTAAGCACAATATTTATTTTTATTTTAAAAAATACGTGATTTAAATAATATAAATTCGATTTGCTCAAGTTTTGTAATTATTATGTGAAAGTTTCCTTTAAGTATAGCATCTTGTTTCGCATTACCTTATAAAAAAATGCAGCACTTTAGTTCCCTCAGCCATGATATTCAAAACTTAATAATGTAAAAAAATCGTTTATGCTAATCGTTATCCTTCCCTATAATACAAATGTTTATTTTAACTGTATTTATATTTTGATATTAATAAATACGTTCAAAAGTTTAAATACATTATTAAATTTTGACAAAATTTGATTCATATAACTATAATTTAAAAATAAAAAGTTCAAAGTTTTTTGTTCATAATAATAAAATTAAAACTTTTTATGACAATCGGAAAAATAATTTGATTATAGTGAAAAATATTATTTTATGATCAATTCATTATTATTACTGCATTTAAATCTATTTTACAATTTTAACTAAAAACTGCATCAATATTTACTATTTATTAAAATAATGTATGAATATTACTTCACACATCAAACAAATGTTTAAATAATCTTATAACATTTTAAAAACACTTTAATTGTAAAAGGAATAATAATTTGTTTAGAAAATTTGAAACTGAATTTTTTCATTAGAATGGATTTTTTCTTCATCTCCAATCAACTGCTATTGCGCAAACTCAGTTTCAGCTCTGCTCAAAGAAAAAGGGAAAGAAAGCTCTTGTTAATTATCTCTGTCTCTCATTTAACGGGAGCCACTTTTTTTATAAGGAACCCGTAATCTTATGTTTCTGATGTGCTATTGGGTTAAAATTTTTCATGAGTTATTTTTTCCATACATCTCTTTATATGAAAAATCGGCAACAAATCGTCGAAACATTGTGTGTAGCATAATTTAAAAAATATTTCATAAATATATAAATCTACATTTACATATCTATGTAAATATACATAAATTTATACATTTCCTTAAAAAAAAAACTTTTTATTAGTATCAGACTTTTTTCTAAAAGAAAAATTTTTTTTATACGGACATGTACTCTAAGTTTGGCATGTAAACAATTTTTTATTGTTGATAAATTTTTATTTAATGTTGAAAATGTATCAGGGATTCTCTGCAAGATAATTCAACCAAAAATATCACAGTTTCATCAGATTTTTTAGAATATTAATTGGCTACTAATGATTTTCTTATTTCTATCGCAATCTATTGTTTTAAGATGAAGTAATAGCAGTCAATAATTCAAAAATATTGAATTTTAATAAACAATGACTAAAATATCGCGATTTTGATTCAAAATCTTTGAGTACATAAATCGTGATCATCTTGACCTTTAATTTTAAAAATTTTGTTGTTTATTTCAGGTGTTTTGACAATATCATTTATATATTTTCCTTTAACTTTATTTATTTTAATCTATCTTTTGTAATCTAAGATGTTTGATTTATACGATTGGAAAGTAAAGTTATGGCGTTTTGAATATTGTCTTGAAAAGGATGTAAAATACCGAAGTTACAGTTTTCCAAATTTTAGATTATTTAAAAATTTTTGAAAATATTACTCTTTAACATCGAGAAACAAGAAGCATAATATAAGTATATTATTATTAAAAAATTTTTGAATAAAGATAAAATATTTGGGAATATGCAATGTGGATAGACCTACGTGCAAATCATTTACTCTATCTCATCACCTCAAATTTTCCTATAATTATTTAAAGTATTTTCTATTTTGCCATCTCAAACAATTCACAATTTTAAGCTTGCTGCAACTTTGATTTCAGAAGTTGTAGAAAGTTCTCTAAGAGCGAAAATTAAGAATCATCATGTTAACTTTCTTCTCATGTAACATGTGAACCCCTAATTTATAGTTTATATGCCGTTTTTATATAGCACTGAAAACATTGCGAATCATAAAATTACGAAATTGTCCGTTATGAATGTAACAATTGGAATTATTCTTAATAAAAGTTCTCAGTTGATGAGAGTATTATGATAAAGTTCTTTGGATGATGCGAAAAGAAGGTAATGTTTAGTTAGAAAAACTAGAAAATTGCACACTTGGATCTAAAACGCCTATAAAATTTGCTGAATTACCATGTTTAAATCGATATTCGAGTTTCCTTATTATTGTACATATGCAAACTTGAAGGCCATTGGAATTGGAATAGTAAACAGATATTGAGTTTACTAAAAAAAGTTTTTAAATAATGAAAAATATAACGAAGTTATGATTTCATTTTCAAAGTATTCGAGAATCATATATAAAATTAGGTATGAAGAAAATAGTTATATAAATTTCATATTAATCAAATACTAAAAAATTTTCTTCTTTCTTTTTTTTTTAATTGAAGCTTCTACTTCAAATTTGGTAGTAGTATAGAATTGATAAATTAGATATATCTACGAAAAGATAATTGAAAAATTTATAAAAAAATATCCAAACGAAATAAAAATTTAAAAAATTAACTCATCAGACCATTAATAGATCAAGTCATTGATCTATGGGTTTATCAGTCCATTATCTTATTGACCCGTTAACCTAATCATCCATCCGTCTAACAAATCATGAATCCATCTACTCATTAGTCCATTTATAAATTCGTTGACCCACCACATTAATCAATTGATACATCGAATCATCCATTCAATATAAATTTAAGACACAATAAGTAAGATTATTTTTGCAAGTGAGAGAAAAAGCAATGAGAGTTGTGGAAAAAAACTTTTGCCCAAGAGGAGAAAAAGTAATTCTTTTACTCCTTGAGTAAAAAAGAGCTTTTTAGCCTCTATAAATAGGCATAAAAATTTAAATTTATATCATATTTAATTCGTATTCTCAAGAGTTTACATAACAGTTTCAATAAACGGACTTTGTATATTTTACTTGGTTAAAGCCTTTAACTGCATATTTGATTGATTTTCAAATAGCATTTTATTTTCTTTCAAAATCTTAAGAGCAAACTATTCTAGGTATAAAAGGTGATTTTTTCAACGTGTTAACGATCTTGTAAGTAAATTTTTCACGAACTGAAAAATATAAATAAATAAAAATCTTGCTATGTATTACCAAAAATTAAACTCATTAGCATTAAAGATGTTTTTACAAAGATTATATTCTCATATTTTTGATTAATGAATATAATTTACTTCTCCTTTATTGATTGACTTTTTATTAGTGTTAAATATTTACTGATAATTTTGTAATCTTAAAAATTTTATAAATAGAGTTTTTAATTGACGAAACGTGTTTGAGAAAAAAGAAATAGAATAATCCTCTATTTAAGATAGTTCTTATACGCGTCAACTTAACCAAAATTTACGTTAGACTCGTAGAGCGTGTTAGGATGAAGAAGTGCGAGGGCGTGAAAAAGATCTTTTTGTCGAATAGAAGAGAAAGCTGAAGAAAGAAAGGAGAAAGAGAGAAAGAAAAACAAAAAGAGCCTGTGTCGTAGGGTAATCGTCTTTTGTCCTAAGCCTATAGGGTATATTAATGTGAAGAACATGTTACAAGGAACGAACAAGAAGAAAAGAACCGAGCGCGTCGACAGAATACTAACGATCTATCGCCAAATCTCTTGAAAAAGACCTCGTTTAGTAACATTTTTGCATTTTAACAGTATTCAGTGCTCAGTCTACAACTAACTTTTTTTCATAAAAATTGATGAAAACTACATCGTGCAAGATAAATACTTTTTGTTTGCTTTTATAAATAAGAATAAAATTTACTCACGAAAATATTAGATATAAAGTAACGCAATGTTGTATAAAGAAAATAGGTCAGTCTTCGATTTTGGTAAATGTTTTCATTAATTACAGTAAAATTTGATTATAACAAATTTCAATAATGTTGCAATTTTTTAATAATTTTTATAATCTAAGATATAGATTTTTATTCATTTTTAAACAACAAAAAGTTTAGTTATTGATACATTTACGTAATATAATTAATATGGTCTCATCTGTTTTTAATGCATTCTAAAACCATATCTCTACTTTGTTGATCACTCTTACTAAAAACATTTTTTGCCTAATGAATGGATATATCAAAGTCCTGTTTAGCAAATAAATCCTTATCTCACCTCTTGTTGAATTTGGAAATTTCATTTATTGATCAATTTGATGTTGGAATTAGTTATATATGTATATCGAATAATTTCATAGTTAAAAGAATTAACAAAAAAAATTTCTAGATTTTGCGGGGTCAATTTTCGAATCTGAAACTTTGAGATCACGTAGCGCGTCGCGCACTCTACTACGATCAATGTTTTTTTATTCGATTGTATCTATAATATCTAAAATGTCAAGTACTCTGAATCCTAAATTAATAATAATCAATATAAAATCATAATAATTACGTTATCAGTCATATAAATTCGGCAGGGAAAATAAGTACGCTTGTACTAATATTACGATTATGTTTGTAAGTATAGAAAAAAGAACAATTTAGATTTAATGTGAGATGAATGCAAACGATATTTTCAAACCGTGCATAAAATCACTTACAAAATTACATCTGTAAGTTTGCTTTAAAGGACGTGTAAAAGCTATTTTAAATCATATATTAGATAATGTTGTTAATCCACTTGAATGAAGTATGTGATTTATTTTACAATTTTTTTTTCTTAAAGTTTTCAAATAACTTATTCATTGTTGTTAACAGCAAATTTGTCTTCACTTATATCAACTAGATATTTTTATTTTATACAGATTATGTTTTAGGTTGAGAATACGTCGTGTCATAGGATCGATATGTTGACCTTTGGGAAAGAAAGCAAACGCCCAACCGATTACGCTAATCCAATTTTTCCTATATGATATTCATATCATCTTTATTAGTTGCACTAAATAAATGCACGAAAGAATTCAGTAATTTATTTATTAATTTTTTAATGAACTTATTAAATATGTATATAGAATTTCAATAAATTATAGTTAATGAAATCATCATTTTTTTTAAAACTAAAATTTTTATGATATAATTACAAAATAGAATTTAATCAACCTTTTATATTTTAAAAAATAGTTATGCGAATTACAGTTATAAATTTTATAAATTATATAAAATTATAGAAAGCTTAGCTATAAATTAACTTAATATATTTATTTAACTGATTATATGTATGTCTATTAATATAATTAAATTTTCATTCGGAAATGTATAGAATTAATACTGTGCGATACGTGTGTAAACCATAATTCATTTATAACAGGATATTAATAGTAAATTTTGTATTATTACTTTTTAAAATCTAAAATTCAAACGATTTTTCATAAGTTTTAATTCATTTAAATTTTTTAAGTATACCTAATGATCAAACTCATTGGAAGATGAAAAACTGTTATCAAACCAGAAGTATTTTATTGTGTAATAGAATAATACTTAACGGAATAACATTCTCAGACGTTTGCCTAGAAAACCAAAGGTCGACATATCGATTTATAGGTTCCAAATTTATCGAATTTAAAAAAATAATCGATAAAAAATAAAAAATGATAAAAGTTAAAATTAATGACAATGAATAAGTTCGTTTAAAAATTTAGGAATAAAAACTATTTATAAATAATTCTCTAGGATATCTCATACTAAAACATGTACTAAATTTGAGCGGATTTATTATCTTTTATAGTGTGCGATTTAGCACGAATTAGTTTTCGTATGTGATTTTGCATTCAATTTCATATGTGTCTTAAAACGAAAAAAATTACGTTGCATTTACCTTGCTTTTTTTTCCGTAATGTAAATATAGATTCTGAAATGGGTAATCCTACAAGGAAAGAAATGTTTTATTAAATTTTATTATGTTGTATAGCAATGAAAAGACAAACTTGTAATATCACGAAAATAACTATACTGAATAGTAAAATTTGTTATACTTATTGTAAATTTTATACCACAATCATAATAATTTTTGTAAAACTGCAAGTTCGTCTCTTTATAACCATAGAGTATAGAAAAATTTAATCAAACATTTCTCTTCGTATATAGGATCAGGAAGATATAGAAATCATTTTCTTAAAATTTTATGTTTCTGAAAAATGATAACGTACATCGATTTTTATTAAAATTGTATATTGTTCTAATTATATTATAATATAAACTTAATTGGGTATTTTTGAAATATTTTATTATCTGATTGCATTCAAAGAATGTACAAATAAATTAGATAAGAAAAAAATCCCTAAGATTAAAAAAATCTTTATACCAATTTTAAATTTTTAGTCTTATAAAAGAATAATTGAATATAAATAAAATTAAAAATCACTAAGATAATCAATAATTGAAAATGTAATATTATATTTCTTCATAACATGATAATAATTCTATGTTTAATAATTTGCAGAACGACGATTTGGTATTTGATCATGAGGGTAAGATAACATCGTCTGAAGTGTACACAGAACAAGAACATCCTGAGTCATGGTTCCAAAGCATAATGAATTGGTTGAACGTTAAAACAGATCTATTTCCACACAAATCATCAGGTAACCTATTCATAACAATAATGATATTCCAAATTAAAGATGAAATGTAGAATAGTTATTTTTAAAAATTGTTTATTCTTTATATTAGTTTATATACTGGACAATATTTGGCGTAGATTAAATATATAATGTGTTTTTGTAGGTATGGAAATTAATTAAAACTACAAAGCTTTGTTGTACATCGATCACAATTCAAATTGAATATTCAAACCATATAAAGAATTCTAATCGTATAGTTTTCGGAAATTCTGTAACTGTCGTAGAAATTACTAAAATGACTTAAAACTAAAGTTGAATATATAGAAATTTGAATAAAAGAGCTTTACATTGTTAGAGGTTTTTTCGGATTTCAACTGTGTAAGTTGTAGTTTCGTGATCATTACAGTTCACTTCATCAGAGTAAGCCTGAATCTGATAGTTCAGACTGTCCAATCACTATATATATTAGGGGTAAAGATTTTGTGCAGGATTTCCAGGCGGGGTGTTGTAGCTAAATGGTTATAAGTGATGTGTCTTTGGGAACAGAGGTTGACATATAGTCCAGTCAAATTAGTTCATTTTAATCGATTTTTTTGCAAAACTTGCTACAGGCCAGTTTTTTGTAGAAATATATTATAATAAGAATATCGATGAGCGCCATCTCGAAAAGTTGTGGAAAAATGTTTATAAACAATTTAAGATAGAAAAATCGACTTTTTTTCTTTTTTCCTTTGTAACTGCGCTGCTTTTGACTCTAAAAAAAAATTTTTTTAACAAAAGTTGTTCAGAATTAAATTTTCTTTAAGACTATGGGTGTGCAATTTTCTAAAATTTTTAAATTTTTTCGGGAAATGAAGTTTTTCCAAGAAAATGTGTAATTTTTCAAATTAAAATTAAAGACAGATATTTTATTTAAAATTTGATGAAACTTCGGGAAAAGAAAAATTTTCTATTATCTTTAATCCTCCTCAAACCCGATCTGTTTCGGCCCGTAAGAAGAGCAACAATTAATTTGTTTATTAAAAAAAAGTCGAAAATTCAAATTAATGCCAAGTTAACAATAATTATTGCAAATATGTCAAACTTCTTGAGCATGTAATGGTAGGGTACCTTTATCACAAACGATTATAAAAATTTCAATTTTTTATTTTTTTGCACTATTTTTTAGCGTTTTTTCGATTTTACAATTTTAATTCTTATAAATAAATTCATATATTTTAGCCAATTTTTGATATATATTAATTTTATAAAATGGAAAAAAAGGTCTCTTCAAGACCTTTAATTTGAATTTTTTAAAAGTTTTTTATCGTGAAAATAAAAAGAGTAACATGGCTTTGACTTTGATTAACAATTGCACCATTGTTTTTAAACATTTTAACTCGTTTCAAAGTTTAATAGATAGATAGATAGATATTAATTTATTTTGTAAAAGAGTACAAAAAGGCGTGTAATACATCAAGCAATAAATAATAATTCTGTATAAAGTATTGCAAATAATATGATAAGATATCACAGTCAAATATTAAAATTAATATATAATACTGTATCAGTAAGTCACTATGTAAAAGCGATATCACAGACTACTCTAAATACATGCAGGAAGCATGAAAACATAAATTATAATAAAAACAGTCTTAAATATCTAACAGTCATAAAATTAAAATCAAATTAAAATCAAATAACACAATTTAAAAGATAAAGCATAAAGCATAGTCATGACATCAAATAAAAATAAAATTGGACAAAACAATGCAACAATAAATAATAATATAATAATAAAATTCAAAGAATAAAAACTTGATACCGAAGATGTCATGACTATTAATAAAAAGAAACAGAATCACTCATTCTTTCTGCATTTATTCAACCATCATTCGCGCTAATAAATACATTCACACCTTAAATCTATATATAAGACAAAACAAAATAAATTAACATAAAATTAAAATACTTAAAATTAAGATCACTCGAGGTCGAGTAAGTACCTCCTCAAAGCCGACTTGAACCCGCCGAGCGATGGAAGATTTTTTATATCGGCAGGCAGGGGGTTCCAAAAATGCGCACCTTGAACTTGAAAGGAATTTCTTCCGGTCTCAGTACGCATGAAGGGTACTGCGAAGTCCTTAATCTCTCCCCTAGTGGCTACCCTAGGTACATATCTAGTAAAGAGACTCACTAGATACTCTGGAGTATTCATGCGCACGATTTTGTACATAAGTACAGCCATAAAATACTGTCTCCTTGAATCAGTACGCAGCCAACCAAGAGCATCTCTATGAGGAGAGATATGATCGCCCATTCTTACACCCATTACATATCTCACACATGAATTTTGTAGTCTTTGTAAACGTCTTCTCGACCCCTGCGAAGCATCGAGCAAAACTACTGAGCAGTAGTCGAGGTGCGGAAACAGCAAGGCGGCTGCGAGTTGTTTACGCAGGGCCTCAGTGGTGTACCGACGGAAAAACCGCAAACTATACATTATCCTATTAAATTTTTTAGTCACCATATTAATGTGCAGCTCCCATGACAACCCAGCGTCAAGCACAACACCAAGGCTCACAACAGTATCAGAGAAAGATATGTCGACACCACCCTCAAGCTCAATCGTTCTCGACTCACCAGTATAGAAGTCATTAATAAATCGACTACTGCCAAAAACGATTGCTTTAGTTTTGCTTGCATTTAATGTGAGAGAAGCATCGACAGTCCACCCCGACACCGCCCTGGCCGCCCTCTGCGTAATACGAATACCTTCATCCAGATGTTCATGAGGGACCTGAGTATAGATTTGGAGGTCATCAGCATATAATATGTGCTCAACGAAACAGGGGTCGAGCGTGTCACGGATGTTATTAATGTAAAGGCAAAACAACAGAGGCCTCAGCACTGAACCCTGTGGAACTCCTAGATTGGTTGTTAGCCAATCTGAATCCTCTTTTAAGTGTGTAGAAACCATTTGTTTCCTACCTGATAAATAGGAGCTAATCCATTCAAGTACAGCTCTGGAAAGCCCCATCGATCTAAGCCTCGCAAGCAATTTGGAGGGGCAGATCGTGTCGAAAGCCTTACTAAAGTCAAATAGAAGCAGTAACGTGGCAAGTTTCTTGTCAAGACCTGATCTTATGTCGTCTGTAAGTTTAAGGATGTTCAATGGTGTCATGCAGGGAGGTGAAGAGTCAGAGGGGTACCCTATGCTTTAACATAGGAAAGAAGGATCGCTGCCAACTTAAAGTAATGAAATATTTTTCAACAAAAAGTTCTTTGAATGGCACTTAGAGATGAAATATATTATTCAAATTACATTTAAACGTTTTTATTTAATAAATAAAACATTTTAAAATGTTATTTAATTTATGATAAATTAATTTAAGTTCGGTAATATGTTGAATGAAATTTGGCAACGCAGCGCTTCTATTTCTAGGTTAAGTTTAGCAGAAAAATATTATCTTTCAATTTAAAACTTATGTTATGTATATGCTACGTTGTCAAATCTCTTACGTAGCAGTAGCGGGTTTTCAAAAATTAACTATTACTTTAACTTTAACTTTGGAAATCTCTGTCAATTTTCCTGAAAGGTATATAAAAAACTATATGAAATGAATCCTTAGATAATATACTTTCATAATATCTAAATTTTAATTTGATCTGTTAACTTTTGAGACAGAAATTTATATAAAATGCAATCGATTCTCAGATCGCCCATAAGAGCCTATGCTATTTTTCGTATTTTTAACATTAAATTTCTCGAAAAAACATGCGGAATGAAATATGGAAAAAAATTGAGGTACTTTAATTTAATATAATAAATCATATTTTAAAATTTCAAAGCATTCTGTTAACTTTTACGTAACCATTGAACATCCTTAAGTATGGCAGTCTGCGTAGAATGGTGCTTTCTGAAGCCAGTCTGCAATGAGTCAAGTATTTTGTATGTCGTAATGTACTCTTGCAGTTGGTCATGGGCAATCTTCTCCAGAACCTTTGAAAGAAAACATAATATTGCTATTGGCCTAAAATCTTTAGGCATCTCAGGTGCAGGACAGTTCTTTAAAGGCACAATGCGTGCACGCTTCCAAAGGCAAGGGAAGATCCCCCGCGCAAAAAAGGAATCGAAAAGAGTCACAAGATGCTCTCCGATAAACGGTAGTGCTTTAAGTATCACACTCTACGGAATGCCATCCTCGCCACAAGCCTGTGATGAAAAATGCGAAATCGCAAGGATTACATCATTAATATTAATTGGCTTGAAGACAAAGCCACTTTCACTACACTCCGAAAGAATCTTCTTACGTTCCGCAGTATCATCGTGTGGCGAGACTGACACTCCCGCAAAATGTGCATTAAGCTCGTCAGGAGTGAATCCATTCAAGTCCCCTTGAGGTTCGGACAGGAGTCCCAGGTCTTTTAACTACTTCCAGACATTACCTCTAGCAAGAGCATCAGTCTATTATGATAATAATTTGTCTTAGCATGTTCTGTCTGTTCATCTATAGTTTTACGCAGTTTCAAGAATTCGGAGAGATAACGCTCCTCCTTCGTTCGTTTAAACGTACGATACGTGACATCTCTCTTGTGCCGCATCTGCGACAACTCTTTATCTATCCAAGGAAATTTATCTTTACCAATTTTAAGTGATTTTAGTGGCGCCAGATTTTGTATTGCTGCCGTAAGGTTGTCGCAAAGGCAGCCAAGCGCAGATTCCGGGTCAACTGTACCAACTCTAAATGGCGTCCAATCACAGCCGGCTAGACTCTGTACTAATAATGTTGGACAAATATCTTTATAGTTTCTATACTCAATTGCTTTTTTATCTGTTATGACATGACTACAGGAAATACATACATCAATTAAGTTATGCCGACTGTAAAAATTCGCCGGTAAGTTTCGTGCGTCAAGTACTGTGTCATTATCGTCAACAAGAATCAGGTCAATCCAAGTGTGAGACGTCGGAGTATGATGCGTGGCACCGTGCTGAACCAACTGTAACGAAAGCTCAGCCGATAATTTATTAATAAATTTGGCATCACTGCTTTCACGCAGAAGATCGGCATTTAGGTCTTCCATTGTGATTTTATGAGAGTATTCAGAGGCAAAATTTCTTAAGTTATCCAAAAAATCAGTATTTCTAAAAAAGGAAATTGCAGGAGGTCGACAAATAACAGAAACTATCACGGCTTCGGAGCTGCCCAATTGCACGGAACAAAAAATATATTCAGGTACTTCCGATTTACCTTCACTATGATTAGTTTGAGTATCCGAAGTAGCCAAAATAGAGCACTTTAAATTATCTTTAATATACGAGGCAACTCCTCCATCACGCAAGTTTCTGTCCTGTCTGAATACTTTATACCCCTTGACCCGAATGACGTCATCCGAAACAGATGGGCCCAGCCAGGTCTCAGCCACTCCAAAGATGTCGTAAGAGGGACCATCACTTAGAAACTCACGTACTTGCCCAATGTGAGCCCTCATAGAGGTCACATTCAGAAAGCATGCTCGCAGTTCACCCCTCCTTCCTGTACGACCCCCCGAGGAGGTCAGGCGCAGTCATTGGGGAGAGGCCACACTTGACGTTACTCCATTATTCGCCAGTATATTTCGTTGATGATCAGAGGCTTTAGTAGTATTAGTATCACATTTATTATTATTGCACTTAATATTCGATAGAATTTCAGAATTGTCTTTATTTGTATTTACACCGTTATCTACTTTCTTGCTATCTATCAATAAATTATCTAAGTCATTTTCATTAAAAAAGTTGTGTGTTCTCTTCCCTCTTTCCCTCCTCACCAGAAATCTGCTATGTCTGTGCCAAACAAATTTAAAGCCTTTTTCTTTGGCATACTTTTTCAATTTTTTAAAATTAGCATATTTCTCTCTAGGCAAAAATTCATTAATAAATATCAAGCTGTGGTGTTTGATGGAAGAAAGACTGCCAAGGAGGGAGGGATTAAGATCCGCCTTCGAATAACCTGTGAATTGTCGTTTGGCTTCAATCACCTTTTGCACCAGGTCCTGCTCAGAAAGTCTAACCAGCAATGAGAATGAACCCCTCGGGCCGCCACTGATCTCACGATCTGTAGACACCTCGTTTACATTGTCATGTTTAGCAATTTTCTTAACAGAAATCATATTCGTACGCTTGATTGTCGGGAGAATGGTACCAAGAACGGCACAGGCGTAATCATCCGGCCCAACATTGACTGCTAAGCAGTCAAACCCGCCAGAGATCACTAATGTACCACTCCCAGGACCACACTCCGTCTCAACTTGTCGAAGTGCCTCCTCACTAATTATATTATGTGTATGTGGTGCTTATGTTATTTCCACAGATTCAGATGCATGTAATGTATGCTCATTTATTCCCGTGAGATCCGCAACGGCCTGTGCTACGCCAGCTACCCCGGTTGTAAGGTTGAAGAAACCCCTGTCCACTCCGTGAAACTCGTTAAGAAAAGTTTAAATGTTATCAAATTTATTACTGATGATTTTATTATACGTTTCAGTTTTATTGTTTAGAGCAGACAGGAAATTCCTTTCCGAAGTGACTATTATTTCCTTAAGTTTGCGATTTTCCTCCTACAGCTGCATCTGCTTAGTTTCTAAATTTTTAATAAATTCATTTTGTTTTTCAATTTTGGACACAATATCCCGCAGGCCCTTGTCAAAATTTTGGACTTGGCTTTCAAAAGTTAAAAGTCGATCAAAAGAATTAAATAATTTATCAAGCCTGCCAGATAGTGCCTGAAATGAGGAAGAATCTAAGTCACCTCAGACCACATCAAAATTATTTTTCTTAAGATTATTACTATTATTATTATTCGGGGCAGCGTGCGCAGCGCCACCTCCCAATTGCTTATCAGATAAATGTATACTTAAACTACCTCTCCCTCCATCCGCCGTGGCACCGCTGTTGTTGTTAATGGTCGAAGTTTGCGATGACAAAGTAGTTTTCACTCATTCAGGCTGCTTCTGGGCGGTGTTGACAGGTGTCACTTTCGAGTCAGTTCGTGAAGGTGTTGCGGCACTGATGGGCTGATTGGAAGCAGCTTTGCGTGCGATCTGCGAAACTCCATTGACCTTGATGCTACCACTGGCTGATGATGTTGAATTATTTTTTATTGTTTCAATGCACCTTTTATATTCATACTTTGTGCCATTTTCCATTTTTGAACGAGTCATGCATTTCGCATGACAACGCTGCCGGCACGTGAAACACAAATGGAGCTTTGCCATGCCCCATTTATCATTTGTGGATAGCTTACAAATCTTTTTTTTATAAGATTTTTATTTGGCAATTATTACAAGATATACAGCCATAACGCTTTAAGTCAATACATGAGTATATTACATTCGACGTATAAAATAAAATTGAGCGCGCAAACACAAAATAGTTAGTGAACGTATTACTATAGTCAATTTAATATATAGTAACTAGGGTGCCTCGGGGTCGTTGAGCCCGTCTTATAGTAGTTATAAGCCCTGAGGTATAGCTTACAAATCGCACAACTATCCATTACTCTGACCTCTAGTGTACACTACAGTAACTAAAACTGACCTCCTTATAGGGTAAGGTAGACTTCTATTTTATCGGTCGGAAAAATTAGCCACCAGGATCTCTGCCTGCAGATGAAAAATTGCCTCAAAACTAACCTCAAAACTGCGATAATTCTAACCTCCAAGGAACAGCACCCTGATGTAAAATACAAGATAAAATGCAAGGACCGCTGATAAAACTGATAGTTTATAGCTGAGTCGGTTCCTTGCAAATTGAGCGTGCAAGAGTCTGTAAGAAAAACGCCCTAGGACACAAAAATGCAGTATCAGAACAAAAATAAGAAGAGCGAAAAATAAAACGTGTTTAACTACTTGGAGGGAGAGATGATTTAATAGCCAGTTTATGATATAAATTATTTATTGGTGAAACGGCATTAATGTATACAAAGTAGTTTATATATATATCATCGTTTCTAAATTTTTTTACGCATTACATTGAGTGTGAATATCAGGTAACAGAGTACATATAAACGGCAAGCGCGCATGCGTACGGTGGAATCTTTTTCTTCACGCAAGAACAGAAAAAAATTTTCAAAAGTTAAAATTCATATTGCATATAAAAATTAACAATATCTCTGGTAATTATGGTCCGATTTACATGCTTCTTTTTTTAATCTAGGGTAGCGCGTGAAAATAATCATAACTTTGATACCAGTTTTGGAAAGTTCTGTATACATTTGTTATAAATAATGATGATTGTAAATGAGAAATATTTTCGAAATATTTGCAAAATTATGAGTTTACGTAAAGAAATTTATAGAAGAATTTTGTTTTTATTAAAAAAACGACCAATTTTTATTAAATAGGTTTTTAATAAAAACGAAATTATATTGTCAAAATATTTATAATATAATATTAATAGTTTTAATCAAATCTAGAATTGTAAGTTTAATTAAACATATGTACAATGAACCTTACAATGTATTTTATTATAAATTATATCTTTTAGGGTAACTTTTCATTATTTGAAATTTTTGCATAAATTCTAAACGTACAAAAGTAAAATATTCTTTTGTTACAAACCAATATTAACTTTATAAAATCAAGTACCTGATATTTACAAACATATAAAAATTTTGCAAATACTACTATATTTATCGTTCTTTTTATCTTTATAAATTTCTTTATCCTAAAAATACATCTTCTTATAAAATAAATTATCAAAATCAATGACATATTATGATAAATATTTTCACATTTACTTAATATTTAGATTGATGAATCAATCATTATAATATATTAATAATTCTTAACTTTTTTTATTATTACAGATTAGGTATACTTAATCTTATTAACTTAATGCTGGTTTGTTTAAAACAGAAGAATGTTTTACAATTAAAAGTAACCCTAAAAGATATAATTTATGATAAAATACATTGTAAGGTTCATTATACATATGTTTAATTAAACTTACAATTTTGGATTTGATAAAAAACTATTAATATTATATTATAAATATTTTGACAATATAATTTCGTTTTTATTAAAAAACCTATTTAACAAAAATTGGTCGTTTTTTTAATAAAAAAAAATTCTTCTTTAAATTTCTTTACCTAAACTCATAATTTTGCAAATATTTCGAAAATATTTTTCATTTACAATCATCATTATTTACAACAAATGTATACAGAACTTTCCAAAACTGATATCAAAGTTATTATTATTTTCACGCGCTACCCTAGATTAAAAAAAGAAACATGTAAATCGGACTATAATTACCAGAGATATTGTTAATTTTCATATGCAATATGAATTTTAACTTTTGAAAACTTTTTTCTGTTCTTGCGTGAAGAAAAAGATTCCACCGTGCGCATGCAAGCTGGCCGTTTATATACTCTGTTACCTGATATTCACACTCAATGTAATGCGTAAAAAAATTTAGAAACGATGATATATATAAAAACTACTTTGTATACATTAATGCCGTTTCACCAATAAATAATTTATATCATAAACTGGCTATTAAACTTTGAAACGAGTTAAAATTTTTAAAAACAATGGTGTAATTGTTAGTCAAAGTCAAAGCCATGTTACTCTTTTTATTTTCACGATAAAAAACTTTTAAAAAATTCAAATTAACCCTTTGAGTCATGCTTTTTTCTACTGCATATTTTGACCTGAAATTTTGTACTACAAAATTTCAGACCAAAATATACAGTAGAACATTTTTGACAGCGGTTTAAAAAGATGGTATTCTGGCAGTACCACTGTGACTCAAAGGGTTAAAGGTCTTGAAGAGACCTTTTTATCCATTTTATAAAATTAATATATATCAAAAATTGGTTAAAATATATGAATTTATTTATAAGAATTAAAATTTTTAAATCGAAAAAACACTAAAAAATAGTGCAAAAAAATAAAAAATTGAAATTTTTATAATCTCTTGTGATAAAGGTACCCTACCATTACATGCTCAAGAAGTTTGACATATTTGCAATAATTATTGTTAACTTGGCATTAATTTGAATTTTCGACTTTTTTTTAATAAACAAATTAATTGTTGCTCTTCTTACGGGCTGAAACAGATCGGGTTTGAGGAGGATTAAAGACAATAGAAAATTTTTCTTTTCCCGAAGTTTCATCAAATTTTAAATAAAATATCTGTCTTTAATTTTAATTTGAAAAATTACACATTTCCTCGGAAAAACTTCATTTCACGAGAAAATTTGAAAATTTTAGAAAATTGCACACCCATAGTCTTAAAGAAAATTTAATTCTGAACAACTTTTGTTAAAAAAATTTTTTTTTAGATTCAAAAGCAGCGCAGTTACAGAGGAAAAAAGAAAAAAAAGTCGATTTTTCTATCTTAAATTGTTTATAAACATTTTTCCACAACTTTTCGAGATGGCGCTCATCGATATTCTTATTATATATATTATCTACAATATATTTCTGCAAAAAGCCGGCCTGTAGCACGTTTTGCAGAAAAAAATTCTAGTTGACTGGACTAATACTGAATTCAAGAAGTAGCCGTTATCTCTGTTTAGGTTATTTGGATGTTTTGATATTTCTATTGCTTTTCAGTGTTTTCTTGGAAAACATAGGGGTTGGTTTTGGCGAAGATAGTTGTGCTGTCGAAGTCTATGTGATGGCTGGTTTCGATGAGGTGTTCTGCTAATGCTTATGGTGTGATGTATTTCAATTTTACCTTGCTGCTGTGTTTGTTGAGTCTTTGTTGGATTGTTCTTCCCGTTTCTCCTATGTAGATTTTTGCACAGGTATTTTGTAAACACCGTGAGTATGCAACAGAGGTTTTTTGTTTTTGGGTTTTTAGTTTTTTTTGTCCTTCCAAAAATTCACAATTTTAATATCCTTTTAAGACCACAAGTGAGCGCCATCAAGTCACCTCTGTACAATCTAGCACGATACCTTACACATTCCACAGGACGTTCATCCTTCTACGTCAGAAACTCTTACGATTTCGTCAACAAACTCCAAAACATACAATTAAAACCAGGTGTCATCCTCGACAGTTTTGACGTAGTATCACTTTTCATAAAAGTACCATATATAAACCTCTAACAAAAATAGAATTAATACTTCATTACCCCAGAGACAAAAAACCTCTGTTGCACACTCACGGTGTTTACAAAATACCTTGCTCATGTGAAATGTTTAGATAGGAGAAACTAGAAGAATAATCCACTAAGGACTCAAAGAACACAGCAAGGTAAAATTGAAAACTTCACAACAATCAGCATTAGTAGAACACTACATCGAAACCAGCCACCATATAGACTTCGAAAACACAACTATCCTCGCCAAAAACAACTCTTACTTTCCAAGAAAACACCGAGAAGCTATAGAAATACTAAAATATCCAAATAACCTAAACAGAGATAACGGCTACTTCTTGAACCCAATATGGCAACCTCTGTTCCCAAAGACACATCACCCATAACCATTAAACTACAAAACTCCGCTTGGAAACCCTGCCTAAAACTCTACCAAAAAAAACTTACCCCTATATATAGTGATTGGATAGTCTAAACTATCAGATTCAGGCTTACCCTGATGAAGTGAACTGTAATATTCACGAAACGTCGGCATCCCAAACCACAACTTATACGGTCGAAATCCGAAAAAATCTCTAACGATGTCTAACATTCACCGTGAAAGTTTTAAATCCAAAAGAGTTTTAATTAAAATATTTTTTCTATTCGAATGATTTTGTAATCTTTTGGAATATTTAACACTATGACAGCTTTTAAAAATATCTTCCCAAAATATCATTCAACATTTTTTTAATGAAAAATAATATGATTTATTATATTCTTTAATGATTCTTTATAATCTGTGCAAATTTGAACCGATTCCTATTTTGCGTCCAGAAGATAGTAATTTTTTGTTATTTATTGATTTTATAATTTGATTATTGCATTATTTTATTGTTAATTATTTTGAAAATAGGTTTATTTGTGAATATCAACTTTAAAAAGTGGTTTCATGAATTTGATATAGTGACGGTCACATCTACTAACTCGTCTACCGATTTCAGGTTCATCTGGGTCATGTGTAAAAATTTCCTCTGTAATTTGTATAATTCTGGTTTTCTCTTAATTCTTTTCTAATATTCATTCTTTTTAGATCGATCTGAAATGCAGAAATCAATTCTATACTTTCATTTTGATGTTCTCTGAGATCATTAAACAAATGCACAATCACGGCATTTTTGTAAGGTTACTCTTTGCGCTTTGCTACTTCAATAGTTTGCGTTGAGTAATTATCAATTTAAAATTTGATTTCACTTTATTAGTGATTGTTTATCTGAAAATGCGAATAACAGGTTCGTTTAGCCTACAGTGAGATGATAATACATATTACAACAGTAGTATTTATCAAATGCAACTCATAGATTTACAATACTTTAAACTTATTTCTTCTCTAATCTCAGTTGTTTTCTTATTTATACAGTTTTGGTATTTTTCTCTTGAAGATCGCAAGTTGAGTGATTCCTTTGGTTTTGTATTATTAGATGGTATTAAAATTCACTAAAAAAGTATTTTTTTACTTATTATAATTATCTCTACTTGTAATATTATCAAATGCAGCTTTATTTATATTTTTAATAAACTTTTTCTAAATGTTCTTATTAATTAACTTTTGCTCTTGTAATCAACTTTTTTTGTTGACTTGACGATTCCTGTAAACAATTGATAGAAACCGTATAGCCGGTCATGTTATCTTGATTTGAACTTGTAAGAAAGAATTATATATTGATAACTAATTATAGGGTCTGAGTCCCGATTACTGTGTCATTAAGATGATCTTCCAAGAAATAAATCCATTATTAATTAAAATTATTACCATTTTCGTTTCTATGAATGCATATACATATTTCAATCATTCCTGTATCCAATGCGATTTTTTTTTATTACTAAAATTATATTGTTTCATCGAATTTAAGCCGAAACAAAAAAAAAATTATTTTGTACGTATTACTGTGCTTCGCGAAAACCTTTCGTCATATTACTGTTCCTTCAATTACTGCGTCCTGTCCACTAGTCCGTGATTCGAAATACTGAGTTCTTTTTCGATTATTTTGATATTTTAGAATTTCCGTTGATTTTATTAAGTGAAAAACGCTGCCAAGTACTTTGGCGCAATGCTTTCTCATAGAGCACATTGAGTTAGAGTAATTTGATTTTATTTTTTTAAATACGATTTTAATATAAATGTCCCTATCCTCTGTATTGAATGCTGTCTTAATACCTACGAAAAGTATATGAATTTTACTCTTTCTTAATTTTGCCATTTGCATAATGTGATTTTATGATGCTCTAAAATTAAAAATGCGTTTATAAAATTAATTTTCCCAAGCTTGTCTTCTTAACACTATAACCAATAACTTGCATACAAATTTTGGAACATTTTCATCGAACAGTTTACAAAAAATACCAAATAATTGAAAAATAAACATTGTTTTAAAATTTTCAAAACGCTTTAACGTTACAACTACTCTAAGAAAACCAGTTTTCAAAAGTTCATTTTATTTAGGTAATCGTAAATAATTTCTATACATAATTTTAAGCTACGTCATCGAGTAGTTTACCTAAAATACCAAAGAATAAGTGAAATTCTATTCAAAATTTACAAAATGCTCTAAAATTAAAACTGCGCTAAGAAAATAAGTTTTTCCAAGCTTGCTTTAATTAGGCAATAACAAATAATTTGTATGAAAATTTTTGAGCAAATTTATCGAATAGCTTTTGTGTAATAGAAAAAAAATGAAATATGAACATTTTTTCCAAAATTTTCAGAATGCTCTAAAATTAAAACTGCGCTAAGAAAATAAGTTTTCCAAAGCTTGATTTATTCAGATAATAGTGAATAATTTGCATAAAAATTTTTGAGCAAGTTTATCGAGTGATTTTTGTGCAATAAAAAAGAAATTAAAAATAAAAAATTTTTTCAAAATTTTCAAAATGCTCTAAAATTAAATGTGTGCTAAGAAAATTGAAGAAAATTAGTTTTCAAAAGTTCATTTTATTTTGATAATCATAAATAATTCCCATACATAATTTGAAGCTCTTTCATCGAGTAGTTTACGTAAAATATAAAAAAAATTAAAAAAATTTTATTCAAAATTTTCAAAATGCTCTAAAATTAAAACTGCACTGGGAAGATAAGTTTTTCAAAGCTTGTTTTATTTAGGCCATTGCAAATGATTTCCATAAAAATTTTCGAACAAATCTATCGAATGGTTTTTGTGTAATAGAAAAAAAATGAAAAATAGAGATTTTTTCCAAAATTTTCAAAATGCTCTAAAATTAAAACTACGCTAAGAAAATAAGTGTTCCAAAGCTTGTTTTCTTTAGACAATAGCTAATAACTTGCATACAAATTTAGAAGCAAATCTATCGAATGGTTGTCGTAAAATAAAAAATAAATGAAAATAAAAAATTTTTTTCAAAATTTTCAAAATGCTCTAAAATTAAAAGTGTGCTAAGAAAATCAGTTGGTAAAACTTTTTCTTCTTTTGGCAGTCGCAAATAATGTTCATACAAATTTTCAAGAAAATTCTTCGAGTAGTTTACGTAAAATATCAAAAAAATGAAAAATCAAAATTTTTTTAAAATTCTTAAAATGGTTCTTAAAAAAAACTGAGCTAAGAAGATCAATTTTCAATAGCTTCCCCCCCCCAGTTAGACAAAAAAATAAATTGCATGCAAAATTTGAAGCTAATCGATCGAGTAGTTCTCGAGATCTTATTGGCATACTGAATACATACACACACACACACACACACTCACACACACACACACATACATACAGACATT
This sequence comes from Anastatus disparis, assembly GCA_017163975.1. Classification (NCBI taxonomy): domain Eukaryota; kingdom Metazoa; phylum Arthropoda; class Insecta; order Hymenoptera; family Eupelmidae; genus Anastatus; species Anastatus disparis. The sequence continues at coordinate 1,164,988 of JAFFSR010000313.1, forward strand.
TTCTGGAAACCACTTTTTTCGACTCCTTGAGTCTAAATATGTACAAATTAATGAAAAAATAGAAAAAAAATTTTTTTACCGATACAATGCTTTCTCTATGAGAAAGCAAAAATGAAGTTAAGGGAAATGTAGGGTGAACAATGCTTATAGTAAATAGTAATTTACATAAGTTATATGAAACGAATTTATTTCTTGAACATTTTGAACATAAATTACACTACACTGAGAAAAAAACATAGTTGGCTTTACTACGTAACCCTAAGGTCACACCTCTTAAAAACATGGTCCACGGTATGGCATACCCCGCAACCGACGAACAAAAATATGAAAAGCTATAGATGGAACGAAAAATTAGCTTTTTGAACCTTCCTTAACAATCCTAGGTTCATATAATTAATTTTAAATATTATAAAAATTATTGAATAAAACTGAAAAAATCCTCTTTTCACTAAAATTGCTATAACTCTCAATTTTGAGTTATAATTCACTTTGACAGCTCGGACATACTGAGGCCGATCGAATAAGCCCCGGCCTTTAGTAAAACTCGAACTTGTGATGAGAACCGCTTCTTAATTTAGGACTCGTTTTCGTTCAAAACTGGGTAGTACACCCGGACCATAAGGGTTAAGACCGATGAGCTTAACCAATGTACTGTTTCTCTCGTTTACTACGGTAACATAGCAAATACAACTAGATTCTCTGGTCGGCATTCAGTAGCACATGATGAATAGATCTTAACCTCAAAATCTATATAATAAATTATACTATTAATTTGCATATTGTTATAATCTACAAACGAAAGTAGATGAAATAAGAATATTTAATTATAATAAAAGCCTAGAAGACTCAAAACGAGACTTTAAAGTCTTAAAACTTCGGTTAGTATATCTTGAAAAAAGTAAATAAAATACTAATAAAGACTGTAGAAATTCCTACTACGTTCAATCTAGTAAATGCTACTAATATAAACGGTTAATTTGACTATATATTGAATACTAGAGTAACATGGTTATCGTTACTAGAGAACGCAATAAAGCCAACTATGTTTTTTTCTCAGTGTAATAATGATAAATTATTTAATTAAAACTAGAAAACATTCACTAATTTTTTTTATAAAATAAATTTACTAATTATCAATTATTTACTAAAACAAAGCAACTACACTAATTATTAACTTTCCACTTTTAACTACTTCTACACCTTTGCACATAACCTCTTTACTATAAACAACACGTTTTTTTACGTTTTTATCCATTTTCGTGTATTACCTACAAAAAAAAGATTATTAAAATATTTTAAATGTTCATATTTAATATTTTATTTTGTTAAATATATACTTACAACATACATAAACATTAAAATCTTTACGAAAAACGAATATCACATGTCGATATTGTTATATAAACACAACAATAAAAGTAAGGTTAACAAGTCGCGCGCGGGAGCACAGAAATATGGTCAAGTTTTGAAATCATGCCGTATTACTGGACTTTGAATAAAAATAAATAAAAAAAAGTAATTAATTATCTTGAAAGATTGTGTCTATCCTTAAGGTTTTCCTTAAGAAATCCGCAATAAGTGCTAAGAAATCAATAGAATTATTTAAAAAAATTTTTTTACGAAAAATTAATTGATATGATATAGAATCAATTTTTGCAAATTAAAGATTGAACTTTCGACTTTATTGTGACATTTTTTTCCTTTAGCTTTTTGTAAAATTTTATTTATAAAAACAATTCAATATAAGAACACAGTGTTCGGGACAGACTCAGTAATCGGGACTCAGATCCTATTTGTAATCTACCAACACCTTTAATAATAAATGATGTATCAGAATGATACATGATTTCTATAATTCAAATAGGTTACATTATTATCTACTACCAATAAATTCAAGTTTAAAGCGGTTGAATCCTTGTAGATACCTAAGAAATTTATGTAGAATGCTGCTAGATTCATATGGATTACGTTGTAAATTCATGAGGACTGTAGTTTCACCAGAATTTTTAAGTGATTCGGTTAAGGGAATGTGAAATACTGACCTTCCATTTTCATTAATAAAGTGCCTAATATAGAGATATTTTGGAAAATTTTTAAATAAAGATTAAAAGTTTAGAAAACTGCAATGTCGGTAACTATTTATAAATCATATACCCTTTTACATTAGTAGATGAGCTAGGCCGATTCTGGCTCAGGCCGATTTTAACTCACCTGAATTAGAACTGAACTGAGCCAGAATTGAATTGAGCCAGAAACGACCTTGAGTGGGGGAACCCAAGCGATATTTTACGTGGTATTAGACGATGAAACAGCTGATCGACCTAGAATGGAGGAACTTTTTCTAAGCCAAGCAATGTTTTATGTGGTATTACACGATGAAACAGCTGATTGAGCCAGAAACGACCTTGAGTGCGGGGACGAGTTTTAATTCACTCAAGCTATTTTACGTGATATCGGACGATTAGAGAAACAGCTGATTGGTCCAGAAATGATAACAGCTGATCGAGCCAGGGAGGGGGAACGAATTCTAACTCAAGCAATGTTTTACGTGGTATTATACGAGAAGCAGCTAATTGAGCTAGAAATTATTTAGGAAGGAGAATTTTTTCTAACCCAAGGATTGAGAGAGAAACAGCTGATCGAGCTAGGGTGGGGGAACCTTTTCGAACCCAAGTGAGTCAGGATCGAGCGGCGAGGACCCGGCCGCTGGATACCTACTGCTAATTGAGCTATGATCAACATGGTGTTTTTAAGCATAGTTTCCATTCTCATCTACTTAGTTAAAAACTTTAGAGCTTTTTATATTTTATATCTTTAGATGGTTTACATTGTTTATAGTACTTTTCATGTTGTTTTCTCATTCTTCACCTTCTTATCAGGAGGCAGAAGAGGAGTGAACTTTGAAGAATTTTTAGTGGTATGATTTGGAGTCTGTCACATGATGAAATGAATGTGAATCATGATAAGTATGCTTTTTTATAGGAAAACACATATTACATAGTTTATTAAATTTCCGTCTTGATCGACTATACGCATTTGTAAATGATCTATGCTCTTGACGATGACTGGAAGGTAAATGACTTGTGATGGCACTTCAATGATCTTATATCCTGCCCTCGTCGACCGTTTATAAAGGCACCAGAGACTATATTGCACTCGACTCGAAGAGCGTTGACCTTTAGAATTGTTACAGGTAAGTCTGAATGATTCACGACATCAGCAGGAAGAACATGTTTTGTGAAGCCTAATAAAAGTCCTATCGAATGTTCTAGTTGAAAATCAATCGGGCGATTGCACTTTATTTCACTGCAAAGTGTATTGTTGTTTGGTTTAATACTGATTGACATATCTTTTGATGACAATGTTTCACTGAGGTAGTTCTCTATATCCTCAATTTCATAACTACCAGTTGGTAAAACAATTTCTTCCTGTCCAACATGGAATATATTACTACCCTTGTCGATATTAGGTATAGAATTGAATGTCATGAAAGCAACTAACCCAAGAACATAATTCTTATCGGGTGAGAGTTCAATTGGTGGAAAATACTGTTTTTCTAGTACAGACGATGTACTCGAAAGACTCAAAGTTAATGAATCTACCATGATTGTTGAACGCATAATAAACTAATAATCATCATTCCTCTTTTTATATATCAAGAGTGTTACTCAAGAATCTTAGACAAAAATGACCGCAGTTAAAAGTATCAAAGTCTTGATATCTCTCAGGATTGTACTTGATGTTGTCTACTCCCAAATATGTCATTAAATCCAAAGGAAGTTGATCACCGAAGCTATCGAAATACACAACATCGTTTCCTCGTTTGTGATATGCTACCCAGTGCGTTCCAGGTCCATCTGCATCATCGAGATTAACAAGAGCTGATTCTCTATGGTGCGGTCCGCTAATAGGCATAGCATTCCTCACGAATATTCCTCGAAAATTTGAGATTTTTAGGATTTTTGCATACTTGATGATATCAGCATCGGTGAGTACTCTTTGAGGTAATTTTACTTTGAGGATCTTTTTTTTAAAGGATTCTTTGGTTTCAGACGAAGACCAAGACCAGTTTTATATGGTTTCAAGTAAAGACCTTCCCCAAGAGCTATTTCCTCCATCTTTATACTATGTCTCTTACAGAATGGTTTTTCGAGCACATTTTGTAGCAACAACTGATTTAGATGCAGCCTTTACTACTGCATTGAAAGTGGTAGAAGGCTTCTTCTTCTTCATACCCATTCTGAATTTAGACTTTACTTTCATGATGTTTTTAATTGTAAATACAGCTGCTTTTTCTCCAAAGCTAGCGTCTTTTGATGAAATTCTTTGATTAGCTTTTTCTGCTAAAATTCTACCAGCAGCGTTTCTGGCTTCTACGTTTTTACGATTCTGTGAATAGGCAATGTCGTGCTCTTTACAAGCTCTGTCGAGAGGATTGATTCCTGGGTCACCTCTAGCTAAACGTTTAGCTAATCTTGTACCGGATCCACAGTACTGGTAACCGGGTATATGAAGTTCGATTGGAAGACTATTAAGAAGCTTGTTGACAAAACCGCGACCACGTCGTTGTCTATATACGATCATCACACTTCGAAGACTAAATGAAGACTGAGGCGTTGGATATATAAGCCCGGTATTTATAGTTGATTACGCATTCGTAAGTCAGACGTGCTGTCATGATGAATTTTAAAGAACAATTCGTTAAGCTGCCGATATAAAATTTCGATACTATCGTGGAGCATGAGAAGAAATTAAAGAGGCATGGAGACTTACTTCCAAACAGCATTTGAACTGTATTTTGCAGTCCATCAAATTGTGGTAAAACCAATAGTCTGCTAGCACTAATAACGCGTCCCAACGGTCTCAGATTCGAAAACGTTCACGTATACTCCAAGTCTTTGAATCAACCAAAGTACAAGTTTTTGAAGGATCTACTAGAGCCTTTAGAATGTGTACAATACTTTCCCTTTAGTGAGCACGAATCTGTTGTAGCCCCCGATAATGCACTTCCAAATTCAGTCATGATTTTTGATAATGTAGCCTGTGAAAAACAAGATAATATCAGAGCTTACTTTTGTATGGGCAGACATAAGGATGTTGATTGTTTCTATCTCTGTCAATCTTATGCTCGTATTCCGAAACATCTAATCAGAGGCAATGTCAATTTGTTGGTGATTTTTCGACAAGATGACGTCAATTTGAGACACTTATACGACGATCACGTCAATTCTGACATAACTTACGCCCAATTCAAAGAATTGTGCTCCAGGTGTTGGACCGGTGATAAATACGGATTTTTGATGATCGACAAAGATAGTTCAATCAATTCTGGTAGATATAGAAAAGGCTTCGATTGTTTTGCTATAAATATAGCTGGCACATAGTCCTAAGAAAACAATTCATCATTTTATGCTGAAGTGTCAACATAGCTGACAAAGAAAGATGTTCTACATCAACTTGTGCAAGCACGCAATGCAGTTAAACGAAAATATAACTTGCCAAAGTTTGGAAAAGAGAATATTGAAAGAGCATTTGGTGAGACATTCAAACCTATCGTTGATCCTCTTCAGAAACTCGTTGCTACTACTGAGAAAAATAATAATTTTATACGTGACGTAGCAAATAAAAATAAAAAGGTTATAAAAAATAATGATACTTATTCCTCCTTCTTGCATTATTCTTCTCCTTTCTCTTCATCCATTGATGATGTTATAAATACGTCATTAAACGATACTATTTGACAAGTTGATACAGAATTTGAATCAGCTCAAAGTGAGCAGGAATTAGAAAAAGAAGACAACAATTTATTGCTTGATAGTAAGTATATTCGTATGCTCAATGAAAATCAATCAAAACAGTTAGATAAAATTTATGGAGTGCGCAAGGAAGGTGATAGTTTCTTTATTGGTGACTCACCTCTATTTTTCGAAGATAAAAACATTCGTATAAAAGATAAAAAATATCAAAAAACTAAAGGATTGTTAGAATTGTTAATTACGAAAAATCCCGATGGAGGTCACACGAACAATAATGATATGCAAAATTACAAGAAGATTCTTGAAAGTATTAGTGCTCACAAACGACGCTACAGAAGTGATGATTCTATTCGTCCGCACAAAAGTAAGAAATTCGACAGTATCATTAGTCCTTTGTTTTCATTGAAAAAATGAGGAGGATCGTTAACTCGATACAAAATTGCAAGAAGAGATACGAGAATGGATTACATATACTGGGATGATCCAAACGAACTCGTTGATAGACTTCGATTACTCATTGCTGAGAGAGAAACTAGAAACCCTAGTCATACAAATGAGATGCATTCAATTATAGAAGAGTTACGTGAAGGAGGCTATATATATTGAGGTGTAGACACTGCGACGAGTATACATACCCGCGCATTTCAAATCTCCTGCCTAACGGCCAAGCTACTATAGAACAGTAGTTCTGAGCTCAGCCACTAGGTGGCAACCTCGAATGTCGTTGCACGCAACGAGAAAAATGAGGCCAGAGTATATAAGAGACCGAGAGGCTAACCAGAGCAGAGCAGTGTAGAATACGGTCTCCCCTCTCTCTTTACCTTAGTAAGCATGCTAGGCTAAGAGAGAGTGAGACAGGTAGTAGCTGGCTGCCTTGGCTTGTGGAACACCACAGCTACTCTTACACATGAGGTTAGACCGAGGGAGCACGCTGGTCTACACTCTAATGCATATGCTGGCAGTATTAAAGATACGTCAAGTGAGCACGCTGGCGTAAATCTATGCTACCTAGAGCACACTCGCAACCTTTTGCCGTTGCCGCAATGCCGAACTTGCGCCGCTGAATTTAAGGGTGACGTCCACCCAAAATATTATATTCTATCTCACATATCGCAACTGGCTTAATTAAGGATCTCGTTCACCCACAGCTGTCGCGTCCGCAACCACGTGAACTATAGAATATATTAAGGGTGTTGTCTACCCACTACTTGTTTATATTAGTTTAAAGGACTCCGTCCGACTGTCGCGTAGATAATAAACTTTAGAATAAATTAAGGGTGTCGTCCACCCGTTACATTTTGTTAGTTAAAGGACTTCGTCCGACCGTCGCGTAGTATTAAGATCGTAGAATAAGTTAAGGGTGTCGGCCACCCATTGTCTTTACATCACTTAAGGGCTCCTCACGCCTATAGAGATTCGTAATTTAGATAATCAAGGGAGCCGGCTACCCATTATTACCGTAGCATTAATTATAGCGATACTAGGCGCCGTTTGCCCATTAGTATTATAATTTAGTTATTAATCATTTGTCTCTTTTTGTTTGCACAGTGTTGCAGGTAAGAGCCGCCGGTACAAATTAGACCGCCCAGGCCAAAGAATCTTTTAGTTAAACATAAACTATTAATTAGATTCATTTAAAGAGTCATTAATTGATTTGATTCTTTTATTAAATAGCCGACAAGCGGCCAAGATAAATACAGAACTAATTACTTTTGTAAATTACATTTTATAAATGATTTTCAATACATATATTTAAAAATAGTTAAATGTCATAAGATTCAATGCTTAAGAGGCGGCCGTATAGCTCTGTCCTTGTCTAATTTAAATTTTCGTTATTATTAATAAATTAGATATTTTTATACGAAAGTAAGGGCATAGCCCAATAGATTTAAGGACGAGCAAACGATCCTATTCTATGAAAAAATATAAAATTTTCATTATTTTTCGAGTGAGGTCTGAAACGGAAAAACAGTTATCAAATTCAATTATTTTTCCGTTTCAGACCTCACTCGAAAAATAATGAAAATTTTATATTTTTTCATAGAATAGGATCGTTTGCTCGTCCTTAAATCTATTGGGCTATGTCCTTACTTTTGTATAAAAATATCTAATTTATTAATAACAACGAAAATTTAGATTAGACAAAGACAGAGCTATACGGCCTCCTCTTAAATATAAATTTAAATTGGTTTAATAAATGACTTTTATGAAAAAATGATTGTTTTGCTAGTCTAATACATCTTTTCGCATTAAGTAAATGAAGAAATAAATAACTTAGAGTTTTTTGAAACATAACCAAGTTATATATAAATTTTCAGATCTCTATCTCTTCTAGTTTTTGAGATATGAAAAATGTATAATAGTGGAAAAAGCCGATTAAGCTAAAAATTCTGAAACAAACATTAGCACACTTAAAATAATGTTTTAATTGTTTCTATGGATATGTCTGATTATAAAATAGTTAAATTTGATTGTTTGATAAATAATGTAGGTAATTATATATTATGAATACATAAGAATATATTATATTGGAATAAAAGAAAAATTAGTTTAATGTATATATTTAAAAAATGTAACTATATTGAGAATGCATGATTGTTTCTATCAATATGTTTCATTATAAAATAGTTATAAACAATAAGTTTTAATTATTCTGATTCTTCACAACATATTACAGATACACAATCATATAAATATTGATTAAAATATATAAGATTCAATGGTTTTAAGTTGAATCTTATATTATATTGTTTGAAATAAAATAGCTTGAAGTTATGCTTTTGAACTTAAAGATCATTCAATTTCATTGCATTTAAATATATTATCTTTGTGTATATATTTATAAAACAATAAGTAATCAGAATTAAATTAATTAGTGTGAATTTTCAAAATGTGACATATGCGGTGATTCTATATTGCATCCACTTGTCACGTCTCTTAAACCAAAAGATTTAGAGCCTTGAAATTTTGCATGTAACTTTATTATGTTTAATAAATAATATATAAAGTTATTCCAAGACTCTAAGCTGATTATTTCATCATTTACTTAATTCAAAGAGATTTACTAGACTAGCGAAACAATCATTTTTTCATAAAAGTTATTTATTAAATCAATTTAAATTTATATTTGCATAAAAGTTGTAACATTAACTATTTTTAAATATATGTATTGAAAATCATTTGATTGCTCTTAATAAATATCTAATTATATTAAAGCTTTTAAAAAAAAATTTCAATGTATATATTTAAATAATCAAATCATACTATTTTTTTTAAAAAAAACATAATCTAAATCTATTTTATTAACATGTAATTAAAACTATTATATTTAAAAAAAAAATATTTATTCAAAAGGATTAACCACAATTTATTGAAATCAAATTATAAAAAAAACACTTTATTAATCAAAAATACATTGGAAAAAAAATACATTGAAAAAAATGCATTGCAATAAAAAAACACTGAATATAAGCACACTGAAAGTATTAAAAAAAACACACTAAAACTTTTATTCTTTAATTAATGTATCTACAATTTGGCAGAATATGTCTGCATTTGATCGTCGCGCTATGATTTTAGCGAAAGCTGCGAATCTTCAAACTTCGTTCTTCGCTTCTTCTGCAGCAATTCTTTTTATGATTGCACGCATTGATGCTGCATATGACGGAAAAATCTTACTGGCCCATTTGATAAAGAAAAAATTTTCAATTTCCTCGATGTCGTCTAATGTTCTTATTAAATAATCCACAAAAGAAATTAGACAACCGAATTCCTCCTTTGCCGCTTCAAAAAATTGATTGATCATTACATGATATTGTCAAATGATCACAAAATAATTGTTAGCAGCCAAATTCTTCTATACCCGTATCGAAAAATAATTCAATCATTTTGAACCTGGGTCCCCTTGGAATTCTAAAAAAGAAATAATTATTAATGTTTTTTTTTTCAATTTTCAAATGATATTATAATATAATATAAATGTACTCACGTTCTTTGCATATTAACAGCTGAAAAGAGTTTTTTTTATACAAGTGATGGCTCATGTGGTCTTTATTCTTTTATCGAAGATATTCAAAATCCAATATGGTGTCTTCCGATCATATGGTTGAGACTATATTTCACGCCAAAAACGTAATTCAAATATCAGAGTTCCCAATAAGAAGGCGTTACTTTCATAGAAACGTTAACATAAGGAACGCGAATATAGAATACTGAATGAGACTATGAAATTCGTAGTCAGTAAGTTTCTTTCGTAGAGGGCGCAACTGATGTGTTACTCCTTCTAGTTTTAAAATTCACTAAACTCTTGAGTGCTCACTTATATGCATCGTGTAGATAAAGTAGATCGCTATTATTCTAAGCTATAACTATATTATACACTCAGATAATACTAATAAATTATAGTTAATATTTTTCTATATACCTTATTATTTTAATCTTTAAGTGTATACTTATATATATTTATAATAATTATTAATAATATTAAAAGAAAAATGTGAAAATCAGAGAGTATCTACTATACAAGTTTTAAAATCTCTTTAGTACGGTGGCTCCGTGGCGTAGTGGTATACGTGCTTGCCTTCGTCCAAAAGGTCATGGGTTCGATTCCGACCAAAGTCAAAAATTTTTTTTAATGCTTAAATAATTTTTATTAAATTTATTATAATTAAATAAATATTAAAAAGTATTAAAAAGTAAAAATTGTCAAACTAGAAATTTTTCGTAGGTATCCAGCGGCCAAAATAATTTCTGTCTCAATCAGCTTTTTCTCGTGTAATACCACGTAAAGGGAACTGTGTTTGAAAACACCATGCCCGTCCTAGCTCACTGAGTAGTAGGTGTCCAGCAGCCAGCTGCCAGCTTGAAAACGCCTCTGGCTCAATCAACTGTTTCTCTCTCGACCTTTGGGTTAGAATCGGTTCCCCCTCCCCAGATCATTTCAACCAGCTGTTTCATTGTTCGCGCGTAAAACATTGCTTGGGTTAGAAAAGGTTCCTCTACTCAAGCTGTTTTTCATGTAATACTACGTAAAACATCACTTGGGTTAGAAAAGGTTCCCCCACTCTAGCTGTTTCTCGTGTAATACTACGTAAAACATCACTTGGGTTCCCCCCACTCTATGTCGTTTCTGGCTCAAGTCAATTCTAATCCATTCCAGTTCTAATTCAGGTGAATTAGAATCGGCATGGGTTAGAATAGGCATAGCTCATCTACTTACATCCCCTTAATTAGTAGTAGTATCCACGTGAATCATAAAAAAAATCCAAGCAGATGGCTATAAGATCATCGTAAATTTTTTAGAAATCTATGTAAAATATTACTGAATCCATAATGATTGTTCAAAAAATCTAAGTAGATCAGGCTTAGATCCATGATAATTTCTGTGAAATAGAGTTGTAGGCTGGTCTGATGATCCACGTAGATTTTTTAGAAATTCATGTGAAATATTGCATGTTAATTTTATTGCAATTTAAATGGATGGCATCATTAGCCACGTGAATCGCTATAAAATTAAAGCTTGTGGCTAAATTTACGTAGAATAATGCAAAATCTAGGCGGGTTAAATCCAAGTAGATCAGGTCCAAATTGATTTTCCAGTAATCCAGAGAGGTTATAGTAGTTTACATACGGATTTTAAAAAATCCAAGCGGATGTTATCAGATTTTTTAGAAATCTATGTGAAATATTAATGGATTCTGATGGATTATCTGATAAATTCACGAGGATTATATCTAAATCCATGCAGATTTTCCTACAATATTATAATTTTAAAAATCCATGTGAATGCCATCTAAGTAATATCCATGCAAAATCAGAGTTGATATCCACGTGGATTATTCACATAGTTAATGTACGTGGATGTCCACATAGTTAATCTAGACAGTGAATATTCACCTGATTAATTATCAATAGGGTATTGCAGCTTTGGTAATATGTTCCCATAAAGTCAGTCAAATTCCCTATCGATACACGGTGAAATCTTTTTCGGGATCGCCTCAAGACATGTTAAGTAGTTTTGTACTAGCTTGTCTTTGTCATACCTTTATAGTAAGCTTTTGATCTTTAGTATATTTATCAACAAGACATTTGCTAATTTTTCATCCGAAAGTCCTGCGCTCCTTTTTTATTTGTATGATGAGAATTTATCGCGTAAAATTCAAGACTTAAATTTGATGTTTTTTGGAAAAGAGGACAAGTAGTCTATCTTATTTATATTCTAATAATCTTCCAAAATGTTTCTATTACTTGTTACAATAACTAGTATGTTGATAATCGGACATAAGCCTCAATATTGAATATATTAATAAACTGACAGTATATAAATATATATCTATTTCCATCATATGTGAATCCGTATTACCGCCTGAATGAAATAAGGATGATAATTCAGGTCATGCGATAGGCCATTTATACCACAAGTACCATATGATTTCTTATAGCGCTGACTAATATAAATTCGCTGTTACACCTGTCTGTGACATTAGCAGTACATTTGTGTACCGTACGGTCATCGTTCGAGCGTAGCAAGGCCGATAAGCACAGTACAATAATGGACTACTTATTACTTACGCCTATCAATGTGACATAAATGCGGATTTATGCCACTTAATGCTATAAAAATTTGTTTATGAAAATATCTTTGGCTTTCGATAAATATACTTTTCGAAATATACGATGTTTAGTGCATTTTCAAAGTAGAGACAGAAAATTTCAGAAAATAAACTTTTATGATTAAAATATTGAGAAAAAAATCTATCAAAATCATATTTCGAATTTTTTCCAGCACATTTTCACATTGCGAACACTTGTTACATGCTCGGAGAGTTGGTGTGAAATACCATATATAAAACTGAATGAATATGATACTATATATTAACTTTCAGATGTTCTTTGAGATCATTTAGGTACTCTCTTCTGCTTCTCATTAAGTTTTCACCATTAGTTTATCGTTCCAATATTTTGAATTTGGCATTCCTTATATATAAAAATAAAGAAAGTTCATAAAAGTAAATTTTTTGCACATACTAATTATGTTTAAAATATTTACATTTGTTATATCTGTAATAATATTAACAATATCAAATCTTTTACTTGGCAGAACACATCGAGAAGTATGTAGATAATAATTTATTGTCAAATAGTAATAGTCGATACAAAAGAGAAATCAAGCAAAATAATGAAATCAACGATGATTCATCCTCCAAGTCAAGATATGCACAACACAAGGTAAATCATCATAATAGTTTTAAAAACTTCTTTTAACCCTTTCAGAACGGAATTATTATTTGATCATGAAAAGTTCTGATAACCATTTAGCGATGATAAGTGTTCATTTATTATGCAATTTTTGCGATAAAAAAATTTTTTTTTTTTTTCTTTTCAAGTTTTCTCAGTTTCTATCAAAGATATAATAACTTAGGCCCTCAGTTTGAGATCGGAAATAGTCCACTTCAATCTAATACACATATTTTTTTTACAAAATTTGAAGCCACTTTTGCACAATTTCAAAAAAACCAAAAATGTCAATGTACATTGTAATGTACATTGGTTCTGAAAGGGTTAAAAATGAAATTTAAGTCTTCAATAGTCACTAATTAATGTCGATTTCCTTTAGAAATAGTAGCCTTTCATTTATTTATCATTGAAATCATAAACAAAACTAAAAGGAACTATTAAATTATTTGTATATATGTAAAATCTCTTTGAGTTTTATACGTGTTAAATTGAATGAACATTTTATTATTTTATTGATGAAATATTTATTACATAGGGAGACTCTTCAATGCAATCACAAATATCTTCAAGTTATCGACAAGGTGACGATGAAGATGACCTAGGTTCTGGAGAACCTGATACTGACAAAGAAATCGGAGGAAGTACAATTAGAGTTGATTTACAGACATCTAGACCGGGAAAAGAAATTTATACAAAATTGTATACTACCCAAGAAAGTCATACCATTTCTATTAGCCCCACGACAGAAACGAATTCAGTTGAGCAATCATCTGAATCTGACAAGAAACGTAAGTATATTTACATAAATATTTATTTATAGAATTCATACATGTAAATTTATAATTTTTTACTCTAAAGTGTGTGAATTTGTGTACTTGTGCGAATATACTTTATTTACTATGCATACTTTCAATTTAATTAAACATTAATTAATCATTTTAATCTTTACTTCTGATTTCTGTAAAAATTATTTAATAAGATTTATGCAACTATTGCTTTTAGTTCATTTGATGAATTTCAGTTCAAGATCCCGTAATAATTTTCCAAAATTCAAAATTTGGTGGTTTTTGGCTGTAATTTTGATAAAAATATATAAAATTAGTTTTTTTATCAATTAATAATTCAACAATCAGTAATCCTTGATGAATTAAAAATGTAATTAACCAATTTTGGATCAGTTTTGTGAAGTATTATGGAATCTTTAGTTTTTTGCTCTATAAAAATACAAAGGTACCTGATTTGAAACTATTACTTCACCCAGCTCACGTTCAAATACTCAAATGTAAAAACATTTCTAAGAGATTGATAAGATCAAAAATCTCAAGCGTGAGGTAACCAAGCAAGATTTGCGACGGCAATGCATTGATAAACGTTGAAGGCTTAGAACTTAAGGGTTTGAGATTTTTGCAATTGAAAATTATGAATTTTGCATAAGTTTACAGATATATGGAGATTTTTATCGGTACATATCCCAACGTTAATTGATTCTTTCTGAATTTTTTAAAATGTTCCAATAGAAACATAGAAAACAACGGAATGATCCAATGAAAGTTCAGGATTTCAAAATATTCGGAAAGAATCCATTAGCGGTGGAAAAACCATTATTGTTAGAAAATCCAAATCTTTGATTGTAGTAAATATGGTTAACACAATCAAAATCAATAGTTGAGTAGACTTCGTTACCAAAACTTTGGTCACTATGGTAAAAAGAAATTGCATATAGTCTGAATAACAATTTACTTTGATTTTAGGAACAAATCATTTTATTACAATAATCAAATATTTTGTTTCTACAACCAAAGTTTAGTAACTTTGGATTTGACAATAAAGTATTAATAATTAATTTAAAATGAAATCGAAAAATATCATATGACTTAAACTTTTGGCTTAACCCTTCAGATCTCATGTACATTATAATGTACCCTTTCTCGAAATATATTTTTCGGGTGTTCTTTTTCAGTGATTTTGAAATCACACAATCTTATTGGATGATTCCATTAGTTCGCTTATTTTTATTGAGGAATATTTTAATCAAAGGAAAAGAGCACCCAAAGAATGTTTCCATCAAGTACATTGATGCTTTTTTTTTTAATTGTGCAAAAGTGCAAAACTATTTGCAATATCAAACGAACCTAAATTATCATACAAGTGGTAGATAATTGAAAAAAAAATTTATCGTAAAAATTGCTTAAGGTATCAAGTTAAAATCTGGAAATAAATCAAATTTAAATATTATGATAAATATGTATCATTATAATATTAAAGAATGGGACTTTTTTTATTTTAAATATATACACAAAATATAAGATTTTGGTTCATGAATAATTAAAAAACATCTGGTTTGATGCTTCAAATTCTCCTCTCAAGTCGAACCCTTAATTTTAACAATTTTGGGCTTTGCCGTAGGTTTTTAAATCAGAAACATCCTTTAGCCAATTCCTCCTTGCAGGAAAATATTTGTTTTTGATGTCTCCACAAATGTACTGTCTCAGTTTTCTGAAAAAAAAAGAATTTAGAACATTAGTTTTGAAAAAAGTTGAAAATATTAGAAAAGTATGTATTTATACGAGTGTTACATATGTAACACTCACTTGTACTTATCTTATCAAAATTCTGGGCCAGTATATTTGTGGAGATATATAAATTAAAGATCCCTGGAAAGTTAGAAGTTAATCCGTTGAAAATTGGCTGAGAAAAGCTGCGGCAAAGAAGCTAAAATCACAAAAAAACATATTTTGAGATAAATGACTTTAAAGTTTTCTTTAACTTCCATTTGAAAATTTATACTTATATCTAATAAATAATTTATCTAAATAAATTGGCTTAAGTAGACTTATATCTCAATGATTTGTTTCAAGTTTTAAGTCCGTTCTTACCAATATTTTAATTTAAAACATCATATATTCGATTAAAAATATATTTTGAAAATTATAATAATATTTTCTTATTCGTAAAACTTTTATAATTCAAAATACTTTTAATATGAAATTATAAAATAATAAATAATTTAATTTAAAGAGAATATTATCATAAAATATACTAAAAAATTATTCAATATAATATAATTTTATTAAAACTTTATTAGTAATTTATTAAAAATGAAAACTTTTTATAATTACTTACTTGAATTGAAATATATTGTGCAGGTCCAAAATTCAAAAAATTATATTATGATGAATAGGTTATAAACAGGCTAAACTGTAAGATCTTATGAAAAAGCAGACTACACTGAAATCCTATCAATGTTGACCTACTTTTCACAGCTGATTATATATGTCATAATTTTTTATGTCAGATCCAACAAGGAAACATGTTTTGAAAGTTTGTCCTCAAAATTTATCTGAAAAATGATAAAGAGTGAAAAGAAGAATGAAAAATATATTTTTTTATAAAATTAGAAGTGATTATAAAGCTATAATATAAAAGCTTTTATAAAATTAAAGTGATTATAAATTATAAGTGACAATAAAGTGTAGTGAAATATAAAAATAAATGTGTAAAATACCTTATTAATAGGTACCAAGTGAATAGAAATCATCGTCTGGCTGGTTTCTTTTTCTTTTGGCTTGTCGAGATGCAAGGGTGGCAGCTTCTGTTTGCGTCTCAGCCCAGAAAAGACGGTTCTTATCAGAAGTTGAGGCCCAATTAACAGCAACAGTTCCTGGTGTAATACCAAAGTCTTTCATAACTTTGAGAAAAGCTGTTTTACCTTCATTAAACATACAACAGCAGTGTAAACACCAATCTCTAAAACTGTTAAACCACTGAAAGATGTCTTTGGCACTAATTTCCATATAGAATTATTGAAAGATTCATTACTATTTTGAGTAAATCCTCCAAGACATCTTTCCAATAAGTCCGGTGATGTTAAATCTTCATAAATTGGTCTTATCGTGTCCATAATTGACACAGGAATACTTGAAGTGTGTTTAAAAGTATCAAGTTGTTCATTAGCCTTCGCTTTCTGCCACTTGCACCAACTTTTAGCTCCTGGAGGACACAGATGATGTTGTGGTTCACTATCAGTTGATCGTTTATGATATAATGTTGCCCAAATAGAATCTGACATTTTTTCTATGGAGTCAGTACTATACTGTCTAATGGAATTTCCATAGTACCGTGTCAGCTGATCTATAACTTGGGCAGTCAACCTACCTCTACCTCCAATTGTCTTGCCATCAGAGAGTTTAGTTTTAGAAAGACTAGATTTCAAATTTCTAAGACGTGTACCCATTCTTTTCTGCACGTGGCCTACACATTCTCTCTTGTTGATCACAAAGTCTTTGCCATAAGGTTGTGCATTGCAAATAGCTTTGTACACTTTAGAGTCTCCATCACCAATATAATTTTCATACCGGACTCTATGAAGGGACTCAGATCTTCTAAACATTTCTACGATACCATCAACTTCCATCTTGCCTGAACTTCCTTCATGATTTGCTGAACAATGAGGTTTGTGTTCTTCGAACCATTCTTTGTACTCTTCTAAATCTTCTTCTTTATGTAATTCGCAAGCTCTGCAATAACTTTGTTTGATGGATACATCAACAACTTTTCCAGTTTCATTTCTGATCAAACTGGAAACACCTTGAAGAGATGAATGGCCTCGTTTTCTCCATGTTCCATCACCAGACACAGTCATTTTAGAAATTTCTTCTGTTTCAATATTAAAATTTTCCTTGGCAGCAGCTTTCATCGATGTTTCAGCAACACTTTTAGTGACATTTCTTAATTCTTCGTTGATCTTATCATAAGTACTATGTGAAACTGGCTGTGGTAAATCCATGACTCCACAAAAAGTTGTCAGACCAGTCAAACCATGACCAAGCATTCGAGCTGCTAAAACACTTCTTCTATTAATATCATAAGCATTTGACTTCTTGCCTATTTTCTCACACGAGTCAATAAAAATCACTTTATGACAAGAAGTACATGCAACAGTTGTTTTAAATCCAAGGCCTCGAGCATCTACCTCTGAGAATTTTACATCACCATTGCAATCTCGACACACTAAAAACTGTTGTAATTGAGGAAAAAGAATAGAGATGTCAATTATTCTATTTTTTACTGCACTTGCATCAATATTGTTTTCTTTCATTTTCCTACTGAATTTAGATTTTAAATTTGTTGGTGCTTCAGTACTTGATGTAGAATGAACTTTTTTTGTTGGTGGACGTCTTTTCTTCTTTCTGCCTGTTCTTCGCTTTCCCATTGCAGAAGGTCCTGGAAGTCTGTTTCTTGAATCTGGTACTGGTTTTTTTTTGGCATTTTTCCAAATCAATTTTTAATTATTTAATGTTTATTTAATATTTATATATATATATACACACACTACATTTACAATACTATTTATCACTTAACTTTATAAATTATAAAATTATGAACTAGGTACTTAGAAATAAAACTAATAAAAACTAATAATAATAATCTAATTAATTAACTTATTAAAATTAATAAAATATTAAGATAAATTATTCGTAGAGATAAAAACAGCGATTCACTTGTAAATTTTTAAAAAATTCGAAAGCTCACAGTTGTACAGTAGATAACTAGACTACGCGGTAGGTAACTAAGTAGTTACTTTATCGACGTTTTCGAACTACTTAAGTTTAAAACGAATATTTTTAAAATTTTGGTGCAAAATATAAAATTTATAATTAAAAAATAATACATGTAATAATACATGATAACAATGATGAAAAAAATAACAATTTATTTAATATTAATAATCATTCTATCTCATTCTATATTTTATAACAAAATTAAATGAATAATTATTTAGAATTTTAATTAATTATTGGAAATTCTTAATTTTATAATTTTTAAATAAATATATTCTGAAAAAAATCGTAACAACTGGAAAAAAAGTCAAATACGGTAAATTCTGTATACTTCGAAAAAATTTTGATTTTTCAAAAAAATTTTTTATTGGATTTTTGTCTATATCTCTGCATCTGAATTAGATATTTAAAAACGGGAAACGGGAGGTAAAACTACACTAAATTTACTATAAAAATAGCAAATAAAAAAATTTTCGATATCTTGAGCCCAGAAACTCAGTCTTGATACCTTAATAAATAAACGCTAATCACCTTAAATGGTTATCAGAATATTTTCTAAAGAAATTCAGATCTAAAAGAATTAATATTAATAACGTACATAATATTATTCAATGATAATTTTCTTATTATTCAATTATTTTGAATATTATTTATCAGGTAAAACTTGACATCCTTATATAATTAATTAAATGTATTGCACAAGCACAAACATTTTTATGCATTAAATTATAATAAAAATAACTATCATTATTAAAATTACTTTAAAAATTGAAAATGTTTAAGTCACCAATTAATGAGAGAACCATTCAAAAAATGAAAGGTTTTTTTTCTAATAAACTGAAATATAGTATTAAATTAGACATACGTACAATATATAAGTCCGATCGACATTATAACTAGTATCGGCTAAACTATAACTTGAATATGAATAGTGAAAATTTGTGATGAAATTCAAACTTTTATTAGTGAGTAATTAATAAGAATTTAAACGTGTGCACATTTATTATCAAAATGTATTAATTGTTAGTATTATTTATTGCCCAGTTAAAAAATTAGTTAAAATTTTTTTTTCGAATTTATTCATCGGTAGTTTATATAGAAGGTGAAATTCATACTACAGTAGACTTTCTCTAACTCGAACCTCTCTAACTCAAAATTCTCCCTAACTCGAAAAAAAATTCATGCCCTTCAAAAAGTCTATCCAACTCGAAAAAATACACGAATTTTATTTGATTCTATGAATTTGTGTAATTGAAATTTACAATATTTATTCTATTTTGATAGACAACAAAAATTTGACTCTCAGACAAATATTTTCTAAATGTCCTGAGATATAAATAATTAATTAAAATTTTTTTAGTTTCAAAAATTTACTTTCAGTGTGTACTATTTAAGAATTTCTTTGCAAATCAACATTTAAAAAGATTATTTATAATAGAAAATATTTTGGAAATCTAAAAATTCTCATATTTACTATTTTACTGCTTTTCCTAAATTCATATAATAAATCTCATAAGATTATCTTAAATTATGTTTTTAATTTATATAAATTTTGAACAAAATATACGCGAATCAAAAACAGATATTAAAATGTATGTAATATCTTCTATCGTTAAATTCTTGACCTTTATTTTCTATGTTAGTTTTAATATAAAAATGTCTATAAGGAAGGAAACGCGCAGTAAGTTACCTATGATCAATAACGTACAGTAAGTTACCTATCATCAATAAATCGGCAAGGAAGAACACTTGATGATAAAAATATATCAGAACAAATTTAATTTCTTCTTTGAAAAATTTAATTGATCAATAAGTAAATGAGAACTGTAAATAAGTGATGGTTACATTAACTTTGATAATTATAAACAATAATTAATTTATTTTATTTTTAATAAGTAAATATAAAATTACTTAATTTCTCGCTGTTAGTTATAAAAATTATAAAATTTTGAACCGAAATGAACCATTAAATAATTTTTAAATAATTATGTTATCAAAAATTGTAAAAAATTTCATAATTATAATTGTGTTTAGATTCACTATTACAGAATAAAAATTGTATTTAAGTTAATACTTATAAACTTTGAAGAAAATAAAATTTAAATCTTCTCTATTGCTACTATCATTTTATTATTTATATTATTAGAATTAATTAATCACATAAGTAAATTATAATAAGGGAGAAGTACCTAAATCACCTAATTATTAAGGATTTTTTGTATTATTACGGAACTGTATTTAAAATATTTTCTTTAAAATTTAAAAATTAGGTTTTTTATAAATATCAATACATAAATTTCATTAATGATACAGATTTGAATTTAATAGCTTGTCATAAAAATATGTGACATTATATTTTCCAAAAATGCAAATAACAAGAAATTATAAATATTTATATCCAAACAGTTATTTATTTCTTACAAAATTATATTAAAATTTGAAAGATTATAAATAATAAAACTTTTAGTTTTAAAAACTAAAATGCAAACTATAATACATATGAAATGTAAGTTATAACACGACATAGAGGAAAATTAATCAATTTTTATGTGTCTGACTAAACTATACTTTGAGCTTCTTTCTAATCAAAATAAAATATGATAATATACTTATTTTTATGCGTTTATAAACTTAAAGAATTGGAATCTCAACATAATTTTGTATTTCGTCAAAATGCACTTAGAATTATACCAGTTTTCTCTATTTTTACTATCATTTTATTATTTACATTATTAGAATAAAGTGATTGTATATCTAAATTGTATTACGATAATGGTACTTACTACGAAACATTTTTTGTACTACAATAAAACTTTTTAAAAATATTCTAAAGAAGCAAATCTTTTCACAAACGTAAATACACATATTTCATTGATTATGTGGGTATATGATATTGATTTGAGTTTAATAGTATATTGAAAATGTAATATATTAAAAAAATATGTCTTGAAAAGGAAGCAATATAATGTTTACACAAACAAAATAATTATCTAAAGAAAATATTCAAATAGTCTACTTAACTATAAATAGTCAATTTTAAGTTGCTCTAATTATTTTTAAAATATGATTTGTCTATAAAAAACGTATAATTTTATCTTAAATAGATATTCTAAATTAGATGATTTTTTAAAAATTCTATTCATGTTTAATATTAATATTATTTTAACTTGTTGAAAGTTGTGATCTTTGATAATAAAAATTATAAATTAACTTTAATAATCGAGAAAGGTATTAGAATTTTATGATGTTTATAAACTCAGCAACTAGCAATTCATCCATGATAGCGTCCATCTAAAAAACGTTTTTAAGATACTTCAATATTTAAAAAAAAAGTTTTTCTTCTAGATTAGACTAGTTTGTTATTATTACGAAACTTACTTATTAAACTTATATGTAGCGGAGGTTATTTTTTTTTGTTACAGCTAATGATTTTTATAAGAATGATGAAAAACACTATTAGACAAAAATAGAAAGATCAATTTATTTTTAAATTATAAGTAGGTAAGATTAAATAAGAATTTTTGACGATTTTATCTATGATAGCTATTGTTGTTAGTTAAATAATTAAAAATTAAATAGGTATACACTCATACTATAGTATAACAATCTATACATTTACTGACATATAATCATTTATTTATAGATCAAATTTTAGTTTTAATAGTTTTTTCGTGACTTTTACGAATTCTAGTATTTTTTATTACTATGCGTCTTTCAAAAGAAATGATCAACGATGACATCAAGAGATTTTCTTCGAAAATTTATTCATAGATTATTATTAGATGAACATTAACTTCATAATAAATATGAAGTATGAAAACTAGCTTTTTCGAAAACTTGCAGGACTTGAAATTTATCCATTCTATACTTCCTCTTTTTGTTATGTTAATAAAACAACTTTACATCCGACAGATCTTTTTCTTTTAAGAAACATATAAGTTTAACTGATATTTTATATTATCTAATTATAGTTATTTTTTGATAATATGTATTTTAATTTAACAGATTAATATTTTGAGCGCTGCGGTTTAAAATTTAGATATTGAGAGCAGGTCGTATATCTCTATCCTTTTCTAATCGAAAAATTAATTTTTCTGTAAAATCTAATAATTATAACAAAAAATAAGAAAAAAGATCCATATCGTATTATAAAAAATAATATTTTCTTTTATGAGGAAAAATTTAATGACCGTGGATTGTAACTACGATCCGATGTGCCACCATGCATGTGCGGTATTTTATCGTTTCGTTTTTAAGAAAACTTTGAAAAACTGAATTGTCTATCCTAACTTCTATTTTTTAAGTTTTTTAAAGCTTTCTTCAAAATGAATCGATAAAAATAATTTCTCCTCATCAAAAAAAAACACTGCTTTTTATGAAACAAGATGAAACAATCTCTTTATTTTTGCTACAACTATTAGTTTTTGCAAAAAAATTAATTCTTTGGTTAGAAAGGGACAGAGATATACGACCTGCTCTTAAAAAATGTTTCTGATTTTTAAATGTTTAAACTTGAAAATAGAAGACTCATAGCCTATAATTACGATATTGTATCTGTAGCTTTTAAGATAAAGAAATTTGTACTAAAGAATTTAAGGTTAAGAGATTCAAAACTTAATCGCTTAAAAACTTACAATTCACATTTTGAAATAACCGAATATAAAACTAAAAAGTTTAAGAATTAATAAGCCCATAGTCAGAAAATTAGAAATTTCTAATTACATTTAGGATGTGTTGATTTACAGTTTAATTTTAAAAATTTACAATTAAAAAGTTCCTGTTTAAGATTAATCATACCATCATAATAATTTTCAAACTTCATTCAAATATTTATTAATATTATTATTGTTCCAGACGTATATTCAGATGTATACAGAATATCCATGACCATAAAAGAACCATATAGAAAAGAATTCGAAAGAAGGGAAGACGAGAAATTCCAAAAATTTGCTGAAAATCTTACTAAAACTGTAGAAGAAATTCTACATCGGAATTTGAAAAGCGATCATCATGTGACATTTGTGAAAGTAGAGTAAGTACTATTTAGATCTATAGATGGGTAGATATCTATTTTATTATTAAAAATACAAAAAAGGTGCGTAAAATAACAGCAAAGTTTCTCAAAAACCCTCGCATCTTGTTTCATGCAGTATGGCCAAAGAAAATTTTGTAGTTACTGGTTAAATAAAACAAAGTTGCATGTAACTGTAATTATTTCTATTTATTGCAAAGATGATTTAATTAATTTGCTATTTAATAATGGTAACATATATTTAACAAAGTTTTGCTATTCTCATTCAACAAAATAAATAACGTAAACGTACAATAATATTAAATGATAAATTTGAAAGAATTTTTGTATGAATTACCTAATTTTGTTAAGTAGTTGTAAAACGGACCCTACACCTATAATCATAAATAGTGCATATTGTTTCATTTTATTGAAAAATTCAAGGAAAAGAAATACACTAGCTTGCAGTATGTACCATGCAGATTATTTAGTTAAATTTTTAAATAAATTTATTCATTAGTTTTTATAAGAATTTTGAATTTGAGTTACAAAATAGAAAAGTTTTAATATATAATATTGGAATTAGGGCTGTACAAATATTTGATTAATGAAGTTCAAGACGTATCGAGTTTTTTCTTCGAATTTGAGCCTAGTATTCGATATTGACGATTGCTCCAAAAAATATAAAATTTTCGGGTGACTCGTAATAACTCGAGCTGCTCGAATAATTAGATTATATTTTCATGTGATAATTAGTTCTTATTTACAGGAAAAAAGTTATTTTTTATCATGTTCTTATTAACTCGCTAGGATTCTGTCTGTTCGTGTAAGATTTCTGAATTAATTTTAAGCTATGAGTTCGAGTCCAATCGAATATTAAACTCGAATTTACCAAGTTATTCGATTCTATCTAGTTACTCGAATCTATCTAGTTACTCAAATCTATCAGTTACTTGAATCTATTAAGTTACTCGAACCTATCTCGAATATATCAAATTACTCGAATCTAACAAATTACTCGAATCTAACAAATTACTCGAATCTAACAAATTACTCGAATCTAACAAATTACTCGAATCTAACAAATTAATCGAATCTAACAAATTACTCGAATCTAACAAATTACTCGAATCTAACAAATTACTCGAATCTAACAAATTACTCGAATCTAACAAATTACTCGAATCTAACAAATTACTCGAATCTAACAAATTACTCGAATCCATTAAGTAACTTGGAAAGTTCGAGTTAATACTCGACTCAGGTCGAACTCATCGAGTCGAGTAATTTATTCGGATTACTCGTAGAATCAAATACTTGTGTATCCTTAATTGAAACCCAAATTTCTCAATAATTTTAAAATTTTAACTGAATAATCTTCATGGTATGTACTACAAGCTAATGCATTTCTTTTTCTGAAATTTTGCAAAAGAGTTAAAAGATAATATTCATGAGTCATCTGCTTAGGGGGATGTAATAGGGTATATGATTTAACATAGTCACCGAAATTGCAGCTTTTCATATTTTTAATCTTTGTTCAAAAATTTTCCGAAATACCTCTATATCAGGCTTTTTATTAGTAAAAATTAAAGTCTGTAATATAGAGATGTTTTTAAAACTTTTGGATTAAGAATCGAAAATTTGGAAAACTGTGATGTTGGTATTTTACATTCCCTTAGTTAACAAAGTAGACTTTTGGGTAAACTTAATTCATTATCACATCTTTTTTACTCGGTACCTAATTGATACATTAATTTATTTTCTAATAGTGCTTTCACAGTAGCGTAGATACAAGAGTAAATTGAAATTTTTTTTTTAATACACCAGTATCTTAAGGTTCCATGTAATAATGCATTGAAAGTGTGAATGTTGTGCATGCGTGCAAGGAAAGACCGAGCGTTCGAATGATGCACTCATGAATTCACACTATCATGTATTATAATAGAAGAGCAAGATAGGGGCAACGGTAGCGCATGGGCTTAGGCTCTTGGCTCACGCCCTAGTGGACCAGGGTTCGATTCCCCGGGAAAATTTCGAAAAATAATTTTCGAATTTTTCTACGGGTATTAGAACCCGGAGATCACGAAAAATCAATTGAAAAGTTCGTGTGGGCAAAATTGGACTATTTTAAAAAGTTCCACTGGGCAAAAATGAAAACTATAATATGTTTGAACCATGGCCTAAGTGATTACTTAGAATTCACAATCTACCTAAGGTTACTCTAGGATACTCAGTTATTGCTTAATATCGCAGTCTTCTTCTAGTTTACCTGAAGCACTGAACTCCTTGGTTTTTTTTTTTTTTTTTTTTTTGTGCAGATGACATTTTTCTCTTATTTTTCGTCTATTTAAATTGGCCTTTTAGCTCTTTGCCTTAGGCCATGGTTCAAACATATTATAGTTTTCATTTTTGCCCAGTGGAACTTTTTAAAATAGTCCAATTTTGCCCACACGAACTTTTCAATTGATTTTTCGTGATCTCCGGGTTCTAATACCCGTAGAAAAATTCGAAAATTATTTTTCGAAATTTTCCCGGGGAATCGAATCCTGGTCCACTAGGGCGTGAGCCAAGAGCCTAAGCCCATGCGCTACCGTTGCCCCTATCTTGCTCTTCTATTATAATACATGATAGTGTGAATTCATGAGTGCATCATTCGAACGCTCGGTCTTTCCTTGCACGCATGCACAACATTCACACTTTCAATGCATTATTACATGGAACCTTAAGATACTGGTGTATTAAAAAAAAAATTTCAATTTACTCTTGTATCCACGCTACTGTGAAAGCACACCTGAACACTATTAACTTACTTATTTGAATTATTTTAAAATATTGTTGAAAAACTGATTAAATTTTGGAATATGTAGTTATATTACATTTTTGTATTTTAATGTTTATTTACATAATTTTCATTTATGTTCGTTTCTTACTTCTCATTGCTAAACTTTCTTTTTTTCTTTTTCATATTACTATATCTCATTTTTATATGATATACACAATGTGTCCCCAGTTTGTATTAATAAATTTTTATCTATATTCAAGAATAGTGAGTCAAACTTTCTGAAGTGGGCCACTAAAAATCGAGTAGTTGAATTTAATATAATTTTTCACAGATAATTGAAGGTTTATATGTCAAAATCAATGTCTTAAAATATTTTTGGAAAATTTCAATTTTTGAAATATTTATAAACAAATGAATTTTTTTTCGCTATTTTGATAAAATAGTGATTTCTCAGCAACTATTCGATAAAAATTAATGAAATTTGGTTTACATATGTATTAATACTAATAGAATAATATACTAAAACTTTTTTTATAAAACCGAAAATTATTTTTAAAAAACCCTTTTGCAATAAGCTATTGAAAATTTATTCAACTTCTCCTAAGGCTAGGAAATTTTTTCAGGGGGATTTAATTTTTAAAGCATAAAACTAAAAATACGTGGAAGAAAATTTTAGTGCACTTAATTAGAAAAATAATTATGCATTTTTAAATATTGGAGTATGAGCGCAGGCTGACTGGTTTTTGGCTTGTAAAATGAAAACTACTAAGAGAATTACTATGGTGTCAATAGAAAATTTGTAGAAAATTAAATTATCAAGAAAATGAGAGGTCAAGCGATCTGATCGGTTTATTAGAACCGAAAAAAATTTGGAAAAACGGGAGAATTTTTCGTTTTTTCAAAAATTCATAACTTTGTTATTTATGAAGATTAAGAGCTAAAATTTGGCATCGAAGTAAATAATTATATCTTTTTTAACGGTCCGAAGGCAGATACTATCGGATTATTAGTTTCTGCGCATTTGCAATTTTAATTTTTTTACGCTTTTTTTTGTCAGGTTGTTATTAATTTTTAAAATCGTTGTACATACTTTTCCAAAACGGTTTTGAAAACTAGAAATAAAATACTATTGAACATAATTTTAAGTTTTTATTAAAATAGTGTAAAAAATTAAAAAAAATTAAACGCTTTACGGCACGCGCCTGTATATTTATATTGCTTCCCCGTACATCCCCACTTTTACTGTCCGTCGCATGCTCGGCCGTTTACATTGATGTTATATAGTGCATATTTCATAATAAAAACTTGGAATAATGTTTAATGGTATTTTATTTCTAGTTTTCAAAACCGTTTTGGAAAAGTATGTACAACGATTTTAAAAATTAATAACAACCTGACAAAAAAAAGCGTAAAAAAAATTAAAATTGCAAATGCGCAGAAACTAATAATCCGATAGTATCTGCCTTCGGACCGTTAAAAGAAGATATAATTATTTACTTCGATGCCGAATTTCAGCTCTTAATCTTCATAAATAACAAAGTTATGAATTTTTGAAAAAAACGAAAAATTCTCCCGTTTTTCCAAATTTTTTTCGGTTATAATAAACCGATCAGATCGCTTGACCTCTCATTTTTTTGATAATTTAATTTTCTACAAATTTTCTATTGACACCATAGTAATTCTCTTAGTAGTTTTCATTTTACAAGCCAAAAACCAGTCAGTCTGCGCTCATACTCCAATATTTAAAAATGCATAATTATTTTTCTAATTAAGTGCACTAAAATTTTCTTCCACGTATTTTTAGTTTTATGCTTTAAAAATCAAATCCCCCCTGAAAAAATTTCCTAGCCTTAGGAGAAGTTGAATAAATTTTCAATAGCTTATTGCAAAATGGTTTTTTTGAAAATAATTTTCGGTTTTTATAAAAAAAGTTTTTAGTATATTATTCTATTAGTATTAATACATATGTAAACCAAATTTCGTTAATTTTTATCGAATAGTTGCTGAGAAATCACTATTTTATCAAAATAGCGAAAAAAAATTCATTTTTCTTATCCCCTGGCGAAAAGTACGTCGAAAGACGTCTACTTTCTGAGAGAGAAGTTAAGCATTATCTACGGCGGCTCGGCGCACTAGCGATGCGCAATCGTGTTGACGCTCTGTTTTTCACGGCAGTTAAGAATAGAGAGGGCTACGTCTATCCTTCTCTGTCCGCCGGCGTTAGACATTGACTCTCTCCCTCTCTCTTTCTTTTTCATACAGAATAGAGAGGGTTACGTCTATCCTTCTCTGTCCGCCGGCTTTAAGAATTGACTCTCTCCCTCTCTCTTTCTTTCTCTTATGTGTACAATAAAGGTAGCCGCGAATGGAGGGGGCTATGTCTAGCCTTCTTTGCCGGTTACAACAAGCAGTATATCTTTTTCTTTATTTTTCTTATATAGTAATTTTAAATATTTTATTATTAAAACCTAACTTGTTTTATTTTGTGAATTATAAATTGCAGTGTGTTATAAAGTGTGTAAATTATAAAATGTGAGTGAAATATTGATGGTTTATTTTAATGATTTATCATCAGTGGGAGAGGGGCAGAGAAGGATAGAGCATACTCGGTCAATAGCAGCAAGCGATTCATCGCGGTATTTTTATTTTAATGATTTATCATCAAAAACGAATTATCACAACGGGTAAGTTGGACGTACTTTTCGCCGGGAATAAGAAAAAATCGTATATTCACCTCGGGAGAGAAGTTGACCATCAATTGCTCGCGTATTTGCCCCCTCGCTGCGCTCGGGGGCAAATCTTACGCGAGCATTTAATGGTCAACTTCTCTCCCTAGGTTAATAATATACTATTGTTTATAAATATTTCAAAAATTGAAATTTTCCAAAAATATTTTAAGACATTGATTTTGACATATAAACCTTCAATTATCTGTGAAAAATTATATTAAATTCAACTACTCGATTTTTAGTGGCCCACTTCAGAAAGTTTGACTCAGTAATAAATGAATTTTTATTTAGAAATGCTCCTGATCCATTTGAAACCCATGTTGAACTTGACGTCTATACAATGAATGGAGAATCAGAAGTTCGGAGTACACTTGATAAACATATTAATATTTACCACGCACTTGGTAAATTTACAGTGAATCCCCTTACGTTTCGATTACGAGCTGTTGTTGGTGAGTATAGCAAGTTTGAATAAAAATAAGATATAAATATTAGAATTATTTTTTTTTAATTAGTTGTACCCTGGTAGAAATCTTCACTGGTTTCCAATCAGAATTAACCGATCTATTCTAGTAAAAAACAGTATTTTGACTATAGCTCAACAACGATAAATAATAATATGTTTCGGCTAACATATTATAAATATCAAACTGTTTATTCTTAAGATAATAATCATGTTTTAATAATTAATACATTGTCAAAGAGTAAATATCAGCTAATTTTGCCCCCATTTCATTAACACGTTGCCGATAAAATATCGTTAATTTTCTACCAGGGTAAGGATGTTTGTTGTGAAATAGTGACTTGAACGCAACTTTGAACTTCTAAGATGTCAAAGTAAACTATACACAATAAATTTGCGCGTGTGCAAATCTGATCATTGTTAAATGTTTTTTAAATTTATTAATTAAATTAGTATTTTTATATATTCATTCATAATTTGTTAATACTATAGCAGACGAATTATGTTTAATTTACAGAATGTCAGCATGGAGAAATTGCTTGCGATGTTTCAAGATGTATCCTACAAACGCAGCGGTGTAATTTCAAACAGGACTGTGAAGATGGAAGTGACGAAACTAATTGCAAATATCCAGGTAAGTTACCTTTTCTCACACCTGAAAGGAACGTTATGAAAAATGACCTGTTATAATAGAATGATTATGAACATTTTACGTATGAATTAAAACTGAAATTGTTAATGATAATATGTGCATGGTGATACATCTATATTAATTATTGTCTACATTATAATCCTAATTTATGCATAATTTATATTTTTCCTATTATATTCTTTTTTTTATAAAAAATTTTTATATAGTGCTACAATGAACGTACGATTATTGTAGTATTATGTTAATATTGTTCATAATACTACCGGCATAGAGTTCTACGTTATCTACATCTGAATTATGCACTTTATCATAATTTAATAAAAATTTAACTGTTTATAACTAACACTTGTAGCAGACGCGCGTTTTAAACATTCCAAAGAATTTATTACAGTGTTGAAAGACAATGTAACGGTAAAAATAAAGACAAAAAGTGCTTAATGCGATTAGCCATCCAATTTAGTCATAGATAATCGTATTATGCAGTTTTTGTCTTTATTTTTATCCTTAAATTGTCTTGTAGCATTGAAATAAATTAGAATGTTAAGAATGTGCCTCTATTATAAATTTTAACCATAAATAGTTAAATTTTTATTAAAATGCATAATTTGAATGTAGATAAGGTAGAACTCTATGTCGGTATGAGAATACCCCTTTTAAAAACAGATAAAATTTTTCATTAAACAATTCGTTCCATTCAAGTCACAAACAACGCTCTCATAACAATATTTTAATAAAATATATTTAATGAAACTAGTATTCAAACAAATAATATTCTATGAAATAAAAATAATATAATATTTGAGATTTTTCTTATATGACATTATAGGTATCATACTAAATGTTTATTTTAATATTCTACCTTTGGTGAAAATGAACATGAAAATCAAAATATTTTAAGATCAGGTCTCATGTCTCTATTTTTCTTACCAAAGAACTTATTTTTTATAAAAACTATAACTGTAGCAAAAAATAAACGGAGGCCGTATTTCATATCATAAAAAGCAATACTTTCTTTGACGGAAAAAAATTAATTTTATTGCTTCATTTTCTAGAAGTTCAAAACTTTTTTTACATAAAAGCTAAATTAAAATTCTTTCGAAATAGTAGTTATAGTAAATCAAAATATTTTTTTTCCAAAGTTATAGAGTTATGAAAATTAGGGCTGAAATTTTTTTTATAACATTAATTAATAATAAATTCTAATATTCGGTCCAATTTTAATTGCATTACAATTTTGCAAAAAAATAATATTTTGATTAATTATAACTAATTTCGAAAGGATTTTAGTTTAGCTTCACTGAAAAAAGGTTGGCGCAAAAGATGCCCTCTTGCGGATATATAATGCTCTAACGGCGGGCTGCCATGTGCGCTTTCCATTTAGAACGTAGCTGTCCGCTTTTGAAGCACTCGCGACTTTAGCTATAGTAACGCAAACGTTGAGTATAGCCTCGTCCTTCGTTTAACGACGGTTTAGGACGTTGTTGCACGGATTAGACGTATGCGCACGGAATTAGGAAAACATACATTCAAAACTCGAGCGCTGTTGTTTACCGACACGCGGCGCTAGTAGAGTACCAACCTTTTTTCAGTGTTTTATTAAATAAAAATTTTAATTGCCTGTAACTATGGAAATATTGAGCGTTAGGGTCTAAAATTTTAGCTTTTTTTATATTTTTTTATTCAGAATATTCCAAAATTTAAGCAAATTCGCCGACCCATAAACTTGACACTCTCCTTGTGAGTTAACATTACTATATCTTCTTCATAATTTGAATTCATCTGGGATTCTGAAGAATCTTTTTACATACAATTTCCTATATTAGATTGTTAGTATATTATTTTATAAAAATTAATAATCAATCAAGCATAATATTTTTACAAAAGTTTTTATATAAAACATATATGTGTGTCATTTGCGATTTCATTTAGTAATTTATATGAAATCTAAATAGATAAAAATTAAATTTTTATGAAAATTTTAAAGAGAATACAAAAAAAAGTTATTTCTAAATTCTCTCCGAAATGAATAGATTTCTTTAACCGTCTAACGAACTCATCAACGCATATTGAAATATAATTCTGTAAAATATTAAAACAATGAAGATAAGTCGAATAATTTTAATTAGATACATCTACGTAAGCGCAAACATATTGTAAAGTATTTAAAATTTTTCCATATATCAATATATTAAAAATGTTAAAGTAAAATTAATTAGTTGATATTTACACTATGTGAAAAATAAGGGCAGCAACAGTCTGTGTATAGAATAGGAACTAATGAATATTCAAAAGTGTCGAGAGCTTTTTGTCGGTCATGTATTCCTCGTCTACCGTTTTCCAGCTCTCAATGTTAAAGATGTTGCAAACAGCTCTGCTTCAGCTCTTTTTTTTAAGTTCATCGATCCAAACGATAAACCTCTTACTTCATGCATTCAGACTCGAATTTTAGAAATAAAAAATGTCATGTTTTTAACCATAATAATTAAAATTAATATTTTAAAAACAACAAAGCGGTAGTATATTAGCGGTAATATAATACCGATTTGCAAAAAGAATTCAAGATGACGGAGACACAGATTTCAATGAAACTTGAACAATAGTTTTATAATATATTATCATAAATTAACTGGGTAAAAATTTTTTAATATTTAAAATATATCTCTTTTGATCGAAATGAAATTAATAAAAACAAATGAAATAAAACTATTAAAAAACGCAAAAAATAACTTTAATTCTAAGAAAATCATTAAAAAAAGTTTTCTATTAAGTATTATTATTGTATTATTGTATTAGAACTTCTAAGCAAAAAAGTTCATATAAAACGTTGTAATTATTTCGGAAAATATTTTCTTTGATTTGGATTGATGTACTGCATATATTAAATAATAAAAAATGTTTTATATTGCTAAAATATTATACGTTTACACTATATGTATTCCTTAATTACAACCCAAGAAATTTTAAATATCAATTCCGATAAATGAACTGTTATAATTTGGTATTGGCAATTTCAGTATGAGACTATATGGTCAATGTCCCAATTGCTACTCGCTGTTAGAAATGAACCTATTACTAACCGCTCAATGTTATTTAGATACAAAAAAAAATTTTTAACAATGAACGGCTAGTAATAGGTTCGTGAGTAGCAATTGGGACATTGACCATATGTACTAGAAAAATTTGTAGTTGCGTGTCTAGTAGTCAAATAGTCGTTGTAGCAAATTGAATTTCCTTTGGTTACCTTAGTTTGTTATACGTATTTTGACTCGTTTATTTCCAACAAGGATATTTTTTCCAAAAATGCCATCATCAATTGTTTATTAATAATTTTATTCCTACCTCCAACAGTAATGGCCACTTTATTAATTCCAAAAACGGGCCGAAAGTAAGATATAACTAACTCTTAAAATTTTAGCAAAAATAAGGTAATTTATTCTCGCTTTTACGGAAATGAAGTACTTTATTCCAGCCTTTGTGGGAATAATGACTTTACTTTCGCTAAACTACAAACTTATGAAATCGAATGAAATCTTCAAACTTATTTATAAAATATAAATATTTTATTAATATAAATATCATATTGAACTATTTATTAAAAAATTAACAACAATGATTAGAAAAGTATCAAAGTTTAATAAAAATCGCTATATTATAAAATTTGTAAAATTTTAATATTGAAATTTCAAATTCAATTTTTTTTCAATTGTGCTTTTTTTTAAATCAACAAAGTGGTCCATGTTGAAATAGGAATAAAGCACAATGTGCAACTCGTGAGCAAAGTCTAATTTCTACCTTGAGAATTTACTCCCCTAGCTTCGCTTTATTTGCTTTGGTCGCAAATTCCCCTAGGAAGAAATATGCGACTTTACTCACTCATTGCATAATGTACTATTATTCATTTCTTCTATAAAATAAAATATTTTAGTTAATGAAGCATAACTTTTTATGTGAATTTCACTGAATTAAGCTCTTATCATTGGTTGTATTAAAAATACTACTTGCTAACAAAATTATGGTTATTAACAATATTAATTATAAGAAATAGAAATTTCATTATTTTCTTCAAAATTAACGTTTGATTTTAATATTTGAAAGAATTAATAAAATAAAATATTCATTGTGAAAATCAAAGAATATATTTAAGTTTCAAACAATTATTGGGTTGTATTTATATAAATATTCTATTAATTCAAACACTGTAAATCTTATTAGAGACAAACTTTAAATATTTTATAATTGCAATAAATTAAAAAGATTCAGTGTTTTATAAAAACTTTTATATAATTTTTTTTTTCATCACAGTACGTTGAGCTATTAAAATTAAAATTAAGTTTTGAAGTAATCCAAAATAATAAAGAACGTAGTGGAAAAGAAGGAAAGACGTTAATCCTCGCACTCATTCTTTCATACTACTCATTAAATTTTTAAAAATATAAAATTATATTTTTATTATTTGCAATCAAGATCGAATAAAGAATATTAGTTTTCGTCAAATAATATATTAGATACATTTGATGATGTTCAATTGCGTGATTCAAAATTTAAATAGTTAAATTACATCAAGTAAAACATTGTATTTTACGGTAAAAATAAACTTTTTTTATCATTTTGCTGATAATTGCTAATAACTATTGGTGGTAAGAGTTCAAGAGAAAGTATTTGCTGTATTTGTAATCAATGGGACAAAATCCAAATAACAAGCTAGGGTAACTAAGGGGAACTAGATTTACTGCGACGACTATTGTTCGGCTTCCGAAATAAATATGAGGAAGAATTTAAAGATGAATTATGAAACTAAGGAATTTAGTGATCAATTTAAAATTCGAAGACGTTTATTTCTTCGTGTGTTTTTTTTGTATTCTGTCCTTGCTCTAAGATAATTTTAAATCAATTTTTGTTTGTTTAACTAATGTATAACAATAGTCACTTTTATTTTTATATTGATTGTAATGCAAATTCAAAAACGACTTATATTCATTAAAATTTTGCAATAAGATTGATAAAATGATACTATGAATACGAAAAATCTTCACATGTATTGTTTCTTTTCTCTATTAAACTTAAAATTTTTTGTTAACATACATTATTTCTTTTGTTGAATAAATACTATTTTTTTAATTTCATTCATAAACAATATTTTTTCTAACCACTTACTATAAAAAGTTTGAAGTTATTCCATTGTAATCTGTTAAATTTTATAATTTGACCTTCCAAGACACCATACGGTGTCGTCCGGGCAGCTTATGGCATGATCTAGTATTAAAATTTTTTATCATTTTTATTAACATTATATTTTAAGTTTTTAAGATAATTTATAGTATTTTAAGATTTTAAATGATATATGAATTGAAAAAAATTGAACGTATATCATTCTTCATGTTCCATAATTCAAACGTAACTTTTATTTTTATCGGAAAATATATTCATTTTATTGTCATTCTCTTTAAATAAAATCAGAAAATTTTTAAGTCCATGAATAGCTATGATTAATTCTTTTTCATGCATTCGTGTAAAAAAATTATTTTATTTCTTAAACATCAAAGTGTTTTATTTCCTTCACCTTACTTGAGTTTCCAATTTAGGGTGAGTAAAATAAATATTAACGGGGTGAATGTAAAATCTTATTCCCTAGAGAGTCAAAGGTCACTTTACTTCTAATATTTTTTGTCAAAAGATTAGTCTTACCTTTGGTCTGATTTTCGAATTGATAAAATGAACATTACTGTTGAACTGCGAACAGTAATTTTGCAATCTTGTAACTTTTTTATTATCTTTAATCATTCACTTTAATTATTAAATAAAATTTTAATGCATTTTGATCTTAACTTATTAAAAAACGAATTTTAACTGAAACTTATATTTGTTTTTGTAATTATAAATTAAATATAATTGAATTAAAATAAGGGAAATAACCGATCATCGCCGATCATAATTAAGAGTAAGATACTTAATATAAAAAAAAATTCTTTCGATCATTATTAGTTTCGAAAATAAAATTTGACCTTGTTTTATTGCAGTGTATTGTACGGTATATCTTTATTTGAAAGATTTTAATTATTTTATGCTTTGTCAGGTCGAAAAATTGTCAAATCATTAACTATGATTTATTTTCTTTTTATAGAAATTAATACAGGTAATATTAAAATATATATTTTTAAAATTTATTATTATTGATTTTATTTTAACGCGGTGATAGTTTTTAAAATACGCGATATTAATATTAGTCACATAAATGCATAAAGAAGGGTTGACTTTTGATTGATGAGCAATATTCATAATCCTGACTTCATGGCTGTACCGAATCAATTTTGTAATAATGCTGATAAAGGATAATATATAATAACTAAATAAACAATGCTGTTAAAAAAACAATAATTTGAAGGTATATATATATATATACCTTCAAATTATTGTTTTTTTATTTTCATTTAACTATAACAGCATTGTTTATTTAGTTATTATATATTATCCTTTTACAATGCAAAAACAATGCTTTAAACAATGCTGTTATAGTTAAATGAAAATAAAAAAACAATAATTTGAAGGTATATATATATATATATATATATATTTGCGTGTCAGCATACGCGAGAGGCTTAAAACTTTTCTCTTTCTTTTTCCATTCTCTGCTCCTGAACCATCTCCATTTTAAAAATTGAATTTTCTGCCGTTAAAACACTATAAATTATGCTTCTTTTTTATTTTGTGTCCCTGCTACCCCCCTTTTCTCTACTTCTTTGCTCCTCTTGTTATACCCTCGCTTTCGCTTATCGTTAAATTTTCGGGTTTCAGATACTGCTTTTTTGCACTCAATATTAAATAATTGATTAACAAAAATATTCAATAAATAAATAAATTTAAAAAATCAGACATGTTACTTGAATAATCTGAAATTTTACTAGATGTTAAGAAATAGAAACTAAATTGAAAATTAAATAAATTTTGCCAAGAACTAATCAACAATTATTTCATCATAAATAAAATATTACTTATATTTATTGTTACAGTGCCCCATATCTTTATATTATGTTAATTTCTGAAATCAATATTTTATTATTAAAAATACTCTTCTGCTAAGAAACAGACGATTTATTACATTTCCTGAGATAATAGTTAAAGTAATTTAAAATTTAAAAATTTTTATTCACTTCTATGCAGCTTAAATTTATTTTGGCATCAGTGAAATAAGTTCAAGCTAAATAATAACAAATTTATTATTTAGTGTATTACTGTCTGTCAAAAGAAATTCATGATTCTGAAGTTTTTTTTCCCTTAGCATTTATAAATTTCAGTCGTCACGCACTGAGTCTGAAAAGCTAATATTTAACGATCGCATTGTACACAACTCCGATCGATAAGACGTTGAGCTTTTAGCGACATTCGTACTTGGCTAATTAATTTTTTAAATGTGCAACGAAACATAGGGTCATTCAACTTCAAAATTTCTTTATTTTATTTATTTGGAAAATCCATCCATATTATTCTATTATTTTATTATGTTAATGTTAATATATCTACAATAAAAGAAACAAAAAATATTTTTTCCACATTTCAATGTAGGCGATGTTATTGGTGATCTCTCCTAAAATAATGTTCTGTCAAAATTGAATTCCTAACATTTTTCACAAGAAATTATTTCTTATTTTCCCAAAAGTATATTTTATCTAATGAATACTTGTAGATTATGCTTCGTCAACCTAGTAGTTATGCCAACTAAATAGTCGTAATAAAATCGATTTATGTATTCAATAACTTTTACTGGTATCTCAACCGGTTACTATTTGCACAAATATTTATAATTTACATAAGAAAGTTTTAAATAATATTTATTATTAACCAATAATACGCATAATAAGAAATATTAATTATTGGTAATCTAATATAGAAAACAGAATTTCCCATCTGAAGATGGAAAAGTGAATTTAAGGAACGAAAAAAAAAAAAAATTTGATTTTAGTATAACTTTAAAATAGATCTTATTCTAGTGTAGGTCATCATTTTTAAGTAAATTATTCGCTTAAAAATAATATCCTCCGAAAAATTAGTTTATTAAGGTTATTCTATTATAAACGGTAAAATTTGAAGATAGAAATGATATTAATTTGATATTATTGTTGCAGTTGAAGTGAATGAGTATAATTCTAGATAGAAGTTGACAAACAAATTTTGAAGTAATAATGTTAAAAAATTTGTGTTTTTATATGGGAATGTATGCGAATCACTTTACTAATCGGAAAGTCTTTTTTACACATTGCTGATAAATATTAAAAACAAGATATCAAAAGAATGCGAATTTCGTACTTTTCAAAGATATTAAAAAATGTGAGCATAACTGAATAAAATAATAAGATATTTATTTCCAACGTAGATACAATTATTATTTCTTTTTATGTTTTGGAGACGTGGCAACGTTGTATCAATAATACAACATTAATACACGATGGTTGGCACGTAAACGAGCCTGATTTAAAGCATACTTAAAAGTTAATCTTTTACACAATTAGAGATGAATATGCATAATTTTTTAAATTAAAAATAATTAAAAATATTTTTCTAAATTAAATGTACATTTAAGGAGGATAAAAAATCGATGTTTTTATTAAAAATATAACTGATTGTGATTATGCTTACTTATCAAGTTTTGTTACGTAGTACACATACTATATAAATTACTAGCTCAATGAAAGTCAATCACACTGAGAGTATTTCAAAATCAAATACTTTATTAGAAAAAATAAGAAATTAGGTATTATGTAAGTAAAAAATTACTTTGTATTATACTAATCATATAGCCGATCGACTGTATTATATTCATACATACACAAATAATCGAATAAAATGGACATTCGGCATATCAGACATATTATATCAAATCACACAAATACTAATTTTGACTATTGCCATCTGTTCACTTTCAACAAAGAAGATTTCTTTTTTTTTTTGAGCATGTACAAATTTGCGTTAAAAAAACCATCAAACAACACCAAAATTTAAAGTTTATCAAAATCAAAGGCTATTTACTGATTTTACTGATAAAGACCTTTTTTACCAAACCATGTCATTTGCTATATAATTTAATAATTTATTTTATGTTTGAATTAATTCTTATGATACTTTGGGAGTATTATATCCTCAACAGATTACTAAATCTTTTTAAACAAATGATATTTTTTATCTTTCTTAATAATACGAATTTTCTAATTGGTTTGGGTAAAAACTACCAAGTCTTTGAAACTACTAAGAAGTCTTTGATCATCTTCCAATTGAAAGGGTTGTTTTATCATCTAGTACTTTAGTAAATGATAAAGTAATCAGCTATTGATAGAGTATTCGTGATTAATACTCAAATAACATTTTCAAATTTACTATTTTATTTATTACATAAAAGTCTCATTCCACAAAATTATTCGAATGCAATTTACAAAGTTATTGGGGGTTAATTCACTATCGATAATCAATTATCAAAAGTAAATCATATTTTTGGATTTGTTTATTATATTTAGTATACAAAAGTCTTATCCCATCAAATTCTGTAGTCGTAAATGACAAATCTATCGACTATTCATCAAGTATTGTTAGTTGATAATTGAGGATAAATTACATTTCCGAATTTGTTATCATATTTATTACATAAAAGTAATCTCGCATGAAATTCTCCGATTGTAAATGACAAAGTCATCAATTATTAATGAGATTTTGGAAAGTTCTCAATAATATTGCTATATTATCTGATACCAAACAACAAAGTTATCGATTATTGAACAGATATTGAAAAGAATCAATAAATAACTTTAGATATAGAATACATACCTTCATTTAAATATGTCAAAAAAGTCTACAAAAAGTGGAATAATAAGTTTTTGGAAATAATGAACATTGGCTTTAATATTAATAAAAATAAAAATTTCTGATTTAACAATGTATAGAAAAATAAAACTATTACTTTCTGAATAGATAAAAATAGTTTTTAGTAAAAGTTACAGTTTTGCAAATGATGTTTTTGGTAATAACTTCATTATTGCGCATATAATTCCAGTATGAAAATGGGCTCATCAGATAATATTATATTGCAGGAAATAAGTTTATTCAACTTTTTCAGTAATCTGACACTGTCCAAAACATTAAAAATTTACGTGTAAATTTACTAATTATTAGTCAAATTATTTTGGATGTTTTACATAATAATGTGATTATTCAAAATTACATTTTTTTAAATAAAAAAAAAAATTTTTCAGTACATTATTCACACAAAAGTAATGTAAATATAGAACACAACTGATTTTTGCATGAAAAATATAGGACAGAATAATGTTTTAGCGATTTGTATATCATTGTGATAAAGTTCTTATCAAATGTAGAAAGATCTTTTAAATGAAAAGAAAAGGAGGCCAAGATAAAATTGAATGATGAAAATAGTGTTGATTATCAAATGTTTATAAATTGGTAATCAATTTAGCATTTTTTTAAACAATATAATTTTCATATTAATTATGAATAGATTAAAATGTTACCTTTATTACACATTCTTCATTTTCTGGTAATATTAAATGACGTATTTTAATTTGTAGGTTTATATCAAAATTGATTAAAGGGAATCACAAGCAAATATTAAACTTACAGAAGTAGAAGAAATAAAAAGTTTGAAGAAAGATAGAAAACATTTCAATTTCTATTTAGATTTACTTTTTTGTTTTTAAACCGAAACGAATTTTTTTTTCAAACATTCGCGAGGGTGATAGTTAAATTCTCTAGCATAGATTTAACAATGTATTGATTTTTACGTTTTTTATAATTAAAAGAGATTAAATTTTTTTTAAATAATTAAAAAAAAATAATTTTTAACCGAATGAGGCATAATTAGAGATAAGCTATATCCTATATGTGAACAAATTTTCAGTTTTTTATGTTTATTATTTCTATGAACTGGAAATTCTCTAGTGACTCCCCTTAAGATATAAAATAAGAACATGTGCAATATCAGTTTATTTATAAATTTTTTCAATGTCAAGAATGGTATCAAAAGACCCGTTTAAAAAGGGATTCGTAATTGATTTTCAACACTCAATGAATAAATTATCTATGAATCTATGCAATGATAAAATATTAAATTACCTTTTGATAATAGAAAATTACTATATTTGGTTTCCTCAGACGAGAAAAGAGGTTAAACATTTACGATAAATAAATTCAAAATGTTATATAAATTTATATTTTTTATTGCTATAAAATGTTCTGTAAAAATATTAATTGATTATTTGAAAATAATTTTAGAGAGGTCGTTAGTGGCTCAGTCGGTAAAGCGTTGGATTCGTATTCTCGAGGACTCGAGTTCAAATCCCGCTCTTGGTGGACGATTGATACAAGCACCACTGTACACGATATATGTGCTTTGTTCACAAACACACTAAGACCTCCGTCGCTAATCAGCATCGTAATGATAGCATAGATACAGTGACGTTAAATAAAATAAATATTTCTAAATAATTAAGGATATTCTATGATTATATAAAAATGTATAAAAATGCATGAAATTTCTAAATATGATAATTTAACATGTAAAGAATGAGCCAGAATTTTTTCAGTATTTTTCATCGCGAGTTTTTTATTAAAAATCGATTTTAAAAATAGTTCAAAATAACATTGCTCTTATGGGAACCTGGAGCAATTCTTGCTTATATCTTAAATTTTTCATATACGCAATGTACAGAATTAAAAAAAAACTATTATTATGAAAGAATAGGTTTTCACGAATAATTTGATATTGTGTTTTTTACACCTTATCGCAAGTTTTGCTAAGAAAGGTGTACTTAAAATTCTCATTTTCATTCATTATCGAAACTCTATTGCAATAGAATGAAAAAGTTGGCAGCGCCATAGAAATATATATAGATGTACTTATTTGGTAGACTTTATAACAGCTAACTTACGAACGTAAGTTTTGAGGTTATAATACGAAAGAAGACTGTGATGCGTTAATAATTTATATAAAAACTAAAAAAGTTAATATCTAATGATATTTTATGGTTTTACATTTATTTTCTATATAATTTATTTAGACTAATTTTTTTTTCTAAGTGTGTAGTCCGTTATTATAGCATTTCTCGCGCTAATAGTTCGCTTTTAACATTTTTGGGAACGACACCGCGAAAATTGCGACAATAACGGACTATATGCTAAGATTAGTAGCTCTATGTCTTTTAATACTTTTAACCCATGTCTCCCCTGTCCCTGCTACTCTCCTTTTGGCATCATAGAACATCCTTAAAGCTTCCTATTTAAAAAAAAAAAATTTATGGTAATTTTAAAACATATCTTTCAATTCTGAAAATAAGAAATATAAAATATATTTTCTTGGATTATGATATATTTTTCAAGAATATTTTTTTAAAACCTAACAAAAAACATCACTTCAAAAAAAAAAACAGAATTGAAAATTATTTTAGAATACATAAAGTTTTTAAATATTTGGTATTGTTAGAGTACTTTCTTGCGTGTTTATTTTGACTAACTTTTCAATCAGAATTGAATAAATCATAACTAAAATATTCACAATACTTCTATATTTTATTTTTCCAACTCGTAAAATTGCTATAAAGTTTGCGTAATATGATAAACCGAGACCTTGGTACATTTGGAAAGTTGCATGGAATGATACTGGAAACCAAGGAAAAGGCAGATTGGTGGGCGTTACTAGCTTTCTCATACTTATTGCACCCCGTAATATTCCGTTAATCTACCCCGTAGCCCGTTTTAACGTTATTACTGATTTTTTGTAATTTACACACCTCTTCTTGCAGCTCAGCGTGCGGGCTTTAGACAAATTTTCTCGCTGAAAATGAATTTTGTTTTTATGTTTGCACAAATCATCTCTGTTTGCTGAAATTCCATGCGCTTAATAACATTTTTACAATTTTAAGAAATACTATTGTGAAAAAAATAAGATTGATTGTATGCCATTACAAAAAGAAATGTTTAAAAATAATTGAAGATGACTATAAAAGTTTTGAATTGCAAAAATTTGATTGCATTCAACTGATTTAATCAGTTGCATACATTCATAATTATTCAAAATCATTTATAATCATTTATAACTTATGATTATTTATAATCATTTATAATAATTTATAATAATTAATGAATATTTATTAGTTTTATTAGAAATAATAGTTTTTTTTACAATTTTTGATGAAATTGTGTAAGACAATCCAAATTTTAATTATTTCATCCGTGATTTAACTATAATAGTATATTAACGAACTCGAAAAGTAAATACAAAATAGTACATCATGCAATAACGGAGTAAAGTTGCACATTTCTTCTAAGGGTTGAGTTTTTGAAATGATTCCATTTAATGGCTAGTTAATCCCTAGTAAAAATGGATTTAATGCTATTTCTTGGCTTGTAACCATTTTAAATGAGTAAATTTCTACCAAGGAAGCTTCGCGGAATATCGTAGCTATTAAAGCTTGAATCGTACTTTATTCGTGAATTTATCTTCTCAAATTTTTAATTTGGAAGAATATTATGAATTGTTCACACTAAAATTACATAAGATAAATCATTTGAGAAAAATAAAAAGATGTGTTATGGACTTAGATGGATAAATATTTTTCTATCAAAGTCTTAAACATTTTTTTTTAACAAACCTTATCTGAAAATACTTTTGCTAATTTATTTGAAAATTATATTGTTTTTTTTAAATTGTTGGCAATAATAATTATGAATTCATATAAATATTTCAAATTGCTTTACCTACAATATTTACAAAAGATAGTGTAGTTTAATAAATAATTTAACTCTAAAAAATTATAACATTTAAAGAAAATATATTTGAATTATTTATAAATCCGTTAGTCAAGTATAAAAATGTACAATAATTCGAATAGTGACACAGTTATTTTGTATCAAGTATTATACTTTATAAAGTGTAATGTAGATGTTAAAAAAACTTTAACATCTATTAGAAATTAGAAAAATAAAATTTAAACAAGTTAATTAAAAGTAAAGATAAAATAAATTTTTATAACTTAAATAATTTATATTTAATAATAAATATTAATATAATACTCAAAAATACATAAAAATAAATTGCAGCATGAAAAAACTGAATCATTGTTGCATTGTTAAGTCTAGAGATGAAAGCCTAAAACTACTACATCTATATATACAAGTATTATAAGTAGTTTTTTAGCGTACTTTATGTGTACCTTAACGCGGTAGCTTAGTTATGTATATACGATTGCAAGAGCTCTGGAAATCAGAAAAGTTTAAATAAAATAAGTTTTGAAAGGTGTTTCTATTCTGTAGCCGGACGAGAGAATAAAAGCAGACGGCATACTTTTCTTCTCAATATGCGACATGTCATCAGCATCGTTGCTCTGACGTTCTTGTGTCAAGTGAGAAAGTAATTTTCAACGCAACCGATGCCGATGCTATTGCTGATCACGTCTTCTTCACCGAGAATAAGTTTATTAATTTAAAGATAACTTACATTGCGTCTTTATGCTAATGAACTTTTTTTTTCATCAGCTGTTCACTAGCCTTCATGAATAAAAATAAAAAAGAAACATACGCTAATCATGATCATTACG
The DNA here is from genome assembly GCA_017163975.1 of Anastatus disparis. Taxonomy (NCBI): domain Eukaryota; kingdom Metazoa; phylum Arthropoda; class Insecta; order Hymenoptera; family Eupelmidae; genus Anastatus; species Anastatus disparis. The sequence goes on from JAFFSR010000313.1 coordinate 1,209,769, forward strand.
GGCTTAATTAAAAAAAAATGATTATTAGCCATATAACTTTACTAATAAAAGTTGATTTTCTACATGTTCCAATATTGTTTAGATATGTTTAAGTTTTTATTCTAAAATTTTCGATTTATTAATTATGTAAAAAAATTTCCTTATCTCAAAGTTTATCGGGAATTCTAGTTTAGAGATACTTCATCTAAACGTGGCTTATGTGAGAAAAATTCAAAATTTGAAAATTAATGTTACAAATATTGATAAAGGTTTAGTAAAACTTTGTAATGGATTATTATTTTTAAAATTGATTGCTAATATTTTTTATAACTTTAAGTAAAGTATTTGATAACTTTGTCAAAGTTACGAAAAATCTCAATTAAATTTAATTTTCAGAATAATGATTGAGAGCAAGAGAGAGTAACCCTTGTTTGTGTCACAGATTTTGATAAAATTGTAAAATATTGTTCATATCACCTTATAAACATGTATTTTTCAGTTTTGCAATCTGAAGTTTTGAAAATCCAAAGATGTTGCATTTACTGGTGCTTGAATTTTTTACTTTTTATGAAAAATTTTGCTTTTTTATCGATCAAGCCACCAATCTCATATTGATCTTGCAGTTAATTAATTACATTGCTCATACTGCTGTTATCTTAAAAATAATTCATTTAATAAACTATAAATATATTCTGATGCTAGGAATGTAATTTGTTAATATATTTGATTGTATATTTCAACAGAATAAAAGCCTAAATTTTAGCGATTTTTATTTTTAGATTATATGAATTCACAAAAAATGTTATGAAATATATATAACAAAGTAATAATTAAATTAAAATTATAAAGAAATGAAATCCTTTATTCTATTAACTTGGAAAGAATCATCTGCTTGTATACTTAGTAAGTATTTAGTTGCTAAGACTATAGCTATAAGTGCAACTTTCATGCACATGCACTTTTATCACATGGAGGCTGAAATAATATTGGAACATTTAATAGTATAAAGTACGAAGATAAAGTATATGAGTATACATAACTTTCAGATGATATGGACAATATACGAGACGAGTAGAAAAACATAATACTTTGAAAAGTTGTATTTATAATAATTATGATAAAAAATGTTGAAGAAAAAGCAATTTAGTAAAACATAAAAAATGATGACAATAAAAAAAGATATTTGTCATATTTGTAACGAAGATATTGATAGAAAAGTTAATTTATCAAAACATTTAAGAATACGCGGAAGACTTTAGATATTATTTTCTTTGAAAGTTGCATGCAAATATTTAATTTAACTTTTATTTGCGCAATAAGATTTTCTTATGAATATATTTTTTTTATTAATGATAGTGACAGATTAAAACTTCTTGTTTAAATGAACAACATCACTAAGAAAATGATTTTTGCTCTCATTATTTTTTTACTTTTTATCCAATATAATTATTATATAATAAAAAATAAATATTGAAAAATATCTCAATTCATTCATAATTATATTTAATATACTGATTTCATTTCATATAGAAATCTAAAATTATTACCAGACCCTTATAGAGTTTGATTTCACGAAAGACTCGTTACTTCGACAGATATGGAAAACTATGTTCATGTAATAGTAAATGTATAACAATTACTTCTGTATGCGATATAATCATTGACTCCCATAAGATGATATGGTGATATGGAGTATTCACCATAAGGAGGTCGCATAATCAAAATTTATAATTATTTGAGCAAGTTTTCAAGATCTGATTACTATTTTCTTTACAAAATTGGATTTTTTTCAAAAATTTGTCATAGTGTTAAATAGAACATTGTGTGGAATAATAAATGTATTTCAATAGTTCTCACGATTGAAATGATGTAAGATCAAGTGACATTAGTGGCCACATCTAATATTGGTAACATTTTCATAACAACCACTGAAAAAAATAGAATCTAGAACCAATGAGAATCCGCTTGGTGGTAGAAGATTTTCGTTTTGTTTTAAGCCATAGTAGAATTCCGCTTGATTCTAGAGGAAAATCTGCTTCAATGATATCGACTTCCTTCTAATAGATATTCTGTTACCACCTAGCAGAAATATTTTTGAAGCAACTAAACTTTAATATGATGAATATTCATCTTGATTATAGTTATTAGGTACAACTAGATTTCTATTTGATTCAAGAACTAAGAATCAAGTAGATTTTTCCTCTTACTCCTAGATTCTATTTTTTTCAGTGACTGATTCATTGGATTTGACTCCATACAAGGTTAATAAAGTATATTATTTTTCTCAATAAGTGTTGTAAGTAACCATTAATTGAATTAATACTTTGTAGTGGCAAATCAACTTTAATGCTACCAAGAAAGGACGTGTAATGATAAGGATAGATTAAGGTCCGAGTTAACCGCAACCGAGTTGTGATCAAAAGGTTCTGTTACTTTTAGTAACTAGTGGTAGCAAAAGTTTCTGAGTCAAGTTCTCTATATGGTTGGAAACCCGTAAAAATAACGAGTCATAGGTGTAATAGATCTGTTCGTCAATTGATTACAGTTTAATTCAATGAAGTCAGTAGCTATGGTTAAACTACTTAATTTTAAAAGTTGGTTTTTTAACTAAAAATAGTTCATACAATTTATGGAGAAATAATTTTAAAAGTTTAATGTCTTACATAAGCTCAAAAATTTGGTTTTCATAGTAGTGACCGGTTGAGAATTTGTAGAATTTTTTAGGAAATGGTAAGCCGCGTATTTTCTAAGATGTAATAAAGGCACCAAAAATAGAATCTAAATTAATCAAATATATGAAAAAATAATAGAAATATTTAGTGTTTCTTTAACTTATTTGTTCTATGCTTATACAATTACTCCGAAAAATTAAAAACAGTTGAAGTGTTATACCATCAGTTACAAATTATAAGAAAAATAGCAATATCGATCAATCAATTCGTCGACTCATCAACCTATCGATCTATTAATCCACCGACTCATCGAATTAACAACTCGTTGACTCATCCGCTCATTCATCTATTAACTCATAGACCTACCAACTCATCAGTTTATACATGAATTTATCCGTAAATTACTTCGTTAATCCATCGACTTATTAATATATCAACGCACTAACTCATCGTACCATTAATCCATCTTTTTCTTAACTCATTGACCCATCGACATGTTAAACCATCTGTCCTTTGAGCCATTAGCCCATCGATCTATCCACTCAATTTAAGTGACGTAATATATTATGTTTTCATTCGGAATAAATTTGAAAAATAATCATCTATTCTATTTATATGTATGATGACAAGATAGTATTCTAATACAAAAGTTGATTGCTTATTCAATTTTACTTGATCAACTAATTCTTTTATTTTATTTACATATATTGTAAGGCAGATAATTAGTTTCCAAACTTTTCTGGGTAGAGGCATGTTGAAAATTTATTAAAATTTCTACGAAAGTTTACATGTGACTAATTTATCATTAAATTTGTTTAAATTTTTATTTTAATCAAATTTATAAGATTTTCGTCCATTTGTCAAAATGATAAATAACATTAGAAATTTCAATTTTTTATTTTTTAATAATTTACTTAGCCAAAAATTATAATATCAATGAATATATGTATATTCTAATGTTATAAATATTTTTTTTTTTTTTTTTTTTTTTTTTTTTTTTTTTTTTATTTTTTAGAAAAAGATTAAATATAAGGATATTTCCCATATGATTACCTATATATGATGGCAGTCCCCTGAACACATTACCAGCTAGACCACCCACCTCGAAACTTTACACCTGTCACCACTTTGTACCAACATCAACCGACCCATGAGGCGGATTTTTAAGTCCATATAAGCCATACACTTATTTTCTTTCGAAAAAGTTAGAGACCGCCAGATTCGAACCCTGCCCCCGCGTTGAGGCAGAGCTCTATCCATTACGCCACCGCGCTCTCATAAATATTATATATAATATATGAATATGTAATAGTACATTTCATACCAGTTGCGAAGCGTATTTTTTGCCATGAGAGCCAAGAAAGAGCAATGAAGTTGCGATTTTGGGGTTAGAATGGCAAAAAATAATTTATATAAATTTTTAAATAAATAAAATATCTAAATATTGAATTTAAAAATAATTTTTTACATTTCCACAGATGCTTTTAATTTAAATATCAAAAAAAGTTTATTTTACTTTTTTAATTTTTATCAATTATTTTTGGTGAACGCTAATAAAAACTAATTTTTATGAATGTATATAAAATTTCAATGCATTCCGTTGTACATAAAAGGATAAAACTATATAGTGGCATTTACTTCATTCAATATCGAATCTGCTCCTATTTTTAAATGAAATGAGATAGATATTAAAAAAATGTTTCGGAACGTGTATTGGAACCTACTATACTTTTGGATTGTAACTCGATGCCTTAACTTACTAGATTACAAAGGGTAAATTTAATCAAAATGTTTGAACTCGTATATTTTATCACCCTTGACATACTGTACACATTACATTACGTGTAATGCACTACCATATTACAGTGCTCACTATGGCTAATAAGACAATTACGAATTTGAGCCCGAAAATTAAGACATCCCTCATCGTTAAAATTTTTCAATCTGAATTCATAACCAACTCTTGCATAATTCTTTTTCTTATTTCTTACAAATTAATTTGATGATTTCTGTTCGACCTTCAATAACTATTATTTTGACGTCAGGAATTAATTTTTCGATCAGAATAAAAAAAAACAAAATAAAATATCATCAATTATACAATCTTTTAATATTAAATGAGAACAACTTTTTGACAATTTTAAATTTACATTTTCAAAAAAATCTTAGATTTTTCAGTACTCTATAAAATAATATAATTTTAGACCACACAAAACAATATAAATATACTGTAAAAATCTTTTACTTGTGAATGTATATCCAGATAAGTAAATACTAAACAACAAGAATAAGATTAAGACTAAAAGTGATAACTGTAGTAAATTTGACGTAATATGCAGAACAGAAATAGCGAGAAATAAAAATTATCACTTATAGTATTTGTAACACACACAAGAAAAAGAAATTAATTGTATTTAATTAGGTATATTTTCTTTGTTATATAATTAAAGTTATGTATAAATTTGTTAATACATAAGTATCTGTAACAGATGTCAATATTTATTATTATCATTTACATAATAAAAGTTTAAAATATTGTTTTTGAATAAAAACATTTTTTGAGTTCTCATAAATTAATCTCCGTGACCTCTAAACTTATGCTTAAAATAAAAAATTATATTCGCATACGTATATATATATATATAATCTATTAAAAAAAATAAGTTATTTTTTTCGAAATTAAATAATTATAATCATAAATAAATGGAAATTTGAACAAATTTTAGAATTATTTAAATTATTATATTAAAAATAATTTTTTTATGTTAATCAACTTTTTGACCAAGATAATTTAAACATCGTTTTAAGTAATCTTGTTTTTTAAGTACTTATGCACTTTTGTAAAGAAAACAATTCTATATAACTATTCTATCTTAGTCTTTCTAATTAATATATTTTTAAAACATTAATATTCAATAGAAACAATGTAGACAAATCAGTTTTATTGTTTTTTATTGCGATAAGCAATTTTTAAATTTATTTTTATGTCTTTCTTTTAATAAGGTATCAATAATTTCATATTAAGGAAACTCTTAAAATAAAGAATTAACAATTGATCAGATGTTAACTCCAAGTGAGTCTTAGAATCACGTATTCGATTAAAATTGCCGGAAATGTTCTTTATATCAATATATATAAAAAGTTAAGCTTTAATGTTCCATAGATTCGGAGCTCTATCTTGAAATTATCAACAAAAATAAAGATAAAAAGAACATTCAAATTAACAGTAATTACATGGGCTATGGAAAAATATAATTTTCAATACATTTTTTATCTTCAATTTTAATTTTTGATAATTCTAGAACAGATAGATTTTTTTCACGACATAGAACTAGAATTAAAGCACTTTTCTTAAACTGTTTATAGTATTTTGATGAATCATTTAAAATAAATATGTGCTCAATCTTTGTTTTTTTGAAATAATGTTGAGTTTATCATTAAATTGCTATTATACTAACCCTAAATTTATTGAACTCATTTTATGTCTAACTTTTTCAAATATTTATATAACAAAAAAACTCTCATAATTTCAACGAATTTGTCAGTGATAAATCAGTGATCCGGAGTTCTGATACTGTCATGGTCAGTTAAAGTTTTTTTAAGTATAGCCGGCTTTATAAAAAAATTATGAGCGTTCGAGATGTAAAAATTAACGCGGCCTCTTATGGAAACAGAGATACTACACACTGCTATCTTCGTGCTCATAAGATTCAGTGTTAAAATTTTACAACTATAAGCATTCATAAATTTTTTATTAGGTCACTTAAACTCCCAAATTTTTAACCGAATCACTTTTACACATTATGAATTATATAATTATGCATATATGAAATTTAATGTAAATGTACAGAAAGCTAATTTTATGAAAAAGTATTTATTACAAATTATGTACTTACAAAATTGTTCATTATTTATTCATTAAATTTTATTAAAAAAATGCAATATCTTTGAAATGATCTGTTTTATGCAAAACTTAAACCACAAATTAGAATTTTCTCATAAAATTAAATTTTATTTCTATCTGAGTAATGCACGCAAATAATTTGTAATCTTTAAAATTTTTCAAATGAAAATAGAATTTTTCTAAAAGTAAATATTAAATATTTAGTTTTGAACGCTTAAAAATAATTTTAAAGATGTTCAAAAACGACTGATTTACGAACCAAAGAAAAGATTAATATCATCTTAATCAGAGGACTCGTAATAAAAAAGCCATGCATAAAAGAATGACTTGTTTGTCATACTATAAACTCATAAAGTATGTAGCTATGTCAAATCCTCTATAAGACTAAAATAGAAATTTTAAATGTTCGTTAAAATGAGTTTTAAGAAAAAAATTCATAAAATTTTTTGTTTTAAATCTAATAAATAACCAGAAACTAATTCTTTATTAAATTGCTTCATATATATTTTAATTAGAAAGCAGCCTTGAATTTATAATAAACTATATTTATTGTTTCAAAAGTTGATTTTTCATATAATTTTTAATTTTTTTTTAATTTTAGAATTAAAAAAGATCTTGTAAAAAACTTATTATTTCATAGTATAATTGGAATATAATAATTATTAAATTCTAAAAAATACAATTCTATTACAAATTTTTTGTAATTATCAAAAAATATTATTAATTTATAAAACAGTAGCAAACTATCTATGTCAATAATAAAATCTTGGGCCTAACATACCAAAAATGAACGCTCTATTAAGTGAGCTATTTCTCAATCCAGAATTGAATTTATTTTGTCGACGCATAGTCTAGAACTTACAGTTTTTATTGACAACAATGTTGTGCACGTGACATGTATGTGTATATTAACTCCTATTAAATATTGTAGAAAATCTTCTTCATTTCATTGATTGTATTGTTTGGATTCTTGGTGTGTTATTTTTAATTTATGATATACAATATGTACATTTGATCTTACATTATTAATCTAATTATTTATTAGTCATATGGTAGAATTTAAAGCAGAAAATTACGTATATACAATTCATTGACGGGTGTTATGACAAGATCTTATTTTTGACAATAACAGTATTAATGATTTTATTTTATCGTTTATAAAATATAATAAAATAGTATCCTGGGATTATTTTTCTAAAGACAAACATATCATCTTCAAATTTATTTTGTCGTTGTATATTCTATAATTTAAATTCTTGCACTTGACTTGGAATAGTATTGAAGTCGTATTCGTGATAAATCATGATAATTTTATTTTTTCATATAATTATATGTATAGAGTGTTTTAGACTTTTTGTACGAATGCATCTATTAAAAAAGTGAAATTCGTATATTACCTCTTCCCGAGTAACCTTTTCACTTCGGCGTGCAGAGGGCCCGAAGTCGGTGCCGAATCACCCTCAGTGGGACCGAAACTCTTGCCGAATCGTCGCCACAGTGGCACCACATCGGCGTGAGGCGTGGCGGCGAAACGGGGCCCTGAGAGGGCAGCCGAATCTAGCTTATAAAATCATAGAATTGAACGTAATTTATGTACAATTATCTATATAAAAAAACAGCTGATTTCCAATGGTAACCGTTCGATTGATTGTTCAAGCAACTGACTACTTTTTAAAATAGTTTTCATTAGTAAAAAAATTTAAGTAACTTGAGTTATTCGAATTATTCGAGTAACACTAGTTATTCGAGTTCATATTTTTGTCGAGTACCTAACTCGAACTTGAAGAAAAAATTACTCGCGAGTACTCGACAATTGAGTACTCACACTTGAAGGCGTATTCGAGTTTTCATTCCAAGTACTCGAAAAAATATGAATTACTCGAATTACTCGAGTACTCGAAAAAATATGAATTACTCGAATTACTCGAATTACTCGAGTACTCGAAAAAAATATGAATTTCTGAATTCACTTGAGTACTCAAAAAAATATGAATTAATCGAATAAATCGAGTATTCGAAAAAATATAAATTACTCGAGTACTCGAGAAAATATAAATTACTCGACAAAATATGAAGAACTTGAGTTACTCGAATAACTATAGTTAATTTATCAATTATATTATCTGTGGTAATTAGTTCTCATTTCCACGAGATTAATCAGTTTTTTATTATATTTTTATCAATTGGTTTTAGGTTGTATTTGTCCGTGTATTCGGGCGGAATTTCGGAATCAATTTTTAACGAGTTCAGGTCGAGTCCAAACAAAATCATTTTTATTAATTCAATCACTCATATTTAATTTTCAATTAAAAAAATGTTTTATCATAGCATGAAAATACAATAAAGAATATTTCGAGGTTATGTAAGATACACATCGATATTATGACAAAATCTATACGATTTTCGGCTAGCCATCATAGGACCACGCTCGCCACCACGCCTCACCCATTCGGTGGCCCGACTTCGGCAGCCGAAGATGGCCCAACTGAGAGAAGTTGGTTGCCGTAATAAAAAGGTTACTCGGGAATTATTAATTAACATAAACTGTTGTAACATATTTCGTTCATTATTTCAAAAGCATTTATTAATATTTGCAAATATCATTTAAAAATAAATATTTTTTCAATTCGTTAGTCAATATATTTTAAATACAAATTATACAAAATGTAAAGAACTAAAATTTAAAATTATTTGAACAACCAGTAATTAGAGGATATAATTTAATTTGAGGAAGTTAAGTGCCATTGTATTAGCAGCGATTTTTTAAATGTATGCAATTTTATAAAGCATGTAATTATCGTTAATATCAATAATATAATCGAATTTACAATAAAATATTTTACATCAGTAAAAAATATCGAAAAAATGGAGGTCGATGCTGATATTTTTAAATGAGTATAGATCTTAATAAAATTTTAAGGTTTTTAATTATTACATAGATTTACAATCTTTTTACAAAATTAAAAACATTTACGTTACACAAAACTGTTAATTTCTTTTTTAACAATACAATTTTTTTCTTTTAATCATTATTTTCATTCAAGATAAATCTTTTTTTATATAATTATGAAGTCTTTTCAGATAGCATGATTAAATTTTATTAAATTTTAGAACTTAACTATAATTTTATTTTTTTTTTAACTATTATTTTACGGATGTGAAGCAGGATTCGAACTCGGGACCTAGAAATTAAGAGTCCATCGCTCTACCGACTGTACCACTGACGACCTCAATGTAATTGATATTAAAAAACGTTATTAAATCAAATTTTAGTAAATATTCAAATAATTTTAATTTGTTATGAAAATAAAAAACTTTTTTATGATTTTTATTAAGATTTTATTAATATTTATTAACATTTAAAATAAATTTGTTTTAATAAATTTAGAAGAAATAGAATTATTTGAATTTTTAATATTAGAATTTTATGAATTTTTTAAAATATTTATTTTTATAAAAATTCAATCATTTTTCAATTGTTTTTATTAATTTGTTTAATAATTTTTTATAAATATTAGTATTTTACTCAATTTCATCTCCTTCTAACTTAACAGGGATAATATATCATTTTATTTTCTTCTAATTGTGAACGTGAAAAATGTCTTTCATACAACCAAGTTTTTGAGTTAATAAAGTTGACGTTACTATTGTAAAGCTTAGACTTTTAAATAAAAAAACTCAAGGTAATGAATTTTTTAAAGTTCTTTTTCATTTCATTGATGATATAACATTTTTTTGGTTAATTGAAATATGAAACAAAAAATTGTATGGTTTGTAAAATTTTAAAATTTCCATAATTTTTCTCTCTTTAATTAGGTCGATGATCTCATAAATTTATAAATCCTAAGAAAAGTTTATAATTCATACTTTTCTTGATATTTTATACTGAATTCTTTATTTCTCAAAGCTACCTTATATATATATATATATATATATATATATACATACACATTATGTTAAAATAAAAAACGAAAAGAATGAAAATTGTATGTATGGTACGAAAAGATTAATATGAATTGGAAAGGCTTTTAGTTTGTTAATCTTCTATTTACAAGCATTTAGGCCAAGATAAATTAAAACGCGAGATAAAATAGCAAGAACGCGTTTATTACGTCCTGTAGAACCACGCACTTAATGTTATAAATGTCTCGACGAATATCCTTGAAAAATAAGGTTTATCACTTTATATATTTTTGATGCACAAAAGATCAATTTTTTTAGCTTTCAATTCATATTGGACAATATTCTTAATAGGCTTTAATTTAAGATTTTAAATTGTCAGAGATATACAGTTGATTTTACATAATAGTAAATGGAATTATTTAGAGAATTAACATCTTTTAAGCTGTTACGTTTCTTCTTATTTCTTTCTTTTTGTGAATTAGATCAGTTGTTAAAGATACTCTTACGGATTCTTAGAAGTTAAAATGACTAAATTTATATATACATGTAGATGCGTGGTGCTTATGTCAATGCGCACGTACGTAAATGTAGATATGGGTGTGTCTGAAGATGACACTTTTGATTGTTAAGAGTCTGTTGAATCTCTTCATCTTTTATAATAAAAAATTTTTGTTCTGAAACTAGCTACTGCAGCCAGAATTAAAAAGATTTCATATGATAAAAATTAATAATTTTTTCGACACTTAATTTTTTCACAAGTTTTTAAGAAAAATTTTTGAAACTTTTGAATTTTTCTATAGTAGTCTTTAATTTTCAAAATTCTTCAAACTTCTCTTGAAAACGAAGTGATAAAATAAATTTGTGCTCATAAAAAAAATATTTCTTTTTATCTCACAAGATGCGGTTATCTCTATTTCTGGCTGTAATCACTAGTTTTTGCAAAAAAAAAGCTTAAATGTTCTAATTAGAAAAGAACAGAGGGAATCTTTAAAAGCCGTACACTTATAAAAATGCGTATATTTTGCTAGCGTAATTTTTGCCTTTAACACTAAGCGGCGACTACCTAAATAATAAAAACCAACGCTTAATCATGGCTTAATATACTTATACATGCACGTGCAGCTACTCAGCACTTTTTTTTAAAATGAAGACAAGCTGCTAAATTCTAATTTATAATGCTCGCCATTTTAAAGTCAACAAAGCTTTATACTTATACTGATATCATACCTAATTTCATACCGCCTCTCAATAATTAAATAAAAATACATTTTCTCGGAGACTTGAATTTTATTAAGTTAATGAATACTAAAATAAAATTCTCCTTCGCATAATAAGCACATAAATATAATCAGATGATTTCATTATAAAATTATTGTTTACCAGAATAAAAAAAAGGCATATTAATTAAAGCTTACCATGAATAAATATAAAAGAGTGAAAGATCATCAACGTAAACTGGACATCGTTTTCTTAGGTCATTGAATCTCATCATTGACAAATGACAAAGACCAATTGCCAAGAATGCGAATCTTTCTCTCTCTGTGACTTTAACCATCTTTTAGCTTGGCTACTATTGCTTAGCGCTCGTATAAATGAATCGCGCTCGCGTTGCACGTGGCAATCGTTTTGAATAGCATAATTATGAAGCTAAATAAATCATAAAGACATAAAAGAAAATATTAAAAGCCAATAATATATACTGTATAAAGAAGATTAAAAATAAAACATCATAGCTAAAAACGTATATGATTACATTCGCTATGTGAATAATTGCACTTTTCTGTGCATGAAAGGTTGTAACGTTTATCTTTTCTTCTTCTCTTTTTTTTCTCTTTCTTAAGCGCGAAAGCAAGAAACAGAATAACTAACTCCCAACAGCAATGTCATCAACTTGTAATATGGGATATTCTGGTATCAGTAAAGTAATCGGAATCTTTAGAACCGTTGTGACGCGTTATGACTTTTTGACACTGACATCTTCCCAAAGTTAAGTTATTTCAACAGTATGCATGTATACTCTGATTAAAATATATGAGTATAATATAGGGATTATTCCATAAATTTTAATTAATAAAGCTACCTACTTTTTTATTATTTTTCAAGTTTTCTTATTCTTTTCTCTTAACATATTATTTAGTTTGACTTAAAGAACCAATTTATTGTTATTTATTGTTCGTAAAGTATTAAAAATATTACAAGAATCGAATAAAAATAAAATAAAAAAATGTAAATTAATTTTTCAAGAATTAAACAAAGGTAAATTTAAAATTTAAAAAAAAACGTGTAAACAAACTTTTCAAGCTAGAAAATTTCCAAACTTAATAAAACTACGTTGATTGATTTATTTTTCATTGAGAACAATACATTATTTATTAGAAAACAATTAAAATGAACAGGATTATTTAAATTTTTATAAAATAAGCATTCTATTCTTATCTGTGTGATGCAACTGACAACTCTGAAGAAGAAATTGAAGTCATCAATAAATTTAGTTAACATATATATAGAATTACGAATAATCTGTAGAGCACATAATGTACGTTGTGTACTTATTGATCATTGATTTTTTAAAAACGATAAATAATTTAATTAGATTTTTAATGTGTACAGAAAGAAAAGTCAATAATAAATAAGTATCACATATTACTCGAAATTATTCAATTTTGCATATGTAGATCGTATATCGAAAGTTTATCAAATTAGCCTAATAACAATAAATTATATTGTTCAGGAATAAAATTCATTTTTAGGAATTTCATATTAAAGGTGTTTTAAGTAATTATCCATAAAAGTACATTATATATCTGGATTGAATGTTTCGTTTTAATATACTATTATTAAAAACATTAATATTTTACTGTTGTTTATAAACAGAAATTGATTTTTATTCTCGTAAGTATAAATATACAAATTTTATATTCGCAAATTATTTCAGAGAACGATTTTTGTTTTTATTTCTTGTAAGTTTATAAGTATTAAAAACTAATTAGTTTTAATAAAACGATATTGATTGATTGATTTTAAATAAGATAATCAAACAATTAATAACTTTTTGAAATTAAAAAAAGTCCAATACACATCAATTAATATAAAAGTATAGATATGTTTCCTCTCTTTTCTTCTCCCTATCGATTCAGCTGCAAAACAATAGAATAATTGCATTTTTTTGCATAATAATAAAGTGACGCCAATTGCAATCGTGCATGTGACAAGCCGAACTTGATACCTATAAAATCTCGTTGATTAATATTTTGAGAAAGAAGTCATTGCTCGACTAAACTGTTTTTCAAAGTTAATTACCAAGGTCCACGCACATGACAATTACCCGGATGAAATATGCGTGATCCGATTATTTGTTTTTTCGGTCAAGAGCCTCCGCATAAAGAAAGTGCTGTAACATTTTGTGTGAGCTCATAATATTATATACGCGCGTATATATATAACTATAAAGAATTGGGAAGAAGAGACAATGTTTGCTTGTGCGTTGTATATAGATATCAGGCATGCGCCCTCCTTGCTTCCAACGATTCTCGAACGCCAATGCCGGCTAAAAGCGTATACCAAACAACTTCCATAGTATTGGAGAACGTGTATATATTCTCCATATACCCTGTTACAAGTACAGAGAGAAAAAAAATTTACTTTGCTCTTCTCTTCTTCTTCTCGCTTCCTTAACTGCAACACGCATACACACATGCACTCCCTTATACCGTATGTATGCTTCCTGATAACGATGCTTTCTCAAATCGTTCTTGCGCTCGATCTGTGTAACCTTGCTTTTCCATGCTCTCAAATAAACAAAACTATCGTTCTTTTCATTTTTGACTTTACAAATATAACGATTTTCGTGATTTTTTTTTATGCCAACGTTTCTTTTTGCTTCTACGCCTGCCAGAAAATGAAATCTAGAAAGCGCGAAGAAGCTGAGCGTACTATATAACGATAACGGAGATGAGCTAATTGGAACTGAGAAGAGTTCGGCGATTGAGTTTCGTTTAAATATGAAAAAAAATATATATATGTGTATCATAAGAAAGGGCTTTGGAAAGTATTGCTTGCTTGGCTGTTGTTGCTGTTAATGCTGCCTCCCACGCTGCTGCTGTTGGTCCGTTGACAGCGAACTAAATGGTGGGGTGATAGTCGTCGGGCAGAGCAGAGGAGGCGGCTGCTTCAGTATTCGGCTATACGTTGCTTCACTGACAGTTTTAACCAGTCCAGCCGTAGTAGTAGCAGGTTGTGTGCGACAATTTTCTTCCGCGAGCGAGAACTGCTTCGTCAAAAGAATATACATTTCTATTCTTAAGCCGAATACAAAACGCTTTTAAAAAAAAGTGTTGCTTTTGCATATACAGACGTACATTCGCGCGCTTTAAAAGCATTGTTGTGCACACCGCTTTTTATTTCAATTATTTCTAAAAATGAAAAAAGTTCGTCGCTCCAACCTGCACGCTTTCAAATAGTTCGCGCCTAAAACATTTACTGGCTTGACTGATAACTATATCAGCCCCTACGTTATATCTATTTATTTTCAAAGGTAAATTCTTCATTTTTCTTCTTACAACTTAAATTTATGTTAACTTCGTACGAAGGAAAATCGACTTTTCATATTTTGGTCAAATGAATTTTTTATCCTAAAATTGTTCTGTATCTTGACAATGTGCGCGTGATTGTTTTTTTTTTTTTCATTATTATTTTTCAATGTGTCACCCGCTTTTTCTGCAAGACTTCGGTGTTCAAAAAACAATTGAAAATAATTTCGAACGGAGCAGAGCCGCGTGTGAGCAAGCACAAGGTGGTAGATTGCATATTGTTATCGTTCTGTAGAAAATGAATTTTTTTTTGTTAATGTTTTAGCGCCGCTGTACTTCCTGTACAATAGTTTAATTCTTCGACGACGAGCATTGTGCTGTAATTACAATGCAAAAGTCTTTTTAGACGCTTTTTTTTGCTAAATAATTTTAATAAAAGGCTTATTCCCCGTCAATTGCCTTAAGTTTCGTATTTAAAGCACGAGAACAAATAAAATGAAAATCAATCAATTTTCCTTCGAATGAATTCTGTTCTTAAAAATGAATTTTTTATTTTATTTATACTAAGCGAATCTGTATGATATAATTATATTTATTTTTAATACACGTGTTTCCCGGTTAATATACGTCAACTTAAAATAGTACCGAAGTGAAAAAAAATCGTGGATAGCTATAAATAAATGAACAAAAAAAAACAGTTGATAACTTAAAATAACAGCAAATAACAACAGAAAAACATCGAAATTAGGACTTGTATATTTAATTTAGTTTAAACTTTTTTCAATTGTTAACTATTGTTTTGAATTATTTGTATTTAGTACCAATTATTGGCAGCTACCAACAGTTAGTTCCAGTGGTTTGCATTTACAATTAACTTTAATATATTTTAAAACGATATCTTTAATTCTATGCAAAACGCAGATTTGTTTTTTTAACTTTATTATCAATTGTTTACTGCTTTTTCAGTAGCTTGTTCTTCTTAACAGTTGATATCAGTTACTTATTATTCTCATAAATTTTCAAAATATATATTACAAAATGTTTAGAATATAAAACTACTAGCTAGTGATTGTCAAAAAATTTTAAGAATCAACAATAACTTACGGTAGCAGTTTTTACTATATTTTAGCAGTTTTTTTTCACTTATTAGACGTTGTTTTTAATTATTAATAATTATTAGCAATCTTAATATTCTCTGTATTTTATAACTTTAGGTTGTAACTTTTAAAATTAAAATAATGGTTAATAAAAAAAACTAAAATTTACTAAAATTAGCTGAGTATTGGATCCCAGTTGCGATGTTTTCCTGCATTTACATACAGGTTTTTTTATAGTTTTTTTCATATTTATTATTTTCATCAAAGTATGGATGGAATAATTCTAATGAAAAAATTGTTCACTATTATATAAATAAATATTTATTACAATAACAAATTGAAACGAATAAAATTATAACACGGAAACGTTCAAGTAACGATATTTTGTAATAATTCATAAAAATGTGGAGTTTCTTTTTATATATTAATTTGAATATGAATGGAGCTCAATGGATATCGATAATTTTTAAATAAATTTACGCTAACTTTTCAAATACTTGAACAAAGATTTATTTATTCTCATTCTTAATCTCAATCTTTCGAATTTTTCTTATTCATCGTGCTTATTTATGGGATTCTTTATGGAATGAAAGAAAAATAAAATTTCTTATTCACATTTACAAACAAAAACAATATTTAAAATTTAAAAATATGTTAATATCAACGTTAAATGTAATAAGTAAAAAAAATTGACGAAAATCGCGTATGTTGCAAATAAAAAATGTTTAACATTATTAAAAGTAACATAAGTTAAGAATTAAAGAATTGAGTAAGTTGTACAATAAGCGAACTTACGCCGACGTTAACATATGAAATTCTATTTATATATTATTTCAGTCTAATCTTTGGTGAATAATAATTCTTTTTTATCTTAAAGTTTGAGAAAAGTTTGCGTAAACGCAATCATTTATCTGCATATAAGGAAATACTATTCTCAGTTTCTCTAAAGTTTAAGAGGCAAACGGGTGAACCATCATTGGTTTTCACTTTGTTCAGTATTCTGTGAGGCAGATAAGTGTGCGAGTCTTATTAGTTAGGCCTTATGCTTTAATGCTACAAATTGATTATCATTAAATAAATCGTTCATCAAAGGGTTTAATTAAACTTTCTACATTCAAAATGATTTAATTAAACTTTTCATAATAAATACAAACGAATAAAAAATCTGAATTCTATCGATTTAATAATGTATTTCGTAACAATTAAATTATCATAAAAGTTATACTTGAAAAAAAAAATAAATAGAAGGAAACAATGATCGAATCCAGAATACTTGGTAAAAGCGATCTAAATACCGGAGCGTTTCTTCGAAGTCAAAGATAAATTTGGCTATTTGCATCCTCGTAGTATTTCAAAAATAACTTATAGGAATCTTATTTCTACAGTATAATTAGAATCCATACAGATACGTTTATATAAACACACAAAATATTTATATATAATACATATATATGTTACACGGTGATATATATGCACACATAAATAGGTGTAATATGTATTTATGTATATAAAAAAAGAAGCTTATTAAAATATGTGAATGAAAACACTTGTTGTATATTAATTATTTACCTACGTCTACAGATTTATGAAAATCAAGATGATATATCCTGGAGGGCTGCTAGTAATATGTTGTCTTTTCACGGTTTTCATCAATGAAAGCTCCGCGGTTCCACAAGCATATGATCCTAGAGGTAATATAATAGTCAACAGAATTATGTATTGCAATCAATAGAATTATGCATTGCAATCATCTATTACATTTGTAATTTAACATTTTATTTTTTCAACATTTTATTTTTCTTCAAAATTATTTTTAAAGTTTCTTTATGGTCATAGCCGTTTTCACAAAATTCTAAACAATTTCATTGTTATTAAAAGAGATTTACAAAATTTCAGTTCATCACTTGTTTATCAATTTCTAATAAAAATTTTTCATCAATTTTTAATAAAAATGAAACAAAATCAATCTGCTATATGTCATCAGCTTGGATAAAACTATTCTATTTCAAAGAATTCTTGTAAACCATTTCATTCAAAAAAGTCTTGAAAACCATTTAAATTACAAAAAGTCTTGAAAAATATTCCATTTAAAAAAAGCGTAAAATTCGTGCCAATTCCATTTTCATCTTTGGAGAACACAGTATTTGACTCATGTCTTGGTAAATCGGTCATTCGAATTGAAAAAACGTGTAAAAACACCTTAATTTATCTTTTGTTTTTACGACCTTTCCGAATGTTGAAAGAAATATATATACTTGTTCCTTTTATAATTCATTTAAATAAAATGAATGATGTTTATTAATATTTTCATTAAATTGTGAATTTTATGTTTCCATGTATTTACACATCCATTTTATATTAATGATTACACATTTTTTAAAATCAGTAATCTCGATAAAAAAGCATAGTGCCTAAGCAGTTTGCAGTTTTTTTTAAATATAAACTAATTATAAGTGAATATGATAATAAATAATTAAGATGTTTTTACATGAACTTCATTTGAATTTTAATTTATCAAGACACGAGTATAATGCTATGTTTTTTAAACAAAATAAAAATATTTATATATAAGGTTTGTAAAACCCTTTTGAGATGGAATGTTTCAAAACTCTCTTTGAAATAGAGTGATTTTCAAGACTTTTTTTTTAATAGGATGATTTTAATTCAAGCTGACGACACAATAATTGAAAAATTACAATGAATGAGAATCAATCTTATTTGATTCCTATTTCAACAACGATGGACACTTAATTGATCCGAAAAGTAAACCAAAAGGAAAACATTTTTCCCGTCGAAAAATGCTGGGTAATAATACACCACATTACAACTTGATAAAGTAAAAGACGATAAAATTAAATGAATTTTTAACAAACATATGATGGGTGTTTAAAAAATAATAAATTCTTAAACAATTCACAATAAATTATTGAAAATTATTGCAAATATTTTGAATTTTAATAAATCAAATTTGATGAAAATTCAGAAAATTTTAATAAATACAAATTTAAACAATGCTCGAAATATAATTATTTAACAAAAATTTATATTTCATCATGAATATTAGAAAATTATTAAGAACTAGTTTTAAAAATTTATTAATTAAAAAATAATAAATATTTTATGCATGACATTTAAGAAGAGTCTGAAATTTGTTTCAAAATAAAAATAGCTTCCGTCAGGTAAAAGTATAAGTAAATTTCATTACGGAAACAAAATAATTTTATCTTGTTTTTAGTATGATTGGACATACAAGCTATCATTGATATAACAAATTAAGACAAGTTATATTGTCATTATTGTAAAATTCATTTTTTATACTCACATCTAACGGGGACAGCTATTTTTTGATATTTTTCATTATACTTCAGACTTTTCATTATTCTTATGATTTGGTAGTCTAATAATTATTGTAGCAATTTTATAAATAATCATTCTTCTGTAATTTGCTACTTCCTCGATATAAAAATGTTCCTCTATATAATGCATAAATAAAGGTTAATGCAAATTACAGGTGACATCATCATCATTATAATGAAGTGGTCACAGTTAAATTTGCTATTGCATCAATAATACATATGTGTGAAAATATTTTTTTTTTTTTAAATTTAATCATTCAACTTCATAGTTTTTAATAAGTTATGCGCTGTATATCAACGTATAATGAAAACGAACAAATAATTTATTAATTTTCAAATCACCTTGAAAAAGAGGTAAATCATTATTTAAATTAAAAATTTTAGAGCATCAATTGAGTTAGATAAAAATATCTGTAAATGAGGTCATTAAATTATCGCTTAGTATCGAGATATTATAAATGATCAATAATTTAATCAATAATAATAAAAACTTTACGGAAGTAATGCATAAATTTTACTAAAACCTACAAAAATTTTGGAATTTTTTAATAATTTATATAATTTACGAATTTTAATAAGCTCTTATATGCAACAATAATAAAAAAATGTTATGCAACAATTATAAAGAAATGTTTATTTGTGAGAGATTCGTAGAAACATGTTTCAAACTTTATAAATGTTTGTATGAATTTTCTTTAAATTATTGTTTAATTTTTTTTAGTTATCTTGAAATATTTTGCAATTCTTTTTTTTAAGTAAAAATTTATT
Source organism: Anastatus disparis (assembly GCA_017163975.1). Lineage (NCBI taxonomy): Eukaryota > Metazoa > Arthropoda > Insecta > Hymenoptera > Eupelmidae > Anastatus > Anastatus disparis. The sequence goes on from JAFFSR010000313.1 coordinate 1,229,977, forward strand.
ACTGTTTCAATTAAATTGAAAAGATCAAAGCTTCATTCCTACTTTGAGAATATTTTCATCCTGTCAAAGTTTTTGATGAATAGCTGTGTAGTTTTTTACTTTTTTTTAGCAAAAATGATTATTGCATACAATGATCTCAAGTATAATCGTTTGATTCAGTTTATAATTAGTTATAACGTATAAAACTTTTGGTGCATATCGACAGGATCAGCGGAAGAGAATATGCATTTAAAAATCCTACTTTCTTGGATAGAAACAAAAGGTTTTATTTAAAAATCGAATCAGATAATAGTTTACCTTCATATGTTGACATTTTATTCAAGATATTAACTAACCAATCAGCATGACTGTTCATTAGCCTCGTTTCATTTTCTCAGAATTCCATGAGACTATTAAGTTCTATGGATTGTTGTTTTGTTCTCCTAGTGTTTTTGTGTTCATAATTTCATTTACATTTATCGTACATTCGATTAGGATGATTCCCGTGATGAAAAGCATGGAACGTTTTCAGATAGTCTGCTGGATGCTAGAGATTCTAACAACTATAGTCTGTTCAATGGGAGACAGTGTCAGCATGAGTTTTCTGTTAGTGCGTTAATATATAAAATTGATTTAAGCCAGTACGATCTTTTGCCTGTAAATCCGCCACCTCACTTACTCAAACAAAACAGCTAACCATACATAAAAAAATTCTATACAGAACTACCCTGATAAATCTAAAAAAAAAAAACTGCAAAAAGCAAAACTACACTACGCGAAAAATAGAAAAAAAATCACGAAACTATTATATTAAACCACTTAACATACTACCTTCTATTTATTTGTTTTTATTTTGAAAAATATCGATATAAAAGTCATATCTACACCCATTATTACGAGAAACTCTAAAATAACCAATCAAATATCACTATTATAAGTGCGTATTTAAGTGAATCAGCGTTATATTCATTATCGAACAGCGTAAAAATTTATCGTTTAACTATCGGCTCAGCGGGATTTAAGCGCGGATTTAAATCACGCAGTGCTATAAAATACATTTTCGAATCACAAACAAGATGTACCCTAGTGGAAAAAAAATTTGTAGATATCTGAATAAAACTGAAGAATACAGTTATTAATTTGTAGAAAAGTGACTGGGTTGAGACTTAAGAAAACTGTTTATAACAGAATAAAACTGTATATAACTGTAATATAACTGTCGTCTTCTGATAAAAAAAAATTTTCTCTATAAGAAAAATAATTTTTTTATCTTTTTAAAACATATTTGATGAATACGACTGTTGGTAACTGAAGAAAACTGTTAATAACAGAAGAAAATTGTAAATAACTGTTGTCTTAAGTCTTAATCCAGCTACTTTTCTTGATTTTTTTCTGTTGTCTTCTGTTTTATCCTACTTTATTTGGATGTACTCAGATTTCTTCAGTTGTCTTTATTTATTTTTTTCCGCTAGGGTATGTTATTATTAATATCAGGAATGTCTTTTTCGTATTTTGGATTCAGATGGATAAGATGCTTGGTATCAAGCATACAGCAAAGATGTATGTGACTTTATTTCTTGTTCAAGTCTTAACTTCTCTGGTCTTAGAAAAAATTGTTTTTCCGTGCACCAATAAAGGACATGATCTTGGTTTGAATGACTGCTAAGTTTTGTTTCTGCTTTGTCTTAGGAAATAGATGCTTAGCGTTGTTTGAGTCAATATATATTATACATTTCGGTATTTCAAGTAATGGGAAACATGGTAACATCATCAACCGATGGAAATATATAGATCCTGTCTGATATTTTGAGTTGAAGAGATGCATCATAATGGACATTTCAGAAATCTTAGTCGAAAATCAACATCTACATTACATGCTAAGATACTATTTGTGCTAACCTTCTATTTCTTAAAGATGTATACGATTATTTAAGTACCTGTACTTAAGGTCTCGAAACTCTCTTAATATACAATAACATTTTTTATAATATTTACAACTAAACGCTACTTTTTGAAGATTCATTAGTTGCGGATAAAGTTGCTAATCGTATCGTTCCATCAGCGATTTATAATTTTCTGAAGATCGGAATATCTCCTATTTCAGTATTTTCCATTTGATCTTGTTTTAGCGAGAAGATGTTTTGGGAACACTTATCCTTTATATGTACAACATCTTTGTCTAATTGACTTTTTGAAAGTGAGCAGAGCTTCTTGATTACGCTCTTATAGGCAAAATCCACATGTACAAGTTCAACTCTTTACTCAGGTCTTTTCAGCTCTGAGTCTTGCTCTAATTAATTTTGTGCCGTCTCTGCACTGTTTTTAATTGTGACATCAGGAATGCCTTCAACTTATTTTTTGCTTTTTATGATTTCTTCAGTATTCAAAGTATCAAGCTTCTGATCTCAACTAAATCAATCGGAAACTTTTTGTACGATAATATCATGGATACGTAATAGTAACTTTTACAATAGCTATGCAGTCCGTGCTTTTAGTGCCATAAATATACTTAGCAAGTTGTTAAGTTTTTATTGCTATTAACTTAGAAAAATTCTTCAGCACCTAGCTTGGCGATGTTCAAACGAGAACACCTTATTACAATTTTCTTTGATGGTTAGGATTTATTAACATTGTAAAGATCTCTTCCACTGTTGTACTTGAATTTGTTATGCCATGTATAAGGTTATCAGATACAAAAAAACATGTAAAAAATTGCTCGGCAATCTTTGTTTTATTTTTTCAACATCTTTGTACCAAGTTTATACTTAAGGTAGTTCGTATATTACAGTCAGTGTCAAAAGTCTAACGTGAAATATAGACGGCGTAACGTATACACAGTCGCTTGTTTTGTAAAGAACTTTTTGTCTGTGAATATACAGTTCAAACGCACCAATACATGTTTGGACTGTATAGGTATACGTGAACACAAGCTTAAATGCAATATACTTACTTATAGGCCAGTCAATAGACCGAAAAAAAGTCTTATTTTGCCAAAATTAGTAACCGGCAACGACCTATGCAATCATTTAAAAGATAGTCCGTAGATGTTTACTTATATGTTTTGGACTAGCAACTATGATTTATTAATTAGTTATTAACAAATTAGTGCAAAAAACGCGTTTTTTTTTTGGTTATTTGCTAATAAAACGAAAACTATTTGACGAATCATTATGGTGTCAATGGGAAAGTTGTAGAGAATTAAATTATCGACAAAACGAGAGGTCAAACAACCCAATCGGTTTATTAGAACCAAAAAAATTCGGAAAAACCGAAAAATTTTTCATTTTTTAAAAAAATTTATAACTCTGTTGTTTATGAATATTAAGAGGAGGCCGTATCATTCTGTCCTTGTCTAATCTAAATTTTCTTTATTATTAATAAATAAAATATTTTCATAGAAAAGTAAGACAACCGCCCAATAGAGCAAAAGACAAGCAAACGATTCTTTTTTATGAAAAAATATGAAATTTTGATTATTTTTCGAGTAAAGTCTGAAAAATAATCAAAATTTCATATTTTTTCATAAAAAAGAATCGTTTGCTTGTCTTTTGCTCTATTGGGCGGTTGTCTTACTTTTCTATGAAAATATTTAATTTATTAATAATAAAGAAAATTTAGATTAGACAAGGACAGAACTATACGGCCGCCTCTTAAGAGCTGAAATTTGGCACAGTAGTAGATAATTATATCTACTTTTAACATGCCAAAGGCAGGTACTATCGAATAATTAGTTTCTGCGCAATTGCAATTTTTTTTTTCGGTATTCTTCCCTTCTTTATATTACCGATTGAGAACGTTGTACATACATTTTTAAAACGATTTTGAAAACTAAAAACAATATACTATTAAACGTATATTCTAAGTTTTCATTAAAATTGTGTAAAAAGGGTGAAATATGCACTCGAACATCGACGTAAACGGTCGAGCGCGCGGTACACAGCAAAAAGTGGGGATGGAGGAGAAAGGATATATATAATTCCGAAATCTAAAAATACCTTTAGATTTCATTATTCGTGAAATCTGAATAGGGTATCAGATTCCTCAGTAAAAAATACCCTAATTAGAAAAAAAACACTTTAATATAAGTGCATTAATCGCCAAAAACAAGCCAGTTAAAAGCTGGTATATCTATATATATCCTTTCTCCTCCATCCCCACTTTTTACTGTGTACCGCGCGCTCGACCGTTTACGTCGATGTTCGAGTGCATATTTCACCCTTTTTACACAATTTTAATGAAACAATGACAACGTTCTCAATCGGTAATATAAAGAAGGGAAGAATACCGAAAAAAAAAATTGCAATTGCGCAGAAACTAATTATCCGATAGTACCTGCCTTTGGCATGTTAAAAGTAGATATAATTATCTACTACTGTGCCAAATTTCAGCTCTTAATATTCATAAACAGAGTTATAAATTTTTTTAAAAAATGAAAAATTTTCCGGTTTTTCCGAATTTTTTTCGGTTTTAATAAACCGATCGGGTCGTTTGACCTCTCGTTTTGTTGATAATTTAATGCCCTACAACTTTCCTATTGACACCATAATGATTCGTTAAATAGTTTTCGTTTTATTAGCAAAAAACAAAAAAAAAAACGCGTTTTTTTGCACTAATTTGTTAATAACTAATTAATAAATCATAGTTGCTAGTCCAAAACATATAAGTAAACATCTACGGACTATTTTTTAAATGATCGCATAGGTCGTTGCCGGTTATTAATTTTGGCAGAACAATACCCTATTTTGACTGGCCTATTACTTGAAAGATTAAATTCACGTTCTCTACTTGCAGCGGCGTTGCCACGATCCTTCGTTTCTTTCTTCGTTCATTTATCAGAAGCGAAAATTTATGAACTTTTATTTACAATAATTAAATAACTATACAGTTGAGCATTTTCATTTTTTTACACAATATTTTCTACATAATTTTAAATATCATATTAGTTTTTTAAAAAGATCTGAATGGAGGGTTTTTAGTTATGTTTTAAAATGTACTGTTTGAAACAGCTTATTATAGGAATCACATGTTAAATGTTGCAACTTTAAAGCTCTATATCTCTTTTTTGGTACGGGGAATCTTTCTGAAAATTTAATATGATGCGTAGAATAATATAATATAAAAGTAGTCTAAATTTGAAAAAAATCTGATTGGAAGTGAATTTCATGCCAACTACCTTAACAGAATGATTAGCATCAGCTTTCGTTTCAAAATTAATTCGAGTCCAAAAGCTATTAGTTAAGTTAGTTTAAATATACAAGGCAGTAAATATGTGCATCTTCTAATCAAGTCATAACTATAATTCAATGTAAAATTCTTGTAACTCTTAAACATAAACTTATTAAGATTGGAAATCCTTAACTCGTAAAGTATGAGTCCATGAGCTTTCAATGCATAAGCCTCAATTCACTAATTTATAGACTTGAATCTTATTTTTATAATTTTATGGTGTTCTGTAATGTGATTGTAAATTTTCTTCTTTTATATAAATATTCGTAATAATCATATCTGAAGCGCTTAATTCTTATTTTCCAGTCTCAACAATTAATATTTAGGAAAAAACGAAAAAAAAAAAACAGATAAGAGCAGTTATTCCAGCTCTCTGTTCAATGCTAAAAATAATCACCATCTTTACCATGGATTGGATAATGATTGTTTACTTTAACTCTGCAGAGTTTTAAAATACTGTTTCTTAAAACCAAAATTAATAAGTAGTAGAAAATGCATATATTTGACAGCTTCACTCAATGATGTCATCGGACTTGCGGAAAAAAGATACACATCGTTTTGAGTTTGAAAAAGGGGACACTTCCGTTTTAATATTAAATGGAGGTATCCCCTTTTTCAAACTCAAAACGATGTGTATCTTTGTCCGTCAATCCGACGATGTTTCTTTAGAGGAGATTCGAGCAAGATTGATATACCGAGTAAGATGGACATACACGGAGAGACTTTTGCCTCAATAAACTTGATGCGCGCTCTCACTAGAAAAAGTGATGCCTTCTGCTACGTAAATCATATGTATTGTCTTACATTTTATAATGCATGCATCACTTTTTTTCGTGCATTAATCGTAAAACACAGCGCAAGGTGGCGCCGCATCGATATTTATCTTCCATATTCCAAAAATATTGTGCATGCGCACCACCTTGTAGTGCGTTTCTAAAACGCACTATCTTTTATGGTGCAAAAGTCTCTCGGTGTAGGCTATTATTTCGACACAGGTTGCAGCGAAAGTTCCAAAAAAATTCTGGTATACTGTTTATATTAAGTGGATTTAAGTTGTGATGAGTGACCGTTGCTCATAATAATAATATCGCCAAGAAAAGTAAATACTTATTTTTAAGTTTGGTTTACAATGTCATCAAGATAAAAAATGAGTATATTTTTGCGTTCTTATTATTTTACTAGTCTGAAAACACTTATAGACTTTTTCAATTATTCATTTTAATAAAGTCCAAGTCTAACATGAAGAATATTTTTTTAAATTTTTATAAGCGAAAAAATTCTTAATGTATATAACGGGCAAGATAGACATCTCATTATGTTTTTTCGGGAAAAATCTGCTTACAGATTGCCGGGAGTTACTTGGGCCCGAAAGAAGATGTAGGTACAGAATAAACACGGGTGAGAGGGATTCTAGTTATACACTAGGGACCCTCTAAAAACTGCAATCCCCTGCCTGCTTAATGATAGCAAAAATATGCTGTTGTTGGGTGTGCAGGGGATTCTCCAATCTCTTCTTAGAGCATTAATCCATTCCTGAACCGATTCCTTGAACATCCTTTCTGCTGGCTCGATCAGTTTCTATAAATTAAAAAGTATATATAAAAATATTTCTAACTAAGAAATAGTTCGAAGAAGAGTTTGGTCACTCTCTCCCACGACACACATACTTGGGATTCATAGTGACTCTCTGGGCAATGGAAAAGAGCCGCGCTTAGCTACTAACTAACGACCATACCTTTGAATATTGCATAATCGTTAAGGCAACATCTGCCAACAGGACTGGCTCTGTTAAGGGAAGCAAAATTAGTCCATTTTATCTCTTCAGTCTTATTTCTCCTGGTTCGGAAAATCCCACTATGTGTTACTATTATGTTTCTCAATAATAATAAAAAATTTATTTATATTCCTTGTGTTTTGCAATTGAAATACAAACAATAAAAATGGTTTCCATTCATATTCTATTATTTTCAATTTTTATTTATTTACTATAGATTCACTATTGCTTGGCGATTTGGAACAATTTTGAACTCTCAAAATTATCTCAATTTTTAGTTTCCTAATTTTGTGTTTTTTTTTAATTTTACCTAATTTATACTAGAAATATAAAATATTAAAAACTTTTTTTCTTTCAGTCGACTTTTGTCTGATTTTGATCTTGAAATATGTTATAGTTCTATTATTTTTTCTTTTTTTTAAAGTTATTTAAAATTATTTTCAAGCGCTGAAATCACATGGATTTATTTGTTATTGCGTCTAGTTTAAAGTAAAATTTTTATAACAGAACTTTTTTTTATTTAGTATGTTTTTTTTTCATTCTCCCTAAGAGGTCTGGGTTTTCCCGAATGGTGTTTGATCCTGGATCGAAATTTTATCAAATCTGACTATCTCATATACGTAAGAGCAGGAGTATTTTGTGTGATCTGATTGTTGGCCAAAATCAGGGTACTTTATTCTCTAAATATAATTCAGTGGAATTTCATTGAATGGATCAGTCAAATTTCAGTGAAATATTCACTATTTGAAATCAGTGAGGAAGTTTCACTGAATAATCAAAAGAAATTTTAATGAACTTCAATGAAAATATAGATATTTCAATGGATATTTTACTATTTCATTCAGTAAAATTTTGTTGATCCCCAGTGCAGCGATTTTCACTTAAATTTAGTGAAATTTCACTGGATTATATTTAGAGAGTACCTGATAGCATTTTTAAATTTTTAAGTCTCTTTTAGCTTTTTAGAATAAACTATTGAATTGTTGCATACGTACTCCCATTATGAAATAGAACAGCTTTGAGAATTCGTTTTGATGAACTAACGAAAAATCTTTACTCTTCGTCCTAAATTGTATACAGATCTAATTAATTTATGAAAAGTAAAAAATCCACACTTTTGAATAAACACGAATTACGTATATATGTCAAAAAAAATGTTTGATCAAAGAATTGAAAAAGCAATAATACTCAAAAAGACACGTATATAAGTTCTGATACCAATACTTAGAGAGACACCAATACTTGGACACTTATAATTACCTTCAGGTACCAAGACGGGACTAGTATCAATATTTAACTACTAACATTTCGACACATTTCGTTTAGTAAACTAATCTCAACAATGAAACGGACACCATTTGATCGATATGTTCCAATACTTGAAAATACGATACAGCCAAAGTTCCATTCGATTAAAGCGTAGGATATGATACAGTCAAATTTTTTTTTTTCATTTCAAAAATACCAAAACAAATAGTAAAATGGCATTATATACAAAAAATATTCAAGATTCAACCCAAGCTCTTCGAGACGGTATGTTACTTATAGTAGGGAAATATTAAATAAAAAACAGAAAAAAATTGAAAAATCAAGTAATTGAAAATCTATCAGTTGAAAACACTTATTAATATTATTCACCAAAATTTGTATTAAAAAGTTGTCAAAAAATATAGAAATTATTTATTTAGGACTACATTTATTTAGGATATTATTTATAATTATAATAATGTTATTTCATTGGTTACGTCCAATTAACTAGACCATCTCTGTTTGAATACAAGGCTCCGTTCAAATTTTGTCTACACTGTAGAAACAATGTTTTTAAATAATCATTTTAATCAATTAATTTTGTAAATAAAAATTTTACAACACAGTATTTACATGAAAACACGCTGTATTCATTGAACATTAATTTTAATGTGTGTATAACATTTTAATGTGAGAAAAGTTTTAGGAATTTTAAATAGTATCTTAAATGTCCATGCACTGAGTACTTTATAATAATATTATATATATTTAATGAATGCGTGTAATTATTAGCGTGAATATTTTAGAAATTTTTACAATTTTTTTATTTATTATTTATATTGATATTTATTTAAAATAATAATTAAAGTTCGATTTGTTTTTAACTGTCATTATATTTTTAACAACTGACTTATTAATATTCAATGTTCATCAATATTGTTATTTTTTATCATCACTGTCGCGTATGTTTTACTCTATAATGTCACTTTATTGTGTTCGATTTACTTATTTAGAACTATCAGTTCTCAGCTTTTGACCTTAATATCTTTTTCTGAAACTCTGAATTAATTATTCAGTATTGTTAAAGTGCTAATTACGATAGTAACGAAGTGAAATTATTTTTATTCAATGTGCAATTTGTATTGTATCTAATGAATTCAAGAAATTTTATATTTTTTTGTAACTTACATAAAAAGTTAACATCTATCTATCTATTTACCCATGTATCTATTTAAAATTTTATATTTAACAACAATTAAAATACAAATTTAAGTTTTATCAAATAATAATATTAAATATAGTGAATTTTGCCTATTAGCTTCAAACTTCTTTAACAATTTTGAAGGTTCGTTTTTATACATAGATTAATAAAGAAAAAAAAAACAAAAAATTAATAACTTGACATGTATAAAATTTCTTTCAATAGTCACCAAAAGCAAGTTTTGTTATATAAAAAAATATGATTATGATGAACTGTACGAAAGTTTATGGGCTCAGATATATACTTTGGATATATACTTTTAAGCTAGCTATATTGACATATTAATTTATTGATTCCGGCAAAGGCAGGTCAAAGCAGCTATTCAAGTACAATCCGGAAGTACAAGTCCACAGTGACCTACCACTTCCGGTTTTGCAAGTATGTAATAACCAATACGAAAGGATAGCTCCTGTATATGCCATTAATCTTTTTGTCATTATAAATTTGAAAAATATCAACTACCAATCGAAATCAATCTTGAAAATACAGTATTTTGCTGAAAATATAGTCTTTGTGGATAAAATTGTTTTCAAATAGCAATTATTATTAAAATAGGTCTCCCAGAGGCTACAAATTTTGGATATCTTGTAAGATTTCAATAATTATTGTAATATTAATTATTATGATATTAATTATTTCATTAAGCCATATTACTGTGTACTATATATGGTTTCTAAAGTTAAAAAGATAAGTTTTATTTGTCACGAATGAAGCATCACTTTTTGTTTCTTACAATAACTAAATTACAGTACGTTTATTTTAAAAAAAGTTAATTTTTTTATATTTCAGCATAAATAGTACAAACATATTTTTAAAGTTGTTTTTAATTAACTTACAAGAAGGTTACTCCTCCTTCGGAAAATGGTTTCAGTTCGAACTGCAAGACATTTTTTTCAAAAAAAAAGCAAAAGTCTGAATAACCAAACACCCAAGACCTTTGCAAAAAATCTATGCAAGATAAAATGAAGTGGAAGGTAAAACCTTTAATGTAAGCTTTATTGCATTAAATAATCTCATGTCGTTCAAAGTTATAGGCGATTGAAATAGCTAATGAAATAGAGTAAAAAATTTATCATATATACTGCAGTTTCAACCTAATCCATTTCCCGAAGTAGCAATGCTCTCTTTATTAGTAATAATTTTATGTGTATAAGTAATTATTTTGGATAATTACTTATTAATTTAATGATAAATATTAGAATTAAAAGATTAAAAGATTTGCCGCCAATCAGATCTAAACTGTATACTTCAAGTATATTATTTTAATATATTTTAATCACTAAATAAAATCGATTAACTTCTTAATTTCAAACGAGAATGGTTACTGATATTAATGTTATTGTTCCTCAGTTTCACATAATTTGTAATTGATTGCTTATAAATTCCAACGTAATAAAATACAAAATGCAAAATAAAGAAACTGTTAAACTTTTGAACTTTAACCCTTAGAGGGCCAAAATTTCAAATATTTTGAAAGCGGGTTAACTTAACAAGAAGAGTGCATTGCATTTAAGTTATTTTTTTCTAACTCAAAAAGCTCAAATTGTTAAAAAGTTCTCAAGAAATAAAAATAAGAATAAAATTTAAGCTAACAAGGAGAGTAACCCTACCTTCGGGAAACGGATTCAGCTGAAATTGCAGAATATTATTTTTAATGAAAAAAATGAACTTGTTTTTTCTTTTCTTTGGATAAGACCCATAAACGGAGATACAGACGTTTTTTCGAAAATATAATAAAAAGGAGCATTTGTAAGATCTCGAATAACCAAACAACTAACACTCACTATTCATTATTCAGAAAGCAAAAACCATCAGACAGAATCACAACAGACCAAAGCAACCTTTTTAATGAGCACCAACCCAAAGCACCTTATATCTCATATTCCCGTAATATACTTTTTTTAAAACAAAAATAAAGCTCATCTTATACATAACTTAGAAAATAATCGCATAACTACTTTTCGAGAACCCCTTAAGACCAAGCTGAGAACATACGTAATCTACATGATTCGTAGCCAACTAAAAGACGCCCTAAAGCCCAACCATCCAGAAACATTCCCGCAAACGACCCGAGGAACCTAAGACTCTTTAAAAAAATTGTATGAAAAATAAAATAAAGTACAGATTAAATGCTTTAATTTAGGCTTTGTTGCATTGAAAAAGCTTCTGTGGTTCAAAAGTCGTACCTATAATTCAAAATTACTACACATTTGTTAATATTTTTAGCATATTTAACCACTTGCAACTTTTGAACCACGGAAGCTTTTTCAATGCAACAAAGCTTAAATTAAAGAATTTGACCTGTACTTTATTTTATTTTTTATACATTTTTTGTAAGAATCTTAGTTGCTTGGTTATTCAAGACCTTGGAAACGCTCCTTTTTATTATATTTTCGAAAAAATGTCTGTATCTCCGTCTCTGGAGCCTTTTCAAAGAAAAGAAAAAACACAAGTTCATTTTTTTTCATCAAAAAATCATATCAGTTTCAGCCAAATCCGTTTCACGAAGGTGGGGTACTCTTCTTGTGAAATAAAACATTTACTTTCCACACACATTCATAATTATATATTTGCTCTATTTTTATTCCTCCATAAATGTGAACCACTTTTTATATGAATTTAAATATGTCCTTTGTAAAAACTTTTTGGAATAATTACACGATTGATAGAAGCACCACTGTACATTACATGTGTTTTGTTCACAAACACACTGGCGATCTCCATCGCTGATTAGCATCGCAATGATAGCATAAATATAACGACGTTAAATAAGTTATGAAAAAAGAAAAATAATATGGTTATAAAGCAGATGCAAAGTTTTTGAAAAAGTCTTAAATTTTAGACAAAATTGTTTATAAACTTGGAAAAATTGAGAGCTGGACGTAATAAACGTTACTTTTTTCATAGTTTTATATAGAAAAAAATTTTCAAAGCTAGAAGAAATCCAAGATCTAAATGCAATTTACTTTTCTCGTAAGTTTCTTAATCGTTTTGCTTCATCTTTTTAGAAAAATTTTTTTTGTATCGAATTATTTTGATCTTATCTTTTATGTATATTTCTCATAAAAATTTTTTATATTAATTAGTTCAAAAATAGTTGAGCTTTGAAGCAAATGCAATTTTAGTCTTTAATCCTTTAAAATTTAAACAAAACAGCTTTCAACTTTGTAAAAAAATCGAACATTGAGCTAATTGAACTTGTTTTTTTTTAGTTTTACGTAGGAAAAAGCTTGCAGCGTTAGAAGAAGACAAAGCTGCCCTTGTTAGTAATTAATTTTATAAAAATTTTAAACTTTTTTGTTTTAAAGTAACACTTATGACCCTGATTAATATACTTTTTGTGGTCAAATAAAATTTTAGTTTATTATTCTAAGAATTCAATAAATTTTATCAATGAAAAAAACAAATATAAGTGTAATTAATTAATAAATAAATCATCTAATAAACAAATTATTCGAAATTCTTTCTTCACACACACATAAACACACACACTAACATACATATTGTTTACTTATGCATATCAAGAATGAAAATCTAAATCTTTCTAGTATCTTGTTTGTTACTAAATTTATTAAAAAATAATTTTTTAAATAATGTATAAATGTTTAATCATTAATGGTGTATCAATCTATTATCTAACTACGTTATGGCAAAGAGCTGCAAGTTTTGTATATCGATATGTCACAATAATTGAATGATGAGAAACTCAATAAATGTTTTATTAGAGAGTAATTGAATGTTTCAAAAAGCATTTACTCAATATTGAAATATATTAAATACAGATTGCTGGTAGTTAAGGCGCTTATTTAATACTGGAGACAATCAATACTATAAAATATATATACCCTGGCGTTACAATAGTAACACAAAGATATAAATATAGGAAGCTAACGTATTACATTAAATTTTATAAATATCTTTAAAAAGTATAATTTCAAAAGAATCAAAATGTTTTGTAAGAAAATTTTACGAAATATTTTAAATACATTTTCCAAAAATACTTTTAAGTATATAAGCTCTGAATTAATTACAAATATTGTATCGTAAAAAATAAATGAATGTTCTAATTTTAAAACGCATATGGTCTTTAATCATTCTTTTTTTTAATTTTTACTTATTGCACTGATGTTTTTTTAGTATTAAATTTGAAAATATTAACAGAACGTTTGATGTATAATTTGAAATATAAAATTCTTTATAATTATATTCACTTTATTACTGTGCAGAAAAAATGTATGCATATATTCATTAAATGTTATTTAATAAGATTTAAAAAGTTTATCAAATAAAAAATCATTTTTACATAATATTTCACAAGGATATTTTTAGGATTTTTATTAAATTTACGAGAAAAATTTCTTTTATCTAATTTTAAAATTAAAAAACTGAAAATGTAATTAAATTTAATTATTTAATTCGCATAAACCATTCTAAATTTGTATTTAATATTTAATTACATGCTTGCAAAATGTTTCTAAATATTGAATTCTTAGCTTTTTTTTTAGTTTACTGCTTGAATAACATTCATTTAGTTTACACTTATAGTTTTGTTGTAAATTCAATTTCAAGCATTTCTCTAAAAAATCATTAAAATTTAATGCTTACCAAAATTAGATACACATAAAAAATTAGGCGTATTCCGAAATTAGATACTCGTTGTATACATAAAAATTAAATGTGAACGAATACGGTTTCTTGAAAAGCAAAAAATATGATATACTAATAAAGTTGAAAATATATGAAAAGATTAATAAAACTCTCATTATGAGTATGAGATATAATAATCGACATATTTATGAAGAATAGTTTAAGTATTATAATAACATAAGAATTTAAAAAAGAAGAATTATTACAAAATAAAATATATCAAATATATACACTTTTAACATAAAGTAATCTAAAAAGTTTTTGAATTTGTAAATTACCACAGTTATGAATGATTTTTTTAGGATAACACTGCAAGCTCTTATGTGAGAAAATTGTTAACGAAATAAATATTTACATTTTATGTGTTACTGGATAATTTAGACACTAATACGCTTACGCACACGCACACGCGCAGACATTTATGATTTATAATGCTTCTAAAATAGAAACGACCTTGAATAACGATCGAGCAAACTGTTTCTAATTTAGTTTTATTAATAATGCCTATTGTATTTTCAGAATTTTTAAATTTTAATGTTTTCTTGACATTATTATCAGCTTATTCGTTAATTTTTATTACATAATTGAATGAGAAATTAATTTTCTTATCGTAATTAATTGATATATCACTTTCTATCATTTTTCCTTATATGTGTATTCTACATCTCAAGTTTCTTTTCGGCTGTAAGATATTTTATTTTTACACACCACACGTAAAATCCGTAGTGAAGCCCCTCCTAGTAAGCGCTAAAATGAACCGAGTACTTTTTGAGCCTAACTTTACGGTAAGGAAATTTCCAAACGCAAGCCCATCAATATTATGTGTTAAGAAAAGATTAAAATGAAAACATAAGATAAAAGATTTTATTTTTAAGAAAGTGTTACTATCAAGAAAAGAGAACTTTGGATGCTAAAAACCAAATGAGTCAAAATGTCTTCATCAAAAGAATTAACCGTTAAAACTTTAATCTAGAATAACTTGTTTGATATTTTTATAATGAAGCTCAATTGAGTATGAATAATCTATTAGTACACAAATTGAATGATATATATTTCAAATTTTATGAATAATTTATACAGTAGAAACATAAAAATAAAGAACTATTTAATGGAAAAGTATTCTTTGGTTATTTTGAAAAATTACCTGAAAGGTTTAAGTCATCGAAACTGTGAACTTTTTTTTCAAAGTTAAAAATTGTAATACATAAATATCAGATCTTGAAAACTTCTCTGAAAAATGAATTTATAGAACGAAAATCTAAACAATTAAATTGCTCAACCCTGTGCCAAATCAAGGAATTTCTTGAATCAGCTGATAATACGATCTTCTTATCTAGAAACGCATTCATCAATTATCTTTCATTCATATTAAACTTATTAAAACATATGTGTATGTATTCAGTACGATTATTAATAATCTCAGTTTGACTTCACATCTAGGGTTATTAACCCATTAAAGCTCATGGCCACACCAGTACAGATAGAGCTAAACTAACTGTTGGAAGTGTGCCATAGATAAAAAATAGGTTACATGTGTTTTTTTGTTTAATTTTTTAATTGTTAATTAACGAATTGTTTAAACAAATTATTGTAAAATTGAGTTTTTGCAAAATTTGATAGTAGCAATCGATTCTAAATGAAAAATTACATAGAAAACATATATAACAACATGTCAAAATATTAATTGTTTATTGGTGAAATTTAAATAAATAAATTGGCATAACAAATTGCTTAATAAACAAATTATTTCAACAATGTTTTTTCATGAAAACTTTTACTTTTAGTCATAGCACACATTCCATAATTTGTTTTTCAGTATCCTGCATTGTTTAGCAATGGGCAGAACCAGGGTATACAGATATGCTAATTTGCTTATTTAGATTTTACCAATAAACAATTGATATTTTGACATGCTGTTATACATGTTTTCTATGTAATTTTTCCTTTAGGATCGATTGCCACTGTCAGATTTTGAAAAAATTCAATCTTGTAATAATTTGTTTAACAATTTGTTAATAAACAAATTATTTCAATAATGTTTTTTCTTGAAAAACTTTTATTTAGCCATGGCACACATTCTACAATTTGTTTTTTGGTATCCCGCATTGTTTAGCCATGGGCAGATATCTTCAAAATAAATATGTACTATCAAAACATAAAAGTTACCAAAGTCTGGTTGTATAAGAGGACTGTTTTCTCAAACTTATTTGCAAAATTAAGTAACTTTTGTTAATTTTCCTCACTTGAACAGCAAGCTACTTTTTGGAATAAAAACACGAAAAAAATGAATCGTTATAAGCAAATTTATCTTGGACAATAAAAACATAAATTCAGCTTGTCGATAACTTCTTACTTTATTGTCATAGTATAAAGTTATAAATTTTATATATAATTCTGACAAAATTATAAATGTGTACATTTAAATAATATCTCTTACAGGCTTCAAAAAATTCACAATTAGAGAAAAAAACTTGTTTTTTTTTTTTAGAAAAAATTACATAACTTTAAAAAAGTTATCTTAAAAACCTGTGCGACTTCTCATTTTGATTAGATAAAAATACAAATTGATTTTATAATACTGGCATAACTTCCATAGATTTGGTCAAAAATTTTTCGTGGACAAAAAAATTGATTTTATTTTACATTTTTTACTTGCTTTTTAAAAGATTTTAACCAGAGCTTCAATATTAAAACCGTTTTTTAGGCTACCTGCATTTGTGCCAAAGATATTAAAATTTTAGTCTTTTGTGATATTTGCCATAGCTGGCAAAAATTCTTGATCGGGAAGGTATATACTCTTTCAGATATTATTTTTTTTAAAAAGATGGATACTTCGCGATTATTTCTATACAATTTCCTGGTTGAAATCATAAGAAGCTGTATTATTCAAGGTAATAAGATGAAACAACCCTGGTTGTTCACAGTTGAAATCATAAAAATTTGTATTATTCAAAGTAATAAGATCGAACAACCTTAGTTATTAAAGGTTGTTTTTATCGAATATATTTTAAAAAGATAAAGAGTAATTATTTTTTTCAACACCTGGTCCGAAACTACTACTTTTTTACATAGCGCTAAAAAAAGTTGTATTTTCGGCCCGGTGTTGAAAAAAATCGCATTTTCGCCACGGGAAAAAAAAGAATGCCTTAAATCGTATGTTTGCCCCCCTCGCCTTCGGCTCGGGTGACAATTTACATACGATTTTGGACATTCTTTACTTTTTTTCCCTAGGGGAAAAATATACTATTACTTATAAAGAAAATTTTTTTTAATCAGAAGATAGCAGTTATTTGTAGTTTTATTCTATTATAAACAGTTTTCTTCAGTTGTAAATAGTTGTATTTATTAAATATACTTATTTTTTTTTTTAAAATTATAATTTATTACGAAGACAACAGTTATTTACAGTTTTCTTTTGTATTAAACTGTAAATAACCTGTCTTGAGTCTCAATCCGGCCACTTTTCTACATTTAATAACTATATTAAATTTTATTCAGATATCTATATTTTTTCTGCTAGAGAAGGGACATAAAAATAAATGAAATATCTGCATAGTACTGTATGTAAAATATATCAAAGAGTATCAAATTATTAGATAATGATTATAAATATAATTTAATTAGCTATTTTTAATTGAATATTTACTTGCATTATGTATATTTTAAGTGTACATATTTATAATTTTGTCAAAATTATATTTTAAATTTATAATTTTTAGTATCAACAAAAAGATGTTATCGACGAACTGTTTTTTTTTGGAAATATGAAAATTGAATAGGGTAGATGTGGGTATTACAGCGGAATCGACGTACGATGAACTTTAAACTTATAAATTAAAGCTTATAGATGAAGAAAACTTATCACTTTTATTTTTAATAAAATATTTAAACATTGATTTACAAGAAAAAAATTAATTTAGCATTAATTATAGAATTAAAAATAAGAAAAAACGAATTTAAAATAAAATGTATTTGTGGCTATTGCTGCGGCCGTGTTTCTAATGCTGCGTGCCAGTAACTACTGACATTTTTACATATTACGTTCGAAAAGTTGAGGTTAGGTTAACCACGTGTTATAATAATAAAAGGATGCCACAGTAATTCATATTTGGTGATTTTAATGACACATAATACTAAGGTGTGAAATTAAAATATTAAATATGTGCTAGGTGAAATTTCAAAAAAATATATAATAAGCAAAGATGTATTTTATTTAGTAATGATCTTATTTTACATAAAAAAGAATAAAAACAGAAAATATTGTCAAATTTAGGATGCATACGTGATCGCGATTTTACGAAATTTATCAAGATTTTAGAACAGTTCAATTTCAAATAACCAATATTAAATATTTTAAGACTTATTTTGTGAGATATATTTTTTTAAATATTAAATAATACTTATAATATTTGATTATGCATTCAAATATTATTTATGGACTCGGAAAAAATTATTTTTACAAATTTTATACGAATAAACAGTAACTGGCACCTCCGTAACAATACCCACATCTACCCTATCATAAAAATGAGGTAATGTTAGGCTCTACAACCTTAAATATCATCTATTTTAGTTGTCCAGAATCTACTTATAAAGTTTGGTCTATATTTGTGACTCGAAGGTGAAACATTCTAATTGTTGGTGCTGCATTTTTGAAGCTGCAAAATCCATGCAGTTTTAACGATTGCTTCTTTAACCCTTTCAGAACGGAATTTTTATTTATTAGCGATGATAAGTGTTCATTTATTAAGCAATTTTTGCGATAAAAAATTTTTTTTTTTCATTTTTTTCTTTTTAAGTTTTTTCAGTTTCTATCAAAGATATAATAACTTAGGCTCTCAGTTTGAGATCGGAAATAGTCCACTTCAATCTAATACACATATTTTTTCACAAAATTTGAAGCCACTTTTGCACAATTTCAAAAAAACCAAAAAATGTCAATGTACATTGTAATGTACATTGGTTCTGAAAAGGTTAACGCAAGTGAAAACTTGATTAAGATTCTTGCATCCTTTTGGAGGTGGATTTGTAAATTTTTTTTTAAAACAATTATCGATTAAAATTAATTATATTATTTTAAAGGTATTAGAAGAACTATTTAAATCTAAAGAGAATGCAAGTGATTTTATAAAAGAATCAAAGTAATGCAGATGATTCCTTTATTGATGATGAACATATATGTCATTGTTTCCATTTGAGTTACATAATATTACATCTGTGTATGGTAACATTACTGATACTGGTCTTTATTTGAAAAAATGAATTAATGGATATTAGAACAATACATAATTTATCACACGGACTTTGATAAGCCTAGGTTAAGGAAAGTGCTCAATAAATGATGCAAACAATTAAGATTTGCATGATCCATTGAAAATACTGCGCTAACATTATAAAATATTAGCAATTGGATTTTTTTGAGCTAAAAGTTCTTTTATTACAATATCAACGTTTTTAATTTTGTAGATGAATCTTTAGCTATGTAATTAAATTGAAGAAAAATTAAACAATGGAGGATCTGATAAATTAATTATATCAAAGACAAAAACTAGCTTACTTAGTTAGTAAAAAAATTAAATTTTGCATATTACTATTTTTAGGCGTTTCTAAGCAAATCAAACGTTTAAAAGTAATGATAAAATATGTTTTATTTTACGCTTTTGTTGTTTAATTTAGTTTTTTTTTTAAATAATCTTCTAAATTTATAATTTTTTTTAGAGCTTTAGTGAATTCTTTTGAATGTTTAACTTACATCAAAGCACCAATTGCGTATTAACATGACCGATTTTCATTGACAATGTAGAATATTGAATTATATGTTTTTAAAGTTTTCAAACAACTCTTAGATGCGTATAAATATCTATATATTTTTAAGTAAATTTATACATTTCAAAATTTAAAAAAAGTAAAAATTTTGAATTAGGAAATATTAATGTATTAATATATATATCTATTGAAATTAAAATTGTATAAGCGAATCAATGTGAAACTCTGTATTGAAAAATATTTGTGTATAAATGTTCTCAACTATTCCAAATGATTTCTGAGTTGTTCTAAAAGATCAAAAGCGATAAATTTATACACATAAGGCACATTTTTCATATTTTTGGACAGATTTTTGAAAAAATAAAGACTTCTTCGACACATTCGGGAATATTTTTAACATCATTATTATTACTCACTAGAATGCTTATCGAATACTTATTTAACTTGTAGAAAATAATATTTTTTTTAATACAAAATTGTAATAAAACTTTTTAAACGAAATTTGGACACTCTTTTTCAAATTACAATTTGGAAATAATTTCTTTGAAATTGGAAAGTTTATATAATTTTAATAAGATTTGTGTATTAGTTCAGAATTTGTGCAAACATAACGCGTTAAACAAATTCAATGTATAGCAGAAAGGCGGTTTTGGATGCTATAACTTTTATTTAAATACATCATTACCTTTAAGAAGCAAGTTGTTTTGATTTCTTTTTAAGTAAAATTTTTAACGCAACATATAACGAAAAATGAATATACAAAAAGCTTTGCTTTATAAAAAGGTAAAAAAAAGATAGGAGTAAATTTATGAGCTGTATAACGAAAATGGAGAATGGAAAGTAAAAGTCGAAAGAAGAGGAAAATCTGATATCTCGTAGTCGACAATATTTTTGCGAGGTGCAGTCCATTAGAAGTTTACATGGACGATTTAGCCGGGATGCTAGCTTTTTTCATGTTGGCTTTTAGAACCAACCATTTGATGCGCACTTCTTGTTATGTTAATATTCTTCCATTACTTTCTTAAATGCCTTAATTATCTAAAACACATTCAAATCGACAATAATATTAAGTAATATTTATGAAAATATATTATTTTTTATCGGATAAATATATTTATTATAAATCGACAATTGAAATATTTGTAAATACAGATGAAAAATTTGGGGAAATTTCAAAATGAAATGTTGCTGAAAAAAAATTCAAGGGTAAAGATTTAGGCAAGAATGGATTTGATCTTTTTAGTCTGCAAAAACATTAGTACAAAATAATATAATCATGATTGTACCAAAATTATAATATCATTTAAAATTATCAAAACTAATAATTTTAAAAGTAAAATTTATTTGCATTGTAAGATGTAATGGGTTTGCGTACGTGTGCAAGTGTTACTAGTACGTTATTTTAAAATCTTCAATAAATTTTGTAAATAAATTGAGTACAGTTTTATAAGACTTGAGAATCGTTTTAACGATTTTCTGAAATAGAAAAGAATTCTTTTCAAATTCTTTATAAATACTAATATTTTATTTTAAATTGTTAAATCTGAATATTATTTTAGTTGTTAAATATTAAACACAGATGTCAATAATTTAATGAATCATCTTAATTATTTTTAGTTTTCATCGAATGTACATGGACCAAAGCTCATTTTGTTCATAATGTACTTATTCAAAGATAAAATGTAGTTTTTATGTTTTAAAGTTAAATTAAATCTAAAACTGATTGATATTTATTCATGTAGTTTTTATTTAAACCATTGGTATCTTTTATGTTTAATAAATTTCATAACTTTTATTTATTCTTGTGGTGTATTTATGCATATTATTTAAGTACATTTACTAAATCTTTAATAAAGTAATATATTTAAATATTTTATTATAAAACATTACTAATTTAAATATTATATGATGTAGTTTAGAATCTCAATAATTATTTCATGAGATTTTTAATGATTTACATATAATTCACATATGAGAATAAGAAACTTTATTTTCTGCTTATTTGGTGTATACAGGTGTCCAATTTTCTCATTTTGGCTTACAGTGCATTTGTAGAGACTACTATGTCATGACTAAACATAGCGTTATCTCCTTTCATTTTTAAAAGTATTTTAAAACTTGTATCTTTTTTACAATGTTTAAATTAAAATTATATCATTCATGCTTAGTTACCTATTTAAAAAAGAATTAAGTCTGTAATTTAAATGACGGATTGTTTTTTACTTTGATTTGTTGCTAAAATTTCAAGATGACTTTCTTTGGTCTATTCTTAATGCATTGAAATATTTTCTACAAGTTAAAATCTTATAAGTGTTTTAAAAAAATGCAAGATTTGCAATAATTACGGTTTTAAAGTTATGAAAGGATACTCACACATGATAATTTCGTCCGCAAGGAAGTTACGAATAAGTTGACAATCGAAGTGAGACTCAGTGGGCGTGGGCAACAAGATAATCATTTTGCGATGAACTAAAAAATTTTTTATGATTTTATTGTACATTTAAGATAATTATGCATCTTTCAAATAAATAATAATAATAATAATAAAATGAGTATAATCTTGTAATTTTTTAAAAATGTGTATCACTGTAAATATAGATATTTCTACATTTTAGTATTAAAAAAAATATATTTGAATAGAATCCTTTTTTTACGTTTGTTATGTAGTATTCTTTCATTCATTTATGATATAAATGTTATTTTTAAATCTCATTTTCGATGTTTTAGTAATTACATAAGTAATGAAATTGTTTAAAATAAAAAAAGTCTATTAAAAAATGAAAAGAATTAACCAGAAACAAGAATAAATAAATAATACTATTAAAAAAAATAGATAGAAATTAAAAATGTGATTCATCATGTGGAAATTATTATGATATAATTGTTTGCATAAAATAAATATATTTAATATTGAAGAATAAATGTACGAATAAAAAGTTGTAAAAAATTTTTGAACTCATCACAAACGTAGGTGTTGCTGCAAATATCAGTCTGTTAGCGACATACGCCACACAAATTAAAAATACTTAACTGAAAATCACTTTGTAAACACAAAACCATGATTATTAACCGTATCAAAATTCACAACAAACTTTTTAAATTTGTATAAAATACTTTAATGCGTGAAAAAATAGGAAAACAAAAAATTTTTATTACTCTTTTCGTATTTGAAAAGTCTAATTTTGGATGAAAAATCTTTATAAAATTTCTATTATATTTCTATGTCTAAAAATAAAGAAAGTGTCAAACGATATTGAGTTGAAATTTCAACCACAAATATTACTCTGCAAAGTAAAAACGAGTTCATGTGATAAACAAGTCACGTTCTATAAGTGACAAATTTTTTTCAAATAATAAAAAGAGAGTTTTATTATTGGTTTAAATATAAAAAAGGTGTATATTTTAATTATTTCCAATAATAAATTACTAAAATTTATGCTTTGGATAATACTTATTCAATGGAATACAATTTTACTAAAAGTTTGATACAATTGCTTATAAACTTTTCTTAACCTTCTGATAAACCGCTAAAAAAGACCCAAAATGTAATTTTCAATGATATTTATGTGTGGAATGTGTTTAGAAACATTAATATTAATGCCGATTCGTATGAAAATAGATAAATTTTATCGTAATATTACAGTAGAGTTTGATGAAATTTAATACAAATTTGATAAACAAATTAATATATCTATGCGATTGTCTTCCAATGCATTGCGATGCAATTTGCAATTATTTAAACACTAGATTAACCTTTAGAGGTCCGGAGTTTGAAAATTTGAAAATCGAATTTTTCTATAGGAATGTGGTCTAAGGTCCCTGAGTTAGAGCCAAACTAAGTTGCGATGTTGGTAAGTCAGACCCCTTACGCCTAGAGGCGTATTCCGGACCTCTAAAGGTTAAGAAAAAACTACGTATCTATATCCTTTTCTATTCAAAGAATTTACTCTTTTATAAAAACCAATAATTGTAGCAAAAGACAAAGAGAGAGAGCTATATCTCGTATCACAAAAAGTAATATCTTCTTGGACAAAAAAATTAAAAGCTTTGAAAAATAACTTTTTATTTTTTCTTATAATCATTGATTTTTGAAAAAAAATCAATTCTTTGATTAGTAGAGGGCAAATATAAGTATCCTCCTTTATATATAAACTTAAAATTCTTATCTAGAATTTTCTTCTCAATTTTTCAGAAAAATAACGGATAATAAAGCTAGAATTAAAAACTTCTTAGATTGTTTAGGGATAAAATAGTTTATAAGTAAATCTAAATAACGTTTTAGTGGTATAACTATTTATTAAGGCCATGGAAACTATCCTGGGGCCTAAACTAATATGTTTATTAATATTGTTTATTGAAAAATTTTTTATCAAATTTAAAAAGGTAGCTACAGTTATGTTAAACGTTTATAACTTCATTATACAAAGGCTTTTCGAGTTGCAAAATTTTTATTTAACTTTTATACCTGAATTTAGTGATGCGGCAAGTTTAATTGAATTTTTACTATAATTCTATTTTTAAAAAATCTTCAATAAACATACTTTAAAAATTATTACCTTTTTCCCATCAATAAAATTAGATTTTGAAATATTAATAAATAGAAATTAAGAATTTGGATTTTATAAAGTTATTGTATTGAAAATCGTTATACTAAATTAAAATCTAATAACAGATTTCTCATCGACAAAATTGTACATAAAATATTTGTTTCAATGAATAACAAACAAATTTGTAATCGTTACTCTTGTATTTTGATAATCATTTTTTACTTATAAAACGGAACAAAAGAGAAAGAATTTTTATTGAATACATAAAAGAAAATGCAATTACGTAAAATTCAGATTTTAAAAGTCAAGAGATATTTCAAGAAGCATAGAATTTGTTGGGTTTGTATAAGCAATAGGTGACATACCGGTGTCAAGTAGCATCGTTATATTGCAGCTTCTCGTATCAAAGCATACCTGCTCTTTTAGTCAACCTGATATAATGACAACGCTACAACGATCATTTACGCTTAATTCTCTAGCGAGAATAAAATTCCACATCCAAGACACCGCAAATATTAGCAATGATTATAAAAATTATTTTTATTTTTATTTTTAGATACATTATTGTCAATAATTTAGGATCGTAGTTTATGAATTTTTCATAAGTTGATATTTTTATAAATTGAAATCATAAATTAATTTGATCGCTAATTTTTAAAAAAATTTAATTATAATATATTCTAAACCTGTAGGGAAATAAAAATTCAAGAACTTTTTAATAATGTTTGATATGCAGTTTATTCAAGTTTTGAAAATTAATTTAATTTACATTTGCAACTTTGTTCAAATATTTGTTCATCGCTATTCATGCTATTCCAATAAATTTTGACAAAGTTGCATTCTAACACAAATAAACAAATTGCGAATTTTCTTTATCGTGAAAGAAAAATTTCATTTGGAAATTATAAAAATTGCACAATATTGCAAATAAAAAGAATACTAATACAATATTTATTTATTGAAACTAATTTTTAGTTATATGTTTTTCTTGTACTTAATTAAATTATGTCGACAAATCGACTATCGACTATAAAAAAAATTGATAATCTAAATCTGTCACTGAGGTAAAACAATTTTGATTCATTCAAATAAAACATTTGACTAACGAATATCCACAAAATTAAAATTCAAAATTTGGAATTAAATAACAAAATAATGTGCTTTAATTTGTTAAAATTAATATTTCCTGATTACATCCCTGGTAGAAATTTGAACATAAAAAATAGTGAATAATACAATTTATGGGCATTATTAATAGTAATATTTTGTCATATCAATATTGGCTAATAGAAAAATAGCAAAAATGCTAATAGAAATATGTTGTTGATAAAGTAGGCATTTTAAGTATCTAGAAATATTTTAACCTATAAATCCAATACATCTTTTCATTCGCGTTTAAATTATAAAATATGTTTAATGAATACAAAAAATGAAAAAATAAACCGTCTCAAACACAAATAATTATTGAGATTTAATAATAAGTATTTTTTTTTCTAAAATTCACATTTTAATCTTAGGGGGAGGGGAACGAAATCCAGAATTGGAGCCTCCCGTTTACGAAAAAATAGTTAATAGTTCTTAAAATATAAAAGTACAATTGTTTTTTTTTTTAAATTGTACAAAAATGATGAAAGATAAACACGTGGTTTAGCTTGGAGTTGGCTATTTTTAAAGATAAACATGTGGATTAGCTTGAAGTTGGCTATTTTCGATCTTAAACTGGGGGCCCAAGTCTTTATATAAAAACTCAGAAAATTTGATAAGAAAAAAGGAAAAAAGAATTTTTTTATCGCGAAAATTGCTTAATAAACGAATACTTATATCAAGTGTAACTTAAAAATAAATAAACAAATTTTTTAATGCAATATCAATTTTATTTTAATTTAAAAAATGATCAATAATAGCTGCGTATAAACTAATATATTAACAGTTTAATTTATTTAATAAAAAATTGATCTCTAAGTTTTATAATCGGCTTATCTACAAACTATATAGATCTCTTCATTTGTCTATTTTTGATTGATTTTTTCTACACAGATTCGTGAACACATGTAAATATTCTCTTGTATATGTTGGGTATTCCAATTATGAGGATTAAGGGGTAAAGCTTCTCTATACTTTTCTCAGTTTTTAAGCCCGTACATGCGATTGTTAAATATAAAGATTAATTTTTTGTTTATTAATTTACTGAAATACATAAAGATTAAATCTATTTGATTTGATATTTTAGATCTAATTTTCCCCATTATAATTCAAGAATAATATTGTGCTTTTATTACAATCCATCAATTATTTATTTTATTTGCAGCATGCGGACAAGATGATTTTATATGCAATAGCGGCCAGTGTATTAAAGGAAATTTATACTGTAATAGCCAACCCGATTGTTACGACGGCTCAGATGAAGAAAATTGTTGTAAGTAAACAAATACATGATACTTTTGAGTAATTCGACGGTCGCGGGAAAGAAGATGTCAATTCATTTGTGGTTGTAGAAGGGTGTCATTTCAATTTTGGTTGAAGAAAGGTGTCATTTTATTTTGGGTTAAAAAGAGGCTTGAGTTTCTTAATTTATACATTTGATTAATTAATTTAATTCATTATAATTTTTTAATAAATTAATTTCTTTTGAGATCTACTACATGATTAAATAAAAAAAAATTTTTGACATAGCACTTTTCTTTAAATTAAAATGAAACGAAAGTCCTTTTTTAACCCAAAATGAAATGACACCTTTCTTCAATTCTAAATGAAATGACACCTCTCTACAACTAAAAATGAAATGACACCTTCTTCCCCGTGACCGTCGAATTAGTGATAAAGTTCAAAATTTTTGCGTACTTCGAAAACTTAAATTTTAGAAAAAGAAATAATAGTTATCCTTTATTAATAATTGTAATAAATATACAGTATTTTATAAATGAAATTTATGAGTTTTTCAATTTTGTTACAGTAACTACATGTAACAGCAACGAATTTCGCTGTTTGGAAGGAATATGTATAAGTATTGATAAGAGATGTAATGGTTACGTTGACTGTCGAAACGGCGATGATGAAGACTCGTGCGGTAAATATAAAATTTTTCTTAATCATATCAAAAGAAATAATTCATAAACACACATGCAATATATATATATATATATATATACACATATATAAGTATCTATATGTATATGTATATAGTGTGTGTGCGTATTCGCGTGCATGTGTGTTTATGTGCGTGTGTGTGTGTGTGTGTGTGTGTGTGTGTGTGTGTGTGTGTGTGTGTGTGTGTGTGTGTGTGTGTGTGTGTGTGTGTGTGTGTGTGTGTGTGTGTGTGTGTGTGTGTGTGTGTGTGTGTGTAAGACATTTTACATCAACCCTATGATAAAAAATAAAAATAACTACATGTCAGGAAATATGTTTTCTTTGACATCAAAAACATATAAAAAATAATTTGTAATGGTTTAACATCAAAATGATCAAATTACAGAACGTTTTTTTAAATTCTTAATATTTTTATTGAATTTTTTATCAGTTAACTTCAAATTTATGGAAATTGGAATCATATGATAAATAAAACGTTTTTCGGCAGTTCGGGTCGTTCTATAGTATCTGAAAAATATTCATTATTGAAATTAAAATAAAAGTAACCTATAGCTTCTTAAAGGCTTCCGTTCTGATGAATAAGCTATCACCAATCGTTTTTTATAATTAAGTTTCTGAATTGTTAATTTAAAAATTTGGCTTCTTTATAATTCTTCAATTTAAAAATACAGTCGACGATTTGAGTCCCGCCGCCTTCTTCTCCATCGACTCGCTCATGCCGTTACCCCCACTAGCTAAGTAAAAGGATTTATTTCCAAACATTCTGAGTCCCACCATGCTCTATGCGACTTTTTAACTTGTAAAAATGGGTTTATTATAGTTTAATTTTTTTGTTTAGAATACAATAAATGTTCATTGAAATAAAAGGCAACAAAGAAAAGAGAGATTACGTAAATTTTTAATAAAATAACATTTTATTGAATAATTAAATATATCTAGTTTAATTTTTACATTTTTTCCAGTAAATATAAATGAGAATTATGCAATATTGTATTATTTTTGTTACTTTTTATTTGAATAAACATTTATTGTACTCTACACAAAAAATTAAACTAATGAACCCATTTTTATAAGTTAAAAAATCGCACAGAGCAGCGGCGAGACTCAGAATGTGCGGAAACAAATTCTTTTAGTCAGCGAGTAGGGGTAACGCACGAGCGAGTCGATGGAGTTAAAGGCGTCGGGACTCAGATCGTCGACTGTATTAGAAATTTTTGTTAATTTTGAATGATAATTCTTATTTTACGATGCATAAATTCAGACTTATACCTTCTTTTTCTTTTTTATTTTTTAACGCGTAAACAGATAAACATTAAAGGTTTATTAAAAAAACGACAATATTCAAGAAGTTTTATTCACTATCAATTCTTTTACATTTAAATATATTTTATATAATAAATATTGAAAACAAGAGTGAGTTGTTACTTACGCTCGTTATCGATGTTAATTGGACGACAAAAAAAGACTTTATTGATGAACAATGTTTATTTAAACATTATTTATCAAAATATAAGTCTTTTAGGAGCTATATGTTAACACAAATTTCTGTACGATCATTACAAAACCTTATATTTTCAATGTTATTTAACTTCATTTTTAATAATAAATTTCTGAAAAAACTATTTGTTGAACCAAACTGTTTGAAATTATCTTGTTTCTTGTATAACTTCTTTATATTTTCTATAGATTTGAAGTCAAATGATAAAGATTACTATTTTTAATGTAATGGAAATTTGAATTCCAAGGTATTTTTGCTAATCCAAAAATTGTTCTATCAGTTTCTTTATGTAACTTCCCTAAACTTGGCATGGTTACTTTTTAAAATTTATTTTATAATAATTCTTTTTATAACTTAGATTTTTTTATTAATGGTTTCAA
Organism: Anastatus disparis; assembly: GCA_017163975.1. Lineage (NCBI taxonomy): Eukaryota > Metazoa > Arthropoda > Insecta > Hymenoptera > Eupelmidae > Anastatus > Anastatus disparis. The sequence continues at coordinate 1,259,390 of JAFFSR010000313.1, forward strand.
TTTTTTTTTTGAAAGAAGCTATTATATATTTATATATTTATATGAAGTTATTATATATACTCTGGAATAATTTATTTATCTTTTTGACATTCAGTTTTAAAAATGTTATATTATGTTTTGAGTACTAAATTGAACACATTATCAAACTCTTGGAGATTTTTCTTATTTTAATCATATGAACTGATGTAAAATGTCTATACATACGTATATAATTTTATGATGAAATTTTGTTTGATGAATCTCCAAATAAAAACATTAATTAATATGTTTTTTACACAGGGCGCGTACAGTGGGTACTTTACTCCCTCCCAGCGAAAAGTAAGGTACCCACTGCACGCTGCCTGTGTAAAAAAATCGTATATTCTCCACGGGAGTAAATGAAAAATCCCTTAAATCGTATGTTTATCACCCTCGCCTTCGGCTCGGGCGACATTTATCATACGATTTAAGACATTTTTCGTTTTTACTCCCTAGGTGAATAATATACTATTCCATAAAAATATGTGGAGTAGATAATTTACGCATGTATGTAAATTACTTACTTGTATCAAATCTTTGCTTCCCTAAGTGATAAACCTTCGCAAGGAAAAAAATGATAAGTTGCGTTCAATCGTTTACGACATTCAGTCATAGCAGCTGATGTTTTTCAATTATTTTTACTCGCTAACAGTAAGATATTTCATTGTCAGACAAATTTAACTAATCGATGTTGCTGGCTATTAGGGGTGTGCAAATATTCAAATAATCGAGTTCGAGTCGAGTCGAGTTTTTTCTTCGAGTTCGAGTCGAGTACTCGAGATCTTTAAATACTCGTAAAATTACGAACTACTCGAAAAAATATGAATCAGTCGAGTAATTTCAGTTACTCGGATCACTCGGTGGATTCGAGTAACTCGAAAAGTTCGAGTTTAATACTCGACTCGACTTGAACTTGTCGAGTCGAGTAATTTGTTCGAGTTATTCGTAGAATCAAGTACTCGCACACCCCTAGTGGCTATGGTTAGATTGGTGAAACTGTTTGAGCTAGTAAAATCCGTTGAACTTTCCCCGCAAGCTTGACTTATTCATTTTTTCTGTCCGTGATAATCACTTACATTAAATAAAGTAATCGTATGTGCCGGAGACTCCGATATTAAATTCTGGAATAACTAAAATAAATGAACTTAAAGTTAATTTTATCGAAGTAGCTGGTAGTTGCTGATTGTTAATAGAAAATAATTTGGGTATAAATTATTTAAACAAATATATTCATAAGTGAAATTTTTTAGAAAATTATGCATGAAGCATTTTTAATAGCAAATTCATTTATTGATTGGTTAAAATAATGTATGTGGATTTAAGTGTATATTTTGTCAACTTAAAGCAATAACCCGCCATATCACCAACTAAAAAAAGAACATGCCAAAACACAAAATAAGGCGAAAACCCGCTATCTCACTAACGAAGACAAGAACCCGCTATCTCACTAACGAAGACGAGAATCCGCTATTTCCTATATCTTAAACATTGAGATAGTGGGATTTTGCCTTCGATAATGGGATAGCTGGTTCTTGCCGTTGTTAGTGAGATGGCAGCATTTTGCCTTATTTTGTGAGATATCATGTTTACCTCAGGGCTTATAATTATTATAAGACGGGCCTAACGACCCCGAGGCACCCTAGTTACTATGTATTAAATTGACTGTAGTGATACGTTCACTAACTATTTTGTATTTACGCGCTCAAACTTATTTTATACTTCGAATGTAATATACTTATGTACTGACTTAAAGCGTTATAGCTGTATATTTTTGTAATGATTGCTAAATTAAAATTTTATAATAATAATAATAGGCGACAGTATACCTCAGGGATTATAACTATTATAAGACGGGCTCAACGACCCCGAGGCACCCTAGTTACTATATATTAAATTGACTATAGTGATACATTCACTAACTATTTTGTATTTGCGCGCTCAATTTTATTTTATACATCGAATGTAATATACTCATGTATTGACTTAAAGCGTTATGGCTGTATATCTTGTAATAATTGCCAAATAAAAATCTTAAAAAAAAAAAAGAGATATCATGTTCTTGTTTAAGGCGACTACGGAAGTTCGGTTCGATTTCTTTTTGTAGTTTACAAATTACTCTTTCAGTTTCTAAAATTTTTAAAATTTTTTAATTTTCCACCATTTATTATAATCCGTAGAATGGTGGAAAATTAAAAAATCTGAAAAATTTTACATATTGAAAGAGTAATTTGTAAACTCAAAAATAAAACCTAACCTAAAATCCGAAGTCGCCTTAAGTCACTAAGATGGCGGGTTATTACTCTAAGCCGATAGTGTAGGTATTGTCAAAAACTCCGGTGTAAACTAACAGAATCTATGGTAATAAACATTTTGTTTGTGTTACTGTATCAAATAAAATAGTACTATTTTTTTGTGTGTTAAGAAATGTTTAACCTTTAAATGATTTAAAAATTATTCATTAAATTCTCAATGGATAAAATAAATGGTCTAATTTGAGATGTTGAGTCGTTAGTTTAAAACATGTAATGAGTTAGGTGTAAAGTATAACATGTAATGAGTTAGGTGTAAAGTATAACATGTAATGAGTTAGGTGTAAAGTATAACATGTAATGAGTTAGGTGTAAAGTATAACATGTAATGAGTTAGGTGTAAAGTATAACGTGTAACATCATTGAAGAACGGCTGTAATGATATACGATCAAAAGTTGAAAAATAACAAATTTACTAGAGTGGGGCCAATAAAATGGAGCTACCCTTGAGAAATTAGGTACTAACTTAAAAGTTTCGTATCCTACGAAATAATGATCGTACAGAATTGCACAACAGCTCATTTTGAAGGTATTTATCAGAGCTTCTTAATGGTAAGGGTATATACGTTTAAAAGAATACCGTAACAACACCAACAAAATTAAAATACTCAAAAAATTTTGGAAAAATTCAGGGTTATTCTACATACAAAAATACACTTTTTTTATTTGGTATTTTTCTGTATCTCCTGCAATCAAGAATATATCAGAAAAATAAAAAAAAGCCTATTTTTGTATAAAAATCGCCATGTCTCGGTCAAGTTTGGACCTAGAAAAAAAATAAAAATAAATTTTAAAGTCTAGTAAAATATTTTCGAAACTAATTGTGTAAAATTATTGTACCATCATTTTTCGAAAAATATTTTAAATTTTAGCAAAGACCCAAATTTTTTTTTTTTTAATTTTTAAGTTATGATATTTCCCAAACGAGTTATTGAAATTAAATAGCCAACATATTATTAAAAAGCTCTTATGAATACCTTCAAAATGAGCTGTCGCACAAATCTGTACGACCATTTCGTGAGACAGAAAACTTTTAAGTTAGTACATAATTTTTCAATGGTGGCTCCGTTTTATTGGCCCTCACTGCGTATAAAATCATATTTTTAAATAATCAGGCAGTTGTAGCTTAAGAAGAAGAAACGTTACTTCAATTGAATTTTGAAAAAAAAAACCATAAAATACAATCGGAAATTGAAAAGTATATAATCTAAGAGATAAACTTACAAATTTAGATTATGTTTTAGAAGCGCATAGAGACAAGACTGATAAGAATTAAGTAAAGCATAGCATCGAAATCAACTAATAACAGAAGGGTTATTGATGATAGTGCAAATCAACTGCTTGCTAGTCATCGACGACATATTATGTACAGCCGAGAAGCTGCATAAATTAGCTCACTATAATTGTTCATGTCGGCAGATTGAAGTTCTCGGCGTGGATGAAATGTGGCAAGCTGATTTGGTAAAAATGCAACTTTATTAAAGAAAGTCTTAAAATGCTAGTTTTTAAGTTTTTATTTAACAATAAAAGATATCTATACTCAACATACAACAATCTTAAGACGCCTATTTGCAAATGTTTTAATAAATGTTACATAAAAAGATGTTTCCATAATTTTATGGCGAAAAATAATCAATTAGTGACGACCTGTTTGAATTTAAGGTGGACGGTACACGGTTTTTGATAAATTCAAATGACTTTATGAGCAGTGATTGAGGCTGGTCCACGCCCTTAATAATGTGACAAAAAATTGTAATGCAAGTATTAAGAATATTAGATCCAGAGGGAGTTAAAACTTTACGTTATAGATTGAAAACAAGAGAGTACTAGGTTCCAGGACCGTATCAAATTTGGCATGCTGACGAGCATGAAAAACTAAAACCGTTTGGATTTGTAATTTGTGGTACGATTGACGGATACTCCGAAAACAATTGTATGGCTCAATTTTATGTTATTATTTAAATATTATAGAAAATTTTGTCTTCATACTAAATTTTATTAGAACAAATAATAATACTAAAGTTTTATTAATGGAAAGTGCTCACATGGTTTTGCGGTACAAAGGTGTAGATAAAAATGCAGGAGCCAATAGTTTCTTAAAACGAAAAAGTACTGATTAACCAGAGGATCGAGTGCCATTGGCGCGAGTTTTGACAATAAATTTGTGATTTCTATAATACTTTATTTAAAAATATGGAAACTGAAAAAACATTATAGATATAATTATTTAAAAAAATATTGAGTGTCTGGAATGAACTTTTGGCTTTCTTATTCAAGAAGATTTCCTAATTACTATGAAAGAATGGAATCAGCACAGGATACGCAAACAAAATAATAGGAACGTAATGGCAGGAATACCAAATGAGTTGTACTACCATCCTAAAAATATTGTAACGAACGACTGTAAAAAGCCATTTAAAGGACAGCATACATTGAAAAAAGTTTATTCTGATTAAAAAAATTTTTTTTTCATCCAAAAGTCAATTTTTTTATCTTCATCATTCGTATACTTAGTCATAATGCTTCTATCATGAGCTACCAACTAAATGATGCTGTTATATTTTTCTAAAAGTATTTGTTTTATTTTTGGTATACCATAGTTTCGTTCCTATTTAATATAACTTTTATTTTTTATCCAATTGTCGAAACCATATTTACCTTGCAAGTACCTTGAAAGAAGAAAATGAACATGTTTTCCTCCTACATTGATAAGCCTCTTTGAAAATGGCTTATCACTCTTAGCTTCAGTAAACTTTTTTTGTTTTTTGTTTATAATATTTTCAATATCTTGATTCATCAAAATATATTCGTATCTAGATTTCAACAAATAAGTTTTGTCGTTAGCTTTATACATAAGAGTATTTCCATCCTCCAGAAAATATTTAAAAAGTATAAGTAACAACAATTAAAAATTCATTGAATCATTTTAAATTTTATATTAGGATGGAAGATATACTATGCACCTTGCTTGCCTTACTTCCTTTAACCACGCACGCACAGTGCCTGTAGGTGGTGCGTAAATGCTTTTATTGGAGTCACATTATAGTTGACAAAGCCTTTTAAGACAACCAAACTTTTATATGCTAAGATCCGTTCTGTTCTCGTTGTGAAAAATTTTGCATTTAGCGGCCAAGCTCGGTATTACTACACTGAGAAAAATAGATTATAACTTTAGTTATAGATAGTAATAAAAATACTTATTATAGAGAGCTGACATTTCTGCATTATAACGATTTTTATTACTTTATAACAATATTAATAAATTTGATAAGTTGCACAATCGTTTAGAAAGAAACTATATCTTATTAGAAAATTGCTATATTACATATAAAAATTAGTTAGTAAAATTTGTTATGACGAGTAAAATATTTGATATCTTATGTTAATTAATGTTATAAAAATAATATTTTTTATTATAATAAATTTTTATCTATAATAATTTTTTATGAATATAATAAATTTTATTATTTCAAATATAATGTCGAGTCGTGATCTTAAATTTATTTCTAACCTCAAAATTTTCTACCAAATTGAAAGCATATGAAATATGTAGACGATCAAATTTTAACTACAGTCAAGGCGCGCGGAACGTTCCGCTTCCAGTCCGAGGTCCCGGTTCGACTCCCTCAGGTCCGTTTTTTCTTAGGTAATTTATTTTTAAAAATGAATAATTAAATTAATAAATAATTTAAAATTAAATGATTTAAAAATTTCATGTCATTTCTACAAAAAAATTTTTTCTAATATCTGTTTTCTAAATTTTACTTGTAATATAGTAAAATTTATTATAATCAGAAATGTCCACTCTACTATATAATATGTATTTTAATACATCTTAGTTATATTTATTATAGATTTTCTCATGTACGTTTAGTAGTAGCTTACCTGTCATGTGGTACTATGTATTCGCACCGGGAATTCGTTTGGAGAGGATAAAAGAAGTTGTTGAAAGCGCCAGTAGTGGCTAGAAGTTACATTAAAAAAAGAAATTTTCACATAGTTAGCACACTGAGAATTAAAAAATCTAGCTACTAGACTTAAACAGTAAAAGGGATTAGTAGCTAGTCCCTCCAGCGCATTGAGAACGCCTGAGAGCTCGATAGCAACGCCAATAGACGAATCTAAAGGAATGGCCGTTTTTCGGATTAACTGGCCTGCGATGCGCGTATATTGAGGTGGGTAATGCTTGCATTATAACTGCACCGAAAAATGACTAGCCACTAGTCCCTCCGTGGATTCAGTGGTCGAACTCTAGTTCGCCTTCTTGACATACTCTTTCGGCTCGAAGCACCGACTTTTCACGATTCATGTTACTAATCTTGGATAAGGGTAATAGTTAAGCGAAAGACTTCTCAGTGCACATATAAATCCAAAGTTCACTTTACCTTCATAAGTTCTTTCTCCAAACCAACAGAGGACGCTTATAGACTTGCCCGTAGCGAATATGCACGGATGTTATATACGTCGCAGCTAAACCAAAATATATAAGAAAATTTACCTAATCATATAAAAAGATTTCAACTTTTTACATTAGAGCACGCATAACCTATTAAAGTTCCTCATAACTTAGAACCAAATGTGTTTTATACATTTGTGCCAAAACAAACCAAAAAATTTAATACGGAATATCATGATTAATGACTTTATAGTATATTACGATACATGTTACTTAAGTGGCCCATTATTGCACAACGTCAAGTTATCGCCCTCGCTACGCTCGGGCGATAATCATGTCGTGCAATAGGCCACTTAAGTCTCAATCATCGTATACTATTTTATAGCACAAGTGACATAAATCCGCCGCATTACACGAGTACTCTTAAAAATTAATAATTAACAAAAACTATGCACTCTCCGAATGATAATTCGTAAAATAAAAACGAAAATTGTAAAAGAGCAAATACTAGGCATTCCGTGAATGATAAATCTAGAAAGGAAAGCAAAAACTATAAATAAAAAAAATTGAACATTTCATGAATGATAAATCAAAACAGAAAATAATAAAACTATGATTTCAAAAATTTACTTAAATCGTATAATAATGATGATTCAATAATACTATCTCTTCGTTTCATATGTTACACTGGTATTAACTTTAGTTTTACTCATATCTCACGTGCTTACTATTGTTATTTAATTTAAAAAATGTACCGGCACATTGATGGGGTTACGGAACTGCACCTCAGCCGATCGGCGAAGTTAAGCAGCATTGGACGCGGTTATTACTTGGATGGATGACCGCTGCCTATGTAACTCCATCGATCGATTAGGTGTTTTTCTTTGTCAACAATGTGTAGATAGGTAAGAGATAAATATACGGAATGTGACATAAATATAGAAAACAATTTTCGATTACTGGGTGATGTTAGAGCTCGTCGTAGCAATCTTCAGATCTCGGCCTGAGGTAGAGATCTGGTTATAAAGGTCCGCTCGGAAGACTCGCATTATCGAATTCGAAATGTATAGAACAAAAAGGTTTAAGAAGCACTTACTAGGTCAAAACAGGTTCTAGGTGGGTAAATCCAAGTATCTATCTATCTATTTAAAAAATGTTAATACAAAAGAGTTACAATAATCTACTCCTTGTTTATTTATGTATAATTGGGAATAGCCACAGATTTCTCATGAAAATTAAAACGTTATTATATGTATGACTTTGGTAGCTCATTATTGTTTAGCATGAAGTTTGCCGAACAACATGCAATAATAGATTACTTAAGTCACAGACAGCTGTGTGTCTAAATGCGAATTTAGGACACAGTGTGCAATAAAATATATTTTCATTAAACCTTTTCTGTGATACTTTATTAAAAGAACTCATTTTTGAAAGATTGTTTTTGAAAATTTTATTATAAAATGTTTAGAATATGTAGAATGAAAATTATTATTCAGAAATTTCATTTTTAATGATTCTTTAGATCAGTTTATAATAATTACGGTATCATTATATGTTAAAAGATACTTTTATAAGTATTGAAAAAAAACTTTTAAATGATTTCATTTCTAGTTTTATGGAAAACATGAATTAAAAACAACAGAAAATTATTTTGCTTGTCTAAGCCTTGTAGGTAAATAGGACTTAAAAGATTTAACTTTTTCACACATGACACTTTTGCATGATTAGAAAACGATAATTCATCTCTCATCCATACCCTCCCTGTGGTCGCTGCCAAATTCTCTTAACTAAATATGTTTAGATTCTTTTACTCATTCCTTACTTTGTTTATTTTTTGTACACTCTCAATATATCTATAAATAATTTTATCTAATATTGGCAAGTGATTACAAGTTATTATAAATTTATCAGTTTAATAAAATCTTAGTTTTTTTATTTTAATGTGAAATTAATATAAGTTTCGTATACAATAACAGATTGCAGATCTGATGATTTTTATTGTGAAGATGGAAACTGTATATCATTTAATTCTCTATGCAATGGGGTTCAAGACTGCAAAGATGGTTCTGATGAAAAAGATTGTGGTAATTATTTTATCACTATAATTAAACTCTTAGTTTTTATTTTTGTAATCCACAATAGATTTTGATCGATTTATTGTTCATGATTCGATTATTAAATTTCACTATCATGTATCTGACAAAATTTAAACAATATACATTCAATGTATAGAGTAATTAATTTTATTTTTCTATTTATGCTATATTATAAAGAATATAATAATAATTATACGATTTGTATACAATCAAAATATCAGTGTGAATTCACCCTTTTTTAAAAACTTTGGCTGTATCAATTCTTTTTAAATGTGATGGAAATTGGCAAAACTTTTCACACTTTGTAAATGGATTCTATTGAAACTTCAGTATATAAAAGTAAGTTAGGAAGTAAACTCATTATTTCAGCCAAATCAAAATGTTTTTACGATAATCGATATATTGTGCTTTGGCTGCATTGCTAAATAAAATAATTTTGAGTTTTATAATATTTATTGTTCTCTTTTGTAGAACTTACAAGGAGAGTGTCCGGGTATTGGAACGCAGATTCCGCTCAAATTTTGGGAGATGATTTTGGATGTAAAAATATGAAAAAAGCCAAGTTACTAGACTCTGACAGTCAATATTTCCCTAGTTACAGACAATCAAAGAAAATCGCTATAAAAGTTATTAGATTTTCAAACGCTTATAATTTTTCAGCATTAATAGCCAGAAGTTTAAAACTTTTTATTAAATAAAAGCTGAGTTGAAATCCTTCCAAAATATTAGTTACAGCATATAAAAATATTATTTTTTTCCAGAATTATAAAGCAATGAAAATTAGACCAAATTTCACTATTTATTATTAATTAATGTTATGAAGAGGAATTTTAGATCCAATTTTCATTGCTTTATAATTTTTTAAAAAATTATATTTTTATATGCTGTAACTAATATTTTGGAAGGATTTCAACTCAGCTTTTATTTAATAAAAAGTTTTAAACTTCTGGCTATTAATGCTGAAAAACTATAAGCGTTTGAAAATCTAATAACTTTTATAGCGATTTTCTTTAATTGTCTGTAACTAGGGAAATATTGACTGCCAGAGTCTAGTAACTTGGCTTTTTTCATATTTTTACATCCAAAATCATCTCCCAAAATTTGAGCGGAATCTGCGTTCCAATACCCTGACACTCTCCTTGTTAATTCAACGTAAATATATACACTGCCGCCGAGATACTTTTGCCCCCTTCGTCTAAAATCAACTTATCTAAAAAGTTTTATAACTCTGGAAAAAATGGTCGTAGCCTAAAAATTCCAACGGGATTCGAAAGATTGTTCAAAATTCTTTCAAAAACTAATGGTTTGATATAAAAAAAACATTTTTTTCGTATCTCTTATCCTTGTTTAAAAAGAAATTTTTTTTAACTTTGTTTTGACTTTGTAAAATAGTGTTCAATTTTAGTAGAAATTGTTACATTAATACAAAACCAAATAGATTTTAAAGCTCATATTTCGACGATGAAAATGCAGTGTCGAACGTCTAGATTCGATCTTTTAAACCAGAGTTATAAGATTTTATATTTAAAAATAAGGTTTTTTCGATACATGAATATCTCTGAATTTAAGATGAATAGAAAAATTTGTCAGAGAGAAAAAATGTTCCTTTTTGGTCAAGTAATAATAATATATAATAAAAAATTGATTTTGAAAAAAATTTTTTTTTTATGTTGTAATGTAATGAAATTTTGATATCTTTAAAATATTGAACAACGTGGGTAAAAAAGGCAAAAAAAAATCTTTTTTCCGAAATCCATTTTTTATTATATATTATTATTATTTGACCAAAAAGGAACATTTTTTCTCTCTGACAAATTTTTCTATTCCTCTTAAATTCAGAGATATTCATAAATCGAAAAAAACCTTATTTTTAAATATAAAATCTTATAACTCTGGTTTAAAAGGTCGAATCTAGACGTTCGACATTGCATTTTCATCGTCGAAATATGAGCTTTAAAATCTATTTGGTTTTGTATTAATTTTACGATTTCTACTAAAATTGAACACTATTTTACAAAGTCAAAACAAAGTTAAAATAAATTTCTTTTTAAACAAGGATAAGAGATACGAAAAAAATGTTTTTTTTATATCAAACCAATAGTTTTTGAAAGAATTTTGTACAATCTTTCGAATCCCGTTGGAATTTTTAGGCTACGACCATTTTTTCCAGAGTTATAAAACTTTTTAGATAAGTCGATTTTAGACGAAGGGGGGCAAAAGTGTCTCGGCGGCAGTGTACATGTATAGAAAAATAAATCCGTATACAATGTATCGAAAAAAATTATTTGGTCAAACGAAATTTTGGAAAAAAGAAGATCTTGAGGAACTGGGCAAAAGTTTTTATGGTCATAACTCACCAAAAACAATACTTAAGCGCTAAGCTAGGTCGCTAAAGGTAAAAAAATCATCAAAATGCTGCACGATAAAACGATGCACAAAATAAACTCATGTAGCAAGGATCAGACTAGGTATTTCTCATATTTTTGAGGTCATTGAATTTAAATCGAAGGTTATTTTGACCTCATCAAGTCAAGGTCAAGATCGTTTAAAGGAATAATCAAGAAAGATTTCAAAAAGTGCAGATAAAAATCTTCACTAAAGGTTGTTCTGGCTATAATCCGTGTAAAAAGTTGATTTTTTTATTAATCATTTATATTTATTTGTAAAAAGTGTTTATTTAATCTCTAGCTTAGTAACTTACTAGATAATATTAAAACAATCATTTCAAACTTTGTTTCACTTAAATATAATGAATTAATAAAAAGTTATAGCATGATAAAGTTTATAACCTAATGCAATCATAAAAAATGGTACCAAAGTTTCAAAAATAATTTTATTCGGCAGCAACAAAGTTTATTTTGTTCAGTTTAAAATTTAGAATCTGTTAACTATAATAGAATTTCAATTTTCATTTTTGATTCAAATTTATTGCCAATTTTCTACGATAGAACTGTAAGTGATTTAAGCCCAAACATTAAAAAATTATGATTATTATTAATCACGTGGTATGTCCCCAAAATTTAGTAGAATGTTTTACTATTGACTTAAATACAGACTACATTATATTATAATATTTTGTTGAAATAATACGTTATAGATGTGAAACTATGAAAAAGATCATTAATTATTTCAATATTTGTTTCTTTTTATTTGCAATAATTGCTATTAATGATCTTAAATCAATGTGAATTGAAATAATCGTAAGATAATGGGGTTGTGTTATCGTTAGAATAACAAAGATAGACGCTTGCGTCTATCTTCGTTGGTTAGAGTGAATATGTTTTCATGAAACATTGATCCATTTAATTATTTGATCCCACTTACTTTTTGATTTTGAAAAAGAAATTAACTTCACTTTACTGTTCCTCTATGTGTTTTTACAATTAATTACATAGTAACAACTGTGATATGACATTATTATAAAATTTTCCCATTTACCTAAAATACACAGCGTCCTATTTTTTTTCGAATTTTGCCACCATGAGAAGAACAGTCGACTTACATACCCCCAATATGTGAACTCTCTGTGCAAATATCCAGATCATATGATATCAATTTTTAAAAATCCCCATAAGAGCCTATGTTAAAATGTCAACTTTGACCTTTTATATTAGCTTAATTACGTGGTAAAAAAACCTGAAAATATTCAAGTATTATTGTTTTGTAACAAACTACAACATATCCGAAATTCAGACAAATCGTACATTTTTAATATAACTCGTGAACGTCCTCAGAAGCACAGGTAATTAAACCTCAATTTTGGTTGTATAGGATCAAACCAGTCTCGGATTTGAATTCAGCGACCATAAAAACATATAATAAGGATTTATTGGATTTTTTTTAATTTAACGTTCAAGTGAGCTCGACTTTGGTCTGGTAAGGTCAAATAACTTCGAATTTTAATTCAGCAACCTCAAGAATATGAGATGTATCGTTAAGATCCATCTTTTCCCAAAGTTTCTTTTAATTTAGCAACATAATTTTTTCCATGTATTGTATGCGGGGTCTTTTCAACAATAAATTCTTCACAATTTTTATTCCAAAAATTTTGGAACAAATCATCTCCAGAATTCAGATTTGGGAAATTAAAAAGTACATGAGAAGGATTTTTTATTTTGACAGATGACCACGAAAAATGCAGTAGTCCTTTGAGCTGTGCAATAAAATTTTGTATTTATAATTACAATAATAAAGTTTATATGTTTTCAAATATTTTAATATATTTCGACTATAATAGATCCACTATTTTGAATTTTTAAATTCTGATGACATATTCATATTCAATGACTTCAAAAACACAAATGTTAATGTTTTTCTCGGAAATTCTATATAAGAGTCTTAACTAAATTGTATTTATCATGATTCTTAACACTTTAAATTCTTCACTTAAAAGCCACAAACTTACTAGGAGAGTGTAAGAGCTTTAGATCATAGTTTTTGTTAGACCTAAAAGAAATTTTTTGTCATATAAACACTGAATCGATGGTGGTGAAACGTCTTTAGTAAAGAACGTGAAGGTTATATTTCCGATCATATATTTGTTCTACTTCACATTGATAAACATTTTCACGTTTAAGTGGACGAAAAATCGACCATTTCGGTGAAATCGAGGCTTTGTTATAATAATAGCGTAAATGTCACATTAACCGTTTACATTTTTAGTTTAGTTATGTAACATCTCAGATTTTCTAAGAAATTTGCAAATATATATATGTGGAAGAATAAAGAATTTTGTGAAAAAATTTGAGCATGAATATTTAAAATCTGTATTTGAATGTAAGAATTACATCAATTTAAATGCTTGTATAGTTAGAATATAAACTTACAACTGCATTTTTTCTAATACCAGAAACATCCGAATAACTGCGTGCAGATGTGGTCGAATAATAGTTATACTAAACAGAAGAAAAGACGCCGTATTTTAAAAATTACAACAAATCTACCACCACCGTTGCAGTGAAAATATGAAAAAAATCTATAGTTATGATCATAAATATTTAGTAGATTCGAAGCTGCACGCAATAGTAACAGTCATTTTTACGAAATTTGCATTATTTAAATATTCTTGTATATACCGAAGTTTTTGTAAAATCCACTAACTCTAATGAGTAATGTTTTGTCCATTTCCAGTGAAGTACCCATACACGAAAGCTGTTACGTATATATGTACATATTATCATCTCTGTTAAATAAATCTACTCATTGATAAATTTCATTCCAAAAATTCTCAGACTTTACACCTTGCCTTCCCACGGAGTTTACGTGCGGTGATCGCTCATGTGTTTCCAAGACATTAGTATGCGATGGAATAGATCACTGTTTGGGTGCAGAGGATGAACTACATTGTGGTACCTATCCATTCACACGAGACTTTTTTTCGTTTATTTCACAAAAATTATTTTATATCATATTTACAAGTAGATCACTACATTACATGGAGAGCATTTTAAAGAAAAATGACCATGTCTTTGACGTTCACAGGAAATAATACGTTATCTCCGTAAATCTTACCATATTTAAAAAAATATAAATCATTCAAAATATGTATAAAATTTCCAGTGATCACACTATGTTAGAGAATATAACTATGATACAAATAATTATTATTGGAAAATTTTCTCCATGTAAATTTGATTTTATTTTATTAAAATAATTTTTTTTACATTTTTATTTAACATTTTTTTACAAAAAATTAAATACAATAATAATCTTACGATGTTAAAAACATGATTCTTAATATTTTCTTACCAATAGAACAACATTGTACACCAACCCAGTTCAAATGTGTAGATGGAAACAAATGTATAGAGCGCATCTATAGATGCGACGGTCATATGGACTGTCCTGACAGAAGTGATGAAGATTGTTATGAAGGATCTTCTAACGGCTTTTTAACACTTGATTCATCATCTTTAAGTAGTATGATATAATTTCACTCACTCACTCACCTCTTCTAATAATGACTTTAGTATATTTATTAAAAACTTAAATTCAAAACTTGTACATAATTCATAATTTGTAACAAATAAAAGCATGATATGTATTTCAAATATTTCTTAGCTCTCATTACAATTTTTAAAATATATCTGCATGTATTACTAGCTTATTCTAATCTTAATTTTTCTCATTTTATATTTCATAATTTTACATAACATATGTATTTTTTTATATACAATTTTTAAAATACAAATCATAAATTATATATAAAATTTCACAATTTAATCAGATTTATTACATACTGACTACATCAATCCATATTTGACAATTTAATTCTGTCTATCAAAAGAAACTTTTTTGAAAATTCTTAAGGAATTTTTACTTTCATAAAATCATTCACATTATTTCTGTTTCGCATTATATTTTAATATATTGTGTATTACATTGCTAATTAAATTAAGAACTACAATAGCAATGCAGAAAGTATGAATCATCATATTTTTCTCTGTATATTTTTTTGTAATCGATTCATCGAAATTTATTGCTGTACAAATTTATGTCATTTTTACCGTTGGCGGTGCAGAAATGTTGGTGCAGGGTAATATATTTTATAAAAAATATCAAAGGACATCACAAACTAAAGATATATTTTTCTATAAAAAGTTTTGATTTTATTCCTATAAACTTATTTTATTTTCCCAATCTACTTATTTGTATGATTTAACAATTCTAAAATTGGTTATCTCGTAGCTAATTACATTATATAACTAAAATTTATTTACAACTTAAATACTGTCATAACTTTCAAGTTTGAACTTGGTTACTTGGTAAGACCAAAAATTGCAGCTAGCTAAACGCTAATACGCATCGACTATTCATGAATCTGCTACAGTCAGAAGATTCATTATTAGAATTTAATCTACTTGAAAGAAAAATTGAAACTGAGGAAAGTGGCAAATTATTAGTAATTAACAGTTCAATGTTTGATCAAAAAAGTGGAATCTGCATCTTATGCAATCAGAATACAGTATAGTGTAAGCTAAAAATAATCACTTCATTACTGACCACATATTAATGTGGTCAGTAACAGTACAGGCACTTAAACTTTTGATGCAAAACTTGAATTGTTCTGATTTTTGTTCGAGTACGAAAACTTTACTGTCAAAAATTTAAGGTAATAAGAATAAGATACTTCATAAAATCAAGTGCTATTTTGACGCTTTAAAAGATGTGTATATTATTGTACAGCTAAATGGCGTACTGGGACATAAGCGATATTTACACATATTTAGTTCATCCTATTTATGTTTGATCGAATACCGTCTTTGGCGCTGAGGATAAGTTAAATATTAAATGCTAATTTAAGGTGAAAAAAATCACTAGTGGTTAGGGAATATGTTCTATTTAGAATCTTCAATGAGCAAAAAAATTTTGAAGGATCTATAAGTAAATGGTCAAAAGCTATGGATCATTAAATTTCGTAATTCTTAGCTATTTTTCGCTAAATCAGTTTTTAAATGAATTACTTATTTAAAAACAACTTCTGATAAAGAGAATTAAATATTTTTTGTTAAAAATGTCATGTAGAAAATACTTGAATTTTACTAATGACAATATGCAAATTTTTTAGCTTATTTGTTTGGTAGAAAAATACAGTTTACTCAATGAAAAGTTGTTTTTTAATGAAGAAATAACTCATGGCTTAAATTGGAGGAACTATTGAAAGTTAGTTAATTTTACATGTAATCTGGAAAAATAGTTATTTTTTGCCAAATCATAAGATGTTTGATTTTTTCTCAAAAAGAATTGTCTTTTAGAAAAACAATTTATAAAAATTTTTTTATTAGGAGTTATGTATAGAAAAAAAGTATATAGAAATGTTTACAGATTTTAATTTAAGCCCCTATAAAGCATATATTACACATATTATTTTCAAAAAAGCTATTCTATTTCATTTTTGTTCAAAATTGATAGTTTTGCAGAAAAAAATAATTAAAACTTTTATATTTAGTAAAAATTAATTAAAAATTATGATTTTCAATGTTCCTTGACTTTTGATCATTTTGATGTTCAATACTAAAAAATTTTTTTGCATACTTTGGATAATTTATAGAACCTATCTTCATTTTCCAATGAATTATCCTTATTTTTTGGTCGAGTAAGTTGACATGAAATGTTCTATATATAGCTAAAAGTATGCTTTTACAACATTCTTTATTCTCTTTACAGTTATTCTAAGATGGATATTAGAAATTAATATATGTCAATTATAGAAAAGATCCTTCAATTGTTATTTTAGGAAAATTTCCTAATCCTATTATTTTATACATATTTTCAATAGAATAAGTATTATTCATTTAGTTAATCTAGGTTAATAAATTATATATTTTTTACAGTGATATAAATAACTATTTGATTTTATTTTATTAGATTAATTAGACTGGATTAATTACTTTCAAAAGTTGTCAATAACCCAATGTTATTACCATCTTAATTTTTTTTTACAAAAAAAAAGGAAGAAAAGTATCGACTTTTACATTGTTTCCTATTTTAAAAAAGACGAAACGTGTTTATACTAAAAAAGAATTGATTTACTGAAGAGAGTTCAAGATATGTAGAAGTCATATAAACATTAAACATCAAACTATTAACTTTAAACTGTAGATTGTCATATGTAGACAGTTATTATAATTTTAGCAAAGAATATAGGTAATGAGCAATGAGTTGTATATACCTACATTCTTTATAGACATAATAGTGTATATTTTATATTAAAGAGAGAGAGAGAGAGAGAGAACACGTAGAAGTACATATAGCTTAGTGTACCTTGGAGTAGTTAATAGTGGAATGGAAACATGTATGTAAATATTTTAGGATAAGTGCGTGAGGTAATAATATTATAGCGCAAAATGATAAGAAAAGTCTCTAGACATTCAGGGTGGTTTTTGATGTTTATATTGTTATTTTTTATTTTGATATTGTCTTGAATTATTATTGGTAACTGGCGTTTGATGAATGTGACAACTTGCTTTATAAAGGTGAAAATTCCAAAAAACTAAGAATATGGTTGTGTTACGTGGATAGGATCTTCGTCACCTAGGAATGTGATTAAAAGAAATTTGTTCAATTCTTTAACTCAATGAATTCATTACTACGTCTTAGAACACTTAGTATATAGAAAACCAAAATACACAAATAGATAGTTACGCAGTCATGAATTTACTTACGTATAGAGTTGTCTAAAGTGCAGAAATATCACTGATTATCTTCTGTATATACCAATAATCAGAATCGTAAAAAATGCATTCTATCAAAAGACACCAATTCTACATAATCCACGAATCATACTAATATATAAAATAAAAAAGGGAAATGTTAAACTTACGAAAGATGTTTTCTACACTATAAATTTCTATGTCAGTATATAATCTATGTTTTATTTGTAACCACTTCGCATGCTTGATGTCATATATTATTTTATTATATTATTATTTTATTTTATTATATTATCCCGTTTAATTAGTAAAAATAATAATTTTAGCCATAATTTTATTCCTTGGTCTTTTCTTTTTTTTCTTCTGGTTTTTATTAAAATTTTTAAAAATAACGATGATGGATTTTCAATGTTAGGCTATCAATTTTCGATCATCATCAAATGTTACATTGTATTGCCCATCTTCAAATTTTTATATAACTTTACGACAGTTTACGACAGATTTTTTTTTTGTCTAAACTATTTAATATTTTTTATCTTATTTGTATAAAATTTAGTATATTTTATAGTTTTGTAATTTATTTTACGATATTTTCCATTAAATTTAACGTTTTTAAATTATTTTTACGATAGATTTCTAAAAATAAACATCTGTCGTAAGTTTAACAACGGCCAATAAAAAATATCTTGAAAATTATGAAAGACATACTATTAAAATAATAGACATACTGTTACAGGTATATTATTAATAATTACCTTACTTCAGTATACATCAGAAAAACAAAACAAGTCTTAAGATGATTAATGTGCAAGCTCAACCGCGAGAGGGCAGCAGTACGAGCCATATCTGTCATGGCGGCGTATATATATATAGATATATTATTATTAAATTTGATTACAGAACATTGCTTTCATCATAAATTTACGACTTGGTGACTCCGAAAATTTTTTTAAATGAAATATGAAGTGTAGTGTACAAAATTATGAAAATAGTGTGAAATTTAAATCCCCAAAAAATGTTACTGTGCGGAAAAAATTGTTTAAGGCAATACAAAGGTTACCGTTTACTCCGTAAACTAACGATAGTCTTGGCATCAATCATTATGTTTCAGAGTAGTTTAAATAATTTTTAAAAAATTCTTTAATAATTTTTTGGAAATTTAAATTTTAAACTATTTTTACAATTTGGTACACTACACTTCATCTTTTATTTAAAGATATAGTTTTCGTAGTCACCAAGTTGTAAGGTTATAATGAAAGCTATGTTCTGTAATCAAAACATTGACAACTATACATACACATAGATATATTCTGAATGATAATAATATATCTATGTATATATACGCCGCCATGACAGATATTGCTTGTAATGCTGCCCTCTCGCGGTTGAACTTGCTCATTAATCATCCTAATAAGACAGAATAAAATCAATTTTCACCCATCATATTGAAATAGGACACACAATGAATCATGATCACATCAAGGATATAGCCAATACAAAATCATGTTTCCCTAAAAGACATAAAAAAGCTACAGAAATACTTGAACGCCACAGCAACATTAACAGGCACAATAAAAATTACACTAATGAAATATGACCTGCCATCTTATCTATTGCATCAAAATAATATAAATCGTCCAACTAGGACATATTCACCCATGAGAAATCTTACTGGACATAAGTAAGTTCATCAAAGCGTAAAACTTCGTCGCATATTTGAGCAATTTATATAACAGAGACGCAAATCTAAAATGGCGATTCTTTGATTCGTTGGTAATTTTCACGAACGTCAGTAATCTGTTATAATCAAACACGATGTCAAACCAAAAAATAATTATACAAAAAATAATGAAAAATAGAAGTAGGTCATTTGTTTTTTAGTTATTTGAATAAATAATAACAGTCACAAAATCAATCGATTTCTGAATGTAGTAAATTTACGTCACTTAATGAATTTCCTGCCGACAGTTTCGTACAATTTTCGCTACATTTAATTTTATACAGCATTTTTGATAAATCTCTTATAGAATATCTTAAATTTTTTATTTTAAATTGTAAATATTTTTTTTTTAATTTTATGGAATTAGTACAGATATTTTTTATTTATGTAAATAATATTGTGTACAAATTTCTATAACACTTTATATCATAATTTGTAACAAATTTTGCAGAAAATCCAACAAAATATTTTTCACGAAATAATGCTCTGAAGAAAAATGTTTAAAAATTTCTTAAAAAAGGTTCATAGGTGAATTTTTTATAAAATCTGCGAAAATTATATTGATTGAATTCTCGCAAATTTTACTGTAGATTTTTTTCATAAGAAAAATTATTCGATCATGCTTTACTTTTTGTAGTCAATATAAATTTATCATTCTTCTATAAAAAGAATAAATTTATTCTCTTTACTATAGAGGAAGCTAAGTAGTAAGTTTGCACTAGTTTCATATTTTTATTCAATTCTTAATTTTGTTATCTATATCTCATACTTTTAGAAATATTTCATAAATTTTCTGCATTTTCTGTACATAACTTTTATCTATTACAATTTTTAATAGGGAGTTTGCATTTTCTAAAATCGGGAATCTTTCTAATTAATATAAAACATGATATTGATAGATATATTGAATTTTGAATTTAATGAAATTAATTTGAAATGAACTCAATGTAGGCAATTTTTAAGAGATATCATAATTTTTTAATAAAACAAAGTTAAAATCATTGATAAATTTTAAATTTAAAAAATATGCAACTTCCCTATTATATATATATATATATGTGTATATAATATATATCTTTTCGACGTTAGAGATACGTTGTAGAAATTAAAAAAAAAAAAAATGATTCACTAGATGAACAAGAGGGCCTACTTAAAAAGTAACCGTTTTCTGCAATTTTTCTAATGCATATAAAATATTAATGTTGAAAGGATATTAATTCTTTTGTGAACTATTATAATGTAAATATATTATCAATTTTATGGTTGCATGATTCACTAAATTAATTTCAAATTTACTTGATTCATATAAAATACTACTAACTTTAATTTATAAATTGTAAAATTTATAAAATTTAAGTTCTTAAATTATGCAGTTATTAAACTTTATTTTAATTCAATTTTTTACATTTTGCACTAACAAATGCACAATAAAATGTGTATAGCCATTGAATTTTAGAAGCAAATCTTACTTCTTAAATATTAGCAATCATTCAAAAAATGTACAGATTTCAAATATTTACATTATGTACATATTATACTAGGTTTATTGTTACAAAAATATTTTGCAGAATGCGGACCAGGTGGAAAACCATGCGAAAATGGAGTCTGCATTAGTAAAGATTTTTTCTGTGATGGAAACAATGATTGTTTAGATAACAGCGATGAAATAAATTGCAGTATGCCTACATTTTATTAATCTATTTGTGATACATGTACATTATATTTTATTTTATAATTTAACTAGATCTGTAATAAAATATCTTTAAATTTTTTGTTATTTAAAATAGAAAAGTTTTTCATTGTATATCTGTAATAATTAGATATGGAAATACTTTGTAAAATTATAGTGTTGCTAATTTATATATGTAGTGCAAGTTATGAAAATGTATTACGTAGTTTTATCCACTTAGATTTTTCTTTTATTTTAATATATACATTTCAAGCAAGAGTTTTATATACACGAAATAGATTAGACTTTGTAAAAATGCTTCTGTTATAGCAATTTTTTTTATAACTTTTTGGTAGATGCATGTACGTGTTGTAACTTTATTCAATGGTGTACAATATACTTTTTATGAAATATACTTCATTTCAATTATATGCATATAATTTACTTACAGTTTACAGTTTCTAATAAATATATAGGCTAAAAAATATTATTTTATTCTGTTTCAGGTCAAGACTTTAATACGAAGCCGTATCCCTCCTGTAAAAGCGATGAGTTCGAATGTTCAATAGGCTACTGTATTAGTCATTTAGATGTATGTAATGGTCGTGCAGACTGTCCAGATGGAAAAGATGAAAGGAATTGTCATTCATTTTACAAACGTAAGTGTTAATATAATTAGTATTATTAATAAATATTATTTTATTAAAAAAATTTCGCAGAGCTTTTAGTTTTATAAAAAATAGATGATAAATTAACTAAATTTTTTATATAGTTGATTTTGTTCGAAGTTATGCAGACCGTTTCTGATTGAATCGTTCATTCATTTGAAAAGTATGAGAATAGGTTTCAATCAATATTTAAGATAGACGGATTCTGCTTTATTGGCCAATAAGCAATGACATTAATGATTAACCTTTCCTGACTAGCACTATAAATCACTATATATATACCGGCACTATTTATCACTATATAAAATTTTTTTTCTATTCCTTAAAAAGGTCTTATCTCGTAAGCCGTTTAAAAAAGATCCTATCGCGAAATTTGCTTAAAAAAAGTCCTATCTCGCAAACTAATTTTTTTTCTCTGATTTAACTTGATATTACTTATTAAATACTTGCGGCATTTGATTTAAGGATGTTCAATGGTTACGTAAAAGTTAACAGAATGCTTTGAAATTTTGAAATATGATTTCTTATATTAAATTGAAGTACCTCAATTTTTTTCCATATTTCATTCCGCATGTTTTTTCGAGAAACTTAATGTTAAAAATACGAGAAATAACATGGGCTCTTATGGGCAATCTGAGAATCGATTGCATTTTATATAAATTTCTGTCACAAAAGTTAACAGATCAAATTAAAATTTAGATATTATGAAAGTATATTATCTAAGGATTCATTTCATGTAGTTTTTTATATACCTTTCAGGAAAATTGACAGAGATTTCCAAAGTTAAAGTTAAAGTAAGAGTTAATTTTTAAAACCCGCTACTGCTACGTAAGAGATTTAACAACGTTGCGTATATATAACATAAGTTTTGAATTGAAAGATAATATTTTTCTGCTAAACTTAACCTAGAAATAGAAGCGCTGCGTTGCCAAATTTCATTCAATATATTACCGAACATAAATTAATTTATAATAAATTAAATAATATTTTTAAATGTTTTATTTATTAAATAAAAACGTTTAAATGTAATTTGAATAATATATTTCATCTCTAAGTGCCATTCAAAGAACTTTTTGTTGAAAAATATTTCATTACTTTAAGTTGGTAGCGATCCTTCTTTCCTATGTTAAAGCATAGGGTACCCCTCTGACTCTTCATCTCCCCGCATGACACCATTGAACATCCTTAAAATGTGAAAAAACATTTGCGTACGCAGATGTAAGGATTTTTTTCGCATTTTAAATCAAATCTCGTAAATTTTAAACGAGTAATGCAAAGTTAAATCAGAGAAAAAAATAGTAGTTTGCAAGATAGCATCTTATTCAAACCGGCAGACTTGCTGACTAGATCAATTCTTACTCATGATTTAAAAAATAATTAATTTAATATATTATTAGCTCATTTTGATACTAGAAATCAAATTGGTTAACTTATCTAGAGTATGAAAATAGTTTGTGAAAACCACTAATATAATAAATAAGGATGCTACATTCATACAAATTATCTTCCATGACCCGAACATAGTGTCTCGAAGGATTTCCTTAAATTAAGAAATGTATTAATAAATTAAATAAAATTAAAATTCAAAGTTTAAAAGAAACGAATTTTGTCTTTAAAATTATAAATTTGAGATTGATTAAATAAAATAGAATATTCTATTTCTCCAAAATTTAAAGTCATATAAAATCAATCGTAAAGTGAGAAATTAAAAACCAAAGATTTTCCGATTTGTATATAAGAAACAGCAAAAGCCCATGTTCATCCATTCATTTCTACATGGCATGCATGAACTGTAAATTGACATGCGTGCACGACTATTAATGATGTGATGCCATGTACTTTACGTTTTTCGATATGTTACTATTGTACGTTTTGTAAAGCACGCATGACTTTTTGTCCAGTAGTAAGTGCGAAGCGCTTTGGAACGTAATGTTATAGAATACACTTTTATTTTTAATATTCTAGTTGAAATTAATAAATATAAATAAATGTAATAATTTTATATTAATGAATATAAATTCCATTAAGGTAGCTCCCTCGTCAGATGTTGTTTGTTGATCATAAAAATTGAAAAACTGAATAATCTTTTGAAACTTTCAACCAGGGCCGCTCTTAGTGAGTGCGGAGCATAGGTCTAATATTAGCCACGGAGCCTACTTAAGGGAAGCGTTTTTCTGTTAAAATTTGATGTGACAGTCTTTGGGACTGGCCGATAGAAGTGAAATTTCTTTACGAAATTATAGAACTCATAAATGTTTATTTAAGTTCTATCACTGTTTCATTTAATTTTAAAATAATTTTAAAACTAAATAATTATAAAATTAAATAAAACTAAATTAAAATAATTTAGTTTATTTAAGGAATTATTTTTTTTTTAATTTTGAATGCGATAGTCCTGGTGGAAACTAAACTATCTCGGCTGGTTAGCTTATTAACAGTTAGCTAGATTTATTAACTAAAAGAATAAGTAGTTGATCGTTAACTTACAGCTGAAAACTCGTTAGTTTAAAGTAAAATGTTATTTTAATATTTTCAATTTTAAGTACATTGATATATATATATATATATATATATATATATATATATATATATATATATATATATATAATTGATACTAATAATTAAACTTATTTTTTAAATTTTTTATCAAATTGATTGTTTGTCGCACTATAAACAAAATTTTTCATGTACATCTACGACTTGGTATCAAGGTATATGTATAGATTGGCTACACGGCGCTCAAACTGTCGAATTTTAAGGTTAAGTGTTTATTGAATATACTCAAGAAGATTGATTTGAAAAAGTGCTATAAATGTCTAATAATGATCTATCTAACGACGCGTCTTACTCTCCTATAGTTACGTCCCGAGTCCCGATTCTTCCCATGATGCATTGCACACGTTTTCTTTCGCACAAGCATACTGTACAACACACAAAGAAAGAGACATAATATACTGACATACAGTATACGTATAAATCGCCGTCCTTGTTACAATAAATGTTATTACTTAATTTCTAGCTCGAATATAGCTAAGAGGGTAAGAATATTGGCGAAGTTTCTGGCTAAGAGGTTACCTAATATTAAGTTATTTTGTTCAATTCAATGCTAGTTAATATCTAGCCACAAACTGTTTTAAAATTCAACCAGAGAGTGTATGGAATTTTTTTAATAATATTTATTTTACAAAAATACAATAATATATTAATTTTCTTCGCAATTATCGAAACTATTATCATTTGTATCAAGAGTAATGTTTGAAATGATTGGCTTGTGTCAGCTAAAATAAGAAACGTTTGCTTGCATATGCACGTTTAAACAATGTAGGGTAGAGAGGGGTTATCCATCAAACATTCCTTAAGTATGATTTAATTAACTTTAATTTCGAAAATGATCTTTCCCCAGATGCTACTGTTATGGGCAAAGTTAATAAAATTTTGTAAGCTATGGATGTATTAGGAAAATTTTCGCTCAATTGATTTTCTAAAAAAATGTTAGAACATATATAGCGTTAATTGTTGTACTTGGGACGATAGTTTTGAAAATCTTTATTTCTGTAAATAAATCATCATCATTTAAATCACTCGTTCCATTTACTTTCAGTAATAAATCCAAATTCTTACAAAATTGTTGTAATTTGACTTCTAAATTAATATCGTAATCTTCTAAATTACGAAGAATTTTAAAATTATAAAGAAAACTAAAATTTTCTGAAACTATTTTATAATTCTTCAATCTTCTTTCTAAAGAATTAATTACCATATCTAGTACAGGTATAAAAAAATTAATTTAAAACGCTTTTTTTCCTGAAATTACAGCTTTATCATCTATGCTTTCATATTGAAATAATCTCCCTTTCTTCCTCGGACGATACTGCTTAACACTGGTTCAATATTTAAATCACTTGCAAGCTTTTCTTGATATAGTAAGAATATCTGTAAATCCTGATTGCCTATAACTTTTTTTAAATGTAAGCAAGCCATTTAGATGTCTTACTCTGACGTCTAACTGCATATGCTTGGACTGTAAATATTTACTTACAGTATTAGTTTCATGTAATACTTCATACCACATTGCAGTCGATACAATAAACTCGTAACTTTCAATTTCATTATAAACTAAACTTTCTGCTTCACTTTTTTACTTTTGGGTTATTACATATACTTGCAACATCTAGTAAAGCATCCCTTATATTTGGAAGTTATTATTATTATTATTTTTATTATTATTATTATTATTATTATTATTATTATTATTATTATTATTATTATTATTATTATTAAAGATAACGGATAACGGATAGGTTGCTCTATAAGAATAGAGCCACCTGATGTTGCCTAGGCCAAAGGCTCTCTGCGACCCCATGGTTTAGTCCCACCAGAAATCCCTCATCACAGCCCCATGGATGGGTTCCGGGCATGTGCGGTTAGACAAAATTGGATACGCATTTATTCGTGATCTCTTTGTACAAAGAGATCACTTTATTTAAGGGAAGTACCTTGATTTTATCAATATTAGAGTACTCCATTCCTATATGTTCTATTCTAGTTGTCACTAGTTATTCACACTCACCGAGGATGTGCTGAGCCGTCCAAAGCGACTCAACACCATCTGCATGCGGGAGAACCAGCTACTTTCATGTTGTACATATAGTAATTTAATTTACCATGCCTTGTCGCTATTTGTGCGACTATGTTCATGTTTTCTCTGCTAAGGTTCGGACCCTGTGCCAACCAAGCGTGATCAGGACCGTCCCACAGCAGAGCTTTTGCTGGTTTGCAACCTAGTGTATTACTCCAGGATGTCCTATGTTGTGTCTCTCGCCAGTAACACATTCTTTCTTTAATTTGGCTCATCTGAATCCCCAACGCAGGTTCAGGGCCAATTAATGGTATTTTGGCAGACAATTTTGTTAGGTCGTCTGCAACCCTGTTGCCTTTGATTCCTGCGTGACTGGGAACCCAGCAAAGTTTGAGTTTCTTGCATCTTCTTTCTAAAATATTCAGTGAGTTGATACATTCTTCTACCAAGCTAGACTTAGTTTTGTAGCTTTTTAAGGCCATGAGCGCCCCTTTGCTATCTGAACAGATGTTCACTATGTCTTGGTTGTTCGCATCCAGTGCCAACTGAGCACAGATCAGTATGGCCACCAGTTCTGCTTGAAAGATTGAAGCTTGTTTGCCCAGCGGTACCATAGAACCCTTTCAAAGCCTCCTTCGGTAGATGCCTGCTCCAGTATCCGTTGCGGACTTTGATCCATCCGTGTACCAGATGCCGCCTGAGCACGGTATTCTTCTGACAACCAGTCTTCTCTGGTTGGGAAAATCACCTCGAATTTATTGTCAAAGTGATATTTCATCACTATTAGTTCTGACCTCATCTTTAGTAATACATCCTGTTTAAGATAAGGAGGGTTAGTATGTTCCCTGTCCACATATTAAGAGCAATTGCTTGCAGACCTTGTAGAAGCCTCTTGTACATATAGTTGTAGGGGTGCCACTCCCATCAATAAGCCCAAGGCTTCTATGAGTATAGTCCTCATTACTCCTGTCATGACTCTCTGGACAAGTCCCTTTATCCTGTCTAGGAGCTTTGCAGTCTCGGTTTGGCTGGTATGTTTCCACCATAGCACGCATAGGTTAATCAAGGAATAAGGATTGTCTTAAAAATCCAAAGGATGGTGGAGGGTTTAAGCCCCCATTTCCTTCCAATAGTTCCCCTGCTGAGCCAAAACATATTGGTGAGCTTCCTACACCGCTCTTCTACCTGGGGTTTCCAGTGTAGTTTGCTGTCCAGTATCACCTCCAAGTAGTTGGCCTCGAGTTTTGGTGTTAATACTTGACCTCCTAGCTTTAAGGTTCTGTGCAGTTTCCACTTGTATTTCCTCGCGAAGACCACCACCTCTGTTTTGCTAGGGTTGATGGAAAGTTTGTTGGTTTTGCACCAGTTCCAAAGTCTGTCCAGGGCTACCTGTAATACATCTGCCAGCGGTTCGGGAAAACGCCCTCTCACCACTATCATTATATCGTCGGCATATCCAATGACGTGGCATCCGGTTTCTTTAACACAGGTTAAGGCACCATCTGCCACCAAGTTCCATTCTAAGGGGGAGATCACACCTCCTTGACTTAGACTTATTTATTTGGCCTTGGGGTAGAACCCTGTCTGTCACTAAAGAATCAGTTACAACGACGTATTACAATTTATAATAATAATAACAAGTAAGTTATGTAAAGTCATTCAAATAAAGATAACAATAATATAGATAATAATCTTGTAGAAAATCAATTAGAATATCATATATAATATAAGTAACTAAATCAAAATAACAATTAATTATTCAATACAATATAGAAATAATAGAACAAAAGAATGAAATTTCAATAGTAATGTTACAAAATAATACAAACGTAAATTCAAATAAGTAGCATTTCAGATAGTGCATAAGAGAAACAAATAATTAATTAAACAATAGCAAAATGTTAGTACATATGCATTAACAATTAACAATTAAGTGAGTTTAGTTGTTACTAAATAGTCTTGTGCTCAATTTAAATTATGTTTCAAGCAATAGTAATCAATACAATTCATAATTGAAAATTATGATTCATCTTATCATAACTACAATGAAACTCAGCCTGTACCAGTTTCATGCTGCGACAACTCACATTCACTCAATAAAAGCTTATTATACAAGGAACGCTTAAAAGAGAGCGAAGCCTCAGGAGAGAAAAACTCCAATAAGGATAACTCTTTATTGAAATACTCTGCTGCCGAGAAGGCAAATAAGTGTTGGAAAGCAGCAGTACGCACATTTGGACAGATGAACAACCTGGGTGGTAGTCTGGTTGATGAGCGCACTGAAGCATCAACATGTTGCCTTATAAACCTAGAGGCTAGGTATAATGGAGAATTATGTGAGATAACATTAAAAGCAAGAGACATCTTAAGATATAAACGTCTGTTTCTAACAGACAACCATCCATAGTCAAGTCTACAAGGTGTGACTCTGCTACGCCAACCAATATGGCCGTGAATAAATCTGATGCAGGCATTGAAGGCTCTATGCAGACGTAAGTTTTGCGTTTGAGGCAGATCGTCATAAGCAACCGATGCATAATCAAGAATTGGAAAAATAAGAGACTCCACTAATTGCTTTCTCGTATCTAAGGCCAATGCATGTTTATAGAACTTAAGAGATCTTAAGGTGCCATGAATCTTTCGCACAGTACAAGAAACATGCTTACTCTAGTCCACTGTAGAAGAAATCCAAAAACCAAGATTTTTAACAACAGAGGAGTAAGGAACAATAGTATTTCCTACATATATAGATGGAATGGATGGATTGTCATTTAAGCGAGAAATAAATTTCTTACTGCTGATGAAAATGGCCTGTGTTTTAAGAGCATTCAAATGAAGCCCATTTTCCTCTGCCCACTTAATGACAGATGCAACATCATGATTGATAAGGTTAACCTCATCTTCGAGATTTACAGGCAAAAAAGATTTATAAACCTGGAGGTCATCAGCAAAAAGAATATGCTTTGTCGATGATAAGGCAAGCGGAGCATCATTTATGTAAACCAAAAACAAGAGTGGACCAAGAACACTACCCTGTGGAACACCGTCAGTCACCTGAGACCAAACGGATGGTTGATTACTTTCATCCACAACAGAATAAGCCCGACCTCTCAAATACGACGCAAACCATCTGATTACAACATCAGAGCAATTCATTGACCGAAGTTTAATGAGCAGTCTACTATGTGGAACTCTATCAAAGGCCTTAGAGAAATCAAACAGAAGCAATAGAGTGATCATTCTACGATCAATGGCAGATCTACAGTCGTCAAGTAGATGTAAAAGAGCAGTCTGTGTACTATGACCCTTTCTAAAGCCGACCTGATAACAATCCAGTAAAGAATTGGACTCGAGATGAGCCGATAACTGTGTGTACACAACCCTCTCCAAAACCTTAGAGACCTCACACAACTTAGCTATAGGTCGAGTTTGAGAGGGATCATCCATTTTAGTTTGCTTTGCTAGAGGTAAAAGAAAAGCCCTTTTCCATGTCTCAGGAAAATGGCCAAAAGATAAAGAGTCATTCACTATAGAAGCTAAGCTTGTAGACAGAGAGCCACCAATCATCTTGAGCATATCAGCTGATATGCGATCAGGACCAACCACCCTAGAACTGGATAAACGAAGGAGATTTACAAGGTTAGAAGGGTCAACTGAAGCAAAGTTAAATACTGGAAGATCCGATCTAAGTGGTAAGGCAAGCACCCGATCAACATCCGCATCAATCAAAGCTAAGCTCTGTGAAGAAACAGAAGTATAATGCTTTAAGAGCACTGATGAAGAGAAGTACTTGAGAGGTGAAGGCAGAGCACTGCTAGCCAGGCCAAGCTTACGCAATTCGGACCACTTGCTCTTAACTGTAGAAGCCGAAGAAACTTTACTAGCTATATAGTCGTTTTTCAGTTTACTAAGGGAATTAGAAACCTCATTCCTAAGTAGCTTAAAACGAGCATAAGCATCATCCGACCCAGTTCTCATAACCAGTTTATAACACTTATCACGATTCTTCATAAGCAACCTGATATCATGATTGGTCCATGGCTTACGTTTAGTGGTAATCTTTATTAGCTTTTCAGGCGCAAACCTGTCAAAAGCCATAACTATACCAGAAGAGAACATATCAACCCTAGAATCAATAGTATGGGCATTCAGAATCTGTGGTGACTGCAAAAGGTTAACTGATCTATAATTTGAGGACAGTCATTTGCGACTGTACCTCTGACCGTGGTGTTACCCCTAGTCACTTCCAATAATCGGTAACTCAGCATATCACGGATCCAGTACGTGATCATAGCCGGCACTCCTTTGTTCTCGGCTGCTTTACAAATAGCCTCTCTTGGGGTATTGTTCAAAATCCTCTCTACATCCAGGAGGGCTTCTATAGCGAATCCTCCTGCTTCTATTTCTTCTTCGATTAATGATGCTGCTTTGTGCAGTGCCGTTTCGGTAAATTTGCCTTCTGTGTAGGCGTGCTGTTCTGATGATAGCGGATTCTGAGTATGAACCATCTCCTTGATGTATCTGTCGACGAGCCTCTCGACTTGAGCATAAAGGACATCAGACGAATTGGTCTGAAATTCTTTGCCGTGGAGTAGCTGCTTCTTCCTGGTTTCGGCATGAATACTACTCTTGAATTCCTTCAGTTTTCAGGTGCGTATCCCAGCCACAAACAAGCTCTCGCCAGTCTCACGAATGGACCAAAAATAACCTCCATGCCCTGTTGAAGCAGGACCGGGTACACCCCGTCCACCCCGGGAGACTTAAACGGCCCAAAGGAAAACCAGGACTACCTGACTCAGTCTAGGGAGACAATCCTAGCCGCAATCTTCTCGCTGAGCTCCTAGCTGACTTACCAGTGGGTCGACCACGACCAGGACCCCAATTCACCCTTGAAGGGTTATTGGGTTGATCACTCTCCCTACTCTCCAGGTTAATAAAACCCAGAAAGTGCGTCCTCATCAGGCAGCCCAATGTCTCCTCGTCCGTCGCTGAATAACCACGCTCTGGAAGCCTAATGGCATCCAACCATGCCTCTGGATTACGTGCAAACAGTTTGTCCAGTCGACTAAAAAAATGGCAGCCCCCGCTAGATACTAGTATAATAGGTATATTTTATAAAAACAAAATTTTATCACGTGGTTTTTGAGTAATATAAGACCTACTGAAAATCTAAAATATAATCTATCTTTTTTGGTAGGTCTCATATTATTCAAAAACTATATGATTAAATTTTAAAGTTCTTATTACAAAATTTAACCATTATACTAGTATCTAGCGGGAGCTGCCATTTTTTTCTGTTACAGCCAATGGTGTTTACATAAATGATGAAAAACACTATTAGACAAAGACAGATAGTGCGGCCTCTTCTTAATAATTTATTAATTCATAAAAAATTTAGAATATATATTTTATTGTAAAATTTAAAGAAAAATCCTTAAAAAAAACTTTTTAAAACTTCAAAAATTGGATAAGATATAAGATAAAAAACAAATTTTTACACTAAAAAACATCTTTACTTTGAACTCAACTCTTCAAAATATCTTCTTACTTATTCAGATTTTGTTCATTTTTGGCATCTGTGGTGCATTAAGATGCATTAAATTCACCAACAACAAATTTTCTCAAGTTGAGGATAAAGATGATAAGTTCATCGTATCAATCCATGTCACTAACAAGGAGAGTGCATTGCATTTGGGTCTTGGATTTTCTTCTAGCTTTGGGATCTTTTTTCTTACATAAAATCATGAAAAAATCCGCGTATATTCGGTCCAACGCTCGATTTTTTCCGAGTTATGAGCAGTTTTGTCTGTTTTGTTGAAAAACTTGGATCTGCTTTATAATTTTACAGTTTTCGAACTACTTATTCTAGAAGGTTTTTACTAATTGCATATTAAAGTTGAGATTAAAATCTTTCGATTGAAAAAAAACGTGTCCAAAAAGCTCAAGTCCTTTTCAGTAGTCCTTTTACTAAACCAAACTACGTTAGTGGGTTTCCTGCACCGCTCTTCACCTGGGATTCCCAATGTAGTTTGCAGTATCACTCCCAGATACTTGGCTTTAGATTTTGGTATCAATACTTGTCCTCCCAACTTTAGGGTTCTATGTAGGCTCTACTTGTATTTCCTCGTAAATGGACAGTTTTTTGGTTTTACATCAATTCCAAAGCTTGTTTAGAGCTCCCTGTAATATGTCTATCAGCGGTTCGAGAAATCTTCTCGCACCACTATCAGCACATCATCAGCATATCCAATAACGTGGTATCCAGCCTCTTTAACACATGTCAATGCACCTTTCATCGCTAACTAGAAGAGTATCACAACTCTGGATCACGGATTTTGCTCAAACTTTAGGATAGGTTTTCAAATGACAAAATATGGAAAAAGCTAAAGTTATAGTCACAAACGCTCAATATTTCCCTAGTTATAGGTAATTAAAGAAAATCATTGAAAAAGTTACTAGATTTTCAAATACTTCTAGCTCTTAAGCATTGATAGCTAGAAGCTTAAAATTATTTTTAAATGAAAGCTGAGCTCTAATCCTTTCGAAATAGTAGTTATAACATATCAAAACATCATTTTCCCCAAAGTTATAGCGTAATAAATATTGGACCTGAATTTTATTTTTAAAAAATTAATAACAAAAGATGAAATTAGGTCCAATCTTTATTACGCTATAACTTTGAGAAAAAATAATATTTTGATATGTTATAACTACTATTTCGAAAGAATATAAGCTCAGCTTTCATTTAAAAAAAGTTTCAAGCTCCTAGCTATCAATGCTAAGGAACTATATGTGTTTAAAAATCAAGTAACTTTTTGAGTGATTTTCTTTAATTGCCTGCAACTATGGAAAAATTGAGAGTTTGTGACTATAATTTTGGCTTTTTCCATATTTTGTCATCCAAAAATTTATCCCAAAGTTTGAGCAAAATCCGTGATCCCGAGTTGTGATATTCCCCTATTAAGTTCCATTCCAGGGGTAACCCTATTTCACCCTGAGGGCAGCCATTCCCGACTGTCCTTTTAACCGTGGTATCAACACTCGATACTTCTGTTTGTCGATGGCTCAGCATGTCACATCCAATCTGTGATCATAGCCGGCACATATTGTCTGCGACCGCCTTACAAATGGCCTCTGTTGGAGTATTATTGAAAGCCCCCTCGACGTCCAGGAGAACTCCTATAGCGAATCCTCCCGCTTCTATTTCTTCTTCGATACTGTTTTTTGCAGGACCGTTTTCGTAGAATATCCTTCTGTATAGGCGAGTTGTTCCGGTAGTAATGAATTCTGCGTGAGAACCATTTCCTTGATGTATCTGTCGGTGAGTCTTTCTATCGACTTGAGCATGAAGGACATAAGATAAATTGTCTTAAAGTCCTTTATAGTGGAGTAGCTATTTTTTCCTGGTTTTAGAATGAATACTGTTCTTGCTTTCTCCCAGTTGTTGGTTGTGTAACCCAACCACAAGCCAGCCCCACGAATTGACTAAGGATACTATCAATGCCATCCTGCAGTAAGACCGGACACATCCCGTTCACCCCGGGAGACTTTAATAATCCAAAGAAGAAC
Organism: Anastatus disparis; assembly: GCA_017163975.1. Lineage (NCBI taxonomy): Eukaryota > Metazoa > Arthropoda > Insecta > Hymenoptera > Eupelmidae > Anastatus > Anastatus disparis. The sequence continues at coordinate 1,293,566 of JAFFSR010000313.1, forward strand.
GAGAACCGTTGCAAACTAGTAATTTGTCCAGTTAAGATGCCTCCGGGCCCTGTTCAACTTCTGAACAGAACTTCCTCTATCTTTCTGTGTGAACCTTCCTGACCTCCCGTCTGTACTCCTTTTGTTTATCTCTCTACTTCTGCCAAGATATATCTAATTTGGATTTCTTGGCCTTTTTGAACAGTTTTTGATTGCATCTTTAAGATTTTTCAGTTTGTGGTTCCATAAGGACTCATACTTTGCTCTTGCCTTTTCAAGCTGACAACTCTTTGAGAATGCCAGGATGATAGACTTTTGAAACAATTCAGCTGCCTCCTCCACCTCTTCCTTATTCTTAATGTTTTTAAGAAATTCTCTCATTGCTATTGAGAGCTCCTTCTTGTGTGTACCCCAATCCATAATCTTTGAGTTCCTTATCCATTTAACTTACTGGAACAGAAAACAAATATTAAAAGTTATCTGTGCATGATCAGAGAGCGTCGATTCATCCAATATTCTCCAATCCTGCTCAGCATGAATAAAGATTTGTGGAAAAATTTTTAGATTGATTACCTCTCTTCTCCTTATATTGAAAAAGCTAGGTTCTGATCCCTTATTGAGAATATCTAGCTCTGCGGTAGCTAAGTACTCAAGCAGAGCCAATCCTCTGCTGTTGGCGTCAAATTAAAAACCATTTGGAGTCCCCTCTCGAAACAGTAGTCAATGAGCATACTTACCTCTTTAATGGGAATTCTCTCCTCGTATGGAAATTAGACCGAGGCTAACCCTACCTCCTTTGAAACACCCCCTATGGAGAGTCTTACCTTTGTGGCTACTATATCACAGGTATTTAATAACATAAGTGTCGTATTTTCTAGATTCTTGATCCAGATACACGCTCTTGATTTGACTACTTTTAGATCTCTAACACTTTTCCAGGCCATTTCACGTATCATGGTTCTTGTATCAATGATATATTTGTGTGCGCCGCAGATTGACTTCTCACTAGGCGAGTTTAAGAGTATTTACTGTGATGCAAGTGAATTTGAGTAATTTCAATGATTTCTTCCGTTTTGAAAGTTCACCTATGAATTACTTGGAACTTCCATGGTCTTGGCAGAGTATCTAATCTCCACTCTATCCATACCATAGTAAGCTTTATTTCACGATGTACTCAGGCTTTTTATGGACAATTTGGGAAAACACAATATAAGAAACATTCCCTCCCTGCTGCTTCCTGAGCTGTTGATTTTTTCACCACCACTACTTGTACTAAGATAATATTAATGTTTTCTATTCAGTAATACATAAAATTTTGTATAGAAATTTGAAGTATGTATTATATAAATTTTATTCAGTTTTGTGGTTAAATAAGTTTCGTCAGGTGCATAATTTAAGAATTTCACAATGTTCTCCTTTGTAAATACTAAAAACTTCTCGGGTTCATAGCCTACACTTTTTCTTTTTAGATATGATTGTGGCTTTTTATAATAACCATAAAACAGAGTAAAGAGGATAGTGTGGGGTAAAGCGAGAATTTTTTCATTTATGATTTTCTAATTTTTTATGTGTTCTTGTTCATGTATAACAATAATTTTTTGTAAATCATTAATAGAAGTTTAAAAAATTATTATTATATTCAAGAGAAATTAGTGAACGTGAGTAAGTGATTAGGAAATAGGAAGAGAGAGACAAGGATGAATGAAAATAGGGTAAAAATCAGGATCAATCTGAGATATAAGGACAGAGAGGAAGTGAGGAAGTAAGAAAAGAGTTAATAAAAGCGTTAAATCAGAAATCAAAAGAAGTGATCAAAGAGCTATGCTAAGAAAATTATTTTTGAAAAGCTTGTTTTATTAAGACAGTAGCAAACAACTTGTACATAAATTTTAGAGCAAAACTATTGAGTAGTTTACGTAAAATGGAAAAAAAAATTAAAAATGAATATTTTTTGAAAAAATTAAAAAAATTTTCTAAAATTAAAGCTATACTAAGGAAATCAGTTTTAAAAAGTTATCCTTCTTTTGGTAATTGCAAACAATTCCCATGCGCATTTCAAAGCAAATTCATCAAATAATTTACGTAAAATAAAAAAAAAAGAAATATTAAAAATTTTTTAAAATTCTTAAAATGGCTCTATAAAAAAAACTACGCTATGAAAACCAATTTTCAATAGCTTCCCGCCTACTTACACAAAATGATTGATAGTATGCAAAATTTGAAGCAAATCCATCGAGCAGTTTTCGAGATTTCGTTGGCTCAATAAATACCATTTTCTTTTCAAAATTTTAAAAATGCTCTAAAATTAAAATTACGCTAGAAAAATCAATTTTTGAAAATTCCCCTTCTTTTGGCAGTTGCAAATAATTTTCCTGCAAATTTTAGAACAAATCTATCGAGTACTTTACGTACAGCAAAAAAAAAATAAGAAACGAAGAATCGAAATTTTTTTTTAAATATTTAAAATTCTCTAAAATCGTAAACACGCTATGAAAATTAGTTTTCGAAAGCTTATTTTCCTTCATACCCGTGCCGGAACTTTGCCTAAAAGTGCTCCTCATGCGGCAGGGAACCGGCCGATTACATTCGTGTTATTCCTTTACATACGTGCGCAGAACACACCGCGCAGCTACGAACTGTACGTCTTCTCGGTCGCTTCGCTGTCTGCTGTATACTTAAACTATATCTATATATACGCGAATGTCTAACCTCAGCATTAAATAGATAAATGCATACATCATACACTTGTAGTTATTAAATAAACAAACACACTCGATATTAATACACTAATATACATATATTAGTTTAAATTATAACGAATTATAACTTTCGTTTAAAATAGATATTCTTTTTCATACACGTTTCTTTTGATTCACGACACTCTTTTAAACACTTTATGATTGTTTTTGTACAACGAAAATAATTAAATTCACGTTTTTACACGTTTTGCTTTACACGTTTTGTTTTTGTGCACTTGATATTAATACATTTATATTTATTAAAATGAACTATAACTTTACTAACATACACAATTGTTTTAACTCATAATTTTTTCTTTTGCATTTTAAAAGGTTTTCATACAAAAAATATAGTAATATACAAGTATTATAAACACATTTCATTATTTCTCACGTTTTTTTAATTTGAATTATCATTTATATATTTACTGTGTATCTTATGTTAACTGCTATGTTCGGTTTTTTCTCTTTCTCTCTCTCTCTACCGAACTCAACTGTATACTGTAGTTGATTGCGCATGCGCGCTACAACGAAATAACACAACAGATGACTCTTCGCTTTTGACGAATTTTTTTTATTAAAAATGGAGTTTTATCACTTTTTGGGGTGGCAAAGTTCCGGCCGGGCATGAAGGAAAATCGTATACATTCCTCAGCACGAAACAGGCTCATCATATGCGCGTGTTTTGCTTCGCTCGGCTTCGCCTCGCGAAGCAAACCAACACGCGCATGTAATGAGCCTGTTCCGTGCCTCGGAACGTAATATACTATTCTTCAGACAATAGCAAATTGATTGTATGCAAATTTTGGAGAAAATTTATTGTATGGTTTACGCAAAATAGGAGATACATGAAAAATAAAAATTTTTTTGAAAATTTTCAAAATGCTCTAAAATTAAAACTGCACTGAGAAAATTAGTTCTCCAAAGCTTGTTTTCTTCGGACAGTAGCGAATAACTTGCATACAAATTTTGGAGCAAATCTATCGAATGGTTTTCGTAAAATAGAAAAAAAAAAATAAAAAAATTTAAAAAAATTTTTTAAAATGCTCTAAAATTATAAGTGCGTTAAGAAAATCAGTTTTTAAAAGTTTTTCTTCTTTTGGCAGTCGAAAATAAGTTTCATATAAATTTTCAAGCAAATTCTTCGAGTAGTTTACGTAAAATACAAAAAAAATTTTAAATCGAAAAAAAATAAATTATATGCAAAATTTGAAGCAAATCTATCGGGTAGTTTTCGAGATCTGATTGGCGTACTCACACACACATTCACACACACACACACACACACACACACACACACACACACACACACACATTTTCTTGAAACCACTTTTTCGATTCCCCGAGTCCAAATACGTACAAATTAATGAAAACATAGAAATAGTATATTACGGTACAAAAGACGAAACTTGAAGTTCCGCCACTGCGTAAAGTTGTCTCACTGGGTGCCATATAACGCAGTGGCGGGCCTTCAAATTTCGTCTTGTGTACCGTATACTATTTTTCTTGATGCCCGGTGGAAATTACTATTGTATTGAAAGTCCAATTAACATTTTACCACTGGAAATGATAAAGCTGTAATTTCGTGAAATTTGTGATATTTTCGATGCCCGTCCCGACATTTGCGGCACGAGCGTTAGCGAGTGTCGCTGGTCGGGAGCGAGCTTCGAAAACATCACGCACATACATAAACAAAATACATAAAAAATGTAAAGTTATTTGTACGACAGATTTAATGACATACAAATCAGAGAGGGATAAAAAATATCATAAATATTTATTTTACGATTAATTTATAAAAAAAACTACATGAAAAAATTATTTCTTTTTTTCATTTTTTTTAAGTACGCTAGAAATAAATTTGTCATATAAATAACATTAAAGCATTATTAACAGCTCGTAAATTGATGCGATTTTTTTTTTTTTTTTGTACAAAAAGATACAAATGACAGATACAAAATTATATTGGTTAGTATATCTATGTATAAAAAATACATGAGGCAACGCATCTGTTATCTGTTTGTATTTTGATTTTTTATTATGAAATATAATCTTGAACTTTATAACTTTTACAAACTCATTGCTATTGAAAAATTTGTTCTAAATTAAGATATTATAGATTAAATCCGTTTTTAATAATGAATCTATAATTGTAAAATTTTTAATTTAAATTGTTCAATTTTCTATTTTTAATTTTCTGTATAAGATGAATACTAATTGGTTTATCATACAGTACCGGGCAATAATTCTAAGTAGGTTATCAAATTTTTGCTCCGACTTTGAAAAAGCGTATCTTCTTCAATTTTGACCCTAGAAAAAATTTAAAAAAAGCATTTTAAAGTATTCTTTAAATGCTTTCTTTTTAGCTTACTTACATTTTTTTAACGATATTTAAAAAAAAATAATCGCTTTGGTTTCAAATCAGCTGTAGTTTTTTAAATAATTGAGCTAGAAAAAATTTGAAAAAAGATTTGGAAAGGGCTCTAAAAATGCTATTAGCAGCTATTTTTACAAAAATTTTTTAATTATTTTTTGTCAAGTTTTAAGCATATAAAGTTATCGATCTAATACTTTTGCAGTTGTAAAAAACACTTGAATAGCAAGTAGAAAATAATCGCTGGTGAAGTAGTGATTTAATTTTAGTAGGAAATTATCACTATTCATTATTAATAATAAAACATAATAAAGTATGAAACAACAAAAAGATTTATTTTGCAAAAATTATATCATAGAAATCAAAAGTTTTGCACCAGCGATTATTTTCTACTTGCTATTCAAGTGTTTTTTACAACTGCAAAAGTATTAGATCGATAACTTTATATGTTTAAAACTTGACAAAAAATAATTAAAAAATTTTTGTAAGAATAGCTGCAAATAGCATTTTTAGAGTGCTTTCCAAATCTTTTTTCAAATTTTTTCTAGCTCAATTATTAAAAAAACTACAGCTGATTGAAAAAAAATGCAAAAATGAAAAAAATTTCAAAATTGCCAAAGCGATTATTTTTTTTTAAATATCGTTAAAAAAATGTAAGTAAGCTAAAAAGAAAGCATTTAAAGAATACTTTAAAATGCTTTTTTTAAATTTTTTCTAGGATTAAAATTGAAGAAGATACGCTTTTTCAAAGTCAGAGCAAAAATTTGATAACCTGCTCAGAATTATTGCCCGGTACTGTATTTATAATGTATAACAGTTTTTCGTTCTATAAGAAGGTAATAATTTTTTCTAACAAGAACCGTAACCACTTCATTGCAAGTAGCTTTATTGTATTCATTTTTATTTAATTTGTTATTTCATACTATAGACATGGTAATAGTTCTTGAAGTGCAATCAATTTTCGCACATCATTGTAATTCTTCTTTTTATATTTCGTGCATTTTATAAACTTTATCGTAAGGATCAATCTTTTTTATTAGCTATCTAATTGCTTCGATAATTCTAATTTTATATCATTTTGATCATGTTTAGTTGTAGCTATATTATAATCTAAACATACAGCTGTCTATATTTGTGTTCTTCATTTTTATTTTGGCGTAAAGCATATACATTGTGATAATTTGTGTGTTTCTCGAAAATTAATTGAAAGTGGCATCAAAACTTGCAAATGCTATGGCATCATTATAGAATCGAATGTTTTTATTTGTTAACCAAGTTACTAAAACACTTTAATTGCTTTGGATAAAAAGGATTTTCTTACTATTTTATATTTCCTTTCTGATTACAGTAGTAAAAATTTTTATTAACAGTATATTCAAAAGCAAAGTGTTATGCATTACAACACTTACATATTCTTGTTATAGAGCCTAAGTAGTTTTCACTTATAATATTTTCTTAAATTCTACATTTGTCCATGATTTTTGAATAACTTATAAAAGCTTTCAACACCTTTTTATGTTTTCTCCCATTTATTTTTTTTTACTTTGTATTATATTTTTTATAATTAATGAAGACGATAGCTTCCATGGAAGCGCACATGTGTTTTCCAAATCTGTTAAATTATCAGTTTGATCTATTAAGTTTAAATTTAGAATTTTGTCCTCTGTTTTTATCAAGGGAACTTATAACTATTTTGTTTACGATACAAATACATAATTTTTTTATATTGATCTATTAATAATTGTTTGCATATTTTTTTCTAAGATTTTTATTTTAACATTATTCAATTTCAGTTGTATTTCATCTAAATAAAATTGAAGATTAAAATTTTGTATAGCATCTAATGGAAAATAGTAGTTTATATTGATATTACAATAATTATATAAAATAGGAAACATTTTTATGAGTCATTTTTCATAATTTTAAACAAATTATTTAGCAATACTTTATTAAATAATAAAAAATTTAAATTAGTTTTAAAGCTCATTTAGAACGAAGATTATACATATAATTTTATTTTTTATTCCAGATGAAAACGAAAGCATGCTAAACTTGAAAGTGTATCCAATGGACCAAATTATAAAAGAAAGTAAGTAATTACATTAATTTACTTTAAGAATACTATTTTTTTAAATTTTTTAAACTTTTTTTACTAACGTGTACGTTTATTTAAAAAAAGCGAAGATTCTAATGCTACTAAAAATCATAAAGGATAGTTTCTTCTAATCGGCATTCAAAAATGTCAATTCCAAAAAATACGCAATATATCTGTAGCTTGAATGAATAACGACATAACTCTGTTTTTGAAATTTTCGAGAAAGCGAGGTTTTTATGTTTGCGTTAACATGTAAGATATATGGGGGAAGAGCAATTTTCCCGTACGTAAAACATTTCTTCTATGCGTATCGGCTTTTCTAATGTGTGCTACGAAAAAGAGTTATACTTTTAGGTATATAATTCACTGTTAACTCAATTTCCTAAAAATACAGACTTATGTCGTTATTCCTTCAAGCCACAGATATATACATGATATGGCTTATAATGAAAAAATTGATAGTGTGAAATTGGAATTTTAAAATTTACAATAAAGTACTTCATTTAGCATATTTGCTACGTACGGCACTAAACGGTTAAAATTTTACAATTTTTAATATAGTAAATAAGGGAGACCGGGGCTAGTATTAACGATTTTTAAAAAAACATTTCTATTTTTTTATCTAACTAGGAAAGTGTCACACTCCCGGTCACAATATACAAAAAAGGAAACTATAACAAAATGTGAAAAAATTATTTGTATATTTCACAAAAATAATATGATCTTTTTGTTTTAAGCATTAGTTATAAATAAAAAAATTTATAATACAATATTTATAAACATAAAAATCTCAGTACAGTTCTCTTTGAATTAATTTTTTATCTAATACATTTAGTCATCGTTATCGAAAGCATAATATTCTAAATATTAACAGTGTTGATATTTACGTACACTAGGCTCCAGTCACTTTTGCCCACCCTATATAAAAATCGGTAAGTCTTCAAAATTTGGGGCTCAGCGAAAAATAGTCGTAACTAAAAAATTCCAACGGGGTCTAAAAAGTGTTTAAAAACCTTTAATTTGAGCTAAATTGAACAAAAAAAAAAGAGAAACATATGTTTTATGCGTAAGAAACGAACTAAAAAATGTTCTATTTCTTTTGCCCCTATACAAATGTTTGCCATTTTTCCGGAAACAGTCAAATCATAAAAAAACAAAATGGAGATGAAAGCTAAGGGAGTCTACTTTAAAATGAGCTATGGAGCGCTCATTTAAGACCGATTGTACAAAAGTTATGGTCATTTTTAATAAAAAAGTCATCTCAAAAAATACGCATCATACAAAAAAGTTTTTAATAAAAAAGTTGTTTATTTTTGAGTCAAAAATATAAATATTCAATCCAAACTGAGATCGAAAAAAATTTTAAATACGGATTTTTTTTTCAATATGGTGAAGAAACAGAAAAAAAAATTTTTTTCGATCTCAGTTTGCATTGATTATTTATATTTTTGACTAAAAAATAAACAACTTTTTTATTAAAAACTTTTTTGTATGATGCGTATTTTTTGAGATAATGGCCATAAAATAAAATTTTTTTTTATTAAAAATGACCATAACTTTTGTACGATCGGTCTTAAATGAGCTCTCCATTGCTCATTTTAAAGTAGACTCCTTTAGCTTTCATCTCCATTTTGTTTTTTTATGATTTGGCTGTTTCCGGAAAAATGGCAAGCATTTGAATAGGGGCCAAAAAAATTGAACATTTTTTAGTTTGTCTCTTACGTATGAAACATATGTTTCTCTTTTTTTTTGCTCAACTTAGCTTAAATTAAAAGTTTTTAAACACTTTTTAAGACCCCGTTGGAATTTTTTAGTTACGAGTATTTTTCACTGAGCCACAAAACTTTGAAGACTTACCGATTTTCATATAGGGTGGGCAAAAGTGACTGATGAGTAGTGAATGTGAAAAATTTATAAAACCTGTTAAAAAAAGGCTGTATTCTAAATCTCTCCTCAGCGACATTGCATGCGGCACTAAATATGTTCATATCATAGAGGACGTTATATCAAACACGCAAAAACACCTATGGAACCTGTTGAACTGTTCGCGTCGTTATATATTGAGTGTTAATATTTACCCCTGTTACTTTTAGCCCCGGTTTCCCCTATTCTAAGAAAATTTTTATTTAAAATATATAAATAGAAATCTTTCAAAATTTCTTTAAAAGTTATGGCTGAGCAAAGATTAAAACAAAATTTAAAATTGAATTTAGTATTTATTTTTCACGCATACTTTAAGCAAAAGAAAGGTTTTGAAAAATCTCATTGTCAAAAGCATGAAAATACGCCGCTTGAAAAAAATAAAGGTTATAGTTCTAGGGAAAATAAAAAAAATAAGATTCAGATTTTCGTTTATTTTACGTATTTCTGTCTAAAAACAAATAAAAAAATTCACGTTTCATAGAAGGTTAAACAAAGCTAAAAAGTAACTTCAAGAAAAGTGTCATCTAAGATAATAGCTTTTATTATAGGAAAATTCTTAAACTATCACATTCTATGAGTAAACGTATAGAAACTGAATAATCTCTATACCATCCTATTATGATATATTAAAACTACGCTAAGTTAAAAATAATCATTTTAGGGCATAGTTTTAAATAAATCTGAATGAAAACAGTTTTTCTATATTGTTGAAAACTTCTTATAGGGTAAGTGTGCCAGTTATCGTTGCCCCCCCGACTACCGTGCTCCTTCGATATTTTAATACATTAAGATAGGTTTAAGCCTTAATCAATAAAACAAAAAAATTTTTTTAATATTTTTGAAGTATAATTTAACTATTAGAAAAATAAAAATTTAATTTACCCTGGTAGAAAATAAACCATTTTTTGGCCATTTTTGTTGGCCAACGCATGTTAAAATGGCACTTATCTAGAAATTTTGGAAACTCTTTGTACAGAATTTCTAGATAAGTGTCATTTTAACATGTGTTAACCAGCAAAAATGGCCAAAAAATGGTTTATTTTCTACCAGGGTATCGACGTTTTATATTGTATAAATAATGTTTGAAATTTTTGTAACGTGATTTATGCGTTTTTAGTGAACGCGTTATCAAAAAGCTTAAGGATTGCATGTTTAATTCAGTCATTTAAAGTATTAAAAAATGTATATTAATAATATGTATATGCATTTTACTATAATAAAATACTTACAAATTTCGAAAAAACTTACAATTTGTGTTTTTAAATTATTTTTTATTATTTATTTATAAAATATAGTAACTGGAACAGATTTAAGCATATGATTCAATTATCGTGCACGATAACTAAACCAATTTTTTGGTATAATCTTAGTTATCGTGCCCTCTAACATGTGAGCATCGAAGAAAACATAACCTCAAAAAAAGATAAATCGACGAAAAATGCACGGTATTCGACGCTCGATATTTGGTTGAGGGCTTGCTTACTGACAAAACGCATTTAGTTGGGAGCGCGGAAACTGACACACGGTATATAGAAATCTGAAAATTGAGGAACACGGTATTTGACGCATGCATCAATTCTTATATTTTTAATAATATTTCAAATATTTTTCTATACATAATTAATCAATCATGCTTATTAAATAAAAGATGCTTCAACGTTTATAACTGATATCAATAGTTATCAAGCATTAATAGAAAAATCTGTTTAATTTGATAAAATCTGTAAGAGGTTACGTTAAACCCACGGTAACTGGCACACTTACCCTATAAGCGAAAAATAAAAATCATATTTTTTTCCTTCATTAACTTTCATGAATAAAAAATCTTTTTTGTTTTTTTTTAAGAAAAAATTACTTGGAATGTAACACAATTTCTTTATTATCTTTGATAATTAATCTGCTTTATAATATATAAATTTAAGATAAAGTCGCTCTTAATAAAATTTCAATGTCAATGGAAATAAAAGTGATATTAAATCGTAGATTTGAATTTAATCAATTTTTTTACGGGGTAAATATTAACCTATTAAAGACAAGCAAAAATTGGGTATGATAAGCGACAGACTATCTAATTTATAGCATAATAGAAAGAATGTACGTAGGGGGGAGACCCGTGTTAAAAGTAACAGGGGTAAAAATTAACAGTCAATTTATAGCGACGCAAACAGTCTTACAGGTTCTGTAGTTGACTTAATACATTTAATATAATTGTTTCTGTTATGTAAACATATTCAGTATCTTGCAGTACATCGCAGAGGAAAAGCGTGCGAACTAGCGATTTAACAGAAACTAGAAAATTTCCACGTACTTAAATGCTTGTTTTTCATTTAATTCGATGTAATTAATAGAATTAAAATTATTTTATGGTAATCTACTCTAAAAATAATTTAAATAATCGCATTAATATTTTAAGATTTAATTTAAAATATTTTTTTAACGATATTTTAAAAAAAATATAAATCTTCGGGACACATATTAACACTGTTAATACGTAAGGATATATTTGAAAAAAATGACAAAAACGATAGATACCCTAGTGGAAATCAGTTTTGCTAATAACAGCAAACAACTGCTAATAACTGTTATAAATAGTTTAGTTTGAGACAGAATTAGCGGTTATTGGCAGATAGTAGTAATTATTTGCAGTTATTAACAGTTATTAACATTTATAAGCACAACAATTTTGAACAATAAAATTTTTAAAAATTAAGATAATAGTAACAGTTATTTGCAGTTATTTTTTTATTTTTGCAGTTATTTACCGTTATTTGCGGATTCTTGCAGTCATTTGCAATTATTTTCTGATTTTTGTAGTTATTTGCAGAAACTTGCAGTTATTTATAGTTAATAATAGTTATTCATAAAAATTTATTGTCTTGGAAATTTTTTCCTATATATAAAAAATTAAAAAATTTTTTAAAAAGCGTATAAGAATAATTGTTAATAACTGTAAATAATTGCGAGAAATTGCAAATAGCCGTAAATAAACACAAATAACTGCTAATAACTGTTAATGAAATAGCAAATAACTGCTTATGAATGCTAATAATGGCTAATAACTGCTAATAACTGATGATAACTGCTATTAACTGCAAATAACCGCTATTTCTGTCTCAAGCTAAACTATTTATAGCAGTTATTAGCAGCTTTTAGCAGTTATTTGCAGTTATTAGCAATTATTTTTAATTATTAACAGTTATTAGCAAAACCGATTTCCACTAGGATAAAAAATTAATTTAATAAAGACTTTACTGAAATCTTTTTCATAACAATATGATGTTTGTATAGCTATAATTTTTCTATAAGACAAAAATTGATATTATTTTTACTATCAAAAAAGATTAAAAAATAATTTGTTCATATACTGTTAAAATTTGACAAATTCTCTTTTCTTTAGTTTTAAAAAAAAAAAAACTACCATAATAACAAAAAAACACTCTTTAAATTTAAAATTTTTCGAAAATAACCCATTATTCGCCTTTTCTTTTATTTTTTAAATTTTTTATTCTTAGAACCTTACCCCCCTCTGAACACTTTTCTCCCGTTTTATTTTAACACTTTAATTTTCAAATTTTTACACTCCTCACCACTCCTTTATTTTAGATTTAAATTTTTTCTTCTTTTTTTTTTTATTCACTAGACCTTTCTTTTCACCATTTTTTTTTTTAATTTTGATTTTTTACCACCACTTCTTACCTCAATCAATTTTCTTTTTATATATTTTTTATAGTTTTTTTTTCTCTTCCACACCCGTTTTTTTTTCTTGTTTAATAATATAGTTGACCCTCAAATTTCTTTTAATTAACCTTTAAAAAACCCTCTACCACCTTTTTTCTTATAATTTATTTGTTATCTGGATACACATTAAAAAGTATATAATTCTTGTTTACATAAATTAAATACTTGTATTTTTTATTAAATTGCATTATTATAAAAAAAAATGTAATGTTAATATTTACCTCGAACATGGGGCAAATATAAACACAGAAAATTTTTTAATAAATTCTATCTCAAAAGAAATCTATTATTTTTTTTAAATTCTTGCACTATATTATTGCTGAAGTAAATCTCTAACATACACGATAGGCGGGATACTAAAAAAATACGTAGATTAAAAAATAGAGATACTTCTTTAAAAAGTATTAATACTAGCCCCAGTCTCCCCTATTTATGTTTTTAACAGTAGTTTAAAAAAATATATTATATACAATTTTAAAAATTCAATTTTAAGAATGATTATCAACCTGAAAATCATTATTATGAAAAATTGACAATGTAAATCAATTCTACGGGAAAAATTATGAGGAAAATTCACATAATGTTTTTATCAATGTACAATTTATTAATGTAAAACGGAAATAAATAATTGCAGAATAAAGAGTAAAAGTGAATATGTCCAGTCTCAAACAAAAAGTGGGCACAACATCAAATTAACTATCCTGTTCACATCATAATGAATTTATAAGAAATTATTTTAACAAATTATACTGGAAATTATTGTTTATAAAAGCTGATTACGTCAATGGATCCTATTAGAAAAATTAAAAGAAAAATCTGCGCAAAATTTTTATTGTCAGAGTTCAATTTTTTAGTATGAAACGGTAATAAACAATAAAATTTTTGAGTTATTGATATGGCAAGTTCCTAAATTATTTTGAACAACTATTATTTATTTCAATAAGTTTAAGTTCAGTATTCTTGGTTTAAGTGTTAAATTTTTCCATGTGTGAAATAACATTTGAGTGACAAGCTAACCGTTGGATGCATAAACCATTAAAACTTGTTTTATATTACAAAAATTTCGAATGAAATTTTTTAAGGTTTTAAGGCTTTAGAATTTAGGGCTTTAGTGGAAGTGTCTGAAGTATGGACTTTGCGCAAGAGACACAAAGAAGAAATTTTTGACAGCCCAAGAAAATAATTTTAACTAATAACTAATTTATAGTAATTTTTTTAATAACTGAACTGAATTAATTAAACTCTGAAAAAATATTATTACTTAGGCAAATCTCATTCATATCATTAGTTTTAACAAATAATAACTTTGAGCATAATTTATTTAAATAATTTCTTAGGAAAAATTGCATATGGCATAAAAACACATATATTTTTTCCATTAAGCTGTAATGGAATAATTAGTTTAATACTATCTCATCTAGTTTTTGCTTGAGACATTGTCACTTTCACCCTTTATTCCATAATTATTTGCCACCGCTTTGTACTAATAAGTTGTACTCTGATAAATACACTGGTTTTCGGTGTAATTTTTTCCCGTAAAATCTGATGGCGTAGTCATTTTTTGATAAAAATGATTTCCAGTATGATTTGTTTAAATAATTTGTCATAAATGATTACAGATAACTTAAAAAAAAAGATATTCTTTTCATAATGTTATAAATAAGATAATTAGTTAAACACTATCTTACCTAATCATTATTTGGGTTTTAATAAGTTAAGGATAATATAGGTCTTTTTATGAAAAATCATAAGATTCTTGTTTTTTAACATGCAGATTAAAAAATGTTTTAATAATAAAATAATTTGAAAAAATTAGGATCAGAGGCAGTGATACAATGCAGAGATGAAGGTCCTTTAAGAGCAAGAGTTCGGTGGATTCGAGGTAATGGACAACAACTTCCTCCCGGAACTCACACAAATAATGGACGTCTCGAAATTCCTCATGTTCAAAGAGAATATTCTGGAAGCTATGTCTGTGAGGCTGAACATTATATGCATTTACCAGGATCTCGAGTAGTGGCTGAATTGACCGTTGAAAAGGGTAAGATTATTAATAATTGCAAATAATTATATAATCATAATAAAAAAATAATTGAACTTTTATTTCAAGATTATTTTGATTTTAGCTGATCCAACATTTTCTTCGTCTCAAAAAAATTGTAAAGATCATGAAGCAACATGTAACAACGAAGAATGCATTCTTAAACATTATGTTTGTGATGGGAAACCGGATTGCTCTGATGGATCTGATGAAGTTCGATGTGGTGAGTTTAATTTAATAAATGGTGTTTATTTTGATGGTGAAAGTAATTATAAAAAACCTCGTGGAGTATTTGTTTTGTGAAATTTTTCTTTTGATGGACTTCTAATATCAGTGCTTAATAATATAATAGAATAATAAATTTAATTATTATTATAAAAATAATATCCTCCAATAATTAGTTTATTAAATTTTAAGGTCATGATAAATGCGAACCAAATGAATTCCGTTGCACGAATAAACAATGTGTCAGTAAAATTTGGCGGTGTGACGGTGACAAAGATTGTAGTGATGGTTCTGACGAAGAGAATTGTGCCGAATCATTACACAATGCCCCATGTAATTATGGAGAATTTAAATGTACAACTAACGATCAATGTATTCCAAAGAGCTATCAGTGCGATCATGAAAGCGATTGTCTTGATGGAAGTGATGAGATCGGCTGCTGTAAGTATACATTTTTTAAATTCCATAAAACTTAGCTCATTATTTTTCCTCAAGGTTGCAAAAAATTTACTTAATTTTTAATATTATTGTATCATCTGATCCTTTTCTTCAATTTTTTAAAGTCATAATTAATAACGCAAAATTAAATCTAATAAAGTGACAAAAAATTATATTAGAATTTTATAAATTAAGGAGATATGATAGCGTACATAATTTACCTATGGTTACCGATATTGTAGTCCCTCGAATTTTTAACCTTTATTCAAAAATTTTCCAAATATGTCTATATTATACTTTTTATTCATAAGAGGCTGTAATATAGATATATTTTTAAAACTTATGCATAACTTCAAAGCATCATAGTTTAACAATTATAAACTTCAAAATCTATGTATTCAATGATCTGCAAACCTTCTAACCCATAGGTCTTTTTAAACAATGATAACCGAAAAACCTTAAACACACATGGACAGTAAACTTAAACCATTTTTTAACCAAGTTTATTCTCGAAGATATATCACCTGAAAATGATTATGTGGTGTTGCTTGAATTTGAGCGATTGAACTGTATTATTTGCTTATAGTAATAACTAAGATGTTCTTGTTTCTGTCACATATACTCGATGACATAAAACTTAGAATTTGTAGAACTAAAGCAAAAGATTCCGTGTAGTGATTGTTCTACGTTGCAGTGTTAAGATTTATTTACTCCGTTGGTACTGCTCCAAAGTTATCGTGTTCTAGTAATAGTACCTCACAACCTGAGGCATTTTGTGATAAATATTCAACATGTTAAAAAACCTTGAATTTTTAGTAATTTATTTTGAATCTTATAGTGAAATAGCATAGAAAAGTTTTAGAGTACAAAAGTAGATTAAAATCAAGTAAAAATGCTTTGAATTTCTTGTCAATTGAAAATAAATTTTTTATCATTAAAAAAGAAATAAATAGAGAATATTATTGAAAGTTTTAAATATGTTTATTTAGCTCCTGTGTACATTGTGAAACCACCTCCACCAATGGTAGTCCTGGATGCGGGAGATACTTTATCTTTGACTTGCACAGCCATAGGTGTTCCAATACCTGAAGTCAACTGGCGTTTGAATTGGGGACATATTCCACAGAAGTGTTCAACGGTATCTGTTAATGGAACTGGATCATTAGATTGTCCAGATGTTAGAGTCGAAGATCAAGGAGCTTATTCTTGCGAGGGAATAAATGTGATGGGTTTTGTTATAGCTGTTCCTGATACTATTTTAGTTGTGAAAGATACAAATATATGTCCAGTAGGAAAATTCAATTCTGAAGCTAAAAGGCCAGAAGACTGTATTTCTTGTTTTTGTTTTGGTGTAGCAACTGAATGTGCAAGTGCTAATTTATTCACATATCAAATTCCTCTACCCATACACCAATATAAAGTTATACCAGTAGAAATAGTACCCGAGATAAGAATTCTTCCTGAAACAAACTTTACAGAATCAATATTAATAGGAAACGATGGTTTTCGTATTCAAGGACTTAACAATGAAATAAATAAAAATAATATTATTTACGTCAGACTTCCTGAACATTTCAATGGAAATCAATTAAAATCTTTTGGAGGATATTTACATTACGATATCAATTTTAGTGGAAATAACATTAACAATGATGGCCCTGCAGCAATAGTTAGTGGAAATGATCGTCTTATTTTTAATAATGGTGCTCATATCTTACAAAATCATCATTCGAGACAAAAAGTTAGATTTATTTATGGAGAATGGTATAAACAAGATATAAGAGGACCATCTTTGGCATCTAGAGAAGACATCATGATGGTTTTAGCAAATATCGACAGCATTTTAATAAAGTATGTATAAATATTATTAACAATTCCTTTTTTGAATAACTTCTAGTTAAATAATATTTATTAAAGTAAATGGTTTTTAAAAATATATATTTTTATTAGAATACAATATGAAAATTCACCACAGTTAAATGTCTCCATCACAAACGTCATGTTGGATTCAGCACGTAATACGGGAACGGATTTGGCTCCATTTGTAGAAGAATGTCGCTGTCCTTCAGGTATTAATAAGATTTAAAAGTCTATATTATGCAACAAAAGATGAAAGTAAACTATTAAAGCTACAGTTATTATCAGGGGTGTTGGAGATGACTGAGAAAGGTAGCGACAGCTATCGTAATCTAAAATAGTTTTACATTCTATGTTGTAAAAATATTTTTTTTCTGAAGAGTTAAATAATTTTTTTTAAACCACATACTTAACCTGCATCAATGACTTTATTCGTACTCCATTTATAAAGCAAATAAAGTTTTTATTCTACTTAGAACAAATACATTTTTTTTTGTTTTGTGTGAAGAAAGATTCAGTTTAGTTGAGTTAATCGAAAATTAATAAATGCACAGAAATAGATACATTTTGAAAAAAAAAGATTCCGAATTTTTTTTAGAGTACACTTTTCAATTTTTTTATTATTAAATTTGTGTTAGTAAAGTACAAAAGCATGTCACATATTGAGAATGAGTCGCACACATTTTTGGACAGTCAAAATCAAAATAGTAGCGCAGTGCTAATAAAATTTTTTTTTTTTTAATTTGTAATGTTTATGTTACAATAATTTTAAAAAATTGCTCACGAGTTTTCAATGTCATATTTAAAAAAGAACTACTCGATCATTCCAAAATGTAGTAAACTTATATATATTGTCAAAAAAACTCTAATCTAGTCAAACATATTTATAAATTGTCGAAACAAACTGGCGAGACGTGATATGCACATTTTTTTCGATTGAGTTAAATTATTAATGTTTGATGTAACTTTTAATAGGAAAAAAGGTCCATTTCAAACCTGATAAAAAATAATATACGATACGTGTACTCGAAGCGGTCCTTTTGTATGGCGTGCTTAGTATCCAAACAAAGACCACTTTGAGTCCGTGTATCGTAATGTACTATTATAATTTTGTCTGTATCGAAAAATTATATATAATATTATAATATATTGTATATTTCATTTTAAATATATTCTTCAATTGTATTAAGGATATACTGGGCTCTCTTGTGAAAATTGCGCACCTGGATATGCACGACGTAAAACTGGTCATTGGCTTGGTCAATGTTACAAAGAAGTTGCTGTAGACAACACTTGCCCTAGTACTTTTTACGGAGCTCCAGCTCGAGGCATACCATGTGAACCTTGTCCTTGTCCATTCCCAAGACTGTAAGTATATATCAAATGTATTTATTGGTTTCATAACATATTTTTGATAATCGAAGAAAATAAAGAAATAAATACACAAATAAAAAAATTGCCGATATCTTAGCAATGATGAAAAAATGTATAAAATTATTGGATAATTATGAAAAGATTAGGTAATTATCAGTTATTACATCATATAAAAATTTTAATATAAAAATCATATTTCAATTTATAGTTATAGATTCGATTATCATTGCTAATATTATGTTACTACCTCAATTTAAAATAATTAAATCTATTTGGTTATCTAACAAATTGGATTCAGATTTAAAATTAAACTATAACATCCTAGAACTTTAAAAGTTCGTGGATTTTCGGTTCCATCATCAAAAACTATTTCTCTACACATTGCACTGTAGATGTATTTGCAGAAGAATCTATTGGATTATCTATAAAGAAAACTATAAAAAAATCTACGGAATCATCTTGAATGATTTGTAGATTTTCCCTTAATTTTCTCTGCAGATGTTCTACAAATTCTCTTTTAAATTTATCTGTAGTGCGCTCTACAGATTTTTTCATAAGGAACATTATTACAATCATTTGTCTGCCTTGAATAACAACAAGAAGTAATTTCTAATGATTATGAAAAAATAATAACTTGTCTACTCTTAATAATTGTTTTTCTTTAAAACAGCTAAAACTTTATGGTATATTCAGTTTGAAATTTGCACGACCGTAAAGTGAATACAAATTTATTTAAAAGGCTTTAAAATTTAGACAAAGCTGCTCACAACTTCAAAAAATTTGTGTGTTGCATTAAATAGACGCGGCTCATTTCATAAAATTATGTAAAAAAATATCATAAAGTTAGATTCTGAAATCTGAGATCTAAATGTTATACTCTCTCCTTCTTAATAGTGAACAGACCCGATTTTCCTACACAAAAAAATGTTAAAAATTCAAATCACATTGTATTTTTTTAAATGTTTGAAAGAAACGGCAAAAAATCAAACTAAAAAGCTTCAATGTTTTTGCTATTCAACTTGATTATAATGACCATTTATATTGCCGTGCAACTGTAAAAAGACGATAAAACGTTTTTACTCTCAATTTAGCTGTTATAAGATCGTTTTTTGAAAAAATAAGTGTTTATTTATGTAAAATTCATGCGCTCTTTCTGTCCGTATTGTCAAAAATTAGTTTTTCTGAATGGTCCTGTGAAAAATTATAGATATAATTAAAATTTATGCGTCGAATTATAAAGAAAACAGAAAAAAACGTATCTACTTTTTGCTATAAATGTCACTAACTACGAATATTTTCTTCATTTGTCTTCGAGGTATGTGCTCAAGCCTTTTTCCAATCCAATGGTCCATAATTCTACAAAAAATAATGCTTTTTAATAATCTAATTATCATAGAAGAATAGAATTTTTTACGACGAATCCGATGATATAAACAATTCATTTTCCGACAAAAATGTATATAGCGCCTTTTTACATTTGCATTTTACACGGCAGTATATTTATCTAATATTTATATTCTAAAAACTTTTTTATATTATATTTTTAAATAAATTTTCTTTCCAATGCTATATTCATTTTGTTTAGTTCTGGCCGAACTTGCCGTCTAGATTACGATAACAGAAGTCCTATCTGTGATTGTCCACCAGGTTATGAAGGGAAAAGGTGTGAAAAATGTGCTGAAGGGTACCAAGGTAATCCTATGCGTGGTGAAGAATGCAAGCTTCATGAACAATGTGATCGAAGAGGAAGTTTAAGTACAGAGGTTGATTTATACACCAAAAGGTGTCGATGCAAGGTAAAATTATGTTAAGATTCAATTAAAAATAAACTTAGGTTTTATTTCAAAATAATTTAAGTTCTATCAATTTTTGTTAAATATTTATTTAAAAGTTTGTTCGCATTTTAGGAATATGTAACAGGTTCTGATTGTAGTCAGTGTAAGACCAACACCTTCAGTTTATCGACTACAAATCAATTTGGATGCATAGGGTGCTTTTGTATGGGAATAACTAGTGATTGTGTTTCATCTAATTGGTACAGAAGTGAAGTATGTACAAATCTATGTAATAACTGATACCATTTATATTCAGAGAGATTATCATTCATCAAATTTTGTTTTTAACTTTAATATTATAGAAATACATTCTACTATGACTTACAAAAAATTTGAAAAAAAATCAGAGAGAGAGAGAGAACAATTATTAATACTAATCTTGCAGAAAAAATATAAAATATTACACTGAGAAAAATTTGATTTAGAAGCAAATGTAATCCACTTTAAAATTTGTTTTTCTTCATTCTATTTAATTTTATTTACTTCAACTAGATTATTAGATGATTTTTATTCTATTTAATTTTATTTATTTCAACTAGATTATAAGATCATTTTTCTCAGTGTATTATGGAAGAAT
Organism: Anastatus disparis; assembly: GCA_017163975.1. NCBI lineage: Eukaryota > Metazoa > Arthropoda > Insecta > Hymenoptera > Eupelmidae > Anastatus > Anastatus disparis. The sequence continues at coordinate 1,314,760 of JAFFSR010000313.1, forward strand.
AAATATGGGGATAGAGGAAGGCGGGACAGTGGTGACACCCTAGCTTTAATTGACGATTTCTATCAACTAGTAAAACTATTTAATAATCTAAAAAATGGGAAACATAGCTAAACTCATTTAGAAATAATATCTCTAATTTAAACATTTTATTCTGAAGTATATTCTTTTGTAATAAATCAAAATAAACAATGTTTAAAAATGCTCTAATAGTGCCCCACTTGCGGACGAAGAGTGGCACTCCGTGGGGCACAAATAGCACACTCATCAAGCCGTAGTTTTCTTCAAAACTTCTTTCAAATTTTTGAGGTTAGAAAATACCGGTTGATGACGTCTGCTTTGTCGTCGCCGAGTGTTCACTTTGCTTCATGTGCCATCTGTGCCCCGTTTCAACGCAATTTATATTAATCTATTAAATTATTTATAAAAATATATAAATACAAAAGAAATACAGAGATTTAAAGTTTAGGACTTCAACTATTTATTACATTTGGTTTTTATAAAAAAAATATTATTTTGTACTTGCTTCAAGCTAATAAATTATGAAGCCAACCTTTTTTCCTGCTCCAAATTTTTAATCAGCTAACTTAAATTAATATAAAATTTTTTTATAATGCTAAATCAAGAGGAAAGTACTAAAAACCTTTTTAGTTAAAATTTCATTTAAATTAAATATTTAAAATGCTCTAAAACTTAAATTCTAGGAGTGTCAAACTTACCTGCCCTGCTCTTTACGCCCCGCCTTCCCCTAGTCTGATTTAAATATTTTGCGTTGCGTTGTCGTCAGTGCTTTATTGAAATAAGTAAGATTTTTCATAAATAAGTCAATAAATAATAAATGAAAACAAAAAGTTTTTGATTGCTTTTCATTTAAAAAAACTTCAATAAGCTTTCAAACGTCTTTTCAAAAGATTACCGACAATAAAGAAGTACACTTATATTAGAAGAAAGTAATTTTTTGAAAAAAGGCTCTACTTCGATGTTTTAGAACCAAAAACAATACAATAACATTTAAACAATATTATTTTAAAACAATATTTTTAAACTTTCTATAAAAGTTAGTTTTGTATTTAATAATTTATTAAAATTTCAGACAAAAAATATATTCTTCAACACATCATGTTAGAAAACAAAATTTGTTTGTCTTTCTATAAATAATTCAATAAGATTAATTTTGACCTAGAAAATAAAGATAACATCTTACACTCATTTGAATTTCGGATTTATTTTTATATTTGATACTAAATAGACTGCACGATAGAAAAATATAAAACAAAATTTTCAGATTTAATTAATATTTGAATCTGTTTTAATAAGTTTTAAGAAAAAGAAAATTTAATTGGTAACAATTTTTCTGAATCTAAATTAAATTAGTCATAACATTCACTATAAATAAAAAATTAATTTTTTTCAACTTTTCATTAGTGTGTGATGAATTTCGGATATAAAGATATACTTAAACGATACGTTTATCAAATAAGAATATGTATATATTGAAAAAGCGAGAAATAGATACTTATGTGTTTACTATAGACGAGAGTAAAAGCGGACTCTTTCAGATTGATTAATTCAAAGAATACGCACACATATACACGCACATAAATATGGAAACCTATATATTGAAATTATATTTCTAATAACATAATTAGATAAATTTTGTTACTCTAAACGATTGTAACATCTAAAATTAGACTAAATTCCTGATAATTCGAAAGAATTTTTCCCATATTTACAAATTAATAAAACTAGGAATCACATTGAAGATTAAAATTTTTTTATTGAATCATTAATAGAAAAATGAAAGAAATTTTTTACTTTTAAGGGGTTTAAAATGTTTTTATGAACTCTAATTTTCAAATTGTAGAGTGGCTAATCCCTTTTCAACTTTTCGGAAAATTTGGTTTACATAAGAAATTGGGTACTTTGAAAATTAAAAATTATTCTATTAATTTATTTGTGAAAAAGCTACCCAAAAAAAGAATTCTCTCATGAAAGTTTTAAATATTTCTCAAATTTAGCATTAAAAAAATTTTATTTATAATTAGTCAAGAAAACTGATTAGTGGCCTATTGAAAAAGTTATTTTGAATCCATCCATATTGTTATAGATGCCGAAAAAAATTAGTGACTCGAGGGGATAATTTTTCGAAGATAAGCACTAATTTAATTTAAAATGAAAAAAATAAAATAAATGTTAAAAATTAAAAAAAAATCTAGAGTAAATTTCTTAAATCAGAAAGAAATATTTCTAAATATTTAGAAATAAAAGAGTTAAAAATTTGAGAATAAGGTCCATTTTTTATTTTTTAAAAGAATAAGCTAATATTAATACTTATTATTAGAACATTTAATATTTATCTTTTAATGTTTATTTTAGATTCGTGTATCTTTTACCAATTCTGTACGTGGATTTTCATTAATTGGATCTAATGATCGTGATTCTTCTCCAATCACAAATGGTATCAATCTAAATCCTAATTCTCAAGAACTCATTTTCAATGATTTCCCAGAAAGAGGAGCAGGAGATGTTTATTATTGGCAATTACCAAGTATATTTTTAGGCAATCAAATAACCGCCTATGGTGGAAACTTAAAATATACTTTAAGATATGTTCCTTATCCGGGTGGTTTAACTTCAAGAAATAGCGCACCAGATGTTGAGTTGATAAGTGTTAGTCTAAATAAACGATTATGTTATAATAATTTCAAATAATAAAAGTTGTAATCATATATTAACTATATTTAATCTTTTTAGTCCAATGATATAACACTTCTTTACTATTCCCGAGATTTCCCAGAACCAAATATTGCTAAAACAGTCACCGTTCCTTTACTAGAACAATACTGGCAACGACATGATGGAACTACAGCTGATAGAGAGCACCTTTTGATGGCTCTTGCTGATGTAGAAGCTATAAAAATCAAAGCAACCTATACCACGCATACTTATGAAGCTGCGTAAGTTTCTTTAAATGATAATATTTATATTTAATTCAATTATATAAATTTTTATAAAATTTAAACTTTAACTTTTTTATAATCCATTTAGTTTATCCTTTGTTTCATTGGATATTGCTGAAGAGTTCAATATAGGAAATACACGTGCTATTGAAGTCGAAAAATGTATGTGTCCAGAAGGATATCAGGGTCTTTCTTGTGAAGATTGTGCTGTTGGTTACACAAGAGCAATTGAAGGTTTATATCTTGGCATTTGTGAGCCTTGTAAGTGCAACAGTCACTCTCATCAATGCGATCCAGAAACTGGTGTTTGCGAGGTAATCAAGAGATAATAATTTTGTATGTCTAGTGATGAAAACAAATTTGAATAAGTTTTAATAAAACTAATTAACTTGTTAATGCCAAATGACTTGAACGGAGGTTTTGTATTAATTTTAATGTAAAACAATTTTACACATTCAAAATTTATAGCTAAGAGAATATTACTAACGTATTGAAAAGTATCTCAAAAATATTTATAATTATATGATCTTTATATTATAGAGGAGTTTACTAATTTTAATTTTTCCCATACTAAAATTTTCTCTATATTGGAATTTTCTTACACGCTCAAAAATTTAAACTAAATGAAGAGAAGTGTAAACAAAGAACTGTATGTAGTATGGGATGTAGTATTAGTGTATTATTATCATATTTTGATTATAATTTCAAGCTTTATGAATATAACAATATCATAAGTACATTAACAGAATAAATAATTAACGCTGAAAATAATTCGATTACAAGTTAGTTTTACATGAAAGTTTGCGATCATGTTAATTCTAAGTATAACATTAAAATGTAAAAATATTTTTTTTTCGTTTATTATATTTTATAAAATTTTGATATAATATTAACATTGGTGTTATTATGAATTCATTAAAATTGTTTGATATTAATGATAATTATTATGAAAATTATTACAGAATTGTGCTGATCATACTACAGGAAGTAATTGTGAAATTTGTGAATCTGGTTATGAAGGAGATGCTACTCGAGGCACTTCATTTGATTGTCAAGCAAGAAATGGTTCTATGATTCCCTGTCACTGTAATCCGTTGGGATCTTTATCAAATGATTGTGCTAATGGACAATGTTATTGTAAACGCAACGTTGAAGGAACAGAATGTAATCGATGTCGAGAGTCAACTTTCGGATTATCTCAAAATAATGAAGATGGGTGTAATGAATGTTTTTGCAGTGGTGTAAGCAATCAATGCCATGAAAGTTCTCTATACATCCAACAGATTCCTACCTTAATGTTTGATGACAAACATGGATTTACCCTTACAGACTCGTAAGTTTAGAAATTATTCTAATGAAATTGTTCATTATTTTACAATAGGAATTTATTATAAATTTTAAAAGTTATTAATTTTGTAAGAATCATGTTTTTATTTGTTATGTTTTTATAGGTCTCGACGTGAAGTAATAAGTGATAATTTTGAAATTAACATTGCTGTAAACGAAATCGGTTATCGTTATTCAAATAATCAAAATAAGAGACTGTTTTGGTCTTTACCAAGCACATTTACTGGGAACAAAGTAAAAAGTTACGGTGGTAACTTGTCTCTGACTCAACACATCACAGCAGAATCAAATTCTAATTGTCCAAAAGATCAAGACGTAATTCTTATGGGAAATGGAATAACACTCTATTGGTCTAATCCACAAAAAGTTAATCCTGGATCTACATTGGTAAGATATCAAATTTTAATGATCTTTAGAATTACAAATTTCAGAGGCACTAAATTTTTTATTTACACACACACACGCACGTACGCACGCACGCACGCACACACACACACACACACATACAAACACACATTGAAATTATATCCAAACCAATTTTTTAGACCAAATGTTTTTTAATTACGAATATAAATACGTATACCCTAGAGAAAATCTCCTTCTGCTTATTCCACTCGCCTATCTTTCGTGTTAACATAATTTTAGCAAATAAATCATTTTGGACATTACATTAATCTACATTCTTGGGCTTGAAACCGACATATTAATACATGGCTATATTAAAAGTATTATTTTATATGAAATTATCGTTGAATGGGCAATTAAAAAAAATAGTTTAATAGATCAGTCATGACTTATTAATATATAGATTCGAACATATTAACTTTTACTCAGCAGGCTGAAGCTTTATCACTGAACTATTTTTTTTTTGACATTTAATTAAATTCAGGTAAATTCATATACAATTTTACGAAATGCAAGACTGCCAAGAAAAGATTTCTAAGATTGACTCTTGCAGCTCTTTTTTTATTTATTCAAGGAGAATTTTATTTTGATTACTACTGATAATATATAGGAAATGTATTAGATAGTAGGTTATTGTCGTTATATTACCAATATCCAATATATAATATATTGTTTATACTCATCTCCATTCGCTCTTCCGATGCCCTTCTTATTTTCGAGAAAAATAATTAGAAATCTTGTGATTGACTCAAAAATTACTATTTTTCCAGATTTTTTTTACAAATAAAAAGTTTTTAGAAATTTTTCTTCTTGAGAACCAAGTTGATTCGATTTTTATAAAAAAAATTGAAAAATATAACCATTGAAAAGCAAATCAATATAAATAGTTTTAGGGTATATTAAATACTATCTTTCCATTAATTAATGAACCTAAAAAATTTATATATTGTAATTTTCAAAATAAAATATGCAAAATAACAGTAGGTTTAAAAAATATAGACAATTATTCATATTTTTAGGTTTATTCAGTTCCAATGAAAGAATCGGAATGGAGACATGTTTCTGCTATCGGTCTTCCAATTGCAACTAGATCCGATTTAATGACAGTTCTTGCTAATATTGAAGCAATTTTAATTAGAGCATCTTATTGTGATAGAATGATTGCAACGTACATAAGCGATGTCAGTCTTGACACTGCCGTAGAAATAGTAACAGGAGGTCCTCGGGCAACCCAAGTTGAAGCTTGCAGATGTCCAGCTGGTTATAGTGGAACTTCTTGCGAAACTTGCGCACCAGGATATTATAGAAACGTCAATAATCGTTCAGTCAGTGTATTGGGATCATGCAGCCCTTGTCCGTGTAATGGAAATGAACAAAGTTGTGAATTAGATTGGTCAGGACATGTCAAATGCAATTGTCTTCCTCAGTACGGTGGTCAATATTGTCAAGATTCAGGTAATTTTTACTTTCTACTAAATTTATTATTACTCCAGAATGAGAATATTAATTCAAATTATCACATTTTTCAATATTTTATATAGTATATTTCGATACTAGTGCGTAAAAGTGATTTTTTCCTCGTGTGGCGGTTTACGCCCGAGCGAAGCGCGGGTGAAAAGGTCACACGAGGAAGAAATCACTTTCTCGCACAAGTATCGAACAGTATTTTTTGACACGACGTGTAAGAAGCTCAATTTTCGCAGGTGTCACTTTGTGAATCGTGTGCGAAAGTGAGCTTCGTGCACGGAGTGTTGAAAAAATTATAAGTAGTTAATTTTTATAGTAAATAATATATCTTCTAAGTATATGTAGATATTTTTAAATATGTACTATATTATTATATAAAAATTATAGCTGATTTTAATTATCCACAAACAACCTTTGCACCAACAACTGATAGACCTTCACCCATTGATATTAAAATTAGAGAACCGAAAATTCAAATAGTAAAAATAGGAGATAGTGTTCGATATCACTGTTCAGCTAAATCATTATTCAATGTAAGTATTATTTTATAACTTTCTTGAATTAAAAATAAACATAAAATCTATGATTGTACGATTTTAGTTTTAAATTAAATTATCAATTTTTTAATACTTTTGATATTTTATTATCTTTTGTAATGGCTGTCGATAATTGTAAGATTAAAATTGATGACGTTTCTAGTATCTTTATTTTTTTTTCAAGATTTTGTCCAGAGTTTTTTTTATATTTATAAGCTGATTTGAATTCTATATTTATCAGAATTTACCAATAATGTTACTCATAGATCGGGTATAGTAATATTTTAGTAACAGATAGAAATTTAATCATTTTAAGGAACCAGTAAGGATCAAATGGGAGAAAGAAGGTGGTTACTTACCAGTAGGTAGAGGTATTGACGATTCTGTTGGCGTTCTGTTTATTAGAGAAGTTAAAGTATCTGATAGCGGGAACTATATCTGTCATGTGACTGATGGTGTGCATGTCAGGACGGAAAAAGTAACACTTCACGTTGGAGGTATGTTGTTATTTTATGTGCGAAATTTATGAATTCATATAAACTATAAATTATAAACCTGTTTTTGGATGCAGCATTTTCAAACTTACTCATACCAATTGAAGGTACGCACATGACTTCTTATACTAATTATTTTTGTAATTTAGCAAAAAATTGGGAAAAATTATTTTAAAAAACACAACCAACATTCATGAATTACCGTGCATAATAAAAAAAATTTGCAAATTATATTGGAGAAAAATCTGCATAAAAATTTGCAGGACCATTTGCAGAGAAAACAATGGAAACATTCTTAAAGTTTTATTTAGGATCTCTTGAAAAATAATTTACATAAATATTTGTAAAGTTATGTATGATAATCTCTACAGTTTTTGATTATGGGATTTCGTGTAGATATTTACTTAAAAAAAAATTTGTATAATTTTTTTTTCAAAAGTTGTAGTAATGGCTAAAAAAATTCCTAAATTTACTGCATACTTTACTGTAGTGATTTCTGAAGTTTATTTTTATTTGTTCAAGTAAAGCTATAAGCAAACAAAGAAAAATAAACAACTGTTTTATTTATTTTGATAGTGGACCTAATCTCTATTAATAGCTAAATTTACCAACCGCAATGGTGTTAGATTGATATTTTTAAATAGACACTTGAACTGAAAAATTTGTAGATTCTTTTTTTCTCTAGCTTTAGCTACATTTTGAAAAATTCGGAAAACCGCTAAAGTGACTAGAAAAATCTGTGGATTCTACTGTTTTCTTTTTACACAGGTTCAGCGGTTCAACGGAACAGTAAATTTTATGAATTTCACTACTCTCCCTATAAAAAAGTCAAGACTGGATGTTGTGAGACGAAAAATAAAAGTTTTGTGATTAGCTTACAAAGTGTGCATACATGCTTAATTTAAATTGTCTGATTAATAAAATTAGATTTATTCAAGATCTTAAATGCAGATTATTATAAATTTTGATAATTACAAACAAGATTCTAAACCTTTTCTTATGATATAATTTTGAATATAAAAATTAATCCGGATTCTTGGTTACGTAATTGTACGCATACAAAACCTTAACATACGTGCATTATCCGTATGGTTGTAAATAAATCTGCGAGATTTTAAAACATAATAATTATGAAGGTTTAGATTATTAAATTTAAATATTTTATAATTTATTATAAGTAAATAAATATTTGATATTTAGTAAAAATAAATAAAAATAAAAATAACTTGTGTAGAAAAACTATATAATGGAAGCGCGCCAAGCACATAGGTTAACTCTAATCCGTTTTAAAATTTTAGTGTTGTAGCAACAGACATGTCTATAAGTAATTTTTACAGATCCTTTGCCTACATATTATTTCTCCTTCGGATTATTTTTTTAAGCTTATTTTATAGACTATTTTATAATAAGCACTATTCACAGAAATACAGAAAAAAGAATATATGATTATGTTAGCAGTTTTGTTTATAGAATATTTTAAAGGCGTTCTTATAAATTATTCTGCAAGAAATCCTAAATAAAAATTAAAATTTCCACATGATTCTTTCTGCATATAATACAGATTTTTCCACAATTTTCTGAACAGATAATCTTGCAGATTTGCAATGATTCCTACAGTATGATTTGCAAATTTTTTCATAAGAGTAATAAACAGATAACTATTAGAAAATATGAATTTTTCCATTCGACCCAATCAAGAGTAATAGTTTATTAATAAAAAATCACTTAAGCACATGCTTTAAACAGACTCGGTCTGTGGTTAGAGCGTTGGATTCGTAATCTCGGGGTTCTGAGTTCGAATCCTGCTCTCGTCAGATGATTGATGCAAGCACCATTGTACGTTACGTGTGCTTAGTTCACAAACACGCATACGAGCTCCGTCGCTGATTTGCATAGCAAAAATAGCATAGCATAAATATAGCGACATTAAATAAAAAAAATCATGCATCAAACCAGAGCTGGAGAAGTATTCGACCGCAAAAATTTTTGAATATTTTTTTGACTTTGTCTGTTGATTGCTTAAACAAATGAAAATTTTCAATAGTATGGACTTTAATAGTAATTATGTGTCAATTAAAAAAAAAATATTAATTTTTTTCATATTAAAGTTTATATAATTGAAGATTCTTATTAATTTTAATAATAGATAGAGAAAGTCAAAAAGTATTCGAAAAATTTTGCTGTCAAATACTTCCTCAGCTCTGCTTCAAACACATCATTTTTTAAAACATGTTATCTGAAAAAATTATAACTAAAAGAAAATTTTTTCACATTTATTTTGAAAAGGATATTGTCAGAATTTTAAACAGGAATGAATAGAAATTTTTTATTTTCAAAGTAGAGATGAAAATTTTATGAGTTATTTTTTAAAAGATATCAGATCAAATGATACATGTTGAACTTCGAATTATGGTAAATTAGTGTAAATTATTTAGTAACAGAATGATTCCTTAATCACAAATTGATGCTTAGTTCACAAGCAGTGAACGGCATTGTTTGCGGCAAGCCTGAACGTTGCTTTCGGCTTTTTAAAAAGATTTTGAAATTTAGCGAACTGATAGGAGGTAGATAACATTGATACACATATAAAAAGTAACCGTACATGTCAAATTAAAGTACGTAAAATTGTGTGTGAACCACATAAGTACGTAGTGGAATTCTTCAGATAATATTTGAATTTAATGCATCCATTTTACACACAAAATTTTTAAAAAATTTTTAATTTATTTGGAGGAGTTACAATATTTGAAAAGAAAAATTTTTGCTTGTTTTATAATTTTTACAAATTCTGGGTTGATTGTGATTAAATTATTCAATTGCTTAGTCTTTTATTATTCTTTTTTTATTATAAAGAGCATTCGTATGTAACTTCTCAAATAAGAACAAAATAATAATTTTTGACTTTTTTGCAGATGATACAGTAGAACCAATAATCAAAATCAATCCATCGTATCTAACAGTAGTAGAAGGCGAACCTGCTGAATTTATTTGTGAAGCAACTGGATCGGATCAATCCATTGTAGAATGGATACGTCCTAATGGAAAAATGAATCCTAACACAACTTCTGGTGATGGAATTTTAAGAATACCATCAGTTACATTAAATGATGCTGCTGAATATAAATGTATTGTAAGAAGTCGCAGTGGAATTAGTGAAAAATCAACTTCTTTGCACGTAAAACGTAAATATAGATTGCATTTTAATTTTTATTTCTTACTTTTAGTTTTCTAAAAATAAATATTTTATTTGCAGCAATTGCTTATGACCCAACCCAACCAGGTGTTGAAATATTTATATCTCCTCCAAAATGGACTGGATTTAGTGGTGACGCTGTCAGGCTGATTTGTAACACATCGAGACCTGTGCAAAGAATCATTTGGAGTCGGACAGATCGTTTACTGTTACCAACAACAGCTACTCAGTATAATGGTACTTTAACAATTTCAAACCCATCTCTAAGCGATGCTGGATGGTATATCTGTTCTGCAACATTGCATGATGGAAGAGAGAAAAGTACAACTACTTCTGTAACGATCAATTCTCGTCACGACATGCCTATGATCTCTATTGAACCTCATAGACAAAAAGTACCTCAAGGATCAACAGCTACCATTCAATGTCGAACCGACCGTGATGAATCAAACATAAAATGGGCAAAGAATAGAGAACCTACATTGGGATCAAATGTTCAAATAACAGGGAACACTCTATATATAACTAATGTACAAGTGTCGAATAGAGGTATTTATACTTGTAAGATAAATCGAGATGGCCAAGAAAGCTATGAAGCTAGTGCAATTATTGAAGTTGAACGTAAGTAATAATTTCTAGTAATTATCTGAACTGATTCTGTTAATTTATAATCATCTTTTCAACCATCCATTTTATTAAAAGTTATTATAAATCTTCTTTTAAATTTCAATAACATGCTTTTAATAATTATATTCTGAAGCTCGAGAAATGCCAATTTTACAAGTCCATCCGAAAGAACCACAGATAGTCTTAGAAAGTGGTACTGCCGATTTCCATTGTCGTCCAATAGCTGGTATTCCAACTCCAGAAATAAAATGGTCACGACAAGATAATAGACCACTTGGTCCAAATTCACAAATAATTTCTGGTGGAATGTTACGAATTAATAACGTATCATTGTCTGACGGAGGATCATATATTTGTATTGCTGAAAATTCTGTAGGCGTAACTAGTGCTGCAGTCAATTTAGAGGTTCATTCATTACCTAAAATAAATATTACGCCTAGAAATGGTGTTATAAAATTAAAATCAGGAGAGAAATTCCGCCTAATCTGCACTGCCACCGGACATCCACTACCTCTTGTATCTTGGATCAAAGATTACAATGATCAACCAATAATGTAAGTTAATATCTACATTATGCTGTTAAAGTGCAAAAGAGGTTGGTGTTGAAAGAATTGGTTTTGCTGCCCATGTAAAGAAAGGGTTACAAAGTAGATGTAGGAAAAATGATGTTTTAATTCGGCAAAGTGCGTAAATACATCAAAACTTAGCTTTGTGCTTGAGGTTACTACTACTTTGCGCTTAAAACGTTATAACTCAATTTTTCGCTTAAGAACGTCCCAACTAGGCTTTAAACATAAGTACATTACAATTCAACTGCTTATTTTTTTCTTCGATATTTGAGTCAAGAACCACTTTAATAGTACATTATGATACATGTGATCTAAGTGACACTTTGTTACACATCTGAAGTTCACACCTGAGTGAAGCAAGAAATATATACATATACAAACGGTAGAAAATTAAACACTAATTGCCCAAAATATTTTAAATTATTTGTGCAGTGGGCAGATTCTCTTGATAAATTCTGCTCAGTGTCAACAACGTTTTCTATTTTATTTCAAGATGATTCCACTTTTTAGGAGAGAGAAAGGAAGAGAATAATGTAATGTCTGGTAACATTATATTAGCTATTGTTTTTTGTATTGAATATATAATTTTCGTATATTAGGATTGGTGTATTATATTTCAAACGTGTTTTCATATTTATAATTAATATAGAGTCATTATAAAAAAAACTTTTTTTAAAATAAATAGTAATTACATTTAATGAGTCTGAACCACTCTGGACGATCATCATATATCGATGTATAACATTAAAATTTGTGTATTTAGGTTATAAATCGATCATTGACTATCATTTACCGAATTTTTAGCTTGTTATGGTAAACTCTGAACATATCATGGTAAATTATCTGGATAAACAACTGGTTAAAATTATGTTCAATTCACCTCTAGGGAGATTTCAAGTCAATTAGATACATTTTTCATATGCTATGTATATCTGTATATACATTCACATAAGCAGCTGAATTGTAACATGCTGATGCAAGAAGGCAAGGTGGGACGTTTTTAAGTGGAAAATCGAGCTGTAACCTTTTGACAGGCAAAGTCGAGTTGTAAAGTTTTTATGTGTTTAGCTGAATTAGGACGTTATTCTTTTTATCTGAAAATAGTTGAGGGAACAACCGTCTGTGCACTTGTTGCATATTACTATTTTTCTTATGACTATGTTTTTTTTCAATGATATGTTTTTCTAATACTACATTTTTTCTGAACACTATCTTTTTTAATGTTCGCAAAAAGTGATGATATATCCTCCAAAATGCATACGTATTGCAAAAACTATTTGTATAATAAACAAATAAATAAATTTTGATATTATTATCATAGAAGCAATTTCTTAAAAATATATATCATTTCAGAAACAGCTAAATATGTATCTACTTAGGTTTTTAAATCTGACGTTTGAGGAGTGATCCCTATTGAAAAAACTGAGGTCAAATTTCAAATGAGATTTCATATCAAAATCTCATCTGATCAAAAGCCTAAAAATATTATCAAATGAGATTTTACGAGATATCACCTGAAGATTTTTCAATGAGGATAACTCCTCAAACCCTGCACTGAGAGAAAAGTGGTGTCGTACGAACGTGCCGCCGGAGTTGAAATAACGATTAGGGTTGGAGTTATCTCAACTAAACAATCGGAGTAGCAGCTACTCCGCTTGCGTAGTTAATATACTGGCTCATAGGCCAAGTATATATGAAGTTTACGTCAAGCGGAAATAATGCTGTTAATGGTAATGAATTTTAACGTATATCTGAGAGAAAGAAACGATTAAGTTTAATGAAAATATTTTTTAAAGTAATTTTCAAAGGTATATTTGAATTAATTAAAGGAAAATATTATATTAATTATAGTTATAATATGTACAAATAAATACGTTTATTTACGTGAAATATTGATAAAATAATAATTACCAAATAAAGATTAAATCCACTAGCCGTAAATTAAATGTCCCGTCTGTAATTTCCCCTTAATTTTGACGTCAAGTTTCATTGTTTTTTGAGATTAGGTTATAAAGACATGTAGTTCGAGTTCGTGCGTCGTATATATACTGGAGCGACGAGTGGAATGACTCGCCTAGTGGAGTAAATACAACTCCTTTTGCGTGAGTCAAAACAACGTAAGTTTGTTTCGTTAGTATGACACCGCTTGGTTACGAATTGATAGTCAAATTTCGAAAATTATTGTAAAAATTTTGTTATTTCATGCATGATATATGAAGATGGGCAAAGCGGGAACAAAGTGGAAACTTAAATCGAAAATCTTATTATATGATTTATAAGAGATATTCTGCATAAAGTCTGAAGAACTCTGGCAATATATTTCATTTATCTAGAACATAAAATTTCTTAATTTTTTACACTCGATTCTCGCTATTACACTGAAAACCCCTAGTGCGGCTAAGTGTACTCTTGAGTTGAATAGATGTCGCTTTCAGAACCTAAATATTAAATTTTTTAAAATCACATCGGTTGCTTTCCAGATTACACTGAGTGTCATCTGAGAGTATGCTGATCGCTCTTTCGATAGAGTTCGTTTATACGTTTCTTATCAAGTACCAACGGAAATGACACTCAGTGTAATCTGGCACGCAATGAGTTGAATCTGAAAGTACGATTAGCGTCCACTGTTCAGAGTGGCGTGAGTGTCTACCTTTGAAAACACTCAGCCGCACTAGGGTTTTTCAGTGTACGAGCTTCGCTATAACGAGCGTTCGATATAACGAGCATTTTTGTCTCGCTATAGCAAGCAAAATTCCTCCACTTCTTCCCTCACTACTCTGTATATTTTTAGGGAAATACCTCCTCTTCTTCCCCTTCCACCCAATCTATTTCGTACCTAAATTCAGTAGCATTCAGTGGTGGGAGCCCCTCTCACGCTCGTAATAGCGAGAGAAATTATTCCCGAGTTGCTCGTAATAGCGAGAATTGAGTGTACTTTAGAAATATTGATTATTAGAAAACAAAGTTATGAAAATATTTCCGAATTAAATTTGGTTACAGATCATGTATGAAATTTTTCAAACTTTTATTTTACAATTTTCTGATTGATCTATTTTGCAATTATATACAAATTAAAGTTACAAGTGTATTTAAATAATTAGATTTTTTTAAATTTTATAAAGAACTTTTGATTAGAATAGAATTTATCGGGAAGAATGTCATACTCGTTCAACTAAACTATTTTGAATTTTTTTAATAAAATAACCTTACAAGTTATCATGATAGGCCGTTATTTAAAATCGCATGTATAAAAAAGAGTTTAACATCTAAACGTGAATTTTATGTCTGTGCAGTAAAATTATTTAAGGATTAGATATAATAAATCTTATTTCATGATGCATGTTTAGTCAGTTACGGCGTTTTAAAATATTATAAATATCAATTAGCTTAACAGATTAATAATCAGGAATATATTTATTTTATAGAGATCCTTATAAATCAACAACGTTTGGTCCTTCAGCTACTATAGATATTAATTCTGTAACAAAAGATGACGAAGGTACTTATATATGTAGAGCACGCAGTACAGCAGGAGTATTAGAAGATTATGTACAATTAAGGATAGAAGAAGATAATGCAATTGATTATCCTGAGAATTGTCGTGGAGATACATCTTGTGGATATGTTCCTCCACCGGTAAAAATTATATCTAGTACTTTATATAAATAGCCAAAGTTCAAAAAGATGAAACTCTATGGAAAATAGATTGAATAAAAGTTTGATCTACTATTATAATTTAAAGTAGCTTTAATATACAAATTTTATTACGCCAATGAAAAACTTTTGATAATTTGTTATGAATTATTAATTAATTTTATGAGAAAAAGCAATTATTTAACAGATCAATAAAGTTATGGGAAATATTATTGAATACTCAAAGCTAGCGTTGATCAAACATTTATTTTTAATTTAAAAAATATAACATTTTTTAGTGTAAAATGTGTTTAATATATAATTGTTATATTTTCATATTTGTAATTTACAGGAACATCCCACCAATACAGAATTACGCGTTGATGGACAAACAAATATTCCATCTGGAGGCAAAGTATCAATCAATTGTCGTTTTGAACCAAAATCTAATGATAATAGTATTTATTTGGATTGGAAGAGAGAAGATGGTCGTCCAATGCCTCGTGGAAGTACCGTCAATGATGGCGTACTTTTCCTGAATGATCTTAGACCAGAAGATTCTGGAGAATATACTTGTTTTGGTGTAGATTCCTATGGCAGACAAATATTTTCTGCTAAAACTCAACTTCATGTTATTGGTAAACTCATTTATTTAAACTTATAATTGATAGTGTGAATCCTTTAGAATTAAAACAATCATATATATATATATATATATATATATATATATATATATATATATATATATATATAGAAGTATGGTTATAAAAGTACTAATAATCAAATTTCATTCAATAATTAACTCTGTGGTCAAAAGGCAAAATAACATAAGTCATATGCTTATACAAAGGACTTATGTTGTTTTGTCTTTTGACCACAGAACTATTAGTAAACTTCCAAATATTTTTCAAAGGATCACATGTAATCGGTATTATAAAATTTGCACAAATAGGGGTTTGGTTGGAAATATAATGGTACAATCTTTTTTTATACGTTCCACAGAAATACATAAAAATTTTACAAATCGTTATCTACAAAAATTTAAAAAAGTTATTATTTATATATTATAATCACTTACATATTATATCAAATCGTTTATAAAAATTAAAATTCATATCTGATCGTATATATTTTTTAAGAAAATCTATTGAGAAAGTTATGAATAAAATTTAAAGTTTATAAATGTGAAATATTCATATAACAAACTTGCCAATGTTGGTCTCTTCTCACCTATGTTAAAGACCATAAATAATAATAGCAGAGCCGAAGTTAAAATTTTCTTATTTTTTTTCCTATATAAAGATATGTCTTTTTAAGCATCTTTTTTTTATTCCGACAACAAGTGTTTTACAGCTCTTACATGTTGTTTGTCGCATCCATGACAAAATTGTAGTTTGAATATCTGATCGTTCATTATAATACTTATATAACATTCGAACTAATTTGAAAAACGATTATAAAACTAAGGTCACAAACATCTGAATAAAATTTATGAATCATTTTAATTTTAAATTTGATTTTGAAAATATTTATTATAAGTTCAAAAGGATCACAGTCGCTCTGGTAATAATGATAATAGTAAAATAATAATAATAATGATAATGAAAACATATTTTATATTGACTAATTTTAAAAATGTTTTTAAAAAACTTTTTATAATAGAGTAAATTATTTGTAGAATAAAAGGCAAAATAAACTAAATCAAAAAAATCCAAGTGAAATATTTTTTATTAAGTGCGACCTTATATAGAGGAATACGCAAACTATACTGATAAGAATAAAAACAATCCTGTCATCAACAAAGTTATATGAAACAATACATAATAGTTATATTTGAGTAATGTCAAAATACTGACTAGGAAAGTATCAGACCTTTAGATTACCGACTTTATTAAAACTATAAGAGATATTTTTCTACATACAAATATGGAATAAATGATTTTTTCTTAGGTGACCAAATTTTTGTGAGCGACAGAGTATATGATCTAGCTTTGAATTTATTGAACTTCGGCATCCAAAACTATCTTTTTTCGTTTTTCATGTAAGAAAATATCTCTTACAGTTTCAACGAAATTAGTGATCTGGAGGTCTGATACTCTCCTAATGAAAGTGATTCATAAAAAATTGGCTAGAAATAACATATATTAAAATTCATAAGAATTCTATTAATAAGAAGAATTTTATCAATAAAGCTTAGCTTATTGATAAAATACAACGGTTTTAATTTTCTAAAAAAAACAACTAACAAATCTTTATTTTATTTTCAGATTTTCCAAAGGTTGAATTAAGGCCTACAAAACAGACCGTGAGACCTGGTGAAAGTCCTTCCATACATTGTATCGCAACTGGTGAGCAGCCATTGAGTGTTGAATGGGAAGCTGTGGGTCGTCCATTACCTTCATCAGTTAGTCAGTTAAACGGTGTTCTACATTTCAACGGCATAACATTCTCTGATGCTGGAAAATATGTATGCAAAGCTTCAAATGACTTGGGCACTGCTGAATCTGTTGCTGAAGTATCTGTGGAAGGTAATGAAACTTTCATGTAAATAAGACCTGATGCGTCTGCTTTATTTACTGTTTTAGTTAATGACTGTATTCATTTTCGAAAAAGTGAATCAGAATATAACGCGCTGCAGATAATATATCAGAATTATTTATTAATTTTAAAATTATTGAAAGATTTAATACATTATAAATCATTTAAATACTAAATTAAAATAAATATTTCTTACCTAGTATTATTTACGCTGCAAAATATCTTTGAGTTAGTTTTTTTTATAAATAAATATAATCACAAACTGAAGTAGTGCCTAAGAAATACGAAATTTGTTATTATCGACTATACACTATAATTAAAAACTTTACCCATTGATTTTCTATTTATTTTGAAAATTATAAATTATAATAATATGAAAAAGTTTATGAGTATTATTTTAATTTTATCTAAATTACAAAAGCACCAGAAGTCATTCCAAAAAAAAAAGTTTTAAGTATTCTTTTTTTGACTGTTAGGACGTCATCACTATGCAAATCGTATTTTTGACAATTGCTATCTTTTGAAACATTTAGAACTTACTAAAAAGGTTTCCCCATGTACAACAGATTTTTAAATTTATCTACAAAAAGTTTCATTATTAAAATTTGATAAATAAAGCTGTAGTGAAAAATTAGTTTATATAAGCGGCATAATGCGTTTGAATTTTCTCTACAACTTATTTCTTCATCTTGGATAATCTCATATAAGAGCAAATTTCGATTATACCTATTAAAGTACATTAACAGCTAAAAACATAAAAAATACATTATAATTAGCTACAAAATGAAAATGAAAAGCGCTTTTAAATAATAGGTTAAAAAAATTTTTATTTTGTCTTCAGTGTAGTTAGAAGCGCTAAAATTTTAAACAAGTCTTTCAATTAAAATTGAAGTTGTTACATATAAGGTAAATGTACCTATTATTGACCGTTTAGGGACGTGTGGAACATTTGATAAGATTATTATTAACATAAATTTCAAAAATGATTAACATTTTTGGATATATAGACAAACGTTGATTTATTTGATTGTTGAAAATGAAAAAAAGTCATTTAATCAACAACAATAGTGAAATAAACATAAAAGTATTATCATTTCAAGGTACCAGTACTTGGACCAGCAAAATAATGATGTCCTAGTGTCCCAAAATACTGGTACGATTTATTGGCCACTTGTATATGCAAATATTTATAATTTTATATTTATTTTATAATATTTTTAATTATTTTATAAATAGTTATTTATAAAATAATTAAAAATTTACAATTAATTTACAATTAATTTACAATTAATTGATAGAATAAAAAATCAATTATTCAAGTGTATCATTAGAGTGCGCTTTAAGGGTATGGTTTCACGCTACTTTACCGATCGAAAATTATAATTTTATAAAATTACAATTTTTTAAAAAACTATACATCGGAATGAGTTTTCCTTTTATAGATCACTTCATTTAATTTCGATAAAGGGCGTAAACTCTAAAAATTAGCGGAAAAAAGCGTTAATCGAAGATAATTAGAAAAAAAAATTTCTCAGTTCGAAAAAATCAAATTTCTCAAAAACCGTGTTTCGTAGGGAAATTTCCTATTCAGAATCATTTTATTTTTGAAAAATGAAGGGCGGAAACTTGGTTTGATAAATCATATCGCAAAAAAGCAAAATTACATTTTTCTAAAAAGATGTGATCAGCTGTAAGAATCCAATGGCCGTGCAAGAAGCCATGTTTCATAGTTGGCATCAATGCTAATGTATAGTTTGGTACGCGCCAACTTCAAATTCGAATTTTAAATGTAAATTGAATTTGTTTTATATGTACAATTTCTACAAATAAACACTTTTTCAACATAAAACTGTTTTATTTTATTTAAAACATAAATATGTAAAAAATTTAATATTATAAGAGAGAACAATATAGTTTACATCATTTGCAAACTCATTATTTTTTTTTAATTTTCATTATAGCAAAATAAGTAATCTATTCGTTTCTATGTTTGAAACAAAATATTTTTTGAATGACTTTATTGAATTAGCGAAACTTTGGCATATCCTAACCTTTTTAGAACGAAAATGTTTTCAAAAGCGAATAATAAGGATTACTTAATTTTATTGATAATTATGGTTTTTGAAAAATAAACATTCATAAGTAATTTTATTAAGATATGACTTTGAAAAATAAATTTAACTTAGTAATGAGAAAAATAACATCATAATATTATTTTTGAATTTTAGAAATGTAATGAGTATTAAACTCTATCATCCCCCCCCTTCCTCTCTCATAAAATTAAATAATATGTATTTCTTTAATAAATTTGTAGAAATCCTTATTATTAAAAAAAAAAAAAAAAAAAAAAATCTATTTTTCAAATTCATTATTTTCCTAATATTTATCTTTTTATACGGAATTTAAATTTTACATTCATGTTATATATAGATTTATCAATCAAACATAAATATAAAAAGAATAGAAATGATTTTGAAATACATTTTTTTTTGACAAAATTTTTTTAAAGATAAACGAACAAGACTCTCCGTAAAACACAAACTGCAAAAAAAACTTTCTTTTATTTGACAAAGAATTCAATTTGGTAGAAATGAATGATTAGTTTTTGAATTGTGTAAATAAATTAAATTATAAATAAATGTACATGTTGAACCTTAAAACTTCAATTTTATTTATGCATTATAATACTTATCATTTTAACTAAATGTTATTTTTTCAAAAAACTGTAAAAAACTATGAAAAAATATAAATAATTGTAAATAAATGTGAATAATTGTAAAAAAAATAAATAAATGTAAATAACTGTAAATAAATATAAACAACTGTATATTTATAGTTATTTACAGTTATTTACAGTTAGTAACACTTATTTACAATTATTTCCAGAAATTTTTTCCATATGAGCTTATCTTAATAAAATTATTTACAACTGTTTATTTTTAAAGAACGATAATATAGAATAATATTTGATGAGATTATATTATATAATAAAATTATATTAGCAATGAAATTATGTAATCCTTATTATTCGCTTTTGAAAACATATTTTCATTCTAAAAAGGTTAGGATATGCCAAAGTTTCGCTAATTCAATAAAGTCATTCAAAAAATATTTTGTTTCAAACAAAGAAACGAATAGATTACTTATTTTGCTATAATGAAAATTTAAAAAAAATAATGAGTTTGCAAATGATGTAAACTATATTGTTCTCTCTTATAATATTAAATTTTTTACATATTTATGTTTTAAATAAAATAAAACAGTTTTATGTTGAAAAAGTGTTTATTTGTAGAAATTGTACATATAAAACAAATTCAATTTACATTTAAAATTCGAATTTGAAGTTGGCGCGTACCAAACTATACATTAGCATTGGTGCCAACTATGAAACATGGCTTCTTGCACGGCCATTGGATTCTTACAGCTGATCACATCTTTTTAGAAAAATTTAATTTTGCTTTTTTGCGATATGATTTATCAAACCAAGTTTCCGCCCTTCATTTTTCAAAAATAAAATGATCCTGAATAAGAAATTTCCCTACGAAACACGGTTTTTGAGAAATTTGATTTTTTCAAACTGAGAAATTTGTTTTTCTAATTATCTTCGATTAACGCTTTTTTCCGCTAATTTTTAGAGTTTACGCCCTTTATCGAAATTAAATGAAGTGATCTATAAAAGGAAAACTCATTCCGATGTATAGTTTTTTCAAAAATTGTAATTTTATAAAATTATAATTTTCGATCGGTAAGTAACGTGAAACCATACCCTTAAGGTTAGGTTTGATATCATATGATTTTAGCTGCAGGTAACCCCCTGCCAATTATTGAGACGTTGAATTACGAACTGATTTATCAATACCAATAGATGCCCACACAAAATTTTAATATAAAATATGTATAAAATTTATTTTTTTAAATGTGAAATATATTTTAATGTACATAAATAATGTAGCAACTAATTTGATGTGCATAAAAAAATTCTATTACAATTTTATTTCCTTACTCGTGAACGCACTTTTCTTCATCAGTACGTAAGAAATACATGGATACTCGCCTAGGTTCAAAATCACAAAATTAAAGTCGATTATTCAGCTTGAAGTATAATTATTATAGTTTAAATTTTGTTTCTTTAAGTAATTTAATGTATACAAAACAATAATTAACGGTAGTTCATAGTCTACTTTGCACTAAAATCTTAAAAATTAATATATTTTTTTATGTGGGTAAGTACTGGTCAGTGGGCAATGATATGTACTTTTACCTTAAACAAATAACAATCGAATATTTTTGAAATACTATGTAAAAAATCATATTTGTATATGCTTTTATTTATAGCATCTGCAACACCAATAGTTAAAGTGCAAGCTTCGAGAAACGTGGTAAACGTAGGAGATTCACTCGATTTGCACTGTGTCACATCAGGAATAATTAATCCTCGCTACGTTTGGAGTAGACCTTACGAAATATCTCTTCCATGGAATGCTAGGCAATCTGGAAACATATTAACTTTATTTGATGTAGATAAAACTAATAATGGTGTATATAGATGCGCAATAGATTCGGATGAAGGTGTTGTAGAGGATGATTTTACTCTTCGTGTTCAAGGTACTATTCATTAATACTTAAAATATTTTAATATAGAATCCATCCATTAATATTCAAGCCATGTATTTTACCAATATCACTTTCATTTTTATTTCTATTTGAAATAAAAATTATAGTTTTCATTTGAATTTATATACGCTTTTGTATATTTTGATACGAATACGTAGATAAATGTTAAAACACGTCGTACGCAATCATATACTATTTTATGGAAACGTAAATTCAACAGCAATATACAAAAATATTAATTATAAATATTGGGCATTTCGATCTAGACAATTTATTTTAGTATAAGTAAGCGGAGTATAATATTAGAAATCAAAGCAGCATTGTTGAATATACGTGTAGGAAAAACTTCATTTATTTTAATTCAACATTTAGCCTACGTAGGAGTTGAAATTCGTTAAATACTAATGTTAATAGTTATAATAATTATTTACATTTTAAGTTTGAGATAAGAAAGTCTATTTTAAGATTTTATTAGGTTATTTTGTATGTTAAGCCACCTAATATTTGTCATTATATTACAATGTAAAGGGACTTTTAGTTCCGTGAATAAATAAAATAAAATAAAATAAAATAAAATTAAGGTGGTTCTTCCATGAGACATAAATGAACAAAATATTATCAAAATTTAGGAGGTCATAGATAAAACCTATATTTTTATATCTATTAAATTTTAGACTCAGTTATCGATGAAATAATAGAAAATAATGATTTTGAAATTGAGTGTTTTATGATATAATTTTGTATTCTAACCCTTAATTTCATGTTTAAACTTAATATTTTTATAATTTCGAATGAACATATATTAATAAAAAACTATTTACTAAATTCTGCAGAATTCATAGATTTAGAAAATATAAAAGAAGTAGTAGGTTGATGAATCATCTAAAAAAATATTGAATATTAAAAAAAAAAATTGAAAAAAATAATTTAAATTATGATTCTGTAATACTTGACAACGTTGTGGAATAAAAATGTAAACATGTATCTCGTTTCTTTCGAAAATTTGACATTTTACTTAGGTTATAATGAGTCTAACCATATGTAACAAATAATAATATAACAAACCGAAATTCACAACGTTGCCGGAATTTCAATATGTTCAGGAACGTATAAATAATCAAATTTTATAAAATTACATATTATTTTAGTATTATTTAAAAATATTGCATAAATTTACTTAATATTTATCAATAAAGTGTTTACGATGAATTGTTTATTCATAATACTAAGAATTAAGGCTGCTTCCAGACTAGTGCGATGCGACTTGCGAGGCGATCGATCACTTGCGATGCGTCGCACTTTCGAAATATTTGTATAGTTCATCATCTATGTTTGATGCGTGATCTATGGCTTCGAAAATTCAAGCAAACAAAATATTTTCCATAGATTGTCGCTGTTTTTGCTCCAAAACACGTATCAAACATAGATGATGAACCATACAAATCTTTCGAAAGTACGAGGCATCGCAAGTGACTGATTGCTTTACACGTCGTATCGCACTAGTTTGGAAGCAGCCTAAGGCTGCTTCCAGACTAGTGCGATGCGACTTGCGAGGCGATCGGTCACTTGCGATGCGTCGCACTTTCGAAATATTTGTATAGTTCATCATCTATGTTTGATGCGTGATCTATGGCTTCAAAAATTGAAGCAAACAAAATATTTTCCATAGGTTGTCGCTGTTTTTGCTTCAAAACACGTATCTAACATAGATGATGAATCATACAAATCTTTCGAAAGTACGACGCATCGCAAGTGACTGATCGCTTCGCACGTCGTATCGCACTAGTCTGGAAGCAGCCTTATGCATTGAGTGGGGCCCCCCGACTAAGCACACGCAACATACGGATCTGCATGGAAGAACCACCTTAAGTCATAAAATATTGTAATAAAACGTTTCTAAATATATATGCTAAATATATGGTGAAAGTATTTGTTTAGTTCTTAAAAATTTTATGCCGACATGTGTACAAAAGTGTACGTAATGATTGAAAACCAAATTGAAAATTTTGAATTATGCATTTATAACGAACTAGTATTCGAATTAATTCTCTGATTTCATATAGAAAATCATGTTATTTTATCATTTTTATGAAATTTATTTTCTCTATACGGGTGTTTTATTATGAAAAATATAAACAATAACAAACTGAATTGGAATAATATATTGTGCTACAAGGGGAGTAAAATAGGTGTATGCTAAGCTTCAAACCTGGTCACCTATTCGCTTCCGAGTTGCAGATAGTATTTTCTCGTACAAAAAGGTTAAGGTTGGATGGGCTATACAGTCTGTGTCAAAAGTTAGTTTTTTAGAAAATTGTCTATATTTTTTGGTAGAAAGTAATTATCTAATTTTTAGCTTAGTAACTTATTATATAATATTAAAACAATCATTTTAAACTTCGTTTCATTTAAATATAATGAATTATTAAAGAGTTCTAACATTTTAAAGTCTATAAATTTTACACAAATCTAATGCAATCATAAATAATAATGCCAAACTTTTAAAAATGATTTTATTTAACTGCAACAAAGTTTATTTTGTTCAGTTTGAAATTTAGAACCTATTGACGAGGATGGAATTTTAATTTTTATTTTTTATTAAAATTTATTGCTAATTTTCTATGATAAAACAGTAAGTACCGTCTGAGACGTATACATTTTTTTGTAGAAAATTAGCAATAAATTTTAATAAAAAATAAAAATAAAAATTCCATCCTCGTCAATAGATTCTAAATTTTAAATTGAACAAAATAAAGTTTGTTGCAGTCAAATAAAATCATTTTTGAAAGTTTGGCATTATTATTTATGATTGCATTAGATTTGTGTAAAATTTATAAACTTTAAAATCTTATAACTCTTTAATAATTCATTATATTCAAATGAAACAAAGTTTAAAATGATTGTCTTAATATTATCTAATAAATTACTAAGCTAAAAATTAAATAATTACTTTCTACCGAAAAATATAGACGATTTTCTAAAAAACTAACTTTTGACACAGACTGTATAACCCATACAACCTTAAATACTATGTGATAATAATATAGCGGACACTTTTGCAAAAACATATAGCTGAATATTTTCCATAAAGTTCATATTTTGCAAATTACATATTTACATAAATCTTTCATGTTATTCAGATAAAATGTACATTTTGATTATTATAAATAATTTCTTTGAAACAGTTTCAAACAGTTTTCTATACACAGTAAAAAAATTTTCGGAACATTACATCGCTGAACGTGGTAAATACACATTTAAATTGATAAAATTACATGATCCATCGTTACGGAACTCATTCTAACCTATATTCAAAATAATTTAATAAAAAATATTTGTTAAACGTTTATTATTTATGACACTATAAAATTTGGAAACATTATTTATTAACTTTATATTAAACATCAATTAGGGTATGCGTACCGGTTATTGTGCCTGAACATTTGAAATACATGTAAAGCACAGAATTAGGTTCAGGCACAGTAACCGGGACTCATACCTTAATAATAATAAAATATTTCTAATAGTGTATAAGATATGTCTCTGTTGTCGCGAAAGTTCACGCATGTCATGAATTTTTACCGAGAGCCGTATTGATACTGACTAACATTACACTGCTAAGCACAGGAAAAATACCACGATCATAGTAGGACCTACGCTCAGCGATGTGAAGTTACATAAAAATGTAACTTTACATCGTTGAAGCATATAATTATTTACAGAAAATAATAAAGTTACCAGAAAATTTTTTACTGTGTAGTTTTAAGCAATTTTAAACTATTCTGAACAGTTATAACATTTAATTCAAAAACATTAATTTCAAAACTGTTCAAAACTATTCAAAATTATTAAAATCTGTTCAAAAAGGATTAAAACTGCTCAAAACTATTTAAGACTGTTCAAAACTGTTTAAAATCATATAACTATTCATAATTGTTTAAAAATGTATATTTTTCGAGCATATATTTTGCATATCTTTTTGCATAAATGTCCATAGTCTAGTGGTAATTCAATAAACATATAATAATGTAAGAATCTGATATAGTTTGTTTTTATTACGTGGGTATTGAAAATTACAAAATTCTTTACATTGTCAAAATGAAAACCTTAATGTTCAAACAGTCAATATAAATAGTATAAAAATATTTAAATTCTAGATTATGAATTATCGACGGAAGGACCATATGAAGCTCCACCGGATGTGAAACATGTTCCTTTTGGAAAAACTGTTGAACTTTCTTGCCGTGATCATTTACAGTCACCCATAAAATATCGATGGATTAAAAATAATGGATCTCTACCGGAAAATCATGAACAACGTGATGTAAGTCTTACATAATTCTTAAATATATGTAGTTGATCTTATGAAAAAAAAATAAATGTTTAAAATATACAATAAAAATAATTATAAAATATTTTTTTTAAATAATAATTTTATTTTGATTGACAAGAAATAATTTTAATAATAAATGTGCTGGTTAAGGCAATAAAAAAAATTTATAGTAAATATCCTCACTATTAAAATAATAATAAGAATAGATGCGTTCTTCACAGTTATCTTTAATGCAATAAACACAGGAAAAAATAAAACTCCTTTTCTTTGACAAGAGAACTTTCAACTTTTTTACAAACATAATAATAATTATATCACCATAGTGATAGAATACTATGAACGTTCTGTGGTCCGCCGGAACTCCAGTAAATCTTATTTCTTGGCTCGCTCTGAGTCCCTCCAATCATCGATTATTAGCGATTATTAACGTGGCCAACGCAGAAACATTAAAATATTATATCAGCTGCGGCATTTAAAACATTTAATTTTAAAAATTTAATGACAAAATAGTCTCTTATTAAATCTTGAGCTTTACAATTTAACACGTCATGAACAATATGATTTATAAAAATCTTATTTTTAAAATATATCAGTATTTGGAAAATAATATTTATTCCCACCTCAACAGAAATAGCCACTTTGCTAACTCGAAAAGCGGACCGAAAGAAAACTATATCTTACGTCTAAAATTTTGTGGAAGATGAGAACTTTTCTCCCGCAAAATTCATTTCTTCCAAATTTAACGGGAGATAAGTATTTTTCTCCCGCAAATTTAGTGGGAGATAAGTTCTTTTTTCCTACTAAATTTAATTTCTTTTGCAAAATAAAAAATTTATAAAATTTAATATATTATGGAAAATTTCTAAAAAAAATTCAATTTCGATTTTTTCCTATTAAGCACGCTTTTTTTAAGTTAACAAAGTGTCATGGCTGAGGTGGGATTAAAGTACTATATGCAACTCGGGAGTAAAGTCTATTTCTCCCTTGGGTATTAGCTCCTCTCGCTTGGCTTCGCTCACTCGGGTCGCAAATCCACCCTCGGGAGAAATATACGACGTTACTCCCTAATTGCATAATGTACTGTTATGTATATAAATATTTTAGAAATAAGATTTACAACTCATTTGTTATGCTTAATTACTTTGTATAGTTTTAATTGAATTATTTATTATACTACTGTTATTATTGGAACTATTTAGTACGAAACTTTAAAAAATTATTATTCTCCTATTCTTAAATATCTATATTCTTAAAAATCTTAAATTAAACAAACTTCCTCTACCATTCGTTAATTTCAATGTCTCTATATTTAAATAAAAAAAGAACATTATACTGGTAAAAATATTTTGATTGCTATATTTGAATTAATGTACTAAAAATAATGGTAAAAGTATAATTTACTGATTTATGTTTGAACTTATAAAACAATATATAAAATCAATTTAATCGTAAAAAGTTAAATTATTATAAATGAACCCTCTCTTACTATTATTAACTGAATTTATTTAAATATTTAATAATAAATAATATACTGGTAATCAATTGATTATTAATTTCCATAACTAATTTACAATATAAATACACATTTTTTCTCATTTAAAGTCGTTGTATTTATGCTATTATTGCTATTTATACAGTTTATACAATATATATTTACTTTCTATATGATTCTTTTTTAGAACATATTAATTTTGAATGAAGTGGATGCTAATGCTGCTGGAGTATATATTTGTAAAGCGCATAATGGACAAGAAATAGCTGAAACATCTACTACTGTTGTTGTTACTGGATTAGTTCCACATTTTAGTCAAGCACCTTTAAGTTATATCAAATTACCACCACTGATGGATGCTTATTTGAAATTTGACATTGAAATCTCCTTTAGACCACAAAATGCAAACGGTGTATTATTATATACAAGTGAAAATCCTAATGGATATGGTGATTTCTTATCATTAACTCTTGAAGATAGTTATCCAATATTTGAGTACGTATATTTGATTATTTAAAAATTAATTCATTGTTTATGTGAAAATCTATTTCTTTTATTAAAATTAATTTCTTTCTATTATTTCAGATTTGATCTAGGATCTGGTCCTACAATTATTCGAGCTGATAGAGCTATCAGTCTTCGTGATTGGCATACAGTAGTAATTAGACGAGATCGTAAATCAGGTGTAATGATCGTAGATGATGTTCATACTTATTCATCTACATCGACAGGCAAAAGAGATGGCTTTGATGTCCATGATCCTCTGTATGTCGGTGGAATCCCAGATCATATGATAGTTAACGAACAAGTTGGCGTTAGAAATGGTTTCGTAGGTTGCGTCAACAGATTAGTTATAGGAGGAAAACAAATTGATTTGATGAAGAATATGCTAACAAGTCAATCAATTACAAATTGCGAAATTTGTGAACATCTTGATAACCCCTGCGTAAATGGAATATGCCAAGAATCTTCTGCTAAAGATGGATACGAGTGTATATGTAATATTGGATATACTGGAATTTATTGCGAACAAGCGAAACAATCTTGCCAACCAGGTATTTTTATTTGATACTTTACAATATCAAAATTAAAAATGAAATTCAGAGAAACAATAATGAAATCTTATAAAAAGTTTAAATTAAATTTCCAGGCAACTGCCTAAAGTGCCTCCGGCGGCGACCAATACTTGATCACAGCACAGCCGAACCACTCGCACCCACACAGTCGCCTCCTGTTTTCCATTATCAATACATCAACCCTTATACAAAATAATTAAAATTATAAATCATATAAATTTTTTATATGAATTACTATTTTAATTCCACAAAATTTCCTTCACTCAAATTTTTTTTAACTCGATATTTTCACACACTCCAATACGCTTTTAGACACTTAAAAATAAAAATATAATAAAATAATTATTTTATTTCTTTTTTTCTTAACGTTTTTTATTTTTAAAACGTTTTATCCTTTAACGCTGACTTTTTTATCTCTCTTCTCTCTCTCCACGCTCTCAACGTTACTATAGTTGTTCGCGCGCACAACAAACTAAAGCATCAAATGACTTTTCACTAAGTCGTTTTCGATGTATTTTTTACTTAAAAATGAATTTTATCTTTTGTCGTCCCGTAAGGACCCGCACGAAGCCATTTTCGACGCCCCGCAACACCGCGTACCGAACGTAAATACTATTCCTCTTTATCACATAATTTCATTTTGCACAAAATATAAATTTATATGGCTGTCATTAGAACGGATTATACACAGCGCTCGTTAGTTGTAGTAAAACCATTAGACGTACTTAAGTAAGTAACGTTCTCTTGAACGCGAGAAAACTACTATCTCGACGGTCGCAGGCAAGAAGGTGTCCTAGCACGAAAAAGACGCTTCGCTGGGTCACGTTCACTGCGAGTTAACCGTGCGCTCAGATGCATGCAAGTAAAAGCTCTATATTTTGATAAAAAAATGAGATTAGAAACATCTAGCTTTGCTCAAAACGTTTGTCTTGATTTGTTAATACATTATAATTGTGATGTCTAGGGATTTTGATAAAACAATTTTAATTATAAGTAAGATAAAAATGCTTATAAATAAATACTTCTGCAATTTTCCGGCTAAACTTTCCATTTTAAATTAACGTAAACTTATAATAAATTAAAATAATTATTCTTAATTGAGTTTTTCTTAAGCTTATAATTAAAGCTTTAAAATGAGAGGTCGTATATAGCTTTTATTTTTAATTAGAAGCCCAGTTATGATCCGCTAAGCGCTAGCAGCGCACTGATTTTCGACTATTTTAAATAAAAATAGCAGTATTTCCGGTTCTAATTGACGGTTTCCCGATTAAACAATGAATTTCTTTGTTTTTTTTATAAGGAATAAAAAAGTATTTAAAAAGATTTCTGTATCTTTCTTAATTTTTCAGTTACAACAGTTTAAACAATTAAATTGTTTACAACAAATTTTTGACCACTCGGATCGAGATCCCACATAAATATTCGTAATCAGCGACCAAAAATATATAAAACTGGGGGCCTAGACTAGAAGACAATATCCTCATATATTAACTTAAAAAAAACCTGTCATTTTATTTGAACGAGAAACGATTTCGGAAAAGCATATTCTTAAATAAAATAAATTTGACAAGGAAATATTTATAAAAAAAGACGCGCGATCAACAAAATTTTGTAAATACTAATATTTTTAGGTAGAATTAGTAAATGGCTTTTTTAAGTTTTCTTGTATAATTCAAAAACTAAGTCAAATATCAGTTAAAACCATAGCTAAAAGTTTTTTTTTTTAAATGGAATAAAAAACATTCAAAAATTTTTATCGGAATAGTATCTGGTTCCCTTAACGATTATGATTATAAATGAATATAATTAGTTGTATGTTAATCAGAAGCTTTTTCTTGCAGGAATTTGTGGCGATGGTATGTGTATGGAAACGGAATATGGTTATGAATGCGATTGTCCTATAGGAAGAACTGGAGAAAACTGTCAATATTCTCAAATGGTGCGAACTCCTAAACTTAGTCATCCTAGATCATATATGGCATATCCTACATCGAAATCATTAAACAGGTATTACATTTTTATTTTCAATATCTATTAATAATTTTAGTAAAAATCAATAAATTGAAAATTAATGACTTTTCTAATATGATTGGTCTGAGGTAAGACACTATTTGGAAAAAGATGTTGAAATGACACTATTTAAAAAAAAAAGAGGAAAACTATGGCATTTGAAATGAAGTGCCGGAAAAGACAATTGACATCTTTTTCTACACTTAATTTTGAATGGAATCATTTTCAGCACCTTCTTTTAAATAGCATTATGCTCATCTGGACCAACGATATTAGTTGTAGATTTAACTTTGTTGATGTTTCAATACAATCCCAGTGTTTTATTGAAATTCAAATGCAGCACAGTACGGTGTATGGAGTCCAATACAATTCTCGAGCTGTATTGAAATAAGCATAATACGTTGAACTGTATAGCTGAGCACGTTTATATTATAAAAGTGCTTATAATCCGTTAACTTACTAGGGGAGGATCAGATCTCTGGATCACGGATTTTACTCAAACTTTGGGATAAGTTTTCAGGTGTTAGAATATAGAGAACTCTAGAATTTTAGATACTAATGCTCAATATTTTCATAGTTACAGACAATTAAAGAAAATCATTGAAAAAGTTACTATATTTTTAAACGTTTATAATTCTTCAGCATTACCAGTTAGAAGATTAAAATTTTTTTTAAACGAAAGCTGAGCTCAAATCCTTTCGAAATAGCACTCACAGTATATCAAAATATTATTTTTTCCCACAGTTATAGCGTAATAAAAATTGGACCCAATTTCAGCATTTATTATTAATTAAAGTTTTGAAAAAGAAATGCAGATCTAATCTTTATTACGCTATATCTATAGGGAAACAGTATATTACATTCCGAGGCACGGAACAGGCTCGGTTGACGCCTCGCAAAGCAAACCAACACGTGTATATGATGAGCCTTTCTCGTGCAGAGGAGCGTATACGATTTTCTTTCATGTCCGACCGGAACTCCGCCATCCCAAAAAGATAAAAATTCATTTTTAAGTAAAAACGTACATCGAAAACGACTTCGAGTGAAAAGTCATTTGATGCTTTAGTTTGTTGTGGAGCGCATGCGCAAGCAACTATAGTATATGTTGAGAGCGTGAAAGAGAGAGAGAGAGAGAATCGAAAATAAAATTCCTATAGCGGCTAACATATGATAAATGATTCGTTTTATTTAATAATTCAAATAAATAAAACGTGTAAGAAAACAAAAAAATACGTGTAAGAACATGAATTTTTAAGTATTCTATTTGTATTTTTATTGTGTGAGTGTCGTGAAAAAATATTGTGAGTTAAAAAAAAATTGTGTATATACACGGGATCCTATAGGATACACAGTAAATATTCAAATGATAATTCATATTAAAAAGAAAACTATGTTAAAAACTTATTCCAAAGTTTGAGCAAAATCCGTAATTCAGAGGTCTGACCCTCTTCTAGTTAGTATTAGTCAATGTCTTAAGGAGGTTGTCAAGTACTGGTTGGAGAAAAAAGTTTTAATGCTCGAAGTATGAAAAAAGCGTCTGCGCGCATCCGTAATAGTTTCAACTTTTGAGCATGTACGGACACACACTAATCGTTGTTACCCCACCTCTACTCTCTGTCTGTTTCAGGATCTTAGATTCCACATTTTCTATACAAATTTTCTATTTGTATACATGTTTGATTTGTAATTTTTCGAAAACGGTATCGCTAGTATTTTTCAGTTTGTAATTTATATATTCTCTATAAAATTCTAAATTACATATTAGTTTTTGGTTTAAATCTGACACAAAACAAATTCACAATTATTGAAAACGTCCCTTTTACAGCATGTCAACACTTGTGCTTGTACAAATTAATGTATATCAGCTGTTTTAGTAATTTTATTAATAACGAAAAATAAATAATTATTGAAAATGAAAAATATTGATTTAAGAAGTGAATCATTTTAAATTTCAAAAAACTAAGTTCAGATTCGTAATCAAAGACTTGGAAAACCTTTAAATACCAATTTTTATATACAATTATTTATTTCAAAAACGTATGCTGCAAAGGGATATTGAACATTCTATATTATAAGATGTAAGAATTTTCTTTTCACTTTAATATATTATATATTATCAATAAATTTCATTTCTTGTTCAAAAAGTATGGAAATAACAAAATAGTTTACCAGGATCGCATTTTGGGAGAAAACAATAAATACAGAAGTTATAGAATTTTTCTCTAGCTACTTAATGCTAACTTTGAATTTGATTTTGATCATAATCTTAACCCATTACCGCCCATTCTTAGAATTTCTATATAAAAATGCGATTTGTAGTCTGAAATTTCTTACTCAATTGCATTTTTATATCAAAAGTCCAAGAATGTTCATGTGGGCGGTAATAAATTAAATTCACTTTTTAGAGTCAAAATGAATTTTTACCCTAGTTTCTGAGCGGAAAATTTTACTTTTTAATATGTCCTTGACCGAGACCTTGAAGAACATATCTGAATCAAATAAGAGAACGATGAAAGCCCACTATTGCCTTATTTTACCTCAATAAAAATCTACGTCAAAGACTTACCTTAACCTTAGTTTACCATCAATTACCATTGATCACTTTTATTGACCATCAATTACCATTGATCACTTTTATTGACCATCGATTACCATTAATAATCTATATACCTTAACTGACTATTGATTACTATCAATAACCTACAATTACCTTTGTCTGCCATCTATTGCCATCAATGACCTACTTTTACTTAACTTGACCATTTATTACTACTAATGATCTATGAGAGCGCGGTGGTGTAATGAATAAGTCTCTTGTTTTCCATACCGGAAGGCAAGAGTTCGAATCCTAAACAGGTACCTCTGACTTTTCTTCCGTAAGAAAATTAGTATATGTGCCATTTTTATCGCGACTCTTAAAAATCCAATCTCATTGGGTATCGGTTGATCGTTGGTCACGGAAGTGGCTGACCATCCATCGGTAGTCAAAGATTTCGGTATGGTGTGTCAGATGGTCTAGCCTGATGTGATGTGTTAAACAGGTATCGGGTTAGACTCTCTCCCTCTCTCTGACATTATGATACTAAAAAAAATTAATTATATAGAAGACAATATACTCATATGTTAACTTAAAAAAAAAACACTAATAATTTACTTGTACTTTGGCTAACTAAAATTTACCGTCAATGACCTATATTTACCTTAGGTGACCACTGATTACCATTCACGAGGTTTATGAACAAAATTTAATAATTTTATGTTTGAAACCCACCGAAAAGAGCAAGAACACAAACAAAAATCAAAATTTAAATGCTTTTATCGACTATTAATGTACAATATACTTCTTTTAAATATTAAAATCTAAAAAAAAGAAAAGATTGAATGGTATATTATACATGCCAAACTGGAGGTTAAAGTATTGACGATCCATAAACATATAATTGCCAAAAAAAAAAAAAACCATACACAAAGTCAAAAAGGCGAAGATGACTAATTGGGGTCGCCATTTTTTACCTCCCATGGAGTGTATACTATTTTCCGCCATACCCGCGCCGAAAATATGACTTTTGTTTTTCGGTACCAGGACGAAAGTCGTAGTTTCGGACAGGATATGGCGAAAGCTTATTTTACTTTCCTTTTATCTCATGATTCTTTGATCTCTTATTCTTCTCAATATATTTTTCATCCTCTCTAAGTTCTTTCTTTTATTGTCATTTACTCGTCACATATTCTCTTGCTATTTTTTAAAATTATTTATTTTGTTCACTATTAGTTTTGTCTTTCGAAGTTAAACTTGTCAACTTTCACACATATTCTTTAATATTTTGTCTAATATATTTTATCTTATGTACATTCTCTTACATTCACACAGTTAATGATTATTTCATTATATTTAGTAACCATTTCTTTAAATATAACTTTTAGATTACTTTTGATTATTCTTACTATTATTACTTTTACATAGGTGTTCCTTTTCTTCAATAGTAAGCACTCATACTATAATTCTTAAACGAATACCTTCAACAAAAAATTCTTAATTTTAAGTTTTTTATTTTTTTCATACGTAGTTTAATTGCGTCCTTCTTCATTTTCACTTAAAATTTCTTCGATGTTCCTTTTTTTAATTTTTCCTCTTTATATTTAATTTTTATACAAGCAATCATCCTTCTCGTCTTTTTAGCCATAAAATTCCCGATCATTTCCAAGATAAGTTTTACAGTTTTAAGTTCTGGAAAAATCACTTATGGTTTCAGTTACAAATTGAGTATCTTTTAATTTTTAAAGTCAATTGTGTAAAATACATCTTCAAATATTACACAGTTTAGTACTGAATATTTTCTTAGGTAAAGTATTTCTGAAAAATGTCAAAATAATTTTATAAATGATGTTGAACGAGAAACGGAATCCAATGGTGATCTTCAATTTAAATTATAACTTGACCTTCAAGCTTATTTGATGGTCAACTTTGTTTTTTTTTTAAATGGGAACCTCCCTTTTATATCTCGACAATCGATGGAATGGGAAATATGACTTAAATATGTATCTGAAAGAAAAATCACCCGCTCTATAAAAGAGAGCTTTCTTTGAAATAACTTAGAAAATTCAGTTCAAGGTCAAATTAAAGGTCATCATTGGGCTCCTTGTCGAAAGTTACTTAAATGACTTATCTTAAATGACCTTGACCTTTTTCATAAATCTTTTTTATATACGCGCAGTCTAGAGTTCGAATATTCGATTATATAGCAATATCAACCGTCTGTTAGCCTATACTGTGACTGTGATCCAAGATTTTCTGCACCCTCACACTAGACTACGTTAGTCACGGCAGACAATGCTCTAGCTTCAGCTAAAATTTTTAATTTTGATGTCTGTTGTCCGTGCAGAAACTTGAACATTCGGCTTAGGTATGAGGAAACATTTCTTTTTTTCTTAGAGTTGTCAGATATAAATGTTATTTTTATTAATTTTTACTTCATTTTCCCAAATTCAGTTTACTTTTGATTGTTTTATTTTAGTAAATTATAAACGATAGAATTAATTTTATAATACTATTTCATTCTATATTTAAGATATTCATAGGCATTTTTTTGGACAAATATATAGGAATCGTATTTAAAATGATAATTTTTTACTAACACTTATCTCAAACACTGATATTATTATAAATGATTTTCAAGTCAAGAGACTATACTATCTAAAATTTTATTTATTTATCTATACACACATGGTTGTATCGTTGTAATTAGTTATTTCTAACCATTATTAAGCTTAAAATCTTAATAAAATTTTACATATCAAAACCAATACGTTGCAGTCATATGTGAATAGATAAATGAGTCAAATTATTTTAGAAAGTAAATAGCCTATAGAGTTAAAAATCATATATTATATGAAATAATATTGTCGTTAAATTCAATAAATTAACAAAAATATTACGGATTAATTATAAATGAAACACAATCAAATTTGATCAAAGAATAATCAATTTCAATTAGGTATATTTTATAAAAAATAAAATAATAATGATCTTTTTTTAATTTATAACATCTAAAACCCTATACCATGGCCTATATTGATACATAGTTGGTATTTATTTTAGTTTAATTTTATTATTTATTTAAAACCTGTTTTAATTTATATAACATAATATTATTTATTTATAATTTGATTATTATATTTAAGTTTTATAATTTTTTCTTTTTTGTTATGTATAATAATTTTGAATTTATAATTATTTTCAGAGGAGGATAACAAACTGGTTTGAATTATTTATAAAGTATGTTAAAACGCATTGATGGACCTTTAAATGAAGATACACTCTAGAAATACACAACGACGCACTGCCATATACGCGAGATCGACATCATTCAAAATTATACTGCCTTTAACGTATAAATATAAAATGGTTCAGAGATGCACATATTATGTAGAGTGCATCTGCTGTAAAAAATAATCATCTTATATGCAACGAATGTTACATACTGTATTCTTAGAAGATTTTTCGTATTTTATATTTTATAACTATAATAAAAAATAATAAAAAAATTTATTATTATTTTATAGATTTAACTTTTTAACAACGTGTGTCTAAAATATTCCATAAAATTATTCCTTTCGAAAATTCTTTATCTAAAATGTCTTAAAAGTAGTTCTTAGGCATTTGCTGTACAGGTCGAATATTAATAAGCAAATGATCCAGGTATACCTGATCGATATAGTTCAAATTTTAATAAGCTATTTTTTTTACAATATATGTTTTACGTGTATTTCTTCGTGTTTTTTTCAGGATTACAATCCCTTAAAAACATCCTTAGAAATGATTTTTTTTTAAATTTCTTGGAATTAATTTAAATTTCCAAAAAACAAGAAATCGATATATGGTACAATTTTGTTACCCGGAGGAAAATATTTGTGGGAAATTCCATAATTTTATATTTAATTATTATTTCATTTAAAATAAAATACAATAAATTCAAAGTATTTAAAAATTGCACAAGATGAATTCTTCAGCAAAATGTAGAATTAAAAAAATGTAGAATTTTCTATTAAAGGCCGAAAATAGAAGTTTCCTGAAACAGTTCGGCTTTATTTACAGAATATAAGAAAATCAGAAACTTTATTCAAGTAAGATATACAATTTGCAATTATATTTACGTTTATAACACCCATTTAAAAAAATATAACATAAAGTTTTGGTAAGATCAACTATCTGGTAAAGTTAAAAAATTTAAAAGCAAAAAATGGAAAAATTGATGCTCAAAAAGATCAATATATCAACACCGTATAAATATAGTCAATATTCTCTATAAGACAGTTTATTTTAGTAGAAGAGTTACTTTCTTGGAAAGATTGTCTCCCTATTTAAGTCCCGCATTCTTCTTTGCCATTATTCGTTTTACACTCTCCAAACAAGCCTGGTATATGTAATTGTGAAAAATTCACGCCTTATATGAACGAGTAGGTATATCATATATTTATGTGAACAAATTATATATAAACATTATGAACATTATTGTGCATTATACATAAAGATCATATTTCTATTGACGTGTTACGGAGTTCTATTTCAATTATAAAATAAATTTAGGCTATATTTTTTTAATAGATTAAACTTTAGTTTGCTTATTAATTCTGATAAAGGTTATAATTTTACTATTTTATGTACTCATTTAATTTTAATAAAATAAATAATTAATTTTAGTTCTAATTTAATTTTTATTAACTTTGTATAATGTCAGATAAAATAATAGCAAAAACTATTCTTTTATCTAATCTTATTAAGAAGTGGCAAATAAAATTTTGCTTGGAACGATTTTGTGTCATAAAGTGGTAAGCATTCGAGTAAAAAGTTAAGAAAGTAGTTTTATCAAAAATATTCATTGTTCTTATAGATATATATTAGAAACGCTTTGTACGCTAACCCCCTGTATTTTAAAATTTTACTATTGAATTACTATTTAAATAAATGAGGGTCGATAGCGTATAATTTAATTGATCAACATAAAAATAACGACTGTGCAATAAATGAACATAATAACAAACATACTTTTTTTGAAAAAACAGACTTCAAAGATCTTTATCTAATGGAATTCCAATGAAGTCCAGTGAAATTTTCACTGAATGGGTGAGTGGAAATCGCTCCACTAGAGTTTAGTGAAATTTTGCTGAATAAAATAGTAAAATATTCACTATTTGAATTTTTATGAAAATATTACTGTATTTTAGTAAAAAAAATTATTGAATTTCAGTGAAAATGTCATCTAATTTCAGTGAATTTATTACGGGATGAAAGAGTAATTGACAAAGGGAAAATTAGTTTTTTCTTTTTAAATAAAATACAATATTTTAATAATAATTATTCAAAGTATTAATTATTACAATAATTTTAGATTCATTTATATGTAATAAAATAGTAAAATTTTTTTTTTTTAGTATTAAATTAATATCGACAATCTATGTTTTAAAAATTATTAATATTAATTAAATACTAAGAAAAGTTTGTATCGTTTTTTAAAAATATATATATATATATATATATATATATATATATATATATATCAATTACAAATTATTGTAATAATTAATACTTCAAATAAATATTATTAAAATATTATATATTTAATTAATTACATCATTTTTACCTTTCTACTCGAAAAGCTTAAATGATTTTACTTTGTAATAATTTATATATTAGCATTCATTTTATTATATTACACTTACCTTTTTAGTTTAAAAGTTTAAATAATTTTCTTCAAATTTTCCTCTCTCTGCACGCCACTACATCTTCACTGGAACTCTCACTCTCTCTCCTTCTCTCTACATATACACATATACGTATACGATAATTCCTTATATTATTATATTAAATTTACTTTCTTTATTTAAAAGCTTCAAATGATTGTCCTCAAAATCAGAGCTAGATACTCTTAGCTTTAAGATTATGGCGGGAAAAACTTGAGAGCACTGCTCTTGCTATTCATTGTTAAGCCGCGTGCTTTCACATTTCATTTCTGGAACACATGTACTGCCACCCTTACAAATTTCAACCTTTACTTTTTTAATCAATGAAATTTTTACGGAATTATCAGTGAATAATAAAAGAGTCACTGAAATTTTAGTCAAGTTTTTACTGATTTTTCAGTGAAATAATATTCGTTGAATGAAATAGTAAATTTTCCATTGATTTTTATTTAGAGAGTAGAGTAAAAATTAATTCAAAGTTGCACGTAAATACTGAAATTTCACTTTGTCATTTTAAATAAAATTATTATACAGTGAAAATATAATCATTTTAAACCATTTTAAAACATGTTTTCGTCTTTTCATTCGTGGATTCACTTCTCTGTATATTTCACGTACCAACAGCCCGCTCATTTGAAAATACATTGAATATTAGATTATTACTTTAGAAAATTATTTTGATATCTCCTAAACTAATAATTATTCAGCTGCTAACATGTACACAATAAAAAATTTTGTGTAATTCGTCAAATTTTTGTAATTTAAAAATTTCTGTGTACTTTTATAAATTTTTGTAGAATTAACACATGGAGTTTGTTGTTTTTACAAACATGTGTGTACTTACAAGGAGAGTATCACAACTCTGGATCACGGATTTTGCTCAAAATTTGGGATAAGATTCCAAATGTCAAAGTACGAAAGGAAATAGAATTTTAGACACTAATGCTCAATATTTCCCTAGCTATAGGCAATTAAGGAAAGTCACTAATAAAGTTACTAGATTTTTAAACGCATATAGTTCCTTAGCATTGTTAGCTAGAAGCTTGAAACTTTTTTAAATGAAAGCTGAGCTTAAATTCTTTCGAGAAACTACTATTTCGACAGGATTTGAGCTCAGCTTTCATTTAAAAAAAGTTTCAAGCTTCTAGCTATCAATGCTAAGGAACTATGTGCGTTTAAAAATCTAGTAATTTTTTTAGTGATTTTCTTTAATTGCCTATAATTAGGGAAATGTTGAGCGTTGGTGTCTAAAGTTCTGTTACCTTTCATATTTTAACATTTGAAAACTTATCGTAAAGTTTGAGCCAAATCCGTTATCTGGAGTTGTGATACTCTCCTAGTTAGTTATTCAAATAATCTCATACTTTTAATAATTATATATTAGCATTATTATTATTTTATGCAATAAAAATACCTTAAATGCAAGGTAAATTTTAGTTTGTAAATATTAATCTCTGCTAACAAGGATTTCATGACATATAAGTCTCGGATTTTCTCCTAACTTTGAGATATTTTTTCTTATATAAAATTATGAAAAAATCCTTATTCCTAAGATGCAACTCTCGAACTTTCCTACTGAAAAAAAATGACATGAGATCTCATGTAAGATCTCATGTGCGATCTCACATGTTTAAATAAAAACCTTCTAGAACGAGTACTTCGAAAAATGTATAACTATAAAAAAGATGCAATTTCTTTAAAAATTTAGACAAATCTGCTGATAAATCGGCAAAAATCGAGAGTTGCACCTTAGGAATAAGGCTTTTTTTAATAATGTTATATAAGAAAAATATCTCAAAGTCAGGAGAAAATCTGAGACTCAAATGTCATGGACTCTACTTGTAAGTCCAAAAATTTGAATACTTTTTTTTCTCCTCTAACGTCGCTATATTTATGCTATTTGTGATGCTAATCAGCGACGGAGCTCGTAAGTGTGTTTGTGAACAAAGCACATGTAACGTATAGTGGTGCTTCTATCAATCGGTTGCCGAGAGCGGGATTAGAACTCAGAACCCCGAGATTACTAATCCAACGCTCTACCGACTGTACCACTAACCGACTCTATTTCTATGATATACTCATATTCAAAAATGATCGGCTCTTTTTGTAATCATTTGTTTACGTTTGCTTTTAAACGACAATGTAATATTGTCAAACGAGTTTAGTTTGTTTATGATTTTATTGATCCACGCCAACATCCATCATTTTATCCTTTTTCTTATATTTCTTTTTTTAAATATATTAACAGAAAGAAATACGAGAAAGTCATTATTTAATATCTAAACATCATTTAAATCATTATATTTCAACACAAATAAATTTGTAAAATTTACAAATTTTATTATTCAAAATTTTGTATTATTCATGGATTTTTATGTTAAAATTTTAATTTCGAAAATTACACAAAAAAAATTTGTAAATTTTAACACAAAAAAATTTGTGTTTCATCTGTAACACTTATGTCTGTTAAAATTACAAATTTTTTCCACTGTGTAAAAACTAAATAATTACGAACCGTCTCCATAAAAACTTATTTTTTACTTTTCACTGTATAATTAAGTATGAATATTAAGGACATAAAAAATAATTACAATAACAAAATACATTTCATCGTTTAAAATTCATATTATTTGATAATAAGTTATGAAATATGAAAATTAAAAGCTATTAAAGACGACAGGGTGAAATCTTTTATACAGAAAAAATTAATAAGAAATAACAGATAATGATATTGATAAATGAAAATAGTATGAGGGCATCTTAAAATAATATCGAAAAAGGAGAAATTAAAATTAATAACGACTAATTTTTGAGATTATCATTTTTATATAACGTAAAAATAACATAAAATATCGTTAAACCATGTGTATATTAGCTAGTTTTTATCTAAATTTTAGCTATTTTCCAAAGTAGATAAGCTACACCGATTTTGGACCATGCCGATTCTAGACCACCTGGTCTAAAACTGGAATGGGTAAGAATCGACTTGAGCCGAAACCGGCATGGAGCCGATTCTAATTCACCCAAGCAAATATTGATGTTTTACGTGGTATTAGACGATGAAACAGCTGATTGAGCCAGGGAAGGGGAACCGATTCTAACCCAAGGGTGGAGAGAGAAACAGCTGATCGAGCTGCGGGCTGCAGGCCACTGAATATCTACTAAGCTGCAAGCTAGGATCAACATGGTGTTTTTAAGTACAGTTCCCATTCTCATCTACTTACTTGAAAAC
The DNA here is from genome assembly GCA_017163975.1 of Anastatus disparis. NCBI lineage: Eukaryota > Metazoa > Arthropoda > Insecta > Hymenoptera > Eupelmidae > Anastatus > Anastatus disparis. The sequence goes on from JAFFSR010000313.1 coordinate 1,357,524, forward strand.
TTTAGAGCTTTTTATATTTTATATCTTTAGATGGTTCACATTTTTCATAGTACTCTTTCTACGTTGTTTTCTCATTCTTCACCTTTTTATCAGGTGGAAGAAGAGGAGTGTACTCTGAACAATTTTGAGTGGTATGACTTGGAGTCTGTCCCATGATGAAATGAATGTGAATCATGAAGTGTATGCTTTTATAGGAAGTAGTGAGAGCTTCAACCATCGCTCTCCACCTATGAGATACATCCATCAAGCATTATCTCTCCTTTTTTACATCCTATGATAGCATAAATCAATTTATTTGTTTCTAGTAAAGTATCTTTTCATAAGTCAGATATTGTGCAGAGCACAAGGTGCTTTGTACGTATCATAGTGATTTGGGCAAACAGTCACAAGCTTTATTTTATCAGCTGGTGGAAAACCCATTTCTGTGACATCATGAACTTTGAACTTGAAGCCCCATTTTTTTCTACCATTTTTTTTCTTATGCTACCGATGACAAAAATTTTGGTCATACCATGTAGGGTTTGTCTTAGAATGTTGCCTACGTCAGTAGAGGTAATGGTACCAGAGCTCCATGATAATCCATGGTAGTAATATTTTAACAACGTATTTTGTTCTTTAAACTCGTCCAAAACTCTACGCCAAGAATATAGCTTCATGAAAAGGAGTACCAGAGGCTCAGTATCATCGTTGAGCGGCATTATAGCCAATTCTTTGAGAATATAGTCATCACCAGACTGTTTGAAGCCTTGCATATCCACCAAATACTCCATGCTGATTAATAACTTTTTTACAGTTCTGATTCACTGCCAGTATTTTCAAGAGTTTCTTCCCAATCCATAACCTAATCACTAAAATCACTAAAGTACAACTTTTGTATCGTGTTAACAGCACACGTAGTTTTATACATGTAATTATGATGTGAACAAGAGACTGTTTTAGTTAGCCGTTGATCAAAATGAGGAATACCCAGTTTACTGATATTTACAAATTTAAAATAAAACTTCTCCAACCAATCTTTGTTCACTTTACCAATCACAAAAACTTGTATAGCGTTGTGCAGAGTTTGTCGAAGAATTTTCTCTATTTTAGTATAGTCGTGATCTCCAGAATTCCAAGCTAGTCCATGATAGCAAAACTCGAGCTAGAGATTTTCACGCTTGAATTTTTTAGTTAACTTTTTCCAAAGAAAAGGCGGTTTGAAAAGATGTACCGTTGGTTCAGCCGACTCAACGAGAGGAACAGCAGCCAACTCTTTTAAAACAAACTCTTTACCTGGCTTTTTAAAACCTTGTAAGTTCACTGCGTATTCCATCTTGTTGAAGAATGAGATCTCAGCTCGCTCTCGCTTTCTTATATTCTACCATCCCTACTCCTTTGCAGACTATCCCCACTCCTTTAGACTAATTTTCTGACATCACCGCTTATGGCGTTGTATTCTATAATTGGATCATGAATTCAAGACGAACATCAATTGGAGCACTCTTCAGAGAATCATTTTGTTTTGAACAATCGATGACTATCAGTGGCATGTAATCGATATAATATGATTTTTTCAGTATTGTCTCCAACTCCTTTCCATAGTATGCAGTTTGGAAATTAGCGTACATATCGTATAATATTGCATACTGATTATTGACAATATCAAGATTCATATTTCCATAAGGATAGTATTGAGAATTGAGAAATAGTTTTACATTGCTCAAATTGCAGTGATCAAACTGACTGGCGTTAGCAATTTTTTGTCCTTTTCGATTTGTCTGAAAACCAAGAATGATAAAACGAGGCTTCTCCAGCTGATTCGATGTTTTGACTATCCATACATGTCTTGTTGATGCAGGTAATAATGGATATTCGTACAATTCCCAGGAACGAAAACTCATTGAGATAGTTTTATTTTTCTCTATTTTTCGAAGCATGCGAATTTTACATTCATTGGGTAACTGTATGTGAGGCATAAGCCACTCGCTCCTTAAAAGATCTTTTTTGAAATTTTCGAAAGCATTAATAGCATTCGGTGTTTATATTACTGCGTTAATATCGTTCCTGGATCTTGTTAGAATAAGTTCATGTTTAATATTGACTATGATTTTGCGATAATCTTCGGCAAAACCTAAAATCATATTGAAAGGTATAAAAATATCAAAATAGCCATTGTTATTAATGATCTTTCGAGTTTCCGCTATATCAATCCAACCAGCATTTTTTATAGTCAAACTTTAGGGTTGAATAATACCCAACCCTTCATAACGGTAGTCAATCCCACATTCTTACAGCGATCGATCTCCATAGCATTAATAGATGACAGATGCCATTATTAACTAAGTTGGTTCTTGCTAAAGCAGTGCCATCTTGTTGAGTTAACTTGCCCACTATGTGCAGAGAACTCCGCGAAGGCAAAAGATTTAAATCTTGATGTTGAATTGATATGCGAATTTCATCACGATTATTGAAATTTGTCGAATTATAGGGCTGGTACGCATGTACCTCACAGTGAGATATGACTCATCCAATATTACTCCTGACCTTATGTCTAGAATTTCCTACATTTCTTTGAAAACAGCAAAAAATCAAACATGTAACTTTCCACCAGGAGCTCTTATTTTTAAGCCTTGGCTTTTCAAAAACTGAATGTTCTGCCGTGTTAATACTTTGACTTGTCGATGACGACTGATGTTCAAATGCCATCTTGATTTATATATCCTTTGTTATTTTTATGATTATAAACCACGCCCATTTTTTCATACAGATTCAATATGTAGTCTAACTGTAATAGTTTCTCCACGAAAGTTAATTAAAGTCTTAATCGAGTATACGCACTTGTAAATAATCTATGTTCTTGACGATGACTGGAAGGTAAATGACTTGTGATGGCAATTCAATGATCTTATATCCTGGTGAGACAGCAGGAAAGAATTAATGTATCATGTGCACTTGTCGACCGTTTATATAGGCACCAGAGACGATATTGCACTCGACTCGAAGAGCGTTGACCTTGAGGATAGCTACAGGTAAATCTGAATGATTCGTGACGTCAGCAGGAAGAACACGTTTTGCGAAGCCTAATAAAGGTCCTATCGAATGTTCTGGTCAAAAATCAATCGGATGATTGCATTTTATTTCACTGCAAAGTGTATTATTGTTTAATTTAATACTGATTGATATACTTTTTATCGTCAATGTTTCACTAAGATAGTTCTCTATATTTTCGATTTCATAACTACCAGTCGGTAAAACAATTTCTTCCTGTCCAACATGGAATAGATTACTACCCTTGTCGATATTAGGTATAGAATTGAATGTCATGAAAGCAACTAATCCGAGAGCATAATGCTTGTCAGGTGAGAGTTCAATTGGTAGAAAATACTGTTCTTCCAGTACAGATGATGTACTTGAAAGACTGAAAGTTAATAAATCTGCCATGATAGTTGAACGCATAATGAACTAATACTCATCATTCTTTTCTTTATGTATCAAGAGTATCACTCAAAAATCTTAGACAAAGATGACCACAATTAAAAGTATCGAAGTCTTGATATCTTTCAAAATTGTACTTCATGTTGTCTATTCTTAAATATGTCACTTAATCCAAGGGAAATTGAAGGTCACCGAAGCTATCGAAATACACAACATCGTTTCTTCATTTGCGATATGCTACCCAATGCGTTCCAGGTCCATCTGCATCATCGAGATTAACAATAGCTGATTCTCTATAGCGTGGTTTACTAATTGGCATAGCATTCCTTATGAATACTCCTCGAAAGTATGGGATTTTTAGAATTTTTGCATACTTGATGAGATTAGCATCGGTGAGTGCTCTTTGAGGTAATTTTACTTTGAAGATCTTTTTTTTAAAGTATTCTTTGGTTTTACAGGAAGACCAAGGCCTGTTTTATATTGTTTTAAGTAGAGACCTTTGCCTATTAGAGCTATTTCTTCCATCTTTTTATTATGTCTCTTATTTTCTTCTAATTGTTACTTAGCAGCTTCGGAATCGTTTACCGCTTTAGCAATTACAGCAGCACCTCCAGCTATACCACCTACAGCACCCAAACCTGCAAAGATTGGTATAAGGGATGGTAAGAAACCTCCTACTTACTTTGAAACTGGTAAAGTACGTGGAATTTTTACATTCTTTTTACCACCTGCTTTTTTAACAGCATTATGTGCAGCTTTTAGAGCTGACAGAATGGCTTTTCGAGTTTATTTTGTAGGAACAGTTGATTTTGATGCAGCCTTTACCATTGTATTGAAAGTAGTAGTAGAAGGCTGCCTCCTCCTCCTACCCTTCTTCTTCATACCCATTCCGAATTTAGACTTTACTTTCATGGTGTTTTTAATTACAAATGCAGATGCTTTTTCTCTAAAGCTAGCGTCTTTTGATGAAATTCTTTGATTAGCTTTTTCTGCTAAAATTCTATCAAAAGCGTTTCTGGCTTCTACATTTTCACGATTCTGTGAATAAGCAATGTCGTGCTCTTTACAAGCTCTATCGGGAGGATTGATTCCTAGATCACCTCTAGTTAAACGTTTAGCTATTCTGTACCGGGTCCACAGTATTGGTAGCCAGGTATATGAAGTTTGATTGGAAGACTATTAAGAAGCTTATTGACAAAACCCGGACTACGTCGTTAACGCTGTCTATATACGATCATCACACTTCAAAGACTAAATGAAAACTGAGGCATTGGGTATAAAAGCTCTGTGTTTATAGCTGATTACGCAGTCGTGGGTCAGACGTGCTGTGATAATGAATTTCAAAGAACAATCCGTTAATCTGCCGATAGAAAATTTCGACGCATGAGAAGAAATTAAAGAGGCATGGAGACTTACCTTCATACAGTATAGGAGCTGTATTTTGCGGTCCATCAAATTGTCGTAAAATCAATAGTCTGTTAGTGTTAATAACGCATCCAAACGGTCTCAGGTTCGAAAACGTTTATGTATACTCCAAGTCTTTAAATCAACCAAAGTACAAGTTTTTGAAGGACCTCCTAGAGCCTTTAGAAGGTGTACAATACTTTCCTTTTAGTAAGTACGAATCTGTTGTAGCACCCGATAATGCGCTTCCAAATTCAGTCGTGATTTTCGATGATGTAGCCTGTGAAACACAAGATAATATCAAAGGTTACTTCTGTATGGGTAGACACAAAGATGTTGATTGTTTCTATCTCTGTCAATCGTATGCTCGTATTCCTAAACATCTAATCAGAGACAATATCAATTTGTTGGTGATTTTTCGACAAGATGAGGTCAATTTGAGACACTTATATGACGATCATGTCAATTCTGACACTACTTACGCTCAATTCAAAGAATTGTGCTCCAAGTGTTGGACTGATGATAAATACGAATTTTTGATGACAATGATAGTTCGATCAATTTTGGTACACAGAGAAAAAAATTATGTTATTATCTCATGAAATTTAAAGTGATTATTACATGATATTTCTTCACCTAACATTATCGAAGAAACAAGTGATTTTTCGATGATATCCATGTTTTTAATAGATGGCGATGCATCATGTTAAAATTAGAGAGGGAGAGGGAGAGAGAAACAAAGTAACCAAAGGGCTTAGCTTATAAAAATTGACATGACAGAAAAATGAGTCCCCACTCTACTCGCACAGTATCTGTATTCTAACTGGCTGCTGCTGCAAATATACACTTATATTCTTTACTTTCTCTCTCCCTTCTTCCCTTTCTCTCTCTCTCTTTCAAAGCCCGTGCTACTCGGTCGGCCCTACCACCATTGAATTCACTTCAGTTCCACATGAAAATCCCGTGAGCGTCCAAGGAATAATATCATGGCGCCTATAGCATTTGAAGTTAGAATCAATTGACGTTAAATTAACTTGATCTCATGAGAATCTTACATGAAGAATCATATCATTTTAACGTGTTAAATTTATCATGGGAAAATAACATGATTTCTTTCTCCGTGCAAGCACACAACGCAGTTAAATGAAAATATAACTTGCTGAAATTCGGAAAAGAGAATATTGGCGAGACATTCAAACTAATAGTTGATCCTCTTCAGAAACTCGTTGCTAATACTGAGAAAAATAATGATTTTATACGCGACATAGCAAAAAATAAAAAAAAGTCATCAAAAACTATGATACGTATTCCTCCTCCTTGCAGTCTTCTTCTCCTTCCTCTTCATCCATTGATGATGATGATACTATTCGACAAGTTGATATGGAATTTAAATCAGCTACAAGTGATCAAGAATTAGAAAAACGCTGCCAAGTGCTTTGGCGGAATGCTTTCTCATAGAGCTCTTTGGGTTTCATTAATTTTTTTATATTTATTTAAATATTATTTTAATATAAAAAAATTGTCTAACATTAATATTTATTTATAAATTTGTACTTTGAAAGAACGATGACAACTAAATTTCTAATCGTAACCTCGCTAAGAAAGAAGATAAATGAAAAATAAAAATTTGTATGAAAATTTTCAAAATTCTCTTAAATTAAAACTGTACTGAGAAAATTAGTTTTCCAAAACTTGTTTTCTTCAGACAGTAGCAAATAACTTGCATACAAATTTCGGAGCCAATCTATCGAATGGTTTTCGTAAAATAGAAAAAAAATAAAAAAAAAAATTTAATTTTAATTTTAAAAATGCTATAAAATTAATAGTATGCCAAGAAAATCAGTTTTCAAATGTTTTTATTATTTTAACAGTAGCAAATAATTTCTATACAAATTTTTAAACAAATTCTTAGAGTAGTTTAATTAAATAAGACCCAAAAAAAATGATAAATTTTTTTTTAAATTTTCAAAATTCTCTTAAATTAAAACTGCACTAAGAAAATAAGTTTTCCAAGCTTGTTTTATTAAGACAATAACAAATAATTTGCATAATGATTTTAGAGCAAATCTAACGAATGGTTTTTGTGTAATAAAAAAAAAATGAAAAATAAACATTTTTTCAAAAGTCTCAAAATGCTCTAAAATTAAAACTGCGCTAAAGAAATGAGTTTTCCAAAGTTAATTTTCTTCAAACAATAGCGAATAACTTACATACAAATTTTGGAGCAAATCTATCAAATGGTTTTCATAAAATAAAAGAAAAATAAAAAAATTTTTTTTTCAAAATTTTCAAATTGCTCTAAAATTAAAAGTGCACTAAGAAAATCAGTTAGTAAAAGTTTTTCTTCTTTTGACAGTCGCAAATAATGTCCATACAAATTTTCAAGAAAATTCCTTGAGTAGTTTACGTAAAATACCAAAAAAAAGAAAAATCAAAATTGTTTTAAAATTCTTAAAATGGCTCTAAAAAAACTGAGCTAAGAAGATCAATTTTCAATGGCTTCCCCCCCAGTTAGACAAAAAAATAAATTGCATGCAAAATTTGAAGCAAATCCATCGAGTAGTTCTCGAGATATTTTTGGCGTACTGAATTCATACACACACACACACACATACATACAGACATTTTCTGGAAACCACTTTTTTCGATTCCCTGAGTCTAAATATGTACAAATTAATGAAAAAATAGAAAAAAATTTTTTTTATCGATACAATGCTTTGAGAAAATAAAAAAAGAAGATGAAGATTTATTGCTTGATAATAAGTACATTCATATGCTCAATGAAAATCAATCATAACAGTTGGATAAAGTTTATGGAGTGCACAAGAAAGGTGATAGTTTCTCTATTGGTAACTCACCTCTATTTTTCGAAGATAAAAACATTTGTATAAAAGATAAAAAATATCCAAAAACTAAAGGATTATTAGAATTGTTAATTACGAAAAATTCCGATAGAGGTCACATAACCAATAATGATATGCAAAATTACAAGAAGATTCTACTAGTGCTATTAGTGCTCACAAACGACGCTACAGAAGTGATGAGTCTATTCTTTCGCACAAAAGTAAGAAAATCGACAGTATCATTAGCCCTTTGTTCTCATTGAAAAAAAGAGGAAGATCGTTACCTCGATACAAAATTGTAAGAAGAGATACAAGAGTGGATTACATATACTGGGATGATCCAAACGAACTCGTTGATAGACTTCGATTGCTCATTGCTGAGAGAAAAGCTGGAAACCTTAGCCATACAAATAAGATACATTCAATTATCGAAGAATTACGTGAAGGTGGCTATATATATTGAGGTGTAGACACCTACATCATATATTATCAAAATGAGCGTCCACGTATTCGAAAGTAATCTTAAACGAAAGGATCTCCAGGCATTGGCTATAAACTGACAAAAGATGGATAATTCGAAAATAAGAGGTTATGTAATGTTGCCTCACCGCAACAGTCGAATGATGCACTTAACTTTTATATTCTGCAAAGTATGGTTGCATCTGAAGTCCAAAGTATATACGCGGTTACTGGTAGATTAAAAGATAGTCTTGACACATCCGAATTAGAAATGCAAAAGTTAAAGGATGAATACAATGAAAAAATAAAAAAAATTAATACTGATGTTGAAGATTTACAATTCTCACAATAGTTGGATTGACAAAGCAAATGCACAATGAATATTTTATTAAAATGAAATTAGTTATTTTATATAGAATTAATACTCACAAAGAGTCCAATGTTAATGATATTTGTAATCAATATAATATTTCTGAACTAGGCGGAAATTCACATGTTTATCTTTCTTGTGTGACGTCACATGTCTCGGTAAAACTGCAAACATATTTCCAGTCTTCTTCAGAAAATATACATTCACAGAGATATTGTTTTGCTTTTCGAACTTTCCAATATCTTTAAGATCAACTGGGAAATCTATTTCATCAAACTTCAATTTGTCTTTGTAACAGTCGTACAACGACACACGATTTGTATGTGAAGACACTGGATGTAAAGCTGACAGAATAGTCCACTTGAAACACTGATCATATTTGTTCTGAACGTCCACACAAGCTTTCTTTTTTTTAATAAAGTCAGGTAGTTCAACGAAAGAATTACTCCCTCTCATAGGATAATATTTATTAATATTCACAACTAAATTCAGAATTGCTCGTTAAGTCCAGCTCAATTGCTGCTCTGTAAATTCTCCCATATCAATCTTGATTGGCTGCTTAATGTTCATGATGAACCATTTGTTGATATCAGTCGTGGAATATATATAAGCAGTCTTTGTATTAAAATATTTGATATCATAAGTCTCAGCGGTATATCTTTCAAACCACCGTATTCATGGAAGAATCTTTCAGAAAAGAACAAAAGCGAGAATCGTTGGCTTGAGTTGAATTTTCATGGATTACACTCCCCTCAACGTTAGCTAAAATTAGCAAAAAGCAAAGCAGCAAATAAGCAAAAAACGATTTTAGAAACAAAAAACAAGAGCCGAAGCAATCCATTTTCGCAACACAACTTTTTAATGAAAATGAGAGGCGAAACAACCATATAGCTAAAAAATACACGAAAAAACCGTTATTATTTCTAGAGTCCAAGAAAACCCCGCCCGAACGAAAGCCCTACCCTAACCAGGCCTCAGGAATCGAAAATAAGATCCGCCACCCGACGAACACCTGTCTTAAATGAAAGCACGTCGCAGGTGGCGTTCAAATTTTACGATTCCACGACAAATTAGGACACAGGATAAAGAGCAAATACGGCCGAACGAGAGCTCTTCGATCTCGGGAGCTGACACTAAGAGGTCACCCGAACTTTCTTTACAGGAAAATAACAACGAGTAATTCCTGAAATTATAAAATAATTTAAGCTAAAAATACACAAAATATAACTGAAATTTAGCATATTATCAGCCATTGTCCGCCTCATCAAAACGAACTCAAATTAGCTAAATACAGTTAATACAGCAATACGAAACAGTATATTTTCCACTGTTACAATGAACAGGAAATAAACTATTTTCAGATTAGCTTATTTTTAACTTATTTTAGTAATTTTAATTTTTCTTAAGAGACTCAAAATATAACTGATTTTTACCTAAAAATAACTGATTTTTACCTAAAAATCCAGATTAATATATATTCCAGCTAAAATAGCGTATTTTTATGTATTTTTAGTATATTTTAGCTAATTTTTAGCTAAACGTTTTGACGGGCTGGAGTTCGGGCGAAATCCCTTATGAAGAGCTACGCAACATTCTGCAGACCACGCTTTTTGTTGAATATATATAAATAGTGCGGAATCAGTTGTAGAGAAAAATTTTTTTTTCATATTTCGGCTATGTAGCAATTTTTATAAATTTTTTTTAACTCATTCAGGTAATAAACTAAAATGAATAATTTACTTTATATGAAATTAAATTAATTTTTTTTAACAATAAATTAACAATAAATCAACATAATAATATATGAACATAAATCATATATCAACATAAAATCAACATAATAATAATAATATAATAATAATAAAAATTTTAATAACTCAACAAAATTTTAGAATAAATATATAAATAAAGATCTATATTTGAATAACTCATACTTTTAAAAAATACACTAATTTTACATATAAAGCAAGAATTAATTTAACAACAAATAAAGAGTTGAGAAAAAATAAATTAAAATTTTTTTTTCGTCACAATGTTCTCCTTTATTCTTTATCACTGCTTTGCATATCCTGGGCATTCTTGCAACGAGTTTGTTTAATATATCTACAGAAAGTTTTTTCCATTCTTCTTGTAAGATGTTCCATAGACTGTTTTCTGCTGTAGGACATACTTTTCTTACAGCTCTATAGAGTTCATCCCATAATAATTCAATAGGATTAAAATTGGGAGATTGAGGAGCCCAAATCATAACATTCAATTTTTTTCTTTTTTCGAGATTCGTTAAGTAATTTTTACAAAGTTTTGAAGTATGTCTGAAATCATTGTCTTGTTGAAAAATAATAGTATATTATGCACCTAGGGAGGTAAAATAAAGGACAGGCCATAGCACGAGTGAATTGACACCCGAGGCGAAGCCGAGTGTGGCAAACTCGTGCTATGGGTTGTCCATTTTACCTTCCGTGGTGCATATACGATTTTTTTTAACAGTGAGGCTAAAATTAGCACTTTTCGTTTTCCGTGCCGGGAGCAAAAGTGGTATTTTTAGCCCACTGTTAAAAAAAACCTTTTTCCTACTATCGAGCACAAAGTTCGAGTTTGCGCCTGCGCCTGTGTTCGCAAAATCTTTTATTCTTGCACGCTCAGCTGACGTGCGGGAATGGAGCTAACACGGGGAAGGAGATTTGGCGCGCGCACTTTCTGCATTTACATATACCGCGCGTGAGAAACTGTAGCTATGAGCACCTATATTTTGTGTTAAAATAAGAGATATATATATATATATATATATATATATATATGTATTTTTATATAAATAGAATCACGTTTAATAATACCGCTTATTGAGTAAGCGTGTCCTTTTCTTTTCTCTTTGTTTATGAAAATGTCCTTACAATGCTTGCACGGATATTTTAAATTTGCATATATAACACACATTCTTTTCTTTTTTTTTATATATATTATAACACTTTTTAATTTGAAAATTTTTTTCGCAATTATTTTTAGAATCATTATTTTTTAAAAATATTCTGTGTATATAATTTGATTTTTTAATTGATTTTTCATTCAATTATTTTAATGTTCTGCTTACTTTTCTATATTCTATTTCTTAATTTATGAAAATATCCTTACAATGCTTGCAACTAGACTTTAAATTCTTATATAACAATTTTTTTTTTCCTTTCTCTTAAACATTTTCTAATAATTTTAAAAAAAAATTTTTTTTAATATTCTGTGCATATAATTTAATCTTTTAGTTGATTTTTCATTAAATTTTTTAAAGGTGGGGGCTCCACCCTTTTGGACGGGCGGAGGCCCCCGAACCCTCCCGTCCTTTTGCCCCAAACCTAACACTTTCTTTCGTGTTGTGTCGAACTTTGCACAGCTTAGTAGGACAAATAGTATACAATACTCGTGCGCACGTAGGTCATCCCGCCTTCGCTGCGCTCGTGCGGGAACGACCTACGTAGCACACTCGTATCGTAATGTACTATTCCAATCAATCTATTCCCTGAAGGAACAACATGTTTTTGTATAATGCTGTAGTAGCCTTCTTTTTTCAAAATACCATCAATTTTTTTTAAATCACCAACACTAGAGTTCCCAAAATATCACCACACCATCACTGATCCACCACTATGTTTTACAGTTGGTACGATACAATCTTTAAGAAATCTCTCATTCTTTCGTCATCGAACCTAAGTTTTTCTTTATTTCCAAAAATCTCAAACTTAGACTCATCACTCTAAAGCACTTTATTCCATTGAGCTACACTCCAATATTGATGTTCTTTTGCCCATGCTAAATGTTTTTTTTTTTTTTTTATTAATTTCTTTCAATAAAGGTTTTTGCACAGCTAGTCGACCATACAGACCTTTTTCTCTAAGCCGTCTCTTTACTGTTGATTCACCAATCAACTTTTTTGAATTCTTCTGAATCACAGAAGTAATTTCAACAGCAGTCAATCGACAATTATACACAGTGAAAAAAAATTTGTAATTTTAACACACATAAGTGTTTCAGATGAAACACAAATTTTTTTGTGTTAAAATTTACAAATTTTTTTTGTGTAATTTTCAAAGTTAAAATTTTAACATAAAAATTCATGAATAATACAAAATTTTGAATAATAAAATTTGTAAATTCTACAAATTTATTTGTGTTAAAATATGATTAAAATGATGATTAGATATTAAATAATGACTTTTTCGTATTTCTTATTGCTAATATATTTAAAAAAACAGAGATAAAGAAATATAAGAAAAAGGATAAAATGATGGATGTTGGAGTGGATCAATAAAATCATAAACAAACTAAACTCGTTTGACAGTATTACATTGTCGTTTAAAGGCGAACGTAAACGAATGATTACGAAAAAAGCCGATCATTTTTTAATATGAGTATATCGTATAATTATAGAAATAGAGCCGGTTAGTGGTTCAGTCGGTAGAGCGCTGGATTTGTAATCTCGGAGTTCTGAGTTCGAATCCCGCTCTCGGCAGCCGATTGATAGAACCACCACTATACGTTACATGTGCTTTATTCACAAACACACTTACGAGCTCTGTTGCTGATTAGCATCACAAATAGCATAAATATAGCGACGTTAAAAAAGAAAAAAAAACAAATTTTTGGACTTACTAGGAGAGTATAGCAACAAATATAGACGCTTATAGAAGCGTACTTTCAAATGGGGAAATTTGTCCATAGCACATTTTTCATATGTATGGATATACAAAAAATGTTAAAGTGTTACCCAGGCTTTCGGGCAAAAAATGTAACCCAGAAGAATCCTTCTATAAGCGTCTATCTTCTTTGGTATCAGAGCTCTAGACCATGGATTTTGCTCTTAATTGTAGATCAGTTTTCATACGTTAAAATATGGAAAAAATCAGAGTTGTGGACTCCAAAGCTCAATATTTCCCTAGTTGCAGGCAATCAAAGAAAATCACTAAAAAAGTTACTAAATTTTCAAACGCTTATAATTTTTTAGAATCTTAAATTTCAGCTTATTTTTAAATGAAAGCTGAGCTCAAATCCTTTTGAAATAGCATTTATAGCATATCAAAATATTATTTTTTCTTGTAACTACAGTGTTATGAAATTTATACTACATTTTAGCTTTTATTATTAATTAACGTTTTTAAAAGGGAATTTAGGTCAAGTTTTTATAACGCTGTAACTTTGGGAAAAAATAATATTTAGATATGCTATAGATGCTATTTCGAATGGATTTGAGTTCAGCTTTCGTTTAAAAATAGTTTTAAGCTTCTAGCTGTTAATGTTAAAGAACTATAAGCGCTTGAAAATCTAGTAACTTTTTTAGTGATTTACTTTGATTGCCTGCAACTAGGGAAATTGAGCTTTGGGGTCTACAACTTCGGTTTTTTCCATATTTTGTCATCTGAGAACTCATCTCAAAGTTAGAGCAAAATCCGTGATCTGGAGGTTTGATGCTCTCCTGATTAGCAGAAATTAATATTTACAAACTAAAATTTACCTTGTATTTATGGCATTTTTATTGCATATAATAATAATAATAATGCTAATATATAATTATTAAAAGTATGAGATTATTTGAATAACTATGTACACACATGTTTGTAAAAATAACAAACTCCGTGTGTTAATTCTACAAAAATTTTTGTGTTCATTTTAAAAGTACACAGAAATTTTTAAATTACACAAATTTTTATGTTGATTTTACAAACATGTTTGTAAAATTTTAACACAAAAATTGTTGTACAAAAAAAAATTTGACGAATTACACAAAATTTTTTACTGTGTACACACTCAATATTGCTATATAATTGTCATCATTTTTAGTCGTAACTCTTGGTCTATGGCCCCCATGTCTATTTTCAATAGTATTGAATTTGATAAATTTATTCACGTTATAATCCACGGTGCGTCTTGGAATTCGCAAAGTTTTTGCGATCGCTCGATTACTTTTTCTGGCTTTATGGAGATCGACAATTTCTGTAAGTTGATTCGATCGATAAATTTTTACGTTCCGCCATGATTCGCGTAATGAAATCTCACGTATCACAGTCTGAATTCTAACGTTGTACTGAAAATTTAGAAGTTTACTTTGTTGACTCATTGTCCCTAAGTTGTCGAATCTTTCAAAGTTAAATACCAACACTAAATTACTTTAATGTTTGTAAACAAATTTTCCTTATTCAGTAAGAATTTCATCGTTATATATTACTATCCTTTGTTTCCTACTTATTTTGAAATTCACAATAGTTATGTGGATTTATTGTTAATTCATTTTCAAGAAAATAAATTTATTTTTATATAAAGTAAATTATTTATTTTAGTTTATTACCTGAATGAGTTGAAAAAAAAATTTATAAAAATTGCTACATAGCTAAAATATGAAAATAAATTTTTCTCTATAACTGATTCCGCACTATTTATGTATATTCTAGTCTAAAAATTAAACATTTTTTTTATCATACAAAATTTTCTATCTTTCTTAGTTTATGAGATAATCATGATTAAAAAAAACCCGACTTCTTAATTTAAAGAAAAAACCCAACCAAAAAACTATAAATTAAAAAAAATAAAAAAATTTTTGAAAACAAACACAATTTCCTCCACTAACTCATTAAACAATCAAAAAAAAAACTCAAACAACCCATATAAAATACTTTTCTTTAAAATTTAAATTAAAATATTTCAATTAAAATATTTTTTATCTTTTTTCTTACACTTATTATCAGCTATTTACTATATTTCTATCCAGCTTTTTTACTATTACATTTTATATTTTTTTAATATTAAATTTTTAAATTTATTAATTTTTTTTTTCGATATCAACTTTTCTTTTCTATTTACTAATACAAATATCTTTTTAATTCTTATTTCTACGCCGACCACCACCTCATCTTTTTATGTTTGATCCTTAGTTTTAGTTTTATTTTATATAGAACATTTTTTCATTTCATTCTATTAATACTAATCAGTTTTATTTATCCCTATTTTTTAAATTTTTTTTTTTTAAAAAACTTTATACTAACATAAGCCATTAATCACATTTCATCTCCCATATACTCCCCACACACAACACACATAAACAACATTTTCTGAACCACTTTTTCGACTCACTTCAATCTATGAAAATAAAAATTTTTTATCACTTCATAGAAGCAAAATAGGTCTTTTTTTCAAAAAATCATCATAACTGTGGTTAAAAAAGTCATAGAAACATTTTACTAATTTTATTTTAAAGAGGACTATTAGAATTTTAAAACCCATTTAGTTTTTTTTCGATATCATAATTTCCATAAAAATGGCATTAACTTTTATGTGGGCAAAAAAAATTAATAAAAAAAAATTTTCTTTTACATTGCTATAAGCAATTAGAAAATGACTTTTCATACCGGACTTACTTTATTTCAAAGATTTTTGACCAATTTTTCAAACGGCGTTAGAATTTTGAAGACACGATCATTAGTTCCAGAGATATAAAACTTTTTATTTTAATAAATATTACTCTAGGGTGGGCAAAAGCAGTTAAACGGCAGTGTACATCTCCGATATCTTCTTAATTATAGGAGATACAGAAAAATGCCGAATGAATAAAAGTATATTTTTCTATGTAGAATCACCCTAAATTTTTTCAAAATTTTTTGAGCACTTTAATTTTGCTTTCTCATAGAGAAAGCATTGTATCGGTAAAAAAAAATTTTTTCTATTTTTTCATTAATTTGTACATATTTAGACTCAGGGAGTCGAAAAAAGTGGTTTCCAGAAAATGTCTGTA
Organism: Anastatus disparis; assembly: GCA_017163975.1. Lineage (NCBI taxonomy): Eukaryota > Metazoa > Arthropoda > Insecta > Hymenoptera > Eupelmidae > Anastatus > Anastatus disparis. The sequence continues at coordinate 1,373,782 of JAFFSR010000313.1, forward strand.
TGTATGTGTGTGTGTGTGTGTGTGTGTGTGTGTGTGTGTGTATGTGTGTATGTATTCAGTACGCCAATAAGATCTCGAGAACTACTCGATGGATTAGCTTCAAATTTTGCATGCAATTTATTTTTTTGTCTAACTGGGGGGGAAGCTATTGAAAATTGATCTTCTTAGCTCAGTTTTTTTTTAGAGCCATTTTAAGAATTTTAAAAAAATTTTGATTTTTCATTTTTTTGATATTTTACGTAAATTACTCGAAGAATTTTCTTGAAAATTTGTATGAACATTATTTGCGACTGCCAAAAGAAGAAAAACTTTAACCAACTGATTTTCTTAGCGCACTTTTAATTTTAGAGCATTTTGAAAATTTATTTTTTATTTTACGACAACCATTCGATAGATTTGCTTCTAAATTTGTATGCAAGTTATTCGCTATTGTCTAAAGAAAACAAGCTTTGGAACATTTATTTTCTTAGCGTAGTTTTAATTTTAGAGCATTTTGAAAAGTTTGGAAAAAATCTCTATTTTTCATTTTTTTTCTATTACACAAAAACCATTCGATAGATTTGCTCAAAAATTTTCATACAAATTATTTGTTATTGCCTAATTAAAGCAAGCTTGGAAAAACTTATTTTCTTAGCGCAGTTTTAATTTTAGAGCATTTTGTAAATTTTGAATAGAATCTCACTTATTTTTTGGTATTTTACGTAAACTACTCGATGAAGTAGCTTAAAATTATGTATAGAAATTATTTACGATTGCCCAAATAAAATGAACTTTTGAAAACTGGTTTTCTTATCGTAGTTGTAACGTTAAAGCGTTTTGAAAATTTTAAAACAATGTTTATTTTTCAATTATTTGGTATTTTTTGTAAACTATTTGATGAAAATGTTCCAAAATTTGTATGCAAGTTATTGGTTATAGTGTTAAGAAGACAAGCTTGGGAAAATTAATTTTATAAACGCAGTTTTAATTTTAGAGCATCATAAAATCACATTATGCAAATGGCAAAATTAAGAAAGAGTAAAATTCATATAGTTTTCGTAGGTATTAAGACAGCCTTCAATACAGAGGATAGGGACATTTATATTAAAATCGTATTTAAAAAAATAAAATCAAATTACTCTAACTCAATGTGCTCTATGAGAAAGCATTGCGCCAAAGCACTTGGCAGCGTTTTTTTTTGTATGATTGCGGTATTATTATACACGTATATTGGGAACTCACACATTTGCGATGACCTCTCGTGACAAGGCAGTGAAACAATCTAAAACACAACTTTGCATTGAGTAGCATAGCAATTGGTGTTTAATTTGTATTTTTTAATTAAAAAGTAATTACAATGGAAGAAGGAAAGTTCAAAGAACGTGAAAAAAATGGTTATTGAGATTATTGTGCAGTAAAAGGTTGTGAAAGCAAAGCAGCCAAGAATTTAGATGTTAGTTTTCATCGCTTTCCGAAATCTCATCAACGTTATGTCAGCAAGCAGAATATATTTGGTAACGATGAAAAGATAGATTTGTTTAAAGCATGGACAATCGCTTTAAAAATCAATAACATCACCAAAAGGACAACAGTATGTTCACTGCATTTTCTTAAGAGTGATTATTTATTCGCAGGTAAGATTCTATTCTAAGGTGTGAAAAAGTGAGGTTAAATATTTTCAATTATCATAAGTGACTGAACTTTACTAATTATTTTTGTAGATGTTCAGGCACGCAGAAGAATCTTGAAAAAAATGCAGTTCCTTCTTGTAATTTACCGGTTGATATAAGAAAGAAAATTAATGAAAAAGAAAATAAAGCAAGATGGCAAAGACGTATGAGGCGTAGCAATTTAAATGTAACTATAAATACTTCAATTACCAGCATGGACAAATCAGCAAAAGCAAAAGTAAATAAACAAATGGAACAAATCAATTCGGAAATAAATGAGAATCAAGAAAATCATGACAATATCAACATAGAAGAAAATCAAATTCATGAAAATAATACTGAAATGAATTTAAGTGTTGAAAAGTCAAAGGAGTGCGTTATTTGTGAAGAAAGTGAGATGCAAAATACAAGTGTCACAGATGAAAAAAAATGAAATTCATAATTCAGAAATGAATGCCTTAGCACAATTTTTAAAGGACACGTTGGTAAAAATAGGAAGTCCAGAGCCATTATTTAAACATCAAGAAGTGCAAGTGAATACAGATTGTTTTGTGCCAAGTGTTATGAAAAATATACATAGCAGTGAGCGATTAAGTACTATGACTGGTCTTGAATCTTTTAAACTTTTAGATACTATTGTAGAAATGGTAAAGAAAGTATCTTCTAATAAATTTGAACATTATAATATGATAATGGACACAAGAGAAAGAGTGATTTTAACATATGTGAAGTTGAAGCAAAATATATCTTATAGTTTTCTAGCAGCTCTTTTTAATTGTTACACAGCAACACATTGTCAGAGAATTTTTCATGAAACCATAAAAATACTCAGCAAATGTTTAAAAGTGGCAATACCATGGCCATCAAAAGAGGAAATATCCAAAAATTTGCCAAAGTGTTTTGAAGGTTTCAAAAATGTCAGAGTTGTTGTAGATTGCACAGAAATTTACATTCAAAGACCTGCGAATCCCTGTTGTCAAGTCTTAACTTACTCGCATTATAAAAGTTCTAATACGTGCAAAGTTATGACAGGTGTGTCACCAGCTGGCCATATAATATTTGTTAGTAAAGTATACGGTGGAAGAGCAACTGATTCAGCTATATTTAAGCAAAGCAATTTGATGCAGTTATTACAACCTAGTGATGGTGTAATGGTGGACCGTGGATTTTTAATTGATGAAGCAGTTAATCAATGGAAATGCATTAGACTACCTTTTTTAAAAGAGAAAAACAATTTACTGAAGAAGAGTCACTTTTAACTGCTAAAATAGCTACAGCTCGAGTGCATGTAGAGAGATCAAATCAACGAATCAAAACCTTTAAAATTGTTGGAGCAGTTCTATCTGCTATACTCGTGCCAATCATAGAAGACATTTTTACAGTAATCTATGGTACAATAAATATGAGTGCATTAATTTTAAGTGATGATAAATTTATGAATGTAAAATAAGCAGAATATTTTATATATTTGGTAAAATAAATACATGATTTTCATTAAACTTTCTTTTTATTAAACCTATTATCAATATCTTTACATTATTAAAAATATTTGTAACAATATATTTTTAATATACTTTTTAATTGGATATAACCGTAGATAATAATATATTTTAATTAATATGACTTAGTGTGGACATAACTTAATTAAATTGAACACTCGTAGATTGAACTTTTAATAATTTATCACAAAACTTAGTACAATTGTTTTTCTATCTATTTTCTTATTTTTTAATAATATATTTTTATTAATATGACTTAGTGTGAACATAACTTAATTAAATTGAACGCTTGTACATTGAACTTTTAATAATTTATCATTAATCTTAGTACAATTATTTTTCCATCTATTTTATTTTTTTATTCATCTTATTTTTCTATGAAAAACTGAACAATATATTTTTAATATACAAGTACTTTAACCTTAAGAGGACCGGAAAACCACTATAGTGGCGTGACCCCTGATCGACCTTTACCCCAAAGTCAATTAGTGATATCAGATACCTTTTTGGACCACTTTCTTAGAGCGATCACAAATCTCAAATACCGGTCCTCTAAAGGTTAATAACTATCAATAACATTTCAATCAATATGATTTAGAAAGAATAAAATTTAATTTCTTTGAACAGTCGTAGATTGAATTTTTAATTATTTAATATCAATCTTAATACATATATCATCTAATCTATGAGCGAACAATACATAAATACTTAGATAGGAATAATATTTTAATTGATATGACTTTTTATGAAACTTAATTTACTTGAAAAGTCGAAGACTTAACTTTTGATTATTCATCATCAGTCTTAGTAGCATTATTTTTAATAATGCATATATCATGTAGTCTAAAACTAAAGTAAACTTGTTTTAAAGTTTTCAACATAGTGATCACAAATAAACAATTTTTAGAAACTTTTAATATAAATAACTTTTTGTCAAAAGATGAATAAATCACAAAGTAGGCTAATTCCACATTAAGTACAACCATTCCCAATTGAATTTGTCCATAATATGCATGTTTTTGCTTCATAATAATATTTTCTCCTTCTTTTATAAGACATTTCTTTATCTGACTGTTTACAGTTTCTGCTATACCTGAACTTTTTCCTATTATGGGGCATTTTATCTCGACTAAAGCAAATAGTTTATTATTCCTTGATAATATTCCATCAGGTGAGTACGCTAACCATGGATTTAATCTGGAAACAATTAATCCTACTTCATGGACTTCACAGTTTACCACCTTTCTGAAAGCATCACGAGCTTCACTTTCCATTATGTTACCATACTCCATAGCTTCAGTCTTGAAATCTTTGGGAGCAAATGTACTCTCCAATTTTTTTTTCCATTCAATGTCACTTCTCTTTGATTGTGAATATGTAAAAATTTTGTAACAGATAGATCCTGTTATACGATAACTCCTTTCACGAATCCAGTGAGCATAATAATTTTTTGTGTTCTCAGATAATAGTTGCAGATTGTGAGAAAGTTCATCGATGGTTTTCAGACAACATTCATGTAGAACTGTAACCTCAAACATTTGTATGAATCGCATCAGATCACTGTCTTGAGCTTCCAAAATCATCTTAATGATTTCTTTTTCAAGCAAACTAACTTTGCTTATTGCTTTCTCAATGACTGGTTCATGTCTTCCTAATCTGGAATGTTAAATAATTTAAAGTATTTCAAAAAACGTATAAATAAATGAATTAATAAAATAAATTGAATTAATAATAACTTACTGATGCTTGACTAAGACAGACATTGGCAGTCTATTAACAATTAAACATGCAATCTCATCTAATTGCGATTGTGATACTTCTATATCTGATGTGAGTTTTATTTTATTTTTCACTGCAACCATCTCTGTTGAACCAGAAGAGCTTTGAATGGACTGTGTTCTTTGAATTTCTTCAGTTTCTTTTTCAACTTCCTCCTCATATCCTTTATGCTCAAAGCAATCTTTGATAGATGATGGATTAATAATCTTTTTGAATTTAACAGGCTCCGCAAAACAAGAATGTTGCATCAAAGGAGCTACAACATCATACTTTTCCAAAGCCTTGGTATGATCTGGTTTCCAAGAACATTTTTTATCTGTACAAGACAAAACTTCTAACTTATCACCTTTTCTGCAAAAAATATTTTTTGTTGAGAAAAGGCAAATATACAACATGAAGTACAGGTTAAAAAACGTTCAAAGCTTACTGATAAATATATAAAAGAGCAGCTATAACGTGCTTACACTTCTCTCCGAGGCCTGCTTTACACGTGCAGGTGCAATGTGAAATATCTCCAGTCGCAGATATCTCACCGTTTATTTCGTGAGGATATTTATTTTTTATAGCAGACGTCTGCATGCAATAAGCTGTGAAACTAACCTTATCGCCGATTGGACTTTTTTCATTTATCCCACATTTTATTATGAATTGGGCCCGATAAACTCTTTCTGCTTCGATAAATTTACGTTGGCCAGGATTACTACCAGCGTAATCGCAAATATTTTTCATTGAAATCATATTAAGACTTAAAAACTAATTTCATTGCATTTAAGCCCTGCTTGCACTGGGGAATACAGTCGCCATGTTGATATACTATATATATACATCACGCCCCCGTGTGAGTTCCCAATACGAATACGATATATAATTAAGGAGATATCGGATATATAAAAAAAGCCTATTTTTGTACAAAAATCGCCATATCTCGGTCAATTTTGGACCTAGAAAATAAAACAAAATATAATTTTAAAGTTCAGCAGAATACCTTTGAAACCAGATGTGTTAAATTTTTCTACCATCAATATATCATTTATTAATGTTAAAAACATAAAAATTAATCGAATTAATAAAAAAAAGTGTTACGTAAATAAAAATGTTGTAGCGATTCGATTGAAATTATTCAATTGAATGCATTAATATATTGGATTTAATGTAAAGTGTGTTGTGTGTGTTTTGTTTTTATTTTGAATAAATTTTTTTATAGTCCCTTATTTGGCCTACAACGACATAAAATTATCTACGTAACTTGGACGTATGAAGGATGAATATATATGAAAATATATATATATTTATATATATATATATATATATATATATATATATATATATGTAATAGTGTTAGAACTTGTTAAATTTCTACAGAACTTCAGGCAAAGTCTATTTTAACCATTGGATAATATCAATTTGACAAAATTTATCAATTTTATTAGAAAAATATCACCTTCGCCTATCCCATGGTTAAAATAAACATTATCTAAAGTTCTGCAGAACTTTTACATATCTGTCAATGAAATTCGCATACAGTTTTGCAGAACATATGAAAAAAACGCTGCCAAGTGCTTTGGCGGAATGCTTTCTCATAGAGCTCTTTGAGTTTCATTAATTTTTTTATATTTATTTAAATGTGATTTTAATATAAAAAAATTGTCTAACATTAATATTTATTTATAAATTTGTACTTTAAAAGAACGATGAAAACGAAATTTCTAATCGTAACCACGCTAAGAAAGAAGATAATTACTATAGCATTATTTTTTCTTTTACATCAGCACGTGCTGATCTCTAATGTTTTATTTTTGAAGTTATTTATTCAGCCAGCTGTGCAGTGGGTCTCTTGGCGTTTTGAGCAATTTTTAAGCAAACGAATAATTTGCATAATAATTTTAGAGCAAATCTATCGAATGGTTTTAGTATAATATAAAAAAAAATAAAAAATAAACATTTTTCAAAATTTTCAAAATTTTCTTAAATTAAAACTACGTTAAGAAAATAAGTTTTCAAAATCATATTTTCTTTAGACAATAATGAATAACTTGCATACAAATTTTGGAGAAAATCTATCGAATGGTTTCCGTGAAATAGAAAAGTAATAAAATTAATAGTATGCAAAAAAAATCAGTTTTCAAATGTTTTTATTATTTTAACAGTATCAAATAATTTCTATACACATTTTTAAGCAAATTCTTAGAGTAGTTTACGTAAGACCAAAAAAAATGAAAAATTTTTAAAGAAAATTTTCAAAATTCTCTTAAATTAAAACTGCGCTAAGAAAATAAATTTTCCAAAGCTTGTTTTATTGGCAATATCGAATAATTTGCATAATGATTTTAGAGCAAATCCAACGAATGGTTTTTGTGCAATATAAAAAAAATGAAAAATGAACATTTTTTCAAAATTTTCAAAATTTTCTTAAATTAAAACTGCGCTAAGAAAATAAGTTTTCCAAAGCTTATTTCCTTTAGACAATAGCGAATAACTTGCATAAAAATTTTGGGACAAATCAATCGAATGGTTTTCGTAAAATAGAAAAATAATAAAAAAAACAACTTTTTTTAAAAATTTTCAAAATGCTCTAAAATTAATAGTATGCCAACAAAATCGATTTTCAAATGTTTTTATTATTTTAACAGTAGCAAATAATTACCATACAAATTTTTAAACAAATTCTTAGAGTAGTTTACGTAAGACCCAAAAAAATTGAAAAATTTTTAAAGAAAATTTTCAAAATTCTCTTAAATTAAAACTGCGCTAAGAAAATAAGTTTTCCAAAGCTTGTTTTATTAAGGCAATAACGAATAATTTGCATAATAATTTTAGAGCAAATCTAACGAATGGTTTTTGTGTAATATAAAGAAAATGAAAGATAAACATTTTTTTTTAAATTTCTAAATGCTCTAAAATTAAAACTGCGCTAAAAAAATGTTTTCCAAAGCTAATTTTCCTCAGACGATAGCGAATAACTTGCATACAAATTTTGGAGCAAATCCATCGAATGGTTTTCATAAAATAAAAAAAAAAGAAGAAAAAATTTTTTTTTCAAAATTTTCAAATTGCTCTAAAATTAAAAGTGCGCTAAGAAAATCAGTTAGTAAAAGTTTTTCTTCTTTTGGCAGTCGCAAATAATGTTCATACAAATTTTCAAGAAAATTCTTCGAGTAGTTTACGTAAAATATCAAAAAAATGAAAAATCAAAATTTTTTTAAAATTCTTAAAATGGCTCTAAAAAAAAAACTGAGCTAAGAAGATCAATTTTCAATAGCTTCCCCCCCAGTTAGACAAAAAAATAAATTGCATGCAAAATTTGAAGCTAATCCATCGAGTAGTTCTCGAGATCTTATTGGCGTACTGAAATCATACACACACACACACACACACACACACACACACACACACACACACACACACACACATACAGACATTTTCTGGAAACCACTTTTTTCGACTCCCTGAGTCTAAATATGTACAAATTAATGAAAAAATAGAAATAAAAATTTTTTACCGATACAATGCTTTCTCTATGAGAAAGCAAAAATGAAAATCAATATAATGTTTTTATAACTGCAAATAAACTTTGCTTGCAGACTTGAAAAAAATAATATAAAAAATATTTTTATAAGTTTAAATGAAGTTTTGCAAAACTTTATTTAAAATAATTGAAAAATATAAAATACTTTTATAACTTTGAATGAACTTTGTTTAAAGTTTTGTAATACTTGTGTCAATTAAAAAAAATGAAAAAAATAAAATAATTTTATAACTTTGACTGGACTTTGTCAAACGTTTTGCAATACTTTTGAAAAATGAAAAAAAATGGAAAAAACAAAATATTTTTATAGTAACTTCAAAAGAATTTTGTCTAAAGTTTCGTTTAACTTTGTCTAAGCTTTGACTATACTTTTGAAGAATATTTATCCAAGTTTGGTATAGTCTCATTGCCCAAGTTTGGGAGATGTTTTGACAAAGAAAAACTTCAGCCAAACTTTCCCCATGTACATACGCATATGAATGTGAACTTTGCACTATCCTCTTATGGTTCTATTTCTTTGCATACATTTTTATTAGAAGATCACTGTTTCTTGGTAAATCTAAATTAGTTTCTGATTCATAATTAAAGTAGTAAAGCAGAAACAGGAATCAGTTAGTTATTGTAATCAAATTTTATATTTTTCTTATTCTGTATCTAGATATAGATAAATTTAATATATTAAATATTATAAATATGAAACTGATTTAGATTCATTCTCTACCGAGAAACAGTGAACTCCTAATAAGAATGCATGCAAATAAATAGAACCATAAAAGAATAGTGCATATTCATATGCGTATGTACATGGGATCGGTCTGGACTCACCCTAACAGTTAGCAAAATTACACGACCAAATAATGACATTTTTTATTATTAACTATAAAAATATAGTTAGAAACCTTAATTTTATTTTTATTGAAATGTTTTTGATTACATAGAACCAGAGTTATTAATTTTTTAAGAAAAGATGCAAAAATGAGAATAATTAGCGATAACAGAATTGCTTTTAAAAATGCTTAAAATCGTCATTTTTGGGCCCTAGAGCACCTAGAGAATCTTAAAAGGGCTCAAATTACAGTTCTTCTATAGTATCGTATATTTAATAATCTATCTAAAAGACGTTGCATCTCGGGGAAGGTCCATATTGCTTGAAGTACAGTACGGTGACGCCACTGAAAGTGTAAAAATAAGGACATTTCAGAGCTCTTAATTTTATAGTTTAAATCAAATATACACGGAGAGAAATTCTACAGTAAATATAATTATAGATTAAATTAAAAATTACTACATTGTATAGGAAAAGTGGGACATTTCTGCGTTATAATAAAATTTGAATCAATCAAATGTAACTTTTTAAGAAATTGATAAAATTAAAAAATTCGAACGCGACTGAAAAGTAGAGTGAATTTCCTAAATCTTTATGTTTAATGATTTTTTTGTATCTATTTCCTGCGTGTAGCTAAAAATGCGCAAAAATGGAAAGTACAAGAAAATCAGTTTTAGATATGATAATATTTTCCAATGTCGCGAATCAATTTTGGTTTACATTAGCAAGGTACAAAAAGATAGTATTTTGTCTAATCTTTTAAACGCCATCCAGATTTTTCAAATTTATCGAGTCATTTCCGAAATATCGCAGTTTGAAGTTGAGTTTCTAAAAAAAAAATTTTTTACGAACTAATGAACGGTATTGTATATACTTTTAACAAAATTATCACAAATTTTATAACAATTATTATAAATGATAGTGTCCTTTTTTTGAATAAATTAAAGTTATTTACAAATTTGATTCTTCGTATGTATATACGAACTACAGATTTGAACTGTACTTTTCTTGTACTTTCCATTTTTGCGCATTTTTAGCTACACGCAGGAAATAGATACAAAAAAATCATTAAACATAAAGATTTAGGAAATTCACTCTACTTTTCAGTCGCGTTCGAATTTTTTAATTTTATCAATTTCTTAAAAAGTTACATTTGATTGATTGAAATTTAAAAATTCGTAAAAATAAAAAGTTTTTCTATCATTAGAAATAGAGTTAAAAAATAAGATAAAAATATTTGGCAGGACACAAAAAGATAGTATTTTGTCTGATAGTATTTCCGTCCGGATTTTTCAAATTCATTGAGCCGTTTCCGAAATATTGCAGTTTGAAGTTGAGTTAAAAAAAAAAATTTTTTTACGAACTTTTATTCATATATATATTTCTAGAGATATATTTGTCTTTGTAAGTGTTGTGTGTGTGTGAGTGAGTGCCAGTCCATCTGCATGGTACATCGCTAAGCTTAATCCTACTATCACAATACAGAGTTTTTTAATTATTTTTATTTTTATTTCCTTTAATACATTCTTCTCATTCACACTTGACACATTCTCTTCTTTATTCCTCTCCAAATCTTCTTCTTCTCCATAGTCTGTCCTGCACCAACCTGTCCCTTATCAATTTCTCTTCTCTCCTTGTGCTCCTTACTACCCTACTCCTTACTTTCCCTCTTATTTCTCTATCTCTCCTTGCTCTCTCCTCTCTCTCCCACACCATCAACAGCTCATCCACCACCACACCTTTCTCCAATCTATCTCTTCTAAACTTTTTTAGTAGTAAGTTTCTTTCTTCTTAGTCTTCGAATATTAACCATTCCGTGTTTTCACTATCTACTAGCATCTACAGTGTCTAGTTGGCCTTACCCACTCTTTTCTCTATCCACTCTTCTAACTCCTTCATGCTTTTCTCTCCTTTCTTCAACACTAACAGGCTCTCCTCACCATATGTCCTCACCATATTAGTCATGTATTTTCCTTTCTTATTGTTTGTATTATCCTCCTTTTTTTCTTCCTCATACTCTTCACTGATCTCACTTTCACTCATTTCCATTTCAATTTCTTATACTCTTTCTTCCTTTCCTTTTTCCAAATCATTTATCATCTTTCTCAGTTTCTTGATTTGTATTTTTCTTAATTCATTTTCTTTTATTAGGTCATTGACGATCTCTTCCAGCTCCTTTACCTCTTCCTCTTTCTCTTCTATCTTATTCAACCTAACCTCAATTTTTTCGCACCATTCATTTCTTTTTTCTACTTTTCTAGTCATTCTTTCCACACTCTCATTACCTTGCTTTACACTCCTTTCCAAACTCTTTATCTTTTCATTTCTGATTTTATTCTCACTCATTGTATTCTTTCTTTACTTTCACTTTTAACTTTTTTTCTTATTTTCTTTTAATTTTTTAACAACACCGACTTCTCTTTACTCTTATTCTCCCTTTATTCTTACCACGTGCTCGCTACTACTACCTAACCTTACTTCTATATCTGCGTCCTTTACTATTACTACCAACTTACTTGCTTTAATTTCACATCTCCCTATGCTATGTCAATCATTCGCTCCGTCACACAACTTCACTACTACTACCTAACCTTACTTCTATATCTGCGTTCTTCTTTACTATTACTACCAACTTACTTGCGTTAACTTCACATCTCCCTATGCTATGTCAATCATTCACTCCGTCACACAACTTTAGTCTTTCCTTACTACCAACTTAACTTTACAAAGCTTCAAAGCAGAGTTGTAAATAAGGAAATGGTTTTTTATTGGAAATGATCAAGTAATTAAGAATACTTGCATCAGCTACCACTTACAGAGCAAGCAACTGGTAAATGGCCTGACCAGTTACCAGTTAGAGTGCAAGTAACTCGTAAATAGTCCGACCATTTCCCTGTTGCTATCCCGGTAATTGCTTGTGTTTGTCTGCAACAACCGTTGAATTTTTGTTAAACAAGCATTAGTGATGGTTATCAGACATAACTGGCAAGGAAATTAGGGTTAGAAAAATATAGGATTGCAAAAGTTTCCAGTTACTTACCCAGTGAGTGGTAACTGGTCTGGTCATTTACCAGTTACTAGGCAGGTAACTTGAAAATGGCCGGACCAGTTTTCAGTTGCTGTGTAAGTAACTGCAAACATTTGCAACCCTGCTTCAAAGTTACTATCCTCAAACTCCATCCTTCTCTCACTCATATCTTTCTTCCTTCATCCCCATCTACCCTTTCCCACCCTTTCTCCTTTTTCCTTCTTTTCTTTTGCTCTCTTTTTTTCTTTTTTTTCCTTTTTACCCAATACTTATACAACACCGGTCAATTGCTTTTGCCCACCCTAGAGTAAAATTTATTGAAATAAAAAGTTTTATATCTTCGGAACTAATGATCGCATCTTCAAAATCCAAACGGTATTTGAAATATTGGTCAAAAATCTTTGAAATGAAGTAAGTCTGGTATGAAAAAAATCATTTTCTAATTGCTTATAGCGATATAAAAAAATTTTTTTCACCAATTTTTTTGCCTACTTAAAAAGGAATGCCATTTTTATGGAAATTATGATATCGAAAAAAACCCAAGGGATTTTAAAACTCTAATAGTCCTCTTTAAAATGAGCTTAGTAAAATGTTTGTATGACTTTTTTAACTAAAGTTATGATGATTTTCCGACGAAAAAAACCTTTTTTTTATTTTAATAAATTTTACTCTAGGGTGGGCAAAAGCAATTGACCGGTACTGTATCTTCCTCTTCCTTTTCTCTGTATTCTTCCTTTCTTTACCTTAAAATTCTACTTAACATTGCCTCCCTACCTTTCGCCTTTGATAGACAGCTAATCTAATTCTTGCTTCCATTTTTGGTGTGATCGCATTCTTCCACTATGTGTTTCATTGATTCTTTTTCTTTTCCACACATCCTGCATAACCCTTCTTCATCTTTCAGCCAATACTTATTTGCTTTGCATTCGTTTTCCATTCTAAACCTTGCTGTCATTTTTATATTCTTGCTTTCACCTCTTCCACTACCATTTAAGTAAATTTGATCTTCCGTCCATCTCTCTTCTCTAGGCACCTCCTTTTCATACCTTTCCTTTGTACTTTCCTCCTCGATTTCTCTTCCTCCCCTATTCTTCTTTTTCTTCTTCTTATATTTTCCATTTTCTCTTCTATTTCACATTTCTTCTTACTTTCTTCCTAACACACCTTAATTAATGACCCTTCCATTTTTTTGCTTAATTTCATTTCGAATCTCACCACCCTTTTTAATGCTGGTATCTCCGTGCTGTACCTCTTTGTCTCTGTTCTCACAATATAGTCTGGCGTAGTTCTTTTCAGACCCAAAATACTCACTTGATATATTTCTTCTGTATCCTTTCTATTTCCTTCCATCTTTGCCATCCCCATATCTCTGCTCCGTATAGCACCATACTCTCTATCATTGCATCAAATAACTTAATTCTATCCTTCCATTCATTCTTAAAAAGTCTTTCGCCAATGCCCCTTATTTTGCCTATCTTGACATTTGCTTTTCTTTTCGCCACTTTGATATGCTCGTTGAGATTCCCATTTTTGAAACAAAACCTAAATAATTATAAACTTTAACCTCTTCGATATCCCTACCGTTCCAAGTGTAACACTCCATTCTTCTTCTTCCTCCTGCTTTTCTTACCTCCATTATCTTTGATTTTTCCACATTGAGCTCTAACCCTTTGATCATTATAAACTTCTTAATTCTTTTGAGCATGCTTCTCATCTCATCCCCATTCTTTGCCATAAGTACAATGTCGTCCGCATACGCAAGACTATACACTCTTCTCTTTCCTATCTTGATTCTTTCTACCTATCCCGCTCTTAATGCTTCTTCTAGCCCAGCAAACACAATGTTAAATAGCACCGAGCTCAAAGGATACCCTTGCCTCACACCTTCTTTATCTTCAAATTCTTCAATACATTTATTTTTAATCCTCACCTTTGCGTAGGTACTGCTTTATATCTCCTCAATCCTTTTACTCAGCCCCACCTTAATATTCATCTTTTTCATTTTACTTCATATTGCTTTTCTCTTTACCTTATCAAATGCTGTTTTCAGGTCTGCAAAGAATAAACCCACCTTACCCTTGTCTTTTTTTATTTGACTCTCCATAATTATCTTTAGACAAAACATACTCTCCATTGTACCACAGCTTTTCCTAAATCCAAATTGAGTATCACTCAAACTTTTTCTTTTCTCTAACTTTTTTTCTAATCTCCTTTTTAATATCTCTGCATATATTTTATCGACGTTGGCTACGAAAACAAACACCAATGAAAAGAGCCTAAAAAAACAGGCTTTCAAAAGTGCGGCGAAAAAAAACACCCCTTGAAAATACCGTGAAAATTTTCAAGTGGGTGTTTTTTTTGTCGCACTTTTGGAGATGTGTTTTTTTTCGTAGTCAATTACACAGCTGTGATTGTTTTCGTAGCCGATCACCGTCGTTATATCCTGTATCTATGAAGGTGATTCCTCTATAGTTTTCCACCTTATCCTTATCTACTTTCTTAAATATTGGTGAGATATTTAAGAAAGTAGACACATCCTGTTTACAATCCTGTGAAGGCTCTCCACCATCGTCTCTCCTCCCTCTATCCATGCTTCATTTGGTATTTTTATCTACTCCTGGTGCCTTGTTCCTCTTTAACCCTTTGATTATACCTGCTATTTCCTCCCTGGTAATTTCTTCCTCCTCTTCCACCTTTACTTATTCTCCATTTACCTTTTCTGCTTCCTCTTCTTCACTTGGCCTGTCTATACTCATAAATGCTTTTCGCTATTCCTCTTCTTCTATCTTTTCTGAGATCCCTGCTTTCCTACTCCTGCCACGATTTACTCTTTTCCGAAATTCACATCCTGATTTATCCCTTTGATCCTTCTCATTATTTTCTCACCTTTCTGCGTCTTTTTTCTTTTTAAAAACTTTTTATACTTTCTTCTTTCCAAGACATAATCCTTCCTGTTTATTCTTCCTCTCATCACTTCTTCTAATTTTCTTTTCACAATCATCTTTCTTTCCAAACACTCTTCATTCCACCACTCTTCTATTTTATTCTCTTTATTGATTCTTGCTTAATTATTGTGTATTATTATTATTATTATTATTATTATTATTAAATAATCAATTAATTATTACTTCATTCTCATGTACTTCTTAATTCTTTCTCTCAGCCCTTCCCAGGAGTCAGCTGCTTCTTGTCTGTCCATCTTTTCCTTGAACTATTCTCTCTCATTCTCACCCCGAACAGAAATCCATTTCTTCTCTTCTTCCTCTCTTTTTTTGTTCTCCATCTTCACTCTAACCGCGCACTCAATGATCAGATGCCTTGCTCCTTCTTATATTAATTTCTATTACATCGTCCTCTGGCTTTTCATTCATCATGACATAGTCAATTACCGACATGCCCACTCCACTCACAAAAATCAATTCTCCTTCTTCATCACCTTTCATGCACTCATTTCTTATACTTATATGGGATAAGCTCTTCCAGCCATTCTACTAACTCATCTTCCTCTATATTACATGTTTTGTCTTTTGACTTCCTCAACCTTTTATTATATACTACATCCACTGAGTTCCCTCCTTCGGCCACTCTCGCATTCCAATCTCCTAGAATCAAAATTCCTTTCTCCTTATGTTCTTCTACAATATTTTCCAAAATTTCCATATTCTTTCTCCTTGCCTCTCTCATATATATCCCAGCTATGATAACTTCTGTATTGCCACAGGAGATCTTACACCAAATAACTTCCTCCGTGTCTTTTTGCCTCCATTCAACACTGAACCCACTCTCGTTTTTTATCGAAAAAATAAGTCCTGCCTTTGGTTTACCTCTCTTCTTTTCTTTTTTTGCCCACCTTACATCAAACTCATAATCTTTCAACATACTTTCTATGTACTCTCTTTCCTTTTATTCTAACCACGTTTCTTACAAGTATATAATCTCATACCTTTTAAGTTCCTCTTCAACATTCCTTTTCTTCTTTGCTATGCCTGTCACGTTCCATGTTAGGTATTTTATTGAATTTCTTACCTCTCCACCTATCTCTCTATCATTATCTCTTTCTTCATATATCCTCTCCTTCCTTCTCATCCATTGCTTTTCCTTTCCGAAATCACCTTTCTAGTTTTTCGTTCCAATACCATATCTCCTCGTCTACCTCTATTCTATTATAAAAGATCTTAACCTTCCCACCTTTCCTTTTTATTTCATCCGCCTTACACTTAATCATATATCTATTCTTTCTTTCTCTCCATGTTAGGTCATGTTCCAGATATGTTGAGGTCCCCTTCAACTTATTTTTCTTTTCTATAATCTCTTGCTTACTCTTTCTGTCCTCAAATTGCATTGATACACAGTCTTCCCTTCCCATCAATTTCCAAATCTGCCTAATTTTTCCCTCTACGCCTAGCCTTTCCGAAATCCACCTTGCCATTTTATCTTTAGTGTCCATCTCATTATTGTTTCCTCCTTTAACTATAATATTATTTTTCAATTTTCTTCTCTCTTCCATTTCTGCTATCCATATTACTTCCTTTTCCTCCTTTCTTTTGAACTCACCCCCACCATCAGATAAATTTCTTTTTAACACTCCGTGCGCGAAACATGGTTTCTCATGCTTGTTTAGCGTGTGCAAAACCTAATATTTTCGTCTAATCGAAAAGTTTATCGTCTAATCGTCACCCTTGCTACGCTCGGGTGACAAGTTGACTCGTCTCGCTCCGCTCGGTAAGTAATCGCAAAAATAATCGTGTTTCGCTCACGATGTGTTAAAAAATAGTATACACAACACGTGCGCGGTACAGGTGATCAACGCACTCGTCTTTTTTTTCGCCCTCACTTCGCTCGGGCGAAAAACTCGACTCGTGCGTGAATCACCTGTTTCGCGCACTAGTTGCGTAATGTACTATTCTATTTTTTCCTCTTCCCTTCCTAATCTATTTTCCATGTCCTCTAACTTTCTTTTGTTCTCCTCCACCTCTCTTTTAACTTTTTCTCTCTCAACACTTTTAATTTCTTCCTATACTTTTCTCTCATTTTCATTTTCCACCAATTTTTTTTAGTTATATTCACACCTCTCTATATCTTTCATTCTTTCCTCCTCCGATCTCTTCATATTATTGTTAACTCTTTCTTCGACTCCTCTTATTTCCTCTCTTAAACCCTCCTTGAATTCTTTCACATCCTTTCTTATTTCTTTTCTAAAATTACTATTCTCTACCCCCATCTTGGCTAACATTTTCATTATTTATTCCAATTTTCCTCCCCCATACTTTGGCTAAACTCTTCAATGACCGTACTATTTAAATCTTTCTCCTCACTGTCACTCAGATTTTTCTTGCTATAATCTGTTCCCTTCACAGCTTTTTTTCTCTCCTTTTCTTCTGAGCTATCTCTTGCTCTCTTTTTTCTTGCACTTTTTTCCAAGGCAATCCCTTCACTCTCCCTGTTCTCTTCTGCTCTATACCCTTTCTTACTTCTAACCCCTTTCACATTGTCCTTTCTTTCTCTTTGCTATTCGTTTTAATAAACCTCACTACTCCACTGTTACTCTCATACATTCTACTCACTTCTACTTCCTATACATACTTTCTTTCTCTCTCCAATTATTCTAAACTAACCTTAAAATTGACTGGTTCTTTTCTCTCCCTACTACCTTTCTCTTTACACCTTTGCACTCTAGTTTTTTCTTTTACTTTGACACTCCCTTTCTCTATTATCCTCTCATTCACCTTTATCAGTATTTCACCCCCTCTTTCACACACGCACCGAACACTTTCTCACACACCTGCACTAATCAGCCCCTTACCATAAGGCAGCCATATTGGCCATAAAATTTGTTATCTTTATAGCATTAATTCTAATATAAGATATCAAATATTTTTACTCTGTCATATCAAATTTTACTATAGTATAATGTAACATAGGAATTTTTCTAATAAGATATAGTTTCATTTCTTAAACGATGTTGCCAACCTTATCAAATCTTATAGTAGTATCTGTTATAAATGTAATAAAATTCCTTATAATTCTTTTTCATCCCGCTCGCTTCGCTCGCACGCCTCGGTTTTATTATCCCACGATGTGAATATCGTCCTCAGGTCGTAATCGCGCAAGGCTCGCCCAAGGTACATAAATAACTAAAATGTCCTAGCTCTCTTATAAAATATAGTAATTTTTATTACTATCTATAACTAATGTTACTATTTATTTTTCTCCGTGTACACAACGGCATATGAAAAATTTCAATGTTTGTGCTTTGAAACAAAAAACCTAAAAGCTAGAAAGCAAAATATTCACCTATATTCCTAGAACACAGCCTTAAAAATGGTAAAAAACGCGATTTTTACGATTTTTCAAAATTTTGACGTACTGCATCTCGGTCAATTTTCAACCAAATGCAACTCATAAAAAAATAGTATTTTTTGCCGAATCGAATGGTGGTGATAAAAATAGCAAAAATTGAGAGTGGAAGTTTCTAGAGAAGTTTAAAGTACCGTGAGACTTGCTAAATGAAAAAATATTAAAAATCATGGTTTTGACAGAAGTTTGAAAATTGGCAAAAAAGAGCCAAAAGAATGGCACTTTTGACCGTTCAAATGTTCATATCTTACCGAATGAAAAAGATCTGTGGATGAAACTGTAGATAAATCTGCAGGAAAATCTGCAGAATATCTACAGAGTATCTACAGAAAGCCTACGAAAAAAAGTGAAGTAACACTGCAGGATTCTCTGTAGAGAAAATCATGGGGAGATCTACAGATTCAATGCAGATAAATGTAGAAATATCTGCAGGTTGCCTACAGGATTGCTTGCAGCTATAACCGTAAAAAAGTCTACAGAGAATCGACAGGTCTTCTACAGAATAATATACAGGACTTATGTAAAACTAACCCTACACATTTTTACAGGGTTTTCGCCTTCATAATTTTCTACAGAATATTCTACAGTGTTTTCTGTGAACCATTGCGTTAAAATTAATATAATTCAACTTTAGTTTTCCATAAGATTATTCGTAGTATTTCTTATAGGATTTCCGTAGAACACATAAGAAAACCTGCAGCACTTATACAAAAAATTGTACATATTAAACTGTAGGTTAATCTGTAGAAAATTATATAGAAATGCCTGGAGAAAACGTATTAAAAATTTAAAATTACAATGTGATTTTCTGCATGAAAAATTATACGAAAATCAGCAGGTTAACTGTAGATGAACCTTTAGCATTATCTGCAGAATTAACTATAGAAAAATTTTCAGGATTACTTTCGCAGAAACCATGGAAAAGTCTGTAGGAAGAATAAAATTATGAAATTTCTACAGTTTTCTTCAGATTTCTGACAGTAATATATATATAGATTATGAAGGGATATACATATAATAGTACATTACGATACACGTGCTCTAAGTGGTCCTTTTTTACACGGCGTGCAGTTAGCGCCCGAGCGCAGCGAGGGTGCTATGCACGTCGTGTAAGAGGACCACTTCGAGCACACGTATCGTATATTATTTTATAGCACGTGTGAGATAAATTCGCCACACGTAATTAATACCCCAGAAAATCAATATTATCAAAAACTATACACACCACGAATGATAATTCGTAAATAAAAACGAATTCTATATATCAGCAAAACTATGCACACCACGAATGATAATTCGTAAATAAAAACGAATTCTATATATCAGCAAAACTATGCACACCACGAATGATAAATCGAAAAAAAGTAAAACTATTTATTATCAATGATAGACCCATCGCAAACAAAAAAAAGCAAAAACGATATCAAAAATATTCTTAGATTGAGAAATTATATCAAATAAGTATTGATGTCAGTGATATTTTATTAATTAAATACAATATGATAAAAAGAGAACTTGCCGATTATTTAGATTTATGTATACACAGGTCAGACAAAGCAAAGCATCTAGTTTATTGTTCGTACAGCTATCTCTTTCTTTCTCATTCTTAGGCCGTACACACTGTACACGCATGCGCGCCGCTCACAGATGTTTTGTTTCGACAACTCACGGCACATTAGTAATTTATAAACTATAGTTTTGATTTTCTTGATGTTTTCAATTCTTTATTAAAGTATTTATATTTTTTGATTGATTTTCTACGTATTATCATGTGTGAAAAGACATTTCTACGTATTAATATATATACAAAGAGTGATTGTGATGCGTGATTTCGATATTACTTTTTTGAACAGTATAATAAAGTGCGAAATTTCTGACGGTAGTACTTTTTTACACAGTTCAAAAAAGTTGTATTTAGCTCCCGCTAAATGGTGTAGAAAACGTGAATTTAGCTCACGCAGTGCTATAAATAATTTTTCCGTCTCCATAATTTCTTGAAGATATTTTTACAATATTTCCTGTAAACTACAGCGTAAAATTCAGCACTGTTTAAAAAAAATTTTCTATTACATTCATTGTAGGAGTTTTTATAGGATTCCTACAGAATTCAATCCTAAAAAAATCTATATATTAGATAGTTGATTAATCTGCAGAAAACCTATAGGAGAATCTGAAAAATTCTTCAAGATTATCTGTAGAGAAAACAATAAGAAAATGTGCAGGTCGATCACAGATACATTTGCAGAAATATATACAGGATTATCCAGGGAGGGGAAAATCTTTAGGATCACTGCCGGAGACGCTTTAGAAAAGTCTATTATATTATTGCAGGATTATTTGCAAAAAAGCTGTAGATTTAGTAATAGTATATTACGTTCCGAGGTACGGAACAGGCTCATGACATGCGCGTGTAAGTTTGCTTTGCGAGACGTCAGCCGAGCAAAGCAAAACACGCGCATATGATGAGCCTTTTTCGTGCCGAGGAGCGTATACGATTTTCTTTCATGCCCGGCCGGAACTTTGCCACCCCAAAAAGTGATAAAACTACATTTTTAATAAAAAAAAATTCGTCAAAAGCAAAGAGTCATCTGTTGCGTTATTTCGTTGTAGCACGCATGCGCAAGCAACTACAGTATAGATTGAGTTCGGTAGAGAGAGAAAGAGAGAGAGAAAAAACCGAACATAGCAGCACACATAGCAGTTAACCTAAGATACACAGTAAATATATAAATGTTATTTCAAATTAAAAAAACGTGAGAAATAATGAAATGTGTTTATAATACTTTTATATTACTATATTTTGTGTATGAAAACCTTTTAAAGTGCAAAAGAAAAAATTGTGAGTTAAAACAATTGTGTATGTTAGTAAAGTTATAGTTCATTTCAATAAATATAAATGTATTAATATCAAGTGCACAAAAACAAAACGTGTAAAAACGTGAATTCAATTATTTTCTTTGTACAAAAACAATCATGAAGTGTTTAAAAGAACGTCGTGAATTAAAAGAAACGTGTATGAAAAAGAATATCTATTTTAAACGAAAGTTATAATTCGTTATAATTTTATTTAATATATGTATATTAGTGCATTAATATCGAGTGTGTTTGTTTATTTAATAACTACAAGTGTATGGTGTATGCATTTATCTATTTAATGCTGAGGTTAGACATTCGCGTATATATAGATATAGTTTAAGTATGCAGACAGCGAAGCGACCGAGAAGACGTACAGTTCGTAGCTGCGCTGTGCGTTCTGCGCACGTATGTAACGGAATAACACAAATGTAATCGGCCGGTTCCCTACCGCATGAGGAGCACTTTTAGGCAAAGTTCCGGCACGGATATGAAGGAATAGTACATTACGTTCCGTGGACAGATAGGCTTTTTTTACGAAACGAGAAGATTACAAGCCGAGCCGAAGGCGAGGTTTGTAACGAGTTTCGTTAAAAAGCCTTTTTGTCCAAGTAACGTACTATACTTTACGTTCTGAGAGCCGAAAATGAGAAAAGAAGTTGCGATTTTGAGGTTAGAAGAACGTAAAAAGAATTTATTAAACTATAGGTAAATCTGTAGAAAATAATGTAAAAATGCCTGGAGAAAATTTATCAACAATGGTAAAGAATTACTACATGATTTTCTGTACAGAAAATTTAGGAGAAACATTGAAAAATAAGTGGGATTATTTAAAGAGAAAAATTATGGGAAATTCTACAGAATTTTCTTCAGATTCCCTACAGAATTATATGTATAGATAACGAAAGGAAATTCATATGAATGTTTTCGCCTACATTATTTTCTGAAGATATTTCTACAGAATTTCCTGTAAACCACTAAGTAAGATTCAGTTTACTTCAAAAGATGATTCCCGTGATATTGATTGTAGGACTTCTTATAAGATTTCCATAAAATGTAAGAAAATAGGTAGACCTTTTTAAAAAAAACCTATATATTAAATAATTGAAAAATCTGCAGGAAAAATTTGTAGTAAACCTATAGAAGAATCTCAAGATTTTTTTAAGATTATTTGTAGAGAAAATGATATAGAATTGCAGAAAATATATATAGGATTATCTGCAAAAATATTTATGGAACATACTTAGGATTACGGTAGAAGAAGCTTTAGAAAAATCTAACTCATTCAGGATTATTTGCAGAGAAAAGCATGGGAAAATATATTTATTTAGATTTCCTACAAAATAATTTATAGATGCATTATATAAAGATACACACATAAATATTTATATTTGTGCCTTTATAAGTTTCTACAGAAATTACTGACTTTTGCATTGTATTTATTATGCATACATATAGAATTATTTAATTTTCAAGCCGAATAATAAACGTCTGATTTTCACAAACCTAATTTTCGAAATTAACATTTACTATGATTGCTCTATTGTTCTGTTATTAAATTCAGATATACTCAGTATTTTATAACTATCTGCACTAGTTTTATATGTCTTTCATAATTCTATAGATATGATTAATAGAACGATTCATAAACTACATAAATAAATAAAATTTCCTACGTAAATTTGTATTTTTTATGTTTAAATAAAAGTTTTTTTATTACACAAAACTCTATACAAACTTCTTATAATTAAAAGTCCTGTGAAAATTTTATAGTATTTGGTCATTTTGACAGTTTTGAAGAACGCATAAAGACCATAACCATAAAGACCATTTATTTGCTTACCGACGACGGTTTATAGTCAAAACTCTTAAATGATGATCATTATTTTTGGTTTTATTATAAATAATACATTAAATTATTTATCACAAATTAGTTTTTATATTTAAAAATTATATTATTGTGACTTTATTTTATACTCTCAATATGTCATTTTTTATTTTATTAGAAATAATACTTAATTACTATTATATTAGGTTTTTATTTTTAATATTATTTTTTTATTATTTTATATAAATTTTGAACTTGATAAATTATCACACTATAATTAATAATGAAAATTATATAATAAATTTGACTATAATAAATTTGTGATGAATAAGGTTAGATGAACTCTTTATGCCTCCCATTTACTAGCATTTGATATCACATCTTTTAATGCAGCAGTCAAATCTTTTTCTGATGTTGACATAAGTTTTTCATTTCTTTCGTTGACCATAAGTCCTGTAAATAAACAAAAATGTTCATCGCTTGCAAATTTTCCATCCAACAATTAAAAATTTACATAATTTATTTTAAATGGATCTCAACTTACCAACCATGAGATCATATAGCTCCATTCCTTTAAATTTTTTTTTTGATTTGTCAAGAGAACTGCATCTTGATACAGTCAATTGAACAGCAACAGCTCTAGAAATAAATCTTTTCAGCATTTTAACAAAAAATTTGCTGATAGATAAGTTTTTATCTAAATATTTAATTAGTTCTAAGCACTGTAACAAATAAAAGTTAATTAAAAGATCAATTTATAATAGTCAATTTATATAGTAATTAATAAATAAACAATTGAGAATAATTATAACTTACCACATCATTCCTTAAAAGCTTATTAGTTTTTAAAAGTTCATGAAATTGAAGAAAATCGTCCATTGTTGGCAGCGGTGGCTTCAAGTTATACTTAGTGATGAGAGAATCAGTATTGTTTATGATTTCAATTACTTTTTTATCAATTAAGAAATTAATTAATTGCTGCTGCTGTTCCATCATAAAATTAATATTTTTTTGCATATCATCAAGTCTGCACATTACTGCTACTTCAAATTCTAAAATAACAAAATATAAAAATTATAATATACGTACTCATAAACATGAAATTTCATTTATTTCATTATACATACCAGACTTGCCTTCGATAGTATCAAAAGATTGTATTTCAATTACAGGTACGTTGATAGTTTCAGATATCTTATTTATTCTATCCAATGTAACTTGATAATTTTGTGTAGGAACTTCATCTACAATTTGAAGAGTAAAATAGTTTAAGCATAATTATAATGAAAAAAGTATGATTTTTATTAATTTGAAATAAATTATCAGTACTGAATTAATTAATATTATTTTTCAATATATATTAATTTAAAATTTATATTTTATACCTTCTTTCGAAGAGCAGCCAGGCGAATCGTTTTTAGATATATCTGAAGTACTTTCCGTTTAAAGATTTGACAAATTGCCATCAAGACTTTAACATTTTTGGTAAAGTATCATTTGTCGAAGAGGTACTTTTCTTTATATTAGGGTTATCTAAAATAAAATTAAGATTTTAATCTAAAAATTATTTTTTTCAAACCAAATTATGAAATGCAACTGAATATCTGAATTATTTACCCTGTTGATTTCAAATGTCTTTTAATGGCAAAACTTGTGGTTTTAGTAGTTCAGCTGCTTCACATAACTTAGTCCTTTTTACAGTATTCATCAGTTTTAATTGTGCTTCAGAAGCACATTCTTCTGACTCTAAAGTGAACACATTTTCTTCTTCTTTCAGACGTTCAATTTTCTTCAAGCCTTCCTTATATGTTCCTAGAATAGAAACATAATATAAAAGTTATAAATTTAGAACCTTCTGATGTATACAGAAAAATGTTCTTACTAGCTCGCCCTTTTAGCTCAACACTGAAATAGGGCCAGTCTTCCGGAGGATCAGCCTGAATTTTTACTAGATCATGCAAAAATTTAACATCTTCATCGCTGTCAAAGGACTGCATAAATTTTGTGGTGCGTTTTCCTTTTTTCTGGTCAAACATAAGCCATTTTGTAGGCACAAGGTCAATTTCCTCTACTTTCCTTCTTTTTTCTCTATGAATGAATCTAGTTAAAGTATACTCATACAATTCTTTCTCAACATCACTGTCACTGCTTGACATTTTTTTTTCTGGAAAACACAATTTAGGTTATGTGTATTTCAGGATCAAATTCAACTTTTATATTTGAAAAATTTTTATGAATTATTCTTATATTTTCCTGAATAATGCTATTGAAATTTGTAAATAATTATCAATAGGCTTAAAGCTATAAAAAATTTTTCAACTATTTGAAAATATATTTTATGTTTGTTTACAACAATGACAAAATAAAAATTTCTTATTTAAGGTTATGGTTAGGAAGACTCAATTTTGCAATATATTGCTAAGGTTCATTCACAAAATTAAAAAAAAATTCACTTTATAATATCAACTAAAAAAATAAAAAATTATAAAAGATCAAATTAAAAGCAAATTAAGAAAAAGCTAATATACTTTTATTAGCTTTTTTATTAATTTGAGTTTAAATTAAAAAAATTTAATAACTAAGGTCAATTCACAAAATTTTAAAAATTAACTTTAAAAATGAAATATTATTATGAATATCAAATAAAGTATAAAAGATTAATGATAATCAAATTGAACAAGAAAAAATTTTGTATGAATTAAAAACAATAAAGCTTTTTTTAAAATTATTGTAGAAATTTGATTATTTTAATTTATGAATATTTTTTTAAATTATTACATACCTGTCATATAACTCATTTAATGGAATAGTCCTATTGCAAAAGATTTTGTTGGTCCTTGTTGATCAAATTCAAGATTTAATTTTACACATTAAACTACAATACTGTCCACTGATATAGTTTGAAAGCTGTTCGACAATTTACTTATTTCCCAAATTTTGGCAATACTTGAATCACATGGTGTTGTAAATACTGATCTTTTTTAGTTGAACTTTTTTATTTTAATATAAATTTTCTCATTTTGAACTGAAAACTCTTGAATTTCTCCAATATTGTCATCCGTTAACAGCACTGTGTTATTTGCATGTAAAGTAGTTAAAATAAATTCTTTATACTTTATTCGTATGATTCTGTCTGCTTTTTTTTTAATTACTTCAACCGTCACTGGAACAACCAAATCTTTTTTTTGAAACTTTTCTTTTTCACTGAGTCGTTTACAATATTGCTTAACTATGTACTTAGGAGAGCGTAAGGCACAACTGATACTGCTAAGGTATGACACAAAAAGCTCCAATTTCACTTAAATTGCAATGTGTTGACTCCACATCATCACAAATATGAATAAGGTTATGCACATTGAGTGACATGAATGTATAACCATATAACTTTGGAGCTTCCTTTACAAAAGTTACTAAAAAATGTCTTGCCCGTACAGTACCAACAGATCTCTTATATTGTAAAAGCCTACAAGCTACTACCAATAACATGAGATGATTATACACTTCTGTCGATACAAGATTTCTTAAAACAATTGCAGCAGCATAAAGTAAGAAAAACTTGTATTCCGCAGCTTTATATTTGGCATAGTGATCAGCAGACCTCATTTTTCTTGGGAATTCTTCAGGAATGTCCCTGAAAATAGCTTGTGAACGTTTCTTAAGTTCTTGTTTTAATGTAGAACTAAGGCGTATTTTAAAAGTGGATACTGACAAAAGATATTCTAGTATTCTTTTAGTAATACCTAGATAAAGAAGAAGCATTGGATCCAAAATGAATTGAGACATCATATTCACTGGTGGTTCAATAGCAGTCAGAATACTAGCTCCTGTATGAAAATCTTGATCAATGAAAAGTTTGAAATCTTCATCTGTTTTTTTTTCTGCGTCTACTTCTAAAAAACAGCGACTCTATTCACTTTCTTTCCTAAAACTCTACATCCCTCACAAGCATTGAAAGCTGTATGACTTTTCACACATTTTAGAAAAGATCTTGCAGGAGTATCACAAACGAAGAATTTTATTTTGATCTCAAAGTTGTCTTGTTTGATAAATACACCAGAATGTTGTATCTCATTTATTTCTTGCACAAATTTCTTCAAATACTCTGTTAGGTACTTTGGTTTAGATTTTCCAGAATATACAGCCACAGAAAAAGGTTCATATAAATCTTTTTCAGAGTACACTTTACAAAGTATTGGCCAAACTGTGCATAAGCTTAATTTGAAAGGTGATAAGCCATCAATATTTATTATGAGCTCTAAAACTTTATTAACATGAAATTCAGGCTTTACTAAAGACACTAGTTGATTCTTGAGCCCTGAATAAACAAATTCTCCAGGTGATCCATCGCTAGTTTCTATGCTTTCAATTTCAAATGAAACGTCACATTTTAATAAACTTTTGGTGCATTTTGGCAAATTAGGTAAGAGTCTTGGTCGAAAGATCTTTATAAGTTCATCTACATGAGAATGAGGAACATTAAATTTCACTATCCACTCTTGTAGTTTCTCAATTTCATCACGTTGTAGGATATCTACCTCACGACCTAAATTATATTCTTCAGAGCTATCACTACTTTCTTCAACACATAGTTTATTCTCACTACAATCACTGCCTACACTGTTTTCACTAACCTCAAAGTTTTTAATTTCATCCTCTTCTCCAATAGATTCATCAAACTTATTAACAAGATATTTTAGTCTATTTTCTTCAATTTTTTAAAAATATTTTCTTTTCCTATTTGGAGATTCTATACTTTTAAAATAACCAAATACTTAATTAATCAATTTTGAAGTTTTTCAGTTTAATCAAGTTATGGAGACTCCGACTTTCTTCCATCTCTTTCTCTCTCACTCTCAAATAACATACTAGTAAAGTAGGGTTAGAACGAAGTCATGATAGCCTGAAAACTAACCTTTGATCTATAAAATATTTATTTGAAATGTCTACCGTTTTCATCGTTCCGCGAGATAATTTTTATGCTTTTTGTGGTACGTTTTAGCTTTACTAGAAAAATTTTCTCTGTTAAAGAAAATAAATATTTCTGTAAATTTATTTACATAGTGTATATATATGTGTGTGTGTATATATTTATAGGTGACCAATTTCACCATAATTTGGTCATTTTGAGTATTTAATTATTGATCAAAAATTGACCAAAAGAAATTACCAATAAATGATTAATGGCCATTTCTAAATGGTTTATTTTCTACTAGGGGTATTCTATGTGTTTTATACATAACAATATTTTGAACCTAAAGAAGGATTTTTTTAGTAATATATTTATTACTTCCCAATTTAAAATTGGTAATTGGATAAGAAAACTAATATTTTAATTTAATATTTTAACCCTTTAAGGTCTTCATCTTGAAATCTTGACACATAATTGGAAAACAATTTAGTTATTATTCATCATTTTTAAAACGAAAGAAAATCGTACATGTTGCTTTTGAAAATAATTATCAGTGATATAAAACTAATTATCATTAATTAAACTTTATGCAAATAATGAGTAATCTGAAAAAACGAAAAAATCAAATTTAAGATTATTTGCCAAAATGGGAAGTATCTAGTTCATTGGTTCATTGATTCATTGAACACCATCTGGTTCATTGATTAGCATTTGTCTTACGTAATATCCTCTAAAAAAATACTAAATATATAACCTCAGACGTATATAAATATTTGTAAAAAATAGCGATATTTTTTAAATAACTCCAACTGTTTTTTTAACTATTAGAAAAATAATTAGAAAGACATTTCTTCGTAGTCCCACTAATAACCCTTACTAAATTTGTGCCTGTATATAAAAAAATTATTATTTAAAAAAAGTGTTTTCTAGTAAATTATGATTTATAACCTTAATGTAAATTTATTGGAAGTAAGAACATACTTTAATATTTTTGGCTTTAGAGTCAGTTTCAGCTTTCAATTTTTTGTCTGCCTCGTTGCAACGGTTGCGAAATATCCTATTTACTATTTTTTTTTTGTCACTCGTGCGTCCAAATTTTTTTAAAGCGCAATCTAATAATAAAATATTAATATATATAAAAATTTGTTAAGTATATATATATATATACAATAAAAACATGAAATCTTACATTTTATTTCTTTAACCAATTGTGGATTTAGTTAAGTTTAGTTTGTGGATTAAGGTTTTGCCTTATATCCTTGTCCTTCCAAAATTTTTGGAAGTTTTCCAGAAATGCTGTGTGTTCTCAAATCCATCTCCTCAAAGTGATGACTTATCAAATCATTGATAAAAGTAGAAATACTATCTTTATTGCAATTTTTCAAAACTTTTTCAGATATGCGTAGTGCTGATACTGTTGAATTAGTTGGGAATGATCCACTTGAAAATGTTTGTAATTGATTCTCCAAGTAGATGGCTGTAATAAAGGAAATTAAAATTTATTCAACAATACAAAAATATAATTATAAAAATATTAATTAAAGTTAAATATATTATATACTTACAATATTACTTATTTCTTCATTCTTCAGTTTTGTCACGGATAATTTTTCAATATCCATTGATTGGGATGAACTGTTCAGTACTCCGTTTAATTCTGAAAGTTGAAATTTTTATTGTAAAAACAAAAATTAGGAAGACATAAATTGCCCTTATGAAAATAATTTGTAGATTAAGCCGTAGAAAAATCTGCAGGAAAATCTGTAGAATATTTACGGAAAAACTACAGAAAATCTACAGAAAAATCTAACTTAACACCGCAGGATTTTCTGTAGGGAAGATTATGAGGAAATCCACAGGCGAAACGCAGATAAATTTGTAGAAAAATCTGCAGGATGCCTACAGGATTACTTGCAGCTAAAACTGTAGAAAAGTTTACAGAGATTCTACAGGTCTCTTACAGAGTAATATACAGGATTTGTGCAGGATTTCCTGATAAATTTTTACAGGGTTTTCGGCTACATTATTTCCTAAAGAATTTTCTAGTTTTCTGTAAACCACCACGTAAGATTCAGTACAGAAAATATTTGAGAATTTCCTACAGAATTACCTAAAGAATTTTTCTCATTTTCCTAAATTTTTTCCTATTATATTCTTTATAAAAAAATATTCCACTAAAAAAATTTCTGCATAATTTTCTACAGAATTTCCTTCAGACTTTCCAACAGAAAATTTTAAGAATTTCCTGCAGGATTACCAATAGAAATCTTGCTTTATTTATTTTTGATCCATAAAAAAATTTTCAAGAAATTCTATAAAATATTATGTAGAAAATCTTGAATGAAACTTTATTATTATTAAATTATTTGGTATTCTTTATTTAAGTATAATAAATAATTACGAGTTAATAACTCGATAATTTGGTCTTTTCCTATCATAGGAAAAGACCAAAAACGAGGTTAACCTCATAGTGTGAGCCCTTCAAAGATCGAAGAGCTCACGATTCAACACCAAGTGCACTGGTCTTATATACCTGCGGCTTGAAAATTTTTACAAGCAATCACAAAACTTAGGGAAACACCACCTAGCGACTTAAAATTAAATCGACGTAATCGATCTCGTATCGTATATCCTACAAAATTTTCTTAAGATTTTGCTGTAGAATTTTTTACTGATTTTCCTGCAGATTTTTCTATATTATTTTAATTTAATTTCAAGTCGCTAGGTGCCGTTTCTCTAAGTTTTGTGATCGCTTATACAATTTTCCACGCCGCAGGTATATAAGACCAGAGCACTTACTA
This sequence comes from Anastatus disparis, assembly GCA_017163975.1. Lineage (NCBI taxonomy): Eukaryota > Metazoa > Arthropoda > Insecta > Hymenoptera > Eupelmidae > Anastatus > Anastatus disparis. The sequence continues at coordinate 1,404,837 of JAFFSR010000313.1, forward strand.
GGAGAGTGTTACACCTCCGGATCACGGATTTTGCTCAAACTTCGGGATAAGTTTTCAGATGATAAAATATGAAAAAAGCTAAAGATATAGTCATAAACACTCAATATTTCCCTAGTTACAGGCAATTGAAGAAAATCACTAAAAAAAGTTACTAGATTTTTAAACGCACATAGTTATTTAGCATTGATAGCTAGAAGTTTAAACCTTTTTTTAAATTAAAGCTGTGCTCAAATCCTTTCGAAACAGTAGTTACAATATATCAATAGTATATTACACACCAAGGGAGGTAAAGTACTGGCGAGTCCATAGCACATATAATTGCCACCTCGAGCCGAAGGCGAGGGTGGCAAATATGTGCTATGGGCTCGTCATTTTACCTCCCGTGGAGTGTATACTATTTTTCGCCATACCCGGGCCGAAACTATGACTTTTGTTTTTTGGCGCCGGGACGAAAGTCGTAGTTTCGGGCAGGGTATGGCGAAAAATATTATTTTTTCCGAAAGTTATAGCGTAATAAAGATTGGACCTAATTTTAGCTTTTATTATTAATTAATATTTTTAAATAAAAATTCAGGTCCAATCTTTATTACGCTATAATTTTGGAAAAAATAATATTTTTACATGCTATAACTACTATTTCGAAAAGATTTGAGCACAGCTTTAATTTAAAAAAAGGTTTAAGCTTCTAGCTATCAATGCTAAAGAACTATACGCGTTTAAAAATCTAGTAACTTTTTTAGTGATTTTTTTCAATTGCCTGTAACTAGGGAAATATTGAGTGTTTATGACTATAACTTTAGCTTTTTTCATATTTTATCATCTGAAAACTTATCCCGAAGTTTGAGCAAAATCCGTGATCCGGAGGTGTGACACTCTCCTAGTTAGTGTTGAATCGTGAGCTCTTCAATCTTCGAAGGGCACACAGTACGAGGTTAACCTCGTTTTTGGTCTTTTCCTATGATAGGAAAAGACCAAATTATCGAGTTATTAACTCGTAATTATTTATTATACTTAAATAAAGAATACCAAATAATTTAATAATAATAAAGTTTTATTCAGGATATTTTACATAATATTTTATAGAATTTCTTGAAAATTTTTTATGGATCAAAAATAAATAAAGCAAGATTTTCTATTGGTAACCCTGCAGGAAATTCTTAAAATTTTCTGTTGGAAAGTCTGTAGGAAATTCTGTAGAAAATTATGCAGACAATTTTTTAGTGGAATATTTTTTTATAAAGAATATAATTGGAAAAAATTTAGGAAATTGAGAAAATTCCTTCAGGTAATTCTGTAGGAAATTCTCAAATATATTGTGTACTAAATCTTACGTAATGGTTTACAGAAAACTGGAGAAAATACTTTAGGAAATAATGTAGGTGAAAACCCTGTAAAAATTTATCAGAAAATCCTACACAAATCCTGTATATTACTCTGTAAGAGACCTATAGAATCTCTGTAAACTTTTCTACAGTTTTAGCTGCAAGTAATCCTGTAGGTATCCTGCAGATTTTTCTACAAATTTATCTGCGTTTCACCTGTAGATTTCCTCATAATCTTCCCTACAGAAAATCCTTCAGTGTTATGTTAAATTTTTCTGTAGATTTTCTGTAGGTTTTCTGTAGATATTCTACAGATTTTTCTGCAGATTTTTCTACGGTTTGATCTACAGATTATTTTCACGAGGGCGGTGAAGACGTAACACTCAATGGAAGTAACAGCTGTTACTCAAGTAACGATACTTAAGTTTTAAGTCATACTTAACGCTCAAGACACGACTATGAATTGAATATATAAGTATCCCTTATTCATATCAACACATAACAGCCCTAATATCTTTTAGTTCTATTTTTCAAAGTAATTCTTTATAATTGGACTCTGAAACTTTAACTTCTTAAAGGTATTTCTGAGATTTATATGATTCTTCAAAATTTTTTATGTTTTTTGATAGGAAACTCGAAAAGAAAAAGACAGATGTTTAGACCAAAAGTACGCTCCAGCTTACAATTCAACTTTTTGGATATAAAAATCTATTGGTAAAATGTCTAAGCATCCGTAGATTGTAATCTTTAAAGTTGAATTCTGAAAATTTATATTTACAATCATTTTACATTGCAAATTCTAATTGTATGAAGAAATTTAACCGAGCGACGTTAGGAGCGAGGTATTGGACGCTAATATATATGAATGCGATTAATATTTATTTTAGAATACTTTATTTTGAATTATTAGAATAAGTTAATATTATGGCCAACTTATGGTGAAATTTGAAAATGTAATTACGTCGTACAAATATGGCCATATGTTGGTAGATCGGCCATATTTTATGTTAAACTTTCTACCAGGGATTCAATAAGAACAATATGAATTTGAGTATCTTTTTACTAGTGATAAATTAACTTGAGAAGAAGCATATTTTATTCTAGAATTAACTAAATATACCACATTACATAAAAACTATTATCATAATTAGCAATAATACTTTCTAATTTATTCAACTAGATTCTACTTGCTTTAAGAAATCATTTCTGCCAGTGAATGAGTTTTTATTGTATTTTCAAATACTAAATAAGTTGAAATAAATTTTAATGAAAAGAAATATTTATGTCTATATACCTACTGAAAAATCGCACGTGCAAACGCATGTACGAACTTACGTTCGTTCGCATGATCAACCGCATATGCGTTCGTAAGTCAGTTCGCAGTCTGATTCGCCGGCGATAATTTTCAACACTTTGGCGGGCTTGCGAATATATGTGCGAAACCAATTTAAAGGGATGTATGTTAAAATACATATTAAATTCGAGTGTACAAATTGACATGAAAAATAATTACAAGATACGTAATTATAAAATTCATACGCAAAAAAATCATGTATAATATTAATTTGATAGCAGCAATTCTCACTTTTAAAAACAACGAAGCACTACTTTTTATGAGCTCTAGAGAAAGAAGACCGATCGGTGAAACTGTAACATGAGTACTACGAACCTCAACGTATATGTTTTAGACTATTTTGAGGAACGTTAACGGTTTTGAAATATCAGCGTTAGGAATAGAGTAGTCTAGAGCATATATGGGTTGCAGTGTCACTGTTTAACGGACAGGGCTTCTCTTTTTCGAGAGAATTTTTGGAGTCTTTCTGGCTTATAAGCATTGGTGCTCGATTGTTTTTATAAACAAGAATTGCTACTATCAAATTAATTTTATGCATTTTTTTGCGTCTGAATAAGAAATTTATAAGTATGGATTTTGTAATTATTTCGCATATGTTAATTTGTACACCAGAATTTGATATACATATTACTTAAAATTATTTCATACAAGCAAACAGTTTCGTATGTCCGAATCTTAAATTATTTATTTAAATTTGTTTCGTATATTCGTTTGTATGTCCGCTTAGATGTTCGAAATCATCACCTGCGAATTACAGTGTGAACTGACGTACAAACGGACACGAAGTCGGTCATGTGGATGGATGTAAGTTAGAAATATATACTTATATATATAAATATTACCGTACTATAGGAGGATTCATGGATGACTTGTAACATAGCAAATTGGCCATGTTACTTATATATACATTCATAAAGCATATAAACGACAGAAGGGAGCATTTAACACTTAGACTATACAGCATATAACGAACGCACTCAGCATTTTTTTTTTATCCTTTTATTGGTTAAGCTGTTTTCTGGCATGTACCCATTACCATTCCTCAGTGGACCTACGCATCTTATGTGGGTATGAAATATAAGATTCTTTTTTGCCCAGTCCTCATTCCGGCAGGGGTCTCCACAACTGTCCTAGAGGAAAGATCATCTATCTCTCCATCATCATTGGAGCATCTCTCCGGAAATATCGTATCAACGACCCGCGCAACGGTGGAAAAGGGCAACTCGTCCAAAAATATAATCAAATGAAATCTTGATACCGCTCTTGACGATAGAAAAAGCGAGATGCGGCAATGACGGTCCGAGTCAAGTAACTCTCAGCACGTCACATCCGCGCCATTACCGAGCAAGAACACAGTCAAACACAAATTAACACTGTCACAGACAGTGGTCATAATTTAAAAAATGATAATGATAAAAAAGAATCGTCCATTAAGCGATATAACACGACTAAAGATTAAGTTGTCTATAAAATGATATAGTGCGCCACTGTACAACCCGAGCACTGATCACGCAATAAACTTTTTTCTGACGTGAAAATATAAGTCTCATGTAAGAGACCCATAGACAAGGAACAATAAATTCATATCACGTTGAGCACACTAAATCACCATTTCCCGCGCATCAAGCGTCCATATTGAACAAAGATCGAACGTATCAGCTATACGCTTACGTCACTACCGTTAAAAACTTCCGCGAATTGACTGTTTATATAAAACTCCCGATGACACTAAATACTGAGAAAACCAGTCAATGTCAAACCGGTCAAAGATCGTTGTATTTAACTATTTGAGTTCAAATTTATTGTCTTTACCACACACATAATAACTCTTGGGAGTAAACAAAAGGAACACTTATGATTGATCTTGAGTCAAATATCTAGAATGTTCACTCTCTTCAGAGAATGATTAGTGACCTTGAGTAAAATATTCAAATTATTCACACTTTTCAGAAAAATCGTTAGGACACAATTCACAACTCTCCGCAACAAATCAATCGAATATGCGTCGAGAAAGAAAATTCACACCTCGTCATCCTCAATTTCAACATTATGCAGATCATAAAATAAATTCTTGATATCGACGTCCCGTACGAAAAAAAGCACGACTCAGGCTTTTACGAAAATAAGCACAGTTCAAAGAGTTTTAACGAAAAGTAGCACCGTTCGTGTTTCCCTTACGAAAAAAAGCACGGTTCACAGGGTTTGACGAAGATTAGCACGAATGGTGAAAATTTAACGAAAAAAAGCACGGTTCGCTGAGTTTCAACGAAAACTAGCACAGTTCATGGAGCTCCGACGAAAAAAGCACGGTTCGCTAAGTTTCAACGAAAAGTAGCACGACTCATGGAGCTCCAACGAAAAAGCCGACACGTTAACTCGGACGAAAAGTAACACGATCGCGAAACACTGACGAATACTAGCACAACTCGATATGCAATATTACAATTTGTACCTTATTAAAAACTTGATTATCTTAACTCTTAACAAATAGTTAATTAATAAAATATAATGAGAAGGGGTTTATTTTTATTTTTCTTATGAATTGTTTCAATATTTTCAATATGTTTTAATTAAATTATTTGCTCAGTGGTTTTCGATTCGTTTGATTAGAAAGTTGCCGCTTTCCGGCCGGAGTGCAAAAAATTCATTTTATACACATGTTAAAGCACAGCAATTTCGAAACTCAGTTGTTTCATTGTTTTTATATAAATACAATTGCTTACCGAAAATTCAATTACAAATAATTTCCTTAAAAGTTTAAAGCTATAATACGATTCATCACATAAAATAAAAAAATGGTTGTGATATATTAAATAATATAATATTTTTTAAACCTTCGTTGTTTTAAAAAATTCTTTTTAACAAATAATTTGGTATTTACTAAAAAATATGGATAGATTCATTCGTATCATAATTATCAATGCAAAAACATTTATTTCAGGAAGAGCTTTTGGACAAAAATTAAGAAACACGTGTAGTTTTAAAATAACAGAAAGCGGAAAAAATATTAAAAGTATTTTATTCCAAGTTCATTTATTAAAAAGCAAGGTTTGTAATCTGTGAATTTTATGAGCTATAACTTTGATTATTGTATCGAATACATATTAATATTTTTCACAGAATTTTCGTGAATTTTTTGTTGCTAATTTGAACGAAATTTATGTACTTTTCTCTCAGTACTCACTTCTGATGAGAATTTTATGTTTTTATATTTACCTCAACTCAACTCAAAACTGAATATTGAGAATTTTTTTAAATTAAAACTAAATTTTGGTACTAATCAGACTTTATAATGACCTTTTTTAGAAACCTAACTGAGGTCATGTATTGCTTTTAAAAAAAAAAACAAGTTTGGCTTATATTTTTTATAAAAATTTGTCTTGACTCAAATCAAGACTGCGTGAGTTTTTATATTAATGATATTTTATTAGATTTTTCGATAAGTTCGATTCGGAGAAAAGATAAACATAAAAAAAAATTTTTAAATACAGCATTTCTAATTAATCAAGATAGCATTAAATTCACAATACAAAACTTTATACCACTCTAACCTCAAAACAGAACTTAATATGATTATTCGGCCTGTGGTATAAAGTATTATTTGAAACTGGTGTGTAACGTGATTTTTACCTTCCACACCCGTTTCGAAAAGTAAAATCTGAAAAAATCTTTTAATTTTTCCCTTGTTTTTACAACTAAACGTTTTTAATTTTTGTCCAAAACTCTTTGAAAAAATTTTTCCATTATAACTAGATACGAATGAATTCACCATATTTTAAAAATACCGAATATTTGTTAAAAGTATTTTTAAAACAACAAGGTTTAAATATATTTATTTTATATCACACTTTTTTTATTTTATGTGATAACGTTTACAGCTTTACCCTGTTGAAAAAACCATATGGTTTAACCATTGGTCATCATGTCCATGTGTCATTTATGAAAAATTACTTTTGCCTCGCAAATTCAGAGGGCGAAAAGTCTTTACTTTCCCAAATTTAATTTCTCTAAAATTAAGGGCGAAAAGTACTTTACTCCCAGGAGTCAAATTTCTCTTAAATGAAGGGGAGCGTGTACTTTTCTCCCGAAATTCAGAGAGCGAAAAGTTCTTCATTCCCGCCAAATTTAATTTCTTTAAAAATAAACGGGCGTAAAGTACTTTTATTCCGTAAATTAAATTTTTCTTAAATTTACGAAAAAAAATTTTCTTCTCGTAAATAAGAGGGCGAAAAGTCTTATCCCGCGTCATTTAATTTTTCTAAAAATAAGAGGGCGAAAAGTACTTTACTCCTGCAAGTCAAATTACTCTGAAATGGAGGGGCTGTGTACTTTTCTCCCGCAATTCAGGGCAAACGCACCCGCACAATCTAAATAACGGGCGAAAAGTACGTACCCCGAAGTCAAATACTTTTAAATGAAGGAGCGTGTACTTTCTTCCCGCAAATTCAGAGGGCGAAAAGTTCTTCACACCCCCAAATTTGATTTCTTTAAAAATAAACGGGGTAAAGTACTTTTATTCCGTAAATTAAATTTTCTTAAATTTCGAGAAAATTTTCTTCTCGTAAACAAGAGGCAAAAGTTCTTTATTCCCGCCAAATTTTATTTCTTTAAAAATAAGAAGGCGAAAAGTACTTTACTCCCGCAAGTTAAATTACTCTGCAATGAAGGGAGCTGTGTACTTTTCTCCAGCAAATTCAGAGGGCAAAAGTTCTTTACTCCCGCCACATTTAATTTTTCTAGAAATAAGCGGGCGAAAAGTACGTTACTCCCGCAAGTCAAATTACTCTTAAATGAAGGGGAGCTGTGTACTTTTCTCCCGCAAATTCAGAGGGCAAAAAGTATTTACTCCCCAAATTTAATTCTTTAAAAATAAACGGGCGTAAAGTACTTTTATTCCGTAAATTAAATTTTCTTAAATTTAGCGAGAAAAAAATTTTCTTCTCGAAATAAAAGGGCGAAAAGTTCTTTATTCCCGCGTCATTCAATTTTCTAAAATAAGAGGGCGAAAAGTACTTACTCCTGCAAGTCAAATTACTCTGAAATGGAGGGTGAGCTGTCGACTTTTCTCCCGCAAATTCAGAGGGCAAAAGTCTTTACTCCCGCAAATTTAATTTCTCTAAAAATAAGCGGGCGTAAAGTACTTTTATTCCGTAATTAAATTTCCACATCGAAAAATTTTTTCTAGTAAATAAGAGGCGAAAAGTTCTTTATTCCCGCGCATTTAATTCTAAAATGAGGGCGAAACTTTACTCGCAAATTACTCTGAAATGGAGGGCTGTGTACTTTTCTCCCGCAAATTCAGAGGGCGAAAAGTTCTTCATTCCCGACAAATTTAATTTCTTTAAAAATAAACGGGCGTAAAGTACTTTATTCCGAAATTAAATTTTCTAAATTTGCGAGAAAAAAATTTTTCTTCCGAAATAAGAGGCGAAAAGTCTTTATTCCCGCGTCTTTAATTTTCTAAAAATAAGAGGGCAAAGTACTACCCGCAAGCAAATTACTCTGAAAGGAGGGCGTGTATTTTCTCCCGCAATTCAGAGGGCAAACGTCTTACTCCCGCCACATTTAATTTTTCTAGAAATAAACGGGCGAAAAGTACGTTACTCCGCAAGTCAAATACTTAAATAAGGGAGATGTGTACTTTCTTCCCGCAAATCAGAGGCGAAGTTCTTTACTCCCGCCAAATTTATTCTTTAAAATAAACGGGCGTAAAGTACTTTTATTCCGTGAATTAAATTTTCTTAAATTTAGCGAAAAAAATTTTTCTTCTCGTAAACAAGAGGGCAAAAGTTCTTTATTCCCGCCAAATTTTATTTCTTTAAAAATAAGAAGGCGAAAAGTACTTTACTCCCGCAAGTTAAATTACTCTGAAATGAAGGGAGCTGTGTACTTTTCTCCCGCAAATTCAGAGGGCAAAAAGTTCTTTACTCCCGCCACATTTAATTTTTCTAAAATAAGCGGACGAAAAGTACGTTACTCCCGCAAGTCAAATTACTTTTAAATAAAGTGGATTGTACTTTTTCCCGCAAATCAGAGGGCGAAAAGTTCTTCCCCGGCCAATTTTATTTCTTTAAAAATAAACGGGCGTAAAGTACTTTATACCGTAAATTAAATTTTTCTTAAATTTAGCGGGAAAAAAATTTTCTTCTCGTAAACAAGAGGCAAAAGTTCTTTATTCCCGCCAAATTTTATTTCTTTAAAAATAAGAGCGAAAAGTCTTACCCCGAAGTTCTCTGAAAGGGAGCTGTACCCGAATCAGGCACCTTTATTTCAAACGACCAATAAATGGAGCGTGTTTTTCCGCAACACGCCGTTTCTTTAAAACGTATATTACGTTCGGTACGAAAGCTAAGGGTGTCTTCGGGCCCCCGCATATAGGCCTTTTCCCCGAGGAGCGTATCGTTTCCTCATGCCCGCCGAACCGCCATCCCAGATAAAAATTCATTTAAGTAAAAAATACACGAAAACGACTCTAGTGAAAAGTCTTTATGCTTTGTTTTTGTTTTGGAAAATCGAAAAAAAAACAATCGTTTTTTAACAACAAAAAAAAACTAAAGAAAAAAAACTTGTGGTTATTCGAATATCGGGTGCAAATGTGGTTGCGTTTGTGTCTGAATGTTTGTAAAGAATATATTTTTCAAAACAACAACTGTTTATATGTGGCTAATACTTAAAACGCGCTTATACTTTTCCGATTCAATTCGAGAACCTAAATCGAGTTCTATTCCCATTTTTTCTTTAAAATAAGAGGCGACACCCCCAAAAACCTGAATAGCGTGAACTCCCCAACAGTGGGCAGTCTACTCCCGAAATTCAATCTATAAAAATCGGGGGTAGTACTTTATTCCGAATATTTCTTCTTTTAGCGAGAAAATTTTTTCTTTAAATAAGAGGGCAAAGTTCTACCCCCCACTTTAATTTTCTAAAATAACGGGCGAAAAGTACGTACCCGAAGCAAATTTTCTTAAATGAAAGGGACTTCTCCCGCTTTAAAGAATTTTAGACCGCCCTCTAATCGTTCCCTATTACACTAAACTCCCTAGACAAATTAGAAAACCCCGATTTTGAAAAATTTCGAGTAAAGACCTTTTCGCCCTCTAATTTGCGGGAGATAAGTACACAGCTCCCCTTCATTTCAGACTAATTTGAATGGGAGTAATTACTACGCCCGCTTATTTTTGAGAAATTAAATTTGGCGGGAGGAAGAACTTTTCGCCCTCTGAATTTGCAGGAGAAAGTACACAGCTCCCCCTTCATTTCAGAGTAATTTGACTTCCGGGAGTAATTACTTTACGCCCGATATTTTTAGAGAAATGAAATTTACGGGAGTGAAGAATTTTTCGCCCTCTGAATTTGCGGGAGAAAAGTACACAGCCCCCCTTCATTTCAGAGTAATTTGACTTCGGGAGTAACGTACTTTTGCCCGCTTATTTTTAAAAATTAAATTGGGAAGAACTTTTGCCCTCTGAATTTGCAGGAGAAAAGTACACAGCTTCCCTTCATTCCAGAGTACTTGACTTGCGTGAGTAAAGTACTTTTCGCCCTCTTATTTTTAGAAATTAAATTTCGGGAATCAGAACTTTTCGCCCTCTTATTTACGAGAAAATTTTTCTTTTGCAAATTTAAGAAAATTTAATTTCGGAATAAAAGTACTTTACGCTCGCTTATTTTAAGAAATTAATTTGGGAGTAAAAACTTTCGCTCTCTGAATTTACGAGAGAAAAGTACACAGCTCCCTTACTAAGAGTAATTTGACTTGGGCGTAACCTACTTTTCGCCCGTTATTTTAGAAAATTAAATGCGGGAGTAAGAACTTTCTGCCCTCTGAATTTCGGGAGAAATACACAGCTCCTCTTCATTTCAGAGTAATTTGACTTAGGAGTAAGTACTTTTCGCCCTCTATTTTTAGAAATTAAATTTGAAAGAACTTTTCGCCCACTAAATTTCGGAAGAAAAGTACACAGCTCTTCCTTCATTTCAGAGTAATTTACTTGGGTCGTACTTTTTGCCGCTTATTTTAAAAAATTAAATGTCGGTAGATTTTTTGCCCTCTGAATTTGCAGGAGATAAGTACCAGCTCCGCCTTCTTCCAATTACTTCGGAGTAAAGTACTTTTCGCCCTCTATTTTAGAAACCAAATTTCGGGAATAAAGAACTTTTCGCCCTCTATTTACGAAAAAATTTTTTCTTTTCTAAATTTAAGAAAAATTTAATTCACGGAATAAAAGTACTTACGCCCACTTTTTTAAAGAAATTTCGGAGTTAAGAACTTTTCGCCCTCTAATTTACGAAAGAAAAATACTTTCCTCCCGCTTAATCTAGAGAATAATTTCGGGAGAAAAGTACTTTCGCCCTTTTTTAGAGAAAATTTCGGATAAAGACTTTCGCCCCTTTTTACGAGAAAAATTTTTCTCCTCTAAATTTAGAAACTTTAATTTACGGAATAAAAGTACTTTACGCCCACTTATTTTTAAAGAAATTAAATTTGTCGGGAGTAAAGAACTTTTCGCCTTCTAATTTGCGGGAGAAAAGTACACAGCTCTCCCTTCATTTAAAGTAATTTGACTTCGGAGTAATTACTTTACGCCCGCTTATTGTTAGAGAAATGAAATTTCAGAGTAAAGAACTTTTCGCCCTCTGAATTACGGGAGAAAAGTAAACAGCTCCCCTCATTTAGAAATTACTTGAGTAGTACTTTTCGCCCTCTAATTTTTAGAGAAATTAGATTTCGGGAATAAGAACTTTTCGCCCTCTGAATTACGGGAGAAAAGTAAACAGCTCCCCCTTTAAAACGGTAATACTTGCCCCTTATTTTAGAGAATTAGATTTCGGGAATAAAACTTTTCGCCCTCTAATTTCGGAAAGTACACAGCTTCCCCTTTTTAGAGTATTTGATTTCGGGATACTTTCCCCACTTTTTAAAAAATTTCGGAGAACTTCGCCCTCTTTACAAACCCCGCTGAATCGGACTCCCCTTTTGGAATTTCGGATAACCCCCTTACGAAAAAATTTTTCTCCCAAATTTGAAAACTTTAATTTACGAATAAAAGTACTTTACGCCCCTTTTTTTAAGAAATTAAATTTCGGGAGTAAAGAACTTTTCGCCTTCTGAATTCGGGAGAAAAGTACACAGCTCTCCCCATTTAAAGTAATTACTTGGACTTACGCCCGCTTTTGTTAGAGAATTTCAGTAAGAACTTTTCGCCCTCTGAATTACGGGAGAAAAGTAAACAGCTCCCCCTTTTAAGAAATTTGACTTCGGAACTTCCCCTTTGATTTAACTTTTCACCCTTTTCAACATTTCAAAACGTCCTAAAACTTGAAATTAAGTCAAAACCACATCAATTTTCCGTTTGTAAAAAATGGAGGGTAAAAATAAAATTAAATAATTTGACAATCATAAGAAAAATAACTAATAAACACCTTTTCATTATATTTTATTAATTAACCATTTGTTAAGATATTAAAATAACAAGTTTTTAATAAGGTACAAATTGTAATATTGCATATCAAGTTGTGCTAGTATTCGTTAGTGTTTCGCGAATCGTGTTACTTTTCGTCCGAGTCTAATGTGTCGTGCTTTTTTTCGTTGGAGCTCCATGAGTCGTGCTACTTTTCGTTGGAACTTAGCGAACCGTGCTTTTTTTCGTCGGAGCTCCATGAACTATGCTAGTTTTCGTTAAAACTCGTCGAACCGTGCTTCTTTTCGTCGGAGTTCAGCGAATAGTGCTAGTTTTCGTCTTAATTAAGTGAGTCGTGCTAGTTTTCGTCTAATGCAATGAGTGGTGTTAGTCTTCGTTTGATACTGCGAATGGTGCTAGTTTTCGTCAAACCCTGTGAACCGTGCTTTTTTTCGTACGGGGCGTCGATATCTACGTCGCTCAAAAAAACACAATTCTGTAGTAAAGGTGTGAAGGTAGTCCCTTAATTATCCTCCATGCATGAATAAAAAATTCAGAACCGTGATAATTTCTCTCTTTTTTTTTTTTAAGCTCGAACGAAAATTATGCTATGACAAACTGTCATAACGATCTTGTAGCCGTAATCTTTAAAAAGATAACGGAAAACCTTGTACCAAATTCTCCTCAACGTTGTCCGTACATAGGCAACGGAAGAGACACGAGCGCGGGAAAAAAGAAATAAGAACTTAAGCTGTGGTAAATAACCACAGCGAACAAAGAACTGATAAAAAAGAACTAAAAACTAAACACTAAAAACTAAAACCCCGAAAAACACACGGGGCAGGGTGGATTCCGCCCGCCAACCCTGAAACGAACAGTGAAAAACGGAAAAAGAAGAGATGGATAGGAAAGAGAAAGAGCCGGCGAGACAACCGTTCGGCTCAAGGTCTGCGCGCCGAATCCAACGCACTCAGCATAGATAGTGTTACGATCTGACCCTTATTTCTTAAACTATAGATGTTGGTAGATGGTCTTTCTCGTCGTACTTGAAGATCGACAGATGGCGTGTTGTAATCGTGGACTCGTTGTCCAATGAAAAGTAGAAACTCAAAAAGTTGAAATAAAGTATAGACTTACACTCGGCACAACAATTAGCAGGTCATCTAAAATTTTCTAAAAAATTCGCATTTTTCAAACAGTCATAACTCCGTCAATTTTTATCGAAATTATTCCTTTTTTTTTTAAATTCAAGGTCAAAAGTTCAACTTTTTGAATATTGCATAAAAAAATTTTCAATCAAAACAGATGGCGCTGTTGTCAATTGTTTAAACTTATCAAATTTTGCAAAAAAAATTCAATTTTAAACCATTGAATCGGCTTTAAAATTGTTATTTCAGGATATTTTTACAACAGAATTTGAAAATTTGGAATCTCCTGTAAAATTAAAAAAAAAACATCGAAATGCAATGATTTTTCACAAGGTTATAGGCATTTAAAAAAAAAGAGGTTTTTTTAATTTTTCGATCATAACTCTGACTGTATTCGTCGAAATTGGTTCTTTTTTTTTTAAATTAAAGCTGAAAACTTTAGCTTTTTGAATCTGTTATTCAAAACCCTTTTTAGCGAGACTGATAAAAAATGAACGCATGAATAAACAACACGAATAAACGTGGAAAACTGCTACATTACCCAGGATGTACCGCGTCTATAACCTCCAGTTTCAAGATAGCGTGATCATACTCTTTGGACTAAAGATTGACTGACTCTAAACTGCCGAGAACAAAAGCGTTGACTGAAGTTTTGTTGCAGAAGAATAACAATTTGTGCTGCAATTGCTTCCGAGACTTGGCGTGGCATGTTTACCATAGTTTTGAATTTTCATACAAAAATGTGTTATAATGAATTTAAATATTCCAAATGTATTAGCTTCAATCATTAGGTAATCAGTAATAATCAATATTTCAAAAATAGGAAAATCAAATTTAATGTCAACAATATTTAGGTATTATTAAAATTGAAATATCTGAAAATTCTTGTAAAGTCTGTAGGTACGTTAACAATTGCTAAACAATACTTCTATACATGAATGTGTATGCTCATCCAATATATAGAACTTTATCACATGTTTATTCATGCGTTTATTAAAAAGGGTTTTAAATAACAGATTCAAAAAGCTAAAGTTTTCAGCTTTAATTTAAAAAAAAAGAACCAATTTTGACGAATACAGTCAGAATTATGATCGAGAAACTAAAAAAACCTCTTTTTTTTAAATGCCCATAACCTTGTGAAAAATCATTGTATTTCGATGTTTTTTTTTTAATTATTCAGGAGATTCCAAATTTTCAAATTCTGTTGTAAAAATATCCTGAGCCGATTCAATGGTTTAAAGTTGAATTTTTTTTGCAAAATTTGATAACTTCAAACAATTGACAACAGCGCCATCTGTTTTGATTGAAAAAATTTTTTTATGCAATATTCAGAAAGTTGAACTTTTGACCTTGAATCTAAAAGAAAAAAAGGAATAATTTCGATAAAAGTTGACGTAGTTATGACTGTTTGAAAATTGCAAATTTTTTAGAAAATTTTAGGTGACCCGCTAATTGTTGTGCCGAGTGTATATAGACTCAACTTAGATTTTATTTAATCTAACTTTTAACAAATTATACTAAGACTTTGAATCTTTGTAAGATTAATAATCGGAGCTCAAAATTAAGCTGTATGCTTGCTTCAAATTGAGGACCGATTGGGGGCGAGGATCTGTCAAACGAGTCTTATATACAGGTCTGGTTCTTCTTTCGCTAGCTGGGTGCGCCTCTCATTGGCAGGCGTTGTATTCATGGCATTGCATGACCTTGTTTGCTATTGGCTGGCGTGACATGAGTCCGGTCATCATTGGCTAGTGTAGCGCTCTCTCTATTGACATGCGATCGTCAGTTGTTTAACGATAGCCAATGACCGTTGATTTGACCTTGGTTGATTATTGATCGTTTAACCGTCACCAATGACTTCGCTGTTTACTTGTCATCCTAGGTGGCGTTGGCGTTCTCTTGTTCGTCCTTGATGCTTGATTGTTTAACAGTTTCGACCTTGGTGCTGGTTTATGCCTTGTTTGATTATTGCGTCATCCTTCGGATCGCGTCATGAGCTTCTCGGTACTTTATTGCATCATCCGACCGTTGCGTTGTTCTTAGAAGCAAACTGTTATATCTATTCTAGTTAACAGATTGCATCATAATGTATATCCTTGTTACAAGCGTTTCTCTGAACGAGTAATTATTAATTATCATTATTGTTTGTTTCACAATTAAATTACTTATTGTTTATTTTTATCATCGTTTATTGTAATGATGCGTTATTAATTAATTGTGGATGCTATTACTATTTATTATTGTTACTTATCGTTATTATTCTTAATTATTTTTGTAATCATTTTTATGATGATTATTAACATTCATTACTATCGTTGCTATCATTATTATTGTTTATTATAATTATTATTGTTATCTATATTATCATTATTATTATTTATTATAATATTTTTATTATTATTTGTAATTATTCTGATCATTATTACTAATTATTATTACTTATTATTCTATCGTTATTAATAATATTATTATTAGTATTTATATTATTATTATCGCAACTATTACAATTATTAATGGAAATAGATAGCGAGTTTCCTATCAATCTTAACTCGTGCATAGTTTCAGGGTGGGTTTATAACAATAGCAAGCAGCTTGACTTGAGAAGCTGAGCTTGGATCCGTTGAGAATCGTTTGTCTCTCTCTCTCTCCCTCTCTGGCTGTACGCTGCGCGCGCTGCAAGAGAGACAAAAGAAACGCCATTGCGTCATTTCTTCTGTCCTCGACATCCAGTATAGACTACTTGGTGATTGCGTGCGACTTCGTTATTAATTCTGTTTGCCGAATATTAATAGATTAATTTGTTGAGTGAGTGCGTTAAGAATATTTGATATTCTTTATTTTTGTGTATAGCAAAGCCTCGTCTTGTTTGCGAGAGTATTTTGCCTAGTGCTAACTGGCATCAGATAAATAATTAAACATCGTAGCGTGTGTGTTCAGCGATCACATGTGCATTCTATTGCGAATATTTACTTAGTGCTATTCTATTTCTTTTTGTTTGTATGTCTATTGAGCGTCCCCATTTTAGCTTCTTTTTTTTATTATACGATCTGCTCCAATTCGAGCGTGCGTAAAATTATAGTGTTAATTACTAAATAAAGTATTTCATTCTTTTACTTAAATAACCTAATGTTTATTATATCGTAGCATCCTTTTATTTTAAATTTAGTGAGACATTCTGATCTCTAAGGTCGTCACAGACTAATAACTTTATTTTACTTTGATTCATAATCTTGAATCAAAGTAAAATAAAGTTAATTTAATAAGTTAGAAATTAAATGGAAAATTATAGTATTGGTTGACTCGCGGTGCAGATTCTAATGCATCTAATGTGCTTGGATTAAAACGTATATAAACATTTTCTACGTAAGAATATATTATATAATAATTACTTTACGAAGTCGTTGATAATGATAGGCATATAATGCATTCGATTTCAAATTTCTTTGCACTGTTGAATAAGACAGTTTAAGTATACGCAAAACTTGTCTTATACTTAGTGTTGGATTTTTGTCAAAACGTTGCATTAGCCTATCTTCATTGTCGGGGCTCCTTGCTACCCGTGGAGTAATTTCTACTGGAGCACCTCCATGATAACGTCCTCTTTGACCCCTTGGCATTGAATTTTCATCTTCTAAACCACGAGTGACCACATTAAAAATTACATTTCGATTAGAGTAACGCCAGTTCGGGTAATGTTCTGCATGGAGGCGCGATGTCTCTGCTGCATTCTGATTGTATCCCATACATGATAATCATATCCACATACTTGGCATCTTTTTGAGTCATTTTAAAAATTTTATTTAAGAGGTATCCTTGTACCAAATAAGAGTTCTACCTTATCTATATCTTATTTATGCACTTTATTATAATTTGATAAAAAAATAGGAATGTACACTGGATGGACACTGATTCGCCAGTCAATGTATATTCAAAAGGCACGAACATGGAGTCGCGAATCAGTGTCCGTCTAGTATATATTACTATATATTACACATTCTATGACTATTATATTACACATATTAAGATGATTTGGTTATTTCTTTGTCTAATATTATATTTTTTTGTAGATTTAAGCTATCATTAAGCTTTAAGCCTTCAAACGACCAAAATGGAATCCTAATGTACTGTGCACAAAATGTTCGTGGTATTGGTGACTTTATATCATTAATCATCTATAAACGTCGTTTGAAACTATTATTTGATGTGGGTAATGGCGTGCACGAATTGAATTCGAATAATGTAATAGACTTTGGAAAATGGCATCATGTAAATATTAGTAAAGATCATAAAATGATTTCACTTACAATTAATAACGAAACACCAGTAAGAAAATCATTCTCCGAATCTCTACATTTACTTAATTTAAAAACCCTTATGTATTTTGGAGGAGTGGACAGAAAACGCGTAGTAATCAACAAACACATTAAAGTCAAGTTGTCTTTTCAAGGATGTCTTGATAAGGTATGTAATTAAAATTAAAAGTACTTGAAATTTATCAAAATAAAGAAAATAATTAAAATTTTTTCTTATAATTCTTTTTTGTAATACAGCTTTTTTTTTATTAATTAATATTTATAAATTTTTCAGAAGATTAGGTTGCTATATGATAACACTGCAAACTTAAACGTACAGAAGATTATTGTAAAAAAATGCAATAATGAAAGATTTTAATATTTTAATAATTAAAATACAGCATTAATAAAATAATCTTTAAGTTTGTTAAAAATTCATTATTACAAAGAATAAAGTTATTGAAATAATACAGCTCTTTAATTTTCAAAGGTAAAAAAGCAGCATGCTTTGTTTGCGATTTCATTAACGCTCATAAGCAAATTTATTATTTGCGATGAGAATACTACTTGAATTTTAATATTATTTAGGACTTTACTAACAAGGAGAGTGCATTGCATTTGTGTCTCGGATTTTCTTCTAACTTTGAAATAATTTTTCTTACATAAAATTATTAAAAAAAGTCGGTCCAACGCTCGATTTTTTAAGAGTTAAAAAATTTGCATATGCTTTATAGTTTTACAGTTTTCGAACTACTTATTTTATAAGGTTTTTACTAATTACATATTAAAGCTAAGATTATAACCATTCGATTAAAAAAAGGCTGTTTAGAAGTTAGAAGGAAATAAAAATAGTGTAAATATTTAGCTGAAAATATGCATAAAAAATAAATGCTGCATTTCAGTCTGAATTTCAGTTTAATTTTCATCCTTTCATAACTTCCGAACAGTTTGAGCTTTCTAAACACTTTTTTTTCAATCGAAAGGTTTTAATCTCAACTTTAATATGCAATTAGTAAAAACCTTATAGAATGAGTAGTTCAAAAACTGTACAACTATAAAGCAGATACAAATTTTTTAACAAAACAAAAAGAACTGCTTATAATTTGGAGAAAATCGAGCGTTGGACCGAAGGAACACGGCTTTTTTCATGATTTTATATTAGAAAAAATACCCCATGTTAGAAGAAAATCCGCGACCTAAATGCAATGCACTCTTCTTGTAAGTTAGTGAAAATAAAGGTGAACTATAATTAGTTATCGCGTTTCCTGTGAATACGCGTTTATTACAAGAAATAGTATATTATGCTACGTGGGGTAAAAATGCGGCATTCTAGGCCGGCATGGATTTAGCTCTCGAGGCGAAGCCGAGAGAGCTAAATGCCGGCCTAAAGTGTCGCATTTTTATCCTAAGTGGCCTATGCGATTTTTTCTCATACTGGGCTAAAAACACGTCCCACTTGTATACTTTAAATAACAATTTTGATGATAAAATTCATATCAGCCTTTTGCTGCAAACGACGCACGCACACTTGCCACGCTACGCACTATCGGTCTCTCTTTATCTCTTTTCCTCCTTCTCACAATGCAATTTAGTATAACAACAAATTATGCATGTTTTTTTTTTAAATTATTTTATTTTCTTTTATGGTGAACGAAAATTTTTAGTTTTCATAGATTAAAGATACTTACATTTTCAATAATATTAATAAATATCCAAATATTAGTTCTTTTTTATTAAATTAAATTTTTCATAAACCATCATGAAATTTTAAATCAATTTCTAAGATAAAGGGAATACAAACATAACAATTCATAAATGATCATTTATTCAATATAAATGTATATAAAAGACAAATTTGTTAACATAAAATACAAAGCAATGTTAAACATATTATATTTTAAAATTTATCTAAAAATACTTATATAAGATCATATATTGATTTATATGATATTTAAAAAACAATATTTGTAAGAATTCAATTTATATTTTCAGTACATTTATCTTTGCAAGAACAATTATTAATAGTTAAGTTATTTATCTGACAATTATGAAATTTTACATATGCAGAATTCAGATCAAGTTCACTTAAATTATTATTTTCATATACATTAGATACACTGAAAATAAAAATAAGCAAAGTTAGCTTGAGTGTGCTATTACTACCCCCCCCCCCCCCCCCCCCCCCCCCCCCCCCCCCCCCCCCCCCCCCCACAAAACAAAAATATACTTGTACCTTATAGACTCAGGCAATCATCTGTTAAGTTACAATTGCCGGAGACCCAAGCAATATTTGCTTGGGTCTCCGGCGATTGTAACTTAACAGATTAGGTCCCATCGACAAAAGTGACCGGTCGCGTACCAAGTAAATATGTCCATAATGTCCCATGGTTCTTATTAATGCAATTTCCCCAGAAATATAATTATTTAATTAATTAATAATACTTAATTTCTAAATAGGTTAATCGTAATTAAAGTTATTTATAAATTAAATTCCTTTTTATGAAGTCTTAAGTTAATTAGTTAATTTAATCCTTAGGTTGTTTTAATTACTCATTTTAATTATTTGTTTATTTAATTCAGTTTTGTTTATTTAATTACCCTATTATGTAGCCTGAGCGTGATTTAAACTAATTAATTATTGTTTAATTAATTGTTCACTTAAAGGTCCCTTATTCTTTATTTTAATCATTCAATCATTAGACTTAATCTATCATTTTGTTTAATTCAATAATCGTTTTATTACAATAATTTACTTATTTGACGCATTTATTTATTAATATAAAGCTAGTACTTTATTTATGATTTTAGTTTTTATATGTTGGTAGTGGTACGCGAGTTTCCTAGCCATACCACCATCTATGTATATTGCACAGTTCGTGAAGGGTATATTTCTAACAGTTCCCTCCATCTAAAAAACGTTAGCCCATGGCTTACGCTTTTTGCGGTAGTCTGCTTCGGTTAACCCGTTTCTATGGTAACCGTGTCTTGCGTCCGGTGTTTATTTATCATAAAAATGTTAATCGTGTAACGTGAAAAGTCGATCGTAATTCGATTTGTAATCACGTGTATGTGCAGTTATCAACTTATTGTGTTTGTGCTTGTGGAAGAAGACTGGCTTTAAATTTCTCTATTTTTTATATCAATTTTATTTCAAAGTTAATCTCGTAGAATAAAATATATTTCTCTTTTATTTTGCTCCCCTCTTTTTTCCTAATCAATGTATATAATTACAATTTCTTTATTTTACAATGTATACCATGAGCAAACCTTAACGTGAAATACATATTATATATATTTTCGAGGGTTCATTTGTGTCTTTTAGTTTTAATGTTGTTTTAAGCGTAAGACTTGATTCACAAAATCTACAAAGGCAAGGAGTGTAAAACTGGTCGAGTGAAGAGAAAAAGAAAGAGAAAAATTTACAAGTTTTTAGAGAGAGATTGTGCTATCAAGAATTTTCAGAGAGATTTGATACCTCTTCTTTTACTCTCCTGAATTCTTCCTCATGTTGTTAATAAACAGTGTATTTTCCTTTGGTCTATAACAGTGTTGTTCAATTTTATGAAATTTTAGTTGTTTTGTTATGTTTTAAATTATTATTGTGTGCAGCAGAAAAAGTCCATATGATTATAACAACTAAATTGACCCGTTTTGATTTTAATAGTTTTGTAAAATATATGTATAAAAGTATGTTTGTAATAAAAGTCAAATATTTATTCTGTCATGTAATGGTTATTGCTGGTCTACCATTTCTTAAAGATACAAATTTATAATATTACATACATTATTATTCTCCTTTTTTTTCATAGTAACAATAAAATCCTTGTAATAATTCACACAATTATAATTATTTACGTTAAATATAAAAACATTATATCATTTGTTTCACCCTAATTATTTGATTCGTGTGGTAACTTCACTTAAATATTTATTAAACCTTTGTAAGTAACATTAGTTTGTGTTGTTTGAATTCACCGTGTAAAGCCTTGGTCAAATAAATTATTTCTTGAAATTAAATATTAATTAAAATTAGAAAAGGGTAATTGCAACGAAAATATTGATAATAAAGGGAGAAGGAAAAGAAACATAGATAAATATTCATAGGAATTAGAATCCTAAATCAATTACTACGCTGTTTGAGTATATTTTATTCAAGTCTTTATTAATACACATACCGATCATAAAAATAAAATACACATTCCAACTGATTATAAAAACAAATAACAAAAATCTATATATATATATATATATATATATATTGCGACGATTCAAAAATCGCGCTAGACGCAGTACCTGCGCTCAGCCACTACGAGGCGCTACTCCCGCAACGGGAATAGCGAGCTCCATAGCATATATAAGCGAGCCGCCGAGCCAGCTACAGACTCTCTCCCCTTCCTCTGTGTAAGAGTGGGATTGCTTGGCACAGTGGGAGTTATCCTTTCCTATACTCCTGTCTTAAGCTATGTAAGGGTGGGATTGCCCGGCATAGTATCCTATCTATCCGTCAATGTAAGGGTGGGATTGCCCGACACTGACTCCTAGTTACTACCTCCACCATCGCTGGTCGGGGTAGAGTCCTCCGTTGGTCTTCGACCAAAAGCCTCCCCCCTCTTCTCCAGTTATGGTTTAGAGGGTTACTATCCTAGTTCTCCTGTATTACCTTACCTGGCTCCGTTACCGACCGCGCCGAACTCCGCCGATAAAGTAGGTCGCGAATTTACCCGCCAAGTTTGCTTTGTTAAATAATTAACCATTGTATTTCTTTTCTGTTTTTATTTGTTACAGCCGATAAATACGAGATAGCGCCACCTAGCGGTCAAGGAGAGAACTAAAATAAATTCTGTTCCTTCGCAACGTGCGAAACATTATTTCGCTCAATTATAATTTTTATTTATTTTTTTTTGTTATTAAGTATTATTGAAATCGGCGTTGTAATCATTTTTTTTGTTGTTATTTTTTTTAATAAATATAAAAGAAAAGATAATTTAAGTTTAAACCCAAAGTGTCGTGTTTGAACTTAATCACCAGTCCGCAGTACCCGTCCTGCTTCCTCTTACGAACATTATCACTTAGTGCTTAAGGATAGGTTAGCTTTGGATCATTTATTTATTATTTCTTTTAATTAATATTATTTTCTTTTTCTTAATCATTTATATTTTTTTTTCTCTTCAAATATTTAAATGGATTTTTAATATATTTTAATTTATTCTTTTGTTATCTTTCTTATTATTAATTTTATTAATTTAATAAGGTTAGGTTAGCTTAGTATGTGAGTTTGAACTTTGGCCTCCGAGAATCAACATCTGCAGCGCCCTCTAAAAGTCTGACGCCTACGATATCAAGATCTATTCGAGGCTAAAAGGCCAAACGTTACATGGCGCCGCGAACAGGGACTTGATTCATAAACCGCGCTTAACTTCTTTTGTCCTGTCCGTCCGCCATTGTAACCAAACGTTACATGGCGCCGGAAAAATTTTTCTTCGTGATTCTTTTCCGGGCAAGTAAAATTAAAATTCTAATTTAACTTTCTAATTCTGCAACTTAAGTTGCATGGCGCCCGAAAACCTCACCCGCGTTTCCGATAAAAACCTAGTTTTACCATTTTTGAATCGGTTATAGAACTCTTTACCCCTCCGTGATTGCGTTTTTCGGCTCTTCGTTTTCTTGATTATCTTAGCAGAAGTATAATTCTATTTTTGCCGCGGTCATAAAATAAAATCACCCGCAAAATCCGCATAATTGTTAACAGACAGCGGTCTGTCTTTTTTTTTCTCTTTGCATCTCGTTCATTCTCTCCCAGCGTTAGCGAATCCTAGATGGGAAAATCTTACATGTAAACTGGTGATTAAGTCATACTCTTCTTGACCGACTTAGATATTAGGGTATAAAATTTTTTTTATAGCACTGGGTGTCGTAAATTCGCTTATACCTCCCGCTTTTGCGTGTCGTATGTAGCGATTGCTGGCATGCCATAAATGATAATTCTGGCATATGTTTACTTCACGCTGGTGCGTGAAGTAAGCGTATGGTAGAATTATCATTTACTATTAATGCTTTTAAATAAAAAAATCAATAAAACAAACACTTATGCAATGAAAATTCTTGTAAAATTTTTTTCTTCTTCATAAAGGAACAAGGATATGAAAGATCATGGTATAAATAATACATCTGTATAATAGGTTAAGTTTTGTATGTAATAAAATATTAAACTTTATTTTAAATTTATATTCAACTTTAAAAACATTTTTTCAAAAAAATTTTCTAGAATACATTTATATAGCGATTATTAAACTCTTAAAAAATTAAACTTCTTATATTACCTTACTTTCTCATATTAACCTCACTTTTGCTTTTATATTATTACTTTACTTTCTTATGTTAAACTTACTTTTGCTTATAAAATATTCTAATTTTTGAAACATATTAATCTTCAGACTCATTGATTCTGCAGTTCTTGAAAACAATACTATCGTTTAATTCACCATGCAAGGTTACATTACAATTATTGAGTATAATAGTTTTGTTTGAATTTTCATTAATTAAATCATGAATAAACAAGCCGATATCTGGGTCATAGAAAATCGACACCTTTGGATCATTTTTAGTTTTATTTATGTTCATAGTTTCTAAGATTGAATCGTCATCAGGAAGATCATTTGAGTTTGAGATTTCTTGTGATTTATTAATGGAATCTTCAACGATTTCAGCCAGATTTGTGTTAATTTCTTTTTTTTTATTAATAGATTTTGCTTGATGATTTACACTAGGTGTAGATGTTTTTGTCGATGTCAATGGAACTTCTAGATTTACTTTAGATTTAGATGTAGATGGTTGATTTATATTTAGTATAACTTCTTGATCAGATCTGGGTAGATCAATTCTAACTACTTCAGCATTGGAATCTATATTTTCATCACCAGCAAAATTATTTATTAAGATTCCAGAAGTTATTTGTTTAAAAGCCTGTTTTTTATTATTTAAGGACTCTGCAACATATCCTTCTGCCACAGAGTTTGACTTCCAGCCACCATGCCTTTTGAGTGCAGTGATGTCTGCTCCAGCATCTACTAAAAAAGTGGCGGAAGTCCTTCTGAAACTGTGGCCAGTGAATGTACTGGCATGTGGCAACTTCAAAAATGAAGCTATTTCCTTTGGCATACCACCAAACGTGTTAACTCCAATCGGCTGACAGATGCATTTATCTTTTGAATATTTTTAAAAAAATCTCTCTGTAGAACATCTTTCAGGCCTAGCATTCATATACTTCTTACATATCTTGTACAGTCCATCCATAACTGTGAATGATCTTGGCACCCGGTTTTTGGTAAACTTAATATTGACAACCATAAAATCTTCTCCTTGTACACAATCACCAGTCAATAAATTTACGAATTCAATTCTTCTAAGAGCACCTGCGATTCCCATTATAAGAGCAACCTGAATAATCACAATAGTTCATCAATTCAAACACAGTTAAAGACAAAATTTTAATTGAAAAACATGAAATTTCAAAATCTGTCTTTTATCGAACTGAAATTTTATACATATCATCATAATTACTGTTTTATATAAGATATAGACTTAAAACTTGGTATATAAATTTATTTAATCCAAAAATACAATACCCTGGTAACATGGTCAACGCAATTTTGCTGCAATTTTGTTGCAATTTTCTTGAAAATCAAAAAATTGCAGCAGAACATGTGCTGTCTGTTTCCGCATTTCATAGGGTTTTTTATGAAAAGAAATTACAGCAAATAAGTGCAACAGAATTGCACGTTTCTGGCAGAGAGAAAGTGCAATCTACGAAACGGAAAGAATGCGCAGAATCTTGAAGATATTTTGTAGTAAACTTGTGGAAAAAACTTATTACAGACACTAGCAACAAAATTGAGTAAATAATTCCCGACAAAGTTTTGCATCACAATTACGTAAGAATTGCAAATTGTCAAGTGCTGTTCTGCGAATCGTAATAAGTACACAAGCATATAACAGAATCGAAACAGTCTTGCATCAGAAACTTGCAGCAGCACTTTACCTCAGATTTACATTAGAATGACAAAAGTTAAGTGCAATTATATAACGAGAATAAACATACAAACTTGCAGCAGAATCGAAGCAGTCTTCCGTAAGAATCTTGCAGTAGCACTTTACCCCAGAATTACATAAGAATGACACAAGTTAAGTGCAATTATGTTACGAAAATAAACACGTAAACTTAGAGCAGAATCGAAGCAGTCTTCCGTAAGAATCTTGCAGCAGCACTTTACTCCAGAATTACATAAATATGACAAAAGTTAAGTTTAATTTAATGATGAGAATAAACACGCCAATGTACAGCAGAATCCAAGCAGTTTTATGTGAGAATCTTGCAGCAGATTTACGCTAAAATTACATCAGAAGGACAAAAGTTAAATGCAATCTTATCATAAGAATAATCACGCGAGCATACAGCATACTTGAAGCTATCTCGCATGAGAATCTTGCGATAAAACTGTACCACAGAATTATGTATGCATGTAGAACCAAAATATTTATCATCTTTTACTGATAGAAATTTATTTAAAACTTTTCTTAGATATTATAAAAATTTTTTATCTACGTTTTTTATATTTGACAGTTGGTTGCAATGGTCTCCTCTCTTTTCCCCAATGTCTATATGTATATAATTTTATACTATAACATCAGCGCCCACCCCTTTGTGTATATATGTTGATTGTTTTTTGCGTTCCTTTTTTTTTTCTTTTAGCCAATATGTGCCTACACGTAAAGTTTAAAGAAATGCATTAAATGTATCGCAATTATAAATTATTATATTTTCATTAAATTATAAATTATAATTTTTCAATTCAACATTTGCTTTCTTAAAATCTGTCAACAACTCTTATGAACATGTTCTCGTTAGTTAAATGTTAATAATATTCACAATGAAAATGTTTTATTAAAATACAATGTATTATCTATATTCTATAAAGTAACTTCAATTTTTGGAACTATTCATTAACTTTGAAATTCTATAAACTGTGCTGCTGCAAGATTCTTACAGAAGACTGCTTCGATTCTGCTGCAAGTTTACGTGTTTATTCTCGTCATATAATTGCACTTAACTTATGTCATTCCCATGTAATTCTAGGGTAAAGTGCTGCTGCAAGATTCTTACGCAAGACTGCTTCGATTCTGCTGCAAAATTGCGTGTTCATTCTCGTCATATAATTGCACTTAACTTATGTTAATCTTATGTAATTCTGGAGTAAAGTGCTGCAGTAAGATTCTTACGGAAGACTGCTTCGATTCTGCTGCAAGTTTGCGTGTTTATTCTTATCTTAGAATCGCACGTTTCGATTGGCAATCTGTTACAAATCTGACGCACGTTTCAATCGCAATTAAATTTCAGCAGATATGCATTAAAATGTGGAAACAGACCACGCAAGTTCTGCGCAATCGTGCTTGCAACAGATTGTGTTACCAGGGATAAAATTACACTATGAGTTGTCTAAGATACTATTTTATTTAAATCAACTTTAAAAACATAAAATTCCAAAATTTGGTTTTCGATCAAGTGAAAATTTATACAATTTATCATAACTACTGTTTTATATAAGATATAGACTTGAAATTTGGTATATACATTTATGTTATCTAAAAGTACAATAAAATTTATCTACTAAATTTCAAGTCTACATCTTATATAAAACAGTAATTAGGATAATGTGTATAAAATTTCAGTTCGATAAAAGACAAATTTTTAAATTTCATGTTTTTAAAGTTGATTTAAAAAAAACTTAGAAATATATTTTTTGTATTTTAATCAAAAATTTATATACAGTTTCAGTTTATACTATAAATTTATATGTTATGTAAACTTTCACGAAATACAACTTGAAATTATAAACACCACCTTTGTAATAATCATCATTTTTAAAATTCTTTGAATCTGTTTTTTGGTGTATCCTGCACTTCGAATGTTTTAACGTTAAAACAAATCATTTGCTTTCAGTTTTAGTATTGGCCAGAATAGATTTTTTGATAACAACAATATTAGAAAATAACCGTAACGATCACCTTTGCATTTTTGATTACCATATTTGTTTGATTTTTGAGGAGCAAATTTGTTTCCGCTCCAACATCTTTTGGAAAATATCTTTACTTCGGACTTCCTTCCAATCATTTAAAAACCTACAACAAAACGGCCACCCACTAAACCCACGCATGCCTAGTCTACCCTAAAGCACTTAACCTTATCTATGCTTTTGAACCAAATCCGAACCCGTGCGACGCGCCGCGCGTACCCGAACAACCGATCACGTCGCGCGCGCCACTGCCCCCCGCAGGGAGCGGCCCGCACAACCAACGACACCCGTTTCGACACCTCGCGCCCACACCCAAACTCGCCTTCTTACCACGCCGACACCTTAACCCCCCCCCTACACACGTCCGGACGACTAAAACACCCCCCCCCCACCTTCAACAAACGCAACCCCCCAACACCCGCCCTCTGTCCTGTCCCCGGAGCACCCTCTCTAGTAAACCGACGTCCAACACCGCAACCCACCGCACGTCCCACCACGGCTCCCGCCAGCCCTCCTTGTCTTAGTCCGGACGCCCGCTCACAACCCACTCACTAACCTCACACGACCACACGCTAACCCAGAAAACGCCACGACAACCCCAACGCCTTCTTTACCACCACGCGTGGTGCTGGATTCTTGTTACGCGCCGACATTATTGCGGAGCCTGGAACCACAAACCACAAAAAAACGCACTACCCGTTACATTATTACACCTCTCGCTTCAACAACCACCTAAACTTGAGCCGTGCACAAAGATAATGAAAACGACCCTCCCGCCGCGCGGAACCCCCTGTACTTTGTGGTTACGACCACCCATGAATTAGTGTCCACCCCTCGGCGACCCTTTTCCCCACCCCCGCTTCCCCACACTCCTGGAAACCTTCATACGAAAACCCAGATCCGTTCGCATATTGTCCCTTTCATATCGCGCCACGATTTAACACCAATTATTTAGATACCGGTTCCTCGTGGAAATTATGCGTACCTTCATACGAAAGAGATCAAGTGCTCAAGGAGGTTCATGATGACGTCACCGCCGGCCATCTAGGCGTATTTAAAACGCTCGCTCGACTCTCCCAGCGCTATTTTTGGCCAAAGATGCTCAAAGACGGCGCAAATTACGTCAAAAAGTGCACGAATTGTCAAAAGCATAAAGTGCTTCAAAACAAACCGCCGGGCTTCATGCACGCAACGCCGGTAAACGAGCCTTGGGAGATGGTGTCCATCGACCTCGTTGGCCCACTACCCAGGACAAAAGACCAAAACGCGCAGTTGCTCGTAATGCAAGATCGCTTTTCTAAATGGGTCGAACTTCGTCCTCTACGTAGAGCCACCACAAAAACCGTCATCAAAGCGTTAAAAGAACAAATTGTTCTGCGCCACGGCTGCCCTACTACCGTCGTAAGTGATAACGGCGTACAATTTAAAGGTCACGAAATGGCCGCTTTCTTAAAACAATACGGAATTAAGGCAAGATTCACGCCAAGTTACACCCCGCAATGCAACCCCGTAGAAAGAGCGAACCGAGTAATTAAAACCATGATACGTCAATACGTCGGTAAAAAACACAACACCTGGGACAGCAAAATACCCGAGATAGCTTTCGCTTACAACACCGCTCGCAGCGAATCCACGGGATTCACACCCGCTTACCTTAATACGGGTAGAGAATTTGTCGCCCCCGGGGCTTTAAATCAGAACCGCGAGAAATGCGATAGACTCTCCGAGTTAGCAAAATTAAAAGACGCATTAATACTCGCGAAAAATAATCTCGCGCACAGTTTTAGTAAACAAAGTCACTACTACAACTTGCGTAGGAGGAGCTGGTCTCCTAAATTAAATGAACCCGTGTTTAAAAGGCATCATACGCTCTCTAATAAAGCCGCCGATAAAGCTGCTAAGCTTTCCGAGAAATACATCGGACCGTACACCGTGAAAAAAATCATTTCACCCGTAATTTTCGATCTAAAAGCACAAGACGGCTCGATCACCCGTCATGTGCACATAAAAGATCTTAAACCTGCGCATTAAACCGAACCTCCCCCCACCAATACCGGAGTGGGGTATAAATATCAGCTCCGACGAACTCGCTGATCATTCATTTAACTGCTGTGCAACGAGTCACTTCTTTCTCCATAATGGAACCGTCGTACGACGTAAATTTTCTCATTGCTCGTCCGCCTACACACCCGACGCAAGTCATGACTCCGAGACCTCTTGATCCGAGCAAGCCGCACAACAAACCTTATATTACCAGCATCGCCGCACCACCAGACAAGTTACGACAGGTGATCGAGGAGGCCCGACGCCGACGCGACCAACAGGTGGCCACCGTGAGATCCGCGCCAATACCATCTACGCTCGCCCCTCGAAAGCCTAAGGTTTGTTGCACGGCCACCTCCACTTCAAGGGCCCCGAAGTCAAGCACATCACCATCATCGGACAAGAAGGGAATGTCCTTAACTACCAACACCTTGCCAGATGGCACAGTATTAGTCGTGCCAACAGGGGTCAGGAAGATGAAGGCTATTGCCGGAGGACACTGGTACACCCTGCTGTTGGAGAAGGCTACCGGTAAGGTAGAAAAGGTTCTAAAAAAACGGCCAGTTGGTGAGTCTACATCTGTATTATATTATTCTTGTAAATATATTTTTCCCCTTTTCGTACGAAAATAAAATAGTATTTTTAGTTTAGTCAGTATTCTTTTTCTTTTGTAAAAGTAAGCTTAAGCATAAAATTTGAATTTTTTCTTTACTTATTATAATTAATTTGAATTTTTTTATATAAATAATACTTAATTTATGATACTAATTATGATTAAGGTTACTTAACCTGTTAGTTTAGTTTAGGTTCGTTCGCAAGCTTCACTCTCCCAAGCGAGGGGGGTGTGCGACGATTCAAAAATCGCGCTAGACGCAGTACCTGCGCTCAGCCGCTACGAGGCGCTACTCCCGCAACGGGAATAGCGAGCTCCATAGCATATATAAGCGAGCCGCCGAGCCAGCTACAGACTTTCTCCCCTTCCTCTGTGTAAGAGTGGGATTGCTCGGCACAGTGGGAGTTATCCTTTCCTATACTCCTGTCTTAAGCTATGTAAGGGTGGGATTGCCCGGCATAGTATCCTATCTATCCGTCAGTGTAAGGGTGGGATTGCCCGACACTGACACCTAGTTACTACCTCCACCATCGCTGGTCGGGGTAGAGTCCTCCGTTGGTCTTCGACCAAAAGCCTCCCCCCTCTTCTCCAGTTATGGTTTAGAGGGTTACCATCCTAGTTCTCCTGTATTACCTTACCTGGCTCCGTTACCGACCGCGCCGAACTCCGCCGATAAAGTAGGTCGCGAATTTACCCGCCGAGTTTGCTTTGTTAAATAATTAACCATTGTATTTCTTTTCTGTTTTTATTTGTTACAGCCGATAAATACGAGATAGCGCCACCTAGCGGTCAAGGAGAGAACTAAAATAAATTCTGTTCCTTCGCAACGTGCGAAACATTATTTCGCTCAATTATAATTTTTATTTATTTTTTTTGTTATTAAGTATTATTGAAATCGGCGTTGTAATCATTTTTTTTGTTGTTATTTTTTTTAATAAATATAAAAGAAAAGATAATTTAAGTTTAAACCCAAAGTGTCGTGTTTGAACTTAATCACCAGTCCGCAGTACCCGTCCTGCTTCCTCTCACGAACATTATCACTTAGTGCTTAAGGATAGGTTAGCTTTGGATCATTTATTTATTATTTCTTTTAATTAATATTATTTTCTTTTTCTTAATCATTTATATTTTTTTTTCTCTTCAAATATTTAAATGGATTTTTAATATATTTTAATTTATTTTTTTTTATCTTTCTTACTATTAATTTTATTAATTTAATAAGGTTAGGTTAGCTTAGTATGTAAGTTTGAACTTTGGCCTCCGAGAATCAACATCTGCAGCGCCCTCTAAAAGTCTGACGCCTACGATATCAAGATCTATTCGAGGCAAAAAGGCCAAACATAAAAAAAAATATATATATATATATATATATATATATATATATATATATATATATATATATATATATATATATATATATATATATATATATATATATATACATACATATATATATCTTGTCTAAAAGATTTATTGACAACAACAATAAAATATAATCCGTCATGGTAAAAGGTTGTAATAATTCACATAATTATAGCCATCAAAAAAAATTTTTTTTTTTTATAAAAATGAATAGAATAACTAGAAAAATAAAACAAAATAATATGAATAGATAAGAATTTTACAATGAAGTTTACAAAACTAGAAGGGAAAAGGGGAAAGTCAATTATTTCATTCTTAAGCTTTTTCAAGTAATATAAAGCTTTGGTTAAATAAATTGGTTATAATTACTTGTATCGATTAGTATGAAATGAATTTAAGGATGCAGTTATTTGTTATTTCGACTAATGTCTAAATAGTTTAATGAAGTTAATGAATTTTTGGTTGCCAAGGGGAACTAGTATTAAACAAATAATAAAATTAAACAATAAAATTAATTTCTTTTGGAGCGTTATTAAAATGACACAGAAATTTTTCTTGTTCAAATTAGTGTTAAAAGGAAGCTATTATGAAGCAAATAAATTGATTTTTTCAAACTGAAATGGTAAAATAAAAAGTTTTGGTCTCTTTTAAGTAAAATATTAAAAGGAGACTATTTTTAAATGAATAGATTCTGCTATTTTCAAGATAAAATAATAAATTTTGTTTCATAAGGATGCCAAGAGGAACCAAATAGATTTAGTTTCTCGAAGTGTTGACATTGGTGAACCCAGAATGACTTCCTTGAACTGAATTGATTATTCTATGCGAATAATGTGTATGGAAGGAAGATCAAGAGGGGAACTTGAGAGTATCAATGAAGCAAAATATAACATTCTAAATATAAATTACTTAAAACTTTATTTAACAAAAATAGAATACATAATCTGAGACTGATCACAACACTAATACAATGTTTCATAACTCGCAAAAATAAAAACACACATTTTGTTCATTAATCATAAAACAAACTCCAAAAAAAACAAAATAAAATATGCACTCCTTAAATGATTATTAAAACTTGTAGATACGTAACAAAAGGTTGTTACAATGATTTGACAGCTCCTTCGTTTAATAAAAAAGAAAAAGAAAAAAAAAGAAAAAGAAAAATGTCAATTCACTTTTGATTAAAAGAAAAGAATATCTTCCTTGAAAAGAAAAACCTCTTGGATATGATAAAAAGGGTGTCCTTTCAAAAAAAAGAAGCTGTCAATAAAATCTGTATCGTTGATTTCCTCCGGGTGATTTCCTTTTCATACTGAGGGAAAGAGGACATATATCCTTGGTAGTTAATAGAATTAATAGTTACTTATAGCTTGGATGATAGCTCCGTTCATGATGTCTCTTGTGTGACAAAAGTAAGTTAGTACACAGGCCTTGCAGGCATCCACCCTTAGTATTTTAAATGGATTTTCTCCACAGATAGGACATGGAGGAGTGAATATCTCTCTAGACATGGCACATACATGATTGTGGGTTGGGTCGTTCCTCCCGCGTGATTCCCTTGCTTGAAAGAGGAGATGATAAGACGTTTCTTTAGTAGTCGGTTATAGACTTAATCAGATGTCCGCTGAGAATCTCCCTGACGTGACAAAAGAACGTCACGACGCACTGCTTGCAATTGTCCACCTTGGTTATATGGAAGGTGTTCTCATTGCACCTGGGGCATGCTGGCGACTGAATCTGCCGAGTCATGCCGCATAGATGGATGTTTTTGAAGCGCCAGTGCCTGCCTGTTGCATAGCGGCACTGCATACAACACCAGTCCTAACCATTCGGGCTCTCAAAGAATTGCACTTCTGAGTGTGATACCTCTCCAACGCCCGGAAAGTTTCGGGGAAGCGTGCCTCCCAAAACACGCATAAATTTTGTGTGGTCTGCCATAGTGTGGCAGACCGGAGGCGGTTGGAAAGGCATCTAGCTTTCTTGCGGCCTTACGAGGACGTATTCGACGGGTGGCGGAGCTTGGTCGTTGGCAGCGAGCGCTTGTTCGTTGTCTGCATCCTCTTGTTCTCGGGCAAGCCTTACTTGCGTCAACCAGGCGTTAACGCGCTCGAGGTGCTCTTGATCGGCCTAAAAGAAAATAATTCGCGTATTTTCTCTTTTTCCTCCTACCCCCTTTTTTTATAGATAGAAAGGAAGAAAAAGAAAGATTATACAGATATACGCGAAAAGATTTGAATTCAAAAAGATGTCATATGCGTCAATAGACAAGAAGAGAAAGGAAAGATATAAAAGAAAATAAGGACAGAGAAGAGAGGAAAAAGAATATTTCTCATCATGTTTTAATCTTTGTTTTCTCTCTTGCGGCGAAGCGTTGCTTGCACGTTCGAAATTTTTAATATGGCAGGGCGTCGGTTAGAAGGAGAAGATGAAGAAGAAGAAGACCCGCGAACAAGGCGGGTTTCGAGAGAGGGATATAGCCAGGCTCGGGAGTTCTGCGTTCCTATTGAAGGTCGGGAACGTTGATTCTGTTTCGGAGGGTGGTTGTTTCGAGATAATTGGGTCCTCAAAAAAAAAAAATGATAGGGTTGAAAAGTTGACCCTAGGATGTTTCTAAGATTTCAATTGAGCCCAATTTATTCGGAAGACGAAATTAAACACCTCGGTTGAAAGATAAATGGTAGCTTAGTATTGGGTTCGAGACGATAACTTAGGTAAGGGTTAATTTTGTCTATTTCTTTCGTTGGGAAGAACAATAGTGGAACGAAACGTGGGTCTGAGGCCCAGTTATCGATTGGTCGGAAACTTAAATTTTGGGATCGAATTCGTAAATAAGTTTCTTTTGCAGGATCAGTTTTAGGTTTTCTTTTCTTTTCTCCTTTATCCTGTAAGTCGAAATTGAGTTCAATGCAGCCAAGATATTGATGGCTCGTTGAAAGTGCACTCGTGCATGTATACAAAAATTTATTATCACCGGTAGTGTATGAGGCGATCCTGCATAGTTTGCTTGAGAGAAAGGAATATTCTACTGTTAGCAAAAGGCAAAAATAGACGAAGGGGAATAACAAGAGGAAGAAAATAACAAAGGGGAAATAACAAAAGGGGGAAGAGAGCCCCTCCTTCGCTCCCTTCTATGAGGCACTTCCTTAACAAATCGTTGAGGAACATCGCGAGAAAATGAAGCCATAAATGGCCATAATTCCGGGTGTTCCTCAACTCATTCACCTCTCTTGTGCCCCTATTGTAATTGTTCTTTATTTATTAAGGTTACAATTTTAGAATTAATACAGTTATATTATTCAAGACGCAGGTAAGCATGTTTCAATTTATCCAGGTGCACAACTTTTGTCTTTCCTCCCCCTAAATCAGTTCTGGCATTTCGATCACCTATCAATTCTAATATTTTATAATGTCCAGCATATTGGTTATCAAATTTATGAATACGTAGTTCCTTAAGTAAATAAACTTGTTCTCCAACATGAAAATCTTTTATATTTAATTTTTGGTCGTAATATTTTTTTGACTTCTCTTTTGCTTCTATTAATTTTTCGCGAGCGGTCGACTTAGCGTAGTTTAATTTTGAAATTAATTCATCAAGGTGCATTTCGTAGGTTCTTTCAGTTACCTTTTGTTCAAATTCGGAAGGTAATCGAGCCTTATTGCCAAAAATTAATTCATGGGGAGTAAAGCCATGAGCCGCGTGAACAGAAGTATTATACGAGAATATAGCGCATTTAACCCACATATCCCATTCCGTTTCCCCTATGTACATCTTTAAATACTCGATCAAGCTATGATGACTACGTTCGAGAGATCCCATCGTTTGGGGCCTAAATGCGGTAGACTTGAATTGTTTAATCTTAAAAATCTTAGCGATCTTAGCTAGTAACTGACTCTGGAAGTTCGACCCTTGGTCAGTTTTAATCGTTTTAGGACAGCCGAAGCGACATATGAAATCATGAATAAAAACTGTAGCGATCATTACGGCGGTTGTGTCGACAAGTGGTATGGCGTCGGAATATTTCGTTAAGTTACATTGGAGAGTCAATATATATTTATGGCGAGCGACAGTGATGGGTAAGGGTCCTACGATATCCATCTCCAAGATTTCAAAAGTTTCTGTGGGAGTCGTAGTTATGGTCATTGGTTGCCTGGTCTTAACTCGAGTTAACTTTTTCTTTTGGCATTCCTCACACGTGCGAACATATTCGGAGACGTCTTCCTTCATTCCCGGCCAGTAATATCGCTCGCGAATTTGCGTGTAAGTTTTAAACGTTCCTTTATGCCCACCGATAACTGAGTCGTGTGCTTCTATAATAATATTTAATCTATTTTCGTCTGGTGGAGTAGTAACTTCACCGGTGCAAACGATGATTCGAATGTTTTTATTTTCCCAACCTTCGCGGAGGAAAACTTCAATTGGTAACCAGTGTACCCTTTCTAAAATATCTCCTATTTTTGCGATACATACTGTTTTTATCCCTTCTGCTATCATCGCGTCGCGTAAAGAAGTTAGGCATTGTACTATCGTAGTACTCGTAGGCGTTTCTTCGGATTTTTCTGTGACAAATAAAGAGTAGATGATTTTTCCAGTATCTAACCCTGTTTGTGTGATCGCGCCTACTCCGATATTTTGTTCTTTCAACCTATCTATGTCTGTCATCCCCAAATCCACCAATTGCTTACATACAGGAGTAGTTATCTTACAATCAACGGACATGAAATGGGCTAAATTATCCCGTTTCATTACTAATTGATCTCTAGAAAATAAAATATGATTGATATGTTTGACTTGACTTAATTCGATTTTATGACAGGTTTTAACCTGGTTGGTTCTTGGTTCATCGACCTCTAAATCGCTGGACGCACCATCAGGTAGACCTTTTATAAAATTTTCAAAGGTAAATTCGTCCTCAATCCTTTTTCCTATGTTGAATTCTTTCCTGTTAAATTTTGTAAATTTTTCTTACAATTTCCTTCAATATCACTCGAGATGTTTCGTGGGTTATCAAAACTTACTCCAGAAATCTCTTGGGAGTTCGGAGTGCATGATTTCGTTTTATTCATACAGGCACCTGTCCCAGATCTTGGGGCAGTTACAGTGCGAGCGTTAGTCCCAGAGCCTGGGATAGACTGAACGCTATATTCAAATTCTTTTATCGTGCGAGCGTTAGTCCCAGATCTTGAGATAGACTGAACGCTATGATCAAAATCGCAAATCTCATTTCTTTCCCACATACGAGCATTAGTCCCAGAGCCTGGGATAGACTGAATGCTATATTCAAATTCTTTTATCAGGCGAGCGTTAGTCCCAGATCTTGGGATAGACTGAACGCTATCGTTAAAATTGCAAATCTCATTTCTTTCCCACATACGAGCATTAGTCCCAGAGCCTGGGATAGACTGAATGCTATAATTATTATAACCCGAGACATCTCTGCGTTCATCGGTCAGGCCAAGTGTGTCGTGGCTGGTTGGAGTTTCGTGGATCTGTTGGGTTGGTGAATGGGTTTGAGGTAGTCCAGGATC
Source organism: Anastatus disparis (assembly GCA_017163975.1). Lineage (NCBI taxonomy): Eukaryota > Metazoa > Arthropoda > Insecta > Hymenoptera > Eupelmidae > Anastatus > Anastatus disparis. Next base: position 1,441,971 of record JAFFSR010000313.1, read on the forward strand.
GTCAGGAATGGTCATCGATCGTGAGGCGAGAAATACTCTTTCGATTTCCACCTCACTATCGACCAAGGATTTCTGGATTGAAAGGGTAGGATGTACTGAATGTGTTTGAACTGGATTGCGTGATAGTGCGTCCGCGTTCATATTCATTTTACCTGCTTTATGTATAACTTCGTAGTCATATTCTCTTAATTTAATTTTCCAACGTGCTAATCTAGACGCAGGGTCTTTTAAGTTGTGAAGCCAAACCAGAGGTCGATGATCCGTTACCAAGGTAAACTTCCTTCCATATAAATAGGGCCGAAATTGTCTTACAGCGTATACTGCGGCTAATAATTCCTTCTCGGTCGTAGAGTAATTTTTCTCCGCGTCTACTAAGGTTCTCGAGGCATAAGCAATTGGTAAATCTTTCCCTATGGATCCCTGACTCAAAACGCAGCCTAGAGCATAGTCAGAAGCGTCGGTTGTTACCACAAAAGGTTCATTGAAATTCGGGAATCGTAAAATAGGCTCCGTGCAAAGGATAGTTTTTAATTTTTCAAAGGCTTGATTTTGTTCGCTCCCCCAAGTGAAAGCAACCCCTTTTCTTAGTAATTTGAGTAAAGGGAGGGCAATTTTAGAAAAATCCGGAATGAATTTCCTGTAATACCCTACCAATCCCAAGAATTGTTTGATATTTCTAGGGTTGATGGGTCGTGGAAATTCGGATACCGCGTGAATTTTTTTAGGATCGGGTTTTACACCTTGGTCAGATATGATGTGCCCTAAATAACCTACTTCTTTTCGTAAAAACAAACATTTATCCGGTTGAAGAGTAAGACCTGCGGTTTTTAGTCTACTGAATAATTTATTTAATTTCTCATCGTGTTGCTTTAGAGAATCGGCGTATATGACGATATCATCCATGTAAACGAACAACTCGATGCCTTGGAGGCCAGTTAGCACTCGATCCATAAGAGCTTGGAACGTTGATGGCGCCCCTTTTAGGCCCATCGCCATCCTTTTATATTGAAGGTGGCGAAAAGGAGTTGAAAAGGCGGTTTTTTTCGCGTCAGCTGGCTCGAGTAATACTTGGTGAAATCCTTGAGCTAAGTCGAGGGTAGTAAAATACTTGCTTTTTCCTAGTTGATCTAGGATATCGGTGATGTTAGGTAACGGGTATGCAGAGGCAACGGTTTTTTCATTTAGTGCGCGAAAATCGATTACTAGCCTCAATCTTTTATTGCCCTTAGAGTCTGGTTTTTTGGGCACTATCCATAAAGGTGAATTATAAGGAGATTCTGAGTCTTCCACGATGTCGCTAGCCAATAGCTCGTCGATCTGGCGGTTTATTTCGTCGCGTAAATGGGGAGGGTGCCGATATTGACGTACGTTAATGGGGGTATTATCGATGGTAGGAATTTTGTATTTAACGACTGAAGTACTACTTAGTCTGTCTCCCTTTAAGTAAAATTGGTAAGGGTATTTGGTTATTAATCTAACGATGTTTTCCTTTTCTTCCTGGTTTAATTCCTCTAGATCTAAAGAAGCTATAATATTATTTATTCTATCGCGAAGTTCTATATCGACATTATTTTTGTTTAAAGTTTTTATAGAACGAACGGGTATTAAGGTACTATCAAAATCTTCGAGGGTAACGGGTGGTATGATTAATTCTACGTTTTCCGTTGTTGTGTTTATAATGAAAAGTTTAGCCCATCCGTCTCTATTTGAAATTAAGCATTCTCCTACAAAGATTCCCGGTCCAACGTCTAATCTAGGTAAGTATCCATAGGATTTTCCCAAATTAGCAACGCGAATAGTGCATAGGGTTTTGGTACGTCCCGGTAAATGAAAGACATTATGATTGATGAAAGGAATGGAATTGTGTGGGCCTAGAATTAGTTGATTATCCAAAAATGATATCATAGCCTCCTGGGACCGTAAAAATTCGACACCCAGGATGCCATCGTAATCTATTGGGAAGTTAGGCGGGACTATATGCATTTTACATGTTGTATTTCCGAATTTTATCATTATCCAACCCAGGGTTTGTACGATGCCCTCGTTTATCCCGGTTAACCCATACAGTTTGTCGCGATTTATCTGTTCTAAATAACGCACTAGGTTAAGTTTTAACAAATTCAGTTCAGAACCCATGTCTACAAGGAAACGAGGATTTTCTGCATGTAAATCTGGGCTTCTTAGGATTACTATTGGAGAGGTTGATTCTCGGATTTGGCCGATTGCGACAAGGGCTCTATAGTGGACACTGTCTCGATTTTGGGTGAAGGGCTCGTCATCGGGTCCGCATGACGAGCTGCGTTGGAGTTTAAAGTTTGCGAGGGGTTTCGTTGGTAATTGTTCGCGTTTCCTTTGAGTTTCTTGCAAAAATCTACGGTGTGTCCCGGTTTTTTACAATATTTACAGTGATAGCGAGATCGATCGTCCGAGATCTTTCGTCTCTTCCGACATTTGCGGCTAAAATGCCCTGGTTCATTACAATTGTAACATCTGGGTTTGGCAAGATCACGAGGTTTCTCGGTTTGATCGATGGAAAAGACTCTCTTGTTTGGTGTGGCAGTAGTCGACGGCTTTTCTCCGTGTAACTCTTGACGATGAGTTACATGTAATTCGGCGTCAATAGCTACCTTAATCGCGTCCTCTAAGGTAGAAGGGTCTTTATCTATCAATCTATGAGAAACTTCCCTATTTAGCCCTAATATGAAACATTGTATGGCAACGTTGGTTGCGCCTAATATCATTCCTTGAGCTATAGACGCGTCGTGATTTTTGTGTATTAATTCGGTGGCCTTTTGAAGGGTTTTTGTTACCCTGAGTCCGTACTCAGAGACCCTTTCGTTCGGTTTTTGGGTTACGCGTGCTAAGTCGGACTGTACTTGAGGTAGGTTCTGGGTCGGTGCGAAGGCTCTTTTTAAATCGTTCCAAAGCTGTTCTAAATTATCAAAATCCTTTAATTGTAAATACGCCTTGGCATCACCCACAACCTTTGATTTTACTATCCTTATGAAGAAATCGCGGTCGAATGGATCAACAAATTTCTCTGCATCCTTAACCTCTCTAATGAATTGATTAATGGTCATATTTTGACCGTCAAAATTAGATATAATTCGCGTTATTTCCGATATTTTCTTATACGCCCTTCGTGGTTCGTTTTTAGTGGTACCGGTAATCGAATTCGTTTCTGATCTATATGTTGTGATTATTTCTGATCCGGAGTTGGAAGGGACCCTATTACTCTCACCATCGCTGCCATTTACATTAGTTAGGTTAGCGTCGTTGGGTAAGTTAAGAATTCTTGATGAATCAAAAGGTAAAAGGTTCAAATTACTAATGTCGTTAATTAATTCGTTGTTGGTTTTGTCACCGTTATTATTATTACGCGGGTTACTTGACTCCTGGGCTGGCCCCACGGGGACGATTGCCCAGGTCCCTGATGCTTGACTACAACTACCTTGGGACATTTTGAAATAGATATCTCTCGCGTTTAAATAAAATTAAATTAAATTAACCTTGCGGAAAAATTCTTAAATATGATTTTAATAAATTTTTATCGATAAAATTCCTTTTTCCTTAGTTGGAAGAGGAAAAAAAAAGATCGCACTTAAAGCTAAAATAGAATTTAATCTTAAAGCCTAATATTAAATAATTTTTATTAAAATTAAGTTTATTACTAAGTGAGACGCTTAAATCTCTTAACTAAATTTAGTAGAATCTCAACCAAGTAATTTATTTCCTAATTTACTTTAATCTAATTAAATCTTAAATAATTATTTCTTAATAGATATCAAATTAATTACTAAATTAAACGCTTAAATTTCTAAACTAATTCAAAAAATAGGATTCTAATTATCAATCTTTCAACTTGCAAATTTTTATTATAGCTTTTATAATTAGGTATATATAATTAGGTATACTCCTTAATGATTAAATTAATATTTATTATTTTTTTTTATCAGCTAATTATATCTTAATTGATCTTACGGTTTTAAATAAAATCTTAAAATTTTAACATTTAGCGTTCAAACTTAATTATTATATTTATAATTAAATCTCAATCTTAATATAATACGAATCTTTAAGGATTAATTTAACGTTAATTATATAAATTAAAACCTTTAGTTAATACCTATGCTAATTTTATTTTGCTCAGGCTACTTAGCTATTTATGACGAAATACACGTCGACTGCTGTTGAGGATGATACGATAAGATGTCGTTAATCTCGTTGTTCTGGTCTTAATTGATTAGCGGTGAACCCTTGTTGATAGTAAATTTTCCAAGTTTCCTCCTTGGTCTTGGTTGGTTAAAGATGAACCTCGTTAATACTAGTGTTTCCAAGTTTCTTCCTTGGCCTTAGTTAGTTAAGTCTGGCGTCGTTGATGAAGATTGATTGGGGTAATGATGAATAATGCTGTGGACCCAATTTCCAGTCGTTAGTGTCCCGACATTCGTCCTTGCTCCGAGGGAAACCACAGTTCAAAAACCTCGGAAGAGACACTTGACTTCTGGTGAAGATCTTCTCCTGGGATTCCTTCAAACAATCCCACCGCTGTCACCATACATTGTTACGACCCGAGCCTTATTCCTTAGACAATAGAAATATAGATGGTCCTCTAGATGGTCGATTTAGCGAAGTGGCGCTGTTCGTTGATTTCCAAAATGATACTTGGATATCCTTTTTTGGTGGGTCCTTGTTTGACTAAGTATTAGAATACAAGGAATCCAGGAAGGAAAATAATTTAAATACAAAATGACTTTGATAAATCAATTTATTAAATGGTAAATTGATTTAATAATTACAATTGTTCGATTATTAATTGCTCTTTGTATAATGACTAAGAGATTAATCAAGGTATAGATGCTCCGAGCGTGAAATCTAGGAGATCAAATGAGCTGCTGAACCCAGGTTCCTTGGGTTTTTATAGCTCAAGATGAAATACCTCCCCTTTAGGCTGATGTAATATTCCTTGAAAGGCCGTCAGAAGGGTTGGGGTTCCTTGCATGATGCAATGTTTTTAGTAGTAACATCAGCGAGAGTTGGAGGTTCCTAGTATTGTTTACGCGATTTAGGTTGACGAAATATTCTTAGTAATGACGTCAGAAGGGTTGGGGTTCCTTACATGATGCAATGTTCTTAGTAGTAACATCAGCGAGAGTTGGGGGTTCTTAGTATTGTTTATTCATTTGTGGCTGATGCAACATTCCTGGAACCATCCATCATAATGTCCCATGGTTCTTATTAATGCAATTTCCCCAGAAATATAATTATTTAATTAATTAATAATACTTAATTTCTAAATAGGTTAATCGTAATTAAAGTTATTTATAAATTAAATTCCTTTTTATGAAGTCTTAAGTTAATTAGTTAATTTAATCCTTAGGTTGTTTTAATTACTCATTTTAATTATTTGTTTATTTAATTCAGTTTTGTTTATTTAATTACCCTATTATGTAGCCTGAGCGTGATTTAAACTAATTAATTATTGTTTAATTAATTGTTCACTTAAAGGTCCCTTATTCTTTATTTTAATCATTCAATCATTAGACTTAATCTATCATTTTGTTTAATTCAATAATCGTTTTATTACAATAATTTACTTATTTGACGCATTTATTTATTAATATAAAGCTAGTACTTTATTTATGATTTTAGTTTTTATATGTTGGTAGTGGTACGCGAGTTTCCTAGCCATACCACCATCTATGTATATTGCACATTTCGTGAAGGGTATATTTCTAACAAAATACAATACTTGAAAGTCAAGTGAGACCTATTTTAGATAATCTACTACGAGATTCACACTGAAAAAAATCGTAGTGGTCATTAAAAAATATATTTATATTACTATGATGTAAATAAATATAATAAAATACATGGAAAAATTCTTTAATTAAAATTACAAATCGTTTTGAAAAAATCACTGTTTTTTACTGTGACCGTGACATATACTTGATTTCGTATAAAAATTTATACTATTTAATATATGTGCATATGATAAGTTAATTTTATATATATATATATATATATATATATATATATATATATGTGTATATATCAAATGTTTACTCAGCAATATGCAGTAATTTTCAATATAAATAGTAATTTTTATTCAAAATCAACTTAAAATTAATTTTTACATTACATTAATTTTTTTTCATAGAATTTCTCGTTGCAAAAGATTATTTTAATTAAAATGAATTTTTTAAAAATTTTGGAAATTGAATACGAAGCATATAGTTTATTAAATAATTTATTTTATTTTTTAAATCATGAATGATTTTACAGAGCATATTTAGGTATGACATACCATTTATTTTCATTTTGATACAAAAAGCACGGATGTATATAGGGTAAATTTTTTAAATCTATCAAGATACATATGATTGCCTGGTATACGCAATACGCATAAATGTCGATAAGTTTTTCACAAATTTTGAGGTTAACTTTTCAATACTTTATATATAAAGTGCATCCAAATATGCAATTTTTTTAGTTTGGAAAAAACAGAATTAATGTAGCAAGAATCTGTTTTAAATAAACAATAATTATGTACTTATTTTTTAAGAAACAAGACATATAATATAAACCTCGTAGCGGAGAATTACGAAATATACAAAACGCCTGACTTGATTTTGAAGCCTTGTCTTTACTTGGTACGCGACCGGTCACTTTTGTCGGCGGAACCCAAGCAACATTTGCTTGGGTCTGCGGCAACTGTAACTTAACAGCTGATTGCCTGTGTCTGTAAAGTACAAGCAATTGCACTGTCAAGCAAACTTTGCTTATTTTCATTTTCAGTGTACATCATAATTGAATTTCATTTTTTTTTGGCAATGTACTTTGATTTAAATCATTATTTGCTTTTTTTTATTTGGCACAAGTCTTTCTTGAGGTGATTCAAGATTAGACTCCTCTTCGATGAATGCATTTTGTTTTAAATCAGGTTGTGGTTCATTTTCTTCATAATCATCAACATTTACTTGCTCATTATTTTTGACAAGTGTTTTAATCAGCGAAGGACTTGAACTTGTACAATTTCTCTTCTTCGATGATATATTTTCTTTTAAAATATTAGAAACAGATATAGCTGAATTATTAGTCTTGTCGAGTACTCATTTTGAAACATTAGGCTTAGCGAATGCTAATTTTGAAGTTTCAGCTACAGAAGTTGATGCTGAATTTGACACAAACCAGTGATATCATTAAAAATTTGTCTTTTCATTTTTAATGAATTATCTATATAACCCTGAGCATCAGACTTCCATCCTCCAAGAGCTTTTACTGCCACTAAATTTGCACCTGTGTTTGAAAGTATGGTTGCAGCTGATCGCCTGAAACTATGTCCAGTATACTTTTCTGGATTGGGCAAATTTAAATACAGAGCAATTGTATTTTGTATTTCTCTGATTTTATTTTTGCCAATCACTTGCCTATGACACTTTCCTTTTTGGTATACTATGAAGAATCTATTTGTATCTATGTTATCTGGTCTTAAAGCAATATACTCTTTAACCTTGTTGTACCATGGAGGACCAATAACAAAGGTACGAGGATATGTGGTTTTGGTATCACGAATAGTTACTATGCATTGATTATTAGTATGTTCAATATCATTGGTATTGATACGTGTGAATTCATCACATCTCAGTGCTCCAGCAATACTAAATATTGCAATAACCTGTAATATACAAAATGTAGAATCCTCTTTTAAAAAATTGATGGAAAGAATTTGTCATCATGATAAGACAATTTTGATTGGTTAAAATAAAACAAGTGACGCAAATTTGAAATTTAGAATAAAATTCTAAAATTACGGGCGCGCGGGGCGCGCTTAAAATTGCTAGTGTATATAAAATATTAAATAATTATTATTAAATATTGATTATTTATAAATACCTTTGTTACTAGATATAGATAATCATCTGCATCATCGAGAAAAGTTGTTATTTGTTCTGCTGAAAAAGCATTTGCCTTCTTTGGTTTGTATCCTTTGGCGAAATTTAAAAAAAAAAGTTTTTAAATTATGATAAGTATTAATATCGACACCTTTTCTCAAGTTTAAAAGCGTACGTAACATTGACCATTTTGCCCAAAGAGTTGTTGGTCTGTACAATTTTGATAATTCGTTAAAATAAGCAAGTAAAAAATTTCCAGAATATGAGTTGCCTTTGTTTTCTTTATGCCATTGCATAAAAGCTGAATACACATTTTCATACACTTCACATGATTTTTTGGGTAAAAGATTGTTAATAATCATTTTATTTTCTTTTTCAAAATTTCTTATCGAAATTTCTGTTTTTTCTTCATTACATTCTGATTCTGATTCAGAATCAGATAAATTATCTATTGTTGCCATATTAAAACTTGATGAAAAATTCAAAACTTTTCTTTTGTCTAAAAAGATAGGTTATAAACTAGGTTAAGTTTTAACTACTTTAATTTTGATTTTGACTTTCTCTTTGATTTTAAGTACTGAGCAATTCTTTCAGTGAACGTGAGATGATCCACGCTGATACTGCGGTTATTTTAATATAAATTTGTTTAAAATTATTAATAATTTGAACAACACTGCTTAAATTCTTTTACGTTATGTGACGATACAATCGCTTCATATGTACTGACTCTCCTGAATAGAACTCTTGCGAACGAAGCAGAATTGAAGTGCGCATGCGCTAGACTACTAGAGCGTGTGGCGTTCGGAGACGCGACGACACATTTCACAGGCCAGAAAACGTAAATTTTTACTGCTTGCGTTCAACCATTAATGACGTGTTTTTAGCCGAGGTATAAGAAAAAATTACATTTAGAAAGTGAGAGAGTTTAGATTGTCGGCAGTCACCTTTATATAGTACGCTGGTTGGAATTCAGGTGATATTACGTACGAGATTTTTCACATCTCATTACGCATTTCTAAAGCTCCACCAAAGCTTCGCGTTTGTACTTACTAGGAAAGGATCAGACCTGCGGATCATGGATTTTGCTCGAACTTTAGTATGAGTTTTCAGATGTCAAAATATGGAGAAAGACAGAATTCTAGACCCTAATGCTCAATATTTCCCTAGTTACAGACAGTTAAAAAAAGCACTAAAAAAGTTACTAGATTTTTAACTGCTTATAATTCTTCAGCATTAACAGCTAAAAGAAACAAAATAGTAATAAAGAATTTCTATCACAGTGAACAAAATATAATAAAAAAGATTGCACATAGCTAAAATACAATTCACGAATTCTACTTTTAAATATTCCAATTGAATAATTTTTAATATCATTAGGGATCCAATTCCAAGAATGACGTGGAATTCCAAGAATTTAAACATGGGGCAGCAAACCTTAAATGATAAAAATCTTAAGAATGGATGCTGCACACTTTCCAAACGCATTCACAAACAATCAGTATATAGTGACCAGATGATACTACCATACAATATATGAGGCAAAACCAGAGTTCTATATAATATGATCAATTTATCAACACTGTTAAATGATTTAGTGGATCTTTTAACCCTTTGAAGCATAAATTTTTCTATCAGCCCTTTTCTTTCGGAGAAAGTCACTCAGGAGGTTTTCGGGGTCGCTGATCACGATTCCGGGGTCAGATTTGCAAAATTTGCAGATGGTGCCACTGTACAGAGCCCTTGGAGCCATAGTAGGATGAATATGTGGATGTAATTGACGTATTATTTTTCAACAGACTTGGATGGAAATTTTCACTTATGGATTTTTTGGGTCGCTATTTTTGAATCTGAAGTCAGAATTGGATAATTCTAGAGTCCAGGATACCTGGTCAAATATGTCCGACGTGAGAATCGAAAAAACTATATGTATTGCAAATTCTTGACTAATTCCGTTAGGAATCTAATATCGAGACGGAAAAATAAAATTTTTGAAATGGGCAATACATATATCAGCAGAATATTGATTCAATTTCTCGACTTTGGAGTATTTAGAATGCCCCCCTCTCTGCATTACCCAGAACTAACGGCGAGGACGTGGAGAGGCGCTAGTTCCATTCTTTTTTACATTTTTTTGTCTTTTTTATAATTTTAAACTTTTTTTGTAAATTTTCGTATTTTTTGTTTTTTTTTTATTTTTTATAATTTATCGATTTTTTCATATTTCATTATTTTATTTTGTCTATTATAAAATTATTATAAGGCTATGAAAGTAATCTCATTGTAAAAAATTCTTTTATATCGTTATACCCTAGTGGAAATCGAATCTGTGAATAACTGTGAATAACTGGGAATAACTGGAAATAACTGTTATAAAATGTTCAGATTAAGACAGGAATAACAGTTAGCACTAGTTATTCCCAGTTATTCCCAGTTATTTCTAGTTACTTACAAATATTCCCAGTTATTTCCATTTGACTTGACAAATAATTTGAAAAATCAGATAAAAATCAAAGATGCATAACAGTTATTCACAGTTATTCCCAGTTATTTCTAGTTATTTATAGTTATTAACATTTATTTCCAGATTCGCTATATTATAACTTTTATCATTTTTTTAGTACCTTTTATTTTTCAAATTATTTCTCAACTTAACTGGAAATAACTGGGAATATCTGTGAATAACTGGAAATAACTGGAAATAACTATGAATAACTGTTATATTATCTGTAATTTTTCAAATTATTTCTCAACTCAACTGTGAATAACTGGGAATATCTGTAAATAACTGGAAATAACTGAAAATAACTGGGAATAACTGAGAATAACTGGTGCTAACTGTTATTCCTGTCTCAATCTGAACATTTTATAACAGTAATTTCCAGTTATTCCCAGTTATTTCCAGTTATTCACAGTTATTCACAGATTCGATTTCCACTAGGGTATTTTCAGAAGTTGTTTGTCACTATTACTTATGGAATTTCTGAAAACAATTATCCTCTTTTATACACAAGGGAACTTCACATGTAGTACAAAAAAAGTGAGTTCTTATTTCATTTTTCTTGGTACTACAAAAATGACATCTGCGTCGCTGGGCTGTCCATGAAGGCATGTGTTTTGATTCTGTTTTACGAAATTTGGATGGCACTTGTAATTTACATGAAGGTATTACTAATTCTGATGATGGTCTTCCCCACTTTTGACCCTTAGGACATGGTACTAAGTCTTCAACAACGGACATTCGAAATTTTTTCAATGTCAAACGGGAATCTGTGTAAGTTTGTTTATAAATAATGTATGCATTAACAATTGTAACATCAATAAAATGCCAGAAAATTCTGTGCCACCATTTTTTACTTTTCCTGTGAATTTCGTAAGTAAACTTCAACATATCTCCTTTATCAACGCAACCCATATGACTATTGTAGTCTCTTACTAATGTTGGACAAGTAACATGTTTATAGCTTCCGTCTTTTTGTTTTCTTTTTACCGGTGTAATGATAAATGGATCATGGAAGTTTGAAATGAAATTAACAATTTTTTTATCGTACCATCTTACCCAAGTGAGTCCTTTATAAGAAGTTCTAAATTCATACTCACCCGCTGACAAAGTCTTATCTAGATTCTTCGGTAAATTTCTCCTATCCCGTCTTATTGTTCCGCAAGCTAGAATATTTTCATTTTTTAGAAATATCATCAAGTCTACCGAAGAGAAATAATTATCAAAATAAACATAGTAATTCTTATTTGCAATAGTTCGCGTCAAATCTTGAACGACCCTTGGATCCAATGCTTTTTCTGACTTCTGTTACTTTTCCTGTATAAATTTGGAATTCACAGATGTAGCCATATTCATCAGCCCTGACCCATACTTTGAACCCTCTTTTTATAGGTTTATTTGGTATATATTGTTTCATAGTTGATCGGTCTTTGAACCGTATCATACTTTCATCTACAGCCTGGTTGCGAGTGGGGCTATAGAATTGCTGGTATGTTATTGAAATACAATCAATAAAGGGCCTTACTTTATATAATTTATCGTAATTTGCATCAGTTTTGTTGGGTTCTTTTGCATTATCATTCAAATGAACATGCGATAATAAGAAACCGAATCTGTTGACGGACATAAATGAAGAAATAAACCTGTCGTGTAGCAGAATATTTGAAGACCAGAAATCACGATAAGAGGGCATTCTTTTGATACCCATCAATATATTCAATCCTAAGAAAGTCAAAAGTTCAGGCTTATTTACCGGTTCATATGATTTCTCAACTTGTTTGCAGTATTGATTAGTTTCTTCAACTATTTTATCAATAAAACTGTCAGTAAATAATAGAAGAAAGAAATCTACGGGTTTCTCAATACCTGTCGGGAGATCTTTCGGACCAACATGTTGATCGAAAAATCCATTGACCTGGGGTCTGCCTATTCTTTCCCAAATTCCATCTAAATTAGCCAACCGTTCTTGTAGTGGTATATCATTTTCTTCATCACTATAATTATTTTCACTATTCTCCAAACCATCTACGGATTCTGAATCACTTGGAATTTCCATTAGCTCATCCATTATCTCTGATTCAGAATCCTCCACACCATCTACGGATTCTGAATCACTTGGAATTTCCATTAGCTCATCCATTGTAATGGAGAATATCAGTGGGATTATGATAGGTATAATTATAGTATTCAGATATTCTATTGGATAAATTATTTTGGATCAGGAACTCAACTTTGTGAAATATTTTAGAATATACCGCATAATACGATTTCGAGAAATTTATTTTTATATATTTTTTATGTAGCCTCGAAAACATACAATGATATCGATTGAGGGCAGCGTGCACATCATTCAACCTACAAAGTTCACGATACGCAACTGTCCGCATCTATCAAGTAGTGAATGAATCACAGTCTCGCGGGAATTTTGAAAACAAATTTTTCAAGGCAGTATGTCGGAAACTCAATGATTTTCCGTCTGCGCATGCGCCGTACAGTGGCACCATCTGCAAATTTTGCAAATTTGACCCCGGAATCGTGATCAGCGACCCCGAAAACCCCCGAGTTCAAAGTTTCAAGGCACTATGTAGGAAACTTAATGATTTTCAATCTGCGCATGCACCGTACAGTGGCGCCATCTGCAAATTTTGCAAATCTGACCCCGGAATCGTAATCAGCGACCCCAAGAACCCCCTATCGATAATTTTTATCCGAATATGTTAGAAAACAATGCGTTAATTTGATCCACAAAAAGGTGGGACGCATGCGTCCCACTATGCCGCAAAGGGTTAATAAAACCAATCATTCTGGCAGTAGTAACACAAACTTTATCGATGTGATTTATGTATCCTGACTGACTGTCCAACCAAATACCCAAATCCTTAATACAATCAGATATAGATAATTGAAAACTTCCAATGGAGTAGTCATAGTGGAAAAAATTCTTGAATTTTGTGAATGAAATAGCATAACATTTCTTAATATTCAGATCAATATCATCAATAATCGACAAATTAAAAATTCCATTCAAATCTTCCTGAAGTAATTAAGAATCTTTACAAAACTTTACAAAAAATTTTATGTCATCAGCATCAAGCAAAAAAATTCACATGGCAAATGAATTTTGAAATACCATTTATATATATATATATATGGGACGTTTCACGTCAACTCACCTAACAAAAAAATAGAATTCGTCGAAAATCTGTGAAAATGTTCTATTTGATACCCAAAATATACAAAAAAAAATTTTAGAGGTCCAGGTCAAAGGGGTCAGGATTTAAACGTGATGGAATTTTTCAAATTTCCCGAATTTTTTTGCTAAATAAATATTTTAATGAATTTTTTCCTCAAAAACTATCAATTTTTCGTTAAAACTTAATAGAATACTTTTTCTTGGAAATTAGATGTGGAATTCACCTGAATTTTTGCAAATTACAATATACTGATTTTTATGCTCACTTGATCGACTTAAACATACTATTTAATATATCTAAAAATCGAGCAGGTTAAATTGGCTTTTTAAAGTCTTATTTTTTTCATTTTTTTATGAAGAAAAAATATACGAAGCCTTCAGTTGGGCAGCCTTCTCAAAGTTACTTAATTGTGTAAAAAAGTCTGGATAAATCGTTATTTTGGATCAATGATGAGATTCGTGATTTTTTTTCTGAAAAAGTATTGATTTTTGGGACAAATGTATGAAAATGTTTTTTATCGGAAATTGTATGTAAAATGTATGTAAATTTTCGTAAACCATTATTTGCTAAACATCACAAATTATAAATGAAATTTTGAAATTTTAAAATTTATTTTTTGTTAAATTTTTAGTATATATGGTTCATAATGTCTTAAATTACAATTTGTAAAAATATTTTCATATTCTACACATGATTTCCAATAAAAAACATTTTCATACATGTGTCCCAAAAATCAATACTTTTTCAGAAAAAAAATCACAAATCTCATCATTGATCCAAAATAACGATTTTTTCAGACATTTTTGCACAATTAAGTAACTTTGAAAAGGCTGCCCAACTAGAGGCTTCGTATATTTTTTCCTCATAAAAAAAAAAAAAAAATAAGACTTTAAAAAGCCAATTTAACTTGCTCGATTTTTAGATATACTAATTAGTATGTTTAAATCGATCAAGTAAGCATAAAAATCAGTATATTATAATTTGCAAAAATTCATGTGAATTCTACATCTAATTTCCAAGAAAAAGTATTCTATTAAGTTTTAACGAAAAATTGATAGTTTTTGAGGAAAAAATTCATTAAAATATTTATTTAGCAAAAAAATTTGGAAAATTTGAAAAATTCCATCACGTTTAAATCCTGACCCCTTTGACCTGGACCTATAAAATTTTTTTTGTATATTTTGGGTACCAAATAGAACATTTTCACAGATTTTCGACGAATTCTATTTTTTTGTTAGGTGAGTTGACGTGAAACGTCCCATATATATGCATGCAAAATAATAAAGGGCCAAGGTGTGGCCCTTGAGGTAAACCAGACACCATATTAAAGGATTAAAAAATGGAATAATTAAGTCTGACAGACATAGATCGATCTTTCAAATAAGATTCCAACTAAGACAGCAACCTGCCTCTAACACCCATGGATGTAAGCTTATTTAATAACCTTCAATGGTTCACAGCATTAAAGGCTTTGGAAAAATCCGTAAAAATCACATCAACTTGGGAATTTTCACTAAATGCATCATGAATGAGAGTTGCAAGGCGCAGAACATTTGTAACTATTGACTTTCCCTTCATAAAGCCACGCTGATCACTAATTAATTTATAAATAAAATATTTTGACAAGTTATGAGTCATCGCCGCACAAATAATTTAGCAATAGCACAAAAGACCGAAATTGGTCTATAATTCTCAACATTGTGAGTGTTCCCATTTTTAAAGACAGGTTGTATATGAACAGATTTCTATTTGTCAGAAAAAACACCAGCAACCAAAGATTTTGAAAACAACTCAGAGGCCTCTTCAGTAACATCCAACAATTTTTTAGTAATATAGGTGGTATATTATCAAGACCATAATTACCTGAACACTTCATATCATTAACATATCCTATCAATTTTTTATATATATTCTACATATTTGGTACATAATAACTTAATGCATTGAGCTCTTAATCTTTTGAATATAGTGTTCCATTAAATACGTTTTCCTCTATAATTAATGCTTTTTTTTTGACTAATCAAATCAATCAATGAACTATCAAACCATTGCGGATATTTACTTACAAATATTTTATGAACAGGTACAGTCTTATCGATGACATCATAGAACATTTCAACATTAGTATTAATATCACAGCTATTCAGAATCAAATCCCAGTCCACATTGTCTAATAATTCATTAATTACATCATTATTTGCTCCATCAAAGTCTCTACATAATCTAGCTTTAGGAGAAATATTGGCTACAAATAAAGACTTAACAGATTTAACTATAAAAAATCAGACAATTGATGTTGATCAGAACTAAGCAAGATTTCATCAAACTGAGAAACTTCGACAACATTTAGAGGATCAAACAGCAAATTAAGCGTATAATCCGTTCCATTAGCAATACGACAATACTGCATATAATCCAGTTGAGAGTAGGTGGTAAAAAAAGTTGCAACATTAGATAGTCTACTAGAATCAATAACGAATTACAAATTATAGTGATAAGGCATACTCAATCAACTGACATGAGGAAGATTATAATCACCCACGATTATATAATTATGATCAACATATTTTAAATTTAACTCTTTAATAAGTGACTGATGGGATTCGTAAGTTAAACAAGAACTGTTAGGTAGAAAATATGTGCAACCCACAATATAGTTACAAGGAGAGTGTTTCTCCGCCGATTTTGCTCAAATTTTGAGAAATGTTTCTAGATTTTGAAATACGAATAAAGCCAAAATTTTAGACCTCAATGCTCCATATTTTCCTCGTTACTAGATTTTCAAACGTTTATAGTTCTTCAGCATTGATAGCTAGAAGCTTAAAACTTTTTTAAAATAAACAATTACATAATTTGTCATATATAAAAATTTAGGTTTTATAGAAATATCTACTGCAACGTTGGTGGCACATTCACTAAATACATAAAAAATAAAGTCACAGGATTGTACAAAAGGTGTGAATCCAATTTAAATAGTGTGCATCATTCATTATCCACGAACAGTTGTAAAATGACTTGCTACTAGGAGGTTGAAAGTTGTGGAAATATGCTCATATATTAATAGTTGTATTTGCAAATTCCGAGTTGAGCGCAATAGATATTATTATATATATTTATACACAGGGGGGGGGGGGGGAATTTTATTGCATTTTTTTTGAGAAAAGTAAGGAACGCTGAAGTAAAAAGTTATGTTCATAATATTTTCACGTTCCTTACTTTTCTCAGAAACAATGCAATGGAAATTTTTCCTGTGTATAAATATTTTTCATATCATCTCTGCCGTAAATGCGATCTTCGTTTCTGCGCGCCTTTGCCGAAACACCGATTTCCTTGCTGGCTAACTAGATGGCGTGCACACAGGAATGGAAGAAAATCAAAACCCGTGCGAGTATTTTCGAGTATCATATTCAATGAGTGTGAGTGAGCGCGTATAAAAACGTAGTCAATGCGAAAGAGAAAGACAAACTTAAAAGTAAGAACAGAGAGAACAGTCTTTCTCTTCCGCATCAACTATACACGTTCTGACACGTATATCTATAACAACAAGTCGCAGCGGGCAATGATTTAAGAAGTGAGAGAGAGAGAGAAGGAATGAGTGATCACGACATTGTAAGGTACATAGTACGCCATCGTATAAATGCGCGCGCACACGTTTTATCATTCGTTCATTTTCGGGCTTCTTAACATCCGTCAACGTTTCGTCACTCGCATTCGCTCGTGACTAAATGTTACGGATGTTAAAAAACCCTTTGAGTTTAGCTTGTTATATTAAAAATGTAATAATTTTCGGCAGGCTGGTATGAAAAAAAGTATACATTACACGAGACGAATCTTGTTGATTCCGTCCGGTGGAGTACCTCTTCGCCGGGACGGAACCAACAATATTCGTCCCTTGTAATGTAATATAATATATAATAATAATAATAATAATATCTATAATGAAATTATCATTACTGATAGCATTCTGAAACATTGCAGCAACCTTTCATGCTGTGTGGGCAGGAGAGCTAATCGGGCCTGCTCTCAATGCTGTATTAAAAATGATAAATTTGATAGCCAAAGTACATTCTGTCAAAACTCTAGATGTTTGGTTCATTTATACATGGAAAAAAATTTTGTGCGGCAGCAACTTTGATCCTTACAACAGTAGTGAATTTATTTAATTCACGCAACTATACTTTAAATCTGGACGACTCACTTCCTATGAGGGCTTTCGGTAGTTCTGTGAGAGAATAATAATAACTCCCGTTCGTGGAGTTGCATAAGCGTCGTTTTTAATGAACATTTGACTCGGAATAGGTATTTCCGAGCATCCGTGAATGCTTTATTCATATATTCCCAAATACGAGCTCCCACGATACATAGTAGGGACGGTCGCATCAGTATTTAAATCATAAATTCAAAACATTTTCTCTTATAGTACTCAATTTCGTCAGTTTATCCCAAGTGTGTTTTGTGATTTTTAAAATGGATGAAAATATCGTTTGAAGAATTTTGTCCTAAATTTTGCAAGATGTATAAAATTCTGTGTGCCGAATCATTGAAAAAATTACAGATGGTTTACAGTGCATTATTTTAACAAAAACACATGCATATAAATGGTGCTGTACATTCAAAAGTGGTCGAGAAATAATGTGAAATTTACCTTGTACTAGTCTACCATTATCATCTTCAATATAAGTTAACATTGCTAAAGTGAAAAAAATGGTGACTGAAAATCGTTAAGTTTGAGAGATATAACTGCTGAAATTTTGTCCTTTCCAAATCAATTCGTATTATTTTAATCGAACAAAAATTCAATTGCGTACAGGTCGTAAAAAACACAATAGAATAGGTCAATTCCGATGTAATGCATTTTAACTGGTGACAAAGCATGGATTTAAAAGTTTAACATGCAAGTCAGTTAACAATCTTCGTAATGGCGCCTTTTACCTGACAAGGAGAGCACTCTAGTTTTGGAGAAGAGATTTTTTTTTTCATCAGCATAAAATGCGCAAACATAAAAATATAGACATCTTTATGTATATATATGGGCCATTCTAAAAAAAAACTATTTAAAAATGATTGCTTGTAGCTCCTTTACTATTAGACTTAAAAACTTGCAATTCACCATAATTATTTCATGTATAGCACATACAGCATTAAATGCGCAAACATAAAAATATAGACATCTTTATGTACATGTATGGGCCATTCTAAAAAAAACTATTTAAAAGCGATTACATGTAGCTCCTTTGCTATTTAATTAAAAAACTTGCAATTCACCATAGCAAATTTTATGTACAATATAATACAAAATTTTTTAATACGATTAGATTTATTTGTAAGTATGAATAAGTTAAATTTATGTAACCTCCAAAGCCTTTTTTAGATGTGATAAACAACATTTTTATATTTCATCATTACACCATTTCAAAGGCCTTGTTTTCTGCTTTCATTATGAATTTTGTTAAAATTAAAAAATTATTTTTTAGTTAGTAAAAAATTAACTTGAATGCGCGTAAAGAAATTATACAATTTATTATTTAATTGCAATTTAAACATTTTTTTAATAACTAAGACTTTGTTATGGATTTTTTAATAAACGTCATTTGAAACTAGAGAAAAAAACCTAACAAATCCCGTATTTAGATTATAAATTTAGCGAATTTATAGATATTAAAAATTACGTCGAAAATATTTCTTTGTTGCGAATTGCAAGTAAAAATTAAATGTAACTTCCGAAGCCTCCATAGAACAAAATTGGTTGAATTTTTTTAAATCAAACCACCGCTAAAAGAGATACTTTCAAGAAGAAATTTTTATTGTTTAGATATTTACATAGTTGATATTTGTTTTAAGAATTGACACATGTAAGTGTAAGTATATACATTTGAAATCTTTACCTCAACCCTTTCAGTCATGTCAATTCACTTTTTTTCGTATGTATTTGTTTAGAATAATAATTAATAGTTATAAATTTATAAAATATCATCAGCATTATAAATAGTAAGGCTATGTGTATCTGAAAATACAAAAAATCCAAGAATCAAGCATGATATTGCAAAAATATTGAGGTAAAAAAAAGAAAATTAGGTAGCCGATATATCGGCTCCTGTGACTGTAATAGCGCTTTCACAGTAGCGTAGATACAAGAGTAAATTGAAAATTTTTTTGAATTATCTTAAGGTTCCATGTAATAATGCATTGAAAGTGTGAATGTTGTGCATGCGTGCAAGGAAAGACCGAGCGTTCGAATGATGCGCTCATGAATTCACACTATCATGTATTATAATAGAAGAGCAAGATAGGGGTAACGGTAGCGCATGGGCTTAGGCTCTTGGCTCGCGCCCTAGTGGGCCAGGGTTCGATTCCCCGGGAAAATTTTGAAAAATAATTTTCGAATTTTTCTACGGGTATTAGAACCCGGAGATCACGAAAAATCAATTCAAAAGTTTGTCTGGGCAAAATTGAACTATTTTAAAAAGTTCCACTGGGCAAAAATGAACACTTATAATATGTCTGAACATGGCCTAAGGCAAAGAGCTAAAAGGCCAATTAAAATAGAAGAAAAATAAAAGAAAAATGTCATTTGCACTTGACAAAAAAAAAAAAAAAAACCCAAGGATTTCAGTGCTTCAAGTAAACTCTAAGGAAGACTGCAGATACTAAGCAATAACTAAGTATCCTAGAGTAACTTTAGGTTATATTGTGGATCCTAGGAAATCACTAAGTATCCTAGGGTAACCCTAGGGTAAACTACGGATCCTAAGCGATCACTAAGCATCCTAAGGCAACCCTAAATCCTAGGATATCTAGCTACCCTAGGGTAGATCATAGGGTACCTGGCTACCTTAGGGTAGACCTTGGGATATCTGGATACCCATGGGTAGACCCCAAGGTACCCTAGGATAGCTGAATACCCAAGGGTAACCTCAGGCTATCTGAATATCTTACGGTCTAACTGTGGGTATACAGCTACCTCAGGGTACCCTGGGGTTGCCCTTGGGTATCCAGCTACCCTAGGGTACCCTGGGGTTACCTATGGGTATCTAGCTACCCTAGGGTACCCTGGAGTTACCCTTGGGTATCCAGCTACCCTAGGGTGCCCTGGTGTTACTCTTGGATATCCAGCTACACTAGGGCACCCTGGGGTTACAAGCAGCTACCCTAGGGTACCCTGGGGTTGCCTATGGGTATCCAGCTACCCTAGGGTACCCTGAGGTCTACCCATGAGTATCCAGCTACCCTAGGATACCCTCAGGTCTACCCATACGTATCCAGATACCCTAGGGGACCCTGAGGTTTACCCATGGGTATCCAGCTACCCTAAGGTACCCTGGGGTCTACCCATGGGTATCCAGATTTCCCAAGGTCTACCCTAAGGTAGCCAGGTACCCTATGATCTGCCCTAGGGTAGCTAGATATCCTAGGATTTAGGGTTACCTTAGGATGCTTAGTGATCGCTTAGGATTCGCAATCTACCTTAGGGTTACCCTAGGATGCTTAGTGATTTCCTAGGATCCACAATATAACCTAAGGTTACTCAAGGATACTTAGTTATTGCTTAGTATCTGCAGTCTTCCTTAGAGTTTACCTGAAGCACTGAAATCCTTGGGTTTTTTTTTTTCTTTTTGTCAAGTGCAGATGACATTTTTCTTTTATTTTTCTTCTATTTTAATTGGCCTTTTAGCTCTTTGCCTTAGGCCATGTTCAGACATATTATAAGTTTTCATTTTTGCCCAGTGGAACTTTTTAAAATAGTTCAATTTTGCCCAGACAAACTTTTGAATTGATTTTTCGTGATCTCCGGGTTCTAATACCCGTAGAAAAATTCGAAAATTATTTTTCAAAATTTTCCCGGGGAATCGAACCCTTGGCCCACTAGGGCGCGAGCCAAGAGCCTAAGCCCATGCGCTACCGTTGCCCCTATCTTGCTCTTCTATTATAATACATGATAGTGTGAATTCATGAGCGCATCATTCGAACGCTCGGTCTTTCCTTGCACGCATGCACAACATTCACACTTTCAATGCATTGTTACATGGAACCTTAAGATACTGGTGTATTAAAAAAAAATTTCAATTTACTCTTGTATCCACGCTACTGTGAAAGCACTATAAGGGTTAAAGATAAACGCAGTAGCTACCAGGGTCAGTCCAGCAAGAAGTAAACAGCCGATGTTACTATAGAGAGATTCATTAAACAGTTTCTGCTGTTTAACTAGTAAAAACGTCTACTCTCTCTTGTAAAGTCGACTGTTTACTTGCTATACTGACTCTAATGATTATGGGAGCACCAAATTTATGCACAAGGCGCTCGTGCACAAGGCGCATGCGGTTCACAAACTTGTACACCATGTGCGCTTGGTTGGTATGACGTTTGCAGTGGATACTGCGGAGGTTGAACACATGGTGCTGGTGGCGCCTAGATTGGAGGTGGTGGCCCATATTGTTGTAGTCGTGCAGGTGGCCCATCTTGTTTTGCTGGTGGAGGTGGCACATTTGTTTGTGCTGGTGGAGGTGGCACATATCGTTGTGCTGGTGTTGGTGATAAATGTTGACTTTGTTGTGGTGGTCCAGAATAATTAGATAGTACGGTTCCAAAGCTCGTTTCCATATTTTGATGCTTTTTTTCATTTCAAACAACACCTGTAAAATTAATAAAAATTTATAAATAAATACAAACATCATTTCAATAAATAAAGAAAGTTTTTAATATTATAAAAATTCAAGATTGTTTTGCCTTTATCATTAATTTCATTTTATCGTGGTAATAAAAATCAGTTTTATACCCCCACCCAGTATCTGAACTGATCTAGTCTCGACGACCTTTGATGGTATCTTCCATGATATTGTCGTAGATGCTGCAAAAAAAATACAAAGCATTTATTAATTTAATAACTTAAAATTATCAAAATTAATCATTAAAAGCATTTTTAACTTTAATTTGCCATTTTTTTGGTAATTTTTTTCTTGTTTATTTTTAAATATTTTTTATTCGCTCTCTTGATAAATAGTTTTTATTTTGCAGTGCAAATAACATGAACTAAAATAATTAGTACCGTTGTAGTCAGAATCTAATTGAAAAAAAAATTAAAGTATTAATTTATTATTAAGGATAATTAAATTTTAAATCATGTAAAATTTAATTTAAGTATACCTTTAATTGTTTATAATTATTATCATCATTCCTTTTGTTAAGCCCGTTCCTAATAATATTACCCACCAAATAAAAAAATGCAAGCTAAATTATATACATTCCAATTTTGTATTCAGATTAAACAAAAATAACCAATCTTTAAATTAAGAATAAGTTAAAAATCCTTATTAATTAATTGAATAAAAGAATCTTAAGAATTGTTTTGTTAATGACTTGACCATTGCACCTTAAGAAAAATAAAAAGCAAAATTCCATTAACTCCACGTACATTTTGTGATTTTTAGCACATTCAATGAAAACGTAGAAAATTAAGCATAATTTCTGCTCATTCGACTAATTATTGTTCAAAAATTATGCTGATTGACTATTATTAATCAATAAATAACTTTACATGAACAAACTTTAATGTTATAAATCGATCAATGATAATTATTCAGACTAATAACAAATAGTTATTTTAAAATTAATCTTTTTAAATGCTTCTGAATTAATTATATAAACAAAAACATACTTTAAATATAATATTAAGTGCAATATACTAAGCTTATTACACGGTGAACTTTCGAATAAAGAAACAAGCACTCATGATTTTTCTCTCTCTTTGCCTTTCATGTAGTAAGACCGATGTAAATCGAAGAGCATAATATCGAATAAATCTTATTTGACTTTTAACATGAATTGAGCATGTTCTGTGCAGAAAACGTCACCAGTTCATGGGGATTTTGGGCACACTGAAAAAACTGTAGGCGCCCTCCCTTACCACAGCGAGGAGATGCTATACTAAACGTGAATACATCGGTGCTATATTAAATTAAAGCTATCCTCACGCGCTGGGCCGCGCTTTCCCAAAATTAGAGACAGTAGAGACGAGAGAATTTTGAGAAGGCAGCGGCCTAAAACAAGATCTCCGGGCCGGACGCAGCGCAGACCCGTACATAAATATTTCCACAATTTTCAGTGCAGAATATATTAATAAAATCCATCCACTAAGCAGAAAATTTAAGATAATCTGGGCAAATTAATATAAAATTTTCTACCAGGGGGGGCTTACCTTTAGGGCTATGTAAGATAAGCACGAGCTTATTTATGGTCTTTAGATATAAAGTTGAATTTTATTATCTTTCATAACATAATTGTTAATATACCACCTTGTTTTGAATGATTCGAGCGTTAAAATCTACAATTTTAGTTTTTCCCATATTTTCATTTAAGAAAAATTCTCTCGCAGTTTTATTAAACCGGTAATTTAAAGGCCTGATATTGTTTTGATAAGTTTTACGACTTTGATTTCAAACAAAAAGGTTCAAATTGCAAAAGATCAGTTTTTCAAAATGTGTAAATTAATGACACATTTCATGAACTAAAAAATTGTTGTTTTCTTAATATAATAAAAACATTTTGCGTCTAAAACTTTAGAAACCAAAATACAAAAATAATCATATTCTGCAAATCAGAGTGAACCCAATAAGCTAATAATATAAAAATCAAATTATTTGTAAAGATTATACTTTGAAGAAAAAATTAATGAGAAATTTATTTAAGGACGTTTCCCTGTCATGATTATTTTGCAGTAGTAATCTAAATTATCGACATTTAGTTGAAACTTGGCAACATTATTCGTTATTCATTTTTTTACTTCACAATATAAACATTTTATTATAGACTATAGATATTTATATACTATCACCGTGTATATCCAATTCAGGTGGAATGCTTCATAAATTTTTATAAATAAAAATGCCACATTTTTTATAATGAAATGAATGCTTACGCTATTAAATGATTTTAGAATAATCAAAATATTTTTATTTTTATTGATAAATTATCATTTAGAATGTAAAATGCTATATAACCTACATTTTGGAAATGTCGCTAAATATCGTTCTCTCTCTCTTTTTTCTACTACAGAAAACGACGTTGCCAAGTTCATCTTAAATGTATTATTTTGACGATGTTTTATTGAATATTTTAATGAAAAGCCTTATAACCTGCGTTGAAACTTTAAGAATTAAATTATCAAATATTTTTTTATTTATTATCAAAAGATTGTTTGAATGTGTCATTTCTAAGAGGTTTTATTGATGATTTCAAATGCGGTTTTATATAACCACGTGATAAACCTATTTTTTTCTTCATATTTTTCAGTTATTAGTATTATACGGTACGTCGAAAAAACGCGTGTGAGTTCAAAATACACTAAACTATCATAATTTCAATTTTCATCAATTTCTGTCATTATTTTATTTAACGGGGTAACGTCCTTAAAATTTGTTTAATTATGGAGCAAATAGTTTTAACTATAATAATATAAACGTTTTTTTATTCTGTTTAATCTGTATTCAAATAAAAATATAATTCTTTCAGATTAGTGTACATTCAACAAAATTAGATATATTTAAGTCACTTTCTGATTCATCAAATATACAAGAATGTTATGCAGTTCATCCTAACAACATCGATGTTGAACTGGATTCAACAGCCTTATCAATAGCTGATTCAATAACAGAACATGATTTTTGTCACGCACAGCCTTGCATTCATGGTTTATGTCAGAATATTAATTTTAATGAATACTCCTGTATTTGTGAGTATGGTTATGTTGGTAGAAATTGTGAAAATTTATTGAAACAATGTGAACTTTTAAGTCCATGTCTAAATGGAGGTACTTGTACAAATTTACATGGATCTTACAAATGTGATTGCAGATATGGATTTATTGGACAGAATTGCAGTAAAAGTAATTTTTTAAATTATTTCATTCCATTTTAATCATATAATTTATTTAAAAATAAGAGTTACCGAACAATACGATACAACTTTTATATATTTGTGATTATTTTAACTTACGTACAAAAAAGTTCTTTTTACACAAACTGTGTATGTAAATATGTACAATCATATGCTTACTCTTCAAAATTTATTACATACAGCTCTATGTTTTTGTGCATGCTAATCTGCATGCTAAGTTTCATAAAAATTTATTACATTTTGGTTGATTCAGAGACCAGTGAAAAATTTGAGACATACTTTTTGTTCATTGTGAATACGTGACACACTACTCTCTAAATCTGAAAGAGTGATTTTCACAAATTTTCACTTATTAAGAGTGATTCTTCACTCCACCAGTCAAAAAATTGAGCCACTCTATCATGGACTGGCTCACTTTTGTAATTATTAGGGTGAAAAACCACTCTATCAAATTTAAAAAGTACTGAGATCGATCTTACAGAAAAAAAATGAAATAAGATTTCACATGAGTTCTCATAATCGAAAATAAAACGAGATCTCATAAGAACTTACATAAGATCTCACATAAAATTTCACGTGAGATCTCATGTGCTAAAAGATTTCATTATCTTCAACACTTGATTCCATACATGTTGGGAAAAATCAAATTTTTTGACACGTAAGAGCTCATATGAGATCTCATGTGAGTTCAGGCATTGAGAAAAATAATTTTTTTTAGATACATGATATCTCACGCGAGATCTCACGTGATATTTCATGTCATTTTTTCAGTAGCGAACTTAATATAACAGTAGTGCCAGCATACCAAAAAAAAATTCAAACATCTTTAACATGACAAATTTCAATAAATTATTCTGGATACTTATTTGAGAGAGTATATATATACATATATAAATAAAAAGAGATTTCTCTTTTTCCGCGTAAAATGTTTTTTATGTGACGATAAAAATACTATTTGACAATCTGTATACTCCAATGTTAAACTCGGAAATTTGAAGCCCATTATTCTAAAAAAAAATGATCGTCGATCTTATTTGATTTTCCGTACAGGCATTAATATAATTATTTTTTTGTAATTTTTTACATTTAATAAATAGAATATTATTATAACATATTTCTTGTGGATAGTTGACCGTTTCCCAAGTGGAAATCGGTTTTGCTAATAACTGTTAATAATTAAAAATAATTGCTAATAACTGCAAATAACTTCTAAAAGCTGCTAATAACTGTTATAAATAGTTTGGTTTGAGACAGAAGTAGCGGTTATTTGTAGTTAATAGCAGTCATCATCAGTTATTAGCAGTTATTAGTAATTATCAGCATTCATAAGCAGCTATTTGCTACTTCATTAATTTATAATTTAAAATAGAAGTACTAATAACAGTTATTAGCAGTTATTTGCATTTATTCACAGTTATTTGCAATTTCTTGCAATTATTTACAGTTATTAACAATTATACGTTTTTTAAAAAATTTTTTAAATTTTTTATATATAGAAAAAAATTTCAAGACAATAAATTTTTATGAATATATTAATAATTATAAATAACTGCAAGTTTCTGCAAATAACTACAAAAATCAGAAAATAATTGCAAATAAGTGCAAGAATCCGTAAATAACGGTAAATAACTGCAAAAATAAAAGTTTAACTCTAGAGCTCTTTGAGTTCTTTTTTATTTTTAAATGTGTTTTAATATAAAAATTTCTTTCGATTTATTTCCTTCAATTTTTTTTTCTTTAATTTATTTTAACCTTTATTATTTTTTTTATCTTTAACTTATATATAATTCTTATTTTATTTTCAACTCACTATCATACCTAATTTTTAAATTCCTAACTTTTTTTAATTCATCTACTTTACTAAATGGAATACTTTTTTATTTTTAATTTTCTAACTACCAAGATCAAATTATCCTTTCAATCCAACCTTACTTACTAATACAAAAAATTAATTTTCTTCTTAAATGCTCTATATAAAAAATACCTTTTTTCTCTTCCTGTATCATTTTTTTTTCTCTTTTTACTTTTCTTCATTCTTAAAATTTTAAATGTCTTTTTCCTTTTCTTCCCATTATCCTTAATTTTTTTTTTTTTCCTTTTTTTTATTTTTTAATTTAATGTCTTTTTTTTTCTTATAACAAACTTTAGAACTTTTTTCTTTTCTTTAAAAAAATTTTTTTTATTTTTAAAAACTTACTCCATCTTCCCCCCACCCCCCCCCCTTCTAACCCCTATCTATGAAAAATAATTTACAGAAAAAACTGCAAATAACTGTTACTATTATCTTAATTTTTAAAAATTGTACTGTACAAAATTGTTGTGTTCATAAATGTTAATAACTGTTAATAACTACAAATAACTACTATTAACTGCAAATAACCGCTACTTCTGTCTCAAACCAAACTATTTAAAACATTTATTAGCAGTTGCTTGCAGTTACTAGCAAAATTGATTTCCACTAGGGTTCGTATGTACATTTTCATGCAATATATATACATAAACATTAATATAGCATTATATGCAAATTAGTAAACACAAACAATGTTCAACAAAAGAAATCTAAAAGTATGAGTTTCATGTTTGTTATAATGCATTTTGAAATTAACAACCGCAGTTATTAGTATACACTTTTGAGCATAATTTCATGCTTTTTATCAAGAACATAATATTTAGCAGGTTAATCAACAACTTTTTTCGTAATGTACCTATGTAGATTCGGTTTAGCAAATTCAAGTAATGCGGTTTCATAATAGTTTATTAATTTCAAAAATAACACCCTTTAAATTAATTGGAAAGAAAAAAACAATTACTTATTTATCCAGACTAAATTATTTTGATATTTTAATATTATGTATTTTAATTTTAATTGTTGTACTACATACTCTTTTTGTACATATATTACAAAATAAACAAATATCTATCTATATCTATCTATTCGCTAGTATTGAGCATTATATCTTTATTTTGATTACATCGCTATTTAGAATAATAGTTATAACAATTTTCACTTAAAAATATGTAAAATATCGGAAATACATTTGGCGAGACATTAGGCATCTATCACCGAACTATGTACATACACTCTAAATATAATCTAATGGAATTCCAATGAAGTCCAGTGAAATTTTCACTAAATGGGTGAATTAAAATCGCTCCACTACAGTTTAGTGAATTTTTGCTGAATAAAATAGTAAAATATTCACTATTTGAATTTCAGTCAAAGAATCACTGCATTTTAGAGAAAAAACTTTACTCGAAAACTAATAAAAATTTTATTTTTTTTCATAGAATAGGATCGTTTGTTCGTTCTTAAAACTATCGGGCTCTGGTCTTACATTTGTATAAAAATATGTAATTTATTAATTATAACGAAAATTTAGATTAGACAAGGACAGAGTTATGCGGCTGCCTCTTAATAGCCCCATTAAGAGTTTATTTATTGTTGCTACTTATATTTATTTGTTTGTTTATTAATTATAATATTGTTGCGAATATGTTGACTTTTTTAATTAATTTTAATACTTATTGTTCTATTTATGTTTATCCTTTTTTATAATGATTTATACATAATAATTTTTTTCTTATTAGTAAATTATTTTTTTTATTTCGTAATTAATATTTACTTTTCTTCAAACCAAAAAAAAGTAAATATTATTGAAAAAAGTAGGGTAATAATCTTTTTATTTATTTTCTCATAATATATTTTATAAAAATTCAAACTAAATTTGTTTATTAAAAGCCATATATGCGAAAAAAAATTGAAAATATTAAAAAAAATATAAATATCATGTCGCGATATTTATAAATATATGGCCGAAACATTGCCCATATATCGGCGAGATTTGACAACAAATTTTTAATATGCCATATATGGGCGATATACGTGCAAAATATGGGATTCGCCCCGTGGCGATATATCGGCGATACATCGGAATACATCGAGCATATATATACATAGATCGGCGATAGATACCTAATGTCTCCTCAATTGTATTGCCGATATTTACCCTAAACAATTTACGATATTTTGGTGATGGTAATTTTTTTTGTGCGGGTGGGTTATTCCTTTATAATAGAAAATTAAAAAAAGTGAGTCGTTACAAATTAAATTAAATTTTAGTGTTTTAACAGCGTAGACAGTTTTTGAGTAAAAAATTAATTTCGAAATCGATTCACAAAAAACTAACTAAAAATTATGATTTTTGATGCTCTATAATTTATGATTATCTTGACCTAAACCTCTAAAAATTATTTTGTATGTTTTAAGCGTATATATTTATATTTATCATTATTATTGTTATTATTACTATCATTTTGGGAAACATTTTCAATTTTAATATTAATAATTACATATTTTACAATTTCAGCTGTTGATATATCAGATGACGTTACTTTTCATGGAGATGGATGGTTAGAAATAAATAATTCCGTAATGACTCATGAAGATGAAAAGGATATGATTGGTTTCGAAATATCCACTAACGAAACAGACGGCCTCATTATGTGGCATAGTGAAAATTCTACAAAAAAAATTGGGACAAACTATATTGCACTTGCTGTGATCGACGGGTAAATAATATTTTTAACTTAACACCTTGGTATTCTTCAATTTTAAATTTATAAGCATCGTTTTCAAATAATGGAATAATGATTGCTTGATACATAAACCTTACAACTATTTAAATAACAATTTTCTTTTGAGCTCATTTGCTTTTAAATTAAATTTAAAAATTAAAAGACACATAATAAGTGTAATGAAAAGAGGAGAAAAATTATGGAGTAAAAGGAAATTTATTACGCAACGTAATATTAAGCATAGTAGCTACTTTAGATTCTTTCGAGAATTTCTCTCTTTCATAATTTCATTAATCCTAGCGTATCAAGCTTTCGAACTATAGAAAATAATAAAAATTTAGAGTAAATTTATATTTATGGAGATATTATAAAATTTAAACAATAATTTTATCGGAAAATTTTATTTTGCAGATATATTGAATTTGAGTACAGTCTAGGTACAGAACCAACAATTTTAAAGATAAGTACTTTGAAAGTTAATGATGGTAAAAGACATAGAATTATTTTAAAAAGACAAGGTAGAGATGGAAGTATTGAGCTTGATGGAGAACATATAGAAATAGGAACAAATGATGGACACAATCAACAACTAAAAATGAGTGGGAGCGTTTACATTGGAGGCATTCCTGATTATTCAATAACGCAAGGAAAATATTATAATGGATTTTCTGGATGTATACATACTCTAGAAGTTCAGGATTCTGGTGCTATCAACTTAGGAAAATATGCTATAAAAGGAAAGAACGTTTCACCATGTACAAGGTATATTTTATTCAGAATTTAAATATTTATAAAGTATTTATCAATCTATCCATTTTTCAACAGATCTTTTTTATCTTTTACTTTTTGTTAAAATGTTACAGAAAAAAATCAGAAAATTATTATTTGCAACCCAACGCCTTATTTAATAACCTTCAGTTTATAAATATAATTACAATCTTTTTACTTAACATATATAAATTTATGTAATTTACACATTTTATTATTCAAAACTGTATATTATATATAAAACTTGACTTTGAAATCCATACAAAAATTATTTGTGTCCTAACTGGAATACTTTAGTGTGTCAAATTATAAAAAAAAATTCCACTCATATAATTTGTGTAATTATTTAAAAATTACAAACAATTAAAAAAAATCTTTACCCTTATTACATAAACACGATTGACCTTGAAATGGAAAAAAATGAATTTTGATTCTTAATTCCGGTAAATCTAAGGTCAGTAACTTCTGAAAAATGAATGCAATTGACAGCATCAATTCTATAACGTGCTTGCATTGAGAGAACCCACGAATAACCTCTCTTAATTTATTGAGGACTAAACTCCTCACTTAATTTTAAACAATAACTCCTCTAGAAAAGAATAAAAGCTCAATAGTAGAGAAAAATGTTTCTTTCTTTATTCGATATGCATGTATTTGTATCCTCTCCCATCAAGTAGCTGCACCTCGATATCAAAGAGCAGTACCTTCAATAAACAAAAAATTAGCATTATACAATACCTGGAAAAGTGTTGTTCCTCGAATGTTCCTTCAGCCTCTGAGCGCTCGGCCTGGCAGCCGCTATATACAAATTGACATCATAGTGACTAAAATTTTCAGAAATAAATTAAAAAAAATAATATCATGTAGGGAAGATAAAATTTGGTAATTTTTTCATGTATTTACTTTGTTTATATAAAAAACTTGTGATTAAGCGAATGTAAAATACCATCACAATAGTTTTTCAAATTTTTGATTCTTTATCCAAAATTTTTTTAAATATCTTTATATTACAGTCTTCTATTCTAACTGATAAAAAGTATAATAAATAGTATATTACGCCACTAGGGGCGAAAACACGACTTTCGCAATCTCACCCATGAAAAGAAGTCGTGTTATCGACCCGTGTGGCGTATACGATTTTTTCTTATACCCGTGCCGAAAGTTCCCCACACATACTTTTTTTTATTTCGGCGTTAATCGAAAATGAAGGAACTACTTTGTGAGCGCGTATGACCGCAGAACACCTTTGGCTCTTCGCTCTCTTTCTCTCTCTTTCTCTCTCTCTCCAGTTCTTTATAGATGCTAGATAATCAAGACAACGCGTGATGGCGCTACGGACAAACCTACCGTTACCAAAAAGAAATCAGATCGTCATGATCGCTTAATTTCTTTTTTTATCATTCAGCATAGAGTTAAATCAGTTTTAATTCACATTTTTCTCTTTTAGTTTATATAAGATTATGTTTTATAGCTAAAATCAGATCTACAAAAGTTCAGACGGTATTTTATTTCATTTTTTCAGTAAGTATAATTATTAACGTTTTTCGTAATAACTTAACCTCAATATTTTTATTTAATTTCATGAAAAGTTTACAATTAATTTCAAAATTCATTTTAACTTTTTATATTGAGGAAAAAATAGAAAATTTAATTTTGTTTAGAATAAAAATAGATTAAGTAAATATATTTATCAAATGTAATTTAAATATTTTAATTCATTCAAATTTTAAAAAAACTAGTCTATATACAAGGTTCAAGATTAATATAAAAAACATTAAATTACGTAGTATAAAAATTTATATTACATTAGTTCATGTTACATTTCAAATAATTATACTCTAAAAATTGATATTAAATTAATAAAAAAGTTTGTTAATGACGAGAGAATCAAAATGATCAAATAAGAAATTGAGCTTATTAGAGCTATTTTCAGTGACATAACCTCAATTTTTTTACAATTTTGTTTTAAATTTCTTTTAGTTATTGATAATGGTTTCATCAGAGTCAGATGAAAGTAGTTGTGAGGAAGAAGAATGTTTAAGAAATTTTGAAGAAGAAGGTCAGCTTATTACAAATAATTTATTGCCATCAAAATCAATGATTCGTTACAATCAAATCTATGAAGATTTTATGAAATGGAAGGACAAAAACAATGCCAAGGAAGTCAATGAAAGTGTGTTATCAGTATATTTTGATGAATTGTTAAAAAAGTTGAAACCGACAACAGTGTGGAGTCGATGGTCTATGTTGAAAACGACGTTAAACCTTAGAAATGGAATAAAAATTAATGAATATGAAAAACTTAAGTCTTTATTAAAAAACAATTCTAAAGGGTATAAGCCAAAGAAAGCAGAAGTATTAACTTGGGAACAAGTTCAAAAATTTTTAAATGACAGTGATGATCACGTATATTTAGCCCTTAAGATATTTATAAATTTATTTACAAAATTTTAGTTTTGATAAATTATTTTAAATTTGTTGCTTACGTATGTTGCAGGTAATTCTTATTTTTGGTATTTGTGAGGCTCTTAGGACAGAAGAAATATGTAACCTCACTGTAAATGATATTGAAGATACGGGCAAGCAATTCATTGTTAATATCAAGGATTCGAAAACTTATTACCCTCGCAGTTTTGTGATTAATAATCAGTTTTATGATATGGTTAAGAAATATGTAAAGTTAAGACCAGATAAAATAGGCCATGGAAGATTGTTTATTAATTTCCAGAGAGGTAACTGTACACGTCAAGAAATAGGTAAAAATAAAATTAGCGAAGGTCCAAAAACCATTGCTTTGTATTTGAATTTAGAAAATCCTGACAGGTACAGTGGGCATTGTTATCGTCGTACATCTGCAACTTTATGTTCCAATGGTGGTGGAGATTTAATTGCAATAAAGCAATTAGGTGGTTGGAGATCTGATTCGGTGGCTCAGGGATATGTAGAAAACTCATTGACAAACAAGAACAAAATTTTTGATAAAATTACCAGTGGAGGTCAGTTGTGTGCTTCAAGGTGTTTATCAGGTGAAAAACCTACTTTGGATGAAACAAAAGAGAATCAGATCTCTGTGCCTTCAAACACTTCAAAAGTAATTCAATGTGATGGACGCATGCCCTTATCAGTCAATCAAGGTGCGAGTACTTCAAAATTAAATATAGCTTTACCAATAGAAAAAAAGAGGAAATTAGATGAAGAGGAAATTCATTTATCTGTTGACAATTCCGACTATGAAAATATAAACATATCTGAGTCTACGAGTAAAAATGAAAGATTGCAGCTTGATCAAATTACTTCGACACCACGAGTTGAGTTCAAGAAATGTAAAATTTCAAATTTAACAATTCACAATCATTCATGCAATGATTGTAATGCTAAAATTGAATTGACGAAATGAAAATTTAACACCTTACGATAATCTTGATTTGCTTAAGTTGACATGCGAAACTAAAGATAAAGTTAAATTAAAAATTATTTATACTTTTAATATAGTTTGAAAAATCTACAATTGAGTAACATTTAGATTAACAAAAAGATCTATTAATATTATTAAAAAAATTATTTAAAAAAAAAATAATATTTCTATTATTTTTATTACTCAATTTTAATGTTTATTTTTTTTCTAAATATTTATAAAACTTCATTTTACAAATGTAAATGATGGTAAAGTTTTGGTACTGAAGGTAGATAAGAGTATATTCTAACATAAATCTAAATGTAAAAAATGAAAAATACTGAATAGCGTGTTTAAATAGTACTGAAAACCAAAGTGTTTGAATTAAAAATTTTTATTTCATAGTTTGAATTTAAAATATTTAAAATTTATATTTGTTCTTTTTTGTAAATATAAATTATTACTTAATTTTGTTTATTATAAATTTAAGTATTTTATATTTTTAAAATATTAAAAAATGTATTCTATTAGATAAGAATAAAATCTATGTAATAATCAAATTAATATTGTTCTAAATAATATTTTTAAGATTTTCAATTTCTATTATTATTTTCCTTTCATTTTTCTGTAATTTCCTCTATTTTTCCTAAAGCATATTTTTTTATCTATTTTTTTCTCTATTTATACTATTTTTAGCTATAAAAATGAGGGAGAGAGAAAGAGAAACAGACCAAAAGTGAGGTCAGATTTTTCGCTGTTTACGTTTGTACATATGTTCGAGAGACAGAATGAGGTTGGGACTACTTTCTTGATATTCCTGCGCCGCTACACCAGCGCCATTCATGTTTTCCCTAGAGCAAAAAAGTGCTATTTTCGTCAAAGAATTTTTCGTAAAAAAGTGGAACTTTCGGTGGGGGTATAAAAAAAAAGATATTACGGGGAATTTTTGAAAAAAAAAATAAAAATTTGGAAAACTGCAATATTGTTAAATATTGTTATTATTACTATCATTGTTCTATTACGTTTTAATTTTCGTACGTTTTGATTATTCATTTTTTCGTCCACTTGTAACATAACAGCATCCTTCCAAATGCTTACTATTGTTTCCTTCACACACACACACACACATACATGCACGCACACGCACACATGTTGATGACGAAGATGACAAAAATAATCATAATGATGAATATGTTGATGTTGATGCTGATGCTGATGATGCTGATAATGATGATGATGATGTTGATGCTGTTGATGTTAATATCGATGACGATACAAAACTTTTACTTTGTATTTAGTGAATTGGGTTTTCAGATTTTGCGTTTTAGTTTTTTATAGTTTTTAGGTTTAGATTTTACTTTCTTGTTTTTATTTTTAGTTTTTAGTTTTAAGTTTAAAGTTTTATATTCATATGATGTATTTAACATTTTGGTTCCATATTTGCATTTACATTTTAGGTCTTAGATCTCAAAAATTCATTTACTTTTCGGATTTAGATTTGATTTTAGATTTAGGTTTTAACTTTTAGGGTTTAGATTTTAGACTCTAGATCCTAGATCTGGATTACAGATTCCATATCTGAAGTTAGATCCTAAATTATGGGTTTAAATTTAGACTGAGGAATTGGTTTAGGTTGATTTGGGTTTTTGTAGGGTTTTTATTAAGCTTTGTTGACGTTGACATGTATTTATCTGGGTTATGGAGTATCTTAGTTATTTCTGATTGTGTTCTGATGTTTTTGATTTTTAGATTTTTTAATTGGTCATTTGTCGTGATTGTTGTGCGGTATCCAATACTACGCTTAGCAGTTCATTACGCATGGGAATGTTAAACTGAGATTTGCAGAATTTATGGAGTAGTTGCAAAGCCGAGGATTCAAAGCTGGTAATTTAAAGCTGGTGATTCCTAGGGTTTTTGGTTGTGTGTGCATGTGTGTGTGTGTGTGTGTGTGTGTGTGTGTGTGTGTGTGTGTGTGCGCGCGCGCGCGCGAGCATATACAAGACAGGACTTGGAGAGATGCCAATTTATGGGTGTACAATTGTTTCATCTACTTAAAATGTGTATTGGCATCTCGTTTATCTGAAGGATGCGGGTATGCATCCTGGGAGGGAAGGCTCCCACATGTATACACACGCTCTTCATCCATTGCACATGCATAAGCACAACCAGTGTACATGTCTGCGCACATTTCGTCATTCATACTTATTAATTAATTATTTCTTTAATCTGTTTGTGTTGATAAATGCACGAGTGCATACGTGAGGCCAAAGTTCAGAAGTATGTAGCATTTCAAAATCTAGGGCTTTTAAATATGCAACTCAGTTTCGGGACAACTGAGCTGGTCATGTCCATCGTAGCATATTGTTGCTAGAATTCACTACACATACTCGGTGTTCTGCATCGCACAACACTGTCAAATCGCCTGTATGACTCAGTATTACTCAATCAAAATCATCACTCACGGTATCACACGATCTTTATTTCTCATTCATCGTTGTCACAGTTAACATTATTATAACTTTATCACTACTCACTTATCACATGATCACAATTGACACAGACCACAATCGCCATTTTAACACAGTCATCTTTATAGCACAACCATTATTACCATATTATTACCATAACTATAACACACGATGACTCAGTTACCGTTTCAAAAGTCACCCTTATTGCATTATCACCAACAATACACGTTAACACCATCATGCATCTACTCAAACACTGCCATTATTACTGTTATCCCGCAGTTACTTTATCGTAGTCACTTAACCTTTATAATAAGTCACCGCACGCAACCCACTATGCATTCACACAGGCAACAGTCATCGTTTTAACATAGTCACTTTTGTAACACAATGTCCGTCACCACACTATCACCATTATTACGCAAACTATAGCAATTGTTAGTCACCGTTCTATCAGTTACCAGCGCACGCCGGAAAATTCTGTGAAAGGCCTGTGCACCCGTATCGCGGGATACTTTCACTTTCTTTAAAAGTATCCGAAAAGATCTACACATACACATGCGCATACGTAGTACGTTGGAAATTAGCATAAAATAGTTCTTTTTTTTTTTTTTTAAGAAAATAGTTAATATTGATTTAAAAAAATTTGGTATACCGGTGCCAAACAGTTTACATTATTGATTTACATATTAAAATGTTGTACGGATTTATTCTATAAATAAATTTTAATTAAATATAATTAATCTTTTCAATAAAATAATAGCAAAAAGCACGTCCCTCCTAACTATCATCATCGTCATCGTTCTCGTCATCGTCGTCATCATCGACATCTGTGTGTGTATGCGTAAAGGAAACAATAGAAAGCATTTGGAATGATGCTGTGACGTCATTCCAAGTGGACGACAAAATGGATAATCAAGAACAAGAAAATTAAAACGTAATAGAAAAATGAAAAACACGTAATTTTAAAAATAAACACTTAAGAGTCGGTCGTATACCTTTGTCCTTGTCTAATCTAAATTTTCTTTATAATTAATAAATTAAATATGTTTTCATCCCAGGCGGACGCATTCGGGTTTTTACGTGCAGAGAGTCCTCAATTGATAAATAGGTTAGATGCACGCTAGGAGCTCCTAGGCTGCAATAGCAGTCATTACTGCCCAGGAGTATAAAGCTCCTGGGTTGCATTGAGCTCATTAAAGCCCAGCAGCAACTTTTCTCTATCGTATTTCGACTTAAATCAGAAACAAAAGAATCAATAGTGCAAAACTGCAAGTTCAGTTGTATTTGGTATTCAAGCTACAGCTTGTGCTACAGAATTTTATTACTTTAAAAAATCGACATTTATAAAAAAAATAAAATTATAAAATTGCAATAATATTGTTAATTATCAATAATTTTAATGTTAATTTTATTATTTATTGTCGATGTTATTATTTTTATTTATTATTTCTTTTTAATTTTATTATTTATAGTTAATTTTTATTTAATATCAAAAATTAATAAATTTTAATAAAAAGAGTACCCTATAATTTTAGTTTTGTTATATAAATATAAAATTATTTTTAAAAAAACATCTGCACCTAAAAACCCTCATGCGTCCTTGCCTGGGATGAAAAATTTTTTAAGCACCCTGGGCGAGCCTTGCGCGATGACGGCCTTCGGACGATATTTACATCGTGGGATAAAGCCTCGGCCGCTCGCTTCGCTCGCGCGCCTCGGCTTTATTATCCCACGATGTTAATATCGTCCTCAGGTCGTAATCGCGCAAGGCTCGCCCAAGGTACATAAATAACTAATATACAAATGTATTGCTGAGCGCTATAGAGCAAAAAACGAGCAAAGGATTCTATTCTATAAAAAACTATAAAACATTCATTATTTTCCGAGTATAGTCCGAGACGGATAAAGTGAAGTCAAGTTATATATTTTTTACGTTTCGGACTATACTCGGAAAATAATGAATATTTTATAGTTTTTTATAGAATAGAATCCTTTGCTCGTTTTTTGCTCTATAGCGCTCAGCCCTACATTTGTATATACATATTTAATTTATTAATTATAACGAAAATTTAGATTAGACGAGGACAGAGCTATACAGCCGACTCTTAATAAATAATTAAGATTTCAAATTAATTTCTTTATACAATATTTTTGAAAACGTTGCGTTATTAGTTGCACAAATAGTTGCGTCGCTTTTTACTCGATAATTGACACAATAAGTAGGGTAAAATATAGTACAGAAAAAAGTCTAAAAAGTAATACTAACTTCAGCGCTAAAAGTTCCGCAACCTTTTGCAGGAGGGTTATATTTAGTACAGATCTGGTATCAACGAGAAAACGCGGATTTTCTCCTTTTAATGTTTTTTTGGCAAAATTATTACGGGAGCGATAAGCTCTCTGGTTTGGTAACTGACAATGGTTCGATCTTGAACACTGTTTCTTCCTTTAATCGCAGGTTCATCACAGTATCCATAAGACGATCACGATGGAAGTTTAAAGACTGCGAAAGTTATTCTCACGATTTTTACAAAAATTAGTACTATGACCTGATTTCTTACAATTTTTACAAAAATAGTCCTTATATTTATCATCTTTTCTTTTATCTCTACAATCTCGGGAGAAATATCCTAATTTTCTGCCATTATAACTAGGGGTGTGCAAATACTCGAATAGTCGATTTCGAGTAGAGTCGAGTTTTTTCTTCGAGTTCGAGTCGAACTTGAAATCCTTAAGTATTCGAAAAAATATGAACCACTCAAAAAAATATGAGTAACTCGAGTGATTCGAGTTACTCGGTGGATTCGAGTAACTCGAAAAGTTCGAGTTTAATACTCGACTTGACTCGAAATTAGTTTGAAAGTGATTTTAATGTTCCTTCTGAATAGACGAATAGACAGAACTCACAGCAAGTTAACGAAAAAAGGGTAAAAAAATTAATTTTTTCGTTTGAAAAAGAACTAATTACCACAGAATAATATAATCTAGTTGTTCGAGTAGCTCAAGTTATTCGAATAATTCATATTTTTTAGAGTACTCGATAAATTCGAATAACTCGGAAACGTGTTTTTAAGGTTGCATTACTTATCCCACACCCTAGTTAACAGAAAGCTCTCTTCAGCATCCCTCAGTCAAACAATTTATTTTTTTTTTTTTAACAATTTTTTTTATTGAAAAAAAATTTTTTTTTAACAATTTTTTCTGTTTTTTAGACCTTTTTTTTTTTTTTTTTTTTTTTTTTTTTTTTTTAAAACTATAACTCAATGCATCTTTGAACGCACTCTCCTCACTATCTCCTTATATTCGGAAAGAAAATCCACCAATAAATAATGTGAGGGCTTGTAACACGTTGCGATTGGGACTCCGCACAAGGTGACGTATTGACCACGCCTAACATCCCAGAAGATTATTCCATCCCTGA
Organism: Anastatus disparis; assembly: GCA_017163975.1. NCBI lineage: Eukaryota > Metazoa > Arthropoda > Insecta > Hymenoptera > Eupelmidae > Anastatus > Anastatus disparis. The sequence continues at coordinate 1,482,072 of JAFFSR010000313.1, forward strand.
AATAACCCCCCCCCCCCCCAGCAAATAATGCGTTATGGCGACTTATAACCCTACGAATGTAGTGTTCTCCAAGGTTGTTAAATCTAAAATATTTTTGGATAACATCCTAATAATAGATAATAAGAGAGACCTTTAAAAAAAAAACACGTAGCTAACATTGATGCGTCCTACACAGTGCAATACACCATCTATAATGCCGGGAAGCTCTTTTCCGAACCTCGGTTCCTCCACGAGAACGCATAAATATCTTAATTTTAAAAAATTCCTCATTTCGCAGAGTCGAAAAAATTATCTGCAAAAAATTTAAGAAAGTAAAGTGTGTTAAACATAGTTCAAAGTAAATATTATTAAGGATTGATGTAAAATAAAATAAGTTAATATAGATAAATGTTGAAGTAGAAAGGGTTTGAAATATTTAAAAATTAATAAAAAAATTATTTTAAAAATTATTAAATTATTTTTAGGGTATATGCGATTAAAAGTTTAAAATCGTTTTCCACGGTATTTTTTTAAATACTTTTATTTGTATTTACATCTTCACTATTTTTTGTATTACAAATATTTTTTAAACTACTGGCAGTTTCTGTCGTGAGAAATGAAGTATAAGCTAATCCTAATAAATTGTTCTCCTACACAGCTAAGCCAATAAGTTGTTTTTATTGCTTCGAATCTGATGTACAGTGCTAGAGTTGGCATGCCCAGCATGAACCTGATTACAGCATAGGGCATACTTCTTCTCATGTCAGTAATGCCTCTGAGAAACAGCGCCTGCACCCAGTCCAACCGTTTGCAATCTCTCTTTCTTGGCGTTCTGTTCCACCAGGCAATTGAAGTGCAAGATATCCTTGGTGCAATGATAGCAAAGTAGATCCAGTGCAGCTGCTCCGAACCTAGTCACCATCTAGCTTCAAACGCCCTCCTACATTGCCAGAATGTAGCTATAGCCTTTTTAACCGACTTCAAAAAGAAGGAGGTTACACAATTCGACCTGTATGATTTTTTTTTTTTTACATTTCTCTTCCAGAGGTTTTTTCCATGACCTCTTTCTATCCAAAAATACACCAAAATACTTAGTGTATTCCACGTAAGGTATCCTCGTGTTACCCAACGTCATTTCCTCCAATAACCTTTCATCGTTTGGTAAAGACCACCGCCATCGTTTTATCTTCCTGAATGGCTCCCCTAGCTAGGATAGCAATATCATCTGCATATCCTATTACTTTGATTCTCATCCCATTGAGAACACGCAGTAGGCCGGCTACAACCAGGTTCCATAACAGAGTATCTCACTCTGAGGACAGCCCTTTGAGATCAACACGCTAATCACGTTTCCCATCTAGAATGCATGCAACTCTCTATTTTCTAGGAAGCTCATGAATCAGCCAATGATACTTCCAGGAATACCATGTTTTTCAGCATCTCTTCAAATTGCCATTCTAGATGTGCGGTTAAAAACCCCCTCTACATCCGGGAACTTTTCTATAAAGTCCACAACCGACAGGAGTGCTGTTTCCACTGACTTGCCTTTTCGGTTTACGAGTAGTTCCTTGTGGAGTGGATATAGCCTTAATGATTCCTCCTTCGCGTATCCATCAATCATCTTCTCTAACGTCTTTAATAAGAAAGACGTAAGACTAATCGGCCTAAAATCCTTAACCTCTGTGTAGCTCTTCTTTTCTGGTTTTAAAATGAAGATGATTTTCGTTCTGAGCCATTGTTTAGGCGTATAGCCCAAGATTACACATCCCCTAAATAAGCCTGTTAATGGCCTTATTATCTCCTTCAAGCATTGCTGCATCAACGCTGGGGTAATATTATCCAAACTGGTGCTTTAAAGGGCTCGAAAATACTCCCTTCTTTCCACTCGTCGGGGAGCCTGTATCGGTTCCACTTCTGGGTTGAAATCAGGAAAGTTGGTTCCCATCAGTAGGTGTATGGTTTCCATCAGGGTATAAGTAAAACTCCCATCTTGTCTCTTGATGAACCTAAGTTTACCTCTTAGTGAATCTGCGAGCACCTTAAAAGCCTTGCTGTATCACTCATTGAGATAGTCTCTGAGCACGGCTGCTTCCAAGAGTTATCCGTTTCCCGAAGGTGGAGTACTCTTGTATGTCTCCTTGTATGTCGCCTTAAAATAAATCTTAAAATTTGTCAGTAATTAATTAATAGATTTGTTCAAGAAACTATAAATTTGATAATATGCACTATTAACTAATGCAATTTGTTTCTTCAAAAATTTAGTACGGGAGACCGAGGCTAGTATTAACACTTTTAAAAAAATTATCTCTATTTTTTAACCTACGTATTTTTTTAGTATCCCACCTATCATATATGTTAGTGATTTACTTCAGCTATGATTTAGTGCAAAAGTTATTAAAAAATCGTCAATAGATTTATTTTGGGAGAGAATTCATTTAAAAAATTCCGTGTTAATATTTGCACCACGTTCGGGGAAAGTACTAACATCACATTTTTTTATTATGAAAACGCAATTTAATAATAAATATAAGTATTATATACTTTTTAATGTACACTTGGTGGAAAGGATATTTTTCCGAATGTTGACCTCAAATGGCAACATCGCATATTTTACCACAGACATAAGACAATTACAAATTATGGAGCAAATTTCACATCATCGTTACTTATTACTTAATGGCATAATTTTAGTAAACAAACAATATTACTCACTTTTTTCAAGATTCAAATTATAATTTTATGAATTAAAATTTTTATTTCTTAGTTCAATAATTATATAGAATCTAATATTGTTAATTAAAATTATATAAGCAATTAAATTTTAATAGTTATCATTTGAATTTTGCATAAATAATGAAAAAAACAAAATAATCATGATGCGAAACGCAATGCATGATTTGAAGTTCTCTTACGTCTGTGGTAAAATATGCAGCGCTGCCATTTGAGGAACACATTCGGAAAAATATCCTTTCCGCCAAGTGTACATCCAGATAACAAATAAATTATAAAAAACAAAATTTTAAAAAATATGAAAGAGTGATTATTTTATCTCTTTTCAAAGTAAAAAAACGCTGCCAAGTGCTTTGGCGGAATGCTTTCTCATAGAGCTCTTTGAGTTTCATTAATTTTTTTATATTTATTCAAATGTGATTTTAATATATAACTAGTGGGCATATATTTGCACTTGACTTATGTAATTCTTATCTAATTCTGGGGTGAAGTGCTGCTGCAAGGTTCTTACGGAAGACTGCTTCAATTCTGCTGCAAGTTTGCGTGTTTATTCTCGTCATATAATTGCGCTCAACTTATGTCATACTTATGTAATTCTGGGGTAAAGTGCTGCTGCAACATTCTTACGGAAGACTGCTTCGATTCTGCTGCAAGTTTGCGTGTTTATTCTCGTCATATAATTGCACTTAACTTATGTTATTCTTATGTAATTCTGTAGTAAATTGCTGCTGCAATATTCTTACGGAAGACTGCTTCGATTTTGCTGCAAGTTTGCGCGTTTATTTTTATCTTTGAATCGCACGTTTCGATTGGCAATCTGTTACAAACCTGTCGCACGTTTCAATCGCAATTAAATTTCAGCAGATATGCATTAAAATGTGAAAACAGACTAAAATTTTCTAAAATGAAAACTACGCTAAAAAGATCGGTTTATAAAAGTTATCCTTCTTTTGGCAGATGCAAATTATTCCCATGGAAATCTCAAAGCAAATTCATCAAGTAACTTACGTAAAATACAAAAAAAAATTAAAAATCGAAAATTTTTTCAAATTCTTAAAATGGCTCTATAAAAAAAAATACACTATGAATACAAATTTTCAATAGCTTCCCGCCTAGTTATACAAAAACATAGATGGTATACAAAATTTGAAGCAAATCCATCGAGTAATTTTCGAGATCTAACTGGTTAAATAAATAACATTTTCTTTTCAAAATTTCTTTTTCAAAATTTTAAAAATGCTCTAAAATTAAAACTACACTATGAAAATCAATTTTTGAAAATTTCCCTTTTTTTTTGCAGTCGCAAATAATTTCCCTGCAATTTTTAGAACAAATCTATCGAGTACTTTACGTAGAATAAAAAAAAATAAGAAAAGAAGAATCGAAATTTTTTTTTAAATCTTTAAAATTCTCTAAAATTGTAACCATGCTAAGAAAATTAGTTTTCAAAAACTTATTTTTTTCAGACAATAGCGAATAATTTGTATAAAAATTTTGGAGAAAATTTATAGTATGGTTAACACAAAAAAGAAAATAAATGAAAAATAAATATTTTGGAGAAAATTTTCAAAGTGCTCTAAAATTAAAACTGCGCTGAGAAAATTAGTTTACAAAATTTTTTATACTTTTGGCAGTCGAAATCAAGTTTCATACAAATTTTCGAACAAATTCTTCGAGTAATTTACGTAAAATACAAAAAAAATGAAAAATCGAAATTTTTTTAAAATTCTTAAAATGATTCTAAAAAAAAACTACGCTGAGAAAACAAATTTTCAATAGCTTCCGCACCAGTTCATCAAAAAATTGAATTGTATGGAAAATTTGAAGTAAATCCATCGAGTAGTTTTTAAGATTTTATTGGCTTAATAAATAGAAACATTTTTTTTTTAAATTTCAAAATGCTCTAAAATTAAAACTAAGCTAAGAAAATCAGTTTTTAAAAATTTATTTTATCCGGGCAATCACAAATAAATTCCATGCAAATTTTGAAGCAAATTCATCGAGTAGTTCTCGAGATACAGTTTACTAACTGAATTCATACATCCACACACACACACATACATACAGACATTTCCTGGAAACCACTTTTTTCGACTCACCGAGTTCAAATAAGTACAAATTAATCAAAAAATAAAAAAAAATTTTTTTTTATCGATACAATGCTTTCTCTATGAGAAAGCAATAACATCAATTTTTGTCTTATAGAAAAATTATAACTAAAAACATCATATATTGATATGAAAAAGATTCCAGTAAAGACTTTATTAAATTAATTTTTTATCTATCGCATTTTGTCATTCTTTTCAAATATGTTTTTACGTATTAACAGTGTTAATATTTGCCCCGAAGATTTGTCAATACTTGCCCAAGCAGCACATTTTAAAAAAAATTTTTTAAACAAATATTTAAAAATAAATATTAAAATATTAATGCGATTATTAATATTATTTTCAGAGTAGATTAACATAAAATAATTTTGATTCTATTAATTACATCCAATAAAATCAAAAACTAAAGTATAGGTGGAAATTATCTAGTTTCTGTCAAAAAAAAATCGCTGTGTCGCACGCTATTCCTCTGCGTTGTACTTCAAGGTACTGAATGTGTTTACACGATAGAAGCAATTATATTAAACGTATTAAGTTAACCACAAAACCTGTAAGACTGTTTACGTAACTAAATTGACTGTTAATTTCTACCTCTATTACTTTGAACCCCGGTCTCCCCTAATAATAGTACATTATTTACCTAAGGTGGAAAGACTGGATTTACGAAACGAGAGGTTCACAGCCCGAGCCAAAGGCGAGGGCTGTAACGAGTTTCGTAAAACAGCCTTTACACTAGAGGTAAATAATGATTTTTTTCGTATGAGAGCCGAAAAAGAGAAAAGAAGTTGCGATTTTGAGGTTAGAATGCGAAAAAATAATTTATTGATTTGAATGGACAATGTAAGTTGTATTGGTAAGATAAATGTCTCCCATGCAAGCGCATCTCAAATTCATGCTCCGTAACCTAAAGTCTCCAGATCACAGATATGAATATTTATGTATGCGAGAACAAGCGTACAAACATGTAAATTAGCGAAAACTTGAAAGAATTGTATAAGATGTCGAATCTTAATTATGGAAATTCTCAAAAATGGTTATTTACGAATTTCTCTTTGCCAATTGGTTTTTAGAACTCAAAAACGACTCTATTCATATGCATAAAAATGTGTGGGTGCACATTTATACTAGCTATGAGCTTACTAATCTTTATTCTCCCTAGATGCGTATTATTTTCTTATCAGAATTAAGAAAAACATTGAACCAAATTTTCAATGACGTTATTTTTATTAATTGTATGAAACTTTTATAAATTTTATAGTAAATTTAATTGACCATTTAACTAATTGTATTTTTTTATTTTATGTTTTATATAGAACACGTTGGATTCCATCATCACTAGTTTTTACGGAAGCCGGTGAAGATATATTTGATGCTTTTATACCACCACCGCCTGTTAATATTATTCATCCGAAACCTACAATTAACATAGCCTCAAATTCATTCCATGAGAGTGCTGTTCATGTTATTTTAAAACAATTTTTTGTAAAATTTTTGTTGCAAAATAATTTTTGTTTACTATTTATTATTGTTTGTATTTTATGATTCTTTAACTAATCTGTTTTTAAAACTGTATAGTAATCTTTTATAAAATTTATAACATTTGTAACTTCGAAAACTACGTCTCTTGTGATTATTGTACAAATAATAAATTAATATTCTGTATATAAAATAATTTTCAAATTTTTTATGTCTTTTATACTTATTTTCTTATTAATTAATTAACAAAACGAGATACATCAAACAGTGATCGAAAGCGTAAAGGGTTACGTAGATCATTTGATGAAAAAATAACTCGCTACAGTAGAAAAAAAAGTGATATATTTTATATTTATGCATTGTAGTTATTTTTTTTTATTCTAGTCACCCATTTTTTAATCTAGTTACTCGTTTTTTAATCTAGTTATTCATTTTTTATTCTAGTCATTTACTTTTTATTCCAGTCATTCGTTTTTTATTTTAGTCAATTTTTTTTATTCCAGACATTCATTTTTTATTCTAGTCATGCTATATGGTGGCTATATAGTGTACAAAATCCGATCGTGCAAAATGATGTTATGGGTTTATAACCTTTCATTCCGTTGCACATAAATATTCTAGAAATCCGTGACGAAATGTATTGAAAAAGAATGCCAAAAATAAACAGGTTTCGTTTGATATGGGGTTGTCAGGGTTATGGTGTTTCGGGGCTATGGGCTTCTGGTATCACAGGGTTATGGAGATTTGGGGTTATGACGTTTTATTGCACTGTCCGAACGTATTCGGAATGTCAGTAAAAATTTGCAATAATACAAATTGCCTGGATTGAATTTTTTTTTTTTTATTCGGGGGCAAAGGGGTTATGGGATCTGGGTGTTATGGGGTTATATTATTATGGAGTAATGGATTAAAAGTGTTATGGGGTTATTGTGTTATGGTTTCAAGGAGCTAAGGGATTTCATATGAATGGTTTATTGTTATATAGTTTAAAAAAGCGGTTTTTTTGGGGTTATGGGAAACCCTAGCCCGATAAAGTTATTCTGATCCCAAATTCGGATTTACCGACTCCAAAAACATATAGTTAGCAGCACATGTCACAGCAGACATAGCATTGTCACAGCAGACCCCCAAACCCAAAAAAAATTTTTTTTTTGTGTGGCTGTGTTATACACTATTTTTAAAAATCATTACTTTTTGAGAAAAAAATTAGAAATTATACGACTAAACAAGAAATAATTATCTTTTCAGATTTTTTTGCAAAATTAGGTGACCAATAGTAACATTTCCTACATTACCCACGGGCTACTTTTTTGATGACGAAATATTTTATGTATGTACGTATATATCCAATATATTTCCAATATAATGCCCATAGTGTCGATTTTTGTGTGGAGATATTTTCAATAACAATTTTAAATTTAATTTTAGCGGTATATATTAAGCACAAATATCTTTTTTCTTAACACTTATTGTCTTATCAATGAATATTTGTTCATATTTAGTATCTACAACATATTCTTGAGGTCAAATGAAAAGATTCTTGTTTTTGTATATTTGAAATCTTTCATACTCACTAGGAGAGTATCACATCTCTGAATCACAGATTTTGCTCAATCTTCGGGATAAGTTTTCAGATGACAACATGTTAGGGAAGCTAAAGTTATAGTCACAAACGCTCAATATTTCCCTAGTTACAGGCAATTAAAACAAATCACTAAAAAAGTTACAAGATTTTTAAACGCATATTGTTCTTTAGAATTGATAGCTAGAAGCTTGAAACTTTTTTTAAATTACAGCTGAGCTCAAATCCTTTTGAAATAGTAGTTATAAGTTATCAAAATATTATTTTTTCCCAAAGTTATAGCGTAATAAAGATTGAACCTGAATTTTCTTTTTAAAACATTAATTAATAATAAAAGCTGAAATGCGGTCCAATCTTTATTATGCTTTAACTTTGGGAAAAAATAATATTTGATATGCTATAACTACTGTTTCGAAAGGATTTGAGCTCAGCTTTCTTTTAAAAAAAGTTTCAAGCTTCTAGCTATCAATGCCAAATAACAATATGCGTTTAAACATTTCGTAACTTTTTCAGTTATTTTTTTTAATTGCCTGTAACTAAGGAAATATTGAGTGTTTGAGACTATAACTTTAGCTTTTTCCATATTTTATCATCTGAAAACTTATCCCGAAGTTTGAACAAAATTCGTGATCCGGAGATGCGACACTCTCCTAGTCGGTAACAAATTTATTGAATATCTTGGCAGGATGTTGAAAAAATGCATCAATGTCATTGAATATATGCGAATTATATTTTTTTTGCGAATTTGTTCCTGAATAAATTCAATAAGCTCCCATTTATATATGAAATTAAAAATTTAATTAAAATTTGATCGACCTTACGTGGTATTACTGGATTACTAGCAGACACAAGAATAAAATTAAAAGCTCAATAAATATAAAATTATCCTACTGAAAATTACATGAGATCACTCGAGAGATTTCATATGCCAAAAAATTGTATTTTTTCCGACACGCAATCAAACGGGAGATTTCATGTAAGATCTCATGTAAAATATCACGTAAAATTTCATGTAAGATCTCTTATAAGATTTCAGGTGGTCGAGTTTAACGTTGGCTCTTGTTGAATTCGGACGTGTTTTCTCGTTGCTCTGCTATAGATCGCGAGTTGAATAGAAGGTTTGTGCCGGTGTGTGTATTGATTTTAATTAGTTGTACGGACGGTAGTTTTTGGGTGAACTAGTCGGTATGGGAGGTGGCTGAGGATGGCTCCTCACGGAGGAGAGCAACCTGTTCCCCAGGAGACCGTACTAAGCACTACTAATCAAGAAAAAAGTTACTCTACTGTTGCTGGGTCAGACAGATTTCCCAAAGATGAGCAAGCGGTCGTTCTTGATTCATTGGAAAACTGCACCCTTGATGATTACATAATGGAAATACTGAAACTAGTTAAAAGTGAAGAGATAGTAGCTATTTCAAGAATTTCAAATAATAGAATTTGTGTCTATTTTAATTCGCAGAAGTTAACAAACGATATTGTTGATGCTCGTAAAAGTATATATATTAACAACAAAGTTCTTTACTTCCGTCCTCTAATAGCACGTCCGAAACGTATTATTCTGTCGAACGTTAGACCTTCTATACCACATGAATTTCTAGAGAAGACATTGTCCGATCTACACATAAAACTTGAATCCAAGGTCACCTTTATAAGAGCTGGAGTCTCTGTCCCTGGGTGTGCTCATATAATTAGCTTTCGAAGACAAGTCTATATTCAACCTGAAAGCTTATCTCTACTGCCGGAATCTATGCAAGTTAACTTTGATGGCAACATCAGTCGCATTTTTATCTCCACAGACATTATGAAGTGTTTTATTTGCAAAGAGACGGGTCATGTAGCAAAGCAGTGCCCAACAAATCTAAATAGTCAAAATAACGATAACATAACAAATAATAAGGATGGTACATATTCTCAGAATTTTCCTGACTTACCAAAATCAAACAAGCAAATACAAGATAGTGAAAGTGGAATTAATGAAGTAAATATAAGTGTACCAGGCAATTTAACTATAAAAGAAAGTTCTCATGTAAACATTGACTCTACGTTTGAAATACAAGACCAAGATACTCAAAATAAATCAAAGATAGTAGAAGAGCATAAATTAGATAATTCTCCCGATACGCATATTAAAAGGCCTTTATCTTTAACGTCATCTGCTATATCCACGGCCTCTTCAGATATCACAAATCAAGAATTAAATATAGTATTCACAAAAAAGCGTGATAAAGAATGTAACTAAAAAATATGAAAAAAAAACAGAAAAAAGCCTATACTTGATGTCACAGCATTAGAGGTTGCAGCACAGGCTACGCCGGCAAAGGAATTTATTGAAAGCAACCTTGATAAATTTCCTCTGAACTTCTGTGATTTTTTTAAGTTTCTACAGGACTCTTATGGTCACACTGACATTCCTGGATTGGCAAAACTGCATGTGAAGGACACTACCGCTCTAATGCAAATGCTTAATGAAGTCTCTATATTGATGACAGAAATTTAAAGAGTCGCATACTGAGAATCATTCAAAAGGTTACAAATGAAAGACGCTTCTGATTCATTACTAGAAGAAAGTAGCTCTCAAGATGATGACTTTTAATTTTCATACTATTTATTGAAAAAGAATGAGTTTAAAAAATAAAAATTTAAGGATAATGTTTTGGAATGCTCGCAGTATCATTCCAAAATTTAATGAACTTTCAACGATCCTTCCTCAATTAGATATTTTTGCATGTGTTGAGACGTGGCTTACACCCGAGCATAACCTCAGCTTTCCGGGCTTCGTATCTTACAGAAAAGACAGGGAGAAGGGAAAAGGAGGGGGACTACTGCTGCTCATACCAACGAAGATAGACGCTTATAGAAGCGTACTTCTGGGTTAAATTTTTCGCCCGATACGCTGGGTAACACTTTAACATTGTTTGTATATCTATACATATGAAAAATTTGATATATATAGATATAAAAATACATGGGATCTAGTGGCGCCCTCAGTAGCTGGGTAACTCATTTTTGGCTGAAATTTCCCATTTAAGAGTACGCTTCTATAAGCGTCTATATTCGTTGCTCATACGAAGAAACATCCAGTATGTCAACTTAGACAGTGTTAAGTCTAACCATGATTGTATTGAAATATGCGATATAAGTCTAACTAATTTTAAGCCGTATTTGGACTTACTACGAGAGTGTCACACCTCCGGATCACGGATTTTGCTCAAACTTCGGGATAAGTTTTCAGATGATAAAACATGAAAAAAGCTCAAGTAATAGTCATAAACACTCAATATTTCCCTAGTTACAGGCAATTAAAAAAAATCACTAAATAAGTTACTAGATTTTTGAACGCATATAGTTATTTAGCATTAATAGCTAGAAGCTTAGACCTTTTTTTAAATTAAAGCTGAGCTCAAATCCTTTCGAAACAGCAGTTACAACATATCAAAATATTATTTTTTCCTAAAGTTATAGCGTAATAAAAATTGGACCTAATTTCAGTTTTTATTATTAATTAATATTTTTAAATAGAAATTCAGGTCCAATCTTTATTACGCTACAAATTTGGGAAAAAATAATATTTTTACATGCTATAACTACTATTTTGAAAGGATTTAAGCTCAGCTTTAATTTGAAAAAAAAGTTTAATCTTCTAGCTATCAATCCTAAAGAACTATTCGCGTTTAAAAATCTAGTAACTTTTTTAGTGATTTTTTTTAATTGCCTGTAACTAGGGAAATATTGAGTGTTTATAACTATAACTTTAGCTTTTTTCATATTTTATCATCTGAAAACTTATCCCGAAGTTTGAGCAAAATCCGTGATTCGGAGGTGTGACACTCTCCTAGTTACGTCTATGACGCTGGCACAGCCACTAGACAACGCCACTACCTAACCATTACCATATTTTGTTGCTAATTTGTTGCTAATTTGTTACGCAAAAATCAATTTTGTTGCTCTAGCCGTTCCCGAGAAACACGGGCCGTGCTAGCGTAAGTCTTACGCTAGCAAGGCTACTGCTGTAACTCTTGTTCTAATTAAGATATTTTAACTATTCGAACGGCATAATTTGTTGCTGAAAGATGATATATTCCAAAATTCGAAAACAATAGTATTTGACCCTAATACCGACATCAGGCCCAGTTGTATTTTAAGAAATCAGTTATTTTTCAGGGTATGACTAAAACTAAAGAGTAATAATTTGTTGCTGAAAGATGATGTTTTCCAAAATTCGAAAACAATAGTATTTGACCCTAATACCGACATCAGGCCCAGTTGAATTTTAAGAAATCAAGCATTTTTCAGAGTATGACTAAAACTGATGAGTAATAATTTGTTGCTAATTTGTTGCTGATGATTCCACCTTGAAACAATTTTTTCGCTCCAGCCGTTCCCGAGAAACACGGGCCGTGCTAGCGTAAGTCTTACGCTAGCAAGGCCACTGCTGTAACTCTTGTTCTAACTAAGATATTTTTCCGCATTCTAACCTCAAAATCGCAACTTCTTTTCTCATTTTCGGCTCTCATGCGAAAAAAATCATTATTAACCTCTAGTGTAAAGGCTGTTTTACGAAACTCGTTACGTAAATCCAGCCTTTTCACCCCAGGTTAATAATGTACTATTATAGTACTGCATGAGCTAAATCCGCGTTTTCTACACCATTTAGCGGGAGCTAAGTACAACTTTTTTGAACTGTGTAATAAAGTACTACTGTAATATATTTCACACTTTATTATACTGTTCGAAAAAGTAATCATATCGAAATCACGCGTCACAATCACTCTTTGTACGTTTATTAATACGTAGAAATATCTTTTCACCTATAATAACACGTAGACAATCAACCAAAAAATATATATACCTCAAGAAAGAATTAAAAGCATCAAAAAAACGAAAACTATAGTTTATAAATTCTTATTGTGCCGTGAGTTGTCGAAATATATCAAACCTCTGTGAGCGCGCATGCGTGTACAGTGTATACAGCCTAACGATGAGAAAGAGAGAGATGCATATATGAAAAATGAACTAGATGCTTCGCTTTGTCTGACTTATGTATCATCATCATCATCATCACATTCAGTTCGAACTGCACCTTCGTGCAGTGCAGACCTGTATACACATAATCTACTGAGTGTAACAGCCCTTCTAAGGGCTACCGTACGGAACTATACTAGCATTAAAATATACCTTCTCTGATCCAATATGAATCTTGAGCTACTCTCTGATCCAAATACTCTCTCAATGGAGCAACTGGTGCAAGCCATCGACCAGTGCCGACACACCTTAACTACTTTAGAAGCAGCCTTGCAAAGGCTCTGCCCAAATCAATCTGATAAAATGGAAACATCATCGTTCCCTAATAAGGAAACAGCTAACCCTACATCCGCTGAAACCTCTCACGTAAGTATACAAAATAACAATAATACTTTAAAAAATCCTGCAGTTAAAACTGCAACCAACACACAAATACAGTCCCCTTCTTACAACTCTCAAATAAACCACCCAAACAAACGCCGACGCGATGCTACCCCCTCAGAGTCTTCTGATTCTTCTTCAGAAGAAGAAGAAGAGAAAAACTCTAATTCAAAACGTAGTCCCCCTCCTATCTGCATCCTTAACAAAGAACTTTGGCCACAAATCAACGCCAAAATCAATTCTTCCGACATCGAAGTCCGCAAAGCAAAGAACACCTCCAAATCAGTCATGGTTTATCCCAAAACAGTAAACGATTTTCGTACACTCACCGCCCAATTCGATAAAAAGAAAATTCAATACACCACCATTCAATTGAAAGAAGACAAGGACCTCATCGTTATCATCAGAGGAGTCACGGAAACAATACCAGAAAAAGACATACTAAACGAGCTTACTACTAAAATTCCTGCAGTTAAAAGCGTTTACAGAATGAAGAGAGGTGATAAAATCTGGCCCTTAGTCGCAGTTCATCTCGATCCATCCGCCCCATCAGCCAAAACAATCTTTAACTTGAGTAACCTACAGGGATTGAGCATAACTGTAGAATCCAAACGTAAAACCAACGCAACCCCGCCGATGTCTTGGATACTTCCACACAGCAAACTACTGTCACGCAGACTGGCGATGTGCCTTCTGCTCTCGAAATCATGCTACTGCCTCCTGCCGTACCAAGGATCAACCAAACGCTACTCCACTCTGTGCCAATTGTCAAGGCCCACATCGAGCCACCTATGGTGGCTGTCCCAAAGTTCCGATAAGACCCCAACAAAATCCCCCCAAAATTCAACCAACCCCTAATACGCCTATTAGAAAACCCCTCCTCCGAAACTCCAACGTTAGCTATGCCAAGATGGCCAGCTCCCAGCCTGCCTCTCGTCCACAAAATGTATCTCAGCCACAACTTCGGTCCCAACCTCTAACACAGCCAGCCCCGGCGTCGAATCTGCCCAAGGTGGTTCCAAGCCAAAACCCAAAAGCTCAACTTCTCGAGCAGCTTTTTCGTAAATTCTTCGACTCCTTGCTTCCAATCATCAGTCAATAAAGACGAACCCCTCAAAATCCTTACTTGGAATGCTAACAGCATTCTGTCGCAAAATAGAACGAAAGTTACAGAGCTCGAGGCCCTTCTCGAGTCTAACCACATCGATGTTGCCTGCATAACCGAGACTCACCTAAATCCTAATAAGAACCTATTCATACCCAACTTTACAATATACAGAAAAGATCGCCCTAACTCACAAGGAGGTGGCGTCGCTATCCTTGTTAGAAACTCTATTCGTCACAAACCTATCAGCATCAATACGGCCATCACTTGCGAAGTGGTTGGCATTCAAACCGAATTCGCAAATAAGTCCCTTCGTATCTTCTCTCTTTACTCTCCCCAAACACCAATAATATGTCCGAGATCCCCCTACTTTTTGATTCAAATACTCCCACCGTCGTTGCTGGAGACCTGAATGCCAAAAACAAGCATTGGGGTTGTCTCTCAAACAACACTAAAGGAAACTCTCTCTGGAGTTTACACCTTCGCCACAATTTCTCTATCGAGGCCCCTGCCTCCCCAACACACTTCCCTGGTACTACTCATCATCAACCAGAAATTTTAGATATTTTTCTCACGAAAAATATCTCTCTCGACAAGGACCCTTGGACTTGCGCAGAGTTAAATTCAGACCACAATCCGGTATATATCGAAATACCAATAAATCCTACCCTCAATCCTCCCACCAAAACAAGCATAGATTTCCTTCATCTAAAATACATTCTCGAAACATCCTCCTTCAAATGCAGTCAGATACACTCCATCGAAGATATCGATGCAGCCATCCTGAATCTCACAAACGAGGTAACCAACTCAATAGAAAAGGCCAGCTCATCCATTACTCCCAAACCCCGCAAAACTAACCTTCCCAGCTCTACAAAAAAGCTAATCGTAACTAAAAATAGAATCCGTAAACTCTGGCAAACTTATCGAAACCCCATACATCGTACTCGCTTAAACGCTATCCAAAAAGAACTCACCTCAGCTCTTAAAGAAACAAATGACCTTGCCTTCGAAAACTATATAGCTGAAGCCGAGGCCAACCCTAAAAGTAATTGGAAAATTATCAAATCCCTCCGCAATCGCAAAACCCATTTACCTGCTTTAAAAAGAGACAATATCTCCTACTCTCTTGATGAAGAGAAAGCTGAAATCTTCGCGGACTCTCTAGAAGAACAATGCTCTCCACTCCCCAGTTCGAACGAAACCTCTCTTTTCCACGAGCACGTTACTGAGACTGTGCATGAATTTCAATTTTCTGACGCCGAATTCCAACACACTTCTCCCCATGAAATCTCGAAAATCACTCGCTCCCTAAAAAATAGAAAAGCTCCAGGCTCTGACGGCATTGGAAACGGAGTCCTCAAAATTCTTCCCCGTAAACACATTGTCGCTATTACCAACATTGTCAATGCAATGTTGAGATTACGATACTTTCCCAAAGCGTGGAAAGAAGCAATAGTTATCTTAATTCCTAAACCCGGTAAGCCCTTAAGCTCTGCATCTAGCTATCGACCCATCAGTCTACTCTCCTCCTTAAGTAAAATTGCTGAACAGGTCATACGCTGTCGTATTGACCAATTCGTCGACGAAAGAAGTATCGTCCCCGAATTTCAACATGGATTCCGTAGAAAACATGGTTCAGTTCACCAACTCCTCCGTGTGTCGGAGTTCATAGCCGATAACCTCAACAAGAGAAAACATACCAGCATGCTTTTGCTAGATGTAAAACAAGCCTTCGACAGAGTCTGGCACGAAGGTCTGATCTACAAACTCATTAAACTAGAATTTCCACACTACCTCATAGGCATCATCAAATCCTATCTCACAGACAGGACCATTCGGGTCCGTGTGGGTAAGTCTCTCTCTTCTCCCAGACCCATAACTGCAGGGGTTCCCCAAGGTTCGAAAATCTCTCCTCCTCTCTTTAATATATTCTCTTACGACTACCCCAAGGACAATAAAGTTCTAGTTGCTCAATATGCCGACGACTCAGCCCTCATTTATACTTCAAAAGTTATCACTCATTGCTTCTCCGTACTAAACAAATTTACCCCAGAAGTGGTAAGATGGTACCACACTTGGAGAGCAGCAATCAACGAATCCAAATCTGTTGCCATATTCTTCTCTCGACGAAATCGTACTCCTTCAAATCTCCTAGTTAACAACCATCGTGTTGACTGGAGTTCTTCAGCCAAATACCTGGGTGTTACCTTCGATCGTAAACTCACATGGCAAAAACAAATCGATACAGTCCGAGCCAAATGCCAAGGTGCTTATGCTGCCTTAAAGCCTTTCTTCAATAATAAATCTCTAACTAAGAAAACAAAAGCCCGCGCTTTTAATGCCATTATCCGCAGTATTTGCACTTACGCGATCCCAATTTGGGGATCCGCAAACCCTAACCGTATAGCTAAACTCCAAGGCACCTACATGCGCCTCCTACGCTCCTCTCTTCAGATCCCCTGGTTTATTCGAAATAATCAAATCTTAAAAGAAACTGGTATCGACTCAATTCCAGAAGCAGCGAACAAACACGCTGCGAATCTCCGTCTCTCTATCTCTAAACACAGCAATCCTAGCATAAAATTTCTTGTAAATTACCGTCGTAAATCCAACGATCGATTCAGAAGGCCATGCTCTCTGATTCGATCTCCATAACCCTTCTTCACTAACTGACTTTAAACAGTCTATTTTCGTGTTTCGCAATCTGCGCGAGTGCTATACAGCCCCCGCTGTATGAGCCACCGTTGTCTCTCAATTTTCTTCTTCTTAAGGTTCATAACCATTTAGGTTGGTAACCTACGGGGAGTCGGTTTTAGTCGGTAGGCACCTGCGGGTGAATCCGACACTACCCCTACGGGGGTGTCTTTTGAAGATTTCCCCTCCTCGACCCTTCAAACAAAAAAAAAAAAAAAAAAAAAAAAAAAGACTTATGTATACATGAATCTGAATAATCGGCAAGATTTTGTTAGCATATTGTATTTAATTATTAATAAAATATCAGTGATATTAATAATTATCAATATAATTTCACACTCTAAAAATGCTTTTGAAATCGTTTTTACTTTTCTTATTTGTTTGTGAAGGGTTTAGTTTTGATAATGTATATAGTTTTCATTTTTTTTGAATTATCATTCGTAGAGTGCATAGTTTTGTTGATATATAGCGTTCGTTTTTATTTACGAATTATCATTCGTGGAGCGTATAGGTTTCGTTGAAATTTATTTTCTATAGTATAGATTACGTGTGGTGGATTTATCTCACACGTGCTATAAAATAATATACGATTCGTATACTCGAAGTGGTCCTCTCACATGACGTGCTTAGCCCCCTCGCTGCGCTCGGGTGCTAACTGCGCGCCGTGTTAAAAAGGACCACTTAGAGCACGTGTATCGTAATGTACTATTAACGATTCGAACGGCATAATTTGTTGATGAAAGATAACATTTTCCGAAATTCGAAAACAATAGTATTTGAATCAAGTTTAGTTTATTTCTGCCGCCCAGTATTTGCTGCACGAGCGAGAGGGGTACTACTGGCTGGCAGCGGCAGGAATGAATAGCAGATGCACTAGTTCTTTTATTTATAAGAGAAAGAGAGAAAGAGTTAGAGTTAGAAAAAAGAGGGTCTCGCGAAGCGCGCCCGAGATTGACTGCGGTTCGAGCAACAAATTCGCCCCGTATTCATCCTTCTTACTCCCAAATGGCGTAGATGATTTTATGTCGTTGTAGCAGGTATGAGGGACTATCAAATTATAAATGTGCAAATTCGCTATCCTTCTTTCTTTTGATTTGAACTTGAATAAACGTATGGTAACAGTGTAGACTCGGATCGTCTGCGGAACCGTCATTGATGTGTCATAAATTTGACAAGCTGACCACGCATATCACGCACATTTTATAATTAATGTTTTTTTTTTCACTGTCTCACTTTCACTATAATAATAATTTTGTTGTTATTTGTACTAATTTATTTTCATTATTTGCACTAATTTTTTTGTATGATTAATCAATTTTTTAAAGAACAAAATGTGAAAAGAAAAAACAAAACACGCCGATTAAACTAACCAATTTTACGACTTCGACGATCGCTTCAGAGCTAATTACTACCTTGTAGTGTGACGTATAGATGACTCCATACGTCACCTTGTGAGGTATGGAATTATCTATATTTTTTAATGTGAAGTATAGCAAACTGAATATAGTTGTGCTACGAATTGAAATGTATGTAACCTCAATACCCATTTAACTAGCTTTGCACATACAACGCCGAATACCTGATACGACATATATATATACATATGTCTATGTTATATATGGTGATTTCTCAAAACGAGGGCTAAATTCATTCTTCAATTTTTTTTTTTAAATAAGCGTGTTAATAATAATCAAAAGGTACTTTAGATGAGTTCTAAGTATCCCTCAACATATTCCACTGCATAAAGGATAGATAATTCAACTTAACTCAATAAAAAACATTTATAAGTACTAAAATTCGTAACTCGTCGACTTCTCAGGGTATATTTTCAAAATTTCTATCGTTCATAAAATGAAATAAATAAGTTACTTTCTTATTTAGATATCAAATAATGGAAAAATGTTTCAACTAAGGCTTATCAACACGGAGCGAACAAACCGGGAATACTTCCTTGCGCCCTCTACTACTACAGTTCCGTACGTACGTTTTTGGAAATAGGCCTTGCGTACAAGCAACGATTCCATAAGGCATCGGGAAAAAGTCCGAACGCTCTATAAGCGTTCGGACTTTTTCCCGATGGGTTATGGAATCGTTGCTTATACACAAGGTCTATTTCCAAAAACATGTGTACGGAACTATAGCAGTAGAGGGCGCAAGGAAGTATTCCCGATTTGTTCGCTCCGTGAAGGTCCCTCTTTATATAAACATGAAATTTAAACCTGTTCTTCAGTGTCAAAATTTTATCGACGTAGTTGTAAAAGAAAACATTTTAGTTACTCAACTGCTTAGTTCGGGACATTAATTAACTTGTTTTTCATCCTAAAAGTTTAATATTATATACTATATTTAAAAAACCATTGGTTACTACAGCTAATATTGCGAAAGAGTAGTATATGCTGGAGATAATTTTTAAATATCACATGCGTATTTTAATCACGTGTAACTCCGTCTACTCATAATTTTTTGCGTAATGCTTCTAAACTATACATTACAAATAACGAAAAATAATGTTAATTTACTTACTTTTATCTATTTAATAAATATTGGCGCTAATCATCAATTAACATTACTTGTAGGGTCAATAAATCATGAAATAAACATTTTTTTTGTAACTCCGTCGATATATAGTATTAATCATTAATTACATGAATCTTCGTAAAAATAAATATTACAAATTTTGCAAAAGTTAACCTAATTGTGTTAATCCCCTGATAAAAAAAAGAATCAATCTATTAATTTTTAACCATTTTCGACTATTTTTTAACTATTTATGGATAATTTCTTAGTCATTTGTATACTAAATAGCCAAAAATAGATTAATTGCGATTTTCTTTCCCCTGGTAGAAATGAAATATTTTTTTACCATTTTGTAACGATTTTTCTACCATTTCTTTACCATTTCTTGAGAAATGGCAAAAAATTGTAATAAAATGCAATACAAATTTTTTCATTTTTTTTATTTTTGTTTTATTTGGTAGAGATCGGTTAATTAATCGCATTTATCGGTATTTTTAGTTCCTGGTGTATTAATTAAGGATTATAAATAAAAAAAACATTTTAAATTAAAAAAATTTTTTTTATCATTGCCCTTGTTTTGAGAAATCACCATGTATTAATAATGCAACAATAGAGTAATGAAGTCTTATAAATATTATTTACTTACGCGTACATTGATCTGCAATATCATTGTATTTCTCATCAATACAATAACCAGAAAGTTCGTTAATAAACTTTTCGACAGACCAAGGAGGCGTTGCGTAGATTTCAAGCCAAGCATTTCTAATCGCTGAATCTTTTAATATTGTTTCATATGTGGGTCCTACAGTGGTTTGAATTCTTTTCTGTGCTCTTTTTAAATCTATTTTAGCTTTTTGCTTGATTTTTTGTATGCTGTCTATAAATGAAATTAACGATTTTAATAAAGATAAATTTGTACTTACTTTTTATAGAAAAATTAGAAAGAACATTTAAAAATAAAGACGTAAGTACTAGGTTTCGTACGTATCAACTCGTTTAATGTACGGTGGTATGATTCTAAATAATTGTTGGTACGGTCGACCATATTATAGACACTGAAAACTTCTGGGGTTACAATTTTCATCCATTGCTTTTCAAAATAATAATTAAGAAACTTAGTCCATTTTTTGAGCTTTGATGAATCATTCTGAAATTTTTCTTTCACCAAATTTTTTATAATTTCAAGACCCTCCGCTATCTTATCAGTTGGTAAAAGTGGCAGAACAATTAATTTTTTTATTATTTCATGGCCATCTGGATTTTTTTCTGCGTTGCTTTTTCTTAAATACAGACCATATTCCTTGGATTTTGCTTTTCTAATAATTGCCTGAATACAATAATTAATTAAATTAGACTTGTCAAAATAAAAAAAAAATACAAATCAATAGTTGAAATCGAATAATATGTAAATAATAAAATATATTGATTCTTTAAAAGAAATTATAACTGTTATTGGCTTAACGATGTTTCCCAGTAACAGAGATGAAAATTCATCAAATCAAGATAATGAAAAATTACAATTTTTAGCCGTTATTTACTAAAGAAGACTTGAATATTGCTTTCTCATAGAGAAAGCACTGTATCGGTAAAAAAATTATTTCCCTATTTTTTCACTTATTTGTGTATATTTGGACTCAGGGAGTCGAAAAAAGTGATTTCCAGAAAATGTCTGTATGTGTGTGTGTATTCAGTAAGCCAACTAGACCTCGAAAACTACTCGATGGATTTGCTTCAAATTTTTCATACAATTTATTTTTTTGATTAACTAGTATGGAAGCTATTGAAAATTGGTTTACTTAGCGTAGTTTTAATGGAATAGCCATTTAAAAAATTTTTTTTAATTTTATATTTTTCATTTTTTTGATATGAGATGGATTTAATATAAGATTATTTTCCAATTATTCTCTATGTTATAATTTAAAAAATTCTAAGGAATATATTTTATTATAACATCGTGAGAAAAAACTTTGTACTCGATCAGAAACAAGAATTAATAAATAATAATCTGAAGAATAAAGTATTGATTTTCTTTTTTTTATATCTTACTTGACAAAAATGAAAATAGCATCCTCTTACTGTTATTGATGGGAATGAGATTCTTATAGATTTTATCAGTGCTCTTTCAAAATCGCACATGGCTCTTGCAGGTAAAAAAAAAGGAAACGATGTTCTAATATGTTTCCATACTTCCTCATACGCTTTAGTGGTTCGCCTGCTCATTAATACCCATGCACACGGTACAACCTAAATAAAAATTTAAACATTTTTTTAATATAGCCACACAAGATACAGACGTGAATGAAAGGATAGAATGTATTCTAGAATTCCAATTAAGTGAAAAAGCACTCTTTGACAAAAAATAATTATGAAACTTATCAATTTAATACAAAAATAAATAACCCATCTGTAAAGTGACATAATCAGAAAGTTTTATTACAAATAGTAAAAATTAAACTTCAAACTTCAAAATGATTGTTATATCTACCCTTAAATACTATTTTGTGACCTCACTTATATTATATTT
The DNA here is from genome assembly GCA_017163975.1 of Anastatus disparis. NCBI lineage: Eukaryota > Metazoa > Arthropoda > Insecta > Hymenoptera > Eupelmidae > Anastatus > Anastatus disparis. The sequence goes on from JAFFSR010000313.1 coordinate 1,504,193, forward strand.
ATAATATAAAGAATTGAAAGAGAATTTGAGAGAGAATAAGTAAGAAAAAAGAATAAAATAAAAGATAATTAACAATAATCTTATTCTCTCTTGAATTCGAATCATCGCGTTAAAAGTATATTTCTATCTTGTGCGTCGGCGCGACGTAGCAATTGGAAAGTATATCAGCGCGCGAGATGGATATTAATAAGAATATACGCGCTTAGATGTGCGCCGATCCACGCCTATAAAGTGACGTACGCTAGCACACATCTAAGGGCACCTGTAATAGTATAATGTAAGATATGTAAATGAATCCCTTCTACTTAGCAGTAGGAGAGGATTGCGGCCGCAGCGGCTTGATCGACGCTTAAGCAGATCGAAGCCGAATTTTTGTACGGCACTCTTTGGCCGACTTCCTTGAAATAAAGTGTTAAAACTAAGATCTCGTTTCTTTTGTCTTTTATTCGTTCGTCTTTATAGGTCCGAGTAAAGTTGGTGATGCCAACTTGATCCGGTAGTAAAGACAACGATTTAAATTAAATATTATCAAACATTTCTACGTATAGACTTTATTTGTAGAATTAATTATCTGATTTATTAATTTAGGATTAATAGCATAAACTTGCATTATTTCGTGTAGTGTTAAATGAAAAGTAATAGTGATCGTGTGATAAGTGAGACGCGAAAGAATCAATTACATGCAACTAACGCGTACATAGGTGATTCTATAAAACGAAATAGTTTTTGAATCAACCTTATCTCACTTTATCATTTATACGTAAATTTCTGATTTGTTTATTGAGACGGAATAGTCTCGCGTTTTGCCTTTACATTTAATTTGTATAGTAGTTCATGACTTATTAAATTGATTAAATAAGACGAAATAGACTTACATTTTGAGGCCAATAAGAGGCAAACTAACACTAATTACGAACAATAATTCGCACATATAGACCCCGGACTGTACGTGGCATGATGTCCACTGCAAAAACGGGTCTGTGCATACTATAACCTTTATATCCATTTCCTTTTACATGAGCACTTTGTGCTATCCTTCTTTTAGGTGTTAGGGTATAGGTTACAATTTATATTTATTATTATAAGTAAATAAAGATTACTTACAATATTATATTTTTTACACATTATAGTCAATACTTGTTTAACACCTTTGATGTCAGGACAAATTTTGAACGTACCATCTGTGAACATATTGTAACGTCGGGCAATTTTGCGACTTCTTTTAAATAAAAATTCATATAATATCTCACAAAATTCTTTTTTAAATACTTTCAATGTCTTTTCCATAAACCGACACTTTATTTTTCATTAATTATTTTAAATCATTTTTCCATTATTTTGTCCGATCTGTATGTTTCTTAACTCATTTCTTTTGAGACAAGTAATTATTGTACCTTTTAAATAAAAAAAGTAAAATACCAGCTGTAAACATCGTTAGGGATACTCTAATCTTGGGTACCTGAAAATATTATGTGAAATTCCACGTATTTTCGTATTTGAAACCACCGAAAATTTTACCGTAACAAATTAGAAAACAAACTCATAAGTTAGCGCAAAACCAATACCTGAACTATTTCTTCACAAAAATTTGATAATATTTACTCCATGTTTTTTTTATATATCACACACAAATTTATTATAAAAATATTTCTTTCTTTTAAAAAAATATTAAAAAAGACAAAAAAAAAAAAAAAATTTATTATAAAAAAAAAATAAGATCATACCTAAAGTTTTAAAAGTATCCCTTTGTTTCAAAATAGATTCTTTTCGTTATTTTAAAAAAACAAAATAAAAACTCTTTTAATTTTAAACTCTTCTTTTCTTTCTTAAAAAAAAAATATAAATAAAAATAAAAAATAAAAAAGTAAATTTAGAAAGTGAAAAAATCGTTCTCTATTTTTTGATTTGATATTTTGGTTTCAAGCTCAAAACCCCAAAAAAAAAACAATTTTTTTTTTTTTCCTTTTCTTTCTTTTTTTTTTATTTATTTCTTTTACATTTTTTGTTTTTTTTTTTTAGTTTAGTTGAAAAAAAAATTCTTTACTTTTTATATCGTACTTTTTCTTTTTAGCTTACTTTCAACAACTCAAAAAACTTTGGACGGGGGACGCACCCCCCACCCAGCCTCACACCCACTTCCCTCCAGCAAGACAATGCCTTTCTTTTTTTGTTTTTTACTTCCCCTCCCTCTCACAATTTCTATCTTACCCCTTTTTTTTTTTTTTCCCATTATTACAATCCTCAAAATTTCTTTTTATCAACCGTAGCACTATCTTTTTTTCTTTATTTTTTTTTTTTCCTAATCTTAAAGTTTTTAAACGTTATTCTAACTCTCCGGAGCTAGGGAAAAATGCGGACGGCTTTGATTATCCTGACAACAAATTTTATATTCTCAATAAAATATGTTGGTCCTTTTAATAAATTGTATTTTTATCACGCTGATCTACCAAATCAAAACCAATTACTCCATCTTAAAATTCTTAAAGATCTCACTCTCACTTCTGTTTATGTAACGCTCCTTTTTTTTACCTTATCTAAATTTCTCATCTCCACATTTTTCTAAAATCTGTTCCAATTATAACGTTCTGAAAAATTTTTTTTATATTAATTTTTAAATAACTTTTCTTTTTTTTTTAATTCTTGACCTTTCAAATTAAAATATTTTCCAGTAGTAATTCTTTCAATATTTTATTCTAAACTTTTATCTTTTAATTAATATTTCAAATAATTCAAAAAATTTGTTGAATCTTCAATCCAAAATCATATTTTCGAAATCTCAGATTTATTAAAAGTTTTCAATTCTAATTATAAATTACTTTTATTAATTCAAATCTTTTTATAACTGTTTAATGTTAGTTTTTTATCAATAAACAAAAAAAAAGTTCTTATCCTTTAATAAATTTCTTTGACAAAATTCAAAAAGCTTTATAAAATCTATTTACTTATTTTCAAATCTGTTTTGCCACATCCTTATAGAATGACTTTTCCCTTTTCTCCCTCATTTTTTGTTCATTTTGTTGATTTACGTTTTTCATTCTAATTTTTTATTTTGATTTTCATTTATTTTCATTTATTCTTGAATTTTCTTGTCGATAAGTAATTATTGTCTTTTAAACTCTTTTATTTTTTGAATTTCTATAAAAACAGATATCATTCCTCCTTATTTTGATAAAAAGAAACGTGTCCTTACACGAATTCATTTCTACACGGACAAATACCAATTCTTTATTACCATGCGTATAAAAATCTTTACGAAAATATTCCAATTTGTTGTCACACATCACCAGTTGACAAATGTTTTTCAAAAAACGAATCGGTTTTAATACATATTTTGTGGAAAATCAAATGACACGTTTAACGTTGACACGTAGACCCGACGCCTCTTAACCATATCTGAAACAGAAAGACTCAATAAACTTAACAAAACTAAACAAACAACAGCCAAAAAAATTACACACTGTACTTCTTATCACTTTCCTAATTCAACTCTAGAACGTCGAGTTCATGTCACGAAAATAACAAACATCCAAATTCACACTCTTAGTCCCTACCGCAACAGCAAGCTACATCATCTCATTTGAACCCTGTCTTAAAAATCATTCCGATTTACAGCGAAACTTTCTTTCTTATTAAACCTAACATATAACTCTTAGATTTTTTACTAACATCGCAATAATCTACCAACATTTTTATCTTTAATTAACACAAAAAAAATTTTTACAAAAAAAATTATTTTACCTTTCTTTTCTTTTTTTTTTTCCGTAATTACCTTATTACCTTTCCCTGCTTAAAATCTATTCTTCCTTTTCCCCCTTTTCTGTAAAAAAATGACTAATCTTTTAACTAAAGTCTTAAAAAAATTTATACTTTTCAGCCCTTACTCCACCAAATACCCTTGTCTTTTCTTACATACCACTTTCTGTATAATATTTCTTTCTTATATAAAAAAAAAATACAAAATTGTTTCTTTTTATAGTATTTTGTTTTTTGCTAATTTTATTTTTTTTTGTGGTTCTTCTATCCATTTTTCCCTTGAAAAAAAAAGATAAATTGAGTTTGTATACATCAGAGTTCTTTTTAATAATCTCTATCTCAATATACTTAATATTATCTTTCCTTACTTTCTCTTCTGCAATTTTTCTTATTCAATCTTCTTTTGTTTTTTGATTTTTGTGTTTAAAAGAGGACAAATCCAAAAGAGTTACATTTCATCCGATTAGCTCAAAATTAGGAAATAAAACCATCAGCACGACCTTTTAAACCCACCTTTTACCCGCCACAATAAAAAATATAAAAAAAAAAAAACATACCATTAACCCGTTTCATTTCTCTATTTAAAAAATCAAAATTTATTTAACTTCTTCTTTCTTCTAAAGGATTCCTTCTCCCCAATTTTTTTATTGCTTTATTTTCGTCTTTATTTCCTTTCATATCTTTCATTTGTCTTTGTTTTAAAATTAATGTGTTTATCTTTTTAGCTTGCTCTTTCATCCAAATGACCATTACCCGGGGTGGTGCGCCCCGCATCCACTCCACTCCCCCCCCCTCCTCTCCCCCTCTCCCACCCAACACTCTAATACTCTTCTTTATGTATTTATGTCTATCACAAAATTTTTCTTATTTCTAAACATTCTTTTTTTCTTGTCTTTTTTTTAATTTTATATTATTATAATTTAACTAGCTGTCTTTCATTTATATATATATATATTTCATATATTTCACTTTAAATATAACGCGACCCCGACTTTGAGGACCGTCCTCATCAGACCCCAAGCAGAGCGATAGAGACATGTTGCTTTGCTTGGCTAGGGGTTTAAAAAGTTAATAATCAATTTAAATTAAAAATTTAAAATCGCGACGCGGAAAGGACTCAATATAGGTCCCCGCTTCAGTGAACAAATTTGACTCTCGCCCCGCGCAAGTAACACGTGGTCAAACTCGGCGACCATTTATTAAGTACGACGCCGCGTAAAATAATTTACGCATATGCAGTGGTGAGTGGTGAATTATAAAATTAATTCATCTCTCGACATTACAATATCATTATTTCCATCGAATTCTTTGATCAAGCTTTCATCATATATGATGAAATGGTAGCTTTTTGAAGAAGATTGTAAGAGATGTCCAGTTAATTCTCCATTATTTTCTTTGCTACTCAACAGCTCAGGAAACTGTGCAACATGCTCAGCAAATGCTTTAATGGATTTATATTTTTTATTCATTCCATGACTTTTCCTACCATTGTTTTTTGATCTTTGAATGGTCTTTTTTAATTTGGGAAAAGATCCTTCAGAAGCTACATCTATATTCCTAATAAATTTTATTGACATAAAATTATTTTTTAAAAAGAGAGAGAGAAAGAGTGAAAGATAAAGGTAGTAAGAAAATGAGACTTTCAATCATGAAATAAATCATACAACTGACTTTAAAAGTATATGAATTATTTTGTAAAAACATTCATAAGCCTCCATAGGATGACTGCTTTAAGGGCGTATTAAGAGAATAAAAAAACACTGTATTTTCACAAGATTCTGTTGACATTTCCCATTTACATTTTTTTAAATCAAATTGAAGTGATAAAAAGCATTTAAATTTTATTGAAATTACCCTTTTTTCCATGTGTTTCGTCTTCAAAAAATCTACTAATATGAAATTTCATGAAAATTAAAACAACAAAACTACTTCTTTAGGCCGTATAAAGGAGATGAAAATATAATGTTTAGCGCCGGACAGGCTCATTCCATGCGCGTGTTGGTTTGCTTCGCGAGGCGAGCCGGCAGCAAAACACGCGATATGATGAGCCTGTTTCGTGCCGAGAGCGTATGATTTTCCTTCAGCCCGGCCGGAACTTCGCCATCCCAAAGAAAAATCATTTTTAAGTAAAAAATACACGAAAACGACTTCAGTGAAAAGTCATTTGATGCTTTAGTTTGTTGTAGCGCGAGCGCAAATGATACGTTGAGCTAAAAAAATGAGGAGAATCGCAAATAAAAGTCCTATAGCGGTTAACATAGATAAACAATTTGTTTTATTAACAATTCAAATAAATAAAACGTGTAAAGAAACAAAAAAAAATATATTTTTTGTTTTTTTTTTAAGTGTCTAAAAGCGTGTTGTGAGTGTCGTGAAAAAATATCGCGAGTTAAAAAAAATTTGTATGCATGAAATGGAAAACACTTGTATTTAGATAATAAAATTTTTTTCATATAAAAAAACTTAATTTTGTGTGTGTGTTTTCATATTTTAACAGTCATGTCTAACGATTTTGATGATAATACAAGGTTAGACATCTGGAAATAGATATAGTCGGAACATGCGCAACAGTAAGCGACCGAAACTGTTGTAGTATGAAGGTGCCAGTGGCTCTGAGCATGTGATTGTAGAAAACACAAATGTAATTTGCCCGTTCCCTGCCGCACGAGAGGCACTTTTAGGCGAAGTTCCGGCACGGGTATGAAGGAAAATATTTTTTTAATGAATTATGAGAATCGATTTATAGAGAAAAAATATTTCAAACTCATAAAATAAACATTTCGATTAAACTAAAAGTATCCTGACGTAAAGGATAGCAGTCGTTTAAATTCGTTTTGAAAAATAAAAAAAAGGAATAAAAAGATTTTGTATTGCTTGATATTATTAAGGAAAGGATATAAAAGATGCAAATATACTCGCTTTAAATCGTGAAAATGATTTTATTTCGGCTTTGAGCTCAGTAAAATTCACCTAGAAAATATCTCTTTGTCTCTATGAATAATTCAATTCGTAATAGCAATATTTCATGCGACAATATTTTGATAGATATTTTACAAAAATATTTTTATTAAATAAAATACGTTTTGTTTTATGAAGTGACTTAATACTTTATTTTTAAAAATTATTGCAAAATTTTTTTATATAAGCACATGTGATCCATGAGTCCGATATTATATATAGAAAATTTTTATTTAAATACTGAAAGCTGAATATTCTACTCTTTTCGAAGAAATTGAAACTTTCAAATTCATATCTTAAATGTCTTAAAATAATTAAAATTTTATTATTCAAAGGAGGATAAAAAATCGAAACATACTTTGATTTTTTTAATTTTTAACGCAGATTGCACCTAACAAATGCATGCAAAGGAAGAGCTTTAGACAATAAAAGAAAATATTTTTTCTGAACTTTTGTTGAAAACTAAAATGCAATATTAAATGTAATATGGTGAAAAGTATTCAATTAAGATTATTAAACTAAGAAAAGAAATAACGTGAAATAAAATAGTACATTACGATACACGTGCTCTAAGTGGTCCTTTTTTACACGGCGTGCAGTTAGCGCCCGAGCGCAGCGAGGGTGCTATGCACGTCGTGTAAGAGGACCACTTCGAGCACACGTATCGTATATTATTTTATAGCACGTGTGAGATAAATTCGCCACACGTAATTAATACCCCAGAAAATCAATATTATCAAAAACTATACACACCACGAATGATAATTCGTAAATAAAAACGAATTCTATATATCAGCAAAACTATGCACACCACGAATGATAATTCGTAAATAAAAACGAATTCTATATATCAGCAAAACTATGCACACCACGAATGATAAATCGAAAAAAAGTAAAACTATTTATTATCAATGATAGACCCATCGCAAACAAAAAAAAGCAAAAACGATATCAAAAATATTCTTAGATTGTGAAATTATATCAAATAAGTATTGATGTCAGTGATATTTTATTAATTAAATACAATATGATAAAAAGAGAACTTGCCGATTATTTAGATTTATGTATACACAGGTCAGACAAAGCAAAGCATCTAGTTTATTGCTCGTACAGCTCTCTCTTTCTTTCTCATTCTTAGGCCGTACACACTGTACACGCATGCGCGCTGCTCACAGATGTTTTGTTTCGACAACTCATGGCACAACAGTAATTTATAAACTATAGTTTTGATTTTCTTGATGTTTTCAATTCTTTATAAAGTATTTATATTTTTTGATTGATTTTCTACGTATTATCATGTGTGAAAAGACATTTCTACGTATTAATATATATACAAAGAGTGATTGTGATGCGTGATTTCGATATTACTTTTTTGAACAGTATAATAAAGTGCAAAATTTCTGACGGTAGTACTTTTTTACACAGTTCAAAAAAGTTGTATTTAGCTCCCGCTAAATGGTGTAGAAAACGCGAATTTAGCTCACGCAGTGCTATAAAAATTTTTAGTATTCAAGCAAACTAAAAAATTTTTAGGTGATTATCTTAATTTATTCATAAAGAAATCACAAATTTCCTACATTAAAAATAAATCAGTATTTCAACGTGAAATTGTTTATGATATTTTCTTCATTTAAGAGTTATCTATAAATTTAATGTCATAATTGATAAAACTGATAATCGATTTTAAATCTACAATTTTTCATTGCGAAAAACAAATTTAACATAAGTTTTGTTCATAACTTTATAACATTAATCTTTTAGTGTGATTTTGTAAAATATTGTGATTGTCATTTATATATAAAAATATAATACTTATTATATTTCAAGATGCAAGTACTTTTTTCTCATAAATGAAATTTTGTACTTTTCATTAATATTATCATAGTGAAAAAGAATGAGAGCAATAGTGCGGTTAAGCGAGTAAAAGAATCGAAGAGTTACACTTACTGTAAGCATGTTTCATCAAAAATTTGTCTGCTGCTACATGAAAAAGATGCTGCCGCATTTTCTTTGCATTTTTGCCGTAGAATTCTTTGTTGCAGAGATTGGTGAGAACTTTTCAGGCAAGTATGCTCATCAATTAATTTAATGCTGCTCAGTGTATGCTTCTCATCTATATATAATTTGGCTTTGCATCCTTTCTTTATACATCCGTATCTAAAAAAATTAAAAATATGAATAAATAAATAAATAAATAAGGTTAAAATTAAGTGATCAGTTACCTTGTTCGTGCCATAATATAAATAAATAAATAAATAAGGTTAAAATTAAGTGATCAGTTACCTTGTTTTTACATTATAATTATAACCTTCGTAATGAAAACCACGAAGGCCACCACCACCAGAGAACGTCGGATCGTCTTCGGACATTTAATATTTTTCTTCTTAGGCCTATTTATTTAAACTTAAAATTGTTATTACAGATAGTCGGTTACTTACAAAAATTATAACAAATATAACCAAGAAACAATTTCATCCTTGGTTACCTTGGTAACATAGTTCTGTTCTTATTTCTTATAAAAAGATACATAACATTTTTAAAATATATCTTTTCTTACCTACCCAAAAAGCACACATCTGAAAAAAAATCGAATTTTTTTTATCTCTGTCTTTTTCAAAAACCTTTATAAGAAATATGTATTTTAATCAATTGTATTTTAACTTACTATATTATTTGAAGTATTAGAAAATATACTTTCAAGAGTACATTTTCAAATTATTCATGGTTTTTATGCAAATAAACATAATACATAAAAACATTTAATATTTTAAAACTCGTAACTTTGAATCGGAACCTTTTATAGAAGTACCAATGAAAATGAATTTTCTGTTATATTTGTCCTACTGTTATGTCGAACTACTTGTAAAGTTTAAAAATCTCCTGACACTAATTTCCCATTAAATGGTTTGATTTAATTTAATTTTTGTTTCAATTGCGTTAAATTTTCAATTTCACTAAACTTTTAAGATGGTGAAACCCTTGACTCTTAAAACCTCACAGACTAAAGCTGGGATTCTAAATTTTTATTATCATTTTAGTGAACTAAAATACGGTTTTCAAAGAAGTCATTATTGAATACTTAGAGATCGGCTCGGCTGATATTAAACGATAGGTATCAGTTAAATAAACTGTCCAGTAAATGATATTTTTCGATAAATCATCGCAACATTGTTAAATAATAACTAATAAATTTGGCTCATGAAATTTAAATATAATAATATTTTATGAACAATTATTGTGTAATAATAATATTTTTTAAATAATTTACATTATTTTGACTTTTAATCATTCATTGGTATGCAGGTTTGTTATATATAGTTTGAGGTTCTAACAGTTTGATCAATCGATTTTTTGTTTGTTTTAATATTTTGCGTACTTCACAATGAAGAATAATCAATAGTCAAAAAGGCGATTAACCAAAGTGACAAATAATAATGAATTTCACTACATCAGAAAAGGAATTGATTTTAAATATTTTTAGTATATATGAAAAAACAATTAGCAACAAAAGTCATTCATCGTTGGTGGTAACTGAGAAAGATAATGCATGGGCGGCTATTTGTGAAGAATACAACAGTCAAGTTAGCAAGGATCGCCAAGTAATATTTCTACTTATAAATTTAAATATTAAGTTAGATTTAAAAAATCTTAAAGTTTTTTAAATTTCAAGTTTAGTGAAATTAAATCTAGCGCGCAAGCTATTGAAAACTGCTTTTCATAGCCTAATTTGATTTAACCCTATTTTATAGAATTATAAAAAAATCAATGTTTTATTAAGTAAGTTGGTATTCAAAATCTACTAGATAGATTTTCTTCAAATTTGTTGTAAAGTATTGTTTGGTTTTTTTTTTATCTTGTGTATATAAGTTCTGTTCAACGACTGGAGTAGGGTAAGCTATTAAAAAAATCTTACGTTTTTTCTAATCTTTCACTAAATAATAGAAAACAAACACTGAAAAAAAATAGAATATAGAAGCAATGAGAATGTACTTGGTGATAGAAGACATCTTCTAGCACCAAGTGGAATCTCATTGCTTCTATATTCTATTTTTTTCAATGTTTGTTTCTTATTATTTTTTTTTCATCTTATCAACATATTTCAATGTTTGTTTCGTATTATTTTTTTTTCATCTTATCAACATATTTGCCCGTATTTTAATCAGACATTAGTAAAAAGAAATAGCTTCACAAATACATTTTCAAACATAAGATTGAACAAGGGAGTGTCATCTTATATCTTATTTGATTTTTTGTTACTGAAAGTTCTCTTATATCTTATTTTTGAACAACGATTATTCACTGGCGGTTTTGCGCTATAATTTCGAACACTCGTTTATTTTTTATTAAAGTATACGTATGCTGTAGCATACAAGTAAACAATATATGCATTTTTTCTTATTATGTGTGCTCTGATTATCAAATAAAATCAGTATTGTTTTTTTATAACCATAATAAAAAAACTTTTATTCTGTCAATAATCCTACAGCTTGATAAAATTTTTTTTGTTTTCCATTTACTCTCGTATGTTTCCTACTTCGAATTGTATAATTTGCTAAAACCCTTATATAATGCATGAAAAATAAATACTACTAATTAATAACTCAATAAATAATATAATAAATGAATTAATGCCTGATGATATCTATTACAAATATATATGTGGGCACTTTATGAATTTATTTTCTTTCATGATTATCTTTTATGATTTTACAGCTTGAATTCGATAGTTGGAAAATCTACGATTCTATGTTCAAAATGTCTCTTAGCTCTTTTAGATGGTAAAATAACCTGAAAAATAATAAAAAATGCGATTTTCGGAATGTTTGCTTTATTGTCTTTATTATGTAGTTATATCGATAATATTTCATTGGATATTCATTTTAAAATAATCTCATTTTTCTTACATTTAGCGAGTATCTAATGGTGCATTCATTTTTATTAATAAATTATTCTTATTATCTTGATTTAATTTAAATAATATATTACATTTTTTATTTCAGAGAACCAACGAACAATTAAGAAGATTTTTTTATAATTATAAAACTGTCATAAAATCAAAAAATGATGCACGCTTAACTTGTAAGCACATGAATTTCATTATTATAAAACAAATATAATGAAACATACACTTTCTTACAAAGGAGTGTAAAAGCTCAAAAATAATGTTTCTTAATTTAAAAAATTGGTTTACAGTAGATAGAGGATCACCAGCAGAAGAACAAAGCAGTTCAAATATGAACCCCAAATCTAACGAAATTATCATCGAAACTCCTGATAAAAAAATTTCACCATTTGCAGAAGAACAAAGCAGTTCAAAAACAATAGATATTGATCCCAAATCTAGTAAATTAATGACCGAAACTCTAGATAAAAAAACATCACCACCAGCTACAGAAGATCGAAGCAGTTCAAAAACAATGGATATTGAACCCAAATCTAGTAAATTTATCACCAAAAATCTGGAGCAAAAAACATCACCACCACAAACTGCAGAACAAAAGGGTATATTACAATGTAAAAAAAATATGATTATAATTTATTAATATTATTTCATTGTTTATTTTAGATAATCTGAAGCTCTTGAAACCAGTATCTATTCCGAAGCTTAAAAGTCAACATTGTATGTTAATTTTTAATTGATTATTATTGTTACTATCAACATTGCGCATTATATAATACAGAAATTTCTGAAGTATAATTTTGGTATTTCAAGAACGTTTTATTTTTGAGGGCTTGAAGCAGCTTAACAAAAATATATTATAATATCTATAGAATTTTTTAAGTTTTTACAGAAGATTTTTTGATTATTTTCATTATTATATTTTTTTCTATTCTTTTAGCTGTTTTTATAGTCATCTTTTTAACCTATTTATTATTAACTCGATAGATTTGCTCTAAAATTTGTGTACAATTTATTTGCTATACTGTCTTTATAAAACAAGCTTTTTGAAAATAATTTACTTAACTTTTCAATCACTTTTTCTGATTTCTGATTTAATCTGATTTAGTAGATAAGCTATAGGCATACTGGCTCAGGTTCCTTCTGGATCACCCCCTCTCTCCTCAAAGTGATCTAGAATGTAATGTGTGTATAAGCCCATAAGAGTATCCCCTTCTTCGAGTGATTTTTTGAATTTTGGTTTTTATTTACGCCCACCCTTCCCTACTCCATGTGATCGAGAATGTAATGTGTGTATAAGCCCATAAGAGTATCCCCTTCTTCGAGTGATTTTTTGAATTTTGGTTTTTATTTACGCCCACCCTTCCCTACTCCATGTGATCGAGAATCCGATGTGTGTATAAGCACATAAGAGTATCCCCTTCTCCGTGTGATTTTTTGAATTTCAGTATTTTGTTCACGCCCACCCTTCCCTACTCCATGTGATTTAGAATCCAATATGTGTATAAACCCATAAGAGTTACCTTTTTTTGTTTGATTTGTAGGTGGCCCCATACCGTAGGGAGTCCCAAGATGTTTTTTTCTTTTGAAAGATTAATGTTTACGATTGCATGTTTTCCTTTTTTTTCATCTCTATGACTTTTTTTTCTTTAAGCCACCTTCTTTTGATCGATAGATATTTTTCCTTTGGTCAAGGAATATTTTTCCTTATCTTTTACAAATAAGAGTTCTCCTTTTTTTTAAACAAGATGAAAAAAGATAGCTGACCCTTATAATAAATTTTTTTCTCAAAAAAGATTTTCTTTCAAAAAGATAAAGACAGTATTATATCTTAAAGGTTGCATGATTCATTATTTTCATGCACCTGCGACTCAAAAAAGAACACACACAGTGTACTGCATTAAGAGAAAGGACATTCTTTTCCTTCTCTCCTAAAAGCAGGTTAATTTTTGTGCAACGTTCAAGAAAATGCATAGTGGGCAGCGCTACAAAAAAAGACTCTCCATCCGCCGAAAAAACTTTATGTTCGCTAGTGACCCTTTCGCTTCCCCGCAGCGCCACTTAGTCGGCGCAATCAGTGTGCTGAAAATGGACTCTGATTACTCCGATAATCTTAATGCAAAGACTCTCCATCCACAGAAAAATTTTACGTTTGCTAGTGACCCTTTCTCTTTCGCTTCCCCGCAGCGCCACTTAGTCGGTACAGTCAGTGTGCCAAAAACGGACTCTGATTGCTCCGATAATCTTAATGCAATCGGCGCTTTACGCAATGCTGAAGGATACATGCAGCGCCTAATGTCTTTGGATGCAGGTATACACAGAAAATCCTCGGTCTCGTCATTGTTTTACCACTGCATGTTTTTTTTTTTCATCTCTATGACAGTTTCTTTAACCCACATGCTTCTGATCGATAGATATTTTCCCTTTGGTCACTTTCACATTACTTTACTATTCAAAGTCACTTTCTGCTTGTTCCGATAATCTTAATGCAATCAGCGCTTTACGCGACGCTGAAGGATACATGCGGCGCCTAATGTCTTTGAGTGCAGGTATACACAAAAAACCCTCGGTCTCGTCATTGTTTACCACTGCATGTTTTTTTCATGAGTTTTTAACCACGCTACGTTTATTTTCTTTTTTTTCATCTTTCTATGACAGTTTCTTTAACCCATATGCTTCTGATGGATAGATATTGTCCCTTTGGTCACTTTCACATTACTTTACTATTTAAAGTCACTTGTTTTCATTTTGTTGGAAAGAGACCTTTTTTTCCTTTTCGTAAAAATATGTTTTCTTTTACTGAGAAAAGAAACTTTTTTTTGGTTTTCATGTTTATAATCTTACAATCTTTTTTCTTTCAAAATTGAAACTTTTATTGTGCCCATTCTATATCCATGTATTAAGTTAAAATAAGGTTATTGGTGAATTTTTTTTCTTTTCAGAAAAGGTTTTCTTGACAGGATTATATTTTTGAAAGTCACCTGTTATCTTATTTTATTTACTCTTTTCCTAAAACGATACATCGGTCATTTAATTTTGAAAACGAAGCCCTTTGCGAATGCATTCTTTTTAGATAGAAAAGAGGGCGTGGAAAATACTTGGAGGATTGTCAAAAAAATTTTTCCGCAGGTAGGTAATTTTGTAAATTTTTTTGTATAAATACCGTGGTGCATGCGATGAAGAGCATTCAGTTTTCTCTCAAGTCTCATATAGTTGAGAATTCAATTTAAATTTAAATATTTAAAATGACGAATACGAGCAACAGCATTAGAGCAATGCGGGAACGCATTCAATGGATAATGAGGAATGGCTCATTTTTCCTACTAATGCTAGACCATTTAAGCTGGGCAATGGATGCAATTAATGCATGTAAGTTTTTTATTAATAATACATTTTAATTATATTTCTTCATAATTACGAAAATTTTTTTATATTTTTTTATAATTTAATTTTTTTTCTTGTTTCAGTACCACCTCCACCGGTAAGTGCGACGATGCAGCAGCTATTCCAGGGGATGGAAACCCCAAGGGCGAGCCCCAGCCCGAATCGTAAGCGCACTACCAGGAACAGGTCATCGAGCTCGAGTTCGAGCTCGAGTTCGAGCTCCAGCTCAATTGGCACCTCATCAACGTGTTCTTCGTGTCACTCGGGGAAGTCGAAAAAACCGAGGACGCTGAATAACGTAGAAGGTAAATTTTATTCTCTTCACCACATAAGAATTAAATTTTCATATTAAATTTAATATATATGTATATTTTCTGTTTCAGAATCAAAGAAGGTTGCAGACACTCCTCTTCGGGAGAACTCGCCGCAACCAGGGCCCTCAGGTCTTAATACAAGTAAGTTTGAGAAATAAAAATATTTTATTAAAATAAAAAGAAAAAAATATTAAAATATTTATTTTTTGGTTTTAGCATCAATGAAGGATTCTACTCCTCTTCGGGAACCTTCACCGAAACCTTCATCTTCAGGATCTAACGTGGGTAAATAAAAAAAAATTAAATAATAATAATAATAATAATTTAATCCATATAAGTTTATTTAAATAACTAATTAAATTTTCTTCTTTTTTTCAGAAATAAATGGCAGTACTTCTCATCAAGAAAATAGGCCTCCTCCTCCTCGAAGACGAATCTTGCGGCTCAAGCCACACAGGAAAGCGTATCATCATGAGCACTAACAGGACCCCCTAAATCATCTAAGAACGATAATGATGAAATATCAATTATTGGTCAAATAGAATCCGGATCAACTCAACAGGATGTGTCTTCATGCAGTGGTATTAAAATAATAGGCGACGAAACATGGATCGAATAAAAAAAATAATTTTATAATTAATAAATTTATGTAAAAGTTTTGTGTTATGAAAAAAAAAATTTGTATGTGAAAAAAAAAGATTGTAATTTGTATAAAATAAAAAAAAATTTTAATGTAAAAAATTGTATGTATAAAAAAAAATTTTGTATGCATTAAAAATTTATATTAAATGAAAAGAAAATAAATGATATAAGTTAATGAAAAAAAATAAATGAAAGCTTAAACTCGCTCATTTTACCAAAAATCACCATCCTTACCAACAAAAAAGAATATAATCTTCATTTATATAAGAATTCTTTTTATTAAATATATATATATATTTTTTTAAATACAATTCCTTAAAATATACATTAAATTAAAAAAAAAAACAATTCAGGAGATAAAATAATAATAAATCATTTTAATCATAAAAAAACTTTTTTTTTTTCTTTTAATACATTTTCAATTTTCAAAATTTTTATTTATTTGCGAAATACAAACATGTACATTTCATACTTTGATTTTGTTTCAAAAAACTATCAACTTCATCTATGTTATTAATATTTAAGTAATTGCGTAGCCATGCTCGTATAGCAATGGCATTATTAACTGCACACACGGGTCTTTTTCTTCTTATGCAGAAAACATGGTTCAAGCAGAAGTGTCGCTTATCACTTATTATTTCTTCTAATGCTGGACAGCCGAAATCTTCAACATTTGAAATTGACCTACGAATAAAATAAACAGAATAATTAAACTATAATATAAAAGTATAAGAAAAGTATTAAAAAGTATGAAAAAGTATTAAAAAGTATGAAAAAGTATGAAAAAGTATTAAAAAGTATGAGAAAAGTATGAAAAAGTATAAAAAGTATAAAAAAAGTATAAAAAAGTATAAAAAGTATAAAAAAAGTATGAAAAAGTATAAAAAAAGTATAAAAAAGTATAAAAAAAGTAAAAAAAGTATGAAAAGTATTAAGAAAATGATTATTTTGAATATAAAAAATTTAAATATATTTTTACTTACACACTTGGTAAAAGATTTTTCAACCATTGCACTTTCTGCTCTCCTTTGACAAATAATTTTTTGATTCCTTGCGAGCAGATTTGGAAAACACGTTGTAGACGATGATATGGAATATCTCCGGAATTCCATGCTATACCGTGATGGAACCTTTCCACCCACTGAGCCATGTAATTGGAGATTTGAAAACATAGACTGTAGGTAAAGCTGTTTTTCTAAAATTGAGGAAACTAACTTCTTTGAAAATAAAAGAATCCTCTGATATTCTTTGAAATCCTTGAATATCACATATATAAATGCTTTCTTCTTCCGCAGACTGCATGATATAATTTTTGAACAGCATATCGTAATCACGAGTTCTAGCCATCTCGTAGCGTTGGATGTTTCAGTATGAATTAATATCGGGAAATGAGAATAGAACATTTTCAAATCGTAAGTTTATGTCAAGCAATTCCCCTCTTACTTTTTTAAGATTGGACGATGGAAAATAGCTCAGTTTTCACTGGTTAAACTAAAAGATGATAGTCACTCCCCCTCTAACTTTTTAAGATTGGACGATGGAAAATCGCTCAATCCTCATTGGTTAAAACTAAGAAATGATTCTGATAGGTTAAAAAAGGTAAAAAATTCATCCCTACCCGTGAAAACCTCTCTTTTTCTGAAAAACTTGCACTCCGTTTTACTATTGGTTAGTTAATTGAATTTTCTATCTCTCCTTTTGTTAACTTACCTTTAAAAAGGACTGAAGGTTTCTGGATGAGCATACTTCGTCAGAGGAGTCGTGAGTGTACATAGTCATCGGGACTAAACTTTACTAATCGTGAAAGTTTGTGTTTGTTAAAGGTTATTTTAAATAAAAAGAAAAAAAAATGTCTTCAATTAATTTCTTTGAACGTCTTGTGCAACTACTCCGTGATGCTTTACAAAATGTAAATGAACTGAACAATACCGATCTCCATTATTGGATAGATATGTGCAATGGTAGTTTAGAGAAATTAAATGAAAAAATTGTCAATTCTGATCTTACAAGAGGAGAAAAGCAGAGATGTCAAACTTGTGTGTTACATCTTTCGGGTATTCAAGTTCAATTTGAACATCATCTTCAACGAGGAGGTGGTCTGCAATCTGAAGAAATAAAAGCTTCTGTTGAATGGCGAGATGTGCAGTCAGCTTTCGAAAACAGAATTAGAACTGGCGTAGTGGTAAATATAAATCATGTGGATATTTTAAGTTTTTTAAACGACGCCGAAGAACTCTTTAAAGTACATGTACAGTCATGCTTAGAAGAATATAGTGCTCTCAAAGTGAATTCAGATTTCACCGCAGAATTTTCTATACAGAAAAGTAGTGAAGAATTGACAGATATTAAATATTTTACAACCACAAGTACTTCAATTTTCATGTCAACGAATCTAGAAGAATGGTTCAAAATAAATATCAAAGATTCTATTTTGACACAGATAGAAGAATTTCAGGAAAAAGATTCTGGCTGGGCTCTAAAAAGCATTATAAGTCTGAGTATAAATATGAAAAAATATTCTCCGATCAAGGGCAGTTCGTGCATTCCTTTACCACCTTTTATACAAAAGAAAAAAGCATGTGTTAATGTTCGTAACAATGACAATCAATGTTTCAAGTATGCTATCCTCTCAGCAATATATCCAAGTGAAACTAATACTAATAGAGTTAATCAATATAGCATGCATGAGAACAAGTTGAAATTTAATAATATAGAATTTCCAGTGACACTTAAAAATGTTCCAAAATTTGAAGAACTGAATAATATTTCAGTAAATGTGTACATGTTGAAGAAGTTTGGACAAAAGTTTGAAGTATCACCTTGCCACATTACATCGGATAAAAAGGAAAAGCATGTCAATCTACTCATCATCCAAGACTTTTACATCGATGAGTATGAAAAAGATAATCATTCTGATGATATTAGTTTACCCAAATACCACTACGTTTGGATAAAGAATATGTCTCGTCTTCTGAAATCTCAACTATCTAAGACACATGTAAAATCATTCCATTGTGAAAGATGTTTACAAGTCTTTTATAATGAAGAAAGATTGCAAGTTCATGAAAATGATTGTAAGAATTTGAATTATTGTCGAATTAATCTACCTGACTCGCAGAACAACATTCTGAAATTTGAAGATTATTATAAAAGCGAAAAAGTTCCTTTTATTGTTTATGCTGATTTTGAATGTTTACTGAAGCCTACAATGAATGAGATTGCCTTCCAACTTCATGAAGCATATAGCATAGGATATTATATAAAATGTAGCTTTGATGACAGCTTATCTTTTTTATAAGTCATATAGAAAAAATATCGAAGATGGACAGACTCCTGCACAATGGTTTGTTCAAGAATTAAAATCAATCAGTGAGGAAATTGATAAACTCTACAAGAATCCGAAACCATTAAAACTTACGGATTTAGAAGAATTATCTTTCCAAAGGTCAACCATTTGTCACATATGCCGAAAACTAATCCGTGATGAAGAACTCGCAGTACGAGATCACTGTCATCTCACAGGACGGTAAGATATTAATTATAGTTATATTTCAATGAAAAAAAAATTTACTTTATCATGCAAATTTTTTTAAAATATCTATTTTTTTTTACATTAGTTTCAGAGGTGCAGCACATAATTCATGTAATTTGAATTACAAGTATTCAAAATTTATTCCTGTGGTTTTTCATAACCTCAATTACGATACACACTTCATTTTGAAAGAGATAGCCACATCTTCATTGATGGGAGGACGAGTTACGCTATTGCCACATAATAAGGAAAAATATATTTCTTTTACAAAATACATAGATGGCAGTGACCTAAGTTTTAGATTCATAGATTCTTGGCGTTTTCTTCCTTCGTCATTAGAAAAACTTGCATCATACTTGGAAAATGTGCCGATATTGATAAAAGAGTTTCGAACTGATGGTTTTACAGATGAGAAAATTGATTTTCTCAAACGTAAAGGTATATTTCCATATGATTTTGTAGATGGCTTGGATAAATTATTAGTTACGAAATTGCCAGAGAAAAATCAGTTTTATAACCAACTCACCGATTCTCATATTGCTGATGAAGACTATAAGCATGCTATTCAAGTCTGGAGTAAGTTCAATATAAGGACATTAGGCGAGTATTCGGATTTATACTTAAAAACAGATGTTTTACTATTGGCGGATGTATTTGAAAGTTTTCGAGAAACATCTCTCAAAGCTTACGGTTTATGTCCAGCTCACTTTTATACGTCTCCAGGCTTGACATTTTCAGCAGCGCTAAAAATGACGAAGGTAGAACTGGAGCTTCTTACAGATATAGATATGTTGATGTTCATTGAAGCAGGTATTCGGGGAGGAATAAGTCAATGCTGTAATCGCTATGCCAAGGCGAACAATCCATATATGGGCTCTCCGTATGATGAAAAACAGAAAATGAAAACACTTATGTACTTTGATATTAATAATCTTTATGGATGGGCAATGGTTCAATATTTGCCAGTCGGAAAATTCAAATGGGTAGAATATGAGACGAATTCAAACTTTTACAACGCACCGCCAGATTCAGTTATTGGATATATTGCTGAAGTAGATTTGGAGTATCCTGAGGAAATACACGATGCACATCGAGATTTTCCATTTTGCGCAGAGCATAGTGCGCCACATGGCTCGAAACAAAAGAAACTTCTCACTACTTTGAAGAACAAGGAGAGATATATTATTTACTATCGAACACTCAGACAAGTGTTGGAAAATGGACTTCGACTGAAAAAAGTGCATAGAATTTTAAGTTTTGAGCAAAAGGCATGGCTTAAACCTTATGTGGAATTGAATACTCAAAAAAGAATGCAGGCTAAGAACGAATTTGAAAAACTTTTTTATAAATTGTTAATCAATGCTGTCTATGGAAAGTGCATTGAGCGAGAGCGATCTCGAGTTGATGTCCGATTGGTAAATAAATTTACTGGTAGATATGGAGCAGAAGCACGCATAGCTCTACCAAATTTTTACAGCTGTGCTATTTTTGATGAGAATTTAGTTGCCATTCAAATGAAGAGAACGAGCATCACAATCAAGAAACCAATTTATGTTGGATTTTGCATTTTAGAATTATCAAAAACATTAGTTTATGATTTTCATTATTCGTATATGAAAAAGCGAGTTGGAGACAAATGCAAACTTTTGTATACTGATACTGATAGTCTCATATACGAAGTTAAGGATGTTGACATGTACAAAATAATGAAAGAGGACATACATAAATTTGATACTTCCGATTATGAAGAAAATAATCCGTTCGAAATTCCTCGAGTTAATAAGAAAGTTCCGGGTTTGATGAAAGACGAATGTAATGGTAAGATAATGACAGAATTTATAGGATTACGAAGCAAAATGTATAGTATTTCAATCGATGGAGGAGAAATTATAAAGAAAGCCAAAGGTATAAAGTCCAGTGTTGTTAAAAAATCAATTACTTTTGAGGATTACCGAAGCTGTCTTCAGGATCTCACTATTATATACCGTGAACAGTGCAATATCCGTTCAAAATTGCATACTGTGCATACTGAAAAACAGAGAAAAATTGCTCTAAGTCCTCACGATGATAAGAGATTTTTATTGCCTGATAGTACAGATACTTTACCTTGGGGACATTATAAAATTGAAGAAATACAGATGGCGCAAGCTGCACTTGAAGTAGAGAGAGGAACATGCAAGAAAAATGGCTGCTGAAAAAAAAGAAAAGAGTGGGAGGTAGAAATGAGGAGGGGAGATACATGAGTGGAGATGGATGCTACAGAGAATGAAAGAGAGAGGGAAATCGAGAGAAGGGATGAAGCCACCAATGAAAATAGTGCAGAGCGAGTGGGGATGTCACTTTATGAAGGCGAGCAAATTATCATTGAGTATGATGTGTTAGAGGAGTTCATGAATGACTGGCATCCATCAATGGAGGGGCAAGTTCCCAGGAAGGAGAAAAAAAGGATATATTACGAGTAGCAATGGAAAGGGCAGACATCGAAGTGGGGAATGGGCTATATCAACCAATGGACCACAATGAGGAGCGCATTCAAGTAATCGAAGAGCTTGAGGACGATCAACCTTGCACAAAGAAATCTAAAATCGACTAACTTTTTAAGTAAGTTACAATTTTTTTTTACCAAAAAACATTATTTTTTTCCATCAAAATTTTTTTCTAACAGAAATTTTTAATTTTTTTTACTTTTTCTTGTTTTCAGAATGGATTTATCTGCACTAAACAAGATTGCTGGAAGCGACTTCCTGCCAAGGAAGAAAGTCACAAACTTAGAAAAAGACCAGCAGTACATGGTGACTTCACTGAAACAAGTCAAGACAAGATTTGGAACCAAGGTCGTAGCAGATTTTGACCAAAGCTTCCAAGTCTTCTTACCAGAGAAGATTTCATCTGCAATCTTAAAAGATGAAGAATTTTTCTACAATCTCTGTGATAATGCAAATAAACTGCGTTTGATTGCAATATACCTGGGAGGATCTTCTTTTAAATTCGATCGGGCTTAAAATAAATAAAAATATACTCGTCAAATTATTTTTCAAACTATTTATTGTAAATTGTACATAATAAGAATACATGAATAAATGAAAATTATTAAACATTATATAATTGTTTTTATTTATCACCACCATTTATAATTATTATATTTATATTGAATCATAAAAAGAAAATTTTAATAATAAAAATATTTTATATATAACTTAAATTAATGAACATAATAAAATTAAAATTTTTTCTTTTTTATTTATTACACTGAAATACGTGGTAAAATACATCTTAGCTTATTCAAATAATCTCATTTTTATCTATCCAACTATTATGCTTGCTATTTAGACCTAACCACTTAACATATACACGTTTACCACTTTTCTTTAAAACTTTTTCTACCAAATAAATTTCTGGATACATAGTCTTTTGAATTTCCGTTTCATAAAAGCCGCCGGAGACTGGTTCATCATAATAATCTTTGACATGGTAAGTTATGGGATTGGTTTTTACAACCCTTGTTATTGTGAAAATTTCAGTTGACCAATTTGGTGTATAACCTTTTTCAAAAACTTGTTTTATCTTACTTATTCGCACTTTATCTCCTACTTTGAATTTTGGTTTTTTTATAGGTCTTTTTTCAGTTGGGTAATTTTTCTTGATTTCTTTTTCATTTACCTTCGTAACGTTTTCAGGCTCGATTCCTATTGTCCGATGTTTTCTTGAATTGTATGCTTTCACTAACTCAGGCAGAATATCCAACCATTTATAACTTCCTTGTTTGCTGAATTCTAACCACATTGCATTTTTTAAAGTTCTATTAAAGCGTTCACATATGCTTGCATGAAGATTACTATGTGAAGAGTAGTGATTTATCTTGTACTTTTTCATAAGATTCTGAAAGTTTGAATTGTAGAATTCTTTTCCTTGGTCAGTTTGTAAATTCGATGGCACCCGTTCTTGTTTTAATATTGACTTCATAGCTAGAGTAACATCATTGCCACTCTTCGATTTGACTGGTACAGCCCATGCATACTTTGAAAATATATCTATGACAGTTAGTAAGTAGCGAAAACCTTTGTTTTCCTTGAAATAAGGTATCATTTCTACAAGGTCAGCTTGCCAAGTCTCATCTAATCCGCGTATGTCATATTTTCTTCGCTTGTACCTTCGACGTGCTGGCTTGTGTAGCTCTTCAACTACTCTTTGACGTTCCATCTTAAACTTCAACTTTAGCAATATCCGATCGTCTATTCATTTCTTTAATTATATATTCAATACTTGCAAAATTTCGTTGAGTCATATCATAGACATAAGTTAATTTTTCGTCTATTTCTGCTTTATATATTTCAACTTTGTTCTCATATTCTTGTATAGCTTTAGCAACTTCTATAATTTTAGAAGATAAGTAATCAACTTCTTTCTGTAGGATATTATTTAGTGAATTCAAACTAATGGCATCATTTGGATCATTAGCCTCTCCAATATTGCAAAGCCGCTTATTTTCTAAATCAAAATCACCATCTGATGTAACATTGAATCCAATACCTCGAGGACCACGACTCACTTGCGAGCCCTCAAGTTTTCTTCCAAACACATCGAGACTCATGATACTACTATTGATTTGAAAATTGTGTACGTCAATATATATGCCCAGCTTCACGTAGTTCCTCTATGATTGATTGGATTTCATTGTTGTGATTATTATTTCCAGCAGATCGTTCGGCTATCAATAATCGCAGTCTTTCGACAAGCTCATTCGGATCATCCCAGTAGACTAGATCTATGGAAGTATTCTTTTTTGCTATTTTATATTTAGGTATGAGACCCCCTCCGCTGGTAGACATTCTACTACGATCACTGCGGAACATTGGTGCTATGATTTTTGAATATTTTCTACTCTTCGAAGAGCGTATATTCTCACTTTTGCTATGTCTTTTTCTATGGGCATTTGTTGCTTCCAGGATAATGCGATAGTTCTTGCGATCTGTTGTACTCAAAAGATTATCATCTGGTTCTTTTTTGAAAAGCAATTCCATTAGACCATTGCTTTTAGGAAAACTTAAATCTTTCACTTTTATCATTTTATCATCAAATTGAATTTGTGAATCACCCATCATGTATACCCCACTGACTTTTCTCACTCCGTATATGTTATCGATTTTGCTGCGGCTTCCATTTAGCATTGATAAAAAGTCTGTCGGTTCAGTTTCTTTTATGCGCAGATACAAATGGTGAATATATAGATTTGAATGATGAATTTGCAGAATTGAATGATGAATTCATCATTGTGCTATTTATCGGAGAAAAATCATCGCCATTAGAAGCATCATTATCAAACGCCGAACCCGAGTTATTAATATCGTTTACAATATAACTTGATTCATCAAATCTCAATCTTTTTTTTGCAGATTTTCTGTTACTGTCTATGGCCGAAATGTGATTAGAACGTGACACACTTTCAGTTGTCGAATCGACAAGCTTTTCAAGTGGTGTAATAACTGGTTTTAAAGTATCACCAATAACCTTCTCAAAATCATCTCTCTCCTTTTTTAACAAAGAGTATTTTTTTTTAATAGCCTCGCGTGCTCGTAAGAGCTCGCTAAGAACACTTTTTTCTTTCTTAAAATCAGGCATGCTGACAAGATGCTGTCTACAATCAAACTGCAAAGATTAAGATTTATACTTCCTTTTTAATGGCAAAACAGTCAAATCCTTTTCTATA
The DNA here is from genome assembly GCA_017163975.1 of Anastatus disparis. Lineage (NCBI taxonomy): Eukaryota > Metazoa > Arthropoda > Insecta > Hymenoptera > Eupelmidae > Anastatus > Anastatus disparis. The sequence goes on from JAFFSR010000313.1 coordinate 1,529,383, forward strand.
TCTACCATCATTCATTGTTCTATCTTTGTCAATAACAACAAATCCATACTTGTCATTCTTCCAGCATTCTGTACAAAGATTTCGAAATTCATTTAAAGTTAAGTCAGTATTCACATGGTCTTCATAGATATGTTTAAGATTAACATCATCTTGACGATAAATTACCATCAAATTAATATTGTCCCTGATGAGATGTTTCGGTATATGAGCACATGACTGACATAGATAAAAGCTATCTACACTTTTGTGTCTCCCCATACAGAAAAAAGCTCTGACGTTATCCTGCTTCTCACAAGCCACATCATCAAAAATCATAATTGAATTAGGTAGGGCTTCATCTGGAGACACTACAGATGCATGTTCACTGAACGGTAGATATGATATACCTTCAATTGGTTCTAAAACTTTTTGAAGAAATTGGTATTTCGGTTGATTTAAGGATTTAGAGTATACATACAAATTTTCAAATCTAAGACCATTAGGGTGTGTAATTAGAGCTAATAAACTATTAGTTTTTCCACAGTTCGATGGGCCACAAAATACTGCTCGTATATTATCTGGAAGTAACTCTCCATGTCGCTTTTTTCTTTTCGTTTTCTCAAAATCAAAGTTGCCGACGGGAAGTTTGACGTTCTGCTCAGTAAAATCCATGTTTACGTAACAAAGTCAAATCTAAGATTGACCTTTTCTAAATATAAACGCTTGTTTTATATTTTTATCATCAGTTGTAAATCAGCACTCGAAGAGAGATGCTCGTACACAAATCACAGAAGCACCCTAAGGGTAAAGGGTTACTTGATAAAGTAATCAATAACTTACCTATTGAAATGCATATTCCTGGATATCAATATTGTGGTCCCGGAACAAAACTGAAAAAGCGTCTAAAAAGAGGTGATACAGGTATCAATCCACTTGATCAAGCATGCAAAGAACATGACATATCTTATTCTGATAAAAATGCTGATCGAAAAGTAGCTGACATGAAGCTCGCTGATAAAGCTTGGCAGCGTGTTAGAGCCAAAAATGCAAGTCTTAGCGAAAAAGCAACTGCTTTTGTTGTTGCAAATGCTATGAAATTAAAAGGAAAGACAGGAATGGGCGTAAAATTGAGTAAATTAGTAACTGCAAGTAAAAAATCATTAAAACCAAGTAAACATTCTCGCAAAGTTATACAGTCCGCTTTAAAAGGTGCACGTGAAGCTCTCAAGATCGTTGGCGGTAAGAAAAAAAATTATCATTCCACGTATTCTACCTGTTCCATCAAAAATAGGTGGCGCTCTGCCTTTTCTCATACCATTGTTCGCAGCACTAAGTGCAACTGGTGCTCTGGCTGGAGGAGCTGCTGGAATAGCTAAAGCAGTAAATGAGGCTAAAGCTGCACAGAAAAATTATGAAGAAAGTAAGAGACATAATAAAACTATGGAAGCTATTGCTCTAGGAAAAGGTCTCTATCTTAAACCATATAAAACTGGAATGGGATTATTTATGAAACCTCATATCGGTAATGGTCAAGTTAAAAAAAAAAACTTCGATTTAACTTTGCCAAATCGTGCACTGACTGACTATGATCTTATAAAGTATGCTCGTATGATGCAAATCCCATATTTTCGAGGTGTTTTCATGAGAAATAATCTACCTTCTGATGGCCCATGGCATAACGAATCTGCTATAGTTAACTTAGATGATTTTCAAAACAAAGGCACTCACTGGGTATGTTATCGAAAACGAGGTTCTGAAGTGATTTATTTTGATAGTTTTGGTGATCTTAAACCCCCTATAGATCTCATGTTATATTTTAACGTGGAAGAAGTGAAATACAACTATAAAAGATATCAAAATTTTGACTCATTTATTTGTGGACATCTTTGTCTTCAATTCTTGTGTGAAAGACTATAAAAGAAGAGTTTTCAGACAAGCAGCATCATTCTTTTTCAAACAGTCATGGAAGATAGTTTCACTTTGAGTCTTTCAGGCAAATCTTCTATCTTAGAAGCGCAATATTTTCCTTCAATAGAACTACCACAGCATAAGAATTTTGTTTTGGGTTTAGTTGAACTTTTAACATTCAACTCGATTCCCAATGTTGACGATTCGAATAATAAACTTCATATAAACGGAGAGAAGATTATTATTATTCCTACTGGCAGTTATGAAATTGATGCTATTAATCAATTTTTGCAAAAAGATTTGAAATCTAAAGACATCGAGTTTTCCTTGAAAGCTAACAACAATACTCTCAGAAGTGAAATTTATTGCAGCCATCAGATAGATCTTAGACCTCGCGATTCAATAGGCAGTCTTCTCGGTTTCACTCGTCGCGTTCTTCATAAAGACATTCATCACAGCTCTGATTTACCTGTGAAGATATTGAAAATAAACGCACTCAGAGTAGAGTGTAATATTACTACAGGTGCTTACATCAACAACAAAAAAGTTCACACGATCCATGAGTTTTTCCCAAAAGTTCCTCCAGGATATAAAATCATAGAAGTTCCATCGCATGTCATATATTTACCACTCAATGTTAAGAGTATAGATCATCTTCAAATCCGAATCGTTGATCAAGACGGAAATTTAGTGAATTTCCGAGGAGAGGAAATTACTGTTAGACTTCACATAAAATCTGTATAATGGGAATCGTTTATAATTCAAGTGTGCATATAAGTCAGCCATCATGTCAACCCACCATCAGTCGTCCAAAGGTACTCAAACCGTTAACACGGAAGAGCATCCAGTTTCTCAAAAGCATAGGTCTCAAAGTACGTGGAAAAAGATAAATTGTATCATTCTCTGCTGCTTTCAGAAAAATGGACGAAATTCTAAGCATTCAATCAGGTGTCGCATTCGATGAGTCTATTGCTCATTATGAGGTTCACGCACATCAACCATACTCCACATTAAGTTTCAATAACAGTGATGAAATCCGTATTTCTATTCAGCATCAAGATTTATGCCTCTTACCATCATGTAGTTACATCCATGTATGTGGAAAATTACAAAAACCGGATGGACAAGCACTAACTAAAACTAATTTCGTTAACAATGGCATTTGTCATCTGTTTGATGAAATTCGATATGAAATTAATGCTGTAGAGATAGATAAAAGTAAAAATGTTGGTCTGAGTAGTCTCATGAAGGGATGCACTTCATTTAATCCAAATCAGACTTTAACATTAGAAAATGCAGGCTGGCTTGGTGTTGAAGAAGCAAACAAAACAATTGTAGATGATCGTGGAAATTTTGACGTTTCTATCCCTCTAAGTATGATTTTAGGCTTCGCAGAAGATTACAAGAAAATTGTTGTTAATATGAAACATGAACTCATTCTCACAAGATCAAGAAATGACCTGAATGCTATAATACAGGAAGGTACTGTAGCCAACAATGCAACCACATATGAAACTTATCAAATAAAAATATCAAAGATAGAGTGGTTAATGCCATATGTTATTGCATCAGATAAACAAAAAATCCAGCTGTTAAATTTCATTGGCAAAGATAATCCTATTTCTATGAGTTTTCGTTCATGGGAGTTATTTGAATATCCTCTTCTTCCAACAACAAATAAACACGTCTGGACGGTAAAAACTTCAAATCAATTGGAGAAACCACGTTTCGTGATTCTTGGATTACAATCGGGAAAAAAAAGGTTCAAGATCTAAAAATGCCAGTCGCTTCGACCACTGTAATATTAGTAATGTGAGACTTTTCTTGAATTCGCAATATTATCCGTACAACAATCTCAATCTTGACATATCTAAGAATCAATTTGCTATTCTATATGATATGTATGCTAATTTTCAGAAAAGCTATTACGGAAGAGATTCACAGCCATTGTTGACAAAGTCTCAGTTTATCAACTTTGAACCACTCATAGTTATTGACTGCTCACGACAAAACGAATCTCTAAAGAGCGCTCCTGTCGATGTACGTCTAGAATTTGAGTCTCAAACTGACTTTCCAGCTAATACTTCAGCTTATTGCATGATCTTACACGATTGCATCATTCAGTACAATCCTATTAGTGGAGATGTTCGGAAGCTTGTCTGAATTATCTTCACTTTACGTAAAAAAATTAATATTTCGAAATGGAATATGCGGTAGACATGATTGGTTTTAAGCAAATGGGTGGTGAATATGTTCTAAAGGAAATAGCAATCATTCCTCTCAACGACAGTGGTGATCCTATCGTTCATCTATTCAAAAAACCTTTTTCATGGAAAAGGCTCTCTGACGAATTACAAGAAGAAAACATTCGCCTCAAACATAATCACGGAATAGCTTGGAATACTGATGGGCTTGACTACTCTCAAATTGCAAACTTACTTCGTGAATATTTACATGATGCTACTAAAATTTTTGTTCTGAATGAATTCAAACGTAAATGGCTGTTACGATTCAAATTTCCTGCTTATAATATCAATCAATACGGCTATCCATCAAAACCATCTTTCAAGTGTGTTACCATATGCACAAACCATAATCCAATTTATAAAACTGTCTGTGCACTACACAATGTCAAACTCATGAAATTATTCTATCTCTCAGAAAATCATTTGTAAGAAAAAAAGACAAAAAGAAAAAAAAAGTAGTAGAAAACGCTATAGGCATTCTGGATCACTTTCGGATTCTAGATCACTGAGGTGATCTACAATGCGTACTTTCTGGATCACTTTGAGGAGAGAGGGGGTGATCCAGAAGGAACCTGATCCAGTATGCCTATAGCTTATCTACTTGATTTAATTCTTTTCTTTCTTCCTCACTTCCTCTCTTTTCTTCTATCTCACCCTGATACTTATTTTTACACTATTCTCATCCATCCCTCTCTTCCTAATTCCTAATTACTCACTTACACTCACTCTCGCTCTTTCTTTCTCTTCTTAATCTTTCTTAAATAGAAATTGTTTTTTACATTGAATCACGTTAAAAAAAATAAAATTACTCCAACTTAATAAGCTCTATGAGAAAGCATTGCGCCAAAGCACTTGGCAGCATTTTTTTTCATTATTCTGGTAAAAACACTTACGTAAGATCATACAGGATTTCGCCCCCTGTATCTGACGTACATATGCAAAAAAATAGTTTCATACGTGAGAAAAGGTCTTGTATCATTTTCATTTATTATCTACGATCGTGCGTAAAAACAGCTTCTTAGATAGGATCGTATTTCAGAACAGCTTCGTACGTCAGATATAGAGGGCGAAATCATCATGTACAATTTTACGTACGATCATAACGAATCTGGCCTCGTATAAAGATAAATAATATTTTTGTAATTTATCGTTATCAAATGTTTTTTTATCTATTATCCATACGAACTCTTTTTTCATATGATTGCAGGTATGAAACAAAAAAAAAGAAGATTATCCAATGAAAGTGAAAATCAATGCAGTCATTTAGAAGAACAAATTTTAGAAAACAAATTAAGATATGAGAAATTAATTTATCAACAAAAATTAAAAGCAGCAAAAACAGAGTCGTTATTTTGGCAATACAAATTATCAAAATTGTATGATAAAAACAATAAATATGAATAAAAATAGTTTAAATTAAATTTCGTATACAATATTTATTAGAAATGATTACCCTGCTAAAAATGGAAAATTTAAAACAATTAAAATGAAATTCGATTGTTTTTAATGCAGTTTTGTGCTTCCTTATTTTACACTTACAGTCAATGAAAAATAAAAAAATTAATAAGAACAATATAGTAAAATTTAGATACATTCGAATTGTTTTTAAGTGCTTTTTATGTATACATTGAACATACATGAAAAGCAGTTAAAAAAAAATTAATTTTTTATTCATTCTTATATTTCTGTTTATTTTTAGCAGAAACATAGAAACTAATAGAAAAATTTAGATACATTGAAATTGTTTCCAATTGCCCGATTGTAAATGTTTACATAATATTAACCTGAATTTTCACGTGAATTTGTACCTGAATATCACGTGAAATATAGGTATAATGTACCGGAATCACATTCGTTTTTCACGTAAATTTTACACGTAAAAAGTCGAAAATCGTCAAATGAATTTAACTTAAATTTCACATGATTTTTACCTCAATTCCACATGATTTTTACCTAAAATTCATCATTTAAACAATTTATCTGATTTTCGCCTCGAATTCATCAGAAATGATTATGATTTTCAGAATCATGGAATTCACATGATTTTGACCTGAAATTATAATGGTTTAATTTTATAATTATTATTATTTCAGAAGAATTTCAGGTGAATTTTAGGTAAATTTTACGTAAATTTCAGGTAAATTTCATATGATTTAAAAAATTTTGAAATTCACATGGAATTTATAAAAAATTATGTTACTTAATAAAATACAATTAAAATAAATATACAATCTAATAAATAATATTAAGATTAAATTTATTTCACAATATTACAATTAAATACAATTGAGATAAATCAATATTAATTCTAAAATATCAATTAATGTGATAGAATATTTTTTGACAGTCATTTATTATAATTAATTTTTAAAAAATTAAAGTCAATTCCAAAAATTTCAATATACTATAATTGAAAATAAAAACAATTAAAGTTAATTTAGTTTGCAATTTACTAATTTGTGAAGTTTATAGAAAATATGAAAAAAATTATATTAAACAAAGTTATTAACCGAGGGGCTATTCACTATAAGAAATCATTGACCACCTTCAGATGAAATCATTTGAAATCATTTGAAATCATTGAAATATTTTATTAAATTTTATGTGCACAATATGATTACCGAAATCAAAACTATTCAAATTGAAATCATTGAAATCATTTGAAATCATTGAAATCAATGAATATTTTTGTATTTAGTTTACAATTTAAAATATTACCAGAAATATAATACTAAATATTATTTAAATACCAGATTAACATGAGCTGCTCTGATAAATAAAATAATTTTTGATTTTTGGGGAATAGTATCGATATACAATATATAAATATTTATAAGAATTTTTTTCTGGAATTGAAAAAAAATGAATGATTTTAATCATAAACAAAACGCATCGCACAACAAATTTTTATGTAAAAGATAATTTATATCAAAACAAATAAAAAAAATATATATGTGAAAAATAAAAAAAAGAAATACTAACAAAAAATTTAAATAAGATCTATAAATAAGTAAATAAGCATTATTTACTTCTGTTTGAATTTCTCTCTTTGTATCTGTCACACACGGCTGATAAGTTTTTCGATCATAGCTCTTATGGTGGTCAATTTTTTAAACTAACTTTGTGTTTAAAATTACAGAGAGTAAGAGACTCCGAGTTGCAAAAATATAAAAATATCAGTAAACTAAATACTACAACGGAAATAGCTTATAACAAAAAATGCTCCGAAATTCACATTGGCGAATGGTGTCTCTTTAGAAGATTAAATAGAAAAAAATGCTATCTTGGACATGTACTTAATTTTGGATATTTAAAAGGGCCAACGAATAAAAGTTTGGAATACTCAGCTTCCTATACATGTGTCAAAAATAACACTAAAGATATAGGAGTTTTATGTCATTGGTATGAACCAGACAATAAAACTAAAAACTTCTCGTTAGTACCCATGGAAAAGCATGGATACATAAATATTGAAAATTATGTATCGACTATATCAACATCCACAACAACTGAAAGTGGGATTGTAGTTAATGATGAGCTGTATAAAAAAATAAAGAATTTTTTTGAATAAATAAATGTAAAATTTAGTTATTCTTAATTGAATTTTTTAAAATATAGGTATTATTTTAATTTTTACATGATTCAATAATGACGATTTAGGCATTATAATTTAAAGTAAGCTTAACCTTCATGAATATTAATTTTAATTATCTTGGAATGATTTCGGAATTATTTGAAATCATAAAAAATTTGCTTGAAATCATTTGACATCATAGAAAATTTGCTTGAAATCATTTGAAATCATTTGAAATCACTGCCTACCATAGGCTGTTTTAAAAATGTTAGAAATTACAAGTATAAAAATATATTTCTGAAATCATTTTGAAATCATTTGAAATCATATGAAATCTGTAATCATTTTGACACTTTTTTTTAAGTGAATAGCCCCTCGTTATTAACAATAAGTTATTAACAATAGTTATTAACAACAACTATTTAACTGTAAATCAAAGAATTAACAAAATTATTCGTGCGACATACATGGATATTCGCTTTGTTATGATTGCTGTGCGTGAAGTAATTTCACTTCACACATGGCTTTTTTACTTTGCGATCAGAGAAAAATAATCTACACTTCACACACGGACTTCACGCGTTAGTATATCAAAAAATAAATTATAATAACTCACATGAGTAGAAATAAAAGTCAATGAATTTCACATTAACATCTTTTGACATAGAGTTAAAGTGGCAGTAATAACTCTTATAACAGAGTATTATATTTTATTGTAAGATTTTTATGGTTTTTAGGATTAGGATACTGTTAAATATCCTTAAATATAAATTTTATTTAGATTAAAATAAAATTATTTTCAAGTAATTACTTAAGTAATTACTTAAGTAATTACTTAACCAATTACTTATTGCTCACAATTGGAGATATTTCTTAAGTAATTACTTAAGCAATTGCTCAAGTAATTACTTAAGCAATACCTTATTGTTAAGAACTTAGGAGTTATTACTTGAGAAATTACTTAAGAAAATACTTAAGTAATCACTCAAGTAATGGTATAAGTAAGTGCTTATTAAACTACCTACTTTTCTAAAGTTATTGCTTAAGAAATATAATGTTCTCCCTGCTCATAACCTCTTACATCTAATTCTGATCTGTCATTTGCAGGCAATTCTTTTTTTTCTTGTCTTTCATTAGCGGGCAAAATGTCGTTTGGGCAAAATGTCCACCATTCTAAAAATTACGGTCAATTGCAAAATGACACATTATACGCAAAAAATGTAACCTATGAAACACTATTAAAAAATCGAATGATAAATCTAAATATTCATCAAAAATATGAATTATTTATAATTCATATTTATAAATATAAATTATTTGAAATATTAATAACAAATCAAAACATTAAAACACTATTTAAACATCGTTGTCAATACTCAGAATGTATTTCATAACGATATATTATGTATAAAAATTAACATACACACACATACGACACGGCATCAACATAAAAAATAGAAAAGAAAATATTAAAAAGATTCATATGCATGTATAAATACATTGCGTGTATTTAAATTTTAGAATTCATGTTTTAGAACTTCGAGTAAGGTTATAGTAACAACAACAGCTGTTGCTATTAGCCTATGCGGCGCCAGTGTCTGGCCGCTACCGAAAGTTTTCTGCCTTGAGGCGTCAGTGCTGCGTTAGTTGCGATAGATGTCGCCTCACCCAGCAGAAATTCTGAGTTTCTTTGCATGTTGACCCAGCAGAACCCCGAATTTTCGTCCAAGATATGAAGAAAAATATAAAAATAATTTTCAGAGGCAATAAAATATAGTTAACTTTTTTATTTGTCAAATTCATCAATAAATTTTTCCACAACTATAAAATACGGTATGATATACCGAAAACATGGTTAACGTTTCTTCCAAAAAAATAATAACTTTAATTATTTCAAATTAAAGTTTTTTTTCACCGGATTGTATCATCATTAAATAAAATAATTGTATTCACTGTATCAATAATATTTAAATTACAATAAACAATAACATTTCTATACAAAATAAATAAGAAAATAATTTCCATGCAAATTTTAGAGCAAATCCATCGACTACTTTACGTAAAATAAAAGAAAAAAATGAAAAAATCAATATTTTTTTTAATTTTTTAAATGGTTTTAAAATTAAAACTACACTGAGAAAATCCATTTTCAATAGCTTCCCGCCAACTTAGACAAAAAAATAGTTAGTATACAAAATTTGAAGAAAATCCATCGAGTAGTTTTCAAGATCTAATTGGCTAAATAAATAGAATTTTTTTTGAAAATTACTTTTTCAAAATATTTAAAATGCTCAAAATTTAAAACTACGCAAGGAAAATCAGCTTGCGAAAATTTCCCTTATTTTGGCAGTCACAAATAATTTCCCTGAAAATTATAGAACAAATCTATCAAGTACTTTACGTAAAATAAAAAAAAAAAAAAAAATCTAAATTATTTTCAAAATTTTTTAAATTCTCTAAAATCGTAACTACGCTAAGAAAGTTAGTCTTCAAAAGCTTGTTTTCTTCAGACAGTAGTGAATAAATTGTATACATATTTTGGAGAAACTCTATCGAATGGTTTGCGCCCTATTGAAAAAATCCAGATGGATATCCACGTGGATGATCCTCGTTGATATTCATGAGGATGAACATGGATTCACGGGAATTTTCCAGATAAAATAACGTAGATTTTGAAGTACGTAAAGGGTACCCCCCGTTAAGATAGTCAATTTTGCCTTGTCCCTGAAATTTTTGTTTGACCTTGTAACTTTGTTTTGGAAAAAAAAAAAACTGGTGTGGCAGTCTTTGGGACTAGCCGACATAAGTGAAACTTATTTATGAAATTATAGAACTCATAAATGTTTATTTAAGTTCTATCACTGTTTTATTTAATTTTTAAATACTTTTAAAACTAAATAATTATAAAATTAGATAAAACTAAATTAAAATAATTTCATTTATTTAAGGAATTATTTTTTTTTTATTTTAAATGAGATAGTGTATAAAATTTTTGTCAATAATATTTATATAACAAAAATAGAATTTAAAAGATGTAGGGAAGAGAGGGGTTCACCATAAAACATTATAGAGAAAGAAAAAAAAAGAGCAAACGAGTGCTATTGCTTTCTTTATTTATTCAGATCAGATTCAGATATTTGTATTGCATACATGGTATACATGTATACATATACTATATCTGTGCGTTTGACATCAAGTCAGTCCCGCGAATTTTTGTTTATACGTATTTAGTACCTTGATTTACATATAGAAGGCGCGGACGCTCCTCCTATATATATACACTTCCGTTTCATTAGTTCCGTTGCATGTACCGTCATGAAATCAATTCACTCCCGTATAATTTTTTTTATACGTCTCTTATGGGAAGTGTATACCGTCGGTAAAGAAGTTTCACTTCAAAAATAGTTTGTGGATTCAAATGGAAATCTACGTGGATGATCCACGCGGATATCCATGGAAATCATCCACGTGAATTTTCCAGATAAAATAACGTAGATTTTAAAGTAGGTAAATTTGTTGTTAATAATGAAAAATATTTTTGATTAAAAATATCTTTCATTGTGAACAACAAATTCACCTACTTCAAAATCTACGTTATTTCATCTACATTTGTTATTAATAATTCCAATTAGAAATTCATAATGGAATTCCAATTAGAATTTTAGAAATCCAACGTAATTTTATGGATATTTTTAAGTGACTAAATATTGTTTTAAAATAAAATTTTTTCATGTTTTTCATTGCAACTTAAAAAAATATCTCTGTTCATTGAATAAAACAGAACATAAGAAAGCAGGCTGAATGATCGTCGTTTTGGACCAAATGAAACTGCCAGTTTATAAGCTCTAAACTCTTTTATTCTTTTTGCGTGCATTTGCTTACCATAAGAAAGTCAATAGATAGAAAGCGTGATAGCCTCCTGGCGGTTAATTATCAGTACTATTATATAAATGTGTATATTCATATTCGATGACTAGCCTACCATGCTTTCTATTTATTGACTTTCTTATGGCAAGTGAATGCGCACGAAAAGAATAAAAGAGTTTGGAGCTTATAAACTGGCAGTTTCATTTGGTCTAAAACGATGATCATTCGGCCTGCTTTCTCATGTTCTATTTTATTCAATGAATATAATAGATATTTTTATAAGTCACAATTAAAACATAAAAAAATTTTATTGAAAAAAAATATCCATAAATTTACGTTGGATTTCTAAAATTCTAATTGGAAATACAATTGGATTTTTTTAACGGGGTATCTTTCATTATTAACAACAAAGGGTACCCTCCGTTAAGATAGTCAATTATGCCCTGTCCCTGAAATTTTTGTTTGACCTTGTAACTTTGTTTCGGATAAAAAAAAATAGTTTTTGTCATATTTGCAGATCACGACCCCCCTCCCCCTGTCCACAACATGGAAAAAATGACTTTTTCACTATTTATTTTTTTTCTCCGCATCCAGTCGGTAAAAAAACCCCAAGAAAATCGTGCTTATAGCTTAAATGGTTACAAATCATGTGGAATTTTTTCATAAAGATTTGATGATGCTATATAACCTAAAAGGATGAAAAAAAAAATTCAAACCCTTCCTATTTTTACAGGAAATGCGGTACAGCGCCAATTCTTGTAAAAAAACTTGTATTTTGTTTAAAATTACTTGCCTGAATTTTTCCAGATATTTCCTGTTGGTGTGCCATAGTTGAAAATGCGAAATAACTCATTTTTTCGTTTTTGGCTGATTGTAGCTCATTTGCAGACTTTTTATTATTATTTATACTATGAAATTGTATTCTAGAACTTTATTTATGAATTCAATTATGCAATCAAGTCAGAAAAATAAGATTTACAAATATTCGCATCATATTTTTGCACGAATCCACATTTTAGATTAGGTATTTAAACACTTCTTTCATGATTTTGTTGATATTTCACTACTTTATATGTGATAAAATCTTTTAAATATTATATTGCTTTAATAAAAGAAAATATTTTGATAAATAAGTCATTTCACAGGTACAGCTATTTTAAGTACGGTCAAAATATCAACTTGAGATTATATATGAATTTATATTTCGTAAGAAAAACTTATCAATACAAACATTATCATCATGATTTAATAATATGAACCTTGACTTTGGCATTTTTAACACTATGTAATCTAAATCTGCACTTAAGTCACATTTTTGCGAGAGCTATGTGATCTATTTTTACACTGGGTAAAAAAAATGTGAGCATGCGAGAACATTGAAATCTTATTTACATGTCTCATATTAATATTACAATATTAAATATATTTTTGTTAAAAAGCGCATATTATTTGCAATTATTTTATGAAATTTGCAATCGTTTTAAAGATCATAAATAAAGTTTGCACTTATGTCATGTATTGTATTATATTATCTCCATTGACATAGGTACCAATCCAGTAACGTAACTCAAGTAAGAATCGTTTGGCTGGAAGTTATAGTCTTTACTCAGTTCTCAGATATCTATCTATGTTCTTACTCTTTTTCCATAAGAAGAACAAGGATAGAATATTTGAGAACTGAGTAACAACTACAACTTCTAGCCTTAGACTTGAGTTGGGTCTATGAATTCGAGCCATAAAAAAACATTATTAAGTATGACTTAAAACTTAAGTTTCGTTACTTGAGTATCAGTTGTTCCTTCAATTGAGTGCTACATGAAGAGGTTATCACAGTTAGTTATGAAACAAAATCACAGCAATAAGATAGTCGTTGGTAAGGATGTAACACTCAATTGAAGTAACAGCTGATACTCAAGTAACGATACTTAATTTTTAAGTCATACTTAATACTCAAGACACGACTATGAATTCGGGCCTAAGTTCGGGCCAAAGAAAAGTAACATGTAAAATATTTTGTAAATAGAATAACGAATATTAGTATTGAAACAGTATTACGAATATTATTATAAAAAATAAAATCCTATATTTATTAATTTTATATATTAGGTAAGGATTTATTTCTAACGAAATTGTAGTTTAAGACGATAATATTATTTCATGGGCTATATTACAATATTAGAATAACATTGTATAATAAAAATTGATTCGATATTAAATGGTTCGCTACAATTATTATTGTAGATGTTTAAGAAGATCTTTCGATAAAACATTAGGGCAAAATATTCGAATTATAATTTGTATATGGTTAAGATAATAAATCCAAAACCTTTGACAATATATAGGGCTATTACACGCTAGAAAAAGAACAGGGAACAGATATAAGAAATACATTACTTCTATATCTATATATATGAGGAATAGTGAGTTGTTGCCAGGAACAACGCGCTTATTCTTCTTCTTATATCTGTTCTTCCTAAAAAATAAATCACTTTGAAAAATTTCTTTAAGTTTCGAAATCCTCTGGGCGCCTAGACTGATGATTAATTATGAAAATTATCTTTACCTCTGGCTAAGTTAAATCGCCTTAGCTCTCCAATTGTTTCCAGAAATTCTTGCACATTTAATTCGCCATCTCGTAAATTTCTTTCGGCCCACAGAATATGTGAATCAGCCCTTTGCAATTGTAATGGACGATCAGCAGCGATTCTCAACTCATTTTGCACTTTTTGAAAATTAATATTTATCTTCTCCATGATTTTTTTCATTTCGTCTAAAAATAAATATGCAAAATTTTGAAAATAGAGGTTACGTTAAAAAATCTCATTTTTCAATTTTTTTTTTAAACGAAGCGATAAAATAAATGTTTCTTCATTAAAGAAAATTTTTCTTTTTGTTGAAAGAGATGCGACTTTCTCTTGATTTTTTACTAAAGTTATTAATTTCCGGAAAAAATAAATTCTTTCAATAGAAAAGGACAGAGTTCTGTGACCTTTTCTCAAGTGATATATACTAAATAATTTACACGATTAAGACAAATTTTATAATAATATTTTTATTACCTAGCATCTTCCATATAACTGGCCGATTACCCATCGTCCTGGCAGCATGCAAGTGAAAATTTTCACAGGTTCCGCGACGGACGTTAAGACCTAGACTTTTAAATCACGGAAACGTCCTTTAAATGAAAATGACGTTCAAACGTCTTTTAAACGTTATTTTGCCGCGATTTCACAAAGGACGATAGGAGAGACGATAAAGACGTTTAAAACGAAACACGAGGATGGACGTTATCTACGAGACGTTTTAAAACATCTTTTAAACGTCTTAAAAGATTCTTAGAGACGTTTTCAAACGTCACGTCTTTAAACGTCCTAATTTAAATTTTAATAGATTACATTACTTATTCACAATAGCCAGCATAATAATATTAGAGGTTATATATTTATTATTAGGAAAAAAATATACAGTAGAGAACATCATGACCAGCAGCCTCCATCCGACGAACATATATATTTATCAACTTAATTTTATAACTTTTCGCAACTGATGCGTCCCAGATTTTCAATGCCTTATCATCTTCAATTGACTGTATTTGTTATTAAAGAGAAAGTGATAGATAAAAATTCGTTAGAACCATAAACAACAGAGATTAGCATTCGAAATATGGGACGCATCGTTCAAAACTATAAAATTATGTAGAAATATTTATATTGATGATCTGCCCAATATAGGCTGAACGATTCAATCGATAATAAAATATCCCTACTTTTATATTTCTTTCTTATAATAAATATAACCTCTATTATTATTTATATACCTAATTGATAAAAATATCTATAAATTTTACACATTTAGGACGTTTTAAGACGTTTAAAGACGTTTTGAAAACGTCTCTAATCTTTTAAGACGTTTAAGACGTTAAAACGTCTCTATGAAAACGTCCATCACTCTAGATATACGTTTTAAACGTCAACGTCTCTTACCATCCAACTTTTGTGAAAATACAGCGGCCAAAAATGTTTAAGACGTTGACGTCATTAACATTTAAAAGTCCTATTAAACGCAAACGCTTTAACGCCGCGCAGGGGTGTTTGTTCTTACTGGTTTATTATAGACCGATAAAACTTCTTTAAAAGGCACCCAAAATCTACGAAGATACGCACCAAATTGCTGCAATTGATTTATAGGCTCACCAGCTGCACTACAATTGTCTATTAGACGAGTCACGATTGTCGCTCCCTCCTCAATTTTATCTGCAGGGAGGTGTGCTACAGCATAAGCTTGTTCTAATATGTACTCATAATCAGGTTGAATATTAAGTTTAAACCATCTTTTTGCTAATGCCTACAATTATAAATATTTTTTATGATTTCAATTGCTGTCATATATCATAACATTATAAAAAAAATTATAATCATAGATATATATTATAATCAATTATAACAATATTAACAACAATTATAATAACTATTGTTGATATGCGTAAATATTATGCATACAAAATATGCATAAACAATTAATTAAGCTATGAAAAATAATATTTAAAATAATAAGAAAGTTTACCTGCTTGAAATGAAATAAACAACCAGATATTCTGGTATCAGGAAAATTTTCTTTTGAGCTTTTTATCGAAACCCTCTCAAAATCGCTTGTTATACTGACAATATTTTGTGCCAGAGTCGGAACAATCTCTTTAATTTTAACCCAAATGGCGTCATAAATTTGAGCGGTCCTGCTCCTCGCAATAACAAAAACGACGGGAAAACCTTGCAAAATTATTATAAATAAAATATATATATTTGCTTATTACTGTGATATGCAATTATATATTAATCATAATTACCGAAGTCAACTTCCTAAAGTGGACTATAAAAACTTGAGCGCAAGTTGGTTGCATTGGTCTAATCTATAAAATTACATTTTAATTTAGAATAATAATAGTTATGTATAGAATTAAGAAATAACTTACTTTAAAGGTTCCATCTGTATACAATTGTGTGCATTGCGATAGACCATCGATGATTCCATCATGTAAAAAAATTAAGGCAATGGAATCATCTGCTGCCACTACAGATCCTCTATATATATCTTCCATTGGTGGATATTCCTCCAACATTTCCGCCAATTCCGACAAATTACGTGGTAGAACAAGTACATTTTCACTTCTCGCTTTTTGCATTCTTAATTTCATTTTTGTATAAAATCGTATTTCATCAAGCCCTCTTAATGGTAAATATCTAAAGATTATTTTAATTGTTTTACAAAATATAAAATAATGAATAGTAATGAATGAAATAAATATTAAAATATTAACGATTAACAGATATTCATAAATCGAAAATAAATTGATAAAATAAATACGTTGTTGTAAGAATTTCATAAAATGTATACTAAAAGAATATGTTAGGAAACATCTCTGAAATCATCTGAATATTTAATAGCATAAATATCATTTCTTTCAATAATAATATGGCACTTAAAAAAACAAATGATTAAATATATTTCTAATAATTTTAGCTAGAAAATTTTCTTGAAAACAATTAAAAAGTGGTATATTTTAGATACATGTTTCAAGTTTAGAAATAATAGTAGAATATTTAATTGTTATTATGATGATTGCGGTAACAATGTTATTATTGATAAAGTTTAATTTTTATAAATACTTAAAATTTCAATAAATTGTTTACAATTATGAAATGAATTGTTGAAAAGAACGTTTAAAATCTTAATTGGATATACATTACTTGATTACGTGTACGGACGTTAATTGATATGAAAATTATATGTAATAATATAATTATTATATTTAATATGTGGATTGCATATTATAATTACATTTTTATCCAAATTCACAACTTACCCCGACCATAGTCAAAAATTAAATTAATATTTTTTCATGTCTATTTTAAATGATTAAAAAAATGTACAATGAATATTTAATCTATGGTTGAAACTTTAGACAATAGTGTTATCAATTTATTTCTTAAAACTTGGAATCAAGAACTAAAAAAAATTATTTGAAATTTACTAATTTTACTTTGAGTATGTTAAAACAAAAAGTGACATTTCTAATGTGTTTATCAGCGAATTCAATCAATCTACGTTGTACAATATTCGCAAACTATTGTACACTTAAGGTCTAATCAGCGCTGAGCTACAACTTTTATTTTTAAACTGCCTACATGTTGCTACTGAAAAGTAGCCTCAATCTTCTCTATTTAAAATTAATATTTTTTTTTCTTACTCTAAAAAAAATATAGAACTTCCTTAAAGAATAAAAACATAATAAAATAATATTTGCTCTGGTTTCTGTAAAACTCGGTCATAAATCAATTTGAGACCATCAAACGTTGTTGCTGACAGAACAAGGAGAGTTCTTTAGTAAGGGGACGTCCATCAAATACGTCACGGAAATTTTGGTCCATTTTAACCCCCCCCTCCCCCATCATCACGGTCCCGTCACACTGAATTTAACCCCCCCCCCTCCACCTAAAGTGACGTATATTAAAAATTCACAAAAAGTAAAAATTCAAACAATACTTTATTAAAATTTTAAAAGATTAACATGTTGTATACTAATTATAACTAAAAAAAAATAATATTTTTATACAGTATTCTTAATCTAATTCAAATACTACGTGATGCGAGCTTGGAAAATTCATATATTTGAATTTGGAGTAAAAATGATTAATATTACAGAATAATTTTTTTTCTGTTTATGAATAATTTTTTTAATATAAGATAACATTTGAATTATTAAAAACTCTAATTAATTCATAACATGACTCGATTGTTTTACAATACAATACAGACAAAGTAGAAAAATAAAATAAATGTTTGAATTCTAAAATGTTTTAATTCATTTTAATTTTTATTTTTAAACATCTATAAAACTTAAGTATGCCTTATTTAAAAAAATTAAGATCCATACAAACCACACCATTTTCATACGCAAATAAATCAATTGTTTTCGAAATCCACTAAAATTAAATTATAATAATAAAATGTTTTTAAAATGAAAATAAAATATCAGTTCCAATAAATTAATCAATTAATAAAATATGTAATATCCACATATGCATTTCGAATATAAAAAATTAATTTCTTAATACGATAAATAAAATTTTTAATTCCAATAGTTTTTTCATGTACTTTTTGAAGTGGAATTGAAAATAAAATAATGATTTATATTTGTAATTGAACGTAAATTAACTTACCTTCAAACATACTGATTAAAGAAGCTGCAGGTCAAATAAGATGTCAAAGTATATTATGAAAAAAGGTCAACTCTACGTAAATACTTCAGGTTTTGCAGATTAAATTTACATCAATCTTGCGTGAATATATGGGATTTTCAAATAATTATTTTTTAGTGTTTTGTACGTCACTTTGAAGCATGATACCCCCCCCCTTCGTCACGGAACCATCACAAAATTGTGAACCCCCCCCTCCCCCAAAATGTATACGTAATTGATGGTCGCCCCCATTATCTATTGTGTGAATATTTCTGTGCTTAATTCTTCTGCCGGAGTCCTGCCAGCTGTGGTCTATTCACTCCGAGAGTTTATATAGTGGGGATATGTAAGTTAACTGCTTTTTTTATGGTGGCAACATGTCGAAAAAAAAGACGTTCTAATTAAAGAGGTTTTCAAGGACTAGTTGGAGAAAAAATTTTTATTCATTGAAGTATCAACAAACATCTGCACGTGTGCATAGTTTCAACTTTTGATTTCAACTGTGCTCACGAAATATTCACACATGTGGCGCATTATATATGTACACGTAAACACAAATTGTCTTTCACCACTATTCTCTATCCGTTTCACGTGCTTA
The DNA here is from genome assembly GCA_017163975.1 of Anastatus disparis. Taxonomy (NCBI): domain Eukaryota; kingdom Metazoa; phylum Arthropoda; class Insecta; order Hymenoptera; family Eupelmidae; genus Anastatus; species Anastatus disparis. Next base: position 1,548,790 of record JAFFSR010000313.1, read on the forward strand.
GATTCATACATTTTCTATAGACATTTTCTATTTGTATACATGTTTGAGTTGTAATTTCTCGAAAACGGTACCACTAATATTGTTTAATTTGTAATTAATATATTCTTTGTAAAATTTTAAATTACATATTAATTATTGGTTTAAATCTAACACAAAACAAATTTATAATCATTAAAAACGTCCCTTTTACAGCACGTCAATATAGGGATTACGTGTTAAAAGTTGAAACTTTAGAAGTATGTATCTTAAAAACAGTACTGCTAAAGCTTCTAAAAATTGAAGGGTATGTATATAATGTTCTCATAAACGTGTGATAAAAATTTCAAGGAAATCAGACACAACTGAATCTACTTAACAACCGCCTTAAAAACTATATGTATATAGAATGATGATTTTTGAAACTATCAAAATCTCTTCTTCTATCTTCTCATTTTCTCCATCCCTCTAAAAAATGTTTTTCAATAAATAATTTTTTAAAATACTTTGATTATCATACAAAATTTAAAATAATTTTGGCATATTAAATGCACAAATATGCATGAAAAAAAAAACTTTTTTTCCAATTTTTAACCTCAAAAACAAACTTAAAGAATTAAAAACCCTTAAAACAGTTCTGAAAATTTACCATTTGAAGGTGTAAAAAGTTTAAAATAAATCAACTTTAATTACAATATTTTTCAGATTTTTTAGAGTGGTGAACTACATTGAAAAGTACAAGAAAACACATTTTTAAAGTATTTTGCTGCGGTTTTTGGCTACTAACGTCTTATCTACGCAAATTATAATAAATCTGATGGTACTATTAAATTCTATGGGAAAAAATGTGTGTAATACTTAATAATAATATGTTGATAGTGTTTATGAGTAAATAAAAGCGAGGAAAAGTAGTCCATCGGAAGTACTATCTTTTCATCTCTGATGTGCAGAGAATCATTTATAAATGAGACGTATCATAGCAAAACTGGTCAAGTTCATTTAAAAAAAAACTGAGTGAGGGTATAAGTATGTAGTTATATTATATTTGTACATGCTTTCATGTGTAAAAAGTAATACATATAAAAATATTTTTGAATTGAATAAAATGCTAAGTTTATTATACAACCATTTCGAAAATTATAAAATTTATTAATTTTAAAAATAGATTTAGCTAGCCTTGTTATGATACGCCTCAAATATAGTTATACATCTTTTTATTAAACGCTTTTATTTAACTTGACTGTCTTTGAATACGTCCTCAAATTTTGCGATTAAAAATTAACGTACTTCCCATTGACTTAGATGGTTAAAATTTTCAGAATATAATGCATAATTTATAATGTAATTATACATTTCAATCATTAAACTTCTTATTTAAAAATTTTTTTTAAATTTTTAAATTATTTTTTATTTATTTATTTTTTTTTTACTTTTTAGTTTCTTTTAAATTTTTAAAATTTATTTTTTTCTATTAATTTTTTTTTCATATATTTTTGGAGAAGAAGCAGCGGTACTCAACAAGTCGACTGTAGTTAACAATACTTACCTTTTGTTAATAGGTATTAATAAATTACACAAGTATTTCATATTTATTGAAATTGGATTTTAACATTAAGTATTTTAATTAAAATGGTTATATTTATAAATAATATCTATTTAATACATGTAAATACTGCTGACAGTTTTGATATCAGTAGAATAGCAATACTATTACAAGCACATTTTCCGTGTGCGATAGCAAAAATTTATCTTTAACGCTAAAATACTGGAAGTCTGCTCCGTTCGAAAAATCATAAATTCTTTCAATATTTTGTGCACTACATTTTCTTTTTAACAATTAAATTATTTGGGAATAATACAAATGCACCTAGTGGCTTCATGATTTTCGTATTTGGAAAAAACAAAATAAATTCATAAAAAACAATAAAGTTATACAGAATATTTATTGTTTTTTTCGAATATGAAAATCACGATGCTACTGGAATACATTTATATAATTGAAAAATTATTTAAATCTTGAAAAAAATTTTATGCATGAAACACTAAAATAATTTAATGTTTTTCTGACAGAGATGGATCCTAGAACAAAATTCCCTGGTAGAAAAAAGCCTGGATTTACGGGTGCCATTATGGTGTATTTTATGGTTTGCAACCATAATATGGCCAAAAACCCAGTCTTATTTCGACGAAATATGGCCAGCTTATAGACTTGACAAGGCCACAAACCCAGTCTTATTTCGACGGAATATGGTCAGCTTATGGACTTGACAAGAAATACAAATTTATGATTTTGAAAAAATAATTAAAATTTTGAAATAATAATTGAGGAAATTATAATTTAGGATTATCAGAAAATGATTCATTTCAATAAATTATCATCATATATTATTTATTTTTATAAACTATTTATTTTTATAATTAACAATAACACATTTAAGTTTCATTTATAAAGTTATAGCTAATGGTCTGACATTATTTACAATTAATAACAATTACTTGTTAGTATATCACTCAAATAGACAAAGGTTATTATGAACAATACAAACTGTGTTCTTTTAAAAAGTCCCAATTTGTTCTAAAATTTTTTCCAATTTGTAGCTGAGCAGGCTTTATACCTGTCGTGCAATGAGGACTAGAACGGTAATGAAAAAGAAATTTACTTAACGCAACGTCTTTATCGTATCCTTGCTTACGAAGCAATTTGAATTTATTTTTAAATGTTTTTACCGCGTTCTCAGCTGACCCATTGGACGCAGGATGATAAGGCGCTACTCTGACATGTTTAACTCCGTTATTAGCTAAAAATTTTTGAAATTCTTGAGATGCGAATGCTGGACCGTTATTGGATACAATAACCTTAGTGATTCCCCACGAATCAAAATAATTCCGCACGACTTTTATTGTTTCCACTGCCGTTATATTTTTCATCTCCCTTACATCTAACCACTTAGAGTGCGCGTCGATAATAATAATGTACATATTGCCCTCTATCGGTCCCGCGAAATTAATGCGAACTCTTTCATTAGATTGTTCCGGCCAATCCCACGTATGTAATACTGTTTTCGGTGGATTTTTTGCATTTTCCAGACATAATTCACATTTCTTCGTAATACTTTCAATATCTTGGTCGATTTTCGGCTACCAAACATACGATCTCGCTAATGCTTTTATACGAACTATACCCGCGTGCGCTTCATGTAAGTTCTTTAAAATGTCCTCTCTGAGCGATTCGGGTACAACGAGCCGGTGACCCCACATCAGACGATCATTTTCAATCGTTAATTCATTTTCTTTATGTTTAAATATACTACACTGCTCACTGACTTTTTTAGGCCAACCGTTTCTTACAAATTCTAATATTTTACTTAATATATTATCTTTTTTCATTTCTTCCTTTACTTTCTCAATTGACAAAATACTCATATTTTCATTTATAAAGTTTAAAAACGAATAATCCCCGAGATCATCATCTTGAGTATCATCTTTTACCGATTGAGTTAATCGAGATAAACAGTCAGCAGTGTAGTTTTCTTTGCCGCGTATATATTTTATTGTATAATTATACCCCGATAAAAAGACACTCCAACGCTGCAGCCTACTTGCTGCCATTTTGGGAATGCCTTTTTTATCGCCAAAGATATAAATTAACGGTTTGTGGTCAGTTTCGAGCACGAATTCCCTACCATAGACGTATTGACGAAATTCTTTAACTGCAAACACTAGTGCTAGGGATTCTCTGTCCAATTGCGAATAATTTCTTTGAGCTTTTGTTAATGCTTTAGACGCGAACGCTACTGGTCTTTCCTTACTATCTGGCAACACATGAGATAGACACGCTCCTACTCCATACGGACTTGCATCGCACGATATTTTAATTGGCAGTTCTGGGTTGTAATGCATTAGTACATCACTTGTCGCAATTCGTCGTTTCGCTGTTTCGAACGCATTTTGACATTTTGTTGACCACTGCCATTGTACTTTTTTTTTCAACAGATTGTATAGAGATGCCATTAAGTCTGCATAATTTTTAATGAATCTCGCGTAATAATTTAGCATTCCAAGTACAATTTGTAGTTCTTTTACATTTGTTGGTACACGAATTTTTTCTAACGCTATTATTTTGCTTTTTACTATTCTTATATCTGTTGCGTCAATTTCCCACCCTAAGAATTCTATTTTACTTTTACCGATTTCACATTTTTCTACTTGTAGCGTTAATCCCGCCTCTCTTAATCGATTTAAAACTTCTCGTAACCGGTTATTGTGCTGTTCTCGTGTCTTACCACCAATTTCTATATCGTCAAAATAAACTTGAACGCCCTCTATATTTCCTACTAAAGCCTCCATCTCGCGTTGAAACCATCCTGGTGCCGATGCCAACCCATAAATTAATCTTGTAAATTTAAATAAACCTCTATGCGTGCTTATCGTGGTGAGAATTTGCGATTTTTCATCTAACAGCGCCTGCTGATACGCTTGCGTTAGATCGAGTTTTGACATTACTACATTTCCCGCTTGCTGTGCTAATACATCGCGCACTCTCGGCACTGGATGCTTATCGATTTCTATATGTTGATTGAGCGTGATTTTATAATTACCACAAATTTTTAAACTACCGCTTTTTTATGACCGGCACGATTGGGGTGGCCCACTCGCTACTATCGACCGGGACTAAAATTTCTTCGTTCACTAGTCTATTTAACTCTGTATCCAAAGGCGCTCTCATGGCGTACGGAACGGGCCTAGCTTTAATGAAAATTCGCTTCGTATTCTCTTTTAACTTTATTTCAAATTTCTTTTTCGTGTATGTACCTAACCTATTTGAAAACACGTCACTAAATTCTTTGACTATATTTTTATTTGTTTCTGCTAAACTGTTTACTTGCTCTTTTTTCGCGGAATCATCATTGCCGTTACACATTTTCTCTACAATTTTAAAACATCAAAGCCATTCCCGTCCTACAATAGGCTGGCTGTTACCGGGAAAAACAAATATTTCCAGCGACTACGTCATGTTTTTAGATCTCGCGGTTACCCTGATACAGCCTAACGGATACGTTAATTTCTTAGCATAGTCACGAAAAATTCTCGGTGTTTGTATCAATTCTATAGCAGCGTAATTAATTTCATAAAACTCCGATGAAATGGCTGTGATTGGCGAGTCCGTATCGATTTCAAATTTAACCGGCGAATCGTCAACGTATATTTCCAAAAACAATTTATCCGATTCAGCGCCGCTTGCAAAATAATAAAAATCATCCGGTAAATCTAAGTTGTCAAATTCCTCAACGAATTTCATTTGATCTGTATTTTTATTTTTTTGGTTTTGCGCATTCCCGTACTTATTTTTACTACGTCTTTGTACTTCCGCGTTACATGCTTTAGCCAAATGGCCTTTATTCTTACAATTATTACACGTGTATTGACGAAAACGACAATCTCTCGCTAAGTGTCCTCTATTTCCACAGCAATAACAACGCTTACTTGCCTTTTCTGAATCGTCATTTTCTTCTTTCTTACCATGTTCTTTTCCCGTACTTTCTTGTCTGCTTGCTTTTTTCTCGTTGACAAAATTTATGGACGATGCCGAATTCTGCAAGCTCATACCTGCCGTGTCTCTTGCTGCTGTTTCTATTGTTAACGCTGTTTCCAGTGCTTTCTCTAACGTGAGGTTTTTCTCTCCTAGTAGCTTTTTCTTGATTGCCTCGTTTCGAATACCCCATACAAACTGTCACGCAAATAATGCAACTGGTCACGCAAATTATTTTTAAATTCTGCACCAAACTTGCAATACGTCGCTAGTGCTTTTAATTTTGCATTGGAACTACTAACTGACTCACTCTCACTTTGAACGCATTTTTTAAATTTGTACCGTTCCGTAATTTCACTTGGAGCTGGCTGCACATGCTCTTTCATTACATCGCACAATTCTTTGTATATTTTTGTTGACAAAGCATCCGGCGCGCACAAATTTCTTAACAAGCTATAACTTGTCTTTCTCATGAATGTTAACAATAACGAAGCCTTTTTTCCGTCTTTAACATCATTTGCATTGAAGAATACTTCAAGCCTTTCCGTTCAAACAGACCAATCATCGCCTTCTGAGAATTCTTCTATGTTTCCTAGATAATTGTTCACTGCCATGCTCTTCACTGTTATTTCGTTTTCTTTTCTCGCTAATTCTGCGCGCCTTGCATTAACCTTAAGAGGACCGGAAAACCACTATAGTGCCGTGACCCCTGATCGACCTTTACCCCAAAGTCAATTAGTGATATCAGATACCTTTTTGGACCACTTTCTTAGAGCGATCACAAATCTCAAATACCGGTCCTCTAAAGGTTAATATCTTGCGACTCTGCTAAAATTTGTTGCCTTTGTGCAATAAGCTGCTTTTGAGCTTCCTCGATTTCAGTGCGAGTTTTTTCTAACTCAGCTCTTTCATTTTTACTATACGAGTCTTCTTTTCCTTTCTCACCACCTCCTAACATGGATAACACAAAATCACTTTACCGCGCTCAATTTCCGCACCTCCTTTTCCTGTGTTCAATTCTAGCTGACCGAGTATAACTTTAACGCATTTATTACGCCTAATGGTTGAATTAATTGGTTTGCCCTCGTCGCCAGTTGTGTTGTATCAATAAACAGGGTTTATAATTAATATTAGGTTTTATTAAAAGATACAATGGTGTCAATGGCTACAGTTGCTCAAGCGCCGGGTGGTGAGATACTGACTCTCGCTTACATTTCGATCGCTCGCCGAGCTGCCGTATACATCTAGATGGCGGCACTCGTATATACATTATACTCGTATATTAGAGATTCTCTCTCGGACCGCCGTTGAGAGCGAACGTGCCTCTGTTCTGCGCTTTGATTTCGATGCTGGTTTTCTGAGTTTAGCAAACGATTGCGATTGATAGATCGATCGGCTGGGATCGAGCCACGGACTTTCGCTTGGGCTCTCTCATATCGCATAAAGTGTAGTGTATAGATCTGAGGCCCTTGTGGCCCAGACAAAGTGACATTTATTTTACTTCCGAATTGTTAACTTAACCTCACATTTATTGACGCGTGACGGCTTAGCCCCCGCTTTCACGTGGGCGGTCAAAGATTAAAACAAAGATGGCGGATAACGCGGGTCGGCAGGAGGCCTCATATATGGATTATGAGCCCTCTTTCAGTACATGTAGAAAACGAGCACTAGAACCGGCTAGTCCCAGGGATAATAATTATGAAAATACAAAGAGAGGATGTAATACTCCCGAAAATGACTCTGTAAATAATCAAACAGTAAAAGCTGGCATAAAAAAGGATGAACAAAACCCTATTGTTATGTTTAATGAAAAAGTTAAAGGACCGTACAGCGTCTGGTTAAAAAAGATCAAAATTGACGAACAAGAAATGAACGCCTACAATATCGGCAAAATTATTTTTAAAAAATACAAGCATGTCATAAGTATTAAAAAAAGAGGAAAATTCAAGGCTGAAATTTTATTTGAAAACCGTGCTGAAACTAATAGATTGATAACGGACAAAGACCTAGCAAAAAATAACCTCGAAGCCTTTATTCCTGGCTTTAGAAGATTTCGGAAGGGAGTCATCAGAGGCATTCCTACCAACATTACTGAACAAGAAAATCTTGAATATTGCGAATCTAGCGTTGAAATTCATGAGATCAGGCGACTAAATAGAAGGAACATGGAAGCTACCGAAGAAAACAAAGAAGACAAATGGATTCCATGTGAAACAATTATGATCACATTCGTTGGACAAACCCTCCCTAAAGAAATTTATATCTTTCGAGTTAAAAGTGAAGTGCGACCGTATGTAGCTAAGCCCATGCAGTGCTACCGATGCTTTCGCTATGGTCATACAAGTAAAACTTATAAAAGCCAAGATAAATGTATAATGTGCGGCAAAGAACATGCAGAAGGAATACAGCAATGCGAAGGCGCTGTACCTAGCTGCGCGAACTGTGAAGGACCACATAAAAGCACCAGGCGCATATGCCCCATCTATAAACAATACACTAGAATTAATGAGGTTATGGCATACGGTAACATTACATTCAACGAAGCCAAAAAGCTTGTTATAGGTAAAAGACATCCATTAAAAACCAAAGAAAACTTTCCAGCACTTGAACAACCAAAAATCACTAATTTTTTTACAAATAAAGTGATAAATCTAACACAAGAACAAATGCATACATCGAATGAGAATACTACGAATAATTCTAATCCTCAAGCCACGGAACCATACAAGAAAAATTTGTTAAAAAAGAATGAAGCATCCAGCCAAGCTGAAAATAGAATCAACGCTCCTGTACCTCAAAAACAAGAACGCTCGAAGCTCGATATTATTAAAGAAAACTTCTCAAACACTATCAACACAAACATTACACACAGTTCAAAACCACAGCACAACGCAACTCAATCCCCTCTCACCAAACACCAAACACACGTAAATAACAACAAAAAAATCCAAGTTAAAACCATCTCACACAACGCACACCGAGAAAATACAGTGAATGATGTAAATAAACCTTCGCCTAAACAACCGCACTTGCAAGATGTTACCAACAGGCTACATGATAGATTAAAACAGGGTTTTAACATGAACTCAACAGGTTTAAAGACGTATGCTCCTTCTCCTAGAAAAAAAACATAAATGTATAATTCTATTGTAATTTAATTTTCAATTTTTATCTCAATATTTTCTTTTTTAATTGAACTTTCTAATTTATTTTTTTTTCTCTTTCTCATTGTTTCATAAAGGAAAAAAAAAGAAAAATTTTTTTTTTTAGATCTATTTAATTTATTTAAATTATGGAAAATAAAAATAATAAAAACGGTTTAAAGATATTGCAATGGAACTCTAGGAGTTTAAAAAATAAATTAGAACTACACAAACATGCAGAAAACTACGATATTATTATCGTTGTTGAAACTTGGCTTAAACCAAGTGATCGATTTTTACTTAAAGGTTTCAGCACAATTAGATTTGATAGAGAAACTGGGAAAGGAGGAGGCATAGCCTTTTTCGTAAAAGACAAGCTAAACCTCACTTATGACAAAACTATTTTAAATATAAATTTAACTAATTTAGAGATAGGTGCACTTACCGTTTCTACTAACTTGGAGGAAACCGTTATCGTGGCATGTTACAGAACCCCTACCCCCAATAACAACCTAAGTATAAACGAATGGACACAATTGACCGATGCCATACAGAAATACAACTCGTATATAATCGTTGGGGACTTTAACGCGCACCACTTATTATGGGGTAGTGATAGAAACTGTCCCAATGGTATAGTTATCGCGGATAACACAGATATAGAGCATTTTTATTTACTTAATACAAAGGAAGCCACTCACATTAATATCACTCGACAATCTTGCAGTTATTCTAACATTGATTTATCTTTCGTATCTTCTCAACTTGCCTTAAGTACGAATTGGTCAGTTCTTGAAAACTCATGGGGTAGTGACCATTTCCCTATCGAAATAGACATCAACATCACTCCAACTCAAAATGAAAGAATAGATTATAGATATAACCTCAAAAAAGTAGATTGGAAAAAATTAACAGAAAAATTCAATGAATCTAAAAAATTTTTTAATAACCTAGATTTTATCAATAGTGATGTACTTGTAAGGTACCAAATTTTTATTGAATTTTTAGACCACAGTATTCAAGATTGCATACCAAATAATAAAAAAAAATCAAATAATGATAATAATTCGAATTTTGCTAATGGAAATGTTGATGTTCATTTCGATAACAACAATATCAAAAATAAAGGTACCAAAAAATTTAATTCTAAACCCAAACCAAAATGTGTATGGTGGAATGACGAATGCTCTAGAGCTGTACGTGTTCGCAATGCTACTCAAAAATCTCTAAAATATAGATGCGATCTCGAATCATTTATAAATTTCAACAAAATTCAAGCCAAAACCGTGAAAACCTTAAAAGAACAGAAAAAAACTCATTTATTAGCTACTGTGAAAGTTTAAATCGTAACACAAGAATCTTGGATGTTACAAAAAAAATAAAAATGTTTAAAAATAGCATGAATAGGCCCGATTGTACAGAAGGAAACAAAAAATTAAAAGAAAATGCTAGAAAATGCCTTCAAGATTTATGTAAGCCAAAAAACGTATCAGAATTCCTTTCGGAGGACAGGGAAACTGTGCCAGAAGACTATGACACAGAACATTTTCTCGACTCGGACTTTTCCTTCGAAGAATTAGAATGTGCATTAAAATCAGCTAATTTGAAATCTGCTCCGGGAATCGATAGAATCAATTATGAAATTCTCAACTTTTTACCCGAACACCTCAAAAGGGTTTTGCTTGACTTGTATAACGACTTTTATCACTTAGGAATCTTTCCGGACGAATGGACCAAATATTTAATAGCTTTTATTCCCAAAAACAATACTAATAAAGTAAGACCCATCTCTATGGACTCATGTATACTCAAAACAATCGAGAGAATGATCAATGAACGCTTGATCTGGTGGTTAGAAACCAATCATCTTTTTTCAAAATCTCAATTTGGTTTTCGCAAAGGAAAGTCCTGTGCCGACAACCTCACGATTCTCACATCTCAGATACAACAAAGTTTTTACGAAAACCTTAACCTATTATGCCTCTTTCTCGACATAAAGGGGGCTTTCGACAATGTCATACCTGACATATTATTAAATGATTTAAAACGCTTAAAATTGCCAAGCAAAATTATTAAATTTATTAAAAATTTAATATACGAACGTAAACTAATACCAGTTGATTCTGATGGACAAGAAATTTTTATCGCTAATAAAGGCCTACCGCAAGGCAGCGACCTCAGTCCAATACTATATGCGATCTACACAAGCCAAATTGACGCAATTCTCAATAAACATACAGGTATTTTACAGTTTGCTGACGATATCGCCATTTATCTTAAAGATGGCAATATCGCTAATGGTATAAACCATTTAGAAACAGAAATAAATAAATTAGCAAAATTTCTCAAAGCTAAAGGACTAGAGCTTGCGCCCGAAAAATGTAACTTTGTGATTTTTAATAAAAAAAATATAGCCTTGGAAAAGTAAAACTTAAAAATAGAAAACACAGAAATTAAACCCTCTACTCATGCTAGATTTTTAGGCTTGTTTCTAGATAGGAAACTCACATGGCGCACACACATTGACTACCTCACTATTAAATGTTTTCCTGCTATTCGTCTCATCTCCAGTCTTCGGAGAACTTGGTGGGGCGCCGACCCTCATATCCTCCTTTTATTGTTTAAATCATTAATCAGATCAAGATTAGAGTATTGCGGATTCTTAATATCTCCCTGTTCACTCACAAATTTCAATAGGATCCAGAAAATTCAAAATCTATCTCTTAGAATCGCAATGGGTTACAGAAAAAGTACACCGATCAATATTATACACGCTGAGACTAAAATCCCTCTTTTGCAATTTAGACTCAAATACTTAGGTTATAAATACTTGTTAAAATGTATGTCCTACAAAAATAATGTTGTTATTAAAATTCTCGATACAATCTCAGAATTAGCTCAAAACTTCGCATATGAAAATAATTTCAAAAAATCGCTACTGTCTGAATGCTATGAGAACATTTGGTTTCATAATGACTTAATTATTCAATCGGACATCTTTTATAAATTCACAATACCCTTTGAAAGTTTTCTTCTTAAAACAAAAATAGATTTTGATTCTGGCAAAAAAATCTTGAAAAAAATCTCAGTATCTAAAGCACATGCGAATGACGCATTTTGTAATTTATTCAATGAGCAAAATAAAATAAACATCTTTACCGATGGCTCAAAAACCTCGGATAAAGGCCAATCTCGCGTTGGTTTTGGCATTTGGAGCGAAAAGAATTTCTATCATAAATCTCATAGAATCCCTGATTTAGCTTCTATTTTTTCCGCCGAATGTTTGGCCCTTATTAAAGCTGTAGATCTTGTTAATCAAAGCAATGATAGCAACGTTAATGTGTTTTCAGACTCCGAAAGCGTATTAAAATCTCTGTCGAATAATACTATCACAAAGCGTGAATCACCCCTTGTAACCCAATTAAGAGAAAAAATATTCATCAGCAAACAATTAGGAAAAAATGTAGATTTGATATGGATCCCCTCCCACGTAGGAATAGAAGGAAATGAACAAGCTGATATAGCCGCTAAAAAAGGCAGTGAGAGTGGCCCCCTATTAAACACTGAGATCCCCTATACAGATCTTCATTGTAAATTTAAAAACATATGTTACCTTGAAAATGAGAAACACTTACTTTCATTAGGTAAAGACAAAGGGAAAAACTATTTCGACAAATACTATAACGAGTCTAAAAAACCATGGTTTTCAAAATTCGAATTTTCTACAAAAATAATCACAATCTTTAACAGAATCAGAAGCGATCATACGTCTCTAAATAATAGCTTATTCAGGTGTAAAATTATTAAAAGTGACACTTGCAAGTGCGGAGAAAGCCCTGATACAATAGATCACATAATCTGGCAATGCAAAAACTATAATTGCGAAAGAGCAACCATGTTAGAGGATCTACGCAAAGGCCATTTATATGGACCTTATGCTATAAGTCCTATTTTGTCTGAAATGAACCCTAACATAATACGAATTATAGCTAAATTCTTATCCAAAATTAATCTGGATATATGATCAAACCACTTTACTTAATTTATCGTTTATTTACAAATTTAAACTTTCATCTTCTTTGATGTAACATTAAATTCAAACACAATTCATATTTTACAGTCTCTAAACAAATGTAATATACTTATAATTACACAGTACAATGTAATGTAATATACTGTATTATACTACATTATAACATAGAAATTAGCCTTAGTTTTTAAGATCATCGTTGTAATTCATATTATCAGCATTTGTGTAATGGTTATGTAATTCATTTTAAATGCCAATAAAAAACCAATATAATTAAAAACTCGTATATTACACAAACTTTATAGGTTATAATTTTTGTCAAAAATAAATTTTGTATTAATAAAAATTAATGAGATATTAAAAGTATTTAATATTAATTGTAGTTACACTCATATAAAATATCAATTAATTAAGAACTTAAGAAATCAGATCCAAATTTAAGTCTAAAATAAAAATTAAATTTAAATGTCATGATAATTTTTTTTTAATAATATTGTTAAAAAAAAGTTTTTTTATCTTAGATATATAAAATACAAGACTTTGGCCCTTGATATTAATTGTAGTTACACTCATATAAAATATCAATTAATTAAGAACTTAAGAAATCAGATCCAAATTTAAGTCTAAAATAAAAATTAAATTTAAATGTCATAATAATTTTTTTTAATAATATTATTAAAAAAAGTTTTTTTATCTTAGATATATAAAATACAAGACTTTGGCCCATGAATAATTTTAAGTAATCTCATCAAATGATTGAAATCCTTTCCTTTATTCGAACACTTGATTTTGGTGGTCACTGCAAGCTTTCTCAGCCAATTTCCAACCAATTGACTTCAAAATTTCCAGAGATCTTTAATTTATATATATTTACAAAATAATACTTTTATTTAAAAAAAAAAGAAAAGGAATTTAAAAGTTTGTTGAACAATTTGTTGAAAATTAACTGAGAAAGCTTACGACAACCACCAAATTGAAAAAGTCACATTTATGACTAATTAAAAGGATTTTAAGCATCAAATGAGATATTTTAAAATTATTCATAGACTTTGTAAATAAGTATAGAATATTCTGTCTATTATAATATCAATACAGATCCATGTAATGTAAGTTGTATTGCAATTTTATTTTAAAAAAGTTGGTGGCAAGTTTCATTTTTGGTCTAGCGACAAATAAAATATTTAATAATACACATGTTGGACTATTCGTTTTAAAATTATGGCACTCAAAGTTCTAAAATTTTGTAAATAATTTTAAAATATCCTACTGTAACATAATGTCAATGCAAATCAATGTAATCTAGATTTTATAATAAAACATAACATTGAATTCTATAGTTTGAAAAGAAGTAATCTGGTACGTATCATATAAAAGGACTCATTATAGACAAAATCAAATATAAAACCGCTTACCAACTTTTTAAAATAAAATAACAGTACAATCTAAATTACATTCATAAGCATTGATACCATGTTAGAGGAAGATATTTTAAAGCAATATACAAAGTATCAAAGCTTTGAGTACTATTAGTTTAAAAAAAAATAATCTAACACGTATCACGAAACATTTTATTTAACATAGACTAAAAATGAAACGGAACATCAAGCTTTTCAACTAACTAACAAAACTTAAGAACCACATTAGCGCGTCTATTTTCAAGGTTTATGGTTAGGTTAAGGTGTCGAATATAAAGTTGTATCAGAAAATTAGGTTATAATAAAAAAAAATTCATTTTTAATTAAAATCTGAAGAATAGTGAATAAAAAAATAATAAAGAAGCATAGAGAAAGTTCACAATTAAAGTTAAACTTGTTATACTATAAATACAAGTTTATTATAGTAGTACGCACAAATCACACATTGGAATAAGTCCATATTATGGCCAACTTATGGTGAAATTTGACAGTGTAATTACACCGTACAAATATGACCATATGTTGGTGGACATGCCATAATTTATGCTAAATTTTCTACCAGGGACTTTACGTAAAATTAAAAAAAATAAGAAAAGAAGAATCCAAATTATTTTAAAATCAATTCTCTAAAATCGTAACTACACTAAGAAAATTAATTTTCTAAAACTTATATTCTTCAGATGATAGCAAATTGATTGTATAAAAATTTTGGAGAAAATTTATAATATGGTTTATGTAAAATAGAAAATAAATGAAAAATGAACATTTTTTTGAAAATTTTCAAAATGCTCTAAAATTAAAACTACTCTGAGAAAATTAGTTTTCCAGAGCTTTTTTTCTTCATGCAGTAGTGAATAAGCTTGCATACAAATGTGGAAGCCAATCTATTGAATGGTTTTCGTAAAATAGAAAAAAAATAAAAATTAAAAAAAAAATTTTTAAATGTTCTAAAATTAAAATTGCGCTGAAAAAATCAGTTTTCAAAAGTTTTTCTTCTTTTGGCAGTCAAAAATAAATTCCATACAAATTTTCAAGCAAATTCTTCGACTATTTTACGTAAAATATCAAAAAAATGAGAAATTCCAATTTAAAAAAATGTTTAAAATAGCTCTAAAATTAAAACTACGCTAAGAAAACCAATTGTCAATAGCTTCCCCCCAGTTAGGCAAAAAAATAAATTGTGTGCAGAACTGGAAATAAATCCATCGAGTAGTTCACGAGATCTAATTTACTAACTAAATACATTTTTCAAAATCAAATGCTCTATAATAAAACTAGCTAAGAAAATTATTTCAAAGTTTTCCTTTAATTGCAATAATTTCAGCTATAGACAATTCATCGAAGTTTCTAAAATTAAAAAAAAATTTTATCGAACATATGAAGCAAAATCAACTTTAGGATGAAAATTCAAAATTCGTAAAAATAAATAACAATCAAACGTTTAGAACTTTGATAATCGAGGAACCACTAGAGGTACAACACACCTTTCCTAATTCCTCTTCTACAACTTAGAAGAATGTAACTGAACACGAGTTATTCGTTTTTTAAAATATTTCTTCTTACTTCGAAATCGTACAATCTAATTCTATATTATTTGAAACCCAATTTAATATAGATTTATTTGAATTTAATGATAATTTCTAACCAGCTACTTCTTTTCCTAAGCAATAAATAGAAGCCCCTTTCCTATCCCCTTGATTCAACTCACCGCTCACACGTCTTTAATACAAATAATATAAAACCCCCCCCCTTTCCTTTCTTTTTTTTTTTTTATATTTATTATTTTTTTTTTTTATTACCCATTTTATGTTATAATAAAAATACTGATTCGACTAGCGCTTTTCCAGCGAATAATTATATCATTAAATAACATTTAACTTAAACCATCTAACCTCGGATTTAAAATATATTTTTTAAGATTATACTTTTTTGATATAAATCTTTATTATTTTTATACTTCTTAAACTTTTTAAATTTAACTTGTAAATTAAAATAAATCGTTTATAAATTTTCTGGTTGTTTTAATCTCATCTTATCTCCAAAAAACATACATCTTTTTATAACATTTCTCTTGTTTATCTTACAACTATTATATAGTTGTTAAAATTCTTACAGTATTTTCAAATTCGATAACACCTGTAAAATTTGGAATATCTATCTTGGAATAATTCGTTTCTTTTCATGTAATGATAGCACGCTTTATTAAGCTTTTTGAAAATTAAATTAAATTTACTTCTTCTTTAATTTACTTTATCTTTTGAGAGCTTAGTTCTTAAAACTTTACAGTTATAAGTACACCACCCGCACACTTTATAATCAACGAATATTTAACTTTACAAATACCTCTTATAGTTTTAAATTTTTTATTTTGTTTTATTTTATAATATCTGATTAGTACTTGTTAAAAAAACATAAATTTAATGCAACTAATTTTTCAGCCTTCATGAAATTATAATTTTACTATTTACTGCATCATATTTATAATTACTATACAGTTTTTATATTTTTTTTATATTTTTATTTTAAATGTTCTTAATGATTCACTTTTATTAACTTCTATTCAGGATGATTTAAAATTTAAATCGAGCACAACTCCCGCCGAGGCCGGACACATCGGACCGCCCGACGGACGCCGGCCCTGTCAGACGCTAACGCGACAGATTGTTCCAAATAATTTGGCGCACCCCACGACTACGACCCCACTCCCCCGGCACCACCTCACGCCAAACTTCAGCTGCACCTCACAGACAGCCGAGAGGCCGACCCCCCTGATGAGACCACCACCGCCCCACACACCCCCGCCCACCGCCCCTTATTAAGATTTTTAGCAAACGACGCCCCACATAAATCGATGTATAAAATAAAATTGAGCGGTAAATTCAAAATCGTTAGTGAACGTATCACTATAGTCAATTTAATACATAGTAACTAGGGTGCCTCGGGGTCGCTAGGCCCGTCTTATAATAATTATAAGCCCTGAGGTAAGCACAGCCTGAAGTGGAAGCACTGCAAATACCTCCACCTATTGCTCAAGAAGATGCAGCTCGAGTAGTAACACTTCCTATAGAAGGTCCACCTGACGTAGAGGCACCGGAAATGCCTCCCCCGCTGGATGAAAGACCACCTGTACGTGCTCTACCCCATCTTGCTCAACGTCATCGTCCTCAAAACGCTCGAGTTGGTAGACTTCCTATAGCACAACCTAAATTGGAAGCACTGCAAATACCTCCACGCACTGCTCAACAAGATGCAACTCGAGTAGCAACACCTCCTATAGAAGGTCTACCTGACGTAGAGACACCAGAAATGCCTCTTCCGATGGAAATTGAACCACCTCCTATAGAAGTCCCAATCATAGAACGAGTTGAAGCGGAAATACCAGAAATACCTCGGCCTTTAGTAGTTGTTAAATATATTTATAGTTCAAATATTCGCTTTAATCTATAATATTTAACAAAGTTTTATTTTAAGAACAACTTAAATATATGGGCAAATCTTTAAAACTTTTTATGTACTAGTGGTGAGTCATTTTGCAGCTGCTACTGGGTTGCCGCATGATGCACAATATCTAAACTGGGTTCACACCTTTTGTGCAATCCTGTGACTCTATTTCTAATGGGTTTGATAAGTGTGCCACCAACGGCGCAGTAGATATTTCTATAAAACGTAAATTTTTATATATGAAAAATTACATAATTTTATGTATGTAAAAATTTACGTTTTATAGAAATATCTACTGTGCCATTGATGACACACTTACCAAATCCATCAGAAATAGAGTCACAGGAATGCCCAAAAGGTGTGAACCCAGTTTAGATGGTGTGCATCATACAGCAACCCACTAGTAGTCGTAAAAGAACTTTTACGGCATCACGAGAAAATTAAAAGTTTTGAAGATTTGCCCATATATTTATAAATACGTTAAAAGATTATAAATATATATACTCAACATCCTTTTGTTAAAAGAATCATTAAGGTTGAAAAGTATTCGTAACGTTATCAAAAAGTACAGTTTTAAAAAAGTTAATTTTTACTTATTAACCTTTAGAGGGCCGGAATACGCCTCCAGGCGTAAGGGGTCTGACTCACCAACATCGCAACTTAGTTTGGCTCTAACTCAGGGACCTTAGACCACATTCCTATAGAAAAATTCGATTTTCAAATTTTTCAAAACTCCGGCCCTCTAAAGGTTAACATTATAGACTTATAAACATGAACAAATTTAAAATATTTTCAAAATATTGACACAAAGGTCTTTGATCTATTAAACCGTGTAAAATAAAATAAATATAAAAAAAAACTTTGTGAATAGTTTATGAATACTTAAATAACTAAAATAAGCGTACATACACGAATAAAAAAAAGTAATCATTATGATCACTTTATTAACATCTTTTTTACAAATGCTTGCTGGAACGTAGTTGCTGAAGATATTATAGAGTTGAGCTCTGAAGATAAGCTGAGGGCTGTATCGGTAGAAAGACAGAGATCGAGAGAATCTACGCCTGTGAAAGTTGCAGCAGGTGTTAGAAGGAGAAACGAATCTCCTCAAAATGAAAGACCTTGTTCTTGATCAAAAAAGAAGAGGTTAAAAAGAAAGCGACGATTGCAAGCTACAGGTAGTAACAATTAATTTACGTTCATCGTAAATTTCAAAAAGAGTTTTGAACGTTATTTTTCAGAAGTTTGTTGTACGTGTAACTATTAATATTTTTAAATTTGATAATATCTATTAAGGCGACTTCGGAATTTAGATTATGTTTCATTTTTTATTTCAAATCATGTTTTTAACATATGAAAATTTTTCTAATTTTTTAATTCTTTATCATTTTTTGATACTCACAGAATGGTGGAAAGTTTATAAATCTAAAGAATTTTATAAATTAAGTGTAATTCGTAAACTGCAAAATGAATTTAGCCTAACTTTAGTAGTCGCTTTAACAGTTAAAATTTAGAGTAATAAGGTTCTAGGCACAAATTTTATGTCTTATTTTATTCATCACAAAATCGTCATTACTCTGAAAATTATTAACGTATTAAATGGTTTAAAAAAATTTTATGCATATTTTTTAGTTTTAAATATTATAAGTAATATCTTTTCAGAGATATTCATACATCGAAAAAAAGGCTTATTTTTAATATAAAATCTTATAACTCCGGTTTAAAAAGTCGAATCGAGACGTTCGACATTGCATTTTTATCGTCGAAATATAAGCTTTAAAATCTATTTAGTTTTGTATTAATGTAACGATTTGTACTAAAATTGAACACTATTTTACAAAGTCAAAACAAAGTTAAAAAAAATTTCTTTTTAAACAAGAATAAGAGATACGAAAAAAATGTTTTTTTTTTATAAAATAAAATAACTAATAGTGACACTGATAAACGTTTTATAGGATCTAGTGATGCTGAAAGCACTGCTATAAGGGAAGATGAAGTAGAAGCTAGTTCAGAGAAAGAATCTGAAGGCAAAGACGATCATGTCGCGACAACAAGATTACGAAATTGATGACAGACCGAAAAAGAAGAAAAAGACTGAGGAAGTTTATTTTTGCTATTTCTTTTGTCACAAAAGACATTGCATTAAATGTAATTCAATCAAAACTATGCTCTGCAAATAGCTTAGGTAATTTTGAACGTGGAGATATTCTTAAACTGAATTCACAAACTGAAACAAGACTGCACGATGTTAAAAATACAAAAAAATATATTACCCACGGAATCTAGTGACTTCGATTACATTGATGCTCTTAAAACAATCGCTGATCCCCGTGACCATAAGTATCTTAATTTTAATAAAATAACTGAAGATTTCGGTGATTTTGATTATTTTCAATTATGAATTATAGCAACAATTGTAATGATGATAAGCGTCTAATGGACAAAAGAATGAAAATTTAATATATTTAAATTTGAAAATTGTGCATACAGCCACCAAAATTGTAATTATTTTTATATAAAAAATTGTCTTTAGCTATGGTATGATTGAGAATTTGAATACAATTGTGCAATCAAAGTATTGCAATATGTACTCATTTAGATTAAAAATTGTCAAAATTATTTAATTTTCTAAAAAGCAATGAAATTTATTTTATAATTTATGTCAAAAAAATATTTTCAATTTGATAATGACAATTATCTTTGTATTTATGATAATAATATAAGAATAGTTAATAAATATTTTTAAAAACAAAATTATAACCTTTCAATTTTTTTATCCTTACCTTACGATCAGTTTTAATCTAATTATTTCTCTTAAAAAATAAAATTGGAATTTTTTAACATATTACTTTTTGTAAATTAAATTTATATAATAATTGCGGATTTTTTTCAATTAAAAACTTGTAATATCTTATTAAAATACGAAGATCGCTCAAGCAATAAAAAGTGTTAAAAGCGCTTCAATCAATCGACAAAAAATATTAATGACTTAAAGTGATGAATATAATTATCACATAATATATAATTAAATATTTGAAATAAAAAATAATGAAGTGTGAGAAGAAATTTAAATAACAAATATTTTATTTCATTCAAAAAATTAAATAGATTGGAATATTTAAGAATTCTATATTATATGAATTATAAAAAATATAAAAAACAATAAATAGTCTAGTAGAATTAGTCAAAATGCATAATGTAATTAGTAACAGGTGCACATCACCAGAAATGGCTTTGTTGGATGATCAGAAATGAAATTCTTGAGAGAATCCCTAAAAATTTGAGCCGTCAGGAATTTATAAACAATGATTTAAGGGGTGTCCTTATACCGGTACAGAGATCTACCTTATCTACATTTGAATTATGCATTTTAATAAAAATTTAACTATTTTTTACTAAAATTAAGGTGCAAAATTCGTAAAAATCACTGTTTTTTTAGGTAGCTTGAAATCGTTTGTGATTTAGTATATGAAAATTATACGATTTGTAGGTGTTTCAAAGACGATTAATTTGAGACGTCACTGATCAAAATCGGTTACCAACTTTTATAAATAATGATAAACAAAAATCGAAAATCGCGAAATTTTCAAATATTTGTCATTTTATAAAAAAAGGATGTACATGTTTGTAATTCGACAAAAATGTGCCTCTTATTATCCTTATGTTACCATAAAAATTTCATAAAAAAATATTAATTATTTTATGAGATATTCTATTTGTTTATTAAAAAGAGGTCAAATGTACGTTAAAAATTTCACCCAATTTCGTCATGGTAGAGACTTTATGATAATCATATCATATTTAGATATTAACGTAGATTTTATGAATTTTATGTGAAATCATGTCCATTAGCACCTATAGCATATCAAAATATTATTTTTTCCTAAAGTTATAGCGTAATAAAGATTGTACTTAATTTGAGCTTTTATTATTAATTAATGTTTTAACGGGATGTCGTAGTTGTTGGAATCGACTTTTGCTTTTTTTATCTTACTGATATCTTTTTAAATTTACTATTTGGACATATATAATGACTTGTCCGCGGTAAAACTATATTAATACAATAATTTTTGTTAAATTAAAAATTCAATTTAGCTTCATATTTTTTTATGAACTTTGAATGAAAATTAGATATCAAGCTCGATGAACCTAACCTCAAAATAGTATATATCGAAAGTTTGTTTATAACTTTTTATGTATATTATTTTGGTAAATTTCTTGACTTGTCCGCGCTAAGGATTAATCTTACGAATTTTCTTACTGAAGTGAAAGAATTTGATTTGACGCATTGTTTACCACTTTGCACCATAAAGAAGTGGTTTAGAAACGCCACAGGTGGCGCGCTGCCATATTTTGAATATGATAAAACGAGCGCCAACCTTGCGGATTAATGCACGAAAAAGTGAGCGCATTATAAAATGTAAGCACATAGCGAAGGCATCATTTTTTCTAGTGAGGGCGCGCATCAAGTTTATTGAGGCAAAAGTCTCTCCGTGTACTCATGAACTTTGAATAAAAATATTATTAGGAGGAGCAGAACTACGATATCCTCTTAAATAGAAAATTCAGGCACAATCTTTATTAGCTATAACTTTGGGAAGAAATAATAATTTAGTATGCTATAGGTGCCATTTCGAAAGGATTTGAGCTCAGCTTTAATTTAAAAAGAGTTTTAAGCTTCTAGCTATCGATGCTTAAGAGCTATAAGTGTTTGAAAATTTAGTAACTTTTTTAGTGATTATCTTTAATTGCCTGTATCTGGGGAAATATTGAGCGTTTATAACTATAACTTTGGCTTTTTCCATATTTTGTCATCTGAAAATTTATCCCGCAGTTTCAGCAAAATCCGTGATCCGGAGATGTGGCACTCTCCTAGAGAGTAAAACTTTATGTGCAATATTTATATTTATATTATACACTGTAACGTTTGGCTTTTCTCGGTATGCCTTGTAGACAACTCGTTGACGTCGGCGGCATCAGACTTTTACTTTTACCTGAGGGTTGATGCTGGAAGATGGTCGGTCGGTGGTTCGAATAAGCCAAAGTTCAGAACTTATAAACTAAATGATTTTTACTGAATTTAATAATAAAAATAAAAGTGGCTTTAATAAAAGAAATGCATGATAATTTAATTGTAATTAATATTAAAGAAAAAGGAATTTACTATTGCGTTTAAATACTAATTAAATAAATGAAATAAGTAAGCTTAAAAACTAAAGTGGTAACAACGGGACGGAT
Organism: Anastatus disparis; assembly: GCA_017163975.1. Classification (NCBI taxonomy): domain Eukaryota; kingdom Metazoa; phylum Arthropoda; class Insecta; order Hymenoptera; family Eupelmidae; genus Anastatus; species Anastatus disparis. The sequence goes on from JAFFSR010000313.1 coordinate 1,571,563, forward strand.
TTATAGGAGTAGTATAGGTACCACTATGGAGCGTCACAACAAACCTCCACTCCTCACCCTCCCCGGAGGTGAATGACCTCTGAGTGGTATCAGGAGCTAAGTGAGTCATTATGACGTCACATGGTTATATATACATATAATTTAATCTAAAGATGACAAACTTTTTCAATAATATTTATAAAAAATTTATTAATAAAATTTATTAATAAAATTTTATTAAACTATTCAAATTAATCAAGAAAAAATTAGAATTAATTTAATTGAACAATAAAATATTTTGCAAATTTAAAAACGACTTTATTAGGATGAGGTGCAATATTGGTCAAGAAAGAAGAAGATGGTGAGTATACTTTATATCTTTTCGTTTATTGTTTTATAAAATATATAGTGGATACAATTATAGAATATGTATAGTGAACAAAACTTATTTTATAAGTATAGTGTATAGTATTATTTTATAAATATAGTGAATATACGCTTATAATTATTTTACAACTACAAGATAATTTAACGCAGCTACAATTGAATCAACATGAAGCACTGTGATTTCGTGAAATACACGAATAATTTCGGTTTTAAAAATACAATTTTCGGGTTCTTTTATTTTATTTTCCACACTTGTAATTAACGACGCAATTATGTCATCATCACACTCGAGTACAGCTCGTTTCACAAAGCCCGCACAATATTCATCTATTTGAGATCCATATCGAACACCGCATAATTTTTCTACAAGATCAACAATCTCTCCTGCACACACACTAACACCTTTAACAAGCGTGGTTAAATATTTAATCCTATCATCTACGCAGGATGCAACGCCTTGTAAATACTCGAAAGTCACCTTTTTCATAACAATGCTTTGTCGATACCTTTTGACCAGACCAGAAGTAGGGGTGAAATTTTCTTCAATTTCAATGGCTCTATCAGTATGGCTTCTAGTATACCTCAGAATCCAACCAGTTCCGTACACTTTTTGCTCCATCAAATCATCAGCATTACCATCAAAATATTTTTCAGTATCACCAAACGTAAGCTTAAACTTGTTCCACGTAGCTGTAGTGAAAGCTATTCCTTGAAAATCGTGTGAGAGTAAACGTACCATTGGATAAAATTCGCCATCTCGTAGTTTATTATATTCAAGACCAACTAAAATTTTTTTCGTAAATGACTTGTTCAAACCGTAGAAAGAATTAAAGATGGGCTGTGTAAAGTTCTTCTTTTGATGCGCTATTTTTTTCCTTTTTTCCTAATAGCTTTCTACGATACGAACGTCGACTGTATGACTGTCATCTTGATGAATATAATCTCGTTATATAAAGGCTTACCACAAGAGACAGTGGAGGGGATAAGGTGATGACTAAGAAAATACACTCTCGCCACTTCTTTGTAACGAACGTGCTTTTACGGCAAGAAAGTAACAATGATCCCCAGAAAAGCTATCGTCAGCATTATTAATGAACACGTGTCTTGCAGAGGGGCTATTCAAGTAGCGATACATATGTATGTATCGTGACGATATGTATGGGGAAGAGAATAAAAAGTATGCGCGCGCATACATACAGCCTGATACATACATATGTATCACTGCTTGAATAGCCCCTCAGCTGCAGTATTATTTTCTACCGAATCAGCAAAAAAATTATTATTGAATTCCTCGAACTCTGACCTCATTATTTCTTTGGTGAGCGTTACTTTACGAGAAGAAAGTAACAATCATTCCTAGAAAAGTTATCGTCAACGTGTCTGATCGACACGTGGCTTGCAGCTGCAGTATTGTTTTCTAAGAAACCAACAATAGAATTATTAAATTCCACGAACACTGATCTCACTATATTCTTGGTAACGAACATGACTTTGTGACAAGAAAGTATCAGGTTACAATAACGACAGCTTACCACAACACTTTTGAAAACATCTTATCATACAACAACCATTTCCAGAAAAGTTGTCGTCAGCATGTTTGAACGGTACATAATTTCTGGCTACAGCATCGTTTTTTACTAAATTAGTAGAAAAATTTTTAAGAAATTTCTCGAAACCCAATCCAGATGTCATGTAATCCAAGAACATGATACAAAATTGGCCGTACACATCGGATGTTTCACTCTGTAATTGTACCGTATTCCAACGGAATCTATTACAATTACGACGTAGACGGTTAATATAATCTGGTATCAAAGGCGGCATTCCATAACTATCAAAATACCAAGCTGTACCACTACGGTTAACATACATACACACCCAATGCGTTCCGGGTTTTGTATGACCATCAGTGTTCACTACAATTGCTGTCGGTTTTGTCCACACCTTCAGAATTTGATCTGCTGGGTACACTCCTACAGAGTGGGACGGTATACCCTTCAAAATTTCCATTATCTCCAGGCTGTTCATCGCAAAGAAGTGTCGGTGGTTGAAACACAAATTCAGAATCACGCTCCAAATCTCGTAAAGATAACCATTTTTTTAAACGGTACGCATTGTTTAAAGCGCACGTATATTTTAGATGAGGTGTCTTTACAGCGTGATTGAGACAATACTTATTTAACCAGGGTAGCTGATTAAATGACGCGCAATCTTTATTTGATTCTAAATTTATATTTTTTCGCGCTGTAATACCGTATAAAATTGACCTCTTTTGTTTACCTCTCACGTAAATTTTTCCAACTTTCCGGGTAAGATCGCGCAACGTTTGGTAGAGAGCTTTCTCCGTGACATCACCGTCAAAATAGTCAAGACCATGATGATGTTCTGCAAGCCAATTATTTTCTCTTCTTATGCCTCTGCTAAAAGTGTTTATACGATTTTTCGATGCGATAATCCAATGACCGTTAAAATCATCGTTCAAAGCTACGATGGCGACTTCTTTTGGAACAACTCTGTTATTGCTATCTTTTAAGCACTGAATATCCACGACTACATCTATGATTTAACTTTTTGTCTGACCAATGCAACGATTAAAGCTATACTGAGGAGTAACGGTGATGTCTTTTCATCCGATAAAATTTGTAAGCGCCATCTATTGATAGCTTTACCCATTAAAATCTACAATTAATATGCAATGAGGATTTTTTAATCAAAGGTTCTACATCCTCTTTAAATAAACATTTAAGAAATGTGCATGAATGCAATGAGAGCGTACCAAAGCGACAAAAGCAACAAATCAAGTAATTATAATTAAATTATCACTGGAAATTCGTTTGTTCTATTCTTTTTAAATTAATATCATATTTATATTTTTTTCAACATTATAATGATATTATCTTGAATTTTTATAGTAATACTGATATGGATACTAGTAATGATGTAGAATCTATGGCGTTAGAAGACAAGTTTGGAAGTCCAGTAGATGCAGATAATATGAGCGATACCACTTCCTATGAAGCATTATTAAATACGTCTGAAAATTCGCTTATTATGCCGTCCACGAGTATGATGTCAACATCTACATGTCGCTCGCGTCGCATAATTAAGGTAGAAAAAATGTTGAACAAAGCTCTAATTTATTAAATTGGATTCTATTATATAAAAAGAAATTTTTTCGCTATCTACATATTTTTCTATAATTGTTGTTATTAAAATTATGATTTTTAATATTGATTTCTAATATTCTTGATTTTATATTATTTAGGCAAAACAAACCAAAATAACACCATGTAATAAAATTCGAACGGAAAACATTGATCAAGCACTTTCGAAGCTTGTAGTCATGAATATGCTTCCTGTTTTGTTCGTAGAAAGTGACGGATTTAAAAATTTTATGGCTGTGGTAGAGCCCGGGTACAAAGTTCCATGTAAAGAGACGGTTATGAAGCGCATTGATCTTCTTTATAATCTTACAAAGGTATAATACATATCTGAGGAAAAATATATTATGAAGAAATTATTATTAAGTGATTAAGCATCAATGATTCTTCATATTGAATAAGTACAATTATGTAAATATTTTTTTTTATTTTTGGAAGGAAAAAGTTAAAAAGGAATTGGAAGCTGCATCTTCTATCGTTGCCGTATCTGATTGTTGGAGTTCTAGGGCACAAAATGCTTACTTAACGGTTTCAGCGCATTACTTGACTCAGAATTGGGATCCAAAATCTGTCTGTTTAGCTACGCAGGAAGCTGATGAGCGGTATTTTGCTGAATATTTATGTGCGAGGATAACTGAGATTATCAACGAATATCAGCTGCAAGACAAAATTGTAACAGTCGTAACTGATAATGCAGCAAATGCTATTAATTCTATAGAACTGATGGAGTTTGTATCTGAAACCATTGACGTACAATGCGCGGCCCACACTTTACAGTTAGCTGTCAACGATGGTTTAAAACAAGATGCAATTAAAAATTTATGTTCTAAAGCTAGCAAAGTGGTTGGGCACTTTAAGCACTCAAATGTTGCCAGCTATGCTTTAGAAGCAAAACAAGAACAATTAGGTATGAAAAAATTGAAACTCATTCAGAGCTGCCCTACTCGCTGGAATTCTATGTATTTCATGATAGAAAGGTTTGTTGAAATAAAATTGATCCATACACTCAAATAAATAATTTTTTAGTTATATAAATAAAATAAAAAAGTTATAATTTCTAGGTTAATACAAAACAGATTGGCAATACAAGCCGTCTTGGCAGATCGATTAATAACAAGGGTTCAAGTAGCAACAAAATTGGATATATGTGAGAGGGAATGGAAGCTTTTAGAGGATGTAGCTGAAACACTTAAGCCTTTAGAGCTAACAACTACTGTATTATGTGCTGAAACATCATCTATTTCTATAGTTCGTCCTTTAGTCCGTACTTTAATCGACAACCATCTACAAACTGCCCCCCCCCCCCCCCCCCCCCCCCCCCCCCCCCCCCCCCCCCCCCCCCCCCCCCCCTGAGAAGAACAAGATGTTATTATTAATGAGTTTAGATGTGAAATAAGAAATAGTTTGAGAAAACGGTTTCATATGGATTCTGAAGATAAAGTTTCTGCAAGACAAATCGCTTCTTTCCTAGATCCTCGTTATAAAGATCTTGATGCTGAAAAAGTTATCACCAAAATGCGTGTTAGAGATGTCGTTCTGCAGAAGATCTTGGAAAGTGAACCATTTTCTTTTTCTAATTCTGAAGAACCTAAACAAAGTGCTTTGGATATATTGTTTAAAAAAACTGTTACAACTCAAAGTAACAGTGGATCCGATCAGTTTGAAAGATATTTAAATGAACCATCTATTTCCTACAACCTTAGCCCGTTTGATTGGTGGAAAAATCATGCGGATAAATATCCTGGATTTGTCCCATTAGTAAAAAAGTATTTGGCTATACCTGCAACTTCAGTGGCATCTGAAAGAGTTTTTTCAACAGCAGGGAATATAGTTACAAACAAAAGAAATTGTCTACATCCTGAAAATGTAGATAAATTAATCTTTTTGTTTCAAAATAGATCCTTTTTAAATAGTTAAAAATAGTTTGGAATGTGTATTTTCTATTTGATGTTATTTATTTTGATTGTTATTCATTGTTCATTTTGTTATTTATTTATTTTGCTATTGTTATATATATTTTTTCTTCGTTATATATATTTTTTCTTCGTTATATATATTTTTTCTTCGTTATATATATTTTTTCTTCGTTATATATATTTTTTCTTCGTTATATATATTTTTTCTTCGTTATATATATTTTTTCTTCGTTATATATATTTTTTCTTCGTTATATATATTTTTTCTTCGTTATATATTTTGTATTTGTTATTATTTATTTATATTGTTTGTATTTATTTTGCTAGTATGGTTTAATATAATTTAAAAGATTATTTTTTTTGATTATTTTATATCGCATTCCTCTTTCTAGTATTAATGTCTATATAAATAGACACGATCACGCGCTTCAGCGCTATTTAAGTCACAGATGCCCCAAGACATTATTTTAAAAAATAATTATCAAAAGAAAAAATTTTCAATCGATTAAAACAATTTTGCCATGAATATAGATAATAAATGTGTTAGATCCGAATCTTGGATCCGTTGGATCCGGATCTTGGATCCGAGTCTTGGATCCGTTGGATTCGGATCTTGGATCCGTTGGATCCGTTGGATCCGTGATATCCGGATTTAGGAGTATCCGGTTCTACGAATCTGAGATTCGAATCTATTCGGATTTTGAGTATCCGGATTTTAAAATATCCGGATAGTTGGCAGCTCTACTAAAAAGGTTCAGTGTAGTTGATGGACAGGTAAGAAGAATTCAAATATTTACAAAATCATTCTTTCACTAAAATCTATAAAATAAAACTAAGTCTTAACATTCATTTCACTTATCAGCTTTGATTTAGCTGTGCAGCTAAAATTTATTTTTAATTAAACAATTTTTTTCAACTAAATATAAATTGGTTAATATATTTGAGTAATAACTTATTTAGAAAAAGTTAATTCTTATAAATTAATATAATCCTAAAAATTTGCGATGAAGAATTTTCTATTTTAGATATATTAACCGAATTTTTTTTTTAATGTTACTGACTTTTACGTCTAATTTATTATTGTATTTATTAATGTAATAATTTAGTATTTATTGACTGATCTTTAGTATATATTGTATACAATACTTATATAGTAATATCCTATTCTTGCAAAATTGTTTAAAATGTTTTAAAGATGAAAGAAACTCAGATTTATGAATATCATGTCTTATAGGTGTACTTAGGACTCGACGTTTTTGTTGATCAAACTGTTTGGCTTACTATGCAACTTCAAAAAAAACCTACAATTTATTTAAGGGATTTAGCTGAACATATTTGGACTCCTGAAATCTTAGTAAACCGCTGCATTGATGAAAAGCGAATCCTTGTAAAGAACATCAATCCAAATTCGCCTCGTAAAAAACTCGAAGAAGATAAATATCAGCTATTAGAAGGTACGATAAAAATACATTATTACACGTTCTTCTCATAAATTTTCCATCATTTATAATTTTTTAGTAAAAATCTTTTTTTCAACGCTAATGCATTTTTATTTAAAACCGTAATTAACCATAATAGATCCGATATTTAGAATTTAAAAAATTTTATAATGGATTCGTAATCAGTAACATCAGAAACCCCATGATATCAAATATTAGAAAAAATTAACGTTTCTCAAAATTTTGATAAACTAAATAAATAAATAAATACATGGAATTTCAATGAATGTAATTTAATAAATTTAATGATTTTTTTCAGAGGTTTATGAAGATTATTTAAAAAACAAAAAAAAATTTACACCACAACAAGTTCAGGCATTTCTAAACAATATCAATGAAACTTTGAAACAAAAAATACAAGATTTAAGAAAACATTTCAAGAATTTGAAGAATTCTACTACTTTTTGAAAAAATCTATGTAATTAATGACTTCAATGATCTCATTAAAAATTAAATATTTAATATATTCATATTATTATAATTTAATTAGATATAATTATCATTAGCTAGCTGTAATATTGCTTTTGTATGAATAAAAAACAGATAAAAAAACATCTTTTCTATAGTTATTCACCACTAAAATTTTGTTTTCTGGATTTATATATGAATACAACAAAATGTGAATACTTGAAAAATTAAACATGATTATAGTTACATTGTAAATTTTTCTAGGTAAGATCTTACGTAAGATCTTATGTAAGTTCTTACGTAAGATCTGCGTCGAATTCCGGTGGTAAGAACTTATATAAGAACTGATGTATGATCCTACGTAAGATCTTATGTCAAAGCATACGTAAGAATTTATGTAAGAACATACCAATTTTTTTCAGTAGGGTAGATTCTTTTGAGGACTTGCCAATCGTCTAAGAATGCCTGTGTGTTTACGTGATCGAGTTTTGTGCGTTCTGTTGAGAGAAACGTTACCGCGCAGCACGTTGAGAGCACACTCACAAATGTATCTGACCAATTTGGGATCGGCCTTACGGAGCACGGCAGCGCGTTGTTCCCTGTTAAAATGGTAAAGCGCTCTTAAAATATCTGTATGCTTTTGCTCGATAGGACCTCTAGTTTTCCGCTCCATTACAAAGATACGACGGGAAGGTGATTACTCGAATCAACGCCTTTAAACTGCTTTCGAGGTACGTAAACGTACTGATAATCGTCATCGGGGAAGATGCAAGCACGAAAACGACAATTCCCACGTAGAAAATTATTATAAAACTTTTATAAATATTTTATAAAGCTATCTTTATAAAAAATTTATAAAATATTGATTCTATAAAAAGTTTATAAAAAGTTTATAAATTTTACATATTATATAATAACTTTACATTTATTATTCAAAAATTATATTTAATAATTAAAATTTTACATAACATATACAAACAAATACAGAATATTTAATAATATCAACTTAAATTAATATAATAAATTTTAATTAAATTTCCAATTTTATTCTTTTATTATTTAATTTTATCTTGTTCTTGCATTCAATCGTTTTTTGCCTCATGCTGGCTAAAACAGTCTGGTCGTCTTTGGCTGGCCAATTATGCTTTCTAGCGAATCGACGAGTGAAAGCTAAAATATAATAAAAATCAATATAAAATAATATTTATTTTTTTTTAACTAACTGACATAAAATTGTTTGAATTCCCCCTGCATGGAGCCCTGGCCTCACATCCTCAACTGTAGATTTTCCACCTGCCTTACGACCTCGAATTGAGCAATTTGACAATGCTTCATCGGTGAAGACAATATCCATTAATGCTCTAGCTAACGTCGTTTGTCTATTAACTGTATCTAAAGAATTTTGTAAAGAAAATTTACTAACGAAAATTCCAGATCCAGGTAAAAGCTCTATAATCTGAAAATTGAAATTGTAAAAATGTATATAATACAAAATTTTAATTATGTATGTTATTTTAAAATATAATAAAATATTTAATGTTTTTTATTACTTTTTTTTCATCAAAATTTAAATGTCGCAAGGTCCAAAGTCCAGAATCTTTTTCAAAAGGCAAATTTTCCTTATCTTCAATGAAATCAGACTTTTTTTCTTCATTTTCTTCCACAACCTCTTTCTTAATCTGCACAGGGATATTTTCATACTAAAGCAATTAATAAATATATTTATTAAAAGAAATTAAAATAAATACTGTATATAAAGCTAACCTCTTCTTCATCCAAGTCAATAACTAAAAATGGTTTTTTTATTTTTTTTGATAATAGTACAGGAGACGGTTCTGGAGTAAACAGCAAAGGAGAACTTTCATTTGATTGTTGCACAGGAGACGTATTCGGAGTAAACGGCAAAGGAGAACTTTTTTTTGATTGTAGTATAGGAGACCCATTAGGAGTAAATAGTAAAGAAGAACTTGGAACAGACTGAAACGAATAATTTTAAAAGATTTACATGGAAATTAAAAACAAGATTTTGAAATATTTCTAGACTCACCCATTTATCTTCGTTTTATATATATCTGTTTTCTTCAAAAATTTTTTCACGAAGAACTTTATTTTCGGCGTCTTCATTACTAGTTGGAAACACGTATGATCGTCTATTGCAATCAAAAATAGGAGAACCAATCTGGCTATTATTCGCATGTTCTTCTTCATCTTCATCCGATAATGGCATATTATAAGATCGACGTACACCACTTTTAATAATATTAGTATTACCATCATCGGCAATGTCTTTGATGTAATTTAGTTTCTGAAAAAAGTAATATTGGTTAAAGGTAAAAAAATAGAGAATACCTAAAAAATTTTTATTTTAATTAAATTTTATTATTGATTTTGAAAAAAAAATATTAAAATATACTCACTTCGTTGACAGCTCCCAAATTTTTTTGAATAGATAATAAAGAATCTGAGCATGAATTTATATGGCTTGTTAAAATATTAACCTCATCAGTCAGCCATTGCATTTCATTTTCTTTATTTATATGTCTCGAAGCTGCATCTGAAGTACTTGGTTGCATTTCTGATGAAAACAATGATTTTGTAGGAGATATTTGATTTTCCAATTTTTTTATAATTTTTTCATCAATTAAAGAATTTACTCTTGTTTTTAGCCGCATTTCAATATTTTTCATTTCATTCTGTAAAAAATAAATTTATATGCTCATAAAATACTTGGAATATTAAAAAAAAAAATACTTACGTTTGAACTTTTTTCTTTGATTGCTCCTGATTTCATTCTCTTGCTACCTTTATTTTTTTTGGTTTTTCTTCTGCTTCTTTAATCAGTTTTTCCATTTTTAAAAGTAATATTGTTTCGTCATCTACATAAAAGAATTTAATCAACTCAGACTTTTTTTAATATTAATCATTAATTAAAGAATTATATAATCTTATTTTTTTATAACCGTCGCTAATTAGCATCGTAATGATAACTACAGCGACGTTAAATAAAATAAAATACAGTGACATATTAAATAAATAAAAACATGTTTATTAAAAATATATGTAATATAATTTAATATGTTAAAACGTACCTGATATTTCCAGATTTTTTCCTGAATATTTAATTTGTTTTTTCTTTCCTTTCGGATTTTCAGGCCACAAGAATTCTATTTCACAACCTTTGCTCAGATGCTTTAAATTTTTTTGTATTAAAATAGAGCGTTGATAAATTAAACACAACGAGGAATCGCTGCACTCAACTAAATATTGCAATTCTGACATCTTCTGTTTTAGTACACAACTCAACTAATCTTTAAAATACAAATTCACTTTTATATATACGTCAAACTCATAATAAGGTTATCAAATGTTTTTTTATATCGATTTTTTTGTTTAAAAAAAATAAATAGAATGAACACAGCATCATTACCGATCGATTAAAAAAAAAAAGAATGAACACGGCATCATTACGATCGATTCTATCAACTCTAATTAGTAAACAATAATAATAAATTGTTTTAAATACATATATTTTTTTAATTAAATACAATGATGAAAAATTTATAATTTTCTTGAGAAAATAGTTAAACAATAGTTATGGCAGGATACCCTCGAAGATACCGTGCTTATCGAAGAAATGATGAAGAGGTAAATATATTTACATTTATAAATAAAATAAATTATAAATATTATATGATTCTTAAATTTAAAAATACACATAGATTGCACAAATTCCACCTTCAACGCTTCGTCGCTGGAATAGAGCAAGGGAATCATTATTAAATGAACAATTAAGGTTAAATAACCAAGATTTAAATGAAAATATTGATTTTGAAGATATTGCAGATAATGAAGTAAATTATAATATAATTTTTACTTGTCATTTCTTTGCGAATATGAGTTTGTTTTTACGTATATGCGCAGCTATGTTTAGTGTATAATTTAAACTTAAAACTAGGTGTTTTTACATAACATATAAAAGTATAAAATTTATTCTTTGCGAAGTTCTGTATGTATAGTATTTATTTCTTTTGGCTATCTCTTTGTAGAGCTAAACATAATCTTTCTTTATAATTTTGTTAAACTTTATCTGATTTTCTTTTATTATAACCTTTAATAATTTCATTTTATAAACTTAATTCTTATTTGATTTATATTTCTTAAAAATCTAACAATCATATTTCTTTTATTTATTTTTAATTTTTCTTTCATTAACAGTTTATAACTAAACTAAAATTATTTTTCTTAATATTTTGAGATTCTTTGTGTTATTTTCCTTTTTCTTTTCATTCAAACTTAAGTAATTTTATTCTTATTTCTGATTCTATCAATATACTGCACTTTTCTATAACTAAACTTTATTTATTTTCTTATTTCTTTCATTTTTGTTAAATAAATAAACTAAAATTACTTTGTTAATTTTTAAATCATTTAATATTTTGTAATTAAATAAATAAATTCTTTTTGTATTCTTAATTTCTAATTATTTCTATTCTCTCATTTTATCAATAATCAATGCTTAATTTATATTTATTTTTAATCTATCTTCCTTTACAAATCTATTATAAAAAAAAAATTTTCATTTTCAATCTTTTTAATGCATATATTACTTTAATCAATTAATTTTTTTTTCTTTTTTGTAACTTAAACAATTTTATTTTATTTTACTTTATAATCTATCTTCATGTTTGACAATAACGTAATTCAAAATAATTTAAAGATATACATATATTTTTTCTTTTATATGTTATATATGAAGTCATATTTCGAATGATAAAAATCAAAATAAGAATTTAGTTTGAATTTTTTTATAAATTTACTTGTTATTTACTTTTCTAGGAAATAAATGAAAATGAGATGCCATATGATAATGACGAAGGAAGTAGTTTGGGATCAACGCCATCATCTTACGGTTTATTAGGCGACTGTGATACAACTGATAATGAATCTTTATCTGATTTCGAACTCGCAGACGAAAACAACGATGAAATGTTTACAAAAAGTTTGTACAATAATGCGAATTTAAACGTAGGTGAAAGTGTGTATCACATTTCAGAATATTTTTTAAATAATTCTGTAACAAAAAAGGCATTGTATAATTTATTAGAACTTTTGAATTTACTTTTGCCTAAACCGAATAATTTGCCTAAAACAAAATACTTTTTTCATAAATTTATTGACTCTGTTTTACCAGATAGTAAACAAATTATTCAAAGACATCGAATGTGTGAAAATTGTAGTGAATATTTAGGCGAATGGCATCAATCTTTCAATCTGCAATGTAGAAATTGTAATAGTCATAAAACAAATGGTCTTTTTATCTAATATAACATAAAATCTGCGTTGAAAGATGCTTTTGAATTTAGAAATTTAAAAATTTTATTAGATCAATATAATGATAAAAATTACATTGATGAAAATTTTGTTGATGACATAACATCGGGTATCAAGTACCAGAATTTAAAAATAAATGTTCTGAAAGGAAAATATGATTTGTGCTTATTATGGAACACTGATGGTGTACCTTTCACTAAAAGCTCAAATGGACAGGTATGGTTAGTTCAAGCACAAATTGTGAATATACCACCTAAACATCGAAGAAATTACCAATTTGTATGTGGTATTTATTATTCTCTTGTTAAAAAACCGGATATGAAAACATTTCTTTGGCCTTTTGTCGAAACGCTAATAAAATTGTGTGAAGAAGGCATAGAATGGCGCGACAATGACGGTAATATTATTCATAGTACTGTTGTTGCTCCAATAGCAACTGTAGATGCTCCTGCCAGAGCAACAGTGCAAAATATTATGCAGTACAATGGCGAATACGGCTGTTCATTTTGTGAACATGAAGGTAAAACTTGTCAAACGGGAAAAGGATTCAACAGAGTTTACCCTCTATCTGAAAACCCTAATCCAATATTGCGAACAAAAGAAAGAATGTTTTTTCAAGGTCGAGAAGCTGTAGTAGATGAAAATATAGAACACGTAAAGGGAGTAAAAGGACCATCTGTGACAGCGTTGATTCCCCATTTTGATACTGCCGAATCATTCGTGCCTGATTACATGCACTCAATTTTACTTGGTGTTTCCCGGATGTTATTTGATTTATGGTTTAATCCAAAATATAAAAATTATGAATTTTACATAAAAAAATGTAATCGTGATGAATTAGATTCAGAACTAAAACATATTTGCCCTCCTGATTATGTCACGCGTACTCCTAGAAATTTAAAATACATTAAATTTTGGAAAGCTTCGGAAATAAGGGAATGTTTTTTGTACTACTTTCCAATTTTATTAAGAGACAAACTACACAATAAATATTATCAGCATTATTTGTTATTAGTTCAAGCTACGATGTTATTATTACAGAATAAAATTCATGTCAATGAGTTTGAAATTGCCGATAATTTATTTAAAATATTTGTTCTTCAAATTGAAAAATTGTACGGGATTCAAAAATGCTCGTTTAATGCGCACCAGCTGACTCATTTAGCTCGAAGCGCCCTTTACTGGGGACCTCTGCAAGCATGGTCTGCATTTCCATTTGAAGATGGAAATGGATACATCAAAAGAATAGTACATGGCTCTAATAAATTAGATATAGAGATATCAAATACTTTAAACATTTTAAATGCTCATAAATTATTAAGACATAAATTAGGATTTATTAATTGTAACGAGAATGACGACGAAGGTATACCGCTAGGAAAAATGAAAACCCAAACTCTGATTGAAAATGATTTACCTTTAATACAACGTTTCTGCTTACTACACAATTTTAATTTAGAACAAGTTAAAGTTTTCTTAAGAATTAGGTTGTGTGCAACAATATTTACATCTAAATTATACAAAAAACAGAAAAAAAGAAATAATTTTTATGTATTTCTAAATGATTCTACGTTTGTTTGCGTGATGTATTATTTACAAATAAATCATAGATTGTTCGCTGTTGTTCGAGAGCTTGTAAAAGATTTTGAATCTTCTATTATTTCTATAACGTCATTAAGAATTAATTTAAGCCATTTAATGCCTTTTAGACTTACTTATTGTATTCGTGTTGTTCCTGTCGAAAGTATAAAAGGAAAAGTTATAATTGTAAATAATTATTTATGTATCCCTGCTAATACATTCGAAAAAAAATAAATAGAACATTATCAAATAAAATGAAGCATGTTTTCAAATTCATTATAAGATATATATTATGTATATATATGTATATTTTCTAATACTTTTTTAAACATAATTTTTGAATAGTTAATATAAAATTTTTATATAATATGTAAAATTTGTAAACTTTTTATAGAATCAATATTTTATAATTTTTTTATAAAGCTATCTTTATAAAATATTTATAAAAGTTTTATAATAATTTTCTACGTGGTTTATCTGGAGTATTTTGTTTTAAATCTAGAAAAAGGTATCCAAATGGCCGTGAGGTGGCGTCACAGTACGCCTCTTGTAAGAATCGTGGATCTTCAGGACAGAGCTAGCGCGAAAGATGTTGTATTTGTGTACGATCGCGTAAATTTCTAAACACGATCATGTATTGCGCGTTGAGCGAAATGTCTCGTTGGCCTTTTCCTTGATGAAATATATTCTATGTAATAAATATGACGCTTAGGTTATTGTGATGACTCCCCTTTGTGAATAAGTTGACAATGGCGTTACTTGAGGATGATTCACGCATCAGATCATCCAATATTAATAAGTTTGGGCGTAGTCCGTACTTTGAGGAAGCCCCTCGCGAAATTCTATATGTCTCCCAAGCTCTTTGTAACTTGCCTGCCATTCAGCATAGTAAACGATCACGCGATCGGAACGTGTGTCACTCATACGATCGATGTATTTTAGAAATTTTTTTACAAACACTGTTTTGTCACAAACGGTAGGTTCGCAAAGCATAGATGTCCACGGGTGTTTCCATCTAATATCCATAACTTACTACTATAACAACTACTATTCTTCTCTGAAACTGTTAGCACACTAAACGTTC
Source organism: Anastatus disparis (assembly GCA_017163975.1). Taxonomy (NCBI): domain Eukaryota; kingdom Metazoa; phylum Arthropoda; class Insecta; order Hymenoptera; family Eupelmidae; genus Anastatus; species Anastatus disparis. The sequence goes on from JAFFSR010000313.1 coordinate 1,586,909, forward strand.
CAACAAAAAACACTGATAGTTATAGTTTAGACTTTGTAAAATCCATGTACTTTTTCACCAACACAGCTTCAATAATTTTACCAATTCTCTCGATCCTCCACCTAAACTGTACCCGATCTCGTGCCGCTTGTTCCCACTCGCCACGCCGTGCAGCACGACTGGCGTAATTCCACACGTGTAATATACGAATACTTGGTGAGTTGGGATCAAATCTCACACTTTTTTCTCCATATTACCAGAGCTATCTGCTGACAAAGCTAAAGTTTTTCTGGAGTCTACAACAATCTTATGATCGTGGTGGGGCCCCCGCGCGGCCGTTCGCGTATCCGCGAGAGCGTTGAAGAAGAGCTCATCCTCCCACTGTCGTAATATTAACACACGCCGCTTGCGAGCGCTACAGAACAGCTAGCTTTTTAGTGCATGCGCGATTGGCTCCCACAACCGCGATCGCGTTAGAGACGAGCTCGCCCCCCCCCCACCACTGCAATATTACCTCTCTCCCCCTACCACTCACGGTCTCACGAGCGTTTTGGATTGGAAATTGTTTTGCGCATGCGTTCTTATTGTATACCTGCTCAGACGATGTAGAGTTCAGTCGTTAACTGTGTCCGTATCCGTACGGGTAGCTTTTTTTCAACCCGACAAATCTTTTACCATATACGGTTTTACAAGTTTTCGTCTCTGTAAGTGATAATACTTCGTGAAAATCTGTCCTTCTTATTGCCGGTGAAGATATAATAATTTCGTCCGTGTTACCCGATATTAACTCGCGTATACTTTCATAATTAATTTTTTGACTATTTGAATGATTTAGTCTTATACCTTTAATTTTACATACTGTTTGTTCAGAACCATCTGGAAGTTTACACTTGTACGCGTAAAATTTCGGCCCACCAGAGGCAAAAGATGATATGTATGTACCAACACCTTTCTCCGCTAATTCATCAGTTCACCAAGCAGTGTACCGATCGGCAAATCGTGTTCGTCGTTCTTACTGACATAGAAAACGGAGTCTGTGTGAAAACGCCCAGATATATATCAATATATATATACCTGAGTGTGTATGTGAGTGTGCGCGCATGTGAATTGACATAAAATATCTCATGTATATGTATATACATATATTCATAAGCCTATGTGTGTGCGTGCATGCGCTATGTCAGGAACAGTCCCATATATATATAAAGAAAAATATATTTAAACTCAAGTACGTGTGTCATGCATGTTAATTGACATGAAATGTCCCGTATATATAAATCTGTGTGTGTGCGCGCGCGCGTGTGAATTAACATTAAATATCCCATATATATGTGTACACAGATATATACACACGTATATATACGTATAAATATATATATATATATTCATAAGCCCATGTGTGTGCGTGCATGCGAATTGACAAAACGGTCCCATATACATAAATACAAATCTTAAGTACATGTTTAGATGTGTTTACGCGTTCGAGTTGACAAGAAATGTCAAATATATGAAAACTGGTGCGTGCGTGTTGACATGATACGTCACATATATGTAAACCAAAGGGCACTCGGATAGGTGTGTTAGAGTTGTCATGAAATGTCCCATATATATAAACCTGTATGGGTGTGGGTTATAATTGACGTGAAAGATCATATGTATATTAACGTGTGTGCATGCATGCGAATCGATATGAAATGTCCCATATGTATAAACCTCTGTCTGTGCGTGCATTCAAATTGACATGGAAAATTCCATGTTTATTAACGTGTGTGTGCATACATGCGAATTGACATGAAATGTCCAATATGTATAAACCTGTGTGTTTGTATGCGTTTGAATTGACATTAAAAATCTCATGTATATTAACGTGTGTGTGCATGCATGCGCAACGACATGGACTGTCCCATATATATATAAACCTGTGTGTGCGTGCGTGCCCATTGACATGAAATATCCTATATATACAAACCTGTATGTGCGTGCGTTCCAATTGACGTGAAAAATTTCATGTTTATTAAAGTCTGTGTGCATGCGTGCGAATTGGGATGAAATGTCCCATATATATATAAACCTGTGTGTGTGCGTTCGAATTGGCGTGAAAAATCGTATGCCTATTAACGTGCGTGTGCATGCATGCGAATCGACATGAAATGTCCCACATATATAGAAAAGCCTGTGATTATGAGTACGTACGAGTTGACATGAAATGTCCCATATATATAAACCTGTATGTGCGTGCGTTCCAATTGATGTGAAAAATCCCATGTTTATTAAAGACTGTGTGCATGCATGCGAATAGACATGAAATGTCCCATATATATAAACCTAAGGGTACGCGGATGGGTGTCTGCGCGTTGTCATGAAATGTACCACACATATAGAAAACCTGTACTTATGAGTACGTGCTAGCCTTCGAGCATATACTACTGGAGGAAGCCTCCGAATGGCAGAAAGCGTTACAAGGCGAAGAGAGAGAAAGCCTCTATTTTGGTACGTGCTGTCTCTCTCTCGCCTGATTTGATTGGCTGCTTCTGTTTCCCAATTAGAAAGTGAGAGAGAGATAGCACGTACCAAAATAGAAGCTTTTTCTCTCTTCGCCTTGTAACGTGGTTATTAGCTGGGAGGCTTCCTCCAGTAGTATATGCTCGAAGGTGCTAGCCGACATGGAATGTCCCATGTATATATGTATGTATATACATATATATAAACCAAAAAATATACGGGTTTACGGGTGCAAGTTGACATGAAACGGACCATGTATATATACATAACATATGTATCAATGCGCATATACTATGAACATTAAAATATATTATTAAGCATCTATATTCGTTGATACTGCGCATTTCCGGTTGCGCATTTTATGCTGGCTGAAAACGATGAAGAAGAAAAAAAATAACGAGAATACGACATTTCGAAATTGCAAACTGCATTTTCTCGTGATTGAGTGAACCGATTGTAATCAATTTTTTTTCAAATTAAAGATAATGAAAATCTTTAAATATTATTGATTGTATTTATGTGTATATATCGATGTATTTTTATGGGATTCGATTTTGAAATTTTTAAAACTCTATTTTAAAGTATAAGAGAAGCGCCTCGACGTTTTCGTATTCGTACCTTAATTCGCCGTCGAGGCGCTACTGCGCCTCTTGATATTTATTATTACCTATAATGCGGTTATGAAGTAGCTAAGTAAAGTCATTTATTTAATAATCATTAAATATATAAAGATGAAAAAGATGCTTTTGTAATTTTAAATAATGAGGGATTTTTAAACTCTTATTACCAATAATAGTATTTAAAAATTTAATTTACTGTAATATGTAATTTAATTTAATGCAAAAGTAAAAAATAAAAAGTTTTTTTTGTGAAAAACTTTTTGATCTTTTATTGCAAAATTTATATTATTTTCATACATTATTTTAAAACTCGGAAATTGATAGTGATGAAAATCATTAATGAATCAGATGAAATGTTTCTTCTAGAATATTTAAATTCTTTTAATCCTTCCAGTAAATTACATTTGAGAGAAAAATTTATTGTAATGCTTATAAGAAATATAAGTATTAATAAAGGTTCATGCAATAGTGCGAGATTGCAAATTTTAGAATTTTCTGATTATTTATTAAAATGTAAAATTTTGACGGGTGGTATAAGATAATATTTTTCCAAACCGTAGTAGATTATATTGTGAAAATGAATATTCCTTTTACATTTAAAAGAACGTAATTTTCATGTGAATTATCTTTTGCTATGACGATTAATAAATTACATGGACAAACGTTTGATAATATAATTATTGTTTTAAGGAACTGAACACGGTTAAAAACAATTGTGTAGTCAGTTAACTTTTTTTTTCTGTTACTAAATTGTCTGTTGAAGTAACAAACAAGGATGTGACGATTTAACAGACTTTATGTCAGTTGATTCTGAAAATGTCTGTAACAAACGACTAGAATAGATAGTCCAGGGGCAAACTTCATAAGTCTTGGTCGATCGAGGTTTTCAATTCTACCCAGGTTTTTTTTTATGTATTTTGACCTGCTGAATCCGAATTTTTTTGGGGTAGAATGTCTGAAAATAGCGCATTTAATAATTATTAACAATTTTTATAAACAAATTATAAAAATGCGCTTAAAAAAAAATTTTATCATATTTTTTAGTTTATTTTGAGTAAAAAAGGTTCTCATGAATATATTGCTAAAATGCACTGAATCGGCAGAAAACAAATCGCAAAGTTTTTTTAAAAAACGATTTTTTAAAAAACGGTACTTTTTTGAGCGATTAAGAGGCGGTCGGAACCATTTGCCGCTTGGTGGCGCTGCAAGTGAGAGAATCAGTAGAAGCTGAGCTATACCTCAGGGCTTATAATTATTATAAGACGGGCCTAATGACCCCGAGGCACCCTAGTTACTATGTATTAAATTGACTATAGTGATACGTTCACTAACGATTTTGTATTTACGCGCTCAATTTTATTTTATACATCGAATGTAATATACTCATGTATTGACGTAAAGCGTTATGGCTGTATATCTCTGTAATAATTGCCAAATAAAAATCTTTTAAACTAACTAGAAGCTGAGCTACATGCTGTTAAAGTTTTAAAAAATCGCGTTTTTTCAAACTGCGATTTTTTTTTACCGATTCAGTTCATTTTAGCAATATGTTCATGAGAACCTTTTTTACTCAAAATGACCTAAAAAATATCTTTTTTTTTTCGAAAAAAGGCATTATTAGAATTTGTTTATAAAAATTGTTAATAATTATTAAAATTATATCGTAAATGTCACGAAAACTATTCATTAGACAATGAATATCATATTATAAACGAATATAATATTGTATAAGATATAATAAAAAACGTTCTTTCTAATATTTCTTAAGTTCTTGTACATTTATTAATTTGAACGTGAATTTAAAAAAATAAAACTATATATAAAACGTGTATGTATGTGTAAGGAAAACAAGACCAAAAAAAGTTTTAGTACATTGACAGACAATGTCTGTAATTTATAAGTAAAATTTTAACAGACATTTGTTTGTTAAATCCTTTAAAGACATTTTGTCTGTTAAAGTAACACACGTTTTTGTCTATTAACTGGTTTTAACAGACTTTGTCTTTAATATTTCTAACTGTGAATAAACTAATAGCAGCAGCTGTTTCAATTTTTCTTTATTTCTATAAGAGAAAAAACGACTTTTCTCCTCTATTTTTAAGAGAGGCCTCTTCAAGTGCTAAAACATAAAATTTAATAACAACTGATAACAATTTCTTAATGATTAAAAATTTCTAAATTCATCAACAACACATTAAAAAAACATCACCTAAAACAATACATTTTAGGCGTAACAATAAAAATAAAAAATGAAACTTACAAGTATTAAACATGTGGTATTACATAACTGTCAAACTATTTTTGTTTTATAAAAATATATAATAATAGATATTTCTATTAATAATAAAAATTTTCGCAATCTAATATGCGTCGTCATGATCTACGTGACAGTATAAAGTATAAGTTATTCCAACGAATATAGACGCTGATAGAAGCGTACTCTTAAATGGGAAATTTCTGCCAAAAATGAGTTAGTTCTGTTACCCAGCTACTGGGGGACGCTATCAAATCCCATGTATTTTTATATCTATCATATATATAGCACATTTTTTATGTATATGTCATATATATAGCACATTTTTCATATGTATAGATATACAAACAATGTTGAAGTGCTACCCAGGCTTTCGGACGAAAAATGTAACCCAGAAGAATCCTTCTATAAGCGTCTATCTTCTTTGGTTATACAAATCTTTAACATAGGTAATTTAGGTGAGTTACGTTTGTACAAAGTGACTAGCAAGTGTGTTCCTTTATGTACTTGGTATTTGATTCAAGATTTTGATTCACATGAATGAATTTGATTTAATTATATTTAATCTAATTTAATAATTATTGCGTTTTATTGTAAATAATTTATTCTTGAAACCGTTTTATCAAAAAAATTAATTTCTTTTTAATAATTCAACGATGTATTTATTATATACGTTGTTTAATTTTTTAGTATCGTGTATTATTGCAATTTTCATATTTTTTAATATGTATCATTTTTGATAGCAATCTTTTTTGATAGTTGCATTCAATGTTTAATATGTTTGAGGTTCCTATGTTTGTATCAAAGCTGTGGCCAGAATGTAACCAACGTAGATTTGTCTCTATTATGTTTCAAATCACTTATATGTTGTAAATAAAGAAAAATTGAAACAGATATTGCTATTAGTTTATTCAGTTCCTTAAAAAAATTTTTAGCTGTTGTTAGCTGCTCAAAAGAATAATATAATTATTGATTGATGAAGAGAAGTTTTTGATCATGGTCAGTTGTATGCTGCGATATATAGAGTTTGATCTTATATCCTACATGCCAAAGAACTAATATAAATATTGAAAATTATGTATGTAAAAAATTATATTAAAAATTTCTTTTAATTTAATTTTTTTATTTTTTGATGATATATTAACGGCACTTCGTACTGTTTGATTTTAAGGTTCATAATTTTAGTTTTTATTTAAAATTAATTTTTGATAGATGACTACTCATCATTTTTTTAAAAACAATAAAATTGCTAATAAAATAATTTCGTTTATTAAAATTACTTATCATGTCTATAGATGTTATCATATCCATAGTTGACCCTCGAGTATAAATTTGTTGCGCGCTTTGCGCGCATGAATGTAGCTAGTATATTGAAAAAAGTAATTCATATGTATGATTTGATTAATAATAAATTTGATTGACCGTAACATTTATTACGATCAACTTAAAGAAATAAGTGTATAATCAATATCAACTGAATATAAATAATCAGAAACTTTATAATTTAATTCAATGAACTTTAAGCACTTTATTTTCGTAATTATTAAATTTCGTGATTACTTTGGTATTGTATACATCAATCTAATTATAAATAAAACGAGGGTTACCACCAAAATTTCAAACGCACTGTTCTTGATTCCAGAAAAAAAAATCTGTTTCATGATTGCTTCTGATTTAAAATTTAAAGAAATGTCAGCAAATTTTAATAAATTTACATTACTATATAAATTTATAAAAAACTTAGTTGTCAGCTTTAAAATATCTTCGTTACCTTCGCCTAATTTGTTATAGTTTGAACCTTTATCTTCTATTCTCCTCTATCTTTCACCATTTTCTTTTTTAAATTATACTGATCTCTTTTTACGTCCTACTGATAACTTTGTCTACCCGCTCTTTTTTTTTGCTTGTCAACCGTCTTTTTTTTGTCGTTTTTTTTTTCCGTCTTCCTTACAATTTCGTCGTATATTAATCGTTTCCCATAGTTTTGATTTCTTAGTGAATGACCCCTCGAAATAAAACAACAAAATTAATTTACGCTATATGTTATTTTTAGAAAATTTAGTAGCATTCTAACGCCCAAAAACACAAGTTTTTAGGATTTTTATAATTTTTAATTTTTATATATATAATATTTTTTAAATAAAGGCGAAAATATAACATTGAAATAACTCTATTTTTTAATAAAGCTTAGTATTTTCAGTTGAATCCTTCAATTGAATCTATTCCATTCAGGAACAAAAAATTTTACTTTATATTAGATACAAAAATATTGAGATACATGAGATTTAATAATATCTCATCTCTTTTCGAATTTTAGTCAAATCCGTTGATACGGATGCAATTATATTAGCTATTTTTCAGCTTATTGCATGTTCATGAAAAGTTGATTAAACGTACTACACGTTTTCATATTTAAATTAGGCTATGACTTATCAATATTTGTTAAATAAACAAATATTTTTTTTAAATATATGGTTTTTATTTTGATTCGATTTTATTTATAATCTACACTAAAAAATATTAGATGATTTCAACAGTAAAAAGATACACTTTGAATCTGAAACACTGACTGACTCCACAAATATTTGTAAAATAGTTAATGATTATATCTCACTTTTTGTTTACTGTGTTCTTATTAGGACCAAAAGTTATGTTACCTAAGTGTATACATTTTCTTCATGAAAAATTATTCATATTAAAATAAGCTTTCATTTTTACCTATACGTAAAAAATATATACGCAAGCAATATGAATCCATAAATGCATTTTTCTTACGGACAAATTATTTTAAAAGAAATAATCGTACATTTATTCAAATATCTAATTTCTTTACTATAAAACATTCAGTGTCATTCGTCAAATAATAATTGAGTTTGTGTGAACATTCTGTTATTGAAAAAAATAACTACAAATACATTGAATGTCTTAATCTTATCACTATTCGCAATTTTTTTTTCATTAAAATATTAAATTTTTTATAGTTCAATACATTCATATGCATACATAAACATTGTAATTACATATTCCAAATTACTATAAAAATATTTAGAATACATGAAATTGGAACAATATAAAATAATAATATACTATTCATGACAAAATATGGTTAAAATGTGTATGAAGTTTCTCATTAATTTTATTATGCTTATTTTAAAGGGGCTTAATAATATATTCAAAAATATCAAACAATTTAGTAAGCAAAATATTTAATGTATTTTACTGTTCTTATATTTATATAATAAGTAGCGCCATAAAGACCTTGCAGTCAGCAGATGTCAGCAAAAAGTCTGATGTTAATTAAAGTCAGCATTAAAATTATCATGTAAAAGTAACTTCTATAATTTTTTTTAATCATAATGGAAGAAACATCATTTAAGAGGTTAGTTATAAAATTACATTGCTAAAAGTAATACACATTAGATATTAATTATTTAGAGATGTCAGTTTTTGGATTGTTTTTAGCATTTTTTATAATATTAAACAGCGCCAAAGTCATTTGAGCGAATTAAACAAAATGCCAACACTTGCTATTTTGTCATCAACAATAATAAGTTTAATTATTTATTTGTTTATTTTATTTTGTGTTGTAAATCGTGGAGGTATAGTTTTCGCACAGCTTATAGGTAAAGAAATTGATTATGTAATTATAAAATTTTAATACACACGGTAAATATTATGATTTACATTTACATTACTCCAATTTTGTTTACATATAGGTAGTCAAGAAACATGTGATGTTGAAGGCGAATCTATCACTCTGCCAAATCTGCCTTACTTGAAATGTTATGATTGTATTTGTAAAGTAAGATTACATTTTCTTTATTTAGCATCATTCTTAATATGATTTAGAAAATGGATGAACAAATTATTAATTATTATATATTGTATTTTACAATTAGAATGGATTTGTAGAATGCGTAAAACGTAAATGTCCCGAGCTAGAGGATTGTTATATACTTCAAAATCAAAAATATGATGAATGTTGTAGACAATGTAAAGGTAAGTCAATATCACTTTGATACTTTGAAGTAATATTTTATGATATTTTTTAACTAAACTTATCAATTGTTTAATAACTTTTCTTTTCTTGACAATAATGTTGTTTGTTGAAAATCGATCTTCTTTCAAAACAAATTTATAAAATTGATGCTTATCATTTGTTAAAAAAAATTTTTATTCAAAGGTTGCATAAAAAATGGTATTTACCATGAATCAGGAACTGAATGGACTGAATTAGAAAACCCATGTAAATTATTTGTATGTTTTGCTGGTATTATAACAGAATCATTAATTCAATGTTTTATACCTTGTGATTTCCCGAGATCACCATCACCTGGTCAGTGCTGTCCTATTTGCTCAGGTATGATTAATAGTTTATTTACCATCTTACCTCAAACCCTTCAGTCAATTTACCCCAAGATTTTGCCTGCTTAACATTAAATTTTTTTTGTAGGCTTTATAGTTTTTAGATAAAAAAAAATTTTTTTTAATTGATATTTAGTCCTAGTCTTTTCTACATTCTAAAGTTTATTACGAAATTTTTAAAAAGTGTGTTCATGTGTTTTTTATTATTTTTTTTTATTAAATGTGTATTAATTATACTATTGCTTGTTAATTAAAATATATTTTATCAAGAAAATATTATTTCATTGATTTTAGGGTGTCATATAAAAAACGAAACAATTCACAAAAAAACTTACATAAAGATAAATGAAAATCCTTGCATTGAATGTGAATGTAATTCAACGATACTTTCGTGCGTGAAAAAAGTCTGCCCAGTTTTAAATTGTCCTGAATCTAAAATAGTACAAGAATATGAAAAATGCTGTCCGAAATGTTTAGGTAATTTTATTTACGTATTTCGTTTCATAATTTAGAAACTTACAAGTAAAAACTAATTTATCTTAAAAAGTTGCTCAAAAAGTATTTTGCAAAAATGACAAATCGAAGAAATTGTTAAATTTTATAAAAAATTTTTTAAAATATCTCTTTTTTTTAAAATAATGTACCCAATATACTTGAATTTTCGTAGATCGTAATTGAGGTCGCTTGAAAACCAATCAAAGAGAAGTTTTGTCAATCATTTTAATTTTTAAATTATCATTTTCAATAATATTAAAAATTTGAAAATTTTGGCTTTTGAGTAAAAAATTTATAAATTTTATAATGTCAAAAAACATCCAAGATCTATTAGTGTCAATATTTCATAACTATTAATTTGAACTTGAAATCAAATAAATTTTCAAAGGTTCTATTACTTGACTATGGGAGTTATGTAATGTGTGTTAATACGTGCATATTTTTAAAAAAACTACGATAATAATATTATTTTATTAAGATTTAATGTAACATTTTTAATTACGCTTATTATAAATCTTTATATTTATATTTATATTATTTTTATCAATGCAAATATTTGTTTCATTTTTATGAGTTTTTAATATTTAAAATTTAATAAATAGGATCTGATAAATATTTAGACCCTCCCAAAGAAGTGTGTGCACTTGGTTCATCATTATATAAATCAGGCACCAAATTTACTTTGGATAAATGCACGCATTGCACTTGTACAAATTCAACGATTCATTGTCAAAAAAGAAATTGTCCTATTTTAAAATGTAAACAAGAACAACAAGTATTATTAGCAGGTCAATGTTGTCCACAATGCAGTGAAGTACAAGATATAATTAAAATTGAAACTAAGACTGAAGTTGAAGTTGATGATAAGAATCCTACTAAAATTCAAATTGAAGAACAAATAGAATATAAGAAAAACTGTACTCATAATAACAAAACCTACACAGTAATGATAATTTAATTTTCTTACCGATTATTTATTAATTTTTTTATATCCCTGCTAGAAATGCGAATATAAGAAATGGTATATACTACAATTTATAGCCATTATTAATAGTCAAATTGGCTAATAAATAGTCAGTTTTTTCCAAATCTGCAGAACTTAAATTTTTTTAATATTACGTAAAGTAACGTATAGACTAAAAATGTTAATAGAAATATTTTGTTTTAAATTTTTATTTTTAGTTAAAAAGTGGGGATTTTAAGTACCTAAAAATATTTTAATCTATAAATTCAATATATCTTTTGGTTCAGTATCTTAAACTTCTTACTTTACGCCCGTTTAAATTATTAAATATGTTTAACAAATAAAAAAAATGAAACCCGTACCACCCTGGTAGAAATTGACTAAAATGGTTATAAATTGAGGTTATTAGTTATAAAAATGCCAAATAAATGGCCAATAAATGTTAAAAAAAGCGTTTTCATTTCTACTGGCCAAAAAATGGTAAAAAAAACGTTTCAATTTCCACCAGGGCAGATCGTAAAATAAATCATCTGAAGTACAAATAAATACTGTAAAAAGAAATAAAAATGGTTATAAAGTACTGATATTTTTTTAAATTTATTTATTGAATTGATATTTTTCCATTATTTATAATTTAACATTCTAAATTTAACATCTCTAAAATATACAGCATGAATTCTTTCTTTATAGAAATTTTTTTATAAGTATTTTTTATGTTTCTAAGATTCATATTTTAATCCTCGAAAATGCGCATAATATGTTGGCATTTTATTAGCGTTATACAAGTAAAAAAATATTACATATTGGTTAAAATCATGGCCATAAAAAATCCCCATTTCCAGCTCTTCATTTTAAAGCAATAGTCATAAAATGGTAAAAGTTTCAATTTCTAGCAGGGATATAATATGAACATTAAATCATTTACAATATAGGTAGAAGTATCATTAATTGAAGATAGCTAATACTATATAAATATCGTATTAGATATATCTTTTTTTCACAATAATTTAATTCTTAACATAAAAATATCAAGTTCTTTAATTAAATGTTTGAATTTTATTTGAAAATCATTACTAAAGAATTATTAAAAAAGATTTTTCTTTGGACGTGAATAAATTTTCAATGTTAGATTTTTTAATTTTTCTTTTGTACACAACTTTAAATTACGTATTAGTCAGTTGTCAATTTAATTCAGTTTACTAATTTATTTAGAAAAATATTTATTTCATACAAAAAAAAATGATAAACTAATAACTAAAGCATATCTAAAACTCAAAAAGAAACACTAGGAGAATCTTGTTTGACATTCTACAAATTATAATATTAATGTAAAAATAATTAATATGAACTTCTTTTGATTAAGGATGGGCAGTCGTGGAGCACAGTTGATTGTAAAATTTGCAATTGTAAGAATGGTAAAATTAATTGTAATCCAATCATGTGTCCAGCTTTAAAATGTCCTCAAAACTCCATTTTAAAAATTTTGGAGGGACAATGTTGTCCAGCATGTATAGAAGGTATAAATATATAAATATAGTTCAATGAAATTTTTTTGTAATAAGATATTACATAAAATTATTATTCAAATAATCTTACGTATTCATTATTTAAAAAAATATTAAATATTTAAATATAAAATTAAAATGTGTTTAAAAAGTTAAGTCACATCAAAATCATTTATGAAAATAATATATTTTTCTAAGGGCAAGGAGTTTGCACAGTATTTAAAGGATCACATTTTCGAACTTTTGATGGAAAGTTATTTGCTTTTATTGGTTCCTGTAAATATCAGTTAGTTAGCGATTGTGACGGTGAAACTTTCAATATTCGTTTGAAAAATACTGTGTTTGGAAACGATGCAACGATCAAAAGAGTTGCGTTAAAGTTAGGAAACATAAGAATCGATCTTCAACAAAATAGAAACACGAAAGTGAATGATAAAATAACTGATCTTCCGTTTCATCTAAAAAATGAATTAGAAATAAAGGAGATAAATGATGGTATAATTTTAACATCAAAAATAGGAATAAAAATTGAGTGGAATTATATAGGTCTTCTTGAAGTAACAGTGCCGAAAAGTTATCGAAAACAACTTTGCGGCTTGTGTGGTAATTTTAATTCAATAGCGGATGATGATTTAACTACTCATGAAGGTATATTAGTTGAAGATCCCTCCATTTTTGCACAATCTTGGACAACGGGAGATGCGGTTTGTTTAGATACGAAAGCATATGGAGTTAGAGGTTGCAACCCAATTAGCGATCAGAGGTAAATAATTGTTTCATCTAAATATAAAAAGCACAGACTTTTATTTACTGAAAGCAGGAAAAAATATATTTTTTATAAAATTCAAATAAAATAATCACAATTTATTGCTATTAAGGATTTATTAAAATTAATTTAAAGAATTTTAAAACTTATGAAAAAATTAAAATATATATAAAAATTGTAAATTTTATATAGATTATGCAGTTATGTAAAGAGTTCAGTATTTGAAAAATGTTTGAAAAAAATCAACGTTACATCTTATTATGAGACATGTCTGAAAGATATGTGCGAATGTCCACCAAATGATCTGCAGTGCCATTGTCAATCTTTTACAACTTATGTACGCGATTGTCGAAGATTTGGAATTTTATTACCACATTGGCGAAAATCAGTTGGATGTTGAATAATCATTGGATAATAATTAATAACATTTTCATTTATTCGCTTAACTAATTATCCTAATTTTTCTAGATATTTATTGTTACTGAATTTTCGTTTGTATTTAAAATTGCTGGTTAAGGAATGAAATTATTTATTTATTTGTTCCATTAAATAGTCATTTTGAATACATTTCAAAATATATTTTAAATAAGCTTATAAAATGGAATTGGCTATGCTAAAAAAATAAAATACCATACTATTTCTTATAATAATATCATTAATATAATGAATTTATTTATGCAACATTTTAGTCTACTCTTATGATTAAAATATAAAAATTATTAGCTTCTGGTAAAAAGTTAATATATTTTTAGCTGAAAAAGACAAATAGATTATACTTAAATTATTGTAAACGATTATGTCCGGATTTTTGAGCTTATCTGATTAGTAAAAAAATTTAATTTACTTAACAAAACTCATCAGGTATTAGTTTGTTTTTAAGTTTTTCAATAAAGAAACAAGAATCACAACCGAAGTAGAAAAAACAACTGAAAACTACTTCATTTTGCAAAGAAAGTCCAAAAAATTATTGATTTTTAAAAAAATATATGAGAAAATTTGCAATTTAAATTTATGCGTAAAATCTTATTGAATTCCACGCATATCAAGATCTGTAGAACTTAATAATTTGAAAATCAAACTTTAAAAGTAAAAATTTTTATTTTTTATAAATTTTCCATAAATATATTTTATAATTGCTTAAATACAATATAAAAATTTTAAGTATATAGTACATATAATTTCCAATCCAAAAAGTTTTGTAAGTTTTGATAAAGGTTAATAGTTTTCGAAAAAGTGCTCAGTACATTTTCAGTAATCGAAAATCTTGATAGATTTTATGTTAGAATCCAGCTAATTATAGAGAATCTAAGTAGATTTTGCCTTACCATTTTGTTAAGAATTGGTGACAAACATTTGTTATGATTTTTTAGTTGAAAAAAAAATTTAATCAACGTACGAACTTGCAAAATATCTGCTTTTAACGTGATTAATTGTTTGAAGATATATATATATATATATATATAAATATATTCATTCACTGTTCATGTCGCCACATCTTAAATTATTTGTAAGAAATAATAAAATTAAAGTTTCTTATTATGATTCAACTTTAATTTTTAAAAAATTGAATAATTCAATAAACATAGTGTAAATAAACAATAAAATACATAGAATTCAAATAAATATATATAAAAATTATGTAAATAAATATAGAGAAAAAATAACTTTAATAATTTTAAAATATATTCAATAACAATATGTAGATTTGGCCACAAAACATTAATTTATTTGTATAATTAATAATTATTAAGTATTTTATACGATTTACTTTTGAGTATTATGTATATGTTCATTTATGTTTTTTTATTTTTTTCTTATCACTTTTCAAATTGTTTTAAATTATAATCAATTTTGAAGTTGCATACAACTTCTTTTCAAGTGATAGCTCACAGGAGCTTCAGTCACACAACCATATTTACTTTTAAGAAATAATGTTTTAATATATCACCCCTATATAAATAGCATCGATTCTATTTTGTTAATGTAACATGAGCCATGTTGATAACGATGTTTAAATGATAAGGTGTATCATTTATACATAGTTATCAACATGTCAGTTTACCAAGTTTTTAATTTTAATTAAAAAATCTCCTGTAAATCTCTGTATTATAACAAATTTTTAATTTCCTTTTTATTTATTGTCTTCATTTTTTTCATAATAGCATAATTTATTACTTGAATTTTTTAAAGTTAATATTTGATGAATCTATTTTACAATGGTAAAGTGAAATAGAAAGCAAAGTATCACGCATTCTCTCTTTATAAGTTAGATAATATATGTGTATGAAATATCCGATTTGTAAATTTCATTAAAAAATATTATATTAACGGAAATTGAAAGTGATTAAGAAAAATATATATTACTAAATTAATATCATTATAAATTATTTTATGATAGAACTATTTGAGTTTGTAATAATATATTTTATTTTCTAAATATACATATTTTTTAAATTAAAAATTGTAATTAGAATGTAGTAAAATAAGACTTAAATTAAAATGTAAAAATAATAAAATAAATTATCATTGATAAATTTCTATGAATTATTACACATTTCAATTATTATTGCAAATTTAGTTTTTTTTTCCTATCATTGATGGTAGATGAAATTGAGGAAGTTTTTGAGTATACAGTTTCATTTGAAATTGCATTAGGTAAACTTGATTTTATTGAAACCCCTGTCACAATCTGTATAGGAACTACTTTTGTTGGATTTATTATATTTTTTTTACCCAAGTTTCTATGATATATTTGTTGTTGATTACTGAGCTCATCGTAGTATGATTCCTTACCCCATTTATACGGATCGAATTGAGATGGTGAATAATTTGTGCCAAATTCATCTATTCCACAATGTTCAATTAATTTTGTATACATCGAAGGATTCCTAAATTCTTTTCTTTGCTGTATATACTCTCTAATGTCAAGCCCTAATTCAGACTGCTTCAGCAATTTATTAATTTTTTCTTGTGCGTCATCTGGATAAGGAATGTTTGTCTTAGGCGGTAAAAGTTGTTCGAACTCATCATCATTTTCTGAAGAATTTGATTTTGGAGATGGATCTTCAATGGGCGTCGGAAGTGTTACCGTTGAAGATGTAGATGTAGAATCATCTTCCTCACTATCAGAATAAATATTATCATTTAAATAGGGTACGATACCATTAATTAATTTTGGCGTATACGATCGCTCAATAGAACGATCAGACGCAGTTGAATTATTTATTTTTGGAGTATATGATTGATGAGCAGAATTCGGACTATCAGTCCCGCTAATTTCACTTTTTAATTTTGGAGTATTTGAAGGCTCTGATAATATTTTTTTATTAATCCCATAGTTGTAATCTATTTCTTCTTCCGAATCGCTATACGTAACTATTTGGGACAATAACGTTGAATTTGTGTGTGACATATTAAAATTTGTTACTCACTCAATGAAATAAAATATAATAAAAATTGTTATAAATAGTATTAGTTATCAAATTTCACACCAAAATTCACTGTGTTCTTATTTCACTTAGATTTCCAATTAACTTACCCCACCAAGGTATGAATAAAAATCGTGAAATAAAAGTATGAGTTATCAAACGAATCAAAATCGTGTTAAAGTTCGAGGTTAATTTTGTTTCTCAGAATATAAGTTGATTTATTTACAGAAAAATGAACTTATTGTCAAATTTTGTCTCAAACTCACTATAGATTGTGACTTGTTTCTTTTATATACTGCGAGTAATATAATAAAGTAGTAGGTATACTTAATAAAGTTCAAGCTTATTTTACACATCTTTTATGTACCCCAAAGTGTTTATTTTAGAAAAAGAATTAAAAATTTAATCCTAGTGTATCCAACTTAATCCATCTTTACCTGAAATTTGACCGATTTTCTATCAACAACGCAAAAGTAAAACTGTTTCATTAAGCAATTTATATTATAATAATGGAATTCCTACAATAATTTTATGATTTATCTGATCGATTGATCCTAGGATTAATGCATATCTGTTATTTTATAACTACTCATAGGTATTATCTTAAAATGTAAATCTTTTTTAATTTTATATAGTAAAAATGTAGTAAATTCCAGTTTTTAAGTGATCATCCATAAATTAATTAAAATTTAAAAAGGAGGAGGGGAGGAGTACAAAGTTTTCTTATTTTTCCTTACAAGGGAAAGGGGAGGGTAAAACATTGCTATTACGTTCGATTTTCGTAGGTTTTTGAAGCATATTATTATGTTTTAAATGAATGAATAAAAAATTATCAGGTCAAAATAAATGGTTAAAAAAGCGTAATTATAAAATTTTCAAATTAATATTCAAGTATGTCAGCAACTAACTTTCTGGACATATCTAATTTATTAGAATTATTAAATCAAAACGCATGCTCAAACCAGCAAAGATTTTACGAGTTATATATTTTTTGAAACTGCTATTTAAATAATGGTCAGATTTAAATAATAACTCCTTTCCTGAGATGTTTGCTATTGCTCGACTATGCAATGATAACTTCAAAGCAAAGTGCGCTGTTAAAAAAAATTGAATTTTG
This sequence comes from Anastatus disparis, assembly GCA_017163975.1. NCBI lineage: Eukaryota > Metazoa > Arthropoda > Insecta > Hymenoptera > Eupelmidae > Anastatus > Anastatus disparis. The sequence continues at coordinate 1,604,904 of JAFFSR010000313.1, forward strand.
CTTGCAGTACATTTATGAAATTTATATTTTTACTTTAAATTTCATGCAAATTTACATTAAAATTACGGTAAAATTATTAATTTCCATGTACACGCTCGAAGCAAGCTTCCAGTTTTGCATTAAATTTGCATTAAATTTCATGTTTTTTTTAACAGTGTATGTGAAGATTGCAAACAGAAAATGCGGACTATCGACGCCCGCGTACTTGCTGGTCTCGCTATACGCTCGACCAGCAACCTATACGCAGGCGGCAATAGTCCGCTTTTCTCCCTTGGTGAATAATATGCTATTTTTATCGATACAATGCTCTCTCTATGAGAAAGCAATAATGGCCATTTTATTAACGCGAAAAACAAGTCTAAAAAAAAAGATTTCTGACTTTTAAAATTTTGCGGGAGAAAAGTACTTTTTCTAAATTAAAAACTTATAAATTTAAATAGATTGTTACATTTTTTTATAAAATATGAATGTTTTATTACTAAAATATTGATTTTCTATTAATATAAAACTATTTATTAAATAAACAAATAAAAATTGTTGGAAAAGTATCAAATTTCAACAGAAATTGATATCCTCCTTTAAAAAATTGATGACAAGAATTTGTCATCACGATAAGACAGTTTTGATTGGTTAAAATAAAAAAAGTAACGAAAATTTGAAATTCAGGAGAATATATTTCTTTCGAAGGGGAACATGGTAATGATATTGAAATGAATGATTTTATAGTTAAATTATTTGAAATTTATAAAATTTAAATTAGGATATTATTTTAACTCTAACAAATGATTGTTTTCTGCAATTTACAAACCATGCAAATACATTCTAACCGACTAATTATTAACTTAAAATGTGATAATTCATTCAATTTAATATGAAAAAAACGCTGCCAAGTGCTTTGGCGCAATGCTTTCTCACAGAGCACATTGAGTTAGAGTAATTTGATTTTATTTTTTTAAATACGATTTTAATATAAATATCCCTATCCTCTATATTGAAGGCTGTCTTAATACCTACGAAAACTATATGAATTTTACTCTTTCTTAATTTTGACATTATATAATAGGATAATAAAATTGTTAACATTTTCATGAAAAATATTTGAATTATAGACTATGAGTTTAAAGGAAAGTATTTCTTTCGTATTTTACGTATTTTATAAGCGGTCTATGGTAATTTTTACCTGAGTCCCTTCTAGAAAAGCTGTGTCCATATACACCGAGAAACTTTTTGGGGCGACAGACCTCTGGTAGTGTAGGACCGGGCGCCTCGATAAAGTAAGTAAGTCGTCTCGTCTTGAGAATAAAGGTCTGAGACCTTTGTCACCGAGGTCGTGCGTCTATTACGTTCGGATGATGTATACACAGATTTAGTTTTGTCTGGCTTTATGCCTTCAGTTTTTAAGATAAAGGTCTCAGGCCTTTATACTCGAGGCATGATACCTCATCAAATCGTTCTATTAATAAGGATCTCACACCTCAAGATTTACCAAGGTCTATCGCCCCAAAAGGCCCCCCGTGTATCGTTCATACATCGTTCTTTGAATCGAATAAGTTGGGGCTGTCTATATCTGAGAGGTATACAATGTGAATGATATTCTACTTATTATTATAAATTAGACTGCGTTATTATATAAAAAAACGAACCAAAAAAAATATTTAAGTGTTGTTACGGATAGAATAATATTTGATATAAATTGTTATTAATATATAAGTTGTAAATAAGATCAATGTAAAATTAAATGTATAAAGTTCAGAAACTTATTAATGTTTGTTAGTAAAAATAATGTATGGCGATGTGAAATATTGTTAAAAAGCTACTACGATCATTGTATTAAACTAAACCGTTTATAAATTAGAAAATAAGGTAAAGCTGAATAATTCATTTAAAATAAACTAATCGAGGTGCAATGTACAAGTGCAATCAAATTATTTAATTATTAAAATTTAAAGTTAATTACGTAATATTATAGCAGTGAAGGGTAATAGTGGTGATTCCAAAACATAATTTATAAAATATAAGAAATTAACAGAAATGTCATTTTTTAAGGTTAACTTAAGTCATTAAGTGATTAAATGTTCGCAATGAATAATCAGTTGGCGAATGAAAATGAATTGCACGCGCAAGATTGTGAGGACCTCTTTGGCTGCACTGTTGCGTGCATGGTGGAGCCTAAAAGCAAAGCCATTGTCGGAAAATGCCCATCTGGTTACGTGAAAAGATGAATAAATACTTATCATATGTTCAAGGAAGATAAAACGCGTATATTCTTTGATCGATTTTCACGTAATATCGTTGCTTGGGAAAAACCAAGTTTTTCTCGGAGCGCCTAGGCTACGGGTGAGGTCAGAAAGGTCCACACGCGCTGGCAATGAAGGCTGTTAACCGGGCTCGAAACTAGCAATAAATAGTTCGAGTTGGTACACCGAAAAAAATCCGTTACGCCAATGGTTCCATACCTCCTACAATTTATGTCGCGAGGTTACTACAGCGGTCTAATAGACGCACTTTTAATGGATAACGAGATTCACTAATAGCACGAGCTAACTTGCTGTTGGGGTATGAAAGATCCGCAAAAAGCGCGCAGACTCGGTAGCGTCGATGAGGCTTTAGTAAACCCATCGACGCATCTCGGTCTGGAACACGCGCGTGTTTGACGGATCGATTCATTTACCCCCAACAGCCAACGTTCAGCGCTCGAACTATGATTTAATGAACTACGACTATACCTATCTAATAAGTGCGTCAATATTAGACCGCTGTAGTTTAACCTCGCGAACAATAATAGTTATAGGAGGTATGGAACCATTGGCGTAACGGATTTTTTTCGGTGTAAGAGTCTTTATGAAGCACGGAACAAAAAGGCTGTTCCGTAGCAATATAATATTAAAATCTATTTATTTAATATGACAAGAAATTTTCAGTCTAATGCTTTGTATTTGGAAATTACTATTGTTGTTATTTATCTTTTTATATATGCAATTTCAGTAATGCTCCAGAATTACGGAAAAAGGATAATCCTCTTAAGCCAAGTAAAATTTTTCTCAGTGTATAAAAGGAGGTATAGAGAGTAAAGCGGTAGAATGATGTGAACACATGGGCATAACATTAAAATATATGATTTGTAAGATCTTGCTCGAATTTAAAGTTTTACAGAACCGTTTTTTATTAAGGTCCCTATTAACAGAAAATTAGTGTTTACCGAAAAAGGTTCACTTTGTGACAAATTTGTAATATAAAGGCGTAGCTTAGGAGAATTGTTCTTCGTTTCATCATATCGGTAAGAAAATTCGAACCAGTCTCTCAGTGAATCTTGAGTCGTTCGGACTAAGAGTAAAAATTGCATTTGTATCTTTGCACTTTGATTTTTCAAACTTAATACTATTGTAGTTTATATTTTTTTTACCTTTCTCCAACCTATTCTGTACAAGTGTTGAATTTTATTTTTCAATGTAGATAGTAATGATACGGTTGAGTTTTGATTATAAAATTTAGTAGTTTTAACTAGTATTTAAAATTTGTTTCGTAAAAATTGAACGTTGAAATGTAAGGTTAGTAATCAGATTATAAGATATGCTTGTTCTGTTTATGACATAAGTTAAAATTTAATATCAAATAATAGAGAAAAATTGGAATAAAGCATTTATGACGGGCATAGCAACATGGCCTGTTATTCTGAATGTGTTTTAGAGTATTTTGAGTTGATTTCCAGTACTAGATAAAATGAGTTTTGACCCTGGGGGAAATTGAAACGTTTTTTTACCATTTTTTGGCCAGTAGAAATGGAAACGCTTTTTTTAACATTTATTGGCCATTTATTTGGCATTTTTATTACTAATAACCTCAAATTTTTATACACACCATTTTTAATGCTCACATTTCTACCAGGGGATGTAAGAAGTTAATAAGGGCATTCTGAAAAGGTGATGGATTGTTCTTTGTTCTTATTTAATCAAACACGTTTCCCTTCTCTTATCTTAATTAATCTATAAATTTGCTAGAAAAATTATTCCAAAATGGGATAACAAATGCTTCAATTGTTGTCAATTTTCATAATAATATTAACTAGGATATATATAAAATTTGTCGTTGTAAATATCATAATAAATTGCTAAATAGAAAACTATATAATTAAATTTATGTATGTTGTAAAGAAAAAGGAAAAGAATAAGAAAATCATTCACTTATAATATTCATTAAAATAATCTATTAAACATTAATATAAGGTATTCATGATAACAGTTATTCTGTCACATACGATATGCTATAAAGTTCTACCAAAACAGAACTATTAACGCCAATTCAAAGTATAGAGTATCAGCTTTCTTAAATCAATTACTATGGTTTTTGACGCAATCCTTTTACCGTCGCCTTTTCAATGTAATAATCTAAAATATTAGCATAATTCTTTGTTTGGTACGAAAATAACTTAATTATTAAGTTAAGCAATTACTGTATATATTTTATTTGCGCTAAATTGAATTCATAAGAAAATATTGTTTGAAGCAAAAATATATCTCTTCTTTTTATTGCGGTACTTTACTATCCTTAACGATGGCGTGAGGACACAACCCAAAAATTCAACTTATAGGTAGTTCCGTTCGGAACCGCATTTTTGTTTTCCTCCTTTTTCTAAAGAGTAAGGATTAAAGCTATAAAAATAAAATCTGGAAATTCCCTTCTGACCGTGTTGGTTTTTTTCAATCCCTATTTTTCTCTATCCAAGGTGCTATAAAATTTACTTACAACCATAAAATAAAAAGAGATCATGTAGATATTATTTGAAGTGTTATGAGCTACATCTCAATTTTAAAAAATTTTCATTTTATTTAATCCTAAATAAGTTTTAAGAAGAAAATTAAAGTAACGTTTTAGAAGAAATAACTACTTTAAATCGAGATAAACATTGCAACAATCATCATTTTTCTTATCGTATTTTTCTATTTTCCCTAACTAAATGGTCACTCAATTACAAAAATATGATTTTTTTATTAATTAATTTATTTATTTTTTTCATTTATTTATCAACGTAAGTTCCATGCTTCTTTAAATTCTACGAAATGCTTCTTTCGCATATCATAAATTCATCAAATATACATTGAGAATATGTCAAAAATGTATTAATTATATATTTAGAATTTCAAAGTTCCTCTAACTGCTTACAACAGCATAAAACAATCTACGCAACATGTGACGTACGTCAGGAAAACATTTGCAGGGTTCAATGTTCTTTGCTTGAGCAGCAAAAAATATCAAATCAGAAAATACTACTGTAAATACAGCGGCATTTATGAAAGAATATCTTACGACGTAACAGTTTCTTTTCTACGTGAATATTTGAATGATGGCCCTGAAAAGGGCCGATTTTTAAAATTGTTGACGCGTATGAAAAGTTTAAGAACTTTTTTCAGTTTTCTTTGGAAGAAGAACAGCCTGGATGTTAGGAAGTACACCACCTTGGGCAATGGTAACTCCAGAGAGGAGCTTGTTCAATTCCTCGTCGTTTCGGATGGCAAGTTGAAGATGACGGGGAATGATCCTAGTTTTTTTGTTGTCACGGGCAGCATTTCCTGCCAATTCCAAAACTTCGGCAGCTAAGTACTCCATTACAGCAGCCAAATAAACTGGAGCACCAGCACCAACGCGTTCAGCATAATTTCCTTTCCTTAATAGACGATGAATACGTCCAACGGGGAATTGAAGTCCAGCTCTGTTGGAGCGAGTCTTTGACTTTCCTTTTACTTTGCCACCGCCTTTGCCGCGTCCAGACATCGTTTAGTTTGTAAGAGTGGATACTTGTAGAGCAAAAGTACAACGAATACTAATGTTATGAGTAGAGTGAAGAATCAGTTATATACACTTTGAATAAGCTGTGCTGCACCAATAGCTGCGCAGTTTCTGTAAATGGAGGGGAGGCTAAATGACGATTCGGTCGTAGCTTTTTTTTTTTTTTTTTTTTTTGTTTGAAGGGTCGAGGAGGGGAAATCTTCAAAAGACACCCCCGTAAGGGTAGTGTCGGATTCACCCGCAGGTGCCTACCGACTAAAACCGCCTCCCCGTAGGTTACCAACCAAAATGGTTATGAACCTTAAGGAGAAGAAAATTTGAGAGACAACGGTGGCTCATACAGCGGGGGCTGTATAGCACTCGCGCAAATTGCGAAACACGAAAATAGACTGTTTAAAGTCAGTTAGTGAAGAAGGGTTATGGAGATCGAATCAGAGAGCATGGCCTTCTGAATCGATCGTTGGATTTACGACGGTAATTTACAAGAAGTTTTATGCTAGGATTGCTGTGTTTAGAGATAGAGAGACGGAGATTTGCAGCGTGTTTGTTCGCTGCTTCTGGAATTGAGTCGATACGAGTTTCTTTTAAGATTTGATTATTTCGAATAAACCAGGGGATCTGAAGAGAGGAGCGTAGGAGGCGCATGTAGGTGCCTTGGAGTTTAGCTATACGGTTAGGGTTTGCGGATCCCCAAATTGGGATCGCGTAAGTGCAAATACTGCGGATAATGGCATTAAAAGCGCGGGCTTTTGTTTTCTTAGTTAGTGATTTATTATTGAAGAAAGGCTTTAAGGCAGCATAAGCACCTTGGCATTTGGCTCGGACTGAATCGATTTGTTTTTGCCATGTGAGTTTACGATCGAAGGTAACACCCAGGTATTTGGCTGAAGAACTCCAGTCAACACGATGGTTGTTAACTAGGAGATTTGAAGGAGTACGATTTCGTCGAGAGAAGAATATGGCAACAGATTTGGATTCGTTGATTGCTGCTCTCCAAGTGTGGTACCATCTTACCACTTCTGGGGTGAATTTGTTTAGTACGGAGGAGCAATGAGTGATAACTTTTGAAGTATAAATGAGGGCTGAGTCGTCGGCATATTGAGCAACTAGAACTTTATTGTCCTTGGGGTAGTCGTAAGAGAATATATTAAAGAGAGGAGGAGAGATTTTCGAACCTTGGGGAACCCCTGCAGTTATGGGTCTGGGAGAAGAGAGAGACTTACCCACACGGACCCGAATGGTCCTGTCTGTGAGATAGGATTTGATGATGCCTATGAGGTAGTGTGGAAATTCTAGTTTAATGAGTTTGTAGATCAGACCTTCGTGCCAGACTCTGTCAAAGGCTTGTTTTACATCTAGCAAAAGCATGCTGGTATGTTTTCTCTTGTTGACGTTATCGGCTATGAACTCCGACACACGGAGGAGTTGGTGAACTGAACCATGTTTCCTACGGAATCCATGTTGAAATTCGGGGACGATACTTCTTTCGTCGACGAATTGGTCAATACGACAGCGTATGACCTGTTCAGCAATTTTACTTAAGGAGGAGAGTAGACTGATGAGTCGATAGCTAGATGCAGAGCTTAAGGGCTTACCGGGTTTAGGAATTAGGATGACTATTGCTTCTTTCCAAGCTTTGGGAAAGTATCGTAATCTCAACATTGCATTGACAATGTTGGTAATAGCGACAATGTGTTTACGGGGAAGAATTTTGAGGACTCCGTTTCCAATGCCGTCAGAGCCTGGAGCTTTTCTATTTTTTAGGGAGCGAATGATTTTCGAGATTTCATGGGGAGAAGTGTGTTGGAATTCGGCGTCAGAAAATTGAAATTCATGCACAGTCTCAGTAACATGCTCGTGGAAAAGAGAGGTTTCGATGGAACTGGGGAGTGGAGAGCATTGTTCTTCTAGAGAGTCCGCGAAGATTTCAGCTTTCTCTTCATCAAGAGAGTAGGAGATATTGTCTCTTTTTAAAGCAGGTAAATGGGTTTTGCGATTGCGGAGGGATTTGATAATTTTCCAATTACTTTTAGGGTTGGCCTCGGCTTCAGCTATATAGTTTTCGAAGGCAAGGTCATTTGTTTCTTTAAGAGCTGAGGTGAGTTCTTTTTGGATAGCGTTTAAGCGAGTACGATGTATGGGGTTTCGATAAGTTTGCCAGAGTTTACGGATTCTATTTTTAGTTACGATTAGCTTTTTTGTAGAGCTGGGAAGGTTAGTTTTGCGGGGTTTGGGAGTAATGGATGAGCTGGCCTTTTCTATTGAGTTGGTTACCTCGTTTGTGAGATTCAGGATGGCTGCATCGATATCTTCGATGGAGTGTATCTGACTGCATTTGAAGGAGGATGTTTCGAGAATGTATTTTAGATGAAGGAAATCTATGCTTGTTTTGGTGGGAGGATTGAGGGTAGGATTTATTGGTATTTCGATATATACCGGATTGTGGTCTGAATTTAACTCTGCGCAAGTCCAAGGGTCCTTGTCGAGAGAGAGATATTTTCGTGAGAAAAATATCTAAAATTTCTGGTTGATGATGAGTAGTACCAGGGAAGTGTGTGTTGGGAGGCAGGGGCCTCGATAGAGAAATTGTGGCGAAGGTGTAAACTTCAGAGAGAGTTTCCTTTAGTGTTGTTTGAGAGACAACCCCAATGCTTGTTTTTGGCATTCAGGTCTCCAGCAACGACGGTGGGAGTATTTGAATCAAAAAGTAGGGGGATCTCGGACATATTATTGGTGTTTGGGGGAGAGTAAAGAGAGAAGATACGAAGGGACTTATTTGCGAATTCGGTTTGAATGCCAACCACTTCGCAAGTGATGGCCGTATTGATGCTGATAGGTTTGTGACGAATAGAGTTTCTAACAAGGATAGCGACGCCACCTCCTTGTGAGTTAGGGCGATCTTTTCTGTATATTGTAAAGTTGGGTATGAATAGGTTCTTATTAGGATTTAGGTGAGTCTCGGTTATGCAGGCAACATCGATGTGGTTAGACTCGAGAAGGGCCTCGAGCTCTGTAACTTTCGTTCTATTTTGCGACAGAATGCTGTTAGCATTCCAAGTAAGGATTTTGAGGGGTTCGTCTTTATTGACTGATGATTGGAAGCAAGGAGTCGAAGAAGTTACGAAAAAGCTGCTCGAGAAGTTGAGCTTTTGGGTTTTGGTTTGGAACCAGTTTGGGTAGATTCGATGCCGGGGCTGGCTGTGTTGGAGGTTGGGACTGAAGTTGTGGTTGAGATATATTTTGTGGACGAGAGGCAGGTTGGGAGTTGGCTATCTTGGCATAGCTAACGTTGGGGTTTCGGAGGAGGGGTTTTCTAATAGGCGTATTAGGGGTTGGTTGAGTTTTGGGGGGATTTTGTTGGGGTCTTATCGGAACTTTGGGACAGCCACCATAGGTGGCTCGATGCGGGCCTTGACAATTGGCACAGAGTGGAGTAGCGTTTGGTTGATCCTTGGTACGGCAGGAGGCAGTAGCATGATTTCGAGAGCAGAAGGCACATCGCCAGTCTGCGTGACAGTAGTTTGCTGTGTGGAAGTATCCAAGACATCGGCGGCATGGGGGGTTGCGTTGGTTTTACGTTTGGATTCTACAGTTATGCTCAAACCCTGTAGGTTACTCAAGTTAAAGATTGTTTTGGCTGATGGGGCGGATGGATCGAGATGAACTGCGACTAAAGGCCAGATTCTATCTCCTCTCTTCATTCTGTAAACGTTTTTAACTGCGGGAATTTTAGTAGTAAGCTCGTCTAGTATGTCTTTTTCTGGTATTGTTTCCGTGACTCCTCTGATGGTAACGATGAGGTCTTTGTCTTCTTCCAATTGATTGGTGGTGTATTGAATTTTCTTTTTATCGAATTGGGCGGTAAGTGTACGAAAATCGTTTACTGTTTTGGGATAAATCATGACTGATTTGGAGGTGTTCTTTGCTTTGCGGATTTCGATGTCGGAAGAATTGATTTTGGCGTTGATTTGTGGTCAAAGTTCTTTGTTAAGGATGCAGATAGGAGGGGGACTACGTTTTGAATTAGAGTTTTCCTCTTCTTCTTCTGAAGAAGAAGAGTCAGAAGACTCTGAGGGGGTAGCATCGCGTCGGCGTTTGTTTGGGTGGTTTATTTGAGAGTTGTAAGAAGGGGACTGTATTTGTGTGTTGGTTGCAGTTTTAACTGCAGGATTTTTTAAAGTATTATTGTTATTTTGTGTACTTACGTGAGAGGTTTCAGCGGATGTGAGGTTAGTTGTTTCCTTGTTAGGGAACGATGATGTTTCCATTTTATCAGAGTGATTTGGGCAGAGCCTTTGCAAGGCTGCTTCTAAAGTGGTTAAGGTGTGTCGGCACTGGTCGATGGCTTGCACCAGTTGCTCCATTGAGAGAGTATTCGGTCGTAGCAGCTGCTTCGAACTATTTATAAGAGAGCGCCGTAGCGTGGTTCATCATTCCAATTTTGGACAATCTTAGTACATATTTGTGCATTTAGCATGGCTCCTAAAGCAAGCGGTAAAGCAGTCAAAAAAGCCGGAAAGGCAGTAAAAAATATAACCAAGGGTGACAAGAAGAAGAAGCACAAGAAGAGAAAGGAAAGTTATGCCATCTACATCTACAAGGTCTTGAAACAAGTCCATCCTGATACTGGAGTTTCCAGCAAGGCCATGAGCATTATGAACAGCTTCGTAAATGACATTTTTGAACGCATTGCTGCTGAAGCTTCTCGTCTTGCTCATTACAATAAGAGATCAACCATTACATCTCGGGAAATTCAGACTGCTGTCCGACTTCTTTTACCTGGTGAACTTGCCAAGCACGCTGTCAGTGAAGGTACCAAGGCCGTCACTAAGTATACCAGCTCTAAGTAAATGAATGCAAATTTAAATAACAATCGGCCCTTTTCAGGGCCATCAATTTGTTATACGTAGAGCAATCATTGTTTAAACTCTATTACAAAAAAAAGGTTAAAGCAATAAAAGCGTTATGATATTAGTTCAATTTTAATCCATTATTGCCTGAAATAACAAATTTTCTTGCACAATTTTAAGTGTATAATCGAAATAAAAAAATTGGCTCTTTTTTTTCTCAAAATTCTAATGAAGGGGTTTTTGATAGGCACTCTTTCAGAATCTTACATAGATTTTGTATAAAAACTTAAAAAACCCTATTTTTGAGGGCTTTTTAAAAAAATCGTGATTTTTACTTAAATTGTTTTTAAATCTCAATAGTTTTATGCTAGCCGATTTAAAGTTACCACATGGCCAAAAAAATTATGTTATTGTTGCCTAAACTTAATGAAAATATGGTCATAAAAGTGTTTTCATGTTTTGGTTTTTGAAAAATGGCCATTCTTGTACAATAGTCTTATAAAAAACTTCATGAATTTTTTTCACGATAAGGATCCATTTTACAAAAGAATTTCATAAAACAAAAAATTGCTTAGAATTAGCCAAATAAATATGTATGAATCTTCTTAAAGCTTTTTGTAATATTTTTTATTTTTTCAAACGATAGCCATTTTTTGAAAAATGTAAAATGTCCAGAAAAATTCTGAAAAAATTCACACGTATTGTTTAGCTGATTCTAAGCATTTTTTATTACATATAATTTTTTTGTAGGGTTGATCCTTTTCTCGAAAAAAAATTTACAAAAGTTTTTTTTAACTCCATTGTACAAAAATGGCCGCTTTGCTATTTTATTTTATTTTAAAAACCCCTTATACAGGATTTAGAGTATTTATCATTATAAATAAATAACTCATACATCAAATTCCTACAGAGGTAGATAAAACTACCTGTTCGCAGGATTGACGCTATTTAACTACATACTATAATTAAATAAAAAACTAAAATAAAATTAAACAAAGATTTAACAAAAAAATCAATAATAGTAAATAAAGTTTATACATATAATAACTTTAATATCAACATAATTTAAACATCAAATATAGATCTTATACATTCCTTGCTATCCAATTTTTTAGTTTTTTTTTCCATTAGTAACATTTAAGGTTTTCAGTTCATTTTGTAAACTATTAAAAATTAATACCACAGTGTTTAAACTGTTTTTGTTACTCACTGTTTTACGTTTACGCGGCATAATTATATGTTTATTTCTGGTTACACTATTTGAAGAAAGGAATTCGCAGCTCAAATCTCCATAATGAAACATCAATGATTCTAAAGCATATATTTGGTCAATATTAAGAAGATTATCCTGAGTTAAAAACTGGTTTTTATTTATGATTTTAAATAATCTACTTTGAAGTTTTTGTAGAAATACTTTATTATTGTTATATACACCTCCCCAGGATACGATTTCATAGCTGATGATGCTATGAAAAGACGCAAAATAAAATATTTTCAAAGTTACTGTTTGTATTACTGGAGACAATTTCTTGAAAATGAAAATCAAATATTTTGTTTTACTTAAGAAGTATTTAACATATATGTCCCACGCCATTCTATAATCAAGCATGATGCCCAAATACTTATAAGACTAAACTCTTTTTACTCTATCACCATTAATATAAACATCAAAATCATCAGGCACACTAATAAATAAATATGAGATCTCATATGTTATTTCACTTATATATTTTTAATATATCCTACTTTTATGTCATCGTATGTCAAATTCGGCTCAATATCTATTAACCCAACTTAATTTGTATTGGCATCGCTTATGCTTTGGCTCCCCTACTGAAAATAGTCACTTGAGAATCAAGTGAGATCTCAAGTGATAATCATGCCAAAATCTCAAGTGATTATCAAGTGATTATTAAGTGATCATCACATGATTGTCAAGTGATTATCACATGATTTTCTAATTGGTACCCTCATTTAAATTCATTTTATTTGTTGTGATGGATTGAGAATAATAAAATAACTCGGATTACTTTCATTCTTAAGATCTAATTCAACTTCACAAATCGGACAGTTTGTTTTATATATGCTGTGCAACAATTACAAACTGCACGGAATTCCGCATTATCGCTAGGATTAATCATTTTATCCAATAGATATCGAGAACCAGGCATAATCTGTGATCCAAAAATTACATTAAACAAGTCAAGTAAATTTCTTATGGCTATGGTCGATACGATGTTAGCGATACTAAATTTCAATACCGACAAAAATAACTCTCCCTTTGTGACATTGACAGGAGTTATGATTTTTTGAAAAAAGTTCATTTTGAACCATTTCTTGCAAATTTTGAGGATGTGTAAATGATTGCTCACTATTTTCTATTTCATCACGTAATAGTAACTCATGAAGGTAATCACTTAAATTCAATTCATCTGGCTCTTCTATGGAAACATATAGAATTATGTCTATTTACCTAATTCAATGCATTATTGATAATATATTTATATTTAAAATAAAATATTTAAAAAACGAATTTATTAAATTTTACCTACATTATTCCTTTCAGGATCCTCCTTCGTTGCATGTACTATTTATTTAATATTAGAATAGTTATATAATTTTATATTGGTTTTGTTCTATAATAATTTCAGTATTTATAAAATGAATTTAAATGAGGGTATAAATTAGAAAATCATGTGATAATCACTTGACAATCATGTGATGATCACTTGATAATCGCTTGATAATCACTTGAGATTTTGGCATGATTATCACTTGAGATCTCACTTGATTCTCAAGTGACTATTTTCAGTAGGGTCGTCTCTCAACTATGTTCAAATGTTTCGATACGCTTTCAGTCGGGTATAGAAGCTTTCCATACGAACCCGGAGTCTTATGGATTACATATGTGTTCAGACTAGTCAACTTAGGTAAACCGTACGACGCGGGCGCGCCTATGCTCACAGCTGACTTTGACATTTTTTTAACCATAAAAAAATTTAAGGTTATACGAACAGCGATGCGAAAAAATTGAAGATTTATGTTTACAAATGAAAAACAAATGAAAGAGTGACAGCAACTGATTTTGACATATTATCGAATAATTCTAAAGAAAAATTAATATATTATTCATTAATGTTAAAAACATAAAAATAAATCAAATTAATAAAAAAAAGTGTTACGTAAATAAAAATGTTGTGGCGATTCGATTGAAATTATTCAATCGAACGCATTAATATGTTGGATTTAATGTGTAGTGTGTTGTGTGTGTTTTGTTTTTATTTTAAATCAATTTTGTTATAGTTCCTCATTTGGCCTACAACGACATAAAATTATCTACGTAACTTGGGCGTACAAAGAGTGAACATGGTCTCGACAAATATTAACCTCGTCCATATTCATCCTTTGTACGCCCGAGTTACGTATATAACTAATATATTATCAATATATAAGTGAGATTTCATATGAGAATTCACTTGATATTTAATTAAATTAGAATACCTCTCATCTTTAAATAAGAAATTTTATGAAATTTTTTATAACATCTCATAATATCATGTGAAATCTCATATGAGATCTCACATGATATTATATTAAATTATAGTATTTGCATATACATGTGAGATCTTCAATAAGATCTTCTTCGAGATCTCACATATATATATGTAGATATTATAATAAAATGAGATCTTATATGCAATCTTATATGAGATCTTATACACGATATCATGTTAGATCTCATTTAAACTCCGTGCGCACAAGGACGAGATATCTCGTTAAAACGAAGTTGTTCCCATATGCACGATGACGAGATATCTCGTCATCGCGCTAATAAGCTTGTCAAAAAGGTCATGAGTTTTGGTAGTGTCCAACTCATACATAAGTCATGCGCAAGGAGGTTAACTGGTATTTTTACATATTTAATTTTCTTGGTGAAATCATCTTTTGTATTCAAATCAAACAATGCCGTCAATGTTGTTTTCCAATTACTTTAATGATTTTTTATTGCTTTTCATCACTGTCACGTGTCGATAGTGCCGCCAGAGATTATCACTCTCAAAAGTCCGGCGAAGGCTATTGTTACGCACAGAACTAATAATTTAAGTTTTTAAGATTGTATATTATAGTCTTTTAAGATTATAATTGTATTTTGTTTCATTTTTAAATGACTAAAATTCTTAGTCAACTTTTGCTAAATAAAAAATAGATTAGATTGTATTGTTTTAATTTAAATTCATAGGAAAAGTTTAACCAACGAAAAGATTTTAGTTTTATTTAGTTATTTAAGTCGTGTTATAATATCAAGTTCTTTGTGTTGCGTATTACAATTGTTACGTTGCATCATTTTTGTTTTTCATAACGTAAAAACATTTCTTAGAATTTTAGGTGATCGAGGTGGTGGTGCGGCGCGCAACGTATAAAGAGGTGGCAGCACTTCGCTGTCAGTATAGAAAATTTATATAGTAAAATCATCGCATGATTAAGTTGAAGGGATAAAGGGCGCGCGTCAAGAAGTTAGTCTTTTGCACATCGTGAATCGAACAACACCTCTTTATACCTTGAGCGCAGCATTAGTCTTTATAGTACATATAACTAACATTTTCGTCTTGCAAATAAAATCATCTTTTGATTCAATCATTCGACACACTAGTGTTTGTCTTATTCGACACATGCGACAATTTCCTCAAAAATTGTCCGTTTAATTCGATGCACGATATTACATCGTTGTATTTATTTGAGTTTTGAGTGTTGTGTTATTGCGTCGAAAGCTACGAGCGAGCGTGCGTTGTGACGTCAGTGAATCAATCGATCAATTTAATCATCATTTGTTTCTTGTTTTTTGCTAATTAATTTAACAAAAGGGCTTTTTATGCCTCTAACGGCTTTTTCCCTTACATATGTGAGTTTTTCTTTCTGAACCTATTCATTCATCTCATTTAATTACGCTAAAAAA
This sequence comes from Anastatus disparis, assembly GCA_017163975.1. NCBI lineage: Eukaryota > Metazoa > Arthropoda > Insecta > Hymenoptera > Eupelmidae > Anastatus > Anastatus disparis. Next base: position 1,620,492 of record JAFFSR010000313.1, read on the forward strand.
TTCATAAATTTAAATAATCAATTTCTAATAAAGCTAAATTAAATTCAGTGTAGTAATTCAGTGTAGTAGTTAATTTAGCCAAATCAAATAAATTTTTTGCAAGTGAAATCTAGTTTGTTTAGTGAAATAAAATTAATGTTCTTTGTAAAATGCATTTTTTTGGAATTAATTTTATTTCAAGATAGTTTTTTTTTATTTTCTTTTTTTATTATTATTTATTTTCAACTATTTTTATTTTTATTATTTTTTTATTATTAACATAAAATTTAAGTTCAATTTCATATCTCATGCTACAACGATTAAGATCGAGCTTCGAGAGTGCTTGAAAATAGTGCCAATGTATTTAGAATATCGAGTTTACGTTGTTTATATATACAAAGATTATGTAAAGAGATCATCATAAACATGGCATGCAGTAAAAAAATTGATTAAATAATCCTATAAATTTTTTATATTAGCATATACAGTGAAATTAGTAATTGATAAATGAACAATTATAAAAAAAAAAAAAAAAAAAAATTAATAAGTGAATTTTTGAACAAATTGAATGATTGATTGAATTTTAATAATTTAATTTAAAGAAAATAATAAAATTAAAATAAGAAAAAAAGAGCAAAAAAGAAATTAAAATTAGAACTGTGCTTCTGTGCATGGGTGCGCCCATTAACTCGAAAATCCGATACTACAAACAAACATACTCGGTCTTCTAAAGCTGCAGTTGTATAAGCAGCGAGACATGAATCAGAGCGTGCAAAGGGTCTATCGAAAAAAGTAATGAATTGCACCTATTGTTCTCGTACTAAACATCAGCTCGGGTCGTGTATATACTTTAAACGTGAGCCTTTAGAAAAACGTTGGGATTTCGTAAAGAAACATAAGTTATGCTTCGGCTGTTTAAAATCGGGCCATATGAGAGACGACTGTAGAAACGCTGCATGTACTCTGTGTAAAAGACATCATCGCACTCTATTGCACAGCACGAAATTCGTAAATAATTCAATAAATAATCAATCGGAGAAAGAATTAAATTCACAAAAAACGTGCGTAGCTTCTACGGAAAATGATTCTTCGGATGCATGACTATATGAAACTGATGTATTAATAAAAATCATTCCCATATGTACATATAATGCACGGAATTTTGAAAATACTTATGCGTTATTAGACGAAGGTTCAACTATTACTATAATCGATAATGATTTATTAAAAGTGATAGGTATTAAAGGCGATAAAATGAAATTATTATTAAAAGGAATAAACGATGAAATAGCCGTGACAAGTGAGTCAGAAAAGGTAAATATAATAGTAGAAAGGATTACTGGAAAACACGAAATAAAAGGCGCTGTAGCAGTTAAACATATTAAATTTCTATCGCAAACTATAAACAATAAAATTATAACGCGTGTTAAAGAAAATATCAAAGATATAAACTTACCTCTTTATACAAGTGCTAACGTAAAAATTTTAATAGGTCAAGATAATTGGAGATTAATTGCAACACGTGAAATAAAAGAAATAAAAAATATAGATTTAGCAATATCGCGTACGTTATTAGGTTGGATATTACATAGTCATATGTGTCATCAAATAAAATCAATCAAAACAATTTTTAATGCAAATCAACCGCAAAATGATTTTGAAAATTTAAAGTCTAAAAAGCAGGAAAATTATTTAGAAGAAAAACGTTTAGATGAATTACTAAAATATTATTTTCAAATTGATTTACTCGGAATAACGAATAATAAAGAACAAAAAAGTTGTTATAATCGAACCGAGAAAATATTAGAAGAAACTACTAAGTGTGTCGGAAAATATTGGGTTACCGGTTTGTTATGGAAACAAGAATATGCGATGAACGTAAATGGCTTGACAACCGCGCGCAAACGATTAGAAATGTTAGAGAAAAGATTATATCACGATCACGTTTATGCACAACTTTACTATTGCATTAGGAAATGCAGCGATTTTTAGACAATGGTTACGCGGTAAAAGTAAATTATTCAATAGAACGTCCAGGATATTGGTATTTACCGCACTTCGGTGTCGTTAATGTCAATAAACCAAATAAACTACGCTTAGTTTTTGATGCAGCGGCAAAAACTGCAGGAGTTAGTTTAAATGATCAGTTAGAAGCAGGGCCGGAATTATTACAATCATTGCCGGGAATATTAATACGTTTCAGGCAATACGTAATTGCAGTAAAAGCTGATAGAAGTGATATGTTTTTACGCGTTAAAGTAAGAAAAGAAGATCGCGGCACACAAAGATTTTTATGGCGCGGCGCTAATAGAAAAGATGAACCCAAAGTTTATGAAATGACAAGTTTAATATTCGGTGCGAAATCTTCGCCATGCAATGCAATTTACGTAAAAAATAAAAATGCAATGTGTTTTAATGAGACTAACGCGAGTGCGGTTAATAGCATTATAAAAGATAGCTATATGCATAATTTTTTAATTAGCCGAAAAGGTATTTTAGAGGCGAAAGATCTTGTTCGTGACGTAATAAATGTAAACTGTAAAGCTTACTTTGAAATGCATGGCTGGGCGAGTGACGCGTCAAATATCATAACAGGAAGCACGCATACAGAAAAATCTCAAACTCGCTTATGCGATCGACGGGGAAAGAGAGTGTTAGGCCTTTTTTGGGAATCGTGAGCAGATGAATTAAAATTTAACACAGAAATTACTAAAATTCCGCAAGATATTTTAAATGGAAATAAAAGGCCGACTAAACGTGGATTTCTACGCGTTATTATGTCTGTGTTTGATCGGCCTTCTCGCTCCGTTTACATTAAGATCTAAAATAATTATGCAACAAATAGCGTTGTTTAACTTATATTAATACATAAGATGCTAACGTACAGCTTCATGTTTTTTGTGATGCTAGTTTAACAGCTTATGCAGCAGTAGCGTACTTACGTTACTAGATAGAAAATGCCCCAGCTCATGTTTCTTTAATAATGGCTAAGAGTAGAGTAGCACCTTCAAAACCATTATCGATTCAAAGATTGGAACTTCAAGCTGCTCTGTTAGGAGCAAGATTAGCTAAATATGTAGAAAATGAACTTGACATGAAAATTGTTCAACGTTGGCTTTGGTCTGATTCAACAATGGTAATTTGTTGGATTAGATCAGAGCCACGAGTACGCCCAGTTTTTGTCGCGCATAGATTAGGCAAAATAAACGAAATTACGCAAAGATCAGAATGGCGCTGGGTGCCATCAAGTCAAAATCCCGCGGATGATACTACACGATTTGCAAATCATACAGTTTATACAAATTCTCGTTGGTTTAATGGTCCGGAATTTTTAAGACGATCGGAAGACAAATGGCCCGCTAAGAAAATAATTACTTCACAAGAAAAATCAAAGATTGAGAAATCAGAATTACGTAAAGCCTTTGTTTATAATATTTCAATAAGTTCTTTAAATTTTCCACTTGCTATAAGACTAACGGGATGGTGTGGATTACTCATAGTAGCTAGACGTATACAAACAATGTTTTATCTTAGGAAAGGTCACGCGCGCTTAGAAACATCAGTTCAAAATATACATGCACTCGAAGAATATTGATATCGTGTGATACAAAACGAATGTTTTAGTAACGAAATAGAAGCATTAAAAAATAATATAGAAGTAAAAAGAACGAGCAAAATTGCAAATTTACGACCTTTTTTACATAAAGATAATATTTTACGTGCAAACGGACGTGTAACTAAAATAAATCCTGAAAATTTTAATGTAAACGGAGCAAGAAGGCCTTACGGATGAAACACGGACGTAATAACGCGTAAAAATTCACGTTCAGTGAATTATAATTATAACTATAATATTATAATTTTTGTGTCAATGAAGACCATCGCTGCTAACAAAGTGCAACGAATAAAACTACCTTTCAATGTGTGATGTCAAAAACTATTATTTGGAATGCAATTATTTATATATTATAAGTAATTATAATAATAGTGAAAAATTATTAAAATAAATAAGAGAACCAACGTTAAATGAGTTGATGGCCCTGAAAAGGGCCGATTGCTTTCCTGAATGAGTTATTATTAAATGTTTAATTATTTAACCGCCAAACCCGTAAAGAGTGCGGCCTTGTCTTTTCAAAGCGTAGACAACATCCATTGCTGTGACGGTCTTCCTTTTAGCATGTTCAGTATAAGTGACTGCATCACGGATCACGTTTTCAAGGAACACCTTAAGAACACCACGAGTTTCTTCATAGATCAAACCAGATATACGCTTAACACCACCTCGTCTAGCCAAACGACGAATCGCTGGTTTGGTGATACCTTGGATATTATCACGCAATACTTTACGATGACGCTTTGCTCCTCCTTTTCCCAGTCCTTTTCCTCCCTTACCACGGCCAGTCATCTTGATGCAGGTATAGAATGTACTGAGCTACAGCACACAGCAGAATGATGACTACTTCGGTATGTACAACGCTTTTTATACCCTACAGTCACTCCAATATTTTTGGATCACCCCACCTAACCGGCTTAAAAGTTGGTGCATGCTCACAGTTGTGCAGTGTTATTGAGTTCTCCCCTCTCTTCAAGTTAAAGCATCAATTTTAGAGTATAAATATCTTGCTCGAAGCTGCGTAGAACTTCACGGAAACAATCCCAGACAATGACATCCTAGCCGAACTTAAAATGAAAATTCCTGCCGTTAAAAACATCTACAGGATGAAAAAAGGCGAGAAAATATGGCCCCTAGTCGCGGTCCATCTCGACCCCTCTCAGCCCTCTTCCAAGACCATCTTTGATCTAAATCACCTTGCGGGCCTTAGAGTCTCTGTTGAAGCCAAACGCAAGTCTAATGTGACTCCGCAATGTCGTCGCTGTCTTGGATTTTTCCACACAGCCAACTACTGCCATGCTGACTGGCGATGCGCCTTTTGCGCTCGCAATCACGCCACAACTTCCTGTCGCATTAAGGACAAGGAAAATGCTACTCCTACTTGTGCCAACTGTAGTGGAAACCACCGTGCTACTTATGGCGGCTGTCCTAAGGTTCCAAAAAAGCCTCAACAGAAACCGCCTTCCAAGCAACCTACTCCAACCCCTCCTACCAGGATGCCTCCTCTTCTTAACCCTAACAGAAGCTATGCCAAGGTAGTTAACCCTCCCTCTCAAGTACGTTCTCCATCTCAAATGCCTGCAGCTTCTAATACCCCCAATTCGGTCCCTGACCTTAATCCAACAGCTCAACGCTTCGAGCAGCTTTTTCGTGAGTTCCTCAACGCCGTCGTCCCAATGCTCAAAGAATAAGGAAAATCCTCTTAAAATCCTCACTTGGAACGCCAACAGTATACTGTCTCATAACAGAGGCAAAGTTACTGAGCTCGAAACCCTTCTCGAATCAAAAACTATCGACATAGCCTGTATAACTGAAACTCGCCTCTCCCCTAACAAAAAACTGTACATTCCCAACTTCCTAGTCTACAGAAAAGACCGACCAGACTCAAATGGAGGAGGAGTCGCCATTCTTGTCAGAAACACTATTCGACACAAACCCATCAGTGTCAACCCAACCATTACCTGTGAAGTAATCGGCATTGAAGCTGAATTCGGTAATAGATCTCTCCGCATTTTCTCCCTCTATTCACCACCAGCCACCAACAATATGTCCGATATCCCTTTGCTTTTTGACTCAAACACCCCCACCATAGTCGGTGGCGATCTCAACGCCAAAAGCAAACACTGGGGTTGTCTATCTAACAACACCAAAGGAAACTCTCTTTGGAGAGCCCATCTTCCTCACGACTTCTCTATTGAAGCCCCAGCTTCACCAACACACTTCCCTGCAAGCGATCATGAACCAGACATTCTGGATATTTTTCTTACAAAAAATATCTCCCTTGATAAAGACCCCTGGACCTGCTCAGAATTAAGCTCTGACCATAATCCAGTATATCTTGAAGTACCCCTCAACCCAACCCATAATCCTCCCACTAGTACAAAAATAGACTTTCTCCACCTAAAATACATACTCGAAACGTCCTCCTTCAGTTGCAGTCAAATTCACTCTGTTGAAGATATAGACGCAGCTGTCCTCTCTCTCACCGATGAGATAAATAAATCCATCAATCTGGCAAGCTCTCCCAGTCCTCTAATACCTCGTAAAACAAATCTGCCCAACGCCACAATGAAGTTAATTCGGACCAAAAATCGGATTCGAAAACAGTGGCAAACCCAACGAAACCCCATACTTCGCACACGCTTAAACTCCATTCAAAAAGAATTAAATTTGGCCCTTAAGGAAACCAACGACCTTGCTTTCGAAAACTACATTGCTGAAGCCGAAGCAAACCCCAAAAGTAGTTGGAAAGTTATCAAATCCCTCCGAAATCGGAAAACCCACCTTCCTCCTTTAACAAGAGATAATATTGCCTACTCTCTTGATGAAGAAAAAGCTGAAATCTTCGCAGACTCTCTCGAAGAGCAATGCTCTCCTCTCCCTAGCTCTGAAAAACTCTCTTCCTTTCACGAATTTGTATCCAAAACTGTACGGGAATTTGAATTCTCTGACCCTGAATTCAAACACACCTCCCCCCAAGAAATCACGAAAATCATTCGTTCCCTTAAAAACAGAAAAGCTCCAGGATCTGATGGGATCGGAAACGGAGTTCTGAAAATCCTGCCCCGTAAACACATTGTAGCTCTTACTAACATTGTAAACGCTATGATGCGATTACGATACTTTCCCAAAGCCTGGAAAGAAGCAACAGTAATCCTAATTCCAAAACCTGGAAAACCCTTAAGTGCCGCTTCTAGCTATCGCCCTATCAGCCTTCTTTCCTCCCTTAGCAAAATTGCCGAACAAGTCATCCGCTCACGCATCGACGAATTCGTCGACCAGAAGAGCATCATCCCCGAATTCCAACACGGTTTCCGTAAAAAACACGGCTCTGTCCACCAACTTCTTCGCGTCTCGGAATTCATCGCCGACAATCTCAACAAGAGCAAACACACCAGCATGCTCTTACTGGACGTAAAACAAGCCTTCGATAGAGTCTGGCATGACGGACTCATCTTCAAACTCATCCAACTAGAATTCCCTCACTACCTCATCGGTATCATTAAATCTTTTCTCGCCGACAGAACCCTACGGGTTCGCGTGGGTAAATGTCTCTCTTCTCCGAGAACAATAACCGCAGGAGTCCCTCAAGGCTCAAAGATCTCCCCACCTCTCTTCAACATCTTCTCTTACGATTATCCGAGCGGCAAAAACATTTTTGTGGCTCAATACGCCGATGACTCTGCTCTCCTTTACACTTCAAAAACTATTGGACATTGTTCCTCCATATTAAATAAATTCATTCCCCTAGTGATAAATTGGTATCACACCTGGAGAGCAGCGGTCAATGAATCTAAATCCGTTGCCATATTTTTCTCACGCCGCCAGCGCACCCCCTCAAAACTCATAGTCAACAACCACCAGGTTAACTGGAGTCCTACTGCCAAATATCTGGGTGTCACGTTCGATCGTAAACTCACTTGGCAAAAACAAATCGCATCTGTCCGTGCTAAAAGCCAAGGAGCTTACGCGGCCCTCAAACCCTTCTTCAACAATAAAAAAGTATCAAAGAAAACAAAAGCCCGCGCATTCAATGCCATTATCCGCAGTATTTGCACATATGCAATCCCCATTTGGGGTTCGGCTATCGACAAGCGTATAGCTAAACTCCAAGGCACCTACATGCGACTTCTTCGCTCCTCTCTTCAAACACCATGGTTCATTCGAAATAACCAAATACTAAAAGAAACCGGAATTAATTCAATACCACAAGCAGCGATCAAATACGCTGCGAACCTCCGTCTCTCAATCTCAAACCACAGCAATCCCAGTATAAAATCCCTGTCAAATTACTACCGTAAACCCAACGATCGTTTCAGAAGGCCATGTGCCCTGATCCGCTCTCCCTAATACTATTCCTCCACTAACTGACCTAAACGGTCTAAAATTCGTGTTTCGCAATTTGCGCGAGTGCCATACAGCTTTCATGCTGAATGAGCCACCGCTATCTTTAAAACTCATTTTCTTATCAAGGTTTATAACCATTCTGGTTGGTAACCTACGGGGAGGTGGTTTTAGTCGGTAGGCATCTCCGGATGAATCCGACACTACCCCTTTTGGGTGTCTTTTGAAGATTTCCCCTCCTCGTCCCATCAAACAAAAAAAAAAAAAAAAAAATGCGTAGAACTATTCTTTTTCGTAGTTCCAAAGTCTGATATCTCTTGCGATGGCTCGTACCAAGCAAACAGCTCGTAAATCTACCGGGGGTAAAGCTCCTCGTAAACAACTCGCTACTAAGGCTGCACGTAAAAGTGCACCAGCTACTGGAGGAGTAAAGAAACCTCACCGATACAGGCCTGGAACTGTAGCTCTTCGAGAAATTCGTCGTTATCAAAAGAGTACAGAGCTTCTCATTCGTAAATTGCCCTTCCAGCGACTTGTCCGTGAGATCGCTCAAGATTTCAAAACTGATCTTCGTTTTCAAAGCTCGGCTGTGATGGCTCTTCAAGAAGCCAGCGAAGCTTATCTTGTCGGTCTCTTTGAAGACACCAACTTGTGTGCCATCCATGCCAAGCGCGTCACCATCATGCCCAAGGACATCCAATTGGCAAGACGTATTCGAGGAGAACGTGCTTAATTATTAACTTGCTTTCCAATACCAATCGGTCCTTTTCAGGACCATCAATCAATATTAACGTTTGAATAAATTATGAATATACAAGTATTTATTATTCTAATTAAATTTGAAGTTTGGAAATAAATGTAATTATATTGTGAAAAATGAATTCTATGGAAATAAGTACTCATGTATTTGTCAAGTACATTGTAAATGAGTCAAGCTGTCTCAACTGGGCACACTAAAAATGAAATTGCACTTTCCAATCATTTTATTATTTTATTACGAAGATGTATTGATAAAAAACAACGTCCTAAAAAATTTTCGAAAAATTTAAATTTTTTAAAAAGTTATTAACAAATGAAGTCTAAAGCCGTTTTTTTTTCAAAATTCAATTTCTCCGCAAATATTGAATGAAAGTTGATGAAATTTTCAGGGTAAGTACAAAACTATCTTCTATTTAAGATGAAATTTAAATTTTATAAAAATGTTTACAATTGTTGTTATAAAATTAATTTTTTAATAAACAATTGAAAATTTAACAAACTTCTCGGGTAGGTAGGAAAAAATTTTTTTTTTAAGGAATATTCTATAAAGTCTAAAGTATCTTTTCCTGGAAGAAAATTTTGGTAATATTCATAAACAAAAAAGTTACGAATTTTTTAATGCGGCGGGATGAGCTTGCGGCGCGCTACCGCGAGAGATACTTACGCGCGTTCAAGCGCTCAGCTTTTTGTACCTGCTTATTTATGCAATGAGTACTACAGATATTGACAAAGTTAAAGATTTTTATCTTCATGACGATGTGAGTAGGGTCATGCCAGGATCGAAAGAATACAAATCTGTTGTTGTTAGTGGAAAACGTCAACACAAACAGGTATGAAAATGAAAATATCGTCAGTTGTTTTATTTATTGCGCTTCGTTTTTACGCTTTACGAGTTTGTAATATAGTTCAAATAATTATATATCCAAGTACATAAAAGCTCGAAAATGTAGATTTATTATAAAATATTTCCTCTTTGATAAATTAAAATCTGTAATGATATGAGATAAAATAGTTAGTAGGGATGTTTCAATTTCATCTTAATATTTTTTAGAAACGCTTATTATTGGGAAATCTTGCCGATTTACATACAGATTTTGTAAAGAAATTTCCGGAAGTAAAAGTTTCGTTGTCAGTTTTTAAAACTTTGAGGCCACCTCAGTGTATTTTAGCTGGTCCTAAGGGTACGCATAATGTTTGCGTTTGTAAAGATCATGGCAATATCCGTCTAAAATTAAGAGGCCTCAAACAAGAACTCGCTCGAAAAAACATCAATTTTCAAACAAGTTATCGAGAACTTTTTATTGAAATAATTTGTCCAAGTCAAACTGCAGCTTGTTATCTGGGAAATTGTGAAAACTGTCCTGGGACAAAGAAAATTCTCGATGATTTGAAATCAACTTTAGAAAATAATGGCATCACAAGTATTACATTCAATCAGTGGCTCACAACTGACAGGTATTTGTTAAATATTTGTGTCTCAATTTTTTTAGACAGTAATTAATTTTCTAAAATATATAATTTTCTATTAGATGTCAACTACTCACACAAACTGAAAGTTCACATATTTTTATTAAAAATCTTGGTAAAGAGTTGCCGAAAGTTTTAAAACATGATTTTATTGCCAAGTCGCAAGCAGAATATCTAGAAAAATTGAAAAATTTACTGGAATGTGGTGAATATCTCGTAACTCTTGATTACTCTGAAAATTATTCTTTTCATGTGCAAGATGCTATTCAGTCGCAACATTGGTCAAAAGATCAAGCAACTCTTCACGTTTATGTTATATATCACAAGAAGAACAATGTTCTTGAGCATACGAATTTTGTAGTTTTTTCCGAGTATATAAACCATGATGCCACTGGAGTTCACCTTTATAATTCGAAAATGATTGGATTCTTGAAAAATAGATTTGGTGCTGAAAATATTAAAAAAATCTACTATTTTTTCGACGGAGCTGGTTCACAATATAAAAATAGATTTAATTTTATGAATTTACTATTTCATGAAGAAGATTTTGGCTTTGAAGCAGAATGGCACTTCTTCGCAACCGCACATGGAAAGGGAGCTTGCGATGGGATTGGTGGATGTGTTAAAAGACAAGCTTATCGAGCCAGTTTGCAGGGTGCTCAGATAACGGATACACGAAAATTATTTGAATGGGCGCAAAAATCCTTTCCTAAAATTTATTTTGATTTCTGTTCATCGAATGAGTATGACGAACATAAACAAGGTTTGGAATCTCGCTTTTCCCAAGCAAAAACAGTCAAAGGAACACGTCAATACCATAGCTATAAGCCACACGATTCAAAAAATATAACATGCAAGATTTTTTCTGATGATTCTAAGAGTACTGTTCAGAAAGTCTCTACTTAGATATTGTAAATAAAATGTTATAATTATTAAAATATATTATATATCAAATTATTTTCTCATGAATTTTATTTATTACGAGTTTTAGTTATTATTAATGTTATTTATTATGAGCAAATGCATAAATAATCAGGTACAAAAAGCTGAGCGCTTGAACGCGCGTAAGTATCTCTCGCGGTAGCGCGCCGCAAGCTCATCCCGCCGCATTAAAAAATTCGTAACTTTTTTGTTTATGAATATTACCAAAATTTTCTTCCAGGAAAAGATACTTTAGACTTTATAGAATATTCCTTAAAAAAAAAATTTTTTCCTACCTACCGAGAAGTTTGTTAAATTTTCAATTGTTTATTAAAAAATTAATTTTATAACAACAATTGTAAACATTTTTATAAAATTTAAATTTCATCTTAAATAGAAGATAGTTTTGTACTTACCCTGAAAATTTCATCAACTTTCATTCAATATTTGCGGAGAAATTGAATTTTGAAAAAAAAACGGCTTTAGACTTCATTTGTTAATAACTTTTTAAAAAATTTAAATTTTTCGAAAATTTTTTAGGACGTTGTTTTTTATCAATACATCTTCGTAATAAAATAATAAAATGATTCGAAAGTGCAATTTCATTTTTAGTGTGCCCAGTTGAGACAGCTTGACTCAATAGCCTTTAAACTTTTATATATTTATGTATATTTAATGTCATAATCGAATAAATTTTTTAAATATTTTTGATTGCTAAGACGATCCATTTCAGAGTCTTTGGGTAACAATCATCACTATTAAAGATACAGATGTTCACGTGCGTTTTTACGTTATTCAATCAGCGTTGACGGACAATGAGTGTCTTAAAGTAAAGAGTAGACGTTTTCTAAAATGCTGGCTATTATAATATGAATCAAATGAAGTATGCGATTCTTTTTAATGGAATTATTATTAATTAATTAATTAAAAATTTTTTGTTACAATATTTCATTATATTATTTTTAATAGTTACTAATATTTGATTTTAATAATCACAAATATTTTGTATATTTCATACACTATAAATATGAGAATCAAGAAAATTTCAAATCAAAGTTTCAATGAAGAGAGGCGATCACTGATTACATTAATATTACACTTGATAACCAGAAATATAAAAAAAACTTTTCTTTCATTACGTTTCAGATCAGAAACTGCAATGAGATTGGTAATAAAATTCAATGACTATGCAATGTTTCAATATTTTAAATAAATTTTTAATATTTTATTAACTATACTTGCAAATAATTCAACAAGTACAATATAAATTTTACAAACGTTGGAAAATGTTTGGTTGCTATGCAAAAGGAACGGTGCACAGAGAGCGTAAGTCAAATATCATCTGTCTCACGGGCATTGAGTATCCTAAGTTGCGTTTGAATTGTCGTGAATGATATCTTGCCGTAGATGGCAAGTATAGCTATGTTTTTATGAATTTAAGATTTAAACACAACTTTAAAACAACTAAATTATTGATTTAATTTAAGGCAAAATTTTTACTACAGAAAGGAAATTTCATTTTATATTTTTTTTTTATGAATTAATACTTCTGAATTTATTTTAAATTTGAAATTTATATTGAAATAAGGAAAATAAATAAACAACACAATTAAGGGAAAAAGCTTGAAAAGGCATGAAAAACCCTTTTATTAAAAGAAAGAAACAAAAACGATTATAATAAAAATTTGTAACAGAATTATTACAGACATTGAAACTTAAACTTATTTTAAATAAATTTGAAACAATAGCTAATGACGTTACACTCACGCAACAAAGCACACTGACACTATGCGTTACAAAGAAAAAGTTCACTTTGAAGCTTATGATTATTAAATATTGATTATGATAAAATGCCAAATCGGCAGTCGATCGACGAGTTTAATGTTCTGATTTAATCAGATTTAATGCCAAAAAGGCGATTTGCGAACAGTGGCAATATAGTTGTAGCCGCTTTGGGCTATCGTGCGCACGACGATAAATTGTTTATTTTGCATTTAGTAAATAATTATTTACTAGTTATAAATAATGTATAAATTGTGAAATTGTTTAATTGCTGTTTGAATAAATGTTCAAGTAATCGGTAAAGAATATGTGAATGTATTCAACAAGTTATAACGAAGCCGGCATGAGAAAAACAAGAGATATGTGTACTTAAAGGGCCGCCAATTAGAACTAAAACACTTACTAAAAGAAAAAAAGACATCAATCTTTTTACTTAACTTGAGTGGACCTTTCTTAAGAGAAAGAAAGGGAGGATGGTGTCTGAGACGTGTTGACATCTCTCTCGTTGTTATCACGCGACAAATCACATACGCGCACATCTATGAGAGAATATGTTACGACGTAACACCGTTCAATCAGAGTCTATAGTTCAAAATGAACCTCGCCAGTCTCAAAAATGCGTGGTTTAGATAACTAGTGTCCCTAATTTTTTTCAGTGTACCAATGAAAATTTTATATCAATTATCATATTCATTTATTTAATGTTTGATATTCTTATTACTTGATACCATTCGGTAAAATTGTATTTATTTTTTAATTAATATGCTGGATTGAATATCTAAATAAGTATTAACTTTATTTTAATCACACGATAAATATTATTTAAAAGATTTTTATTTATTAAACTTTTCTTAATTTATGCTAATGAAAAAATACAAGACATTTAAAATATAAAAAAATAAATTTTTTTATTAGTAGATAATAAGATATTCTAGAAAAATTTATCATAAAAAACAATTTTCAAAAATGGACACCTTTTAGATTCAGCAGTTAACATTTTTAAAATCAAAATAATTTAATTATTTCTATTAATTTTTACTAAGAAATTAATTTTCTTTTGTTGGATTATTTTAGTATGCAAAATAATCCAATAATTACTGGATATGGATAAATAATCCATAAAGTAATTTAAAAGAAAATTGTTTGGATAAAATTTGGCATTATTTTCAGAAAGATTAGTATATAGGATCATTTATATGTAAGATAAATGTACAAGAATGAATGAGTTTTAGCGAAATGTCTTTAATCTGTTAATTTCAACATCAAGCAAACAAAAAGAACAGTCAAATATTTCGTTAAAAAGCAAAATGGGTAACTATTATGCCGATAGAGATGTTTACTGATAAAGCCGATGCAATATTTTAACGCCGTTGGGAGATATTTTTGTTATTTATGTGTTTAGTGGATTTTATTTTCGGTTATATGGTTAATATATTGAATAGTTTTTTTATACGTTTAATGATATGTTGTGGCCCTGAAAAGGGCCGTTTTGATTGGTGATGTCAAAAAATTTGCATAAACTTATTTCTTTGCTGCCTTAGGCTTAGCAGTTTTCGGTGCCGCTGCTTTCTTAGGTTTAGAAGTTTTAGGTTTGGCTGCAGATGCTTTTCCAGTTTTCTTAACTTTTGATGGTGATTTGGGTTTGATAGTTTTTGGTTTGGCAGGAGCTTTCTTTGCTGCTGTCGGTTTTTTGGCTGCAGCAGCCTTTTTAGCAACAGGTTTTTTTGCTGCAGCTGGTTTCTTAGCAGTTGCTTTTTTCTCACCTGCAGGTTTTTTAGCTGCTGGTTTTTTTACTACCTTCTTTTTCTCTCCTTCAGCCTTAGCACCAAGCTTAAATCGTCCAGATGCACCAGATCCTTTAGTTTGTACGATGCTCTTCTTTTCAATAGCCGATTTGAGGTATTTTTTAATGAAAATCGATTGCTTCTCAACATCGCATTTGTAAGTGGAAGCCATGTATTTCTTGATTGCCTGCAAAGAAGAACCTTTCTTGTCCTTGAGAGCAGTGATAGCAGCAAGAACCATTTCAGCGCCAGGAGGATGAGTACGAGGCTTTGCTGGTGCTTTTTTAGCTGCTCCGATTTTCTTTGCCACTGGCTTTTTGGACGATGGTCCAGCCTCTGATGCTGCGGGCGCTACTACTGCTGCGTCGCTCATTGTTGAGAAAAGGTTTTGAAAATCCTGTTGTTTCTTCAACGAAGTAATTGTATAGAATGATCAGAGTTGGTTTAGGATTGGTAATTTATTGGCCGCGCGCGGACCTCGGAGAGAAACAAGTATCTATTATGAGTTTTATTTACCCATGTTTTTATTGCGATTGTTACCTTTTATTATTAATTTACGTTTATTAGGATTAAAACAAACAAAATAAAACATATAACTAATGTCTAAATACCTTAAGTGTTTGTTATTCTTCAGATTCACGCTTAAAAAAGTCTTTGTAATCATAAATAAATATAGAAAACTCAAATTTTGCAAGCAGTATATAATCTCTCGACATCGAATATTAGCTTAGAAATTGATAATATCATATAAATTAATTAAAATAATAAAATTTTTGTGAAAGAAAAGTAATTTTAATTGCTATGCCGTCCGTTTGAATTATATTTTTTTGTAAATTCCAATATATAATATAATAAATTAACGTTTCTTCTTACTTACTGTAAAGTATTCAATTAAAAGATCATTATTCAAATCTAACACCCCTCAATACCCTTATAACAATTTCATTTTATCGATTGATTTGAATTTTGGCAAAGTACTTGAAAGTATAACATTAAATTTAATTAAGGGCACAAAACATCTTTTCCATCTGCAAGTAAAAAAGTTATGTATTAATTAGATTTCACTGAAGGGAGTACTATCGATATGAAGTTAGCCACCTGAGAATTTGTTCCAATTTTGATTATGTAGAAATAAATATGTAATTATATAATTTAAATAAATGCATAATAAATAAGTAATTTAATGTTTGAAATAAAATATTGTATATATAATATGATCGTCTGCATTTATGATATTGTGGTGTTCTCAAATTTCGTATTTTTTAGATGTTCTCTTGCAATAATCGCCTTCTTTGCTTGAATATTAATTAATTCCGATTCTCCAAAGTAGTAAATGATAAGATTTGAAAACATTTTACGTTTGTCGAATGATTTTCTATTAAAAAAAAATCCAAGTTAAAATCTGTATGTTAATAAAGCAGAATTTTTTAAATGAAAATGATAATAACCTGATTTCCCATCATACTACATGTCAAAAGTTATGAAACTAAAAATACTAATAATATCTCTACTATGAGGTAGGCAATCGTTTTCAAATTTTAACCAAGGCTTATTTACATCCATATCAATCTTTATGCCAAGTTTCATCTAAAACCCTATGTTTGTTCCCTTACCGATAGTACTCCTTTAATTCTTTAAAAATGAAAATAGTATTTAAAAGTAGGCTAAAATTCCTTTATTTCAAGTCTTTATTAGCGCATATTGCTGTAGCCATAGTTCCATAATCATTTGATCAATTCTTGTTCTTATAATTGCTCCCCCGTAAGGTTTAAGCTGAACCGCTGGATAAAAATGACTTCTTCAAACATATTTAGCTTCAGTATTCTTGCCATTCTCGCGTGAATGAGGAAATTCCTGAAACAAAAAAAATTTTTTACTAATCAACAAAAAATATCAATTTATTTAATAAATTTTAATATTTTTACCTTATTTTTTGATTTTTTAATAACTTCTAATCATTCGATTCTAAAATCCTTTATTCACGCGACAATGATGCTAATACTAAAGTTAAATCATTTTGGAAAAGTGACATCCATCCAACAGTTCAGCTCAAATCTTACGGGGCAGCACCTAAAATTTTAAAAATTCAATATTTGAGAAAAACAGCTTTAACGTTTTTAATTATTAAATCTTAAAATTATCAATGTTATACTTATCTTTGATAAAATAATTTTTTTCTGGTACCTCTTATTTATATCAACTAACAATATAAAAAAGAGATACCAGACAAGAGAACCTTGTTATCGACTCGATAAAGCTGAAATTCAAAAAGATATGTTATTAAAATAAGCAATAATAATAATTCATCTTATTATAAAATATTTTGTCAGTGTTCATCCTTGTTCACCAATGAAACTATGTATTTGTTGTAAGAGTCAACAAATACATAGTAAATTGTTACTTTGATGGTTGTTAGAATTACTTGTACTAACCTTGAATAAGCTTAAAAAATAATATTCAATATGGAGTAATCATTTTATATTTCATTTTATAATTCAAATTCAAAATTAAGAAATAAAATTGATATTAAAATTTATATTTTAATTAATATTAAAATTTATAAATAGAATTCACATCCAGATATGTAATAATAATTAGAATTAAACACTTACATGAATTTAATATGCATCCGGTGCATGGAAATCCACCACAGCTATTCGTTCTTCTCTATTCAGAGTATGTGCTTCTTTCGAATGAGACTTACCAGGAGAGTGCCTGAGTTGCGGGTCACAGATCTTGATGAAACTTCAAGATAAGTATTAAGGTACCAAAATATGAGTAAAGCCACAGCGGTACGGTCTAACGCTTCGAAAAAGTGAAGTTACGGACAATTATAGTCTTCTTTTCAGAAAAATATGAAAAAAGAACTCCTAATTGAAGTGTAAATAATTCTGTCTAGAAATATCTTTAATAAATACACAATAACTAAAATAAAAGCAGAGAAAGCAGGCTTTAATTTGCTACTTACCGAATTGAAAAATAATAATTAGAACTAAAGTTATGCTTGTTTAAAGTTAAGCATCAAAAGAGTACTAAGAATCACCTTACTTCAAAATTTAGACTATTTTTGGTACTCTCTTACTGCTCAACTTTAAACAAGCATAAGTTTAGTTCTAATTATTATTTTTCAATTCGGAAACTAGCAAATTAAAGCTTGCTTTCTCTGCTTTTATTTTACTTATTGTGGATTTATTAAAGACATTTTTAGACAGAATTATTTACACTTCAATTAGGAGTTCTTTTTTCATATTTTCCGAAAATAAGACTATAATCGTCCATAACTTCAGTTTTTCGAAGCATTAAACCGTACCGCCGTGGCTTTACTCATATTTTAGTACCTAAATACTTATACCAAAGTTTCATCAAGATCTGTGACCCGCTACTCAGACACTCTCCTGGTTAGTTGATCACTCTACATTGAATCATCTTTTATCATTCGAAGTCCTGACTCACTCGACAGATACATTTCCAAGTTAAATGTCAAATTTTTCCATCATCTTGAGAAAGTTACATCAAGATCAACACTATTTGAGAAAATCGAATTAAGTTATTTCTTAACAGCTTTAGACATAGATTCTTCAGCCACTTGTTCACATACTTCACTAAGTTGATCATTGATAACATTGAACGCTGACTGTGCAACTGGCTTTGGTAAATCCATTGTAACACAAAAAGTAAATAAACCAGCAAGTCCATGTCCAAGTGCACGAGCAGAAATTGTACTACGGAAACGAGTTGGTATAAAACTTGACGCCAGCGTGTTTTTTCGTCATTTATTTGATTAAGTAATTTTCTGTCAATTGTTTAATCTTTTTTTAAAAGAGTGCCAAGTCAAACCATTTTTTCATATTTTCTAAATAACGTTGCGAAATTTCATGTTCCTTTAACTTATCAGATGGATGTATCCAATCATTTACGCTTTTACTCGATAAATTTCCAAATTTACAAGTTCCAAAAAGTTTACAATGAAAACAAAAAAATTTATTTATTTTAATCGAATATACAAGCCATTGTCTTTCATGTACTTCACCATTACTTGAAATTCGTTTATAAAAATAAGCAGAAAAATGACGGTAATCATCATCCTAAGGGAATAAATATTCATCTTGTAATATTTTTACAGAGTTATTTTTTATTAATACATCCATAATATCTTGTATATTTAAAGAATCCCAATTCTCTGAATCGTAAATATTGACCAGATTTATTACTTGTTTTCTGTCATTTTCACTGTCTATTCTTTCATTATTAGAAAATTTTTCATTAGATGTTTTTTCTTCATTTTTTCACAGTTTAATAGTTTATCAGAAATTTTTTTACCAGATAATATAGAATTAAAATTATCCATTGATCCTTTTTCTTTTCTATGCTGCTCATCTATTAGTTTTCTTTTTTTTTGTCTGCGCCACACTCTTAATTTCTTCCAGAATCTCTTTTCAGGCTATAGTCACTGTTAATTTAATAAAAAAAGACTTTTAAAGTTTATGATTGTTATATCTATATATCACGAAACTAATGCCATCCATTAAAAATTGATACGATTCGAATTCACTATATAAATTACAATATCACACACTACAGTGATTATATTTTCACGTTTGAACTGGTAACAAGCGCCAAAGAATGATCGTTTATTGTTTTTTTGTTGTTGAAAGATAAATCTTGAAAATTCTTCTTGGTAAATATAAAATTAAATCTCATAGATATATCTTTTTTGTTGTTTTGACGCAATGTGAAATTTTAAAAACTGTACTCTAATTTGAAATGTAGAAATAAAATATTAATAGAATAAATTAGGATATTTAATAAATACAATTACACTTTATTCAATAATTCATAATTAAAAAATTAAAATATAGTATTTTAAAAATAATCAAAAGGGTTAAATTTCGATTGTATAAACTTTTGAGCATCTAATAATGAGAATATCTTTCGTTATGTTAGTTTAAAGCGAGTCTTCCTTTAGTAAATTGATATGTTTTGGAATAAAATTTTGAATATTAATCGAGAACAAGGAGTAAATGCATACATAATTAATGCAAAATAAATCATACGACATATTAAATTCTCATTTGAAGGCATTTAAAATACCGATATTACAATTTTCCAAATTTTTTATTCCTAAACCAAGTTTTTTAAAAATATCTTTATATTACAACCTTCTATTTCAATTGATAAAGAGCACGAATTAATTAAAAATAATTAATTAATAATAATATAGAGATATTTCGGAAAAATTTTCAATAATAATTAAGAATTAGGAGAACTTCATCACCTTAAAGTTAATATTTACATGATTATAAGTTATAGTTACGTAAAGTGAAATTGTTTATTTTTAGAAAATATTTATGAGATTATAATGTTATAATGAATATAAGATTATTTGATGTGCATATTTTTGATATCTTAAAAAAAATATAAAATAATTATATCTTATAATATAATACTAGTAATAATAATAATAATAATAACAATAACAAGAACAAAAACAATAACAACGACAACGATAACAACAATAACAATAACAATAGTAATGATAATGATAATAATAATAGTAATGATAGAAATAATGATAATAGTAATGATAACAGTACTGATAATAATAATGATATAAGTAATGATGATAATAATGATAATGATAATGATAATGATAATAATGATGATAATAATAATAATAATGCCTGTTAAAAAAATTCAGGTGATAAATCACCTAAACATATTTTCAAAGTTCAAGATCTTAAAAAAGTTCGAACTTAGAAAACATTTAAGATGATTTGATATTAGAAAAATATTGACTAATTTTTCCAAAAAATTTTTAAGTTAAAAAAAAAAAAAAATTTTGCAAAAATTGTTTTGAATTAACTAAACATTTAACGTGTAAAAACCAAAAATTTCGTTACATGATGTTTTGGCATGATAAATCACCTGAGAAATGACATGATTTGTCACCTGATTTTTTTCATGAGGGCTAATAATGATAATAATAATGATAATAATAATGATAGTAAAAAATATAATAGTAATTACAGTAGTTATGATAATAATAATAATAACAATCATAATAATGATGGTGATAATAATGATAATAATAATGATGATAATAATGCTAATAATTGTAATAATAATAATGATAACAATGATAATAGTAATGATAATGATGACGACAACGACGACGAAGACGATGACGAGGACGACGTCAACGACGACGAATATAAAAATGACGACGTCGACGATAACGATGACGACAACGTCGACGACGACAGGGACGACGACGATGACTATGACGTTGACGACAACGAGGACGTCGACGGCGACGGCTACGACAATGACGAGGACGACGACAACGACAACGATGACGTTGACCATAACGACGACGACGATGACGACGATGACGGTGAGGACGACGACGACGATGACGATGACGTTGACGACGACGACAACGACAACGATGACAATGAAGACGACGACGACGACGTTGACGACGACTATGACGACAAGGAGAACGACGGCGACGACGACGGCGACAACAACAACGATGACGTTGACGATAACGACGACGACGACAACGACGACAGTGACGACAACGACGACAACGACGACAGTGACGACAACGACGACGACGACGGCGATAATGACGACGATGACGAGGACGAGGACGACAACGACGACGACGATGACGTTGACAACGACAACGACGCCAATGACGACTACAACGATAAATATAACAATGACGACTACAACGATAACTATAACAATGACGACGACTACGACAACGACGATGATGACGATGACGATGAAGTTGACGACGACGATGAATTTGACGACGACGATGACGATGACGACAAGGAGAACGATGGCGACGACAACGACAACGACAACGCTGACAATGAAGACGACGACGACGACGATGATGACGTTGCCAACGACGACGACCACAATGACGACTACGATGATAACTACAACGATAACGATGACGATAACGACGACGAGGACGACAACGATGACGATGACAATGACGTTGACGACGGCGATGACGACTACGAGGACGATGACCATGAAAACGACGATGACGAAGATCTAGATGAGGATGACGAGGAGGGCCACGGCGACGACAATGACGACAACAACGATGGCGACGACAATGACGACGACAATGACGATGACAACGACAGCGACTAAGATGGCGATGACGATAACTACAACGATGGCGATGACGACGTCGCCGACGATGACGACGACGCGGACGATGACCATGAAAACGACGATAACGAAGATCTAGATGAGGATGACGAGGACGACCACGGTGACGGCGATGACAATGACGACGATAACGACGACGACGATGAAGATGACGATGAAAACGACGATGACGAAGATGTAGATGAGGACGACACTGACGACGATGACAACGACAACAATGACGATAACGACGACGATGACGATGACGACGACAATGACGACGGCGACGACTAAGACGATGACAACGACTACGATGACGAAGACGATGACGTTAGCGGCGTTGATGGCGACAATGACGACTACAACGACAACGAGAACGATGAAGTTGACGATAACGACGACGACAACGACAATGGTGACGATGACGATAACGACGACGACGACAAGGATGACGACAATGAAAACGACGAGGACGATGACGGTGACGACAACGATGACGACAAGGACGACAACGATGACGGTGATGATGATGATGATTATGATGATGAGATTATTATGATTATTATTATTATTATTATTATCATTATCATTATCATTATCATTATCGTTATCATTATCATTATCATTATCATTATCATTATCATTATCATTATCATTATCATTATCATTATCATTATCATTATCATTATCATTATCATTATCATTATCATTATCATTATCATTATCATTATCATTATCATTATCATTATCATTATCATTATCATTATCATTATCATTATTATTATTATTATTATTATTATTATTATTATTATTATTATTATCAGTAGTGTTGGGCTAATAAATTAAGTCATCCTTCATAAGTCATAACTTCATAAACGATCCGCTGACCAAGTACAAATTCTTTTGGCTATCCAGCCCGCTCTAAATTAGGCAAAATGATTAATTCTTTCTAATACGATCCGACGACCAATCTCGAGACTTAGACTGCGCGCGACGACGTCTAAACTCTTTTTGTCTAGTCTCACGCTTTCTCGCGCATTTTATACGACACTATTACCAACCTAACTATTTGAATTTCTTATTGTTCTTAATTTTATTTGTAAAATTATATAACAGAATAATAAAATTGTTAACACTTTCATGAAAAATATTTGAATTATAGACTATGAGTTTCAAGGAAAATATTGCTTTCGTATTTTACGTATTTTATGAGCGGTCTAAGGTGATTTTTACCTGAGTCCCTTTTAGCAAAGCTGTGTTCATATATCGTTCATACATTGTTCTTTGAATCAAATAAATTGGGGCTGTCTATATTTGAGATGTGTACGATGTGAATAATATTCTACTTATTATTATAAATTAGACTGCGTTATTTGATAACAAAACGAACAAAAAAAATATTAAGTATTTTTAATTAATTGTAAATTAAAATTTAGTAGTTTTAACTAGTATTTAAAATTTGTTTCGTAAAAATTCAACGTTGAAATGTAAGGTAAGTAATCAGATTATAAGATATGCTTGTTCTGTTTATGACATAAGTTAAAATTTAATATCAAATAAAAGAACAAAATTGGAATGAAGCATTTATGACGGGCATAGCAACACGGCCTGTTATTCTAAATGTGTTTTAGAATATTCTGAGTTGATTTCCAGTACAAAATAAAATGAGTTTTGATGTAAGAAGTTGATAAGGGCATTCTAAGAAGGTGATGGATTGTTCGTTGTTCTTATTTAATCAAACACGTTTCCCTTCTCTTATCTTATTTAATCTATAAATTTGCTAGAAGAATTATTCCAAAATGGGATAACAAATGCTTCAATTGTTGTCAATTTTCATAATAATATTAACTAGGTTATATATAAAATTTGTCGTTGTAAATATCATAATGAATTGCTAAATAGTAAACTATATAATTAAATTTATGTATGTTGTAAAGAAAAGGAAAAGAATAAGGAAATAATTCACTTATAATATTCATTAAAATAATCTACATTAATATAAGGTATTCATGATAACAGTTATTCTGTCACATACGATATGCTATAAAATTCTACCAAAAGAGAACTATTAACGCCAATTCAAAGTATAGAGTATCAGCTTTCTTAAATCAATTGTTATGGTTTTTAACGCAATCCTTTTACCGTCGCCTTTCCAATGTAATAATCTAAAATATTAGCATAATTCTTTGCTTGGTACGAAAATAACTTAATTATTAAGTTAAGCAATTACTGTATATATTTTATTTGCGCTAAATTCAATTTAAAAGGAAATATTGTTTGGAGTAAAAATATATCTCTTCTTTTTATTGCGGTACTTTACTATCCTTAACGATGGCGTGTGGACACAATCCAAAAATTCAACTTATAGGTAGTTCCGTTTGGAACCGCATTTTTGTTTTCCTCCTTTTTCTAAAGAGTAAGGATTAAAGCTATAAAAATAAAATCTGGAAATTCCCTTCTGACCATGTTGGTTTTTTTCAATCCCTATTTTTCTCTATCCAAGGTGCCATAAAATTTACTTACAACCATAAAATAAAAAGAGATCATGTAGATATTATTTGAAGTGTTATGAGCTACATCTCAATTTAAAAAAAAATTTTCATTTTATTTAATCCTAAATAAGTTTTTAAGAAGAAAATTAAAGTAACGTTTTAGAAGAAATAACTACTTTAAATCGAGATAAACATTGCAACAATCATCATTTTTCTTATCGTATTTTCCTATTTTCCCTAACTAAATGGTCACTCAAATACAAAAATATAATTTTTTTATTAATTTATTTATTTATTTTTATCATTTATTTATCAACGTAAGTTCCATGCTTCTTTAAATTCTACGAAATGCTTCTTTCGCATATCATAAATTCATTAAATATACATTGAGAATATGTCAAAAATGTATTAATTATATATTTAGAATTTCAAAGTTCCTCTAACTGTTTACAACAGCATAAAATAATCTACGCAACATGTGACGTACGTCGGGAAAATATTTGCAGGGTTCAATGTTCTTTGCTTGAGCAGCAAAAAATATCAAATCAGAAAATACTACTGTAAATACAGCGGCATTTATGGAAGAATATCTTACGACGTAACAGTTTCTTTTCTACGTGAATATTTGAATGATGGCCCTGAAAAGGGCCGATTTTTAAAATTGTTGACGCGTATGAAAAGTTTAAGAACTTTTTTCAGTTTTCTTTGGAAGAAGAACAGCCTGGATGTTAGGAAGTACACCACCTTGGGCAATGGTAACTCCAGAGAGGAGCTTGTTCAATTCCTCGTCGTTTCGGATGGCAAGTTGAAGATGACGGGGAATGATCCTAGTTTTTTTGTTGTCACGGGCAGCATTTCCTGCCAATTCCAAAACTTCGGCAGCTAAGTACTCCATTACAGCAGCCAAATAAACTGGAGCACCAGCACCAACACGTTCAGCATAATTTCCTGTCCTTAATAGACGATGAATACGTCCAACGGGGAATTGAAGTCCAGCTCTGTTGGAGCGAGTCTTTGACTTTCCTTTTACTTTGCCACCACCTTTGCCGCGTCCAGACATCGTTTAGTTTGTAAGAGTGGATACTTGTAGAGCAAAAGTACAACGAATACTAATGTTATGAGTAGAGTGAAGAATCAGTTATATACACTTTGAATAAGCTGTGCCGCACCAATAGCTGCGCAGTTTCTGTAAATGGAGGGGAGGCTAAATGACGATTCGGTCGTAGCAGCTGCTTCGAACTATTTATAAGAGAACGCCGTAGCGTGGTTCATCATTCCAATTTTGGACAATCTTAGTACATATTTGTGCATTTAACATGGCTCCTAAAGCAAGCGGTAAAGCAGTCAAAAAAGCCGGAAAGGCAGTAAAAAATATAACCAAGGGTGACAAGAAGAAGAAGAAGCACAAGAAGAGGAAGGAAAGTTATGCCATCTACATCTACAAGGTCTTGAAACAAGTCCATCCTGATACTGGAGTTTCCAGCAAGGCCATGAGCATTATGAACAGCTTCGTAAATGACATTTTTGAACGCATTGCTGCTGAAGCTTCTCGTCTTGCTCATTACAATAAGAGATCAACCATTACATCTCGGGAAATTCAGACTGCTGTCCGACTTCTTTTACCTGGTGAACTTGCCAAGCACGCTGTCAGTGAAGGTACCAAGGCCGTCACTAAGTATACCAGCTCTAATTTTTTTTTTTTTTTTTTTTTTTTGTTTGAAGGGTCGAGGAGGGGAAATCTTCAAAAGACACCCCCGTAGGGGTAGTGTCGGATTCACCCGCAGGTGCCTACCGACTAAAACCGCCTCCCCGTAGGTTACCAACCAAAATGGTTATGAACCTTAAGAAGAAGAAAATTGAGAGACAACGGTGGCTCATACAGCGGGGACTGTATAGCACTCGCGCAAATTGCGAAACACGAAATAGACTGTTTAAAGTCAGTTAGTGAAGAAGGGTTATGGAGATCGAATCAGAGAGCATGGCCTTCTGAATCGATCGTTGGATTTACGGCGGTAATTTACAAGAAATTTTATGCTAGGATTGCTGTGTTTAGAGATAGAGAGACGGAGATTCGCAGCGTGTTTGTTCGCTGCTTCTGGAATTGAGTCGATACCAGTTTCTTTTAAGATTTGATTATTTCGATTAAACCAGGGGATCTGAAGAGAGGAGCGTAGGAGGCGCATGTAGGTGCCTTGGAGTTTAGCTATACGGTTAGGGTTTGCGGATCCCCAAATTGGGATCGCGTAAGTGCAAATACTGCGGATAATGGCATTAAAAGCGCGGGCTTTTGTTTTCTTAGTTAGTGATTTATTATTGAAGAAAGGCTTTAAGGCAGCATAAGCACCTTGGCATTTGGCTCGGACTGAATCGATTTGTTTTTGCCATGTGAGTTTACGATCGAAGGTAACACCCAGGTATTTGGCTGAAGAGCTCCAGTCAACACGATGGTTGTTAACTAGGAGATTTGAAGGAGTACGATTTCGTCGAGAGAAGAATATGGCAACGGATTTGGATTCGTTGATTGCTGCTCTCCAAGTGTGGTACCATCTTACCACTTCTGGGGTGAATTTGTTTAGTACGGAGGAGCAATGAGTGATAACTTTTGAAGTATAAATGAGGGCTGAGTCGTCGGCATATTGAGCAACTAGAACTTTATTGTCCTTGGGGTAGTCGTAAGAGAATATATTAAAGAGAGGAGGAGATATTTTCGAACCTTGGGAAACCCCTGCAGTTATGGGTCTGGGAGAAGAGAGAGACTTACCCACACGGACCCGAATGGTCCTGTCTGTGAGATAGGATTTGATGATGCCTATGAGGTAGTGTGGAAATTCTAGTTTAATGAGTTTGAAGATCAGACCTTCGTGCCAGACTCTGTCGAAGGCTTGTTTTACATCTAGCAAAAGCATGCTGGTATGTTTTCTCTTGTTGAGGTTATCGGCTATGAACTCCGACACACGGAGGAGTTGGTGAAATGAACCATGTTTTCTACGGAATCAATGTTGAAATTCGGGGACGATACTTCTTTCGTCGACGAATTGGTCAATACGACAGCGTATGACCTGTTCAGCAATTTTACTTAAGGAGGAGAGTAGACTGATGGGTCGATAGCTAGATGCAGAGCTTAAGGGCTTACCGGGTTTAGGAATTAGGATAACTATTGCTTCTTTCCAAGCTTTGGGAAAGTATCGTAATCTCAACATTGCATTGACAATGTTGGTAATAGCGACAATGTGTTTACGAGGAAGAATTTTGAGGACTCCGTTCCCAATGCCGTCAGAGCCTGGGGCTTTTCTATTTTTTAGGGAGCGAATGATTTTTGAGATTTTATGGGGAGAAGTGTGTTGGAATTCGGCGTCAGAAAATTGAAATTCATGCACAGTCTCAGTAACGTGCTCGTGAAAAAGAGAGGTTTCGTTCGAACTGGGGAGTGGAGAGCATTGTTCTTCTAGAGAGTCCGCGAAGATTTCAGCTTTCTCTTCATCAAGAGAGTAGGAGATATTGTCTCTTTTAAAGCAGGTAAATGGGTTTTGCGATTTCGGAGGGATTTGATAATTTTCCAATTACTTTTAGGGTTGGCCTCGGCTTCAGCTATATAGTTTTCGAAGGCAAGGTCATTTGTTTCTTTAAGAGCTGAGGTGAGTTCTTTTTGGATAGCGTTTAAGCGAGTACGATGTATGGGGTTTCGATAAGTTTGCCAGAGTTTACGGATTCTATTTTTAGTTACGATTAGCTTTTTTGTAGAGCTGGGAAGGTTAGTTTTGCGGGGTTTGGGAGTAATGGATGAGCTGGCCTTTTCTATTGAGTTGGTTACCTCGTTTGTGAGATTCAGGATGGCTGCATCGATATCTTCGATGGAGTGTATCTGACTGCATTTGAAGTCGGATGTTTCGAGAATGTATTTTAGATGAAGGAAATCTATGCTTGTTTTGGTGGGAGGATTGAGGGTAGGATTTATTGGTATTTCGATATATACCGGATTGTGGTCTGAATTTAACTCTGCGCAAGTCCAAGGGTCCTTGTCGAGAGAGATATTTTTCGTGAGAAAAATATCTAAAATTTCTGGTTGATGATGAGTAGTACCAGGGAAGTGTGTTGGGGAGGCAGGGGCCTCGATAGAGAAATTGTGGCGAAGGTGTAAACTTCAGAGAGAGTTTCCTTTAGTGTTGTTTGAGAGACAACCCCAATGCTTGTTTTTGGCATTCAGGTCTCCAGCAACGACGGTGGGAGTATTTGAATCAAAAAGTAGGGGGATCTCGGACATATTATTGGTGTTTGGGGGAGAGTAAAGAGAGAAGATACGAAGGGACTTATTTGCGAATTCGGTTTGAATGCCAACCACTTCGCAAGTGATGGCCGTATTGATGCTGATAGGTTTGTGACGAATAGAGTTTCTAACAAGGATAGCGACGCCACCTCCTTGTGAGTTAGGGCGATCTTTTCTGTATATTGTAAAGTTGGGTATGAATAGGTTCTTATTAGGATTTAGGTGAGTCTCGGTTATGCAGGCAACATCGATGTGGTTAGACTCGAGAAGGGCCTCGAGCTCTGTAACTTTCGTTCTATTTTGCGACAGAATGCTGTTAGCATTCCAAGTAAGGATTTTGAGGGGTTCGTCTTTATTGACTGATGATTGGAAGCAAGGAGTCGAAGAAGTTACGAAAAAGCTGCTCGAGAAGTTGAGCTTTTGGGTTTTGGCTTGGAACCACCTTGGGCAGATTCGACGCCGGGGCTGGCTGTGTTGGAGGTTGGGACCGAAGTTGTGGCTGAGATACGTTTTGTGGACGAGAGGCAGGCTGGGAGCTGGCCATCTTGGCATAGCTAACGTTGGGGTTTCGGAGGAGGGGTTTTCTAATAGGCGTATTAGGGGTTGGTTGAATTCTGGGGGGATTTTGTTGGGGTCTTATCGGAACTTTGGGACAGCCACCATAGGTGGCTCGATGCGGGCCTTGACAATTGGCACAGAGTGGAGTAGCGTTTGGTTGATCCTTGGTACGGCAGGAGGCAGTAGCATGATTTCGAGAGCAGAAGGCACATCGCCAGTCTGCGTGACAGTAGTTTGCTGTGTGGAAGTATTCAAGACATCGGCGGCATATGGGGGTTGCGTTTGTTTTACGTTTGGATTCTACAGTTATGCTCAAACCCTGTAGGTTACTCAAGTTAAAGATTGTTTTGGCTGATGGGGCGGATGGATCGAGATGAACTGCGACTAAAGGCCAGATTCTATCTCCTCTCTTCATTCTGTAGACGCTTTTAACTGCGGGAATTTTAGTAGTAAGCTCGTCTAGTATGTCTTTTTCTGGTATTGTTCCCGTGACTCCTCTGATGATAACGATGAGGTCTTTGTCTTCTTCCAATTGATTGGTGGTGTATTGAATTTTCTTTTTATCGAATTGGGCGGTAAGTGTACGAAAATCGTTTACTGTTTTAGGATAAATCATGACTGATTTGGAGGTGTTCTTTGCTTTGCGGATTTCGATGTCGGAAGAATTGATTTTGGCGTTGATTTGTGGCCAAAGTTCTTTGTTAAGGATGCAGATAGGAGGGGACTACGTTTTGAATTAGAGTTTTCCTCTTCTTCTTCTTCTGAAGAAGAGTAAGAAGACTCTGAGGGGGTAGCATCGCGTCGGCGTTTGTTTGGGTGGTTTATTTGAGAGTTGTGAGAAGGGGACTGTATTTGTGTGTTGGTTGCAGTTTTAACTGCAGGATTTTTTAAAGTATTATTGTTATTTCGTATACTTACGTGAGAGGTTTCAGCGGATGTAGGGTTAGCTGTTTCCTTGTTAGGGAACGATGATGTTTCCATTTTATCAGATTGATTTGGGCAGAGCCTTTGCAAGGCTGCTTCTAAAGTAGTCAAGGTGTGTCGGCACTGGTCGATGGCTTGCACCAGTTGCTCCATTGAGAGAGTATTTGGATCAGGGAGTAGCTCAAGATTCATGTTGTATCAGAGAAAGTTTATTTTAATGCTAGTATAGTTCCGTACGGTAGCCCTTAGAAGGGCTGTTACACTCAGTAGCTTATTTGTATACAGGTCTGCACTGCACGAAGGTGCAGTTCGAACTGAATGTGTGTGAATGATACCAGCTCTAAGTAAATGAATGCAAATTTAAATAACAATCGGCCCTTTTCAGGGCCATCAATTTGTTATAGGTAGAGCAATCATTGTTTAAACTCTATTACAAAAAAAAGGTTAAAGCAATAAAAGCGTTATGATATTAGTTCAATTTTAATCCATTATTGCCTGAAATAACAAATTTTCTTGCACAATTTTAAGTGTATAATCGAAATAAAAAAATTGGCTCTTTTTTTCTCAAAATTCTAATGAAGGGGTTTTTGAAAGGCACTCTTTCAGAATCTTACATAGATTCTGCATAAAAACTTGAAAAACCCTATTTTTGAGGGCTTTTTTAAAAAATCGTGATCTTCGCTTAAATTTTTTTTTAAATCTCAATAATTTTATGCTAGCCGGTTTTAAGTTCTTAAAGCTTTTTGTAATATTTTTTATTTTTTCAAACGATAGCCATTTTTTGAAAAATGTAAAATGTCCAGAAAAATTCTGAAAAAATTCACTTGTATATATGTAGAAAATGAACTCGACATAAACATTGTACAACGTTTGCTTTGGTCTGATTCAACAATGGTAATTTGTTGGATTAGTCCAGTTTTTGTCGCGCATAGATTAGGCGAAATGAACGAAATTACGCAAAGATCAGAGTGGCAATGGGTGCCATCAAGTCAAAATCCCGCGGGTGATGCTACAGGATTTGCAAATCATACAGTTTATACAAATTCTCGTTGGTTTAATAGTCCGAAATTTTGAAGTCAATCGGAAGACAAATGGCCCGTTAAGAAAATAATTGCATCACAAGAAAAATCAAAGATTGAGAAATCAGAGTTACGTAAAGCCTTTGTTTATAATATTTCAATAAATTCTTTAAATTTTCCACTCTCTATGAGGCTAATGGTATGGTGTGGATTACTCATAGTAGCTAGACGTACAGAAACAATGTTTTATCTTAGGAAAGGTCACGCGCGCTTAGAAACATCAGTTCAAAATATACATGCACTCGAAGAATATTGGTATCGTGTGATACAAAACGAATGTTTTAGTAACAAAATAGAAGCATTAAAAAATAATAAAGAAGTAAAAAGAACGAGCAAAATTGCAATTTTACGACCTTTTTTAGATAAAGATAATATTTTACATGCAAACGGACGTGTAACTAAAATAAATCCTGAAAATTTTAATGTAAATGGAGCAAGAAGGCCTAACGGATCAAACACAGACATAATAACGCGTAAAAATTCACGTTTAGTAAATTATAATTATAACTGTAGTATTATAATTTTTGTGTCAACGAAGACCATCGCTGCTAACAAAGTGCAACGAATAAAACTACCTCTTAATGCGTGATGTCGAAAACTATTATTTGGAATGCAATTATTTATATATTATAAGTAATTATAATAATAGTGAAAAATTATTAAAATAAATAAGAGAACCAACGTTAAATGAGTTGATGGCCCTGAAAAGGGCCGATTGCTTTCCTGAATGAGTTATTATTAAATGTTTAATTATTTAACCGCCAAACCCGTAAAGAGTGCGGCCTTGTCTTTTCAAAGCGTAGACAACATCCATTGCTGTGACGGTCTTCCTTTTAGCATGTTCAGTATAAGTGACTGCATCACGGATCACGTTCTCAAGGAACACCTTAAGAACACCACGAGTTTCTTCATAGATCAAACCAGATATACGCTTAACACCACCTCGTCTAGCCAAACGACGAATCGCTGGTTTGGTGATACCTTGGATATTATCACGCAATACTTTACGATGACGCTTTGCTCCTCCTTTTCCCAGTCCTTTTCCTCCCTTACCACGGCCAGTCATCTTGATGCAGGTATAGAATGTACTGAGCTACAGCACACAGCAGAATGATGACTACTTCGGTATGTACAACGCTTTTTATACCCTACAGTCACTCCAATATTTTTGGATCACCCCACCTAACCGGCTTAGAAGTTGGTGCATGCTCACAGTTGTGCAGTGTTATTGAGTTCTCCCCTCTCTTCAAGTTAAAGCATCAATTTTAGAGTATAAATATCTTGCTCGAAGCTGCGTAGAACTATTCTTTTTCGTAGTTCCAAAGTCTGATATCTCTTGCGATGGCTCGTACCAAGCAAACAGCTCGTAAATCTACCGGGGGTAAAGCTCCTCGTAAACAACTCGCTACTAAGGCTGCACGTAAAAGTGCACCAGCTACTGGAGGAGTAAAGAAACCTCACCGATACAGGCCTGGAACTGTAGCTCTTCGAGAAATTCGTCGTTATCAAAAGAGTACAGAGCTTCTCATCCGTAAATTGCCCTTCCAGCGACTTGTCCGTGAGATCGCTCAAGATTTTAAAACTGATCTTCGTTTTCAAAGCTCGGC
This sequence comes from Anastatus disparis, assembly GCA_017163975.1. Taxonomy (NCBI): domain Eukaryota; kingdom Metazoa; phylum Arthropoda; class Insecta; order Hymenoptera; family Eupelmidae; genus Anastatus; species Anastatus disparis. The sequence goes on from JAFFSR010000313.1 coordinate 1,653,244, forward strand.
TGTGATGGCTCTTCAAGAAGCTAGCGAAGCTTACCTTGTTGGTCTTTTTGAAGACACCAACTTGTGTGCCATCCATGCCAAGCGTGTCACTATTATGCCCAAGGACATTCAATTGGCCAGACGCATTCGTGGGGAACGTGCTTAAAAACATATGTTTTTTTCTATCAATCGGCCCTTTTCAGGGCCATCAATTTATATTAACGTTGGTTTAAATTATTAAAACAAATATTTCAAAAATTTAACTGTCAAGTTTAACAATCTTTTTAAATTATCGTATTTTAAATTAATTCAAGATTTTTAAAATATTTAATAAAATATAAACGATATTAATTCCATTTAACCAATAGATTTTATATTAATCGCAACTGTATTTTCTAAGTAACTCAATAAGCTCTATGAGAAAGCATTACGCCAAAGCGCTTGGCAGCGTTTTTTAATGGCAGTGATATGCACTCACTGCCGGATTGAAGTATTAAAAGGCCTGAGATTATTGATACCACGAGGCTTCTTTAAGGAAATAAATATACTATGACAATAAAAAATTTCTTCAAGAATTGTGTTAAAAATAAATTTATTAAATAATCTTTTCAAAGAAGAAAAATATATAATAAAAAAAATATAAATCGGATAAAAAATATAGTATTAAAAAGATATTATTTAAGATAGCTCGTACCAAAAATGAAAAATTTACGAATGAAAACAAAATTTAGGAGGTTGTTCTTTAAATTAAAATGAATTGCTACGCAAAAAGTCAGATCTGATTTCTAGGGAAAATTTCAAGATAAAGTTTTTTGAAAATGCTGCGTTCACTAACATTTTAACATTGCTCAAATGGTAGATATTCGATATTCTTACAGTTATAATCGAACATTTGCATCTAAAGATTTACTACCGCTCTGAAAAACTAAATATAAATACTTTACTCAACAAGCTTTCCAATGGCATATTAAATGTTATGTGTATCCAGGGATTTTTCAAAAATATTACGAAAAGAATCTGAAAATTTATTGATTTTTATAGAAGAAATTTTCTTGAAACAAAAGTCTGTTTTTGTAGGTTAGCTCGCGTGAAATTCAAAATATTGGAATGACAATTTGTTATTAAAATTTTAAAAATATTTACAGAATATAAATTTTTAAAACATTCATATAAATATTTATATAAAAAATGAAGTAAATAAAATAAAATAATGAAGATTATTTATTTTTAGGTATTATAATTGATAAATAACATTTGCTGGCATGTAATATATATGTATACTAGAAAATCCATGCGCGCAAGCGCGCCCTATATCTAATCTAAATGTATATAAATTTTTAATGATTGACTGTTAATATAGTGTTATTATTTTCTGTTCATTATTAAATAATAATAATTTCATATATACTAATATCAACATCAGTAAAGAAATTGATGTTATATACTAATGTATCAGAGCAGTTTACGCAGCATCAGTGAATTTATAGACACGGAAAACTTCGAGAAAAATAAATCTCATTTAAAAGATATATTATCACGATATTCATTTTCTTATTATTATTTTAAAAAATTGAAGAAATAGTAAACTTTTAAATTATTTTTTAGACATTTCTTAAATCTTTCAAAATTTAAATAACGTAAATTATTACAAAGTCAAAAGTTGTTTTTCAAATATATAACTTTTCATACACATAACTTTTCATACACATAATTTTTAATATCAATCTAATGTATTTGAATTTCAAGATATATCTTAAGAGAATTCCAAGATCAATCTCTAGACATAGTCATGGAAAAGTATCCATGATTAAAAACATCTGTTTTTTCAATACAATGTAATGTAGTTTATGAAAACGACTTTTCTAATTTTATCATCACTTCAAATTTCACATTTTAAGGAGACATAAAACGGACACTGCACTTACACTCATAAATATTGACTATCTCCACATTTTAGTGCAAAATTTCAGGAAAAGAAATGCATTAGATGGTATGAATTTTTAAATAAATTTATTCATTAGCATTTATAAATTTTTAATTTCTGGTACCAGAAAAATTTTTATATGTATTATTGGAATCCTAAATTCTCAATAACTAATGAATGAAATTATTTAAAAATTAATATTTTCAACAATATGAAATCCATAAAATATATAAAAAATAAAATAGTTCAAATCAATTCTTAACGATATGTATATCGTTCTTATTTTTAAAATACAAATAAAAATAAAAATTCTAATTTATATTTTCTTAATTATAGTAATTATATCATTTTTTCAAACAAAAGATTTTTAATTTTATTTTGCAGAGAAACTGTTTATTCTAAGCGTGATTCAATTTAAATTTTGAAATTAAATAAACAAACTTTTAAAAATAGTACATTTTAGGCAAATATACTATATTTTTGAAAAAAAATTTTTAAGCTGTCAATCTAGAAATATTTTATATACTAAATTATATTATCGAAATTGTATTACATATCGGTTTTTTTATTATTTATTTTAAAATATTCCGAAATATTTTAAATCTCATTTTAAATTTACCGAATTACTTGCCAGGCTCATAGATAAATATTTTATGATATTGTTATAAGATAAAAAGTTCATGACATCTGTATTTTCTAAATTTATTGCTTAATATACTATTTTATAGTACAATTTTTAAAAAGAGAATTCAGAAGTAAATGGCATTAAATTGTTACCAAGTTCTAATTTGAAATATACAATAACAAATGAATATAGAGCGTTACTTCGCACTCTCGACAACTTCACACAAAAGGAATTTTTGTGAGCGGAAGTGAGCGATGATTATACTAATAATTTTATTTAAAAAATCAAACCATAACTAAATAATTATAATTTAATTATCTTATCAATGATTTTAATTATTAAATTCTAAATCGATGATTTTATTTAAGCATATTATAGTAAATCAAATCTCGTTTTTCGCCAATCATATAATTCTATTCAACGCACCAATCACGTTCTTAGTATAAAATGTTTCACAACATCCGGCCATCGTTTTTTTAAAAGAGGAGGATACGCTCGAAATTTTCTGCAGTCGCAACAACAAAAGTCAATAGAGTTTCACTTATACTCATTTGACTTTAGTTGCGCGGTACGAGCTACCTTAATTATTAAGAGGAGGTCACATATTTCTGTCTTTTAAAATAATAACTTTTTGCAAAAACTAATAATTTTAACAAAAAGGAAAAAGGAAGCCACTTTACGTATCACCAAAAAGCAATATTTTCTTTCATGAGAAAGAATTGATTTTATTACTTCGTTTTCAAGAAAATCTTAAAAAATCCAATCGTATACCTTAATCTCTATTTTAATAAGAAAAAATTATATTTATTATTTAGTTTTCATAAATTCTTTCGAAGCAGTAAAAATAATTTTTCTTATTCTCCTACCCGAAACTACGCACTTTGTGGCTCGTTTGTTGTCAAGAAAGTGCGACTTTCGTGGATTGCTATATCGCATACGCGCTTCTGATTGGCTACTTTTCTTTGCAGCTTGTTTGTAGAAAAGAGACACAATACATGTAACTACGCCTGACTGGTGAATTTTCTTCGATTACTGATTGTTGCAGTTTAAAATTGAAATATAGTGCAAATAAATTTAAAAAATCCAATTTAACTCTATATAACAAATAAATTATGTTATAGACTCGCTTGCTATGTATTTATATAATAGTCAGATAATTAAGGTTAAGTGTTAATTATAACAAAAATAAATTTGAATTTGATATGTTAGTTAAGTTGTAAATTACTTTCAAAATTTGATTTTGAAAAATTAACAGTTTGTAGTTAAATGCCAATTTGTAGTTAAAAACATAGTTTACATTTATGATACTAATAATTAAATATGTTAAAAAGAAATAAAGTGCTTAAGTTTGAGGATTTAAAACACTAAGATGTAATTTTATACTGAAAAAGATTGAATTTTTAATATGAAGATCAAAATTAATTGGCTGCTAGTTAAAATTTCAATAGTCAAGAACCTTGAATATTTAAGTCAATGTTTCATTACATTGTTAACACAGAAAAATAAAGTGTTTAAGTTTGAGGATTTAAAACACTAAAATGTAATTTTATGCTGAAAAAGATTGGATTGTTAATATAAAGATTGAAATTAATCTGTTGGTAATCGATATTTCAATAGTCAAAAAACTTGGATATTTAAGTCAATGTTTCATCACATCGTTAACACAGAGAAATAATTACCATTCTACGTAAAGTAAGTTTTAAAATCTATTTTTTATTTTTATTCTAAAAACTTATGAAACAAGACATATATAATATTCGTACATAGCTAATATAAAAATTTACTTTGTAAAGTTTACTATCGTCAACTTTCATTATACTATATAAATGATAAAATTAAATGATTTTTTTTTAATTTTCAGAAGTTTACAATAACAGATCATATCTCAAATAGTTTATAAAACAATAAAGTGTAATCCAAAATCAAAATGATTTCATCATCGAGTGATTCTGAAGCTGAAGAAGAAATTTTTTAAAATTTCGATACAGAAGCAACTAAGATTTTGCAAACAAATATATTACCTAAAAAGTCTTGTGAACGATATCTTCTAGTTTATCGTACATATCAAAATTGGGAAGAAGAACATAAAAACTCATTAAAGAATATTGTAATTGACCTTGTATCCGGAGAAGAAAAGATTATATCTTTATTATTTAATACATTATTGTAATAACAACGTTTCGGCTCGTCAAGTTTCAAACTTTTTTCAAGTACCTGCAAGTATATAGTATAAATATTAAAATAAAAGGAAATACAATTACAGCTTTTGACTAATACATCTCAGTAAATTAAAAAGAAAATTTAACTCACATTATAAAAACATATTATCACAGAATAATGTTTTAAAATAGTATATTATTAAATTCATCTAACAATTAAAATCGTCATAATAAAATAATTTTTGTCTGCCTGAGCAAAGTTTATCGTTGATACAAGTGTACACAATTGAAAGAAAAACAATACATTAAAAATCTAAAATCTAACGTAATAGATAAGATATGTAACTATGTATATGTAATAACTAAGATTGTCAAACCTATCTTGCAAAAACTAAAACAAAAAAATAGTTACATATTTTTTCTGTTAGGTTAGATTTTAGATTTGTAATGTATTGTTTTTCTTTCAGTTGTGTACACTTGTAGCAACGATAAACTTTGCTTAAACAGACTAAAATTATTTTATTATGACGATTTCTATTGTTAGATGAATTTAATAATATACTATTGTAAAACATTATTCTGTGATAATATGTTTTTATAATGTGAATTAAATTTTCTTCTTAATTTACTTAGATGTACTAGTCAAAAGCGGTAATTGTACTTCGTTTTATTTTAATATTTATACTATATACTGAAAAAGGTTAAAAACTTGACGAACCGAAACGTTGTTATTACAATAATGTATTAAATAATAAAGATATAGTCTTTTCTTGTCTGGATACAAGGTCAATTACAATATTCTTCATTCTATATATACCAGACGTTAATTAATATAATTTAATAAAAACTCATTATCGACTTCAGAAGAAAATAATTTAACTGCTTATTTTAATGAATTAAAAGACAAATTGAAACCAATTTTCTTAAAAATAAAAAAAGGAATTTTTCATTTATTGCAAACTATTTTCAGATATAAACGAAACAGCTGATTTTGATTCTGCAAGTAAAAAAATACTCACAGATCTAGCAATATCACATCATCAACAGTAATTTATTTTTTACAAAACCACCAATGAAACTAGTTTACGAAAATTCAACGGATGCTCAATTGTCATCACGAAAAAAAAAAGAAAATATATAAATGAAAAAGAAAATCATGAAACTCATAATATGGATACAAATGTAAAATTTGAAAATTGTACCTTTAACGATTGTAATTTTTATATATATGAAAATTCTGATAAACGGAATAATAGAAATCTATTGTAATAATAAAAAAAATTTTTTTAAATAAACTTGTTAAACTTTTCTAAATTTTAATAAAATAAATACAATAATATAACTAATAAGATAAGGTCACATGTAATTAATAGTCGTATTATCAATGATACTTTTTTATAGAATAAAAAATTGTATTTTAAATAGTTGTATTTTTAATTTTAATTTTTGTACAAATTTTAATTCTCATAATTGTATTTCTTATATTAATAATTTAATGTCGTAGGCCACAAAAAAAATCATGTATATAGATATAATATCGAGTGCAAGCAGACACTTTAAAATGACTGAGAGGGCGCACTGTCGTAGGCCGCAAAAGAAAAATCATATACATAGATATACAATCGAGCGCAAGCAGTCAGCTGGCAGCTTGTTTAATTAATTTATGATGAATTATTGATTTTTGAGCGTAGTTTCGGCTAGGGGAACAAGAAAAATAGTATATGACCCACGGCCAGAAGGTTAGATATTCGGACCGACGAAGTTTGAAAGCCTCGGTTGACGCCTCGGCTCTGAAATTTCACTGGCCCAAGAATCCAACTTTCTGGCCTTGGGCCGTAATATACTAATTATCTTCATGAATTTTTTCTTGAGGTTCTGGTAAATTAAAATTTTTATAAGTCATTTTCTTATTCAAGTAAAATCTTAACAATTTCTATTAATTCTTCATTCTCTTTATCATTTAAAAAAGCTTCAGTAATATGTTTTATAAATTTTTTTCATATTTCATTGCCTAGAATATCTCCAGATAGTAGTAACCATGTAAAATATATACGTATTAGACATATGATACTGCAAGCTTTAGAAAAGATCTCAAATATTTGAGAAGAACTTTCTTTTAAAAAACTTTGCAACTGCTATTCGCACCGCTAACGCGATTAAGGATTGATTTCAAATGAAATTATTCAATGCAGAAATTTACATTAAAAGATTACAGGGTTCTTAGTGTTTTAATTTTAAAATATTCAATTAATAATTAACTTTTTAATTATTAATTAAAAGAAATTTAATTGATATGTAAATTTTAAATGATTAATTGGAAATACTTTTAATTAATAACTAAAATTGAATTATTAATTGAAAATAATTTAAGTAACAATTAAATTTTAGTTATTACTTGAAATTATAATTGAAAATTAAAATTTAATTGATAACTGGAATTCAATTATTTATCAAAAATAATTAAAATGATAATTAAATTTTACTTTTTAATTAGTTAGAATTGAGTATTTTAAATATTTAGGTTTTATTTTTTACTATAATATGAAGTGGGATAGGTGGATAGGTAGGGGAAGAGGTTCGGTTGTGGACATGGTTTGGTTGTGGACACCCCTGCGTTTCTATTGACAGAAAGCAGATGAGGTTTTTCTGACAAATGTCATTTATGTATTATGGCAGTACGTTTTTTTAGGCCAAATATCGAAGCGAACAAACACGTCTGCTAGGTTCAATAAGCAAATTAATTTTTCTGTGCTTGAAAAAAATCCCAAAAATCTATTTATACTTATGTACACTTTCCAAAAGAATTAAAAATCGAAGTGAATCAATGAAGCTGAGTGTAATGCACATTTATTCAGTAGGAATGTATTCCTACTTTGTGATGCAATATTGGATTGCAATCAATACCTTAACACCAACAATTTTGCATGATTGTCCAGAAACCGAACCAAAATCTTTTTTGGTTCGGTTATGAAGATTTCACAAAATTAACAAAAAAAATTATTCTATTTGACGGAATCGATTTTGTCCCTTCCTTGGTAGTAATTTAGCTAAGGTCTTCGTCTTTCTATAGACCTATAAGTCCAAAAAATATGCAATTGGCTAAAAGTTATGAGCCAAAAACAAAAGGGTGCCCACAACCGAATCCTTTCCCATATATTAGCTATTAAGTAGATAAAGCAAAATATTTAATACTTATTTTTACTAAACTTAAAAAAGTTATAAATAATGAAATTTAGAAGATAATATAATGATATAGGTAACTAGGTATATAAGCGTATATAAATAACTCGATATACACGTTTATGCTATAGTAAACAGTAAGAGGGCGCCTTACGTAGTAGGCTAGTCAAATGGGCATTAAGGCTTTTTATAGTTGCACTCACAGCGTCGCTGTATTTTGTTTGTGATATTTTGTACTAAAGTATACTTGTCTGCTTATGACACCGGAGATAAATGAAGAAATAGTATATCCTCGGGGAAAGACTCAATATGCTATAGTAAATTGGAATACAGCTAAGATCTTCAGTACGATGTGTTTGGAACGGATAGTAGTGTAAGCGTGAAAACTGTGACGAGCGTACTTCCGTTTCACTTTTTATTGGTAACAAAACGCGAATATTACACGCGGGGTATTTAAAATGATCGATCGAACATTAAAATGTTTTCTCGAACGCGCGGAAATAAGGAAACAAATTAAAATAAATCAAACACAAATTTTGATTTGAAAAGAACTTAAGATAACCTCCTAAGTCCTTATGTATATTCTTTAAGATAATTTTTACAAGAAGATATAAAAGTACGACGTTTTTGCAAGATAAAGAACCTTTCTTAGTCGATTGCCAAAACTATTCTACTGTAGGCTAAGTAATTGGTCGAGCTGTTGGAGTCTAGGTAGCTTTTTGGGCGTTGCCCCAAAAAGCGACGAATTCACTAAATTTTTTAGTAGAAGGGTGAGACACCTCCTCTTACGCTTTTCAAGGACAAATAGAAAAGCTTATGATAGTAGTTAAACAAGAAAGATTCTAGCCCAGGGGGATTCTAGCCCACGGCCATTTGTCTTAAGGACTGGAACTATCGGGGTCGCCCATTTACTGCTATTCATTGGTTCAATTATTCCGGCTTGACGCGCAACGATTAGGGAACCGTTCTTGCCTTAATAAATACAGGTGTGGTGTCTGATTTTAGCTTTAACGTAAATTTATCGTTGCGGTATTTACCAACTTCACCGGAAAACATGGGCGCAAATTCTTCCACTAACGCGTCTATCGTTCCAAGTTCTGCTCTTATAGCGTTAATCTTTGTGCTACTGTTACTTGAAATTGAATCTAATAAGTCAAACATGCGAAGCTACACGCGCCTAATTATCGGCGGTGTGCAATTACTTGAAAGTATAAATAACTCTACACGGAAATGACAGATAACAGCTAGGCTATATTTGTCACATTAGTGATCAATGTGTGTCGAAAATTTTGAGTTTCCACATAGATGGGCGATGTGTGCACGCCGAATTTCTATGTTTGCGCATTGTCTAACTACACTCAACTCATAGAAGGTTGTCACACTGATCATCTTTTATTTTCGCACTGCTTGTCAATGTGTAAACATAGAAATTTTAAATCTGACATGTATGGAAAAAAAATTAATTAAAATAAAACTAAGGTTATGATCCTCGGTATCAATAAATATTTGAATTGGAAGATAATTGTGACTTTAATATATTAATTAGTGCTATTCTAATTATAAAATTTTTAATTTAATCAAAAACATTATTATTATTAATTTTAACATGAGAAATTATTGCTGTTAGCAATTCAATCATTGAAAATAATATACGTAGGGTTCAATGTTTCGAAAGTCCATTATCTTTTTTAGAATTTTGAAATTTCAAATGGCTTTTTCATAATATTTATTTAAATTGTATAGAAAGTCAATTTTTAATTCATGTTTGTTATCGACATGCATTTATTCGTATAAATTATAATCGCTTTAGAATTGTAACAAGTATACAGAATACCGTAAAATGATGAAATATTTCGGGTTTTTAATGAAATTTTCAACAAGTATTAAAAAAAATACATTGAAATACTATATTAGAAATTTCAAAGTACCTCATCATTATATTATTGTCTGAATACTTATTACAGTTCTAAATATTAATTATAATTTATTTGAATGAATACATTTTGATTACAAACATGAATTAAAATCGAAATTTCTATTCAATTTATATAAATAATAAGAATGTGATATTGGAAATTTTTAAGCTCAAAAAAATAACAGATTTTCGAAACATCGAACACCACCCACATAATTTTTAAGGATTTCAACATTGAATTGCTAACAGCAATAATTTCTCACGTTAAAATTATTAATCATAATGTTTTTGACTAAATTAAAAATTTTATAATTAGAATAGCACTAATTAATATATTAAAGTCACAATTATCTTCCAATTCAGATATTCATTGATACCGAGGATCATAACCTTAGTTTCATTTTAATTAATTTTTTTTCCATACATGTCAGATTTAAAATTTCTATGTTTACACATTGACAAGCAGTGCGAAAATAAAAGATGATCAGTGTGACAACCTCCTATGAGTTGAGTGTAGTTAGACAATGCGCAAACATAGAAATTCGGCGTGCACACATCGCCCATCTATGTGGAAACTCAAAATTTTCGACACACATTGATCACTAATGTGACAAATATAGCCTAGCTGTTATCTGTCATTTCCGTGTAGCACCTGACGTTTTCCTTTGAACTCGACATTCACTTGAACGACCCCTTTCGGAACGATTTTATTATCCGAATACGTTCTAAAAATTCTAGTCCTTCCCTCTATTCGTAATTTATTATATATATCATATTATACATACTTCAAATTTAATAGGATAATTTTCGATAGCCAAATCAAGAAACACTGGCTCGTCTGCGCGCGCACCGCTACTGTTTAATTCGCGCACTACGAAAATTCTGTCGAAATTCTCGGTTAACAGTTCCGTTTCTTCCACGAAATTACAATATTCCGCGCTTTTCATTTTGCCTTTTTTATTCAACTTCCATGAATCCGTGTACCCCAATTGTTTATTCCCACATACTTTTTTCAGATGTCCTACGCGATTGCACGCGTGACACTTATAATTTTTAAACCTACACTGCTGTGCGGCCCAATCGTCCTCAATTAAAACACATTCTCGAATCTTGACTGGGCATTGCTTGCGTCGCTTCCGCCTTTTTCTTTTGTGTTATGAAGTTCAAGTCGTTACAGGTTAAAATTGGTACTGTAACCGATGTTTGCATTTTGGCTGCGTCACGATCTGCCATCTCCATTGCCACGCAGCTAGCTCTATTGTCCAGTGATATATTAAGTTCTTTTCACTCAGTAATTTTTTCTTTGCGTTTTCGCTAGCGACACCCAAAACGAACTTATCCCGCGAATGGTTTTCGAGATTATTACCAAATTCACGATATGTCGCTCTTTTCTTTAGATTGGCTACATACGACTTGAAGTCTTCGCCCTGCGTCCTGAGAAATCAGGTGATTTGTCACCTGATTTTTTTCACGAAGGATAGTAATGATAATAATAATAGTAATAATAATGATAGTAATAATGATAATAATAATAGTAATAATAATGATAATAATAATGATAATAATAATAGTAATAATAATGATAATAATAATGATAATAGGATTGATGATAATAATAGTAACAATGATAATAATGATAATAATAATAATTATAATAATAATGATAATAATAATAATAGTAATGTTAATGATAATGATGATGACAATGATGACGATGACTATGGCAATGACGATGACGATGACGATAAGGACGATGATAACGACAACGATGTCGACAACGTCGGTGACAACGACAATGACGATGACGACGATGATGACGACAACGACGATGACAATGACGATGACGATGACGATGACGACGACGGTGTCGATGACCATCATAATGACGGTGACGACGACAACGACGATGACGATGATGACGATGACAGTCATGATGACAGTGACGACGGCGACGACAACAACGACGATGACGACGACGACGAGGTTGACGACCACAACGACGGCGATGACGACGACGACGATCACGATGACGACAACGATGATGACAACGATGTGGATGACGACAATGATGATTACGACGACAACGATGATGATAACGATGTGGATGACGACAATGACGATTACGACGACGACGACGATGACGAAGATGACGACGACAACGATGTGGATGACGACGACGACGATGACGACGATGACAATAACGACGACGGTAAAGACGACGACGACGACGACGACGATGAAGACGGTGACGACGATGATGACGACTTTGACGACGATGACGACGACGATGACGACGACGACGACGATGACGACAACGACGACAACGACGATGATGACAATTCGTAAAAATAAAAATTATTCCTATTATTAGAAATAGAGTTGAAAAAAGAGATAAAAATATTTGACAGGACACAAAAAAATAGTATTTTGTCCGATCTTTTAAACGTCGTCCGGATTTTTCAAATTCATTGAGCCGTTTCTGAAATAGCACAGTTTGAAGTTGAGTTAAAAAAACGCTGCCAAGTGCTTGGCGCAATGCTTTTTCATAGAGCACATTGAGTTAAAGTAATTTGATTTTATTTTTTTAAATACGATTTTAATATAAATGTCCCTATCCTCTGTATTGAAGGCTGTCTTAATACCTACGAAAACTATATGAATTTTACTCTTTCTTAATTTTGCCATTTGCATAATGTGATTTTATGATGCTCTAAAATTAAAAATGCGTTCATAGAATTAATTTTCCCAAGCTTGTCTATCGTAAGCTCGTATTCTTAACACTATAACCAATAACTTGCATACAGATTTTGGGACATTTTCATCGAATAGTTTACAAAAAATACCAAATAATGAGAGAGAGAGAGAAACACATAAAAACACACGCACAAGCCTCTTTTATTTTTTTATATGAGTTAAAATGAGAAAAAAGAGTTTGTACATTTTTTATAACACGACACTACTTATGATATGAGATTTTAAAGTTTAGAATCATATTTTATTAGAATACAATTCGTTTTAATTTATAAGCGCAACGTATATATCGTCTGTCTTTTTTTTGTTATGAGAGAGACAAAGACAGAATACAATCATAAACACGAGCCTACGGCTTTTAGCAACAGTTTTGGTTAGGTCGAGTCTGTTTCTCTTCGAGAGATATTTTAACGTGAGGCACGGAAGGCGCCGACAGGAGGCGCGTTAGTCGTTTTAAGTGTAGCTAAAAGTGCTACTTCTTCTAGTGTAAAGGCTCGGCGGAACCGCGTGGTTTCGCCTAAGGGATAGAGAAAAAAATTTTTTCACCGATACAATGCTTTCTCTATGAGAAAGCAAAATTAAAAAAATTCTTATAGCTTAAATTTTTATTATAACCTATCGAATATCATTATAAGAAATGATAAATAAAAATTGAAATTTCAATAAATTATGTTTACTAATAAGTAAATAAATAAAATAAGGCACGCGCAGCGCGCTTAAAATTGCTAGTATTATAAAATTTACAAAATTGTAACTCTAAATTTTCAAATGCAATTTTTTTTATATTGTGCCCGCTTTTTTGATCTTAATAAAGTGGCCACTGTTGAGGAAGGAATAAAGCACATTACACAAATCGGAAGTAAAGTCTACGTTCTCCCTCAGAAGTACATTTGGAAATATACGACTTTAGTCACTCGTTGCATAATACACTCTTTTAACAAGTCTAATTCTTTCCATCTTTTATATTTATAGATGTTGATAAAAACAACTCCTAAAATTTCGAAAATTTTTTTAAATAATTCTATTTTCAACCCATTTATCTTTTATTTATTTTTTATTTTTTTATATTATTTATTCCTTTTTTTTTTCTTGTCATATCTCTTAAATTTTTCATTTTTTTTTTACATTTTTTATATATCTATATTAATTGTTTACTTTTTCTCATTATTTTTTTCTTTTTTTTATACATTACACCTTTCATTCTTGACTTTTTCTTCTCTTTTTTACCCCCTTTCCCAAAATTAATTTTTTTTTTAACTAACTTCTTTTATTTTCTTGAATTCAAAAAACCCCACGAATATTATTAACTCTTCCAATCTTAAAATTTTTTTTCATTTTTATCTCTTCTTCATTACTTTCTCTTCTTACATTTTTTACCTTTTTTCTTTTTTCACCCTTTTTTTTTCTTTTTGTTCACTCCAATCTTCTTTACCTATTCCACACGCCCACTCAACACCACGTTCAAATTTTTTTCTTTTATAGTTTTTTTTTTTTCTATACGCTCCACCGCTTACCCTCCTTAAATTCTCTTTTTGTTTATGATTTACCTTTTCTTTCGGTCTACTATATTCCTTAAAATACCATTTTTTTTCTGTTTTTATCCTATTTATTTTCCTTAACTATTCCTTTTTTTTTTGCCTTTTTCTTTTAAATTATTTTCTTTGACGTTTTTTATCAATACACTCTATAAAATATATCCTTACCGGCAGGACTCAAATGAATTGTACAGTAATATTAACTTTTTTCAAACAGTGCATGAAGTTTCATGATTATTGTCAATATTATTGACTGACATATTTAATGTATGAATTGTTAAAATTTGGTATTCGCATTGAGGCTGTAAATAAAGTTTTATATAACATATTAATTAAACTTCTCGAATTTATTTAATTACAATTATTAATTTTATTCTAACTAAAATAAATTAATATAACATTTTATGTAATATTTTTTTATGTTTTCTAAAATGATCCTTAAATTGTAGAAAATTTAAATATTTAATGGAATTAAAAAATTATTATATTTTACGCGTAACAGTAAATAAAAACGCATAACAGTATATAAAAATTATTATATTTACAGTGGCGTGCATAAGTTTCTGGCAAAAAAAAAAAAATTAGTCAATTTTTAAAGTTTTATATCTTTGTAAAAAATTGAAATTTCTTTAAAAATCAAACGGCATTTTAAAGTACAATTGAAAATCTTTCAAATACCGGCGGGTTTGTTCAAAAATATTAAAAATTGGATTTTTTACATGAAAAAAAAATATTATTTTTTTTAAGGTTTTTTTTGGCCATGAAAAATTTGATATAATTTTTGAACCACTAGGCGGATTTGAAAACAACCAATATAAAAAAGATGCGTGCTCATTCCCTCTTTAAAATGAGCATAGCTGGATCAATTTTTATTAAGCGGTTCAAAAGTTACATCATTTATCGCGAAAAATTTCGCTCTTTCTTCAAGCTTCATTATCTAAGTATCTATGCACCGGAGAGAAAAACTCATAAAAGAAAAAATGTTCGTTTTTTGAAGTAGAATAAGGGTATTAAAAATTTATCATTTCAGAAAAAAAAATTTTTTTACTTTTTTCCACAGGTATGATGATATACAATTATATTTAATTTTTGTTTTAAATAATATTTAATACACTGTAGCTTACTACATTTGACGTATTCTGATAAATTTTATTCAAATTATATTTTTAGAAAGCATATTAGAAGGAAATTATTAGTTAAATAAAAATAATTTAAGTCCGTTGTAATGCATCGAAATCGATAAAAATATTATTTAAAACATTTTTTCTTTTATGAGTTTTTCTCTGCGGTGCATAGATACTTAGATAATGAAGCTTGAAGAAAGAGCGAAATTTTTCGCGATAAATGATGTAACTTTTGAACCGCTTAATAAAAATTGATCCAGCTATGCTCATTTTAAAGAGGGAATGAATACGCATCTTTTTTATATTGGTTGTTTTCAAATCCGCCTAGTGGTTCAAAAATTATATCAAATTTTTCATGGCCAAAAAAAACCTTAAAAAAAATAGTTTTTTTTTTCATGTAAAAAATCCAATTTTTAATATTTTTGAACAAACCCGCCGGTATTTGAAAGATTTTCAATTGTACTTTAAAATGCCGTTTGATTTTTAAAGAAATTTCAATTTTTTACAAAGATATAAAACTTTAAAAATTGACTAATTTTTTTTTTTTTGGCCAGAAACTTATGCACGCCACTGTATATACCGTTCAACTATTTTTATTTTATCATAAAAAGCTAAGAGTTAATGCGTTTGATTAAAAATCTATGCGAATAAAGAATACAATGTGAAAATAAACTGTATATATTTCGTTCACATTTTAAAACTACTTCCTACATATTGTAAAATATAGATTTTCATAATAAGTTACATTTATACACATAAAATTATAGATTTATCGACGAATGTATGTAATGGTAGCAAATACATGAAAAGCAAAAAAAAAGTGGTTGAAAATGCAATATAATGAAATTTTAATACATTCGAATATTTTTTTATGCATGATTTAATAGTTGTTGTGAATTTGATATTTTATTGTTATATATGGAAATGTAGATTTTTCTAAATTAATTAATTTTCAGTTTCTAAATTATTTCATTTTATTTAAATTTCAATAAAAATGTAACTTATATTTTATTCTTTTTTAAAATATAATTCAAATAATTATAAATCTCATATACAAATACAAAAAATGCTACTGAAAATCCTATCAAAGTGATATAGATAAGTTTTACAAACATCTTAAAATTTTGATCTATTGTTAAATGAGCATTCTTACGAATCTTTGGTAAATTCGCATAGAATAATCGTCTATCTTCAGGGCTCAAATCTGGATGTTTTTTCACAAACCATTCTCTAAACTCAATATTAACCCAATGGTACACAATACCAGATTCATAGACTTGCAGCATTAACTCATTGAATCTCTTAGCGAATGGTGATTTTTTAGATAATATTACTGTAGATATTTCAGGTATTACATTTCCAATATTATTTAAAATCCAACCGTTTTTCGGATTAGAATAAATGTGGATATACATATCTATTATAATACCTGGCGCTACACATGTATTCTTTTGGACATTCTTACTAATCATATACTCACAACTTTTGTTTCCAATCACAACTTCATAGTTGACAAACGATTTATTTTTTAGATAAGATATCAACAAAGTATGATCCACATTTAACATTAGTCCTGAATCTTCTAAATTTTCATGTGTTTTTAATTCATAAAATTTTTGTGCACTTAATACATCAAATAAATTCTTTAAGATTTGACTTGAAAACGTTATAGATATGTATATTAAGCATAAAAATAATATTCGCTCTTTTGATTTTTGTGGTTTTGGTATTTCTGGCTTCCCTAATAAAGTAAATATTATATTGTATATTAACCAGAAATTGCTATTAAAATTTAATTTACGAATGAAAATGCGCATAAATATAATAATTAATAAAGTTGCACTAAATGTAATCAAAATATTCCAAGTAGATTTCTTTTCATAATAACCATATTGTTTTATCATAATTTCGAAAGAGTGTGGACCTTTCTGATGATAAATATTGTTCATCTCTAAAGTTTCAGGCCTTTCAGCATTTACAAAGAGTTGATTGACATAGAAATCGATTGTTTCGTTAGATAGAGCATTAAATAATTTAACAAAATTATTTTGGTATAAACGAATACTAAAATTTGTTAATGTTAAATCAACCTCAACGGTAAAATTCATAGATTTAGATATATATTTTGCGAATAAAACATCGAAACCAGACATTGCTTCCCAATTTTTATTCATAGCTTCAGAATTAAGATCAACTGCAAGATTATAAGGAGTGTAATGTACAATCAACGGAAACCCATGAAAATTCTTTGTTTTTTCGTAATATAATAAAACATTTTTAGAAAATATTTCTTTAATGTACATTTTATTGAATAGGTTATATTGATGTATGAAAATTTCATTTGAAGTATTAATAAACGCCGGTAAAAGCGTTTTATTATTTTTTTTAACATTTAATATAACTATTTCTATAATAGTAACATATAGAAATTTGAAAAGCCATATCCTCTCAAAAAATGTTTTAAAGTCTTTGCTTTTATTATGTCCAATATAAAATATAAGGTAATGAGATCGTGGATTATTAGATAATAACGGAAACAATAAATTGAAATAATCAAATAAATACCATTTTAAATTTATATTACTTCGGTCTGAATCTACAAACATTATTTGAGGTATAGTACCTTCTGACTTATTACTTAATATTGATATTATTGATTTAAATTTTTCACTCACTCGATTCTCCGATATTTGATTTAAATTTATCATGAGATATGGAAAATTATGAACTAGTCTTTGTATAACTGTGTTAAAGATGTTAATATTGCACGTTTGTGAAGGCACTGAAAATAATGTTATATGACGATGACAAATCATTTAACAGAAGTTTTATATGCCGATAAAACTTCTGTTAAATGATTTGTTACATAGTTTGTTAATTTATTTATACAGTTACAACTATTACAAGACAAACTCAAGAAAGTGTAAAATATTACTAAAATATTATAATAATTATGCATTTTAATTATTTTTTTTTTAATTTGCTTCAGCTATTTACCACTACTGTACCTCTAACTTAGAAATATTGTTACTTAATTTAATTTTGATTTATTTTTCATATATGATTTATTTTCTTTATTATATTTTTCTGATTTTTCGATACGTTTTGCTGCAGCTATATTCATGGTACATTTGAAGTCATAAAAAATGATGCTCTTGTTATTTTTAACTATTATGTATTGCGAAAAATATATTCTATATTATTGATTATGATGTTTGAATTCTTGATGTTTATCTTTTGACATTACACGATACAACATAAATTTTTTATTTTACTAGAAAATCTATGCGCGTAAGCGTGCCCTATATCTAATCTAAATATATCAATTTTCAATCATTGACTGTGAATATAGTACTATTATTTTCTGTTCATTATTAAAGAATAATAGTTGTATATCTACTAATATCTGCGTCAGTAAGGAAATTAATGTTTTTTACTAATGTATCAGTCTACGTGCCATCAATTAGATTTATTTAATACATGAAACACGGAAAACTTCAAGAAAAATAAATCTCTATATAATATTGGAATCCAAAATTCTTAATAACTAATGAGTGAATTTATTTAAAAATTTAACTGAATAATCTTCATGGTACATACTAAAGGCTAATGCATTTCTTTTCCTGAAATTTTGCAATGAAATACTATTTTGATCGACAACAATATTTCTTATAATAATAATTGTAAAAGTTTAAAGTTTATTTAAAGTTCTGAAATAAATTAAACACTCGTTAAGTACTTAATCAATTTTAATAATATTTTCAACAATATACAATTTATAAAATATATAAAAAATAAAATAATTCAAATCAATTCTTAAAAATATGTATATAGTTCCTATTTTTAAAATACAAATAATAAGAATTCTTTTAATTTGTATTTTCTTAATTATAGTATTATACTATTCTTGTAAACAAATTACTTTGTAATTTTATTTTGCAGAAAAACTGTTTATTCTGAAATTAATTCAATTTGAATTTCAAAATTAAATAAACTAACTTTAAAAAAGTAGTATATGACGCACGAAGGAAGGGAAGGGGGACATTCTAACACACGCGCGGGTTAAGATGTCCCCTTTCTCGGTGCGTATACAATTTTTTACCATAGCCAAGCCGAAAGTTGTCTATTGAAATAACGCATAACGTAAACGCGATTTTATGCATTACTATATGAGGAAATCTCTGTGACTTTTTCATTTTGAGAACTCGATTTCACAACAATTCAAAAGTCTATAATACAAGTTTCTGGAGTGGCACACATTTCAGTAAGGACTTAAATTACTCGTTTCTTGGAGTAAAATATGTAATTAAATTTCGGTATTTGATTTTAGCTAAAAATAGCTGAATCAGTAACACGTAACTTTGATGCAAAAATTTTGTATAATAAATGTTGAATATTTTAAATTTAAAAAACGCTGCCAAGTGCTTTGGCGGAATGCTTTCTCATAGAGCTCTTTGAGTTTCATTAATTTTTTTATATTTCCGTGAAATAGAAAAACGCTGCCAAGTGCTTTAGCGCAATGCTTTCTCATAGAGCACATTGAGTTAGAGTAATTTGATTTTATTTTTTTAAATACGATTTTAATATAAATGTCCCTATCCTCTGTATTGAAGGCTGTCTTAATACCTACGAAAACTATATGAATTTTATTCTTTCTTACTTATTTGCATAATGTGATTTTATGATGCTCTAAAATTAAAAATGCGTTTATAGGAATTAATTTTCCCAAGCTTGTCTTCTTAACACTATAACCAATAACTTGCATACAAATTTTGGAACATTTTCATCGAATAGTTTACAAAAAATACCAAATAATCGAAAAATAAACATTGTTTTAAAATTTTCAAAACGCTTTAACGTTACAACTACGCTAAGAAAACCAGTTTTCAAAAGTTCATTTTATTTAGGCAATCGTAAATAATTTCTATACATAATTTTAAGCTACTTCATCGAGTAGTTTACGTAAAATACCAAAAAATAAGTAAAATTCTATTCAAAATTTACAAAATGCTCTAAAATTAAAACTGCGCTAAGAAAAAAAGTTTTCCAAAGCTTGATTTATTCAGATAATAGTGAATAATTTGCATAAAAATTTTTGAGCAAGTTTATCGAATGATTTTTGTGTAATAGAAAAGAAATTAAAAATAAAATTTTTTTTTCAAAATTTTCAAAATGCTCTAAAATTAAATGTGCGCTAAGAAAATTGAAGAAAATTAGTTTTCAAAAGTTCATTTTATTTTGACAATCATAAATAATTCCCATACATAATTTGAAGCTCCTACATCGAGTAGTTTACGTAAAATATAAAAAAAATTCAAAGCTTGTTTTTCAAAGCTTGTTTTATTTAGGCCATTGCATATGATTTCCATAAAAATTTTCGAGCAAATCTATCGAATGGTTTTTGTGTAATAGAAAAAAAATGAAAAATAGAGATTTTTTCCAAAATTTTTAAAATGCTCTAAAATTAAAACTACGCTAAGAAAATAAGTGTTCCAAAGTTTGTTTTCTTTAGACAATAGCGAATAACTTGCATACAAATTTAGGAGCAAATCTATGGAATGGTTGACGTAAAATAAGAAATAAATAAAAAAAAAATTTTTATTCAAAATTTTCAAAATGCTCTAAAATTAAAACTAAGCTAAGAAAATCAGTTGGTAAAAGTTTTTCTTATTTGAACATTCGCAAATAATGTCCATAGAAATTTTCAAGCAAATTCTTTGAGTAGTTTAGGTAAAATACCAAAAAAATGAAAAATCAAAATTTTTTTAGAATTCTTAAAATGGCTCTAAAAAGAAAACTAAACTGAGAAGATCAATTTTCAATAGCTTCCCCCCAGTTAGACAAAAAACTAAATTGCATGCAAAATTTGAAGCAAATCCATCGAGTAGTTCTCGAGATATTATTGGCGTACTGAAATCATACACACACACACACACACACACACACACACACACATACATACATACATTTTCTGGAAACCACTTTTTTCGACTCCCTGAGTCTAAATATGTACAAATTAATGAAAAAATAGAAAAAAATTTTTTTATCGATGCAATGCTTTCTCTATGAGAAAGCAAAAATAAGAAGAATCATTTTATAATTTATAAAAATATTTATGTATAATACTTATATAAAAGATATATAAAATACGATAAAGGGGGGTTGGCGAGTATCGCGGGCAGAG
Organism: Anastatus disparis; assembly: GCA_017163975.1. Classification (NCBI taxonomy): domain Eukaryota; kingdom Metazoa; phylum Arthropoda; class Insecta; order Hymenoptera; family Eupelmidae; genus Anastatus; species Anastatus disparis. Next base: position 1,674,620 of record JAFFSR010000313.1, read on the forward strand.
GGGCACTTCCCCCTTCAATATAATATTAAGTTCAATAGAGAAATTTTTATTAACAATTCTAAATTAACGTTTTTATTACAAAAATTAACATATTTTACATATTTTTTAACCTCCCTATCTAATGGAAGATCGCATTTTTTGTCTCTTTTACTCTATTTATGAGTGTTGATCTTAGTGTATTATACAGATCAGAAAGCCTTTTGAATTCAAACTTTTCATCTACAAATTATTTAATGGCCGCAGATTTTATCACTACATTAAAAAAAAATATGAAATTTATAGAGTATTCCGTTTTCCCTAAAGGTTTAGAAAAAATTAACTATTAATTTTTTATGATTACAAGTAAAATTAAACAACAGAAGTGTGAAAAACTACTAATTATTGTATAAATTATGTTTATGTACTTACTGAATATATATGTTGCTTAGGGAAAGATTACACACACTATGACTGCTACGGTCAATCGATCTTAATAATTGAAAATTTTTTAAGCTCCGTTAAAGTCAACACGAGGCTATTATTGACGTATACCAATCATATAGAACATGATAATAGGGAAATTTTCAAAACAAATTATATGGCTATTATATAGATGGCTTTAGCAGCAGTCGAGGAGTTGGGCTATCCCTTTTCACCCCGCTATGCCATTTTATCCCAATTTTCCCCTACCAATATTTTTACAATGTTGAAACTATATATTGACAAAAACATGCGCCAATTTTTTATTTTCAATATTAAAACTAATTATATAGAAATAAAGAGTATGTCATGAAAAGAAATTTTTAAATTACAACTTATAGACATTTTGTAAAGTATAAGTTTGCATGATCAATTCCATTTGTACATGTAAATTTATATGGATGAATTGTATTAAGAGACATAATAGCCTACCAAGTGATGATAAAAAACGCTGCCAAGTGCTTTGGCGGAATGCTTTCTCATAGAGCTCTTTGAGTTTCATTATTTTTTTTATATTTATTTAAATGTGATTTTAATAAAAAAAAATTGTCTAACATTAATATTTATTAATAAATTTGTACTTTAAAAGAACGATGACAACGAAATTCATTCTTCTTCTTCAAATATTTTTTCCATTTATTAAAAAACAATTTAATTTATAATATTTATTAATGATTATATTTAAATACTTTATTGAATGTAATAATACAAGTCAACATCTAAATCAGTAGTACTATAATAAATTTTCAAGAGTAACTCAGAAATCAAAAGAAGTGATCAAAAAGCTACGCTAATAAAATTTTTTTTTTAAACTTGGTTTATAAAGACAGTAGCAAATAACTTGTATACAAATTTTAGAGCAAATCTATCGAGTACTTTACGTAAAATGGAAAAAAACTGAAATATGAAAATTTTTTTAAAAAGTTTTTTAAATTTTCTAAACTGAAAACTACGCTAAGAAGATCGGTTTATAAAAGTTATCCTTCTTTTGGCAGATGCAAATTATTCCCATAGAAATCTCAAAGCAAATTCATCAAGTAACTTACGTAAAATACAAAAAAATTAAAAATCGAAAATTTTTTCAAATTCTTAAAATGGCTCTATAAAAAAAAACTACACTATGAATACCAATTTTCAATAGCTTCCCGTCTTGTTATACAAAAACATAGATGGTATATAAAATTTGAAGCAAATCCATCGAGTAATTTTCGAGATCTAACTGGTTAAATAAATAACATTTTCTTTTCAAAATTTCTTTTTCAAAATTTTAAAAATGCTCTAAAATTAAAACTACGCTATGAAAATCAATTTTTGAAAATTTCCCTTCTTTTGGCAGTCGCAAATAATTTCCCTGCAATTTTTAGAACAAATCTATCGAGTACTTTACGTAGAATAAAAAAAATAAGAAAAGAAGAATCGAAATTTTTTTTAAATCTTTAAAATTCTCTAAAATTGTAACCACGTTAAGAAAATTAGTTTTCAAAAGCTTATTTTTTTCAGACAATAGCGAATTAATTGTATAAAAATTTTGGAGAAAATTTATAGTATGGTTAACGCAAAAAAGAAAATAAATGAAAAATAAAAATTTTTTTGAAAATTTTCAAAGTGCTCTAAAATTAAAACAGCACTGAGAAAATTAGTTTTCCAAAGCTTGTTTTCTTCAGACAGTTGCGAATAAATTGCATACAAATTTTGGAGCAAAACTATCAAATGGTTTTCGTAAAATAGAAAAAAATTAAAAATAAAAATTTTTTAAAAAATTTTAAAAATGCTCTAAAATTAAAAGTGCGCTAAGAAAATTAGTTTACAAAATTTTTTATACTTTTGGCAGTCGAAATTAAGTTTCATACAAATTTTCGAACAAATTCTTCGAGTAGTTTACGTAAATACAAAAAAAATTAAAAATAGAAATTTTTTAAAAATTCTTAAAATGATTCTTAAAAAAAAACTACGCTAAGAAAACCAATTCTCAATAGCTTCCGCACCAGTTGATCGAAAAATTGAATTGTATGGAAAATTTGAAATAAATCCATCGAGTAGTTTTTAAGATTTTATTGGCTTAATAAATAGAAACATTTTTTTTTAAAGTTTCAAAATGCTCTAAAATTAAAACTAAGCTAAGAAAATAAGTTTTTAAAAATTTATTTTATCCGGGCAATCACAAATAATTTCCGTGCAAATTTTGAACCAAATTCATCGAGTAGTAAACAAAAAAAAACCAAAAAACCAAAAATCGAAATTTTTTTTTTTTTTTTTTTTAAACTCTAAAATGAAAACTACGCTAGAAGAACCAACTATCAATAGCTTCCCAGCAAGTTAGTCACAAAACTAAATTCCATGCAAAATTAGAAGCAAATCCATCGAGTAGTTCTCGAGATACAGTTTACTAACTGAATTCATACATCCACACACACACACACACACACACACACACACATACATACAGACATTTTCTGGAAACCACTTATTTCGACTCACCGAGTTCAAATATGTACAAATTAATGAAAAAATAGAAAAAAAATTTTTTTATCGATACAATGCTTTCTCTATGAGAAAGCAAAATGTGTAATAAACAAAAAAACATTGCAAAAGATATAATATTTTAAAAATAAATCAAATTAAATAAAAATAATTATAAAATTTTGATACTTTCTAAATATTTTTCAATGTGTATTACATTGTTATTGAGCACTCATTAATTCTATTATTTTATATTGAATTGTAAATTTTAAAAATTGTAATTGATCTCATTTTATTCAATTTTAAACAAATATGTGTAATCTTTATTAATCATATACAATAATCATATATAATCAATAAAATATGATGATTTTTATACTTATATATTAAACGCAAACTATAGAGGTTATTATTTTTTATAAATAATATATTTTTTTACCCATCTAAAGCTTACTTATTTTATTATTTTTTATAATGTATTTAAATAGATCACTAATTTCATAAACAAATACGAAAAAAGCTCCTAAGAATCCTATTCCAATAATGTAAATAAGCCTTAGAAGTAGTTTGGAATTGTCATCTATTTTTACACAAACTTTTCTTTTCTTCGGCAAATTTGCATAAAACATTTTTCTATCTTCAGGTTTTAGGGCAGGATACCTTTGCACAAAATATTCTCTAAATTCAGTATTAATCCAATGGTACATAATACCAGATTCATAGACTTGTAGTATTAACTCATTGAATCTCTTAGTGTATGGTGATTTATTCGATAATAATACAACAGGCATTTCAGGTATTACGTTTCCAATTGAATTCAAAATCCAACCGTTTTTTTGATCAGAATAAACTTGTGTATACATATCTATTTTAATACCAGGTGCTGCACATGTATTTAATTGTACATTGTTATTTATTAGATACTCACAGTTTGTTTTATTAGGAACATACACATAATTTACAAACGACTTGCTATCCAGGTAAGATTTTACTAAACGATTATCTACAATCAACTTTATTCCTGAATCTTCTAAATTTTCATATGTTCTTAAATCGTGAAATTTTGGAATACTGAATATATCAAATAAATTCTCTAATATTGGACCTGAAAATGTTACAGATACATAAATTAAGCACAAATAAATTATTTTTTCTTTTAATTTTTGTGCTGACGGTATCTCTGGGTTTCCAAGTACAGTAAGAGTTATATTGTAAATTGACCAAACATCACTATTAAAATTCATTTTACGAATAAAAATATGTATTAACACAATAATTAGTAATGTTACATTAATCGTAACTAATAAATCCCAAATAGATTTTCGTTCATAATGACCATATTGTTTTATCATAATTTCAAAAGAATGTGGGCCTTTTTGGTGATAAATCTTGTTCATCTCCATAATTTTGGGTCTGTCGGTGTTCATAAAAAGTTGGTTAACATAAAAGTCAATTTTGTCATTAGATAGCGCATTAAATAATTTATTGAATACATTATTGTATAAATGACCCTTCAAATTTGTATACCCTAGATCAATTTTGACGGTAAAATTCATAGATTCAGATATATATTTTGCTAATGAAACATCAAAACCAGATATTGCATCCCAATTTTCGTGCTTCGATTTGGAATCAAGATTAACCGCAGGTTCATGAGAGCTATAATGCACAGTCAGTGGAAAACCATGAAGATTCTTTGTTTTGTCATAAAATAATAAAATATTTTCAGAAAAAGTTTCTTTTGTGTACACTCCATTGAACGGATTATATTGATGAACAAAAATTTCATTTGAATTATTATTTAACAGCGATAAAATTGTTTCATTATTATTTCTTAAGTTTATTACAACTATCTCTATTATAGTAACGTGTAAAAATTTGAGGGACCATAATCTTTTAAAGAAAGCTTGAAAGTTTCTATTATTAACATATCCAGTGAAAAATAAAATGTAATGAGATCGCGGATTATTAGATAATAATGAATGCAATAAATTAAAATAATCAAACAAAGATAATTTGAAATTGTTATTACTTTCAAAAGAATCAACAAAAATTATTTGTGGTACAATACTTAATATTGATGTTGATTGGAACTTTTCACTTCCTCGATCATTTTGGATCTGATTTAAGTTTATAATAAAATGTGGAAAAGCATCAATTAATCCATGCATAATTGGATTAAAAATAACATTGGAAGTTTGCGGATGCACAGTAAACAATGTTATATGATGCGCTGATAAAACTTCTGCTAGATAATTTTTCACACATTTGGTTAATTTATCACAATTTTTAAATGGTAAACTCAAAACTATGTATAAAATTTGTAAAATTTTATAATATCTATTCATTTTAGTGATTATTTTAATTTGTCACAGCTGTTTTTTACTACTGCGTTTTTAACTTAATAATGTAAACCTAATTTAGCTTGGATTAATTTTTACATACATTTCATATTCTTTATTATTTGAGTTATTGTTCTTGCTAAAGCAGAATAACGAATCACCACGCCAAAAAAAACTTTTTCACCGAATGAGTTAATTCCCTTTCTGAAAACTATATTTATTTGTTGTTACATATTTTATAGCTTAAATTATCTTATTTTTTGCTTCATCGCAGTTGAATCATATACGTGACACGTTAAAAGTCATGAAAAACGATTTTCTCATTGTTTGCATATATTGATTCCCATTAAAGGTGTTATTATGGTACTGTACGTGTCAAAAGTATAGCTTTAACGGCTGCGTTCTGACTGTACTCCTTACTCTTCATTTTCAACTTAAGTTTTATAGGCGACTGTATATACAAAAATACGAATACCTCTTACGTGGATATACACAAATGTTCGTCTGTAAATCATCCGTGATCTAGCAATAATATATACTACGAACAGTAAATTTGTGCAAATTATCTACTCGTACAAACTGATTCTTATGCATTATTAGCAAGCAGACTTGCCACATTTCTGCTTTTACCATAGTCATATGTTTCACAGTGACTGCCAATTCAAGGTTTGTAATTTTAATATGTTGTAGGCCACATAGAAATTAATACGTTCTGTCAGTGATGTTCAAATCGTCATATACACACACACACACATGCACCCACACACGCAGTCACGTACACATACACAACTTTTTTTTAAAATGATTTTTTGCAGGACTTGTGAGCTTAAACGGTTGAACGATGTGTTTGATAATTATGTTAGCATACTAGATTTGGTTTTTACAACTGTTTATAATGTAGAAGTTAGTTTATCTGTCGACTCCATTGCTTTCTCATAGAGAAAGGATTGTATTGGCAAAAAAATTTTTTTTCTATTTTTTCATTAATTTGTACATATTTAGATTTAGGAAGTCGAAAAAAGTGGTTTCCAGAAAATGTCTGTATGTATGTGTGTGTATGTGGGTGTGCGTGTGTGTGTGTGTGTGTGTGTGTGTGTGTGTGCGCGTGTGTGTTCGTGTGTGTTCGTTTCGCCAATTTCATTTCGAAAACTACTCGATGGATTTGCTTCCAATTTTGCATACAATTTAGTTTTTTTTGTCTAAATGGGGAGGAAGCTATTGAAAATTGGTTTTCTTAGTACGGAATAATATATCATTTTAATATGACTTTATAATTTTTGATAAAGATAATCTTGATAAATTTTTTAATTCAAGCATCGTTAGGTTTGAAGTTACAAATTTTTTTATGGTAGAAATTAATATTTATAGTAACTAAAGATGGTTATTGTTTATAAATAATAAATAAATGCATTCAATTTGGAACTTTTGACATAATTTATTATGAATATATTTATTACAAATTATTTTTGAAATTTGTTGCGAGTTTCATCTTATTTTTATTTCTTATAATAAACTGAGTCATTTATGAATAAAATTTATTCTATAATTATTAAATATATTAAGGCGACTTCGGATTTTAGGTTAGGTTTTATTTTTGAGTTTACAAATAACTCTTTCAATATGTAAAATTTTTCAGATTTTTTAATTTTCCACCATTTTACGGATTATAATAAATGGTGGAAAATTAAAAAATCTGAAAAATTTTACATATTGAAAGAGTAATTTGTAAACTAGAAAATGAAATCGAACCGAACTTCCGTAGTCGCCTTAAATGGTAATTAAAGAATTTCTTCAATTTATGACATTTTATTGCATATAAATTATAATGATTATTATATTTAAAGTTACACATGAATCACCATCGAAAGAGTATTTTACAATTTATGATTACAATCATAATTACAGTACGTAGCACAATTAAGCGCAGTCTTCATCCAAGCTAACTTTTTGCTTTGGCTTTGAACTTTAATACATTTTCTTATAACAATATCTTCATTGCTATACTGCTATTCTTAATAATATCGTTAGACAAATGAATAATGAAAGGATGAATCGATAGATTTATTTGTGAAGTCCGTTGCTTGTTCATTGTTAGTAAAGTCTTCAGTGCGAGATATTTTATGAAGGATATTATCATCTGATTTATCATGTTTATCTATACATTCGTTATTAATGGATGAAAAATTTGAAAGAACGTCAGTGGATTTACGACTTCGCGCTTTTGGATGTCCTTGACTATTACTGAAACTGAAATCTGATGGGTGGAAATCATTTAGAAAATCTGCCGATTTTCTAGAGCTGCAAGCAAAATCACTGAACTGCACCTGTCTTGGCTGATTTAATACAGATTTTGTAAAGTTATCATTGTCACCTAGACTGATTTTACTATCATCGCCTTGCATATATTCAAGGTCGCAAGATTGCTCAGCTACGGTAGACCTACTTTCTTCAAGCCAGGAGCTTCTCGAGCGATTAAGAATTTCAGATCCAGCCCGTCGAATCTTATAAAAAGTTCTTTTAATAACATTTTTACTAGGTTTCTTTTTCATTGAAGAATTTGTCATATTTTTGTATTGATCCATTATTTTTTCTTCGAGCTTCTCTTTATGTCTATTCAAATTCATTATTCTTTCGTTATCTTTGCGCTGTTCTATGTGATAATTCTCTCTATCTTGTAAATTTCTTATACTCAAGTGACGAATTTGTTTCGTCAAATGATGTATATGATTCATGAGTGATTGTTTATCTTTATCAAGATTCTCATTATGTTTTATAATAATTTCGTGACGATGGCTAAACTCGCTAATTTTCGATTCAAGCTTGATAATTTGATTATTTTTGGCCTTCAATTCGTTTTGTAAAATTTCTCGTACACGTTCGAATTTTTCCAATTCATTTTTTAATTTTTCATGAACTCCGATTAATAATGTGTGAATTTTAAATAACTTATAGAAATCTTCTTTTAATTGCACATTATCATCCACATTATCCATTGAATGATTAAATTCGAGATCTTTATATTCTTCCTTTGAAATTATTTTTACTGATTTCAGATTTTCAATAGACTTACAATGCGGCTGAAGTTCTAAATTAACATCTCTTACATGATTACTTAAAATATTTTTGTCAGGCATTACTCGATTGATGGTGTGTAAATAATAATATGAAGTTTTAAAATGTTTTTGATTGGTGTTAAAAGTATTACATGGTCTTTGCAGAATATGTTTTTCAGGAGTGCGTTGATCATCAATAAATAATAGAGCTGTTTCAGTTAGGTTTTGTACTTCAATGAATTGCGGTTCCACTTCACCTTTACTAGTATTTGTAGATGCATCTAATACTTTTTCCTCATCTGGATTTTTATGAATTTTTCGTAATTTTACCGTATTTTTCCAACAATCTTTGTCAAACATTTCCATGCAACTTTCCAATTTTTGAATTCCCTGAATTGAAATTTGATTATTTTTTTCAAACTTTTTTAATTTAATTTCAAGTTGCTTAACAATTTTTGACGTAATATCATAAGCCAAACTCGCTTCTTTTATCAGTTCATTTTCATTTTGAACTCTTTTCTGAAATATTTTTTTTTCGGATTCCAAAATTAAAAGCTTCAACTTTGTTTCATTCATTGTGTCCTTCAACATTTTTGTTTCTTCTAACTCTGTGTTTTTATCATTTAAATAGAGCTCAAAATCATGTAATCGTTTATGTGCACGTTCTAATAAAAGTCTTAAGCACTTTTTCTCTTTGACAATGTCTACATACATATTTTCTAAATCTTCATACTTAAAATTAAAATCCTTTTTCAATCGCTGTTGAAGCTTTTGATTTTCTTCCATTGATTTTTCAACTACACTTTCTAATTGTTTTTTTTCTTGAGTGAGTTCTTGAACATCATTATTGAGTGAATCAATTTTTAGTAAAAGCTTTCGTCTATCTTCTTCTAAATCCAAAAGTTTGTTTGAATTTTCCAGAAGTGACCGTTCTTTGTATGAATCGACCAAAATTGAAAGACGACGATTTTCTAATTCAAGTTTAAGAGCCTGAGATTGTGTGCTATTTATTAATTGTTCTGATAAACTCTTATCTATTAAGGACGCTGTTGAGTCATCAAAGTCTGATATTGAATCATTTTCCATAGAAACATTTGCCGTCGATTTTAAAAGTTGTTCTGAAATAAAAGAAAATTTCTTTTAAATTACATTTTATCCAAAATATTTATTATGATGATCAAGTTAAGATAATGAGTAATTAATTTTATCAAATGAATAGAACATTTATAATAATGTTAATTTGTCATATAAAACTTTTATTCAGTTTGCATCTAGTTAGCTAGATATATTCTGTATCCAAAAATAGTTCAAATTTTTATGAAATTTAATAAGAATAAATAAAAAGTATACCAACAAAATTCTTTTTTGACGTTAGATAAAAATTAGATAAAATTAGATATTTTTAATTAAAAAAAAATTTGAAAAAATGTTGATAAATAATTTTAGTTTCCGAGCATACAGCTAAGAAAAAATATAACTTTAATTAAATAAAGAAAGTATTTCATTCATTATTTATCTATTTTAATGAAGCTTACATAAGAAATTTATTAAATCATTATTAGATATGAATTAGATCTAATAGTGATTAAATGAATTTTAAATATAAACTGTTTCCAGCGAACTAGATTAAACTTAAAACAAAGTCCACGTAGATAGTGATAAATAATTACAAAAGTTAAAATTAAGTTTTTATAAGAATTTAGTTACCTAATTTTTCGTTTTCTTCGCAAAGTCTGAGATACTTTTCATTATTATGCCTATTGTCCGTTTGTAATTCTTCAATTCGCTTTTTAAAATTGAAAATCTGTTTTTCCAAATCTATTTTAGTTGTTTCATATTTAGATTTGAAAGATCTAAGTTGTTCAACAAGTTCATAATTTTTCTCTTTAAGTAATCTATTGTCTTCTTGTAATTTATTCATGCGTGTTTTATAGAGGTCAAAACATGTCAATTTTTCCTTATAACTTTCAACTTTTTGTTCTAGATGATCGACACGTTCCGTTTTTTCGCTAATAGCATCAAGCTCATCGCGGTAAGATTTTGCATTTTTGGCTTCAAGAACTGTAATAAAAAAATTAATTATTTTTGAATTAACAATTTGATTGCAAATTATATTTTTATGTTCACAGTACATTTTAAACTGAGCTTATAGAAAGTAAGCAAAAACCATTCAAAAGTAAAATCTCAATTAATAAAAAATTGTAAAATACATTTTTAAAATAAACTCGATTTTCTTTTTTTAAAAATAATTTTATCAACATTTAATTACTAAAGGGCAATACAACTTACCCAATCTTTCATTTTCCCTTTGCAATATGATAACTTGTTCCTTACAAAATTGCAATTCTTTTCTGCACTCTTTTAAATCATCCATCGTTTCCTTAAGATCTTCTGTTTGCTTTTTAACTTTTGCTTTATATTCGAATAATTCAATTTCCTGTCTTCTAAATTCATTATTATCAGACTTTCTAGAGGAATCAAGTATTTCTGTATTATAACTGATTTTGCTTTCATTAAATGTATTTTCGCATAGAATATTGTGGGCTTTTTGTCGTGGTTCTTGATAACTAAGATTAGCATTCTCAAAAGCTTCTTGAATGTCTGGGTTACGAATTACCTGTGAATGAAGATTTTATTTTTATTATACATGTTAATGATTTTTTTCAAACACTCCCTTAAATCAATAATATCTTTAAAATACTCACTTTAATAATGCATTCAGCAATGGCTGCCTGTATCTGCTCATCTAACGCCATAATTTTGTTAATAAAAAACTGTTTATTAGGACACTCAACAGCACAGCCAAGTAGAAGCTTAAGTAGTTGTTCAGCTTCGCTTACATAGAGTTCAGGATCACGAGCAAGACGATCGATGTTAGGCAACGTAAGTTCATCTGAATAATCACTGTAGCATTGCAATAAATTATTTAAAATCTTCTTTAGATTACGCAGCCGTAATATTGGATCATTATCAGAAAAGTGAATATCAGTTTCCTGGACGTTTAAGTTCCTGTAAAGAAATTTTAAGATTTTTTTATTTAACTTCTTTAAAAAAATAAATAAATGATAATATTAAATAATATTTTTTCGCTCTTCACGTGTCAAAGCTTATTTTTGCGCATACTTGAATAAAAATGCGTGTATAAAAACAAGCTTTTCACACACTATTCAAGAAAATTGTGTTTGATACTAGAGAGAGAAAGTGATTTTAACGTTATTTAAACTTTTCACCCTCACATCGCTCGTGCGCAAACGTCCACATAAGGTTAAAATCACTTTCTCGCACTGGTATCGAAAATAACTATTTTTATTCTAAAAGTGACCGTTATAACTTTAATAAAAGAACAGATTTGATAGGTTCAATTATCGAGTTTAAAATTTCATATATTGAATAAAATAACTTACATTTGAAGAAAGACATGATGTATTAAAACACCGTCTACAATATCAGCATATGTAATATTGTCTTGGTATTCAAGGCAGCTAGCGAACTATAAAGAAAAAGACACATTTTAATATTTTCTACTATTTATAAAATTATAAATAAGTTAATGTTTATTTACTTACCCAAGTAACTAATGGTCCTTTCAAAAAGTCGTATATTCGTGATGCATCCATATTTCTGTTATTTATTTACTGAAAAAATAATCAATATAAAAATTATTTAAATTATTAAATTTCAGTAATCATAAATTATTGAAATTTTAATATTTTTTTAATTCAGTCTTTTCCAGATAATCGTTTATTCCTTAGAATTTCAAAAGTTCAAAATACGTTATGAAAATTCTATTACATTCAGAAAAAATAAATATAAAAATTCACAAAAAATAACGCACAAATATATTACTTTAAATAAAACCAAGAAGTAAAGTATAGTAATATTAATACATAGTATTAAACTGAAAACAAGAATGTAAAGGGGTTGAACTTCGATTTTCTTCTAACTTTGAAATAATATTTTTTCATGTAATTATGGAAAAAACTGTATTTGAAAATGTATTTGACTTTTTAATAAAAATTATTTTTCACGATACAAAAATATTTACTTCGAGACAGTATATTATTTAAGCAATCAATAGTGATTTTTCGATTATTTTATGCAATAACAAAAAATTTACTATAGTAAGGATACTTTTAAAAAATTCAAGGTACTTACATAATTGAAAAAAATTGATTGTTAATAGATTAAAATGTTTTGATAGTATTAAATATTAACTATATTAAAATCTTTTTTTTTGGTTTCGCTATCTAATTTAAAGCAAAAAATGAAGTATAAGTTTAAAAATTGTAGAATTACAATTTCTATTGTTTTTATTGATGCACAAAGAATAAAAATATTTTTAAACATTTAATCATGATTTTTCAAAAATAGATACAAGTAAAACAAAAGGACTTATCAAAAGAAAAAGTTTAATTTAATCTGATTTGATTTTAGTACGATAAAATTTGGCATTTCAACTTACTTTATATATTATTTGAATCCAATAAATTAAACATGAATTGATCTTTTGACAAAATTTTAACACTTTTACAAAATCACAATTTAACAAATAAACTAGAGAAAATTTAAAGGAGATGTGTTATGTTTAATGTTTCATGCAATACTGAATCTAATGGGTAATGTGTTCCTATAACTAGGTTACAAAATGAAATGAAAAATTTCATCTGTATATTTAAATGTAATATATAAGCAAAATTGGGGTATTAATATATGTATAAGCTTAATTACACTCAGATAATCTCAATAATTAACAGAAAAAAGGACCAGTTCATTGTTTCGCATGAAAGGTAAGTAGTTGCTCGATCTTGTCTGGTTAAATTTAAAGAACTACACAATGTTAGTACAATAAAAGGATTATATTATAGGATTACTTTATGTATTCTGCATTTTATGATTTTATTATATCTTTTTAAAGTCAAGCAACTCTACAAGTAAATGAAAATGCAGTGAAAAATATTAAATTATAAGTAAAAATATTAGTAAAAATTATTTCATTAGTGATATATACATTTATATACATAAATTTAAAAAAAAAACTAAATTTAGTATAATTTATGAATATTGTAAAACTTTTGAAACTAAAACTTCATCTTAAATTCATCGTTAAAGCTCAAAACTCGAATCCGAATATATATTTATTCTCACTAATTTTTTTAGTGTAATCTTTATGTTTCTTTTCAAACTTATTCATATAAGTTATTTACGATTTATGCTTCAATTTTGTATTGGTTTGCAATGATTATTATTTATTATATATATGTACATCATGAATGAAAAAATTATGTATGTAAATCGCTTTTCTATAGAAATTTAAGTTTGTTTTTTGAAGGTTAAAGCACTTTCATTAGAATTTTCATATTCACTTACAGGTAGATTCATAGCTTTACAGTATTTAGTTAAAAGGATTATCCCATTTTAAAATGAAATGATGTATGTAATTTTAAAATTCAGTTTAACTTTATATCCAACCAAAATTAAAGTATTAAAACACTCATTAGTTTTATTGCACATATAGACACAAAAGTACTCCACCTTTTAAAAAAGGAGTCTAATCTTTTTTCTTACGAAAGGTAGTTGCTCTTGTCTGCTAAAATGTGAAAAAATATACTATGTGCAATAAAGGAATTGTAAATAACTTTCAATGAATTATACATTTTTCATTTGTATCATATCCTGTAAAATTTAAACAATTTTTCGTAAAGACATTCATATATTTAACAATTTATTAAAATACCAGAAAAAACAATAAAAGTAATTAAAATTTATTTAAAAATTTGACATGCATAAAGTTTTCCAAATTATTAAAAAAATAAACTTTATATAATTTGTTATTAGTGAAAAGAAATAAACTTTACAGTACAATCTGGCTTCCTCTTTCCTTTTTGGCTTCTTCTTTCCTCTATACTTACATCAAGATGACTGGCCGTGGTAAGGGAGGAAAAGGATTGGGAAAAGGACGAGCAAAGCGTCATCGTAAAGTATTGCGTGATGATATCCAAGGTATCACCAAACCAGCGATTTGTCGTTTGGCTCGACGAGGTGGCGTTAAGCGTATATCTGGTTTGATCTATAAAGAAACTCGTGGTGTTCTTAAGGTGTTCCTTGAGAATGTAATCCGTGACGCAGTTACCTACACTGAACATGCTAAAAGAAAGACCGTCACAGCAATGGATGTTGTCTACGCTTTGAAGAGACAAGGCCGCACTCTTTGCGGATTCGGCGGTTAAATAATTAAACATTCGATGAAAAAAAATTCAGAAAAGCAATCGGCTCTTTTCAGGGCCATTAACTCATTTAATGTTGGTTCTGCTATCCATTTTAATAATTTTTTACTTTCATATTTGAAACCCATAGATTAAAATAAATAAATAATTGCATCCCAAATAATAGTTTTTGACATCGGGCATTAAAAGGTAGTTTTATTCGTTGCACTTTGTTAGGAGCGATGGTCTTCGTTGACACAAAAATTATAATACTAGTTTTCGTTATATTTGGTGAAAGTTATTGTCTTCGCCGTACTTTTGATAATCTCCGGCGGCACTATCGACATGTGACAGTAACAAAAAACAATAGAAAATTAATATTAAGTAATTGGAAAACTACATTGATGGCATGGTTTGATTTGAATAAAAAAGATTATTTGGCCAAGAAAATTGAATATGTAAAAATACCAGCTAACCTCCATGCGCATGACTTATGCAAGGGTTAAACACAACTAAAACACATGACTTTTTTGACAAACTTCGAGAAGCTTATATAAGCACGACGACAAGATATTTCGTCATCATGCATATGGGAACAACTTCGTTTTAACGAGATATCTCATCCTTATGCGCGGGGGGGTTAAATGAGATCTAACATGATATCGTGTATTGGATCTCATATAAGTCTACAGATAAGATCTCATTTCATTATAATATCTACATACATATGTAAGATCTCGTATAAGATCTTATTTAAGATCTTACATGTATATGCAAATATTATAATTTAATATATCATGTGAGATCTCATATGAGATGTTATAATAAATCTCATTAAATATCTCATATAAAGATAAGAGATATTCTAATTCAATGAGATGTCAAGTGAATTCTCATATGAAATCTCACTTATATATTGTTAATATATATAAGACATGTTAAAAACATAAAAGTAAGATTTCATGTGCGATCTTATATAAGTTTTTGGTACGATATCTTACGTCAAATCTCAAATAAAATTGCACAAGGTATCACAAATGAGATCTCATACGGAATTTCATAAGATCTTAACGAGATCTAAGATAAGATTTTTTTATAGATTTATTAAACAAGAAAAATTAAGTGAATACAATGATTTACTAAGGGAATTTAATTTTGAATATCATACTAATCACTCTAAGAAAAGGAAAGACTTCATTAAATGTTTTCAATTTTGAGTGAAAAAAATTGTTTAATATAGACTCAATAACAGCGTCTCTGCAAGATCTAGAAGATATAAAAACTTTTTTGTTGCTATATAGCTTGAATTAAAGGATTTATAGATTTTTCTACGAAAGTTTTATTGAAATTCTTAGAAGCATTTTTTTCCAATAGCGCCTATTGGACGAAATGAAAGAATTCGGGTTTTTGAAGGAAATTAACCTATTGGCCTGAAATACTAAATTTTCTTGCGCAATTTCAACCGTAAAATCCAAATGAAAAAATTGTGTCATTTTTTCTCAAATAGTACTTAAGCGGTTGCTAAGGGCACTCTTTCAGAATGTAACACTAATTTTGCTTAAATACGTCAAAAATCTTATTTTTTAGGGGCTTTTTGAAAAAATCGTGATGTTTCGCATCAATTTTTTTTTCAACTCAATCATTTTATGCTAGCCAATTTCAAATTACCCTATAATCAACAGAAATCGTGTTGTAAATGTCCAAATTCAACAAATTTATAATTAAAAAGCGGCCATTTTTGTATAACGGTGTTATAAAAATCGTAAATTTTTTTCTAGAAAAGGATCAACTTTATAAAAAAATTATATAGAAAAAGAATGTTTAGAATCAGTTAAACAATATGTGTGAAGTTTTTAAGGATTTTTCTGGACATTTTTCAAAAAATGGCTCTTTTTTGCAAAAATGAAAAATGTTTCAAAAAGCTTTAAAAAAATGCATAAGTATTTTTTGATTGATTCTAAGAATCGTTTGTTCAATAAAATCCTTTTGTAAAGTGAATCCTTTTGTAAAGTGAATCGCTATTGTACCTAAAATTCTCAAAATCTATTATGTCATTGTATTTTTCGAAAAAATTAACATTCGTTTGATAATTTTTTTCTCAAAAAGGATTAACTTTATAGAGAAAATTTTATATAAAAAAAATTCTCAGAACTGACTAAAGAATATGTGTGAATTTTTTCAGAATTCTTTACATTTTTAAAAAAATGGCTACTGTTTGAAAAAATAAAAAAATGTTCCAAAGAGCTTTAAAACGATTCATACATATTTATTTGGCTTATCTAAGCATTTTTTGTTTTATAAAATTGAAATCGGTTAGCATAAAATAATTTAGACCGAAAAAAAAATTTGATGCAAAAATCACGATATTTTATAAAAAGCCCCAAAAACATGAGACTTTTGAAGTTTTTATGAGAAATCTGTGCAAGAATCTGAAAGAGTGCCTTTTAAAAACTCCTTAATTAGGATTTGAGAAAAAATGACCCAATTTTACGCTTAAAATTACGCAAGAAAAACTCTTATTTCAGGTGTTGATTGATTAAAATTGAACTAATATCATAATGCTTTTATTGCTTTTTTTTGTAATACAGTTTTAACAATCATTGCTCTACGTATAACAAATTGATGGCCCTGAAAAGGGCCGATTGTTAATTGAATTTGTATTCATTTACTTAGAGCTGGTATATTTAGTGACGGCCTTGGTGCCTTCACTGACGGCATGCTTGGCAAGCTCACCAGGTAAAAGAAGTCGGACAGCAGTCTGAATTTCCCGAGATGTAATGGTTGATCTCTTATTGTAATGAGCTAGACGAGAAGCTTCAGCAGCAATGCGTTCAAAAATGTCATTTACGAAGCTGTTCATAATGCTCATGGCCTTGCTAGAAACTCCAGTATCAGGGTGGACTTGTTTCAAGACCTTGTAGATATAGATGGCATAACTTTCTTTCCTCTTCTTATGCTTCTTCTTCTTGTCACCCTTGGTTATATTTTTTACTGCCTTTCCGGCCTTTTTGACTGCTTTACCGCTAGCTTTCGGAGCCATATTGAATGCACAAATATTTACTGAGATTATCCAAAATCGGAATGATGAGCCACGCTACGGCGCTCTCTTATAAATAGTTCGAAGCAGCTGCCACGACCGAATCGTCCTTTAGCCTCCCCTCCACTTACAGAAACTGCGCAGCTGTTGATGCGGCACAACTTATTCAAAATGTATATAACAGACCCTCCACTCTACTCATAATATTAATTCTTGCTGAACTTTCGATCTACGAGTATCCACTCATATAATCTACACAATGTCTGGACGCGGCAAAGGTGGTGGCAAAGTAAAGGGAAAGTCAAAGACTCGCTCTAACAGAGCTGGACTTCAATTCCCCGTTGGACGTATTCACCGTCTGTTAAGGGAAGGAAATTATGCAGAGCGCGTTGGTGCTGGTGCTCCAGTTTATTTGGCTGCTGTAATGGAGTACTTAGCTGCCGAAGTTTTGGAATTGGCAGGGAATGCTGCCCGTGACAACAAAAAAACTAGAATCATTCCCCGTCATCTTCAACTTGCCATTCGCAACGACGAAGAATTGAACAAGCTCCTCTCTGGAGTTACCATTGCCCAAGGTGGTGTACTTCCTAACATCCAGGCTGTCCTTCTTCCAAAGAAAACTGAAAAAAGTTCTTAACTTTTTTAGACGCATTAACAATTTTAAAAATCGGCCCTTTTCAGGGCCATCATTTAAATGTTCACGTAGAAAAGAAACTATATAAATGTGTAATATGTAACTTTCTTATATAAATATTTCTATGGTTTTTAAAGAAATCAATCGATTTATCAAGTTAAATTATAATGCTTGCTATGAATTATTGTCTGAACGATAAAGCTCTTTTTCCAAAAAAAAATTTATATTACCTATTACGTCGTAACATATTTTCTCATAAATGAATGCATGTGTGCTTTGTCGCGCGAGAATAACGAGAGAATACCGATTACTTAAAAACATTTATTTAAAAAGCAATCGAACAGTGACGTCATTAGCTATTGTTTCTAATTCACTTAGAATAAGTTCAAGTTTTAAGTTTCTGTAATAATTCTGATACAAATTTTTATTATAATTGTTTTTGTTTCACTTATAGAAATGATTGATCCGTCAACAATTTTCATCGTCAAAAAATAAGCCCTTTTCAGGGCCATTATTCAAATATTCTCGTAGAAAACAAACTGTTACGTCGTAAAATATTCTCTCATAAATGCCGCTGTATTTACAGTAGTATGATATGACATAACTGAACTATTTACACGTGCATTCATGCCCCGGTTTACAAGTATAGATAACTAGGTATACGCATATAACTCGGTACACAAGTATATACCTTGGCTCACACATACAAATCATATGAGTGAACCGAGATGTATGTTCGTGTACATCAAATTATTTATTTACGTTTATATACCTAGTTGTCTATACTAATATATTATCTTCAAAGTTTAGTATTTATAACTTTTATAAGTTTATTAAAAATAAATATCAAATATTATGCTTTATCTATTTAATAGCTAATATACATAACCCACTTCATATTATAGTCAAATATAAAACCTAAATATTTGAAATTCTCAATTCTAATTAATAACTAAAAGTTGTCATTTTAATTATTTTCAATTAATAATTAAATTTTAGTTATCAATTAAATTTTTTTTTAAGTGTTAGTTAAATTATTTTCAATTATAGTAATTAAATTTTAGTTATTAATTAAAACTATTTCCAATGAATGATTTAAAATTTAAGTATAATTTTTTTTTTTAATTAATATTCAATAAGTTAATGATTTATTAATTATTTCTTAATTAAAAAACTAAGAACTATGCAATTTTTTAATGTAAATTTGTGCATTAAACAGTTTCATTAAAAATCAATCCTAAATCGCGTCAGAGGTGTGAATAGCAGTTACAATGCTTTTAATAGAGTTTTTCTTAAATATTTGAGGTCTTTTCTGAAGCTTGCATATTATATGTCAATTACGTGAATATTTCGCATGGTCACTACTATCTCCAAATATTCGAAACAATGAAATATGGGAAAAATTTATAAAACATTTTCCTAAAGATTTTCCAAATGATAAAGAAAATGAAGAATTAATAGAAATTAATAAAATTTTAATTACAAAAGAAAATAATTGTAAAAATTTTATTTTACCAGAACTTAAAGAATAAAATTAATGAAGATAATAATTCTTTTTACTGTTTTAAGAGAGTTTATGAAAACTAAATAATAAATATAATTTTTTGTTATTAAAACAGAGATTAAGGTATACAATTTGATTTTTTAAGTTTTTCTTGAAGACGAAGTAATAAAATCAATTCTTTCTCATAAAAGAAAATATTCCTTTTTATGATATATAAAGTGGCTTCTCTTTCCTTTTTGTCAAAATTATAAGTTTTTGCAAAAAGTTATTATTTTAAAAGACAGAAATATGTGACCTCCACTTAATAATTAAATAATACTTTTTTAATACTATATTTTTTATCCAATTTATATTTTTTTAAATAATATAATTTTCTTCTCTGAAAATCTTATTTAATAAATTTATTTTTAACACCAATTTGAAAAAAATGTTTTTATAGCCACAGTATGTTTGTTTCTTTAAAGAAGCCTCGAAGTACCAATAGTCCCGGGTTTTTCAATATCTCAATCCGTATCCAATAGTGAGTGTATATCATCGCATTAAAAAATACAGTTGCGATTAATATAAAATCAATTAGTTAAGTGAAATTAATATCTTAATCGTGTTTATATTTCATTAAATATTTTAAAAATCTTGAATTAAATTTAGAATACGATAATTTTGAAGGATTGTAAAATTTGTCAATCGAATTTTTGAAATATTTGTTTTAATAATTTAAACCAACGTTAATATGAATTGATGGCCCTGAAAAGGGCCGATTGGTATTAAAAAAACATATGTTTTTAAGCACGTTCCCCACGAATGCGTCTGGCCAATTAAATGTCTTTGGGCATAATAGTGACGCGTTTGGCATGGATGGCACACAAGTTGGTGTCTTCAAAAAGACCAACGAGGTAAGCTTCGCTGGCTTCTTGAAGAGCCATCACAGCCGAGCTTTGGAAACGAAGATCAGTTTTGAAATCTTGAGCGATCTCACGGACAAGTCGCTGGAAGGGTAATTTACGGATGAGAAGCTCTGTACTCTTTTGATAACGACGAATTTCTCGAAGAGCTACAGTTCCAGGCCTGTATCGGTGAGGTTTCTTCACTCCTCCAGTAGCTGGTGCACTTTTACGTGCAGCCTTAGTAGCAAGTTGTTTACGTGGAGCTTTACCTCCGCTCGATTTACGAGCTGTTTGCTTGGTACGAGCCATTGCAGAAGATATTGGACTTTCGAATGACGAAAAAGAATAGTTCTATGCAGTTTTTTTTTTTTTTTTTTGTTTGAAGGGTCGAGGAGGGGAAATCTTCAAAAGACACCCCCGTAGGGGTAGTGTCGGATTCACCCGCAGGTGCCTACCGACTAAAACCGCCTCCCCGTAGGTTACCAACCAAAATGGTTATGAACCTTAAGAAGAAGAAAATTGAGAGACAACGGTGGCTCATACAGCGGGGACTGTATAGCACTCGCGCAAATTGCGAAACACGAAATAGACTGTTTGAAGTCAGTTAGTGAAGAAGGGTTATGGAGATCGAATCAGAGAGCATGGCCTTCTGAATCGATCGTTGGATTTACGACGGTAATTTACAAGAAATTTTATGCTAGGATTGCTGTGTTTAGAGATAGAGAGACGGAGATTCGCAGCGTGTTTGTTCGCTGCTTCTGGAATTGAGTCGATACCAGTTTCTTTTAAGATTTGATTATTTCGAATAAACCAGGGATCTGAAGAGAGGAGCGTAGGAGGCGCATGTAGGTGCCTTGGAGTTTAGCTATACGGTTAGGGGTTTGCGGATCCCCAAATTGGGATCGCGTAAGTGCAAATACTGCGGATAATGGCATTAAAAGCGCGGGCTTTTGTTTTCTTAGTTAGTGATTTATTATTGAAGAAAGGCTTTAAGGCAGCATAAGCACCTTGGCATTTGGCTCGGACTGAATCGATTTGTTTTTGCCATGTGAGTTTACGATCGAAGGTAACACCCAGGTATTTGGCTGAAGAACTCCAGTCAACACGATGGTTGTTAACTAGGAGATTTGAAGGAGTACGATTTCGTCGAGAGAAGAATATGGCAACAGATTTGGATTCGTTGATTGCTGCTCTCCAAGTGTGGTACCATCTTACCACTTCTGGGGTGAATTTGTTTAGTACGGAGGAGCAATGAGTGATAACTTTTGAAGTATAAATGAGGGCTGAGTCGTCAGCATATTGAGCAACTAGAACTTTATTGTCCTTGGGGTAGTCGTAAGAGAATATATTAAAGAGAGGAGGAGATATTTTCGAACCTTGGGGAACCCCTGCAGTTATGTGTCTGGGAGAAGAGAGAGACTTACCCACACGGACCCGAATGGTCCTGTCTGTGAGATAGGATTTGATGATGGCTATGAGGTAGTGTGGAAATTCTAGTTTAATGAGTTTGTAGATCAGACCTTCGTGCCAGACTCTGTCGAAGGCTTGTTTTACATCTAGCAAAAGCATGCTGGTATGTTTTCTCTTGTTGAGGTTATCGGCTATGAACTCCGACACACGGAGGAGTTGGTGAACTGAACCATGTTTCCTACGGAATCCATGTTGAAATTCGGGGACGATACTTCTTTCGTCGACGAATTGGTCAATACGACAGCGTATGACCTGTTCAGCAATTTTACTTAAGGAGGAGAGTAGACTGATGGGTCGATAGCTAGATGCAGAGCTTAAGGGCTTACCGGGTTTAGGAATTAGGATAACTATTGCTTCTTTCCAAGCTTTGGGAAAGTATCGTAATCTCAACATTGCATTGACAATGTTGGTAATAGCGACAATGTGTTTACGGGAAAGAATTTTAAGAACTCCGTTCCCAATGCCGTCAGAGCCTGGAGCTTTTCTATTTTTTAGGGAGCGAATGATTTTTGAGATTTCATGGGGAGAAGTGTGTTGGAATTCGGCGTCAGAAAATTGAAATTCATGCACAGTCTCAGTAACGTGCTCGTGGAAAAGAGAGGTTTCGTTCGAACTGGGGAGTGGAGAGCATTGTTCTTCTAGAGAGTCCGCGAAGATTTCAGCTTTCTCTTCATCAAGAGAGTAGGAGATATTGTCTCTTTTAAAGCAGGTAAATGGGTTTTGCGATTGCAGAGGGATTTGATAATTTTCCAATTACTTTTAGGGTTGGCCTCGGCTTCAGCTATATAGTTTTCGAAGGCAAGGTCATTTGTTTCTTTAAGAGCTGAGGTGAGTTCTTTTTGGATAGCGTTTAAGCGAGTACGATGTATGGGGTTTCGATAAGTTTGCCAGAGTTTACGGATTCTATTTTTAGTTACGATTAGCTTTTTTGTAGAGCTGGGAAGGTTAGTTTTGCGGGGTTTGGGAGTAATGGATGAGCTGGCCTTTTCTATTGAGTTGGTTACCTCGTTTGTGAGATTCAGGATGGTTGCATCGATATCTTCGATGGAGTGTATCTGACTGCATTTGAAGTCGGATGTTTCGAGAATGTATTTTAGATGAAGGAAATCTATGCTTGTTTTGGTGGGGGGATTGAGGGTAGGATTTATTGGTATTTCGATATATACCGGATTGTGGTCTGAATTTAACTCTGCGCAAGTCCAAGGGTCCTTGTCGAGAGAAATATTTTTCGTGAGAAAAATATCTAAAATTTCTGGTTGATGTTGAGTAGTACCAGGGAAGTGTGTTGGGGAGGCAGGGGCCTCGATAGAGAAATTGTGGCGAAGGTGTAAACTCCAGAGAGAGTTTCCTTTAGTGTTGTTTGAGAGACAACCCCAATGCTTGTTTTTGGCATTCAGGTCTCCAGCAACGACGGTGGGAGTATTTGAATCAAAAAGTAGGGGGATCTCGGACATATTATTGGTGTTTGGGGGAGAGTAAAGAGAGAAGATACGAAGGGACTTATTTGCGAATTCGGTTTGAATGCCAACCACTTCGCAAGTGATGGCCGTATTGATGCTGATAGGTTTGTGACGAATAGAATTTCTAACAAGGATAGCGACGCCACCTCCTTGTGAGTTAGGGCGATCTTTTCTGTATATTGTAAAGTTGGGTATGAATAGGTTCTTATTAGGATTTAGGTGAGTCTCGGTTATGCAGGCAACATCGATGTGGTTAGACTCGAGAAGGGCCTCGAGCTCTGTAACTTTCGTTCTATTTTGCGACAGAATGCTGTTAGCATTCCAAGTAAGGATTTTGAGGGGTTCGTTTTTATTGACTGATGATTGGAAGCAAGGAGTCGAAGAAGTTACGAAAAAGCTGCTCGAGAAGTTGAGCTTTTGGGTTTTGGCTTGGAACCACCTTGGGCAGATTCGACGCCGGGGCTGGCTGTGTTGGAGGTTGGGACCGAAGTTGTGGCTGAGATACATTTTGTGGACGAAAGGCAGGCTGGGAGCTGGCCATCGTTGCATAGCTAACGTTGGGGTTTCGGAGGAGGGGTTTTCTAATAGGCGTATTAGGGGTTGGTTGAATTCTGGGGGGATTTTGTTGGGGTCTTATCGGAACTTTGGGACAGCCACCATAGGTGGCTCGATGCGGGCCTTGACAATTGACACAGAGTGGAGTAGCGTTTGGTTGAAAATCGATAGAAAACAAAATTATTATTTTTTATGCGGGAAGTATAATTTTTGTATAAGGTTGGCAACATGGCGGCAGTCAGCTGAGCTATGTACCCACACCGAGTATTCTAAAACTAGATAGTTTGGATACACTGGCGCGCTATTTGAATGTACGTTTTGCACCCATGCATGCGTAAATTCCATTCTAATACTTTTATTTTTCTTTTTGAAATTGTGAATAATTACAAATTTTATTTATAATTATAAAGAAAATTATTAATTATCTAAAACGTTTATAAAATAAGCAACAACTAATATTTTTTAGTTCTTTATTTTTAAAATAATTTGAAAATATATATATATAATTTACAAAATCATTCATTTCCATAGCTATGAGAGGATATCTCAGGAACTTTTTAATTTTGACACTTGACTTCACAACAATTCAAAGTCTATAATACAAGTTTCTGGAGTGGCACATACTTCAATAAGGGCTTAAATTATTCCTTTCTTGGAGTAGAATATCTAATTAAATTTTGGTTGCTCTTCACAATTTTATACATAATTTTGTACATAATTTTATACGTCAAAAATGATATTTTTTTTATATTTTTCTACGTGTGTTTCTTGAGCTATAAAAAAAGGAGCATACTTTCGATCATTCTCAAATTTTCTGAGCATAATGAATATGGTAATAACAACAGTTCAAGCCTATCCTGGTACATGTACTTCTCTTTGGTAAACTGCTTGACTATTTTTAATGTAAGTGTCATTATTAGGTGAAAAAAAACACATTAAAATTAGTCCAACAGTTTTCTAAATAGGGGCACATGTACCAGCATAGACTTAAACTTGTTTTTATTATATTCATTATGCTCAGAAAATTTGAGAATAATCGAAATTATGCTCCTTTTTTATTGCTCAAGAAACACACGTAGAAAAATATAAAAAAGTATCATTTTTGACGTATAAAATTATGTATTGTGAAGAGCAATTTTTTAATCGATACCAAAATTTAATTACATATTTTACTCCAAGAAACGAGTAATTTAAGCCCTTATTGAAGTGTGTGCAAGTCCAGAAAGTTGTATTATAGACTTTTGAATTGTTGTGAAGTCGAGTGACCAAAATGAAAAAGTTCCTGAGATATCCTCATATATATAATATATATATATATTCATTCGTCAGATTGTACGTGCAACGTGAAATTACTTGAGACAAAAGCACGAAAATGAATTAATTTTTTATTGCTCTTCTAATTTAATCATAGCATTAGGTTGTTGAATATTTTCATTTTCACAAACTTTACTTATAAAAGATAAACCATTGTGCTGTATAACAGCAGCATAACACCGACCTTCATAGGTACCTCTTTGAGTATGGTTTACTCTTGTACCATTAACTTATTTACGAAAAATTCCATTGAATTCAGACTTATTGCTTGTAGCATGAAACATTAAACTATCTGCAAAAGTACTTAAATATGTCATGATATTTTGCACCTTTTCAAACAAACCACTCTTTTGTAAATTGATTATATAATTTGTACCGTTTTCTTCTAATTCGCATAAATCTCTTAAAATTCTGCATGTACTGTGATCGTTAACAATGTGATAAGCAACAATCATTATGTCATCAATTAAAAAATTAATTTCCATGTTTATATTACAATTTTGATTCGCTACACGGTTCTGTCTGAATTCAATATATTTTTCTATAATCTTCCTGAATTTTATACCACTATTTTCAATCAATTTTTTTCGGCACTTATATTGCGTCCTGGAAAGATGAATTTGCCCAGTGCTTAATTTTATTTTCATGCGAACTTTCTTGTAATTCAATGCCTTCATAAAATATTTGCTTATCATTGTTAATAGTATATGTACGCGAATCATTTACCTGTAATTTATCAAAATTATTAATACAGTCTTTAGAAACATATATATTGCTATTATTCGTTACAGAAAGAGATGGATCTATAAAGTTTATAATTTTCTCTTGATGGTTATTGTTAAAATCATAGGACCTTTGATGTACTTCAATAATTTCAGTGTTTTCAACAACTTCATCCAGTGTTTTTTCAAATACATTGTGTTTATCTCTAGGTGAACTGAAATTATTTTTCTGTAATTAAGCTAACCTAGAAGAAAACATACTTTATTTAAAAATCCGATTGCGAAAATTAATGTAAAGAATCAGGTGAATTTATACGTAATATTTTAATGGAGGTTCAAATAAATTTCACTGATTTGTACCCTAAGTTTCATTTGTAAAAAATCCAAAGAGCATGCATAAGCTTTACATAAAATTTGTTCAAGATTCCAAATTTAGTTTCAAAACAAACTTTCTTAACTTTAAATTCTTACTGTAAAAGAACTAAAAATTATAGTCCTTCTATGGAATGTTTGTAATATAAAGTTAATTTTTTTATTAAAATTATTTTAATAAATTTATGGAAAAATACGTTTAGAATTTCAAATACTTTTGATGTTGAATTCAAATACAATATGCCTGAAAAGTGTTTAAGAAAAAGAGAAAGACAAATAAATCTTATGTGTTACTTTCAGACTTTTACGTGTGATATTTAAGGTAAAACACAGACAATATTTATTTTAATTGAGAATAAAAAATTAATTTCAGTTTTGCTATAACGAAATTATATTCTGGTAAATTTAATTAATAAATCATAATGTTGATTTCAAAAAGAAATTTCTAAAAGAAACAAAGTAAAAAGCTTTTCATTTACTAATTTGAAAATATGAAGTTTTTGATATATTTATAATTATTACTGTGAATTTTAATTTCAGTTAATTACTTTTTATTTTATTCTTTGACTGATAGGTATTAATAGTATTTTTCGATACTAGTGCGTGAGAGTGATATTTTACTCGTGTGGCGGTTTGTGCCCGAGCGAAGCGAGGGTAAAAGGCACACGAGGAAAAAAAACTTTCTCGCACGAGTATCAAACAATATTTTTGACACGACGTGTAAGAAGTTCTATTTTCGCACGTGTCACTTTGTACAGCGTGCGCGAAATTGAGCTTCGCGCACGGAATGGCAAAAAATAGATTTTATTATTTATTGTCATTAGAATTATATATAATAATATAATCAATATACGTATGAATATTAACAAAATCGTATCTATGATGACGCAAAAATTTTGTTACCCTGTTTTCATTATATCGTCTTGCATATTCTTTTCTGCAATTAATCTTTAACTAATATCAGTTTTTTTTTTCTAATATCTGCTTATCACTTTAATAGTAATTCTATTTGAGCTATTTAACATCGATCACTCATAGGACAAAAGTATAAAAATCATAGGTCAATTCTAGTCGAGTCTAGCAAGTACTAACATTAATTCTGTTTGAAAAATTTAAGCATGTATATTAATCATAATTAATAATGATAATAATAATCTGTAGGATTTATCATTGTAAATCGTTTTCTGGTAATAATAATAATCATTAAGATAATGACGTCCACAACGACGGTGACCATGATGACGACGACGACCATGACGATAACAATGACGACGACGATGACGACAACGATGACGATAACGACAATGACGACGACCATGACGACGACAACGTCGAAGATTGTGACATTGACGACGGTGACCATGATGAAGACGACGACGACTATTACGATGACAATGACGACGATGCCGACGACCATGACGACGACGACGACCATACTGATGACGATGACGATGACGACGACGATGACGACGACGACGAAGACCATAACGATGACGATGATGATAACGATGACGATGACGATGACGACGTCGACGACCGTGACGGCGACAACCATGACGACGACCATAACAGCGACGATGATGATGAAAACGACGACAAAGACGACGTCAACGAGAAAGTCGACAACCATGACAATGACGGCGACGACCATGACGATGACGGTCATGACGATAACGATGACGACGATGACGACGACCATGACGTTGACGATGATGATGACGACAACCACCATGACAATGACGACGATAACGACGATAACGACGATAACGATGACGGCCATGACGATAACGATAATGATGACGACGACGATGACCATGACGATAACGACGGTGACCATGATGATGTCGACGATGGCCATGACAACGACGATGACGATGACCACGACGACGGCCACCATGACGATGATGATGACGACGTCGACGGCCATAACGATGGCGACAACCATGACGACGATAACGATGACGGTACTGAGGACGATGGCCAAGACGACGACCATGACGATGACGACGACAATGACGATGACGACGACGATGACGACGACGATGACGACGATGAAGACGGTCATAAGGATGGCGATGACGAACATGACGATGACGACGACGATCATGACGATGACGATGATAATGACGATAATGACGATGACGACGATGACGACGACGATGACCATAACGATGGCGATAACGATGATGACTACGAAAATGATTATGTCGATGACGACGACGATGATGACGATGACGGCACTAAGGACGATGACGACGACGACAACGCTGACGACGATGACCACGACAACCTTACAATGACGATTACGATGACGATGGCCAAGACGACGACGACCATGACGATGACGACCGTAACCATGATGACGACGACAATGATAATGACGACGACGTTGACGATGACGATGACGACGATGAAGACGGTCATAAGGATGGCGATGACGAACATGACGATGACGACGACGACCATGACGATGACGATGACGATGACGATGATAATGACGATGACGACGACGATGACGACGACGATGACCATAACGATGGCGACAACGATGATGACTACGAACATGACGATGTCGATGACGACGACGATGACGACGATGACGGCACTGAGGACGATGACGACCATCAGGATGACAACGACGACAACGAGGACGATGGCCATGACGACGAAGATGACGATAACGATGACCATGACGACGATGATAATGACAATGACGACAATAACGATGACGACGACGATGACGATGACGATGACCATGACAACGATGAAGATGACAACGACGACAATGACGATGACGACGAGAGCGACGACAATGACGATGGCGATGATGATGACGACAACGAGGACGATGGCCATGACGACGACGACCATAACGACGATGACGACGACGACCATGGCGATGACGATGATGATGACGATGACCACGACGACGACCATAACGATGGCGAAAACGATGATTACGACGAACTTGATGATGACGATGACGACGACGACAATGACAGCACTGATGACGATGGCCAAGACGACGACGACCATGACGATGACAACGGTATCCATGATGACGACTTCGAGGACCATGACAATGACGATGACGACGACGATGACGGTCATAAGGATGGCGATGACGAGCATGACGTTGACGACGTCGACTATGACGATGATAATGACGATAATGATGATGACGACGATGACGACGACGATGACCATAACGATGGCGATAACGATAATGATTACGAACATGACGATGTCGATGACGACGACGATGATGACGATGATGGCACCGAGGACGATGACGACCATCAGGATGACGACGACGACGACGCTGACGACGATGACCACGACAACCTTACGATGACGATTACGACAATGATGACGACAACGAGGACCATGGCCATGACGACGACGATGATGATGGCAACGACGACAATGACGATGAC
Organism: Anastatus disparis; assembly: GCA_017163975.1. Lineage (NCBI taxonomy): Eukaryota > Metazoa > Arthropoda > Insecta > Hymenoptera > Eupelmidae > Anastatus > Anastatus disparis. The sequence goes on from JAFFSR010000313.1 coordinate 1,704,526, forward strand.
GATGACGACGACCATGACGTTGACGAGGATGATGACGACGACGACGATGACGACGCTGAGGACGATGACCACGACGTTGACAATGATGATGACGACAACAAGGACAATGGCCATGACGACGAAGATGATGATTACGATGACGATGACGATGACGACGACGATAAGAACGCTGAGGACGATGACCACGACGACCAAGACGATGACGATGACAATGATGATGACGATGACGACGACGACCATAACGATGGCGACAAGGATGATGACGACGACGATGGTAGCACTGAGGACGATGGCCAAGACGACGACACGACCATGACGATGACAACGGTAACCATGATGACGACGACGATCATGACAATGACGATGACGACGACGACGGCGATGACGACGCTGAGGACGATGATCACGACGACTATGACGATGTCGATTTCGACGACGATGACGTCAACGAGGACGATGGCCATGACGACGACGATGCCGATGACGATGATGACGACGATGACGACGATAACGACGACCATGACGACGATGACGACGATCATGACGATGATGACGACCATGACGACCATGACGATGATGACGACGACGACAACGATGACGATGATGACGGTGACCATGAAGACGATGACGACGACGATCACGATGACGACGATGATAACGATGATAACGACGACGATAACGATGACGATGACGATGACGATGACGATGACGATGACGACGACGAGGACGACGACGAGGACGATAGCGATAACGATAACGATGATGATGATAATAATAATAATAATAATAATAATAATAATAATAATAATAATATTATCATTAAAATTATTATTATATCATTATTATTATTATTATTATTATTATTATTATTATTATTATTATTATTATTATCGTTATCGTTATCGTTATCGTTATCGTTATCGTTATCGTTATCGTTATCGTTATTGTTATTGTTATTGTTATTGTTATTATTATTATTATTATTATTATTCCTCCGCATGTTGCTGACCTTGTAAGTGTCCACCTACGATGTGGTGGCGGGGCGGAGGCTTAAGCACGATCCACATATCGCTAGCCATCCTTAGTGATGACTAAGGATATCTGGATGATCGCGTAGGCACTTCCGCTTCACGGAACTGCCAACCCATTAAAATTTTGTGTTCGTATTTACGTGTACTAAGAAGCAACACAGTATGAATGGATGTATGAATGAGCTGTGGCTGCCAACCAATGGATATTCCCGTCAGACTACCGGAGTTGTTCGTTAGTGGTGACTTGCTGACCTCTGTTTAGTAATAAGGGTAAAAGTTAGTCCCCTCTCCGGCGAAAGTCGTGACGGGCAAAGGTCCCGTGAAACCACATGTCGGCTAGGAGCTTCTACGTACTTCTACTAACGTAACCGGAGCCCATGAAGGGGTTGAAGTTGGTCTGTACAGGCGCAGGTGCGAAGGATTATCTGGTCAGTATTTCCTTATACCGAGTCCGCGCAGGAGAACTGCGGAACGTCTAGCATGAAGTTTAGGGCCAGGCGCAGCACGGTACTGACGTCGCCCACTCCATACGGATGACGTAAAATCTTTAGCATCAACATAGCGCGGGCCTAACCCGTAAACATCTCTTATTTAGAATCACTCGGTGTCGCTAGGGTTGACCACCCGAAAACCGCTTCTCGGCTGCGGCATCTTTAATTAGGGCACCTCACAGGCGGGGATAGTGGCTCCACTGCGTCTGGAGCTCCCATGATGGGCGAACCGTCTTAAGCCAAGTATACGTTTTATTATGTTAAATTCCACATCAACACAAACCAAAAACCAACCAGAAGCTGCTAGCAATAGCTCAAAAAATAACGAAGGCCAGTTTTCGCAGGCTGATCCCCAAAAGAAGTCAGGGGTAGAGATCGCCTGCCTAACAATGGAAGAAAGATCTCAGAGGATGAATGAGATCTTTGCGCTCTTCAGAGAAGCTCTTAGGTCGATGCCTAACATTCATAAAGATGTTAAGAATAATCTACCAGAGCTTATCAATCATGTGGATGCCCTTAAAACGGAGCATCTCCTCTTGCTTCAGGCGAGAACGGTCACTGAACAGATGGAGGTGACCGAGACGCTCGAAACAAGCTCCTCAGCCAAGCGGACTTTAGAGGATGCCTCGTTTGATTCTGGCAGCAATGCTGAATCGCAAGCATTAAAAAAGAACCGCCCTGAGAGTCTGGATGATCCGTTTGAGGTCGTCCAAAATAGAAAGAAGAAGACGGCTACAAAAAATCTAGTCCAGAACGCAACGCAGCAGCAGCAACAACAACAACAGCAGCAGCAGCGCCAACAGCAGCAGAAACAACAACAGCAGCACCAGCGTCAACAACAGCAAAAACGGCAGCAGCAGCCGCAGCAGCCCAAGAACAACAGCAACAGTCCACCAGCGGCCAGAACATCGGCCATTGAGACACAGCAGCCTGCCCAGCAGCTGTTGAAAAAGAAGAAGAAAAGGAGGAGGAAGACAAAAAAGAGGTCTGCCGCCGTCCTCATAAAACCAGAAGAGGGAAAAACCTACAGCGACGTCCTGCAGAGCATCAGGCAGGATTTAATCGCTGAGAGTCCAACGACCAACATCAGAGGGATAAGGAAAACCAGGGCCGGAGATGTCCTGATCGAGTTGGGCTCAACTAAGGGTTTAGAGACCTTTAGTGCTTTCCTTAAGAGGACGGTGGGCGAAACGGGCAACGTCAAGGAGATGTGCCCCAAAGAAACGGACGAGATCGGAGACATCGACTGTCTAGCTTCAGCAGAAGAAGTAGAGGCCGCTGTAAAAGCGGCTTTTACCGAAGGCCAACAGGAAGTAGGGGAGTTTAGCGTCTCACTGACCAACCCCAACAGCAGAGAGCTCCGCTTGGCCATTGTAGAGATGGAACAAGACCAAGCGGCGTTCCTGCTCTCTAGAACTAGGATAAAGATCGGTTACACCAGCTGCCGAATCAGAAGTTGGCAAAGGGTTCAGCGCTGATTTAGGTGCCTGAACTACGGTCACCAGGCGCGTGACTGCCGAGGACCAGACCGTAGCAAGATGTGCTACAAATGTGGCAAAGACGGCCATAAGGGATCGGCCTGCAAGGCTACTGATACTCAGTGCATACTATGTACTGAGCGCGAAGTAGACCCAGCAGAGCGGAAACACATCCCTGGGTCAGGTCAGTGCAGAGTCTTTCGCGAGACACTGAACCGAATCAAAAAGCGCTAATGATGGGCCGTATAACGGTCCTTCAAGCCAACTTACATAGAAGTGACGTAGCTAACAGCCTTTTGACTCAAATCAAATTTGAGACAAATGCCGATGTGCTACTGATAAGCGAGCAGTACACAAACTGGACCGTTAAGACCTGGTTTAAAGACAAGCTTGGCACTGCAGCGATCTACGTAGACCCAAATAACATCAGAGTAGACGCAGATGGAGCTGGAGAAGGCTTCGTATGGGTCAAAAGCAGAAACGTTACATTTGTAAGCTGTTATTTTACACCAAACACAACAGCCGATACGTTCAGGCGACATCTGGATCTGTTAGAAGACTCTATCCTCAGAATAGAAGGTGACGTCGTCGTCGCAGGAGACTTTAACGCGAAAGCGTTGGAGTGGGGAATGCCACTGAAGGACAGCAGAGGAGAATACATCATGGAGATGGCAGACAGACTCGGCCTAACAGTGCTAAACATCGGAAGCACTACAACATTCAGACGAGGGGCTAGCGGTACGATTCCTGACGTATCTTTCGCATCAGAAAATCTTTCACGTAAGGTGTCAGATTGGAAAGTGCTGGAGACATACAATGGAAGTGACCACCAGTACATCACATTTCAAATCCATGATAGGTCCCAATCATCGAGGCGAGATGTGGCTAGGCCAGTCAGATGGAACGTTGCCAAGCTGGACTCTGAGAAACTTGTCCAAGTACTGCAGCAAGGATCCGACAACCTACCGGATGCGACAATTACCACTGGAAACGCCGATGCTGCGGAGGTTCTCGTGAAAGAGACGATGAGTCTCATTCACAGAGCCTGTGATGCATCTATGCCGCGCAAGGGATCGCAAAATCATAAGCGTCCAGCGTATTGGTGGAACGACGAAATTGCAAGAACCAGGTCAGAAGCTCTCAGCCTCAGAAGATCATCACAGAGAGCAAGAAAGAAGAACTCACCAGAAGCAGATCTTTTGTCTGCACAATACAAAGACGTGCATAGACAGCTTCGTAAGAAGATCAATCGAAGCAAAGCACAATGCTGGAAGGACCTGAGCGAAGACGTCAACAAAGAGGTATGGGGAATGGCTTATAAGATAGTGACAAAAAAGCTCTGCGCTTCCCCTACGTTGCCATTCGAAGAAGAGACCATGGCGAACATCGTTCACCACCTGTTCCCTACACATCCACCGCTCAAAGAACAGGAGAATACAGAAGAACCTGAAGAGATCCCGCTCTTTACAAGCGGAGATTTACAGATCGCTGCAAAAATGATGAAGAACAAAAAGGCACCTGGCCCTGACGGAATACCATCCGAGGTCCTTAAATGCATAGCGGTGAAAGCGCCATCTCTCTTGTTGAACATGTACAACGCGTGCCTCCAGACGGGTGTGTTTAGCACCCCCTGGAAGGTTGCACGTCTTGTGCTGATCAACAAAGGAAAGGGAGGTGATCCCCGGCATCCATCGTCCTACAGGCCACTGTGCATGTTGGACGAAGCAGGGAAGCTATACGAGAGGCTGCTAAAACCGCGATTACAAGGAGCCGTGCAGGCGGCTGGCGATCTCGCCGACAACCAGTACGGCTTTAGGAAAAAGTGGTCTACCGTTAATGCAGTAGAAGAGGTAGTGAATGTAGCGAGAGAAGCATGGACTGGAAACCATCATTCCCGTCTTATCGCGTTCCTCGTCATGTTGGATACGAAAAACGCTTTCAACTCAGCAGGATGGCCTGACATCCTTGCTGCGTTGAAAGAGTTTAATGTACCAGAATACCTTATGCGAGTGATACGTGACTACCTAAAAAACCGTATCCTCCGCTATGAGACAGAAGAAGGCTGGCGTGAAAAGGACCTCAGCGCAGGCGTTGCACAGGGGTCAATATTCGGCCCAGACTTTTGGAACATTCTGTTCGATGCATTGCTCAGACTTGCAATGCCGGATGGGGTGAAAATGTTCGCGTACGCCGATGATGTCGCTTTAGTCATCACCGCGAAAAACGCGAAAATTGCGCAGCATATACTGAATACGGCGATGAGAAGAATCTCCGAATGGATGGTGAAACGTGGTCTCGAATTAGCGATGGCCAAGACAGAAATAGTGCCCTTAACCTGGAGACACATTAACATCGAGTTTCCCATGACAGTAGGCACAAACGTGGTGCAGACAACGAGGGAGGTAACGTATCTCGGCATGAAGCTAGATGCAAAACTAACCTTTTTGTCGCACCTAAAATACGTCGCCAACAAAGCGATAAAGAAAACGTTGCAGTTAAGTCGTCTTATGGCCAACACCAGCGGCCCAAAATCAAGCAAACGACGACTTTTAATGTCAGTTACAACGTCCATCTTATTGTACGGCTCCGAAATATGGGCCGACTCAATGAGAAAAAAGACGCACCAGAAAACATTATCTTCTGTTCAAAGGAGAGGGGCTCTCAGAGTCACCAGCGCCTATCGCACTGTCTCGGGACCCGCGGTACTAGTTATCGCAGGAATCACCCCGATCGAATTACAGGCGTTAGAACGCAAGCGAACCTACGAACGGAAGAAACAGGAAGAAGAAACTGCAATGATCCAGAAAGAAGAAAGACAGGTAACCATGGAATCCTGGCAAGAAACATGGAATCAGGAGGAAAAAGGCCGATGGACCAAGGCACTCATTAAGGAACTGGCTCCATGGGTTGAAAGAAAGCACGGGGAGGTAAACTATTACCTCACCCAATTTCTCAGTGACCACGGGTATTTCTGCTCCTATCTCAGTAAAATGGGAAAGGCTCAGGACCCGGGCTGCATCTTCTGTTTTGCTGATCGCGACGATGCGTATCATACGTTTTTCGTCTGCCATTGGTGGAACGAAGAAAGACGCCAGGTCGAGGAAATAGTCGGACGACTAATGCCAGAGACAATTATAAGCGAAATGATCTCGGCTGAAGAAAAATGGGATGCTATGACACTTTTTGTCGAAAGCGTCCTTAGACAGAAGAAAACGTATTTAGATAGGGAAATTGACCGAAGTACGAATGATACCACGGGAGCCATGCTGACGTTTCTGCATAACCAAGAAACATTAGCCGGTCCCATAGATTCAGGGTACGAGGGTGACGATGAGGATTCCTTTTAAATAAGAAAACCAAATCGTGCACCATATAAATGTGTGAAAATGCGTAAAAGCAAGATTTTGCTGATGTGTGACTGTCGCGGGAGGTTAGTGTGCCAGCGGGTTCGCTCCCTCCACATAAGTCAATATACCGCGCGTGACCGAGAGTGAGTGTAAGTCAGACGCGATAGATAGGCTAGCCCCACGTGGGGCATAAGACCAATTCTAGTCCACGAGAAATAAGACTGATGTAGATAGGACTGATTTTGCTCCCCTTTACAGAGCCAGTCCTCTAGGTAGATGCTGCCTTCCTGATTATGCGATCGACGGAAGTATGGATGTTTTGATGGGAAACAAAGCCGACCCTCCTGGAGCGTCCCTTTGCACTCCCAAGGAATGTATGTCGCGGGAGAGAGTCACCGGACTTTACTCCAAAACTTGAGTTTTTCTTCACGCGCGTGACTATGCATGCATGTGAGAATGAAACGCGTAAGATTTATTTTTTTATACACCTTGTAGGTTAAGGAAACGAATCTAGTCAAATACCAAAGAAACCAGGAGAAAAAGATCTGAAACGATCAAAGACCGGCGCCACCCTGAAGTAATGTGATAAACAGATCCCGGGGTGGGAAAACGCCCTAAGTGGTCTAGTTAGAGTATCCCTTCCCCAACAAATGACTTGTCATTCGTGGGTAAGGGGAATGCGATTTTTAGAGGGTCGCTAGACGTAAACTAGTAACCCCTCACAAACCGTGGTTTTTCTTCCGCCTGTATCTTTTTCCAGGCCCAAGAAACTCCCGGCAGTCTGTTTGCAGATTTTTATCGTCACACTAACTCAAATTAAAGGTAAAAAAAAAAAAAAAATTATTATTATTTTTATTATTATTATTATTATTATTATTATTATTATTATTATTATTATTATTATTATTATAATGAACAATAATTAATTTATCTACGTTGCAATCTAATGATTGTTTCCCAAATTTGTGATTTTAGTGAAACCATTATTATATTTTCAATCGATAAAAATTGACATTTGAATATAGCTATATTTATAGATGTTTTTTTTTTGACCGGGTCTTTTTTTACTTAATAATGACACTTACATTTAAAATAATCAAACAGTTCCCCAAAGTGAAGCACATGTGCCAGGATAGGTTTAAACTGTTTTTTTTACCATATTCATGGTGCCCAGCTAATTTACTAATGATCGAAAGTATGCTCCTTTTCTTATAGCTCAAGAAACACACGTAGAAAAATATAAAAAAAGTATCATTTTTGACGTATAAAATTATTTACTGTGAAGAGCAATTTTTCAATCGATACCAAAATTTAATTGTATATTTTACTCCAAACAACGAGTAATTTAAGCTCTTATTAAAGTATGAGCTACTCCAGAAGCTTGTATTATAGACTTTCGAATTGTTGTGAAGTCGAGTGACCAAAATTAAAAAGTTTCTGAGATATCCTCTTATAGCTATGTAAATGAGTGATTTCGTAAATTATATATATATATATTTTCAAATTATTTTAAAAATAAAGAACTAAAAAATATTAGTTTTTGCTTATTTTATAAACGTTTCAGGTAATTAAAAATTTTTTTCATAATTATTAATAAAATTTGTAACTATTCACAATTTCAAGAAGAAAAATAAATGTATTAGAATTTAATTTATGCATACATGGGTGCGAATCGTAAATTGTATCCAAACTATTTAGTTTCGAAATACTCTGTGTGGGTATATAGCTTAGCTGACTGCCGTTATGTTGCCAAACTTATAAGAAAATTAAACTTTCCTCATAAAAAATAATAATTTTTTTTTCTATCGATTTTCTTTGAGACTGGACTTTTCCGCCATTCGTTTTAAATAAATGAAACCATTCAGAGAAGGAAAATCACGTAGATTGTACCGTTTAAGCGTAAGTTCAAATCTACGGTAGTAATATGATTTTTTACGGCTTACTCATTAAACTTCGACATTATAACCTTCCCAATCCCTATCACCTGAAAAAAGATAGCACAAAGTGCTCATGTATGAGGAAAAGGATAAAAAGGAAAGGTTCTTTTTAAGCTAGACCCGTTTTTGGTGTAGCGGCCATGCTACAACCAGTCCGGGGTCTCTGTGCTTGTATGTTTGTACTAAATAAATGCCTCTTATAAGCCACGAGACTCTAACTTTGATTTGTTAAGATTTAACTACTTATTAATGGCCAATAACACTACATACAAATAAATTTCAATAAGTAACGCGTGATTGGAATTTAAGTACTTCATGTACACTCATCAAAAGACACTTAATTGAAAATAATATTTATCAAATTCTTACTAATCGTAAGATAAGTTAATATTAAATAAGATTTTACACACTTAATGAATTCACAAAATAAATACACGTGAATTTAATATTGAATCAATTTTATTAAATTAAGCTTTGATTTTTACTTTAAATAGTCTTTCATTATTGCTGCTACCGGTACGGGGCTGGTGTTTATCCAGCCCCTCGCGGACCTGCAGAATAACCGAAAATGAGAATAATAGCCACAAGTATTTATTTTAAGATAAACTTTATTAGAAGAGAGCTGGCCAAAGAGTGCCGTACAAAGATTCGGCTTCGATCTGCTTAAGCGTCAATCAAGCCGCCGCGGCCGCAATCCTCTCCTACTACTAAGTAGAAGGGATACATTTACATATCTTACATTATACTATTACAGGTGCGCTTAGATGTGTGCTAGCGTACGTCACTTTATAGGCGTGGATCGGCGCACATCTAAGCGCGTACATATATTCTTCTTAATATCCATCTCGCGCGCTGATATACTTTCTAATTGTTACATCGCGCCGACACACAAGACAGAGATAGACTTTTAACGCGATGATTCGAATTCAAGAGAGAATAAGTTTATCGGTAATTATCTTTTATTTTATTCTTTTTTCTCACTTATTCTCTCTCAAATTCTCTTTAAATTCTTTATATTATAAATATAATATAAGTGAGGTCACAACATATTCACACGCATTCCGCTTCTTATTCGTTTAAAATCAATTGATATCTACAAGTACAAACAATTCTGATATTTATTTCTATCAAAAAATCGAAATATCTTTTTTAGCTATTTCCGATCGGTAAAGTAGGTCTAGAGCTGACTCATAAGCACAATGACGAGATATTTCGTCATTATGCATATGGGAACAACTTTGTTTTAATGAGATATCCCGTCCTTATGCGCAGGGGGTCAAATGAGATTTAATATGATATCGTGTATTAGATCTCATATAAGATTACATATAAGATCCCATTTTATCATAATATCTACATATGTATATATATAAGATCTCGTATAAGATCTTATTTAAGATCTCACATGTGTATGCAAGTATTATAATTTAATATATCATGTGAGATCTCATATGAGATGTTATAATAAATCTCATTAAATATCTCAATGAGAATTATAATTCAATGAGATGTCAAGTGAATTCTTATATGAAATCTCACTTATATATTGTTAATATATATAAGACATGTTAAAAACATAAAAGTAAGATTTCATGTGAGATCTTATATAAGTTTTTGGTACGATATCTTACGTCAAATCTCAAATAAAATCGCACAAGGTATCTTAAATGAGATCTCATACGGAATTTCATGAGATCTTAACGAGATCTAAGATAAGATTTTTTTATAAATTTATTAAACAAGAAAAATTAGGTGAATACAATGATTTACTAGAGGAATTTAATTTTGAGTATCATACTAATCACTATAAGAAAAGGAAAGACTTCATTAAATGTTTTCAATTTTGAGTGAAAAAAATTGTTTAATATACACTTAATAACAGCGTCTCTGCAAGATCTATAAGATATAAAAACTTTTTCGTTGCTATGTAGCTTGAATTAAAGGATTTATACATTTTTTTAGGAAAGTTTTACTTATTCAAATTCTTAAAACCATTTTTTTTCATAGAGCCTATTGGACGAAATGAAAGAATGCGGGTTTTTGAAGGAAATAAACCTATAAAGGCCTAAAATAACAAATTTTCTTGTGCAATTTCAACCGTACAATCCAAATGAAATAATTGTGTCTTTTTTTCTCAAATCTCACTAAAGGGGTTGTTGAGAGCGCTCTTTCAGAATCTGGCACTAATTTTGCATAAATACTTCAAAAACTTTATTTTTTTAAGGGCTTTTTGAAGAAAATCGTGATTTTTTGCATCAATTTTTTTAACTCACTAGGAGAGTGTCACACCTCCGAATCACGGATTTTGCTCAAACTTCGGGATAAGTTTTCAGATGATAAAATATGGAAAAAGCTAAAGTTATAGACATAAATACTCAATATTTCCCTAGTTACAGGCAATTAAAGAAAATCACTAAAAAACTTACTAGATTTTTAAACGCATATACTTCTTTAGCGTCGATAGCTACAAGCTTGAAACTTTTTTTAAATTAAAGCTGAGCTCAAATCCTTCCGAAACAGTAGTTACAGCATATCAAAATATTATTTTTTCCCAAAGTTAGAGCGTGATAAACATTGGACCTGATTTTTCTTTTAAAAACATTAATTAATAATAAAAGCTGAAATTAGGTCCGATCCTTATTACGCTCTAACTTTGGGAAAAAATAATATTTTGATATGTTGTAACTACTGTTTCGAAAGGATTTGAGCTCAGCTTTAATTTAAAAAAAGTTTCAAGCTTGTAGCTATTGACGCTAAAGAACTATATGCGTTTAAAAATCTAGTAACTTTTTTAGTGATTTTCTTTAATTGCCTGTAACTAGGGAAATATTGAGTATTTATGACTATAACTTTAGCTTTTTTCATATTTTATCATCTGAAAACTTATCCCTAAGTTTGAGCAAAATCCGTGATCCGAAGGTGTGACACTCTCCTAGTCAGTCATTTTATGCTAGTTAATTTTAAATTACCCATAATCAACACAAATCGTGTTGTTAATGTCCATATTCAACCAAATCATAATTTAAAAGCGGCCATTTTTATACAATGATGTTATAAAAACAGTAATTTTTTTTCTAGAAAAAGTTCGACTTTATAAAAAAATGATATAGAAAAAAAATGCTTAAGATCAGCTAAACAATATGTGTGAAGTTTTTCAGAATTTTTCTGGACATTTTTCAAAAAATGACTACTTTTTGTAAAGAAGAAAAATGTTCCAAAAAGCTTTAAAAAAATGCGTATGTATTTTTTGACTGATTCTAAGAATTGTTTTTTCTATAAAATCCTTTGGTAAAGTGAATCCTTATAGTGCCAAAAATTCTCAAAGTCTATTACGTCATTGTATTTTTCGAAAAAATGGACATTCGTTTGATAAATTTTTTCTCAAAATGGATCAACTTTATAAAGAAAATTTTATGTGAAAAAAATTCTCGAAACTGACTAAAGAATACATGTGAATTTTTTTAGAATTCTTTACATTTAAAAAAAATGGCTACTGTTTGAAAAAATAAAAAAATGTTCCAAAGAGCTTTAAAAAGATTCATACATATTTATTTAGCTTATTCTAAGCATTTTTTGTTCTATAAAATTCTTTTGTATATGGGATCCTTATAATGAAAAAAACCCCTGAAAATTCTATAATACTATTATACAAAAATGGCCATTTTTCAAAAATCACAACATGAAAACACTTTTATGACTATGTTTTCATTCAGTTTGGGTAACAATAACATAATTTTTGTTGGTCATGTGATAATTTGAAATCGGCTAACATAAAATGATCGGGTTGAAAAAAAAGTTTATTACAAAAATCACGATTGTTTTTTAAAAAGCCCAAAAAAATAAGGTTTTTGATGTTTTTTACAGTTTTATAAAGGCACTCTTTCAGAATCTATGCAAGATTCTGAAAGAGTGCCTTTCAAAAACCCCTTGATTAGAATTTTGAAAAAAAATGACCCGATTTTTTTATTTCGATTGTACGCTTAAAATTGCGCAAGAAAATTTGTTATTTTAGGCGTTAATTGATTAAAATTGAACTAATATCATAATGCTTTTATTGCTTTAACTTTTTTTTGTAATACAGTTTTAACAATTATTGCTCTACGTATAACAAATTGATGGCCCTGAAAAGGGCCGATTTTTAATTGAATTTGTATTCATTTACTTAGAGCTGGTATATTTAGTGACGGCCTTGGTGCCTTCACTGACGGCATGCTTGGCAAGCTCACCAGGTAAAAGAAGTTGGACAGCAGTCTGAATTTCCCGAGATGTAATGGTTGATCTCTTATTGTAATGAGCTAGACGAGAAGCTTCAGCAGCAATGCGTTCAAAAATGTCATTTACGAAGCTGTTCATAATACTCATGGCCTTGCTAGAAACTCCAGTATCAGGATGGACTTGTTTCAAGACCTTGTAGATGTAGATGGCATAACTTTCTTTCCTCTTCTTATGCTTCTTCTTCTTCTCACCCTTGGTTATATTTTTTACTGCCTTTCCGGCCTTTTTGACTGCTTTACCGCTAGCTTTCGGAGCCATATTGAATGCACAAATATTTACTGAGATTATCCAAAATCGGAATGATGAACCACGCTACAGCGCTCTCTTATAAATAGTTCGAAGCAGCTGCCACGACCGAATCGTCCTTTAGCCTCCCCTTCACTTACAGAAACTGCGCAGCTGTTGGTGCGGCACAGCTTATTCAAAATGTATATAACAGACCCTCCACTCTACTCATAATATTAATACTTGCTGAACTTTCGATCTACGAGTATCCACTCATATAATCTACACAATGTCTGGACGCGGCAAAGGTGGTGGCAAAGTAAAGGGAAAGTCAAAGACTCGCTCTAACAGAGCTGGACTTCAATTCCCCGTTGGACGTATTCACCGTCTGTTAAGGAAAGGAAATTATGCAGAGCGCGTTGGTGCTGGTGCTCCAGTTTATTTAGCTGCTGTAATGGAGTACTTAGCTGCCGAAGTTTTAGAACTGGCAGGAAATGCTGCCCGTGACAACAAAAAAACTAGAATCATTCCTCGTCATCTTCAACTTGCCATTGGCAACGACGAAGAATTGAACAAGCTCCTCTCTGGAGTTACCATTGCCCAAGGTGGTGTACTTCCTAACATCCAGGCTGTTCTTCTTCCAAAGAAAACTGAAAAAAGTTCTTAAATTTTTCATACGCTTCAACAGTTTTAAAAATCGGCCCTTTTTAGGGCCATCATTTAAATGTTCACGTAGAAAAGAAACTATATAAATGTGTAATATGTAACTTTCTTATATAAATATTTCCATACGATCCTGTTCTTGTTGTTGGAATAAAAATCGCTTCCCGCTAGGAGAAATCCACTAGCCAGAAGAGGAAATCTGACTGATTGTATTTTCACCTATATAACGAATTTTTATCACCCAGAATTTCTTTACATTCTTTTTTAGTATGTTAAGATATATTATTAAATACTTGAATAAGAAATTTGCTTGGATGTAGGAAAAATTCACTTAGGGATAGAATATTAAACGTCCATGTAAAAATTAGGTCGTCAAGCATTTTTCTACTGGACACAAAAACACCCGAAAATAAGTAAATTTTATTCTTTCCCCAAGTGGAAATATATTACTGAGAATAACAAGGATTCTTTCTACTACCGGCTAGTGGATTCCACTTCTCTCAAGAAATTATTTCTGTCAGTGTTGTTTTTTTAATAAAAGGGATTTTATGCCTTTTCAGGCCTTTTTCCTTAATTTTGTTGTTTATTTATTTTCCTTGTTTTAATATAAATTTTAAATTTAGAATAAATTCAGAAGTATTAATTCATAAAGAAAAATATAAAATAAAGTTTTCTTTCTGTAATAAAAATTTTGTCTTAAATCAGTTATTTGGTTGTTTGAAAGTTGTATTTAAATCTTAAATTAACAAAAACATAGCTATATTTGCCATCTACGGGAGGATGGCATACACGACAATTCATTACCGATGTTTGTATTATGGAAAATTTCCGTCCCAGGTCAAGGTCCTGAAGATAATTGTCCAGATCTATAACGAAGTATTATAGAATTTATGCAACCAAAATAAGAAAATTTCGCCTACAGAACATTTGAAAAAAAATATTATAAAAACGATTATAAAAAATTTTTATTGAAAAAACATGGGATGGTTGAAAAATGAGAAGCAAAATTATTTAAAAATATCACTAATCTTTTTATTGTTAATTTTGTAGACTAATGTTACCTAAAAAATTCAGGAGAGATTGAAAAAAAATTACTTATTTATTTTCAGTATTTAGAAAATACTTCAATGTCTGAATATTCCGAGAAAAAATTTATTCTAAGAATATGCTTAACATTATCATTCAAATCAAAATAAATTTATTGTATTTCATAAACAATTTTTATATTTCATTAAATTATTCATTTATATTTTAAAAATAATAATAAAATCTTATAGTATCGATAACAAATATCTATCAATTTTACAGTTTTGAGTTTTTAGTTTCTTTTAAAAGTACCTTTCATATGATACAGATCCAGTCAATACGATATTGCAATTGATGTATACATAAAAAAATCTTACCGCTAGCCATCATTCCCGTTAATGAAATTTAATGTTATACTTTCAAGTAGTTTACGGAAATTCAAGTCAATCAATAAAATTAAATTGTTACAAAGGCATTGATGGTATGTTAGATTTGAATAATGATCTTTTGATCAAATACTTTACAGTAAGTAAGAAAAACGTTATTTTATTCTATTATATATTAGAATTTACAAAAAAAGATCATTCGAACAGAAGGCATAGCAATTAAAATCACTTTTCTTTCGCAAAAATTTTATTATTTTAATTAATTAATATGATATTATCAATTTCTAAGCTAATATTCAATGTCGAGAGATTATACACTGCTTCGAAAATTTGAATTTTTTATATTTATTTATGAGTATGAAGACTTTTGTAAGCGTAAATCTGAAGAATTACAAATACTAATATATTTAGATATTAGTTATAAACTTTATTTTGTTTTTTTTTCATCTTAATAAACGTAAATTAATAATAAAAGGTAACAATCACAATAGAAATATGGGTAACTGAAACCCATAATTGATACTTGTTTCTCTCCGAGGTCCGCGCGTGGTCAATAAGTTACCAATCCTAAACCAACTCTGATACCGTACGGAACTATACTAGCATTAAAATAAACTTTCTCTGATCAACTGATCTTGAGCTACCCGATCCAAATACCTCCAATGGGCAACTGGTGCAAGCCACGACCAGGCCGACACACTAACTACTAACACCGCGGCTCGCCCAAACAACTGAAAAAAACATCGTCCACAACCTAACCCACATCCGAACCTCTCACGTAGTATCAAAACAAAATCTTAAAAACCGCGTAAACTCAACCCACCAAATACAGTCCCCCTCCACTCCAAACCACCAACCCACCGTGTACCCCTCAGAGTCTTCTTACTCTTCTTCAAAACTCTACAACGTATCCCCTCCTACGCATCCAACAAGAACTTTCACAAACAACGCCAAATCCCGACAAAACCCGCAACACCACCGTATCCAAAACATAAACGTTTCGACACTTACCGAATTCAAAAAATCAAACACCCCAATTGGAGAAACAAAGACCTAGTTATCTCAGGTCCGAAACAATACCAGAAAACTCGGCTTACTACTAAATTCGCAGAGCGCACAAAAAATAACGGCAGTCGCAGTTCATCCGACCACCGCCCCATCAGCCAAAATCCTAACCCGGTGATACGTAAAAACGAAACACCATCCGCCGTTCTTGATCCCACGAACTCGCCGGACTTGCCTCCCCAATGCCTGGCGACCCTACCCCTCTGGCCAGCGGCCGACGAGCCACCTGGTGGCTGTCCAGTTCCGTACCCAACAAAATCCCCCGCACCACCCTTCCCTAACCCCCCCCGAACCACGCTAGCTGCCCAGCCTGCCCTCCCAAACGTACCACCCCAACCGCGCGTCGCGTGGTCCAAGCCAAACCAGCTACCAGCTTTCGACTTCTTCGACCCGCCAACTCAGCAATAGACAACCCCTCAAAATCCACGGAATTCGATTCTTCAAATACAGTTACAGGCTCAGGCCCTTCGAGTCAACACATCGTGTTCCTCCGAACACAAATCTAATGACCTATCACCCAACCAATAACGAAAAGATCGCCTACACGGGTGGCGCGCTATCTTTAATTCTACCAAAACCTACATACGCCTCCTTTGTTGGCCAACCATTTGCAAATGTCCCTTTATCTTCTCTCACTCCCAAACCCATTATCCGGATCCCCCACTTTTGATTCAAATATTCCCACGTCGTTCTGGACCTGGCAAACATTGGGGTTGTCTCTCAACAACCTAAACTCTCGGTTACACCTCCACAATTTCTCTATCAGCCCCTGCCCCCCAACACACTTCCTGGTATACCATTTTAGATTTTTTCTCACGAAAATTCCCGACGACCCTTGACGCAGTTCACACACGTTCGAATACCAAATCCACCAATCCCCCACCAAACAACTTTTCCTCACTATACTCCAACGCCAAAGCCATACACTAGATACGCAATCCTGAAAACTAAAAATGAGCAGCATCTCCACCCCCAATAACCTTCCCAGCTCTACAAAATTAACTAAAAAGAAACCGCACGCCTTGTACTCAAACGCTATCCAAAGACTCCAGCCAACCTGCCCGAAAACTTACTAGCCAACCATTAACCCGAAGAAAACCAAAATATCTCTGAAAGCTCGGCCGCCCCCGCCCCTACAACTCAATCCAAAACACGCCCGCCGGCCCTCCTCAATTTTTCCCGAGCCCTGCCACTACACCACAGTCTACTCTCTGTAAATCAACCAGCCCACTCTTGCGCGCCACGCCTACCACAACTCAGACCCGCCCGACCCGGGCGTCGAAAATCCCCCTTGCGTCTAGCAACCACACAGCCCTCATCCAGTTATCACTCATCTCCCCGTACAACCCCTCCCCCTCCGAACACTCAATACCTGACTCTAAACTCATGCAATCCCAGCCCCAAAGCCTTTCCAAACACTAACTAACCGCATGTCGGGTTTTGACCGCCCCCTCCCGTCCTGTCGAAAACCTTACCGTCCCCCCACCCTCCTCACAATTTCAACACGTCGTTTGCCCTTCTCCCTCTTCTAAATCTTTTGTTTCTTTGCCTCTTCGTCTCCTTATGGCCACCGTTGTCTCTCAATTTTCTTCTTCTTAGGTTCATAACCTTTTGGTTGGTAACCTACGGGGCGGTTTTAGTCGTAGGCACCTGCGGATGAATCCGACACTACCCCTACGGGGTGTCTTTTAAGATTTCCCCTCCTCACCCTCCAAAAAAAAAAAAAAAAAAAAAAAAACAACTCTGATCATTCTATACAGGTATTTCGTTGAAGAAACAACAGGATTTTCAAGACCATATCTCAACAATGAGTGACGCAGCAGTAGTAGCGCCCGCAGCATCAGAGGCTGGACCATCATCCAAAAAGTCAGTGACAAAGAAAACTGGAGCAACTAAGAAAGCACCAGCAAAGCCTCGTACTCATCCTCCTGCAGCTGAAATGGTTCTTGCTGCTATCACTGCTCTCAAGGACAAAAAAGGTTCTTCTTTGCAGGCAATCAAGAAATACATTGCTTCCACTTACAAATGCGATGTTGAGAAGCAATCGATTTTCATTAAAAAATACCTTAAATCGGCTGTTGAAAAGAAGAGCATCGAACAAACTAAAGGATCTGGTGCATCTGGACGATTTAAGCTTGGTGCTAAGGCTGAAGGAGAGAAAAAGAAGGTAGTAAAAAAACCAGCAGCTTAAAAACCTGTAGGTGAGAAAAAAGCAACTGCTAAGAAACCAGCTGCAGCAAAAAAACCTGTTGCTAAAAAGGCTGCTGCAGCCAAAAAACCTACAGCAGCAAAGAAAGCTCCTGCCAAACCAAAAACTACCAAACCCAAATCACCTTCAAAGGTTAAAAAAACTGGAAAAGCACCTGCAGCCAAACCTAAGGCTCCTAAACCTAAAAAAGCAGCGGCACCGAAAACTGCTAAGCCAAAGGCAGTAAAGAAATAGATTTATTCAGATTTTTTAACATTACCAATGAAAACGGCCCTTTTCAGGGCCACAACATATCATTAAACGTATAAAAAACTCTTCAAAATATTAACTCTATAACCGAAAATAAATGGATTATCTACGCAATACGTAAAACTACAAAATGAAACGATTCGTGAACCGCTTCCATACATTAAGAGGCGGTCGGGACTATTTGTCGCATGGGGGCGAGAAAGTAATACTAAACAATGATGAATACGTATGCTCACGCCGGCTCTATCTCGCGCTGCATTTTTCGCTTTACAACAATATTTTAGACTTTTCAAACAAGATTAGCATCAATAATTATTCTACATATATATGACTAGAGTTATTGACAAAATTAGAAATATATTATTGTTTCAGTAAATTGTAAATCGCTGTGTAAAAATTATTTTGCGTTTTTCTCTCTTGACCGCAGCGTCCCCATGCGGCAAATAGTCCCGACCGTCTCTTAAGGCATTCTTTTAAGTAACTAAAATACCTCCCAACACCGTTAAAATATTGCATCGACTCTATCAGTAAGCATCTCTATCAGCACTATAGTTACCCATTTTCCTTATTTAGCGAAATATTTGACTGTTCTTTTGATGTTTGCTCCATATTGAAATTAACAAATTAAAGACATTTTGCTAAAATTCATTCATTCCTGTACATTTATCTTATATATAAATAATTCCATATACTAATCTTTCTGAAAATTAAGACAAATTTTATCCAAACAATTTTTTTTTTTTAATTACTTTATTATATACCAAAATAATCCAACAAAATAAAATTAATTCCTTAGTAACAATTTATAGAAATAATTAAATTACTCGTATTTCAAAAACGTTAACTGCTGAATCTGAAAGGTGCCCATTTTTGAAAATTGTTTTTTATAATAAATTTTTCTAGAACATTTCACTATCTACTAATAAAAAAATTTGTTTTTGAAGTGAAACTTCTTTACCGACGGTATACACTTCCCATAAGAGTCGTATAAAAAAATTATACGGGAGTGAATTGATTTCATGACGGTACATGCAACGGAACTAATGAAACGGAAGTGTATATATATAGGATGAGCGTCCGCGCCTCCTATATGTAAATCAAGGCACTAAATACGTATAAAGAAAAATTGGCGGGATTGACTTGATGTCAAACGCACAGATATAGTATATGTATACTATATATGCAATACAAATATCTGAATCTGATCTGAATGAATAAAAAAAGCAATAGCACCCGTTTTCTCTTTTTCTTTCTTTCTCTATAATGTTTTATGGTGAACCTTTCTCTTCCCTACATTTTTTAAATTGTATTTTTGTAAAATAAACATTATTAACAAAAATTTTATACACCATCTCATTTAAAATTAAAAAAAAAATTCATTCATTAAATAAATTTAATTATTTTAATTTAGTTTTATTTCATTTTATAATTATTTACTTTTAAAATTATTTTAAAATTAAATAAAACAGTGATGGAACTTAAATAAACATTTATGAGTTCTATAATTTCGTAAAGAAATTTCACTTCTGTCGGCCAGTCCCAAAGACTGCCACACCAGTTTTTTTTAAATATTTTAAATGTCTTGTATTTTTTTCATTAGCATAAATTAAAAAAAGTTTAATAAAAAAATCTTTTAAATAATATTTATTGTGTGATTAAAATTAAGTTAATAATTATTTAGATATTCAATCCAGCGTATTATTTAAAAAATAAATACAATTTTACCGATCAGTATCAAGTAATAAGAATATCAAGCTTTATATAAATATGGTAACTGATTTGAAATCTTCATTGGTAGCTAGAGTGTGCAACTCTTGGAAAAAGAGAGCGCTATACAATGATACCCATCGATACGATACTAATAAAAAATCGTACTTTAGTGCAAAAAGGCACGAAAATTTTTTCAAAATATATTGGAACTTATGAATGAATTTACAAGATTATCCGTTTTCCTTGTAACTGTAACATTGCTCATTTTTTAGTAAAAAAAATTAACAAGATTTTAAAAATTCAATATTAACCGTATGTTGTCAATTTTTTTGCTAAAAATTAAATGCAGCTGTGTGAAAAAAGATCGTCTTAGGAGTCAAAAACATTAAGAAAATTTATTTGGATATGATATTAAATATATATAAATATATAAAAGTTTAAAAACTATTTACAATGTACTTGACAAATACATAATGACTTATCTCTATAGAATTAATTTTTCACAATATAATTATATTTGTTTCTAAACTACAAATTTAATTAGAAAAATAAATACTTGAATATTCATAATTTATCCAAACGTTAATATTAATTGATGGCCCTGAAAAGGGCCGATTGGTATTGGAAAGCAAGTTAATATTTAGGCACGTTCTCCTCGAATACGTCTTGCCAATTGGATGTCCTTGGGCATAATAGTGACACGCTTGGCATGGATTGCACACAAGTTGGTGTCTTCAAAAAGACCAACGAGGTAAGCTTC
This sequence comes from Anastatus disparis, assembly GCA_017163975.1. NCBI lineage: Eukaryota > Metazoa > Arthropoda > Insecta > Hymenoptera > Eupelmidae > Anastatus > Anastatus disparis. The sequence continues at coordinate 1,725,378 of JAFFSR010000313.1, forward strand.
GCTGGCTTCTTGAAGAGCCATCACAGCCGAGCTTTGGAAACGAAGATCAGTTTTGAAATCTTGAGCGATCTCACGGACAAGTCGCTGGAAGGGCAACTTACGGATGAGAAGCTCTGTACTCTTTTGATAACGACGAATTTCTCGGAGAGCTACAGTTCCAGGCCTGTATCGGTGAGGTTTCTTCACTCCTCCAGTAGCTGGTGCACTTTTACGTGCAGCCTTAGTAGCAAGTTGTTTACGAGGAGCTTTGCCTCCGGTCGATTTACGAGCTGTTTGCTTGGTACGAGCCATTGCAAGAGATATCAGACTTTAAAACTATGAAAAAGAATAGTTCTACGCATTTTTTTTTTTTTTTTTTTTTTTTGTTTGAAGGGTCGAGGAGGGGAAATCTTCAAAAGACACCCCCGTAGGGGTAGTGTCGGATTCACCCGCAGGTGCCTACCGACTAAAACCGCCTCCCCGTAGGTTACCAACCAAAATGGTTATGAACCTTAAGAAGAAGAAAATTGAGAGACAACGGTGGCTCATACAGCGGGGACTGTATAGCACTCGCGCAAATTGCGAAACACGAAATAGACTGTTTAAAGTCAGTTAGTGAAGAAGGGTTATGGAGATCGAATCAGAGAGCATGGCCTTCTGAATCGATCGTTGGATTTACGACGGTAATTTACAAGAAATTTTATGCTAGGATTGCTGTGTTTAGAGATAGAGAGACGGAGATTCGCAGCGTGTTTGTTCGCTGCTTCTGGAATTGAGTCGATACCAGTTTCTTTTAAGATTTGATTATTTCGAATAAACCAGGGGATCTGAAGAGAGGAGCGTAGGAGGCGCATGTAGGTGCCTTGGAGTTTAGCTATATGGTTAGGGTTTGCGGATCCCCAAATTGGGATCGCGTAAGTGCAAATACTGCGGATAATGGCATTAAAAGCGCGGGCTTTTGTTTTCTTAGTTAGTGATTTATTATTGAAGAAAGGCTTTAAGGCAGCATAAGCACCTTGGCATTTGGCTCGGACTGAATCGATTTGTTTTTGCCATGTGAGTTTACGATCGAAGGTAACACCCAGGTATTTGGCTGAAGAACTCCAGTCAACACGATGGTTGTTAACTAGGAGATTTGAAGGAGTACGATTTCGTCGAGAGAAGAATATGGCAACGGATTTGGATTCGTTGATTGCTGCTCTCCAAGTGTGGTACCATCTTACCACTTCTGGGGTGAATTTGTTTAGTACGGAGGAGCAATGAGTGATAACTTTTGAAGTATAAATGAGGGCTGAGTCGTCGGCATATTGAGCAACTAGAACTTTATTGTCCTTGGGGTAGTCGTAAGAGAATATATTAAAGAGAGGAGGAGATATTTTCAGAACCTTGGGGAACCCCTGCAGTTATGGGTCTGGGAGAAGAGAGAGACTTACCCACACGGACCCGAATGGTCCTGTCTTTGAGATAGGATTTGATGATGCCTATGAGGTAGTGTGGAAATTCTAGTTTAATGAGTTTGTAGATCAGACCTTCGTGCCAGACTCTGTCGAAGGCTTGTTTTACATCTAGCAAAAGCATGCTGGTATGTTTTCTCTTGTTGAGGTTATCGGCTATGAACTCCGACACACGGAGGAGTTGGTGAACTGAACCATGTTTTCTACGGAATCCATGTTGAAATTCGGGGACGATACTTCTTTCGTCGACGAATTGGTCAATACGACAGCGTATGACCTGTTCAGCAATTTTACTTAAGGAGGAGAGTAGACTGATGGGTCGATAGCTAGATGCAGAGCTTAAGGGCTTACCGGGTTTAGGAATTAGGATAACTATTGCTTCTTTCCAAGCTTTGGGAAAGTATCGTAATCTCAACATTGCATTGACAATGTTGGTAATAGCGACAATGTGTTTACGAGGAAGAATTTTGAGGACTCCGTTCCCAATGCCGTCAGAGCCTGGGGCTTTTCTATTTTTTAGGGAGCGAATGATTTTTGAGATTTCATGGGGAGAAGTGTGTTGGAATTCGGCGTCAGAAAATTGAAATTCATGCACAGTCTCAGTAACGTGCTCGTGGAAAAGAGAGGTTTCGTTCGAACTGGGTAGTGGAGAGCATTGTTCTTCTAGAGAGTCCGCGAAGATTTCAGCTTTCTCTTCATCAAGAGAGTAGGAGATATTGTCTCTTTTAAAGCAGGTAAATGGGTTTTGCGATTTCGGAGGGATTTGATCATTTTCCAATTACTTTTAGGGTTGGCCTCGGCTTCAGCTATATAGTTTTCGAAGGCAAGGTCATTTGTTTCTTTAAGAGCTGAGGTGAGTTCTTTTTGGATAGCGTTCAAGCGAGTACGATGTATGGGGTTTCGATAAGTTTGCCAGAGTTTACGGATTCTATTTTTAGTTACGATTAGCTTTTTTGTAGAGCTGGGAAGGTTAGTTTTGTGGGGTTTGGGAGTAATGGATGAGCTGGCCTTTTCTATTGAGTTGGTTACCTCGTTTGTGAGATTCAGGATGGTTGCATCGATATCTTCGATGGAGTGTATCTGACTGCATTTGAAGTCGGATGTTTCGAGAATGTATTTTAGATGAAGGAAATCTATGCTTGTTTTGGTGGGGGGATTGAGGGTAGGATTTATTGGTATTTCGATATATACCGGATTGTGGTCTGAATTTAACTCTGCGCAAGTCCAAGGGTCCTTGTCGAGAGAGATATTTTTCGTGAGAAAAATATCTAAAATTTCTGGTTGATGTTGAGTAGTACCAGGGAAGTGTGTTGGGGAGGCAGGGGCCTCGATAGAGAAATTGTGGCGAAGGTGTAAACTCCAGAGAGAGTTTCCTTTAGTGTTGTTTGAGAGACAACCCCAATGCTTGTTTTTGGCATTCAGGTCTCCAGCAACGACGGTGGGAATATTTGAATCAAAAAGTAGGGGGATCTCGGACATATTATTGGTGTTTGGGGAGAGTAAAGAGAGAAGATACGAAGGGACTTATTTGCAAATTCGGTTTGAATGCCAACCACTTCGCAAGTGATGGCCGTATTGATGCTGATAGGTTTGTGACGAATAGAATTTCTAACAAGAATAGCGACGCCACCTCCTTGTGAGTTAGGGCGATCTTTTCTGTATATTGAAAAGTTGGGTATGAATAGGTTCTTATTAGGATTTAGATGAGTCTCGGTTATGCAGGCAACATCGATGTGGTTAGACTCGAGAAGGGCCTCGAGCTCTGTAACTTTCGTTCTATTTTGCGACAGAATGCTGTTAGCATTCCAAGTAAGGATTTTGAGGGGTTCGTCTTTATTGACTGATGATTGGAAGCAAGGAGTCGAAGAAGTTACGAAAAAGCTGCTCGAGAAGTTGAGCTTTTGGGTTTTGGCTTGGAACCACCTTGGGCAGATTCGACGCCGGGGCTGGCTGTGTTGGAGGTTGGGACCGAAGTTGTGGCTGAGATACGTTTTGTGGACGAGAGGCAGGCTGGGAGCTGGCCATCTTGGCATAGCTAACGTTGGGGTTTCGGAGGAGGGGTTTTCTAATAGGCGTATTAGGGGTTGGTTGAATTCTGGGGGGATTTTGTTGGGGTCTTATCGGAACTTTTGGGACAGCCACCATAGGTGGCTCGATGCGGGCCTTGACAATTGGCACAGAGTGGAGTAGCGTTTGGTTGATCCTTGGTACGGCAGGAGGCAGTAGCATGGTTTCGAGAGCAGAAGGCACATCGCCAGTCTGCGTGACAGTAGTTTGCTGTGTGGAAGTATCCAAGACATCGGCGGCATATGGGGGTTGCGTTTGTTTTACGTTTGGATTCTACAGTTATCCTCAAACCCTGTAGGTTACTCAAGTTAAAGATTGTTTTGGCTGATGGGGCGGATGGATCGAGATGAACTGCGACTAAAGGCCAGATTCTATCTCCTCTCTTCATTCTGTAGACGCTTTTAACTGCGGGAATTTTAGTAGTAAGCTCGTCTAGTATGTCTTTTTCTGGTATTGTTTCCGTGACTCCTCTGATGATAACGATGAGGTCTTTGTCTTCTTCCAATTGATTGGTGGTGTATTGAATTTTCTTTTTATCGAATTGGGCGGTAAGTGTACGAAAATCGTTTACTGTTTTAGGATAAATCATGACTGATTTGGAGGTGTTCTTTGCTTTGCGGATTTCGATGTCGGAAGGATTGATTTTGGCGTTGATTTGTGGCCAAAGTTCTTTGTTAAGGATGCAGATAGGAGGGGGACTACGTTTTGAATTAGAGTTTTCCTCTTCTTCTTCTTCTGAAGAAGAGTAAGAAGACTCTGAGGGGGTAGCATCGCGTCGGCGTTTGTTTGGGTGGTTTATTTGAGAGTTGTGAGAAGGGGACTGTATTTGTGTGTTGATTGCAGTTTTAACTGCAGGATTTTTTAAAGTATTATTGTTATTTTGTATACTTACGTGAGAGGTTTCAGCGGATGTAGGGTTAGCTGTTTCCTTGTTAGGGAACGATGATGTTTCCATTTTATCAGATTGATTTGGGCAGAGCCTTTGCAAGGCTGCTTCTAAAGTAGTTAAGGTGTGTCGGCACTGGTCGATGGCTTGCACCAGTTGCTCCATTGAGAGAGTATTTGGATCAGGGAGTAGCTCAAGATTCATGTTGTATGAGAGAAAGTTTATTTTAATGCTAGTATAGTTCCGTACGGTAGCCCTTAGAAGGGCTGTTACACTCAGTAGCTTGTGTGTATACAGGTCTGCACTGCACGAAGGTGCAGTTCGAACTGATGTATGAGTTCTACCAGAGATAAGTAGAGATTGCCAATGCCGTGTTAATAAAACGTGCCGAATTCGATCATGACGATCCTTGCGGCGATTCCGGAACTATACGCGCAAAGCCCCTCCACGTCTACACGCGCGTAGAGAAGCAAGCGAGAGGGGAGGAGACAAACACACGAAACACGCGGCTTCCAGTGGCGTAGGTAAACTTACGGCAAACCCGCTTTAGCTTGTTTTCGCCGCGATACTTTATAGCTTTATTTCAATGCGATTAACCGTCCCGAAAATTTGTTGATTTATTTTTATTTAAAACAGATACATATTTTATAATAAAAATCATTAAAGTAATCAAACAAATAAATAATAATAAATAAAATCTTTTGGGGGGCGATGAACATTTGTAACTTTTTAATCTTTTGAACTAATGTATGCGGTGGCTGTGGTCACTAAGTTTTTACGCACCTCGCCGTTATTCTAATTTTGCCAAGTTCAAACCCGAAGTTCCTCCTATTTTTTTTTTTATGTTTTATTTTTGAATATTGTATATTTTTATAATCAATTTTTATAGCGGAAAAAATAAAATTTAAAATTTATTTAAGACCTTAAATTCTATTTTATTTCAAAAATATAAAAAAATATATTTACAGATAGGGATAGAAAAAAATTTTATTGTCAATATTACATGGATATATAACTTATATCAATATGAAATAAAAACGTAGCTAGTTCTGTAATTTTTTCCTGCTAAATAAAAAATATTAAAGATTGAAAAAAATTATTATAAATTATAGTTGTTTTTTATTCTCACTCAATTGCGAATAATAAAACCTTTTTGTTCTTTAAAAAAAGGTTAAAAAAGACATTTTTAACTCATTTAATAAAAATAGAAAATAAATATGAATAAATCTAATTTCATTTGAGAAAAGTAAAATAATAAATGAATCTGAAAAAATAAATAATTTCACGAATGTAAACTTTATTAAAGCGCATTTTAAATAAAAATTACATTGAATATCATTAATATTTTAATAATTGGACTTTTTCTTCTTTCTTTTATTAAATATCATATTTTTATAATATCATTGATTTTTATTTCCAAAACAAAAAAATTGATGATTCTCTTTAACGAACGTAATAATTTTCAGTTTTGACTAAACAAAATTTTGACTAAATTTTGAATAGTTGAATTATTTTTGTCCGTTAAAAAGTGACATTTTCTAAAGTTATATAGGGCATGATAACATTCTTTTTAATTAAGTTTTAAAAAATAACATTTTATTTCAACAGTTACAAACTTTAAAAGACGAAAAATCTCAATTTTTCACAAAATACATAAACGCTTTTTAAATTTATGTTGCACAGAGATTAATTATTTAAGAAAAATTGAAAATTCTTTCAGAAAAATAATTATTTTGCATCTTATCTGACTGCTCGTTCCGTTAATTACTATTTTGTAATAAAATTACTTTAAAAATTGAAAATGTCATGCAAATTAGTACTTTAATAATAAAGAGCTGAACGGTTCTTCAAGCTGAAATTATATGAATTTTAAATAAACACACAATACTGATTTTATTAATTAACAGTTTATTGAGACCCAAAGTGGTCATTCTTTAGATGAGATTATCTGAAAGAAATGATCGGCGAGGCTATTTGAAAATTTACAGTAATAACATATGAAATAAAAACTCATTTAAAGTTTCAAAAGATTATCCGCCTTTTTAATAAACAACAAATTATAGCTGATGGAGGAGCTATCTGACTATTAACAAAATGTATATGATTTTTAAATCTTTAAAACTTTATGAGAAAAAATTAAGAATGACAGATGAAGGGAAACATCTCTTCCAATTAAAAAATATTAAAAAATTATTAAATGTATCTTTAAAAATCAATTCCGAATTGTTTATTATATGTTTAAATCGTTTATTATGGTTATGTAAATTAAATATTTTTATTATTTTTTTATTAATTTAACAAAAATTTAACTTAAAATGAATAAAAAAATAGTAAAAGAATAAATAAAAGAATTAAGGAATGTTTTAGGAAGAATTAAGCATATTTTTTAAAAAGTGTTGTCAACTTCATCAAAGCGCATAAAATAAAAATTACGCTAAATACCATTGATGTTAAAAAAATATTTATTAAAATAATGGTTTAATTTTTATAATTACAAAAAAATGTAATTATAATACTGCTTATAAATTTGCTATGTGTTATCGAACTAAATGAAAATCTAAAAAAAACCTGTTGCAAAAAAACTATCGTATATTTAGAAAGAAATGTCGTAAGAAAATCCAAAAAAGTAGGTATTTTAAAGTATTCACTAAAAAGAATGCATTACAATTTTTTCAAAGCTTCTTATAATATTATAAAGTTAACTGAAAAATAAAATGTATTCGTTTAATTTTTTAAAGATGGATTTGTTTAGTTACTTTTCAAATATGATTTAATAAAATTTGAAAATAATATATTTGATAGTATTGCATTGTTTTGTGTAATTTGTGAAAATTATTTTCATTGGAAATCGTATCACATAAGTACGTAAACTTAACGTAAAATTTTTGTATGCTTTGAAACAAAAAAAATTTTCGTCAAATTTACATTAAATATATGTACTTCATTATTCAAATTGTCTCATTACATAGAATTATACATTTCATTATTAAAAAATTTATATTCTTTATAAATTTTTTTATTGAAATTTTCATTTTAAAATTTACCTAAAAACTTTTTTGAAGTAGCCGAATTTTAATCCAAGCCGACGATATGTAAAAAAATAATTTACTGATAATTTTATTATTAAAACAGTTTTAAATGTATGTGGTAAACGTTATTTTGTTGTATTTTTTTTAATAAAATGTTAATTATATTGATATTGCACCTAAACATTTACTAAATTTGAAATTTTTCCAATACTATAAATTTTTTCTAACAAATATACAAATATAATACAAAAAAAAAATTTTGAAATTTTAAACTGAAAGTTCATTCAAAGTACTTGTAATAATTAATTAGGCAATTATATCTTGAGTATAAATATTTTTTTCATATTTAAATAACTAATGATCAAAGCCTACTCATAAGGAGAAATCATCTCCACCTTCAAGAAACAAATTCGGTTAAAACTACAAGATATGATTGAGTGATGAAAAAAATTAACCCGTATTTTTTCTTTTGCTTAAATAGATTTCAGAGACAAAGATATACACATTTTTCAATAATATAATGAAAAGAAGTTATCGTAAGAACTTAAATGATTGGATAACTAAAAATCTTACAGAAAAATGTATAAAATATTAAAAAAGTACAAATTAAATACTTTAATTTAAGCCTTATTAGCTTAAAAAAGCTTAATGTGATTAAAAAGTTATGCTTAATTGAAAATTAATATAGTTAATAGTTTTAGCATATAATATATGATAAATTTTTTACTCTATTTCACTTGTATATTTTGATCGTTTGTAATTCGTAACTTTTGAACTACATAACCTTTTTTGATGCAATATAGCTTAAATTAATATATTTAAGTACTTTCTTTGATCTATCACACATTTTGTAGTAAGAATTTTAGCTGTTTGGCTATTCAAATTCCGATAAGCGTTTCTTTTTACTATATTTTTTATGAAATATCGGTATTTTTATATCCGGAACCTTTTTTCATTTAATTTTTTTCATAAAAAATCAGATTCTTTAGTTTCAACCAAATTCGTTTTCCGAAGATAGGGACCTTTCTTCTCCTCGTTCATTTGAAAATTTTTCATTCAAATTAAATTTCGTAATTCTTTTTGTAAGATTTTTGTGAACTTAATTTAAACTCTATATAATGTTTATTCAAAACATATTATCCCTTTCGTTAAAAAATGCCAAATTCTGAACTTTATTCAAGAACATTTATTTTTTTTATGCTATTTTAGATTTATTATTAATGTCTTAAACATTTTTATTTTATTATTATGTTTTAATACTTTCTATTTAACATTTTCTATTATGAAACATGTTTCTCATAAGGTTTTAAACAATTTTCAAATTACATACTCTCTTTAAGTATATTATTAATTTATTTATGTTTAGAATTTAATTAATATTTTATAAATTCTTTTTAAATGTTATGCATAAATTTATTTGATCTATTTATAAATTATATTTATAAACGTTATATAACTATATTATATTTATAAACGTATTATCTTCAAAATATATAAAATACAATGTTTTTATTACTTCATAAAAATCAAAATAAATGAGCTTTGGCTACAATTCTAAAAGAAAATCTGTCAGAATAATCAATTCCACAAATTACTTATATGAAATGGATCTATAAAATAAAGAAGAATTTAAAAAGAGAAGATAAAATAAATATCAAATAAAAATTTTCATTACATTCAAATTAAGAAAATAATCTATATTTAAAAAAAAGTTTTTAAAATTTTTATTGTTAATATTTATTATTAAAAAAATTTTTTATTTAAAATTTTTTTTGTATTCAAATTCTGCATTTAACAGCGTTTGGGGATATGAAAAAGCTTTAATTTTTAATACTTGTGATGCAAAGAACAGTAAGTCTGAATTAAAAATTTTATGTTTAAAAAAGCGTTAATTAGCACATGCTTAGAAAATGCTTGCAGTTGACAGTTATTTTATTTTAAACGGCTGAATTGTAGGTCAATATTTTTTGTCAAAAATATTTCTTATTGTATTGTATCAAATTTTATTTTTAAGCATATTATTAATTTTTTTTAATAAAAAAGGCAAAGCATAAGATTTTAACTTGGAAAAATTTTTAATTGTTGCAACGTACCCTAAAATTTAGGCAACACAGCTATTGTACGTTTTTTCTTCAAACCAAATAACATATTTTTATCGCTTTCTTGCCCCAAACTTAATTTTTTTAATTATCTAAACGATTTTGATTATTAAATAACAAAATTAGTAAAATGAGCATTTTAAGGACGAACACGTTGCATGCTGCACATCGTTTTTATGATTAAATTTTGTTTATTTGAATAATTTATTTCTTCATTTTTTTGGAATATTGTATTTAAATACATTATTTATGATATAATAAAGTATTCATGCATTTTATTACATTCATCCTAAATAACAGTAAAAAATATATTTTAAAAAGATAAAATAAACGTCAAAACATAAAAAAATATATATTTAATAAATAAAACTGCTATTTTTAAACATTAAAAACATAGATACAATTTTTGCCTAATTAATTATAAAACTGAAAAAAATTTTTAATGTTTTTCATATTATGGTTCAAAGTTTTGAATCATTGTAATAAATACAAAAAAAAAATTGAAATCTATTTTTTTAATTTTTGGAAATTTTAAAATTCAATGTAAAATTTTTAAAAATAAAATAGAATTTAAAGTCATTTTCATTTAAAACACGCACTCCATGAAATTTGCAAGGTTTCGTAAAGTTTCATTTTTCCCAAATCAAATTATCGACATTATAAATTTATATTCAGTTAATTCAATAAAAAGACATTTAAAACCTGATATTAAGATATTTCCTGTTATACTAAGAAATTATATTAAAAAGGATATACTGATATTAATGTACTTTTAATAAAAGCATTTCTTCATTTTTTTATGTGTCTAAAATAAAATGATGTTTATCAACATTTTATGTCGAATTTTTATTAAATAAATTGAAAATAATGTTATCAAGCTCTTATATAAGTTTAGAAAATGCCAGTTTTTAAGAGACTAAAAGAATTAAGCTATTTAAAATGTAATGAAAATTTTATTTAATCTGTCTTGTGAGAACATAAATTATTATATTTGTTAAAACAATTTTTTTGTTTTGGAAATAAAAATCAATGATATTATAAAAATATGATATTTAATAAAAGAAAGAAGAAAAAGTCCAATTTTTAAAATATTAATGATATTCAATGTAATTTTTATTTAAAATGCGCTTTAATAAAGTTTACATTCGTGAAATTATTTATTTTTTCAGATTCATTTATTAATTTACTTTTCTCAAATGAAATTAGATTTATTCATATTTATTTTCTATTTTTATTAAATGAGTTAAAAATGTCTTTTTTTAACCTTTTTTTTAAAGAACAAAAAAGGTTTTATTATTCGCAATTGAGTGAGAATAAAAAACAACTATAATTTATAATAATTTTTTTCAATCTTTAATATTTTTTATTTAGCAGGAAAAAATTACAGAACTAGCTACGTTTTTATTTCATATTGATATAAGTTATATATCCATGTAATATTGACAATAAAATTTTTTTCTATCCCTATCTGTAAATATATTTTTTTATATTTTTGAAATAAAATAGAATTTAAGGTCTTAAATAAATTTTAAATTTTATTTTTTCCGCTATAAAAATTGATTATAAAAATATACAATATTCAAAAATAAAACATAAAAAAAAAAATAGGAGGAACTTCGGGTTTGAACTTGGCAAAATTAGAATAACGGCGAGGTGCGTAAAAACTTAGTGACCACAGCCACCGCATACATTAGTTCAAAAGATTAAAAAGTTACAAATGTTCATCGCCCCCCAAAAGATTTTATTTATTATTATTTATTTGTTTGATTACTTTAATGATTTTTATTATAAAATATGTATCTGTTTTAAATAAAAATAAATCAACAAATTTTCGGGACGGTTAATCGCATTGAAATAAAGCTATAAAGTATCGCGGCGAAAACAAGCTAAAGCGGGTTTGCCGTAAGTTTACCTACGCCACTGGAAGCCGCGTGTTTCGTGTGTTTGTCTCCTCCCCTCTCGCTTGCTTCTCTACGCGCGTGTAGACGTGGAGGGGCTTTGCGCGTATAGTTCGGGCATTTGTCCATGTGGCGGCAGTAGTTTACATTGAATTTTAACGGGCACGCTCTCGCCTATGCTCATCGGCGATCTCTACTAATCTCTGGTTCTACGCAGCTTCGAGCAAGATATTTATACCCTATAATTGATGCTTTAACTTGAAGAGAGGGGAGCACTCAATAAGACTGCACATCTGTGAGCACGCACCGAATTTTTAGCTAGTTAGGTGGGGAGATCCAAAAAATATTGGAGTGACCGTAGGGTATAAAAAGCGTCGTAAATACTGAAGTAGTCATCATTCTGCTGTGTGCAGTAGCTTAATACATTCTATACTTACATCAAGATGACTGGCCGTGGTAAGGGAGGAAAAGGATTGGGAAAAGGAGGAGCAAAGCGTCATCGTAAAGTATTGCGCGATAATATTCAAGGTATCACCAAACCAGCGATTCGTCGTTTGGCTAGACGAGGTGGCGTTAAGCGTATATCTGGTTTGATCTATGAAGAAACTCGTGGTGTTCTTAAGGTGTTCCTTGAGAATGTAATCCGTGACGCAGTTACCTACACTGAACATGCTAAAAGAAAGACCGTCACAGCAATGGATGTTGTCTACGCTTTGAAGAGACAAGGCCGTACTCTTTACGGATTCGGCGGTTAAATAATTAAACATTCGATGAAAAAAAATTCAGAAAAGCAATCGGCCCTTTTCAGGGCCATCAACTCATTTAACGTTGGTTCTACTATTTATTTTAATAATTTTTTACTTTCATATTTGAAACCCATAGATTAAAATAAATAAATAATTGCATCCCAAATAATAGTTTTTGACATCACACATTGAAAGGTAGTTTTATTCGTTGCACTTTGTTAGGAGTGATGGTTTTTGTTGACAGAAAAATTATAATACTAGTTTTTGTCATATATGGTGAAAGTTATAGTCTTCGCCGTACTTTTCAGAGTGATAATCTCTGGTGGCACTATCGACACATGACAGTGACGGAAAACAATAAAAAATCAATATTAAGTAATTCGAAAACTACATTGACAGCATGGTTTAATTTGAATAAAAAAGATGATTTTGCCAAGAAAATTAAATATTCAGAGAATCTAAAATTTTCGCGTAAGCATTGTAAGTAAGAAAATTATTTAAACAAAGAAAAAAATATAGAAGAGTAAGGTTAAAATTTTAACAAAGAATAATACCATTTATTAGATGATTAATATTATAAAAACGAAAATCTGAAATTCTCGCGAATGTATTGTAAGTGAGAAAATTATTGAAACAAAGAAAGAAATATAAAACAGTGGGCTTACAATTTTAACAAAGAAAAAAAATATTACACTGACTTTAAACAATCGTAATAACATTAAAATTAATTCTAATGTAAATTCTAAAATTTAAATTCGTAAAAAAATTGTCTAACTAAATGATGTTTTTGTTAAATATGTAATTTATTGATTTATTAAAATTTTTATAGAAATACCTACATTTCTTTTTTCAAACAAATAATGTACTTTCACTTATGTTTTCTTTTAATAAATAAAAAGTTTACAATATTATATTTGTTTATATTATCACATCCTCGAATATCTAATACACATTCAATTTCATTTTTTTTTGTAATATGAATTTCAATTTAAAATATAATTTTTTTTTTATTATTAATTTGTAAAATACAATCATATAATATGTAAAAGACCGATCAAACTTACCACACCTTGTGTGGGAAGAATGCATAAATGGAATTTTGGATGTAATAAATAATTACATATAACTAGTAAATATAAGACAAATAATTATTAATTGTTAACCAATAGTTAATTTTTATTATTTTTGTATACAAAAAGTGTAAAATATAATCTGTTTATATAGAAACTAAGATTGTTTTTTTTACCCCAAAAAAGTAGTGCTTGCAAAAAAAAAAGACTTTTACCTAAAGCAATAAAAGTAGTTTGCTTTCTAACCTTAAAATAAGTAATAGTTATCCTTAATTTTGAAAATAAACATGAGAAATTGAATTAAAAGCTCTAAGTGTTAGAAAAATTTGTCTAAAATTTTATTTAAAAAATATAAGTAAAAAATATAATATTTAAAAAAAATGTTTTGTAGAAAGCTAAATAAAAAATATTTTAGATTAGTTAAGATGAAAAAAATTATTTATTATTTCGTTTTAAATATAATTATTTTGCCATGGGACTGCTCCTTCGTTAGAGAAATACTGTGCTAAATTATGTCGGATGATAACTGGATTGCTTATAATATTATTCACATCTTGAACTTTTAATTGTCTGAAGTTGACAATATCATTCATATTCTCTCTATTATTCTCAATAAGGAAATTATGTAAACATAAACAAGCACTTATGGTGTATCTACAAGTACTTAGATTATAACTTGAAGCATTGGTTAATAATTTAAACTTTGAACACAATATTCCAAAGGCACATTCAATGGTAAACCTTGCTCGACTCAATCTATAATTAAATATCCTTTCTTGCATGGAACGTAATAATTTTCGGTTGTATGGTTTCATTAAATTTTTTTCTAATCCAAATATTTCATCAGCCACAAACAGAAATGGTGATGATTTGTTACCATTAGGTAACAGAGTTGGTTCAGATATTTGCAATTGATTATTAGATAATTTTTCATAAAAACTGGATTTATTGAAAACACTTGAGTCGCTAAATGATCCTGGAAATTAAAAAAAAATTTTTTTCTTATTCACAAACATTATTTTACCATTTACTTTAAAATAAATTAAATCTTACCGCCATCACCTACGGTAAACCAAACAAATCTACTATGAGCCATCTAGTGCTCCAATACAATTAGGAAAATTCCATTACTCTTCAAAATCGTTTGCAATGCGTAACCATGTTTCACGATTAGGTAGTTGCATATACATTCGCATTAGAACTGAAGTAATTACTTTGCATGTTTCTGCAATAATTTTATAATAAGTTGATTTCTCCACTCGATAATATAAAGAATTATGTTGCACACTTCCTCCATGTCCTAAATAACTAATTAATAATAAAAATATATTATTATTTAATAACTAAAGAAAATAATTTGATATACTTTTAAATTTAAAACTTACTGCACAATTAATGCAAGTCGAACTAATGACGAAATTGGTGCTCTTAAATGATGTTGCTTCTCTAACCTATTTCCTACTAATTCATACAAATGTTCAAAGTCATTCACTGCCATTCTAAATTGCAATTTAAATTCCTCGTGATCATTTAGCTGAAAGTAGTGACATACAATTAGCATTTCTAACTTCTGGTGCTAGATGTGGTTTAACCCACCAGCTTCTTAATTTTTTTTTATCCTTCTTAAAAGTTTTGCACAATATAGCGACGTTAATATTATTGTCAATAATTTTAAAATTTTAACAACCTTTTGCAAATTTCTTTTATCCATACTGAATTATTACAATAGATAATTATTAATAAACTAGTTTTAATTATTTACTACTTCTAATCTTCAGAAGTAAATTTATTTCACAAATGTTTTTCATTTCAAAAAATTTCACAAATCGATTATTTAAATTTGAAATAAGCATCAACTTAATAAATCATTAGATTCGTTCTTCACATCAGGTAATCTGGCACCCCGAAAGACCTATAAGCCTCGAGAATATCGGAGAACCTGGCGCTGTTGAAGGCGTTTTTTGCGTTCAATATGGCAAGCAGGACAATTGGTCTCCATCTGTGGCCTATCAGTGCTGTCCTTCTGGAGGGTTCTAGGGCCTCCCGTATAGCGTCCATCGTCGATCCTTGCGAAAGCCTTACTGGTTGTCCGCAAGACCCCCGCTCTGTCCACCGCGTCCGTCTGTTTATTTTTCAGTAACAGTTCATAAACCTTTCCCGCTGTATCTAGAAGGCACAACGGCTTGTAGGAATTCGGCACATCCAGCTCTCCCTTTCCTTTATACAGAAGAACCAGTCTAGCCTTTTTCCAACGCGTGCTGAAGATCCCCGTCCGTAAGCATCCATTGTACATGATCAAGAGCAGACTCGGCCTACCTAAAGCGACCTGCCGGAGGATCTCCCCTGGAATGCCGTCCGGTCCTGACGCTTTTCCGGGTTTCAGAGAGGCGGTCATTTGCAGCAATTCCACCTCTGTGAACTCCAGAAACTGCTAGGCTGCGATAGTCGACTGGCCCCTCCGTCACCGGATGGTTTGGGAACAGCTCGTCCACTAACGCTGCCATTTTCTGTCCATCTTTGTGTTCTGAAGGACCCAACGCCCCGAGTTTTTAGGTAATCAGCTTATACCCCATACCCCAAGGGTCACGATACACCTCTTCACACAGCCGTCTCCAGCATCGTCTTTTACTGTTTTTTATGGCGTTCGTCAAGGTCTTCCGTGCGTCTTTATACGTCTGCGAAAGCGTCGTGACGTCGTCATGTCCCCTTTTTCGTGCTCTGTACAGTCTTCGTCTGTGTCTTATGCTCGTCTGCCGCAATGACCTAATCTCGTCCGTCCACCAGTATGCTGCCATTATCTTATATATGCCTTTCACATCCTCTTCATCTCATTCTTACGCACCAGGCGATACTCGTATATAGAGCCCCCAGTGGCAGCATCCGCGCACATCCATTCAGCAGGGCGAAACCCGTTTATAGGGCCCCCGATCCACTCACTTTGGCCGTCAAATGATAGGTGTGTGTTGTGTACTAGTAGAAGTGTCTTTGTCTGTATTATTTGTAAGGAGTGTTTGAGTGGTTGTAGGCATCAGCAGTTATTACTATAACTGCGTCATCCGCCAGTCAAAGCTTCCTATTTGCCGTCTTCGTTATAGCATTGCTACTTTAAGCATTGATGCGACGAAGACGCCCGGGAGCGGGACATGGACCCTAGAAGATGACGTTTGCCCAGGGGGGCTCCCCGGGCCAACTTCCCAGAATACTATGTATAAATAACTAATATCATAGAATATTGAAAAGAGAATCTTTTGATATCTCTATGATTGCAGTATAATCATAAATGTATTATCTATTTGTTAGTCAATTAATGTATATTTCTAAGGAAGTCTGCGATTCTCTAAAGTTTTCAATGTATGCAAACTAAGAAAATACCGACGCATTGGCCGAGTGGTTTGGCGCGCACCAGGCGATCTGCAAAGTTAAGCAGCATTGGCCGCAGTTAGTACTTGGATGGGTGACCGCTCCAAGGAACGCTGCGCGTCCAATCTGGACTTGCTTTGTGTGACGATTGCTTGGGCGTGCTAGCCACATGACAATGTGAACAGGAGGTGTGGCAGATATGGTGTAAGTATCCTGATACAAGGATGCTTAATACCGAATCTGCTATATACACCAACCCATTCCGGAGAGGGTTTTCCCAGGTTTTGTCCCACTGGGTTTGCCTATGGGTTTTCCCCTCTTCATGGGCATTACCCCGGGCGAATGCGGAATGGAATGGGGTAATTGGGAAGGGTAAAACAAAGAATTGGAAGTATAAATAAAGGTGTGGGGAATACGTTAAGATCGTAAAGATGAACGTAGAAGCCACCAAAATTAAAAAAAAAAAATAAACTAAGAAAATTTGTTGGAGAAAAATAATATGTGATAAAATGTTTATTCTTGTAATATATACTTTGCATCAAAGAACTATTTTTAAGCAACTTCTACATTTTTTAATCAAAGATAATAACTAACAAAAACTATTTTTATGATAAAGGGAAAATGAAAATATTATTTGTAATACAGAAAATTATTTTATTAAAATTTTTACTATGTATGATACAAAATGGTATTTTTACATTCTTATAAAGTAATTGCTATAGTATGGAACTCTGTAAACAATATGAACAAATTTTATTTACTATTTTATTTTTAGCCATTCTTCTCACTATTTTATTTTACTATATTTGTAAATATTCATTATTAAATTAATAAACTAAAAGGGCTGCAAAATTCCTTGAAGCCTTTGCGATACTATATATATTATTTTATTTTTAATCCTTCTTCAAAGTGATAAATACTATTTTATCACTAATATTACTTTTTAAGGGGATGTAAAATACCGATATTACAGTTTTCCAAGTTATTGGTTCTTAATCCAAGATGTTTAAAAATATCTCTATATTACAGTCTTCTATTACTACTAATAAAGAGCCTAATATAGAGATATTTCTAAAAATTTTTGAATATAAATTAAAAATTTGCAAAACTGCAATATCGGTAACTATGTAGAAATCATATACTCTATTACATCCCCTTAAAAAAAGTATATTTTAGGCGAGTTTCGGTACTGAATAGTTTAATGTTCTTTAGAACATTTTTTTCTAAATACTATAAATTATATTTTTTTCAATTTTATCGTTTGAAAGTATTGAAATCAATTAGATAATCGTCAAGTTTATATTTTTTATTTAATTTATCTACAATTTTGACTAAAGGAAGTTTTGAAATCAATCAAGCAATTGTCGAGTACTATCATATTTAATTCATTTTTTTAATAATATAAAATTGATAAAATGTTGAATTTATATTTTCTTTGATAGTTGAATGTTTAGAAAAAACTTTGCACCGTGGCAAATGCAGACTTGTGACTCATCAATTTATAAAAATCAAATTGATTATTGAGATGATAATAGCGATGACAATACACATCAAAATTACCATATAAATGAAATATCAGATCAAATCTTTAATTAATTTATAAGTATAGACATGCATATTCGATATTTAGGGGAAGATATCAATTATTACTGTATTACTTTTAATAAAATTATGCATTCTCTATACACTATCTTTTTATTTTGAAGTTCTGTGAAATATATTTTAAATTTTACTAAATATTTACAAAATAATTAGCCAGGCCAGTGGATGAATATTTTGTTGGTGAAATATTTAATATATATGATTACTGGTTTATGATCGAATTATTTCCAATTTCAAGTATTTTTAATATTTAAAAAAATGAATCAGTAGATATTTATAATCAACGGTAAATATATTTAATTCATATCTGTCACAATCTATTAGAAATTTTAAGAAGTAAAAAAATTTGTATTAGAATACGGCTTTAAAATTTTCGATGCCCCATTTTAAAATGTAAGGAAATAAATACTAACTTATATAGCTTAGACTTTAAAAATTCATACTTAATAACGTTTATTATGCAATAATCAACATACGATTGATTTTTTTTTTTCATATAACGTTAATTAATTAAATAAATAATTCCACATTAATGTTTATCTATATCTAAAGAGCAGTAATTATTGTTTAACAGTTTTATATAATCATCAAGTGTGTAATTTACTGATTTATTATGTTAATATAAAATAGTATGAAGATAATACAGAAAAATGCAGTCTTAATAATATAAGATTCAATTTTATCTTACGGTTCTTAACTAACCATACAAATCTTACAGTTTTAAACAACACCATAAAATATTCATCCGCGGACCTGGTTAGTTATTTTGTAAATATTTAGTAAAATTTAAAATATATTTCACAGAACTTCAAAATAAAAAGACAGTGTAATGAGATAGAGAATGCATAATTTTATTAAAAGTAATACAGTAATGATTGATATCTTCCCCTAAATATCGAATATGCATGTATATACTTATAAATTAATTAAAAATTTTATCTGCTATTTCATTTTTATTGTAATTTTGATGTGTGTTATCACTACTATTATCATCTCAATAATCAATTTGATTTTTATAAATTGATGAATCACAAGTCTGCATTATTTGCCACGGTGCAAAGTTTTTTCTAAACATTCATTTATCAAAGAAAATATAAATTAATCATTTTATCAATTTTATATTATTAAAAAAATGAATTGAATACGATAGTACTCGATGATTGCTTAAATATTATATTGGAAAAGCTTCAAAGAATTTTCCAGCCCTTTTAGTATTAATTTCATAATGAACATTAACAAATATAGTAAAATAAAATAGTTGGAAAAATGGCTAAAAATAAAATAATAAATAAAATTTGTTTACATTGTTCACAGAGTTCCATACCAAAGTAATTATTTTATAAAAATGTAAAAATACTGTTTGGTATCATACATAGTAAAAATTTTGATAAAATAATTTTCTGTATTACACATAATATTTTCATTTTCCCTTTATCATAAAAATAGTTTTTGTTAGTTATTATCTTCAAAACTAATCACTGTAAGAAAAGGGAAAACTTTACTAAATGTTATCAATTTCGAGTGAAAATTTTTTTAATATAGACTCAATAAAAGCGTCTCTGCAAGATTTAGAAGATAATAAAATACAATATCAACATTTATTAGTATTATCTAATATTTGATATTAGTTAGAAAATACTTAAAATATTAACAAATATGTAGTAATTTATTTACTAAAGAGGTGAACAACCTTTTAACTGTCAAAATACTTTTATTAATTCACATTATATTGACGACGTTTCAGTTATATTTTTAATGACCCTTTTCAAATATAAAAATTGACATTTTTTATATAGTACATAACTATGTGTAAACATTTTTTGCCTGAAATAATATAATAAATATATATAAAAATTTTTAAAATACAAAAAGTAAATATTATTCACATATATAACGTATTCTTTGGTACCTTTCTAAAGATAGTAGTCAAATTATAATGTATATCATTTTCATAAATTATTAAAAAGATAGACCCTTCAAAGTAGCTGAACATTTTAGTCTAAAATATTTACAATATAGAACATATGATGAGCACAGTGGCGGCGAGATTGTTCACAATAGCAGCGAGATTAAAATGTGATAGGGAGGGTTACACAGCCATGAACCATAAATTATAAGAGTAAAGTGTGGTAGGGCGCTGATGTCTGTGATGTGACCTTGACCATGATCTCCACACATTCGGACGTAAAATTTTCCGCTCTTTTCATTTCTGAGGTGAAAATTATGGGTTCCCATTTAAAGAAATTAACTTGACCTTGAAATGACATTCAAGGTTACAGTCAAGGTCATGGTCATTATCACCGTCGAATAGCCAAGAAAATATCCTCTATTTTTTGTTTTAAGCTTTTTTTCCTAAAGTACAATCCCGCAGAGTTATTTCGCCGTTCCGGTACTTTTGGCCAATCCTGTATAATAAAAATCAAAATTTTATTTACATCATCAAAAAAAAGATTTTAAATTTTGAAATGAAAGATGAAAATTTACAACTACGTTATTTAATAAGATTAGAAAATAATATAACTAAAGAACTTAAAAACTTTTTCGGGGGAAGAAAATTTTTGTCATCAAGTAAGGAAAAAAATTAAGTCTTTTTTCACTCTTCTTACATATTATAAATAATTTCTTAGAATATTATATAAGTTTATTTATATTAAGATATTGGTTACATTATGAATTAATTTAATAAGATATATGCTTTTATAGCTCCTTAAGTTTTTCAATACTTTTTTTCATTCAATAGTCTTCAATTAACTTATCTTTACTTTTATTAAAATAATATTAAATTTACCTTAACACCCGTCAATAAGAGAATGAATAATTTTTTTTATCGCGTATGATTTATATAGCTACCAACAATAGCTCTCCCCACTTACACAAAATGAAAATTCTTCGAAACAGCTCTTTTGGTTTCCCCTCTTCATTTTAGAAAACCTTTATATACATTGTTAAATCGATTTATTAGACAAAAAATAAGTTTCTATTTAATAAATAATTTTTAATTTTTATATTTACGTATTTATATTTTTAGAATTTAAACTGAAATATTGATGCCCTTCGTATGAAAAAGTCATATGTTAACCTCGGAAGAAAAATGTTTTTGCCCTCGTCTTTATTGTCGACAAACTCGACTCGGGCAAAAATCACATATTTTCTTCCCTTGGTTAACAATGTACTATTATTTTATTTCATAGCTCTTGATATTAACCTGGGGGGTTAAGCCTAGAGCGCTTGTATGTCCCCAGAGTCAATAGAGCTCAATTTAAATTTCTTTTTTAATGAAAACCTTAAATAACAAAGAGCGTTAAGCTTAGGCGCTTATATGTCCCAGTCGTTATCATTTTAAAAAACTAGCTTATTAAAATATTTATTAAAAAAAATTATTATATTATTAAAATAAAACATTATTAAAGAAAAATTTTTTTTAAATCTAATTATTCAAAAAAATATTATATTATTAAATTGTTATTATTGTAACGGCTCATATCAATTTTGAATAGAATTCTTAAATTTGATATAAATATTTTATAAATGATTTGTCATTATTTATAACATAGAATGATTTTCTGTAATAATAAATTTAAATTACATTAAAGGTATAAGTAGGACTTCATAGTTACCTACTGAGGCCGATAAGATAACTCAAAATGTATATATATATATATAGATATAGTAAAATGATTATAGAAAAAGAATGTTCTATTTCTTTTAGTAAAAAGTATTATTAATATTTGATTGTTAATAACAAAAGATGTAACTTGTTAAAATAATTGTGTATATATAAAAAGATCATTCTATTCCTATAACATGTATAAAAATGATTATTCTATTTGAAGATATAAATTAAAATATAAAAGATTAGCTTTTTTAATTAATAAATAATAAAATTAACTATAAAAAATAGCCTTTTGGAATATAAAGGAAATAGAATGTTTCTTTTGCTAATATATTCATCTTAATTAAATGTTTCTTTTGCAAATATATGAAATAAATGTTATGGAACATTCTATTTCCTGATATTTAATTCTTTAGTGAGAAATAGAATTTCACAGAAGGTTTATGAAATAATATAAAAGAGCGTGAATCCAAGCAAGCTCTCTCATTATCTTTTAGATGTTCGACCATGTAACATCTAACATGGATTCTATATTCATTTGATCTTATACTGTCAGAAGTGTAAGATCCAAGCATTCTGTCTTAAAGTACTATGTAACTTTTAAATCTTTGTAAAATATATATTTTCCTAATTTTTTAATAAAAAGATTAAGTATTTCAAATTTAAATAAGACTGTATTCAAAAAGTTATTGAGAAAAATATAACTCATCTCATCTCATTAATCATTTTTCATAGAAATAATTAAGAAATTAAGTATCGCACATCGAAGAGTATTGCACTTGGATATGTCGTCGATAATAATTTCTTTATTCATTTTGCACTAAATAGAAGTGTTATTTATCGCACATCTAAGAGTATTGCACTCAAAGATTTCGTCGATTTAAACACTTCTCTACATATCTCATAATAATAAAAGAGTTTATTATCGCACTCTCTAGAGTATTGCACTTAATGGAGTCGTCGATAATAACTTTTATTACATTACCCTCTCCTTCACGCGTAAAGAAAATTATAAACTATCGCATCTCCAAGAGTATTGCACTGGACGAGATCGTCGATAAACGTAATTTTCTTTTATAATATTGCTGTATGCACCTTATATATGCATGTAATAGATTAAATTAATGAAGTAAATTTAAATTTGGTAATTAAAATATTATCTGGCGACCGTGAATAAATTCAAGCCCACTTCATTATATTATTATATTTATTTATTAAAATATTTATTTATTATATTTAATAGTTAGCTCACTAAAATATTTATTTTCAAAAGTTAATAGTGTTCACAAATGTATATTATATGAGTTCAACGATTTTCTTAAAAAATAGCTATATCTCGCGAAAAGGAACAGTTACGATTTTCTGTTTAGCGAAAAATGATTGAGAAAAAAATTACGAAAATTATCGCGAAGGAATTTCTTATCACCAAAAAATTTTGTTGGAAAGTACTTCCTGCCACCCGTGCTTAAGGTGGTTCGTGCGGTAAGAGAGAGAAAGCTAGCTGTGAGAGAAAGAGATAGCGCTCACATGATCCAGTTGCGCATGCGCAGCAACGTAAATGTGAACGAAATATGCATCGTTTATCTAATAATTACATTTTCAAAACACTTTATCTCTTTAATAAAACGATGAATTTACGTGAATCTTGTTGGAAAATGTTTATTATTAGTTCCTTTATATATGTTTAAATTTTCAATTACAATTTGAATGTAGTTTATGAGATATTGCGATTAACAGCTACGAAATGTAAAAATTCCAATATATATAGATATACTTCCAATGTAATTTGTAAAACTTTGAACATCGATTAATCAAAAACGAAACGATGAAATGTTCTGAAATTTTAATATGATATTCACATTGCCTTCATTGAACTATACCTACAATTTCAAGAATATCTTGAAAAAACACGTTAGTCGCACGAACCACCTTAATACGTTTAATATGCCTTTATAAAAGTAAATTTTTTTAAAATAAATATAATAATTAAATAAAATTAAAATATAAATAACTAATAACCCATTAAATAAAAAAATTAATGAAAATATATTTTTTAAAAGAAAATAAAGAATTGGGAAATAATAAGAAAAAATTCATGAAAACTTAAATGCAATTAAATAAAAAAAAAATAAAAATTTTAAATAATTAAATAATAATAGTACAAAATATAGCGAAAAATAAGAAGAATAATTAAAAAATTATAACAATTAATAATAAAGAAATTAAGAAAAAAGGAAAAAAAGAAAAATAGGGCATTTTGGGACGTCAGAAATAATAGTTTCCTCAACAATAATTATGAAACTAGAATTGATGAAAAGTTTGTTGTAAATTTGTCTGACCGCTCTTTACCTTCATATGTTTTGGATACACTAAGATTAGGTCCAAAGTTCAATCTTTGTGACGACAATAATGATAAATTTAGACTGAATGTTATGAAGAGCCTAAAAATTGTGTCTCATTTAGAAGATTTCGAACATGAAAAGTTTTGCAAGCAAATTCTTAAATCAACCATTAACAAGAAACGTAACAGTTTTGATGTTCAAAAGAATGATCTTATTAATAACATAAACAATACAAACAAATTTATTAATAATAACACTGACTTAAAGATTTGAAGAACAGATAAGGGCGGTTCCATTGTAATCTTCAACACTCAAAATTACGATTGTAGGGTTAAAGAATGTTTAAATAATGAGTCTCTATACAAAAAAATGAATAAGGACCCACTACCTATGTTGGAGAGATCTACTAACAATCTTATCAGGAAGCTCAACAATAAATCACTTTTCACTGACAATAACAACAACGACAAGAATGACAATAGCAAACTTTTTTGCAACACTACCAACAGATGCATCCTTTCAAAATGTTATGGACTAATAAAGCTACATAAGATGGATAAATGTATGAGAATAATTGTTTTCACCATTGGCTCACCCACTTATCAAATTGCTAAGATTTTTGCACAATTCATTTCAAAATATATTTCTCACAACAGTTATTCTCTAAAAAATAGCTACATGTTGATTGATGGTTTGAAGAGTTTAAGAATGCCAGAAGATTACTCCCTCTTTCGTATTGATGTCACTGCTTTGTATAACAACGTTCATATAGGTGCAATTTCGGCCTCAATCGAAAAAATATGGTCTCACTTGTACAAACATACTAACCTATCACTTCAGAAATTTCTTGACGTAATCAAATTTATTATGAATAATAATTATTTTACCTTCAATGGAAAATTTTATAAACAAATATTTGGTTATGCTATGAGCAGTCCACTGAGTCCTATTGTGGCTGAGATTGTTATGCAGGATGTTGAACATCACAGTTTTGTGGGTATAAGGGATTCAATTTTGTTCTACAGAAGATATGTTGATGATAGTTTGATCTATGCAAGAAGTGATGATACTGAGAAAATCCTTACTTCTTTTAATTCTGTGAATCGGCATATACAACACACGCTGGGAATTCCTGTTAATAACACCTTGCATTTCTTGGATGTCAACATCGATTTTAGTGACAAAAATAACATTATTACTGATTAGTATCT
The DNA here is from genome assembly GCA_017163975.1 of Anastatus disparis. NCBI lineage: Eukaryota > Metazoa > Arthropoda > Insecta > Hymenoptera > Eupelmidae > Anastatus > Anastatus disparis. The sequence continues at coordinate 1,750,734 of JAFFSR010000313.1, forward strand.
TAAGGACACTCATTCGGGACAATATTTGAATTTTTATTTTCATGGACCAATTTCCCAAAAAATGGACATTGTGTTTTCATTAGTGGATAAGGTGCTTAAGTTGTCAGATGATAAATTTCATACTAAGAATTTCAACATCATCAGAAAGATGCTTATTGGAAACAACTATCCAATTGACTTCATAAATAAGCATATTGAAAAAAGAATAAAACAAAGCAGGTACACTTACAAAAATTTACACATTAAGGATCTCTCAGAAACTAATAAAATAATTGTATTTCCATACTCAAAGCCCCATGAATTTACCTTTAAAAAGATATGTAAAAGTTTTCATTTTAAATTAATTTTTAGTATAGATAACAAAATTAAATGCAACTCACAACTAGGAAAAGACACTACAAAAAAATCATTAAAAAATAACGTTGTATACAGAATTGATTGCAGTGATTGCGATGATTGCTATATTGGACAGACTAGTCGATCTCTTAAAACTCGCACTGAAAAAAGTTGGGGATAACAATTGTACTAAATGCCAACACACAGCCGTGTTGTGCATAACAGAAATCCTTGCTACGTTTTTGGGAAAGTTGCTATCTCAAAAATCAAAGCTAGAGCGCGTACGCTTATAAGAGAAGAACCTAATACACTGTTAAGATGAGCATCAGTTCAAACTGCACCTCCGTGCAGTGAAAACCTGAATACACATAATCTACTGAGTGTAACAGCCCTTCTAAGGGCTACCGTACGGAACTATACTAGCATTAAAATATACCTTCTCTGAACCATCATGACTCTTCAGCTACTCTCTGACCCAAGTACTCTCTCAATGGAGCAACTGGTGCAAGCCATCGACCAGTGCCGACACACCTTGACCGCTTTAGAAGTGGCCTTGCAAAAGCTCCGCGCAAATCACTCTGATAAAATAGAAACATCACTGATCCCTAACAATGAAACAGCAAACTTTACTCCCGCTGTAACATCACACGTAAGTACACATAATAACAGTAATACTTTAAAAAATCCTGCAGTTAAAGCTGCAACCAGCACAAATACAGTCCTCTTCTTATAACTCTCAGATGAACCCCCCCCCCTCCCCCAACAAACGCAAACGCAATGTTCCTCAGAATCTTCTGACTCTCAACTTGCCTCTCGTCCACAAAATATATCTCAACCGCAATATCAGTCCCAACCTCCAACACAGCCAGCCCCCGTATCGAATTCACCCAAAGTGGTTCCAAACCTTTACCCAAAAGTTCAACTTCTTGAGCAGCTTTTTCGTAACTTCTTTGATTCCTTGCTCCCAATCATCAGTCAATAAAGTCGAACCCCTCAAAATTCTTACTTGGAACACTAACAGCATTCTGTCGCAAAATAGAACGAAAGTTACAGAGCTCGAGGCCCTTCTCAAGTCTAACCTCATCGATGTTGCCTGCATAACCGAGACCCATCTAAATCCTAATAAGAATCTATTCATTCCCAACTTAACAATTTACAGAAAAGATCGCCCCAACTCACAAGGAGGTGGCGTTGCTATCCTCGTCAGAAACTCTATTCGTCACAAACCTATCAACATCAATAAGGCCATCATCTGCGAAGTTGTTAGCATTCAAACCGAATTCACAAATAAGTCCCTTCGTATCTTCTCTCTTTACTCTCTCCCAAACACCAATAATATGTCCGAGATCCCCCTACTTTTTGATTCAAATACTCCCACCGCCGTTGCTGGAGACCTGAATGCAAAAAACAAGCCTTGGGGCTGTCTCTTAAACAACACTAAAGGAAACTCTCTCTCTCTCTGAAGTACTTACCTTCGCCACGATATCTCCATCGAGGCCCCAGCTTCCCCAACACACTTCCCTGATACAACTGATCATCAACCAGAGATTTCAGATGTTTTTTCACGAAAATATTCTCTCTCGACAAGGACCCTTGGACCTGCGCAGAGTTAAATTCAGACCACAATCCGGTATATATCAAAATACCACTAAATTCTACCCTCAATCCTACCATCAAAATAAGCATCGACTTCCTTCATCTAAAATACATCCTCGAAACATCCTCCTTCAAATGCAATCAGATACACTCCATCGAAGATATCAATGCAGCCATCCTGAATCTCACAAACGAGGTAATCAACTCAATAGAAAAGGCCAGCTCATCTATCACTCCCAAATCCCGCAAAACAAGCCTTACCAGCTCTACAAAAAAGCTAATCGTAACGAAAAATAGAATCCGTAAACTCTGTCAAACTTATCGAAACCCTATACATAGTACTCGCTTAAACGCTATCCAAAAAGAACTCACCTCAGCTCTTAAAGAAACAAATGACCTCGCCTTCGAAAACTACATAGCTGAAGCCGAGGCAAACCCTAAAAGCAATTGGAAAATTGTCAAATCCCGCCGCAATCGCAAAACTCATTTACTTGCTTTAAAAAGAGACAATATTTCCTACTCTCTTGATGAAGAGAAAGCCGAAATCTTCGCGTGTTCTCTAGAAGAACAATGCTCTTCACTCCCCAGCTCAAACCGAACCTTTTTTTTTCCACGAGCACGTTACCGAAACTATGCACGAATTTCAATTTTGTGACGCCGAACCCCATCACATTTCTCCCCATGAAATCTCGAAAATCATATGCTCCCTAAAAAATAGAAAAGCTCCAGGCTCTGATGGCATTGGGAACAGAGTTCTCAAAATTCTTCCCCGTAAACACATTGTCGCTATTACCAACATTGTCAATGCAATGTTGAGATTACGATACTTTCCCAAAGCTTGGAAAGAAGCAATAGTTATCCTAATTCCTAAACCCGATAAGCCCTTAAGCTCTGCATCTAGCTATCGATCCATCAGTCTACTCTCCTCTTTAAGTACAATTGCCGAACAGGTCATACGCTGTCGTATTGACCTATTCGTCGACGTAAGAAGTATCGTCCCCGAATTTCAACATGGATTCCGTAGAAAACATGACTCAGTTCACCAACTTCACCGTGTGTCGGAGTTCATAGCCGATAACCTCAACAAGAGCAAACAAATCAGCATACTCTTGCTAGATGTAAAACAAGCCTTTGACAGAGTCTGACACGAAGGTCTGATCTATAAACTCATTAAACTAGAATTTCCACACTACCTCATAGGCATCATCAAATCTTATCTCACAGACAGGACCATTCGGGTCCGCGTGGTTAGGTCTCTCTCTTCTCCCAGACCCATAACTGCAGGGGTCCCCCAAGGTTCGAAAATCTCTCCTCCTCTCTTTAATATATTCTCTTACGACTACCCCAAGGACAATAAAGTCCTAGTTGCTCAATACACCGACGACTCTGATGCCCTCATTTATACTTCAAAAATCATCACTCATTGTTCTTCCGTACTAAACAAATTTACTCCAGAAATGGTAAAATGGTACCACACTTGGAGAGCAGCAATCAACGAGTCCAAATCTGTTGCCATATTCTTCTCTCGACGAAACCGTACTCCTACAAATCTCATAGTTAACAACCATCGTGTTGACTGGAGTTATTCAACTAAATACTTGGGTGTTACCTTCGATAGTAAACTCACATGGCAAAAACAAATCGAGTCAGTCCGAGCCAAATGCCAAGGTGCTTATGCTGCCTTAAAGCCTTTTTTCAATAATAAATCACTAACTAAGAAAACAAAAGCTCGTGCTTTTAATGCCATTAACCGCAGTATTTGGACTTATGCGATCCCAATATGGGGATCCGCAAACTCTAACCGTATAACTAAACTCCAAAGCGCCTACATGCGCCTCCTACGCTCCTCTCTTCAGATCCCCTGGTTTATTCGAAATAATCAAATCTTAAAAGAAACCGGAATCGACTCAATTCCAGAAGCAGCGAACAAACACGCTGCGAATCTCCGTCTCTCTATCTCTAAACATAGCAATCCTCGCATAAAATTTCTTGAAAATTACGGTCGTAAATCCAACGATCGATTCAGAAGGCCATGCTCTCTGATTTGATCTCCATAACCTTTCTTCACTAACTGACTAAACAGTCTATTTTCGTGTTTCGCAAATTGCGCGAGTGCCATACAGTCCCCGCTGTATGAGCCACCGTTGTCTCTCAATTTTCTTCTTCTTGAGGTTCATAAACATTTTGGTTGGTAACCTACGGGGAGGCGGTTTTAGTCAGTAGGCACCTGCGGGTGAATTCGACACTATCCTTACAGGGGTGTCTTTTGAAGATTTCCTCTCCTCGACCCTTCAAACAAAAAAAAACTGTTAAGATGACAACTATACGCCGTAGTCATCTTCTTACCTAAATTCTAACAGCACACTTCTCAAAGGCCGGTACGTCGACGCGTTTCAGTTGTTTATACATAAACTTGCTTGAACATGTATATCAACGGTCCTAAATTTTAAAATATGCAGACGAATGTGCGTTTCGTACAGCGACACCACGCTGCGGTAACGGAGAGTTTCCGTACTTTTTTCAGTGCGCGTAAAAGAGCATAGGTCTGATTGTGTACATAAGCGTGAAAGATCGGCCCTTTACTCTCATGAATTGAACACTGGTCATAGTATGAACTTTGATATTAACAATGTTAAAATCTTTGATAATGAAAATAATTATTATAAAAGATTGGTTTCTGAAATGATCAATATACACATACACAAACTTAATATAAACAGAATGTTTGACACGCAAAAATTGTTGATTGTTTTTAAGGATTACATCAATAGTAATGTTAGTACTGTATGTTAAAATTAATTATTTTTTTCAACTTAAAATGTAATGGGGGAGCATTTTTTTATCAATATGTATTTTATAATTGTTAATTATTTTTAACTTATTCATATTTCTTCTTTTTTCTGTATAGATGTTCATTTTTATCATAATTTTATACACTTACCAGGAGAGTGTCTGAGTTGTGGATCACAGATCTTGATGAAACTTTGGTATAAGTATTAAGGTACCAAAATATCAGTAAAGCCACAGCGGTACGGTCTAATGCTTCAAAAAACTGAAGTTATGGACGATTATAGTCTTATTTTCGGAAAAATATGAAAAAAGAACTCCTAATTGAGATGTAAATAATTCTGTCTAGGAATGTCTTTAATAAATCCACAATAACTAAAATGAAAGCAGAAAAAGCAGGCTTTAATTTTCTAGTTTCCGAATTGAAAAATAATAATTAGAACTAAAGTTATGCTTGTTTAAAGTTAAGCATCAAAAGAGTACTAAAAATCACCATCCTTCAAAATTTAGACTATTTTTACACTGAAAAACTTAGAGAGTTGCATTCACTCCCTATCGGCGTAAATCCAACTCTCAGTAGGGGAGTAGAGGGGTAGGAGTTACATTAACGCTGCCTTGGAGAGTAGAAGATACTCCCCAACTTTTAAAGTCTGATTCACTTGCGATTCACGATGTAAACACAAGTATTTTAGGTTGGAAAATTATGCAAAATGTAAGTTTACGAGCGAAATTTGTATCTAATGTATTTACAAAACTATATTGAGAAATAATTGTAAAAAGTAACCTACAAACAAGCAATATATTGATTGTTTATAGATTGTTATTCTTAATATAAGCTCCTGAAATTTAAGGTTAGGATTTTTTAATCACGCAAAATTTTGTGTGGGTATAATTTAATTAATAGTCTTAAATAAAGATTCTACTTATACTGTTACGTCATGTAAACTTTTCTAAGCTAAAATAATTGAGCTCACATCGTTAATTTCAAGTAAATCATACTTTAAAAGTTGGGGAGTATCTCCTACTCTCCAAGGCAGCGTTACTCTGACTCCTACCCCTCTACTCCCCTACTGAGAGTTGGATTTACGCCGATAGGGAGTGAATGCAACTCTCCAAGTCTTTCAGTGTAGTACTCTTTTGATGCTTAACTTTAAACAAGCATAACTTTAGTTCTAATTATTATTTTTCAATTCGGAAACTAGAAAATTAAAGCCTGCTTTTTCTGCTTTCATTTTAGTTATTGTGGATTTATTAAAGACATTCCTAGACAGAATTATTTACTTTTCAATTAGGAGTTCTTTTTTCATATTTTTCTGAAAATAAGACTATAATCGTCCATAACTTCACTTTTTCAAAGCGTTAAACCGTACCGCTGTGGCTTTACTCATATTTTGGTACCTAAATACTTATCCCGAAGTTTCATCAAGATCTGTGACCCGCAACTCAGACACTCTCCTGGTTAGTTTTTTATATAATTTATCATATACATTGGTCATTGGTTGATGATGAATTTTTTATAAATATATGGTTCTATTGTTTCGTGGCTGAATATGCGCATACGCTCATAACGTACACTTGGCGGAAAGGATATTTTTCCGAATGTTAACCTCAAATGGCAACATCGCATATTTTACCATAGGCATAAGACAATTCCAAATTATAGAGCAAATTTCGCATTATCGTTACTTATTACTTAATGACATAATTTTAGTAAACAAACAATTTTACTTTCTTTTTTCATGATCCAAATTCTAATTTTATTGAATAAAATTTTTATTTCTTAGTTCAATAATTATATAGAATCTAATATTGTGAATTTAAATTATATAAACAATAAAATTTAAGTTGTTATCATTTGAATTTTGCATGAATAACCTATAAGAAAAAACAAAATAATCATGATGCAAAACTCAATGCATAATTCGAAGTTTTTTTATGTCTGTGGTAAAATATGCAGCGCTGCCATTTGAGGTACACATTCGGAAAAATATCCTTTCCGCCAAGTGTACATTAGACAGCAGCACCCTACCGCTTTACTCTTATAATTTATGGTTCATGGCTGTGTAACCCTCCTTATCATATTTTAATCTCGTCGCTATTGTGAACAATCTCGCCGCCACTGTGCTCATCATATGTTCTATATTGTAAAAATTTTATATTAATATGTTCAGTCAGTTTGAAGGCTCTATCTTTTTAATAATTTATAAAAATGATATACATTATAATTTGACTACTATGTTTAGAAAGGTACCAAAGAATACGTTATATATGTGAATAATATTTACTTTTTGTATTTTAAAAATTTTTATACATATATATTATATTATTTCAGGCAAAAAATGTTTACACATAGTTATGTACTATATAAAAAATGTCAATGTTTATACTTGAAAAGGGTCATTAAAAATACGACTGAAACGTCGTTAATATAATGTGAATTAATAAAAGTATTTTGACAGTTGAAAGATTGTTCAACTCTTTACTAAATAAATTAATTTGATTATCGTTAATCTCTATTGATAAATATGTAGTAATATTTAATTAAGGAGATGTAAAATGGACACTACACCTGTACTCATAAATATTGACTATCTTACCATTTTATTGCTAAATTTCCAGTAAAAATGCATTAGCTTGTTGTATTTACCATAAAGATTATTCAGTTAAATTTTAAAATAAATTCATTGATTACTTATTGAGAATTTTGGGTTACAAAATTATTTATTGAACTTTTTCGATTTTGTATACACAGAAAAAAATTTAACAGGCTGATTTCTTTTTGTCTGAACGAATAGCGCCTCCATAGCTTTTCAGCCATATTTCTATCAAACCAGCAGAATATTTGTGCCGAGAAAATGCAATTGGTGTATACTTCAGTCGATACAGTGGTTCTGTTTTGATTTTAAACGATCTTGGCACAATAATTCTGGTGATTCGTTAAGACTATCGTTGAAAAGCTGGGGGGCGCTGTTCATACAGACAAAAAAGAATCAGTGTGTCAATTTTTTTCCCATGTAGGAATCCAAATATCTTAAAAAAAACTAATGAATGAATTATTTTGAAAATTTAACTAAATAATCATCATGGTAAATACCACAAGCTAATGCATTTCTTCTGTAGAAATCCAACAATAAAATGGAAAAGAAGTTAATATCAACAAGTACAGGTGTAGTATCAGTTTTACATCTCCTAAAGAATAACTTTTGAAGCATAAAAACTTTTTCATTGCTATATGGCTTAAATTAAAGGATTTATATATTTTTTATGAAAGTTTTGCTCATTCAAATTCTTATGAGCATTTTTTTTCAATAGAGCCTATTGGACGAAATGGAAAAATGCGTGTTTTCGAAGGAAATCAGAATCTGGTATCAATTTTACACAAAAACTTCAAAATCCCTATTTTCTGGGGGCTTTTTGGAAAAATCGTTATTTTTCGCATCAATTTTTTTTAACTCAATCATTTTATGTTAGCCGATTTCCCCTATAACCAACAGAAATCGTGTTGTTAATTCTAAATTCAACAAAATCATAATTAAAAAGCGGCCATTTTTGTACAATGGTGTTATAAAAACATTCGTAAATTTTTTTCTAAAGTTCTAAATCCTTTTGTAAAGTGAATCCTTATCGTGCCAAAAATTCTCGAAATCTATTACGTTATTATATTTTTCGAAGAAATGGACATTTGTTTGATAACTTCTTTCTCAAAAAAGATCGACTTTATAAAGAAAATTTTATATAAAAAAATACTCGAAATTGACTAAAGAATACCAGTGAATTTTTTCCATTTTTCAAAAAATGGCTACTGTTTGAAAAAATAAAAAATGTTCCAAAGAGCTTTAAAGAGATTCATACATATTTATTTGGCTAATTCTAAGCATTTATTGTTTTATAAAATTCTTTTGTAAAATGGATCTTTGTCGTGAAAAAAACTCATGAAGTTTTTTATAACACTATTATACAAAAATGGCCATTTTTCAGAAACCACAACACGAAAATACTTTTATGACCATATTTCCCTTAAGTTTAGGCAACAATAATATAATTTTTGTTGTTAATATGGTACTTTGAAATCAGCTGGTATAAAATGATTGAGATCGAAAAGAAATTTTTATGCAAAAATCACGATTTTTTATAAAAAGCCCCCGAAAAATAAGTTTTTTGAAGTTTTTTTCGCAAAATCTGTACACGATTCTAAAAGAGTACCTTTCAAAACTCCCTTAATTAGAATTTAGAAAAAAAATTACCTAATTTTTTTATTCCAATTTTCCGTTTAAAATTGCGCAAGATGATTTGTTATTTCAGGCATTAATTGATTAAAATTGAAATATAACGCTTTTATTGCTTTAACTTTTTTTTTGTTAAAGAGTATTAACAATTATTGCTCTACGTACAACAAATTGATGGCCCTGAAAAGGGCCGATTAATTGAATTTTTATTCATTTACTTAGAGCTGGTATATTTAGTGACGGCCTTGGTGCCTTCACTGACGGCATGCTTGGCAAGCTCACCAGGTAAAAGAAGTCGGACAGCAGTCTGAATTTCCCGAGATGTAATGGTTGATCTCTTATTGTAATGAGCTAGACGAGAAGCTTCAGCAGCAATGCGTTCAAAAATGTCATTTACGAAGCTGTTCATAATGCTCATGGCCTTGCTAGAAACTCCAGTATCAGGGTGAACTTGTTTCAAGACCTTGTAGATGTAGATGGCATAACTTTCTTTCCTCTTCTTATGCTTCTTCTTCTTGTCACCCTTGGTTATATTTTTTACTGCCTTTCCGGCCTTTTTGACTGCTTTACCGCTAGCTTTCGGAGCCATATTGAATGCACAAATATTTACAGAGATTATCCAAAATCGGAATGATGAGCCACGCTACGGCGCTCTCTTATAAATAGTTCGAAGCAGCTGCCACGACCGAATCGTCCTTTAACCTCCCCTCTACTTACAGAAACTGCGCAGCTGTTGGTGCGGCACAGCTTATTCAAAATGTATATAACAGACCCTCCACTCTACTCATAATATTAATACTTGCTGAACTTTCGATCTACCAGTATCCACTCATATAATCTACACAATGTCTGGACGCGGCAAATGTGGTGGCAAAGTAAAGGGAAAGTCAAAGACTCGCTCTAACAGAGCTGGACTTCAATTCCCCGTTGGACGTATTCACCGTCTGTTAAGGAAAGGAAATTATGCAGAGCGCGTTGGTGCTGGTGCTCCAGTTTATTTGGCTGCTGTAATGGAGTACTTAGCTGCCGAAGTTTTGGAATTGGCAGGAAATGCTGCCCGTGACAACAAAAAAACTAGAATCATTCCCCGTCATCTTCAACTTGCCATTCGCAACGACGAAGAATTGAACAAGCTCCTCTCTGGAGTTACCATTGCCCAAGGTGGTGTACTTCCTAACATCCAGGCTGTCCTTCTTCCAAAGAAAACTGAAAAAAGTTCTTAAATATTTCAGACGCATCAACAATTTTAAAAATCGGCCCTTTTCAGGGCCATCATTTAAATGTTCACGTAGAAAAGAAACTATATAAATGTGTAATATGTAACTTTCTTATATAAATATTTCTATGGTTTTTAAAGAAATCAATCAAGTTAAATTATAATGCTTGCTATGAATTATTGTCTGAACAATAAAGCTCTTTTTCCAAAAAAAAATTTATATTACCTATTACGTCGTAACATATTTTCTCATAAATGAATGCATGTGTGCTTTGTCGCGCGAGAATAACGAGAGAATACCGATTACTTAAAAACATTTATTTAAAAAGCAATCGAACAGTGACGTCATTAGCTATTGTTTCTAATTCACTTAGAATAAGTTCAAGTTTTAAGTTTCTGTAATAATTCTGATACAAATTTTTATTATAATTGTTTTTGTTTCACTTATAGAAATGATTGATCCGTCAACAATTTTCATCGTCAAAAAATAAGCCCTTTTCAGGGCCATTATTCAAATATTCTCGTAGAAAACAAACTGTTACGTCGTAAAATATTCTCTCATAAATGCCGCTGTATTTACAGTAGTATGATATGACATAACTGAACTATTTACACGTGCATTCATGCCCCGGTTTACGAGTATAGATAACTAGGTATACGCATATAACTCGGTACACAAGTATATACCTTGGCTCACACATACAAATCATATGAGTGAACCGAGATGTATGTTCGTGTACATCGAATTATTTATTTACGTTTATATACCTAGTTGTCTATACTAATATATTATCTTCAAAGTTTAGTATTTATAACTTTTATAAGTTTATTAAAAATAAATATCAAATATTATGCTTTATCTATTTAATAGCTAATATACATAACCCACTTCATATTATAGTCAAATATAAAACCTAAATATTTGAAATTCTCAATTCTAATTAATAACTAAAAGTTGTCATTTTAATTATTTTCAATTAATAATTAAATTTTAGTTATCAATTAAATTTTTTTTTAAGTGTTAGTTAAATTATTTTCAATTATAATAATTAAATTTTAGTTATTAATTAAAACTATTTCCAATGAATGATTTAAAATTTAAGTATAATTTTTTTTTTAATTAATATTCAATAAGTTAATGATTTATTAATTATTTCTTAATTAAAAAACTAAGAACTATGCAATTTTTTAATGTAAATTTGTGTATTAAACAGTTTCATTAAAAATCAATCCTAAATCGCGTCAGAGGTGTGAATAGCAGTTACAATGTTTTTAATAGAGTTTTTCTTAAATATTTGAGGTCTTTTCTGAAGCTTGCATATTATATGTCAATTACGTGAATATTTCGCATGGTCACTACTATCTCCAAATATTCGAAACAATGAAATATGGGAAAAATTTATAAAACATTTTCCTAAAGATTTTCCAAATGATAAAGAAAATGAAGAATCAATAGAAATTAATAAAATTTTAATTACAAAAGAAAATAATTGTAAAAATTTTATTTTACCAGAACTTAAAGAATAAAATTAATAAAGATAATAATTCTTTTTACTGTTTTAAGAGAGTTTATGAAAACTAAATAATAAATATAATTTTTTGTTATTAAAACAGAGATTAAGGTATACGATTTGATTTTTTAAGTTTTTCTTGAAGACGAAGTAATAAAATCAATTCTTTCTCATGAAAGAAAATATTCCTTTTTATGATATATAAAGTGGCTTCTCTTTCCTTTTTTTCAAAATTATAAGTTTTTGCAAAAAGTTATTATTTTAAAAGACAGAAATATGTGATCTCCACTTAATAATTAAATAATACTTTTTTAATACTATATTTTTTATCCAATTTATATTTTTTTAAATAATATAATTTTCTTCTCTGAAAATCTTATTTAATAAATTTATTTTTAACACCAATTTGAAAAAAATGTTTTTATAGCCACAGTATGTTTGTTTCTTTAAAGAAGCCTCGAAGTACCAATAGTCCCGGGTTTTTCAATATCTCAATCCGTATTCAATAGTGAGTGTATATCACCGCATTAAAAAATACAGTTGCGATTAATATAAAATCAATTAGTTAAGTGAAATTAATATCTTAATCGTGTTTATATTTCATTAAATATTTTAAAAATCTTGAATTAAATTTAGAATACGATAATTTTGAAGGATTGTTAAATTTGTCAATCGAATTTTTGAAATATTTGTTTTAATAATTTAAACCAACGTTAATATGAATTGATGGCCCTGAAAAGGGCCGATTGGTATTAAAAAAACATATGTTTTTAAGCACGTTCCCCACGAATGCGTCTGGCCAATTGAATGTCTTTGGGCATAATAGTGACGCGTTTGGCATGGATGGCACACAAGTTGGTGTCTTCAAAAAGACCAACGAGGTAAGCTTCGCTGGCTTCTTGAAGAGCCATCACAGCCGAGCTTTGGAAACGAAGATCAGTTTTGAAATCTTGAGCGATCTCACGGACAAGTCGCTGGAAGGGTAACTTACGGATAAGAAGCTCTGTACTCTTTTGATAACGACGAATTTCTCGAAGAGCTACAGTTCCAGGCCTGTATCGGTGAGGTTTCTTCACTCCTCCAGTAGCTGGTGCACTTTTACGTGCAGCCTTAGTAGCAAGTTGTTTACGAGGAGCTTTACCTCCGGTCGATTTACGAGCTGTTTGCTTGGTACGAGCCATTGCAGAAGATATTAGACTTTCGAATGACGAAAAAGAATAGTTCTATGCAGCTTTGAGCAAGATATTTATACCCTAAAATTGATGCTTTAACTTGAAGAGAGGGGAGAACTCAATAACACTGCACATCTGCGAGCACGCACCGAATTTTCAGCTAGTTAGGTGGGGAGATTCAAAAATATTTGAGTGACCGTAGGGTATAAAAAGCGTCGTAGATACTGAAGAAGTCAGCATACATCAGTTCGAACTGCACCTTCGTGCAGTGCAGACCTGTATACACACAAGCTACTGAGTGTAACAGCCCTTCTAAGGGCTACCGTACGGAACTATACTAGCATTAAAATAAACTTTCTCTCATACAACATGAATCTTGAGCTACTCCCTGATCCAAATACTCTCTCAATGGAGCAACTGGTGCAAGCCATCGACCAGTGCCGACACACCTTAACTACTTTAGAAGCAGCCTTGCAAAGGCTCTGCCCAAATCAATCTGATAAAATGGAAACATCATCGTTCCCTAACAAGGAAACAGCTAACCCTACATCCGCTGAAACCTCTCACGTAAGTATACAAAATAACAATAATACTTTAAAAAATCCTGCAGTTAAAACTGCAACCAACACACAAATACAGTCCCCTTCTCACAACTCTCAAATAAACCACCCAAACAAACGCCGACGCGATGCTACCCCTCAGAGTCTTCTTACTCTTCTTCAGAAGAAGAAGAAGAGGAAAACTCTAATTCAAAACGTAGTCCCCTCCTATCTGCATCCTTAACAAAGAACTTTGGCCACAAATCAACGCCAAAATCAATTCTTCCGACATCGAAATCCGCAAAGCAAAGAACACCTCCAAATCAGTCATGATTTATCCTAAAACAGTAAACGATTTTCGTACACTTACCGCCCAATTCGATAAAAGAAAATTCAATACACCACCAATCAATTGGAAGAAGACAAAGACCTCATCGTTATCATCAGAGGAGTCACGGAAACAATACCAGAAAAAGACATACTAGACGAGCTTACTACTCAAATTCCCGCAGTTAAAAGCGTCTACAGAATGAAGAGAGGAGATAGAATCTGGCCTTTAGTCGCAGTTCATCTCGATCCATCCGCCCCATCAGCCAAAACAATCTTTAACTTGAGTAACCTACAGGGTTTGAGGATAACTGTAGAATCCAAACGTAAAACAAACGCAACCCCCATATGCCGCCGATGTCTTGGATACTTCCACACAGCAAACTACTGTCACGCAGACTGGCGATGTGCCTTCTGCTCTCGAAACCATGCTACTGCCTCCTGCCGTACCAAGGATCAACCAAACGCTACTCCACTCTGTGCCAATTGTCAAGGCCCGCATCGAGCCACCTATGGTGGCTGTCCCAAAGTTCCGATAAGACCCCAACAAAATCCCCCAGAATTCAACCAACCCCTAATACGCCTATTAGAAAACCCCTCCTCCGAAACCCCAACGTTAGCTATGCCAAGATGGCCAGCTCCCAGCCTGCCTCTCGTCCACAAAACGTATCTCAGCCACAACTTCGGTCCCAACCTCCAACACAGCCAGCCCCGGCGTCGAATCTGCCAAGGTGGTTCCAAGCCAAAACCCAAAAGCTCAACTTCTCGAGCAGCTTTTTCGTAACTTCTTCGACTCCTTGCTTCCAATCATCAGTCAATAAAGACGAACCCCTCAAAATCCTTACTTGGAATGCTAACAGCATTCTGTCGCAAAATAGAACGAAAGTTACAGAGCTCGAGGCCCTTCTCGAGTCTAACCACATCGATGTTGCCTGCATAACCGAGACTCATCTAAATCCTAATAAGAACCTATTCATACCCAACTTTTCAATATACAGAAAAGATCGCCCTAACTCACAAGGAGGTGGCGTCGCTATTCTTGTTAGAAATTCTATTCGTCACAAACCTATCAGCATCAATACGGCCATCACTTGCGAAGTGGTTGGCATTCAAACCGAATTTGCAAATAAGTCCCTTCGTATCTTCTCTCTTTACTCTCCCCCAAACACCAATAATATGTCCGAGATCCCCCTACTTTTTGATTCAAATATTCCCACCGTCGTTGCTGGAGACCTGAATGCCAAAAACAAGCATTGGGGTTGTCTCTCAAACAACACTAAAGGAAACTCTCTCTGGAGTTTACACCTTCGCCACAATTTCTCTATCGAGGCCCCTGCCTCCCCAACACACTTCCCTGGTACTACTCAACATCAACCAGAAATTTTAGATATTTTTCTCTCACGAAAAATATCTCTCTCGACAAGGACCCTTGGACTTGCGCAGAGTTAAATTCAGACCACAATCCGGTATATATCGAAATACCAATAAATCCTACCCTCAATCCCCCCACCAAAACAAGCATAGATTTCCTTCATCTAAAATACATTCTCGAAACATCCGACTTCAAATGCAGTCAGATACACTCCATCGAAGATATCGATGCAACCATCCTGAATCTCACAAACGAGGTAACCAACTCAATAGAAAAGGCCAGCTCATCCATTACTCCCAAACCCCACAAAACTAACCTTCCCAGCTCTACAAAAAAGCTAATCGTAACTAAAAATAGAATCCGTAAACTCTGGCAAACTTATCGAAACCCCATACATCGTACTCGCTTGAACGCTATCCAAAAAGAACTCACCTCAGCTCTTAAAGAAACAAATGACCTTGCCTTCGAAAACTATATAGCTGAAGCCGAGGCCAACCCTAAAAGTAATTGGAAAATGATCAAATCCCTCCGAAATCGCAAAACCCATTTACCTGCTTTAAAAAGAGACAATATCTCCTACTCTCTTGATGAAGAGAAAGCTGAAATCTTCGCGGACTCTCTAGAAGAACAATGCTCTCCACTACCCAGTTCGAACGAAACCTCTCTTTTCCACGAGCACGTTACTGAGACTGTGCATGAATTTCAATTTTCTGACGCCGAATTCCAACACACTTCTCCCCATGAAATCTCAAAAATCATTCGCTCCTAAAAAATAGAAAAGCCCCAGGCTCTGACGGCATTGGGAACGGAGTCCTCAAAATTCTTCCTCGTAAACACATTGTCGCTATTACCAACATTGTCAATGCAATGTTGAGATTACGATACTTTCCCAAAGCTTGGAAAGAAGCAATAGTTATCCTAATTCCTAAACCCGGTAAGCCCTTAAGCTCTGCATCTAGCTATCGACCCATCAGTCTACTCTCCTCCTTAAGTAAAATTGCTGAACAGGTCATACGCTGTCGTATTGACCAATTCGTCGACGAAAGAAGTATCGTCCCCGAATTTCAACATGGATTCCGTAGGAAACATGGTTCAGTTCACCAACTCCTCCGTGTGTCGGAGTTCATAGCCGATAACCTCAACAAGAGAAAACATACCAGCATGCTTTTGCTAGATGTAAAACAAGCCTTCGACAGAGTCTGGCACGAAGGTCTGATCTACAAACTCATTAAACTAGAATTTCCACACTACCTCATAGCCATCATCAAATCCTATCTCACAGACAGGACCATTCGGGTCCGTGTGGGTAAGTCTCTCTCTTCTCCCAGACCCATAACTGCAGGGGTTCCCCAAGGTTCGAAAATATCTCCTCCTCTCTTTAATATATTCTCTTACGACTACCCCAAGGACAATAAAGTTCTAGTTGCTCAATATGCCGACGACTCAGCCCTCATTTATACTTCAAAAGTTATCACTCATTGCTCCTCCGTACTAAACAAATTCACCCCAGAAGTGGTAAGATGGTACCACACTTGGAGAGCAGCAATCAACGAATCCAAATCCGTTGCCATATTCTTCTCTCGACGAAATCGTACTCCTTCAAATCTCCTAGTTAACAACCATCGTGTTGACTGGAGTTCTTCAGCCAAATACCTGGGTGTTACCTTCGATCGTAAACTCACATGGCAAAAACAAATCGATTCAGTCCGAGCCAAATGCCAAGGTGCTTATGCTGCCTTAAAGCCTTTCTTCAATAATAAATCACTAACTAAGAAAACAAAAGCCCGCGCTTTTAATGCCATTATCCGCAGTATTTGCACTTACGCGATCCCAATTTGGGGATCCGCAAACCCTAACCATATAGCTAAACTCCAAGGCACCTACATGCGCCTCCTACGCTCCTCTCTTCAGATCCCCTGGTTTATTCGAAATAATCAAATCTTAAAAGAAACTGGTATCGACTCAATTCCAGAAGCAGCGAACAAACACGCTGCGAATCTCCGTCTCTCTATCTCTAAACACAGCAATCCTAGCATAAAATTTCTTGTAAATTACCGTCGTAAATCCAACGATCGATTCAGAAGGCCATGCTCTCTGATTCGATCTCCATAACCCTTCTTCACTAACTGACTTTAAACAGTCTATTTCGTGTTTCGCAATTTGCGCGAGTGCTATACAGTCCCCGCTGTATGAGCCACCGTTGTCTCTCAATTTTCTTCTTCTTAAGGTTCATAACCATTTTGGTTGGTAACCTACGGGGAGGCGGTTTTAGTCGGTAGGCACCTGCGGGTGAATCCGACACTACCCCTACGGGGGTGTCTTTTGAAGATTTCCCCTCCTCGACCCTTCAAACAAAAAAAAAAAAAAAAAAAATGAAGAAGTCAGTAGCTTAGTACACTCTATACTTACATCAAGATGACTGGCCGTGGTAAGGGAGGAAAAGGATTGGGAAAAGGAGGAGCAAAGCGTCATCGTAAAGTATTGCGTGATAATATCCAAGGTATCACCAAACCAGCGATTCGTCGTTTGGCTCGACGAGGTGGCGTTAAGCGTATATCTGGTTTGATTTATGAAGAAACTCGTGGTGTTCTTAAGGTGTTCCTTGAGAATGTAATCCGTGACGCAGTTACCTACACTGAACATGCTAAAAGAAAGACCGTCACAGCAATGGATGTTGTCTACGCTTTGAAGAGACAAGGCCGCACTCTTTACGGATTCGGCGGTTAAATAATTAAACATTCGATGAAAAAAAATTCAGAAAAGCAATCGGCCCTTTTCAGGGCCATCAACTCATTTAACGTTGTTTCTGCTACCCATTTTAATAATTTTTTACTTTCATATTTGAAACCCATAGATTAAAATAAATAAATAATTGCATCCCAAATAATAGTTTTTGACATCGACCATTAAAAGGTAGTTTTATTCGTTGCACTTTGTTAGGAGCGATGGTCTTCGTTGACACAAAAATTATAATACTAGTTTTCGTTATATTTGGTGAAAGTTATTGTCTTCGCCTTACTTTTGATAATCTCCGGCGGCACTATCGACATGTAACAGTAACAAAAAACAATAGAAAATTAATATTAAGTAATTGGAAAACTACATTGATGGCATGGTTTAATTTGAATAAAAAAGATGATTTGGCCAAGAAAATTGAATATGTAAAAATACCAGTAATAACTCAAATAATAACATAAATAACCTCCATGCGCATGACTTATGCATGAATTGGACGCCACCAAAACATATAACTTTTTTGACAAGCTTCGACAAGCTCATAAGGGTCAGCTCTAGACCTACTTTACCGATCGAAAATAGCTAAGGAAGACGTTTCGATTTTTTGATAAAAATAAATATCAGAATTGTTTGTACTTGTAAATATCAATTGATTTTAAACGAATAAGAAGCGGAATGCTTGTAAATATGTCGAAATTCAATGAGTAAGCCGTGAAAAATCATATCATTACCGTAGATTTGAACTTATGCTTGAACGGTACAATCTACGTGATTTTCCTTCTCTGAATGGTTTCATTTATTTAAAACAAATGGCGGAAAAATCCAATCTCAAAGAAAATCGATAGAAAACAAAATTATTATTTTTTATGCGGGAAGTATAATTTTTGTATAAGGTTGGCAACATGGCGGCAGTCAGCTGAGCTATGTACCCACATAGAGTATTCTAAAACTAGATAGTTTGGATACACTGGCGCGCTATTTGAATGTACGTTTTGCACCCATGCATGCGTAAATTCCATTCTAATACTTTTATTTTTCTTTTTGAAATTGTGAATAATTACAAATTTTATTTATAATTATAAAGAAAATTATTAATTATCTAAAACGTTTATAAAATAAGCAACAACTAATATTTTTTAGTTCTTTATTTTTAAAATAATTTGAAAATATATATATATAATTTACAAAATCATTCATTTCCATAGCTATGAGAGGATATCTCAGGAACTTTTTAATTTTGACACTTGACTTCACAACAATTCAAAGTCTATAATACAAGTTTCTGGAGTGGCACATACTTCAATAAGGGCTTAAATTATTCCTTTCTTGGAGTAGAATATCTAATTAAATTTTGGTTGCTCTTCACAATTTTATACATAATTTTGTACATAATTTTATACGTCAAAAATGATACTTTTTTTTATATTTTTCTACGTGTGTTTCTTGAGCTATAAAAAAAGGAGCATACTTTCGATCATTCTCAAATTTTCTGAGCATAATGAATATGGTAATAACAACAGTTCAAGCCTATCCTGGTACATGTACTTCTCTTTGGTAAACTGCTTGACTATTTTTAATGTAAGTGTCATTATTAGGTGAAAAAAAACACATTAAAATTAGTCCAACAGTTTTCTAAATAGGGGCACATGTACCAGCATAGACTTAAACTTGTTTTTATTATATTCATTATGCTCAGAAAATTTGAGAATAATCGAAATTATGCTCCTTTTTTTATTGCTCAAGAAACACACGTAGAAAAATATAAAAAAAGTATCATTTTTGACGTATAAAATTATGTATTGTGAAGAGCAATTTTTTAATCGATACCAAAATTTAATTACATATTTTACTCCAAGAAACGAGTAATTTAAGCCCTTATTGAAGTGTGTGCAAGTCCAGAAAGTTGTATTATAGACTTTTGAATTGTTGTGAAGTCGAGTGACCAAAATGAAAAAGTTCCTGAGATATCCTCATATATATAATATATATATATATTCATTCGTCAGATTGTACGTGCAACGTGAAATTACTTGAGACAAAAGCACGAAAATGAATTAATTTTTTATTGCTCTTCTAATTTAATCATAGCATTAGGTTGTTGAATATTTTCATTTTCACAAACTTTACTTATAAAAGATAAACCATTGTGCTGTATAACAGCAGCATAACACCGACCTTCATAGGTACCTCTTTGAGTATGGTTTACTCTTGTACCATTAACTTATTTACGAAAAATTCCATTGAATTCAGACTTATTGCTTGTAGCATGAAACATTAAACTATCTGCAAAAGTACTTAAATATGTCATGATATTTTGCACCTTTTCAAACAAACCACTCTTTTGTAAATTGATTATATAATTTGTACCGTTTTCTTCTAATTCGCATAAATCTCTTAAAATTCTGCATGTACTGTGATCGTTAACAATGTGATAAGCAACAATCATTATGTCATCAATTAAAAAATTAATTTCCATGTTTATATTACAATTTTGATTCGCTACACGGTTCTGTCTGAATTCAATATATTTTTCTATAATCTTCCTGAATTTTATACCACTATTTTCAATCAATTTTTTTCGGCACTTATATTGCGTCCTTTCGATGTTTTCCCTATTTCTTGTAATTTTCTAGACATATTCCGATATAAATGATTTATGCATTCTTTTTTTTCAATGACTATACTGAAATCTTTATATGAGTCACATTCAAGTAAAGCTTTATGTACGCTACTATCACCATCACCAATGTATATCTTGTAAATGATTCCAACTTCCACTTCCTTTAACTGCTATAATTCCGATCTTTTCTCCATTAAACTCTATTAAATTTCCATTTTTAATAGCCTGTTTTCTTGAGATAACTGCTGCTTTAGCCATCTCATTTAATGCAGTTTTTTTCATAGCCTCAATAGTTTTCAAGTCATATTTAGCTGACGTATCTTGAGATATATAATTTATAGACATAGTGGCACAAATTTAATTTAAAATCTGTAAACCTGTACCACTTTTATACGTTGCTAATACAGCAGCTTCATTGATTCCCATAATTTCTGTTGCATCACGGTCCGTGAAAATACTACCTTCATAATTGCATTGTTGACATCTTAAAAATATTTATATTTGAAATCCCCAATTGTGTTCTTTATACACTATTAAATCTCCCAATAAACATCGCTGCAGTAGATTATAGTTATCGAATAATTCACCAATTTGTTCTATTAAATACAAATAATTTATTAAACCTCGCTTAACAATACGTTTTAATGGAGATTCAGAATTTTTAATGCAGTTAATATCATTTTCAACGAAATCACATTTCTTGCAGCAATCTTGATCATGAGTAAAATTCATACACAAAGTTGTCATTATCACAATTATTATTGTCTTCTCAAATATTTTTATTGTAGATATTATTCGTTACATGGAAAGATGAATTTGCCCAGTGCTTAATTTTATTTTCATGCGAACTTTCTTGTAATTCAATGCCTTCATAAAATATTTGTTTATCACTGTTAATAGTATATGTACGCGAATCATTTACCTGCAATTTATCAAAATTATTAATACAGTCTTTAGAAACATATATATTGCTATTATTCGTTACAGAAAGAGATGGATCTATAAAGTTTATAATTTTCTCTTGATGGTTATTGTTAAAATCATAGGACCTTTGATGTACTTCAATAATTTCAGTGTTTTCAACAACTTCATCCAGTGTTTTTTCAAATACATTGTGTTTATCGCTAGGTGAACTGAAATTATTTTTCTATAATTAAGCTAACCTAGAAGAAAACATACTTTATTTAAAAATCCGATTGCGAAAATTAATGTAAAGAATCAGGTGAATTTATACGTAATATTTTAATGGAGGTTCAAATAAATTTCACTGATTTGTACCCTAAGTTTCATTTGTAAAAAATCCAAAGAGCATGCATAAGCTTTACATGAAATTTGTTCAAAATTCCAAATTTAGTCGCAAAACAAACTTTCTTAACTTTAAATTCTTACTGTGAAAGAACTAAAAATTATAGTCCTTCTATGGAGAGAGAGTGGACGTGTGTCGCGTGGCTCTGTCAATTTTTTGCTAATTAATTAGATTTAGGATAGAAAATGTAGTGAAAAAGTGTTGAAATAATGTAATTAAAGATAGGAAAATAGTTATAGGAAAAAAGTTTTGAAAAATATATGTAAGAAAAAGCAAAATAAGTAAAATTACGTATAGCGATAAATTTTCAGGTTAGAACACGAGTAAAGGCTTTGTTTGACGTGCTTGTTATATTGTATAAAATAGGAAAAGTTTGTATAATCAAGAAATGAAGTGTACTGAAAACTGAAAGAATGATTTAAAGACATTTAATAGTGACTGTAAGTGAAATGAGAGAAATTAGAAGGTCGGATTTTTTGAGTGATGGTACACAAAGGGGCATGTGCAGTAGTTTGTGTAACGGTCATGATGGCATAGAAAGTGATATGGGTGCGTTAAATTAGAAACATGTAGGTAAAATTCGAATAGAGAACATAAAGCTAACGGAAAAGATAAAAGGACAAGATGCGATTTTTTATGTAAGGTCAAATAGCAGGAGCATATAAATTGAAAAGAGAAAAATGTTAGGGAAAGTGAAGCGAAAGGATGGTTTTAAGATTTTGTGTTTCACGTTTGTAGTATGTGTAAAATAAAAGAAAGGATTTAATGAGAGGAAAAATATGTATATATATTAAGATAGGCTTATTTAGTGAAGTGTATGAAAATCAAAAGTGAAATTTAAGAAAATTAAGAAAGGAAAAAAGGTGTGACGTTAGCTGGGCAATTCCTAGAAAACGCAAAATAAAGGGGACGGAAAAAAAGCAGTGGTAGATTAGTTGGTCAGTGCAGAAACCGATAGACGGAGTTAGGTCGCAAGACTAACAGAAATTATCATAGTGTTAAGGGAAATTATGCGTTGTTAGAAGGTCTGTTGCATATAATAAAGAGTGAGATAATAAGAGGTAAGGGAATGAAGGGAAAAAGACAAAAACAGGTAACAGTAAGGCGTCATGAATGTTTGCTGGTAAATTGTGTAGAAATGAAATGTTCTAAAATGTAATGAAAGGTCCAACAAGGGTAACACAGCGAAGAATAGCAGAGGAGAAAAAGTAAAAAATAAAAACAGAAAGTTAACTGAAATATGCGAGGAAATACAAACGGCATTATATAGTATAGTATTAGCAGAGGGGAATTAGGGGAGGTCAGCTTGTATAGTATAGATAACAAAGAACAGTTTGAGTAGAGGTTTTAAGTTAAAGAATCAGATAGGAAAAAATCAGATAGGAAAAAGGAAAAGAAATATTGAAGAAAAAAAAAGGGAAAGAAAAAAAGAAAGAAAGAGAAAAAAAGAAAAGAAAGAAAAGAAAAATAGAAAGAAAAAAAAATGTAGGTAATGAGACGACAGAGCCACCAAGTATAGTGAAGTATAATACGAGTGTGTAAATTTTGTAACGCGCATAGGTTAAGGGCAGTTTGATTGTGAGTTCTGCTTTGTATACTTCTTTCGTATGAAAGAAGTATGAGCTGTGAATCGAACTGAGCAATTTTTAAGCGGACCGGTCTAAAGCGACATGCATTCTTGGCCGAGAGGCTGAATAGCGGGCATTAGATCGCGAAGCCTGTATAGGATAAGTGTGTATGAGAAGAGTGTTGGCATATGTGTTACGAAAGATAAGCTAACCAAGTCCATTTTAGGTTTATATGCGTAGTTTTAGGTTAAAATATTAAAGCAAAGGTTATGTTAAAAAAAGCATATGTTAAAAAATATGTTTGTAAAAATTATGTATGGAATCTTGGAAGTTTTGTAACCAAGATCCAGTTTCTGGGCCAAAAGGCTGAAACTTAATAAACATATATATATATATATATATATATATATATATATATATATATATATATATATATACTAGGGGGGTACCCCCCTGCTCGCCCTGCTCGCCAGCCCCCCAATTTGTGATGTACTTATTCTTGTGTATACATACGTATAAATGCCTCATCTCTGAGGCGTACCCTGAGGCGTTGTAAGAGGAGGGGATGAGGAAACATTGAAATTTTTAAAAATATCACTCTCACAAACTTGAGGCGTTTCGAGGAATTCCTAAAGCTTACCTGAGGCGTCTCTGAGGAGTCTTTGAGGAGACCTATGAGGTAATATGAGGCGACAAACGTTGAGACGATGTCAGAGGCGGGTCGAGGAGGGGGGAGGAGGGGGGAGGCATCTCATAGAGGCTGAAAAAAAACCCTATATTTACGTTAAAAAAATTTAAAAATGTGAGGCTAGGGGAGGAGGGGGGAGGAGGAGGGAGGACGCAAGAATGCTATTTTTTGAGGCTTACGTCTATATAATATAGGAAGATATATATATATATACTAGGGGGGGTTCCCCCCTGCTCGCTTCGCTCGCCAACCCCCCATTTAGTATTTATTAGAAGTTAAATACTCTATTAAATTAAATATTGAATTTCTTAATTATCAAATTATAAAGTTTGTTTTACTTTTATAAGATTTTGTTCGCTCAATTTTTTCTTCATCAGAATATATAATTATATTTTATTTAATATATTATTTTTATATTTTTTTAAACAATTATTACAGAAAGTTAAGATTTTCATTAAAATTAAAAAAAAGTGACAGATTTCCACACTACCCAAAGAGGTACTGTTATATCATATATTAAATAATTATATCATAATTCAATTATTAAATAATATATGATATCAGCGTTGTTTTTTTTTTTGTCTTATATGAAATATTATTATAAAAATAAACTTAATAAATTTAATCGATTTTAAGACATGTCAAAATCAAATAAAATTATTTCATTATTATTATATATAAATATATTTCAAATAAGACCATGGTTTTCTTCGCCTGTAGCCCTACATAACCATGAGATTTTATGTTGATTACATATTTGTATATGGATAATCATATAAATATTTTCAATTTAATATTATTATACCATGTCAAACAATAATATAAAATATAAAAAATTTTTAAAATGATTATTCTATATATAAAATGCAATCAAAAATTTTGATTTTTAATTTGTATGTAAAAAGAGAAAATATATCAAAATGTATTATTTTTAATAATTACTTTATTAATATATTTAAATTTTAATATTTTGATTTATATTTTTAAATATAAATTTTATATTTTATAGATTATTTATTTAAATTTATACATTAAATTTAAGAATTTTAAAAATAATTCATATTATGTTAATTAAAATTTTTTTTTAACATTATAATTTATATTTATTAACAATCATGAATGTATATATTTACTTATATTTTGAAACCTTATTGAATTATTCTTTAAATATTTCTTTCCATACAACATTATTAATTTTACTTTCGTTATTTGAAATATTTTCAATAAATAAATTTTTAGGATTTTTACATCTTGATAAAGCTACATATAATTGACCATGAGAAAATAAAGGTCTTCGAATATATATTCCTAAAGTATGGAAACTTTGGCCTTGTGATTTATTAATTGTTATCGCAAAAGCTAGTACTAAAGGAAATTGTTGACGATATAATACAAAAGGTAAATTAGATGATTCTTCTGAATTAAGAGTTATCCGAGGGGTAAAAGCTATATTACCTTTGTTATGTCCTGTTATTATTACTACTTTAATATTATATGTGTATAGTTTTAATATTTTTAATCGAGTCCCATTACATAGACCATCATTAATACTTATATTTCTTATTAACATAACTATTGCTCCAATTTTTAAAATTAATTTATGTTTTGGTAATCCAGGTATTTTTAAAGAATTTAAATATTCTATTGGATAATTTAATTGAACATTCTCATCAGATGCATCTATTCCTTTATGTTTTGCACAATCAGTACTATAATAAATTACTTCTTTTTATTTTATTAAATTTAATATTTTTTTGTTTAATATGTATACATCTTCGTTGTGACATGCCAAAATAGCTCGATCTGATAAATCTTCATTTTTTATTATTTCTGAACTATAAATTTTATGACATATATTATCTGTTAACCAGTGTTGTGGTATAATAAATGGATTGATTAATCCTTCACCAATTCTTAACAAAAATTTTGAATATTCTTCATCATTTGATCTCATATTTTTACTCAATTTCATTATTTTGAAATGTGGCCACAAAAAAGAAGATTTAATTGATTCATTTATTATAGATATTCTACATCCATATTTTACAACTGGCAAAATTTGTCTAAAATCTCCACCTAATATCATTAATTTATTAGCAAAAGGAATTAAATCAAGATTACAACAGTCTCTTAAAGTTTTATCAACTATTTCTAAGGCTTTCTTAGGTATCATTGAAGCTTCATCCCAAATAATTACATCACATTCTGTTATTTTTTTTATCTGATTTCAATTTTAGAAATGTTGTTTCGATATTTTCCAAATTCAAAGGTAATCTAAAAGTTCTATGAGAAGTCATTCCTTCTGGTAATAAAATAGAAGCGATTCCTGTCCAAGCCATAGATATAATTTTTTACCTTCTCCTAAATAATAATGAATTAAAGCTTTATAAAGAAATGTTTTTCCACTTCCACCTGGACCATCAATAAATATCATATTATTTTTTTTTCAATAATAAATTTAAAAATTATATTTTGTTGTTCATTAAATAAAGATTTATATTTATAAAATAATTTTTATTTAATTCTATAATATTTCTTTTTTCTTCAAATGATTTTTCAATTTCTATATTATTAATATTTGGTAGTCCAAAATCAGAACAACAAACATTTTCTAAATTTAAAATATTATTTATTTCTTTTAATGCTTGATATTCTTTATTTTTTTTAAAATCTTCACAAAAATATGCTTTGTAATTATCCCAAATTTTATAAGAAGAAGTTAAATTTTCAGCTATTAAAAACCATGCAAAAAATTTTCTTAATTCTTTTGGCATCATTATAGTACATGCTTCTTCAAATATTTTAAAAATTTGACTATCATGTTTTATTAATCCCATGGCAATTGCAGTTTCTTTGAATGATTTATAAATAATATTTTCAAACTTTTTTAAATCGTTAAAAGATGTTGCTCCTTTTACTCGATTTAAAATTAATTTTAAGTGAAACCTTTCAACATCTTTAGGACTAACACTACTAATTCTACCAATAACTTTCGAAAAAACTTTTCTTTTTATCCAAATTTTTTTGGAAGAATCAAATAAATAATTTTTTGGTATTTCACAATATTTAATTTTTCTTGCATCATTGTCTTTTATATTTAATTTAAACCAAGCAGTTAATGTTGTATCATTATTCTTTTCTAAAGCTTCTTTTTCTTTAGTTTCTTCAAAAATTATATTTTGTTGATTTTCTGTATGTACTGCTAAACGAATAACCGTATGAGATCTACCAGAAAGAGGTAATTCTTCAATTCTCCAAGCAGCTTCTATGGGACTAATGTATCTAGTATCTAAATAATCATTAATTTCATCAAAAACTTCTAAATTATTTTTTTTGATAGCAATAAATGCTCTATCATGACCTTTATGAATATATTTATAAAGATATTTTATACTCATTACTGAATAAGAAATTTCGACATTAATGTGAGTTTGCCATTTTTTTAAAAGAATAGGATTATAAGGTACAACCATTGAATTATCAACATTTATATATTTTCCATTTACTTTTTTATTATATTTATAATTTTTATTTTTATTATTTTTCTTTTATATTGTGGATATCCATTTTTATCAAAATATGTAAAATCATTAAATTCTTTCGGAAATTTTTTCGTACACGAATTATTCTCTTTATTATAACATATTGTATTATCAGAATGAGGTCCATGTAACATATGTTTTATAACTAATTCTTGTAAAATTTCATCATTATCTGGAATTTCTGCAGAAACATATTTATCAATATCTGAAAAATTTAAAAGTTTATTTTTATAATTTAAAACAAATAACATATGTGCATGTGGTAATCCTCTTTTCTGAAATTCAATTGTATAAATGTAAGCTATTATTTCTCCAAAAATTTTTCCAGATAAAATATCTGCTAATATTGCACGTAATTTATTATAAAATAATGTAGCAACTATATTTGGAATGTCATTACATGTTGTACCAGGTGGAAAATTTATTAAAACTCTTTTTAATTCTGGCCAATTTGGATTACAAGTTATTGTAATAAATAAATCAGGTCGACCAACAATTCTATTTATGGCCATAGCATCTTGATATAATTGATGCATGTGTCTTGGACCACCGATATGAGTAGATGGTAAAACAAAAATATTACCTAATCTTTCTTTATTTGTAAAATTATTTGAATTATTTGAAGCATTGTTTCCAATATGATCTAATAATCCTTGATAAGATTCAATTCTTAATTTTTGTTGATTATAACGGAAATAATTCAGTCTAGTACTTTCTATTATAATATATGCTTGTATTACATATTGCTGTGTTAAACGTCCTGCATATAATAATGGATTGAAATCATTGTCTGGCCGATATGCTAATCTATTTGAATAATATTGTAAAGCAGTTAAACGTTTATTACTTTCTGAATTTTGTTTTAAAAATGGATTCCAACCTAAATCACCAGATGGAAATAAAATTGGAAATACCATAGGATCTAAATGACATGATAATTTATTTAAATATACTGAAGATTCATTTGTTTCTGAAATTTTTCTAGGATAAATACGTAAATCATAACATGAAGGAATTTGACCATCTTTTGATACTATTAAGGCAGCACATTCAGCAGTTATTGGCTTATTATAAACATTTTTATCAGAATTAAATTTTCGAACAAAAAATAAATTATATTCTGGTAAATCATTATTTTTTGTTAATTCATATAAATGTTTATATTTTATTGTGTATGGATTTTTATTCATTACATTTAATATAATATCCATATGTTCTTTTATTAATTTTGAATTATCTTTTAATCTTAATTGGTTTGCAGTGAAATTATCATAAATATAAATTTGTCCTAATTCAGGATTATGGTCATTTAAAAGAATTGATGGTGTTATATGACACACTTGTCCTTGAATTTTTAAATTGTAAACGCCTTTTTTATTTTCATTTATTATATTTGCATTAAAACTAACAAAAGAAAATTTATTATTATAATAACGAATTAATTCTCTAAATTTTTTATCAAATAAAAGATTTTTTAATTCTATATTATATTCATTTAACGGATGTATTTTAATTTTTCCATTATGACAACAGCTTTTTTTGGAATATTCGGTTTTCCAAAATTTTGCATTACAATAAGGACATATATAATCCATGTTTCCAAAATCGATGTAATTTAAATTTTTATTGCATATTTTATTGATTTGTTGTAATTTTCTTTTTTTCGTTATCTTATTATTTGGCATATTTGAAATAATTTCTTTTTTTCTCTTCTTTTCCACTCGTTCCTCATTCATGTTAAAAACCTGGTCTTTTTTTCTCTTCTTTTCCACTCGTTCCTCATTCATGTTAAAAACCTGGTCTTTTTTTCTCTTCTTTTCCACTCGTTCCTCATTCATGTTAAAAACCTGGTCTTTTTTTCTCTTCTTTTTCACTCGTTCCTCATTCATGTTAAAAACCTGGTCTTTTTTTCTCTTCTTTTCCACTCGTTCTTCATTCATGTTAAAAACCTGGTCTTTTTTTCTTTTATTTTCCACTCGTTCCTCATTCATGTTAATTACTTGGTCTTTTTTTCTTTTATTTTCCACTCGTTCCTCATTCATGTTAAAAACCTGATCTTTGTTTCTCTTCTTTTCTACTCGTTCCTCATTCATGTTAAATACTTGGTCTTTTTTTCTCTTCTTTTCCATTCTTTCCTCATTCATGTTTAAAATCAAATCTTTTTCTCTTTTCTTTTGTATTCGTTTTTCATTCATGTTAGAAATTTTGTCTTTTTCTCTTTTTTTTTGTAATCTTTCGTGATTCATGTTAGAAATTTTGTCTTTCTTTTCTTTTCTAATTGTTCTTTATTCATATTAGAAATAAGATCTTTTTGTCTTTTTTTTATTTTCTTTACTTCACTTAAATTTTCAATACATCTTTTACTATTTATAAAATTTTTATTTTTTGAATAATAATTTCTATGATAAAAGTTTTTATAATCTTTCCTAAAATATGTATTATTATAATCTATAATGTCATAATGTCCAGTATCAATCATTCCAGATAATAAAAGTATTAATTTATTTCGCGAATTTTGTGGACCATATTCTCTAGGAATTATAAATCCCTCTTGATAAATGGAAATAAAGATATTATAAATTTTAACAAAAGCATATATTTCTGTTTCTCCGCCAAAAACATGATTAGATGACATATAATTTTGATAAGTATTTGAATCAATAATTGCTATATCATGTGATTCATCACCTAATAAAAATGGTTCATAAGTTGACCAATGATTTATAACATAATTTACAATTTTTAATCTAACTTTATTATGATTTTCTTGATCATTATAAAGAAAATATGAAAAGGCTCGAAATAAACAATTACCATCTGCTTTGATATTAATTTTAACGTTATAATTTGAATAATACATTTTAATTAATATTTAATAAATGATTCAATAAGGATTAAAGATATTAATTTTTTTTTTTTTTTAATTCAGAAATATTTTTAAATTATTTTCTTACTAAATTTAATCTTAAAATTAAAAAATATTATTTCGTTTTATTTTATAATTATTTATTAATTTTTTTCGAATTTTTTTTTTCTTTTTTTTTTATAACAACACTATTAACATTCAATTTCATTAGTTTTAGATTTACATTTTCTAATTGAACTTCATTATCTAATTTCTTTAAATAATCATAATATTTTTTTTCATAGTTTAAATAATCTAAAATTAATATTTTTATTTATTAAAATTGATTATAATTTTATTTTAAACAATAAAATTCATTTAATTACCTTGAATTTGATCTTGATTATCCATTGTTGATTAACAAAATACAAGAAATTTAAAAACAATGTATTATTGAATAAACTGTTGATCTAGAAAATTATGAAATAATTAATTAATAGATTTTTAATACCTTAATAAATATAGAAATATGATAAATACTTATATTTAAAAATTAAGAATATTCTTATTTACGTACTTCAATTAAGAAGACAAATTTTTTAAAAATTTTGAAGCACAAAGAAATGTTTATTGATCTACAGATGTTAACATCGAACGATAGTACCTCATAAATAAAGAAATTTTATCAAAAATAATGTTTAAAAATAAATACTGTTCTTATTTACGTACATTATTTACGAAGACGAGAATTTTGAACTATAAACACACAGATGTTAATATTGTAATGTTGTAATTGCTCACTAAAAATAATATAAAATTTTTAAAATTTATGATAATATTCAAAAGTTATAATTATATAATATAAAATACAGTATATACAAAATTAATAAATATATGTATATATGAATACTTTTAATATTACCTATTTTTTATTATAAATTATATCATTTGCTATAATTAAATCTTCTAATTCCATTTTAGTATCATTTAAAATTTTAATATTTTCAAAACTTTGAATTTTTAAAATATATGTTATTCCTGAAAATAATATATTTTAATAAAAATTGATAATGTTTATTACAATATTTATTTTTAATTTTTTTAAATTTATTAACCTGATTCTTCCAACTCTCCAATAATTTCTAATTTTGTCCCCCTTTCAATATTAAGCTCATCTGTATTATCGGTATGTAATAAAATATCTAATTTATTTGTACCATCAGTTATTGATGAAAACAATATATTGTTATTATTTTTCATTTTTGGCACGAAAGAATTTTTTAAATAACCTTGAATTTCTAAAATTATATATGTATAGTTTTCAATTGATTGATTATAGCTTTTTAAATTTTTTTTTTTTTAAATATATTATATTTTATAAATTTACTTATTAATCCAATATCTGAAATTTCTTTTAAATTTTTTTTTATTGGTTTCTTAAATTTTGTTACATCAGCTTTTCCTAAATATAAAATAAAATAATAATAATTTATATATTTATTTAATATACTATGTAATATTGATTTCACCTAAATTTATAATTGATAAATAGTATTTCAAATTCAATTCGTTTATATAATTTCCTTTGTTAAAATTTGATGCTTTTATAACTGTAACATTTTCTAATAAAATTTTCTATATAATAATAAAATATAATAAATTATTATATAATTAAGTTATAGAAAATATGATAAAAATTATTATAATAAATTACTTCATTTAATTTTAGTTGATTAGAAAATTTATCAATATTATCATCATAAATATTGCATTGAATTTTCATTCCATAGGAATTATTTAAAATAAATTTAAAAACTGAAAATTTGGTTTTGTTTGTTCTATTGGTAAATGTTTGTCTTTCTATTATTTCATCTATATATCCAACAATGTATCTATAAATAATTTTTAATTATTTATAACATATTTTATTAAAATATTATAATTTTTCATTGTAATTACCCAGATTTATCTCCAACTATTAATTTGTTATTTAAAAATTCATTTGTGCTATAAGGAATTTTCTTTTCTTTTTTTTGTGAGCTTTCTCCACTATTATTTTCATCGTAACTTCTTTTGTTTGACATTATCTACATTTTGATTAAGAATAATTCAATATCAATGAATTTATAAAAAATTTTTGTTATGTAATTTACTCAATTTTTTACTGATATATAAAAAAAATATTTGTATTAAAGAATATATATACATATATACATGTATATTTATGTATATTTTTTTATTATATTAAAATCATTAATTGTAACTAAAAAATTGTTTGTGTACATATAATAAATGTAGTATTTAATTTGCATTCGAAAGAAATTGAAATGTGCTTATATAATCAATAAACATTTTCATCAATGACTTACTTTCATCTCCAACATTATTGATGTAAACTTATCATATATTTGATTACAATATATTTATAAATACGAAAAAATTAATTATGTTTAATTAAAAAAATTATTTGCTTAAAAAAATTATAGGAATATTTATTTATACATTAACAGCATGTCGGAGTTTCCTTCTTCTTAATAATATTTTCATTTAAAGTTTATTAGTAAAGAGTGTCTCAAATCAAATTTTTTTGCTACTGTAAGAAAGCAATATTAATCACGAGTGCGGACAAGTTAAAAAAATTTACCAAAACATTATACATATAAAGTTACAAACAATCTTTAAATATATAATATTTTGAGGTTTATCAAGCTTGACATCTAATTTTTCTTCAAAGTTCATAAAAGGATAACAGATTCAATTAAATTTTTATTTTAACGAAAAGTATTGTATCAAAATAGCTGTAGTGCGGACAAATTATTACATATATTTAAATAATGATTTTAAAAAGATATAAATAAAATAAAAAAGCGAAAATTATTTTAAACAACTCCGATATCCCGTATATATAAATCCATGACTTGGGCAACAATTTTTTTCCTGTAACCCTAAAATCTGTTTAATATTAAATGAGAAGACAGCGTACAAAATTCAAAATGAATTGCAGTTATATGATTGCCGTAACTCAATGAATTTTTCAATATTATAAAATTTTTTTTTTCTAAAATATGAAAATTTTAGTTCATTTTTAGACGCTATCCTTATTTTGAAGGTCCAAATTTACACTCTCTGGGCTTATTTATAAAAAAACAAGAAATAGTACATCATGCAAAAAATGAATTATGATTTTTTCACTTTTCAAATAAATTTTTATTGATAAATATTTTAATATTAATAAAAAATCAATATTTCATTTTGAAAAGTTAACAATCCATTCAATTTTAATTTTGTTTAAAAATTTCGAATTATTTAAATAAACAAAAATAGGTTATTTAATAACAATATAAAACATTAATATTTAAATAATATAATGAAAGAAATTGATTTGCACAATCTTGCTATTCGATTGATACTAATATACGTTAAAAACATAACGTTGTAAGGTTACCGTTACGACAAGCATCTCTCAACTTTGTTGTATTTACGTAGTACTGTTAAATTACTTAATTTACAACATTAATTTACAACACTCCACTAATAATAATTTTTCTCACGCAGAAATAACGAATAATAAAACTCGTATTATCGTGAACACGAAAATCAGCTAATTAACTTTGTCACGAAATGTGTAGAAATAAAGACCCCTGCGGGAACATTTGTTATTAAAATTTTGAATTTTTTCTCAATCATTAATTTCAAATTATATTATTTTCGGAATACCATATCATTTGTTATAAAATAAAACGTTATTAACTTTATGACTATACATATCATTTATTAAATTTTCAAATTTCAAAAACACTATTTTTATTATACAATTCATTTTCTCAAAATTTCACTCACCTTATTTTTAAAAACAATTATAATATGAAATATAATAATATTATTATATTTATTCTGTTTTAAAAATTTGAAAACTACTATTAATTTATATTGTCTTGACTTCAGAAATATTCTTGATTATTTTTTCTTATCCGTATTTGCACAATAAAATTTAAAATAATAAATTATGAATAAAACAAACTAAATTAAAACAAACTCAAAAATTTGCGATACTTTAAAATTTACTATTCCTTAAAAATTTACGATAAATAATTAACTCGCGTTTAATTTATATGAACCTTCTAATTTGACAGATTAAAATAAACTAAAAAAAAATTTTCGATCTGCCTAAATAGACTATATTCATTTTAATTTTGTTTAAAAATTTCGAATTATTTAAATAAACAAAAATAGGTTATTTAATAACAATATAATACACTTATATTTAAATAATATAATGAAAGAAATTGATTTGCACAATCTTGCTATTCTATTGATACTGATATACGTTAAAAACATAACGTTGTAAGGTTACTGTTACGACAAGCATCTCTCAACTTTATTGTATTTATGTAGTACTGTTAAATTACTTAATTTACAACATTAATTTACAACACTCCACGAATAATAATTTTTCTTACGCAGAAATAACGAATAATAAGACTCGTATAATCGTGAACACGAAAATCAGCTAATTAACTTTGTCACGAAATGTGTAGAAATTTATATTGTCTTGACTTCAGAAATATTCTTGATTATCTTTTCTTATCCGTATTTGCACAATAAAATTTAAAATAATAAATTGTGAATAAAACAAACTAAATTAAAACAAACTCAAAAATTTGCGATACTTTAAAATTTACTATTCCTTAAAAATTTACGAAAATTCTGTAGAAAGTTGAGATACTGTGCATGATACATATGTATATCATTGTAATTTGTATAAAAAAATTTAATTTCTATCTTTATCTAATAAGATTGTTTTTTTTAAGAAGATGTAAAACGGACACTACACTTGTACTAATAGATTTAAACTTTCTATTCATTATATGACTGAACTTAAAGAAAAGAAATGCATTAGCTTGTTGTATGTATGTATATTAGTATGTATGTATGTAAGTATGCACAATGATGATTTACTCATTTCTAATATTAATTGAAATAATTATTGTATTTTGATTTCTATATTTTATGTTTAAATTACCATTTTTTTCTGTTATTTTCATTCACTTTAATCTTAATTCCTATAAGAGTGATCACATCTTTATTTTACAGTTGAAAAGTTATGAATTTCATTCACTTTAATCTTAATTCCGCTAATAATGATCACATCTTTATTTTACAGTTCAAAAGTTATTAAGATATAGAAATTACAATAAAAATTAATCGGAAATAGGTGATTTATTTTCTATTCTAATTTTAAGAGAATTAGCACTAATTTTGAACAATATATAATATAAATTTTTATGCAATTGACAAAACTTAATTCTAAGAAAACTTAAAGAGTCGTTAAGCAAAACGTAAGTCAGGAAGAGGCAGACTATAGTATTCCTGTGTTAAATATCGAAGCTGATTATTTAAAAATTAATATGGCATGCTATATAAAAAATGAACGCAATTGAAAAAGCTTACAAAGATCTACTTATTCCAATAATAGAATAATGTTTAAATTGATATTTTAAGAAAATCAATATCAATTTCAAGAGAACGTTCTTAAATAACAATTAATTAAATTAGCTAACAATAAATTTCAGCTACATTTCAGCTATCTCTCAGCTAACTTTCAGCTAAATTTTATTTGAATTTCAGCTATCTCTCAGCTAACTTTCAGCTAAATTTTATTTAAATTTCAGCTAACTCTCAGCTAACTTTCAGCTAAATTTTATTTGAATTTCAGCTATCTCTCAGCTAACTTTCAGCTAAATTTTATTTGAATTTCAGCTATCTCTCAGCTAACTTTCAGCTAAATTTTATCTGAATTTCAGCTAACTTTTAGCTAAATTTTAGCTGAATTTCAGCTGACTGAGGGCACATAAAATTCTTATACACGGCGGCGGCGGCGGCGGCGGTGGCGGCGTAGGCGATATATCTTTATTATATAGATATATATATATATATATATATATATATATATATATATATATATATATATATATATATATATATATATATATATATATATATATAGTCCTTCTATGGAATGTTTGTGATAAAAAGTTAATTTTTTTATTAAAATTATTTTAATAAATGTATGGAAAAATACGTTTAGAATTTCAAATACTTTTGATGTTGAATTCAAATACAATATGCCTGAAAAGTGTTTGAAAAAAAGAGAAAGACAAATAAATCTTATGTGTTACTTTCAGACTTTTACGTGTGATATTTAAGGTAAAACACAGACAAAATTTATTTTAATTGAGAATAAAAAATTAATTTCAGTTTTGCTATAACGAAATTATATTTTGGTAAATTTAATTAATAAATCATAATGTTGATTTCAAAAAGAAATTTCTAAAAGAAACAAAGTAAAAAGCTTTTCATTTACTAATTTGAAAATATGAAGTTTTTGATATATTTATAATTATTACTGTGAATTTTAATTTCAGTTAATTACTTTTTATTTTATTCTTTGACTGATAGGTATTAATAGTATTTTTCGATACTAGTGCGTGAGAGTGATATTTTACTCGTGTGGCGGTTTGTGCCCGAGCGAAGCGAGGGTAAAAAGGGCACACGAGGAAAAAAAAACTTTCTCGCACGAGTATCAAACAATATTTTTTGACACGACGTGTAAGAAGTTCTATTTTCGCACGTGTCACTTTGTACAGCGTGCGCGAAATTGAGCTTCGCGCACGGAATGGCAAAAAATAGATTTTATTATTTATTGTCATTAGAAATATATATAATAATACAATCAATATACGTATGAATATTAACAAAATCGTATCTATGATGACGCAAGAATTTTGTTACCCTGTTTTCATTATATCGTCTTGCATATTCTTTTCTGCAATTAATCTTTAACTAATATCAGTTTTTTTTCTAATATCTGCTTATCACTTTAATAGTAATTCTATTTGAGCTATTTAACATCGATTACTCATAGGACAAAAGTATAAAAATCAAAGGTCAATTCTAGTCAAGTCTAGCAAGTACTAACATCAATTCTGTTTGAAAAATTTAAGCATGTATATTAATCATAATTAATAATGATAATAATAATCTGTAGGATTTATCATTGTAAATTGTTTTCTGGTAATAATAATAATCATTATGATAATGACGACCATAACGACGACGACGTCGACGACGACGACATCGACGACGACCATGACGATGACGACGGTGACCATGATGACGACGACGACGACCATGACGATAACGATGACGACGACGATAACGACAACGATGACGATAACGACAATGACGACGACCATGACGACGACAACGTCGAAGATTGTGATATTGACGACGGTGAACATGATGAAGACGACGACGACTATTACGATGACGATGACGACGATGCCGACGACCATGACGACGACGACGACCATAATGATGACGATGACGATGACGACGACGATGACGATGACGGCGATGACGACGAAGACCATAACGATGACGATGACGACGACGATGACGATGACGACGACGATGACGACGTCGACGACCGTGACGGCGACAACCATGACGACTATGATGATGAAAACGATGTCAAAGACGACGACGACGAGAAAGACGACGACCATAACAATGACGACGACGACCATGACGATGACGGTCATGACGATAACGATAACGACGACGATGACGACGACCATGACGTTGACGATGATGATGACGACGACAACGACGATAACGACGATAACGATGACGGCCATGACGATAACGATAATGATGACGACGACGATGACCATGACGATAACGACGGTGACCATGATGACGACAACGATGGCCATGACAACGACGATGACGATGACCACGACGACGGCCACCATGACGATGATGATGACGACGTCGACGACCATAACGATGGCGACAACCATGACGACGACAACGATGACGGCACTGAGGACGATGGCCAAGACAACGACAACCATGACGATGACGACGACAATGACGATGACGACGACGATGACGACGACGATGACGACGATGAAGACGGTCATAAGGATGGCGATGTCGAACATGACGATGACGACAACGACCATGACGATGACGATGATAATGACGATAATGACGATGACGACGATGACGACGACGATGACCATAACGATGGCGACAACGATGATGACTACGAAAATGACGATGTCGATGACGACGACGATGATGACGATGACGGCACTAAGGACGATGACAACCATCAGGATGACGACGACGACGCTGACGACGATGACCACGACAACCTTACGATGACGATTACGACGACGATGGCCAAGACGACGACGACCATGACGATGACGACGGTAAACATGATGACGACGACAAAGACGATGACGACGACGTTGACGATGACGATGACAACGATGAAGACGGTCATGAGGATGTCGATGACGAACATGACGATGACGACGACGACCATGACGATGACGATGACGATGATAATGACGATGACGACGATGACGACGACGATGACCATAACGATGGCGACAACGATGATGACTACGAACATGACGATGTCAATGACGACGACGATGATGACGATGATGGCACTAAGGACGATGACGACCATCAGGATGACGACGACGACGACGCTGACGACGATGACCACGACAACCTTACGATGACGATTACGATAATGATGACGACAACGAGGACGATGGCCATGACGACGACGATGACGATAACGATGACCATGACGACGATGATGATGACAATGACGACAATGACGATGGCGACGACGATGACGATGATGATGACGATGACGATGACCATGACGACGATGATGATGACAACGACGACAATGACGATGACGATGACAACGACGACAATGACGATGGCGATGATGATGACGACAACGAGGACGATGGCCATGACGACGACGATGACGATAACGATGACCATGACGACGATGATAATGACAATGACGACAATGACGATGACGACGACGATGACGATGACGACGACGATGACGATGGCGATGACCATGACGACGATGATGATGACAACGACGACAATGACGATGACGATGACAACGACGACAATGACGATGGCGATGATGATGACGACAACGAGGACGATGGCCATGACGACGACGACCATAACGACGATGACGACGACGACCATGGCGATAGCCACGACGACGATGACGATGACCATGACGATGACGATGACGACAAGGATGACGATGATAACGACGTCCATGCCGACGACAACCACGATGACGATGACCATGACGATGACGATGACGACGACGACGACAATGATGATGACGATGACCATGACGATGACGATGACGACGACGACGACGATGATAATGACGACGACCATGACGACAATGACGACAACGATGATGGCGATAACGACCATGATGATGACAACAACGATGACGATGACCATGACGACGACGACGACCATTACGACGACTATTACGATGATGATAACGATAACGACGATGACGACGACGACGACCATGACGTCGACAACGATGACGACGACCATGACAACGTTAACGACGATGAGAACAACGATGACGACGACCATGACGATGACGCTGACGACGACGACAACGACGACGACCACGACCTGGAGGATGACAACTACGATGACAATGACCATGACGATGACCATGACGACAAACGACCATTACGACGACTATGACGATAACGACGACAACGATGACGACGATTACGACCATGATGATGACAACAACGATGACGATGACCATGACGACGACCATGACAACGAGAATGACATCGACTACGATGACGACGAATATGACGATAAGGATAACGATGACGATGACGTCGACTATGACGACAATGACGATAATGACGACCACGACGACCATAACGACGACGACGCGGACGATGACGACGACCCTGGCGATGACGACAACGACGACGATGACCATGACGACGAAGACGATGACCATGACGATGATGATGATGATGATGATGATGACGACGTTGACGATGACGACAATGACGACGACTATTACGATGATGATAACGATAACGACGATGACGACGACGACGACCATGACGTCGACAACGATGACGACGACCATGACAACGACAACGACGATGAGAACAAGGATGACGACGACCATGACGATGATGACGACGACGTCGTCAAATTCATTTTTTAATTTCTTTTCCAAGTTCTTTTAGAGTTATTTCATGAAATAGTTCGAAGTCATTACATGAAGTATTACATAAATCCTTGCTGAAAGGACTTTGAAAGGACTTTGGGCGGACATAGTATTATTTCAGAATCCTTCATGAAATTATTTTCAAGATTAATTAATGGCTAGTGGTATATTATTTTAAATATGATAAAGTTATTTTAATAAATGATATATAGAAATTCATGCAATATTTTATACTCCACAAATAAGTAGCCAGTAAAACAAAAATAAATGAGTAAGAATGTATATTTTTTCTGTACAAATGTTCATTCATCAATATGTGTTTAAATACTAGTGAAATCATCATAATATCTCTGCTAAGAATGCGTATGTGATAATTATGTGCCTATAGGAATTTTTCGTGAAAAAAATATTCTATCAAATATTACTGGTTTCATTTAGTTTATTATTATTAATTTAGTTTTGGCAAAGAGACCAGATTTCAGAAAAAATCTCATGTTAGCTTTATAATTTCTACTTTTAGAACATACAAATAACAGCATTTTACTAGTTCTATTTATAATGTATTCAACTTTTAAAAGAATAGTATCAATAAATTTCATACATCAAGTCTTTGCAAGGGTCATTTTTATTAAAGGGAACCACCGGCTAGAAATATACTTATTGAAATTATTAAGATAGCCAGCTGAAATTTTTTTTACATGTAGCTTTTTGCTTATCTCTAACTATGCCGCATCGAAAGTTAGAAAAAAAATATTTTTCCATAATTTTTTTTTTTTGTTTTTAAATTGAAAAAAAAAATTGATAATTTTTTGAAGATAAAAAGTGTTAAAATCAAATGAACGACAAATAAATACGAGAGATTTTAGCTGTTATTATTACGAACATTTTAAAAAAAGAAAATTGCAGATCCGTTGAATAACAAAAAAGTAGTAGCGATTTTAAAATCGGACTTTCCAGGTAAAATTTTTTTTTCTTCTTTTTTGTCGTAAAAATCTTTGAAGTGGTCTTTTTTCGAAAAGTTATATTTTAATGGGAATGAATTTATGAAACTAAATATTCAGGGGGTTTGGCATGCGCTAATTACAAATCTGATATCAGTTTTTTATTTTAACCTAATCCCAAGGTGGGCGAAAAAAATTCGAATTTTGTGTTTTTGATAATGTGATGCATTCAAGCATTTTAATACAATAAAATATTAAATATTCATTGAAAAAGTATATTTTTTTTTTTTTGAAGATGTTTATTATAATTTATAGTATTATATGTGTAAAATACATAAGTAATATAACGAAAAAAAACAACAAAAAATAAGTAAATAAATAAATAAATTGTAAAAGAAAATTCTAACAAATGTAAAGTAGTTTCTTTACTGAATAACAATAATTATAACGCATCTTCATTATGATGATAAAATGATAATAAAAATTCTCTAATTACTATAACGAAAAACAAAGATTCTCATAAACGTAATAAATTCTAAACAAAATGAAAACTTTAGAGTATGAAGATCCTCAAAACATTCCTGGACTGTATGATACTTCTAGGAGTAATAATTTTTCTTCTTGATATTTTTACCAGCTTTTATGATGCGATGAGCTGTTTTAGTTATATCAATTTTTTTTTCACACTTCTTTGAAGTCTATAGGTGTCAATTATTCTTAGATTTGATACATTATCATTATTGTTTAGTCCTAATTGTTTCATAATTTCTGAAACGGTTCTGTCACTTCCAACATTGTATTCGCAAACTCCTAATGAAGCTGCGATCCTAACTCGCGCTTTACCTATGTAATTTTTTTTAGAACATCGGTTCCAAATAATGTTGTGGAGGCTTTCGTTAGCATTCTGAGTAGAAAAGCGACTGCAACGGATTAGCAAAGACTCATCTGAAAGTCTTTCGTACAGTGGTAGAACTTTTTCAAAGCAGACTTTGTTTATTGGTATGTTCACATTTTTTTCATGAGAACCTGGACATCTATTCACTGCTAAAGCTTTTTGAAAAAAGCACCACGAGTTCACTCCTTTTGGACAATAATCATGTCTAGGTTCTTCATCAGTAGATGCTGAATGATAAATTGATGCTAAAATAGCATTTTTCATACCCTGAAAAAATCAGTAAATTGTACTAAAAAATTTTTATACATAAAAACCATGATACATAATAATGAATAGAATTATTTTTTCATCAAACCTGAATGTTATTTCTATTTTTATAGATGGCATTTTTATAATAACCAGCAAGTTTTTTTATTGTCGTTTCTTTCAATTGTCCAAATCCTCTGCCTCCTAGAGTAACTTTACGACTTCTTTCATCTTTTATTATGTTGATAATACCTGTATATAATCTAAAAGTAATAATAATATACAGTATTTATTATAAATGAAAGATTTTATTTCTTTATTTTTTCGCAACGTGGTTCATGCATTCTTCTTTATTTATTTTAATAGATGAATCATAAATATTCAATGGAACTAAATGGTTATAAGTCTTGGAATCTCCGTCAGAAAGGATAGTGACATAGCGAAAGCCTAATTTTTCAGAACGTTTCCATAACTTTTCGGCGATTGAAACCTCCATAGCCCCGGAAGATCCTACATGATCTATAAGGCATTTACTGGCATGCCCTTCACGCCAAATATAAAATTCTAACGAGTCTGAGCCTAATGATGCAGCTGTTGTTATGCATTCTTGACAAAATTTTGAAACAACCTCAAAATCGAGAACAAATCCTGTTAGCAAATCTATAACACTACCAAAACCATTTTTTGATTTGAAGCCCGGCGTTGGCCATGAACCATCATAACTCACATCTATATTCAAAATATCATCTTTTTCAGTTTTTTTTTCAGTAATGCTTTCATCTGAATTTCCTAAATCAAAATATTTGTAAGTATTTTTTGCTATTATTCGGCATTCCTCGAGTATAATATTTATGGCTACTTCTACAGATTGTTCTACTATACTACTGTGTTCTTGAAAAGTTGAAAGAGGTACTGATTTTATATTCATTATCGAACAAAACTGTTCTACAGCATTGTGTCCTTTGCCTATATATGAAAAAGCTAGAGCTATGCGAAGATTCACATCAAACCGATGTTTGACAAATAATTTTGGCTCTTCAATTTTC
Source organism: Anastatus disparis (assembly GCA_017163975.1). Classification (NCBI taxonomy): domain Eukaryota; kingdom Metazoa; phylum Arthropoda; class Insecta; order Hymenoptera; family Eupelmidae; genus Anastatus; species Anastatus disparis. Next base: position 1,794,381 of record JAFFSR010000313.1, read on the forward strand.
TTGGAAATGACCACACTACACTTATTGTCGTCGAAACCGCTTTCCCCACAATCATAACACTTTAGGATCAAATTTCGCGCAAATCCAAAACGTTGATCAGACAATTCAATTTCTAATGAATTACCTCCGCACTCACTACATTTCAACTTATTTAGTTTAGGTCTCAGCTCCGACACTTGTAGAAATATGTACTCTAGAGGTTCGTTTTGTGATCGGCAATTTTCGTCACAATTTTGATCACTTTCACAATCACTTTTTGATTTATCATTCATATTTTCGCTATTTTCGAAAATTCCTATTTGCTCGCTAAGAATATGATTTTCCATATTTTCTGAAGACTGGTTATCAAAAAAACACGATCTATGATCTGAGTTCATGATTTTGGTTCGTAGACGTACATTGTGTTCAATACTTGAATTTTTTTTCGTCCGGCAGTTTGTCCATCTTTTATTAATAAGATCACGAAAATGTTGAGACCTTTTCTGGGCTTTCACGCGAGGCATTTTTCTTTATTTTCTGTTACTATAGCATCTAAGAAACTGATATACTGTGATACAAGAATCGTATAAAGAGAATGAGAACTGCGTGTTGTCGATAAATCATAAGAATTTTACAAACCTCGTGATGTAAACAAATACTAGTTGTACAACAAACGTATGAATAAAGAAAATTTGTATCATGTGAGAATGAAGAATAACACATGTTGTTATTTTATTAGAGTCTGTTATATTTTTAATTTTGTTTTATACAAAATAATGTACAATAATTTATTAATTTTAAAAGTATATACACTAATATTTATATACAATAATAATTATATACAATAATAACTCTGTATATTCAGTATCATAAATTTATTTTTATTCAAATATAACTTTTTGAAAAAAGACCACTTCAAAGATTTTTACAACAAAAATGAAGAAAAAAAAATTTTACCTGGAAAGTCCGATTTTAAAATCGCTACTACTTTTTTGTTATTCAACGGATCTGCAATTTTCTTTTTTTAAAATGTTCGTAATAATAACAGCTAAAATCTCTCGTATGGGTTTGTCGTTAATTTGATTTTAACACTTTTTATCTTCAAAAAATTATCAATTTTTTTTTTCAATTTAAAAAACCAAAAAAAAACTATGTAAAAATATTTTTTTTCCCAATTTCGATGCGGCATAGTTAGAGATAAGCAAAAAGCTACATGTAAAAAAAATTTCAGCTGGCTATCTTAATAATTTCAATAAGTTTGTTTCTAGCCGGTGGTTCCCCTTAAAATTAAACAGTTTAATGAAATGTTTTGGTCATGTATATCATATTAACTAGATTCTGATTCATCACTTTGAGAAAACCAGTAAGGTATTCTCATACATATGTTTCAAAAGTAAAAATTTCAAAGTTAACATAAGATTATTTCTAAAATTTTGCAAAACAATATGAACTACTTTATTTTAATCAATATTATCTGATTCAAGAAAAAATCTTATGCCTTCTTCATAATATTTACTTTCAAACATACACTCCCCTCCACATGCTTTTGCGCACCCAGAGAAAAAATTGTAAGAGCTAAAACATTTTATTACTCAGTAGCTAAAAGTCGTAACTCAAAAAATCCAACGGCGTTCGAAAGAGCAGGTGAAAAGCTTTCGAAAATACTATTGTGAACTCTATAGATAGATAGATAGATACTATTTATTGTATATCATATTATTATACAAAGGGCGTAAACTCTAAAAAACTTAAATTTAAGTCGTTTGGAAAAGTTAAAAAACAACTAAAAAAAAGCAAAAAAATTGGTCTTTTTTTAATTTGCTGCAGATTTAGATCCAAGTGGAGTAGCTTAAAAAAACAAACTGGGTTTAAAAGGGTATTTATTCAGCTTTAAAATGAGGGGTCAAGCATTTGTTTTTGTCATTTTTTACCAGAGCTACAGGATTTTTTGTTAAAAAACACGTTTTTTTTCAAATGCCAATATTTTGAAAAGTAAGCGAGATAGAAAAAAACTTTAGAGAAAAAAAGTTACATTTTTACGTATAGAAAACAAACTTGCAGTTTAAAATAGAATTCAAATAAAAAAAATTTTTTCGATTTTTTTTTTAATAAATTTTTTATAATTTTTTAGTAGATTTAAAAGTCGAAAAAATTTTTTTTATTTGAATTCTATTTTAAACTGCAAGTTTGTTTTCTATACGTAAAATGTAACTTTTTTCTCTAAAGTTTTTTCTATCTCGCTACTTTCAAAATATTGGCATTTGAAAAAACGTGTTTTTAACAAAAATCCTGTAGCTCTGGAAAATACAAAAAAAATCTGACCCCTCATTTAAAGCTGAAAATACCCTTAAACCCAGTTTGTTTTTTAAGCTACTCCACTGGATCTAATCTGCAGCGAATTAAAAAAGACCAATTTTGCTTTTTTAGTTGTTTTAACTTTCCAAACGACAAATTTAAGTTTTTAAAGTTCAATGTTTTTCAGCTTCACCTGCTCTTCACCCCGTTGATTTTTGAGTTACGACTTTAGCTACTGAGAAAAATGTTTTAGCTCTTACAATTTTTTCTGGGGCAAAGCTTAAACTATGATAATACTCACTGGTTCACGCGTGAACAAATTTCTAATATGATATACTACAACATTCATAAACTTTTCATATAAATACTTGAAGACTTAATTATGATATTTTGAAACTACTATTAAAAGTTAAAAACATTTTTTTTGTTTGTCTAAAATACAAAAGTTAAACTTCTTCACCCATTCTTTTTTTACCCTAACTCTCGACTTAATATCTCATACTCTTCTTAATTTAAGTTTAATTAAAATTTTAAATTTTTTAACTTCTTTTGAATAATAAACTGGTTTTTAAATAACATTTTTTATATTACTAAACCACGCTTTGTAACCTCTAAACCAAAAATTTTTTCATCAAAAATAAAAAACATATTCTATAGTACCTATACAAAATGGTTTAACGCTGGGAAATAAAGATATTGCGTCACGTATATTTTTTTTGTCCAAACACTGTCAAAAAAAATTTAATTCTATATGATATTTACGAGGCGTGTTTTCTAATATTTGCCTAAATGTTCCAACTTTTTAAATTCTTGGAAAACTGGAACTAAGGCTGACTATAAAGCTGACGACAGTCTAGAAGGAATCTCCCTGGTTGCACACACTCTTTACGTCACACAAACACACGAATAATTTACTTTTTTTTTTCTTTACCCACCTTGGCCCATTCCTACAAACTCAAAGTGGGATTCAGCATTCTGATTGTGATTTGATCTGCATGTGTATCGCAGGAAAAAAATTCGACCTTCCTACGGCGGATTTCTTTTGCTTTTCTTCCGAAAACTTGTTCTTACGATCGATTTTTCCGAGTGACCTTTACGTTTGTCGAATTAGCTAAGTCAATATAGAAAAACTAACGGATCCCAACTCCAGATTTGTTAACATCGTTCTTTACCTTGTCCTCTGTCGTACACCCCGCGCGGGACGCCCGCTGTTTTCCTGGAACGATTAGTTTTACTTTCAGCTAAGTTGTTGGTTTCATTCGCAACGCACCCTAGGCATTACGACGTGCCTTAAGTCAAACTGCCAACTTTACGAAATTTTGAATGCCGTACTAAACTTCCAAACTCTTTTTGTAAAAAAAAGACACCTTGCTTCGTTACAGTTAAAGCATTCAAAAAAAAGCATCTTGACCTACTTACCAACGCAGACCGTTTTCCCATTTACCTCTTTCAGGCTCATTGTTTTTTAGTTAGATTGCGAATTAAACGATTACGTTTCAAAATGAAAATAAGTCCTTTAATTACAGACATCGTTTTGGCGATTTTTTGTAATTCGGAAGTTGAAAACCAAGATTTTTAAAAAAATTTATACGATGCTTCCTTTTAAAAAACTACAAATTAATTGAATCCGCTGATATTTTAAAAAAAATATAATTTAGAAAAATTACACGCTGATAAAATTCGTGAATATTATAACGATTATTTAAAAATATATCAAAGTAATATTAGAGTAAACGAATATGAAATGTCAATAGTTTAAAACAGAACAAAATTGTTTAGCTAGAAGATTACTTTCCCGACAAAAAAACTTTTTAACAACTTTTAGAAAAACAAGTGATCACCGAGTAAATCTCCATATGCCAGTCCCATAGTTCAACGCGTAAGAAAACGGCGAAGTTAATTGTGCGTGGATACCGGAACTAAAAAAACACGGTACAACACACCAGCTGTGAGATATCTCGATCAACTGGAGGGAAAAATTCTCCGGTTTAATCTTCGTGATGGGTTTTTCATGAAAACTGATAATTCAATTAAATAAAGCCTCCGGACAATAGATTTTTAGATGCCCATTCGGTTAACTAATCCCGGTTTTGTTCTTTATTACAAATATCTTTCTAGTCTTATAAGAGAGGTAAAGTGTTACTTTTGTATGATATTTTAATAGCGTCAACGATAAGTCCTTGAAGTCTTGTATGTTTTAACTGGCAGAGAAACACTGCGTTCCGATTAGATAAAGCGATCGACCGATCCTCGGTTATAACGCAACAGCATCCCGAGCATCACACACAAATCGTAACGCAGTTTCCTACCCGAAAAATGAAGTCACAGATTTGTATGTTTCGCAGCTATTTTCGCAAATTTATTAAAGATTTTTTGATTTTAGCAAAACCTCTTTATGATTTAATAAAGTCTAAAAGATAAAACTTTTTGTTAAATGAACAAATACAAAGTTTTGAAACGTTAAAATGTTTGCCGGTACTTCTTATTCACCTAAATGCGACCCTTACCACCACGGGTTGGCGCATTCCGCAACTAACCTTTTTTTTTTGCCACACAATTTTCCTCGGTCGTCACGATAGCATTTTTCGGGAAATTAAAATTCGATTATACCGGCCACGCTTAGTAAAAACGAGGGATTCGCTGGCTCTTTAAGATCACCCCACCTGATAGGCACGCACATTGAGTCGTACCGTTTTGTATGAATACTTTCAACCTTTCGGAAATCGATCGTTAAAACCACTCTTAAACGTACATCGAAGATTTTTTTTTTGTGCCTCAATCGATGGAAACAACGTGATGGGCAATTAGCTTGACCGCGTCGACTAAACTTATTGGTCCATCATGAAAAAAAATTACTTTCATCTGTTTAAAAGAAGATTTCACCTGAGTTTCGCATAACACCGGAAAAACACCTTTCAACAACACCTATCCCTCGCCACCGAAAAAAGGAGGTTTTAAATATTTGAATTCGGAGATTTCGACTAGTGAAATCACACGACACGAAAAGTATTTTCTGATCTTTCACAGTAAACAAAACGACAAATCTACGCGTTCACCTCGGATGTTTTTAAAGAGTTCGTAAAGCGAACAATAAACACATCGATCGCGTTGGCACACACAGGGCAACCTTACGTGTTACCCGTGTAGCTAATTCGATGCTCTAAAAATACGAAAATGACAAGGCGAATACCGCTTAAACACTGTCGTTCAAAAAACCCAGAATTGTTGTTCGAACAACATCGAAAAAATGATCATATGCGTCTAATTTTTGAAAAGATAACAGAAAAATTTTGGGTAGAATTCAGAAAATGAAAAATTACAAAAGATAATAAAAATTACATGATCAAACGAAAAACAGCGTTTATAACATAAGATTACTTAGATAAAAAACGTTGACACTACGCGCGTAAAAAAACTGATACCGCATTCAAAGGCCTATTAAACAAAATTTTAGATAAAACAGTTTTATAAACATAACGGTTTTCGTCACAAACCGCTATTCAGCTTTTTCACCTATGAGAACTGTACTAAGTGAAACAAATTTTTATATGATTAAAGAATATAAATGTATATGTAAACTTATTGTATGCGTTTAAATATAAAATTTTTTTGTTAGACATTTCACGCCTATTTGTAGTATGCATTAATATTTTAGGAGCGTGTTTTCTTATATTTAGCCTAAATGTTCCAACCGTTTTTAAATTCTTGAGCGACGACGGTGGGACGTAGACTATAAAGCTACACAGTCTAGAAGAATCTCTCCTACGGTCAACACATACTTTGCTTTACGCGCGACACATGAAACGACACGTATATAATTTACTTTTAATTTTGACTAAGTCACAAATTACTTTACCCCCTTCCCATTCCTACATAAAAAATTTTTTAATTATATTTTTAAAAAAAATTTTGAAAAAAAAATAACAAACAAATACACAAAACATAATTATAAAAATAATTAAAAAATACTATTTAATAACAGAAAAAAAAGTTTCAACCAACAAATCTCGTAATTACGTCTTTCTCTCTCTTTTTTTTATAATATATTTTGAGATACGAGTTCACTCTATTATGTTTGAATTCAAAGTATTAGCACCGACACGTTTTCTATTTTACCAAACTTTTGAGAATGATGCAAAATAATTTTGCAGCCTAACAAAAATTTTCGGATGTCGTGATTTTTACGATGTTTTATTAATTCTACATATAACTTGAACTGTTTGTTTATGAAATGAACTTCTGTCATTATATATATATTGATGATTTTCAAATTTAAAAATACCCTTTTCTTCTTTTCTTACGATATCTCCATCGTCTTTTTATTTTTGTTTTATTAGGCATAAGTTATTTTGTATATGAAAACGAAAAATCGAACAAAACGAAATATATTATAAAAGACAAATGTTTATACCTTTTGTCTTTGGTTTCTTCTATGAAACTGCTATTTTATTCCATATGTCCAACCCCTACCTTTAATTTTTATTCCTGGACTTTGATTCTCAATGTCTCAGGAAAAATTGCATGATCCTATATGTTTCGTTCAATAGCAACACTATTACTAGTTATAAAAAAATCCCTCCCTATACCAACAAATCAATCTAAGAAACAAAAAAAACAAGAGAACTAAAATTTATTTTAAAATATTGAAAAAGATTATTTCCTGTTGTCAGCCGAAAAATGCTGGCGTTCGTGTTGAGAGTGCCCCCCCAAAAACTCCTCTAGGAAAACTAGGAAAAAAAAACAAAACGTTCACTTTAAACTATAACCGATAACGCTTGCTCAAAAAAACACTCTTTGAAAACCACGCACGATAATTTCGTAACTCCCCTCCCCACATCGAACACTTTTGACATGGAGTCATGAGGTTTTCCGTTTTTACTATCTTATTTTTCTCTTTTATTTTCTTTTTTGAATTTTGACAATTTTATGTATTTAATTTTTTACCTATACCTTTGGGATAATATTTTTATATGCTATAACTACTATTTCGAATTTTGCTACTTAATTTAAAAAAAATTTTTTCTTTTTATTTTCTTTATTCTCGGAATATATATGTTTTCATTGTATATAGAACACTTTATTTACTATAAATTTGAATTTTAATATTTTTTCCGGAATATTTTTAGATACAAAGATACTTAGAAAACAAAAAACCCCTCTTTTCCTTGCCAAGCTTTTCTTTTTTCTTTTTTTACATATTGATAACTACGACTTTTAACTAACCAAACAAAATAGTTTATTTTCTCCCAAAAAAAATTTAAAATTGATTTTGAAACAAAAAATTTATCAAAAATTTTTATCAAAATAATATTAAGATTTTTGTAGCATCAGGTTATAGATTGAGCAGTAGTACTACTCAATCGACAAAAATTAGTAATGTCCATATTCATCCTTAGCCACTAGGGGAGAGATTAAGGACTTCGCGGTGCCCTTCATGCGTACTGAGACTGGAAGAAATTCCTTTCAAGTTCAAGGTGCGCATTTTTGGAACTCCCTGCCTGCTGATATAAAAAATCTTCCATCGCTCGGCAGGTTTAAGTTGGCTCTGAGGACGTACTTACTCGACCTCGAGTGAAATTAATTTTAAGTATTTTAATTTTTATGTTAATTTATTTCGTTTTGTCCTATATATAGATTTAAGGTGTAAATGTATTTATTAGCGTGAATGATGGATAAATGTATGCGGAAAGAATAAGTGGTTCTGTTTTTATTAGAAGTCATGACATCTTCGGTATTAAGTTTTTATTCTTTAAATGTTATTAATATTTTATTTTTTAATTATTTACTATTACTTTGTTATTGTATTGTCCAATTTTATTTTTATAGTATTGTCCAATTTTATTTTTATTGATGTCATGACAGTGATTCCTCTTTTAAATTATGTATTTTAATTCTATGACTGATAGATATTTAAGACTGTTTTTTATTGTAATTTATGTTTTCTGCGTGTATTTAGAATAGTCTGTGATATCACTTTTACATGGTGACTTACTGATACAGTATTATATATTAATTTTAATAATTGACTGTGATATCTTATCTTATTATGTGCAATACTTTATATAGAATTATTACTTATTATTTCATGTATTACACGCCTTTTTGTACTCTTTTTACATAATAAATCAATATCTATCTATCTATCTGTCTATCCTTCATATGCTTAAGTTATGTATATAAGTAATTTATGTCGTCGTAGGCCAAATTCGGCTCAATACCCATAGACCTAGCTAAATTTGTATTGACATCGCGTACGCTTTGGCTCGATCTCAACTATGTTCAAATGTTTCTATACGCTTAGGAAGCAGAGAAAGCAAGCTTTAATTTGCTAGTTTCTGAATTAAAAAATAATAATTAGAACTAAAGTTATGCTTGTTTAAAATTAAGCATCAAAAGAGTACTAAAAATCACCATCCTTCAAAATTTAGACTATTTTTGGTACTTTCCTACTGCTCAACTTTAAACAAGCATAACTTTAGTTCTAATTATTATTTTTTAATTCAGAAACTAGCAAATTAAAGCTTGCTTTCTCTGCTTTCATTTAAGTTATTGTGAATTCATTAAAGACATTTCTAGACAGAATTATTTACACTTCAATAAGGAGTTCTTTTTTCATATTTTTCCGAAAATAAGACTATAATCGTCCATAACTTCAGTTTTTCGAAGCATTAGACCGTACCACTGTGGCTTTACTCATATTTTGGTACCTAAATACTTATCCCGAAGTTGCATCAAGATCTGTGACCCGCAACTCAGACACTCCTGGTTAGTGTAGTTTTAATTTTATAGCCATTTTAGTCATTTTAAAAAAATTTCGATTTTTCATCTTTTTTGTATTTTACGTAAACTACTCGAAAATTTGCTTGAAAATTTGTATGGAACATATTTTCGACTGTCAAAAGAAGAAAACCTTTTGAAAACTGATAATCTTAGCGCACTTTTAATTTTAGAGCATTTTAAAAATTTTTTTTTTAATTTTTATTTTTCCTTTTTTTTTTATTTTACGAAAACCATTCGATAAATTTGCTCCAAATTTGTATGCAAGTTATTCGCTACTGTCTGAAGAAAATAAGCTTTGGAGAACTAATTTTGTCAAAGCAGTTTTAATTTTAGAGCATTTTAAAAATTTTCAAAAAATTTTTATTTTTTATTTATCTTTTATTTTGTGTAAACCATACTATAAATTTTCTCCAAATTTTCATACAATCAAATTGTTATTGTCTGAAGAAAATAAGCTTTCGAAAACTAATTTTCTTAGCGTGGTTACGACTTTAGAGAAATTTAAAGATTAAAAAAAAATTTCGATCCTTCTTTTCTTATTTTTTTTTATTTTACGTAAAGTACTCGATAGATTTGCTCTGAAATTTGTATACAAGTTATTTGCTGCTGTCTTTATAAAACAAACTTTTAAAAAATAATTTTCTTAGCGTAGCTCTTTGATCATTTCTTTTGATTTCTGATTGAACGCTTTCACTAACTCTTTTCTTACTTCCTCACTTCCTCTTTGTCCTTTTTTCTCAAATTGATCCTCATTTTTACCCTATTTTCATCCATCATCTCTCCCTTCCTATTTACTAATCACTCTCTCGCATTCACTAATTTTTCTTGAATAGAAATTGTATTTTATATTGAAATCACATTTAAAAAAATAAAATCAAATTACTTTAACTCAATGAGCTCTATGAGAAAGCATTGCGCTAAAGCACTTGGCAGCGTTTTTTTTATATTTTACGTAAACTACTCTATGAATTTTCTTTAAAATTTTCATAGAAATTATTTTTGATCGCCAAATTAAAATAAAATTTTGAAAACTGATTTTCTTAGCGCAGTTTTAATTTTAGAACATTTTGAATTTTTGAAATAATTGTTTGTATTTATTTTGTTACTTTGATCTCGAAAAGTACTCGAAGGATTTGCATCCAATTTTCCATATCATTCATTTTTTTCATTTGACTAGTACGAAAGCTATTGAAAATTGGTTTTCTTGGTGCAGTTTTAATTTTAGAAGCTTGAACATTATAGCGATCCAAGTTACATCATATGACTCTAAATTTATGATCACTGATGGAGGATTAAAATGTCAAATATCATAAAATTTCTATTAAGTATAGACCAGATTCGCTGTCATTGTTTAATTGATTTTTGTGTTATTTATTCAAATATTATAATGACTGCGTAAGCGCTACTTGGAGATCGAAATGGTAACTTGACAATCTTCCATGCTCATGATTGAGATACATTTTTATATTACAACATTATTGATGTTAGATTATTGTTTTTTTTTATCAGCTGTGATTTAGCTATGATATACATTGTATGTTTTTACTAGAGTTGTGTGTTATTTATTTTTACTTGAATTAAGAAAAAAATTGTTGAAAATTAAAAATTTAACATAGGCTTTTCTGTATGAAAAAACTTTTATGCTTGTACTTCAATAAATAGGTGTAAGAAATTTTTTTTCAAATCGAAATTGTAAATTGACAATCTTTATTGCTCAAGATTCAGATTTATCTATTAATTACATCCTTATAGATGTTATATTATTGATTTAAAAAAAAACTTTAAATATTAAAAAGAAAAGAAAAATATGACATAATTTATGGAAAAATATTTATAATGCAATTAAATAAACTGTAAGCGTTTACATAGATTAATTATATTTAGTTTTACGTTTCATGATAGATAATATGATCAATTTGGTAAGCTTATATATAAAAGATATTAGGAAAAATTGCTGATGAATAATTTTTTTTACATTGAAGTCACATTTAAAAAATAAAATAAACACCAACTCAATGAGCTCTATGAGAAAGCATTGCGCCAAAGCACTAAGCAGCGTTTTTTTTCGTATCTCTTATAATTAGAAAGATATTCAAAAAAGAGAAAAAGCCTATTTTTTATAAAAATTGCCATATTTCGGCCAATTTTTGACCTAAGGAAAAAAATAAAAAATAATTTCTAAGTCTAGTAAAATATCTTTAAAACTATGAAAAATTTTTATATGATTATTATCCGAGAAAATGGTTCAAATTTCAGCAAAGGCGAAAAAAATTTTATATATGAGAAAAAATAAATATAATAAATATAAATGGAAAGTAAACATTATTAATAATAATTAATTATATTTGGATTGCGCGCGTAAATTTCCAGGAACCAATCGAAGCATTGGTTCCGATTGCGCATGTTTTTTGTAAAAAAAGATACAGAAAAATCCCATATATTCTGTTTCTTTCCACATCCCCACTTTCATTACATGTGACTCTTCCACCCAACAGTGTATTGCTTTGATGGAGTAGATATAATAGAACAGCTGCGCTTGCGTATGCAGTATGCATCGTTGCTTCTGCAAAGAAGTTCCTCGTGTTCGTTATTTTAGTCTATAAAAACAATAAGTTGCACAATCATGATATTTTTTAATTTTCGAAGAATAAGCAAAACGCAATTAAATGATAAATTCAAATTTGTCATTTAATAAAGTGAGTGTACACTTCGCAAAGTCTCTAATTTTAAATAGAGAGGGTCATCTACACTTATTTAGTTTATGACTCAAGGTTCAGTTTAAAGCATTACTAACATAGTAAGATCTATATATACTGCAGACAGAGTGTTCTAACTAAAACTAAAATGAAACAAGCGCCAGTATCGTGCATCCCAGCAGCAAGCAAGATGTCGAAAGCTAAAAGAGTCATAGATGAAGCCCGTGACAGCCAAAATCCTGAATTGGATCTTGCCGATAAAGTTGTATCTAGCTTCGAAGAATTACCTGGTTTATGTGAGTACTTTTTATTGATCCATTTTTTTTAGAAACTTCAGCTACATGTCTGGTAAAACCTGTTTTTGCATCTTGCCAAATTAGGCATGTTGTCGAGTTGAACGTCAACTATGGGTGTGTATATGTATATACTAAATATGAACATTGAGTAGGTGGGGGCGTAAAACATACATTATACAAAAAACAGCCAAACTATACCATTTTCGTCTGCAAATGTTATGACATTTAGACAATTTCAAATATGTATTAATTTTATTCAATTAAAATTGACTTTTAAAAAACTATTTCTTTTAGAAATTTAAATTAAATTTTGTTAAACTTAAAATAGATCTCAATATTTACGTTACTATTTATAAAAATTTAAAAAATTTATAATTTGTAATATTAATTATTATAATAATTAAATTACTTAACGAAGTTAAAATTAATGTAAACTTTTACTACTTATAGATTGTTCTTTCATGTAAATTTTTCAATAGACTTATAATAGAAATGATGAATATGGAAAGTCTAAAAATAGCAATTAATAATGGCAGAAAAACATCGAAATTTTCTTTCTAATTTCAGTAAATTTTATTTTATTTCAGTGTTTTTTTTTGTTAGTATCTATTATTTTTCTTTCCAAAGTCATAGAAAAAATTTTCATTGGCAAATATCTACTAGTAATTGTTAATGATTGAAAACAACTATTAATAATTAAAAACAACAGTCAATAATTTAAAAAAAACAATTACTCATCGAAAATACGTATAAATAAATAAAAACAATTAATAAATCAAAATAATTGTTGATAATTAAAAAAAATAATAAACGACAGCAAATAAGTGCTTCTAATAACAAACAGTTTATGAGAACTAATAACGCTTAATTTCAGTTATTAATTGGTTCTGAATATTAGTTTACTTATGAATAAAGCATTATAGTTTGAATGTCTATTTTCTAAAATGACAACATTTTAATAATGAATCTGTTATTAATTTCAAGTAAAAATAAAAATATACAAAAATTTCTTAACTAACTTATAAAAGATAATCACGAAATAATTATAATAAATAAATTCAATACCTACTTTGAAATTTATGTACTAATTTTAATGTCTATTATAAATAAATATTAGTATGTAAAATTTGCTATGAACATAATTTTTTACACATCTATTTCAGAATTGTGTACGGTCGGTAAAGAAGTTGTCAAAAACTTATAATCTAATTTATCTCATAATTAGAAATTAGTTTAATTCAAATCTATGAAAAAAATGATTTTTTTATCTATTTGCAGTAAATATGCTTAATATTACAAGGATCACACTGAGTCACAATAAAATCCAAGGTAACACATTTTTAATTTTGAAATAAAATTTGATAAGAGAATATTACATCACATCAAAAATATTTCCAGCCGTGCCACCTGGTTTAGCCAATCTAGTCAACTTGGAAATCTTAAATTTGTTCAACAATCATATTACTGAACTACCTATATCTTTATCACAAATGCCGAAGTTAAGGATTTTGAATCTTGGGTATGTAAAAATTTATTAAATCTCAATAAAATAATCGAAACTTTTTATTTTCGTTTGATAAATATATTTATATCATTATAAAACTTAGTATGAATAAGCTAAATGTACTACCTCGTGGGTTTGGTGCTTTTCCCGTATTAGAAGTTTTAGATCTTACTTATAACAATCTCAACGAAAAAAATTTACCCGGCAATTTTTTTATGATGGGTATGTAACTAATAATAATTTTCAAATCATGATTGTAATTTAATTTTCATATTGTATCTTAATTTATAAATTTTGCTTGCAGGAACTCTAAGAGCACTTTATTTGGCAGACAATGATTTCGAATATTTACCACCGGAAATCAGACAATTACAAAATTTACAGATTGTAAGTTCTTTAGGCCGAAGCAATTTTGATTACTGACCGAGAATTGAAAATCTTATTTTATCATAAATAAAATAATTATACTGTTTTCAAAAGAAATTATTATCGAGCGCAATTTTTTATACATATATGATTGTATAATAGATGTTTTTTTCATAAAATTCACCATATTTTAAGCGAAAAGTAAGTAACCGTACTTAGAGTTTAATAAACAGCTGTAGTATAAAATTCTTTATTTTTTAAAATTTTCTTCAATTATTTTTGGCGAGTGCAATAGAAAAATAAATTTCGTGAATGTATTTAAAATTATAATGCATTCCATTACGTATAGTAAGAGAAAATTGAACAACGGATTTTCGATTCTCGGTCGGTATCGAATCTGCTCCGGTCTACTCTTAAACATAAATATTCTCATTTTTCAGTATTTAACGGAAACAATTAAAATTTTCTTTTTAGCTTGTACTAAGAGAAAATGATTTAATTGAATTACCAAAAGAAATTGGAGAACTCAGCCGGCTTCGAGAACTTCACATTCAAGGAAATCGATTGACTGTATTGCCTCCAGAAATTGGTAAGATTTTTAGAAAAATTTGTATCAACAAATATTCTAATATAATAAACAAACTTTTGTAAAAATTTTTATATTTTCGTGTGCAAATGTATATTATTATGCACACTGAATTGGGTTTATGCATCTAAAAAAATTAAATTCTGCTCTTTGAATAAATATGTTATTTTTTACATACTCATATTTGCAACTTCGTTTTTGTTTTTCAACTCTTCGATGAGGAAAATCACACTTTGAAACTTGTGTAAGAACTTTATTTCCAAAACTCGTTATAGCCTTCATCTTTAGTACTTTTTGTTTCGAAAATAAAATGTTTCCGAATATTTTATCTAAAATTTTTTCTCAAGTTTTATACAAGAAACACCTAATTTTTCAACAGCTTTTATCCAACTTCAGTAACAAATACATGAACTTTTTAAAATTTTAATAAATGAACACTTTTTAAATATTTCGAGCCTTCACTAAAACATCAACACTACATTTTCAATTATTAGTCTATTAAAAATTATGATTTAAGAAAATTTAAACGTTTTTAAAATCTAAATTATTTAAACTGAAAAAAAAATTTCATAACCTTCCTAACCTAATTTTTTATTAATAACAAGAATAAAGTTTAAAAAAATTAAGAGAAACATCTTTCGAAAATTTAAACTATTTGTTAATAAATAGTTTTTAAATTCATATTATATACATTATTATTATTGCTGCTTTATGTGGTTAAAAACTAATAAAATAACTAATCATTTTTGTTTGAGAAAGATAAAATTTATTGTATTTTTCCAAACAGGAGATCTAGATTTAATAAGCAATAAAGCAGTTTTCCGGATGGAATTCAACCCTTGGGTAACTCCAATTGGTGACCAGCTTCAAGTTGGAATTTCACATGTCATAGATTACATTCGATCTGAGACATACAAATAGTGAGTTCACATTTTACCAGTCGATATTTTTTTTATTTATATTTACATGGTCTGCGCATGCAATAGGTAGTGTAAGCATAGATTAATATGGTATAAGGAGAATTTTTTTAAAACTAATTCAATGTTTGGATGCAAAAAGGTCACGCGTTAAAAAATGCAGAAAAGTATTGTCTTATGCTGCATTTGTTTTCATAAGTTTTTTGTATAATTATTATTTTCCAAAAGAAAAATAAAAAAACAAAACAATATTTGATATTAAAATTTAATATTTTTTAAGCTTATATTGTTATACGATGAATAAATATTAACTAATTTTTATATTATTTTTAATAATATAAACTCTTATTTCATATACATCTTTTAAATATCATAGTCAGAACCTATATTGATAATAAAACAAATTTTTGAATAAATAATTAAGGAAGACTTAATAAAATCTCTATGTTTAATTATACACACTAGATATTTTATATAAAAATTATTTTAAAACCTTCTATATTTATGTGAAGCGGTCAAATTAAAATTATTTTGATGATAAAAAAATTAAATGTAATAAATTTATTTTTAGTGTTTATAGCAGACATCAATCGGCAAAAGGTCCACCACCTCCAATAGAAAATGACAAAAGTAAAAAGTTATCCCGAGCTCGCTAAACCAAAATAGATGAAATATTTTCTTCGCTGTTTCATCTACAAATAGAAGACGTTTTTACATGAAAATTTTTACACTGCCAGATATGTGGAAATGAAAATTCCAAAGAAACAAAATTATGACAACGGAAAAAAATTGAAAATACACTTGAAATGAATTTTTCGTTTTGGCTCGAAGGGCTGAAATATAGAAATTACTTTAAATTCTAAAATATTTTACATTTTTCACCCAAATTATAGAAAAAAACAAATATGAAAATTTGAACAAATTTTATTATATTCTACATTTAATTTGATTTAAAAGTATATTAATGACTCATTCAAAGAAACATTAAAAAATATAAATTATTAATGTATTATAATTAACAGTGCCTTATAGTATTGTATGTATTTTATAATTAATTTTTTATTGCAATTTTTAAAAATTTATTTATAATGTAATGCTTATTAATTATTTTTATTCTTACATTTTAAACTAGTTATCTTAAAATATTTTAAACTTACTAATTTTTTATAAATAAAAATAAATAATAAAAATCTATGTGCCTTTATAATAATTTTTTATCGAAATAAAGAAATAGGAATCATTAAGAATTGTCCAATGAAAATATTTATTTAATATTTATAATAAATATAACATATTTTTATTATATTATATTGCGAACGATTGTATATGAATTTATATATTGTTAGAAAAAGATAATAAATAGAAAAATAATAAGATAAATATTTACAAAAATATGAAATATCCCCAGCGGAAAAAATAAACGAAAGTAATTGAAAATTTCTGAAAGAAACGGAAAGTTCTTGTGAAAATTGGGACGAAATAATTGGTACATTTTAAACTGTTTCAGAAATTTTCGGAAGTTTTCTGAATGTCTCATTTTATATCATTTTCTAAGTGGATATAGAAAAATCAGCTGTCATAATCATTTTGATTCATTTTAGTTTTTTTTAAATTTATTTCAATTTTTTTAAACTGTTTCAGTTTCATTCTTTTGGTTTCAGTTTCTTTCTATTCGTTTTCATTTCTCTCGTTTTCTTTCATTTAATTTCAGTTTGTTTCATTTTATTTCATTTTTCCTTAAACTAATTCAGTTTGTTTCTGAATATTTCCAAAACTCTTGTAATTAATCAGATTATTTCATTTTAAATTTGGAAATAAGTAATGAATTGTGAAAACTGAAACAAAATGAAACATATATTAATTTTGTAAAATTATAAAATAATTGGAACATTTTGAATTTGTTTTAAAATTATTACAAGTTTTGGTATTTTTCATTATATTCAATGTTTAAAAGTAAATATGGAAAAAATTAGATTTCATACAAATTCCGATTTTTTCAGTTTTCTCTATCTGTTTCAGTTTTATTCAGTTTCTTTTGATCTGTTTCAGTTTGTCTAAATTTACTTTAGTTTCTTTTCAACTTTAAAAAAAAAAAATTTTTAATTTATTTTTATTTCAATTTACTTCAGTTTCTTTCAATTTTTTGTAACTGTCATCAATCATTCTAATTTCCTCTTTTTCCATTTTAAAATAAATGATTCATTATAAATAATAATTAAAGGGGATGCATCAGTCCTGTTTTACCATTTTGAAAAACAATTTTTCTCTGAAATGGGTGATTAGATAGGATTTTCTGTTTGGGAATAGTTTTTATTTTGAAAAATGAAGAGCGGACAACTATTTAGATCTATGAACACATCAAAAAGTTTTTCTTATGCTAAATAAAAATTAATAAATTTATTCGTATTTGTTGACATCGCTATGATCGTTGCTATGCGCGAAAACAAGGGAAACGTTGCAACCAACTATATTGTATATCTATATCGCATGGTAACGAAATTATTTTAAAAAATGGTAAAACAGGACTGATGCACCCCCTTAAATACCATTTAATAAATTTTTTATTTTTGTCCACGTTTCAGAATAAAATTTTTGTATTTTTTTTTTATTTTTGTTTTATTAAAAATAAATAAATTGTCATTAATTTTGAGAAATTAAAATTAAAATCGTTAAGCTTGATGAGTAAAAATTACAAATATTTAAACGTGAGATAATAAACTGATTATATAATACAAAAGTGCAATAAGGTCTGTTGAAATAGTTGAGTATTAACGATTTCCCAGTCTACAATTTCAAGCTCGATTCCTTTTTTAAGTGGGCTCAAAATCGAGTTTTTAGCTTGAAATTTTTGATTAAGTCGAATTTTAAATACTGAAATATTAAATTATTTAACAGGTTAAGTATATATTTCAAATTATTATTATCAATAAATGTTATTTTCTAATATTATTCGTAAAATTTAAAAAGTTTTGGTAAGATTCGGAATGTTTTCGAATTTTCCGAAAATTTCTGAAAATTTCCGAGGGTTTTCGAGAGTTTCTGAAAATTTCTAACAATTTCTTTACAAATTTTTTAATAATCTAATTGAAATACTTAAATAATTGGAATAAATCCAAAAACTTCAAAAAAATAGGGAAAACTTTTGGAAAAATTTGAAAAGTTTGGAAAAAATTAGAAATTAATTAAAATACTCTAAAATATTCTGATTATTTCAATTAATATTCTAAAAGATTCTGGAAAAATATGAAAAAATTCATAAAGTTCTAAGAAAAATTGAAAACTTCTGAGAAATTTTGAAAAATTTTGAAGCCATCCGAAAATTTCCAAGAGACTCCGAAATATTCTGAATATTTATAAAAAATAAATGTTTAATTCTGGAAAGAATCTAAGATATTTTGTAAAAAAATGAAAAGAAATGAAAATAAATGAAATATACCGAAAAAAGCGGAAACAAACTTGAATACTTTGAATGTCTCGTCCCAATTTTACCAAAGTCTCTCCAACCGATTTCAATTCTTACTGTTTCTTTCAGTTTCCCTCATTTTCTTTCTGATTACTTCTAAAACTTTTCGAATGATTTCAAGTGTTTCATTTATTTTTTCCGCTGGGGATCTTTTATTTTAACAAAGACTGCCAGTGAATGTACCTTAAAATATCTTATATATCTTATAATATTGTTACGAATTCTTTTTATACAATCATCCAACTTTTACATACTGTATTAATAACACTGACAGAAAAGATATCTCACAGCAAGTGGATGACTCCTTATTGATGTATCTTTTAGATGGAAAACTAAATCCATTAGATGCAAGTAACTAAATGTTTGAATTGAAATTGCAGTTTTTGCTGCAAAGATATTATTTTACCGTCAAGTGAAATATGCTAGGACGTAAAATAAACATAGTTATACTAGGACCAAGTATATTCCGTTTGCCTCTAGATGACATTTCTGTCAGTGAATGTAGTAAATTTAACTATTTTTCTTTTGTAGTACTAAAAAACGCTGCAAGTGCTTTGGCGTAATGCTTTCTTATGGAGCTCATTGAGTTAAAGTAATTTGATTTTATTTTTAAAAATATGATTTCAATGTAAAAAACATAATTTTTATTCAAGAAAAATTAAGAAGAGAAAGAAAGAATGAGAGTGATAACATTTTCTGGAAACCATTTTTTTCGACTCCCTGAGTCCAAATATGTAAAAATTAATAAAAAAAATTGAAAAAAATTTCTTAATCGATACAATGCCTTCTCTAAGAAAACAATTTAAAAATAATGAAGAATTGCACAAATGTAAATTGTGCGCTTTAGTCCAAATTAATTTACTAAAGCAATGTTAAGTTTTTTAAAGGGTAAAATGTTGAATAAAAAGATTGATGTATGAATATATAAAATACTTTAATAAGATTCAGTTAGATTAGATTAGATATTGTTTATTTTGTATTATAATTACAAAAAAGCGTGAAAATTACAAATAAAGTTGAAAAAATACATAAAAATACTTTAAATAGCCTTGCACATATAAAATCAAAATAGTACAGTATGATATCACAGTCATAAAACATAATAGAGATAGTAATACTGTAATAGTAAGTCAATAAATTAAATAAAAGCGATATCACAGATAACACGAATAAATACACGCAAAAAGTATAAATAATATAGTTAAAAATCAGTCTCAATATCTATCAGTCAAAATAATTACATAAAATCAAGCGTGTAAAGAGCGCAGTCGAAATATCAGCAGTATACAGTAAGTTAAAATCACAGCAAGTTGAATGTACAGTAATATACAAGTCAATCTGATAAAAATATAATCATTCACTCTATGCACACACATCCTACATACACGCCAATAAATACAATCATGCCTTAAATCTATAAAGGGTACATCACATAATAAATTAACACATATGATATAGTCCGAAAATAATACTGTTTAATCGAGGTCGAGTAAAAACCCCTCAGAGCGGCTTTAAACCTGCCGATTGATGGAAGATTTTTAATATCAGCAGGTAGGGAGTTCCAAAAATGCGCACCTTGAACTTGAAAGGAATTTCTTCCAGTCTCAGTGCGCATGAAGGGCACCGCAAGATCTTTAATCTCACCCCTAGTGGTCGCTCTGGGTATATATCTAGTGAAGAGACCCACTAGATATTCGGGAGTATTCATACGTACGATTTTGTACATAAGTACAGCCATAAAATACTGTCTCCTCGAATCAGTACGTAGCCAACCCAAAGCATGTCTATGGGGAGAGATGTGATCACCCATTCTCACGCCTAATACATATCTCACACATGAATTTTGCATTGTCTGTAGCCGTCTTCGTAACTCCTGCGAAGCATCGAGCAAAACCACTGAGCAATAATCAAGATGTGGAAACAGCAGGGCGGTTGCGAGCTGCTTACGCAGAGCCTCAGTGGTGTACCGACGGAAAAACCGCAGGCTATAAATCACTCTATTGAATTTTTTAGTCAGCATATTAATATGCGGTTCCCACGACAGTTTAGAGTCGAGTACAACACCAAGGCTCGTAACGGTGTCAGAGAAAGGAATACCGATACCGCTCCCCAGGTCAATCGTCCTTGGCTCACCCGAATAAAAATTTTTAATAAAACGATTACTTCCAAAGACGATCGCCTTTGTTTTACTAGCATTCAAAGTGAGAGAAACACCAGCAGCCCACCCCGACACCGCCCTGGCCGCCCTCTGTAAAATACGAATCCCCTCGTCCACATCATCATAAGGGACCTGTGTATAAATTTGAAGATCATCCGCATACAGCAGATGCCCGACGCAACCAGAGTCCAGTGCGTCACGTACGTCATTTATGTAAAGGCAAAACAACAGAGGCCCCAGCACCGAACCCTGAGGTACTCCTAGATTGGTTGTTAGCCAATTCGATTCCTCCTTCAAATGTGTGGAAACCATTTGTTTCCTACCTGATAAATAGGAGTTAATCCATCCGAGTGCGGCCCTGGAGAACCCCATCGATCTAAGCCTCGCAAGAAGTTTGTGATCGTGTCGAATGCCTTACTAAAGTCAAAATATAGCAGTAACGTGACAAGTTTCCTGTCTAGACCTGACCTTATATCGTCTGTAAGCCTAAGTACAGCAGTCTGCGTAGAATGGTTTTTCCTGAAGCCCGTCTGCATAGGATCGAACAATTTTTCGGATGTAATGTACTCCTGCAGTTGGTCATTGGCGATCTTCTCAAGAACCTTCGAAAGAAAACATAAGATGGCTATAGGCCTAAAATCTTTTGGTTGCTTAGGTGCAGCACACTTTTTCAATGGTATAATACGTGCTTGCTTCCAACGGCAAGGAAAGACCCCCCGTGCAAAAGATGAGTTGAACAGAGTCACAAGATGTTCACCAATAAATGGTAAAGCTTTAACTATCACGCTTTGCGAAATGCCATCCTCACTACAAGCCTGTGAGGAAAAATGTGAAATTGCAAGAACAACATCATTAAAACTAATTGGTTTAAAGGTAAACCCACTTTCATTGCATTGAGAAAGAATTCTCAATCGCTCTTCACTATCCTCCTGCGGCGAGACTGACACCCCAGCAAAGTGCGCATTAAGCTCATCCGGAGTGAATCCATTCAAATCCCCTTGAGGTCCGGATAGCAGTCCCAGGTCTCTCAACTCCTTCCAGACATTACCACCCGCAAGAGCATCAAACAGTCTATTGTGAATATAAGCAGTCTTAGCATGGTCCGTGCGTTCGTCTACCACCCTACGCAACCGCAGAAATTCAAGGAGATACTGCTTGTCCTCTGTCCGTTTGTATCTACGATATGTAGCATCTCTCTTACGCCGTTTGTATCTACGATATGTAGCATCTCTCTTACGCCGCATCCGTGACAATTCTTCATCTACCCATGGAAACTTATTCTTATTAGGCTTGAGCGCTTTCAACGGCGCCAAATTCTCGATTGCAGCAGTGAGATTGTCACAGAGGCAACCAAGTGCAGATTCAGGGTCAACCACGTCAGTCATAAGCGGCGACAGTTAAGGAGTGACAAACGAAGCGAGATGTGTTCGCTGTGATGGTCGAAAAGGTTCTGACGTTTTACAAAATATTTCTTAAATAGTTTCTATGGGATTTTTAGTTAAGACAAGAAAAAGGTTTTTATTGTACAGAGAAAGTTTTATAGTGAGATTAAGGATTAACGGAAAATCCCGAATGGTCAACATATGGCGTTGTTTTTAATTTTCATCTGTCGCTCCGTTCGTCATAAATACATTTATTTTTATTACTAGTACAGAAAGAAGAGTGCCCCTTTGCAGAGGTTCGTGCAATGGTTCATTTATTTGTATTTGCTACATATTGAATCCCTTTTTAAATCGCTTTAACATCTTTCACACATATTTCTAAATATAAGAAAATATTAAGAAAAATATTTTAACTATAACGTTGAATACATTTGAAAATATTATCAATTAAATTAATACTAAGATACATTATGACCTATTTTACATTCTTATTTATGAATTACAAATTATGAAAATATATGCTTGTACAAATAATAAATATACGAAAATTACAAAGACAACAATTATTGAAATGGTAAATTTAATGATCTACACCAATCAAATTTTAAGCTGAAAGATCTTTAAATTAATAAAATTTGCACTTTTATTAATTAAAAATCTTTTAACTTGAAAATTGGTGCATGTGGATTATTAAATTTACCTTTTCAACAATAATTATTTGTAATGAGCAATAGCATTTATTTTAATTATAAAAAATACTAATTTATGCTTTAAAATTATGCGTATGAAAATTTTTTATTAAATTTTTTATATTACATTATGTTATTATTCTAAAAAGTATACTACTAACAAGGAGAGTTAATTGCATTTGGATCACGGATTTTCTTCTAACTTTGAAATATTTTTTCTTTCATGAAATCATGAAAAAAGCCGCGTCTAGTCGATCCAACGCTTAATTTTTTCAGAGTTATGAACATTATTTATACATATTCAATAAGGCTTTTACTAATTCCATATTAAAATTGAGATTAAAACCTTTCGATTACAAAAAAAAACGTGTTCAAAAAGCTCAAGTTGTACAAAAGTTATGAAGGGATGAAAATTAAAATAAAATTCAGACTGAAATGCAGCACTTATTTTTTATGCGCATTTTCAGCTAAATATTTGTCCTATTTTTATTCCCTTATAACTTTTAAACAACTTGAGCTTTTTGAACACAATTTTTTTCAATTGGAAAACTTTAATCTCAACTTTAATGTGCAATTAGCAAAAACCCTATAGAATAAGTAGTTCAAAAACTGTAAATCTATAAAGCAGATGCAAATTTTTTAACAAAACAAACAAAACTGCTCATAACTCTGAAAAAATTGAACGTTGAACCGAATGAGCGCAGCTTTTTTCCATGATTTTATGTAAGAAAAAATATCCGAAAGTTAAAAGAAAATTCTTGACCCAAATGCAATACACTGTCCTTGTAAGTGGGAGTCTAAAAATAAAAATTTTAATATCAGAATTACAAAATTTGATAATAGTCATGAAAAAGTAATGGTCATAATTTTATAATTTTTTGTATCTTATATGAATATTTTAATCTGTGATAAATAATTAAAAATTATACTAATGTTACTTTTACTATATACATTCGACGGACATTAATTCGCGTGAAACATTTTAAAATCGTACAATTCTATTGGATAGTACCGTTGTTTCGGTTACTCTCATTGGAGAATTTTTAAAACATTCCACGCAATTTAATGCCCGTCAAGTGTACATTACAAATTTTAACTTATATTAAGAATGTGTTTCATATTATAATTATTATTAAGATAATATTTTTATCAACTTTTAAACATTCCTTCCATAATTTGTTTTTAAAATTTTTTTATACTTTCACGTCATAAATTAACTAGTTTCAATAACTGTTACTTACAAATAAAAATTATTCAAACAAATCTTTTTAGTTAAAAACTTCACTGTTGCTAGAATATATTATTCATACAAAACGGTAATAAGATTAAAATTTTAATGTAGAATGTTTAGTAAAAACACATGATAAATTACGGTACACAGTGGATCATTTTTATAAATTTTTTAGTCAATATATTTAAAATTTCAAAATAATACTGCCGAAACAATGGTATCAAATATCATTTTTTATTAATTGATTATAAAGTTGACTGATTCCAATTTTATCTTTTCTATTTTTTTATTTTATTGAAAAAAAATTATAATTTAGAAAAAATCATTATTTTCAAAACAGTTTTTTTGCATTCAGAAAATTTTAAACCTTTTGTTTTTCAAAATTTTTAAATTTGCTAATTTACAATAAATGGATTTTTTAACGAATTTATTATGTATTTTTATTTTTTTAAATCAATTAATACATTCAGATAATTGTAATTGTTAAAACTATGATGACCTGCATCGTTGATAATAAAAAACATTTTTATATGCTAGCAAGAAATAAGATACATCTGATTTTATAGACAAACTCGGTAGATAGTACAAGGCTGTAACGTACGTAAAATATTTGAAAAATTTTTAAATCTCGTTTTGGCTAACATGCATATTTTTCTTATCATCTTAATTTTGCATTGAGTTCTCAAATCGCTATATGGATTTTAAATCAGAAACTTTTTATTCTCTTCATGTTGAATTATTTTATTGTGGATTCTTTGACAGATAAGAACAGATCGTTGCATTTTCTTATATTTTCTCCTGACCTTGAAGAAAATTACGAAAATAGTATATTATGCACCTAGGAAGTTAAAATAAAGGACAGGCCATAGCGCGAGTAAATTGACACCCGAGGTGAAACCAAAGGGGGCAAACTCGTGCTATGAATTGGCCATTTTACCTTCCGTGGTGCATATACGATTTTTTTCAACAGTGAGGCTGAAATTAGCACTTTTCGTTTTCTATGCCGGGAGCAAAAGTGGTATTTTTGAATATTACTGTTGAAAAAAATTCTTTTTTACAAATATGGGAAAGTCACATTGCAAATAACAAAAAGTTAAAATATCGAAAAGTGCAAATATCGGAAAGCTCAAATGTCGAAAAAGTTGAATAATAGAGTAAAATAATAGACTCCAGAAATTTAGAATTATTTTTAGAGTTGGTTAGTGGCTCAATCGGTAGAGCGTTGGATTCATAATCTCAAGGTTCTGAGTTCGAATCCCGCTCTCGGCAGCCGATTGATAGAAGCACCACTGTAGGTTAGATGTGCTTTTTTCACAAACACACTTACGAGCTCCGTCGCTAATTAACATCGCAAAAATAGTATAGCATAAGAATAGCGACGTAAAAAAAAAAAAAAATAAAAAATTTTTTTTTTGTACAATGTCTATAGTTTGATTAAAAGTAATCTTTGCAGAAGGTTAGAAGTTTGGAAATATTTTTTTTGGAAAGTTAAATGTTTGGAAAGTATGTTTATAGTATGGCCAAAATGTGGAAATCTAAATTTCTGAAATCAGAATATAAAATAAACGAAAATAATTAATAATCATTTTATTATACTGTGCTTTACTAATTCCCTTCAATGCTCAATAGGTGGCGAACGATTTTATCGCTCAGTATTCTAAATTGGGACAGTAAAAATATTTATACCATTATAATACTGAATATACAACTAATTGACAATAAGTTTTTAAGTTAAATGTTCGAAAGATATTTTTATAATAAGACCAAAAATTAGAAATCTAAAATTTTGAGATCAGAATACAAAATTTGTGAAAATAATTAAGAATCAGATATACTAGATAATTAAAAATTAGTTATTGCCTAAATTTAAATTAAATTAAATGACATTATATAAATTATTAAATTATTGATAATATTTAAATAATTAAATTAAAAGGTAAGTTGTCACAGCTGTTTGTTTCGCTTTTCTTAATACTGTTAAATCTGTTGATAACAATAGTTTTTTTTCATAAAAAAATAAGTATTTCTGCTGCAAAAATAAAATCATTTGATTGAATATCAAAATGATTATTTTTATCATCAGTATTTTCTATAAAAATAATGAATGTAATAAATTTACATATTAAATAAAAATTGTATGTACATAATGGAAATTAAGTGCTATTACACGCTAGAAAAAGAACAGGAACAGATATAAGAAATACATTGCTTCTATATCTAAATATATGAGAAATAATTTAATCATTTGAGTGTATCCATTCCTGCACAACAACCTCTTCAATATTCTTATATTCATTGATTTTTCATATGTTATTTACGATTTCTAAATTTGTTTGTGTTATTTTATCATTTAAAAATTGTAGATTCTTTAACTTCATCATGTACATAAAATACCCAATAAACCAAATTTCTTATGTTAATTGATTCTAAATAATTAATGACATTAATTACATTCTTTAGGGCCACAAGAGTTGATTTAAAGAAAATTTATCTATAGTGCTTTTTAAAAATTTTCAATGATACCTTCCCGGTTGAAAATAATTATGTAAAATTTTTACATAAAATTTTTACGTAAATATTTACATTAAAATTTATTTGAAACCTTAACGTAAAGACTTCGGACATAAAAATTTTATGTAGATTTTTTACGTATAATTTTTACGTGATATTTTTGTGTAGATTTTTTACGTAAATTTATCTATTAATACTTAAAAAGTAAATAATCTACTTTAAGATTTAATCTTTGAGAAATAGTTTATCTTTAAAAAATTAACTATGTTCACTTTTATTGTCTACCAGCAATTAAATTATTTTTTGCCATTCTAACCCCAAAATCTCAACTTCGTTGCTCTTTCCTGGCTCTCATGGCAAAAAATACGGTTTGCAACTGGTATGAAAAGGCTTTTTTACGAAACTCGTTACGACCCTCGCCTTCGGCTCGGGCCGTAAACTTCTCGTTTTGTAAATAAAGCCTTTTCATACCCGTTACAAAATGTACTATTTTTCTACTATCGTGCGCAAAGTTCGAATTTGCGTATGCGTCTACCTTCGCAAAATTTCTTATTCTTGCACGCTCAGTCAATGTGCGGGAACAAAGCTAATGTGGAGAATTAGTTTGCGCGCGTGCATTTTCTATGTTTATAATATATTCCACGCGTATGAAACTGTAGCTATAAGCGCGTATATTTTGTATGTTGAAATAAGAGAGAGAGGGATATATATATTTATGTTATAGTATGTCGTATTCGGTAGAATACCCGTGGAGCTAGCTAAATGGGTATTGGGGTGTCATACCGCCCTGCTCATATTCAGTTAACAATACACTATACAATGGAGTATACAATTTTTATGCTGTAGTAAGCAGTAGAGGGCGTCGTATGTAGTAGGCTAGTCAAATGGGTATTGAGGTCTCTTATAGTTGCGCTCGCAGCGCCGCTGTATTTTGTTTGTGATATTTTGTACTAAAGTATATTTGCTGTCAGCTTATTTCCCCGGGGATATATGAACAAGTAATATATCCCCTGGGAAATACTCAATATGCTATAGTAAGTTGGGATACAACAAAACTCTTCAGTACGAAGTGAGCGCCGATGTGTTTGGAAAGGATAGTAGTGTAAACTTGAGAACATAAACAGGCGCGTTAGACGATCGGCGCCGCATAGTTAAGTCCCGCGCATATTCAAATTTCATAATGGTCTTTTTCGTATTAAATACATTTTTAAAAATATACATTAAATAAATAATGGTTCATATTGATTTATTAATAATAAAATTTAGAGTTAATAGTTAAAAAAAATCACAGTAAAAGTGATGCAGTGAAAAAAATAGAATAAACATAAAACTTGTAAAATTGTAAGAGAAATAAAAAAATTTTAAAACTTTTCAGTTATAAGTTTGTACATTCATATTTGCAAGTACAAACAAACATAACAGAAGAAAAGATTTTATAAACAGATGTATCTATCATATTTAGTAAATCAAAGAAAAATATTAAAATAATTGTGAATTAAAAATTTATGTATCCCAGCGATACAGTAAGCATCGCTTGCTTTGTTTCTCGAAGCGTCACACGACAACATGTGGCGCTTGCGCGCGCAGACGAGTCTGCGCGCGCAAGACAGCCTCGTTTCACGCTTGTTCCACGCTTCTTTAAATTCTACAAAATTGATTCTTTCGCATTTTATAAATTCATGATATATACATTGAAAAATTGTAAAAAATGTATTCAATTATATACTTATAATTTTATTGTTCCTCTAACTGCTTACAACAGCATAAAATAATCTACGCAACATGTGATGTACGTCGGGAAAATATTTGCAGGGTTAAATGTTTTTTGCTTGAGCAGCAGAAAATCTCGGGCGCGCAAGCGCGCCCTCGACTTTCTACTGCTCGCGCAAAAAACATTGACCCCTGCCAATATTATCCCTTCGTACATCACTTGTTGCGTATATTACTATAAAATACTCTATAGCATGAAATATTATTGCATACGCCACACTATATTGAAGTGTATTGGAAAATATTCTACAATCTTATTGTAGATTGTTCGGAGCAAAACACTAAAATATGTTTTTAGAAGGGTAGTAGAGTCAATGCTATAGTAAGACAAAGACAGATAAAGAAGAGCGCAGTTAAAAGTAAGCTATAGTTCTCCGTCGGCGTCGTTCGGTCGTTTCCGTAATTCGTCGTCGACTCTCTCTGTCGCATAGGCAGAAGTATACCGGCACCGCTCAGCTCTTTGCTCGCATGAGAATTCTTCAAATAAATAGCCTGAAAATTTATATTTTATCATAATGTTTTTTATTTGTATTTAATCTTTTTCTAGCCCCTCATACGACCTACGATAACATAAAATCATCTACCCAACTTGGGCTAACGAAGGATTTATATGACCTCGACTAATGTTTTATAGCTTGAACAGCAGTCAGTCTCGGGCTAAAGCCCTCGACCGACTACTGCTCAAGCCAAAAACATTAGTCTCGCTCATATAAATCCTTCGTACGCCCAAGTTGGGTATATAACTATTATGCTGTAGTAAGCAGTAGAGGGCGTCGTATGTAGTAGGCTAGTCAAATGGGTATTGAGGTCTCTTATAGTTGCGCTCGCAGCGCCGCTGTATTTTGCTTGTGATATTTTGTACTGAAGTATATTTGCTGTCAGCTTATGTCCCCGGGGATATATGAACACGTAGTATATCCCCGGGGGAATATTCAATATGCTATAGTAAGTTGGGATATAGCTAAGATCTTCGGTACGATGTGAGCGCCGATGTGTTTGGAAAGGATAGTAGTGTAAGCTTGAGAACATAAACAGGCGCATTAGACGATCGGCACCGCATAGTTGAGTCCCACGCTCATTCAAATTTCATAATGGTCTTTTTCGTATTAAATACATTTTTTAAAATATACATTAAATAAATAATGGTTCATAATGATTTATTAATAATAAAATTTAGAGTTAATAGTGAAAAAAAATAACAGTAAAAGTGATACAGTGAAAAAAATAGAATAAACATAAAACTTGTAAAATTGTAAGAGAAATGAAAAAATTTTAAAACTTTTCAGTTATAAGTTTGTACATTCATATTTACAAGTACAAACTAACATAACAGAAAAAAAGATTTTATAAACAGATGTATCTATCATATTTAGTAAATCAAAGAAAAATATTAAAATAATTGTGAATTAAAAATTTGTGTATCCCAATACAGTAAGTATCGCTTGCTTTGTTTCTCGAAGCGTCACGCGACAACATGTGGCGCTTGCGCGCGCAGGCGAGGCTGTCTGTTCCACGCTTCTTTAAATTCTACGAAATTGCTTCTTTCACATTTTATAAATTCATGAAATATACATTGAAAAAATGTGAAAAAAGTATTAAATTATATATTTATAATTTTATAGTTCCTTTAACTGCTTACAACCGCATAAAACAATCTACGCAACAAGTGATGTACGTCGGAAAAATATTTGCAAGGTTAAATATTTTTTGCTTGAGCAGCAGAAAATCTCGGGCGCGCAAGCGTGCCCTCGACTTTCTACTGCTCGCGCAAAAAACATTTACCCCTGCCAATATTATCCCTTCGTACGTCACTTGTTGCGTATATTACTAATATATATAAAATCATGTTAAATAATACCGCTTATTGAGTATAAACCTTTTCTTTTCTCAGTTTTCTATATTTTATTTCTTTGTTTCTGAAAAATCCTTACAATGCTTGCACGGAAAGGCTATAGCGGGATAAGAGAATCTAATCGACCCTATCCGAGATCTTTACGGCTCGTTGCTTATTCAATAGAGTAAAAATGTCCAAACCGTGTTTCTTCTTAAATAATGTTTACCGTCCGCAGTTTGCGGCCGAAAAATCTGGAAATATGCAAATAGCTTTGTAATTGTATTAAAAATTATGCAGATTTTTTTAGATTGTTTGCAGATTTTTTCACCTCGACATTCCAATTTTTAAAGATATTTGAAGTTTCTTATCGATTTTTTAACTATGAAGGTAATATTTGTCCAAAACCTAAATAGCTTTTTTTATGTATTTTTTCCGTGCTAGGGCCGATTTGACCCTCTTATCCCGCTATAGCCTTTCAAATTCTCATATAACACGCATTTTTTTCTTTTATTTTGTAACATATTGTAAAATTTTTTTAAATTGAAAATTTTTTTACAATCATTTCTAGAATTGTTATTTTTAATTTGATTCTTTAATTGATTTCTTTAAGGCGACTACGGAAGTTCGGTTCGATTTCATTTTGTAGTTTACAAATTACTCTTTCAGTTTCTAAAATTTTTTGAACTTTTTAATTTTCCACCATTTATTATAATCCGTAGAATGGTAGAAAATTAAAAAATCTGAAAAATTTTACATATTGAAAGAGTAATTTGTAAACTCAAAAATAAAACCTAACCTAAAATCCGAAGTCGCCTTAAGAGGAGGTTGTAACCATTCGCCACTATAGGGTGGCGCTGCGGTCAGGTGAGAGAAATATAGAAAATATTTTTTATTCAGTGATTTATAATTTACCGAGACAATAATATACTTCTAACGTTGTCAAAGGCACTAGCCATATATATGTAGAATTATTATTGATACTGATATTGTTTGAAAAGTCTAAAATATTATCATTATAAAACGAAAAATGCGGCGCGTGGTAAAACCGATGTAAACGAATCGGTATTTTTCCTAAGTGCGACAGAGAAAGTAATATTAAAGAACGACGTATACACATGCTCATGCTGGCTCTACTTCGCACTGCATTTTTCGTTTTATAACAATAGCTTAGACTTTTCAAAAAAGATTATCATCAATAATTATTCTACATATATATGACTAGTGCCTTTGACAATATTAGAAGTATATTACTGTTTCGGTAAAATGTAAATCGTTGTGTAAAAAATATTTTATATTTTTCTCTCACCTGACCGCAGCGCCGCCAAGCGGCAAATGGTTCCTACCTCCTCTTAATGCTGAATTATTTTAATTTTTTTCTCATACTTGCTGGGTAAGTGGCCTATAGCGCATGCGTTTTCGGGGTGGTAAGTAGCTAATAGCGCGCGCCGCGTGTGTTTTGTCTTTGAAGCGTGTGTTTGAGTAAAAAGCGTTAGGTTATAAAAAATAACGTCACGCAAATGCGTTAATTAATGAAAAAAAGAAAACCACGATTTTGTTTTGTATATGCATAAGTAGCGTCGCGCGGGCGAAGATGATAGGAGAGAGAGAGAGAAAAAGAGAATGCTTTATCGAAAGAAAACAAGACA
This sequence comes from Anastatus disparis, assembly GCA_017163975.1. Taxonomy (NCBI): domain Eukaryota; kingdom Metazoa; phylum Arthropoda; class Insecta; order Hymenoptera; family Eupelmidae; genus Anastatus; species Anastatus disparis. The sequence continues at coordinate 1,826,484 of JAFFSR010000313.1, forward strand.
CGCCAGAACGTGTTTACGAGTCAGTCGTACGGCAGATATGAGAGAGAGAGAGAGAGAGAGTAAGAGAATGCTATACCGAAAGGAAACAAAACACGCTAGAACGTGCACGAGTTTCTATGTACGAGTCATTTGTGTGCTAGCTTCTTGATGAAAGTTGTTGGCGATGCAAAAAATAATATTTATATGAAATGTTTTTTTTTTATTTATACATTAATTTTTTTAAATGGGGGGGGCTTCGCCCCCCCAACCCCCCCTTTCCGCGCCCTAACATGTCACTCTCTCTCTCTTACACCCAGCACTTATGAGAAAAAATAGTATGTGAATCTCGTTCGGTTTAGTTGACTATTGCGCACGAGGGCAAGCTGGCGCACGAGCGTAGTGAGTAGCGCCATTGCCCGAGTGGCGCAATAGTCAACTAAACCTTACTCGTTACACAATATACTATTTTCTTACATTTTTATATTCTATTTTTTTATTTATGAAATTTTATGTTCTTACAATGCTTGCGCGTAGATTTTAAATTCTTATAGAAAATTTTTTTTCTTTCTCTCAAACACTTTCTAATACTTTTTTAATTTGAAAAATTTTATCATAATCAATTTTTAAAAAAGTATTTTTTTTAATATTCTGTTCATCTATTTTGATATTTTGGTTGAATTTTCATTGAATTTTTTAAAGGCGGTCCCCGTCTTCCCGCCCCAAACCTAACACTTTGATTCGTGTTGTGTCGAACTTTGCGCAACTTAGTAGGAAAAACAGTATACAATACTCATGCGCACGTAGGTCATCCCTACGTCGTTAGTATAGTCGTTGCACTCGTGCGGGAACGACCTACGTTGTGCACTCGTATCGTAATGTACTATTAAAAAATAGAAAATAAATCATAACTTTAAAGTACTTTTTTATAACATTTAATTTGAAAGCTATTGAGTTTTAAGGAAAAGTGAAGGAAAGATTGGAAAACAATCAATAAAAAAATTATATTCAATTCAGTCATTGATTTAATAAATTGCTTAGTATTACATTAAAACTATTGTTTATGTCATATTTTTTTTACTATTCTTAATGATTACATAAATTAATTACTGCAGATATATATTTTTTATCATTAATATAGATTAAAGCACAAATTTAATTATTTTCGATTCGATTACTATAGGAGTTTCTGATACATTTAAAATTAAAAGAATAGAAGTATCAGACTCTTGTAAGTAAAATTATGTAAAATTTGTACCTAAAAATTTTACGTACAATTCGTATACAATATTATGTATATTTTGTTGTAGATCTTTTGTTCACATACCCATACTCTACATAGACATCCATCAATATCTACTCATACATTTATTTGTTATTATAAATATTGTATAATATACATGTTTTCAAGTATTACAACACTTTTAATATATAAAAATTTTTTAAATATTTTAACACAAACTGCAATGATCTTGCTATTAATACTATGTTACGTGATACTATATAATTTGATTGTGTTATTAATTTTAATAAACTCCTACCTTAATATTACATTTAAATTGATAATTGTCATATTTTTTATTATTCTTAATGATTATATAAATTAGGAACTGCAGATATTTATTTTTCATTTTCAATATCGATTAAAACACAGATTCTTTCAATTATTTTCATTTCAATAGCAATAGAAGTTTCTAATATACTTAAAATTAACTTTATAGGACTATCAGAATTTTCTAAATTGACAACATTGCAAAAAGTATATTCTTTTGTATTATTTACATCGATTAAAAAATCTATTAATTTAATATATAACTGTGTTGAAATGATTGCAAATGAGTTGTTTGATCAAATTTGTTTTCTTCTGTAAGATATTGCGACAATGCGATTTTGAGCATCGCGCTAAAAGTCTGGTGCCTGCGCTCAACCGCTAGGCGGCGTTGCTCCCGAAACAAGAATAGCGAGCCTCAGGGCATATAAGAGCCGTTGTTGGCTCGTTCGAATCAGTGCCTATTCGACCTCTCCGTTGTGAGCATGTGCTAGAGGGAGAACTTTGCATGTCTCACAGTGTTTTAGTCCTCTCCTCGAATCACTAAGAGTGAACTAAGAGTCGAGGTTTCTTTCCACCCTACACAGCTGTGTACTAGGAGATAACTTTACACGATCCCCTTTACCTCTTACCTCCACTTTCTCGGTCGGAGATAGGTCCTCCGCTAGTCGATGAGAGTACCACGACTAGTATACCCCCTCCACGTCTTCACTAGGAATAACACGAAGCTTGGAGGTTACCTGTCCTAGTTTTCTTACGACAGCCACCCGTACCTCTGGCCTATACTTAGTGTCGATAAGACACTTCTGATTACACACTGTCAGTAAAGTAGTTCCCGACCGTGTTGGCTTATTCGGACCCAACATCACCGCCAGCCCCAACGTCTGATGTACCGGAGAAACTGCAGCTCACCAAAAAGCCAAACGATACGATGTGGCTATTCGCACCAAACCCACGTAATTACGTGTCTGTAATTTTAACTTCACGGCTCCCTAACCTAGATTTTCCAGAATTACGTGTCTTTAAGGAAACCTTCACATTTCCGTTTTATGTTGAAGTTTAGACGCGTAAATTTTCCGTGACGAAAGCTTTCAGATACGTAAAGGGGTGGATCCGGTTTTCCATCTTTTTCAAGACACGTAAAAGCTTAAAGACACGAATACACCGAGATGTGCTTCTCAACTTTTTTAGGGACACGTAAAAGCTTAAGGACACGGATACATCAAGATGTACTTCTCAACTTTTTTTAAACACGTAAAAGCTTAGCGACACGCAAAAAGTTTAGAGATACGTTAAAGCTTAAAGACACGTGGACACCGAAAATCACTTCTCGATTCTTTTTGAAACACGTTAAAAGCCTATAGACACGTAAAAGCTTGTGGACACGTCATAGCTTAGAGACACGTCAAAACTTAGAGAAACGTGAAAGAAATGTAAAGGTACGTAGACTTTTATTTTTCTAAGACTTCAACATAAAAAGCTTATGGATACGTCAAAACGTTAAAGATACGTAAAAATTTAAAGCCACGTACTAGCTTATAGACATTGTAAATACATAAATTTTATAGTCACGTAACAGCGTTTAGACGTTACAGACGCGTAAAATCTTATAAACATGCGTGCTTTTATCTCAATGCTTGTATATATAATAAAAAAATAATAATAATAATAATAATATGTTTTTTTTAATATTTTTAAAATTCAATTTTAGTTCTATTGGTTTTTTCTTTTGTTTTTTAGATTAACATTTCGTAATGAGCATAGCTGACATCAAAGCACAAGTAATTTTTTTTCACTAACCTCCTTGAGTATGATTGCTCTGACAACATTCAAATAAATCATGTTTTTTGAGAATACTCATTATTTCAACAATAATGAGATTGATTGCTGAAATAAAAAAATTTGGCGGTCGTAGGACTGGACGGCAGAAGCTATGCTTCCACTATTGGGATTGAATGTGAGCGTGTAGAGAGGGCAATATGGCCGATTTTAGCCAACCTTATACATAGTCTTTGTATAGAAAGTATACAAGTACGAGTGTATAAGGTTAGCTGAAGGCCATATTGCCCCCTCTACGCGCTCACATTCAATTCCAATATAGATACAAGAACGCGCACATATAGTTTGGATTCGCTTCAGATTGGATGCCCTGACAGTGTTGAAGCAAATGTTGAAAAATCAAATTCAGCTTGTAAAGAAAGTGAAGAAGAAAAAAATATTCTACCTACAATGAAACAATTTTAAGGTCTGCTAACTCTGATGATGAGAAAGAAGAGGAACATTCTTTTAAAAAAGATCAAGATCCAATAGACAAAGAAAATATTGAACATGACCCTATGAGTTTTACACAAATAGAAGTTTCCCAATCAGTGTTGGCTTTGGAAGGGGATCTAAGCTCTCATGAGAAGGAAAACCATAATTCTTCTAAAGATCAAACCCCAAATGTCGAAGAAAACTCATCGAAGACATCATTGTATAACTTGAATGAAATTGTTGATAAAATAAAACATATTTCTATGATATGTATATGTTTTTCATAAGCTTATATTTTTATTTAAGTAATATCAAATGATTAAATTTACTTTTCTCTGGTTTTCTAAAATTCAGATTTAAATTATACTCTATCGTGCATTCTCATGCAACTCTATTTTAAAGATTATTATCATTTTCTTTTACAATAACTTTTAGTAATAATCAATTTTATTTTTCCATTTTTTAATAATCATTCTACTCTCTCTCTCTCTCTAAAACTTATACTACCACTATTATTATTAAATTTTAATAATTTGATATTTATATAATAATTAAATAATAAATTTTAGGTTAAAGGTGTAACATTAAAGAAGACTGGAGGACGCCCAAAAGGTGAAGTTAAAACAGCAATAGGCTTACCTTTAAAAAAAAATAACTCCGTTCAAAAATTTATCATTTTTGTTTAGTTAAAATTACAGACATGTAATTACGTGTCGTTTTAACATAATCTGACACTGATCCATACATACAGCTCTACATACGTGGTGCACAACATCTTTGGCTGCATGTACATTTTTTACAATAAGGCCATTTTCATTCTCAAAACAATAGCCCGAATGAGCCCAAAGTGGGCCCAAATTGATGACACTTTGTACAAGGTGAAAAAGATCATGCACGTTGTATGTCATTGCTGCATGCGAATAGTATTGTTCAGTTAAAACTATAAAACGTAATAATAAATTATGTACTGTAAATTATTCGAATCATGCCGATAACTTTCAAATTGTTTTCCCAGTCCTAAATTTATGAAGCGCATTGGATCTGGTACAAATCCTTCAATTATATTGTTTTTACTCAGATCGAGTAAAATTGACGGATACTTCACACCAAACACTGGAGCAATAGATGTGAGACTTTTTTTTTGTTATAATTAATCAAATTTTTTTTTATTCCATATTTTTTTTAAATTTAAATAATAAAATGTCAAAAGAAAAAACAAAACACGCTGATTACACTATCCAATTTTACGACTTCGGCGAACACTTGCACATAGCTAATTACTACCTAATAGTGTGACGTATAAATGACTCCATACGTCACCATGTGAGGTATGGAATTATCTATATTATTTTATGTGAAGTACAGCAAACTGAATATAGTTGTGCTACGAATTGAAATATATGTAACCTCGATACCCATTTAACTAGCTTTGCACATACAACGCCGAATACCTGGTACGGCGACATAAATATATATATATATATATATATATATATCACTTGTTCAAGCCTAAAATAAACTTTTTATATTTTCTCTAATAGTTTAGAAAACAATATCTGGTTTATTACTTAATTTTTATTCTTTAAAAAATATCAATGGAATATTGTTTTTAAAATAATAGTTTCTTTCAATACATAAAATTTTAAGAACTTCTTTGTAATATTTGAAAAAGAAAATATTACTCTTGTGTTATAAATAACTTAAATTGCTTTTTTAACTTTACTTTTGTACACTCTAAACTCAAAAGAGTAAAAATTGGAAATAAAAAGTAAAAAAGTATAGTTTTTTCATTTATAAAAGAGTAAATCTAAGATTTTACCATTAGTAAAGATAAATTTGATGAGTTTATAGTTTATAAAGATAAATTCACGCAATTTACTCTTTTACTGAAAGTAATTGATGTGTTTACTCTTTTGACAAAGAGTAAAAGGCACATTTATAACTTTGTAAAGAGTAAAATAATACTTTAATAGTTAAAAAGAGTAATTTGATCAATATTTATTTTTACGATATTCCACAAAAAAGTAAATTCATTAATTTACTATTTTCGGGATTATCAGAAATCACGTGAAGATTCGGAAGTCGCGTGACTACAATAAGTATCGGAGATACTTACAATATACGATTGGAATTATAATATTAATTAAAATATCAAATTATATATAAATTAAAATATTTGAATAGTGCCATAATTAGTTTAAAAATTATTAGTAGCATTAAAAAAAAAATATTTTCTTTCATGTAGATGTATTTTTTTTTACAAATTTTCACAATTTTTTTCACACTTTAAAACTGATTATTTTTTATAACTTTTCCTAACTCAGTCAGTATAATTTCACGAAAAATTAATAGGATAAGTTCAAAAACAACTAAAAAACAAATAAGATTGTTTGATTTTTTGTTTAAAATTTTAAATATGAGGAATTCAAGAATTTAATTTAGTCAAGTGACTTTATCATCCCGAAAACAGTAAATTAATGAATTTACTCTTTTGTGGAATATCGTAAAAGTAAATATTGATCAAATTACTCTTTTTAACTATTAAAGTATTATTTTACTCTTTACAAAGTCATAAATGTGCCTTTTACTCTTTGTCAAAAGAGTAAACACATCAATTACTTTTAGTAAAAGAGTAAATTGCGTGAATTTATTTTTATAAACTATAAACTCATCAAATTTATCTTAACTAATGGTAAAATCGTAGATTTACTCTTTTATAAGTGAAAAAACTATACTTTTTTACGTTTTATTTCCAATTTTTACTCTTTTGAGCTTAGAGTGTACATTTGGTAGTTTTAAAGATTTTTAATTTTGACAAAATAAAGATATGAATTCTTCAAATTTTTTGTTTACTAATGTAAGTTTTCTTCAGCTAACTTATTTTTATTGTTCAACGTGAACCCGTATAAAAAAGGGTACACAAAACTTTCGAAACTCATTTTGAGCGTGCATATATGGTCAACACGCGAACCAGGCAAACTAAGATGACCTATGGTCAAATCTCGTCTAAATTGTCGACCCTGATTTTGAAATGCCTCCTTATTATATTCTTACAAACATTTCAGCCAATAAAAAAATATTTTGAATATTTTTTATAATAAAAGGTTGGCTTAAGAATAGATAGATAGATAGATATTATTTATTGCATATCATATCATTATACAAAGGGCGTGTAATACAATTCATAAATATGATAATAAATATTGCACATAAACAATGTATAAATATAAAAATATTGCACATAGAACAATGTATAAATATAAAATATTGCACATAAAACAATGTATAAATACAAAATATTGCAATTAATATCATAGTCAGTTACTAAACCTAATAATACTGAATAAGTAAGTCACAACAAAAAAAGTGATATCACAGATACAAAAAAATAGTAAAATACATGCAACAACCCTATAAATTAAAAGTCAGTCATACAATATCTATCAATCATAACATATAACAATTTTTATTTAAAATACAAAATGAAAAATGTCAAATAATGCAATAAAATAATAAAGCGTATGCAGTAGCACAAAAACGCAGTCAAAATAATAAAAACAAGTAAAGCATTCACTCACTAACCATTCAGCCAAAAAATACAATCACATCTTAAGCAAAAGAGTATATATACGGGACGTCACATTATAATAAATTAACATATAAATAAAAAATAAAATTTAGTTTATTGGAGGTCGAGCAAGTACCCCCTCAGAGCCGACTTAAACCTGCTGAGCGATGGAAGATTCTTTATATCAGCAGGCAGGGAGTTCCAAAAATGCGCACCCTGAACTTGAAAGGAATTCCTTGCAGTCTCAGTACGCATGAAGGGCACCGCGAAATCCTTAATCCCTCCCCTAGTGGCTACCCTAGGTACATATCTACTGAAGAGACCCACTAGATACTCGGGAGTATTCATGCCCACGATTTTGTATATAAGTACAGCCATAAAATACTGTCTCCTCGCATCAGTACGCAGCCAATCCAGCGCAGCTCTATGAGGAGAGATATTATCGCCCATTCTCACGCCTAATACATATCTCACACATGATTTTTGTAGTCTTTGTAATCGTCTTTTCAACTCCTGTAAGGCATCGAGCAGAACTACTGAGCAGTAATCGAGATGTGGAAACAGCAGGGTGGTTGCGAGTTGTTTGCGCAGAGCCTCAGTGGTATACCGACGAAAAAACCGTAAGCCATACATAGTTCTATTAAACTTCTTAGTCAGCATATTAATATGTGGCTCCCATGATAGCTTAGAGTCAAGCACAACACCAAGGCTCGTAACGGTATCAGAGAAAGATATGCCGACACCATCCTCAAGCTCAATCGTCCTTGGCTCACCAGCATAAAAGTCATTAATAAATCGACCATTGCCAAAAACGATTGCCTTAGTTTTGTTTGTATTTAGTGTGAGAGAAGCATCAACAGCCCACTTCGACACCGCCTTGGTCGCCCTCTGTAGAATACGGATACCTTCATTCACATCCTCATAAGAGACCTGCGTATAAATTTGCAGGTCATCTGCATATAATAGGTGCTCGACACAACTGGGGTCGAGGGTGTCACGTATGTTATTAATGTAAAGGCAAAACAACAGAGGCCCCAGCACTGAACCCTGCGGAACTCCTAAATTGGTTGTTAGCCAATTCGATTCCTCTTTTAAATGCGTGGAAACCATTTGTTTCCTACCTGATAAATAGGAGCTAATCCACTCGAGTGCAGCCCTGGAAAACCCCATCGATCTCAGCCTTGCAAGTAATTTGGAGTGCGAGATCGTGTCGAATGCCTTACTAAAGTCAAACAGAAGTAGTAGCGTGACAAGTTTCTTATCTAGACCTGATCTTATGTCATCAGTAAGTTTAAGTATGGCAGTCTGCGTTGAGTGATGCTTTCTAGAACCAGTCTGCAGAGTCAAGTATCCGATGTGTCGTAATATACTCTTGCAATTGGTCATGGTCAATCTTCTCCAGGATCTTTGAAAGAAAACATAAGATTGCTATGGGCCTAAAATCTTTAGGCATTGTTGGTGAAGGACACTTTTTTAATGGCACAATGCGTGCACGCTTCCAAAGGTAAGGAAAGACCCCCCGTGCAAAAGAGGAATTGAACAGAGTCACAAGATGTTCTCCGATAAACGGTAAAGCCTTGAGTATCACGCTCTGCGAAATACCATCCTCGCCACAATGTGATGAAAAATGCGAAATTGCAAGGACCACATCAGTAACATTAATTGGTTTGAAGGCAAAGCCACTTTCACTACACTGGAAAAGAATTCTCTTACATTCCTCATTATCATCGTGCGGCGAGACTGACACCCCCGCAAAGTGCGCATTAAGCTCATCCGGAGTAAATCCATTCAAGTCCCCTTGAGGTCCGGACAAGAGTCCCAGGTCTTTTAACTCCTTCCAGACATTACCTTTGGCAAGAGCTTCGAACAGTCTGTTATGATAGTAAGTAGTCCTAGCTTGTTCAGTCTGCTCGTCGATCGTTTTACGTGGTTGCAGAAATTCAGAGAGATATCTCTCATCCTTCGTCCGTTTGTATCTTCGATACATAGCATCTCTCTTGCACCGCATCTGCGACAATCCTTTGTCTATCCACGAAAACTTATCTTTACCAATTTTAAGTGTTTTAAGCGGCGCCAGATTATGTATTGCTGCCGTAAGATTGTCACAGAGGCAGTCAAGTGCAGATTCCGGGTCAACTGTACCACCTGTAAATGGCGTCCAATCACAGCCGGCTAGACTCTGTACTAATAATGTTGGACAAATATCTTTATAGTTTCTATACTCAATTGCTTTTTTATCTGTTATGACATGACTACAGGAAATACATACATCAATTAAGTTATGCCGACTGTAAAAATTAGCCGGTAAGTTTCGTGCGTCAAGTACTGTGTCATTATCGTCAACAAGAATCAGGTCAATCCAAGTGTGAGACGTCGGAGTGTGATGCGTGGCACCGTGCTGGACCAACTGCAACGAAAGCTCAGCCGATAACTCGTTAAGAAGTTTGGCATCACTGCTCTCACGCAGGAGATCGGCATTCAGGTCTCCCATTATAATTTTATGAGAGTATTCAGAGACATAATTTCTCAAAACATCTAAAAAATTTGTGTTTTTAATAAACGAAATAGCAGGAGGCCGATAAATAACAGAAACCAACACGGGTTCAGAGTTGCCCATTTGCACAGAACAGAAAATATATTCAGGCACCTCCGGTTTACCCTCACTATGAATAGTTTGAGTATCCGAAGTAGCCAAAATAGTGCATTTTAAATTGTTTTTAATATACAAGGCTACTCCTCCACCGCGCAGGTTTCTGTCTTGTCTGAATACTTTATACCCCTTGACCCGAATGACGTCATCTGAAACAGACGGACCCAGCCAGGTCTCAGCAACCCCAAATATGTCGTAAGAAGGACTACCACTTAGGAACTCACGCACCCGTCCAATGTGAGCTCTTAACGAAGTCACATTCAGAAAGTATGCTCACAGCTCACCCCTCCTCCCTGTACGACCCTCAAGGGAGGCCCGGCACAGTCATTGGGGAGAGGCCACATTCGATGTTACTCCGTCTTTAACTAAAACTAGGTTTGTCTCTACATTTTATTGCTCGAAAACTTTGCTACATATGTTAATCGATGGAGTTTCTGAGTTTTTCTCATTTACATTTAAATTTACATCATTAGATTCTCTATTGTTAATCAATTTATCTAAGTCATTTTCGTTGCTAAAACTGTGTGCCCTCTCCCCTCTCTCCCTCCTCACCAGAAATTTGCCACGTCTATGCCAAACAAATTTAAAGCCTTTTTCCTTGGCATACTTTTTTAATTATTTAAAATTTACATATTTATCTTCAGGCATAAATTCATTTATGAATATCAAATTATGATGTTTAAATGTGGACAATCCACTGAGGAAGGAGTGATCAAGATCTGCAGATGAAAAACCCGTAAATTGTCGTTTAGCCTCAAATACCTTCTGCGCCAGGTCCCCCTCGGAGAGTCTCACCAGCAATGAGAACGCACCCCTCAGACCGCCACCGATCCCACGTTCTGCAGACACCCCGTTCCTATCATCATATTTAGTGATTTTCCTAACTGAAATTATATTCGCACGTTTGATTGTTGGGAGTATAGCACCAAAAACGGCACACGCATAATCCTCCAGCCCAACATTGACTGCTGAGCAATCCAGCCCGCCAGAGATCACCAACATACCATCCCCGGAACCACACTCCGTCTCAATCTGACGGGGTGCCTCATCATTAATTACTGTGTGCGCATGTGGTGTTTGTGTTTCTGTTATGTCAATAAATCTAGATGTGTGAGTTGTTTAAAAAACGTAAAGAAAGCAACTCTTTTCCAAGAGTTTTCACTCTTGTGGAAAATTTATTCAGTCATTACCGACATTCCAACTTGTCGACGCAATATCTTAGCACTAAAACTTAAACCTTGTCGATTTACACTTATTTTATTTTACTTGATTCATATTCACACTATATTTTGCATCAACTGATTTTATCTGTTATTAAATAGTTTATAATAAAAAATATTATTTTTAACTTTATTTAAAAAATCCTCGTAATATTTACGACGTATAATATTCTTTAAAAAAAAAACCCAAAAATAATTAAATCACGTTAAGTCGGGGTTTAATAATATTTTCCATCACTTATATTGCAGTTCTACAAAAAAGTGCACATTGTAACATAATAAAAGTTAAAAAAATAATTTCAATCATAATAATAAGTATGTAATAATAATTGATATAAATTTTAAAATAAAGACTGATTTGAAGAAACATTTATAGGTTATATATACATAACAAATTTAATAAAATATTTTTTCAAATCTTAATTGTAATAAGTTATTAACTATTATTGTAAGCACTTGCCACTGATCGTCATCGCTTTCACTTTGACTCGCAATTCCCCTTAGACGTCTGTAATATTTTGTGAATCTTGAAACAAATTTATCATTAGGATTTATTTTCTTGAGTTTAGAGGCACCAAATATACACGAAGCCAGCACAGTTTTTAAAAATATGTTTAAACTTTTTAAGATATTTTACTCAATAATGTAACATTAAAAGTACTACTTTCGCATAGGACTGCTTTTATTGTGGTTGTTTATTATTGTTGACAAAAACAAGCGCACGAATTTTTACTAGACGTTTCAGACATGAAACATAGGTTGGGGCTACAAGTCAATTAAATTTAATGGTGACAGTAAAACAATCATAAAATTAACCAATATATATGCGTTTAAAATGAAAACAGTATTACTGATTATTTTCCTATTAATTTGTACTGCAATTAAGGCTGCTTCCAGACTAGAGATGCGACGTGCGAAGCGATCGATCGCATGCGATGCGTCGCACTTTCCAAATATTTGTATAGTTCATCATCTATGTTTGATGCGTGACCTATGGTTTCGAAAATTAGAACAAACGGAATATTTTTTATAGGCTATCGATTTTTTTGCTCTGAAAGAAGAAAAAAAAATTGGAATATAATACATCATAATTATCATATTATCATAATTAATATATTATAACAACGTGCATCATATTGAACTTTTACGATAGAACTTTCAATGGTTTGTTATTGGTAAGCAATAAAAATAATATTCCGTAAATGTTATTGATTATATTTATTATTTATTATTTAAATATTAAATTTAAAAATTTAAACAATATTACTTCTTTATTGATGATAAATGAAACAATAAAATGTATGTTCATAAAAAAAAATTTTGCATATTTAACTGCAGATAAATATAAAAAATAGTGCAATTGAAACATGCAATTAAAATGTAGTCTATATTAAATAATGACTTATAATTTTATCATTTTTATGTAGTATAAAAAACCAGAGGAATTTAGATGCAAGTAAACATCGTTTAAAGATTTGGATCAACATCAATTGAAATGTAATTTTATAACAATCAATATATTATATCAATGTGCATTATACTAAACCTTTACGATTTTTTAACTTTCAATGGTTTGTTACTGGTAACTAATAAATAATATTCGATAAATATTATTAATTATGTTTATTATTTTAATTAAATATAACATTAATGTTCAATAAAGCTTATATATATTTATTATTTTAATATTAAACACTCAAATTTTAAGATAACTTTCATTGGTGAATAATAACTTTATTAAATGTCTTCTTCACTATCATCACATGTCCCCTACAATTATTTTATTTTATTTATTTATTTATTGAAAACCAGTACAAAATCCTACAGAGGCAAAACAAAGTTTGCCTGTACATAGGGCTGGTGTAGAAAATACAAATAACTTACAAACTAAAATACAATTTTATAATATAAAAATAACATTGAAATGCAACAGTAATAAATTTTTACTATACGTAACTTAATTTATAATATTAAATTATAATATTATAATACTCTGATATAAGAACAATGTATAAATCACTTTTCTTTACATATTAGTTATCACCCAGTTCTTAAGTTTATACTTGCTTGATCCCTTCTTCATAGATAACACTTTGAGTTCCTTTGGTAGTACATTGAAAGTCTTGATTGCAACCATGTAACTATTCTTGTTACTTATAGCTTTGTTCATTTTTGGTAACGGGATACTCTTGTTTCTAGTACAGGTTGATCTAGTATTAAATATCACATTCAATTTTTCATAATGATAAATTAATGCCTCGCTAATATATGATTGTTCAATACTAGGAGGTCTGTTATCGATTAAAAATTTGTTTTTACTAATAATCTTCAATAATCTGTTTTGTAAACCCTGCAGCAGTTGTAAACAATTTTTATATGCACCACCCCAAGCGATGATGCCATATGTTGCCACACTATGGAAAAGTGCATAGTACAATGTTATTAATACTTCTCCAGTCATAAAACCAGAGAACTTGGCAAAAACATATGTCAAGTATTTTGTTTTGTTAATGATATAGTTAATGTGGCTGTCCCATTTCATATTATAATCCAGAAACAATCCAAGATATTTACTTTTATTTACTCTGTTTATGCTGCAGTTATTAATTTTTATACAAATTTCATCTGGTACACTATCGCAGTAATTTCCAAAACACATGTAGACTGTCTTGTTTATATTTAGAGAGAGCTTATTATAGTCCAGCCATTTAGCTACTTGCCTCAAATAATTATTCATCTTAGTTTCTGCCTGTTTCCATGTGCTATCCGATGAAATCACAGCCGTATCATCAGCATATGCAATCAAATTATCCATTGGCATATCTATAAGAAGATCATTCATGTACAACAAGAATAGCAATGGTCCCAGAATAGTCCCTTGCGGGACTCCAGTACTTAGTGATCTCGGGTCACTATTTATCTTATTGAGTTTAACAGTTTGTCTACGATTCGTTAGGTAACTCCTTAGTAGGTCCAATGCACTTCCTCTGATCCCATACTTGTACAACTTATCCAACAGTATACTGTGATCTACTGTATCAAACGCCTTAGCTAGGTCAAGAAATACAACTATTATTGGAATACTTTTATCTAGGTTATTATAAATTAAATTCGTTAAATGGTTCAAGGCGTCCTTAGTTCCTAAATTACTTCTGAATCCAAATTGGTTTTTTGCTAATATATTATGTTTTTTAATAAAATCACATATACGTCCATGTATAATCTTTTCAAATATTTTGGCGATGTTAGAGATTAATGAAATTGGTCTATAATTATTGACTTCACTTTTACCACCTGATTTATATATTGGAATTACTTCAGCCTGTTTCAGTGAAGCAGGCCACATAGACCTTTCAATACACGTGTTAAATACATCAGACAATGGATCAGCTATATAATTTGACAATGCTTTTAAAACTTTCATATTTATTCCATCAACACCACCTGTTTTATCCTTCATTCCCATGATTATGTTTATGATTTCCAGTGCATTTGTTGGTCTTAGGAATATAGATTGATTGTTATGCAGTACCTTATTTGGGTATGGTTCATTTGGTATAACAATATTGGAGCCAAGTTTAGCCCCTATACCACAGAAATGTTCATTCATCCTATTAGCAATTTCAATTGGTGCAATAATTTTGTTTTTATCTTCATCAACTATATAATCAATTTTTGAATTTTTTTTAACATTTTTACCCAATTTCTCATTAATTAATTTCCATAGAATTCTAGGATTACTTTTATTTTTCGTAAAATTATTTTGTTCATATTTTAATTTGGCATTTTTAATTGTTCGATTTAAAATTTTATTGTATCTCAAGTAATTATTTTTTAGTATAATATTATTAGGATCATTTTTCCAGGTCTTATAGAGTTTCTCTTTTTTTTTACATGATACCATGATGGCTTGAGTAATCCAAGTTTTCCTTGGCTTTAATTTCCCATTGTCGTAGTTTATCTTGATTAATTCTGATGCCTCTTCAATACAATTCTTTATCACATATATAATTTTTAGTATATCCTCATTAGGATCACTCGCCTGAACAAGATTCATCCAATTTTGGTTAGCAGCACATATTATCAGTCTATTATAGTTAATTATTTTATTACTAACATAATCTTGAGTTTTTTCCAATTTATCTTGGAAAGACACGAACAATGGAAAATGATCAGTAAAACTACTTGTCACTTTATATGAATTAAGACTTAAACCACTTATTTTAGCAAAAATGTTATCAATACATGTTCCTTGTGTTGGTAAATTTGGTGCTGGTCTAGTAATACCTCCAAAACTTGGCAAATATGATTTTTCTAAAAAGTTTTCTAAAAATTCTTGACTTAGAGAATCATTTTGATTTATATCTATGTTAAAATCACCTAAAACCAAGTGATTTTTGCCAAAATTATAAGAATTTAAAATTTTTTTCAAATTTAGAATGAATTCAGTCTTATGCATTTTATGAGATCTATAAACCGCTGACAATACAACATTTTCGTTATTTATCCTTAAAGTAGTGTTTATTATCTTCAATTCACCAATAGTCAGGGTTTCAGTAGTTTCGTTCAATTCTTCTCTAATATAGATTACAACTCCATCAGATTTGTTAAGTTTACTATCATTATAATACAATTTATATCCAGGCAATTTTAGCATTTGAGGACATTCAAGAACCCACGTTTCTGTACATACCATTACACATGGCTTCACAGAAAGTCTCCCAATAAAACATTCTAAATTTTGAAGATTTGCATTTAGGCTTCTTATATTTATATTTAGAATCAAGTTATAATTGTATTGTAGAATGTCATTGAGAGACTGTATATCAGGAATACATGTTTCATTAATAGTTAAATTTTGATTATTGTCCAACATCAGATATAGTGCTTCCATTGCGCGTTCTGGTAGTGGTAGTGGATAAAACAGAATCCATGCTACCACTTATCCTCTCCTGCCTTAATCTATTCAATGCACTGTACGTACGGCTGTTGTTATCGAAGTTGTCCACTTTACCAAAGAATCTTGGCACGTGAGGCTTAACTCCATAGTCAGTTGTATTTATCAGCAAATTTAATTTAGCGGTTAATATTTCACACTTTTCGCCGTCTACTGCAACGTGATCTGTATTATATTTCTTACCATATTTATCATTACTAAACTTGCAATTAGCACAGCATATAGGCTTACTGTCTTCACAATTCTTTGTTGTATGTGAGCCAGCACACTTTAAACAAACCGGGTCATTTCTGCATTTTGCTCCACTATGCCCATATCTTGCACAATTATAGCATGGTCTAGTATTAAGGACATCATAAACTTTACAATTCTGATGCCCGACGAAAACTTTTTCTTTATTTTCTTTAATGTATTTATGAATTTCAGCAGATACTTCCATTATAACTGTTGTCGTTTTATTTTTTTTTATATATTCTTCATGCAAAATTTTACCTTTAGTATTTAAGTTGTTGAAATTTCTAGTATTTATATCGACTTCTAATGTCTTTTTATCCATTTTATAGATGTTTTCTATTCCAACTATCTTGATAGTTGGATTTTTTAATTGTTCTTTGTCTACTTTGCAATTAGGCAGTTTTGCTGTTAAGTATTTTTCTGCCGTCTTCAAACTATCCATATTCATGCAATTAACTATTACGTCATCATTTTTATAATTTATATTTTTTATTTGTATAGATTTTTCTTTTACTAAATATTTTATGACCCTGTCTTTAACATTTATTTTATCATCTTTATTCTTTTTTTTTATTACAATTTTCGGTATTGTTTTAGGACGTTCAATTATTTGTTTCGTTGCTGCCACCTCAGCAAAAGTCTTGAGGTTTGTTTTCGGTATGGCTTTTTCTTTTTCCAGTAGTTCTTTCAAAAGAGCATTTTTGTCCTTAAGTTCATAGTTTAGATCCCAAAGTAATTTATTTTCAGTTTTAACAGGTTCTAATAGTTCCTCGTAGTTTTTATCTCTTATATTATCTCTTTCTTCGTCTACTTCATCATTCTTTCTTTTTTCTGCTAAAAGCGCTTCGTATTTTGTTTGTAATTTAGCATGATCGTTCTGTAATATTTTGTATTTCTTGTTTATTTTTTTAATATCTGTCTCATTTTTAGTACACTCTATTTGCAAATTTTGTATAATGTCAAATATGTTTTCACCTTTTATTGAGGTTAGGTCAGCATCTGGATGCTCTTCACACACAACCAATACACTGTTTAAATATTTTACACCTTTTTTTCTATTAAAATCACTCTTGTGAAACACATCACCACACATAGCACAAAAAACCGTTGCATTTAGCTTATTGGGATGACATTTATAAGCAATATCGGGAGGAATTGCCTCAAGAGGCAACTCCCCGTCCGCCATCTTGGCTATGATTATAAAAATTAATTATTTCTTTTATGTAAACTATATTAAATAATATTTTATTTAATGTACCACATTGTCTGCAGGATGTACCACATTGTGCACAATTTTCTTCAACGTTGTAAACAAATTCCATTTAACATTTCGGGTATAATTATTAAAAAATCTTAAAAATTCTGCATGAGATATACTATTGTTGATAATGTGTTTTTCCCATTCATCGCGAAGACATTTATAAACCTCATTAGTAAAATGTATTGAGGTAGGCCAAAGTATCCGATAAATATTTGGTTGCTCAATATAAAAATCTGAAACATCCATACTATTTGTAACATGGTTAAGCTCTTCATGAATGCAAATGATCGGATATTTGTCTGTTTTTGTACTAATTCTCTTCTTAATATCAGGCAGGATATTATTCTTCAAATTTTTTATGTAACTTGAAGGTTGTAGGTCACTCGTTATGGGTATAATTTCTTTAAATATATCGTTATCAAAATAAATAAAGAATCCTGGATCATAATGATCAATGGGATAATAATATGATCCGATAGAAACATTTGCATAATTAACATTGTCATTAAGTAATAAATATTTTAACTCGGAAATCATTTTGGAATTCTCCCGATTATCAGAATTACTTTCTAAATAATTAAATAACTCAATAACATACTGATGCACTGATAAATTTCCATTTTTTATTTTTTTATCACAATTTAGTAAACACTACTATGCTTTTAAAATTTTGTATCTATATTTGTGAATTTCTTTTGTTTTACATAGTTGATAGTCAATTTTTTTTGCTAAATTTTATTTATAAATATACATGAATTTTATTGCACAAACTATACATATTTAAATTTAAATTTTTAACAATATGAAGAATTAAAAAAAAATGAGTCTTATTATTATATTTTTTTACCATATTAAATAGAGAGCAGAATAAATAATTTAATCTTCATCAAATGTTTATTTAATAAAATTTATTGGAATTTAAAATACAAAATTAAAATATACTACATTAAAAAAACATTCTTAAATATTTTGGTGATTTTTATTTGTATTTGTTTGCAAGGCACATTATTTGGATAACGCATTCTTTTTTATTTTTTTTAGATAGTTTTCTGAATGAATTTTTAATTAAAGACATAAAATTTGCAATTTGCTGATCTTTTTCGCTCATTTTGTTTGTCTCACTTCTTCCATCATTTTTTATTAATTTTTCTGTCATATTAAAAACCTTCTCCTCAAAGTTGTCATGATTATTTTTTTTTTTCTTTTGAAACGATTTTCAATATTACTAGTGCATGGTTCTAACATTGAAGATATAGTTGAGTTATGAAGAATATATGGATCCAGAAATTGCAACGTGTTAAAAAATGGCCATGTATCAACTGGATTTATTTTTGAAGTACTGCCTGATGGATAACCTTTTTTTTCTTGTCTTTTTAATTCTCTATATTTTGTATATAATTTGTTCCATAGAACTTCAACTGCAGAAGCTATAAAATAAATAATAGAAAAAAAAGCACCGAAACCACAGACCCCCCCAACAATACCCGAAGGTATAGCCACTTTAAAAAATAGTATATTATTCACCGAGGGTGAAAAGTTGACCATCAAATGCTCGCGCATGGTTTGCCCCCCGAGCGGAGCGAGGAGATAAAATGAAACTTCCGTACGTACGTGCGGAAGTTTCATTTTATCTCCTTGTAAGAAAATCTACTATTTCTTAAAAAAATAGCAAATATATATAATTATTATTTTTTTATTTATAAAAGAAATTTTAACAAACTAAAAATTTTTTAGTTAAAAATAAAACAATTGTTAAAAAAAATAATTAATTTTCAAAGGCTTCAAATTTAGGAAAAAATTTGATTTTGGAAAAAATTTTGTTTAAAAAGATAGAAAAATATTTGATTAAAATATTCGAGATATTGAACTTTGATAGCGTATGAATGCAAAAAAAATAATTGTCAATAAGTTTTATTTACAATACTATAATGGTATAAATATTTTTTTCTAACGGCGTGCACAAAATTCGATTTCATGTACTCATTTGCGTACATAAAATATCATATTATGAGACGCATTTGTTTAGCGTACGTAAAATGAATCGAGCGTGCGTAAAATGATTTCAGCGTGCGTAAAATGATTTCAGCGTGCGTAAAATGATTACAGCGTGCGTAAAATGATTTCAGCGTGCGTAAAATGATTTGAGCGTGCGTAAAATGATTTGAGCGTGCGTAAAATGATTTGAGCGTGCGTAAAATGATTTCATCTAAAAAATTTTTTTAATTTTTAAAGTGTTATATTTCAGGAACTATACATCATAACAGACATTTATACATCTCATTTGAAAGCTCTTGTGGTGCTCTTTTAAAGTGCTATGTACAATTTTTTTTGCGATACGTGAACTCTCTTATTAATTGATTTCAAAATTAATTATTTAAATAATTTCTTATTTATAGTTTTAAAGAGAGGGAGAGATTCTCAATTATTATTTTAATAATATATTTTCATGGAATTTTAATTTAGTTGTTTTAAAGAGAGGGAGAGATTCTCAATTATTATTTTAATAATATATTTTCATGGAATTTTAATTTAGTTGTTTTATTAATTGTATTTTTGTATTAGAAATATTATTTATTTTTTTGGAGGACTCCGCCCCTGGACCCCGTCCTGCGCCTTGACTACCTCCTAGGCTACCTCTTACAATCTTCATAGCCTTCGAATAACATTATACATGCTATCACAGACGCAAGTTTGTCATTCTTAGAATTTTGCGCACTTGTTAGAAAATAGTACATTATGCAATGGGTGTGTAAAAGCTTTTTTACGAAACGAGAAGTTTACAGCCCGAGCCGAAGGCGAGAAGGTTTTACACACCCATTCCATAATATATTTTATACCACGATAGCCGAATAATCATATTAAAGTTATGATTTTGAGGTTAGAGTGGTATAAAATAATATACGCAACTAATGCGTAAAGTGATCATCGCACTCGTTGCGTAATGCACTATTACCGTACCAATTTAGAATAGTGGGCGGTAAAACCGTGAGCCATCTATTGGGTATTGAAGAGAAGTAGTAAGACACACTGTAACAAAATAATTATTAATTATTTTCGTTTATTTTATATTTTGATTTAAGAATTTTACATTTCCACATTTTAGGCTTACTATAAAAATATATTCCAATCATTTAACTTTACGAAAAAATATTTTCCGATCTTCCGTAAAGATATTTTCCAAACTATAGACATTCTATGAAAAAAGAATTTAGAATTTCTGAAGTTTATTAATATTTTACTCCATTATTCAACTTTTTCGATATTTGTCCTTTCAGAAAATTTAACTTTCTGATGTTTGTACTTTGCTATGATATGATTTTCCTATATTTTTACTTTCTGATGATTTCATTTTTCAAAAAATTAATTAGCTGAAAATGTGCAAGAATAATAAATTGTTTATATTGTTTATATTATGAACCGTTATATTATATTTGTTTCCAATTTCATTTTATATCGACGGCTGAGAGGAATAACTCTGTAACCAGGCAAAGATTTCAAAAACCTCTTAACGAAAAACCCCGTAACTCTGCACTAGCTTCGAAAACCCTCTAACTCAAAAACTTATTATTTTCTTCATTTTTGTAAAAAAATTTTGCAGGAATTGAAAATTTCTGTGAAATAAAGACAGTAATTGATTTCGTTTTGTATTTTAAGTTATGCTGATTTTGCACAAATCGTAGAAGAAAAAAATAAGTTTTTACGTTGCGGGGTTTTTTAAACAAACGCGAAGTGAAGGGATTTTCGAAATCTTCACCGAGTTACAGGATTATTCTTTTCGACCGTCAATATATTTTAAATAGCTTGAGATTTTTTAACAAAATTTTTTTAACAAAAAATAAAAAAAAAATATCTTAAAGTTAGAAGAAAATTTAGGATCCAAATGCCATGCACTCTTTATGAGTATAACATTATTATTGGTTTATAAATAAGTCATTTTCTAACGCATTAAAAGACATCTTTGAGTAATGATAATCTTAAAGACTTTCAAATTTTTTTTCGTACGATACATTTATACATTCCTTTACGTATAGTTAAATTTAGTTAAATAATAAAGTCAAAATTTGATCCTATGAGGTAAAAATTAGTGGTCATTGCATGTCACTTTGTTTATTAAAACATATATTAATTTATTTGTGAGATATTTAATATTTTATAAATAAACTGATATAAAAAAATTAATATTTTTATTAATTATTTTTAGAAAATAATTTATTTAAAAATGAAAAATTTACACAGTGTATATTTATAAATCAGTGTGAAGGATACCCATACTTCTTAGCTTCTGTAAAAAGAGCTACAAGTGAATCTAAAACTTCTTCACCAGTGGGAATTATTTGCTCAGCTGGAAGAATAAATCCACGATTACCTTTGTCACGTAATTCGTAAACATAAACTAGAGGCAATTTGAGATTTGCCTTTATCCAATCTAGGGAAAGTCCACCTGCGTAAGCTGAAAAATTGTTATTTGTTTTTTAATTATATATAAAAATTTAAAAATGAATTTTTTTAATTTATAAATTGCAAAAGTAAACCGTATAAACATAAATTCCATAAATGTAAAGAATTACAATAATATTGAAATAAATTAAAATTTAATTATTAATTAGAATTAAATTATTTTTTATTTTTGCTAGACGAAGTATATAAATACTTACTTAAAGTTTCACTAACGCTTCCAGTTCTATAAATTGTTCCATATCTTTTCGAAAGAGCTTCAATGGTTTTTTTACCGATAGCATACTGTATAAGAAAAATATGATTTTGAATGATTCTATGAATATTTCATAGCAAATTTCGTTTGGAATTTTTTTCTCATATGGGCATATCTCTGAAAATTTTAATTGCTATCAATAATAAAAAAATGAAAAAAATTTTGAAGTACACATTTAAAATCTATTTTATCTTGATTTTATAGCTTTTAAATACATAAAAAAATGTGGATACTTATTTTACGAAATGACTACTTTTTTACGCATATTTACATGTAAATCTGTATTAAGTTAATTAACTAAATAAATTGAAAATTCACGTCGAATTTTAAAATTACTTTATTAAATTTAATCCTCCAAAACAAATCTTTAAAAATAACGAATTTGTGATATAAAGTTTATGTTAAGTACATTGAGTTTCCATATGTAAAAGTACAGTATTGGTCAAATTCATAGTGTGCCATTCAAAACAATAGTATATTGTGTAACGAGTAAGGTTTAGTTGACTATTGCGCACGAGGGCAAGCTGGCGCACGAGCGTAGCGAGTAGCGCCATTGCCCGAGTGGCGCAATAGTCAACTAAACCGAACGAGATTCACATACTATTTTTTCTCATAAGTGCTGGGTGTAAGAGAGAGAGAGTGACATGTTAGGGCGCGGAAAGGGGGGGGTTGGGGACGAAGCCCCCATTTAAAAAAATTAATACGTAAATAAAAAAAAAACATTTCATATAAATATTATTTTTTGCATCGCCAACAACTTTCATCAAGAAGCTAGCACACAAATGACTCGTACATAGAAACTCGTGCACGTTCTAGCGTGTTTTGTTTCCTTTCGGTATAGCATTCTCTTACTCTCTCTCTCTCTCATATCTGCCGTACGACTGACTCGTAAACACGTTCTGGCGTGTCTTGTTTTCTTTCGATAAAGCATTATCTTTCTCTCTCTCTCTCTCTCCTATCATCTTCGCCCGCGCGACGCTACTTCTGCATATACAAACAAAATCGTGGTTTTCTTTTTTTCATTAATTAACGCATTTGCGTGACGTTATTTTTTATAACCTAACGCTTTTTACTCAAACACACGCTTCAAAGACAAAACACACGCGGCGCGCGCTATTAGCTACTTACCACCCCGAAAACGCATGCGCAATAGGCCACTTACCCAGCACGCATGAGAAAAAAATATTTACTCATGAGTTTCCTGCCATGCACTGATTTTCTAAAGCTTGTAAAAACATTTTAAAAAATAGGCACACTCTTCGTTCTGTTTGCATTATTTTGAGTTTCAAGTACGCAATACAATACTCAAATTTCATTGAGTAAAAAAATTGGCTAAAAAAGTTATGTTAGAAAAAGTAATATTTATAATATCCTATAAAAATATTGCCTCACATGAACAAATATTTCTTGTGCATTACCAGCGGAATGCACGCACTTCAATTTACTTTTTTCTTATAGCTTACATACCCACAAATATTAGAAAAAATGCCTAGCCGATTATTGGATTAGCTAAAAAAGTGATGGTCTTTGCAAAAGATTATAAATAAAAGTCTCACGCTCATTTTCCGAATTTTAGTAAATTATGATACAAATAAGAGATATTAATGTTTATATGTGACTCGACTTGTTAGAGTAACATAAAAGAGTTAATTCTTCTTTTTTGTTTTGCACTATCGCATGTTCTAATACTATATTATGAATGTATTATTGTGTTGTGTTGTAAACTTTGAGTTTAAATATATTATTTTTAACACAATGTTTAAAATTTTCAGAGATATACCGATAAAAAAATAGAAAAATAGGCTTTAGGATTGATAAATTTGTAAAATTATATAAAAAAAAAATTCAGTCGAATTGAGAACCTCCTCCTTTTTGAAGTCGGTTAAAAATATATTCTCTTTTTCATGTTGTTTCCAATTCAATTCAACGATAATTAAAATAAACAATAATACTTTACTTTTTTTTCTTACCTGTTCATCATAATTGTCTAAATGTTTTTTCGTGTGTCCATATGGGAACATTAACAGTTGTGAATAGCTGTGAAATGAAATATAAGCAAATAATTTGTCAGAAATGGAAGATATGTATTTAGCTAAGGTTCTCGTTTCAATTTCTGAAAATGGTTTACTTCCAGCATAATCTTCAGCACATGCGTATCGATTAGCACCAATAGCTAAAAAGTATACCGAAAATTATTAAAATTTTTTAAATTAATTTTTTTAATAGAAAAAATTTTGAATTCAAATACGTACACATCCATTCGAAATCAAAATTTCTATTCATATCAGTTCCATAGCAAGTATAGAAGAAAGATCGATGGGGGGAACGAGTCTTGCGCCACAAACGGTATTCTATATTCGTTGGCTAAAATTAACGACATTATTATACGAATTTGAAATTATATATTTTTATTTTAATTATAGTAATTTCTGTTTTTTAATTAATATTAATATAGAAATAAATTTATTGATAAAATTTTTATCAAAACTCGGCATAAGTATTGCTTTATTTGAAAAATAAAATTACAAATAATATTAAAATTATTGTTAATTACAATTAAAATTTCATGTTTTTCACTTATTCAGTTATTTTCTATAAAGCCAGAATAAATTATGTTTACATGAAATTTTTAAAGTTTTATTTTCACATTGAAACAAAGCATATTAAAAACCAATTGCATGCATAATATGATTATAAATAAACTTACATTAATATGCGTGTAGGCATAACCATCAGGATTAAATACTGGGAACATATACCAATCATGAGATTCGGCAAGCTGCCTAATGCTTGGATCTTCGCTAGTCAAAAATTGGTTAATTAAATAAGTAACAGTAGCGTGAGAAATCCATTCGCGAGCATGAATACCACCCTCGATAAAAACTCCAGGTTTATTAGAACCAAAACTCAGCTTTACACCTTTGATTTGACGACCTTCATATGTCTCGCCGCCAATGATTATTTCTACATTTTTAGGATATCGTTGAGCTAATGTATCTAACCAACTATAAATTTCCTCTAAATTATGATAAGAAGTCCAACCAAAAACATTGTTAGATCGAGCCTTAAAAATATATTAAAATATATAGACTTATCAAATTGTAAAGAGAGAAAATTAATTTTACATTTAAAATATTCAAATAATAGATATTACGAAATCTTACATAATTTGGTGTAATATTTTCATTTTTAAGTAAAGCTTCAACATCATCGATAAGAATTTGAAATTGGATGTTATTTCAATTGCATGACCTTTGTGAATTGAGATATGTATTGAGGTGCTACCATAAGATCAACTTCGTTTGAAACGAAACTTGGATCTTTCCAATAACGGAACTACATGAGACGGAAAATCATTATCAAAAATCAAACTGTATAAGTAAATCATTCATTAAATATTATGAATATACAATAAATATAAACTTACACCTCTGGGCTCATTTTTAAATTTGCGAAGGATATCAAGTTGGTCCTCAGATTCTGGTATAATTCGAAAAACTTTATGATTTTCAGCAACGACTATTGTCGTTAAAGCTAATATTGCCAAGAAGAATCGCAACATTTTTTTACACTGTAAATACAAAAATTTTATTTCAAATATTATTTCATTCTTAATTAATGTTATAAAAAATTCGTTGTTGCTGTTATCAAATGATTTATTTTGCATGTATAGCTCACGAAGAAGTATATTCGTCAGTAAGGTGTTTTTTAATTGTGAATTTAAAATCACGCGACCATACTGGATGATTCCATTTAATTGCTCATTTTGATTAGAAAGTTTTGAGATCGAAATAAATTATTCAGAACAGGATACCTTACCGTTGAATATACTTAAACAAATAATTCTATTCAAATATAATAGATTTTTTTTACTTTATTATTTTAATCGTACTTGGCATGTTTTATAATATTATTTTATAATAGTTATGAATTTTATTTAAAATTTAATCATCAAGAAAAGGAAATGATATTTAATTGTTATTTACATTTTAATAATTAAAATTTTAACTATAGAATCGCAAAATTATCCAAGTATCTACTAAAATTTTTAAATTGAAAACATCTCTGATACAATACATTTTTTAGCAGACGTTTACAATACAAATTTTATTTAAAAATCACCACTGCACATTTAGATGAAAGAACACGAAAAGGCAGAATATTAATAAGATCGACGGATCAATAACCTCAGAAAATGTAATTTTAAACAAATATTTACCGTAAAATTCTGATAAAGAAATCTCGCTTTATTTCAAAGGTATAAAATAATAAGTAAGTACTTAAATAATGTAAATAATTTGGATGAAAAATTATATAAATTAACGAAAATATCGTACAAAATGTTACTGGATTTCTTTTTAATTTGGGAATATAAATGAATTAATAAATTTTAACGAAAAGTTTAAAAGGGAGTTAATATTATAAACGGCATTTTTAACTTACAAAGAGAGTACATCACATTTAAATTTCAGATTTTTACCTAACATCTGGATTTTTTTCTTGCATAAAATTATAAATTACGTTTGGTACAACGTTTGATTTTTTCAAAGTTACGCGCAGTTAAAAAATTGTCATTTGCATTATAGTCTTACAGTTTTCAATCTAATTATTCGAAAAAATTTTTATAATTAACATTAAAACTTTTTGAATAAAAAAAATTTGTGCGAAGTGCTCAATTTAATTCAAAAGTTACGGAAGAATAAAATTTAGAATGCAAAACAGCATTTATTTTCTACCCATATTTTCAGCTGAATTCTAGCATTATTTTTACTTCTTTAAAGCTTATGAAAAAATTGTATACAATAACAAATATTCAAAAGTTAAAAGACAATACATGACTCAAATGCAATACGATCTCCTTGTTAGTATTCATTATAAATTAAAATTTTGCAAAGAAAACAAAATTTTTTAAAACTTAAATATTTTTCAGATTTTTAAATGTCTAGACATTTTTTCTTTGCAATAAAATTTTTAAAGAATAAAATTTTTGTTCACCGATCCTAGATACAATAACAGTAATTTTCTATTTGGATATTATTTTACAAAAAATGAAATGTTACGTTAATTATTCTGATAAATATATATTATAATTAGATAATGTTTTAAATAGAATACTTTCATATTAAAATTTTGAATAAATATAGTAGCTTTAGAGAATTAAAAACTGAAGATATGTACTCACCAAATGTGCAAACTTTACTCAATTCTATCAAAAGCGCACCTATATTTCTAGCGTTTTGTTTGATTTACATTATTGACTTTGTTTTAAATGTATATTTACACAAAGAAAAAGTTAAAGAATGTTAACTCAAGCGAAGAATCAAATCTTCTCAAAAAATTCCAGGCTAATATTTAAAACAAACGGTGGATCTAATTAAATTCATTGATATTTAAATGTATTTTAGTAAAGTGATTTAATGTTAATTATCGATTCCTATCAATGAATCTTGATTTATTTTAATTATTCTAATTTTATCTATAATATTAGTCGTTACAAAAACAAAAAGACATAAAAGTTTATATGCATTATAACTTAATTATCCACGTCGATTGGCACTAATTAATTCAAATCGTAATTAGTTTACGTTAGTTGAAAAATAAATTGATGTAAATTTATATTGGAACTTATTAGCTTTTTGTAATTTAAATTATAACGTCATTAATGACTATTAAACTGCACAGAAAATGTTTCGCATTTTGATAGAGGAATTTTTATAATACTAAAAAAAGATATTTGTTTTACCCTAAGCTGATTACATTGAATATTTTATTAAAAATCAATGTTCAAAATTATTAAAATTTATAAAATAAGCTTATGAGAATTAATAAAAAAAAAATTTTAGTCAAAATATTGTAATAATTTATTACTTTATATATTTAAGTCTCAGATATTGTTTGCTGCTTGACTAGCAGTTTACCTCGGGTGCGCTACGTGCATTTATTTACTATAAAATAATAAATTTATAATTAAAACAATTTACAATAAAGTGATGAACATCATTTACAACAAAATCAAATGCATACTACCTTCACTACACAAATCGACTGACTCATAAACAAAAGTATAAAAATTTCATTTCATGATTACTCAAATTTTTAATGCAATCTGAAAAGCACGTTTTTGTTGTAACACGAAGTGTACACGTACGAAAATAAAGTGATTATTATTCACATAGCAAAATAATCTTAGATAATTGAAGATTCAGCGTTCTATTTTAAAAATTAATTAAATTTTGTAATAAAAATAATTTTCAATACATTATTTTTGAGTAATTCTTCCCCTATTTACTCATGTTACGAAGTATATGAGTATCCTATAAAATGTCTCTAGATAGTCATATGATATTTTTAATATTCATTAAACTTACCTTCAATTTCTACTACAAAATGCATCCGCTCTGGAACCGTTTTTGTATTACTACACTGCAAATTCATGTGTGTTAATTCACACACTGATAGTGAGTACTTTTACACGTTTTAGTGTGTAAATTCTATCATGTGTGTAAAAAAACACACTTATGTGCGTAAAAGTATCAGTATACACATTTTATGTGTAACTTTACGCATATGATCAGTTTAGTGTGAAAATTTACACACATAAATGCGTAAATCTACACATTTATGTGTTTAAAATTTATATTTGTACATTAATACATTTACTGTGATTCATTTTTATTTTACATTAGTAAAGTAGATAAATTTTCAGGTAATTACAGTACAACATTAATAATTTTTAATCAAAATATCAATCTTTTTCTTTCTTATTTTGCCAAATTCGTTGTTCCTTTAAGTTTTTTTCAAATTCTTTCTTTTCAAGCATTGTAAGCATATCGTCTCTAGTACAAACCTTACTTAGGGTGGACTCTTCAGATTTTGATTTCAGCTATTAAACTTTCTTCTTGCTTTGTAAAAAAAGTGGGCGCTCCTTTTACACAATCAATTGGCACAAGATTATTTAATTTAGCATGCAAAGTAGATTTAGGAACTCCAAAAATTCTTGCAGCTTGTCTTAAAGTTTGATCTGCTCCAATTGCATCCAAAGCTTTTTTCACAGCATCAGAGTTGTATACTTTCTCGTTATACTTCTTTTTGATTCTATTATTAATCTTTTTAACAGGTAAATCTTTTTTCTTATCATTTTCTAATATTTTAGCTTTGACGGGCTTTATACTCTTGTCAATAATAATAGAAACTTTTTTGTCTTTCTTCTTTTTTGCCATTTACAACCTAAAATTACAATTTTTATTCATATTTATTTATTATTATTTTTATTATAAATAAATAATAATAAAACTAACTAGAAATGAAAGTAAAAATAATTATACTTACTTGTGTGTATAAAGGTATTAAGTATACAGGTTAGAATGAGGTTATGATTTTTTAACGTGCAAACCATTATTTTAATCTTAATGAATCATGTAAACAATGTCGCTATTCAAAGATTTATGATCTAAATATAAATTTTTTCACTTTTTTAGTTGTTTTTTCTTCATTAATTTTAGTCAACGATAAACAATTGCGCGTGTCCAGCCTATGCTATCGTGCTAAATACAGCGGGAGGTAACTTTGGACATGACCGATATTCTGTCCAAGTTTAAAAACAATTTTTAAAATTTGGAGGGAAATTCGGACACGTATTTTTAATAATTATTCGCATGATTTTCACATGAATATATTTATTAATGTTATCTTTTAACTACTTATAAATATTTAAAACCATAATTTGCATTAAAAACCTACTTTTTTCTTATTTTTACTACAAAAATGATTGATAGTATTTTCAACAAATTTGCAAATAGATATGAAGTTTTCTTTAAACGTTTACAGCTTATGATTAATTTTTTATTTATATTATTTTACATTAAAATTTTATAACTAAAAGTGATTATTTATATTATAAAAACCTTAATATATAATAAGCAATTTTTTTTTACCATTTATCATCATAATTAATGTCATATCAAATTAATTTTCATTGTTGCCCAGATATACCACTTAATTTTCTAAGTGTCCCGATTTCGCCTACTTTACCTTATTTTGACCCGTTGATTCCAAAAAACCAGATTACTTTTTTCAAAAATGCCGCCATCAATTGTTATTAACAATTTTTGGCCAAAACAATGCAAAAATCAGTTTTTCAGTAAAATAAAATGTTTTACTTGATGTACCCAGGATTTTGTATTAATTTTGAATTATTGAATTGAAATTTTATTATTAATTATATAAAAAAATGTTATTTGTTAATAAAAAATATTGTTTATTAACAAATTTGGTTGCAAAAAACAAAAAATTTTTTTATAATGTACACAGTAAAAAATTTTGTGTAATTCGTCAAATTTTTTTTTGTACAAAAATTTTTGTGTTAAAATTTTACAAACATATTTGTAAAATCAACATAAAAGTTTTTGTTTCTGTGTACTTTTAAAATCAACACAAAAATTTTTGTAGAATTAACACACGGAGTTTTTTATTTTTACAAACATGTGTGTACCTAGTTATTCAAATAATCTTATACTTTTAATAATTATATATTAGCATTATTGTTATTTTATGCAATAAAAATGCCTTAAATGCAAGGTAAATTTTAGTTTGTAAATATTAATTTCTGCTAACAAGGATTCCATGACATTTGGGTCTCGGATTTTCTCCTGACATTGAGATATTTTTTCTTATATAAAATTATGAAAAAAGCTTTATTCCTAAGGTACAACTCTCGATTTTTGCCAAGTTATCAGCAGTTCCCTAGAGCGCGGTGGCGTAATGGATAGAGCTCTTGCCTTCAACGCGGAGGGCATGGGTTCGAATCCTGGCCAGGTACCTCTAACTTTTTTTTCGAAAGAAAATAAGTGTATGTGCCATTTATATCGCGACTCTTTAAAAAATCCGACCTCATTGGGTATCGGTTGATTGTTGGTTACAAAAGTGGCTGACCATCCATCGGTAGTCAAAGTTTTCGGTATGGTGGGTCTGACAGTCCTAGCCTGATGTAATGTGTTAAACAGATGCCGGGCGGGGGACTTCCTCGACTTCACCATATATAAAAGGCTAATCATATAGAGGACAATATCCTATATATATTAATCTTTAAAAAAAAAAAAAAATCAGCAGTTCCCTACTGAAAAAAATGACATAAAATCTCACGTGAGTTCTCACGATTGAAAATGAAACAAGATCTCATATGAGAACTGATATGAGATTTCACGTGATAAAATGCATGTTTTCTAGAATAAGTACTTCGAAAAATGTATAACCATAAATAAATGCAATTTTTTAAAAATTTAGACATATCTGCTGATAACTCGGCAAAAATCGAGAGTTGCACCTTAGGAATAAGGCTTTTTTCATAATTTATATAAGAAAAAGTATCTCAAAGTTAGGAGAAAATCTGAGACTCAAATGTCACAGACTCTCCTTGTAAGTCCAAAAATTTGTATACTTTTTTTTTCTTCTTTAACGTCGCTATATCTATGCTATTTGTGATGCTAATCAGCGATGGAACTCGTAAGTGTGTTTGTGAACAAAGCACATACGACGTCCCGTACGAAAAAGCACGACCAGGCTTTACGAAAATAGCACAGTTCAAGAGTTTTAACGAAAGTAGCACCGTTCGTGTTTCCCTTACGAAAAAGCACGGTTCCGGGTTTACGAGATTCCGAGAAATTTAACGAAAAAGACGGTCGCTGGCAAGAAAACTAGCAAGTCTGGAGCCCGACGAAAAAGCACGGTTCGCTGTTTCACGAAAAGTACCGACCGGAGCCCAACGAAAAAAGTACTACATAACCAATTTACTTAAAACTTCTAACTCAATTAAAATATAAGGGTTTTTTATTTCTTATGATTGCAATTTATTGTTAAAAATTAGTCTGGTTTTCTTCTTTTTAAAGTTGCCGCCCGCATTACTATGCTTTTTATAACTTCTTACCGAAATTCACATTCAAAAGTTAAAGATATAATCCATAAAATTTTTATACGGAAAATTCAACAAATTTTAACTAATTTATCTACATAATTACAAGCAAAACTTTTTTCAAGAGCTTTTGGACAAATTACGTAGTTTTAAAATACAACGAAATAAAGTATTATGTTCTTAAACTATTCATACTTTTACAATTATCCTTTTTTGTCTACAATTTATACTGAACATTTTGTTTTTATTACACAACATTTAAAAAAACTTTTACACATATACCTTTTTAAACCTAGTATTGCTTTAAAAAAATTTTAAATGTCTACCAACTTATGTTTTGTTTCATGTTCTCAAATAACATAAAACAATACCACACCCTCTGATTTAACTTGACTGTTTTACCCCACACCGTCGAAACATCTATCAATTTATTTTGTCGCTCCCTTTTTTTAGATTTTACTTTTTAGGCAGATTTTTTGTCGTCTTACTTTTTTATTCTTTTTCTTCCCGTTCTATTCTCTCTTTTCGTTCTTTTCTCCTCTCCCCTTCCGCTCTCCCCCCCCCCCCCCCCCCCCCCCCTCTTCCCCATCCCCCCTCCCTACCCTTACCTCCTTTCTTTTCATTCTTCTTTTAACTCCACCCGCCATCCCCTGTCTCCTTCCCCCCCCTCCCTTCCCCTCCCCCTTTCCTCACCATTCCCACCCCCCCCCCCCCCTCCTCCCCCTTCTTTTCTTTCTTCTATCAACCCTTTATTTGTTTTTTTTCCCCCGTCCCCGCCGTTTCGTTCCCCCCCTTTTGTCTGTTTTACTACCGAGGCGCGCAACCCGCTCGGGCGTCGATATAACGTACAGTGGTGCTTCTATCAATCGGTTGCCGAGAGCGGGATTTGAACTCAGAACCCCGAGATTACCAATCCAAGGCTCTAAACTACTAACCGGCTCTATTTCTATGATATATTCATATTCAAAAATGATCGGCTCTTTTCGTAATCATTCGTTTACGTTCGCCTTTAAACGACAATGTCATATTGTCAAATGAATTTAGTTTGTTTATGATTTTATTGATCCACGCCAACATCCATCATTTTATCCTTTTTCTTATATTTCTTTATCTCTCTCTTTTTTTAATATATTAACAGAAAGAAATGCGAGAAAGTCATTATTTAATATCTGATCATCATTTCAATCATTATATTTTAACACAAATAAATTTGTAAAATTTACAAATTTTATTACTCAAAATTTTGTATTATTCATGGATTTTTATGTTAAAATTTTAACTTCGAAAATTACACAAAAAAAATTTGTAAATTTTAACACAAAAAAATTTGTGTTTCATCTGTAACAGTTATGTGTGTTAAAATTACAAATTTTTTTCCACTGTGTACGCTTATCTTTTACATTATGTTTAAAATATTATAATAATAAATATTGTTCAAAAATATTTATAAAAAATGCATTTTTTATATCAATAACATTATAAAATGTATATATTTGAACTCAATAACTAACTTTATTTCATAAATTATACAAGACCCGTAGTAGTGATATTGTTAATAATAATGACTTAAATAAAGGATTTAAAGATTTTAAAAATAAGTTTTGTAATAAAAGGTAAATGATTTTATTATTTCTTATAATTTCATATAATCTAATTTATTTATTATCAATAAATAATTTGATTTTTATTAACAAAAAGGTATCAAAATATTCATTATAAAATGTATGTATTTGGTTTGTTTTTACTATTTTTTTAAATTATTATGTTGAAATTCAGAAATTTTGTAATTTTATTATAATAAATAATGCATTTTTTTTATAAATATTTTTGAACAATATTTATTATTATAATATTTTAAATATAATATAAAAAATTAGCGTACATTTAAAAAAAAATTAAATTTTTGTTTTTTACAACCAAAATTATTGAAAAATAATATTTTTTTATTAAAAAATAACATTTTTTTATATAATTAATAATAAAATTTCAATTCGATAATTCACTACAAAATCCTGGGTACGTCAAGTAAAATATTTAATTTTACTGAAAAACTATGATTTTTGCATTTTTTTGGTCAAAAATTGTTAATAACAATTGATGGCGGCATTTTAGAGAAAAGTACCCTCGTATTTTGGAATCAGCGGGTCAAAATACATAGAATCAGTCAAGGTAACTGAAGGGAGCTCGACTTTGCTACGACGACTATTATCCAGCGCCCGGACTACAAGAAGAGTACCCTACTTTGGAAAATAGAATTGACTGAAACTGCAAGATGTGATTCTTTGATGAAAAAAAATTAACCCGTGTTTTTTCTTTAGTGCTAGTAGACCCTAAAGACGGAGATATAGATATTTTTTCAAAAATATAGTAAAAAGAAGCGTTTGTAAGAACTTAAATATCTAATTAACTAAAAGTCTCACAAAAAAATGTATAAATAATAAAAAGAAGTACAAATTAAATACTTTAATTTAAACCTTATTATATAAAAAAAGCTTACGTAGTTTCAAAGTTACAGGTGGTTAAGGAATAAAAAATTTATAAAAATATAAAAAAAAAAAAAAAAATAAAATATTGAAAAATCTTGTTAAAATAAAGCATTGTATAAAAATATCGTTTGTGGTGATCGATAGAGTTATTTCAATTTAACATATTTAAACCTTTGTTTTAGTTGATTGAAAATTATTCATTGTTATCATAAAATAAAATTTTTATCACATAAAATTTTCTTCCCTATAATGAGAAAATAAAAAAATATTTCAAATTATAATACTTGTCTCTATAATAAAAAAAAAAAATTCAACTATCGCCAATATTTTGGCAATATTTGGCGAGTGATTTAAACCCAACTATTGCCAATATATTGCGAAAATTGGACAGGATGTCGTTTGGCGCTGTTATTGCAATATATTTGCCATATGTTAGCAATAACAATTGCAACTTTCTTGGCAATATATTGGCAATGGTTTATATTTTTATGCGGAATAGTAATTTTTAATTAAACACAACTTTCGAACCACAAAAGCTTTTTTAACGCAACAAAGCTTAAATTAAAGTATTTAACTTGTACTTTCTTTTATTTTTATATATTTTTCTGTGAGATTTTTACTTAATAAGCTATGAAAGCTCTTACAAACGCTTCTTTGTAGTATATTTTTGAAAAAATGTCTATATATCTCTATTTCTAGGACCTATGAATAATAGTTATAATTTTCGCAAGATTTAAATTTTCTACTCTCAACGTATATAGAGGAAGCATAGCTTCTGTCGGTCAGTCCCATGCCTGCCACTCCCGTTTTTCGTCTAACTTGGTGGGAAGTTATTAAGAATTGATTCTTTAGCGTAGTTTTAATTTCAGTCATTTAAAAAAAATTAGATTTTTAATTTTTTTGGTATTTTACGTAAATAATTCGATGAATTTACTTAAAAATTTGCATGGGAATTATTTGCGATTGTCGAAAGAAGACAAACTTTTGAAAATTGATTTTCTTAGCGCAGTTTTAATTTTAGAGCATTTTATAAATTTTGAAAGAAATTTTCATTTCCCATTTTTGTTCTATTTTACATTAACTATTCGATGGATGTGCTCCAAAATTTATATATACTTTTTATTCACCACTATCTGAAGAAAACAAACTGAAAAACTAATTTTCTTAGCGTAGTTACGATTTCAGAGAATTTTAAAGATTTTGAAAATAGTTATTATTTTTTTTTTTTTATTTTACGTAAAGTCTTGATAGATTTGTTCTAAAATTTGCACAAAAATTATTTGCAACTGACAAAAGAATGGACATTTTTAAAAACTTATTTTACTAGCATAGTTTTAATTTTCAAGCATTTTGGAAACTTTGTTTTTATCTTGTAAAGTATTTATTTAGCCAATTAGATCTCGAAAACTACTCGATAGATTTGCTCTAAAATTTGTATACATGTTATTCACTACTGTCTTTATAAAATAAACTATTGAAAAATAATTTGCTTATCGTAGCTCTTCGATCACTTCTTCTGATTCCTCATTCTTTCTTCTTCACGTTCCCTCTTTTCTTTTATCTCACCTTGATACTCGTTTTCACACTGTTTTCATATCTCTCTCTCTCTCTCTCTCTCTCTCTCTCTCTCTCTCCCTCCCTCCCTCCCTCAATCAATCAATCAATCAATCAATCGGTCGGTCGGTCGGTCGGTCGGTCAATCAATCAATCAATCAATCAATCTCTTCCTATTTCCTAATCACTTTCTCGCACTTACTCTCAATCTTTCTTTCCCTTCTTAATTTTTCTTGAATAGAAATATGTTTTTTATATTACAAATACATTTCGAAAAATTAAATTAAATTAACCTAACTCAATAAGCTCTATGAGAAAGTATTGCGCCAAAGCACTTTGCAGCTTTTTTTTAAGTGTAAAATTTTTTCGAGTAATAAAATGCTTAATCTCTATTATGTCAATTAAAAATAACCAAAAGTAGTTATACAAACTGAAATAATGCCAAATAATAATAGTTGTATTCTAGTCATGGCTACATTAATATCGTCAATCTAAATAATAAGAATTACGCATAATACGAAAATATAGTAATCGATAAAAGACAATTAGATAGAAACATTTTCTGTCGAATGTTGAATGAAATAATTAGTAAAATTTATTGTTTAATAAAGAGAAATACAAATTATTTGTTGTTTTAAATTTTATAATGAGTCTAACTTATTCTTGATATTAAGATAAATATGACTATATACTAAAATGAATTAAAATTAATATTTACTTCTAAATACATTTTTTTCGTAATATTAATTAGATATAAATTCTCTAAAAAATATCTTTTATATTATAATAAAAAGAATAAAAAAATAATCACACGAAAAAAATTGTATTCTTAATAAATAATTTATTTAAATATTAAATATTTAATATATTAATAATATAAAAATATAATTTTATGTAATTTTAAGGATATCCAAATTTTTTAGCCTCTGAGAAAATAGTTACAAGTGAATCTAAAGTCTCTTCACCAGTTGGAATAATTTGATTGGGAGGAAGAACAAATCCATTGTCACCTTTATCACGTAATTCGTAAACGAAAACTAAAGGAAGCTTTAATTTTGCCTTCACCCAATCTACTGAACCACCACTAGCGTAACCTAAAAAAATGTTTTATATTATTTGCTTTTACTGATAATAGTTTTTTATATATTGAGTTAATCAATTAACAATTTTTTTAAATATTTAACATGAAAAAAAAGTATTTATAACGTAAAACTTTAATTTACCAATAAGTTCACCAATGCTTCCTGTTTTGTAAAGTGTTCCATATCTTCTCGAAAGGGATTGGATTGCTTTCTTACCAATAGCCAACTAAAGAATACGTATAATTAAATAAAATTATTTTTATTGATATAAATTAAACAAAAATTTTAAATTTCCAAATTAATTCTAAATTTCAAAAATAAAAATGTATGATTTTAACACAAAAGTAACTGTTTTAATTTAACTCTCATACAAATTAAATTAAATGGAATCAAAATATATTATAAGATTATGAACATCAATTTTTACGTTAGTTTATTCAGCGCATAAAAATCGCATATATATCCTAATAATAATTAAAAAAGACTTACATGTTCGTCGTAATTATCTAAATGTTCTTTGCTGTGTCCATAGGGGAACATCAAAAATTGGGAATAACTGTGGAATGCAACATAAGCAAATAATTTATCTGAAATTGAACTTATATACTTGGATAAGGTTCGCGTTTCAATTTCAGAAAATGCACTGCTTCCGGCGTAAGCTTCAGAGCATTGATATTGGCTGGCACCAACAGCTGTATAAAAACATTCAATAAAATATTTAAAATCTTATTAAAAACAATTAAATTTGATTTTTAAATACAAATTCAGTATTAGTATATGATGCATACTCATCCATTGATATCCCCAGTTTCGATTCATGTCAGCTCCCTTACAACCGAATACTCCTGAGCCTGGAGAACGAGTTTTGCGCCAGAACCGATATTGGGCAACCATTTGCTGTACATTCAATTAATAAAATGACTTTATGTTTAATAAAAATTCTTATTTTATTCTGATTCTTTTTTTTGAAATTGCTTTAATAACAGAATATACCTTTTTATTTACATTGTATTATTTTAATCTACGTTTGTTGATTTCACTAATTCTTTTAGTTTAAAATGTTGAAGTGAAAAATAATTAATAGTTTTATCGACACAAATATTAAACCGTTCATAAAAATAATAAATTTAGGTAACATTGTCATTGACTTACATTGACATGAGTGTAAGCATAACCATCAGGATTAAAAACTGGAAAAATGTACCAATCATGAGCTTCAGCAAGTTGTCTAATAGTTGGATCTTTGCTCGTTAAAAATTGGTTGATCAAATAAGTAACAGTGGCATGAGAAATCCATTCACGAGCATGAATACCACCTTCAATAAAAACTCCAGGTTTGTTAGAACCAAAACTTAATTTAACACCTTTGATTTGACGACCCTCATAACTCTGTCCACCAATGATTATTTCGACATTTTCAGGATATTGTTGAGCAAGTGTATCTAGCCAACTATAAATTTCTTCTAAATTATGATAGCTTCTCCAATCGAAACCACTTTTAAAAAGTGATCGGGTCTGTTTTAAAAGTTATAAAAAATCAAGTCAAAAAGTGCCTTTATCATTTTACATGATTATTTATAAAATCTTGTTTGTCATATTAATTTTATTTAAACAAAGGTATAAATTTTTTAATGAATTGTCAATGAAATGTCTTACACGACTGATAAATAAAAGTGTACGTAACTTATCGTAAAAAATACCTTTAAGAATTCAATTAATATGTTTTCAATGTAATAATTAAAAAAAGAGTATTTTTTTTAATCTTTTCAAAGAAATTTGATCATTTATATAACTTCAATTTTATAAAACTATCATTCAAATGGAATTTTGTTTATTAAATGTTATATCCTTAAGTTGTGAGAAAAAGTGTAATTTCAAATACGAGATAATTAGTATTCAAATGAAAAATAGTGATGAAGATTTAAAAAATAATATGATGAATTTTTTACATTTTATCAAAAGTGAGTGAATAATTTAGTAAAATTAAAAAATATATATAATTGATGCGTTTAATTAATTTTTGTTAAAGTATTTTGTTTTAAAAATTCTTACATAAGTCCTGTTAGTAATTTCATTTTGGAGTAAAGTTTCAACATTCTCAATCAAAGGTTTGAATTTGATATCATTCGAACGCATAAATTCAACAAATTCGTCAAGTTTTTCAGGTGCTACCATAAGATCGGCATCGCGCTGAACGACACTTGGATCTTTCCAATAGTTATACTATGTAAAGTAAAATTAAATTTTTAATATTAGTTATAGACTTTTTATAATAAATGCTGTAGAAAATACATAATACTTACACCACTGTCATCGTGTTTATCAAGGCTACGTAAAACTTTAAGTTGATCCTCCGATTCTGGCGTGATTCTAAATACTTTGTGATTTTCAGCGGTGACCAAAGCCGTCAAGGCAAAGACTACTATGAGATACCGTAACATTTTTGTTGTTCTGTTCAATATAAAATAAAACTCATTTAGTAAAATGTGACTTCTTTATCGGACATATAAAATGCTCGTCTTACACATAGAGTAACGGGATATCGGAGTTGGAGTCGATTTTTGCTTTTTTTATTTTATTTATATCTTTTGAAATTCATTATTTGAACGAATGTAATAACTTGTTCGCACTAAAGCTATGTTGTTACAATATTTTTTGTTGAAATACAAATTCAGTTGATCTTGTAATTTTTTTTATAAACTTTGAATGAAAATTAGATATCAAGCTCGATAAACTTAACCTCAAAATACCATACATCGAAAGTTTACTAATAACTTTTTATGTATAGTGTTTTCGTGAATTCCTTGACTTGTTCGCATTCAGGATTAATATTACAAATTTTCTTACTGTAGCAAAAAAAAAATTGATTTGACACACCTTTTATTCATGAACTTTGAATGAAAATATTATTAAGAGGAGGGGAACTCCGACATGCCAAATAATTTTATTAAAGTAAATTATATTTTAAGGCCTCTTATTTTATACTTTGAAAATCTATCAAAACATTGTAAAATCATTAAAGACTAAATTTCGCTTAGTTAAAAATTGAAATTACATGATCGAGCTGAATGCAAGATCATGAATCGTCGTGACAATAACTTCTAGAGTGTAAAAATTTTGTCTTAAACTTTAAAATGGAAATAAAATTTATTTCACGTAATTTGAAAAACCTCAAAAAAACATTATTTATTGAGTCCAAAAATAAAAGCTAATTCTTATAAATTAATTTTCTATATTTTTTATATATTGTTCTAGTTTACACTTTATAAAGTAATTTTGTTTAATATATAATTCACCATATGAAAATTTCACAAATATGAATAAATTTAATTTTTAAAAATATAATACAAGTGCAATGTGTTTTTATTATGAAATTTATCAAACCTGGTAAAAAACCAGGTAAAAAATGAAAAAGTACAATTGATTAAATAAAGATTAGTTTACAAATAAAACATAAATAAATGAATTATTTTACAAAGTGTTTTTTAGAAATTGAAAATTTATTAATACTCACCGATGACACTTTCCGTAGTCAAAGAACCAATAGTAGCGCGCTCGTATTTCTAGATTTTCGTGCTTCACTCCCGCATTACCTTGTTTTTCTTTAATAATATTTTATCAGTTTTATTCTATTTAAGTGCACATGATTTAAATAATAATCGCTCAATTTTTAAATTATTAATTGCCTTTAAAATTTCTGAAAATCATTTTACATTGTAAATAATACTTGGAAACGTAAATACATGGTAGAATAATTTTGTACAATTTAACTTTCGTTATAAATTTAATTCACTCATATTTAAATTTATGACATGAAGCAGTTTATGATTCAACCATTATCAAATTTCGTGATTTTTATTGACATTTTTTTCCTGGATATTAAATTTATTTCGCCGAAGTTTTACTTCTGTAAACTCTTAATGTTATAGTAAGTTAAATATTATAGTTATATAAATATTAAAATTTCTTTGAAAATTTCGTATAATTCAATTATAGTTACAATTTATTTTTAAATTATAATTACAAAAATTTTCCATAATTTTTTCAATATTTCCACTATTATAAATGAACTTTTTCTGTAACTATCAGATATGTTTTTATACATAAAATTATGAAGAAAGCTTCAAGCTTTCGAGTTAACGCTCCATCATTTAAAAATCATGAGCTATTTAGTTTGACTTTCAAGAAATTGTTTAAAAAATCATTGTTAATATCAATGATAATTATTTTTCAATAAGAGGTAATATACTTGTAAATATAGAAATCAAAACTTTTCAATTTATTTTTGATACATTTTTCTGTAAAAGTTTCAATTTTTTGGCTATTTAAGTTCTTAAAAGCACTTCTTTTCACTGCATTTTCGAAAAAATGCCTTTGTTTCTGGGGCCTATGAGAGGAAAATAAAAAACACTGGCTCATTTTTTTTCATAAAAAAATCAAGTTTGCAGTTTCAGCTAAATCCGTTTTTCGGAGGTAGGGACCTCTCCTTGTTAGAAGCTCTTACTGGATAGTAATGTTTGTTAATATTAACAATGATTTTTTTAAAAATGGAACAAAATAGCTCATAATTTTGGAATAATTAAGCGTTAGACTGAAAGTTCGCGGCTTTCTTTATAATTTTATGTTTAAAAAGCCCGTAGTCACAGAAAGATTTGTGATCGAAACAAGAGACACACTCCTAGTTGGTCAAGCATTTCCAAAAAAGTAAATTTTCTATGTCAATTCGTAAAGTGTTCATTTTCAATCGAGATTGATAAATATTGTATGAAAATTTAATTGAATCATAATAAGATATAAATTATGTATAAATTTTATTCAATCTCAAAAGAGAATTTCATCATAATTTATTTATTTTTATTTCTACCTCAAAAATGATAGCCACTTTATTAAATCGAAAAGCGAACCAAAACTAAGATATTAACTTTTAGAGTGAATAAAGTACTTATTAAAAATTTCTGTAATTGAAAGAATTGTTGAAATTTTTATGAAATGTGAATATTTTATTAATAAAATATCATTTTAGACTTCACCACCAGGAGAAATAGGCGACTCTACTCCCTAGTTGTATAGTGTACTATCATCATACAGTGTTAAAATTAGATGGAATATTTGTTAGATGTAAACTATATTCTGCTCTTGAAATAAGTAGAACCCACTAAACTCTAGTAGATAATATTCTTGTTATTACGGTAGTATATTTCTATTTGAGTCTAGAATAAAATTTGCTTGTTTTAAGGTGTTCTGTGCAGTAAAAAAATGCTTGACTTCCTATTTTTGACATAGACTTTAAGTATTATATTGCCAAGTAGATATTTTTTTCAACCAAACAAATTTTTATTAAAAATATTTATCAATATAGCTCCGCATACTAAAGAAAAATGTAAAGGCAAGTCGCGGCACAATGCAGTTGTCAGAGTTCTCTGAGAAAAAATATAATCAATCAGATTCCTTTTCCAAATTAGTGGAATTTTTCTAAAGGGAAGAAATTTTTATTTTAAAAATAAGAAAATTGTGGTTCGTAATAATGCATTATTCTACTAACGTCATTTTCTCGCAAGAATTGATTTTTGTCAGTATATAAACTTGAAATAAGAGTTTCATAAGGGAAGGAAAAAATTGAACTCAAATCTTGGTATTTAAAGTATTTATTTATTTTAATAAGAAATTAATTACAAAAGCTTTTAGTTGTTTTTGTAGAGAGAATAGATGTAACCTGTTCGTCAAACATTTTTTTATACCCAAATCAAAATTTACTCAACTAAAATATTTGTTATCGATCGAAAATCATTCAAATAGTTGCAAAAGATTTAAGATTGTATTTTTATTGATAAAAAATAAATAAAAAAATATTCAATTTTTAAACTAGACTTAATTTTATACCTATTCAAAAAAAAAAATTAATCTACAATGTAATGGGGATTTAAGAATATTTCCTTTTATTTTAAAAGTCTACCGAACCAGTTCTTGAACTTTTAACCAAAGTTATGACCATTTCTATAAAAAAAATGTGTATAAATTAATTCTTAAAATATGAAAAAATGTTAACAAAAAATGTTTTTGGGTATATAGTATATAAACATAAACTGAAAATAAAATAATTGAAAAAATTTTATTCTTTATTCATTTGTTAAAGCTTTATAATACTTTTAAATTTAGGAAATTTTGACATATGTCTTAAAAGTGATTGATGGACAGTGTATAAACATTGAAACTAAATCATGATAACGAAATCAAATATATCCATTTATTTTTATAGTAACATATTACTAATGTAAAATAAGAGTTTTAATTAAATTTTATGAAGTTACTCTTAGCTTTATTTGAAACATCATTACTCTCTAGTATATTTACATGAAATGAAATAGAGAAATACATTCGTAGTATGTACGCCATTATTATTCCAAATGTTACACTTTTAAATCTACAATAATAATTTATTTTTTTGAGCTATTTAATAACATTTGTATTTTTACGGATTGGTCTTTAAAATTATTGAAAACAAATTGTTGACAAATATACTACATAAATTTCATACATGTCTAATCATCATTGTATAAATGACACAGTTTTATAATTATTTCTTTGGACGTGCTTGACGTCAGTAAATTTTTTCTTTACAAATACTTTCTTGTATACACAAGTGTTTACCTCCTTTTTTTTAGTCGTTCGTGTTAATTAAATAATTACGTATCAATGTACTAAATATAATTTCAGTATTTCAATGTCCTGGTAAGCTCATAAATCAGCAATAATTATAGCTAATATAATAGTTATAAGAAACATAATACTTTTATAATATTACGAAATGACTTGAGCACAAGTATTAAATTTAATAGTGATAGTACATCAATTTTATTTCTTTCCTTTAATTTTTATACATTTGTATTTGAAAACGG
This sequence comes from Anastatus disparis, assembly GCA_017163975.1. Lineage (NCBI taxonomy): Eukaryota > Metazoa > Arthropoda > Insecta > Hymenoptera > Eupelmidae > Anastatus > Anastatus disparis. The sequence goes on from JAFFSR010000313.1 coordinate 1,870,788, forward strand.
TGAAAACAATGTTATATTGTGTTTTTTTCCTCTTAATTCAGTGCAACGTGATTTATGACTTTTAAATAAATTAACATTATTCCGACAAGCGAGTCGACTTGAAACCCAAATATTAAATATTATCAATTGTATTAAACATAAATATTAAAGAACAGGAACATTTTTATCAATTTACATGATAAATATAAAGTTGTTGAAAATGATTTTGACAAAATAAATGCGATCAATATATTACGATTATACGAATTTTTATGATCATAAAACTTTCCAGACAATTATATCATCAAAATGATTAACATTATTATTTTTGATAATCAGTAAACATAAAGATTACAATGTCATTGACATGAATAAATATTTTGATGGTAAAATAAATGAAACTTTAATTTTCCTTCATTTTTTTTTTATTTTTATGCATATCATTTCATTGAATATATGCAAAGGTAAAAAAAGATTTAATTATATGCGTTAGCTTATAAATACGTTGCTCGTAAACAATTCCACACTTAATTGAACACAATTTCAATCTTATCGATGACAAAAAAAAAACATCAAGTCATACATCGACAAATAATCTTAATAAATATTTAATCTAAATTAATTTAGCAGTAAAGAAATTAATAATGACTAATGTAATAACGGCGATTGTCGATTGCGCACAATTGGTACAAGAATCGACATGGCTAAATAGCCTTTTATAAGCGTCAACAGCGCCTAATTTTGTATTATTTGTACTAACAAGACCTCTCGTTGAATCTTTGAAAAGTAGATTTGCCGTGTCGTTAAATGATGCGTAAATTTGTATTGCACGTCTTTGTGCGTCACCTCTGTAGCCTAACCAATCTTCAATCTTCATCAGTGCTGCACTTATGTCGTACAATTCTACACCTGGTATTTCCCGTCTAGAGACAACCTATAAAGGACATTGATTAATTAAAAATTTTATTTTATCAAAATCAAATTATCAATAATATATAGATTGATTTATTTAATTGTTTTAATTTAAAGAATCATTTAGTTTATTTAATTAATTTCAAAACGAAAATTTAATTATGATTGTTTTTTAATTATTACGCATTTATTCAAAAATATTATTTTTAACCATGAAAAAGCTTCTACTTTATAAATCACGTGAAAATAAAATTTGTAGAATGGGTTTTTCAAATAAAAATGATGAATTAGAACTTCAATTTGTTTTATCTTTTATTAAAGGTCAATTTTAAAGCTTGTAGTTGATAACTATTGATTATGGAATGGTTGTCAAAAAATAAAATTTTAAATGCAAACTTTAATTTTCGTAATGCCAGAAGTCAGAAGGTTTATTCATTTAAAAGTTACGTAATAAATAAATAAAATTTTACTTCATTAAAGTAATAATTACAAATATCTCCAAACCTAATAAACTGAAATAACTGTGAAAAATTTTAATTTAGGACTAACAAGGAAAGCACCCCACCTCTGGAAAACGGATTTGGCTCAAACTTCAGAATATGATTTTTTGATGAAAAAAAAATGAACCCGTGTTTTTTCTTTTCGTCGAATAGGCCCTCTAGGCAAGGATATAAATATTTTTTCGAAAATATGGTAAATAAGAGCCTTCATAAAAACTTGAATAACCAAAGAACTAAGACTCTTACAAAAAAAATGCATGAAAGATAAAATGAAGCACGAATTAAAAGCTTTAATTTGAGCTTTGTTGCATTAAAAAAGCTTTTGTAGTTTGAGAGTTATTCTTAATTGAACATTACTAAATATTTACTTAATATTTTTAACACATAAAACACGATCAATTTTTTATGTTATTTCATTAGCATATTTTAATCACCTGTAACTTTTGGACCACAAAGGCTTTTTTAATGCAATAAATCTTAAATCGAAGCAATTATTTCGTGCTTCATTTTATCTTTTATGCATTTTTTTGTAAGAGTCTTAGTTCTTTGGTCATTCAAGTTCTTATAAAAGCTCTTATTCACCTTACTTTCGAAAAAATGTCTATATCTGTGTCTAGGGGGCCTATTTGACGGAAATAAAAAACACGGATACATTTTCTTTTCATCAAAAAATTAAATCCTGCAATTTCAGCCAAATCTATTTCTCGGAGGTGTGGTGCTCTCCTTGTAAGTAAAATACTAAAAAAAATAAGTTTTTGCAAAATTGGTCATCAATATCCGTTAGTTTATTCAAATTATTGTTATAATTCAACAAATAAATTTTTTTAGAAGCTATTTTAAAAGAAATGGAAAATATAATAAAATAAAGTGATCTATTTTTCTAATAACACATTACAAATTTCTTAAATGTATTGGGATTGGAAACCAACCGACACGTCAATTTCCTCATGTAATTTCTCATGAAGCGGCAACAAATGGAAACTGTGAGAGTAGGAAAAAGGTTATATATGGATATATTAAAACATGTTAAGTTCTCTACTTTTGGTCACGATGTCCAAACCCAATAATTTATAAATGAGAACCATGTATTTGGATTTGAGGCTTACACGGTGTTATTGTTGAAAGTTTTTTCAGATTCTGATGGTGTACATTACAATCCGCATAACGTCGATACCTCAAATCACAACATACATGGTCGAAATCCGAAAAATCACTAACAATGAGAACCATGTATATTTGGCTATTTATAAATGAAAATTCTATCAAATTATATTTTTACATCTTCAAAAAAACTCAACTCTAAATGTAAAAAAAAAAAAAAAAAAAAAAAAAAATTCAGTCGAATTGAGAACCTCCTCCTTTTGGAAGTCGGTTAAAAATAGTAAAAGTGAAATGAATTCCAATTCCTATATTCTTCAAGTACGTTTCGATCCTAATTTATTTATTGTCTCAGCGAAATTAAAGTGGCAATTTGCGGAATTGAAAAGTATCTTTAGCAAGTATATCCAACTCTAATTTTTGGCATTTGAGTGCGAATTTTCGTGCACTTGCATATAAAAAATTATTACTTACAAAATCAAAATAGTATATTTTCTGATTTCCGAAAACCATATTTCTATCATTTTATTCTCAATTCTATTTTCTAACACCGCAAAACGTAAAGGTAAAAAATATTTAATTAAAGATAAAAATTAAAAAATATTTAGCTATAGATTTAAAAAAAAAATTAAAATATGAAAAGAGTATAGATTAATTTAGCGTAACATTTAATCTATTCTCGAAAAATTAAATAGTTTCATCTTAAATCTTACCTCACTATCTATTGTAACAGATAAAGCGCACTGTGGATCTACGTCAAATCCAGGCTTATCAGCTAATGTTCCATTTTTACAAAGCACTCTGTAGTCAGTTGCATTAATTGTTCCGTTAGCAATGAAGTCTGCAGATAATATATTTAATACATCAAATAAATTGTTTCTTAGAATTATTTAAATGATAAATACACACAGATTTGTCAAGAATTTACAATTTTTTAACTTGTTTTATAACATCATAATTAGAAAAAAAAATTAACTAATCAACTTTATTTGATTTAAAGTTAAGGATAATTAATTATACGATTTTTTCATAATTACGAAATTCTTAATGGCTATGGTTGATTCAACTTGAGTATAAAATAATATAATTACATTTTATCAAATAAAATAATGAAATATAAATATTACATTATTTAAAAATAAAATAAATTTAGTTCAAAATTATTGATTATACAATTTAAGAGATTCATTTTTCAAATGAAGTTCTTTTTTGTTTCAAGAATTAAAAAAAAACATTAAAAACTTAGAGTGTGTATTTAAACGAACTAATATTTTAAAAATAAAATAAAAAACCTTTTAAATTTCTAGCTTCCAAAAAGGCAACTTCTCCTCCGGTCCTTAAACACTCCAAAGTGCCCTTGTCTCCATAAAACAAGTTGTTAGAATTAGCTTCGCATTGTTCTCCATTATTTTGAATTGGACACAACTCGCACAATTTATTCTAAACGAAAAATTAATCTCTTTAATAATTATAAAAAAACAAACATAATTGGCAATTATTTATTATAAGATCAAGCCGAAAATATGACCATTCTTGCTTGTAAAAATACAAATAGAAATAAAAGTTACATAATTTATTTGATTATTAAGCGTTTCGTGAAAAATTTCAATCTTATAAATATTTAATATTGAAATAATTCATAATTTGTTTAATATAATAATAATAATTAAGACATTAATTACACAATACTAACCAAATTGTCAGTATTAAGCTTTGGTCTTTGATTAGTCCGCGAGTGATTATCCTCAACAAAACCAGGTGTACACGCTTGACGCACCAGTTTTGCTACGATTTGGGGATATTTGCATGAATCTGGTAATACTCCATAATCGCGAGCAGAATTGATGAAACTAATCCAAGCAATGCCACCGTATTCAGGAAAACAAACTTTTTTATTCTCTATGTCTTTCCAACTCATTATACGATGTCTTTGAGTATCTCTAACAGCAGCAACGACGAAACTATTGTCTTCACTTGCAGTTTCAGAGAAGAGAATGGGTGATAAGCCGTAGACCCTAAAAATAAAAAATTGGTATATATAATTTTCAGTCAAATTCACAAATTATTTCAAAAAAATTTTTTTATTTATTCAATTAAGCATCCAGAAAATTTAAATTTAATCAAAGTTCAACATTAATATTTACCACGAAAATTTCACTATCTAATAGTGGATGATTATGGATCATTTGAAAGTGAATCATTAATATTTAATAGTTTACTATTAATTTAAAAAGACTTAATTTTAAGTAGAAATGGTCTTAAAATTAATGGTTACGTTAAAATAATGATTTTGTTTATGCAAAAATATATTTTACATATTGTTTATTACATTCTTGAGATATTCTTTTTTTTCTGAAAATACATATTTTTTTCAATAATGAAATAAAAACTTTAAGTCGATACGATAGGAATTGGTCGACATTATTGATATTTTTAATCATCAATTAATTAATTAAAAGAAAAAAACAGGATTTAAATAATCATCAATGAATAGCTCTTATATAAAAATAAATCATCTAAATTATTGAATAATGTATCAAGAAAGAGAAGGTTCATCACGCTTTTAGATAAAAACATTTGAGAGTACCTATTATTTTTATCACGCTTTTAAATGTTCTCATAAAGTAAAAGATGATAAAAATAATAATTGATAAAGAAGGCAATATACCTACAATCAAAATTTAATAATATTTGAGATAATTATATAGTTTAATTTTGTACTAAATACTAATGATTTTTTATGAAAACGTAAAAAAATTGTTGTTTTTAAAATCATTTGGTGATTGCTAATCTATTTTATCAAAATTTTTTGTTTTTAAAAAATTTGAATAAAATTTATGTACTTCGTACGTACAAACTTTTTTTAATTATTCTGATTAAAATTAAAATTACTTCTATGTTTTTCGAATTTAATTACAGACCGACACCCCATCATATTCTTTTAGATGTTATAACACAAGTTAAAATAAAGTAAAATTCAGGTACCGAAATATAAACTTCCTTTTTTAATTATTGAGACTACCAAACACAATATCTTATTTTAAATAAAAGATAGTAGATCCTTTTATCAATCATTTACTTTGTCGTTTCGTCCATTGTATTTTATTTTTATATTATTTTTATCAATTTAGTCACTTGTATCTTAATATACTAAAACGATTAATTTTGAGGTTACGAAAATGCAAATCTTAATAATACACACAAATTTCAAGATCAAGATGCACAAACTACTGTAGATAATCAAGACATTAGAAAGTATAAAAGATCAAATATTTTGTTCTCAATGTCTATAAAAAATTATCGATCTCAAAACTTTATGTCGTTACGAATATTCTAAATACATTAACATATTATAATAATTTAATTTTTTTTTGCAATATATGACTCATAAAAATTGTAAAATTCTGCGTGTCCACAGCAATACCCACTTTTACCCAAATAATATTTATTATAATAAAAATGAATTAACAAGTTGCAATCAAATATATTCGAATATTACTTATTCTTTAAGTACTTAACAGACGTTCTAATTTAGATTACACAATAATTTTTTGATATTCGAAAATTGGTCTTTTTATATTTGTAAAAAGAACAAATCCTTACAAAAAAAATAATCTCTTCTTTTATTTAGATAAAGAGTTGGACATCAATCTTTCGAAACACTTACCTTCGTGCCAAATGTCCATAATTAGAGTCAATGGTCATGATATCAGCATTGTTATTAGATATTTTATCGAAACACTGGAATACCGATGAACTTTCGACACAAGAAATAGCTGGTTTTATACCCAAACTAAGGGCTGCAGCAGATGTCCAATTACATTTATTAGTTTCTAATCTACTAACAGTACACCAACGTATTGTTTTGCCACAATTTGATGCAGGTAATTTAACATTACCGGCTTTACTTAAATAGTGCATAGGTGAAGTATAATTATGATAAATTGTGGGTGTATCTTCTCCTTTGTACAAAATAGCACTTAAACTATTTTCCCAGCTTAATGCAGCATAAGTACTGGCTTTCGTTGCCTGTTCTAGTACATCCGATATTTGGGTTGCCTTCCCTCTAAACAAGAAATATGATTATTTTATTATTTCTGATTATTATAAAAATAAAAATTTTTAATTCATAAAAGTAAACCCCCTAATTTCTTTATGATTGCTTTAAAAAATCTATCGATGCTTTAAAATTGATAAAATTTAAAAGCTATAATAATTTTAATGTAATGAAAGTTGAAATTTTTTTTTTTTACTTACTCTTTTGCAAGAATCACTTTCCAAGGCTGCTTATACCATACGCAAGGGTTTGTGGTATCAAGAGGCATCACCGTTCCGTTTTCACATAAAAATTGGAAATCTGCCATAACTGAACGATTTTCCTGAAAATTAATAAGTTTTTTATTATTTATTGTTGTTAATAAATATTTTATGCAATCATTAGAAGATTAACCAGAACCAGAATGATGAATCGATGATGGATCCAGTTACCTTGTTTGGGGACGGGAAAACAAATGATAAAAAATTTTTAAACGTTTTTCATTACTTCGATAAATATAAAAATTAAAGTAAAAAAATACTTTATAAAAAAATACCTAATTTCAGTGTTATTTCCTACACCGAAACATTTTTTATGTTAATGGGAATATTATAAGACTCAAAAACATGGTTCGGTGTACGAATTTGTAACGCATTTATAAAATAATAAATTAATTATCCAAAATTTTTAATACTATCCAAACAATAAGAAATTTAATTATTGCTACACGCACTAGATAGATAATTATAAGAAACTTCAAATATTAAAAATTTAAACTTTAAAAAATTTTATACGAAAACCAAATCTATCTATCACTTTACGATTATAATAAGCTTAAAAATTTTAACAAAGAAAATAGAAACTAACATTTATATCCTCTTATTCAAGGAAATGAGAGTCGCACTTATTGTTAAATGACAGACGTAGGCAATTCGAATGATTAAAATGAAAACCTAAATCTGTTAACTCGTGTACTCAGAGTGCATAGAACTTTAACTATTATCGATACTAAATATATAGACAAAACTAAAAAGCTTCCTTTAAAAACCTGCCACTGAGATGAATAAACTTGATTCAACTACCAAGGACAGTGTCAGGGTATTGTGACGCAGATTTTGCTCTAATTTTGGGAGATGATTTTGAATGTAAAAACATAAATAAAGCCAAGTTACTAAACTTTGACATTCAATATTTCCCTAGTTACAGGCAATTTAAGAAAATTACTATAAAAGTTACTATATTTTCAAACTCTTATAGTTCTTCAGCATTGATAGCTAGAATAATTAATAGCTATGTAATTTAAAGCTTTCATTCAAAAAAGTTTTAAGCTTCTAGCTATTATTGCTGAAGAACTGTAAGCGTTTAAAAATCTAGTAACTTTTATAGTAATGTTCTTCAATTGCCTGTAACTAGAGAAATATTGAACGTTTGAGTCTAGCAACTTGGCATTTTTTATGTTTTTACATTCAAATTCATCACCCAAAATTAATGCAAAATCTGCGTCCCAATACCCTGACACTCTCCTTGTAAGATCAATTTAAAACATAACATTTTTGTACATCAAAGTTAAAATTTTTATTTTTATTACTGAGAATTTATTGTGATTACCTAGCTGATAAATAGTGATAATCAAACTGTTCATTTCCTGGATTAACAGGCTTACAAATGTTAAAATTCTCACGTGTTTTACAATTTTAATATAATACCTATATCATCGTAAAGGTAAATGGGCCTTGGTAGAAAATTAATCATTGGTTGGCCAAAAAATGGTTAATTCTCTAAAATTAACCCTTTTTGGCCAACCAATGAATAATTTTCTACCAGAGGATAATTGAAAATTATTTATTAAGTCTCACTATCAATTCCCCATATATTTGAATATTATTTCATAAAAATTTTTGTTTTACAGAAAAAAATATAAAACACAGAATCATTAAATATTTGCATAGCGATGTTTTGAGTTTGTATTTAAATAGCACAATGTTGCACACTATTCCAAATAATTATTTATAATCAGATAAGGAAACTAACTGAAATTCCATGAAAATGAATCACTCAACAATGATTTTTATACCAGAAGCAAAAATTTTCGTTTATTTACCTCATTATTTTTAGACAAAACCGACACTTCGTCATTAATTTCAGTACATTTAAAATTCTGAAAATAAAATATTAATAACAAAATATTTCATGCCATCTTTAATCACTATCAACTGAAAAATTTTGTGAAAAAAAGTAAATATTCTTCTATTTCTTGATTATGAAAAATTCAAAACATGCATGAATGAAATGTATTTTATTATTGACCTTGAAATTTTTACATTTATACTGTATATACTACTGTACGTAATTCTAAAAATGTGGGTAAAAAACGTATTAGGTCGATTAATAAAAATTTAATCGCTGCTTGATATATAATGAAAAAAAACAAATTACAGGTATTAAAGAATGTTAACCTGTATCAGTAACCACGTTAATCTCTTATCTTATCTGAAGTGTATAACCATTACTATATACGTATATATAACATTAGATTTCTAAAAATCCATTTTTCCTTTCTCACTTATTTGCTGTATACTTTTAACATAAAAGCTTATTTTACTTTTAAAAAAAATAAGTTAGATATTTGCATGAGGCATTGTTTGTAAATAATTGAATTATATATACTCACCGCAAAGAAATCTTTAACGTAATGAAGTGAAGCGTAGGCTACTTGACCCCGACCCGATTTTAAACAATCCAAAGCACCATAATGCCCGTGTCCAATTGCATTTTTATATCGGCAATTTTCTCTATCATCACAAAGTTCACATAGCTGAGGATAATTCTTTTCTAAAAATAAAATTATTTATTCATTAGGCTTAAATAGTAACTACTTGAATTTGACTAATTTAATAAAAATTAAAATAGTAAATTTCGTAACGGGTATGAAAAGGCTTTATTTACGAAACGAAAACTTTAGAGACAGAGCCGAAGGCGAGGGTCGTAACGAGTTTCGTAAAAAAGCCTTTTCATACCAATTGCAAACCGTATTTTTTGCCATGAGAGCCAAGAAAGAGCAACGAAGTTGCGATTTTAGAGTTAGAATCGTAAAAAATTATTTATAATATATTCAAAAAGAGGATTCGTCCATAAAATTTTTTATGAAATTTCACATAAGAACTATAGTGATGTACGATAATCGTGAAATGTTTTTTCTTGTTATTATGGCATATCATAAATTTTATTGCGGTGGAAATTATTAGACTTATATCGACGTCCCTCATTCATATAGTTCTAAATTGCCGGTCAGTGCAATATAATCCTATGATAGTCTTCATATTGTACTAGTCAGCAGCTTAGGATTTTATGAATGAGAAATGTCAATATGAAATTATTGTTTACAAAATACGGCGAAATAATTCGTTTTACGATCGCAAACGATTACGGTTACTAAAATTTTTATTAAAAAATTCCTTCCATAATTTAAATGTATCATTTTAACTTTTTCACCGAAATACAATATTGTGCGAGTATTATATTAAATATTACTAACTAAGCTGTCTATCTCCTTCTTCATCAGCAACCCATTCGCCTGGACGGCAGCCTTTGTGGAAGAAATCTCTCAAATTGATAATTTCATTTTCAGCGACTGTAACATCTTTTCGGCAAACATTACCAAAAACTTTTTGTTCAAAATATTTGAGAATGTGATCGTTCCATAATTGATTTTTACTGAAACCAGGATGACAAAATCCTGAACCAATTAACGAACTAAAGCCACCTCTAGTTGAAGGTATATAACTTTTAGGAACCACAGCCACGGATTGGAACTCATACTCATCTAATACATAAAATATTAATAAGATAAATAGAATTTTTCCAAAAATAATAATTAGTAAGTAAAGTAATGAACAAGGAAAAATAACACTCTCAGCAACAAGTATTTTCTTGAAATTCCGAGAAATGATTTTCTTTACCAGGAGAACGTAGACTTTCCTCATGAATTTATTTTTAATTATTGGCGGTAATAGATAAAGAGCGTACAAATTTTTAAACAACTATAACAATAAATTAAAAAATTTACATACTAACAAATGTAAGCTTTAATTTCGACTAATTGTTCTACATTAATTATTCAAATCGTTACACAATAAAATTCCAACAATAAAAAGAATCATGATTGTATAATCATAAATTAAAATATTTATTTATATTACCATATAATTTATCTTTATTTCTTAATTCTGCCACGACTTGAATACCAGTCGGATAAAATTGATGAGCCAAAAGTAATTCATCCGCAGTAAATATACCAAAATCAGCTTTTCCTTCGGCAATTTTAATAGCACAATTGGTGCTATCTACTATCCTTTCGCACTTTATAGGACTACCATCACGTTCCACTGAATAACATTGTTGGTGTTTTATGTCATCTTGCACGCATAATCTTACTGAAAAATTAAAAAATAAAGAATATAAAAGCAATTTGTATTTAAAATACTTTAAACTTCTTTCAGTTTTTTTTTAAATTTATTAATATTTGAAATCAAGGTCATACTTGGTTATGTATCACTCAAATTTGAAAATACTAACAACTACGAGAATAACTATCGTAGGTATCAATCAATGAATCCTCTAGAGTTTAAAAAATTAAATACACTGACAATAATTATAAATTATACAGGAAGTTTTTCACCAAAACTAGACCAATAGTAATTTAATCCATTTCATGCTTTTGCGATTAAGTGTAAAGTAATAAATAAAAATACATAATATTTTAAAAGCTTATCAAACGAATGATTATACAAGTGGTCTCAAGTTTATAACAATTCAAGCACTTCAGAAAATATATAAGGCCATTCTTTGGAGTATGACTAAATCTACCATTGGTTTAATTTTTCAATGAAATATTAAATTCAATTAATCAACAAGTCATTTGACTCATGCTATAACTTTTATAAAATCAATATCTTTTCTAAAGATATCGGAAATCTTTACTTATATGTTTAATAAAATTTCGTTTTTTACTGATAACATATTAATTCAGTTAAATAAACGCAAAAAGTTTAAAAAACAATTTCATGAAAAGTTTTGTCACAAGACAAATATATATACATTAATTAGAGAAATATCAATTTAACTATGTATAAATAATCCAGGGTCAATTGATGATAAATCAAATCTAAGTAAACATTTAATATTATTATTGAGTCACATCCCTTTCGCGTTAATTTTAATGTTTAAATATCTTAATTATGCATTGAATGTAAATAAAAATTTGATAATATGAAATACCAATTACATGAATCAATTTCGATTAAACGCAACTGGATACAATTATTTTATTTTGAAATTTTTCGTTTAGCTCACTATACACATTATATTTATCTACAAATTTCACTCAATCAGGGATAATTTTTTTTATTCCTTGCTTTTAATAACTTAAATTATAATTTTTTTATAAACACATTAACCTTAGTTATCTTTGATCAAAGATTTAATAAAGTATATAAAGTTTTTTTTCTAAATGAAATTCCAACAAAAAATATACGTATACAGAGAAAAAAGTAGAAATATTTAAAAATTTCTCAAACGCATGATTTTATATCAGAGATAAGATTAATCGATTATCTTCAAATTACCCTTGATTCACACGTGTAATGTATGAACAATGACAAATCAAGCAAAAATATTAAATATGCCGTCATACTCTAAATATATAACGGATAAATTAGACATTAATTGATTTACACCCATTTTTGTATATCAATTATTTGCAAGTTCAATGAAAAACAGTGACAGTTGATTATAATTTTTAAAAATAATTTCATGATTAAAAAATTCCGAACTTCCGTATAATTGGAATTCGCCAATAAGTTAGAAATGAGATAAATAAAAAAAAGCAAGATAAGCGAGATATTGTAACATTTTTACAAATATAAAAAAATTTTTCTTTTATAACGCGTCAAGATAAATTTTCAATTTTTTTAAATGATTGAATAAAAAATTTTCAGCTCATTTGTTAAACATAATATACTTAACTTTTATAATTATTTTAATGAATCATTAAAGTTTACACTTATATAATCGCTCGATAAGTTTGTATTATATCATAAATAAATGTATGAAAAAAACACCTGTCTCTAATGCTTTAAATATAAATTTACAATTAATCAGTTGTTAATTTATGCAACCTATTTTGATCAAATAGTTATCAACTTATAGTTATCGATAAAGTATTCGAAATTTTCAGAAAAAAAGTCACTTTGAAACATTAATTTTATTAGAACAATAATAAATTTAAACTCACGTTTATCATCGGCACTGACAGCAGACACAAATACCGCACAAATTACAAAATACTTTAAACTGGACATTTTTTTGATAAAATAAATCAAAACTTTCACTAAAATACACTAGATACACGTTTCGAAAATTAAAAGCCCGAAGACACCACTCACTTGTAAACGAATAAAAAATCTGAGAGACACCAGCTTTCCGTGAGCACGGCGAAGCCGGTTCTTCGCGTACTTAGCAAAAGCTACTCAGAAAAGGCGTTTCACGACAAACTCTCACCTTCGTCAACTGATAAAACTTTTGCGTTTATACCGATAACGCATACATACACGTGAACATATATAACATCATTCGTTTATTAACCGAACTTTGGCTCTGATTCATATCCCTCTTGAACGTACGTGCGTGCTCTTGTATTATACTTTACTTAGTAACTAAATATACAACGTGTGAACAGACAATCGAATTTATTGTCTTTTTTGCTTTTTTTTCTGCTATACCGATGATGTATGGACTATGTAAACACAACACTTCCTTTCGTCTCACTGGTGATTTCATGCTTATTGGATAAGACTTGAACACGGTTTTAGTATTTAAATTTCATTTAACCGAAGGTATAAGATGTTTAACTTTATGCTAAAAGTGAAAACGGTTTTTGATAATAATTTGTCGATTGATGTAATACGTTCTATAATGATTTCATTTACTTTGGAAATAAAACGTTCGATAATTGAGTATAGTCGTAAATTTTCAATTCGAGTTTTATTTTTAATTAATCTTTGAACTTTCGAGCATTAAAATTTGCCCCTTCTACGTGTGTATAAGTAACATGTACGAATAAATATACATTGGAATTTCCAATGAATCATAGATATACGATATATAAAAATTATCAACGTTCATCAAATATTTTCATGAAAGATTAAAAATATGATTTTAAATGTCTATAAAAATGCGATCGTCCGCACTTTTGGCTATGTAAGGTTAGGCCGTACTTTTGCCATAAATGATGTTATTGAATTTCCTTATTTCATTGAAATTTTATGCATATAAAAATAATAAAAATTATAAATGTAATTAAATGCGATACACAAAGTAAATATTAAAATGAGGTAAAAGATCAATAATTTCAAGTTCACCGAAATGAAATAAACATAAGTATCAAAAATAGCCAGTGCGTAAAAATTATAGCCAGCACTCGTTCACTAGATCTTCGCGCTCAAAAATGAGCACATATAAACAAGAAATCGATGAAGGGACTTTTTCACTGGCACTAAAAAAAGCATTGCCCAGTATTATCTTTCACAATCAGGGTAAATCTATTTTGTCCGTTAGAAAAAATCTTGGATTTTCCGTATTTATTATTACAGTACGTAGAATATCGTTTATGACTTTTTTAAAGTTTACAATCAAACGTATGAAATGCATATTAAAAAATATGTTTACAATTGTTTAAAATTACTTTTAATTTTAACGTTAAAAATTATGGGTTATCCCATTAAGTAGTAAAAACCGTTTGGTAATTCCGAAAAACAACATTAAAATTTACAAAATAATCTAGCATATTAAAACTCTTTTTAATTAAATCTGTAATAATCAATTGAAAGAAAAAATAAAACGATCTGTTTAAAATTTTATCTTGCTCTTTTCCTTACATTTTATCTCCACGAGCGCATCATCAAAGAAACTCACTTTGTTAAATGATATTTATAAAGATAACTTAAAACTAATGAATAACAGAATATATGCTATTAAATTTTATTAAATTTTTCAGTGTTTGAGATAATTAAAAAACCGTATTAATGAAATTGAACAAAACATCGTGTTATAGAAATAAGTAAAAAAAGATTAAAAGTGACTCATACTTTGAAGCATATAAACAGAAGCTAATCAAATAGTACGATACATATTTTTTAAGATTAAATCTCCTATTAGCAAGTATTTTTAGTGAAAAAAAATTCTTTTTTAAATCATATACGTAACAGCATGCTATAACGCCCTTGTTCGTATTACATTTACAAGAGTATCATATGCGTACGAGCGACAAGTATGAGTAATACAGATAAAAAAAGACCCAAGTCAATATTCATCATCGATTTACAAAGAAAAAATAAAGTAAACTATATCAAATCGAAGAAAGGAAGTGTTAATCAGTCGTAAAAAAAAATTTTTAATATTAGGAAATAAGGAAGACTTTTGTTGAGTCATTTATTTATTTTTGAGCATATTGAATCAACACTGGCGGCAATTACACGCGAATTATTAAAATATTATCATAATAATGCTTTTTCAATTATACGCGACAAAAGGAATTTTGTTTTACGATGGAAATTGAATAAGGCATAAAAGACTCGGGTTAAGGTAAATAATCCGTAGTGTACATTATGACGCGTATTTTCGAGTTGCTCTTCCTTCGTTTAGGTACTCAACGAAAATCTTGTTTTTTCTTTTTACCAATAATTTAAAGTATAGAATCAATAATATTTACATTGTGACAAGATATTTCAAAGTTTTATAAAATGAAATTACAATATTTATATGATATTTGGACGATGATGGCACACGGTAGTTTTTCCATAATTTTCTTTACATTGTGGTTTTACAATAGAAAATAAATTACAATGATAAATAAATTATCTACTTGTTTTTATTCAATTGATAAAAATCGTAATAAATACAAGAAAAATATTATAAATTTTTTGTATTCATGTATAATAACTCAACGTTATAGTTCTCCAAGTTAAGCCAAATAGCACCGAGCTTATCAAAAAGGACACTATACCGTTTATCTGTATCGATGGAACTGAGATAGCATTGGCAAACGTGTGCGACGGTTTGGCTCACTGTACTGATTCTTCGGACGAGACTATGAAACTGTGTCATCATATTGTGTAAGGAAAAAAATACATTTATTTTTTTTATATTTTTCATCTTAGATATTATTAATTGATTGATTTTATTTTTTCATTTTATTTTTCTTAAGAAAAATTATTTAAAACTAAAGGGTACCCCCCGTTAAGATAGTCAATTTTGCCCTGTCCCTGAAATTTTTGTTTGACCTTGTAACTTTGTTTTGGATGAAAAAAAAATAGTTTTTGTCATATTTGCAGACCGCGACCCCTCTCCCCCTGTCCACAGCATGGAAAAAATGACTTTTTCACTATTTATTTTTTTTCTCCGCATCTAGTCGGTAAAAAAACCCCAAGAAAATTGTGCTTATAACTTAAATGGTTACAAATCACGTTGAATTTTTCCATAAAGATTTGATGATGCTATATAACCTAAAGGATGAAAAAAAATTCAAACCGTTCCGATTTTCACGGAAAATGCGGTACAGGCCAATTCTTGCAAAAAAACTTGTATTTTGTTTAAAATTACTTGCCTGAATTTTCAATTTCATTTTTCTGTTGGTGCGCCATAGTTAAAAAAATTAAAACTCTTTTGGTTTTGGTGTAGCTCATTTGCAGACTTTGTATTATTATTTATATTATAAAATTGTATTCCAGAACTTTATTTATGAATTTAATTATGCAATCAAGTCAGAAAAATAAGATTTACAAATATCCGCATCATATTTTTGCACGAATCCACATTTTAGATTAGGTATTTAAACACTTCTTTCATAATTTTGTTGATATTTCACTACTTTATATGTGATAAAATCTTTTAAATATTATATTGCTTTAATAAAAGAAAATATTTTGGGTAAATAAGTCATTTCACAGCTACAGCTATATTAAGTACGGTCAAAATATCAACTTGAGATTACATATGAATTTATATTTCGTAAGAAAAACTTATCAATACAAACATTATCATCATGATTTAATAATATGAATCTTGACTTTGGCATTTTTAATACTATGTAATCTGAATCTGCACTTAAGTCACACTTTTCGGTATTGGTCTATTTTTACACTGGAAAAATGTGAGTATGCGACATTGAAATCTTGTTTACATGTCTCATATTAATATTACAATATTAAATATATTTTTGTTAAAAAGCGCATATTATTCGCAATTATTTTTTAACATGTGCAATCGTAATAAAGTTTGCACTTATGTCATGTATTGTATTATATTATCTCCATTGACATAGGTACAAATCCAGTAACGTAACTCAAGTAACAATCGTTAGGCTGGAAGTTATAGTCTTTACTCAGTTCTCAGATATCTATCTATGTTCTTACTCTTTTCCATAAGAAGAACAAGGATAGAATATTTGAGAACTGAGTAACTAAATTTCTAGCCTTAGACTTGAGTTGGGTCTATGATTTCGAGCCATAAAAAATCATTATGGCCCGAATTCATAGTCGTGTCTTGGTATTAAGTATGACATAAAACTTAAGTTTCGTTACTTGAGTATTAGCTGTTACTTCAATTGAGTGTTACATCCTTACCGACGACTATCTTATTTGTGTGATTTTGTTTCATAACTAACTGTGATAACCTCTCCATGTAGCACTCAATTGAAGTAACAGCTAAACTTTATGTACGATATGTCAAACATGATAATTCAGGCCATAATGATTTTTATGCTCAATCATATGCAAGCTAAGGCTAGAAATTAGTTATTACAGTTCTCAAATATTTATCCTTGTTCTTCTTATGAAAAAAAATATAATATCTGATGAGTAAAATATAAATTCAGCCTAACGATTGTTACTTGAGTACATTACTAGATTTACCTATGTCAATGGAGATAATATAATACAATACATGACATTTTTACGATTGCACATGTTAAAAATAATTGTAAAAATATCGCTTTAACAAAAATATATTTAATGAAAAGTAATAATAGAAGTGCAGATTCAAGATCTACATAGTATATAAAATAATGCGCAAAGTCAAGATTCATATTATAAAATCATGATGATAATGTTTGTATTGATAAGTTTTTCTTACGAAATATAAATTCATATGTAATCTCAAGTTGATATTTTGACCGTACTTAATATAGCTGTAGCTGTGAAATGACTTATTTACCAAAAATATTTTCTTTTATTAAAGCAATATATTTTAAAAGATTTTATCACATATAAAGTAGTGAAATATCAACAAAATTATGAAAGAA
This sequence comes from Anastatus disparis, assembly GCA_017163975.1. Taxonomy (NCBI): domain Eukaryota; kingdom Metazoa; phylum Arthropoda; class Insecta; order Hymenoptera; family Eupelmidae; genus Anastatus; species Anastatus disparis. Next base: position 1,888,669 of record JAFFSR010000313.1, read on the forward strand.
GTGTTTAAATACCTAATCTAAAATGTGGATTCGTGCAAAAATATGATGCGGATATTTGTAAATCTTATTTTTCTGACTTGATTGCATAATTAAATTCATAAATAAAGTTCTGGAATACAATTTTATAATATAAATAATAATACAAAGTCTGCAAATGAGCTACAATCAGCCAAAAACGTCAAAAAAATGAGTTTTTTACATTTTTTTAACTATGGCGCACCAACAGAAAAATTCTGGAAAAATTCAGGCAAGTAATTTTAAACAAAATACAAGTTTTTTTGCAAGAATTGGCCCTGTACCGCATTTTCCGTGAAAATCGGAACGGTTTGAATTTTTTTTTCATCCTTTTAGGTTATATAGCATCATCAAATCTTTATGGAAAAATTCTACGTGATTTGTAACCATTTAAGTTATAAGCACAATTTTCTTGGGGTTTTTTTACCGACTAGATGCGGAGAAAAAAAATAAATAGTGAAAAAGTCATTTTTTCCATGCTGTGGACAGGGGGAGAGGGGTCGCGGTCTGCAAATATGACAAAAACTATTTTTTTTTCATCCAAAACAAAGTTACAAGGTCAAACAAAAATTTCAGGGACAGGGCAAAATTGACTATCTTAACGGGGGGTACCCTTTAAAAGTTAATTTAATTTAATAAAGTGAGTTGACACTACGTTAAATAATACGTCAATTGTATTGTCTTTAAATGTGTACTCAAAATGTTATTGGGCAGAAAATGCCCGTTTAGTATAAAAAAAAATTTTTTTTAATATTTTTACGATATTTGATTTAAAATTATAGCAATTTAAATGAATTAAGAAATATTATTACAGTTCTTTAATGTATCCATGATCCAAAAGATAAAAAAAAATTATTTCAATCTATTGTAAGTTTTAAAACTCTTAAGTGTATAATGTATACAATATCTATAATGAAATTTCAGAAATGAGAAAACAAATATTGATACTTTGAATAAAAGATATAGTTGATTGCTTATACAATAGAACATAATGTAACTGTTATTTGATTTTTCATTATTAAAAACTTGTTTTTAAACTGACTCATTAAATTACAAAATATACCAGTTATGGCACTTATAAGTAAATGTTTCAAGCATTTTATTTTTCTCAACTATAAGCAAATAATTATTTTTTAATACGTTAATATGACAATTTTTTGGTTCTGTGGTTTAATCGAACATAGAATCAATTAAGAATATAGTGTATCAATAAGTATTCTTGTATTAGTAAAAATTTTAATATTTATGAATAAATGAATTTTTCTTATAAAAAAATTTTTCTCTATAATTTATTACAAGTTCATATAATTTTTCCATTAATATACATTGTACACGCATAAATCTGAGATTAAATTAAAGCTGGATTTTTTTTATTGATGAAATTCATTATGATTTATGAATCTAAACGTATGTACCTTAACTTTACCTTCGCAAGTTAAAATAAAATTTGAAATTAAGAACTCCAGCTCGGTAAAACGAGTTAAGTTATCAATTATTGCATAAAAGTTTAATTACTTTAAAGAAGTTTTGAAAAATAACATGCTTGAGACGAAATAACTTATTAATAAATAATTTGAAAAAGGAAAAAAAGGATTCTAGATTGGGTTTACGTCGATCTTTTGCTTTACAGGCGCTTGGTTCAAACCCGACCCAAATCCTTTTTTCCGTCTTCAAATAAATTATTAATTAAATATTTTCTAATTTTTGAGATTAAAATGATTAAACTTTTATGCAATGATTGATAGCTCGCTCGGTTTTCCAAACTTTGGAGTTTTTATTTGAAATATATTGAAATATGTGAGCATTAACAATAACATTATCTTAGCTCGTAAAGATACTCAAAATAAAATTTAAAAAATTTGTTTTAATAAATATGCTTCAGGAAAATTAATTCAAATGCTTTTTACAAAATTTGTTGAGCTTTGTGAATCTTACAATCTTAATTTAACTCACTTTGTGACGTCATACAATGATAAAATTTTACATAATGACGTAAGACCATTAACAATATAATATACCATATCAGCATACATCGATATTAATAGCAATTGTATATTTTGATAATAACAAGTTATAATCTGCTCAAAATCAGCGAGCAACGACTCACCCAAGCAATGAATTGCTAAAAGATCCGCCAACAAGTTAAAACTTGTCAAAGATTTATAAGTAAAATAATCACGACAAAAAAGAAAGCACTGTCAGATAAATGAAGTAATTGCAAACAATCATGAAAAAAACAACGCAAGAGAGGCTTTTCGAAAAATTGAGAAAGAATAAAACTATGAGTTCGGCGTTTATAAATAAAGCCGAACACCTCATAGTAAAATTAATGAAATTAAAGTTTAGAATCATGAAAATGAATGTCAAAAGGTAGAGAAAAGAGTTAGGAAGTATCAATGAGCTGACTAAAAAATAAACACTATCTTTAGAAAATTAAGCATGATTTGGTCAGCAGATGCTAAATTGATGTACACAGAAAACAATTTCTTCACATAAAAACTTGTATTAGCCTCTAGAAACTCCAAATGCTGTAAAACAGAATCGAAAAAAATTATTGCAGTATTATAATAATCGATGATAGCATCAGTTTTTCAAATACTAATATTAGTGCTTTTTTTCAATAATGTCGATTTTTAAAAGCTTAAAACGGCGGTTTCTATCAACAACATTATTATTAATACTAGCTAATACTAGATGCACTTTTTCATAAATGATGTTTTCGATGACTTAGAGGTCATTCTAACTACCTGGACATCATCTCCAGAAAATTACTAATATTTTTGTACTTCTAATTATAATACTAGATGCACTTTCTCGCAGATGATGTCTTGTTCACTTGGAGGTCATCTTGGCCACCTGAACATTATCTCTGGAGAATGATTGATATTTTTTAATAATTAATTACAATACTACACACACATCTCCGTTGTTGATGTTATGCTGACACGGGTGTCATTCTGATTAGCTAAACATCATATTTAAGAAATTAATGATATTTTCGAATTTTCTACTATGGTACTAGATGTACTTTATCGTAAGTAATGTCACGATGACCTGAAGATCATTTAGTCAGTCAAAAGATCATTTATGAGAATAGTAACTAAATATTTTATGTATACAGATATATTAGTTATATATGTCCTTTGGCTATATTCAGGTGGAATATGAATCGAGAACAATGTTTGTCGCTTGAGCTAAAGTTGCCGGGAGCGCGCGAAGCGCGCCCGAGCTAGATTTCTGTTCAAGCGGCAAACATTGTTCAAGATTCAGATTTCACCTGAATAAACGGCAAAAGATCATGGATGATTTTATGTTCGAAGTAGGCCGTATGAGAAATTATAAATTAATAGTTGGAAAATGTTTTTTCCAATACTTTTTTAATTAAATGTTAGTTCTATTGATTGTTTCTTTTGTTTCTTCGATTGCCATATGATTGCTCTTGACTATATTGATCGAAATATAATAGCATCGGTGATGCTATATTGATTCCTCCTGAGACATATTGAAACTAAATATGTCTCCTCTCAGGAGGACATATAAATGTTGTATAGAGTCGAGCAGCGCACGAGAGACATATGCGATGCCAATATCAATTGAGCATGCTCTTTAGATACTGATACGAATACTGCCTACGAGGACATAAACAGATATACGTAAATATATAGACGCATTTATTAGGAATTTTATTTTCATTGTAATTTACGTATCGAGAAATTCACATATGCAGGCATGTGTGTTGTATGTTGTATCTACATGTTCATATGAATATGTACGTAAATAAAACCATTGGTTATTGTTCCTATAAACTCTATTTAATGCTGAATGGGTAAAATCTTAAATAGATACTTAAATGCATTTAAGGCGATCTTTAGGTGAGCAGGGCATACGAAGTTTATGTCATCCATTTTCAATATATAATGTCCAGATGATAATAGCAACCTCCAAGTTGGTGTAACATTATTTTCGTTGGAGTACAGTAATACAGTATCATAATTAATATTTCAGAAATATTATTTAATTTATGTAGACGATTTTTGGGTAGCCACAATGATTTCCAATTAATTTCCATTTCCTGTGATGTGTAAAATACAGCCATTTAGTTAAAGGAATAATAATGCTATGAATAATGGACAAAATTCGAGTGATGTCACTGGAAAAATTCGTTTGAATCATTGACAATGAATACGCCACGCATTAGAGAAATAATACTATATTAGTACCAATGCCATCATCAATTATAATCATACTACAATAATTTTATTTTAATCCTATACAATTTTAGCGGCGGTTTTCAGAATCATGAAATAAGCCGCGTCCATTAGGTCCAATGCTCAATTTTTTTAGAAAGTTATGAGCTGTTTTGTCTGGATTTTAAGATATTTGAAAAGATTTGCATGTGCTTTATTTATATTTGAGATTAAATCCTTTTAATTAAAAACAAAATTTATCCAAAAAGCTCAAGTTATTAAAAAGTTATAAAGGAATAAAAAAGCTAAAATGGTGCATGGAAAATAAATGCTACATTTTATTTTAAATTTTATCTTAATTTTCATCTCTTCATAACTTTTGAACAGCTTGAGTTTTTTGAACTTTTTTTTTTAATCGGAAGGTTTTAATCTTAACTTTGAAATGTCATTAATAAAAACCTTCTAGAATAACTAGTTCTAAAACTATAAAACAGATGCAAATCTTTTTAAAATTTCTTAAAATCTAAATAAATAGTCCATAACTTTGAAAAAATCGAGCGTTAGACCGAATAGACGCAGTTTATTTCATGATTTCATGTAAGAAAAAATATCCTAAAGTTACAAGAAAATCCCTGACCCAAATACAATACACTCTCCTTGTAAATAATTAAGAAAAGTGAAGTTCGATATAAAGTCCAAATGAATTTAATATTATATTTATAATTAAAAATTAATAAACATTGATAGAAATTTTACCTATTAAGTTTATTCAGTAAATAACTTATATGTTTATTTATGAATTTAATATCTAATCTACTACCTTCTTCCTGATAATAAAATGATGTTTGTTTTGTATTAACATGCATTCTAACATCAAAAACCTTCATTAATATTAAATTTTTTTATTAAAGTTAATAAAAATAAAGCAATAAAACTTAAAATTTCAAATTTTTAAAAAATTATCTGATTACAAAAGTAAAAAAGTAGTTTAATGTACAATCGAGCTCATTGGAATGTAAAAATACTATTATCTAGAAAAATTTTCCATCGTAAATTTTCCACTAGCCTCTATGTTAAAATATTTGAATGTAATAAATTTTGTATGATGATTTAATAGGTAATCATTTTTATAATTTATCAAATAAACTTCTCTTATTATCACAAGTATAACATAATATTTTAAGCCATAATTTTCTTTAATATAAAATAAATTATTAATTTTATGAATTGTTTAAATGTTAATTTACTCCACTAAAATAAATAAGTTAACAATTAACCGCATTTAGCGCAACATATATAGATGAATGAAATTTGTCTGCATAAATTTAATTATACAAGTAACAAAGTTTATTTCTTTTGATGTTCCATACAAGGTCTGTCATAATACATATAATTTAGAATTTAAAAAATGTAAAACATGGTTTTTTTTTCTTATTTCAGATGTCCTCCGGCAACATTCAGATGTGCTTATGGAGCATGTATATTACGAAGCAAACGATGCAATGGATTTATGGATTGTATTGACGGCAGTGACGAATTATTTTGCGATAAGGATTCAAGTTGCGGTAATGAACAATTTCACTGCTCTAAATCGTCGGAATGCATTTCTTTCTCTCTTATATGCGACGGTAATAAGGTTTTTATGATCTAATAAATCAATCAATAAACTTTTTATTGTCAATCAAAAGTAATAATAGCATAGTTAAAATAATTTAGATTATCAACACTTCAAATATTAAAAAAAAACTTATTAAAAAGATGAAAAAACAATTATATTAAAAATTTTAATTTACATAAACTATATTTCGAATGATTTTCGAAAAAATTTTCGTTATTTAACATCTTACGTAAAGGTTTCAAGGATTGTGCCGATGGGAGTGACGAAAATTCAACAATTTGCAACGACTATACATGTTCTAAACACACATTAAAATGTAACTACGGTGGCTGCGTTCATCAAGAAGTAGTTTGCGATGGACTGAAAGATTGCATCGATGGATCTGATGAAAGAGAAGATCTGTGCGTTGCTGTTCATTGCAAAGGCAACGACTGTAAACAATACTCTTGCAAGTATGTACGTGATCGATTTTAAGTCAATTTTTATTTATTTTTTATGCCTTCGATGATATGGTCTTTATCATTGTGATTCATAATTTTGCGTGATACATTAAATTATTTCACAATTCTCTTTTTGTTTGTTGGGAAAAATTGAGTTTCAAAGTCTTGCATTTGAAATAATTAATATATTTATATTTAGATTGAAAATTCATTTTTAAATTTTTATTTTATTTTCTGCAATGTTATAGCACAAATTAATATTTTTTTTAAATATATAAAAACGATGATGATGAGTGATTTAAAATTGTTCAATCAATATCTAGTTCGATAGCAAAATCTATTCTTTATCAATTTATGACGAGAGAATATCGATTAAAGTAATTGAAATTTTTGTATTCTATATTTTTCATATTTTAGAGATAACGAATTTGGTTGCGAAAGTGGAGATCAATGCGTTCCGTTAAGCAAAGTGTGTGATGGTACTCACCAGTGTCGAGACGCGTCAGATGAAAAAGTTCAAATCTGTAAGAATCGAAGGTAAATTATACTTCTTCTTTTATAACATATCATGAAAATTAAAAGTATTATCAATTTATCGGAAGATTAGCCTTGAAATAAATTTTTTATTGATAAGAAAATCGATTTGAGAGCTAACATTATCAATTACGCAAGAATTTATAAATAATAAATCTCATAGACTTTACTTTAAACTTATTAATATTATTTTAGCTTTTAATCCTAAAAAAATTCGAGAAGTAATTATACATTATGTAACAATCAAATGATCGATTTTAATCTATTTTCAATTAGGAAAATAGTATCAAACATAATGCTTTTAATTTTCGTTTAGTAATCGTGATTAGAACATTTTAATTAATTTTAAATAAAATCTAAAAATTATTTTATCTCCAACATAAGAAAAAAATAAGAATTATTTTTTTTACGCTTTTCGGGTCAATATTTATATGTCTCCTACTAACACATTTCTTCCACCCCCCTTCGCTCCACTGATACATAATTTTATGTCCAGTAGGCCTATAAACTATACTTTTAGTTGAAAATATTAATCTTTTTCAATACTTTTAAAATAAATTTTAGTTCTTTTTTTTCTTTTTTGATTCATTTTGGAAGCGTCGATCTTTTTTCAAACCCTCTATGCTCTTGAATAAACACAAACGTGTCAATTGATTTCTCCTGCTTATACTTTAAAGCGAGCCCGTCTAACTATGGGATGCCAATACAAATTTAGCATGCTCTTTACATACTGACACGAATACGGCCTACGAGGACATAAAATAACTATATATGCATAATTCTGCCGAGATTAAAATAAATCGTGTTGATAAAATCAATAATATTATTGTTTCATTATTAAGATCATGCTATAAAAGTTATTTTAAAATGAATTTTTTAATTGCTGTTTTTAAAATTTCTTTTAAAAGTTTTTTAAATGCCAACGAAGAGTAGTACATTTTGATTGTTCTTCGAAGATTAGCGCATCTCAACACTATTAATAAAGAGCAAAATATTTTAGTAAATGTGGTACTCTTCGCAGAAAAAGTGCAAAATGCGTTAGTTTTTGCTGCACAAAATAGAATTTGTTATTTAATACTTTTTTTAACAATCTATACTAAAAATGAAAATGATCTAGCTGTGACCGTAATCAGTTTCGTTGTGATTATGGCGCTTGCATACCATCGAATGCAAAATGTGACTCGCGTGTGGATTGCCATGACTGGAGCGATGAAGCTGAAACAACATGTGGTAAATCGTTACCGCGGGGCGCTTGTCGTTTACCTGCAGCTAAACCTGGCACACAGTACGTCATTTCTAATTGCGAACGTTGTCGACCTGGAGATGTCGTACCCGAACTTACTAGTCTAAATTATACATGCGATGGTAATAAAAATATTGAAGGTAAAAACATAATCCACTGTCAACGAAATCGTTGGCTACCAGCTATACCAATCTGTCCTAACAGTAAGTAAATTTTTAAACGGAAAATAAAATTCTTCTAAAAAATTTTAGTTAATTTTAGAATATATTAGCTAAAAATATTAAATTTCTCTAAAAATAGCAAATAAGTAATTGAATAATTAACGCTGTAGCACAAAATTGAGCAATTTATGAAGTAAAGAAAAAGTTTTATAAGTAAGATTAAAATTTTTCTATTTATAATATAGCCGATAATACAATAAAATGTCCACTGATAAGTTCACCAGGAGCTATAAAACGATGCGAAATGAGATGGGGTATTAAAGCAGGCCAAACGTCTTGCAATCAAACTTTACCAGTTGGTACTAGAATATTGATGGAATGTCGAAGTAATTATGAAAGGGTACGTGGTTCATCACGTATTACGTGTTTACATGATGGTACCTGGAGCCAAGTTCCTTTAAGTTGTCAACCAACTTGTGGTGTTAGAATTGGTTCATGTAAGTTTCATCTTTACTCTAATCTGTATTATACTAGTAGTTTTCACTAAGGAAAATTTATTTCGTGATTTGTCGATGAAAGGTTTTATTATGAATTGTATTCTCAAATAAATAATGAAGCATAACCTTTATTATACTTCGAAACAAAATAATTTTGCTAATAATTTTAAGTAATATTTATAAGCACGTATAATTTTTTTTGTTCTAAAATTACTTCAATTAATTTACATTTATATCAATCAAATTATTTGATATATAAAAAAATTTTCATTTAAAATAAAATTATCTAAAATATCAAAAAAATTTCCAAATAAAAAAATAATTGAAACAGCTTAAAATTGATCATTTGAAAATTTTTAAAAATTGAAAATAGCTATAGCCTTAATTGTAAATGGATGGATTGCACCATTTGAAGAGCCATTACCATGGCATGCGACCATTTTTTCTCGCGACAATGGAATATGGGCATTCATTTGTGGAGGTACTCTTATAGCTGAAAGTATTATTCTAACTGCTGCTCATTGCGTTTGGAAAATCACTCCTACTTCACTCAAAGTAAATATATTTTCATTATTATTTTAGTTCTTAAATTTTAGTTAACAATCAATAAATTTTCATGAATTTTTTAATTTTGAAGGTGGTTAAAATGAAAATTGATAAACTATATTGATAATATCAACAAAAAGCTTTAAAATAGATTTTTAGAAGAATTTTTTGATTAGTTATAACCAATATTATATTTTATTTTTTTAATATAACTTATTATATTTTTTATAGTAAAAACATATAAACAAGCAACAATAAATTTAAAAATAAATTTTAAAAAGTATATATAGTTTAATAAAAGCTAAATATTGTTAATTTATTTATATATATATATATAGCTCAGCAATAATTTACGATAAACTTTATTGTTCTCTCAATAAAATTAGAATTTTATATAACTAAAAAATCTTCTATATTTAAAATAATAAAAATTTGTTGATATTTTTCGTATTCAAATAATTATGTTTTCGAAGAACGATTTATTCACAGGTAATATTGGCAAGTAATTCAAGTGATTTTGCAAATCAAAATAAAGAGTCTCAAAAATTAGATGTTCATCAAATAAAAATCCAAAATTCGTATCAAGATCAAGAAGGAAATTACAATTCAGATATAGCTATCTTAATTTTGAAGAATCCAGCATCAATAAATTCGCGAGTTCTTCCTGCTTGTATGGACTGGTCAAATAAATTTGAACTAAATCAAAGACATTATGAAATTGGTATTATTGCTGGTAAGTCAATAATATAAATATATAATTTGATTAAAAATCAAATCATCAATACATACATTTTCGGATTCAATAAATTGAGCTTAGAAAAAATACTTTTAATAAATCAAAGAATTCCACTATTTTCAATATCTATAAAATTTGACCAAAATATTGATAATATATTGCTAATATATTGGTAATATGTTGGTTGATATTATATTAATTATTACACTATTTCCAACATTATTTTAGGCTCAGCAAGTCGCACTGAATCCTAAAATGTATATAATATTTATGTACTGATTATGAAATACGATGTATAATAAGAGATTGATATATTCGAAAATATTGCTAAGAATATAATTGACAAACAGGTATGGGTGCAACTGAAAACGACACTTTCAGTCCGACTTTACGTTTAGTTACAGCCCAAGCAATCCCACCTGAAGTATGCCGTTTACAAATGAAACGTAACTTTCGTAAATATCTCACCTACACGAGCTTTTGTGCAGGTTGGGCTAATGGTACCAGTGTCTGTAATGGCGATAGCGGAGGTGGTTTTTTACTTAAACGACCAAATTCAGATATCTGGGAAATTCATGGTGTTGTGTCACTTAGTCCACGACGTATAGGTGTGGCACTCTGCGATCCACAGTATTATACTGTTTTTACCAAGGTAACTCGTTTTTTTCATATATATGTTATGGATCATTTTCAAGTTTATAAATAATAAAAAAATTTTAATAGGTCTCAGTATATCTCAATTGGATCAAGGAAATAGTACAATCTGTTCCAGTAAGCGAAGGATTGTCAAATTATAAGATGAGGTCAGATAATGATAGTATACTCTTAAGTCAAATGTAAAAAACCATGAAAATATTTATATTTGTATATATCAAACAATTTTATTAAGTAAAGATAATTTTTATATAAAGACAAGTGTTTGTATTTTTTAGAATATCTTATTTTCAATTATAGTTTTCTTTAAATGATTATTCAACCTTAAGTGATCAAAGAACAGGAAATAGAGAATACTTAGAAACACTTCAATTATATTACATTGGTCATTATTATATTTATAAAAAATAACGAATGAATAAGAACAATTTAAAACAATAAAAACACATTCTAAGCGCTGTTTAAAATTTTTAATTGTACTATCAATTTTTATTGTTTTGGTTATTAGCCGATATATAATAGATTTGAATTTCATTTGTCTTTGTTTTGTTTTGGTTAGTGGCAGTGTATTTTGTAAAATGTTACTGTAAATAATGTAATAGTGTAAACAATAAGAAAAAAAAACTTTTGTATTATTTTTTTTATCTTTTATTTTAATATTATTATTAACGATGTCTTCGACCAAAGTATTCAGTGATTTTATAACTAATACTCCGAGTTTCGAAAAAGTTAGAGATGAACTCAAAAAACGATCATCGTTGGTACATTCCTTTTATCAAAATATTTGTATACTTTATTTTTTCAATAAAATTTATCATAAATTTATTCCAATTTAAAAAATATTTAAATTTCTATCTTTAAATAAACAAATATTTAAACCTAACCTACAAGCATATATTAAATAAGTACAGTGTTTTTCACGTGAATTATAATTTTTCTATCAGACAACAAGTTTCGATGAATCAACAGTAAGAAATTCGGTGTCTCATCTACATGAGGGCATCCAACCAATTCAATTAGAATATCCTGCCTTTTTTCAAGAATGCTCTGGTGTTGATCATGTCACTATTTCTCCAACATTTATGGAATTTAAAGATGGTTCTGAAGGAATCACGATGAAACAAAAATTAACCATACAAAATACTGGGACGAAATTGGCATTTATTAGAATTGAAACACCCAATTCAATAGTAATATTTGAAAAATTCAAATATTCATTTTTTCTTCGTACATTTAAAAAATTTATCATTATTAATTATTGATATTTCTAAATTTAACCTTTCCTGACCCGTTATTTAATGGAATAGAAAATGTAAAAACTAAAAAAGTTTTTTGATAAAAATAGATTTTAAAATGATTAATTATCCTAAAATTATTATCAGAACATTTTCAATAAAAAAAAAATTTAGGTGACGAAGGGTTAAAGTAATAATAGTCGATATATTTTATTAAAGCTTAAACATGACTTAAATTTAAATGAAAAAAAATTTTTAGGTTTTTGAAATAAAAGACATATCAAAAGCTGGATATAAATTATATCCAGGCTTAACATTAATTAAAGAGGTTCTTTATAGATTCAAAAGACCCTCATCATTACACTCTATGATTGTAATAGAAATAAATGGAAAAAAATTAGATTACCACTTAATTTGTACATTTTCAAGCCCTCAAATCACTGTGTCGCCAACTGTTCTTGATATAGGACACGTTAATGTAGGATCTGTGTCGGAAATTAAAATGTTGACGATTACAAATGTTGGTGGAAAGACTGCAAGGTTCAGAAAAATTAATATTGATGGGAAAATTTAAATTGTTGATTTGATAATAATATTCTGTTGATTATAGGTTTAGCATTGATTTAGGAAAAATAGAAATGGGATTAAACGTACAGCCTATGAAAGAAATCGTACCACCAAATTGTAAAGTTAAACTTTTTGTTCAAGTTACAGGAAAACGCGAAGGTACTTTTCACAGTGAATTTTGGTAAATTAAATATTTTTATTAATAATTCCTTTAGCTTTCGATTCGATATTTAATCTAAATAATGCAAAAATATAATTTTCGTATAGGATTAAATCAAGTCCAAATATTCATATATCGTTAAATGGCACAATAGTTAAACCAAAGATAAAAGTCATTTATCCAATATCAGTGGTAAACTATTGTTTACTTAATTTTCCAACAATATTTTTGGGCACACAAAAAAAGTTTCAAATTAAGTTACAAAATAATTCTTCGGAAGACTCTAGTTTTGTGATATTAAACGACAAAAATGAAAGTTTAACAAGTATTCAGCAAGTAATTATATGATATCTTATTGTGATGATTAATAATGATCTTTCAGTTAATTGAAAATATTTTCAGAAAATGGGTCATAACAAAGACCCTACATTTGATGTATTTGTTGTTTCTCCGCTTGAAGGTAGACTGCAACCTTTTGAGGAAATATTCATTTCCATAGTGTAAATTAAAAGTTAATCACCCCAATTTTAGTTTAAGTTTTTATTTATTATTTTTGTTATTATTGATTACTTTTAGTTTTTCTCCAACGTTGCAGTCGCTGCAAAAGTATCGGAAACTTATGCGAGATAATGATCATTCAATGAATTACTTTGTCGCAAAAATAAAAATTTGTAAGATAGGAACGGTAGAGGCGAAAGAGATTTTGAGTAAGTACTTTAAAAAAGAAAAGTAAAGTAAAAATATTACAATTCCAAAATTTTTATTTTGTAGAAAATGAACCTATCGACATAGACATTATACCCATAACATCAGAAAGTAAGTTCATTATGCATTTTCATATTTATTTTTTTTTAAATTCAGTAAAAAATAATTGCACTCTTATTATAAAATTATAAGTTATTTATTAAAATCATATATTTCAAAATTTAATAACAATTTTTTTATAAGAAATTGGTATTACTAACAAAAATGTTACAATAATTAAAATTTCAGATTATAGATTATCTACTGTTTATAATTCGTTGAATTTAAGTGAAGACGATGACAGTGATAACATATCTACCGATGACCGAATGCAAATTACAGCAACAAAAATTTATATTTACGGTGATGCTGAAATGGCAAGATTAAATTTCGTGCCTGATGAACTACTTTTAGGCGATTTAAATATTGATGATAAAGTCAAAAGAGTAATTTGCGTACAAAATTCATCAACGCATTTACCATTGTTATTTTCATTTGTACCAAAACCACACGTTAGATGTGAACCGCAGAAAGCTTACTTGAAACCCAATCAATCTATTGAGTGCCTTATCTGGATTAACGTGCAATTCAATTGTATGTATACAATCATATGCGTATATATATATATATATATATATAAATTCTAATTTTTTTATACTATTAATTTACAGTGGAATCACCGTTCAAAATAGAATTTGATGTTTGGGCTGAATGCATAGAATGTATCAAAGATAAAGAATCAAACAAAACGAGAACTGTAAATATAGCTCGACTTTTTGTTCCCTGCATTTACAATCCATTAAAGGCATCAGCAAAAATAAAAACTTGCAGAGCAATGTGTAAATTAGATTCATTTAATAACTTGGCATTAGAACCAGATTACACATTGACTTACACTTTATCAGAAATGGAAAAAAAACTGAATAATCGTGAACTTTATTTACAATATTTTCGTACCTTATTTTCAAATACAAATCAAGAGATAAATGGAAATATAAATCCTTACAATGGTGAAATGGTAGATAATTATGATTTATCTGGAATGCCTATGTTCCACAATATCTCAGTTGCAGAAAAAGTTTTGCAAAGATCTCGTAAATTAAAAGACCAAAAAATAGACGATAAAGAACTTACTTTGCTACTTTTACCATCACAAATGTACAAAATTCACATAACTCCTTTGAAATTGGATTTCGGGAAGGTTTGCATTGTTAAATTTAGATTTATCGAGTTCGGTGGTACGGTCATTTTTTCGTGGACTAACATCACGTCAAACAATATGTTAAAAAAATTAATTAACCCTTATCAGTCACACTTCACCAGAATGACGTAATAGTCATACTGGGTATCATTATGACTATTACATTATTATACCGGGACGTCTTTAAATAATTTAATAATTCATTTGAAATAATTTAAAAATTCCTGCATATAATTTGAACCTATTTTAATTGAAAGAAGTCGATTACAAATAAAAATAAGTTTTTAACAATCCGAAAAAAATTGTCAAAAAACGACTTTTTTCATAAAAATTGCTATAACTCTTGTAATTATTAACTTAAAAAAAAATTGTTTTACAATCTTGAAATCATATACTTTTAAGAAAAATTTTATGGTTTTTGTGAGCGATTTAAAAAGTATATTTATTTTTCAAAATGAAGGAGCATTTTCTAAGGAAAAAATGAGATGCTAACTCGTATGAAGAAATAGCTATTTTATTACGAAAAATGTATATAAATATTTCGAAAAGAGCTTTAAAAACAATTTGAAATGCTAAATAGCATGTAAAAATATTTTACGCAATCATTTCTTTGCCTATTTAATTTCCATAGCTCATTCTGTAAATAAATACACTTGATGTTCATCGCACATCGGATGCTTACAGCTGGGACATTGCTGATGTCTTTCAGCCGGCTTTTGATGGACATACAAGCCATCTCTTTTTCTTTTAAAGTCTCTCAGGCTCTTCTCACATCTGACAATATTAAAAAATCGATTAATGAACAGTGAATTTGAAAAAAGAATCCTGTTTCTGCGTACGGCAATATTTTACTTAATTTTACCATTTAAAATTGAAAAATAAAAAAAATGACTCCCAAAATGTTTTTTACAACACTATAGTCACACTGGGTCTGCTAGACCCAACACTTTCGAGATGTCTACTTTGGACAGTTGTAAGTCTTTCACTACTGAACCAATTCTAATTGAACCTACCAGTACTTAAAGTTCGACTCCTAAACTACTGTAAGATATCGATATAAGTTCCATTTTTTCTATTTTACTGGGCAGTATTCGAGGTGAAAAAAGGGCTTGGGTCCCCTGAACCCACAGTGACTGTTAAGGGTTAAGTTAAACCAACAAAAGGGTAAATATAGCCCATACATAAAAAAAAAAATATTAATTCTTAAATAGTATATTTTTGAATACATACAGTACCGGGCAATAATTCTTAGCAGGTTATCAAATTTTTGCTCCGACTTTGAAAAAGCGTATCTTCTTGAATTTTGATCCTAGAAAAAATTTAAAAAAAGCATTTGAAAGTATTCTTTAAATGCTTTCTTTTTAGCTTACTTACATTTTTTTAACGATATTTAAAAAAAAAAATAATCGCTTTGGCAATTTTGAAATTTTTTTTATTATTGCATTTTTCTTCAATCAGCTGTAGTTTTTTAAATGATTGAGCTAGAAAAAATTTGAAAAAAGATTTGGAAATGGCTCTAAAAATGCTATTTGCAGCTATTTTTACAAAAATTTTTTAATTATTTTTTGTCAAGTTTTAAGCATATAAAGTTATCGATCTAATACTTTACAGTTGTAAAAAAACACTTGAATAGCAAGTAGAAAATAATCGCTGGTGAAGTAGTGATTTAATTTTAGTAGGAAATTATAACTATTCATTATTAATAATAAAACATAATAAAGTATGAAACAACAAAAAGATTTATTTTGCAAAAATTATATCATAGAAATCAAAAGTTTTGCACCAGCGATTATTTTCTAATTGCTATTCAAGTGTTTTTTACAACTGCAAAAGTATTAGATCGATAACTTTATATACTTAAAACTTGACAAAAAATAATTAAAAAATTTTTGTAAAAATAGCTGCAAATAGCATTTTTAGAGCCCTTTCCAAATCTTTTTTCAAATTTTTTCTAGCTCAATTATTTAAAAAACTACAGCTGATTGAAAAAAATGCAAAAATGGAAAAAGTTTCAAAAATGCCAAAGCGATTATTTTTTTTTAATATCGTTAAAAAAATGTAAATAAGCTAAAAAGAAAGCATTTAAAGAATATTTTCAAATGCTTTTTTTAAATTTTTTCTAGGATCAAAATTGAAGAAGATACGCTTTTTCAAAGTCGGAGTAAAAATTTAATAACCTGCTCAGAATTATTGCCCGGTACTGTATACGCGTCAAATTTTATGTGTGCGTTCATTCGGTATTATAAAATATTCAACTTTTCGCCTAAGCTTTAGTTGATCAAAAACTTAAACATTTTTAGGTTGCTATAAATACATCAGGTTACCGTCGAATAACATTTGACAACAAAAACGATTTTCCAATAATGATTACTTTTATTAGTCTGGATAGTCGTAAAGTTTCCTTTCCTGAAGGAAACACTGTTATTCTTCAACCTAAATCCATACTGGCATGTCCAGTTGAATTCCATGGTTATACTTTGGGAAAATATAGTTCTTATATAAATTACGTTATTAATAATAATACAAAATACCAGTTTCCGATTGCAGCAAATATAGTTACTAAAAGTCTCGAAATAAAAACCAAAGAAATTATTTTTGATAAGGAATGTCATCCACAAGAAGGATATAGAATTCCTTTTAAAGTCATGGAAATCGTTAATAAATTTAATGCGAATATTAAATTCAAGTATGTTTTATATTAAATCAATATACTGAAATTACAATCATCAATTCTAAAAGAATTTATATTTCAATTAAGACAAAATATACAATAAAATTTCTATTTGTAGATGGAAATTACCATTTTATTCGAATTTTATAATTGAACCTCAACGTGGTATGGTATTAGCAAGTAGACGATTATATTTAAGCGTTCAACAGGAGCTTGATCCGTTCAAATCTAGCCGTGTTGAAGCTATAATGCATGCGGAGAAAGGTGCTCGTTCTCAGTGCAAAATAGAAGCGCCACTACGACCACCTAATGTTATCTTAATAGATGGAATTTTGAACGTTGGGGAAGTCCCTCTTAATTTAACACATTCCGTTACTACTATTCTATATAATTCTGAATATTTTGGAGTATTTTTTGAAATTGACAGAGTTAATTTATTAAAAGGGATTGAAGTAACTCCTCACAAAGGTTCTATTTTACCTCGTGGGATTGTTATTTTAAACGTGGGTTTTCTTATATTCAAAAATATATACATTAATTATAAAATTTTTTAAAAATAATTTAATAAAACTAATTATTGATATTTTTAATATTTAATAATTTACTATACGTACACAAACACATATCAAAAAGTAATGTTTCTGTTTTCTAGATATCTTTAAAATTTGATTGTTGTATGGTATTATCTACGTCCATCACTATCATAGTACAAAAGAGACTTACCCTGCAACTTAAACTCGATTGTTCAGTGGTATTTCCAAAAGTAAAATTCATTCCAAGTAAAATAAAAATAAAACGTATGAGCTCAAATTCATATCACGTACAAGAAATTGACGCTAATAATTTAACTAACTCTAATATTACAATACAGTTTTTACTTGAAGATAATTATCCCGAATTTCATGTATCATATTCACCATTAAAAAAGATAAGTTATATTGGTAAGAAAAAAAAACAAATTTTCAAATTAATTATTAATATTTATTTATTGACGTAAATAAATAATGAAATTTTTTTAAATAAAATTTTCAGAAGATAAAAAGATAATTAATATCAATCCACGATCATCTGTTAAATTATATTTACATTTTACACCACTTGATGTAGTTAGTTATTCATTTTACTTACCCATCGTTATTAATGAATTGCTTGGACCCGTAAATGAAAATATCAGTCTTACTCCTAAAGAATTTTTACAATGTGATACCTATTTATCAGAGTGTTCGGCAATTTCACTTTTGTCTATTCCGGCAAAACTACCTTCTATTGTGGTAGATTTTACAGTAACTAAACCCGCTCTCTGTTTTAACAAAATGTTATTTGAATTTGAGAACTTCAATTGTCAAGTAAGTATTTAAATTAGACATATATATTAATATTATATCTTTGATTTCAATTATTATTTTTAATAACTAAAATTTTTATTTAAAACCATAAAAAGCCTGTACAAGATATCTTATTTTCGACTTTATGTGCTAGTTAACCACTGCATTCTGATTACCCATGCATATGCTATATACATTACACAAAATTTAAAGTTATAGAGAAAATAGAAATTCATATATCGAATAAATGTTAGTGATCAGTGACAAATAAAGAACACGTTTACCTTGCACGATTTTTCTTTTCATGTAAAAAAGTTTTCTATTTAAATCAGTCAAAATATTTTTAAAACATCTCTATCATAGGTAATACTATAATGAAGTATAATTTTTTTACATGAAAAGAATGATGACATTATAAGTACATATTTATAAACACAAACAGATAACATTTTTGCCATTCTAACCTCAAAATCGCAACTTCGTTGGTCTCATGGCAAAAAATACAGTTCGCAACTGGTATGAAATGTACTATTCCTTGGCGACTTCGCATACTATGCGTGGAAAAAAATTATCCGGTCAAAGTCAACGAAACTTTAAGTCCTGAACAAAAATCCATATGGTCATAACTTACCAAAATCAATACTTCAAGTGCTGATTTTCACTGCTGAATCAGGCGATATGCAAAAGAAACCCTAAAACCATACAGCATGTATCGGATTGGGTATGTCTTATGTTTTTGTGGTCGTTGACTTCAAATCTGAGGTCATTCTGGCTCTCAAAGTCAAAATTAAAGTCATTAAAAAATCAAACCAAGAAAAATCCCTAGAAGTACAAGTTATTAGCCTTTAACTTTGGCTATATACACGAAAAAAAACTTAAATTTTAGCGGCGTAAGTTTGAAACGCCACTATAACAATGTGTATATTAAGTCTCAACATTTCTGTAACTTAGCTAAAACTGCCAAGTTTCTCTGCTAGATTTGCTAGGAGAGCCACGCGTAGTGGGGAGAATTTTATAATGGCTTAGGATCACTCCGCTAAAACTGTAATGTGCGCATTGTTACTCTAACTTTAGCGCGTCGGCTTTGTTCTTCCTAGCAAAAAGAGTAGTACAGAGTTACTACACCACTGTTGTCGAAGTTTTCTCCCCACGTAAGGTCAAATCAGTTTTGAATTTGAATTCAGCGACCTGAAAAACATTCAATGATCTTGACCTTGACCTAATAAGGTCAAAATAAACTCGGATTTTAATTCAGAATTTTAAAAACATATGACATACCTTATTCGATACATTCTTTATAGCTTTAGAATTTATTTTTTGTATCGTCTGATCCTGCAATATTTTAGCGCTTTTTTAGCGCTTGAAGTATTGATTTTGATGAGTAGTGGCTATCAGAACTTTTGTTCGGGACCTCTAGATCTATCTTTTTCCAAAGTTTCTTTCAATTTGACCAGATAATTTTTTTCCATATATTGTATGCAGTGTTCTATTTTTTAATTATTAACATTTATTAAAACGAATATTTTAAATTATTTTATGATAATTAATAAAATTTATTTACTTACAAATTGAATAAAATTAAGTAATTATTTTTTTATCAATAAATATTTTATGATGATAAAAAATGTTTCAGGATGATCTTATAATATTTAATGATTCGGATTACAAAGTTTCTTTAACAATAGATTTACAAAGTTTCAATAATTCACTAGATTGTCCATTTACAATTAAATGGAATAAAGGAGTGAAACCAATAATAACGAATGATTTTATAACTTGTTCATTACTTCCTGATGAAGATATACGTTTAAAAATTGAATTCAAGCCCAAAGTGTCAGGTGACTTCGTATACGAAATACCAGTTAATTTTGCAAATGATGAAAATGAGCAAATGAATAGCTACAATAGACTTTTACTTAAAGGATCGCGATTAACACAAAAAATTGAAAGTGATATTTTAGAAATATATTTGATTCCAATACCATTAGGAAAAATTGTCAAAGAAATATTTAATATTCAGTATTATAATTTTTCAAAATTGACGCACATTTACGCAAAGGTTTGCTATCCAGAAAAATGTAGTGGTATACTTTACGATGAAACATTAAAAATTTCTTTTCCTAAAGGTACTAGAATTCAACCTTGTTGTGCGTAAGTATAAAATTTTTTATCATCAAAGTATTGATTTATTTAATCTTTAAGAATGATTGAAAATTATTTTTAGAGGTGAAATTACTGTTGAAGTTCAGTGTAAAAGTTTAGTATTGGTGTCATTTTGTTCAAAAGTTATATTTTCTGATATAGAAGACACGACATCATTTTCAGTTATTATTTATGGTACAGCAGATAGCAGTTTGTTATCAAATTATGGTTTAACAAACTGTGAAAAAGCTAAAGGAAACTTTTTATTAACCCAGCAACAGAAATATCCTATTGAATTTACTTCTTTTGTCCAGACTACTGGTTCGACACCTGAAAAACATGTAATAATTTCCAATTAATCAATACATTACTATAATTTTACTTATTTTATTTTTTAATTAAAAACTTTTTATTTCACAAATTTAATTGGGTACTAGAACATAATATCCAATCATATCAAGTTTATAAAATACTTCATTTCCAGTCATGATTTTTTTGAAAAAGCGAATAAACTTATTTGTCCTTACAGTTGTCAAAAGTCGATAGTCCAAGTTCAACTGCCAGCGAACTAAGTAAAGAATTACGAGAAGAAAGACTTTATAGTACAGATAGTAAAATTCTTAACGTTATAAAAGAAATGGGTAAAAAGGAGAACATTACTTCTTTTGATGTATTAGAGAATACGGCACCTGATGAATTAAAGTCACTTGAAAAAAATTCGTTTTATCCATTTTTTTCTTGTATTCATTCAAAGTAAGTTATGTGTTTGACAATGTTTATTAAATTTTAATCTTTATAATAATTTATTTTAGAAATGAAAATCCTCATATGTACAGAATTTTAAGAGCTGTTGAAAAATGGTTGTACGCAAGTGTAATGCAATATCAATTTAATCCTAATTTGATAAATGGCATAACTTTAGCTTCATCGGGAATCGTGCCTCCTAATTTGGCAAATAATAATGATAAAAAGAAAGCTTATCCTAAACCGTGTACCATTGTTGATATTTTACAATGTTTAACAGATTCTAAAGAAATTTCTGATATTAAAGCCTTGTAAATATTTTATGAATTCAAAAAATAATATATAAAAGAAATAAATTATATATTGTAAAAAATTAGATTTTATTTAATTTAACATAGATGAATATTGATTTTTTAACATCCTAGATTGGAAACAAATGAATTCGATAATAATGAGGAACGTATATACCATGTTATGAATGTATATAACAAAATTCTTGAATTTCTCTTATCTGAAGGAGCCTGTATAGCAC
Source organism: Anastatus disparis (assembly GCA_017163975.1). NCBI lineage: Eukaryota > Metazoa > Arthropoda > Insecta > Hymenoptera > Eupelmidae > Anastatus > Anastatus disparis. The sequence goes on from JAFFSR010000313.1 coordinate 1,910,621, forward strand.
ATGTGGCATCAGAATTTTTACTCAATTATAAAGATTATAAAACAATGAAAGAAATGACTACAAACATAGTAAACTTACATGATTAAATATTTATTAACTATATTTCATTCTAATAAAATAATTAAATTATTCCAGGAATCAGATTCAAATATTGATAATTTATTACCAAAATTTGTATTTGAATCTCGTAGCAAACAGGCGTGGCTGGATATTCTTTTACAAAGTTATAAATGTTTTGTCATGAAAGAAATAGATGAAAAAGTTTTGAATACACATCTCACGTTAATGAATAATATGAAAGATATAGACAAGTAAGTTACTTAATATAAAATCTGATAGTAAATCTTTTAGTTGTGCTCATTAAAGGCAAGATTAACCGATTTACAGGCACATTTTTTTTTACTTTTCGTGCTAAAATTGGTAGCCTTGAATTCTCTACAAAATGCACAATATTTGATATATAGAAGTTTTTCACGTCGCTAAATACATTCCAGGGTTTATTTTTACCATTTTTTTATTCTGACACCAAATTTAGATTTAGCACTCTCAAAAACTATTTTATAGAAAATTTAACTCAAATCCCGTTTATTCAAAAAGTTATCTTAATTGTGCATATATACTACATTGGCACGGATTTTTTTGGACGTATGCTACAAAGTCAGTATATCGATCAACCTCCAGAAAAGCAGAATGACACTTTTCGGGATCATCAATTTTAAACAGTCAAAATTGATGATTTAAAAAAGCGTCATCTAATTTATAATAAAAATTCGGTCTCATATATTAAACTGAAATCAATTTTAAATACAAACAAAGTACACATAACACGTCATTTAATAAATCTCCGTATAATTAAGAAAAATAAATTTTTTTATAGAAATTCGACTCTATTTATCATTTTCTCCTTTCAGAGTAATCACTCGTTCTAACGTTCCTATAACTTTCCGATACCTCTTTTGTAGAAATAATATTAGGGTGTAAAAATAAAGAATGTCTGAAATCGTATCTAAGTTATCACCCGAGCCGAAGGCGATAAACATACTATTAGAGGCATTCTTTATTTACGCCTGTGGAGTATATACGATTTTTTTACACAGGCAGCATACACTGCGTACTTTACTGTTCGCTGTGTAAAAAAATTTTCGCCATATCCTTGCCGAAAATATAACTTTCGCCCCGGCTTCGAAAAACGAAAGTTGTATTTTCGGCCTGGGTACGACGAAAAATAGCATACACACCATGGGAGATCAAATGGCGACCCCATAGCACACGTTTGCCACCCTCGCCTCCAACTCGGGTCGGAATTGACATATGCTATAGACTCGCCAGTTCTTTACCTCCCAAGGTGTATTAGTTATATATGTCCTTTGGCCGTATTCAGGTGGAATATGAATCGAGAACAATGTTTGTCGCTTGAGCTGAAATTGCCGAGGGCGCGCGAAGCGCGCCCGAGGTAGATTTCTGCTCAAGCGGTAAACATTGTTTGAGATTCAGATTCCACCTGAATAAACGGCCAAAGGACATAGATGATTTTATGTCCGAAGTAGGCCGTATGAGGAACTATAACTTATTAGTTGAAAATATTAATGTTTTTTCCAATGATTTTAAGATTAAATTTTAATTCTATTGATTTTTTCTTTTGTTTCTTAGATTGACATTTTGTAATGAGTATAGTTGCTATCGAAGCGCGAGTCATTTTTTTTTCACTAACCTACGTTCAATATGATTGCTCTTTGACATATTGAACAAAATATAGTAGGATCGGTGATGCCATATTGATTTCTCCTGAGACATATTGAGACTCAATATGTCAGAAGACTATAATTCTTGCAATAAGTCAGGAGCGCGTCTGGACATAGGGATGCCAACAATTTAGCATGCTCTTAATACGACACGAATACGGCCTACGAGCCCAGCGGAAAAAAACGAAAGTATAAAATTTCGAGTAACTAAAACTAAACAGTTCTTGTGAAAATTGGGACGAAAATTTACTTTTAAACTGTTATTTTCAGTTTTCTGAATGTCTCTTTTATATCTTTTCTTATATAGAAAATGTGTAATCTTTTTCTTTGTTTTTTAAATTTTTCAATTTTTTAAACTTTTCAGTTTCTTCTTCTGGTTTCAGTTTCTTCTATTCGTTTTCATTTTCTGTTTCTTTTTTCGTTTTTCATTTTTTCTTTTCAAACTAATTCGTTTTTTCTGATTTTCCAAAACTCTGTTAACAGTTATTTCTTTTAATTTAAAATAATATAAACAAAAATTTTAAAATTTTTAAAATTAGTTTTGTATTTTTCTTTACATGTTAAGTAAATATAATTAATAAACATTTTCAGTTTTCTCATCTTTTCGTTTATCAGTCTTTATCTGTTTCAGTTTTCTCTTATTTTTTCTTCCTTGTTTATTTCATTACTCAGTTTCTCAATTTTTTTACTTTAATCTCTAATTCCTTTTCCTTTAAAAAAATGTCAAAATATATAGGATGATCAGTCCTTTTACCATTTTGAAAACTTTTTCCGAAGGTGATGATGGATTTTCGTTTAATTTTTTTTTAACCTTAACACACAATTTTCTTATAAATTCACAATATACATATTTTTAAAAGTAGCTTAGATTAATATAATAATTTTTTGTATTATTTTTTTTTGTTTAAAATTCTTGTAAAAAAAATCGTTGTTTAAAATACAATTTTAAACTGAGATAATAAACTGATTATATAATACAAAAGTGCAATAAGGTCTGTTGAAATAGTTGAGTATTAACGATTTCCCAGTCTACAATTTTAGCTCGATTCCTTTTGTGGGCTAAACGTTTACATTTGGTTAATCTAATTCTTTATATATTAATTCTTTTTTCTTTTTTATTCCAAACTCAAAATAAAACTTTAATTTGTTTGAATTAGAAATTAATTAAAATATAAAATATTCTGTATTTTAATTAATATTCTAAAAGATTCTGGAAAAATATGAAAAAATTCATAAAGTTCTAACAAAAATTGAAAACTTCTGAGACATTTTGAAAATTTTGAAGCCATCCGAAAATTTCGAGAGACTCCGAAATATTCTGAATATTTATAGAAAATAAATGTTTAATTCTGGAAAGAATCTAAGATATTTTGTAAAAAATGAAAAGAAATGAAAATAAATGAAATATACCGAAAAAAGCGGAAACAAACTTGAATACTTTGAATGTCTCGTCCCAATTTTACCAAAGTCTCTCCAACCGATTTCAATTCTTACTGTTTCTTTCAGTTTCCCTCATTTTCTTTCTGATTACTTCTAAAACTTTTCGAATGATTTCAAGTGTTTCATTTATTTTTTCCGCTGGGGAGGACATAAAATATACTATTGTTTTTTACACAGACCGGGTATAGTGGGTACATTACTCCCTCCCAGCAAACAGTAAAGTACCCACTGTGCGCTGCCTGTGGGAAAAAATTGTACATTTACCACGGGAGTAAATGAAAAATGATCGTATGTTCATCACCCGAGCCGGAGGCGATTTCAGACGTTTTCCGTTTTTACTCCCTAGGTGAATAATATACTATTTCGCTCTCGAATCAGGTCTTGATATTGGCAATTACTTCTGAAATCGATCTTTATTTGAATTTTTTTTCTAGAGCATCTTTTTGAGATCTATCAAAAGACAATGGTTGCTGGAGAACGCATCTGCGCAATGCGGAAAATGGAGAAGTAGTTCAAAGTTTAATTTATAAAGTTTAACCATCGTTTTCATTGACTTATGATACGAGGTATGGTTTTGGTAAAAAAAGCACTTTTTTCTTTTGCATACGGGTCCGTTATTTCTTTATTTTTAAATTCATTAGATCCAATAATATGTAATATTCGCCAATATTAGCTTTACCTTTCTCGAGATGGTCAATGAACAATATACCATCCACGTCCCATAAGTCACTTTAGATAATTTTCACTGACTACTTTTTACTCAACTATTTGATTCAGAAGCTCGGTACTGAATCCATGTTCCATCCATTGTCCCATGATGACGCAAGAGATGCTTTTTTTATTTTGCCCAGACAATTCCAAACAGCATTTTGAATCATCAACACATTGTTGTTTTTGGTTTGGTGTGAGCCAATGCAACCAAAAAAGCTTTTATTTTACTTACAAGGAGAGTATTTGACCTCCGGGAAACGGATTTGGCTGAAACTGCAGGATATGATTTTTTGATTAAAAAGAATGAATACGTGTTTTTTTTGTGTTAATAGGCCCTATATAGAAGGAGATATAAACATTTCTTTGAAAATGTAGTGAAAAGAAGTCTTTATAAGAACTTGAATAACTAAACAACTAGAACTCTTACAGAAAATTGTATTAAAAATAAAAGAAAGTACAGGTTAAAAACTTTAATTTAAGCTTTGTTGCATTAAAAAATCTCATATGGTTCAAAAGTTACAGGCGATTAAAGAATGCTAATGAAATAGGGTGAAAATTTGATCGTATGTTACATGCTAAAAATATTAATAAATATGTAGTAATTTTCAATTAGGCACAACTGTACTTTTTTATAACTTGTACTTTTTTCTTTTTTCATATATTTTTCTGTAAAATTTTTAGTTGTTTAGCTAATCAAGTTCTCATAAACGCTTTTTTTCTCTATATTTTCGAAGAAATGTCTATATCTTCGTCTATAGGGCCTATTAGCACAAAAGAAAAAACAAGGGTTCATTTTTTTTTTCAACAAAGAATCATATCCTGCAGTTTCAGCCAAATCCGTTTTCGGGAGTTTGAAAGTTGCATTGAAAATACTGACGGCGATTAAGGAATTCTTGTGATAATAAAGAAAATTTCATTGATAATTTTCTAAAAAAATCATTTTATTTTTTAGATGACAGTTAGATAGATAATTTATATTTTCCATTCAATAAATAAATAAAATTTCCACAGAAACGAATGTTTTTAATAAATTCCCGAGATTATCTAGAAAATTTTTAAATATCACGAGAATTTTTAAACTAAAAAAGAAATTATACAAGCAGAAACAAATTTTTTAATGTTGCATAATTGGCTCTCTACTTTTGAATGCCTTTTTTGATATTTCTATTCAATCCATATTTACAGAGCTATTGCGATTTTTCTGCAATACTTTTCTCTCTGTATTTATGGAAGGTATTGAATCTATAGCTGCACATAAATAATTTAACAAATTGAATGTATTGGTGAAAATATTTTTGTTTCAATGCTGTGTGAATAATATTATGCTTCAGTATATTTGTTGAAATTTAATTAATACGTGTAATTATATCTTTGTTATTATTGCAAATTTTAGAGACTTCAATATAAAATCAGAAATATCTTAATCAAATAACGTAAAAAGATAAACGTACATGACAAAAATCATATATAAATTTTAAGTAAAAAATTACAGATTTTTATAAATTAGTAAAGTTTAATAATCTACGAATTATTTAACAAAGCAGTAATTTTATAAAATTGCTAAAATAAATAGACTTTTTAATAGAAATCGAATTTTTAATTACACAAGAATTCCCATTTGCATTTTTTTTCTTTTCTTGGTTTTTTTTACCTCATTCAAAATCATATAGTAATTAATACAAATGTCTACGACATGTAGAATCAAAATTATTACATAATAAGCAGATTATATTAAATTATTGTAAAAAATGTAAATTGAATAATTTATTTTCATTATATCTTATTTAATCAAATTCATAATCCAAAAATAAGCAATATATTGTTTTCTTGAACTTGCAATTAGTATTTTCATGATACTTAATGTCATAAATATCATGAATTTGTACTTTACTTAAAAAGCTATATAAAAGCACAGTAAACTAGATAAGAAAAACTCAGAACTGTCTCGTTATTCTACAATAGTTTTATTTAATTAATTTAAATATGTTTGAACTTGACTTTAAAATTTTTCATTATATAATTTTCAGTCATCAATTTGATATAAATGTTATAAACGTTACCGAGGTAATCAATCGATCTAAAAGACAAAGATGTGTTAGTAAATCAAAAAGTGAAACTCTTTTATTAGCGTGGCTAGAATATAACCATGTTATAATATTTCATAATCGAACAATAAATAATTTTGAAGAATGTTTAAACGATGGATTAGCATTTATTGCCGTGACACTTAATTATTGTCCATTTTTGAAAGATGAATTTTTCAATGACATATTCTCAAATCCTGTTGATAAAGAAATGGTGAATTTTTAATGCGATAGATAGTATAAGAAATACGATTATTAAAATTTTTATTTTTATAAACTTATAGTTTTATTTAAATTTTTCAGAAAATTCATAACGCAATTTGTCTTATACAAGCGTGGAAAGCGATTCGTCTTGGATTTATTGTGACACCATTAGAGATAGTGAATCCTAATTGCGTTCAAATGTTGATGCTAACTGTACATTTGTTTCAACATCTACCAACCTATTTAATCAAAAACAAGGTTACCCATTACAAATGTTACATTATATTTTATTCACAAAAGTAAATAATAGTATATTATGCAACTAGGGAATAAAATCGCATACTTTTCCCAGAGATGGTGTTTTATCCGTGGAAGAATTAGATTTTACTTCCGTTTTGCATATAGTGCTTTATTCCTATTTCATCCGTGACCACATGATTAACTTGAAAAAAGCGAGCTTAATCGAAAAAAATGAATTATTAAAAATCTGTATAGTTTACTACAGAAATTGAAATTATAACAAATACATTCGCAAATGCAGTTTCATCAAACATGTCACTATCAAATAATTTCAAATCATACTTATGTTTAGAAAAATTTTAATAATTTGAAATATTAAAATTCAAATTCTATGAATTCTTTAATTTATTGACTTTTAATTTTATGAATTTATTTAATTGATTTATTAAAAATTTTAAAAACCTATTAAATTTCACAAAGTTATAATTTAACGGAAGTAAAGTGTGACTTTATTCCTGTTAATTTTACAAATAATAAATGTTTTATTTTCGAGTTAATATATAGTGGTTATTAATATTAAAGTAGGAATAAATTAAATTTTATTATCTGCTATAAACATAGAGGAATAAGTATTAATTAATATTTGTTTTGTAGTTGGTTTTTAGTTGCCCATTGACCAAAACAGTCGGTCAACAAATTAAATTATCTATTCCAACCGATCAACAGATTAATTTTGTAGTACAATTTTTCGGAAATGAAATGAACTTTTTTTCTTCAAAAGCTATTATTTCATTGAAACCTCAATCGCAACAAATTAAAATTACATATCATGCTCGAAAACTTCAAAAGACCAAAGGTTTGTCTAAATTGCAGTAAAGAAATAATAAATAATGTATTAGGTTTTTAAAAGTTTTAAATGATAATTAACATATAAAAAAATTGAAGCATCTAAGGATAGGTTTGAATTAAAATTTAGTTACGTTAAAAATCAATTCTTTATTTCAATATTATATACTTGAAAGTCGTCAGTGGTTTGCTCGGTAGAGAGACGGATTCGTAATCTCGAGGTTCCGAGTTCGAATCCCGCTCTCGGCGGCTGATTGATGACAAGCACCGCTGTACGTTATATGTGCTTTTTTCGCAAACACACTGACGATACCTCCGTCGCTAATTAGCAGCACAATGATAGAAAAAATACAGCGACGCTAAATAAATTAAAGAAAAAAAAAATATTCTCTCAAGTTCCTGCATTTTTTTTCTTATAACCATTTCGAAATAATGCACATGATAGACATAAATTTTAAAATAACTCATTATTTTCTTACTATTAAAAAAATGCAACCAATTTTAATTCATATGATTTAAAATATAAATTATAAAATATTCACCTTTCTCTTACTAATGCTAAAAATGCAATAATATATTTAGTAGTAAAAATTTATAATCAATAGAAAATAAAATTTATATATTACGTAAAAAATATTCAAATTTTGAATAAAAAAAAGAATTTAAATAATTATTTTTCAATTTTACATAATTTTAAAAATTAAATTCATTTAAAAAATTATTTATTAATAAACCTACAAGAAATTGATTTAAAATTTTCAAAACTTTAGTAAAATATAAATTTTTCCCGAAATTATTTTCATTTATAAATTATAAATTGATATTTAGAATTTTTTCACTTAAATCTATCTATTATTGTATATTATATTTATTAATTAAAATAAAAACATTTTATAAGACATTTAATATTACGTTGAGGATTAATAAATTAATTAATATAAGCAATAAAATTTTTAGCATATTTAGTATTATGCGGATCATCAATTGGAACAAATTTTGTCGACAATCAGACATTTGTCTTGGAAGGTTTTCCTGATGAATTAGAAATTTCCGGCGAATATTCAATTCGAAGCAAATTATATCAAATTGTCGAAAAAAATATAAGCATCAATGTACCTTATAACTTTACAACTAATTACGACATATGGATATCCAATGAGCGTCCAATCGAATATGGTACTATCTATGAAAAATAAATCCTTAAACCATAAAAGTTTGAAATAAATAATTTTTTTATTTATAGATAAATTAGTAATAACTCGTTGGAGATATTTAGAGTACAGAAGAGTACCAAGACGATTATTGTTTAAAGAGAATAGTTTGTACGTTGAGGAAGGTTGGGAAACAGCTAATCTCCCGATAATTGTTGCTTGTTTAATATCAGTATCGCGCTCATTTTGGATTATCTTCCGATCTGAAATGGCTGATTTTATAATTCAGGTAAGCATTGAACCATTAAAAATTATTAAGAATGATTTAAGTTTATCAAAGGTATAAGGAAAAATTGAAAGTACAAAGAATGGCAATAATTTAATAAGAATTGATAAGAAATAATAAAAACTATGAAAATTCAGATATACAATTTACATTTTATTATTGGCTATAAAAGCGATAGGAATATTCCTTAATTTATTGTGAAATATGTCGATCATACTTGATATAAAAATATAATATTACTTATTCCTTATTAATAAATAAAAAAAAGATTTTAATTAAATAAAACATGTCTAGATAAATTCAAATTATCAATCTTCAATCACTGATCATGCTAGCATTGACGTAATGAAAGAAGAGTGCATTTGTACAGAATTACCGGCACAAGTGTATAGCGAGTGTCCATTGAATAAAAAGCTTTCAATATCTTCAAGAAATAATCAACTACAAAATTGTCTTATTCAAATATTCAGAAGGTCACTGCTCATGGAAGAAAGTGTATTTTGGTCAACTTATTTGCGTAAGTATAAAATATAGAAACAAATATAACCATTATACCAAATACATCACCTGATAGTCAATACTTTTATTTTCATCTCAACAACCCATATGAAAATAATTTTTTAGAATAACTGTAAATAATAGTAAATGATTGTAAATAAGTGTTAAAAAATTTCAGAATTGAGACATAAATAACAGTTATTTACAGTTATTTACTATTATTTATCGTTAATTACTATTATTTACAGTTATTTACTATTATTTACAGTTATTCAGATTTTCAAAAATTTTCGCATATAAGTAAAAACATTGAATAAATTTGTGAAAATTTTCGAAAATATAAATAACTGCAAATGATTGTAAAAAACTATAAATAATCGTAAATAATTGTGAAAAAAGTGAATAAATGTAAATAACTGTAAATAAATATAAATAACGGTAAATAAGTGTAAATAACAGTAAATAATTGTAAATAACTGTTATTTATGTCTCAATTCTGATATTTTTTAACACTCATTTATAGTTATTTACAATTATTTTCATAGAAATTTTTTCCATATGGGAGTAACTGCCACTTTCTTGACTTGATAAATATGCAGAAAGACATTTTTTGTCTATGAGAATATTGTGACACATTACTGCACTCTAATTTTTATCAAGTGGTCAATAATATGGTACATTACTACCCATAATTACGAAAATTTCAAGTTTTAATAATAAAATGAGCTTTAAAAATTCATAGAATATTCAAATTATGATTCGTTAGTATTCTTTTGCAATTTTCTTTTTAATAAAAATTTTTATTAATTTTGTAATTAACTTTATTTTTTCGCATTCTAACTTCAAAATCGCAACTTCTTTTCTTATTTTCGGCTCTCATACGAAAAAAATTATTATTAACCTCTGTGGTGTAAAGGCTGTTTTACGAAACTCGTTAGAGCCCTCGCCGTCGGTTCGGGCTGTAAACCTCTCGTTACGTAATTCCAGTCTTTCCATCCCAGGTTAATAATGTACTATTTTCATGGTATAAAAGAAAAATCAAAAGAATTAAATGTTCTCTTCATAAAAAAAGCGAGTCCAGTCGAAAAAATAAAATTTTTTTAATATCTTCATTTATATTAATATTTTATACTTCTCTAATTATTTTTATAATTTTATGAAATAATTAGTTTAATATATTTGATTCATGAAAAGTTATATGTAAAGATTCGGTAAATATTCCTACAGTAATTTATAGATATCCTGTAATATTTTTATCCATTGCTTTCGATTTTAACATTATTATTCATTGAAGATCATTGCCTAATTTTTATAATAGTTTTTAAACAATTCATACATTATTCCTGAATAGTATATTATTCACCTAGGGAGTAGAAAAGAAAAATGTCTTAAATCGTATGTTAAATGTCACGACAAACATACGATTTAAGGGATTTTTCATTTACTCCTGTGGAGAATATACGATTTTTTTACACAGGCAGCGTACAGTGGGTACCTTACTTTTCGCTGGGAGGGAGTAAAGTACCCACTGTACGCGCCCTATGTAAAAAAAATATTTCCAAGACTTTCTTAAAAGATTTAATCAGATTACCAATATATTTTTAAAATTCTAAAGATTTATCATCTTACAAATGAGTATATTCTAATTAGATTAATTAATTTTCTAAATTAGGTTTTCATAAACACGTAAATAAATAAATTTTTAAAATTTAAATTGATAGATAATTACGTAGGAATAAGAGTGATTAAATGGTTAACGAGAGATACCGAAGATCCTATATCAAAAGATTTTAAACACGTATTTAATACTAACGTCACTTACAATGTAGCTATTGACAAGAAAAGCTTATTGGTATTACCTCATTTTATCAAAACTGAAGGAGGTTTGTTAAAAAAAATAATTTCATTAATTTAATTAAACATACGCTTAAATATAAGTTTTCACTTTAAATATTATATATTTTATTCAATATACTTAAAAAATTAACATATTCTCGTTGCATTTGAAAAATAAGATTCAATCTGAAAATTAATTTTTCATTTTCTAGATAATCAAAAGTACGACATTAATATAGAATTAAGCATTCACATGCCAGAAGTTAATTCTGATCTAACAAATGCTCTTGTTACGCTAACATCAACTGATAAAAAAGAAATTCGTTTGTGCAAAATTGATTTTATTTACGAAGAATCTACTACTACAGAATTGAAAAATAATAAAACTCAAGTCACTAAAAATAATAAAACTCAAGTCATTAAAAATAGGCCAAGATGTTTTTGTAAACTTGATTATTAATAAAAATATTAAAATCTTTACCGTCATGTTTGACAATTAATCGTTTTATTTTCAAATTCTCCAAATGTTTTAACGTTTATTTTTTGTAAAATAAAAAATTAAACTTTTATGTATATTTTTTTACCAACTATAAGAAAGATAAATCCTTGTTAATATCAAATTGTAAAGTAAACAAAGTTACTGTAGATAAAAATATAAATTTTTTAAATAAAGTAATAATTATCAAATTATTTCATTACACTCAAATTTTCTGTACAACTTAATTACATTATGAAGAATCAAAATAATTTAATTATACATTATTAAATTATAGCTTTGCATCTATACTTGTTTGAAACTAATTTTTATATTTAAACATCACTTAATTTTTTTGATACCTAATAAATTTAAAAAAACCATATCCATCAGTAAAATTTTTTATAAAAAAATTTTTCAGAGTCAAATTTAATGAGAATTTGTTATTACTTACTAATAAATCACTTTAACTCAATATATTTAAGTACATATTAAAAATTTTAGTTATATGCAAAATATTTATGATTTCACAGATAAAATATTAAAAGAAGCAATATTCATTTAAAAATATATAGAAAAAAGTTTAAAATTAAAAAAAAAATATACTAATATTTAATAGCAGCAAAATTAATAAAATTCATTAATTGAAAATGTACTAAATAAACAGGTTACTTTACTTGACAAAGTACAACAAATTACATGAAAAAAGGTGAGGAAATGAGTAAAATTCATAAATTTTTTCTTTTAAATTTTGTATTAAGCTTTTGTAGTACATAGCCTTGTTTTACATATAGAATACAATGTGCTTTTGGGACGCATGTTTCAGATAAAGGTATATCTTTAGAAAACTTAATCCTATTTTTACATCTGTTTATCTAAAAATTACCATGCGCGATAACAAATATGCCGCAGAAACGTGATCCTTTTTTTAAAAAGTACAAAGTTGAATCTTGTCTTGTAAATCATTTTTTGTAAATTATCGAGGCTAGTTTTAAAATTAATATATATATAATATATCACATTTCGGTAACGTATCATACAGAAATGAATCCCATAGAATATATTCGTGTTATCGTCAAAATTATATGGAAAAATTGATGAAGAAAGAAAAAATAAAATTGATGCTTAATGACTTTAAAAAGTATTTTTTTGTTTCAAGTATTTACTCTAAAACAATGCATCTTACATTATAAAAAAAGCATTTTCAATTTATGGTGCACCACATAAAAACATTATTACATTTACGTAACGTCTTCGGTATAATTATGAGTCGTACTATCAGTATACAGATAGTGATATATCGATTTTAATTGTTATTTTATGTATCAATATATTTATATATAATTGCTATTCTTACTATATCCTTTTTTATACCACTATTAGCTTCTTTCAAATTATTAAATAGTAATTGTTATTAGATTCATAAAAAGTAGGACACGAAATAGCTCTATTTAGCATTTTTTATTTGATAACTAAATAAATTTCATTGATACTTTCAAGTTTAAAATTTTTAATCAAAACATTTGGTTTTATGATCGTATTTTTATATCTTTAATTTTATTGTTTACATATATTCAAGATGTCATGTTATGAGTATCTTATATATTATAACGAACAAATATTGCTGAAACCATGTCTTACAAGTCCTAACAATCGATTTTAATTTTTTTTTTCTTTTTAATTTTTATTATTTTTTTATGATTAAGAAAAAAATTTAGAAATATAAAAACTGAAATAAAACATCACATTTAGTAAAATAGAATTGAGAAAAAAGTAACTAACTAAACATGTGCAATTACGTATTTTTTTCTTATAAGAATTAATAGATCAAAATGAAATTTATATTTAATTTTTTATACACATAAAATTAGTATATTTATTTACTGTCTTACAAATACAGTTTATAAAATATTTCGTGCTTGTTTATCTAAATATTTTTTACTATTTAATGTGGCATGACTGACATTTGAATATTTTGCTTATGTATATTTTAAACAATACATATATGAATTAGTAACTTTTTTTAATAAATAAGCAAGTCATTCAATAATTATTATTGAGAGTAATCAGACTTTTTAGGTTATCAGCAATAGCATCAGTGCTTATTGAGATTATTTATATTATTGTTTGTATAAAAATTACTAAATTTGTTGCCTGGCATATTCAAAGTGATAATTGAGGCAAGGAATTTTCAAAAAGTTATTTAATTATTCATGAAATATAATGTAGTTAATTCAAGTAAAATAAACTAAATGAAACATCATACTAATTTAATTTACTGAGTAATTGAAAATAATAAAATTTTTGTGGGCTTAATGATGTGAGTTTTAATTTTAAAAAACTATAATTCAACAAAAATTTGAAAAGAAGAATTTTATGCAATATTTTTGTAAAACGTATTATATACAATGCAATAATTATGATTGCATAATTATATATGGTGTCTTTTAGCCTACAGAAACGTTACAAAAAGCAACGTTCAATTAATTACTTCTTGAAAATTCTATAACCTGTACATAGTTTACATTTTTGAGACAATACAGCACCTTGCGAGTATATTTAAATTTTAATTCAGTATCTATATCAAGAGATTTCATCTCAATTCTGTAAAAGAATTTGATAAAGAATTTAAAATATCTGAATTTCAAGTTTATGAAAATTCTATAATGTGCGAAAATTATAAAATTGAAAATTCAAAGAAAACACATAATCATCTGCAACCAAGTAGTTTTTCATGGTATATTAAGACATATATTTACGAAATTTATTTATTAATTTAATTTTCATTGCTATGAAATGCTTGTCTAAATCAGTACAATTCACCATCAACAAGATCATTAGTTACAAAATAAGTAAAGTTAGATCTTTTTAATGTTGACAAATCGCGTATTTTAAAATTTGCAATAATAAATTGCATTTTTAAACAAATTCTTTTCACTTTTTCTAGTTGTATAAATAAAGTATAGATTGCATTTAAATATGTATAAATTCATCTCTACAATCATCATTAATATATTTCATTTCGATTTAATCTGTAACTTAAAGTGGCAATAAAAATCATTGTATATTTCGCTATTTCCTTTTTTCGAACTGATAAAACTATTCTACAATTATGTATCAAAAAGAAGACTCAAATTCTCATTTACAAATGATTTCTTACCTAATTAAATTATCCATCAGCCTCGTTACATGCAGTATACATATATATATAAAATCTCAACGTACTGCGTGATATCGAATTTGTTTCGAAATTCATGGCAGCAAAAAAACTAAATGTTAAATTACGTTTAAAACTAGTAAGCAGTACGTATGTCAAACTTTCCTTTTGCGTAATTTTGCTTGCGCTTCTTTTAATAAAAGATCAAAAGTGTTCTCTTCTTCAGGTTTGTACATGGTTCTATTACTACTACTACTATTACTACTGCTGCTACCACCTAATGAATTAGTTGCTGCTCCATCTGAATAAATAATTTACAAATTAAATTTATTTAATATTTCACTTGATTGCAAAGAATGAAGCAAAAAATTTTTATTCCACATAAACTTACCAAGGTCAGCATATTTTACTTTACAAAATGCTCTGCGACCACCAAAACATAAATCATATCTAGGTAAACTAGGGTCATCATTACCATGTTCAACAGCTTCATAAGCATCATTTTTGTAAGCAAATGTCACAAATCCATAGTTATGACTAAAAAATAAAAAATTCAATTAAAATAATCTAATTTGCAGTTTAGTGTTTTACAATCTTATTATTTTGATGAAAAAAACTTAATATTCTAATATTATTCAGTTCTTATAAACAAAAGATTATTAATTTATTTAAATTAAAATTTTAATCATTTTCCAAATATAACTTTACGTTTATTTATAACCGAAAAAAAATGAATACTCACCCACGCTCGCGGAAATGTACACTAATGTCAACAACAGGTCCAAAAACTTCAAATCTTCTACGTAGTTCAGCTTTAGTGATACCTTCTTTCAATCGTCCTACATAAATAACTCTTCGCTCCTCAACTTGACGCTGCTTTTCTTTCATGTACCAATCGTCATACGGTCGTCTATAAGGAGACCTAAAGAGAATAGGAATAAAAATTTTTTAAATAGAATACTTAATATTATAACTACCATGAACTCTGAGAAAAATTTGGTTAACATTCGTGTATGGAAGTGTTAATAACGCTTTTTAGTTTTATATGAAACAAGAAATTATACATTCTTGCAAATATAAAAGATTTTGAGAATAATTTAATGTAGCAAATAAAATTTGAATGTTTTATTTACATACAAGTATAATATAGGTAATATTCCTAACTAGGTAAATTCTTTGAGAAAGAGTTAATTTTATTAGCAGAAAACGCTCATAAAACAAGAGCTTATATTTAGTATTAGGTAAATAAAAACAGCAGGAATAAAAGGGATCTAGGAGAAATTATACATTTGGTTCCACAAAGTATATTTTTTATGAAGAAACCATTCAACAATTATGAAAAACATAAACAGAAACACACTTGATGAAAAGAAGAAATAAACACTTGGTCGATTGCTACTTATAAAAAAAAAGAAAAAGAAAAATTAAAAATTTTGATGTCATTATGTATGGGTCTTTACCTCCTCCAATCATTGTAGCCGCGACTACTACTCGAAGAGTGCCGCCTGTGCCTATCATAACTTCGCCTTCTTTCCCGCCTTTCCCTCCTCCAACGATTCGACCATTTAGAACGTCCGAAATTTGAGCGAGAGGAAGACCTATAACCGTCATATTCAAACCGTTTTGTA
The DNA here is from genome assembly GCA_017163975.1 of Anastatus disparis. Taxonomy (NCBI): domain Eukaryota; kingdom Metazoa; phylum Arthropoda; class Insecta; order Hymenoptera; family Eupelmidae; genus Anastatus; species Anastatus disparis. Next base: position 1,926,919 of record JAFFSR010000313.1, read on the forward strand.
ATCAAAATTCGTTTCTACAAATTCTAAGCTAAATAATTTTTTTTTTCTCTGGGTGATCGCAAAGATAACCATATTTAAAGTATTAATAGGCCCATCGCAATCAAAAACTAAAAAAATGCACTAAATCTAACTGCTACTTGCATAAGTAATTCATATAAAAAGAAAATGAAAAGACGACCTTCACCATTATGATTATTGTTAAAAATGTGAGAGCTAGTGTTATTAGCTAACGTCAAAGAATCGTATATGAATGTCAAAATAGTTTTGTAAATTTTGAAGAAATTTAGTCTTATGTATATATATATATATAATCTGAAACAATTTACAAAGAGAATCAATATAAACATTACAATTTTTATCAAACAACTAAAAAATTTAATTATTTACAAAATCATTTTTATGAAATACGCTTAACAAATTAAATACATTACTGATAAAGTAATCAATTATAAAGCTCTCTTTGCAATAATAAAATATTACTTAATTGTATAAAATTGTCATTTTTACACAACATAATAAATTGAACGCAAAAATTACCTTGAACAACTGGAATATCTAGATGACCTTGATCTTGATCTTGAATTTCTTGATCTAGATCTTGAAGATGATCTGGACCGATATCTAGATCTGGATCTTGAATGTGATCTTGAACGCGATGACCAACTACTACTTGAACTTACAGAACTTCTTCTATGACTGATTTTACGTCGTCTTGTATTACATCTAGTTCTTGAACGACTTCTACTACGTGATCTACTAACATCGGAACTTGAACTACGTGATCTACTACGGCTACGAGTACGATTATCACGTGTTCTTTGTCTACTTCGATTACTTTTCACTGGACTTCGGCTGCGGCTGCGATCACGGTTACGACTTGAAGCACGACGAACGGTTCGGCCGTTACGACTGCGACTTCTAGAACGTGAATTCGATGATGCTGAAGAGACGCGTGTTCTCCTGTAATTACGATGCTTACGATCACGTCCACGATTCAAACTGAAAATAAAATATTAGTAATTAGATTAAATAAACAATTGTTGAATTTTTTCAGTACAAAAATAAATTATGATTTTTAAGGAATGTTAATTTTACAAGATAAAGTAATAGGGAAACAAGACAATTATCAAATGTATCAAAGAAATTAATTTATAAGTAATATTTAATGATATTTGTTAGAAACTAAATGACTAATAATTATTTTTTAAGAGAATTATATTAATGTGATAAAAAATTTCAACAATAAATAAAATATATGCTTATACATACCTATTCGTCTTTATTTCTTTCATTTCACTATTAGTAGAAGCTTCATTCACAACTTTTTCACTTTCTAAAATTTTTTCAGTAACCTCATTATTTGTCACCTGTTCATCATCAACAACTTCACCACTTTCAACTTCTCCTTCTTCCATAACATCTTCTTGAACAATTGCAGTATTATCTTTAACAGTTTCTATCTGAACAGATTTTTGCATTTGTTCTTCCTCAGGTTGTTTTATTTTGTTTTGTGATTCTATTTCTTGTCGTTGTTCTTTTTCTTCTAGTTTTTCTTTTTCTTGTTCTTCTAGTTTTTCTTTTTCCTCTAATTTTTCTTTTTCTTCTTCTTTTTCCTGCTCTTTTTCTTCTTCTTCTTCTTTCTCAGTTTCTTCTTCTGGTTCCTCATAACAGATTCCAAAGACTGTTTCGTAAGTTTGCATTCCTCTATCTCTTGTAGGCCGTTTTGGTTTAATTTTATCCTCTTCAATCTCTGATTTCGGTTTCAATACAGAAACAATTTCCCGCTCAGACCAAATAGGATTTTCAGGATCATCATTAAAAGGTTCAGTGTTAGTTGATGCATGATGTATATAAACAAGAGCCATTGGTTGAATTGGCGAATTGGTGCGACTACCATCGCTACGGTTTTGTTCACGCCGACTACGATACTCAGCTAAATTAAGTTTCCTACGAGGGGGTTTTTTAGCTGTTTCTTCAGGTAATTCAACATCTGTAGCTTCTTGTACAATTATATTTTGTACTTGACCATTCGAGCTGTTAGTTGTAGTAACAATAGATTCTTTAAGGTTACTACCAAGAATCTTTTGAGGAGTTGTTGTGATTGGTGGTTTTTTTAAGACAGATACCATCTGCATAGGTTTATGTTGAGTTTCTAAAGACTTTGTTTTTGTTAATACCCCCTTACGAAGTTGAAGTATACTTGTGGCCAAAGCTGATTGGATCTTCATTTCATAAGCAGGCTTTGATGGAGGTGTAGTTTTGTTTAATAATGAAGTAGGTTTATTGTTGTTAATCTTTGTAACAGCTTGTATAGGAATTTTTTGAATTTCTTTTGATTCTTTCTTTGTTTGATCTTGCACTGAAGATTTCTTGACTTTTGAAGCTGGTTGTTGTTCTTCACTTGCATCACTAACATCACCAGATTCTAAACCACTATCCTTCTTAGAACTTGTATCTGACCAGTTACTGCAACTATTCTTTTTAACCATGGCACTACCTTTATGACTAATAGATTTAGTATGCTCAGCAGTACCTCCTTTGTCATAACAATCATACTTTTGATTACAAGATTCATCCTTATTAGAAATATGCTGTTCACTGTCACTATTTTGTCTATCATACTCACTGATACTATCAGAACTACTGCTGTTACTGCTGTTACTCAATATGGAACTTGAATTACTACAATAATCATGATCTAAATGAACAGATCCATCTACTCTTCCATTCGAGTTATTGTTGGAAACCTAGAATTTGAATTATGATTAAAAAATTATACTAAAACTTGAATATATATATTTTTAATTATATTAAGTACTTTTTCTATTAAATTTAATTCTTGTTACATATCAACAATTGTAAAAAATTTTTTTAATTTTTATTATATTTACCGTATGCACATAACATGCAGGTATAATATTAAAAACTTCAACATAGTAATGTTAAAATCTTTAGTAAACGATTTGACAATGTTTTCAAAACTTACTGATGTTACAAGTTAAATATAGAATTAAGTTAGTAGATTTAATTTTTTTAATTGAAGTTATAGAGTGAAATCATAAATTTAAATTGGTTGTTGAAAACTACTTCTTAATTAATGTCAATTGTTTATTATTAAATGTTTGTATTATTAAATGTATAACTTACCAATTTTAATAACTTATTTCGAGAAAGAGTAGCTGCAGCTTCTTGCATCCTTGTACCATTATTTTTTAAACCAGCTTTAGTGTGTGGCTTAGCAGGAATAAGTGATATTACCTTCTTACGACCTGATGCCTAAATGTCGGCACAGTGTGATAAGTAAAAAACTGTTTACAGTTTTAGTAAAATTAAAAAAATTAAAAAATTCACCTTTATCCTATCTATGACTTCCTTTGGTAAAGAGTCTCGAATGTCTTGATGTAATTTGAACTCTTGAGAATCTACTGATTTCTTTAAAAGAGTTACCTGAGATTTATTTACAGAGAATTTTGGTGAAGTTTTTTTAGAAGAAACTTGCGATGATTGTGCCGTTTTAGGAATTTGTGAGGAAACCGCAGCTGCTTCAGAAGCTTCAAATTGTTCTAATAAGCTCGTCACATCACCAGCTTCCAATACTAAAAAAAAAGTTTAATTAATTGTATAGAGTCATAGATTAAATATAATGATTAAAAGCTTATGACATATACCAGGTGATTTTTTAGATAATAAAACATTAGAACTCCTTGCTTCTTGAGTAAATTCTTGAGATTTAGCATCTTTTTTTGATTTTTTAGATACTTTTGTAACAACTTCTGTGTCTTCTTTAGAAGCTTTTCGACTTTTTTTATTTGGAATCTCTTCTTTTTGTCTTTTAGAGCGTTTTTTCTTACTACTTTTTGTATTTGAAGGAGAATCAGGTGGTGGTATTTCATCCGCGAATTCAATGGATTCTTCTTTGAGAATAAAATCTGGTTCTTGTTTGAGCTTGGTAATATTTTTTCCTAAATCAGAAAATAGAAAAAATATATAAACAAAGTTAGAAAATAAATCAATATCATGTTACCAATTTCTTTGAATAAAAAGAATTTTTTTATACTATCATTTAAACAGATTCATAAATATATATAAAAATAAATTTCTATTATCTATTTGAATTATTATTTATTATGTTATAAGCAGTATTTGTATTTTTCAACTTAAATATAAATGAAGTTTTATGGTTTGCTGAAAAATGATGCTGGAAAAGATGATCTTGCAGGAATATATTATAGAGGAATATTTTACTCAAAAAAACAGAAAAAAAAATTTTCGGAAATAAAGTTTAAATTAAAAACTAAAAAACTATTAATTTTTAATATAGTAATATACACATACAAAAACATAATACTAAGAAAAAAAAACTTTTTACAATCAAACAAACCTAAAATTTTGGAATTATATTCTTTGGATGGAGTCATATGTTGTCTTCTGACATGTATGAAGTCAGTAATAGGGTTTACATCCTCGATTGAATCTAGTCCTACAACATCTATGCAAAGGATAAACAGTTAATTGCAGGAGTAAGTGGTTAACATAAAAAAACATTCCAAAAGCTATATATCTGTACAAGCATTAGTCACAGAAAACAAATGGTACTCTCGTGAAAAGCTATTGAGAAGCTTATCAATAGAGAAGCAAAAATTATACTAATTATTTTAAATAATATAAATTACCTATTTCTTCTTGACTTTGATCTGATTCTGAGACTCGATTATTTTCATAGTTATGATCAGTTTCAAATTGGACTTGATTAAGATACGAGATATTTTCACGTTTTATTGGTTTTTCTAATTTTACAGAAATGTATGGAACATTATTTTCTTGAATGATATTACTTTGAGGATCATCTAGGGAATCATCTTCCGAAGAATCATCTTCCTGGATACTATTTGTATAAATATCATCTTTCGAGTTATTATTAGTCTGAGCATCATCTGGTTTTGGTAAATTATCGTAAATATCATCAACTAGATCTCCATTCATTTGAAGACCCATATCTAAATTAATGTCTTCTTCAATCTCAGTGGCCTATCGCAAATAAATAATCATTTAATTTCTAATAATCTTAAAACACAATAAATATTGAAATAAAAATTTCAGTGTTCCAACCTGCAAAAAACCAATGTGCTCCTGCCAATCAGTGAGCACTTTTGCAAAATCCTCTTTCATATTTTCCATTTTTGGAATAACACCAGAAACTCCTGAGACTGGTAACACTGCAAGATCTCCATTGAGTCTAATTAAAAGAAATTTTTAAATTAAAAAAAATTCCTGAAATTAATTCTTAAAAGTATTTAATAAATTAATTGCTTACTCTTGTTCTTTTTCCCACAGCTCTGCATCATTTGAATCAAATCCTAAACTCTCTACATAATCAAAATCATTATCAACCATATGCCCTAATGAACTTTGCGATTCACCCAATAAATTATGCTACAAAAGAAAAATGTTTAAATTATTTATTTGCTGTAAATAAATATAACTTTATTTAATTATTTTCAAATTATATACTTGATGATCCAAAGATAATGAGAAATCTGAAAAGTGTTCCTCATCGTGAAAATTAAGAAATCCAGCTTCCATGTCACGTACTCGCTAACTGTGTAAACTCAATTTTCGATCCAGTTTTCTGTAACATAAATAAAATAACATTTATTTTATTTCAATTAAAGATATTTTCTTTAAAAAAATTAATGTTTTAATATTGAGGACTGAAACCTTTTATAATTTTAATTACTTAAAAATTCCATTGATTTCATATAATAAAAAAATATAACAAGAAGTTAATGTTATAATTTAAAAAACTAAAAAAAATTAAACAAATTTTTAGAAATTGAACATTATTTTAAAATGTTCTCAACAGGTAATAAAACTTTTATTTATAAAATCAAAAAATATTAAGATTATTAATTGTAACATTAACATTTGTAAACTCAATCTTTTGTGAAAAGGTACTCTTTGTTCACAAAATATTGAAAGTTCTATTTAGAAAGTCTATATATAATGTAAAACACTTTATCATTGATAAATTTTTAAATATATGAAAGTTTAAACATTGAAAATTTTAAATAAATTTCAATATTTTTGAGGAAACATTAGATATTATTATTTATGAAAAACATAATCTTTTAAAGTTTGTTGATGTTAAAAAAATTGCATTATTTTTAGTAAACAAATGCATTATTAAGATTTTCTAATAATTAATTGATACTTCAATAATGTGATTATTAATTAATTTCTTTATAAAAAGAGAAAAGAAGTGTTACAAAAAATTGAATTATCTTGAGCAACATTGTTTGATATTTTAACATATATATATATATATATATATATATATTTCTATTTGTCATAAACATCTTACAAAATCCTACCCGATTTGAAAAAAAAAATTTTTACTTGACAAATAGATATTTTGCAGCACTATATGCAATACGAATTAACCCGTGACCGTAAGTACCGTACAGTAAAAGAAGGCAGGTTGATCTAACCAACAATATGGAACATATTGATGATAAATATAAACATTGCCACAAAGTAATATTAGTTTTTGCAAACATTGAATATACTGTGATTAAAGCAAAAAAAGCTTTAAGAACTAATCACATGCGTTGTAAATGATTTACCAAACATATAAACAATGATAAAAAGTATACGGACAAACGAAGGTCGTCATGTTTCCCAAAAAAATTTAGCTTCCTAAAAACAATACTTGTCGAATGATAAAAAGAACTTTACCTCCCGATTAAAGTTAATACAGACACGTAATAAAAAATTACTTTCCAGACGAACAAATTTAAGAATAATTACGTAAAAATAAAGATAATAAAATTGTCTAAAGCCGTCGAACTTTCAAATATACACGCTTTCACCATGTGCTCGCACTTTTAAGGTTATGTTGGATTCGCACTAGATATGCTCACACATGTGCGTTGATTTTAATTGTATACATACACAATCATAATAAAAAAATACACTATCGACAATGATTTTATTGTAAAACAAAGAATCAATGTAAATCAAGGAAAAATAGCCATAAAATTTGTACACAATATATGCCACATACACCAATGTATACACGCGTCTTGTATAAAAACGGAGGTCAAAGCATTGCATTAAAGTCGGCGTCCTTATACACGCGGTACAAAAGATTATTACCTTTCGGTATTATTTGTACACCTTCAAAACAATAAATATTTTCTTTTTTCTTCAAATGTCACTAACAAAGGGATGAAATATTAAAACACCACTTGTGTGAAAGTTACAAAATCTTTTATCGCGAGAATAAAGAACTTATGAACTCTTAAGTGTATGAGCTTTGTATGAAATAAGTGTGCAAATCAGCGTGCGCACAACGCCTGAATACTCCGATCTTTATGCCCGTAGTTTACAGTTCTTTGGATACCAAATATGCACTGACTATACGTGTATATATATATTACTTATTGAGGAGACTTGGCTGTCTGTATTCTATCTCTTCTCTTTCTCTTTTCGGCAACTTGACTCAATGTATAAGATGCTCCTACTCGTATTTTATATCTTCACCTTCTCTTTTTCTTTTATTTATAAAGAACGTCTGTCCTCGCCGGAGTACCGTATTTATAAAGAGGTGAGTGCTCTGTTTATTTCAATGAAAAACAATTATTTTTACTCAATTTGAGTTGTCAAAAATTTATTAATATTTTTAAAATTTTTTATTTTCAGAAATTAATTATAACTCATTTTTTAAACCATAACTGTTTTTTATTTTGCTTATAAATTTTTTTTCCTAATAATTTTTTTAATATCAATTTCTTATCCTATCACACTAAATAATCAAAGAACAATTGCTCGTAAAAACCTAAATGATCAATCATTAAATTAGATAAATATTATGAATCAATATTTTTATTAATAAACAAATGGTCTTAAATTTACATCGTTAAATTTAAACAATGTAGCATTGTTTAGAAATTTTACTCCGTTTTTTTTGAGAAAAATTATTAATAGATACAATCGCGCCTCGACTGTAAGATGAACGAAAATAATAAATTTGGTGAATGTAGTCATAAAAATTAGTTACAAAAGATTTTCGTCTAACATTAGCATACAGAAAAAAACTATTAAAACCTAAGAAATTTGTGATCTCGAATTTGTCGGTCATTTCAAAATAAAAACGTTTTAGCCAATATTTTGTTTTTGTATATTTATATACGCACATGTGTCAAGCGTGTCCTCGACACCTAAAAAATTTTCCTCACAGTTTTACCGCTTATAAATTTATTAAAGAGTTTTCAATATCACAAAGAAAATCGTATATGACTGAATAATGTGACTCAAGTCTATTTTTTATATTTTTATATTTAAAACAAGGTGAAAATAAATTTATAAATAAAAGTGAATATTTCATTTTTTTTAACAATGAACCCTATCAATTAATTTTTACAAAAAAAAATACTTTTTTTAGAAATTACAAATCTAAATGTTAAAATTTACACGCATATAAACTACGAATTGATTGAATCAGACGTATAAATGAGTTTCTTAAGATAATAGATATGATTATTTTTATGAATAATTCATCAACTAATTAAACTTCGAAAATTCATTTGCGTATTTTAACTTTTCTTATGAAAAAATTTATAATGATGGAAATATTCATTACATTCGTTAATATTGTTTCTAACAAAGATATTTGTAAGTATTTAAATATATATTGAATGTAAGTAAAAAATTTATATTAAATATATTTAGTATAGAATTATTTTATATAAATATGCGAATATAAGTAAAAATTTAAAAATTGATCTTAAAATCCAGAGTCATGCCAATATAATTATTACTTAAGCTCTGCAACTGGTTAAGATTTTCAGCATCTGAATACTTTACGTTAACTATACGAAAGTTTACCAAAAGAAAAGAAAAATTTATTTATTTAAATCTTTTAGATTGAAAAGTCCAATAAAAACATTGAGTAAATTTTCATCAACAAAACGTTATCTATTCACACTGTGCATTGTTGTGAAACAAATCAATAAATGTACTCGCAAGTTTTGCTATCGATTTATATCTACATAACAATAGTACATAACTTAAACAGGAAAATTTGGGGCTTGGATGTTTGGTACTAGTTTCGAGGAGGGAATGGAAGAGAGGGGAACTTCCGTTCTCAAATGTTACAGAAGTGTTATGTGCAAAAAAGTTAAAGCAACTAACCCTGTTCAAAAACGTAAGCCCATACGACATATGCGTGCAAAACAAGATCTTAAACTTGCTTTTTTCTATAAGAAATCAAAATCAAATGATTATAATTTTTTAATTTTTGTAAAGTATCTATATATAATATCACAGCCGAAAATATGAATTTAATAAAATAAAAATATTATAAACCAAAAATAAATGTGTAAGAAATTCCAGATAAAATATTTATCAGAATTTTAGTATACGTTTTTATTCAAGTACGTTGGAAGCATTTTAATCTATTCCACGTATGCTTGTGCAGAGACATCAAGTTTTTTGTTTATACTAGCCCTTGTAGAGTTTATAGATTGTTTGCAAATTCTATTATTTTTGCTTTCATGTTATTGAAAGTAAGATTAAAATTTATATTTTAAAGCTTTATTTAAGAAAGGATTAATTTTTATTTAACCCGTTATACTCAGAGAAAGTCTTAAAGGACCCACATGATGAATTTTTTGTTATTGTTTATAATTTTTAGAAGATAAAAGTAAAATATTACAAAATTAATGATAACGTATTATTAACTTATAAAATAAACTTTTACCATTTGTTTTTTTTTAACATCATACTCAATTATTTCTACATAAATTTTATGTTGATTTCAGTAAAACAAATTATTTAAATTAATTATTAAATTATAAAATTTGTAGTTAACAAGAAAAAAGGAAAGGCATTATTATTTGTTCATTATTTACAATAATTTTGCAAGTAAAGAATAAAATAAGAATACAGAGCACGTTACAGTAAAATGTGTTAATAGTACGAATATTTCTTTATCATTCTTCTATATCGTCTTTCATAATCGCAAAAGATTTTTTTTCCTAGTGGCGCGCACGAAAGATTAACATTGACACATTACACGAAGCATTTCTCAGAAAAAAACTATCTTCTTATAGTACACTTATTAAATTTTGCGAATGTTTTTATATAAAGCAATGTGCGTTGATAAAAATGTTCGTTACTTTATAAATTTTGAATAATATTTTATTATAATAAAAAAAGAAAAAATTTATATGATACATAAAAGTGTACAGACTAAACTTTTAGGATATAAAAATTCTGCTATACTTTTTATGGTCTAATAATATTCTAATATTATTTAATAATATTCTAAATAACTTTCATCCAATGAATCACAAGCAGACATTGCGCAAAAAATATGTCATAAAACGATTTAAAAAAATTAATGCACGATCAGCAACATTATCAGCGATAGAATCGTTGCACGTATTTAACTTAAATTAAAAAATTTAACATTATCAAATTATAATAAATGAAATACGAGTAACAATATAATTTTATGGCTATCAAGCCAAATACGTTATTTTAATCAATGATAACAGTTGTAAAATATCAAAATATTATTATATTCAGTAAATAATCTACAGCAATATACGTTAGCTTATAAATTTTTATATATTGTGGAAATTTTTAATTCTAAAATTTTTTATAATGAAATTAAAGGATTTGTTCACGTAATCAAAAATTTTATACAACGGATAGAATTCACGAACCTAAGACAAATGACGAATAAGCAAAAACTTTAAAATGCATAATTAAAACACGTGGCTGAAGAATGAAAGTTCTTAATTCGAGTGTGCGCGTGTGTGTATTTATTTATTTATTGATGACTAACACGTTTTTCAATCCATCAAGTGAAAAGTTTATTCTAACACTTACAAAGTTGGATGTATGTAGATAACTTACAAATACATATTTAGTTCAATCAAGCCGAGTCAACACATGCATGAGAAAATATGATTACAAATATGTACATAATGAATTTTGCTTTAAAAATCAATGTACTTTGTTATGAGCTTTTCTTAAAGGTGAGAAAAATAAATGTATTTTTTTTAATTTTTAATTTTTCGTTAAAATTTGATGAAAGAAAAATGCTTTGTAAAAAAGCGTTGATTTGCAATTTTTATTAAGCTTTGATCCTCGCTTTAAACAATATTTTTTTTTTTATATTTAAAATTCTATTTAAAATTCAAACTATATTATTAATTAAATATTGCGCTTATTTTTTAAATTGAAAAATCATGCATAAGACTTCTAGTTTATATTTAGTTCTTTTCTATCATTCTTTTAATACAAATAACGCACTTTTCTATATGATCAAATGTGGCTTCTTTACTAATAATAATAAAAGAAAACAAACAACTTCTATTCACGTTTGTAATCATACAAATTTTACAAATGTTTTTTAAACTATAAGTACTATACAAAAATTAATTCTTAAACCACTTAAAATTAATATATTAAGCCACGTATAAAAATCAGATTGTTTTAATAAAAGGAAAGGTCAAAGAAAAAATATAAAATATGTTTTTGTAAACAATATGAATAAGAAAATTTCCCTGTACTCAAAGTATTTCTTAAACTAAAATTATTATCACGTTATCTTTGATTTTTTTAAATTTTCTATACTGTAATAGTTTTTGAAGAAATTTGTTTATTGTAAACATTTTCCACTTTATTTTCAACGATTAGAGGCATTGGAAAACTCTTCATTCTATTCCACCAATTAATTCAAATGAATATATGAATTAAAAAGACTGTGCGAGAAACTTGTAAAATATTTGGAAAATAAATTTTGAGAAATTTGAAAAAGAAATATTTTAATAATTTATTTAATTACATATTATAATAAATATAAATCGTTTCGACTGAATTTCTAAGTTGTTTTTTAGTTTAATATGAAACTTTTTTTTAAATTCTTTCTCATGTTCAACTAATAGAACACATTTTCAAGAATGCGTCTTGTTTGCAATCCGTAGTTTAGATTTCTTTGAATATCATATTTTATGAGAAGTGATATCCACTGTTAATTCTAATCAAATTGATATACTTTATTCTGATATTGAATAATAATATTTCGTTAAAAATTTTATTTAATCTTTAGAGTGCGAAAAAGCCGATATAACGGCTCGAACCATGATATGAACTTTGTATATAGTTTGTATACATGACACAAGACACAACTTTGGACACGAATAAAAAACGTTTCGATATCTCCAATCGCGGCAGTCTAAAGGTTAGTAATTTGTTTCAAATATGTTAAATAATTTTTGTTACGCAATAATTAATTATTTAACACATGAACCTTTGAGTGTTAAGTAAGAAAAAAAGTTGAATGTCAAATATGCTATCAAAGTCATAAAAAAATAATCGCATGCATACAAAATTTAATAATTTTGATGCATTGTCGAGATTAGAGAATTTTTTTTTTATAATAAAAATAATAAATAATTAACCGTTTGCAAATTGTGTTTGAAAACTCATGAAAATTTGCGGTAATATTTTTAAACGATCGAATGAAAAATTATAAGAAGAAAAACAATGTCATATATCAGAAAAAACTGTTTTCATTAAAGTAGCAGATGCTTGTTATTAATACTAGAAATTAATACCATTATGTAAACTATAATAATAATTTAATGTATATTTAAAAAAATTAAATACTAGATTAGATAAATTTAAAAAATTTTATTCAATATTTTAAATGTCATTGTACATAGAATATAAAAAAAAAAGATAAACACGTATATAGTTCCAATGTTAAATTAAAAAATCTATATTTTTTAAACTTTACATATATAAAGAAAAACAATGGTCAAGCGTTGCGGTACGAACCCTGCAAAACCCTAAATCGAATATGAGAAACCAAACTCGGAAGAGGCAGAGTGCAATTTGCCTTCGGTCCCTAAAGAGGCTCTAAATTCATCGTCAACTATATATAAATCATCAAAGTAAAAGACAAAATTTCTACAATCAATAATTTTTTCTATGAATAGCGTCATTTTAATAAATCAGAATTTAAAATGTCAGAACGATATTCACAAAGTAAAGTAAAAATAGTTATTGTAAAAAAAATGTATATAGAGAAAATATTTTTGTTTATAAATAAAATGTTTTTTAATATTATTATTGGATTAATTTTTGAGCATTTACCTAATAAAGCCATAAACTATTTCAAGATTTTCGATTCCTATATACTGTCCCATTACTCGGATATTGCAAACCAACAAATATTTGAAGATTCGGAACAAAGATATCAATTCATACACAGATATCTTGCATAGCACTGTTATCCGGAATATGTATATATAAATGCACATGTATACAATATATCCTCATTTATATTACATTGAAAGAGGAGTAGCCAAGTATACATTTTCAGCTGCCCCATGCTTGTTATAAAAAAAAAAGAAGGAAAGAAAGAAAAAAACTTGGCAAGTGTTAGACACGCGCACAAGCGTCATTCTTAAGAAATTTTGCAGACACCGGCAAAAGAGAGGAAAAACCAATGCATTGCCACACCTCGGGAATGACTTATAACGAACGACGAGTTACACTTTTTTTAAAAAATAATGCCGGAAAGAAGAAAAACCCCCCTGGGAGCAAATAAAATAGAAAAATAAAATAAAAGTACGCTCAAAGTACGTGAAATTTTTCAACAAGCAGGTAGTCAATGGTACAAGAGAAAGAAAGAAAATAATTTGAACACATAATTCCATGGTCAATATACTTTGAAGTAATAGGTATACTTAAGGATGACCACCTATCTCTATTTAACTGGTTTAAAATATAATAGAAGAAGCAAGCTAGATATATAAAAAAGGTCACACGCGTAGTATTTTTACGGCGTGCCAGGGAACAGAGGCAGCAAAGCTATCGATGTGCCTATATACTCCTCTTTCACATTGGTGTGTGCGCATATATACACGTGAACGTTAGAAAAGACAAGAGAGAAGAGAGCAAGAAAGAACAGGCTAAAAGATAAAGATAAATCTATCTCAACACATATACACAAGTGTAAAGGAGAAAGAGAGACGAGGCTTGTAGAACTGGCGTCTACATATTTAGCTCGGAATCTTCGTGTATAAATAAAACGTGCTCAACAGCAAGCTATAGCGTAGCCTATATCTTTTTCGCTCTCTTTCTCGTTCACGTAATCGAGAATAACTTCCCTAGAGCTTTTTAAACTACCTCAATGCACTGGCTTTTCAAGCAAAATAGATGAAAAATCAGCGAGAGATTGAATATGTAAATTCTAATGGCAAATTTGATTAAATGCTATTACTGCAGAATCATCATATCGTATATACATTCGCCGGTAGCTATAGTAAAATCGATCGGCTTTATGCCGCTGTTCTATCGTTGGTATTTTCTATGTAGGTTCTTGTTACATATTAAATATACATATTACTTTCGTTGATATTTCTCAATAAAAATGCTGTACCTGTTACCTTCTAACTTTATAGGTATGGCTATGTTTTTAACTAATAGTCAACGGTTGGCGAAAAATTGGTGACAATTTCTACCAGGGTAGACTTACGTTTATTGTTAAATAAAAAGGCTTGATATATCCGCACTCAATTCCTCTCTCTTTTTCTTTCTCAATGGTGACGATGATTATGATGATGAAGAAGAAAAAGGTCGCGCTCCAAAATACGTTGTCGGGCCTCGTGTGTTCTCGTTTGCCAGGAATCACTTTACAATAAATACACACATACATATACAATACCAGCTAGCACAAAAAAATCACACACAATATGCTCCAATTTTAATAAGACACTGTACAATAAGCACTTAATTAATTTTTTTTTAACTTCTTTACACTTGTAAATACTAATTGTTCTTGTTCTTTTTTTGTTTCCACAAGCAAAACTGATGAGACACACGCGGTTCTTTTTCTAAGTCGTGTACAAATTTGTCACGTGTACGATGGCAATGCTTTTAATAAAAAAGAGGGGAGAAGAGAAATATACGGCGAGCACGTTTTTCATATATATTCTTTGCGTCGTCGCGATACGCACTCACTCTCTTTCTCAAAGGTTCCTTTTTTCTCTTTTCCTATACGTATATATTGGACAACGTTAAAAGAAAATAATAAAAAGGGGAAAGACCGTACTCAGCAGAGCACACGCACTACACTATCTCTCTTTTTTCGCCGGCGCTCGGTTATAGCTCAGAAAAAGCCGTGTGCTTTATATATATATTTGAAGGCTATACACAAATACACTTGGAAGATAGAAAATTTTCTATATGTATATCTATATGCGCGTATGAACAAAAAAATACTATGCTCCGACTCGGAGCTTCTCTCGCAGACAGCTTTATTTTCAATATGTATACCGGAGCTCTAGCTTGGAGAGGGGGACAAGCCGGCCAAAGTGCTTTACGTTTATTATAGTCGTGTTATAGGTGTTTCAAAAGGAGGACAGTGGCGCCATTCTTAGGCGATCGCTTAAACTAAAATTTCTTATCAGGCTTAGGCTAGGTGAAGTGTGAGGTTTGATTTGAATAGGGAATATCATCCATAAAAATTACTAAATTACAAAAAAAATAAAATTTTTATATAAAAAAGTAATTAATTTGTCATCCACAAATATTCAAGAAATTATTTTTAATTGTTAGTTAATTTGTTATTTTATTTGAAATTTATTATAAGCCAAAAATAAAATTCAAAGCAATTCCTTTATGAAAATAAAAAAATAATTGGAGTGAATAAAATCTAAAATTATCGAATTGATTTCATTATTGATACTTCTTTAAAACAATTTCATGATTGGTGATTAATTTAAAAAACCTTAAATAATAATCAGTTCTTATGATAGAAAAATAGTATAATTTTCACCTAGGGAGCAAAAGTAAAGAATGTCTTAAATCGCGTGTAAATTGACAAACATATACTTGCTCCCGTGGTGAAAATGCGATTTTTTTCAACACCGGGCCGAAAATATCACATTATTTTATCGACGCTAGTAAAAAATATGGTACTTGCGGGCCAGTTGAAAAAAGAATATATCTCAATTTTATTTGTTTACTGATTAGATATCAAAGTTATATTAAATTAATTATTATTTCCATTTAAAATATTTACACAATACCATAATTTAGTCTTACTTGTATTGAATTTTTCCGAATTTTCCTTAAAAATTATAATTTCTAGTAAAATTTACTGAAAATAACTATTACCAAATATATGATTTAATAATTCTTAATTAATAATTTCCATGTTAAATTCAATTTTTGCAAACATTGAGTAATTATTTATTGATTTAGAGTAAATATTCTAACAATATATTTTGTTAAATAGAAATAAAATTATTGTTTATTAGTAGGGTATGAGTCCTGATTACTGTGTTTGAACCTTATTTTGTGCTTTTTATTATAACTTTCCGCTGCACTTATAATTAAAAAAAAAAAGAATTTCAAACTCATAAAAAAAATTATGACTGCAAAATCAATGGTTATTGCTAGTTCGATTATATTTATTCATTGAAATATTAGTTAAATATGAGGTCATTAGCTCAGTCGGTAGAGAAATGGATTCGCAACCCAAAAACCCGAGTTCAAATTGCGCCCTCGGCCGAAAAATACAAGTATCTCCTATTTTAGTTTTCCGCGTCTAAAAGCGTATACGATAAAGAATATATTAACTCAATAATGTTTTAATTGTTATTAATTAATGTTTTAAAAAGAAAATTCAGGTCCAATCTGTATTATGCTATAACTTTGGGAAAAAGTAATATTTTGATCTGTTGAAAAAAACCATATAGTTTTACCACATAGTTTTACCATAACAAAAATTAACTATCTAGAAATTGTTGGCACACAGTTAAAATGACACATCCGAAATTTTTTTGAATTATTTCAAATTTCAGATAAGGGCATAACAGTGACCAGCAAACCTAATAGTATTTTCTTCCAGGGTAGTAAAACCATGTGGTTTTTTTTAAAGAGATGTAAAACGGGCGCTACACCTGTACTCATAAATATTAACTGTCTTTTCATTTTATTGCTGAATTCCCAGAAAAGAAATGCATTAGCTTGTAGTATGTACTATGATGATTATTTAGTTAAATTTTCAAAAAAATTCATTCATTAATTTTAAAAATTTTTGGATTTCTGGTACGAAATCGAAAAATTTTAATAAATAATACTGGAACCCAAAATTCTCAATAACTGATGAATGAATTTACTTTAAAATTGAACTGAATAATCTTCATGGTACATACTTGAAGCTAATGAATTTCTTTTCCAAAAATTTTGCAATGAAATGGAGAGATGGTCAATATTTATGAGTACAGGTGTAGTGTCCATTTTACATCTTCTTAATCACATAGTCTTTTGAAATTCTTTAATTATATATTATGAGAATATAAATAAATCAGAATGAGAATTCTACTCGAGTATATAATTCTGAAATTATTTACTTTATATGAATAAAATTAATTATAATTGGTTAAAAAAACCATGTGGTCAAACTATACGGTTTTTTCAACAGAGATAACTACTATTTCGAAAGAATTTAAGCTCACCTTTCATTTATAAAAAGTTTCAAGTTTCTAGCTATCTATGCTAAAGAACTAATATGCGTTTAAAAATCTCGTAACTTTTTTAGTGATTTTCTTTAATTGCCTGTAACTAGGGAAATATTGAGCGTTTGTGACTATAACTTTAGCTTTTTCCATTATTTTGTCATATGAAAACTTATCCCAAAGTTTGAGCAAAATACGTGATCCAGAGTTAAGATACTCTCCTAGTTAGTATGAGAGAACTTGTAGTTTATTGTTGTCTTTAATCTTTTATAAAAATTATAGGGAGAAAAGCCCGAAATCCCAGAAAATCATAAGTCAGCTAGAAATCAACGTTACATCAATTTTTTTTTTGGATTTTTATAGTATTATTTATTTGTAATCTAAATTATTTACATTTCTTTTAAAAATTTACGCACGTGCATCTTGGGTGCCCTTCCCAAAAATAACCATTTTCACATTTTGCGACTTGTGTGTGACACACCCGTCTACAATACTCATAATTAATTAAACAAGTCAAGGTGCTATCGTAGCATTGATTTCTGTGAAGAAATATTCTAACTAATTAGTAGTATTTTTATAATTAATAATAATAATAAAAATAATGAAAATTAATAGATATTACAACGATTTCCAGTATTAATTACTTTGAGTGACGATCAAGAAAATAAGAAATGTAAAAATCAAAATACGTTCCATTTTGCTTAAAAAAGGCTTTTAAAAACGCTTCTTTCGATATTTTTAGGGAACGTAATGAAAAATTTGAACTGATTGCTAATACTTTAGTTTAACTGATTTTTTATTTTTGCGTTGTTTTTGATATAATTGTTACAGTTAATATTTATAATTATATCATGGGTCACGCAAAAACGACACTGTAGAATATATAACATATTTTTATATGTCAAAAACATATTTGCACAAAATTCACATATAACATAAAATCTTAATTATTAAAAAAAAAAAAAAAAAACAATTTAAATTTTTAAATTTTTTAGTTACGACTGTTCTTTAAATATAAATTATGCACACTGTAAAAAAAATCTTTTGTAAAATTACTATGAGAGTATAGGAAATAAAAAAAACCTACTCTGAAAGTAGTAAAATTGCTATAAAATTGTATAATTATTGTAAAATTACCAAATCGTATAACTATTTTACTAATATACCGATTGTATTTTTACAATTTTCTTGTAATTATACTCTGAAATAGTAAAATTACGTCTCTGAAAGTAGAAAATTATTTGCTCCTACTTTCAGGGTACTTTTACTACGTTTGAAGTAATAGTACAAAAAATAGCGAAAAAGCAGAAGAAATTGTAAATTCACTACTTTAAAAATAGCAATTGTACGTTTTGCAGTTGTAAACACACCTTGTATTTTTACTACTTCATAGTAATTTTACATAAGTCTTTTTTACAGTGCATTTATTGAATTTACAAAGTACAGTTGTAAATAAATGCTAAAACTTGAAAAAAAATGAGAAATGTTATTGCACCTGAAAAATTATTTCGTATATTAAAATTATTTCGTACGTTATGGTCCATTTTCGCACGCTTGTAACTTTGCACATGAAATAAATATTAAAAATCCATTAAAAACAAACTTTTAGAAAATTTACTCTACTTTCCCTATTCAAAATATCTAAATGGATATCTACGTGGATAATCCAGTAGATATCCATGTGAATGAACATGGATTCCACGTGGATTCAAATGGAAATCCGCGTGGATGATCCACACACATATCTATGTGGATTATCCTCGTAGATTTTCCAGATAAAATAATGTAAATTTTGAAGTAAATGAATTCATTGTTAACAACAAATTCACCTATTTCAAAATCTACGTTATTTTATCTGGAAAATCCACGTGGATGATTCCCATGAATATCCGTGTGGATCATCCACGCAGATTTCCAATTGAATCCACGTGGAATCCATGTTCATATACATGAATATCCATGAAGATTATCCACATGGATATTCATCTAGATATTTTCAATAGGATTACAATCAATTTGGCATTATTTAATTCTATCAATTCTTTAAAAAGTTACTGTTAGTTCATTAAAATTGAAAAGTTCATGAAAATTCAAAAATTTTCATTCATTAAAAAATTAAGTTAATAAAGAGTTTAAAATATTCTACAGCTCATAAAAAGATAATATTTTGTCTGATCTTTAAAACACCGTCCGAATTTTTTAAATTCATCAAAGCGTGTTTGAGATATCACGATTTGAATTTGAGTCTCTTAAAGGCGTCATCGTGATATTTGTTTCATTTAGGAAATGCTTGAAAAAAATCTTAGAAATAAATTTTTTATCTGATCTACAACATATTAAAATTTCGAAGGATTTAGCCACATGGAATTTGAGAAATTAATTTGTAAAGTTGACAGCTTTGGGCTCTTATCGGTACGTTGTCGCAAAATTCACGTTTTTAATAATAACGTAAAAAGACATTAACCATTTCGGTGCCTTAGATACCTTAAAAGTTTAGGAGTTCTAACCACATCGTTTTTTAAATATTTTAATTATTAGAATTTGATAGTTTCAAAAAATTTGCAGCCGCCATGAAACATATAACTAACGTAGAGGGGAAAATGTGGCAACGCTGCTCACTAAGCAGCTCGGAAATCAATTCGTATATGAGTAGAACGTTGGCGATGAAATTATCGAGTGAACAATAAAAATTTTTAACTAAAATAATTTTTTCAAATTGTAACGTGACCATATCATATTTTTATAAGACATTAAATTATTAGGTATTTTAGCCATATTTTATGTAAAAATTTATAAAGATCCCATATGGAAATAATTTCTATGAATAACTATAAATAATAGTAAATAACTGTTAAAAAATGTCAGAATTGAGACATAAATAATAGTTATCTATAGTTATTTACAGTTATATACTAGTAGGGGAGAGTGGGGCGAATTTCCAGATGGGGTAACTTTAAGAATGCTTAATAATCTCACACATGAAAATTTTTATCCGGGGTCAGTAAAATAGATTAAAAATATATATAAAAACGAACTTTTTTATACAACTTCTAGTAGATTACTTGATAATTTGAATTCGTAACAGCCACTTCTTTTTTTTCGCAGTGTCTTCCAAAACTTTTGGGTTGTCTAAAAATACATCTCATAATTCTGTGTGAATGAAACGATTTGTCACGTAATAATAAGTTTATAGTACATTAAAAAACAAAAATTTTGACACCTAGTATGACCCGATACGTTAAGTTTAAGCTTAGTACTGACAGTTCAAAGATTTTTAATCATTTGGGCCAACTTTCCAATACAATGTTAATTAATAGGGATTTTTTGGAAAATCGCTTTAATAATTAATATTCATATGTTAATATTATATTTTTGTGATTATTAATGTATTAATGATTAATAAAATAGTCAAAAATTTGAAAAAATTCGTTAAATAAAAAATTTAATTGTATTTTCCAAGTTTAATAGTACAATCGGAAAATAGCCCCAACGCAAAATGGAAAGTTGCCCCATACATGGGGCTACTTTCCAAAAAACAATTTTTTTTCATCCAAACTGTTGTTATGTTAAATGAATAATAAGGAGTCCAGACCAATTTTTTTATTCAGTTCGAAGTCTAAACTTAGTGTTAATGCTTTGGTAGAGTCAATTATTTCACTAGCGGAGAAGAAATCTTCTCTTAAAAAAACGTCTGGAATTTAGCCCCACTCTCCCCTACTTACCATTATTTACAGTTATTTCCAATTATTTATAATTATTTACAATTATTTAGTTTTTTTATAGTTTTTTACAATTATTTACAGTTATCCACATTTCTAGAAATTTTTACATAAAAAAATTTAGTAAATTTGTGATAATTTCTGAAAATTTCTGAAAATGTAAATAACTACAAATGACTGTAAAAAATATAAATAATCGTAAATAACTATGAATAGTTGTAAAATAATGTGAATAAATGTAATTAAGTGTAAATAAATATAAATAACTGTAAGCAAGTGTAGATGACAGTAAATAATTGTAAATAACTATTATTTATGCTTCAATCCTGACATTTCTTAACACTTATTTACAGTTATTTACATTTATTTATAGTTATTAACAATTATTTCCAGAAATGTTTTCCATATGAATATGTCTAGGTACATTTATTGCGTTATTTTTTCTGTCCTCATATTTTTGGTCATTAAATTTTTTAATTACGATATCGTTTTTATTTATTTTAATATTTCAATGCAATCCACATTATTGTTTATTTTATTTTTTCGAATACAACGGATGCAATCATACACTATAGAAGGCCATGCAGATACAGTCTTTTGTGCATTCGTATATTTTACACCTGTCTTCGTTAAAAAATTGTTTTGAAATTTTATGTAACTATAGGCCCCTAACCTGTTATCCAATTTAATGCAGAAAGTGAAGCGTGACGAACATCATAATTTAAGATTGTTTTCTTTTAATTGAGGAATTAAACACTTATTAACAAACTAAATTGATTGATAAAAGAATTATTCCATGTTCTTAAGTGTTCGAAAAAGTTCTATGTAGCCCATTCTAACGGTAATAATAAAATTATCTAAAAAATTATTAAATTAAAGTTAAAACTTTAGATCAACCCATAGTAGTTTCGCCCCACTTTGCAAGTTAGTCGATCAGCTGCTGCTCCAAAATGCACAATTACCACTGACCCTTATGTGTCACCTGTCCGTGCCTCACGCAGGATTTGCTATGTATCTCATTTACCATGGTTTTTTGAATTTCAAATTTATTTAATTTATTCTGAAATATTTTACTATACAAGGTTCTAAAATATGAAAATTAAAACCATTGTTCAGGTATACTCGTGACTATTTTGTTTGTAATAATAATTAATACTTTCATTATTTAGATGACAAAGAAATTACGTCAAAATTGTGTTTATTGTTTATAGTATTATTCATATCAAATTATGACTACTTTATATTTTGTCAAAATTTATTCCCGTAAATATTATTTTGAAATAAACATACAAATAAAAAATTTATAATACATTTTCATAAAAGTTTTTTTATACTATAACACTTCACAAAAAGTAGATCATTTGCCAATAATTATGGTACAATTTGATTTGTCCAATACGATTAAGGTAACTTTTTTTTAATAAAAAATAATGAGTTTAGAAAATTAATATTAATAAAATAATATTAATCATTAATAAACTTAATTATACATGAAATTTTCAAGCATTAGTTTATACATCTAATTATTTTTTAATTGATCAAAAAGATGAAAAATCACTAATATACTTTTTTATTTTAAAAGGGAAAGTTATTCAATAAAAAAGTTCCAAAATCGATATTTTCTTTTACCTCAAAAACAAAAATAAGTAAAAACTTATTTTTTTTCGAATAACAAAATCTTTTAAATATAAATATTTTCGAAGGATTAAAGCAATTTCCGTTTTCTCCCTTTCAAAAATTATAGGGGGACTGTATATTTATATATATTTGTGAAAATCATTCTAACTAAACCGAATGATTATCCTGAGGAGTAAGTTCATTGTTCTCCTAAAACAGTTATTTTTTCGAAATGATGAAGCACGCATTTAAACTGTATTTCATACACTATGTATTTGCATCTGTATGCATCATGGAAAATTGATTATAAAAATTGATAGGGCTTCACTAAATCATTATAAAAATTTTTTTTGAAATTTTTTTATTTTAAAACTATGAAAAGATAATTTATTTTTTTTTTCATTTTGTAATATATTTTACCATTATATGTTTTATTTTGTTGGCTATAATGATCATGTAGTTAAATAAAATATATCATTATAAGGTAGATATCACTGATAATTAAAGTTGTGTCTTTTGTGTAAAATCGTAGCATTTTGTCCAGTTTCAATTCCAAAATAAAATGGAGTCTTTTAATTTAAACATATTAATTTTTATTAACCCTTTCAGAACCAATGTACATTACAATGTACATTGACATTTTTTGGTTTTTTTTGAAATTGTGCAAAAGTGGCTTCAAATTTTGTAAAAAAAATATGTGTATTAGATTGAAGTGGACTATTTCCGATCTCAAACTGAGGGCCTAAGTTATTATATCTTTGATAGAAACTGAGAAAACTTAAAAAGAAAAAAAAAAAAAAAAATTTTTTATCGCAAAAATTGCTTAATAAATGAACACTTATCATCGCTAAATGGTTATCAGAACTTTTCATGATGAAATAATAATTCCGTTCTGAAAGGGTTAAGAGTCATAGATAAAATTATTTTTGATTTTTTATTGTTAAGAAAATAAAACATTTGGTTTAGTATAACACAACAAATATGAGATTAATGATATTTACATTGAAAATTACTATTACGAAAATAAATTTGTAATTTTAGAAAGATCTAAAATAAATGTTAAATTCTAAATAACTATCATAGAAAATTTAAAATAATATAGGTATTTGAACTTTAAAAAATTTTGAGTTTTCATGTAAACTTTTTTTTAATAATTTTATTCTAAATAAGAAAGAAATAAATTATATTTGAACTAAACTCTACGGCAAATTTCTTTGATACATTAATGAAATTAGCATTATCAATTGATTAACAATTGAAACAGCCTCAAATATTTGAATAGTAGAAAGCATGATATTGTAATACAGTACCGCTCTAAAGTTCGTAAAATTTTTTTTTTTTTTTACTCAACTTCAAACTGCGATATTTTGGAAACGGCTCGATGAATTTGAAAAATCTGGACAGCGTTTGAAAGATCAGACAAAATACTATTATTTTGTGTCCTGCCAAATATTTTTATCTCTTTTTTTAACGCTATTTCTAATGATAGAAAATTTTTTTATTTTTACGAATTTTTAAATTTTAATCAATCAAATGTAACTTTTTAAGAAATTGATAAAATTAAAAAATTCGAACGCGACTGAAAAGTAGAGTAAATTTCCTAAATCTTTATGTTTAATGATTTTTTTGTATCTATTTTCTGTGTGTATATTTTTGGCATAAATATTTAGCTTAAATTTTAAAATCATAAGGCATATGTACAAAATATTTTATGCATTAAATATATTATAAAACATAGTTGCTTAAGGCATTAAATTTATCTTTGCAAACATAACTACAAGATTATATACATTAAATGCTAAAAAGATCACAGAATTTATAGAAATGTTTTATCAACAATTCATATTAAGTTAATAAGTTAGTATTTCTTTTAACTTCATATATAAACATTTTAACAAAGTTGGAAGATAATATAAAAATTGTGTTTTACAAAGTATAAAACCGCTCATGAGATACATTATTTTGATTAGATTATGTACAATCCATAATATTTCTAATACTGTCTAAGTATTTTCATTATATCTTAAATTTTCATTTGATTAAATATTTAAAAGTTCACATTTATCCTGATGATGTAATATTTCTCATTTGCCTTACAGCAGCTACTACTCTAGCATTGCAACCAGAACTGCCACTTTGATATTCTTCTGGTGTCAATCGAAGTAACTGAGACATTTGTTGTAAGTTTTCAGATAAAGACAATCCCAATTCTTCTAATATATTCCCAAGATAATCTGAAAATAAAAATTAATTTTAAGAATTTAAAAGAAACGAATTCTTATATTTACTGCTTTTTATATTAATAATATACTTCAAATGTCACTGTAACACTAATATTTAGAAGATGTATAATTACGTAACTTTATGTAAAATTTGCAAAAAATAATAATTAACAATAATTTAATGATAAAAAAAAAATTTTTATTCTTTACTACTAATATTTTTAAATGCATTTGAAAGAAATAATGTTAACTTGAATTTTTTTATAATTTTATTTAACGTCGCTGTATTTTATGCTATCATTACGATTCTAAATAGCGATGGAGGTTTCTCAATATATTTGTGAACGAAACGTATGTATTGTATACAGTGGAGCTTGTATCAATCGGTCGTCGAGAACGGGATTCGAACTCGAGTCCTCAAGATTATGAATCCATCGCTCTACCCACTGAGCCCCCGACGACCTCATATTAACTTTAATTATAAAGGATTGTATTATTCAGTTTCATACCAATATCAGTTGCCAGTTGTTTACATGCAGCAGGATTTAGTTCATATATACCCCAAGTTTGATCTTGGAACATTTGACAAGTTTCTTTAGCTACTATTCCCAATAAAATATTTGTAAAACCAGATTCACAAGATTCTTGACTATATTGTGAATCCGCGGCTTTCAAAGCTTTTGTTAAGCTCGGGTTGTCTCTTAATAAAAATGGTTCCAAATGTTGAGGTAATGTCATTAAATATTGTCCCACTTGTGTAATATATTCTTGTGGTGCAAAACTATAGTCTGGTAAATCAGAACTTATAGCAGGTGTTTTATTTGCATCTGATGACCAAGCCGGTGCTTTTCTCACAAGAAGTAATTGAGTGAAAATAGGTGCAAAGATAACTTCGTATGTTGATCTGTGCAAATCAGAACAGAGTTTTTGAACAGATTTCAATGTTGAATCTAAAATTGATTTTTCTCCTGTAAAAATATTTTTAATTAATTTCAATTGAGTCAATTAAGAAAAGTTAAATAATTAGTCAGGAATTCTTATAAGACCTCTTTGAATCGATGTAACGAATTCTTGAAATTCTATTTGAGCAGGTTGTAATAAAAGTAAAAGTTTGTATTGATGGAAAACATTGTCTTCAGAGTTTTGTAATTTAGTATAAGTATTTACGATATCATCCTTCAAACTTCGCTCAAACTGTTCCACTAATCCTAGAAACTCTCCTGAAAAATGAATAATTACATGCTATTATATGTTATCAAATTAAAACTTTTTATCTGATCATATTGAAATTTATTAGCCTGTTAGCCTTTACCTGTTGTTTGCATTAACGTTAAACACATTTGAAACAAGTTCCAATCTTCATGTTTAACTTTCCGTTTGTTTAATTGTTTCATTCCTATTTTGAATTTTTCCTGATAATTATTGAAAAACGTCTACAAAAAATAAAAAAAATAATTATTTTTATATTTTACAAAAGAAAATTCATAATGTATGATATATCACTAACTTAAATATTAGTCTTCTATTTTTTTTGCTATAATAATTAAAATTTTCTTAAGAAAAAAAAAAACTTTTCATAGATTCAGTTATAAGATTCATAAACGAAGTACTAACATTTAAATATTTTAATTTTAAAGATGTAATACAATATATAAATATCGATAAAACAGCGTCCTTCATTCTTCTTCACATAAGTATTTCATTTGATAAATTGAATAGAAGTGTTAGCTTAACGGGTAAATTACGTAAGATATTAAAAACATATCACAGGATTTGGATTCATTTTCATGTATTGTAAATTTTTTCAGAGCGATTAATTTTGTTGTATTGATTTTGTCTGCACTGAATAATGTATAAATTAAAACTTTAAGCTAAGTAATACTTTTTTAACTTGACAGTTTAAACTATTATTCATTATTATTTTATAAAGTTTTTACTATAGAAATCACCTATTAAAAAAATACCTAAATTTTATTATGAGCATAAAAACGTAATTATCTGCCAAATTGTACACTGCTTATAATAATAAAATTAGGCATTTAAATCAATCGCTGAAATAATTTAACATTACTTGAAAAAATATTCTCGATTTTTAATTCTCTATCTGCCTCATATCTTTAGTTTCAAACCCAATATTATTAAATATTCAGTTATTTTTTCATTCAATCGCTTTTTTTAAGATGTTAAATCCAAAAATTTTCATAATTTAACAATTTTTACAAAAATTTCTATTTTAAACTGAAGAAATCTGATCAAATTATAAATAGATAGATTCGAAATATATATAATTAAAATTATTTACATTAAATGCCTTAACCAAGCTGGGATAAGCACAGCCCTCAGTAAAGAGTTTACATCTCTTGTTAGCTTCATTGGCATAATCCATAATTTTAGCAACACTAAGCGACAAAGCATTGATTGTATCGCTCAAGTCTTCATGTGAAAAATCAAGAGCATTTAATTGTTGGCCAAGATGAGATGTTTCGTAAATACCATATTTAGTTACATAAGGTATATAAGGTGCATAAATTGCTTGAGCAAGAGTTAAAGCTTTGGCTTTGGTTGCTCGTTCTTGAATCGGCAAATCTAGAATTCCGTTGAGATTCACAGCGAATTGGCGAGTACTTTGTTTTAAATCCATAAGAATCGATAATTTAATAGAATTTGTTTGTTGCTTTAATGCTGCCTCGATACATTCTACTACGCCAGGATCCAAACTGTGAAGCAAATCTGTATAGAGTTCAATTAAGGTTATAAGGGCCGAATGTGGAAATACTTGATTGCACCATTTCACCTGAAACATTTAACATTATTTTGATTTTTAAAAGAAATTTTTTATATATTAAATTTTTTTCAGAAATCTTTTTCACTATTTTTGAACCTACTTATTTTCAAGTTGAATAACTTTAAGAATAAATAAATAAAAAGTTTTTAAAAAGCTATTTACGCAAACGCCAACTTTTTATTTGACAACTTTCAACATAATACATAAATTAAAAGAAAGTTTAATTATAAAGTTTCTCATTATATATAAAATTATCGACTGTTTCTTGCAATTTATTTATTGAAAATATTTAGATCAGATGTTTTTCAATCTTAATATCACATAAATTAAAATAATGGAATCTCATAAAAATTAATAAGATTAAATGAAATCCTGTTTTCATCATATTTAGATTCATTATCCATGAAACGAAAAATTTTACATAATGCATTAAAAAAAAGAGAGTCTAAAAAATTAAACCAATCCTATTTTTCTTATTAGAATACGCCATAAGTTATAAATACCTGATCATGAAATGCGGATAGTAGTTTGTCATAGTAAACTCGTAACCAATATGTAACATTTTCCTCTTGAGCGAATTCGATCGTTTTTCTCCATTCTTGAGCCAAGGATACTTTTTGACAGTTGTGATAATACTTGAGTAGTTGAGGCAGACGATCCATTTTGGTAAAAATATCCACGTGAATTTTTGATTGATCTAAAAACAAGTAACAAAATAAAATCAATACGTGAAACTTTTAGAAATAATAAATATTGACATAGCTAAATGTATTTATGTTAAAAATAATAATATAAGAATAGAAAATAATTGGATAATTATATTCTACTATTAAAATTTGTCGATGAATTTATTTCCAAAAATTAAAATTCGTTAATGATTATGGAGAGATTCTCAATGAGCCATTTAACTTATAAGCTGCATAGACATTTTTAAAGAGCTTTTAGTATCGCATAATTACGTACATAAAATTACTTGATGACTGTATGTATTTTAAATATTAAATATTTGAAAAGTATTAAAATATGTTTTATAAAAAATACCGAATGAGGATTTATTTGTACTTTGATTAAATAAAAAAGGAAATAAAAATAAAAATTCCTCCTTACCCAAGCTTCCAGCAGTGAAAGCTTGTACGAGTTTGGGACTGGCAATGGCCTCCAAACGATTTTTGAGTCCCTCCAATTGTAATTTTTTGTCTTCGTAGTCAGGCGCGTTGATCAACATCGACAAGGATTTCTGCATGCTGAACAACTTTGCTGCAATCTTTTCAACGTCGCCAGACTCGAAGACGTCCTCGACGTCGTTTGCTAACGCCGTCCAATTATCGGCCTCCTTTAGGCTCTCAGTTTTGTTTATCAGCTCTGTCTTCATCTTGTCGAGCTCCTCCAGCATGTGAATCGACGAGGACGTGCCCTTTTCCACCTACAGCACAGCCATGCCAAAGATAGTTTTTTTTTGTTTTTGCTTTTATTTTATTTTTATTTTTTAATTAACTGTCGAACGATGCACGATTAATCTCTTTGTTCGCCATGAAATTTCAAAATTTATCAAACACAATTTTATTTATAAATCATTGAAAAATTTATAATTTTTTCAACGTAATAAACATTTACGGTTATTATTTGAGTGGATTCTATTTCATATTATTGATCGACAATTTAATTGAACATTTTGGCATATAATTATTTTAATGATGATAACAAATCGTCCGACTAACGTACTCTTAACGATTTTAAGTAGCTATATAATTGCATTGTAGATCTTAAATGTTCTATACTTATATACTTGTTTGTTTATTTGACGTATAAGCAAACATCAATTATCTTACTATTTCTTTAACTGTAACATTAAATATACAAAACCCGTAATTTAAAAAAAAAATTAGTTTAGAATTTTAATTCTAAGTTTTTAATTTATTGAATGATAAAATGACAAAAAAAATATTTGAGAAACTTAATGGTTATTTTTTTCTTACTTGGAACCTAATTTAGTATAATAGTATATTAAATTTTAATTTTAGAAGTCGTCAGTGGCTCAGTTCGTAGAGCGATGGATTCATAGTCTCAAGGACTCGAGTTCGAATCCCGCTCTGTATATTATACATATATGTTTTGTTCACAAACACACTGAGAAACTTCCGTCGCTAATTAGCATAGTAATCCGGGCATAAATACAACGACGTTAAATAATATAAAATAATAAAAAAATAATTTTTATTCAAAAGAAAAATTATGACCTTTTATTTTACAAATAAAATTTTATAACTTTAAAATTTATTTATGATTTTATAATTACAATATACTACAATCGTATTTTGTAATCACCAAAAACATAAATTGCATTAAAAAAAAGTGTGAAATTTCTTAAAATAAACTTACATTTTCAAGTTCTACTTTGACAGTTTGCATCTTTTCTTTAAGTGCCAACGCTTCTTGTTGTAACAGTTGAGTGTCCCTGAGAACTTTAGGCATATTTAGTAGAACGTTCTGACTAGTCTCCTCAAGCGAAGCATTAACTTGTTGAACGTACAATTGTAACTTCATCAAAATAGATGACAGATGCGTCTAGACACAAATTAAAAATTATTTTCACATGAAAATATATGTGCGTATTATTATTTTCAATCAACCAAAATATGTGTTCAATAATTTATGATGAGATTATTTTTTTTTATTTTATTTTTAATATTGTATATTCTTATTTTCCTATATTTTATCTTAAAAAATGAATAATTTTAATTAAAATGTAAAAAAGAATGATTGAAAACTTTGTTTATATTTATATAATAAATGTAAAAACAAATATATAACTATGTATAAATAACAAGCAAGCTCATTACGATACATTATTCATTTGATAAAACTTTTTTATTAACTTTTTATATTATGTAAACTTTGTTTTACATTGTTAATGTTTTTTTTTATTTTAATATTATTATCATTTTGATTTTTTATATATTTTTAAAGACATACACCATATTAAATTTATTATTAATGTACAAAGGAATTCAAAGTACCCACTACGGACAAATAAATAAATAAAAATTAAAAAAAAGAGTAAAGTTCTAGTTACTTTAATCATATATAAAGCAATAAAAGAAAATTCTCAATTTAATTAATTAAGGAGTAAAGGTGTAAAAGTAACTATTTACAACTGCAGTGTTTTATATACCAGATGACCCGGCGTGTATACGCCATTAAATAAGGTTTTAGGCCAATTTCTCAACGGCACCCTAAAAAGTAATTGGAATGAAAATTTTATACATTTCATTCCAATTACTTTTTAAAGCATAGTGGAAAGCTTTATTTTAGGTATATATTATAAATAAAATATGTATTTCTTATCAGCAAATAGTTTATGTTTTTCTTTACAAATATAGTTCATAAAGAATTAAAATTTTTCAAAATTATATTTCTAAACATTTATTTTTTCTTATTTAAAACAATTGCATTTTTTCATTTATCTAAAAGAAATAGAATAATATATTTTTTTATTATGCATTGACTGGAATCACGTATTAATTTAACAGTGATTTTTGCACTATACTAAATAATGTATAGTTAAATTTATAAATACTCATCTTATATTATTTTAATAAAGTTAGATATTTTAATATTTTATTTGAATTTGCTATTTTAAATATAGCGATAAAAAAATTTTTACTTATTCAAATTTATTTGTGAAAAACATTTTGCGTATTAATTCTCAAGACAAAAACACGGAGATAAAATTTTGTTAATTAACTTAAAGAAATATATTTAAAGTGTAAAAAAAAGTTATGTAGAACGTCTGACTGATACAGTACTTTTTCTACTTATTGTACGACTCGTATCTTATGTATATATATCTGAAATAAGATGTGTTATCGTTGATTAACATTTTGTTATTAGATATTACGCACTCCTATCTCATTCGCCTATATACATATATAAGCCTGTTAAGCTTTAAAAGATTTAAAGCTCTTTATTTATCTATTTTTATCCTTATACTATGATCTATAGAATAACATAAATTTTGCAAGGTGGGTTTCATCTTTAAGTCAAAATAAAAATAAATCCCACCATGTGCACGGCTGGAAACTTTAACAGGCATTGCCTTACAGGCATTCGTTCGTAAATCAAATCCAACTGTAAAATATTAACAAGCGCAATATGTATTCATAGTTTATAAAGCTTGCTTTTTTTTTTTTTTTTTTCTCTTTTACTTTATTTTTTGCTTTATTTTTTTTTTTTTTGTTGTTGTTGTTGTTGTAAATCAGATATATGGATTATTTTTAATTTTCTTAAAGTTAATTAACCACAAAATAATCGAACCGATGAATAATTTTACGATAAGATGAAATATTCGTACTTAAGAACATCTTTTGAATTATCTCAAACCGGTTTTGTTTTAAAAAAAATAAGAGTAAGCCAGTTTTATAAAATAATATTTTTCAGATTTTGATATTTTGAAAAAGTCGCTAAAAGGAGTAATATTTTAATGTGGTATTTATGTAACAGAATAAAACTTTTTGTGTATGAAATAAATTTTAAAAAATCAAAATAAAATGATTTATTGAACTTAAAAAAATAACATTAACGCAATAATAATATAATATTATAATTCAAACTTTTTTTTTTAACTCATCGAAGAGAGAAGGTTCATGTGCACAAGAACGTAATTTAAGATCAATATACGAAGATAAATCGAGTTTGAGAAAGGTAAGTGTTAATGTATTGGCATCGAGCTTCTCTCTTTTTTTTTCTTTTTTTTCTTTTTTTTTATTCATTATAGCAGTATACTTCAAAGAAACCGATACCGTCTTTACATGCTTTTTCATTTATTTATTATAATAATTTTATTCTTTATGAATTTTCTCGGTATTTATTAAAGTTACTTTATAAGCATTAAATATTATAAAAAAAATTTATTTATCTTAAATATGAAATAAACATTAATATATAATGTATAAATGGTTATTTTTTGTTTTCAGATTCGCGCAAGAAAGAAAGAAAGAAAGAAAAAAATTTTTTTTTATCATTTTGATATTATTTTGTTTGAATTGAAATGTAAATTGTATTATAACAATGTTTAAAGAAAAGATACGTGAAAATTACAATATACATTGACTATAACCCCAATCCCCCATTGTTTTCGATGAAGAAAGTCATTATCTACATTTTCAGTCGAATGGAGACATTTAGCAGGCCGTTTATATCCCATAAGCACGTACTGTACACATTGGCCTGTACTTATAAAAGCAAGGTCGTAAATTCGAAAGTCATTCCATAATGATTTGCAACTTGCATTTCTCGTTGAACTTTTTATATAGTAAATTTTCCTTTTTTTTTGAAAAAAAAGTCTGTTTTGTTTACGTTTCAGAAAATTTTATAAATGGATTAATTTTTTTTTTGTTAAGTCCTTTTTTTCTCTTTTATTTTCATTTTATATAAATAAAAAGCTTAAAAGAAATTCGAACTGCAAAATCCTATCTGGTGGATTGTATTCGATTGGCCGTAAAGTTGCCTCGACGACGCGCGAGCGCGTGGTCGCCTTTCGTGACTGTACACATTTTATCTACCAACGGCTAAAACAAAAATAAAATAAAATCAACGACACCTCGACTTTAAATACGACTTTTCTTTGCAGTTTATTGTATTATTAAAGCGATACATACAAAATTAAATGGATACATTTAGTTAGGCCATAAATAACACTTATGCGCTTTTATTTTATTTTTCCTTTTTTTTGCAATATAAAATGGTACATATATACATAAATTTAAGTTTTATAATAATAAATTAAAATTATATGCTAGATAAATTTTAATCATTTAAATATCATCAATAAAATATATTCGAGGAAAGTAACGATTTTCGTATTGTAAATTAAACTTTTCTTTTCGATTAAATCACAGCAATTTATTCAAACTTTTTTTTTATAAAATACAAACATTACTTATTTTTTATAGTTCCGTATTTTAAAGCAAAGTAGCTAAATGATAAGTTATATTACTTTGAATTTATGTTATTCTATTATCGATTTAAGCAAATTCTTTGTTAGTTTTATGTTGAGTCATTTACATTTTTTTTTTAAAGCATTAAACCACGAAAAGTTTGCGCATAATTCTCATATTATTCTTTTTTTTTATATACGTACGAACTCGTTTGCGTACTTTAGTTTGTGTATTTCACCAACATTTTGCGTAAAATACGGACCAAAGTACGTAAAAATTTAGCAGTGTTATCTAAAATGTTTACACATAACCTACAACGGCTTTACTTTTTTTAAAACTTGCATATTATCATAAATTTGATTTTTTGCTTTGTTCATTATTCAAAATGATAAAGGCAAAGTTTAAAATACTACAAAACAAATGATGTTATATTTTTAAAATTTCAGAAACTATAAAAATATAAATTTAGATAAATACTATTTATTTATTGAAATAAAAAGGAATTGATAATTTAAAATAAATTTAGCTTTGTAACAAATATTACGATGGTTATCATCCATAGTTGGAAAATAAAGTTCGGAACTCTTTCTCTCTTTCTCTCTCGCACGCATATGTGTATATAATATACATCGTATATATAAGAAATAAGATAGAGAGAGAAAGAAAGCAAAGAGAGAATGCATTGCTGCATTCTCGTGAACGAGTGGTTAAAGCAAGAGCGGAAAGAGAAAAAGAGGAACTTGAAAAAACCGCACCTAGCGCGAAAGAGAGCATTCTTGCGCTGCTCTTGCTCTCCGAGAGATACCTCTATACACACACACATAGCCGACTCTCTTCGAAAACGATTAAATTAGATAAAATTTAAAGGGGAATTTAATTTTCAGTTTTAAAAAAAACCGTTTATTTAAACGAAATTCTCCGGTTATTTACTTTTTTTCTCTTCGTGCGTATCTGATTAAAATAATTATAAAAGTTTAATTGAAAATTTTCAATTAACCGCCTCTATTTAAATATTAGAAATTAATTAAAAATTTATTTTTACATTAATTGTCTTTTATGCGAAGCATAAAAATAAACAATTACGTCTCTAAAGAAAATCGTTAAAAATTTTCAAATTATTCCCTGCATATTCATTAGAGATTAATATAAAATTGATAAAAATCTTAATAAGTTTTTTTTTCTTTTCAATAAGCAAAATTGAAAATTTTTTATTATTTTATATTAGCCCCATTTATTAAGGCGTATTAAGTCGTAAAGCAACTGGGTAAGTAGTTCTTTTCTCAATAAAGATTACAATCGAGTATGTGAGGCTTTATGAATGATGAGAGATCATTACCACTAGCACCCATTACGACCATAACAGTCAACAATGCAATTTATATTACAGTTGTGTATACCAAGCACTACTTATATTTCAAAATTGATTATCATTTTTTTTTAACAATATTCAAATTAATCAAATTATCCAATTTCATTTTGTTAAATAATTATTCGTATTAATTATATAATTTATAATAAAATAAAAATGAAAAAAAAGAAAATATGAATTTGGTAATTGTATATTTTTGATATTTTTGCAATCGTACATTGCAAAGTTGGAGTTGATTTAATTAAAAAGTAAATAAAATCTAAAAACGATTAAGCGACGTTTGGCCCAGAGTTATTTTCTCCTTTCCCATATAACATGTCCCATACATTCTAGGTACCTATACGTACACCTATGCACATATATATATATATATATATAGTTTATAAAAGAAAGAGGGAGAGAGAAAGAAAAAGAAACTTGCATATCTCTGTATTGCAAGCGCTTGCGAGTCAAGAGAACTCTAAAACTAGTTTCAATCGCGAGGGCGGGCGTCGACTTGCTTTAGGCATTGCCGGCCGGCTCTCTTTCTCTTTTCTTCTTTCTTTTCTTTTCCTATCATCTTCTTTCTTTCTTTCTTTCTTTTTCGTCTTCTTCCTCTTTTGCCCCTCTGTCCTTCGTATATATGTATGTATGTATGTATATATATATATTTCCCTCCCACCTACACTGGGTGGAAAAAAATCGCGCGCGAGTTCTCTTCGAAAGCGCATATACATATATATATAGCGAACGAAAGAGAGCCAATAGAAACAAAAGGAAAAACGTCAAACCGCCCTACATATAAATCGCTCTCCAACTGAAGCCCTATACAAAACGAAAAAAGGCTAACAACCAAAGAGAAGAGTACAAAAGAGAGAAAGAGAAAGAAAGAGAGCCAGCCACCCACACGCATGCCTTTAACAGAGAGCAAAGGCTATGAGAGAACTTTGCTTTACTATATGCACACCTATGTATATGAATGCATACATATATTGGTGCCATATAAAACTGACCACAGCGAACATCGTTGCTTGCTCTGGCGCGTCGCGGCAAAATCTAGAGAGAGAGAGAGAGGAAGAGGAGAGGAGACGACGGGGCGACATACATGTACAGAGTTGTGTGCTATATATACACCAGAGAGGATTACATATATAAGATAGAACGAGACAAGAAAACGAGTTTGCATCCGCAAAAAAAAGTTCGCTTTCTCTCTCTCTCTCTCTCTCTCTCTCTCTTTCTCTCTCCCCGTATAAGTTTAAAACAGCAAAAGAGCGCAAGGGACAGTGTCAGTGACCGGCTGTACTGCTCTTCTCTCCTTCTCTCTCTCTCTCTCTCTCTTAGCCTGCACTTTTGCAAGGCAGGCGCGCACGCTGCTATGAGCAAAAGTTAGCGTGTATGTTGCAGTATGCACAAGCGAGCTTATACTGCATTGCATTGCAGTCAACATATACTATCCCTACCCCCCCTCCCTTTTATATGCTACTACTTCTTATTCTTCTTCTTTTTCTTTTATCTATCTTTCTCTTTCTTGCTTTCGCTCTCAAGTTCAATGAGTATATAAAAGTTTGTACTGCAAAGACGTTCGAGGACGCGCCGCCTCTAGGCTAAGAGAAGAAGAAGAAGAAGAAGAAGAAGAAGAAGAAGAAGAAGAAGAAGAAGAAGAAGAACGCGCGAATATTCCCCAGAGAAGCAGCAGAAGAAGAAGAAGAAGTAAAAGAAGTAGTAGTATAACGAAAGAAAAGCAAGGAGAAAACGAAGATAGAGGACAAAGGCGCCCTCATATATAATCCAATATATACTATATGCTTCCCCGGCTGCTATACGGTGGGTGCATGCATGCATGTGCAAGCGCGCCAAGCGCTGATCTAGAGACGAACGTAGAAAGGGGGGAAAGAGAGAGAGAGAGAGAGAGATGGAGAGAATGGCAAAAAAGAAACACATATACGTTGAAGAAGAAAAGGACAGAGTGAAAACAGAAGCAAAACAAGGTAGAAGGGAGAGAAGTCGCGAGGCTGGCTGCGAATAAAGGAGAGAAAAGAGGGAGTAAGGCTTGCCTATAGAGAGAAGCACACACGGGCGCGCGTCGTGGAGAGGCCGAAAAAGCACGGCGCGCAATAGGTACGAAAGCAAAAGCACTAACTTTTACTATATACTCTACTATAGTCGTCGTCTTCTGTGTCTTATGTTGTATGTACGTACAAAATATATATATATATACACATATAAAGCGCGAATTCCGTATACATGTGTGCAAGTCTCGCGTTCGCGGTTCTCCTCTGTGCATCTCTCTGTACTAGAAGAGAAAGATAGAGAGAGAGAAGTTTTTTTAAAGGAGAGTTTAACTCGACGAAAGAGTCTCTCGGACGTTCAGACGATAATCGACGGTCTTAGTAGGCCTCACCTCGATGTTCTCGCGTGCCTCCTCGGACTTACTGATCTTGTTGATCCAATCGACTGGGTCGAACGAGTCATCACTGAAGCTTGATATATCCTGCAAAGTCATAGTGCAACGATTAATCAAAGTATATTATACTTTGTAAAAGGCTACTGATACAAGATTTCATTATTTCTCTTCTTTTTTTTTTATTTTATTTTAGTTATCGCGAAGAATAATAAAAAACAAACTAGAAACAAGTGGCAATATCAACTATTGAAGCATCAATTTATCAATCAAGTCCGCCAACACACACGCGCGCTACCAAGTAAACGACGTAAGTTTGTTTATATTCCATCACATCACATTGTATACAACGAGCTTAATAAAAAAGTTTTCATTCCAAGTGCATAGAATATAGCATACACTTTGAGGTTATATAGTATCCTCTTAGTGTATAAATCGTTCGTTTCTTTTTTTTTTTGTTTTTATTGAACAAGTTTAGTGGTGCGCGAATGAAAAATTCGTCGCCTCGGAAGATATAATTTTTACTATTTTTTTTCAATCTACGTTTACGAAGACCAAGTATATATGTGTTTTCTACAGAAATATTACCGACCACGGAAGATATAACTTTTAACATTGATTTAGAGGTTAGGAACGACACATGAATGGTATACCAGATTCTCTTACCATTTTTTTTTTCAACTCCTGCCGAATTATACGACACTTGTGCGTTATGCTTTATCGTAATACTTTAAATAAATGATACTATCTAGTTATTTCCCGTAATACACACACATACACAGAACGTTATATATTATGTTTTTTTTTTAAACACTAGAAAAGCGTCGCGACGTCTTTAGTTATTTCGACGATTTTATCGACTTGAGGTGGCTGTGCGGCGGAATTTTTCGGAGCGCGCGCTGCTTGTCTGCCACGTTCGTCGCTCTCGGCGCCTCCGTCTATCCCGCGTATAGTATTATAATGCAATGCATAAAAGCTAAAAGGTAAGGGAAAAAGAATTTGTGTGGGGGAGAAAAGAAAAAGATAGAAAGCATGCATGGTCCTACATAAACTTTATATATGCAAGGATATATACCTATATATTTTTACACATAAATCTATATATATATGTATATATACGTCTATTATCGCGTGTAATCAGCGTGAGCCGGCTTGTTATGATTTTTTTTGGAGCTGTTTCTCTCTTCTTTTCTTTACTTCTTTTCCTTATAAACGTTGACAGCTGAAATTATATTCCGTTGCATATACTACACACATTCGTACACGCGGTTTTTATAAAGTTGGTGCAT
The DNA here is from genome assembly GCA_017163975.1 of Anastatus disparis. Taxonomy (NCBI): domain Eukaryota; kingdom Metazoa; phylum Arthropoda; class Insecta; order Hymenoptera; family Eupelmidae; genus Anastatus; species Anastatus disparis. The sequence goes on from JAFFSR010000313.1 coordinate 1,965,782, forward strand.
ATAGTGGCTGGGGCTTCGAGGAAAAATTACGATCGCATATACTCGGTGTGTGCGCTTCTTGTAAAGTTTTAACGAATTCAACGGAATTTTGTTTTTATTTCTTTATATTATACAGTATATCGCAAAGACGTTTTTTTTTGCTTTAAAAATTGATTTATTTTACATGCATAATTTGAATCATATTATTTTATGAAGCTAAATCAATTGATTAAATATAGCTTGGAGCTTGTTTATTTTATAATTTTTCATTATAAATGCATTTCAATTGATTTTCAGAATTGTTTTTAATTATTAATTGTAGCAAAATAACATAGTTTAATTTTTAAATACTCCAAAGCTGACTCGTCTACCGGAAATTAATTCTTGCGCTTTGATTTTTTCGTCTGACGTTATTTTCAGGCTTGTTTCATATTAAAATTTGATTGTTGTCTTTTATTACTTGTGTACATACCAAAAACCAATCAATTGATTATTTTTTCATAGTTTTTGAAATAGAAATATTTTTCACGAGTACAAAAGTAAAATTATAAATTATTAATATAATTTAATCATACAACTATAGAGTGGAACAGGTCAAGGATAAAATAATTCAAGCCTTATATTTTAAACATTTTTTTCAATTTCAAAGTCATTAAAATTAATACTTATTGGTTGAATTTTCGAAGTCAATATACCTATATATAATAAAAAAAAAGAAAAAAAAGCAGCGTTGGTATGTATATGCGAAGTGTATACGAGAGAGCAAGAGATAGAAATATATATAAAGAAAAGAGAAGTAGGGGTAATGGAACGCCATAAACGAGTCACGAAGTGAGGTACGGAAAGGATAGTAAATCAACTTTAGACAGCGAATTAAAATGAAGCCACAATTTATATCTTATATGGTAATTTTTACAACTTCGATGTGTGGCTGAACGATTTAACGAACGCTTTTATGCAGTTTATTTATAACTTACTATTAAGTCTCTCTCCATTTGAGTCATTATGAACAAAAAAAAATTAGATCATTATTTGATTTTGCATCTTTAAATTTATATTTATTAATTTCTTTTATTGAACTTTATATTCATTTTTTTTATTACAAGATAAGGTTTTTTTCAAGCACAATTTTTTTGTCAAACGAAATATGAAATTTTATTAGCACAAAGTTTTTAATTGAAATATTTAGATATTTTTTAATTGAAACTTAAATATTTTAAAAAAATATAAAATGTAATTATTGAAAAAAATATTCAAAGAGAACTTAAGACACAATAAGTAATTGGATTGCCATAAGAGGATTAATATTTTATTAAGTCAATTCAATTCTATTAATGGAAAATTTAATCATGATTAAAATTATATTTGATTTCTTAAATTTACTCAACTACATCAATTATTAAAATGAATAGCAGGGTAATTCGTTGTGTGAATAAAAAAATGTTAATTATAATTAATTTTATTAAGACAAAAAGACAATTACGAGGTAATTTAAAAAATTGAAAAAATTTTAATTAAATACTTACAATACGTTTTTTTAAATTTTAATCTTTGAATGGAGACTCTTGACAAAATTATTAAATAAAGTTAAAATGTAGACTGATGTCTATATTCTTTTAAAAAGTCTTGTCGCTAAGAAAATTTAATTATTTCATAAGTCCTTTCATTCATTTTATAAAAAAAACTCGTATAAGAAGATTAAATTTTAGCATCTTATATATATTTTTATCAAAATCCTATAATTAATTTTAAAATTAATCTCTGCAAGTGTGTCGCAGAATACTGATTTAAGCGTCTTAAAAAAAATAAAGTAAAAAAAAATATAAAGAAACAAACATTTTCCAAGTAAATAGAACGGAAAGGGATAAGGTAACAAAACTTCAACGTTTGCCAATAAAAATAAAAAGTAATATAAATAATTTTAAACCATTCAATATACAGCTCTTAATTAACTTTTATACAATTATAGCGATTCTCATATTAATTCGTCGTCGCTTTGTGTTTCATTTAATTTTAGTTCTACTTTTTTTTTTAATTTAATGAAATAATCAATTATAATAATTATTCAAAATCTAATTTTACAAGGGATTATTCGAAAGGACAGTTTAACTTTAAAATTAAATTCAGTAGAGATTTTCAATACAAAATTTAAAAACACAATATATTTCAGGAAGTTCCTGTATCGAGCAAAAAAAAATCAAAAATATCACAGTGTATTTAATTATGGTATCGATAAATAATTTTGATACGAATCTTTAAATATAAAGTTTATTTATCGAAGCATTGCACAATCACGTACTCTCATCAAAGTTAAATTGCCTTTATTATTGTCTATTATCTTTACAATCTTTACAAGATTGATAGCTTGGATTTATGGTTTAAAAAAAATCTTTTGTGGTGCTTTAACTAGAAAATTATCGTTTTTTTTTAAATTTCCTTCTTTTTTTATTTTTTAATACTTTATTGACAGTATTTTATTTATTGTCGCAGCTAGCGAATTTCTTTTTTTATAATACTCGAAGAATTATTGTCATTTAAAAATATTATCAGACTCAAAACTGTAAGGGAAAGGATTATCGTACTATTTATGACGTTCTACTAATCCGTACTTCTCATCACACTCCACATTTTCTGTTTTCCAGAAAAAGGTTAATTATAACTAAAGTTGGTTAATATAAATTTATTTCACGCATTAAATATACCAGGATTTTGATAATCGTTCATAGAAAAAACGACAAGATAAAATTAATAAATTTTAAAGAAAATTTGATTTATTTATAACACTGCAGTAGAGAGAGCAATTTATCTTTCCTTTTAAAATCATTTTTTTCGAATATAAAAAGCTAATTTTCTATATGGAAGCCTAAAAATAACGTCTACTTTTATCACAAGTAAAGCTTAAACAAGGAAAATTCACAAAACAACAAGCTCTACTTTTCCCATCGAATCAGCTTTCGAAGCGAAGCATGAAAAAAAGTGAACCAAAATAAAAAAAAAAAATGGAAGGAAAGAGGAAAAAAAAAGAAAAAAATCGATCGGTAGCTTTGCGCGCTCGGTAAAAGTAAAAGAGACACGAACCCCCGCAAAAATATCCTTTAAAAAGAGCCGTATACACCCACTATGTAGTTCCTTTTTTTCTATACTTCTCTTTCTTACTTTTGAAGGGGGGTCTATCTAAGAAACGAAAAAGCCCCGGCGAGAATAAGTAGCCCGGGGCGTTTTCTCGCCCCCTTTTTCTTTTCTATCTTTTTCTCTCTTTTACCCTTATATACGCGCGCTACTCCGCGAAGAAGCGAAGCAGTTTTATAGGCGCGCATTGCTGCTGCACATTGAGAAAAGTTAAAAAAAAAAAAAGAAGAGAGAATAAAAAAAGGAAAAAAAAACGAAAGAGACTATAAGACGCGGCTGCAAGTCGAGTATGCGCGTAATACGCGACGAGGAAAGTTAAAGAGAGCGAGAGAGAGAAAGAGAAAGTAAGAGAAGGAATGACGAAAAATCTAACCTGTCTCTTTCTCTCTCATCTTCGTCGTCATCATCGTCGTCGTCGTCGTCGTCGTCGTCGTCGTCGCATAGACTCGCCTGCATGTGCAAACACTGCACACTTTATCGACCCCTTCGCTCTGTTAGCCGCCGCCACCGTCTACACGCGGTGGCGGGAGTTACCTAACTCTTTCTCTCTCGCTTTCTCTTTCCCCTTTTACTACTATACACTGCATTTTACCTCTTTTGCTCTATATATCTTTCTCTCTCTCTATCTTTTTCTCTATCAACGTAGGCAGTCTTTCTCTCTCTCTCTCGCACTTTTGTATGTAATGTGTTATACTCGTGACTCCGACGCAAGGGCACAAAATAGTTAGTCGTGCTTGGCACAGCTTAGGTTAGGATCCCCGACGACGAGAAAGTTATTATACACGCCCGCGCGCGATACCTTCTTTTATTTTTATTTTTATTATTCTCTCAATCAAATGATTATTTAGAAAAAAAATCGAAAATTTCAATGAAATATTGACAATAAGAACAATTTTCAATGAGCTCGGGGATTTCTAACGCGTGTTTATAATTAAAAAATATAAATAAGCTTTGTATCCGTGTAGTCATTAAATATAGTTTAGTGCGTTTTTTAGTATACGTGTTGGAAAAAAAAAAAATTTAAAATAATAAAACTATCAAAGGTGCAAAGGAGGAAGATTATGTGCATATTTAACGTTGTACAAGAATCATCCAGCCACTGAAGCTCAATCTTCAATGTTATAATATAAAAATGTACGGTTGGTGGTAGTATGTTGTTGTTTTGGTGCGCTGAATATTATTATATATTCGCGAGTGATGTTTTCTTAACTTTTTTTTTTATTGTTTTTTATTTGCATCCTTTGATTTTTTTGCGTGCACCGCAATAAATTAAACGAAAACTCTCTTGCTGTGTGTACCTACGGACAAGATTTGCTTCGAAAAGGGGGAGAGAGAGAGAATAAGAAGAAGACGGTGGTATTATCGTCTCTCTTCGCGGTGTGTGTTGCTTTTCTTTTTTTCAATTTTATTTATTTTTATTTTTTCGTGTTTCGCTTTTAATGCAGATACAGTGCAGCTCTCGAGTGCAAGGCAAGTAAGAAAAGAGAAAGAAAGATATATTTTAAGACGGAGATAGATAGAAAGGGATGGTAATGGCGCGGTGGTCCAAGGACGTTGTCGAGAAAGTGCTTCAATGTACGTACGTGGTTGTTGTACAACCTTTAGTTGATTTTTTTCTTTTTTTTTCTTTCTGTTTTTAAGTTTTGCCGTTTTTCTTTCTCCTTTAATTTTAAAACGACTACGACGACGATTTCTCTCGACGATCTTATTTTTCCCGGTGTCAAGCAAAAGCTTGCTACCCGGCGCATATATACGTACACGCGCATACAAAAATATACACACATACAATTTTATACACGTATAAAAAAAAAGTTTCGCGACGCATCGTCGAATGCATTTCGTTTAATTCAATCTTTTTTTTTGTTTTTTACGTTCGCGTGAGCAATATATATACATGTATATGTGTAGGTATATACGTGCATATACACACATATAGACAGTGCAGCCACTGAAGATATCGCCTACACTCACCCTGTACTAAAACGTGCACTAAAGCTTCCCCGCGGGAGAGAAGAAGGGGAGGAGTTGTGTTAAGAAAAAAAGAGTTAAAAAAAAGGACAGACGACGCAAGCCGCATTGTGTAAACGAGAGCTTATATACATTGCGAATGCACTTCTCTTTTTTTTTTTATTTGCAGCTTTTGTAGTTTCTTTTCTTCTCTGTCGTGTGTACGCGCACACTTGTATTTATATGTATATGCCCATGTATATATATATATACATACAAATATATTGTGACTCTTTTTTCTGGCAATACTTTACAGTACTTTTTTTTTATTATTTATTTATTTTTAAAAAAATATTTTTATTACGATTCGAGAATATGTTGGTTGCCGGCTTTAGAGCTGCATTATCGTTTTGCATTGCGCTTTCACGCTCCTCTATTGCTCTTCTTGTAATACACTATATATACATATTTTAATACGTGTATCATAAATGTGCAACCTTTATGTGAATATACATATATATATTTATATAATTTTTTTTTCTCTCCAACTAGTCCTATACACGGAAACCACGCCTCCGTCAATGCTTACGCGCATCGACTTTCGCGCAACAAGTCCAGGATAGCTGAACATACGTATTTAGGTGGGGACCTATACTCGCCTATACTTGTATGTTTATATATTCTTTATTTTTTCTTTTCCTTCCTTGTTTTTTATTAATTTTGAAGAGCGCGGAGTTTTCAAAAGAGAGGATGTGTTACTTTCTTTTTTATTTCTGCCTCTCTCCTCTGTACACGCTATACGTAAGTCCGAGAGCGACGAGAACGACGACGACAATGCACACGTGCGTTTTAAATTTCGCGCGCCGTGACCACAACACACCGAACGCGAGAGAGAAAACTTGCTTGTATACAACTCATATTCCCGCCTTTTTTAAGGTAGTCCCCGACACATAATACTATATAAGCCAAAGTGTATAGTAGTAGTTGGCCCGGAGCTTCATGGGCGTGTCTGAAAGCTCTGCATCATCATTTATTTACATCCTTTTTTTTTATGTTTATTTTTTTATTTTTTATGCTCTCCTCTTCCCAGCCTGTATCAGAGAGAAATTTAAAATTTTTATAAGCTTTAAAATTGCTTAAATAATCCATGTTTCAAAGTTAATCTGAAAACTTAAATTAACAGAGTAATTTTAGGTGTATGCCATTTTACATATTTTATTGGGCGTACAGGCCAAATAAAGGGACAACATTTTGCATGTTACTTTAAAATTACAATTGTATGTGTATACTGAAAATGTAATTTATGCTCATAATAATTTACGATCGTTATTATGGGTTAATAACTCGTTGTTTCGCGTATTTTAATATACAGCACTTTCAAATAGTCGACTCTGAACGCTCGCTCTGTTATTGTTATTATACTAATGATAATTGATTTCTGTAAATATATACACTAATTAAATTGATATAATTTTTTAATGTTAGAATTATTAATGTTGTCCCAATCGTAAGTGAATTAATTTTCTCTCGTCATCAAGGTCGCTATAAAAATAATATTGATTTTTTCATACCTTTTTATTGTAACATCGTACAGTAATATTGTTTTAACTGTCATTGGAAAATAACCCATTTTAATTTCCATTCATTTTTTTTTATAATTTACATATTTTTATTTTTTTAATAATGCGCAAATTTGAATTTTTAATTAAAACTTTCACATCTTGGAAACAGAGCTAAATTGTCAATTTTTTTTTTTATTAATTTTATAAAAATATCATAGATCCAATTAATTCTGAAAAAAATCAACATTTAAAAAAAATTTTATTTTACAATTTTATTAACACTTAAAGAGATCTCTTTTCATTTTTAAATTCATTAAGTTTTAATTTTCTGTACCTAAATTTTTTATATGAGAAAACAAATAATTTTATAATAATCAGTCAAATTCATTATTAAATTCTTATTAAAGTATACCCTCTTCAAGGGTCAATATTGTAAATTAACACGAGATATTTACGTATTCATATATCGGAAAATTAAAATTTATGATTTCCTTGATTATATAATTTTTTTTCCCAAAAGCAAATATTGCTTGGATTTATATTAAAAAGAGTTTTTAAGACAAGAATAGACATAAGCTTGATGTTAGCTTTGGCATATAGGCAAGGGGACTACCTTCGTATATAAACGTGAAAGATTCCTAACGGTTTCGCTATATACTCGTTTTGTTTACGCGAAAAATATTTTAACACCAAAGAATTTTCGCAAGACGCGCATCTCTATCGTCGAACGTCAGAAATATTACGTTGGCATATTATATTTAAAAAAAGAAACGTAAGAGAGAAAAAAGTGAAACTTTATTATTGCATGCGCTTAGTTAAATAGAAAATTTAATATATTTGTTATAGCAAAAACTCTTTCTTATTTTTAGTGAGTCTTCAAAGTATGCTTAAGAAATGTCTAATTTTAAATAGCATAATTGTTTAATGTACTGTAAGTCTTATTTATTTTACATATTTATTGCGATACATTTTACAATATCTCATAATATTTATTATGAAATTTGATTTTTTTTTTAATGGTAAGCTAAATAATTTATAAGAAACTTTGAGAAAGTGTGTTTAAATCATATTAATTGATAAACTATTTTTTATTTAAACAGTGATTTATTTTTGGAATTATTAATTCCATTTGAATTTTCACGATTCATCAATGAAAATGTAAAACTACTTATTTGCATCCTGCAATTATCGTCATTCTGAAGAATATATATTGAAAGTTCTTTGGAACTTTATGCCGTTTACCACATTTCGAAGATATTTTAAGTGTTTTAAAATTAATAAAAAAATAATAAAAATTCATTTAAATTTGATTGGGAAAACTGTTATGGAGTTTCTTCCTACTTTTGATTTATGTAGTAGCAGTAGTTTAAATTAATGCTTGCGCCTTCTACCTCTTTCCTATTTGTACTCGTATTTTTATTATCAATTTTTTTCTAAAAATGCGCTTCAAAACTATTTTTTTTTAGTCTAATCATTAAATTTCATTTAATGTACATTAAGCTTTTTTTGTAGACATTATGCATCCACGTATTGTCATGATAGAATTTTTTTTTCTTTACTTTGCTATATATAATATAGATTTATTATTTTCTAAAATTCACGACTCAAAAATAAAAATAATATTTGAAAAATTGTAATTACTCTAGTGAACACAAAAACAATTGTATAATATACTAAGAATTTTGTGAATAAAATTTTATATTTTGGCTAAATTGGCTATTTTCTTGCCTTTCTTCTCTATCATTAATTAATCTCTTAGTATTAAATAAATTATAAGAAATTTTAATTAGCTAAGTATTAGATATATTTAGTAGTAAGTATGATTAAATCAAAATTATAGTTAAGTGTAAATTTAAATATTAGTACAAAAAAATTTTTTTCCAGATTTCTCATTTAGAATTTCCTAAATTGGACCTAAAATTAAATTAAGAATTCATAACTCATTCTAATTTCAATATTATTACTATATGTAAATTTTAAAATAATTGAGTCTTGAAGATTGACATATTTAATTGAATATTTTGTTAACCCTTGAATAATTTTTAATAAATTTAAAAAAAAATTATTTATACCCTCGACCCCCTATTTTTGAACCATGCATTATTATAATTTATGTATTCATTTATCCTCATTACAATTTTGTCATTTTTTATCATCCACATTGCATAATATTATTTTTTTTATGAAAAGCATAAATTTTGGTAAAGAGTTTTGCTGAGGTCCAATTTGGTTTTTTCGCCTTTTTGTATTTTTACACCTATTTTTCAAACCAATTGACGCGCTTCATTGGCAAAATATCCAAATAATTTGGTATATTATTAAAATATTAATATTTTTTAAAAATAATGCAATTAGGCTTCATAGCATATCATAATATCTAGTCTATAGTAATAATGAAATTTTTTTCAAATAAAATAAAAAAATGCTTATTTCACTAATTACTTGGATTTTGCTTAAATTAAATCTATCCTATAATTAACCTGCAACTTACCTAGCTATTATAATATCACATGATTTTTTCAGTGCTCTTAAAAAATCATATTAAAACGTATGCGAAACCCCTGACCTTTATTTGTCTTTTGCTTACCCCAGTTATTATCATTATAAAATTAAAATTAAAGCCCTATCCAAACTAGCACTAACTAAAATTTGACCACTGTAACCAAATTTTTTTTCTAAGTCCATTATGGGGAATTGTCACAAAAATAGAGTAAATCAGATTTTTAGTAGTACAATCAGATTTTTAAACAATTGAAAGATTATGTTCAAATTTTTATAATTATTGGCTTGATTGTAATTCATCAATATTCCAACATTTAATTTAAATTATATATTTAAAAAATTTCTAAATGTAAGTAAGCAAAGTAAAGAACGTTGTGAGACAAAAATTACATGCTCATTTTTGTGACAATCAGCTCCATATCACAAATTGCACAACAGTTAATATTGTATTTTGATGAATGCATTGCAATATTATTATTATTTATGTTACTTATTCACTATAACCATTGTGAGCTTTTCATATTTAAATGTAACATTATCATGATAAAAATCAATAAATAAAGTCTGCTTATTTATATGAATCAAAGAAATAAAGTATAGACAAAAGTTTCAAAGGATTGAGAGGATTCAAATAAAATGTGTACGGAAATTGTAAGCACTCGGATACGCTCATAAAGAATAAAAAACAAATGAATATACGGGTTGCTACAAAGGAGTTGGATTGTAAATTATTCATAAATTTAAAAAGTAGAGATAAATTTATAAGAATACATTTAAAAGAAAAAGTTGAACATTACATAAATATGATAAATATTTTGTTGATTTTTAATAAATGCTAATATTGTAAAACTTGCTTTTAGTTATTTTAATTATTAATAAGATAATTGATGCATTGAATTTCTATATATACATAGTTGAATACAGCTAAAAGCTAAGAATAGATATAAAGAGAATGATTTAAAGTATAAGATAATTCCATAGAAAGCAAACAGAATGGCTAAAATAATAAGAGTATGATAAAGAAAATATTGACAAAAAAAGCTCGACAGTGGTATTTCTTGTATCAAAAACTTTGAATTCATAATAAACAACATGTTTACAAAATAAAATAAATATAAATAAAGATTAAATAAAAGGAAAAAAAATAATTTTAAAGAAATTATAAAGTGAAGAACGAAAAAAAATTGTAATGAACTGCTAATTACGGTGGAATCGCATACAATTAAAATTATATTGCAATGTTTTATCAAAATACAAAGTATAATAAAATTTTATTTAACTCTCTTTTTCCAGTATATAAAATCTTAAGTTTTTTGGCGAAATTTAGCTTCCCCAGCATCCCCTGTTTTTTGCTAGTATTATTTCAAAAGTAGGAAGAATTTCCCTTGAGCTTTTTGGAGCGTTTTTAAAGTGGAAGGAGCATTACATATGTTTAGCGTTGGTTTTAGGAATATCAAAGAAATCTTATATTTATTTTCTTTTACTTAGAAATATTTCGACTAAACTTTTTCTTGTTTGTATGAAAAACTTTAGTCTAAAGAATCATTTTTTTTTTCAAGTTAATCAACAATAAGGTGCATCAAATTATTTTTAATTATTAATAATACATAAATTATTGATAATGTATCTTAATTTGATTTTCAAATAAATAATTTAATTTGTTTATTTTGAAATAATGGTCAATTTGTAGAAACATTATTTTCACCATGCACTTTACAGAGAAAAAACGTTAAAATCAGCCATAAAATTTATATCTAATATAAAAATTTACTACAGAGATAAGATTGTAACATCCGTTCTTTGAAGTAATTATTTTTTAAAAATAAACAGGAAAGAACTTGTTGATTACTTGAAAAGTTAAATTACATTTATTAATGTTAATTTTTCAATGAAATTACTCTAGGAATTTCAAATATTATAAAATAAAAAAAAAATAATTACTGATAAAAAGTTCATTAAAATAATGCATAGATTAATAAATAATTATCCTCTAATAAATTGTCATCATTATCTTTTATTAAACATATATAAAAGTAATAATAATGATTGCAAATTAATGAGTCAAGACTACATGTTGTCAAAAAAATTAAACTTATTTATTGTATCTTATCTAAGTTACATTTCGTGTAGATTTTTTAAAACATTTAATCTATAGAAAAACTTTAGCCAAGATTATTTTTTTTACGTAAAAAACAGTTACTTTTACTTAAATAAATCCTAATATACGAAATTAATTAATGACTTTGACTACATATATTCTTATTACTTTATTCAGTAATTATTAAAACTCAGAGGACAGACGTTGCTAATGCTCATTCCACTATTCTTATATGCTCTAGAGTTCAAGTAAGACAGACTTAGCCCACTAAAAACTAAAAAAAGTTGAAGAAATTAAAAAGAAAATGGGCAAGTGGTCAATCATATCAACACATCCCCGAAGATCCCATGTGGAAAAAAATCAAATGATAATTAAAACATTGTCCTATCAAAGTGTACGCCAAACAATATGGCAGTGCAAGTTTAACATTAACGAATCATTGTTGGGGTCAAAGCCTCGAGTAGCGAGCAATTTGCTTTGCCGTTTATTAAACTTTTTTAAAGATCTATGGCTTTGGCCTCCATGATAAATATAAAAGCGCGGCCAAGTGTTAAGGGCATAAGATGAAACGTTGGGGCATACCTTTTGGCCTTAAGAAGGCCACATGACAACGATACGTATGTATAAATATACGAAAGATGGTTTAAGTAAAGCAACGGCAAAAGGTATAGCGGCGGCGACTCGTAAGTAAGGTAATGATAATGCGCGCTGGTTTGCTCTCTCTCGAGTCGCCGGCGTATTTCTTATACTACTCGGAAGATCATTTGAAGGCCACCGCTACCAAAGTGGTACTAGACTACCAGCAGCCAGCCAGCTCATCTTCCAGGGCCAGCAGGTAATAATGTCCTCGAAACCGCTTCTTCTTCTTCTTCTACTACTACTACTTTTGCCTTTCACCCTACCCCTCTCCCCTTCAGTATTTGAATTTTTTTAGCGCCGACACCCACTACTATCAGCAACCTCAAGCTTCCCCCTTTTTTTAGGTTGACTACAACCTCCCACCCAGTACACACAAGCAGCTGTACTGTATAATGTGCTCGTTTGGGATCTATAGCACAAAAAACGTATTCGACTTTAAATTTAGCTATACAGCTTCGTGAGATACTGTATGTACATGTTATATATATATAGAAGAATTTGTAGAGCCTGTATATATACAGTTTTTAAAAAGGTAGAACAGCAAAAGGGGGGTCAGAGAGAGAGAGAGAGAGAAAATAAAAAAACAAGGATTACTTGGGATTGGAGATCCGCGTCGTCGAGGATATATAATGTTATTTACGGTCTGATCTTGGGAGTGTACTTTGAGCGTTGAAGGATGTTAGAGAAAGAAAGAGAAAGAACGAAGCTGCGGGAAGAGTGTTAATAGGGATTGCGATAAGCTATCGTTTTGTTTAATTAATGCGCCAGTCGCTTCTCGTTGCTTTTATAGCACGCGATGTCGATTGGAACTAGATTGCGTTTACTTGCAAATACTCATTTTTTTTATTGTTAAATAGTTTTTTATTTAAAGCTTGGTAAACTTCAATTCAAACAATGTTTATCGCACACTGAACAAATTCCAAATATTTTTGTATTTTATTAAAAACAAATTTTTAATTTTGTTAACTATATGTTCTTTTTCTAATGATTCTTTTTTAATTATCGATGTACGCGAAAAAAATAAAAATTGTCAATTAAAAATTAAACTGTACTGATATTGCGCTAAAGATAGCTCCGCAAGTAGCATGTATAAAAGAAATACTTTTAGATCACCCGCATGATAAAATAGTATGATTTCTTGTCGCGCCATTATTCAAATAATGATCTACCTTTCTCTGATTTCTACGTTACGATTAAAAAAGTACACCCCAAGGTTACAATTAATTTAAAACTATTATAATACTATTATAATATATACACACATATGCGAGCTCTGCTTGTATTATTTTACTGTGTGAAAATTATTTATTTTTTTTATCATATAAAAGTACAAAGAAACTTACCTCGGGTACATTTAATTAAAATTAAAGTTGAAATTTTTATTTCTACTGCATTTATAATTTTTAAGTAATTATATATTTTTAACTCGATGTTTTAGCTTTATTCGTTTCTTAATTGTTATTGCAATTAAGCTCAAAATTAAGGGCTATTCAAATATTAGCATAGTTATATCTTACAACAATTTCACGAAGATATAAGTTATTCGTAAATTAAGATTCTTGTCTATCTTCATTAAATCATTAGCAAGTAATAATAATGATTTGTGAAGTAAATTTTTACAATTTGTCGAAAAATTTTTGCTAACTTCACTTAAAAAAAATTATGTTGTTCAATAAAGGAGGGAAAAAAATATCCATAAAATTAATAATGGCGTTAGGATGTTAGAAGCTTGTCATAAAATGTTTTTATTTCATTTTACCAGACAATACATATTCTTTTAGTACATAAGAGTGGATGACTCAAAAAATAAATAACAGCTTATACATTTTTATCCTTATAACTGCACTCTTCTGCCAAGAAAATAAAAGTACTCATAATTTCATAAAAAATAAGCTTTATAACTTCCTATTTCCTTTATCTACTATTAAATTAAAACGCAAAAAGCGCTTTGACAATAAAAAGATTAAAAATTAGAAAAAAAAATTCCTAAGTCACATAATAAACAAGCTATCGTTAAAGATAAGCAAAAATACATAAAAGAAAAGAAAAAAAAGGGAACAAATAAATAGTATATCCTCGCTTTATTGCTTTAGTCGAAGCTTGAGGGTAAAGGGATAAAAGCGTAGAGCTTCTATTGGTAGTTGAGAGAGCAAACGATCCTGAAATCCTTTGCTTTTATTGGAAATATTTTCATCTTGAACGATGTCCTTTGTCATCGTGAGAGAAAGAGAGAGAGCGAGGAAAACAATACCAGTACTGGTTTGCCCTTTCTCTCTCTATATTATTTTTTTCTGCTTTTATCAAATTCTTTTTTTTTTTTTTTTTTTTATTTTAATATTGCATTTTTTTCTTTTAAAAATAAGCGCAAAGCGCGCAAAATTTCTTTCAATTCGCTTATTATTATATGTTTACAAAAGTATAAGAAGAGATGCAACGCAATAAGCAGAACGACATTGCCGAGATAGTCACATTATTAAGGTCCGGTCTCTGCCCTCTGCTATTACGTTTTGCTTACCACTCGGTCATTTACTTTTATTAAAATTACAATTTTTTTTTCCTTTCCTTTTTTTTATTAACGTAAAAATGTGGTTGCTTCAAAAACTTACCGCATTGCATTTTCTCTTAATATGTATATAGATTCCTTCTTCTTCTTCTTTTTAATTTTTGTTTAGTTGAAATTCAAATAATCTTCGAATAAGTTTTCGATGAATTTTATACAAATTTTTTTTTCGCTTTTTTTTTTGTTTTGAAAAAAAAGAAAAATACTAAAAGTCAATATACACGTTTCAGAATATATAAGGTTGTTGGTTGAATATATGTAATTTTTTTATGCTCCTTTTTCTTTTCCTGGTGAAGCGGACGTAATACGGAACATAAAAGTGAATTATGTCTGCTGAAAATGCAATTGACCCTTTTCAAATGTGTTTTTGCGATAGTTCGGGATAAAATATGTGACAAGTATTTTGGAAAGTTTCTGGTTGGGGAGAGCCATTTTTATTAAAAATTTATTGCACTAACCATTGCTTTTTTCACTGCATTACTCTTAATTTTTTTTTCTCGTATTTACATTGTTTTACAACAAAACTAGCTTTTTTGCAATTAATTTGTAAATTTTTTACCTCTTTAAATTAATTACACGCTTGAAATTTATGGAGTTCATAAGTTAAATTAAATTAAAGATAAAAAGTTTAGAGTAGAAAGTTTTCTTATTCGCATAAAATGATTCTTAGAAAGATATATATTTTTCTTTTTTTTTATCAAGAATGCCATAAATATAGACTTTAGAATGGCAGAACTTGATTATTTTTAGTATTGTATCAAATGCATAACCATTTCATAATCATTTCAAATAACTAGTTATTGACTAAGAAATACTCAGACAAGAATATTACATTATATTTTTATGTAGATTAAAAATACATTTTTATTTTCTATTATTATTTCAAAATTAATATTTCCAGAATTTAATTTTGATATTGATGAGTATTTTTCATTTATGAATGAATAAACGCTAATTTATTATTAAATAAATTAAAGATATCATTTACGATGCTAGACAGTACAAATAATGTATTGCGGAAAAAGATTATTTATGGAATATTTAGAATAGCTATATAATAATTTCGTTTCCTTTTAGTTTATAAATAAAAGGCATTTTTTAATTTTTTATTTGTTTTCTTAATTTTTTCTTTCTTTTTTTGGGGGGGAAAGGAGCCAATGTTATTTATGTGCACAAAAAGGATTAATCGCTTTTCCTTTTAACGATTGTATATATGCACCGTGTGAAAAGATTTTCTTTATCATTCGAAGAACCGGTTTCATGTAAATTAATCTGTTACTGTAACACGATCATTCGTACCATGCTAATAGATATAGTCCGCATATTCAGTGGAATAGAACGAGACAAGTTGTCGCGAGCTGAATGCCGAGGGCGCGCGAGCGCGCCGAGAGATCGCCAGCGGCAACCGAATCAGATTCCACCTGAATAATCAAACATAGATGAATCCGAGTAGCCGTATAGGAAATATAACTATAGTTGAAAATATTAATCTTTTTTGAATACTTTTAAAATTAATTTTAGTTTTATTGATTTTTCTTTTGTTTCTTAGATTGACATTTTGTAATGAGTATAGCGCGCGAGCGCGAGTCATTTTTTCACTAACCAACGTTCAAATGAGCTCGACATATTGAACGAACATAAGGATCTGAGCATATTGATTTCTCCTGAGACATATTGAGACTCAATATGTCTCGAAGACATATAATTCTTGAATAGTCGAGAGCGCGTCTGAGACATATGGATGCCAATACAATTTACATCCTCTTACAACGACACGAAACGGCCACAGACTAAATATATATATATATACGTATGTGTAAAAAAATAGAAAAGTCACTTTCTTAATGAATAGCCAAACAGATTAAAATCGATTCTTTCTTTGAAAAAAAGAAACAATGTAAAACAAAAATAAAAAGAATGTTAAAAAATAGAAACAGCTTCCAATTTAGTTGTTGAATTTTTATTCAAAAAATATACAGACTTTTTTAAGCATCATTAAGTTTTAATGTTCATGTGTTAATTTAAAGCTCTTTTTATTTATTTTTATTTTTTTGGGCAGCATATATCATTTTTATGCAATAAAATATTTCACATGAATAATAATTTAAAAAAATAAAATAAATTCGAACGAAAGATAAAAATTCAATTCATTAAAGCTCCGAATTTAAATAAAAAAAAGAAAATTTATTAAAATGTAATTTATAAAAAAAGTATTGAAATGACTTTTTGATTTTCAATGAATTTATCACTTCTGCCTGCAATAAACGTCTCTATGGTGTCAGTAGCTTCATGAACTTTAAATTTACAGTATACGATGTAATAATTGTGAGTTATCGATGCCATTATTATCAGACATTAACGGTGCAAGTAAATGTAAGTAATGTTGTGCCCTCCCGCCGGGAGCCAAAGGCAGCAAGCATCAATAGTTCATGTACGTATATACACATACAATGCTTTAGTAGTCTGTTGTATTAAAAAAGACGCCTTGTAATCGATGATTCATTAATCATCAGATTCACATCAGATTATCAAGTTCTATATTATCGACAGTAGTGAATGAAGCGTTGTATGACATGTTAATTATTTTATGTATACAAGCTACTCAAATACTCAAATAAAACTAGCTTTTATTTCAAGATGGACAAGAATTTTAATTAAATAATTATTTCTCCTATTTAATTCAATTTAATTAACATTTGTATTTACAAAACTTAACTAAATAATTATTTTAATTGCACGATAAAAATAAATTCTTCTATTTTTAAAGTTGTTTTACAGGATCATTATATAATTAAATGATAAGAAAGTTTTCATTAAATAAATAAAGAATTAATAAGTTAATAATAAAAGGTAGTTAGTGGCTCACCCGGTAGAGCGATGGATTCCTAATCTCTAAGTCTCGAGTTCGAATCCCGCTTTCGGCCGTTTTATACAAGCACTACTGTATATCACATGTGCTTTGTTCACCAACACACTGAAAACCTTCGTCGCTAATTAGCATCGTAATGACAGCATAAATACAGCGATTTTAGATAAAATAAAAAAAAGTTAATAATTGGAGAATATTTCCTTGTGAAATATGCTTTAGAACAATAGCTTTCCGACCAAAAATACTACGATTTTTAATTGGTACACAAAAAACATAGAAAGCTATTTAAAACTTGCATTGACTATTTTTTTAAATGTGAAAACAATTTTACTGTATTAAATTTTAGGTACTCATATTTCATGCGTTTAAACTACTAAATTTTTTGTAATAAATCAATACATTAATTTATTAATAAAAATTCAAGTGTTGATTGATTTTATTCGCTGGCACGGAGCTCATTAAAATAAATGCATCTTGCATAAAGAAATGTCGTCGCAATATTATTAGCATTTAAAAAGCCTCATCGCTAAATCTCGGACTCACGAATTCGCGCAAATTTTTCTGAATTAATATACGCGAAAATAATTTTCATGATGAAACAGCCCAATTAGGGCAGAATCAGAATACTAGATCATGAATTTTATAGAAAATTTGAGATGTTTTATTTCAAATAAATATGAAAAAACCATACTTATTATAGCTAACGATTATAGGCTCGACGTTAGAAGATACAATACTACTTATTATGTGTAATATAATACAAATTAGCATTATTTCAAATTTTTTCAATATTTTTTTATTTTGACTTAATGTTATCAAATAAAAAAGTTAACGACCTCCTGTCCAAATTTGTATTTATTAGAGTAATATTATTACAGCATTTCCTTCATATTTTTTAAATGATCCGTTACAAGTAAACAATTACGCAGCATTCATATTGATTGCATTTAGTCAATGTACAAATACATATTCATTAATAATAATAATGATTATTGTTATTTTATAAATACACATATTTGTACATTGACTAAATAACAGTCAATACGAAATGCTGCGTAATTATTTACTTGAAAAGGGTCATTAAAAAAATATGAAGCATTGTAATAATATTACTCCAATAAATACAAATTAGGGCCGAATGCCGTTAACCTTTTTATTTAATAACATTATTTCAAGTTACCGTAACTTAGTTTTTTTTTTGGTTTTACGTAATTCGGTAACATTATATGTTAAATTAAATAAAGAACTTTTAATTCAAACTGACAAGGAGAGTATCAGATCTCCGAATCACGGATTTTGCTCAAACTTTGAGATAACTTTTCAGATATCAAAATATGAAAAGAATAGTATATTACGACCCATGGTCAGAAAAGTAAGAAAGGTCTCAGATCACATGTAATTGTTGGCCGAGGCGAAGCCGAGGTTTACTAACATGTGGTCTGAGGCTTTCTTATTTACTGGCCAAGGGTTGTATACTATTTTTCTGCCCGACGGCGCTGGAAAGCGGCAACTTTGTTTTGGGCAGCGGCCAGAAAGCTGTCGCTTTTCGGCCGGAGGACAGAAAGCATAATTTAGACCCCAACGCTCAATATTTCCCTAGTTACAGGCAATTAAAAAAAATCACTAAAAAAGTTATTATATTTTCAAACGCTTATAGTTCTTTAGCATTGATATTTAGAAGCATGAAACTTTTTTAAATAAAAGCTGAGCTCAAATCTTTTCGAAATAGCACTTATAGAATACGAAAACATCATTTTTCCCAAAATGATAGCGTAATAAAGATTGGACCAAATTTCAGCTTTTATTATTAATTAATGTTTTGAAAATAAAATTCAGGCCCAATATTTATTACGCTATCATTTTGGAAAAAATGATGTTTTCGTATTCTATAAGTGCTATTTCGAAAAGATTTGAGCTCAGCTTTTATTTAAAAAAGTTTCATGCTTCCAAATATCAATGCTAAAAAACTATAAGCGTTTGAAAATATAATAACTTTTTTAGTGATTTTCTTTAATTGCCTGTAACTAGGGAAATATTGAACGTTGGGGTCTAAAATTCTGTTTCCTTTCATATTTTGACATCTGAAAACTTATCCCAAAGTTTAAGCGAAATCCGTGATCCGGAGGTCTGAAACTCTCCTTGTGAGTTCTATTAAAAAGATATTATATTTAACATATATATTATATTTAAATTATTATATTTAACAGCTATCGATCGTCAAAGATAAAGAAAGAAAATATTTAAATATTGAAATATTTGATTATTTTTAAATACTGCCAATTTTAAAGCATTTTCGTATTTTTGATTATAGATAACATTGGAAGGCGTGAATATTTTTAAACGAATTAAAACTTGAACTAACTGCTTTTTCTCTAACTTTTTATTCGATATTACCTAATTACGTAGAACCAAAATGAGTTTTAGTATTAAGTAATGCTGATTTTTATTATATTACAATAAATTTAATTGAAAAATTATTGAGCGTTCTATTATGGCTTTTTTCTACATTTACATTAAAGAAGACGTGTGAAAATTCCAACAAAATGCGTGATCCAAATTTCTGATACTTACTGATAATTGAGAATACAATTATTAATATTATATATAAGCTCAAAACGTCAAGTAAAAAATGGCGAAATAATTCAAATTTCTGAATTAAAACATTTTATATGATAAAAATCGTAAAAAAAATAAGTAAAAAAAAACAGATTCTTGTCCTTACAAATTTTTGAAATTTGTAATAGCGCTTGATAAAAAATTACAGGTTCAAAAGATAGGATTTTTTTCAATAATAAATAGTTTAATTACACAGGGAAAAATTCTATGGGTAAAAATCATTATATTTTATTGCAACTGTGGAACATACTTGATTTTTTATAAAAATTACTATATATGTATGTAATAAGAATTACTATACATATACTAAAATTAATATATACATAAGAAAATTTATTATGTATGTAATTTTTATACAAAATCAAGCATGTCTCATAGACGAAATGGAATATAGTAATTTTACCCATAGGATTTCTCTCTGTGTAGGGTCGCACATTTTTTGCTATGCTTATATAAACGATACAGGGTTCAAATGTACACTTCACTTGCATATGATAAAAGTTAAAAATATTTAAAAGGTCCAAGGTAATTAAAAAAGGATTAATAACAAAACTATAAATCAATATTCAAATTTGAAAATTTTAAAAATAATTACGTATTTTTCGTTAAAATTAAAAACGCATTTAGAATAAAAAAAAGTTTAGTCTCACGGATATTTTAATGTCTTATTCAAAGTCGTTTCATCTCTATTATGGATTAACAGTCGTCATTACCAAAAGTATTATCAGAAAGTTAGATTAAGATGTTGATGTTAATAAATGTACTGCATTCAAAATAAATTAAATGAACATAAAAATAAGATAAAATCATATTGCATATCTCAAAGGGTTATACGTGTATAGTATATAAAAAAAAATCATTTGCACAAGATTGATTTCATGGCATCTTAAATGCATTTAAGTCGTCATCATCATCATCATTATTATCTTGACATAATAAGCTGGGAATTCGTACATATGCATCCAATCAAATTTATAATAAAACGATAAAAACCTGTTTCTCGGCGATCAAACTATTAAAACGTTTGTAATCATGATAGCATTTTGGGCTTCTTTATTTTATTTATTATGTGCTATTCGATACTTTGATTGATTATTTAAATTATATATTAGATACTTTATATATTAATAAAAATTTTCCATGTGAATCAAAATTTTTAAAAATAAAAATAAAAGAAACGATTTATAGAGAGAAATTTTCAGATTCTGGAATTTTTTGTATTTATTAAAGGGTTAGTTATAATTTTACTGTACAGTAATTTGGTTATAAACTAATATTATGAAAAGAAACAATAGATCTTGAGACGCCCGATAGAAGTGATAATTGGAAATTTATAATTAAATATTTATATTCTCTTGATTTCAAGAGTCAACAAAAAAACCAAACAATTCGGTATTTGACATCATTTTTGCTATGAAATCTTTATTTCAAATTTTTTCTCTAATTACAATTTTTTTCTAATATTATTATTACATAGTTTGATTATTTTTAATCGTGCACCATCATGTACTTAAATAATCAACACTTTTATGATATTCATTTATAAATCTAATTTATGAGGCGGTATTTTTAATATTATTTAAATATTGTATTTAATTATTTAAATTAATATCATCATCAATCTTATCAACATTTTTATGCACAGGATAATTCATACTAAAACAAATTTCAATATTTCTATTTAATAAATTTAAAACTTTTTCATTTTAATTATTAATATCTCCATTATGGACATTTAATATTACTCTTTTTATACATAAAAAATAATTTTGTAGAAACTACTGTCAAAATTACGAGAAAAAAAATATCCTGATGACCAGTATTTTTGGCATAAAGTATAGTAAAGTCAGAGAATATTTAGTAGACATCGCTTTAAAAATTATTAGAAAGCCTGGGTAAAAGTTACTAGTTGTAAAAATAAATTGAAAATAGTATTTAAAAATTATTTAAAACAAATGCACGCAAGTTTAAAATTATCGATTCGATGAAAATCAGCGTAACTTTCTCACGATTGACTTTAGAAATAATTTTATACTAAAATATAATCAAAATTATTTAGACTTCGGAGTAAAAATTGCTTGATATTTTTATAAATTTATATACTTGTTTGAAAAAAATTAACCGTTGATTTCATTAGATGTAATAGTAAAAATTTTTAATTATGGCCTAACAAATATTGTAGTGTCATAGAATGATGTAAATAATTATTCCCATATAAAAGGTATAAAAGATTCCCAAAAATCATTTTGTACCAAAATTACCATGATTTTCATCGTAATTGTAACAGAAATATTTTCACTAACCAGGAGAGTGTATAACCTTTGGGCTACAGATCTTAATGAAAGTTCGGGATATGTTTTAGGTGACAAAATATGTATAAAATCACAGCAGTACAGTCTAACACTTAAAAAAACTCAAGTTATCGACGTTTATAGTCTTATTTTCAGAAAAATTAAAAAAAAAGCTCCTAATTGAAGTGTAAATAAATTCAATCTAAAAATGTCTTTAATAAATTAACAATAATTAAAATGAAAGTAGAGAAAACAAGCTTTAATTTGCTATTTTTAGAATTATAAGAAATAATAATTAGAACCAAATTTCCTCGTTTAAAGTTGAGCAGCAAGAGAGTACTAAAGATCATCGCCCTTCAGACTTTAGATGATTTTGGTACTCACTTTTAAACAAGCATAACTTTTGTTCTAATTATTATTTTTTAATTATGAAAACAACGAATTAAAGTTTGTTTTCGCTACTTTCATTTTAGTTATTGTTAATTTATCAAAGACATTTTTAGACTGAATTATTTACACTTCAATTAGGAGCTATTTTTTTAAATTTTTCTGAAAATAAGACTATAAATGTCAATAGTTTCAGTTTTTTAAAGCGCTAAACCGTATCGCTGTGACTTTACTAACATGTCGGTAGCTAACAACATATCTCAAACTTTCATCAAGATCTGTGACCCGAAGGTCATACTCTTCCTGGTAAGTATAGAAATATTAAAATTAATATTTGAATAAATTTTTGATAAATTAATTTAATTCTTTACTAATTCCATAAAAAAATAAAGCTAATCTACATCCTTAGTTAATTTTAATAATTTTAATATATTAAAAAGCGGCTTTTAATATTTTATTATTTCCTTTACTACAGAATTTCTATTTGCAGGTTGAATATCGGATAAATTTGTCAAAAATAACCATCTGATATTGTTAGTTTTCTTCCAAAATCAACATTATTATCATAAATATCTTTGAAAGTTCTCTTAATAATTTTTAAAGTTTTTTTTTAATCATAGAAATTTAATCTTATATAATTATATTGATATTCTTTAAGTTTTTAATCGGATTTTAATTCTAAGAATACACTTTCATTATGATAGTTGAAAAAGTAAAGTCATATAATTTGTTATACCTTTAGGCAGCTAAGTAAAGATAATATCTGTTCAAACCAATGATAAAACTTTTTTTAGTTGGATTACAATAAGATATTCAGATTTTATTTGAAAATGTTTTTCCCGTACTACCAGATTCACCAATAAATTTTATTTCTATCAATAATCAATTTTTCAAGTATAAATGTTTCATCATCACTGACCAAATATCTTAATTTTTATTTAAGAAATTTCGATTCCTTTCATGTAACTTTTTAAAAAAAGTTGTATCAATTTAGGACTGTTGCATTTACTTTGTATGCACCATACTTTAATTTAAAATGATTTAAAAAAACATTCGTTATCTTTAGAAGAAATAACGTTCAAAAGTCGATATACATTTTTGTATACGAGATCTTTTTCCTAGATTTTTCGTATATTAAATACATATATATATATATATATTATTGTGATCTATTAATATTGTTCATATTCCTAACAAATTGATAAGTTTGATTTAAGACTAAAAATCTAATATTATATTTTCTAATTTTTCAAAATATTTACCTCTTTACTTTCTTTGAAAACAGTTTTTCGTTGATATTCAATGCGATCAGCTGATCGTATTAGACCCAGACTCTAACCGCTTAAAAGAAATTCTTCCAATTGCCACACTATATACTTCTGTAGGTCTTAATTATATACTATCTGCATATTGCTAAATTTTATTAAATATTCAATTAGTAAATTATTATCACTATTATTGTTTATTTTCTCAAATTTAAAAAATAATCCATCGCATCCCTTTTTGCTAATTTTTATAAGAAAATTTTGTATTTTTTTTATAACGTCATTTCATGATTAAATCACTGTTATTTTAGTGCTCTATAATATTATATACTATTATGATTTGAATAAATTTTTCAAAATTAATTTAACGATTCCTCTCCACATGTGACACAAAAGAAAAAAAAATAAGAATAGATCGGAGAAAAAAATTTAGAAAGAATGAAAAAACGAAAACAGTTAAAGAACAAATCGTACAGGTGAGTGCGTTTTTATTTCATCCTTTCTTGGCTGTCCCTTTTTTTCGAAAAAGAAAAAGAAAAAAAAGTATTATAACAAAACACCAAAAAAAAGAGATCGTGCTTGTACTGTATGAGGGCTTAAAAAAGCATTAAAAACCGCCTCTTTAGAAATGAGAAATAGAAAAAAGAAAAGAACGAAAATAGCTAAGAAAGAGAGAGATTGAAAAATACGAGGAAGATAGAGAATAAAGTTTCTCTCTCTTATTCCCTTCTTTCCCTGGATCAGACTGATTGCAAAATTCTCCCTTGATTCGTAAAAAAAAAAGAGGAAGGAAAAAGAAATAAAAAAAAAAATTTTAAAGAAAGAATATACATATACGTACTGTTTTTTTTTCTTTTTTAATTTTTTTTATTTTCTTTTTTAATGAAGGGTCCCCTCTATATTTTGCTTCTCTCTTATTCTGGGTTCCTTGAAAATCGAAACCAACGCACATAAAGATGCAGTCTAAAAATTTGTTTCTTATTTCTTTTCTGTCCCTCTCGTAGTTTTTTTCCGTTTCTTTTTTTCAATCTTTTTTTTTGAATTTCAGACCCTCGTACCGGTAAAGAAATACGCGGGCACTTTACTTAAACAGCTTCGAGAAATCCTCAAAGTTTATTAAGGATTAAATTTTTATTTCCAAAAAAGTATGTAGAATTTATATTTATGAATATTTATTAATATTCCTTCAGACAAAATAGTAAATTATATTATGTAAACATTACCTTTTTTCATAAGATTTATTATTTTTGTACACTGTATGCAAACTTTATTTATTATAGATAAAAATTCAATCATCATGAAAAATTTACGGACTCCAACCAAAGCTTTTAACTACTATAAATATATTAAGAATTATTTGAATACTTTTATTGTTAATAAAAAATAGAAATGTTTTTATTTTAATATTTTATCCTACTATGCTTTTTGAATTTAATAAAACTTTTCTTTTTATAAAATCTTTTAGAATTTCAATGCATATAACTTCATGATAAAGTACACGGATTTTATGCTTATTCCTAGCAAGGAGAGTGTTAAGAGTTAAGATCTCGGATTTTCTCTTAACTTTAGGATGGTTTTTCTAACGAAAAATTATGGGAAAAGCTGCGTCTATTCAGCCTTGCACTCGACCTTTTAAACTTATGAGCTATTTTTTTTTAACTTTTTAACCGAGGTTTTAAAAAAATGGATTTGTTTTACGTTTTATTTTTTTTTTTTTTTTTATCAAAATTATATAAAAATGAATTTAAATAAATTTTTAATAAAAAAAAATTCCAAGAATCACATTTGTTTAAACGTTGTGAAAAAATAAAAATCATACATTTAGCCTATAATCTGCACTAAAATTTAATGTTGAATTTCACATGAAATTTTGTTTTTATTTTTTCATAACTTTTTTAAAAATTTTATTTCTAAAATATTTTTTTTTTATTCGAAAGATTTTGATTTTAACTTTCATATATTTATAATAAGAATCATTTAAAGTTATTTATTTAATAACTTTATAATATTAAAAAAATTTTTTTAATTCATATAAAATAGTTCATAATTTTAGGAAAATCAAACTTTTGATTAAATAGACGAAGTTGTTTTCACTATTTTATGTAAAAACAACTGTTTTTAACTTATTAGAAAATCTGAAATCAAAAACCTTCACCCCTTTATGTAAATAATGATATTTAAAATTTGGAATTTTAATTATAATTATTTTATTATTTTTTGGATGATTTCCAAATAATATACAATATAAACAAAATTTTTAGATATATCTATGAAAAAATTAGAAGAAGAAAGAAATAAAAGAGTCGAAGTATTTTTTTGGCAAATAAAACTTTGCAATCTTACAGCAGCAAAAAAGCAAGTCTCCAAACATTTCCAAAAAGATGTCTTAAAAATTCTGTCTAGCAATCTCAGCTTCTTTTTTATTCCCTCAAACGATAGTAGATGTACGTGTATGCGTCTAAAGCTCTCTTTTTCTCTCTTCTCTTTTTTTTTGTTCTCAAGAGAAACGTTCCTCTCGTGCAAATAGTATATAACGCTGCTGCGTCGCGCCCGGAAAGTCACGAAAAGTCTGCTTGATGCCGCCACTACTATACATTCTTCTTTTTTTTCGTCCCTTGCGACGTATACGTCGCCATGCAAAATTTACATGTGCACTCGAAAAAGAAAAAAAAAGAAGAGAGAAGGGTGAGTACAAGTTTTAGTACGATGATGACGACGAACTGTGTAGGCAACCATCCCTTTGAACATACTTTTTTTTTGAAAATGCAAGCCCCTTGGTGAAAACGTGGGGCGAGATGGAATCATTGTCAAAACTTTTTTCATGATGAAACGGTACAGAACAAAAAATTTTTATTATTGTTGATAACAATTGCATTTTGTCATCATTTTTCATCATACTTTTGTTATAAACTTGAATGAAAAATTTATAATTTTAATACTTAATACGTAATACGAATATGATATAGAGATTTCTAAAAATGTAAAAATTTTAAAGAATGTGGTGCAAAGATAATTCTTAATATTCTTCTCGAGGCGTATCTCATCCGTAAAAATGTTCAAAATGAGCCGGACGCTTTATTGATGTCCTGAACGCTTTTTGAATTATAAAGGGTCTCTGCATCCATACCCAGCGTATATACGTGCATATAATCTATATCTATACATTCACACGTAAGATTCTCTTTTTCTAAAAATACAGAATTCAAAAAATTCCAATTTATCACTATAAATATACATTTCTTCTTTGAAATCTCGAATACTTTTTATTTTTGTTTAATAATGCATTTTTTCCTATTTATATGCAGTTTATAAATATTATGTATCTGATTATAAATGATACTTGTAAGAAAGCTTGATATCAAAAATCTAAGTTATACTGCAGGAAAGCACAGAGAAGGGAATGCACAATCTCACGTGCGGTCAGGGTCTAAAAATATCACATTCGAGTTCCTGGAGTCATAAAACAAACTTTTTAAGAAAAATAATAAAAATTTTGAAATACCGAGAATTCGTAATTTAACTTTTAAATAAGTACACCTTAATTTTTAACTCGATGTATATCGTACCGAACTAATTATAAAAATTATTTAGCTAATTCACTATCGTTATTCAAAAGAAAAATCTAACAGTTAATAATAAAGATTTAAACAATAACAAACAATTATCAAATACGTTAACTTATTTCCATAATAATAATTATATAAAATAAAAAATGATGGATAAATTTGGCAGTTAATCTTCTTTAGCTCTTGAAATAAAAAGATCCTTAAATTACAAATCATTGCAATTGCAATAAGAATTATAGTGTAAAAGGAAAAAGAAAAAACTAGAGGGGAAAATATAAAAAGTCAAAGTCTACGATATCGAAACACGCCCACATAGCTCCCGATCATTCTCTCTTACTCTCTTTTGCTGTTCACGCTCCCGCATTATAATTCCACTCGATATAATCGAAGTTCTCCTATAATACTATACGGTCCTCGCGAACCAAGGGCTCTCTATACCTCCTCTCGGTACCACCACTGGTGCCTTCTTGCAAGTAGTTGCTAAAGAAAAGAAAAAAAAACAGTATAAAAAAGCAAAAAGATAGAATGTTAGAGTGAGAGAGAGAGAGAGAAAAGTTAAAAAAGGATGGTAGAAGAGAGAGAAAGCGCATTGTCCGAACCAAGGATGCGCTTGCGCGCACACATTTTTCTTCAATCGGTTCTTCTCTTGAGCTTCGTTGCTTCTCTTTCTCTTGAACGGAAGAAGGAGCGAGAGAGATAGAGACTGAGTGAGTAAGTAAGAGCAAAAGAGAGGAGGGGGAAGTTAGAAGGACAAAAAGGAAAGAAAGAATGTGGAAGAGAAGGTCGGAAGGAAGTTGGCCCGTACAAGCAAGCAAAAGAGACAAAAAGTAAAAAAGAGAAAGAGAGAGAGAGAGATGGTAAAGTGAACGAACGGACCCAAGTGCAGGCGAAAGATAAGAATCGAAGCGAGAAACACTATACGCTATATAACCTACCCCCTTCTTTCCTTTTGCAGTTTCTAGCCAACTGCCCCCCTCCCCTCCTCCTCCTGCTCCCTCTTCTATACCAATCGAAAGCTTATATACAGAACTTGTACATTTGTATGTGTTATGTATCTATACATTGGGTATATCAGTAAGAAAGAGGGGTGGGGCGTCCTCATGAAGATGGCGATTTTAATGGGTTTTTCGATTTTCTTCAAGGTGTATTGGCCGATTCTTATTGCAAAGCCTTTTTTTATACTTGGGGTGAAATAAATTATAGGATACAATATAATTGCTTTTCTGCATCGGCAAGACAATTTAAAAGAGCAAAAGAATTTTTAAATATTTCAAGGTGCTGCTTTCACCAAATAAAAACAAAAAATTACCATTTCACGTATCTTATAAATTATACGCACACATATATATTATGTCTTGCTTTTTTTTTAATAATTCCTAAATTTCCAAGAACGTTGTCAATTGATATTAAAAGTATTTAAAAATAAACTTTTTTTACTTTTACCGTAAAGCTTTGCCAATGAAATGTATGCTTCGTTGAGACGTTTTTTTTAGTAAATCAATAGAAAATTATCGACTATAACCAATTACGTCTTTTTATTATAAATAATTCAAACATTGATTGCGAAACAAAATAATCAATTATTTTTATTAAAATTTTTCCTTTAAAAATAATTCTTGCTTCACAAACTTTTTTTTTGCATTTCACAAAAACACTAACGTATAAAAAAGTGATTTAGACCTGCCGCAAAACCATCATATTCGTATATGTTTTGATTTCCTGAATACGAATCTACTAATATCAACATTACTGCAGCACTCTCCAATTTTCATAAAAATTAAAAAAAAAAGAACATTGAAAAAAATGTGGAAATTCAAAAACCGTTTGATGTTACAGAGGCACAAAAAAGTACTCTGCTCTGTCTGATCAAACCATCATACTTATGTATTTTAACTTCCTGAATACGAATCCAAAGTCAACATTACTCCAATATCTCCACTTTTGATAAAATTAAACATACATCTAGTTTTTTTTTTTTTTTTTCATGAAAGTTAAAGGCTGTTAAAGCAATTTAAACATTTTATTCCATTTCAAAGAGTCAAAATATTGGGAATATGATAGTTTAATAAAAAGTGTAAATCACTACTCTAACTATGTTTGCGTAAATTGTAAATAAAAAAATCCTAACTTTTTATAAATAAAAAATTAAGTTAATAGAAAAACTGTTTAAAATAATTAATAATTTTTTTAAATTCATTAAGAATTTTATAAATAAGTTGTACTTAACTCGGAAATGGAGACATTAATTTAGTTAATCCAGGTAAAATCCGTTGAAAATTAATAAACGATAATTAAATTTTAATTAAAATAAAAAACTAATTAAAATGTAAGAAGAAGTGTAATCAAAACTGTGAAGCATCGTGGTTTTAGCAAATATTTGAATTTATTTTCGTTTAACAACTATTTTATCAAAATCATTAACTAATCTCATACAGATCTTTTTTTTTTCAATTTCGTCAAATGATAACTCCTTTTCCAAATATTTCTTAAAATTTGAACCCTGTCTTTAAATTTTTCTGTCTTAGAGTTTATCATACCTCTTTGATATAAAAATTCAATTATTTTCTAACATATAAAAAAACTCATTGAATAAAATTAAAATAGTACACAAAATTTGGATAATGTTTAGAAATTACTACTATTTTAAATCGTCTTTAGTATTTACTTATAAATTGTCAATTTTTTATTGTAGTATTGAAATTTCACATAGCAATTTAAAAATTCGTTTTTGGTGTTAATTGGAGTACTGTAAACTAATATACTAATTTTTTGTAAATTATATGCAAAATATGTATAGTTTCTGAGATTTCAATACTTGATTTCTAATAACATATTAACTCTAAAGAGTATATGAAATTTTTTTCAATTAAAGGTTATTTCCTTTATTTTCAATAAATGACCTTTTAATGATTAAATAATTATTTATAAATGAAGAAATTTCGTTGATTGCAATTTCTGTAAAAACTAGACGAGTAACTAACTTACACAGCTAAGTTTGGAATTTAAGTTTAGCCGTAAGGGCAAGAATTAATTTTTTATTTAAAATTAAATAAAAGTTAATACAACCGAATCAAGTCTATACAATTGAGAATTCATAGATATTGACTTGTTAAAAAGTTAATAATATAAACATTGATGTTATATTTGAAAAGAATAACGAATAAAGTATAAAACAATTTAAATTTTATAAACATTATTTTCAATTAAAAAAATTGAAAGTGTTTAAATTATCTTTACGTTAATATTTTGACCTATCTTTACGTAAACATTTGTTTTTAACTTTTTTTTAACCATTCAACAAATAAATAAACATAAAACGTTTTTTCAAAATAGATTAAAATATACATTCGTTAAAAAAATTATATGCAGTAAAATATAATTTCATCATTTTTTTTCAGTCCTCGACCTTTAAATATTTTCATTTTGCTAATGATTTTAATTACAAAATTTTAATTTTAAATGTAATTAAATTCATTAAAAACCTCATCAAATGAAAATTTCAAACATCCACGAACTTACTTGCAGTACAGAATTTTTTTCCCCCCTTCAACATTTACATTTTCTTCAAGCATAAAATATATATATATATATGGCTTTTTATAAAACGTTAACGTTTTTTTTCTCCAGTAATGCTATAAAAATGTTGATACGTATATTTAGCAACTAAGGTAAAGTACTCAGAGCGTGGACATGACTTTATAGATGGACAATATCATATATTTTTATTAGTACTATGAATTATATAGTTGGATTTTTTGAAAATTCGAAAATGGTTAAAAATAACCTTGTTAAAACCTGAACATATTCTGGGCAGGATTAATCGTCAACGTAATTTAAAATGACACTTATTTAAAAATTTTGTTCAAATGATTTCTATAATTTCTAGATAAGTGTCATTTTAACTAACGTTGATCAGAAATTCTGCCTAGTACATGGTTAATTTTCTACTAATGCTTATAAAAAAAAAATTTTTTACAGTATATTTGTCAAATTAAAATTTTACAAAAGTACCTACTTGAAAGAAAAAATTATTCTATACTCATTGGAAATTAATTTTAAACAATTTAATGAGAAAAAAGTTTTGAGAGTTTAAAATATTGTCTTGAATGTCCACGTACTTGGTACAGTAATAACTAATGTAAGGACTAAAGCTTAGAGGAGTTTTCGTCACGGCTGAGTGGTAATATAATCCTTGCTCGTAGCCTCCTCTCGAGTGAGCAAATCGTATGAAAATGGTAATGCACTTTGGAAAGATGCGCGCGGCAACGGGTTAAAAAGCTTGTAAGAATATTATCTATCGCAAACTTCACCTTTTCCCCGCTCTCGAAAAATATTACATAGCTTTTTCCTCGTGTGGTATATGGTTACCAACATTACCTAAAGCGAAAGCGAGCAAGCGCGAGCAAGTGGATTTTCCACCTCCTGCCGCTGCCGCACAGTTTATCCTTTTACCGCTTTTCGCGCATGCTAGCAAGAGGACTATCTAGTTTATCGACGGTCGGACAGACCGTTCGATTCCAAATTACAGTAGGAATTTACAATTATTAACGAACCTGCACAATCTTCTTTTTGTTTAATAATATTTCACATTTTTCTTATACAAGTATCTTTTAGGTTTAACTTTTAAAGGACGTTTCGTTAATAAAAATTTTTTTTTTAATTGTGATATTTTTCTGCTCTTTTAATAACTTTCTATTTTTAATGTCAAGAAAATATCTTTTAATTTTTTAATTTTAACAAAAGTCAAATAATTACAGATCCTAAAATATATTAAAAAATCATTCATTCGATCTTTACTTCTTTGCATTCACTTTTAATTTTCATTCAAAGAATATATTGCAAATGACTTTTAAACTAAATTTGTTAATTTTATTCTAGTACTCTATTAAAAAATTAATGATTTTTTAATACTAAAAGTGACCTTAATTTTAAAATAATGTCATTCCATTTTTCCTTTTCAATTAAAAATACATTTATCATTTTAATTTCCAGCTTAATAGATCAAAGTACTTTATTAAAAATAAAAGTACGTTTGTAAAATATGCTTAACATATATGTGCAAATTGAATAAATAGTGAAATTTAATAATATTCGCAATTTTGATTAGTAAAATATTAAATGTTTAAAACTTGTCAAATAACTTTATTATGAAGAAACAGGTTTTTCTATATTTTCGAATTACATTGCAAAAATACAATTTGATTTTATCGTTTTAATATTATCAAAATCATGTGTTCTTTCTAACAAAATCTTTTTAAAATGAATAAAACATTTTGTTACTGTGGATCTATACTAAAAAAAATCACTCCCTTCTCTATGCGAAAAAAAATGATGAAACTTAAAGCTACGAATCTTTTCGCTATTTTGATTGGCTCAAAATAATCGCGTGAAATAGAGAGATTTAACTAAAGTGTGTGTTGTTTGCCAAAGCATATAGCATGGGGGTCACAATTGAGAAAACATAACCTAGCCTACGGCTCGCAAATCATACTCATTAAGTCGCACAGTATTGTAAATTTGATAATTAAAAATGAAATAAATAGTAAATTAATATCCATCTTTTACTATTTGGTAAAATTTATAAACTATATGTTTTTGAAAAAATTCATTATTTTTCGAGAATTTTGATTAAAAAATTATTTTTAAAGCTCATAATTGAGATGTTATATGCTAGGAAGACGAATCCAATTTCCTTATTTATTTAAATTTAGTTTTTGGTGTATTTTTAATACAGTCTAATAGATTATTAATATAAATAGAATAAAATAAAAATTGCTAATAATCGATAAATCGTATAGTCTAAAAAATATTACTTTAATAATCAACATTTAATTTATTCTTTTTCGTCGCTATATTTATGCTATGCTATTTTTGCGATGTTAATCAGCGACGGAGCTCTAGAGTATGTTTGTGAACTTCAGCAAATGTAACGTACAGTGGTGCTTGTATCATTCAGCCGCGAACGGGATTCGAACTAAGCTCCCCGAGATTACGAATCCAAGGCTCTACTGACTGAGCCATAGACCGGCTCATAATCAACATTTAATATATTATAAAGATGTGTATAATTTATACATCGCAAAAATTAATTTACCCTAAATTATTATCAATTAGACGGTCAGTCCATCTTTTTGTACACTAATAAATTTATTTACATAAAGTTTTCTTAATCAGGATATGAAAAAAATGATATCATTATCTTGAACTGTATTAAAATCAAACGAATAATTTTAATGACTTTTAAATGACAATAATTTAACAAAATTATTTACTGGCTAGAAAAATCTTTGAAAATCTGCTAAAATTGCGAAAAAACAAGCTTTGTCATTTGTGTAGAGCGTAATCTATTGTATCTTAAGAAGTGAAGCTTACATTATGATGATGTACTAGCTTCTCTACCCTTCCATAAACACAGTAGTAGTATAAATTGCATTAACAGTCATTGACCGTCCGCCGTCCACGTACGTCTAAATAAGCGCTAAGATAGTACATAAAGTATTTTCTTCTCTCTCTCATTCTCTTGTTGGCCCATGCACAACACATGCGCTCTTATGTTGCTGTTGCAGTTACATATATATACACGCACACATCCATCTGTATGACGCAAAAGTGTATCGCTCTCATACTTTGCACGACGCCACTACCCGCGCGAGATTAGCCGAAGAATCCCGAATCTCTATATATGAATATGTATCTATGTGTGCGTGCATATGTGCCCAAGGAAGACATGTATCTCAGCTGAATACATATACGCAAAATATATACATGTATATATTTTGCAAGTTTCAAGTATGAAAGAAGTGCCGTTTAATGTTCTAAAGCTAGAGGTAGAGGGATAAGCGTTGAAGGGGAAATTTTTTTTCAACAACAAGTAAGAAAACTATAAAGAAAGGAGTTTAATATATATCCCTACTATTAAAAAAAAAAAATTTTCCCCTACAAATCCCTACTACTTATATTAATAATGCTCGGGTACGGCCCCTCTCTACTATCCGTTTTTTAGTAATATAAGCGCTTCCTTCTTCCTCTCCTCTCTCTCCGATTTATACTCTCTCGCGCGCGCGCGCAACCGTACCAATGTGTTTACTCTGTTTTTCTACGCTGTTGCATCTCTCTTTCACTCTTATATATGCTATACGTATGTTATATAGCATGTACGAAGCGAAGGGAGAGCTCTGTTATTTACGCTCTTTTACTCCTATATTTCCTCTCTCTCTCACTTCTCAATTTCCCCTTTTTCTTTTCTTCAACCCCACCACTTTCAAAAGCACGTTGTTTTTCTCACCGTATCTCCGTCTCTCTTTCTCTTCTCGCGCGCGCATATCTCATTCACTCCAACGTTACATTCTTTCTTTCCTTCTCTTTTATTTTTCTTTTTTCGTTTCGTTTGTTTTTTTCCAAAATTACTTCCTTTTCTTTCTATGGGCGCGCATCCATACTGCAATGGTTCTTATATGCACAAGTATACTTTTATATATATACACATATTTTCCTCTATAACGTTTCATCTGTGAGAAAGTATCATAGAGAAGTAATCGACCGGTAGTAAACATCATGTTCTCTCGCTCTCTCGATAAATCTTTTATATATATATATATATATGTATGTATGTAATTGCATATCAACACTCAATCAGTCGTGCGAAAACACGCCTTGTGCCGTGTAATATCATAACATACTTACGCACTTCTTCTTCCCCTGCCCCTCATTAAATATATTGTAAAAACAGAGAGCGTGAGAAAAAAAGCTATATAATGTAAAGAAAAATAACAATGCATAGAAAATTTTTAAAGTTTAAACTGAAAACGGAGCACATACTATACGTGGATGTGGTTGTATGTCTTGCAGAAAACGCCATTTTGATATTGCACATTTAATAAATACAGTATTTTCTGTACTTTTTTTTAAAATTAACGAAGATTCAATTTTAAGCCTGATAAACAAATTCAGATAGATCTTGTGTGTATTATATAATTTGCAATGTAAAAAAAGTGTACATACTATGTTATATGCTAAGGGAAAAAAGAAGGGGGATGCGCGCGCGCAAGCAAATAAGAGAAAAGAAGAGCTTCACACGTGTGCAACGTGCCGACTTACGTTATAAACATACATCATATATATGCATGTATACGTGTATATACGGAGAGAAAAACACGCGCCTTTTTTTCGTACGTATATATATATAAGGATCGCACACGAGAAGAGAGCGAG
Source organism: Anastatus disparis (assembly GCA_017163975.1). Lineage (NCBI taxonomy): Eukaryota > Metazoa > Arthropoda > Insecta > Hymenoptera > Eupelmidae > Anastatus > Anastatus disparis. Next base: position 2,001,403 of record JAFFSR010000313.1, read on the forward strand.
ACAGCGCGAATACAAGCTTATGGCTCTCTTTTTGCAGACGCATTATAAACCCATATGTATATGTATATAGTAAGAGTAAGTGCGAGAGAGGGAGAGAGAGAAGAGGCCGAGAGCGCTTGTGCGCAAAGCAAGCAAAAGAGATGGCTAAAGCTATGCTATGCGAAAGAAGGAAGGCAAGGCAGGCAGGCCGTGCCGAGCGTAGCACGCCAGTGTTTTCTATAGTGCCACAAGAGCCCGCGCTCTTCTCTCTAATACTTACTTTTTAGGCTCTTCATGCGCGCGCGCATTCGTATATACACGTTGTTTTTTGCTTTTTCTTCGTTCTTTTATCTCTCTTTTATTTTACTATATAGTACTATATAGTATTACGATACACACGATTTTTTCTCCGTCCTCTCTCTCTCTTTCTTTCACATAGTCATAGAGAGAGATAGAGCGACAAATCTTGTTGTGTTGTGGCGCAGTGGCGCGCCCCCGCGAGTTTTAGTTTTCCAAAGATATATATATATATATATATATAATAGAAAATTTTTAATATATAAAAACGCAAAACGTGTGCTTTTATGGCTTTTTTTTAATGATAACATGTGCGCGGGTGTTTTTAAAATAATTAAGGTCGAGAGCCTGGATCTGTTATTTTCTTCTTAAGATTATTGAAGTGCTTATTTGAGTTTGGAAAAGCTAGAAATTTTCCATCATTGAGTGGAAGTGAGTACGAGAACGAAATATATATATGTGTATACATATGTATATATATATATATATATATATATATATATATATATATATATATAACGTGCTCTTTCTCTTTCTAGCTCAGGTTTTATTAGATCAAAACAAAACGTGACCCGGTGTTTGTGTTTTATATATATGTGTGTGTACATGTGAATAATCGAAGCGCTTTCCTCACTTTTTATATTTTAAAAAAAGTGAAAAGGAAATATAGGAGTTTGGTGATTTCTTCTTTTTTTGTGAACCTATTGGGCATGTAACAGTATTCTTTTTTTTTATTGCTTGCCGGTATTATTCTGCCCGCTGCGCAGATGTGGGAGAGAACTTGTTATTATTTTTCAAATTATCATTCGACTGCTGGTGAAAATATTACTGCATTTTTTTGGATTCAAAGACGACGACATACTGGAGATACTTGAATATACTAACAGTGAGTAAGCGCCGATGAAGCTCTCTTTTATTCATTTTTCACGTGACCGCTTAGAACATCAAAATAAATATGATACAAGCAATAAGTTGCAAAATAATGATTAATATTGTTCTTAAATATTTATCTTTAAATACTGTCTAAAAGAAATATAAAATATAATATTTTATTATATAATTAAGTGATTATCGGTTTCGAACGTATTAAATTTTAATTATGCGTAATATGATGCTTTAGATTTTGTTAATTAACCTTTAAAGTATATAAACATTAGTCTTTTGCATATGTTATTAATACATATATGCATAAATTTATAAAAGATCAATGTACAGTAGAATGGAACGCACTAATCGTTTGAGGTTAGGTCACGGTCTAAGGAAAACTCGCGAATTTGCTCCACTTTGATTCTATCTCTGTCATCGCGGACTTTTTCCATTTATAATCATTCTAAGACGAATTCATATAATAAATTTCACCATCTTAAAATAAATTTTTCGTTTTTTCTTTTTTTTCTTATATGCGTATCACCGAATTTGCAACATGTCATCATTACTCTTACTCATCAGACTTAAAATTATAAACTGTTCATAAAACCACACAAAAATCTGGGTAATTAAACTTAAATTTTTGAAGCAAGGATTTGAAAATAAAATATTCTTGCGAACATTATTTTGAAAATGTTGAATTTTAAATGTTTGCTCTGCGTTAGGCTTTGTCCTTAAGTAAATATTGATTTTGTAATCAAATGCTCGTCTACCACGTTAAATTTTAAAATGTTTTTCTGAAAGCAGCCTGCACATTTATATACGTATATAAAAAAAAGCTTAAAAATAATTAAATTTTATTTTTATACTGCTACATCTAGAGTTTGCAATTTTTTTTTATAAAATATATGTCTATTCTTGTATATATCTACACGCATATACAATTATTTCTGTTTTAGAATTTAAATACACTGTGTAAGGCTTTTAAGTTGAATGTACCATTGATCGAATTTATAACCTTCTCTCTACTCTTTTGATACATCAATTTTTTACTGATCCAAACTTTTGCAAATAAAAATTTGTCTAATAAAAGGGTACAACATTGATAATTTGTTGCAAATGTTGAAATCTAAACTTTTATTAACATAAATTACTATAAATTTCATTTTTGCTTATGTATATTTGCTTCAATACATATAAGATTTTGGTAAAAATAGTAAAAGTGACCAGATTTCGATCATATAATCGATCACCAATTTCATATACTCAATGATGCGTTTATAATAAACTAACATTTTTCCTCTTAATAATATTTATATGAATCATATTTATAATCACTTATTGATATGAGCGTAATTACAAACGTATTATTATTTTTCATAAAAACATGAAAATATGAAAATTAATATATTTTCTTTTAGTCATTTAAGTTTGCTGATCGATCTTTTGCCTCGCTCTATTTAAAGTCAGCGTGTGTACTTTGGCTTTTGCGACTTTCGATTCTTGTTTGTCTTGGGCAACTTCGTAGGGTTTCGCGAGAGAGTGTGCCTAAGTGACTCGTTTCGTTCGTCCATTGGCTTATTTTTTTATCTTTTTTCATTTACGAACCACATTATTACAATCGTTTATATTGTATAGTATTACATCCTTTAATAAAAAAAAATTACTTTCACAATTGATTGCGTTTCATTAATGGAATTATCTATTATATTACTAAAATATATGCTCGCATTGAAAAAAAAATTTGATGAGAAAAAATTACATGACGTACGTTGTATAGTAGAATGAGAAAATAATTTTATACCCGCACAACTTGTCTTTGGACGTGATAGAGCTTTTTTTCATCTTATGAATTGGATAATAACCAAATTCCTACAACATATATTATATTTAAAAAAATTTTTAAATCCATATATTTTTATTGATCTACAAAATCATTTCATCATAAAATTATTAATAATCGAGGTATCCAAAATATTGAACAATGTAATAACTACACATACTCATTGCAAATTCTTGTAATCATACATAAATTCTAATGCAATAAATAAAGTTTTATCACCTAAAACGTAGAAATTTCTATATGATCTAAAATGCTTTTAGTACAGCGAATTTCTCAATAGCCAGTAAATTCCTAGAAAACTGAAATATGTATCGTCTAGCAGTCCTAAAATAGCATAAACTCACTAGCAGAAAGCTACAATATATAAAGCAACAATATAAGAAGCGTTAACATCACCCTACGGATACACACACACACACAGACCAACCCCCTTCGCCTATGGTATTTTATTTACTCCCAGCGCGTACTTCCCATTATAATAAAAACGATTTTACGAACAGTGTATTATAACCCTAACTTTTCGTGCATGTATATTTCTAGAATACCATATTATATTCATTCGCCGTTAACTAACTTTATGTTTAAGCCGTAACCTCAAAATAAAAAAAAAGCGAATGAAAAGGAAAATGAAAAAAAAAGAAAAGTAGAACACCAAAGGAAAAAAACGTATCGTGGAAAAAACCAAAAGTCATAAGTATCATATAAGAGCGTTTCGGTACTTCACGCGTCGGTTGAAAAAAAAAAAATTCGAAAAAAAGAACAGAAAAGAATCTCAAGTCATGTTTTTCGAAAGAGCATCATCGATGACTAATAAACGACTCGCAATGACGTATTATATTTTATTATTAAAGTTAAACTCACAATTCTGCGTAATTAAATAATTCTAAAAAATATAAACAAAAGAAAAGGATAGAAAAAAATAACTGAAATGGAAAATAAATTTAAAAAAATAAAGCTCATTGAGCACATGCACACATATGTATATCAATGATGCCGGTTTGTACTCGCGTGTTTTTCATGCGTCACACGTGGTTGGCTGTTGTAAAGCTGTAAGCGTAAATTTGGAGCAATGTGAAAAAGACGCGCAAGCGCGCAGTCGGTCAATTGAGGTAAACATATATATGAAAACTGATGAAATGCAACGAGAAAAGAAGCAAAATAAAAGAGTAGGATGGTAAAAAGTCTCGTAACTATACTGATCTTGATGCATCGAATGCACGTTCATATTAGGATAATATTTTGTATTTGACGCATTTATTTATTCGAAAATCTTGGATTTTTACTATGTTTTGAAAGAAATTTCATTATTAGGAAAAGATTTCTTCTTCGATTAAAGAGAAGAAATGTTAATTGAAATTTGATAAAATTAACTATGAAAGAATAAGTTTGAAAATTGTATTATACAATTCACACGTTGAGATTCTTAAAATCCATATCATAATGGATATTAATATATGCAGTGGAAAATTTTCTGAAAACTCGTTAGAAATTTTTAATATCTAAAGTTTATTCAAACGGGATTCTTAAGAAGAATAAACTTATCAACAATTTAAAATTGTAATGTTCAATTAAATTTTCATACAATAACGTCAATACCATAAGTATTGCTTTTTTTGAAAATCTCATAGCAGATAAATGAAATACAGAAAATATTTGACTGTCTTGAATGTGTGAAAATTCAATTTTTAAATAATGAAATTTTTTGCGATTCTTTCTGGTTTATTGATACTTTTCGTAATCACAAACGAAAATATTTTTTTATTGTTAATGATAACGATATTTCGAACTTTTTTTTATCATTATTTTACATTGAAAAATAGTTTAATTTTTGAAAATTTACAATAATTTCTGATAAAATTAACTATAATTATTTATAAATATCATAAAAATAACTTTCGATAATTTAAATTTTATATAAAGATAAATATTGCAAAATAATATTTGCTGATAAATATTTTATTTGTTAATATATATTTCACAGAAAAGTATGTATAGACCATTCAATAGGTAGATGTCAATCGTAAATAGCAATTATTAATAAATGAATTTATACATACGTATATATTAATAATAATAAACGTATTTCCTTTGTTAACGATCAATTTTCAAATAACAATGACAGTTTTTTTACACTCCAACTATCGATTTCTCAAGTTTAATACTTTATAATTTATCTCAGTTCAGTGAATTTGGTATTCATTTGAAAAAGTACACTAATGTTTATGTTAAAAGTATAATACAATTAGAAAATGTTTATGAAAAATTCGCAGCGAATTTTATAGTTTAACCATTAAATTATTTTTAATTATTGTAATAATTTATTATCAAGTAAATAAAGTATTTTCTAATGTGATTAAAAAGTATAGCTCATGAAGCTATAAATATTATTAAGAATACTTATTGTATGTTCTTCATTCAACAATTATTTTGTTTTCTACTATATTTTAGTTAATTTAAAAATTAAAATAAAGTTTTTAAGGAGTACACGGTAGGACATTTAAAAAGACTTAGCAAGAAATCTACGTAAAACTTTTGAGATCGCATTTATTTCTCGTTATGTTAAATCATGATTTTTTCGCTTGTTCCCACCACACGTGTAAAGAGATTGTATCAACAATAATTTTTTGATTGTTAAATTTAAACATTTTATATTATACTTATGAACAAGATATATTTATGAATTTAAAGTTTTGGATATATTAAATATAGTTAAATAATTTTAAATTCGACAATTCGGCAAATAATTTTTTTTCATTTTAATTAAGGTGACAAAATTAAACTTTGATTATGTCATCATATTTTTATAATGAATAATTTGTTATGAAATTTCTTTGGAAATTCCTATTAAAAACACAATGTAATATTATTTATATATAATATTACATTTTATAACGTTTAAAATTAAATTTTATTCATTATTTATTAATTAAATACCAAATATTTTGTTTCAATTTATTTAATACTACTGTATACGGATACATAAGCAAAAAATTTATAAAAAAATGTATATTTTAAATTTAGGTACATTGCAGGAACATTTTTTAGCAAGTTTCATAATTGCCTATGTGCCGCATTCTTTTCTTTTAATTGTGTAAATGTAGTCTTATTATCACTTAAAACTTTCTCAGAAATTCCAATTACAAAAAGTTTTTTTAACGAAAAGAAATTTTTTTCAAAAATGATAAACGTATAAAAGCATAATTCTGTACAGTTTAATATTCATGTTTAAATATTTTTTAATATTATCATTTTTTTAACTTAATAGTTTACAATCATTTCTATAATTTTTCAATGATATATAATTTATGTAATTCTTCAATGATATGTAATTCATTTTTATGAATTCTTAGAGTATTAGTTTTTATGCCTTGTATAATTTTATTTTATTCACATATAATTTTGTTAATTAAATATAATTTAGTTAATTTGAAAATAAATTTTCAAACATCCATTTAAATTTTTTATGAATTTTAATAACTGTTTTAAAAAATTTCTTTTTAAAAAATATTAAACGTTCCTTTAAAATTTGAAAATAAAAATAAATTTTCGAAATGAAATTTCTCCAACATCATCAACCTTTAGTTGCTCTTGTAGTTTTTTATGTTTCAAACTGCTGTTTCTCTCGAATGATGCCCTCGTCATGTGCGTCGACTTCTTGGAAACACAAACCCTACGAATGGTCTGAGTGCGTCACTAAAATGAAAAAAAAAGAGAAAATGAAAAAAATATATTTTTTTTTGCTTCCTTTCTTTTTCATCTTGAAGCGTATACCTTCTCTCTTTTTTTCTGACTTATAAGGGAGCGTTTGTTGAGATAAAAAGGAAGATTTTTTAAGAGGCTCATTTTTTTCTAGAATTGTGTATGTGCATAGAGACACGTAAACACATTTGAAAGATATGTGTGATGTTTGCTTTTACTGCTCTGGTAGTTTTTGAAGTTTAAATGTCTGTCGCGTCGCTCTTTTTCATATGTTATGATTAAATGCGCGTAACGAAGCACTGGTATATGCATATCTGCTTTATTGGCTAATTATAATTTGTACAGAGAAAAATTAAATTTTCCCTTTGGAAAAAAATTAAAAAAAGATTTTGATTTCTTCATTATTAACTAATTTTGGCTTAGAATTTTAAAATTAAAAAAAAATCATAAGCTACTTGATAATAATCTTTTCTAAAACTTTCGCATTAAGATTTCTTATTTTCTAGAATCCTTTAATCTTTATTTTAATCTTAAATTATAATATTATGTATATACGAAAATTTATAAAAATGTTGCTTATATTCATATCATATAACATTTTTTATAATAATTATAGACGTTCGCCAAACAAGAGAATTAACGAGAGAATTATAATAAAACTTGTTGTATCGTTAGATTTAACTGTAAAAATGACTAAGCTGAAATATTGCGAATGAAGACAACTTTTTTTTTCTTCTCTATATTGTAAAAAATGGTGAGCCTAAAAACTGGCGAATATTTCGAGGCTTTTGATTGGCTTAGAATAATCACGCGAAAAGAAAAAAAATATATAGATTTGATCAAAGCGCGAATAGAGATAATATATGTGTGTGTGTGCGCTGTTAGATTAAGATATGGCATGAGCTCGCTATTTTAAAGAAACCTGACCTAACTCACTATGGGTGCTTTATTACATCATAAACTTGTAAAAAATATAAGTTATGATTATTTACAGTTATAAAAATTTTAAAATGGCGTCTCGTGGACTCGGTACACTAGTACCCCATCTGAGCCGTACTAGAATTCAAGCGAGTAAGTAGCATAATATTCCCTGTATAAAAGTTGTATTGAATTTTCAAATTTTAAATTTTTGTTAAATTTTTCTAAATTCACCTCGATTTATCTAGCGATACAATAAGTTTAATTAAAATTGTATTGTTACTTCTTTTATCTTTTGAACCTTTTAAATATTACATTGTGTTTTTTTCTTGGCATTATTTTAGAATTTCTATATTGTTCATTGTAATGTGAATCCATTATGTATTAAAAAAATATTATTTCAAATAATATCAAATTTTAAACGAAACAATAATGCATTAAATAGGATTTCGAAAACAAAACTATACTTTGAAGCTTATACAATTAAAAAAAAAACAACAAACCTTGAAGTTTACGAAATTTTTTGTCACAAAAACATTATTTTTAGATAATAAAAACGCTGCCTTTTTTATTTTTAATTAAAAATTTAAAAAAAAAAGTGTCAACATGAGATTTATAAGAAAAAAATTTTTTTTATTGTTTCACAAGTTTGTAACTAAAATAAATCTATACCCATATAACTTTAGTAAAACCTGCTTAAACTTTTTTTTTATCACTGGTAAATTTAGCAGCGTAACGTGTGAAACTTTAAATGGAATTTTTCGGCGTATTATCGTCTTTCATTATTGGTGTCGATATAAATTCAAAATGGTTCTTTTTTTTTATGATAAACAAAACTGTTCTGTGAAAGTTATGGGGCATATTATCGTATTAAAAAAATGGAACTTTTAACACCGCAACGTTCTGATAAAAATAATACTCGAAAAAAAGTCTTTGAGTTTTAGGTTTTTTCCGTTTTTTTTGAGAAATAATTTTTTGAACCGTCACTAATTTCGAAAGGTATGTCTCTTGTAAAACGGAAGTATGAATAATGAAAACAGCTGATGAAAATTCTTTTTTTATATTTCAAATTACTATTCTCTTTACATGTGTATTCTTTCTCTTTTGAAGTCAGCATAAATTACTTTCTTGCATTAACGTCGTTCAAAATTAAAATTTCTCTTTTGTTTTTCAGAGTTTATTTTAAAAAAAAATTCTGCAAAGTTAAAAAAAAAATTAAAAGTATAGTTATTACCGTCACTTTTAACGCAATAAATATTTTGTAATTCGTCAAAGGAAAATTTTTTATACAAACGTTTACTTAACACATTGCATTTAAGCAAGAAAAAAAAGAGCCAAGAAATAATATCAGGTCACAATCGGTGGCTTTTCTTTTGATGGAAAAATTTTTATCAAAAAATTTTTAAACATACACATATACACACTTACTAGATAGCTTGACGTAATCATTGACACAGCATAAAATTTTTTTTTTAATCAATATATGTGAAATCCAGCGTTTGGTAACTTACATGTACTAACACATACATGCACGTATACAACAGAGAAAACACGTCGTTTACGTCAAACGACAAAAAGTCTTTGTGTCAGAATTCATAAATTTCATTTCTTATTTTTCCTAACATTTTCAATAATGAAAAATTTTGCCGCCATCAATTTGCGCTTGTAACATAACAACAACAAAACATCATCCTCGTAGTCAAACGTGAACCAGACTGTTGTTATACTAACACACACATGCACATACACACACAAAGTTTCCTAAGCAAAAGAATAATAAAAGTATGTTTCTAACGTTTAATAATCGATAGATAAGACATCGAGCGAGTACGCGACATCAAACGAACACAACAGCAAGGCGCACAAAAAAGAAATAAAAAAAAAAAAGAGTTATGGAAAAAAAACCTAAAACAAGTGACTAATACAAAATAAAAAAAAGGCATCTAAAGTATGCATAAAGAAGAAAAGCAAAGGCGTTTGTTGTTATAGGAAAGAAAATAAAAACAACGTATAATAAATAATGAGAGAGGGGATAAAAAAAGTAAAAAAAAAAGAAAAATAGGCGTCAACATTTTTCTTCTCAAAGTGCAGCAAGTAGCAAAAGCTTGAGGATAAGCATAACGCATATAGATATACATATACAAAGAGAGGTGTATGATTAAAAGAAGATATCGGTGTCATGCGCGCGCGAAGCTTTTTTTTTATTCCATGGAAAAACAAGTCAACGACGGTATATAATATACACTAAAGCTAAAAAGTATATAAGAGAGAAAGATAGGTGAAAGCGGTTGTTTACAAGGTGTATAAACGAACGACGATACTTACTCGAATGTCTCGAGGACGCGAAGTCATACCGAATAGAATTATAGGAAAAATGTTTTATATAAATGACTAAGATATAATGTCGATGCTTTTAATTAACGCATGCGCTCATTGGTTCTGTAGTATTAAATTATACGGGAGATATCTGATAATTTAATAAAAATATTAAAATTATTTACTATTTATATTGAATTATTTTAACGGACAATTCAAGTTGAGATCAATAATTAAATAATCATTAAATGAGCAAAAATTTTAAAGAACCATTTGATTATTTTTACTTAGGGGAGTAGATTGACTTACGGTTGATGAATCACGTATTTGAAAGATTTCATTTTAACATTATCCGTTCTAAAGCTCTATTTCATATTTAAAAAATCGTAATTCTTAAGTAGTTAAGACTTGGATAAAGGTCATCCTGATGACTATACGATGAAAGATCTTCACAGGAAGTGTAACGTTAAACACTAGCATAAAAAAGAACAAATTTTGGGCGCATACTTTTAAATTATGCGTTCATATTAATTCGTTTTTCGTTGACATTGTAAAAGTTAAATTTTGTTGAACTTTGCCTATTTGAAAAATGTACATTTAATATTTAATGAATTAGAGGTCTCAGTGGCTCACTCGGTAGAGCGGTGAACTCGCAACCGTTAAAAGCTCGAGTTCGAATCCCGCTCTCGGTTACAAGCACTAAGCACTACTGTACGTTGCATGTGCTGAAGTTCACAAACACACTGAAACGACCTCCGTCGTTAATTAGCAATGCAATGATAGCATAAATACAACGACGTTAAACAAAATTAGAAAAAAAGAAAAGTGATTGAGATTCATTGTTAAAAAATGGAAGCGGCACAAGTTAAAGACACTTTCAAATTTTAATCACAAATTTGATAATCAAACATGAACAACAAGCAACCAGGGTTCTCATTATTTTTGCTAAAATTGTTCAAAGTTGAGTTGAAATTGCATATGCTCGAAAAAAAAAGAAACTACATTGCACTACTTTGTAGTCTTAAAAAATTTATTATATAATATTGTTTTTCATCCTTGTTACTTATTTATTTTTATTACTTTTACTTATATTAAATGTTTTAAATTGAATAAATGAAAATACATGAAAATTGAACTGTTAACCTCTCACAGAATTGAAGTCGATGTATTTTAAGAGTTGGCAAATTTTCACTGTAAGTCATTTTTTATCTTGAAGCAAAACAAATTTTTGTTGTTGTTTACAATAAATTAATTTTATCAATTAAAATAAATTAATTTATCAAGTGTTTTTGCAAGATATTAAAAGATTACAAAAAAATATTTCAAATTAAATTTGTAATACAAAAAAATCTTATAAAATATTAAGAATTTCTAAAAATTGTTTTGAAAATACTTATTATATATTATTATAATGATCTCAAAATAATATTTTAAAATAAATATTAGTCTTATTTATTCAATACACATATAACATGTGTAAGACTATTGTAGTGAAAACACTAAATTATAAATATCGATTTATTTAATTATATAATAAAGTAGTAGTTCAGTGAGTATCGTTACAATAATTATAATATTAAAAAATTGCATAAAATCGTTTTTACAATGCTAAAAATGGCATTTCAAATATATAATACCGAATGTACAAGAAATTTCTGGATTTTTTTAAACCATGTCGTGCGGAAATTTATTCTATCGTAAATTGCATTCAATTAAAATTGAATAATTTTCCAAAAGATTGACTCAACCTGATGAATCAGACATGAACATAAGCTACTGCGTCATAATAAATATTTTTAAAATCCTTCTCCCTCGTACATATACGGATGTTTAAAAATTGTTTGACCTAAATTTACATTCTAATTTTAAACTTTTGTTATTTCATGTTGTTAAAAGTTAATTTTACAAAAACTAATAGAACTTTATCAAGCCATTAAATTCAAACATCAAACGAGCTAATTTTTTATTTTTCATCCTTCATATTATATAATTTTCTCATAAATTGTCTACAATCGTAAGCTCAAAATTCGCATATAAATTAAAAAAGAAAAAATTTTTTTTCTTCATTTCCATCCCATTAGATACCATAAACTACATTTACATTTATATATCTCTCTTATCCTTTCTCTTGCAGTCTCCACTTCCGTCTTTTTTTTGTACTTTATTTTTGGCCGGTTAAAAATGAAAATTAATTCGCCACATGTACACCTATGTGCACGTTTGCGCACTTGAAGTACATTGTATATGTTTAAAAAAAACAAAGAGAAAAAAGTAAAGAGAGGAGCATGGAATAATTACTCCCCAAGCTCTCCTCGTTGCTTTGTATGTTTATATATACATCCGAGCCTCCGAAAAATTCACGTAACAGGATCTTCTCTTACAAGCAAAGAATTTGACCTGTCTTCTTTTCATTCTTTTTTATTCATCTCTTTTTGCTCTGTCTTTTTTTCACTTTATTTGCCATTTATGACGCGCGAGAGGATACTGTTATTTTTTTGCTTATCCACTACTGTATTTATATATTTTTTCTTTTGCTTACAATATTGATGATATTTTTCAAAAACTTCATATTTTCTTATTGATTATCAGTATTTCTTTCATTTAAAATAATTTTTCACTCTTGAAAATGTGTATTTTTTCAATCGCCTTAACTAAAGTTTAAACTGCACTGTATTTTTAAATTTTTATTTTGTGAAGTCGAAAAACTGCATTTTACTCTGACTGACAAGCAAAACATTGTATATAATAAACCTCCAGCGAAGTAGTTTTTTTTTATCATACTGTAACTGTTATTCCTTTTTTCTCAAAGTTAATGAAACTCATCAACTGACATTAATTGGACTACTTTCCAATTTTGATAGGTTATTTCTTGCGATTTCATCTGCAACTTAGCAGTTATTCCAATGTTTTTTTAAACATTTCTTTTAATATCATCTATATAATACGAGCGCAAAAATATTTCAAGAGCTAACGGTTAAAAATGTGTGTATAGTTGAAAGAAAAGAATTTTTATGTTTTCTTTTTGAACTTGTTAGGATTGAAAAACTATTTTTAAAAATTGAAATGAAAAAAAAGAGAAAAAAGAAATTTTAAATACGTAATAGGATTTAAATTTGATCTCATTTAATATTTAAAAGATGTGTATATACATATATATTTTTTGAACTTATTAAGGTATACGTTTTCAATCATATATAACTTCAAAGTGAATTAAGGCCTTTCTACTTTCATTATATATATTTTTTTCTTTCTTTTTTTACATCACATACACGTTCTCTTGATCATATTAAGTTCTCAAGTTACCTTGCGCTTTTTTTATAAAGTTTTGAATTTTACTAAAAAATATATATATCCTGAGCATATCATATAATACGTTTTGAAAAATATTAAAAAAATTTTTCAAAGTGAAATTAACTTTAAATTGTGGGGTTTCAGTTGTAAACAACAGGAAGTGTGCATTTTTTTTATATATACATAAATGCCGTAATCAGTATTATTATTATTTGCGTCATTATCATTGCAATGTTGTAACATTATTTTAACTCTAATTTTTTTTATATTCCGTTCTTTTGAACAACGGAATCGCCCCATGATATGAAATTTTTTAATTGTTCATGCTATTTAAAAAATTTCTTCTACAAATTTCTTTTAATCTTAACTAGATTATTTTAATTTCATATTAAATCCATTAACACAAATATAATTAAAATTTTTTTTTCAACAACCTTAAAGTAAATAATAATGTATAAGAACGTTAATAAAAGATTTCAATCTAAACTAACTTTCTCGACTGAACAAAATTATCTTCTAACTGCATCAGGAAATGTTTTTAGCTCGCTGATACACATTAAGAAATTTATTTCGTACAGAGAAAAATTTTATTTACGCCGTAAATTACATTGTTAATAAATACAAACCATTTAATTTGTACCGATATTTTATTCTTTGACAATCGTGACCGTAAAACGGCTATAAAATACGATATGAAAAAAAATAATATATTAAAATTTCAATAATTTAATGTAAGATTTCGAGTTGAGTTTACAATATTGTCAAATTGTTTAAGGAGAAAAATATTTATTCAATAAACAGAAAATTAATTTCACTAAAATATTTAAAGTAACAACTTTCTTCGACACGGTAAATAAATTTAATTAACAATTTCATTATCAAAACGATTATCATTGCACGATTATTATTATTATTATTATAGCTCGCGGAAAATCCCGTCGGACAAGCTTATATGAAATGCGCGCAAATAAACTTTCATCGTAAACTACCTTTGCTAAAAAAAAAAAATAATAACAGTTAAAAAGCAGGACACACGTATATATATATATATATATATATATATATATAAATTTTATTAGGTATATTTTGTGTAATAAGATCGTTCTTAATGTAAAGAAATGCCATTTCCTTACTGTGCTTTTATATAAAAGAAATAAAGAAATGAAAGAAAAAAACAACGTGCAATGCTGTCAGTGATATTATAGAAAGATATACAAGAAAGTCTGAAAGCTGCTGATTGTGCAAATTTGGCCGCGGGTTATTTTTTTTTGTCCGTAGTATGACTGTTTGGACTTGATTCGACTCAGCGTTCGAGGAATTTTAATTTAATCATTTGGAATTCTGCGCTTTCGTTCTTTCTCACTTTTATCATTCTTTTTTTTCTTTTTTTTTATATTCTTATCCTTTTTGTTCTTCTTTTGCTTTTCTTCCGTTTCGTGTTATTTTCTTCGAGGCTCGTTTCGCGTTTTGCTTGGATATACGCTATTGCAAAGCATTTCTTGAAAAGTTAGTGTGCTTTTTTTTTAAATATAAGATTCGCTCGTCAATGGGTTGTTATAAGTTTGTCATATTAAGGTCTCGTATGTCGAGTAGGTTTCTATGTTATTTTTGCATTTTTAAGAAATATTCTATATATTGCTATTAAAAATTTTTTAAATATTTCATTAGAATTTTGCAACGATTAAAAGTTTTGATCCATGAATTATTTTTTTTTCTTTTTTATGTAATGTAATACATGTTATTTTTTATTTTGCGTGAGAAAAAAAAATCAGTTAATTTGATTCGGTATAATGAAAGTTGAGCAGTTTTTAAATTGTAAAATTGAACATTAGAAATGTAGACTAACATTTAAACGTCGCACCATTTTACATGTATTATGACTCATATAGAGTTGAGAGAAATGACCAATTTGAGGTTAAATAAAATGATATTATTCCACTAACCATATGCTGACACATTAAGCAGAATTATTTTTAACTTTTATAAAAATAAAACATTTTATGAATATCGTTTCATTAATTATATGTAATCAGTACAAAGCAATTATAATTGAAGATTTTTTGTGCCTAATTTAATGTTCATTCAACTATCCTCATGAAAAACACGAGACTATTTTGTTGAAATATAAAATTTGAATTTTCTGAATTTTAAAAATAAAACATGTAAGCTGAAAATAACATTAATGCTGAGATTTTATGTAATATCTCTCATCAATGTCTCTTCATCCGTACTTGACCAATGTAACAACCGCTATATGTGTATATATAGATATCTAAACTCGCAGAGAGATATGCAAGTATTATATGCGTGCCGTCTGCCACCTGTCTAGAGACCTAAGCTTTTCTCTTTCTCTCTTTATATACTTTATGCCTGGATGTCAAGCGCGTAAAGACTAAACGAGAGAGGAAACGTATATGTGTATATGCACATGCACATATATCGGTTGGCATTATAGCACGCACGGAAGTTGTTGCTCCGTTTTTTCCATGTATATATACGTGATAACAAGCTTACGTTTATTATGATATTCTACGTGTGTATATGCTTAAGTGGTTCGTTTGTCAATTTTCCGTTGCGTACACACATAGATACGAGCTTTACAAAGAGAAAGCTCAATGCATTTTTAATAGACATGCTAGCTAGCCAGCGCATTCTCGTTTATATTAAACGTTATTTTTTTTCTTTTAGAAAGCTTATTTGCTTTATTTTTTAATTTCATGTATGGATTTTCAATGGATATTTTATTTTATTACTTTTAATCTGATTCATTGAGTTTTAAGTGATTTGTTTTATTTTAAACTATACTGATTTCTTATATTCGACGCGTTTAAAAGATTTAACTTCAAATTTTTGTGTTGTTAACAAGTCAACTTAAAATTCTTCAGTCAAATGTTAAACGATATACCACGATTTCACTTGTACTTAAACAGTTATTTAATCCAAATTTAAATATTAAATGTTTATTCCACGCGCTTCACGTATATTTTGACAAGTTTGACTACGTTAAATGAATAATAAATTGAAAATCGTAACAAAATTGATTTAGGTTTATTTAAATTTTACTCAGATCGAATAAAATTTATTTACTGTAAATAAATTTTATTTTTAATGTAATTATAATATTAATTATTTATTACGATTTAATATTTTTTCAAAAATGGTCAAAATTTAAACTTTATGTGCCTTAAATATGCACATTTTTCCCGTCCATTAATTTTTCTTCTATAAACGGATTACAAAAAGGTAAATTGAAAATTCTGAAAAAGGATCAATGCTGATATGATACTTAGCTTCTTTGAATTTAAATTTTAGCTTCTAAAATAAATTTAATACTTATCATTCAAATATTTAAAAATTAAGTCTTAATAGCTCAGTCGATAGAGCGATGGATTCGTAATCTCGGAGTCCCGAGTTCAAATCCCGGTCTCAGCTGATCGTTAGAAGCACCCATTATACGTTACATGTGCTTTGTACTCAAACAAACTGATGACATTCGTCGCTTATTAGCATCGTAATGATAGTTGAAATACAGCAACGTTAAATATAAGATTTAAAAAATATATATATTCTGTGACACGTAGAATTGAAAACATCTAAGAATTTTCTTATACTATTGCAAAAATATTAAATCAATTTATCTTTAATCATGAAATCATAAAAGAATTCATTTTATTTTTTGTTATTAGTAAAGAAATTATGTTTCCAGATAAAATATTCGAATGTTTAAACATACATCTAAATTTAAGTTATTTTTTCCTTAAGTTTATTCTATTAATTAGTTTTTTTTTAACAGTGGGCTAAAAATACCACTTTTGCTCCCGGCACGGAAAACGAAAAGTGCTAATTTTAGCCTCACTGTTAAAAAAAATCGTATATGCACCACGGAAGGTAAAATGGACAACCCATAGCACGAGTTTGCCACCCTCGGCTTCGCCTCGGGTGTAAATTCACTCGTGCTATGGCCTGTCCTTTATTTTACCTCCCTAGGTGCATAATATACTATTAATAAATTGAAAAAATTAATTTTTCTGCCCTCGGGCCGGAAAGCGGCACCGTCCCAACCCGTGCCCGAAATGGAGTCCAGCTTTCCGGCGCCGTCGAGTAGAAAAATAGTATACAACCCTTGACCAGTAAATAAGAAAGCCTCAGATCACATGTTATTCAACCACAGCCGACAATTACATGTGATCTGAGACCTTTCTCACTTTACTGGCCATGTGTGGTAATATACTATTTTTATTATTTATCGTTAATAGAGATTCAGTTCTCCTATCACTTGATTTACAACTCAACTATGCAGTTGAATGATCCGCTGATTGATTGAGGTGAGCAAGTGCACTTCATGATGTTGCTCGTATACAGCGTTTAGGTCAAGCTTTAATCAATGATGCTATTTTCGAAAAAATGTGAGACTTATATAAAATTTTCTATTAATCGGCAACCTTGCAATGATTGACTTAAGGTTATGATCTTCGATTCTTTCCATATCTCCAACCTCCGCTCTGGGGTGGCTAGTAATACAATAATTTAGAAATAAAAATTTTTGCAATTTTTGTAAATATCTTGAAAACTATTGATCGCAAAGTATAAAAGGGAAAAAAATTTTTAAGAATCTTCAAATTTAAATATCAGGAATTTGAATTATTATTTTATTGCATCACCAAGTACCACTCAATTAGAAATACTTATTTAATAAGATATGATTATATGTAACTTTTTGCTCATGATTTCGAATCGGACATCTCATGCAAATCAAACGAGCATGATATCACTGTTTACCTGGCGCTTAAGTATATTCAAATGATACCATGATTTTCATCTGTTCATCAATCAGTGAATTTTTTCTTGCATAGATGATATTTAGGTTGAGTGGTGAGGAAGGCCAAATAAGTGGGGTTACCATTTTTGCATTAAATTTTACACTAAAAAAATTATATTTTGCATTGACAACAATTTTTGTTATTATTAAAATTTAATTTGGCTGTATCATTTGTAATTTTCAAGTTATAGCCATAAATGAAAAAGTAACAGCACACTGCGTAATAAAAGATAAATAGGTATCTAAAAAATTTTAGAACACTTTAACAATTTTAAGAGTTACATTTACAATTTGTTTTTTTATTTTAGTCATTTTGGAAAGATTATATTTATATTAATTTTTGAGAAATAAAGACTTTTATTAGGAACAATTTTATAGAAATTTATGAAAAAATTCTACCGCTTTTACAAAGCGATAGCTTATATAATTGAGCTATACAAAGAAAATGTTTTTGTTGTTTTGTAACAATACTTGTATAACATCAAACTAATAAAACAATATACGGCTATAAATTATACAAGCTGCAGCTTTCATAATGCCTTTGAAGCACGTATCAATTATGCGTGAAATAAGGATACTTTAATTAAATATTTAAAATAGAGTAATTTATCGATTAATTCTATCAAATAAATTATATTATGAAAATGTTTGTTTTAATTGTCAAGCACAATTGATTAGCTTTAACTGTCACAAATATCAAATATAACAGTTGAAATAAAACTCTAAAATTAAATTTTTGCTAAAAGGATTTGTGCTCAATTGAAAGTTAGTTTAAATTGACATTGAGAATATTAAAATAACTTTACTTTTATAAAAATCAATTGAAGAGGGCGCGCCTGTTTTTCGATATATGTATATACATATATATTTAAACAGTAACATCAGAAAGCTGAGCTGCTCTGTTAGTAATTTGAACAGCTTTAAAAATTTACTACATTCTACAAACTGAAATTAGCTTCTTTTTTAACATCCTCCATTATGCAATTACACGAATTTCTTTTTTTTTACTGTACAATTTTATTTAAGAATTCAAGATCATTTTTTCAAATTGCATGCAATTACAAAATTTGTATTTTTTTGCGACTGAAATTATTTAAAAAATATTGCAATCCTTTTCTTCGTACAAATATTTTTCGCTTTAAACTAATTTTTATTTTTAAAGTGTACCATAATAAATTCAGATTTATACAGTCTTCATGAAAACATATAACTTCAATTGTAATGTGTTTTTGTAGAATAACAATTTTTCTTTTTTCCTTTCTTTTTTATAAACCAAGCCATTTTTACATTCAAATAGTAATTTCGAATTTTCAAATACCTACCTCGTGCCTATTCAAAATCAGTGATCCAGAAAACCTTGAAGAATCGATTTTCATGCAAAGCCAACTTACTTTTGTATTTATATCCGTCCGTGTCGAATCCAGCATTTTTGATTTGAAAAAAAAGTTATACTATTATAGTCTTCGAAACTCAGCGATCCGCGAAACTTTCTGAAACGAATTTTTATGCGAATCTATATATCAACTCGATTTCCAGAAACAGTTACAGTTTTGCAAAAAAGTTTTATTTTTTTTTATTTTAAACGAATTGTTACTTTGTAACACACAGACTAAAATTACAAATTTCAAAGCGATGATGTAAATTTTAAATGAGAACGATCAAGTTTAATTTACAGTATTATATAGGATAGGCGTAGCATGTTGAGTTCTCAAAGTAATTATTAAAAAAAAAAGAACTACCCCGCAAAGTAAAGTGTATAGACGGGGCGGATGCGGTTAGATTGCATGATGTCAAAGTTTATAAATGTTATGTTTTAAAATTCCCTTTCCTATAAATAAGCTTCCGATAACGCATCAATAAATTATTGTTTTAAACTGAAATATTTATATCGATGGAAATTATATTTTTATAATTGATTATCTATTTATATATTTTTTATTGTGAGAAACTTCTATTGAATAAAAAGAAATAATTATTCGATTATTACATATGAAAGTATTTAATGTCTATAAAAAGGCTAAATTAATAGCATAAGTTATTAAAAAATAGCTTTATTATGTCTTAATTAAATGAAAATTTTTATATATAAGATTAAAAACTTACTCGAACAAAAAAATAAAATGTATTACTCTACTTTCATAGTTTCATTACTTTAATTGAAAAAAAAAAAGAAAAAACTGATGAAAACTAGATTATGTCATATCAAGAGCCACAAAATAATAGCCTACACACAACATGAAAATGAAGTGCAATAATATACAAAAGTACGTCGACGTTTGAATAGAGAGCAAAGTAAAACAATCCACTAAAACTTCCCCTTTCTCTCCAATCGCTTCATTACACAGCACTTGTTTCCGCTTCTTTTACAAAATTGTCTTGTCAACGAGTATATATATACACGCGCGTGTTCACTTTGCTCTCTTTATCTCGCTATATCCACGAAAAAAAAAGAGCTAGCAATTTTACAAAGCAAACACACAGACCTTTCGAAAATTGACTGTCCTGTTGAAGAGTGCATTGGGTAAAAGGAATAAAAAGAGAGGAAAAAAAAAGGAAAAGCTTTTTACTCGTGACTCCAATTTTGCGAGCTTGTCAACGTCTTCGAAAAGGCATATTTTAGGAAAATTGTGAAAAAGGATGGAATTTGGCATTTTGTCAAACCACTTCCAACCATTTATTTTGATTTTTTTATTGTTAATTCAAAATTATTGTTATAGTTTTTGAACAAACAATTAGTGATTGAAGAGCTAAAAATGAAATTTCATCATTTTTTTTTTGAAAATCTAACAATGTTAAACAATTTTAATATACAAATTTGTAAATGCTTAATTTTTATTTTTATTTAAAAAAAGACTAATTATGTATAGAATATTATTTTTTTTTCGTCTCTTTATTTATGTTATTTGTTATGCTAATCAGCGACGGAGCTCGTAGAGTGTGTTTATGAACTTCGACACATTTAACGTACAATGATGCTTGTATGATTCAGCCAAGAGCGGGAACCGAACTCGAAACCTCGAGATTACGAATCCAACGCTCTACCGACTGAGCCACAGATCGGCTCAATATAGAATATCATTGAAGTTGTAAAATAAACAATTATTTTAAAATAAAATGAAAAATTTAACAAAATATAGAAAAAGATCTTATACAAATATTAATATATTACTAAGCAAACGAACATTTTATTTTCTTTTAATTAAAAATCATTCTCTCGAATAATTCTTGTTTTATATCCAAAACTTTTAACTAACCATGTAAACAAAACTCTTATTAGGATTCTCTAATCCTTGCATGTTTACAAATTTTTCTCTTTTACAACATCGTTAGTAAATTGATAGGCGCAATTTGTTCAGGATCAAAAAAAAAAGGAAAAAGAAAATTTTCGAACGGCGATTTTGCAAATTAAAAGAAAAAGGAAAAAATAAAAACAAAAAAAAAAAAGTAAGAAGACTCATAAGAAAAGCGATCGATAAAATGCGCTCGGTCAAAAGTTGTAACGAACGGAGAGCTACAATTCCATATTTTATACTTCTCGCGAGCAATTTTACAAAGTGCAATTTACGATTCACGACGTATTTATTGCTGCCACCCTTCCTTCTTCCTCGCCCTTCTTTAAAGCGAATAGACTTTAGAAGAGGGCAACGATCAGTAACTATTATTACTTTTTCTTTTTTTTTTTAAATATTATAAGTTTGCATCTCCTCCCATTTGAATTAAAACGACGTGCATCTATAAACTCATGCAAATGGACACGTAGTTGTTATATGAACTATAAAAAATAAAACAATAGAAGTAAAGTAATATATAAAAAAAGTTGAAAGAGGGTATGATGACAGAAGGGGACAGGCACATCAAAAGGAATCATTTTAAAACTTTAAAGCATCGGACATTTTTTTTTCATAGAGAATACATGCATTGTATATTTATAGATTTGAATCATATGAATAAAGTATATAGATATAGATCTGTAATAAACTCATCGAATTGTATGCGATAAAGAAAGCACACACCTTTAAGAAGAATAGATATTATAGCAACTCGATTTTTAGAACTTCAGCATGAAATTTGATTTGCAAAAATCTGCCAATTTTAACTTGAATTACGTCAAACTGTTGTTTGTTTCGTTTCATTAAAAATCGTCTGATTCCTTTAATTAAAATTTATTTAACTTCGTTGTCAAGCTTTTGCATTAGAGAATGAGAATTGCCAATCATGAGATTTTGATTTTTTGTAAATAGATAAGTTAAAAATTTAAATTGGAATTAAAAAAAGAAAAAAAAATCGTTAAAATAAACTGAGTTTAGCAGTACAGTGCGGCTATTGTTCTGGTTCGTTGCCTGCTTTTTAGTTAACTTCTAGTGGAATGAAGCAAATAACTATTTAACTTTACTTAAGTAAGTCAAGATTCGGCAGATTTTCATTTCAGTTAAATTTTTAAAAACAAGATTGTGAATTTCCAATTTTTATTTGCAAAATATTTTAATACTTCTATTAGTTATTACAGAAATAAAATAAAAAATAAAATACACCCGCACTTATTTTATAAGAGTTTAATGTACTAAAACTTTTCTTCATTTATGTTTAATTATTTATGCTGACTTAATTTTCGTTAATAATACATTTTTCATCAACAAAATGATATTTAAAATCTACTTATACATTTTTAAAAATTAATACAGCTTAGCAAGATGGTTAATGAAAAGCGTCAGAACAAAAAATATTACAGATAAGTGTGTATATGAGAACAAGTATAATTTTCTATTTTACAAGAGTTCGTACTTTTATAATTTTAGGGTTACAGATTTACGCTGTACGTACATATATATATATATATATATATATATATATATATATATATATTTGATAAAATACAGGTGTCCAAACGAAGCATGATGGTACCGTATTAAGTTTTTTTATAGCACTGCGTGATTTAAATCCGCGCTTAAATACCGCTGAGCCGAGAGTTAAACGATAAATTTTTACGCTGTTCAATAATGAATATGATGCTGAATTCGCTTAAATCACGCACTTATAATAAGCGATATTTTGATATCTGGATTATTTTTAAGATTTCATTCATCGATAATAATAAGGTGTAGATTATTGCAACTCTTTTATATCGATATTTTTCAAAATAAATAACAATTATAAGCGTGTAAAATACGTGTAAAACCAAGGTTAATATCAGTGTAACATGTGAAGCGAAGAGGTAGTCATTTCGACTCTCTAAGACTCCGTCGCGTCTGTGATTCCCCTAAACGCAACTGCTAATACAATACATAAGTTACCAATTGTCGCTCCTACGGCCCTAATACATATATGAAAAGAAATTTAGATTTTTATTATTACTGAATTAATTTCAACAGTTTAACATAATGTTATTTCATATTTTATATATATTTAAAATTTTTTTTCTATTTATTATTCACGAAGTACTTAGATTTAGCTTTTTGCAGTTTTCGTTATTCTTTTACGATTTATCATTCGTAGAATGCCTAGTTTTGCTGGTATATGGAATTCGTTTTTTTAATGAATTATCATTTGTGGAGTGCATAGCTTTTGTTTATTATTGAATTTTGAGAGTATACATGTAGTGCGGCGGATTTAAATCACTCGAGCTATAAAATAGTATACGATACTCGCGACTTAAATTCACCTATTATTACACGGCGTTTAGGACCCTCGCTGACGCTCGGGCCCTAACTTCGCCGTATAATAATAGGTGATTTAAGTCGCCTGTATCGTAATATACTATAACGTGGAAAATTATAAGGAGAGCCAAAGAAGTTTTCACTTCCGTTGATCAACCCCACGACTGTCAACTAGTTTTCTTTTAAATATGCAGATGTAACACACCTCCTTCCTTGACGAATGACATAAAGTATTTATAGGGCTGGAAAAATAAAACAAAATGTAAAATTGTACTTTTAAAATTGAAACTTTGTAAAATGGCAAAGTTTTTACTATATTCAATAACATTATTGCAGAATATTAAAATAACTGACGTTATTATTAATTATTTATAGTTACGTGTAAAGGGGTGGAATGAAGTTTTTAAATTTAAATTGAAAAAACAAGAAAAAGAAAATGTTACTTGAAATTGCATTCGGAGCTTTATAATTATAGGAAAGACTTTTTTTCCCTTTTTTTTTAAACGAGAATTTAAATTTCAAAGTTTTTGAGTGGTAATGGGGAAAAATCAATGTTAGGCGCTTTATACACCTCTAGCGCGCCAAAAAAATATTTACCCAAAGCATGCGGACATGGAAGAAAAGAAAAGTAAAAAAAAATACGAAGCTTGGTATGTACTACAGAAATCTCTTTTTAATGTCGTTGAAATTTGCATTTGCTAGAGACTTTTCAATTTAAATTCAAGTTTAAATTCTTGGAATGAAATTCAAATTGGATTATGAATTTAAAAATAAAAAAAATAAAAATTATATTCGATAAAATTAAAAATTAAAAGAAAAAAAAGTAGTACGCAATGGCATGACGCATAAAAATACGTAGCATTCATTTGTGAAGCGTTGATTATTTAAATAATTTCAAGAGAAAACAGAATGTTAAAATTTTATATGTAACATGATTTTCTTCTATTTTTTTTCTCTCATGCTAAACTATATGAAACTCATGTATACAAAGCAACTAACCCGCAACTACAACATTTTTATTAAAACTGAAAAAAAAATTTTGTTTTCGCGCATTGTTTCCATTATTTTTTCTGTCCATTAATGCACATTTTTTTCATTTCAAACAAAAGTTTTCCAGAGAGAACGTCGAGAGAAGGGGAAATATGTTGGAATAATAATACAAGCTTTGGCGTCCAGCTTATGATTTTTTTTT
Source organism: Anastatus disparis (assembly GCA_017163975.1). Lineage (NCBI taxonomy): Eukaryota > Metazoa > Arthropoda > Insecta > Hymenoptera > Eupelmidae > Anastatus > Anastatus disparis. The sequence continues at coordinate 2,026,278 of JAFFSR010000313.1, forward strand.
TACCAACCTCAAACTGTATAAAACATAAATATCATATCAAAATGTAGTAACCGATAATAAAAAAAATCTACATAAATACATATTTTTACAATGAAAAAAAAAGTAAAATACATGTAAAAATTTTTCTCGGTATAATTTTTATTACATCTCTTGTTGTTTTGTAATCAATGCAATTTCCAATTTCTCTTTTTAGGTTTCTGTTATAGTCTTCTGGTATAGCGCTCGGTACACGTAGTTGACTTGTTCGAGCGTTTTGAGAGAGCCTTTTGTATAATATATGGTATCGCCGCGTGTGGTTTTGTATTGTTGTTTCGACGAGAATCGTAAACAGAAGTTAACAAGCTGATGTTACTAACTTTTGATATCAAAAGCCAAATTTTGTCTCTCTAACATTATATGACGAGCATTGGCAAAGTTATGAGAATCAAATTTTAGATCTAACGCTGTTATTGCGGTTTATACAAATTTTGTATATCACCAAAAGTTATTTCGTTTTAACGAAATAAATCCTTTTTATAATTATTATTGTTCAAAGTTAATCTAATGTTTATTGTAATAAAAGTTTTAAATTCTATACAAACTTCAATTGTTATAAACAACTAAAAAATTCATATGTTACAATTGTTCACTTATTTTAAATAAAGAATAAATTTAGATATTTAAAAATTCAGAAGAATACGGATAAATCGTTTTGAAATTTTATTATTTCAGTGGCATAAAAATACTCGCTATAATTTTTCAAAAAAAAAAATGCTCCAAGAAATACATATTTTAAATTTAATGCTCTCGCAAGTTATGACTTACGCGTATTCTTTTTTAATGTAGTTCCGTCCGTAGTTCCCAACAGTTCTTTGAAATTTCTACATCTGGCGAATTCTTAAAATTTGAAACGCTAAAAAAAAGTGAAATTGCAGTTTTTAGTCAAAATTACTGACAGAGCTCATCCATTAAGTTGTCAGTAGTTCGTCCATTTACTTTACAAATTTAACTCACATGCCATTCAAAATTCCCTGGAGAATTCTCAAAAATTACATCATTCTTATTAATATCAATTTTTTTAAAATCATAAACAAATAATTTTAAAACCAACAATTTTTTCATACCAAGATAATTCATTTTTCAATGTTAATGTTTTAATTTAATGTTCAAATCTTAAAAATAAATATTATTTTAAGTAATTAAAAATAATTATAATAATAATTTATTTTAAAGATAAAATAGATAGTAGGTATTTATTTATATTGAGAGCTTTTCTTGTAGCAAATTTAGCTAAATACTCTGATAACATATTATAATAGGATTTTCTCGATTAATTTTAATTCTTAAAAAAAGAAATTCTATTAAGTTATAAACATCAAAGTGTTTTGTTATAATTTCCAATGACACGAAACTCAAAACCTTACATGAAATATAATGCATATTTGTGAAAATGTCAATCATATGAAATGTAGTTTATATTTTGAAAACTATACCTTTATTATAATAGATTTTCATTAAAAATATTTGTAAATTAAAATATAATTAAAACGATTGACATACAAACCGCATGTTCATTAAGTATAGCCGTATTACCGCGCTTCAATGGATTATCGTATCAACATACATAAGCTTACTTTACATCGTACGAACCTATACGCACTAAACGATGTATATCTATACACGCGTTCACGCGTTTTAGTGAGAGAAAAAAAATGGTGCTGGTAAAAAGAGGTGAGAAATTGAGATGGCGCCTAAAATACACTGTGGCGCGTATATAACGCGTGATAATTAGCTATTATCTCAAATCGTCATCGAGTTTCTCGACACACCGATAAAAGAAAAAAAAAATTTATACTATACGTATAATTAGCTTCTTGACATATCTATAAGCACATGTGACATGCTCTCTCCTAACACGCGTGTCTCGTGTGTGCATCGACTTTGTTTTCTTCCTTTTTCGGTACTCGACTCCGTGCGGCGGCAAGAGTTTAGAGAGGTAGTTTCTTTTTTCCTTTCCTTTTGCGGTCTCTTTTTTTCGGCTCTAAAAGGTCTGTAGCTTAAGTAGTTTGCGTGTCGATAATAATAAACTTCAATTTTTTTTTTTTCATTCTTGTAGTTCGGATTAGCTAATAATCTGAATGAAGTAATTGACATGTATTAAAATTTTGTATACAAAATGGGCTTATAAATTTATTAATTAAACATTTTAATTAAATTTTACATCAGTTTTATTTGATTTTGAAGTTAAAAATAAAATAAAGACAAAATAACCTAAAAATATAATTTTTATGCTTAAATATGCCGTAAGTTATTTGATTTTTCTTGAAGATGATTCTGGTATATTTTTAAAATTCTTATCAAACTCTAAAGTGGATTTACTAAAAATTAATATTCGCACATCGTTATATGTTAATTTCATTCAAATTTTTATTTAAACTTACAAAAAGTTGTCAAAATCGTAAAATAACATTGATTTATTATTTTTCTTAATACATTAAAAACGGGACTACATACATATTTTCGTAAAATTTTTTTGCTACGAAGCGGTAAAAGGTGCAATGTAATTTCGATCAAAACAATAGGTAAATTCATCAATAGAGAAATGTCTGACCAGTCGCAACTATTTCTACTTTGGCTTTCGTACTTTGGACGGTTTTTTTGCTGCGCAAATTCGTGTACTTAACGGCACGTTTTTTAGGTTTCCCATCGGTTAAAGGGATTGAATTTCTCTCTGTACTGTTACTATGCTCTTCTTTTTTTTATGCTCTATTTCAACATTGTTGGCCAGAAAGGTTTCATGCGCTAGACTAAAACTATGTACTAAAACCCACGTACTTTTTTGATACCTCTTCTTTTTTTTTTGTTTTAGATTAACACCTTGGATAATTAGATTGTCTTCTTTTCTATGGTATTTTTAATTTTTGTCGTTTTAAAACTTAAACACTCAATTCGTCAAAGTTACGGCTTCAAACTCAAAACAGCATGAAATCGTTCAAAAAAAGGATTTTATTTGCCTTTTTTGAAATTCAATCCTTAAAACGAACACTTCAAAATAATATCATAAAACAAGTAAGGATTCAAACAAATCTTAAGGTGACTACGGAGGTTAGGTTACATTTTCATTTTGTATATTACAATTACGCTTTTAGTTTATAAAATTTTTTTTTTATTTTTCCAAAATTTTAAGAAATGGTGGAAAATTAAAAAAGCTGAAAAATCTCATGTATTAAAAGCGTGATTTGTAAAATCAAAAAGAAAACCTAACCTTATCTCTGAAGTCACCTTGAAGATTTTAAAAGACTATTGACTCCATATCGCTAATTACCTACAAAGATTGTTTATAAATACTTCGACCATTTAATGATACTAAATGAAAATTATTTAAATGAATCTATTGAAATCGAGATCAAGTGAGCCTTAACTTTAACTGTGTTTTAGGAATTAAAATGTACAAAAGAATTTGTATTTTAAAAGTTAATTTGAAGAATATTGATTCTTTAACATCCATTTGTCAGTTCGTTCAATTCAAATGTACTTTATTGCACTTTACATTCACTTTATATAAAAAACCAAGTTACAAAGATTAAATTAACTTTGTATTGATTCAAAATTGTTAGCCAATTCTTGATGAAATTTTTAGTTTCATCAAAATTTGTAGACGTACAGAATTTGATCTATTCAAAGTTATATGGCAAATTGTTTTTTACTATTTCACTGCTGTGTGTAAATTAAAAATTTTTTACTCATGGTTGATAGAACAGAAATTTAATACTTAAAATGAAAGTCTATAATAACTGTCATTACTTTTAAAAAATGCTCTAAAACATTATGGAAAATAAGATATTTTCTAAATAATCAATAATAACAACACGTAAAACACATAATGAAACACATTTATTGATAAATGAATAATGCAATAATTAGTTCATATTAATAATATATATGATAATATAAAAAAATTACTGTTAAGCATAATTAAATGATCAAAAATTTATTCATGTGTAAAAACCTTAAATTAATGTTACACTTCGGTATACACAACTGTTCTTACCACTAGTTTTCACACGTAAACGGGTAGTACTTAAAGCTCAATATGCAATTTTCTACGTTGCAATGTGCAATTTACACTACTTTTACAATTTAAACATTTTCATTTACGATTCCAGCCAGTGTAATATTTTTTCTACGTAAGTCGTAAATATCATATCGTAAATATCACTTATTCTCTTGATCGCAAAGTTATTTTTTTAAAATATGACCTAAGATATTAACAATAAACTTATTGACTTTTTATAAAAAAAAGTTATTTTTATCAAGGAAAATTTGTCGACTAATTTTTTTTTTATTTAACGTCACTATATTTATGCTATCATTTCGATGCTAATCAGCGACGGAGATTATCAGTGTATTTATGAACAAAGCACATGTAACATACATCGGTGCTTGTATTAACCGACTGAGAGCAGGATTTAAACTCGAGACCTCGAGATTATAAATCCATCACTCTACCGAAAGAGCCACTGACGACCTCTACAATTTATCGACTAATTTATCTTATTTATTATTTATATTTGTATAAATATATGTATAAATAAAAAATTTGTTCGAAAAACTTTTTTCAACAATTTCAGTTTTATTTGATTATGATAATTCAATAAAATAAATGAAAAAATAAAAATAGAAAAATTTAATAATTAAACATTGAAAAATAAAATATTACATTGAAGTCTGTTTTTTTATAAATTTCAATTAAACTGACATAATGTTTCTAATAAAATCCTTTGTACACAAAATCCACTTACAGCTTAAAAAAATACTGGCGCTACTTCGATAGGGGCATTCTTGAAAAAATATTTTGCTTCTTTCAAGACGTTTCTTCATGCCTTTTTTCTCGTTCTTTTTCTATCGTTGAAAAAGCCCGTCGTTACGACGCCTAATAAAACGATAGCAAAGTTAAAAGAAAGAAAAAAAAGAAAATAGTATTGAAAAAGGACGGTTTGGCATTTGAAAACGTTCGTCGCGTGAACAAACAGCGTAAGAAAAACATAAAATTTTCAAGTCCGAAGAAGAAATGAGACTTCGCAGTATCCTAGAAAAATAAAAAATTGTACTTTTTCAACGCTGAAGTAAGAAAGTAAATTGATTTTGTATATATATATATATATTTTCTCGCATTCAACGCTATAAAACGATATTTTTACACTTCAGAAATCTAAACACGATCGACCGATAAGTCAAAATTCATATTTTTCCTTATTCTTTTTACATCTTTTTATGATTGCAATGCGATAAATAAACACGGATTTTCAAGGAAACAATTCAATGATTTCTAGAAAATTTTTATTCATTCACTTACTGATAAAAATTTTCAAAAGAGATCAAAAACTATTAAATTGAATAATCTACCTCTATTAAATATTCAATTTAAGAATTTTTTCAAATAAACAGTTTTGTTTATAAATCAAATTGTTATAAATTTTTAAAAAATTTGATTTTTTTACGTTTTGCCATTAATCTTTTAAATTAAATTTTTTTTCTAATTTAATAGATTTTTTAAAATAATTGCAGTTTCATGTTGATTTGATTGATTTTAAAATAAAAAATTGAAAACAATGTTTCTATAACTTTTTATCATCGATACTATAAAACCGCATCTAATCTTTTATAATCTAAAATTTATTCTGATCTAAAAAGTTTTTATTTAAAAAATTTTGCTTTTTTTACAAAAAGATATTCTGTTGCAAAGAGATTAACTTTCTATAATAATTTACTAAATCGACTTTGATTTTCTCTTGAAATATATCGTATACGTATATTTTCAATAAAGAAATGAAAAAAATCCGATAATTTTTCATCGTGAAATTGAGAAATATAATGTTTTGACGTTGATATGGCAAAACATCGAAATGAAACATCAGGAAAATGAATTCAAAACAGATCTTGCTTTAATTATGGTATAATTTTTGAAATTCAAATATCAAAATCAACATTTTTTTTATATGCTCATCTAAAACTCATAAATTATTTTTTTTTTAATTATTTTTAATTATTATTCAGTTACAGAAGTTATAAATTTTCTATTTCTATTCTTCACCTTTCTTAAAAATTATAAAGTATCCCGTATCAAATGATACATTGCCTTAAAATTAAATTTTTTTAAAATTCCTTGTAATGTAACAATTTGCAAAAACAACTTGAGACCGTAATTACGGCTTTATGTAAAACTCACAATGAAATTCTTGTAAACTGATGATAAAAGCTTCTTTGATAAGTTAAAACCAGTCTTCTCATAATTTTCTAATTTCGCGCGAATCAATTTTAAATTTATCAACGGTAAAAGTTCCCAGAAATACTATTTTTCGAAAAAAATGGAGAAAAATAAAAAAATTAACAGTTGAAAAGGATGATAAGAAAATATGCAATTCATCGTTATGCAGAAGAAAATATTGAGAAACAAGTTCTCTCGTTCCAAGAGAAGAGAGAGAGAGAGAGAGAACGAAAGAATAAGACTATTTCGAGAGTACTTTGGAACAAATCATGCATAACGTGATATTTCAAAAACTTATTAATAATAGTCTACAAGAGTTCTTGTACTTTATTTCAAATATGAGAAAAACAAATATTACAAATGATTGCAATTGATGGAGTAACTTGAAAGTTTTTTTTGTGGAGATCATTGGATACCGTTATAGTTTATAATTAAAATTATAATACTTTTAGTAACCTTGTTTCTATAATAATAAGAAAACCTGATTGTAAAAATTATTTTTGCATTTGAATATTAATCAATTTTACATGAAAAATTTATTCAACATCAAATTGTTTTCTTATTTTTTATATTTATTAACAAAAAATTTGCACATGTTTATTCCCATAATAGCATAGCTAGAAAGTAAAATAAAAAGCATATTGTGAAAAAAGTATAAAATAAAAAGTGGATGAAATTCGAAAGAGCGAGAAATATACAAGTTCGTAATTTCGTTATCTTTCATGCCTTTCATTCATCGAGGAATCCTCTTTTACTCTTCCTCTCTCTCTCTCTCTCTCTCTCTCTCTCTCTCTCTCTCTCTCTCTCTCTCTCTCAGAGCAGAGATTTTTCCACGAGAATCGAATGGGACGCAAGATCAGAGAGGAAGGATGACGAGAAAGACGTAAGGGAAAGAAATGAAAAAAAAAGAGAGAGAACCGTCCAGTGTGCTTCGAATCAAAGAGGAGAATTAATTTACATCGGAAAAAAGGGAGAGATATTTGATTTGGGAAATGAGTTTATTAAAGAAGTTTTTACCTTTATTTTTTTTTCTACACTTTTACTCGCCCTGTATTACCTTTCTTTTTTTTCCTATTCTTCCGGTTGTTTTCTTTATTTTGTTGCTACGATTGAAATTTGCCGCGTGGAAGTAATTGAATAAATAATTGCAATGAGAAATTAGACGACGATGGCTCTTCTTTCTGCGTATCTTTGCTTTTTCTTCTTTTTTTTTTTAATTTTTCGATTTAATGTTGCGTAATACAATTTATACTCAAACTCAATCAATAGAGAATTTTTCTCTCTTAATTTAGAACGCATATCGTTTATTCGTTATTTTAACAATTTTCTTTTTGCAATCTCAAAACGGAGAATACACAAAGATCAAAATAAATGAATTTCTGCTTCGTCGAAAATATTCAATTCAATTAATTTTATTTCACTAAATAAGATTAATGAAATTTTATAAGCTGTATAAATAGATTTTTAACTATTGGATTGATTTTGTATATTTTTCGTAGTCAAGAAAACTTTTATTTGAAAGTTTCAAATATTCGTATGATTTCTGACGGTTGCATTTGAAGCGTCAATTATCTGGCTTTCAAAGACTTGAGATTAGAATGGATTAGTATATTGAATTTTTGGATTGTAATATTCTATAAACTATTTTAACATTCGAAATTAAATTTCTTTATGCACAAATGCAGATGTGTTTATAAGTTTTTTTTTGGCTTGATATCTATACATTTTTAATATTAATAATTATAAATTTAAAAATACATAAAATAATAGAAAATAATTTCTATTAAGAATATTTTATCTTTACATGCTTTTTCTTTAACTCGCTGTGCATCATTTTCTTCGTGCTATGAATTTCGTAATCTAATTTTTAACACACTTCAAGATGGCATATGAAAATAGAACTCTCTATTTTCAGGAGACAACTCAGGAAAGAAAGGAGTCAATAAATTAATGAAAATATTCATAGGATTTTTGTGGGGCCTTGGTATAAACTTTCCAGAACTATTTCATATCACTGAGGGGAAAATTATTTTGAAGGGTGGAAAAATACAAAATTAGTAACATATGTAAAGAGGTTTTGTTGAGTCATAGAATATGATTTTTATGACCTCTATGTCAACACTTATTATTTTAAGGGAGTAGTAAACTACGATTTTATCAACTATTTTATTATGTACCACTTATTGGGAGATAAATATTTTTTGTATTATCTATCAAATATTGTTAGCCCCTCTGCGCGACTTAATGAGTTGGACACTATCAAAAATCATTACTTTTTTGACAAGCTTTGACAAGCCCGTGTGCACGATGACAAGATAATTTTTACATCATGCATAAATTAATTATTTCATCTAAATAAGTTTCCAAACTTTATATTTAAAACTTATTTTTAAAATTGTAATCCTTCGATTTTTTTATCAATGTTTATGCCATATTACTCATAAAACCTTAAAAAAGTTTCCTTAATTGTTAAGTTTATAAATAAAACTAATAAATTCACAATTTTTCCTTAATGACTCGCACATATAAATTAAAATGCATTCACCAAGTCTAAATTTGGCTAAAAAATAAATAAAGATTAAAAAAAGAAGCAGCCGACTGACTTGGCAATTCACATGATTAGATTAAAGTACATACACATGCGAGAAAATCATTTCCCACCAACTAAAGTATAAAAAAAAACTGAAAAATATAAAAGAAGAAACACTCTTTTCATAGCGCTCTCATGAAGCTCGAAATTGCATTGGTGTATACGCGCACGCGTGTTTTCTCTGAAGGAAGTTAAAAAAAAAGAAAAAAAAACGAGAAAGCGGGGCATATACGCGCAAATAAGTGAAGGAAAAAATCATGTTGTGTAGAATGTGACTATTTTCCTACGCATATACGAAGGAATTAATTTTTTTTTCGCGGCGACGACGGCATCCGGAAGTTGGCGCGCCAAAATTCACTATATGGTTTGTTTTTTTTTTTATCGGAGACTGTTTCGTACAGGTCAATGTTCGGACTGTGCTTGAGTTATCGGATGCAGTACGAAAAACATGAGTTTATTTTCATTTTGTTAAATTTGATGCAAGTGAATAATCTTTCTGTTTCATTATTGATATATTCATAAAGAATGTTTTTAAAAATTTTAAAAATATATAAAATTATGAAAAAAAAATTTCTGTTAAAAATTAACATAAATAAATATTTAAATATTTTAATTGATTCGTATTTTCTAAAAAATAAAAGAAGTTAACCCATGAATAATACAAATTTTTATGGATATAACAGCTATTGCTTAACGCATTTCGCGTTAACTTAGGTTATGGTTCTTCTTCTTATCCCTCTGTTTTTTTTAGTTCAATATATTCATATGACTTTGTTTAGCATTCAAACGTCACGTGATTGGAATAAACCAATTACGTCTCGAATAAAATGTATACCATGTCTTGCGGCTCATCATTTTTCCTAAAGTAATATGGCGCAGTTCTAATTTGACAATTCTAATATTCGAGAATACAAAAAGACCTTCAAAGTATTGATTTACTTACCGTCAATTTATTTAGAGGTTTGCTTTTACGTAAAAAAAAATAGTCTCTTTGCTTTTTCTTCTTCTTTTTTCTCTTTTTACACAATACTATTAAAGTAAAAATAAAAATAAAAAGCATATAAAGTAAAACTTTTAAGTATATTAATTTTTCTTAATTAAAAAATTTTACGGAGAAAATTTTAATTAAAAAGCCTGCTTCACATTATTTTATTTTTTTTCCCTTTACTGAATTAAAAAGAAGAGCGCGTTATTTATTTATACTTGTTACTTTATTAAATAATAATGAACACTATCAAGTGTAAAAAAAAGTGGACTTATTATAAATGTGATAGAAAAAAATTCATTACTAGTCATTATTTTATTATTATTATGAATATTTCAAATAAACACGCTAAAGTATATGTATTTTTAAATACAAAACTAGATTGAAATATCTTAACGAAAAAAAAGTCTAGAGTATACTTCTCTGCTTTTTTTAATATTATGAGGACAAATGAAAGTAGATCAAAACCTATATATGGGTCGTTTCACGTCAACTCCGACAGTTTAATAATAAAAATCACTAAGAGTCTGGAAATATGTTCTATTTGGTACCTAAAACATAAACATTTTTTTTTAGAGATTAGGTGAAATAATCAAGAGTTATGAAGATTGTAAATCATATTTTTTAATTATTTTCTTTTGAAACAAATTTAATGAATTTTTTACATAAAAACTATTAAGTTTTGGCAAAAAGTTAATAAAATACTTTTTCGATACTAGTGTGTGAGACTGATTTTTTACTCGTGTGGCGGTTTGCGCCCGAGCGAAGCGAGGGTGAAAAGGTCACACGAGGAAGAAATCACTTTCTCGCAAGAGTATCGAACAATATTTTTTGACACGACGTGTAAGAAGCTCCATTTTTGCACGTGTCACTTTGTACAGCGTGCGCGAAATTGTGCTTCGCGCACGGAATGTCAAAAAATACTATTCGTTTGAAATAATATATAAAGTATACCAAAATTTTTGCAAATTATAAAATGCAGATTTTCGAGCTTATCTGATTGATAGGAAAACAAAATTTAATATATCTAAAAATCACTCTGGATACAGGTGTTTAAACTCATCATTTTCATTCTTTGTTTTAAATAATAAATAGTCATTTTTGGATGCCATATAAGATTTCTTATTTTTTTTCCGGAAAAGTTATAGATTTTTAGAAAGAGTGTTTAAAAAAGTTTTTTATTGAAAATTATGTGTTAATACACTTGAATTTTTGCAGATTTTAATTCAAATTTCTATAGATAGTATTCACTAAAAATCTAATGAAAACAAAAATTTAAAATTTTAAAATCTCATTTTCAACTTATAAGGTTCAGCAAGTAATTATATACAACAATCAAAGAATAAATTTACGCAATTAATTTGACTTTACTTGCACGTTTTATTTGGCAACAGATAAAATTAGTATACAAAAAATAATTTAATTTTTTATTGTAATATACCTTGTACATTGGGTCATTTAAATTCTATTTTTAATAAAAAAAAAAACGACAAGTAAACTTTATAATGAGATAAGTTATTTTTACTTGCGTGTTCTTATTCTATTTCAATTCGATCGAAAACAACATAATTGCTAGTCAAGCAAACATCAACTAAAGCCGTCTGTTTCTATATATATGTATATTTATATTATTTCTCCTTGACTTCTCTTCATTATTAAACTTTCTTAATTTTCAAAGAAAAATATATTTGTATACGTTTGTAAAAATTCATGATGTATATATATGCAAAAATAAGCAATTTATGAGCCGTTAATTAATTTCTAAAGCTTTTTCAAATATCCTGAGTTACATTTGGTAAAGAGCATACCTGTTTTATAAAAAATTTTTTTTTTTTTATAAAAAAGCTATATTTTGATACATTGAATAGAAATAAAGTTATATAATTTATTAACTGTTGTTTTTATTCAATATTAAATCAATAATTTAGATATAAGAATTTTATTTATTAAAAACGAATATTAATAATGAAAAAAATATTAGCAGTGGAATTTAAGTATCTGAATTATTTTATTTTTTTTATTATTTTGTTTAACGTTGCTGTATTTATGCTATCATTGCGATGCTAATTAGCAACGGAGGTTATCAATGTATTTGTGAACAAAGCACATGTAACGTACAGTGGTGCTTGTATCAGTCGGCCGCCGAGAGCGGGATTCGAACTCGCGGTATCTCGAGACACTGACGACCTCATTTGAATGATTTTTACGCGGTAAATGACATATTAACAAAATATTTTTCATGGTCGTTTATAGGTTTTTTATAAATTTTTGGAAAATTAAATTTTTATAAATGTTATTTCTATTATTTATATTTTTATATATTTTTATTATAGCATTATGCATTCTTACATAAATTCATTTTCAACAAAAACTATTTTTGTAATTTTTTAACAAATTTGTAAGAATCTGATGAAAAAAACATCTAATCAAACTAGAGATTATAAGCTTTTAAATGATTATCGTTATTGTAAATAATTCGCATGAAATTCATGAATTTGATATGACAAATTAGACTGGTTTTGCAAGGGGATGTTGAAGCACAAATATGTGCATACGCATCACGTTATCACAACCAATACATTTAAGAGTCACACTTGCATAGTCAGATGCGGAATGGAAAAAAGTTAAGAAAAATTAAATTTGATATATTTTTAGTACATTGAGAAGTAAATAACCATATAATAATTAGGACACTAATTTGAATTACTAAATTTACGTTGAAAATATTCTAAACAATTATTGCATAAAATTATATGTGTGTATCGGGGTCAACACTCTTGAGTCTCATTCACTAATTTGAGTCACTAAATTTTGAAATATCTGTCAAAAGAATTAACCATGTAATAATCAAGTAAGATTCAAATGATCGTATTATTTATTTATAAATCCACAAGGAATGACATTATCAATAATTCAGGGTTATTTTATTTGTTATTTACAAACATTCTATAATTTTGATAAATTAAAAGTTTACATTCATTATGATAGTGAGTGAAAAATATTGATTTTACAACTAAAAATTCATCCGATATAATTTTGTATTTTATCTAAAGAACAAATTTTTGACGATTATTTTTTGCTTAATCAAAGTCTTCTTTTAATTCAGTGATTTATAGTATATACGTATTAACGAATTTTATCATCGTGATCATATTATTAAATGATAATGAAACTCGATAATAATAACAAAAGTGTCAATTTTGACTTATTGTCAATTATAAAACATAATATGAAAATCGATATTAATTTTAATAATTCTAGAATTATAAATTAAATATAAAAAAATGAAAAATTACAATTAGTTGCACAATGAAACGTTAGTATCATTAATGTACTAAATAAGAGTTACTCAAAACTATATATTTATTCATGTATGCGAAAATTTTTCATTGTGCTAATCTCCCCTCAATGGTAATAGATGGCTTTTTTTAGATACATGCATAAAACACTAAAAGTTGCAAATAAATCGTACTTTTAATTAGAATATACATCTACTAAAAAAATCTTAATCATAAGCATGCTTTATTACTTTATTGTTTCTTTTGAAAAATTTCTATTACTTAGTATTATAGCTGCTTCTTTCCTATCAAATATTCAGTAAAACATGAAAAAAAATGTTTGTTAAAAAAAAAAAAGAAAAACAATTAACTTTTTTTTCTTTACACGATAATTTATTTTTAAACAATATCAAGTTTACAACTTTGTTCAAGTGTTGTAAAATTTTAAAATAAACTAGAAAAATACTGGCCTTTGGGTCAATGTTGATAATACGCGAACAAATCGTTAGGGGACATTTGTATTCTATATTTATTTTTTCATTTAGCCATTTTTTTTCTTTTTTTTGTTTCTTACAAAGAAATAAACGTATATACAATTTTTTCTAATTATGTGGACATAAGATAATTTCACGACTGCCGCTCTGTAATTAGCTAATTTTATACTATAAACGGTCAAAAGTTCCCTATAGATTTTTATTCTGCATTGTAAAATGTATATAATTTTCTTTGTAAGCTTCTATTTATCTGTATTTAAATATTTTACAAATGTATCGCGATACTTTTTTTTATATTAATATAATCGATATACATAGGTTTATTATTGATTTTTCTTTTCTTCGCGTTATATTGTATCACATTCTATTTTTGTAATCATATTAAAAAAATAAATAAAAGTCTATCTATTCAAAATTGAATTGAAATATTAAATTAAAAATTTTTTAAATATTTTGTGTAGGTATTTTTTGATAAAAATTTTTTTCAAAATTCAAAATAGTACGGATATTGAAATCTAGTGATTTAAAAAAAAATGCAAAAGTTAATTGGATTTGCATATAAATCGGTTCTCGATGATTCTTGCTTGTGTAACGATTTTAAAATTTGAAATCGAACATTTTTTTTTAAAATTCGAATTCAAAATGTTGCAAGTTCAAAATGCAAATGCAATCAAGCGATATTACATATACAAATCCTTAGCACAATTTTCATGTAAATCCAGACGAAACGCTATTTTCACTCTGTACCAATTTTTTTTTTTTTAATTTCAAAATTTTTAACTTTTTAAGTCGAAAAAAATTCAGAGACTAGCGCTAAAAAAAAGCTCTTGTCGAACGAATTTTTATGCAAATCGGATTAAGAAACTCGTGTATCTCGATATGTTTTATCATAGTGAATCGATAAATTTTTTTTTTTGTATACATACCACGAGGATTTGTACATTTTCAAATTTTTAAACTTCAAATACTAATTTTCAATCCATAATAATACTATATGATAGAAAAAGTTGAATGGCAATAAAAAAATTTGAATCAAGCTATAATAAATGAAAAAACCAAACGGCCTTATACGAGTCAAATATGTAATTTATTCAATTAATCATCGATATTTCGGTAACTATTTTGTTAACCTCTTCAGAATCATATTAAATATTCAGCAAAAGCCTCGTCACTTTATTTGAAAAAATTATACTCTCTAAGAGTAACGTCAATATAAAAACATTTAAAGCACTCATAACGTCAAAGTTTAAGTTTTGATATAAGAGTATAATTTGATAAACGAGAGTGTAATTTTTTTCTAATACAGTGATGATGCTTTGGCTGAATATCGTTTGGTTTTTTCATTTATCAAGAATATCAACGAGTGAATAAAATATGAATAATTTAATCAAACTGTTTGCATATCCTTCTAATCAATGTTATTACCAAATTTCGAATTACAAAAATTGTCCTCGCTTAATCGTTAAAAAATTAATTGTTCGTAAAATAAAGTTTTTAAATATTTACAATATTTCTCAGAAATAATAATAATGATAAAAAAGGAACTATAAAAATATAATCTAATAAAATTACACATTTCCTTCCCTACCTCTATATATAGTAAATCGTTAAATAATTATTCTTATCCATAAATTGTAAATTTTCCAATTAATATATTCAGTGCTCACTGCTCGACAGGCACACACTCACATCTATAAAACATATTTCTCAGGTATGCCTGTTTATTCAACATATAAAAAGCTATATTCACATATATACATGTATATATTTAATATATATAAATACATATATACCAAGAGAGGGTTAATTCAGATCTTACAGTAACGTATCATCAAAACAATTAAACTGCTAGTGCGGTCATAAGACGCGCATTATACAAAAGATAAATTAACACACGTGTATGTATTTCCCAGATACAAGAGAAGTAAAGGAGAAAAGAAAAATATAAAAATTAGCGCCTCAAGCATTTCATCTTCCTACGTTCTCTTTTTTTTTTATTTTTCTTTCCACGGCATGTACGATGTATTTTACAATATAAAAAAATGCAATTCTCGAGCATGCGTGTTGATCGTAATAAAGTTATGTATGTTCGTAAAAATTGTAGGAATATGATGCGACGCTCTCGTTTTTTTCCCCCGGAAATAATTGTATTTGAACGATGATTGAAAATAGGATGGGGTATAAGCTTTGTTTGAGATTGAAGGGATGTGATTGAAATTTTGTTTCCGTTAAATAGTTTTTCGTAACCTTTGGTCAAATAATAATTCACTTTAATTCTCATCGCTCGTACGGAAAATTGATTTCTTCATTTGATTTTAATGTTTGGAATATACTGTTTTTAATATTATAAACTGAATATGTTCTTACGATGAATTTAAATTAATATTTACTCAAATTAAGATTATATTTACTTAATAACAAGGAAAAAAATTTTACAAATTTGAGAAATAATGCTTTTTTTAAAGTTTGCTTATAATCTTAAAGTCAAGCAAATATTTGTTTAGCGATACATAATATTTACTTTCATTACTTTTGATTTATTACATTTAAAAAATAAAAAGGATTTGAAGTTTGGAAAAATTTTGTAGTACAAAATATTTGCACGAAACATTTTTATAAAAGAATTATTGATAAAGTTTCATTGAGGGTTTATTTTAAAAATAATTTCCATTGAGATATTTTATAATAGTGGATAAAAAATTGTGAATTTAATTACATTGCCATTAGAAATACGATAAAAATTAGTAAAGCTTAAGTAATCATAATTGAAAGCAACTTTCAAATTTGTTCTAGCGTATAAAAATTTCTAATTTTGGAAAAATTTTATAATATGAATTATTTGTTAAAAACATTTTTGTTAAAGAATCATTGATAAATTTCCATTTGAAACTTTAAAAATAATTTCCATTGAGCTGATTTAAATTACACAAAAAATTGTGAATTCAATTATGTTTTTATAAGTACAATAAAAATTAACAATGTTTAAGTAATCATAATTAAAAGTAACTTTCAAATTCATTTTACCGTATAAAACAATAATTGTTTCTCCAATTTTTCTTTCAATGAATTTAAGAAAAAAAACACATACATACGAACTGTAGTGTAGTTTTGTTAAGTAATTGCTCGGTTTTTTTTCATTTGATTATTGAGCAAAAAATATCCAATTTTATAACTTGCATAATTTTTCATGAATAAAACAAACAGTTATTACATTTGCGCAGTCAATTTTTTTTGGTCATTATAATTTAAAGTGTATTTTAAAATAATCAATACTACAATGCAATTCAATATTTAACTAAATTCTATCTTTGTTTTACTAAATTGTTGAACAATTTTATTTTTGAATTACAGCTCACGTGCATCCTTATTTATCTAATTAACAAAAACCAAAATTGGTGGAAAATTCATGAAAATTCTATGACATTAATTATATCATAAATGCAATAAAAACGAAATTGCACAAATTTTTCATTTGCAATAATGCTTTAAAATTCAACGTTTTAAGAAATAATTTGTTATTTAATTTTTCACGGAAACGTTGCATAATTACTTTCATTAACAAAAAAAACAATTTTAAACAGCTACTTTATATAATTACATAATTTTAATAAAAAATTAAAATCATATATGTACTTAATAGATTAATGTAATAAGAAAGGTAAATAATACGATTAAAATACATTAAATTGTAGGAAAAAAATTGTACAAATATTGAATTACATTTGTTCTGTAAATTTGTGGTGTCCGATTTCTTTCTTTTCTTTTACAAATATGTCAAATCACTATTCAAGTAAATTTTTAAGGCAAACATTAATCACATTCATAATAAAGTTATTGTACTTCGTTCCATTCAAGAAAACATTCCACTTTTATTCAAATAAGAAATTATAGATTTACTTTTTAATTTTTTTTCTACAATAATAAAGTAATAATTGGTGATTATGAAATCAATCATACAATCATGTAATATTCAATAAATTTTGGGAATCCTATCAACATCTCAAACTTCAAAACTTTTCCACTACATTTTAGAAAATTAAAAAAGAAGATATTGAAAATGATAATTTAATAAAAATAAAAAAATCATATTCTGCCATCCACTTTTCTAATCTAGCAAACATTTGCATCGACATATTCAACCCTGAGTCCAGTAAAAAATCGTTTTCCCACGAAAAATTTCATTAATCTCAAACAGCGATTTTTCCAATAATGCATCCTGTATTCCACCAGTTACTTTCATTCCCTATGCAATTTCTACCTCCTCCCTTTTCCTCTTTTTCTTATATGTATATATATTCCCCTTCTCTTCTTCGCATATACATGTACGTGGCCCTCAGGTATAGTATATATTCAAACGTTACTCCTCTGCTAACGTAACGACGGGAAATACGCGATTATCGTATTGATCTAGAGAAACGGCCACGGAGTTTCTATTTTTTTTTCTTTTTTTTCTTTTTCTCTTTTTTTTTGCTCTTTCGAAGCGCGATTTCTGCAGCGCTAATTGCGAGCATTTCGCGAGTCCGTTTTTGCGAGAGCAAAAACCAAAGCGACGAAATGATAAAGCAAAAAAATAAAAAGAGGAAAAAAAAAAAGAAGGGAAGAGAGAAATCTGTAAAGTTTGTTGCAATTTCGAGTTTGAAAAGCGCGAGAGAATCGAAAACAAGCACTGATTGCATGATCGTCTCTCTACTTGCGTTAAATGTATTTAAAACGGTTTTCCTATTTTTTTCGTCCAAAGCGTTTTTACTTAATGGAGCTTTTGCACTACGTTTTTGCTTTTGCTTTTCTTCTTAGGGGGTGCTTACTTCTATCATCTCTTTTTTTTTTTCATTTTTTTTTAAATTTATCGATCGAAAAAAAGAACGGTTATTTTAGCTTTAAGGGATATGGGAGGGTGACTCTGCGAGAGTGGAATACTGAAAATTCGTTAAGTTTTGCATTTTACTTGAAATTGGTATTTTAACGTGTTTAATGGCGGGTATTCTTTGAACAAGAAAAGAAAGAGCGCAAAAGAGAGAGAGAGAGAGAATGAGAAAAAGGCAAGGATCTACGTCAAAAAGTTTAATGAACTCCGCTAAAGTTATTAAACTTGTCACCGACTACATCGTTTGCGTTTTAATCGAAATTTGCATTCGATTATGAGAATAATTCGCACCGATGTCACCAGCGGAATTCTCGTTTTGTTATAAAATTTATTTTATCGAATTTCATGGAACGCAAAGGATTTTGACAGTGAAAATCGTCGCCATTTTATGTTTATTGCACTGTCATTTTTTTATGTTTTTTTTTCCTTCTTTATTCCAATATTTAAAGCATAAATTATGCATTTATTTATGATAAAAATTAAATTATTATATAAAATTCATTCAAAATACGGAAAAATAATTACTTTTATGTTTTACAAAATTGCGCGAAATCCAATTTGTACGGAAAATCATGACAAACGTAAATTTTTCATAAATATTCAATATGTTGAATAAAATTAATTTTATTAAAATATTCATTCATTTCACTCTACCTGAAATTAAATTCATAATCTATATTTTTCCAAATTGTCAGAATATTTTTTGACGTATTTTTAAATTTAACGTCATTTCAAAAAATTAGTTTAATATTTGTAAAATACAATGTTTTATGAATCAATAATTTTGTTTATAAAAAATGGACGGCAAACATAAAAAATACAATAAAATTTTGAACGTTTTTATTGAATTTTATCGTAGAACTTTTATACGAATTTTTAAAAAATATCAAATAAAATACATAAAATCTAAAGTTGATTTTCCAAAATTTAAAAATTCAATTATAAATTTGCCAATTTTTTTTAACAGCCTTCAAAATTTTGTATTTTATAATGAAATATTTTTATTATTAAATGAAAATCAATTCTTCAGTCAATTAAATTATAAAAAAAATTTTTAATTCGCACAAAAACTTTCTAATTTCAAAATTTTTAACATTTTAAAAAATTGCGATTCATTAACTTTGTTGGTTTTTTTAAAATGAAGAATACGACGTTCAAATATATCTGAGTCACATTTTCCCAGTTTCATTGTGACTTTTGATTTTAATCATTTTTCACGTGTAGATATGCGTCCCCTTAATACGATAAAATATTTTTCCTCAATTTCACTTTTTTTTTGAAATTCAAGAAAAAACCTTTATGTCATTTTCTTAGAAAATAAAGTATGACAAACAAGTTTAGTTATGATAAGAAAATTCTTTTACCAACTTGCATGATATTTTTCAACAAAATTTTATTTTATGCTTATATAATGTATAATAAAAAAAGTACATTAGCGATTAGACTTTTTTTACAAACATATAATTGCCTTCGACGCTTTCAAATATATTTATTTTATAATAAAATAATATTGCATAAACGACTCGAATACTTTTATTTTAATATTCTTTTTTTTATGCATTTTACGTTATAAAATAGTTTTTTAATTGGTAACGTTATCAATTTTATTTTATTACTTTTTTAAATTAAAGTAAAAAAAAAACTATATCGGTTTTCTGTACTTTAATATTCAGTTATTACTTTTAATATTTTTTTTTATTTTGATGTCCCTATAACTTTTTCCATTAAAGAATAGAGAGTCGAACTCTTGTTGAAATATACAGGGATTGGTAAATCGGTTTTTTTTTCTGACTAACGGAGAGGTCATGAAAAGTTGATCTAAATTAAAATCTTGAAAAAAGTAAACTATATAAATTATCGAACGTTTTGTACCTGTTGTTATATGACGTTTAATAAGATTTTTAAATAGATATTTTTTTCCAATTTCATGTTTTCTTAATATTAAAAGTTTCATTTTATGTTCAAAATCTTATTTACTAGTTGTTAAATATTTATAGTTTTTTACTTTTCAAAAATCGCGGCTGAACATCAAAATATTTTTTGCAATAAATAGTGGCGTTATTATTGAAAAATTTTTTACACACTTTTGGATAAAATTGGAATTTATATGGTTCAATAAGTAATACGTTAAACCAAAATTAGGTTAATCAGTGAAGTATTCAGGTTTTAGGCTACAAATATCTCTAAAATTCTGAGAAATGATTTCACATTAAAGAAAAAATAGAAATAATATTTCAGCGCTTTGTCTAATAGACTCTAAAATCTCTGAAACCAATTTTAGAGTCTTAGATATACATATATGGATGATATCGTGTTTATAAATATATTTAGAGTCATCCATAATACGGAAGGCGGGGTTTTAAAAATACATTGTTAAAATTGTTAGTAAACAATCAAAATTATTTTGTAAGGTATAACTGAAAAATTTATTAAATTTTTCATGGCTATTTTTTAATTTATAAGTATAATATACTTGATTTTTATATTAAAATTTACATTGTAACAGAGAAAAAATACACGAATTTCATACATTGTTCGAGAACGTTTTAATTAATAAATATAATAATTGAAAAAAACTAAAAAACAATATTTATTAATAGACTTGATTTAAATCTGTTTTATCAAGATTTCATTTATTAAAAATGTTTTGTTTTTGTCTTTCAAGTCCCATTATCACACTTTAATTTTAAACTAAATTATCTTTATTTATAAATTCCATATTTTCCTGTAAACGATGAACCTGAAAGAGGCAGATCTTTCTAGTTTTTTGATTGATTTAGGATAAT
Organism: Anastatus disparis; assembly: GCA_017163975.1. NCBI lineage: Eukaryota > Metazoa > Arthropoda > Insecta > Hymenoptera > Eupelmidae > Anastatus > Anastatus disparis. The sequence continues at coordinate 2,047,522 of JAFFSR010000313.1, forward strand.
TACGTATTACAAAGAGATTTAACTAAAGTGCAAGTTGAGATAATATCTATGTGCGTGATTGCGTGCACGTATATAAAAAATTTTAATTAATTTCAGATGAAAATTGCCATAAAAACACTGATATGACTCTAAGCTATATAGTATCATGGGCAAATTGAAGGTTAAATGTATCTTGATCACTCATTCAATGAATGAAACTACTCCCGAACAAACGCTAACACTGTACTTTGTATTGTTCCTAAATAATTTAAAACATCTAACAGTTATTTTAAATAATCAAATCTTCAATTTATCTTTTAGAAAATATCTGAATTTTTCATTTAAATATTAATAATTATGATTTTTTTATTTAATATTCTATAAAAAATGCAAACTTTTGATTGGAATAATTGGTAACACTAGTTACAAAATTACATGGATATTTGAGCACACCTTGCAATGTGTATAAAGATATTTCGCTAATTTTATGAATGAGACAAAGATATAACATTAAGTTGTAATTTTTAAAATACGTAATCTAGCTTAATAAAAATTTTTTATTTTATATAAAATAAAGACTAAAGTAAATTCGATAATCTTGAACAACATAAAAATAAACAAAATTATAAATTTAATCAAATTGTACATTTATGGAGTAACGCAAAGAGAATTAATTATGAGAAATTACTGAAAATTAAAACAAAACTAGATAAATATTTTATTCTGACTCAAATTTTAGATGTTTACAGAACTTATGAAAAAATATTATTATTTATGGTTTTACAATTTTAAATATATATTTTTTTCTAAATAATTGACGATGAAATATTTAAAAACCATTGATTTCGTAAAAGAAAATAATCTAAGAAATGTTTATTGATTTGTTAATCATCTGTCGGATTTCTCTTCACGTGTATATATATACTCATATATATTGCAGAAATTATAGTAAAGTCGGTTTGACTAGCGTAATTACAATATATAACTCCCTCAAACGAACAATAATCTGTGCATGAGTAAATTTCAGTAAAGATACTTTTCCTGCGCGTGGCTTTGCCGATAAAAGGTTTCCTAAAACAGAAATCAATAAAAATTGCAGCTTTATTTCCGACTAAAACAAGAGAGTCAATATGCGCACGTGCTTTTTTTTCCTCTCTTTCTCTTTTTATTTTACAACGAGATTTTCTCGCTCTCTTTCTACTCTATTCTTGTCTAGGAGCTTTTTTTCACGAGAAAATTGCGATAAAGAAGCTCACAAGTGCGCGCATGCACTGTAGGAATCAAGTTAGCAAATTATTCTGATCAGATGCGAACGAATGCATTCTACATTTTTACATGTTTTCACTTTCCTTTGATTTTGATGCGGCAATTTTACATGGAGCTTGTAATGGTTTTTAATTAGATTCTATTTGTTTTAAATTATAGCTACTTTTAAATATTGGTAATAAAATAGTCATTATTAAACATAATATCAGTATTAATAATGAAAATTAAATTCAAAAATTTATTTTATATCATTTTTTATAAGAGTACTTCTGTACTAAAGCTTAGTCAACTATGAGTTGAATTCTATTTTTCATTTGCTAATCACTTCAATGAATAAAATTTTATTCTTAGAAAAATATATGAAAATAAATGTATTTTTTTCTATTAGAAAAGAAATTTTCTTTTTTATTTTATTTAATGTCGCTGTATCTATACTATCATTATGATGCTAATTAGCGACAGAGGTTTCTCAGTGTATTTGTGAAAAAAGCATATGTATCGTATACAGTGGCGCTTGTATCAATCGGCCGAGAGCGGGATTCGAACTCGAGTCCTCGAGATTATAAATCCATTGCTCTACCGAATGAGCCACTGAGACCTCGAGTTTTACTGAAGTTTGTAGTTACTTTCCTATATTTATGATTTTTCAAAAATATTTTATTATTAATTAATGTTTACTTATTTCTATGAGTGCATTCTGATGATTCGTATCAACGAAAATTTATCATCATCAATATCAAGTCTGCATAATCTTAGTTTTTCTTTTTTTTATATATAACATTAGTCAATATCGCATTGAAAACGTGTTAAAAACACAAACACAAACATCGTAAAGAGCTTGGCAGTCCTACTTTCTCAAATCCTGTTCTCGTAAAAAAATAAGAAAAAATCAAAGCCAAGCTCGATCCGTTTAGTTAATTAATCCAAATGCATAAAATTTAATATCGTGTTTACGTACTCTATAATCCAACAATCGTCATGTTTACATCGATATGCTACAACTCTTCCTTTCGTAAAATCAAAACAAATTTTTCTTCACAATAACGTATATATACAACTTTGTTTTTTTTCGTAAAATAAAAAGTAAAAGAATAACAAAACTAAAATATAAAAAAGTAAGGCAAAATATTTGAATGATTGGAAATTTTTTACGAGCTTTACCTCGGTGATTTACGAAAAATCATAAAAAAAAACAGAGTTGAGCCAACTTTCTCAAAGACAAAAAGAAAAATACATTTCAAAGAATGAATTTCCAAAAGAAAAAGATAGATAGTACATCCTTTTTCGTTGAAATCACATAAATGTTTACGTACATATACTTCAGAGCAAACATTTTAAAATAATTAATGAAAATTGATTTTGTGATTGTCAAAGCTACGTATGAAAAAAATTAAGATAAATTTTTAATCGTTCTATCTCCTTCTTTCATTTTTTTGCGACGTAATTATTTTCTCTTTCGTTTATAGTTCAAGAGAGAAATATTGAACTTACACGCGCGAGCTTGATGCAATACTTGAGGTGTTGAACGTAATTAATAAAAAAGTTCTTGAGTGGAAAGTTAATGATTAAGACTGAATATACTCCTGGTAAAAATTTCGCCAACTAAAATGGTCAATTCATCAATTATTGGCTAATGTTTTTCATAAACGCTTGGCGAAATATTCTACAAATAAATGGTCAACGGCTTAAAAAAAAATTGAATTTTACTGTTTTATATTATTGTACTAACTTTCATTCTAACTTATGTGTTGAAAAATTTTCAAGTGATTCAGATGTTTTACCTTTTAAAAGTTACAGAGAAATATCATACATACTGCATATTTCACCTTTAGCGATAAAGAACGTTTTGGAAATTGTTTATAAAAGAAAATATTGAATTTGAGAGATTGTTTCACCCGTTACAAAAGTTATTCAACCGTTAAAAAAATAAGTGTTTTTACATTTTTTGATCTCCTCTTTTACATATACGAATTTCAAAACGAAAAGGGCTACTTCAAAAGATAACCTTGTCAGTCACAAAAAGAAATTAGCATCGATACGCTGAAAAAAATTTCTTTTTCACTTTCCTGGTTGAAATTTTTCCAACTGAAATGGCCAGTTCATCATTTACTGTTCAATCTTTTTGATAAGCGCTTGGAGAAACATACAGACAGGCTTGACAGAAAAATCAAAATTTTCTTGTTTTCTATTATTGTGTTAACTTTCATTGTACTTCATATGTTTTGTGATTTAGTTTAAGTCGATTTAAATATTTTCTATTACTGCTAAAGTATGTAATATGAACTATAAAAAATTCATGTTTTATTTAATACAAAATTTATTTAATAATTTTAATAATAATTCTAAAAGATTAATTAACTAATTGCTGTATATGTGGGTGCATGTATATCGAGTACACATAGATTACAACTGTAATAATGATTGAAATAATTAAAATTGTAAACATCAAAAGACTTTAATCTTAAAAGCAAGATTTTAAATTTCCCGTATTGGTTAGGCAATGGGTAGTATAAACTGTGACGTTATATGTGGTATTACTAACGAACCGATAGAAAAACGAATAGCAAATATTAAGAAATCGCTCAACTATATAATGGAGAAAAACGCTGCCAAGTGCTTTGGCGGAATGCTTTCTCATAAAGCTCTTTAAGTTTCATTAATTTTTTTATATTTGTTTAAATGTGATTTTAATATTAAAAAATTGTCTAACATTATTATTTACTCATATTGTACTTTATAAATTTCGAACATATATGCTAGCTGTTTGCTTTTTCAACATTTATAATTTATTTTAAATCATCAAGTAATACAAAAAAATTTGTTCTATTGAAAAAATGATATAATGTAGTAATAAAAAGAATGATGACAACAAAATTTCTAATCTTTATAAAATGGAATCATATTTATATATAAATACAGTTTATGTTTATGGCTCTATAAAAAACTACTCTATGAATATCAATTTTCAATAGCTTCCCGTCTAGTTTCCCCCCCCCCCAAAAACCAAACACCCCATACAAAAACATAGATGGTATACAAAATTTGAAACAAATCCATCGAGTAATTTTCGAGATTTAAATGGTTAAATATATAACATTTTCATTTCAAAATTTCTTTTTCAAAATTTAAAAAATGCTCTAAAATTAAAACTACGCTATTATGAAAATCAATTTTGAAAATTCCCCTTCTTTTGGCAGTCGCAAATAATTTCCCTGCAATTTTTAGAACAAATCTATCGAGTACTTTACGTAGGATAAAAAAAAATAAGAAAAGAAGAATCGAAATTTTTTTAAATCTTTAAAATTCTCTAAAATTGTAACAACGATAAGAAAATTAGTTTTCAAAAGCTTATTTTTTCAGACAATAGCGAATTAATTGTATAAAAATTTTAGAGAAATTTATAGTATGTTTACGCAAAATAAAAATAAATGAAAAATAAAAATTTGTTTGAAAATTTTCAAAGTGCTCTGAAATTAAAACTGCGCTGAGAAAATTACTTTTCCAAAGCTTAACCAAAAACCCCACCCTCCCCCCTTCCCCCCCCCCCACTCGTCTCCCCCCCCCCCCCCCACCCTCCCAACCCCCCCCCCCCCCCACACCCCCCCCCCCCCGCACCCCCCCCACCACACTCCCCCACCCCCCCCCAAACAAAAACGCCGTAAAAAAATGAAAATTAAATTTTCTTCTAAAATTGATTACTTTTCCAAAGGTTTTCTTCAGAAACATAATAAATTGCATACAAATTTTGGAGCAAATCTATCAAATAATTTTCGTAAAATAGAAAAAAATTATAAATAAAAATTTTTAAACAAATTTTAAAAATGTTCTAAAATTAAAAGTGCGCTAAGAAAATTAGTTTACAAAATTTTTTATACTTTTAGCAGTCGAAATTGAGTTCCATACAAATTTTCGAACAAATTCTTCGAGTAGTTTACGTAAAATACAAAAAAAATGAAAAATCGAAATTTTTTTAAAATTCTTAAAATGATTCTAAAAAAAAACTACGCTAAGAAAACCAATTCTCAATAGCTTCCGCACCAGTTGATCGAAAAATTGAATTGTATGGAAAATTTGAAGTAAATCTATCGAGTAGTTTTTAAGATTTTATCGGCTTAATAAATAGAAACATTTTTTTTTTTAATTTCAAAATGCTCTAAAATTAAAACTAAGCTAAGAAAATCAGTTTTTAAAAATTAATTTTATCCGGGCAATCACAAATAATTTCCGTGCAAATTTTGAAGCAAATTCATTGAGTAGTAAACAAAAAAAAAACCAAAAAACGAAAAATCGAAATTTTTTTTTTCTTAAACTCTAAAATGAAAACTACACTGAAAAGAAAGTGGTGAACTACGAGTCCCACGAAGTACTTCTGCTTTACCAAACAGTAAGCATGCAAATCTTTTCTCTGGTGGTGAGTGTGATGCCCCACAGAAGAAGCTAACCGTTCTTTTTGCGGGGCTTCTCAGTTCCCACTCGCGTCTCTCCGATGTGAAGTGAAGCTCTTTTGCCACAGAGGCGCTACTGTTCTCTTGCAGCGAGACTCCGTGTATACGAACTTAAGAGAGCGTGGTTCGACTACCGGTAGTTCAGCTACATCACCATTTATTTTTCAGTGTACGCTAGAAGAACCAATTATCAATAGCTTCCCAACAAGTTAGTCACAAAAGTAAATTCCATGCAAAATTAGAAGCAAATCCATTGAGTAGTTCTCGAGATATAATTTACTAACTGAATTCATACATCCACACACACACACACACACACACACACACACACACACACACACACACACACACACACACACACACTCACACATACATACAGACATTTTCTGGAAACCACTTTTTTCGACTCACCGAGTTCAAATATGTACAAATTAATGAAAAAATAGAAAAAAAATTTTTTTATCGATACAATGCTTTCTCTATGAGAAAGCAAAAATCGGGAACATTTTTACCCGGGATTACAAATTTTATTTTATTTATTTTTTTTTTAAATTAACGGGCATTACTGCCCTTTGCATTGGATATTCGCATTTAAAACAACACAGTTGACATATTATTTAACGTGGTGTCAACCCACGGCAGAGTCAGTAAAAATAGCGACGAAACGGAGAATCGATATCGCGCCAATAAGAATACGAGTCCCGCGCCTTTTGCCACTACACCACCGAGTTCTACATTATTAATCCTATTCTCTTTTTATTAATTTCTCTCTATTTTATTAATTTTTTCCGATTGTCATATGAAAAAAATACAACATTATAAGATATTTTAATTTCCAGTTCGTAAATATTTTATCTTTAGAATTTTTTGAAATTTTCCTTTTTAATTTTGACGCAGTTGTTATCATAGAATAAAATTTAGTTTTTTTTTTCAAATGATTTTATTATTTCCGGTCAAAAAACACTTAATAATTTGATCGAAAAAAATATTATCAATTTAAAAAGAAAGAGAAAGAAATGTTCGTCTAAGATAAATGATGTTTAAAAAATATAGTGAGATAAGATAAAAAGGATAGAAAAAAGTAGCGATAAGGAAAAATATTGTTGCACAATATTAGGTGCCCAGGAAAATCATTTTTTTCCTGCATTCTATATGAATGTATTTTTGATTATTTATATATGTTATCATTAAAAATAAGTATCCACTTTTATACACATCGAGAAATTGGTTTAAAATGCTTATTTTTATAAACATTGATATTCACTTTGTATCATGTGAAATAATTTTGTATTTCTTATAACAGCAAAACTTTAACTTGCAGTTCATATTACACGCAATATCTTGTATTTCTTTTTTCATTAGATATTAATTCTGTATTTAAAAAAAAGTTTACAGTCATGACATGACTATAGATCCTATTGTATTTTCTAACTTGTACAGTGCAATGTGTATATCATAAAAATATACGAATGGACTGTGACTATTTTTAACGAAGGTTTATAGGGAAAGATTGACTTTATCTTTAATTTGTGCGTTGCAGTATTTTTTTTCAAACTTATAGTTTTTTACTTCCTATTCAATATTAAAAGACATCGATGTAATAGTCGTGATGATAGTTAAATAACTTTGAAAAAAATATAATAAATTATTTTCAATAAAAGAAAATATTAAAATGTATGTGATATGAAAAATGATAATAATGTACACATTACTTTTGTTGGCACAGCAACCAATAAATTTTTCTTCGATTTATTATTATGTTAAATATAATAGAACTTAAATTTGTCTAGCTTTACTTTGAATTTTTGTTCAAATTTTTAACAATGTTATTCACGAATAAATATTAGACAAATATTTTTAAAATGAAATTATTTTCAATTTTTTTGCTATCTTTTGAAGGGAAAAAATTCGAAAAATATTTGTCGAATACCTCTAAGAATATTTCTTGTATTAAAAAAAATAATCATTGACAGTTATTTTAAGCAGTAAAAGAATAAGATTTTATTCAACTTTGTTTAAAGATTAACTAGAAATTAGCTAAAAATTCCTGAAAAAACTACTAAATTAGCTGATTTTTAATTGATTTTTAGCTAATGTATCTCTAGTGTATCTATTTTCTTCCTTTTCTCATTCATTATTTTTTTGTATATATTAAAAACCATTATTCTCTTTATTCTTAATAAAAAAAAAGTTGAAAAAAATAAGTATTATCTTTGTCTACTGTAACCACTGTATACAATAATAAAAAAAATCTATTTTTCCAAAGGAAACAAGAAAGAAAGGGAAAAAAAACATAACGGTACAGAAAAAAAAAGAATACTTCATGTATATACCTCACCCTTCTTAGTTCTCACAATTGCGTTTACATTTATAGACATATATAGAAAATGGATGAGACAAAAGCAAACGTAACCTCTCTCATCTTCGCACGATATATAAGTAATATAAAAAAAAAAGAGAAGAAAAATCCAACGGAATAGCACACACAAGCTTTAGTATATATAGAGAAGTACTAGTTGTACTTTAGCCATGTATAACACACGTGCGAATTTATTAATGCGTGCGCAGCATGCGGCACGAGCCATTATGTGTACGTGTCTGTGTATGTTTCTATGTATGCACGTGTATACGCGCGTTGATATGTGTAAGAGAGCGCATAATCTCGCCCAAGCGCACCAGAAGAGTGAGTGAGGTTCCTGACCGACAACTGCATTATATGAGAGTTACCTGTATAAATTATCTATTTGCTGTAGAGTAGAGTATATATATGTATGTACACCTCGAGGGGTTTTTACTAAAGAGAAACATATATATACATGTATACACCTAGAGCTATATCAAGAGATTTTCGTGCGTGAAATTTCGAACGGGAAATTTTGATGAGCAAGAAAATTAATGAGGAGGATTGGTTAAATGGTTATAGGATATTGCTTGTAGAAATTTTAATTGTTTAGTTAATATTCGAAAATATTCATATTTAGTTTTTGACAATAAATCATTTCTTTTTTTAAATTTTAAATAATTTTTATTTATTCATAAAGTTTTCGCTTTTACTCCTTAAAATATTTATGCATATCAATAAATAAACATTCACGTTGCTTGTAATTTTAAGGTAAATTACCAATATTACAATTTTCGCATATTAGCTAACTATATTATTAAAACGTAACAACCAATATCCTATTACGATTAACCAATTTTCCATTAAATCTCTCTCCTCCATCAATTTCGCCCCCCGTCTGAAATACCATGCACGAAAATTCTTGCTCCTAAATGTTATTATCGCAACATGCATATAGATAATTGAATTGTATATTATAAATATCGAATGGTTATGTCTTATAGATAAAAAATAGTGGAAATTAACTATCTGATTTTTAAAATAACTAAAGTCGTTGGTTTGGTAATGGGAAACTTTTTTTTTTTAAAATCATTAAATTTATGTATACGTTTAACTTGAATCCAGTTTTTGAAAAAGAAAAATTTTGTCAAATTGCATATCGCACAAGGAAAATTAAGCACGTTTGACACACCTTACTTTAATTTACGATATTCTTACGCATTATGCAAATAATCTTTCTTTCTGTCTTTCTTTGATAAACTCAAATAGTAAGGGGTATATTTGCACTAACATAAACATTATACTTTTATTTAAAAAAAGCTTGCGCTTTGTTCAACTAAAGATTACAATAACAACGTATATTCTAATGCAATAATATAATATTATATTACTTATAATATATTAAACAGTTTCCTTGTTTTCGTTTTGACTTTATAAAAAATGTATCCTCCTTACTGATGAATATTAAAGCGAAAGCTTCCTTTTGAAGAAAAGTAAACAAAGAAAAATAAGAAGGAAACATAATGCAAAACAAAATATTATTTCTTTAAGAATTAAAGAAACAGAGAGAGAGAGAGAATAAAGTAAGAAATAGAATATGATGGTTATAGAATACACAACAAAATACCAAGTAGTAGATGAGAAAATAAAGAAGAAAAAAAGAGGAATAGGAAGTTCAAAAAGCCGTTGCTACATTCTAAATTGGTTTAAAGAATCCCTTAAGGTATAGATATATACGCATTTCGAAAAATGCGTTTCCGCCATTGCGCGTATACGCGCAACGTACAAAATATATTTAAATCGGAATAGCGAATAATTTGTTTTTTTTTCTTTCTGCTTATCTTTTTCTATTGCCATAACAGTTAAGGGTATATATGCAATTAGATATTCTTGGATTCCCCGTGCGATGGATGTAAAAAATAAAGAAAAGAATTGTACGACTCTTAGATTAAAAAATTTTCATTATACCAGAGATAAAGTCGGCTTTGGAATGATAATTAAACAAGATTTCTTTAATTATTACAACTTGGATATGTGTAGTTAAAATCCTAATATTCGAAATATATATATTTTAAAAGGAAAAAAGAGAAATATTGCATCTGCAGGATTTTAAATGAATTTTCGAAATTCTATATTTGATCTGCCGTTATTTTAGATCGGGGGGAAAAAGGCCATAACAAGATTTTTTATTAAATTATACGCATGGAATCGTTTCGAAATTCCATTATGAAAGCTTGTATTTATTTCCACTTGAAATTTCATCGGTGCATGATGTTTGAAATGAAACAATTGACTTTAATGAGCAACCATTTATTTTCAATTCGAGAATACAAATGATTTTAATAATTCAACACAATTTTCCAAGCTTTAATAATAACAAAATATAAATAAATAAAAAAAAACAACATAAAAATAAAAAAAATTTAAATTTAATTATAACAGAGCTTTCTATGTCCGTAATAAATGACAAAGAGAAACAAAATTTCCTGATTAAATTATCAGATGGGCTGTTTGAAGTATCGCGTTAAATTCGAAAATAAATCAAAATTAACGAATCTCCTAAAACTAACAATTCATTAACGAAAATACTGTTTAATTTATGTAATACGTAAAACTTTAAATTATAATAATAACATGATAACACTAAATTAAATGAGTTAACAAACCTCTTTTGAAATGCCAAAATTTCAACTCGAAACGTTTATAGAGTGCACTCGTACACAATTCATCATGGCAAAAAAAAGGAGAGAGAGAAATAAAATTATAATTAATGAATTTACAGTTGTGGTACTACACTACATTAAATATACAAACTTTGAAATTCATCCAAAATTTCTGTTTCTCTCTCGCTCTCTTACTCTTTCTCTCCCCGTGTATTTATATTTATATATAAAGAACTGTTTGCAGAAATTAGAGACACAAACGTCCAGAATAATCTCGTCACCCTTATACAACGCTCGTAACGGCTTCGAAAAAAAAAAACATAAACGAGAAAAAAAATTGTTCAAAATTCGAGCTTTCAATTAAATTTATTTTTTCTAGTACAAAATAAAAACAAAATAAAAGATAAGAGAAGAGTCGCTTTTGCGAATTAATGAAAAAATTTTGGGCTCTAATTACCGGCTTGAATGCGGCGCGCAAGCGCGCGTACACACATGCGGGATAAATAATGTGGAGAGTTAAACGAAATTATAAACGTGAAAAATAATTACGTACGTGCAGGAAGGAAGAATCGTTTCCCTTGCTACATGCTTATTTTTTTCTACTTTTAAACTCACTCCATTCGTACACGTAACTTAACTTTTATTATGTACATTTGTATATACAAGCAAGCGTACATCAAAGTCAAATGTAGAATTATGTACTTATCTGTATTATTTGTATGTACAAGAGAGACACACTTGACTTTCATCACCTTTTCCAATTAAAAATATATATTTCTTAAGGGATGCTCTTTAACGCAATTTTGACAATTACACGACTTTGGATTTTAAAGTGTAAAAAGTTTCAGTTTCCGTGTTATGTTAAAAAAAAAGCGTTTCTTCAGTTTGTTAATTTGAAGATGTTTGATAGCTTGTGATGAATTTTTATTTGTAGCGCCATTAGTTTTGTTGAAAACTAATGATTTTTATCAAAGGCTTTTAGAAAAAAATCTATTATTTTTTGTATTTTATTACATTTAGATGAATCATTTATGTAGTTCAGTGAGATACATCGTTTTAAATTAATCATTATTTTTTTTTTTTTTTTTGTTGTAATTATCTTATTTTGATCCCATAGTAGCCAATATAAACAATTCAAATTAACATTTTGACAAGAATAATACATGGAAAATCGTGATCAAATTTTTGGAAATCATTAATTTAAAAATTTTAAAATAACATTCAAAATAAACAGTTCGTCTCCGTGTAGATGAACGAAATTTCTCAGTATATCTCTATAAAATAAATGAGCTCAAATTCGAACATTAGGCATAGCAAGTTTTTGAATTTGTCATTTCCGCCTAAATTTATAAGTGACCTATTTTATCTAAAGAAAAATCATCGCATGAAATGTTTTGAAAAAATATGTAAATCCTATACTTTATTATTTGTTTTTTTTTCCTCTCTCATAGAAAAAGCATTGTATCGATAAAAATTTTTATTTTTTCTATTTTTTCATTAATTTTTACATATTTTTACTCAAGAAGTTGAAAAAAGTGGTTTCCAGAAAATGTCTGTATGCATGTGTGCGTGTGTGTATTCATTACGCCAGTTAGATCTCGAAAATTACTCGATGGATTTGCTTCAAATTTTGCATAGAATTTATTTTTTTGTCTAACTGGTGCGGAAGCTATTGAAAATTGGTTTTCTTAGCGTAGTTTTCATTTTAGCGCCATTTAAAAAATTTTTTTTAATTTCGATTTTTTTTTTTTGTATTTTATATAAACTGCTCGAAAAATTTGCTTGAAAATTTGTATAGAAATTATTTTTGACCGCCAAAAGAAGAAAAACTTTTGAAAACTGATTTTCATAGCGTACTTTTAATTTTAGAGCCTTTTTAAAATTTTTTATTTTTCATTTTATTTTCTATTTCACGAAAACCATTCGATAGATTTTCTCTAAAATTTGTATACAAGTTGTTCGCTACTATCTTTATAAAACAATTTTTCGAAAAATAATTTTTTTAGCCGAGATTTTCAATGACTTTTTTTGATTTCTGATTTAACCCTCTCACTAACTCTTTTCTTACTTTCTCACTCCCTCTCTGACCTTCTATTTCACCCTGATACTCATTTTTACACTATTTTCATCTATCCCTCTCTCTCACTCTTCCTATTTCCTGATCACTTTCTGATTCTTACTCTTTCTTTTCCTTCTTAATTTTTCTTGAATAGAAATTGTTTTTTACATTAAAATCATAATAAAAAAAAATAAAATCAAATTACTCTAACTCGATAAGCTCTATGAGAAAGCATTGCGCCAAAGTACTTGGTCGCGTTTTTACTTTTGATACATAAAAATAAATTCTACAGGAAAAATGACTATACTACATTATATTTGTAGAAAAATTACTATTTATTTAGTGAAAATTGCTACATATGTAGTAAATATTTTATGTGCGTGTATTAATTTTTACAATATAAACAGTATTTTTTAGAAAATTAAGTACCTCCATCAGTTAAAATGAAAATTAATAATTTTTCTGTAAGAATTTTTCTTATATAATTTTTTGCATAAATTGATTAAAAGATGTTTAAGAATAATTTTTTTTTACTAATACATGTTGTAAATTATTCTCACGAATCCGTTGTGTATTACAAAAAGTCTTTATTTAACGCCTTAGCGAATATCATGAGATACAATTAAAATCCGGCTAATTACCTATTAGTCATAGCTATTACTATTTAGTTCTTTCGAATTTTTAATTCGATTAATTTTTTAATAGATTATAAACTCGAAGGTTAATAAAACAAGAAAAAAAGAGTTAATAAAACCGTCAATTTATTAATATTTTCATTCTTATTATTTTCTTTATCTCAAATAAAATTGAGCATATTTCTTAGAAATCTTGACGGTTTGGAAAACACAGTGGTACTTCAATTATCTCCTCGCAAGTTTTCTATATACTGCTAACACTAGATCGTCGTTTGTGTATATATACATGTATATATACGAGCGGGTTATCGTTATCTTGCGAAATACCTTTTTTCCTGCCAAAGTCAGCCGATTATTTGCCCGACGGCGCCGATTATTTTTGTTGTTGAAAGGAACGCAATTGTACTAGAAAAAAAAGCGCAAGTGTGCGCTCTTCTCTTTCTGTCTTCTTTTTTTTTTAATTCTTTTTGTTTTTATTATATCGTCCTACAAACTTTGACGTTTTTTTCCGTTAACTTTACTTTTTTTGCCTATAATTTTTTAATGCTTTTATATTTATAATTTCATTATGACTTTTCGGATTTATAAATAAATGAAGGAAACATTTTAAATTAGATCACTGAAATTCTATTCTGTTTTTGTTAATAAATTTTTTGTACATAAAAATTAATAAATTTTCATTTATTTTTTGTTTATTTTTTTTAATTGTTTTAAAGAACTAAATAAATATAAAAATTCGATTTTCAACTGCTAATAATGAATGTTTATATAATGTTTATAAAAAAGCTTATTACTATTAATTATGTTATAAATAAAAAACAAAAGAACGTAACGTCACTTAGTTTTAAAATTCAATAAAGTAGATATTTTAATTTTAGGGGTTAACTAAATTTAATTGCAACAATTTATTGCGCTGTCCATATTTCCGAATGAAATAAATATATAAATTTTTTTGTATATTTACTTCTCGAAATATGCAATGAATAAAATTTATTTTCATTTTGAAATTTATTCGAATGGAGATTAAAAATTTTGCGTGATTTATTTGAAAAATTATAAATAACATTTGTTATTTTATACATTCATGAATAACCCAAATGTATAAATATATATATATGAATTTTTTTTATTCAATATATATTATAAATTGATGTATATTTATCCTGTATTCGTGAGTCATTAAAAAGTCATTAAAATAAAGCCCATTTTTATTGTGAATTGTTTCATCTGAATATTGTTCAATATTAATGAAAACACATTTTGTAAAATATAACGGGCAAAAAAGTTATTATTTTATTTATATAAATAAGTTCTTTTTTTATATCAATTTGTACCAATCTATATATTTTTATGTAATCAATTTTTTACATTTAGTTTTTCTTTTTTTCATAAAAATAATCAAAAAAATAAAATAAATTTTTTGTCTTATAGAACGTTAACTATTAAACGCATAAAATGAATTTTATTATTCAATTATTTACTAAAGATATTTTAAATAATAGAATTTTCTACTTAAAAAAGCGATAAAATTATAGTGCTATTAAGTTAGAAGAAATTTTCAATTTACATATGTGTATGTGTGCGTGCGTGTATAAACCAATGTATCCTCATAGACAGTTCAATTGCAATTTTAGATATATTGATTTAGAAAATTAAACTCTTTCCTGGAATCCTAGACAGTATGTTATTTCTATTGAACGCACTCGTTCATATAGCCAATAAAAAATCAATACTTTCAACGACATTATAAGTATCTAACCTTTTTTTTCCTCTCTTACCTCTTACAACCCTTGAGAAGAGTCTTGTGTTTTTGTTCGAACAAAATGAAAGACATTTATCGAATTTCAATTTGAATAAAAATTTCTTTTTACGACAATTTTTTTTTCTCTTTTTTTGCTTTAATAATACAAGATAAAGACTACGTCAATTGTAGGAATACTGAGTAAATTTATCGCTGATGACACGAAAATTTTTCTTTCTCCTACCCCCTTTATTAATGCGCAAGGCAATCAAAAGTAGGTTAATATAAAAGTGCAGCCACTTGTTTTTAATTTTAGATGATAATCGATTGCTCAAAAGAAAATGTATTTGATTAAAAATGAAAATACCTATTTTTTTTTTAGTTTTCTAGGTCGATATTAGTAATTTTTTTAATTACAAAAATTTTGGTTTCTTTTTAATTTTTATTAATTTTACTGATTACTGGTTGTTGTTCACATTAATTTTTCTTTACAAATAACATTGAAATAAAAAACATTGGTTTCATTATCAAAATATATAGAGGTCTCTATGGCTCAGTCGGTAGAGTGATGGATTCATAATCTCAAAGTCCCCGAGTTCGAATCCTGCTCGGACAATTTATACAAGCACCACTGTATAATTACATGTGCTTTGTTCACAAATACACTGAAGATCTTCATCGCTAATTAGCATAGCAACGATAGCATAAATACAGCGACGTTAAATAAAATTAAAAATAGCATATACATAACTAATCATAAATTGTTCAGAGTTTTTTTAAATTTAAGACTTTTTAAAGAAAAATTCCATTTTTTTTAAATAGGCGCTGTTTATAAACAAAGAATCTCAGAATATTTTTACCGAAAAGACATAAAAGTATGAAAAAGTACCTTGAAGCTAGATCAAGATCTGAATCCAACATCCTGATAATCTCTTTATTAAGCGGGATCAGATCTTCTGAATGATTGTGAATGAATGATGAATGTTTCTGTCTCTTTCTAAATTTTTAAAAATTTATAAATGCATTGTTTCGAATGTAGTATGTAGTGAAAAAATATTATGAACATCCTTAAAATATTTTTCAAAAATGTATGTTAATTCGAAACTCAAGTAATATTTACATCATATCGTACTTATTAATCAACATTTTATTATATCTTTAATCTAATTTTTAAAGTCTATCCATTAGTCAATCTAAAATTGATTATTCTATTTTTCGTTTTTCATAATTTTTCCATTCGAAACTAACATTTTCGAATTTAGATGAGTCAAAAGATCAAAATGCACATTCGAATTTTTTTTTGGGAGTGGAAAATTTTCGGTGAGATGGAAAAAACTTCCATTAATCGGACCCCGCCCTCCTTGTAAGGTAAACCTTTGGGCTCGAAACGAATATCTTATCTATTTAGTTTCTATTTATTCATATAAAACCCTTATGGAATTAAACGTTAAATTATATTTTTTATTATCTCAGTCACATACTTTATTAGTAATGTAAATAAAAAAAATTTTTGAGTAAATTATTTTTTTTTATACCGAAACTTTTTATCAAATATAAAATCGGATTTTCAAATAAACAATAATTTAGACATAAAAGAACTTAAAGTTACAAATATTGTTTACAGTATTTGTTTCGCATTAAAAATAAAAATTTTGTTTTCAGTTTTGCTAAAAATGAAAAATGTCCCAATATATTCACGACCTATAACTACTTCATTTTAAAAATTTTTTTACTAATAACTTGACTTAGTAATGGTTCACTAAGTGTTCAAATAATGTTTATTTTTAAAAATTCAGGTCGTATCTTTAAGTTGATCAATACCAAATATAATTTTGTTTTTTTATTTAAAATTGCCTTATTTCCTTTTTTCAATGACTTTTCCTCAGTATCTCTGATATACAAACTTTATTTACAAATTCTTAAAATTATAAGGAAAATAAACGTAATTAATGTAGCGCGAAAAGCTTTTATTAATAATTCAATTTAACTTGATAATAAATAAAATAATAATATAATTTTCCTGATTACTAATTTTGCCAGAAACTACTTATAATTTTTTTGTTTATAATCATTCACGAAAATAAAATAATTTTAACCTACAAAGTTAAATATACCGTATTTCACAAAAGAAACCATAAAACAAAAATAAAATGTTATAGTAAACATTAAATTTTTACTTATTATTATACAATCTAAATAAGAAATCTTTGAATGAATTTCCGTTGAATCGAAGAAACTCTATTGAGTGCACTAAATATTTCCTATCTCTTAGGTTTTTTTCCTTTTTTTGTCGCAACTAAAAGATAATTCTGAGTTAACGCTGCTTACATTCAAAACTTTCCTTTATCCTAAAATCGTCACGTGTATATATCACGTTAAACGAAAATTTTTGATATTTCATGCTTGGAAAGAAAAAAAAAATTCTTGAAAAACGTTACTGCAGATAGAACATGAAAATTAAGCATAACATTTTAAACTTTAATAAAAAAATAAGAAATGAATTCAGGACAAATTAAAAAAAATGAACTGACAAGAAGGGAGCACGTGTACAAGACACGAGTGACGAAAGTATAAAAGGCATGAAAAATTCTTACCGGTCATTCGTTATATTACTCTCGTTTGCGCAAAAGATATATAAAACTTTATTGTTCGCTTTATTTGTATATATAATACATGTCGAACTAATTGAACATTCCATTTTTTTTTATTATTATTTCCATTGATATTTTCTCTTTGTAAAATTTCTAAATTATTGTTAAATGTTTGCGTAAACTTCAACCGATCGGAACTTTTTAACGATTTGCATGGTTGTCATTTGGTTTCGAAAAAAATTTTCCAACTAAAATAATGATATTTTTAAATATAAAACATGAGAAAAGTATCACTTTTTTTGGCGTAATAATATACAATGGTTGGTAAAATACTTCAAATAATAAATTTTTGATTAATAGTTTCACGAAGATTAAAGAAAAAAAATTCCCTTTCAAATAAAACTAGAACGATAAGAAAACTTGTATTTCATGTTACTTTTTTTGTGGACATTATAAAAGTAACTTTTCAAAAAATCTTTTATGGCAGTACATGATTCAGAAATTTCCATCATTTTATGCAGCTTGTACTTTGTTTCATTTTATTAATAAAAAATAAAAAGAAAAAAATTAAAAAAGAAAAAAAGACAGGCTCAAAGAAAAGATTATATAGTAAAGATTACTAATAGGCTAATAACATTATCTCAGGTTAATCTTTATTGGAGAATCGAGCTTAATAATAATTTAAGCCGGTGTTTTACAGTCATTTTTTTTTATCCAGTAAACTCTTTTTATTTTATATTTTATGAATACCAATTTTAATAATGGTATACAGAGTAATTTTAGATAAAAGAAAGTTTTGTTGCGATGCAGAATCAGGATTATATTTTCTAAAGAAGAGCAAAACAGGGAGGGAAGGGGGGGGGAGAGAGAAAAATTTTTTCGGTTAACCGGATCCGTTAGATCGGATCGAAATGCCGATGTTTCGATGTATTTTTTTTTCCTCGTTCGAAGCGCACATTGAAGCGTATCGAAAATTAAATAAATTTCCTCATTTCCCAATAAACTTTACTCGCGTTATACAACACAACACTGAGAAAGGAAGCTCAATAAAAACCTAAAGTAGAAATTGGAAATAAGCTTTTTTGCTTTTAGCAATTCAATTCAATAACCGGAAAATATACTTATTATATAGGGAAAAAAACGAGAGAAGAGGTGAATTATTTTATCTGGAATTCGGACAGTAAGAGAGGGAGAAGGGGGGAGAGAGGGCGAATAGAGAAAGAGAGAATTTCGTTTAACAAATTGAAAGTTCCAATGCTTATATAGCTTTTATATAGAATGTTTGACGTTGGATTCATTTTTTAAACGCACTTTTTAAACTCGATATCGAAAATTTATAAGACATAATTGAATGATCGGTAATACTTCTAGTGATGAATTTTAAATGATTATAGAAAAATTGAAAATACAAAAGTAGATTTTTTTATTAAAAAGTACATTTCTTATTCAGTTTGACATTTAGAATAAGATATTAATGTTAAAAATCGTTAAGCTCTTCTATGCATTGAAAAAATTTTCAAACACGTACATATGTAAATTAATACTTTCAATCGCGAAATTTGTTTTGAAATAATTCGAATTTCATGAAAAATTTTATGATTTATTTATAAATTTATAAATTATATTAAGAGTTTAAATGTTTATGCTGTAATTAAATTAACAAAAAACCAATAAAATTAGATATATGTTTAAAATATACGTAGAGAAGACGATAATTAAAATAATTTACAATTAAACATCTTTATTGAAAAATTTTTCTAATTATAGGATCAAAGGAGTCCACAATGTGTACATTCTTATTTAGTTATAATGATGAAATTTAAATAAAAACCTAATGAATTTTCTCTTTAACTTAATATATAAAATCCCATGAACTTAGTGGATCTAGTATGTATTTAAAAAAAATTCTCGTAAACAGTAAATTTCGTTAGAAAATGTACTAGAAAATACATCAGAAAACAAACCGCAATTCAAGTCATTAATTTTTGCGCTACAAAATGCAACAAAAAAGAAAAAGAAGAAGAGAAAAAAAAAGAATATACACCTCATGACGTTGAATATTATACATTGTAAAGGTAACATCATCCTCTGTTTTGAAAAAAACAATTGAAAAAGAAGGCCATTTTCTCACATATTCGACGTGAAATCAATCCAAGTAAAGAGAGTAGAAATAAGAAGTTAAAAAGAAACTTTGTGAATAAAAAGGGAATCCTAATGATATAATTTATCCGACCAAGAGAGCAATTACAATCTAGTTTCCCCTCTCCCTATTAAAAAAAGAAAAGGAAAAAATATATATCCACATAGAATTTTTCTCATCGCTATATAATACAAGCGACGGCGGCGGCACCTCGCAAAAAACGTAAATTCTAACGAACAAGGCTTCCGGCCCTATCTGTTGCTGTTATTGCATTTTGCCCTAAGAAATGCACACTTTTAAATATATATATATATATATATATATATATATATATATTTTGCTTACAGTGCCTTGGGAAGAACAATGACGAAAGCCGGAAGTGCTAGTGATTCTTGTCTCTCTTTCTCTCTCTCGTTTTCTTTCTTTTTTTTCCTCCTACTCTTTCAACTTCATCGTCAAGTCAGTATGAGTATGTATACGTGTGTACGCTTATGTTTTGTGTGTCTATGTACGTATATATTGTAACTGCGATGTCTGGCTTGTTTATCTTTTACTATGCGTATTAATAAAGGGCTGACTCTGCGCCTTGCCAAGGCAAGTTGTGTTGCCTTCGTAGATTCGTTTCATGCCCAAGCACATATATATATATATACTCTGAGCTAAGGCTGTTGCCTTTTTAACCCTCTTCGTGCACTTATTTTTCATCAAGTTTTTTTTTATTTTATCAAAAAAGAAAAAGAAAAAATAGATTAATTTTTTGAAAAAATTCTTGACTTCTACATAAATCTTTATAATAAGTGTATTATGTGTTGGTATTATACTAGAAAAAAAGAAAGAAATAACTTTTTTTTCAATTTACATAAAAATGTTTAAATTTTCAAGATGGGGAATTTTTAATTTAAAATTTAAATTAAAAAAGTAAAATTTTGAGTTTAAGAATCTTAAATTATATTTTATAACGTAAATATGTGCATATTTGAACAAATAAACTTGTTTATTAAGGTTAAAGTGCAAATAAAAAACTCCATATACGTAATCTAAAATTGACGAAAAAAAAAATTTGAATTATATTTTACATTGCATAAATGAAATTAAAAACAAAAAATTTTCCAATCACAAAAGGAATCTTCCAGTTGAAAAAAGGACAAAATCAAATGATTATAATTAATTAAATGTAATAACGATAAAGAAAAAACAGAAGTCGAAAACGATATTTGACTCTCGTATATCCGCTGGAGAAAGTCAAGAAATGATTGATTGAACAACAGTAAGGTTATAATACCTTACATCAATTTAAGTGGAAAAAGTTGGGTGTGGCTAGACTAGTACTTGCTTAAATTTTCTCAAGGATATATAAGTTAGAAAATTAATTTTTTACTTTTTTTTCCTCTTTTTCAAAACTGGCTATAATTTTTAATAGTATCCGGACGTACTTATTAAAAATTAATAGTTTCTATTTATATCTTGAGTACTTCCAATCTTATCAAATTCATCAAAAACATTTGCGCCATTACCTTCAAAAACAAAATGAAAATTAAATAAAGAAAAAAAATCATTTTCATGTTAACACTTTTCCTACACGAAAATAACAAATGAAAAAGAAAAAAAATATTCAATTTTATTATTACTAAAATGTTTTCCATCTAATACTTATAAGCATTTAAAAAAGATAAAGTAAAAGCTATTATACGTAAATGCGTGCTAATAAGACAAACTAGTTCGTCTATAACAAATTCCCCTTCCTCTTTACTGTACATCTTTAAATAAACATGCTCGTTTCATAATTAACCCTATACCTTATAACCCGTTGTATCTATACGTTAAACATTTCATTCCTATATATCTTATACGAGAGTCTGTAAGTTTTATTTTTGGTATATAATAGCTAACCTATGCGAAAAGAAAAATGAAATATGGAAAAAGAGAGAAAAAAACAATTTTTTTTTCCAATGAATAAATTAATAGACTTCGTGCAAAGAAGACAGAATTTATAGCGAGAAAAAAAAATAATTTTTTCAAGCTTCTTTCATACTCCATTAATAGTTGAATGTTAATACTTTGCTATTGCTAGACTTTAAGTCTTTAGATCTGCTTTTATTTTCTCGTCTATAGACTATATATTTTTTTTTTCTTTGAAGATGCCATGTTATGCACTTTTGTATGTTATGTATGTAAGTTTATGTTATAAATTTACAAATAAAGTTTCCGCTCGATAAGTATATATTTATGAGTGAATTAATAATCAATCACATTAATGATTAACAAAGAAAGAGAGAGAGAGAGAGAGAAAGACGTTAAGCTTGCTATTTTTTTATAAATAATTATGCAGTTGTCAAGAGTAAAAATTTCGTTTAGTTAACAATAACAATTTTTTTTTGTAATTTATTAACAATAAACGTTAAATATAATTTGTGTAGATTTTCCATTAGTTTAGATAGCAAAAAGTTTTTTTTATTAATAAATATATTTTTTCAAGTTTAAATAAATTGCCAAAATATCATTTAAAAAAACCTTTTAAATGTTTAAATTTAGATAGAAGATATGTGAAGTTACAAAATGAAAAAAAATAACATTATTCTTTTTACAAAAACTAAAATATCACATGAATATTTCTACATCTTATTATGCAAATACAAGAAATTTTTTTGTTAAATTACTAAAAAAATATTCTTATTATGAAAATATTTATTCTTCATTAACTAATACCATATTTGTTTATTAAATTGACAAAAAATATTCGTTCATTAAGGCAAGTTGCGGTTTAAAAATAATTATTGATCAACACCAAATATTTAAAATAAATTTTCGAAAATTTGATACCAATTAAGTTCCCTTCTTTAGGACAAAAAAAGACAAACAAAATGTTGTGTAAATACACAAGGATAACATTATGCGTTCATAAAATATACACAGATTGATTACAGTGAGAAAACATAAAAAGGTGTGTTCGTATGGATCAATAATTTTTCCTATACCACAACTTATAATTGTTAGAGTAAAAGATCCTTCAAAATTCATTAAAGCGACAATGGTAGGAAGAGATAACTGAATTCTCTTGTGTAAAAAATGAAGACAAGAAAGCTAAACACCTAAAAAAATTCACACAGTTAATTGGTACATTAAACTTTATAATATTTGAAGTTTAAATAAATATAAAAATTTATTGTTTATAAACTTTTTAAAAACTTAATTTTAAACTCAAAATATGAGTTTCACATGGCAAAAATAACCAGATTTTAATTAGCATTTATGAATTAAATCATTATTTTCATCTTTATATTTATTATATTAGAGTCAGCTGTTTGCTCCCTGAAAACAAGGAAGCTAATTTTCAACAAGAGGAAAAAAAATTCTTCATTACAAGAACTCTCACGAGTCGAGTGCCACAGGCCTTGTCAACAGGTCCTCCAACTATGCACTATAAAATTACTAGAACAAAAAAAAAAACATTCTACTCCGTCATAAATTATTTCCTTAAAAAAAATCTAAAATTTATCTCAAAATTCAAAAATTCATTAAATCTAAGTACACAGAAAAAAAAATATTTAAAAACGAAAAAGTAAAATTTGAAAAAAATGTAAGGAAAAAAAGTTTATCACTTTAAATAGTGTCAGTGCTCTTATAGGGTCGTGGGAGCCTCCGGTGTATATGTTTTCTCTCTCGGACCTTCAGGAGAGTCTTTTATCTTGAAAAAAAGTATGCTATACAGTAAGGTTCTCTGGTGCTTTACTCAGCTTCTCTCCTTGCGGGCCGCTTGTCTTAAGCTCCCTCTTATATATTCTCTTTATTTCTCTCTTTCCTATCTTCTATGTTTCCTTCTCATTGTCGTCAACGATGTTGTGTTACTTGCTACCTGGACTGAATAATCTTAGCTTAGATTATTTTTTTAACTTCAAGGTAGAAATAAAAAGAAAGGAGATAGCTTTAGCGAATCATATCATTGTTTAATGTGATTAAAGAGATGACGCTCTCTCACGAAGCCTAGCTGAAAGACTAGAATGGATAAAGAAAACTGCAAAAGAAAAAATGAAGTATAATCTGTTTGTTGAGAGATGAATTTTTTTTCTTATTCTTAGAGGAAAATGTTTTTATAAGAATTGGTTATAGTAGAAAAATATGGAATCAAACAAGGCTAGGGTAAGAAAAATATATCCTGCTAAAGTTTATCTTAATATCTCGATGAATTAAAAAAAAACTGAATAAGACACATTTAAGATTATAAACATTAAAAATAATTGGTTAATTTGATTATGAAAAAATTTAATATAGAAATTAACCTATGACAGTATGAAACTGTTTACGTCTTACTTTTAAAAGTGGAAATTATTCCTCATAATATTTTTTTTCTTTCTTATTTTTTATCGTGCAACGGAGCAATATTTACTTTATTACCGGTAATTAATGCCGAAATGTCATAATGCAGGAGTTTTATCGTAAATTTCACTGTAATTTTTACGAGATAATTTTCTTTTTCTCTGCAGATATTGCACGCCAATATGCAATAAAGATTTTTCATCTTATTTTACCATTAGACATTTTTGATTAAAGAGAATGTGAAAGTTTATCGAAAGTTTTTACGTAGATCTTAAATTTTTTTTTATATAAATAAAAACTAATTTATTTTATGTATATAATTTGATAAGTAACATTAATAATTACTTTTTTCTTGATTTTATTGAAAATACAAAATTTATAATTCTGTAAAAAGAATTTCTGCCTTTAGATTTTTAATTAAAGTTAAATTGTGTTGATTATTGAGATCATTTAAATCTTTGTTTGAAAACAAAACTAGAACAAGATAAATTATAGATTAATAAAAAAATTTATCCAAGCTTAATCGTTATAGATAATAGTTAATAAATCATTAATTATTGATATTTAATAACTATAATCATTGATTTAAAAGAAAACTAAAAACCAAAATTCTAAAATAATTTAACGTTGTTACTATCGGGAAACCAATTAATTTTACTAAAAATTGGATAATTCTTTATTTAAATTATTTGAGTTTCAGCACTGGTAAGATACAGGCATATGTACCATAAAAAAGAAATCATAAATATAAGTTATCTCAAAATCTGCGATCAGTAAAAGACATACGTGAGACAATCCTTATCTATTTTTAAGATGAAACAAACTTCTCTATTGCTAAAAATATAAGGTCACGATAACAAGTATCCATAATTTTTTCATTTATAAAAAGATTGCGAGAAAACGCGCCCGCAAGCTCGGAGATGATGTCTGTGTTAGTACATAAACCTGATTGCATTTATAAGAGTACATGCACAGTGCGTGTTGTAATAATAATTGCTATAATAGCGATTTCGTAAATAAGATTAAATGTGTTATAGCATTAGATTATAGATAATAATACAAAAAAATAGTATATAAAATTTTATTTAAATATTCGATGCTTTGATCATCTATTGTGCATATACTATGTTTTTAAAAAGTGGAGTTTAATTTTTGTAAAATTCAATGTTTTTATTCTGAAGATAGAATTTTAATATTTCTAATTAATTTTCTTATCAAAAAAATTAATGAAATCTAAATATTTAATGAAAATACTAAATACTGGTCAAAAAATTATAAGCAACTTTTTCAATTATATGTTATCGAACCAGAGCATTCATAAAATTTATTTTCATTTTATAGAAATTTTGTTTACAATACACGTTTATTTTCGAAGCTCATTTATTCGAATACATAATATTTAGAATCTCAAAGAGTATACAAAACGTCATGCAAGGATAAAATATTTCAAAATTATAAAAAATTGTGGTTAAAATTTTTTTTTTCAGAATTTCTATTACGAATAATCTTTCATCTTTGTATGACGTTCTGTATACTTTTTGCTATTCTAAAATATCGATAATATATTCGAATAAATGAACTTTTAATATATACATGCGTATTAACAAAAAAATTTTTATTTAAATAAAGTAAATATTATGGAAGTTTTTTTGAGAAACGAAATTGAAAATGATTTTTTGACTAGTATTTTTATTTTCTTAGAAATTTAAAATATTTTTTTTTATTCAATTCTATTTGATGAAAAAGTATTTCGGAATACTGCAATTCTACTTCAGATAAAAAAAATGAATTTTCAATAATATGAACCATATCTGAAAATGGATTGATATTAATAATTACATTTTTACTATTTTATTAATACAGATTTCAATTAAATTTATTCAGAAAGCATCCTGCATGATGAGTAGCGTATTCATGACTATCTATCAATTTACTAACTATCAGTTACACGTTACTGATTTCAATTTACACTATTACCATTAACTGTAAAACATGGATTTCATTATTTTTATTATCAAAACATACTATAAAGGCTGTGTTCATGTCTTTATACGTTGAGTATTTCTGTACTCTTAAATCATATAATAACTTTTTATAAAATGTAATAATATTTTTGTTATGATACACATCTTTTTTAAAAACAATTTTAAAAATTATAAGAAACTTTAATAAGCTGTGATCTGTGATTTCTATTATTTTTAAAATTATGCATTTATTAACTTATCAATTGAATACAGAAATGATATTATTATCATTTATTTTAAACTGTTCCAACTCCCTTTTTTTTATTTTAATTTAACTAGTTAATTTCAAAATCCTACATAAAAGTTGCCTGATCGTAGGTTTGGTATAAGAAACACCACAATATAAAATATAAGTAATTAAATTTCATTACTTTGCATAGATAATTTCTAAATATTAAGAAAAATATAGTATTAAATACTCTATAAAGCTAACCTTTCCCATAATAAAATAATCAAAATCTAAATTCTGTAGATTGAAGTTCATTATATTAACGTCCAAAATCATATCACTATAATTTATTATTTAAAATATCATTTTTTGAATTTAAAAAGATTGATTAATTCATATTTTAAAAACATGTTATCACCTTATTAAAATAATTACCTGCTTGATTAGATTTATTGAATTGTGTATAAACAATTATCGTATACATAGTTATTATATACGCAGTTGTTTATCTAGGCAGAAAATTGATTTTATATGACTTTTCGCGCTAGAAAAAAAAAATAACTTTAAGCAAAGACATTATTGTAAGTTTCAGTTAACGATCGATTATTAGAAGCTCCCGTTACTTTATGCGATAACAATTTATAAAGGTTTCCTATAGGTTTTCTCTAGTCAGTCTATAAGTCTATAGTACGCAATTTCAATTTTATTTATATATTTCTTGCTAATAGGTACATTCATTAATTTAATTGTCAAATTGATTATCCATTTCGCGTATGCACTTTCTTATTTATCATTTTAAAAACAAGACACCTTGTTAATAATATTTCGTTGAATTAATTTACTTTAAAATATGATATTACCGTAATGTTTGATGAGCATTTTATTAATTTTAACTTATTAATTATAATTTATAATAATTTTTTATTATTATTAATAAATTAAAAAAAAAACTTAAATACATCGATCAACTTTCTCTTTACAGACTTTTTTGATGGACTCAGGAGGAAATGAGGTTTTTCTTCGATCGGACGGACATCATCAGTAGAAACCTTGTAAAAATACAGTAAGGATCAAACATTACTTTTTACTTTATTACTTTACATTATCCTAACATTTAGGTGTAGTTAATATAATAGCGTTTAATCAATGATGTATACTTTACAGAAAATTTTTATTTATTTGTGGTTGCAATTTTTTTTTTTTTTTGAGGAAGTAATAAAGTATGTTTTTCGAATAACTATTTCGAAGAGTAATTTTATTTTCAACAAGAGAAAGCTTCTAAAATTGAACTGAAGAACAATATGCAAAAAAATTTTGTTCATGATAAAATATTATTTTTCAATTTTTCAGATGTATTTCTCGTTAGGAATTATAATTACTATAGAATTGTTATCTTTTCTTTTATTTTTTTGCAAAGTATGTTTTGAAATGTTACAATTAAGTATTACTTAGATTCAACTTACCGTGAGCAATTAAAAATTCAGTGAACTGCAAAATAATTATGCAACGATGCATTAAAATTCGCGTCATTGGTGTTTAGCGAATATTTTTTTTTTTTTCGTCGCTATATTTATGCTATGCTATTTTTGTGATGCTAATCAGCGACGAAACTCGTAAGTGTGTTTGTGAACTTCAGCACATGTAACGTACAGTGGTGCTTCTATCAATCGGTGCCGAGAGCGGGATTCGAACTCAGAATCCCAAGATTACGAAATCCAACCCTCTACCGACTGAGCTACAGACTGGCTTCTGTTAAGCAATATAATTACATTATTACCCTGGTAGAAATTTGAACATTAAAAATGGTGTAAACAACAATTTATGACCATTTTCAATAGTAATATTTTGTCATGTCAATATTAGCGAATAAATGGCAATTTTTTGCTGAATCTGCAGAGCTCAAATTTTTTGGTATATTGGTTAGCATCTTATAGGCAAAAAATGCTAATATAAAAATGTTATTCAAAATTTTTGTATTTAGCCAAAAAAATACGCATTTTAAGTAAACAGAGAGAAAAAATCAGTAACAGCTATCTAAAAAATTAGGTAAACTGTGGACAACTTTTTTGACTAGTTATATAACTTTTTAGTAATGAGTCCTTAATTTTTCAGATCATAGGTAAAATCATAACCTCACTTTTTGCCACGTGGCGAGAAAATATAGATTAGTATTTATTCACATTCCTTCGTCAATGTTTATTTTTATTGGAATTTATAAAAATAAAAATAATATTAAATTTTCTTAAAATAAAAATATGAAACGCAGTACGAAACGAGTATAAAAATATCGTTTTTTAAAATAATAAATGGAAAATTTTATTATTCGTTTAAAAATAACCTCTAACAATCCGATCACAACTCAAAATATACGCGCGAATATATTAACAAAAGTGATTCTATTAATGATTAATGATAACTTTCAAGAAAAAACCTTAAATGATTCTTAATAGTAATCAATTAGAGCACAATTTGATAGACTCTACTGTTAACTATCTATATTCAAATAATAGTGGATCAGACTCAACATTTTATTAGCATTTTTTAGCACTGTGAAGGTTGAAAAAAACGTTTCATATTAGTTCAAATAATGGCCATAAAACATTCCCATTTTCTGCTCTTCACTTTAAAGAAATGGCCATAAAATGGTAGAAAAAGCGTTTCATTTTCTACCAGGGTATATTTTTAATTTACAAATTTAATTATCAAATTGTCAAAGATACATTTTCTTTCTTTACACGATATGTGGATGTATAAATATGTATATATAAACCCTAAAATATTTGAAAAAAATATTTAAAAAGATTTATTTTTAAGTAAACATAAGTTTTGATTTAGAATTGCAAACGTTGATGTACATAGCTTATGTCAAGTTATACTTTTGTTTCATTAACTATTTCAACGTCTTATTATAAGAAACGGTGCCATGCATGCATACTTTTAACCTTTATCAACTGTTAAATTAATGATGACGAGCTTTTTTCTAGTCCTAAAGTGTAACAGAAATTTTATACAAAACTTTTTTTTTTATATACTATGTACTACATAGAATTTTTTACTTGACATTCTTGTTAGAAGTTCGATTAACTTTTTTGAACTAAATCTACTATTTTAGAACAAGAAAAATTATTTCAAAGTTATTTTTTAATAATGAATGTTCACATTCTTAAGTATTAGACCTTGAAAAAAAGTTTTTAAAAAATTTCCATATAGAAATCATGCAAGAATTTGGCAAGAGCTTTTATAAAAATTTGCATGTATCCAAAAAAAGCATAATTATGCATAAATCTTTACGTAAATTTTATTTATACAAAAACCTTGCATAAAAATATTGCAGAGCTCATTAATTTCTGTGGAAATTTTTGTAAAATTTTTTTATAACTTTTTTAAAAGCTTCCACGGAATATTTTGCAAAATTTTTTTTTACAAAAAAGGAGGGGGTTTTAGAGTGAACTATATAAACTCGCTTACTCATTTTGACACTTTAAAAACTTTATCGTCATCTCACTTTTCAATTTTCACGTGTAATTTAAAAAAAAAAATTTTTTATGACGAAAAGAAACCTTATCGCAATTTGCTGACGCAGCGAATTTCAGTTCATTATAGTTTTTTTTAACGTGAACATTTATGATCATTTTTCGAGTCATGAAAAAAAGCTTATAAATGACATAGTTTTTACAAACGATTTATGCTAAAATGGTTTGAAAGCGTTAAAAAGTAAATTTTAAAAAATATAATATTGACTTTTTACTGTGTGCTGACGTTAAATGTTATCTTTAATGTAAATAAAATATGTCGCACATAGTTTATGCATTGGTAATAGTAAATTTGCAATATGTACTTTTACATTTGGTTATTCAATATTTATAAATATATTAAAATTGTGTGTTTTTTTCTATTTTATTTATACGAAAAGATTTCTTTGCGAAACTAATATTAATAAATCAGATAGTTAATGATTAAATAAAAATAGATAAAGTTATTGCGATAAAAACTTTCCAGTTTTTATTTGAACCAAATAATGCAACATAATTTTGTTTTATTTAAGCTTTTTAATGCTGTTTTTGATTTAAAAATTAATACCTTAGGTTTTACCGTGGATTTACGCATTTTAATCATTTTCACATGAATTTTAAATGTAAAAAATTTACGTTTTAATAATAATACCACATATTCAAAAATAAAATTTTCTTCATTAAATTTTACCCAAAGCTTATGACATTTAAATAAAAGAGAATACTGTTTTAATCATCAGCATGGATCAAATTAATTATTCTATTCTAAGAGAAAATTTTCATATAACATCTAAATTTATGTGAAAAAAAATCTACCTAAGCGAAATGCATGGAAGGATCTTACTTTCTCGGCTATTAAGCAATTACATAAATAATGAAAAACAATAATTTTGGAAAACAAAATATATTAGCTTGTAATGTGGTTAATTAACATTATACTGTCAATGATTGGTTTCCAAGTAAGATAATATTTCCCAAGTTTCATTAAGTCAATGTTTTTACAACATTATTATTCAAATACTATAACCCAAAATTCTCCGAGGTTAATGAATGAATTGAATTTTATTTAAAATTCAACTGCATAATGTTTATGGATCACATTATAAGCTATTGCATTTTGTTTTTTAATATTATTGCTTTAATTATAATTAATAATGTAATTAAATATCGGTCGATGAGGTATTCTCCTCTGTGGTCACATCGCCTTAACCTAAAGGATAATCAGTCCTGAAATAATTATTCGCGTTACAAATATAATTTCTTTTTAATCATATACAATTTTAGTAAAATGTGAAAAATAAAACAATCTTTGCTTCAAAAATAATTTATTTCAATCAAAACAAATAATTTTGAACGATGATTTGCATCTTGACATGACACTTAAGATCAATCTCTCTTCCATCAGATAGATAGATAGATAAGCATTTATTCAACATGACCTTTCATATGAATGTATATATTTACATAGAATGAAAATAAATAGATCTAAAAGAAATGTGAACAAACAGCAATCATTACATTGCAAACAGACAAAAGTTATCTTTTTTTTGAGTGACATAAAATTAAATCTTATTATATGACAAAATAAGATAAATAAAAAAATAATAACAAAAATATTATCAAACAACACTCTTAATTATAAATGACAAAACATAAATTATGAAAGTCTTACTTTATATTTACCGTGTATCAAGTTAGTGTATAGGCAGGAAACATGATCGCCGATATAATTCAGCATTAAACTCGCAAAAACCTCACGATGACGCAAAGTGTACGGCGTAACGTTTCTTACAACACATGCTTTGCAAATTAATTTTATAAAAGAAAGAAAAAAGATTTAGAACAAAAAAGAAAGAAAAAGAAAAAAAAAGAAAAGGAAAGTATACTGTGCATAAAATCTCGGACATGGATGTGTCTTTAATCAATCTAGTAAAAAAAAGAAATAAAGAAACGAGGTATAAGTAAAAAGGAAATACGGTTTATTAGTTATTCTCTTTAGATATACACATAAGGGTATATATACAAAGTCTCTTATACTTACTTTTATAGCTAAAAGA
Source organism: Anastatus disparis (assembly GCA_017163975.1). Lineage (NCBI taxonomy): Eukaryota > Metazoa > Arthropoda > Insecta > Hymenoptera > Eupelmidae > Anastatus > Anastatus disparis. The sequence goes on from JAFFSR010000313.1 coordinate 2,079,458, forward strand.
AAAGTTTAGGATTATATTATATATGCAATCGATTTTGTTTGGCTTGACGGTAATGTGTACATTTTTACTGCGAATCATATGCGAATTCTATATATATGTATATATATTTGCTATTTTACTTAGAAAACACGAGCAAGGTGGTGATTTTCAAAAAGGGTAACCTTTTGTGATGTATGATGGATTAGAGGTTATGGAAACTTTTTTTCTTTTCTTTTTCCATACGTAATAACAACACATACTAGTTATTTAGTTGTAATATTTATGATTCAAGTTTGATACTATAAATTCAACGTACGAATAAGTATAGTCATTATTTTTTTTTCAATCTCATACTTTTTATTTTATTGAAGCAAATAAAAAATTTCTTTTTTACTATTGACGTTCTTATTGTTTAAAAATTTCAACGCGTATTTATAATACGTTTAAAATTATACGAGCACAACATTTTTGACATGCAAAGAAAATTAATAAAACACGTGACTTTGATTTTAAGAACAGATAGCATTTATTTTGATATTTTGTTTGACCAAGTGAATCAATAAAACTGATCATTATGAATTTAAAAATATTGATTTTAACAATACATAACCTTTTTCTTTTTTTTTTAAATCAGTGGAAATTTACTGTTACAACTGTAATTTATGCTACACGTTATTCTTCATGTTAACTTACTTTTTTTTACCGTATGTAAAAATGAAAACGCGTAAATTACGAAATCGAAATCCAATCATTTTTTTTCTTTCCTAAATACATGTTAAACGTAGTTATTGTACGAGGTCATGTACGTTGCAAGAAACACATGTGAACTGTTTAACTGGAAATTAAAATAATAAATGTATTGTTGTAGATAAATATTGAATTTTTACAATAACTAAAGTAATATGTAAAAACTGTTCTAAAGACTAAATGACAAATAAAAATAATTGATTGAATTTTTTTATTCTTTCTATAAATTAATATGGAAATAGTTAATTATAAGCTTTAAGATTTTTTAAGGCGTTAAAACTTTGTTATTTTTCGTAATGAATCACAAAAAAATAAATCATGTCGTAAAAAAGTAAAGTAACGAGTATAACGATTAACGCAGAAAAGTAGCGATCGTTACTTTTCTTCCTTAATTTTGTTTTAACGACTTTTCTTTATAATCAAGTATAATAATAAAAGCAAAAATAAAATAAAAAAACGAGAAAGAAGAAATAAACGAAAAAGTTAATAAGTATATTCTTATTATCCTTTTATGGCGTTAATAATATAGTCGCAATTCAAACAAGTTATTTTTTACTTCGGAGTATTTTTCATATTTCATAAAATTTGTATAACTGAACAAGGTTAATAGAATTTTTTATCAATCTTCAAAATTTCATATTGCGCATTTAATAAAATATAAAAAAAATTAAGTATATAATATTAATTTATTAAAAAAACAAATTGGTTATACACCTTTTAAAAAGAAAAATGAAAAGGTATTTATAAATCACTGACTATAAGATTAAATTCTTCAAAATTTACGTCATATTGTCATTTAGAAGACCACATCGACGTTCAAAAGTGTTAATCAAGTTAATTTTTTATGTGTCCACCTAACATTTGTCCTAACTTTTTCCGGCAGATCGGTGAATTCTATTAGATTAATGTGATGCATTGACTCTTACAAGGTTAAACGTAAAATTGATTAAATCTTTTTAGATTTCAAAGTAGTTTTATAGTTTGAGACTATGAGAATTTTTTTTAAATGTTCTTATTGATAAAATACATTCATCAAATTCTTAAATATTTGACAATTAATTTGCATTAAAATTAATCTCAACCAATAGCTTTACAGTTTGTCTATCCTGAATGTTAATTATAACATACTTATGACGATTAGTTCATAAGTGATAATCTTATTAATTTAATAAAATATATAAAAAAAATTTCATCTGAAAAAGTCAATAAATAAAAAAATCTCTGCTTGTTAAATAAAACAATACATAAAGAATTTAGATGTTACATTGAAATAATACTGTCACTACTAGCGTAAAGCGACTTCTAAAATCTTATCAATCTTGAAAATTGGAAATTTATTACTGAAATTAGTGAGTGACGACAGCTATAGCGTGTTATATATGCACTTGATATAAGAAGCGCACGAGTTAACCACGCGATCGAAATATATATACATATATAAGCGAGGTGCGCAACGCACGTATATTTTTACATCCGATACAGATCTGATCGTTTAAAAAGAACACGCGCAATGAGTGCAAGGTGCGAAACGGCTTTAAGCACGATTTCTTCTTATAATATAACGTATGTATGCGTACGATGGAGACCTTTAAGTTAACTTAAAATATGTTATGGCGGAGAATCGAAGGAAAACTTGATAACGTATTCATAATTTTTTCTTTCCTTTTTTTTATTTGCAGAGTGTCAAGGTTTTCTTCTTAGAAATTCTTGTTCCTTTTTTTTATTACTTTAGATACACCATAAACTAAATATAAAATTAGCTGCTTCGTTCATGGAGAATTAATGGCACTTTTATGCAATATTTTTGCTGCGTAGAATGTTTTGTATGGAGAATATTGATTAAGATGTACGATATATGAGTATAAAGTCAAATGAAAGTTTCTTGATCTTTTTTTTTTCTTGCTTCTTGCTGTTACTCTCTGCTCTCTTCGAAACGAAATTTACATTTTTACGCATTAATTTTAAAACTACACTACTCGGCGCGCGGGGAACATTAATTCGCGTGGAATGTTTTTGAAATTCTCCGCTAAGAATAGCCGAAACAACGGAATTATCCAATAAGATCTGCTGATGATTTTGAAATATTCCACACGTGAATTAATGTCGCGTCGAGTATACATATTATCAAATTTTAAAAAATGCTACAAAAAAAATAATACTAGTTCTATTCATTTACATAAATATAACTTTGCGCGTTTTAGAAAAAAAAAAAAGACAAAAAAAGTAGTTTGCCAATACTGTTAATCCTTTAATTTATTAACATTTGTTTATGTTTTATTTATTGCTTTAGGGTTATTTCAATTAATTTAAAATAAAACTAGTTTATCAATCTTTATGTGAATTTAAACCGTTTAACAAAATGCGTATGATACGCATAAACTTAAAATTTACATCCTCAATTTTAAAGTCTTGTTGGTAGCTTTTATAAAATAGAATTCCCATGAACTACTTAAAGAATGAATTATTTATAAAGAACAAATGTAAACTTTTATTGCCAGAAAAAAAAACGAAGAAATAATGAAAGTTTTTACGTTAGTCAGAAATGTTGTGCATTTAAGTACAAATGTAATTCTTTTTTTTTTATTTATACATTATTCATTATAAAACAATGTGCAAAACATATACGTACATGCGTATCATTTATTATATGTTTTAGATTAAACGGAGATGATATTTAATTAATACAATGCTCGATTAAAATTTATATTAAACTTATTTCACACTTGTTTTGTAATATGAATATTTATTAGTTTTGTTAAAATTTGATTCACGAGTATGTTATTAGTATATAGTTGAATTAACATAAACAAATTTTTTTATAATAGTTCCTTTTTTATTTTTATAGAATGATCATTAAGAAAATTAATCGTACTTGGCATCGTGATTGCTTTTTATAAACTGAATAAATATTGTTATTCTTTTGCGCAACTGAAATTAAATTTATTTTTCAATTTTATATACACTATAATTACTCTATTTACAAATCAAATGTACTCTCGTTTTTTTTTTAAATATTTTTTTTTCACCGCGTTCAACGTTAAATGTAATCAAATAACGGCTATAATAATTCAATTTACATCAATTATCCTTACTAATATTTATTGCGCATTTTTATATCACGAAAATAGAAAACAACAAACAACGAGCAAACATATTAACAATGAAAAAAAAAATCTTTTTTTTTTCCAATTTACGTATACACCACCCCCTCTGACATTTTTATCTCTAGCAATTAGCTTGATGGTTAGCCAACGATATACATATGTATATAAATGATATATCATAAAATTGTATATTTTACATCAACGAAAAAAAAAACAATCAATTAATAAGCGGTACAAAGATACAATAACCTTAACAAAAAAAAAATTGATAAAAAATAAATTTTAGAATATTTGGTATAATAGGGTCGATTGAATGATTTTTCAAAGGAAACAATTAATTTTAACGTATAATGATACTTGGTACTTTTTTTTCTATTATTTTGACGTTGTGTATGACGCGCGTCAAACACGACAGACTCGTTCCGATGTTTTTATTTAGCGATCGATAATACCTTCATGTCAGTCACTTGTAAGAACTACAACGAGCCCAGAGAACTCGGGGAGAGAAAAAGATAAAAAATAATAGACAATTGTTATAAAAGGGTTACTTTTATATAAGTTAAATTTGTTGTTTTATTTAAAGTAGAAAAACGAAATAGAGTTTTTAGTTTGTTATCTAATAATAAAATATTCAGTATTATTATTTAATATTCATTTTAATAATTACAAAGATTATTTATTATTTTAAAAGTGACTAAAATATCATATGGACATAAGGTATTGATAATATTAAAAAATATGTTCAACATGATTATTATTGAATATATGTTTTGGAAATAGTCAAACCGTATTAAATAAAAAAAAAATTTTAAACAGATCGTCGAGATAATTATAGTTTGTAGATGATTTATTTATATAATTTTAAAGTCTCTTCTCTTGACAACGAAAACAAATATATGCTCAATCGATTTTTCTCAGGTGATAAAAAAATATAAACTATTTACAATTCGTGACGTCAGTCTAAATAACAAGTACAAATATTTAGATGAAAATTAATGATTCTTTTTTTTTTTAATTAAAAATTATTTATTGTTAATCATACGAATTTTTTTAATTACTATGATAGGCGTATGTATACGCTTCAAGGTATTTCTACGTACTTAAGGGAAACAAGCTAAAGTAGAATTTTTAATGTACTTACTACAAGACAGAAATAAAGTTTTCTTATCGATTTTTCTTTGTGCATATGAAAATGTATATACATAAAAGTAGACGGACATAATATGTAACTCATAGAAGCTAATAACACTATATAAGAAAAAAAAAATAAGCAAAATGTATGAAACCCTCATTTATACGGTATTAGACTAAATCAAGATACTATAGACTTTTTTCATATTTAACTACTTCCAATTTGACAGGAAAGATTGTTCAAAATCTTTAATATGAATTGATTTTTTTTAAAACAAACAGTATTTCATGTTTAATTTATTTTTAAAAAATTAAGTACATATAAATGCGCTATAAGATTTAAAAAAAAAATAGGTAAATATTAAATGATTAATTAAACTTAAGAGCTTCATGAATTATGTCATTTTATTAATAATAATAATAATATGAATAATTCGTAGAATCAATCCAGTCTTTAAAAATAATTTAATAAATACATTTTAAAAAGAGAATATTTTTCCATTTTACAATTTGATGTGTTTATAATAATAATCGGATTAAATCTTGCTGCTTTCACATTACTGACATTTTTCCTTGAAATACATTAAGAATTATAATTAACGTCAGTCCGTAAAAAAAAAAGAAAAAAATTAAAAAAGAAAAAATTTTATCGTTGACTGTAAAAATGCACTTAATTACAAAAGTGTCATACACTTAATTAAAATATTTGTTTTTCACTTGCACGACAAAAATAACCAGCTTTATTTATTTGTCATTTGCAGAATGGCAAAATACAAGAGAAATATAAGTAAATAAAAAAAAAGAGAGAGAAAAAAAACAAAAAATTATCTCGTGTAATACGCATCTTTGTAAAATAAATTATACCATTTATATATACCTGTTTTTCTATCTAACAAGAGCCTTCGCATAATTCAAAGGAAAAGCAATAGTAGTACAAAAAAAATATAAAAGAAAATGTTCTGATTAAAATACGTGTAAAATCTTTCGAATACGACAAAATGCGTATATCCTTTGCGTCGTATGTGTAGAAAAAAGGATGAAATTCATTAATTAAGATTAATGCTGAGTAAAAGCTACGTCAAAAGCAGACTTTACTACAATAACAAATGAACAAAAAAAATATAGAAAAGGAAAATGCTACTGGTACGCAATTTCTACGTTAAAAGATATACGCAAAAGTCATATGTCGCGAAATTTGTGGAAAAAGAGGGAATCGCCTGTAGCAAAAACCTTCTGTCATATTAGAGTCAATCTGAGTTTTTTCCAGAACTTTGTTTATTAAATTAATTACAGATAATATATCAACTTGTAAGAAAGAAGAATCTTCTGCATTATTTTATAAAAAGTTTTTTATATATTGATTAGGATTTTGTTATTTTAGTTTTAGTCAATAACAGGTACCTATTTTTTAATTTTATTAGATTCAAAGTAACTAAAATAGTAATAGTATACTTGAAAAAAATATAGAGCGGTCGGAACCATTTGTTGTGGCGCTGGGTCAGTGGAGAAAAATATAAAATTTTTTATATAGCAATTTAAAATTTACTGAAACAATATATCTTTTAATCTTGTCATTTCCTGATATATGTAGATATTTTATATTATTTTGTTTGAAAAGTCTAAAATATTGTTATAAAGCGAAAATGCGGGCGTAGCCACTAACTTAGCTACTCTTCTTTAGTATTGCCTCTCGTCGCACTAAGGAAGGTGACGTGTTTACTCGTCCACGTTGCATCGCATTTTTCGCTTTATACAATATTTCACTTTTCAAACAGATATTTAATAATTATTCCATATATTTAAAATGACACTTAAAAGTATATTGTCGTCTCGAAAATTGTAAATAGCTGTATAAAAATATTTAATAATTTCTCTCACCTGACCGCACGCCACCTTATACGGCGAATACCCGACCGCCTCTTAATGGATATCCACATAAAGTGAAACTGGAATGTAAATTTTTTTATAGATATAAAAATTTGTCTTTAATTTGGTCAGACTAACATTATGCAGGAAATTACTGAATTTCAAGTAAAAATTACAAAATTTCCTTGAAAATTGATTTAATATCTAGTAATATTTCGCAATAATACCAGCTCGTAATTAATTTTTTATAAGAAAAAAATTAAACATGTCTTATATTTCTCGCACAAATAACCTTTTATTTGTCAATGTAAAAAACTGATTTACTTATCTAAAATTTATAATGAACTGTTTTAAAAAAAATTTGAGTTTTTCCGTTTTTTTTTTTTTTTTTAAATATATACTTTTGCACACCTGAGTAACGAATGATCAGAACGAAAGTTTTGAAAAGTGCATTCGAGAGTAGAGTTTTCAAGCTTGAAATTACTTTTTTTGTAAATTTTTCACAAAGTTACGGAGTTTTAAATTAAGCTGGTTTTTATGAAAAGATATCGGTTCCCTCCTTCCCCCTTTTTTGCGAAGATGTAGAAAAGGTAACAAGAAAATATCGTTATTTAAACGGCTATATAACTTCGTGAAAAATTGTTGAAAAATTTTAAAAGAAGCAATTTCAAAACTTCAAACGACATACATTTAAATATTATTTTTGAAACTTTTCTTGCAATCATTTTTCACTCAAATATCGACATTTTATGATAACTTGCGAAAATATTTTTCGAATCTGCAAAAATCCAAGAAAATTATTTTTCAAACTTTACTTGACAATCATGAGAAAAAAAATTGGGTAACAAACGGACTTTTCTATTGCAAAAGTCTTAAACTGAATATCTATTTTACTATACTCATCATAATTTGTATTAATATTTAAAAAATGTGTATTTTTGTAATAACTGCACGTATTAATTAATTTATCTAAAAAATTTGTATTAATATTTATTAAATAATTAATTAAATATTCCGGGATGCAAATTATTTGAGTAAAAGTTTTTCCATACGCTTATTCATTCGTTGAAAAATAAAAATTTACTTGACTACCCATGCAATGCCAGACGAAAGATTGATATTGGCAACACTGGAAAAATGAAAAAAAGAAAGAAAAAAAAATAAAAATAAAATAAAAATCCTGCAAGTCCATCTTTACCTTACTAAGCAAGCAAGACACCAGACAAACGAAGCATATAGAGAGATACAAAACGAAGCGAGAAGAGGAGCAGACGTATCTCTCGTCGCGACGCGCGAATTATTGACTTTTAATCAGACCCCCTTAAATATACTCGCAAGGGAGTTTCCACGAATTAGCCATCCTCCTACTACTAATTTTTTTCCTTTTTTTTTATTTTGCATTAAGCAGACAGGTCTCACGAAATAAAAAAAAATAATAATAACGTGAGAGTAAAAAGGATCGATGAGCCTCTTTTCCATATTTCTTGCTTTTTATTCGTCGGACGATATGTGTGTGCGCCGTTGCGTGTAACGAGATATAGAAAGAGAGAGAAAGAAAGAAAGAAGTATACATATATACGCGAAAAGATTCGTCCCTGATATTATAAACGTGAAAAATTTTCTGGTGTGGAAGGCGCGAGAGAGGCGTTTGATAATCGAAATTAATTAATTGGCCGCCATACCCCCCCCCCCCCTCTCCTCCTATTCTCGGTTCTTCTTTTTTTTTTCTCTATATCCCACTCTCTTCTTTATCTTCCTTCTGTCTGGTATATACCTTCCCATCTCAACTCGTTCTCGTCTCTGTCATTTTCAATTTTTTGCTTGTATCCCTCTTCTTATTCGAACGAATATTATTCCTTTTTAATATACATATATATACATACATATAGATATTTTTTTTATTTATTATTTTATTTTTTGTCTTTTTTTAATACATTTTGCTTTCTGTCGCGCGCTAAAAGATCTGCCTTCTTTCGTCTCTCGTTATTAATACATATGGATAAGTGAGAAAGGCTATATAGACAGGGGGCTTGTGTACATCGTCGTCGTGCGACGACTACGACGACGACGACGCCGCTGAATTTAATCATCGAAAAATCCTCTCTCGCGCTGAAGCAAAACGCGAAATATATACGAGATAAAAAAAGGGGGGTGGGAAGGGGGATATACAGATATCGGGTGTATTATAGAGGCAGAGAAAATGCGAGGCGTGACAGTTGGCTGCGTTTGGCATCGAAGGGGTTCCTCTCTTTCTCTCTCTCGAGCTAATTCGAGTTATTTTCTTTTTTTTACCTCATCTTCCAAAGATATGTGATTGAATTAAGAGAGTTATTTGTTTAATAAAATTCAATTAATTACAATTAGTTTTAATTCTTATAATAATTGTAATTATTTATGTACTTTGCAATATAATAAGCTTAGCTTTGATTAAATTAGAAATGTTCAAGGTATTAAAATAATATGAAGTAATTTATTTGTAAATTTAATTTAATTTCAAAATATTGATTATTTTCTTATCAAATGCCAGTGCGAATTTAAAATTAACGTAATATTTTTATCAATTTAATGTTCTTATCTTGGTTTATCAATCAAAATTCGTCTCACCAATGAATAATTTTTAAATTTATTTAGTTATAATTGCAATTGGCTCGCCTAATAGTATTAAAATTTAATTGGCTTAATATGATAGAGAATCTTGTTAATGGTTCCTGATAGAGAACGTAATTACAGTCGAAAATTTGAAACATCTAATCTCCTTCACAATTTTCCTCAAGCTATTAATTTTGTCAAATTTTTTATTATAAACGCAAAAGAATTATTTATTTAAATTATCACTTTCCTGTGATTTTGTAAATTGTACAATTAATTTTATCAATTAAAACTTGTCGATTAAATATAGATTAAAATTTTTTATGATTATCAAACAACAGTAAAATTTTATATATTCAATTAAAATTCTTTAAAAATTATTTTGTATTTTTTTTTAATTTGCTTAATACACTAAAATAAAAATTTGTCACAAATAATTTAAACACGATGAAATCATTTTCGAAAATTGGTCTTATCTATTGTAAACATAAGAAATTATTAAAAAAACAAATTTTGATAAATTACTATCAGAGTATCAATTTTCAAAAATATATCATTATTTTATCATTAATATTTAATATTAATGCTGAAGTTCATTATAAGTATTTGTACTTATTGTGTAAAACTATAAAAAAAATTTTATAACTTTTATAACCTTCATGATTTTAATATAATTTGTAAATACGTCAATCCATAACATTATACTTTACTATTAAATACGAGTCCAAAAAACTCTAAAAAAGTCAATTCTAAATAATTTGGTTGTGGCTCTAACAAATGTGGTATTTCCGTAAGATATGAATATAATCTTTCTATGACGCATTTTGTATATGCGTATTAACACTTTTATCTCTTTTTTTATAAAATAAAATACTTAAAAGTGAGTTTAAATTACATGTTATCATCTCATGTGGTCGTCATTGGCTCGTTTGGTAGAGCGATGGATTCATAATCTCGAGGTTCAGAGTTCGAATCCAGCTCTCGGCCGATTTATACAAGCACCACTGTACTTTACATGTGCTGAAGTTCACAAATACTTTGACGACCTCCGTCGCTAACTAGTTCTCAATGATAGCATAAATACAGCGACGTTAAATTTAAAAAAATGGTTATATTTCTAATAATTAAAACTACACTAATTTTTTTAATTTTCTTAATAAAAATCACCGGGTTAGCCCATTTACACAGAATTTTTGACATAAATAAATGCACAGATAAGTTCGCATCTTCGATCTCAGTCACCGAAAATCTGGAAAAGCAATGCATAGCAAACAAAGCCTCCATGTAATTGGACCTGGCTGGATTTCGAACCCGTCAAGTCACTTCAGCACAGCACCTTAATCAATTACGCTAAATTAAAATTAAAATTATTATAAATTTTATTAAAAACAATTAGGTTGATTTATTTTTACATTTGGTTATTTTTCCAATGCGGAAAATCGATATAATAACTCTAGATATAAATGAAAATATTTCAAATTTATTCATTAAAGGAATATTTTTAATCGAATATATTATATTTTTTGCCTTAAATAAAAAAACGAGAAGAAATTTGCGGTATTGAATCTCAATATTACTGAGGCAACTGCCCAAAGTATTGATAATATTAATATTATTTAATAATTTCAGTCTAATATGGGGAAAATACATGCTAATGCCAATGGAGAAGAATGAATATTATTATTATGATTATTATTATTATAAAAAAATCAAATTTATTAATCACAATGAAGCGCAACCGTCGCCCATCATTATAATTCAAGTCCTCCAAGCATTTCATATTTATAAAATTCATTTTATATCAAGCTTATTTAAATGTAAATCAAAAGTGCTTTTAAAAGCATATTAAATACAGCTCCGCATTGAAAATGGAAAAAAGCTATTCTGCATTTTAAATACCTGCTTAAAATGCATCCATTTTAAATAAGCCCCCTTTTCCTCATACCACCCTTCTCTTCTTCGTCAGTCCTACAATCGATAACTCGAAAAATTTTTAACAAAAATCATGAGCTATGCGCCAATTCAAGCCAGAATCGATATGTTTTTCTTCTATCATTTATCTTACTTTTCAACTAACAATATACCCATATTATTATTACTATTGTTACTAATACAGTTTCTACGTAAAATCATGCTACATTTAGGTGTTAATTTTATTTAATTCTTATATATAAATTTTAAAATCATACAATTCAATGTAATATTCAATGTACATTTATTTTAAACAAAAGAATCTATTGTTAGGTTTTAATGATATTTTCCTTGTTCTTAAAAAAAGTTTGTTTTACAAATTATGTAAAATATAATTTTTAGATAATTTCCGCGTAATACGTTTAAATTTTTGTTCCGCATAAAATAGCCTAAAAAAGTCACGTTTATAAAATCTATACAGACCCGGTAGTCCTCCGCGTAGTTTCATGTATTCAATAATTAACCGGCGAATTATTCTTTCCTTTTTTTTTAACTTCTTTCTTTTTTTTTCTCTCCACATCTTAAAGATTCCAATAATATCCGCTATTATAGTCTCGATTATGCTAAAAGACTACGTCATACAAATTAATGGTTAGTCACTGACGTAAAAGATTATATTAAACTTGATTTTGAATATATCGAACGTGTTACTTTGTTTCCAATAATAATAAATTTTTCTTTATATACAATTTATATTCCCGGCTAAAACATTCATTATCTATAAATATTTTATGTCATTCTTTTTTTAAAGTAGCCAAGCCATTTTGAATATATTGGAAATTAAAATTACAAATGGCGCCTTTTATCTTTGATTTTTTTCCATTATTTCAAATATTTAACTTTTGTTTATGGATTCGAGAAGAAAAAATGTAATAGTAGCAATAAATATTATTAATGTTACTATAATTTCATTTTTATTTTTTTTCAAATTATACATAATTTCAAATCATTAGAATTGTTCATTCTCGGTAAAAGTTATCGCGCATTATGCATTTTCAATCGTCATAAGAATAATTTTTTTATGTATACGCATATGTGTATTGAAAAAAATATGAAGGTTTATTGTTTCTTGTTCTCAGGGCATCGGTAGCTACAATAACCATAGTAATTTTATCATAAAAATCTACCTATATGGAATAAAATACAATTTTTATTTATGTTATTCTGAAAAATCTTATACAATCTTAAATAAAAAAAAAACATTACTTTTATATGCCTTTATTAATTTCTCAAACAATCTAAGGATAAAAAAAGAAAACAACGATTTCATGCTCTACAAATAATGCGAGTCCTTTAAAAAAGAAAAAAAAATATATAAGAAAAAAACTATTTAATTACGAAAACAGCATTTTTTGTAATAGATTATAGACTAAAACGCAAGCAGGAAGTAAGCGCATCGCACTCGTGCTTCGTAACCGCGAATTCAATTAAAAAAAAAAGTTCAGAAAAAGGGAGAGAGAGAGAGAGAAAGAAAAGCTTCTCTTTTACTACTAAGAAATGAATCTAAAGAAAAAAAGGTATGGAAGAAGAAGAAAAAAAAAGAAGAAATTAAAACAACGAACAACAAAAAAGAACAATTATCCTAATAATAAATATCTCAGTGATAGGATCAAGAAAAGAGCGAGAGAAAGAGTTTCTTTTAACAAGGCCTCAAAGGCAATTAGCATCGTTTCTTTCTCTCATTCTCTGCTTTTTCGCGTATACACACTTACATTTATATATATATATATACATATATTCTTTTATCGAAGTCATCTCTCGCGGAATCGCACGACCTACGCGCTGTGTATATATACTAGGGGATTCTTCACGATTTGAAGCAAATGTATTTTTTTTATTTTGCAAAATGCCATTAAGACACATTCACCATATATTCAAATGTATAAACTCAAAGACTTATTCCAATATACTTTTTTCTTTTTTATATTTTACATGAATGTATATATATGTTTAAAAGAAAGTAAATTTTTTTAATATATTTCCGTTCCGTTCCGTTTCGTTTCTTCGGTTTAGTTGCCGTGTGTTGAATTAAAAGCCATTGGTAAAGATGCACTTCGTACTTGTTTTTTTTTTTTCATTTGCGGAGGAGGTTCAGTGTACTGGTTAAAAAAAAATTACTCAGACGTTTTCGCATGCTTACTCGTAATTTCGTTTTGCTTATTTCTTTTATTTTTATTTATATATTTTTTTATTTTATACTTAAGAAAAAGATGCCGATCTTTTGTATTTGTCTGATAAAGTTCTTTTTTCGTATATGTATATACCATTAAAGTTAGTGTAATAAAAATGAAGGTTTGTTTCTTGTTCTCAGGGCATCAGTAATATTTGCCATGTAATTACATTTTATTAAAGTTTGTAAAACGAAGAATAAAAAAAAGGAAGAGAGAAAAAGAAAAGAAGAATCGCAAAATTAACCTTCAGACTTTCTCTGCTCGAAAGTTTACTGGAGAAACGAAAAACAATAAAATTTAACTTCTTTTGTCTTCGAATGTTACTCGTCCTCATAAAGAAATATAAACTATTATTATTTCCTTATTAAATTATTTTTTTTAATAAATATGATATTTCATTAATCAAGAATTGGTATCTGATGAAATCTTAAATTTTTATTATGCATCAAAAATATTATCTGAGAAATTTCAATGATAATACGAATTTCAAGAATAGCAAATTTCAATTTTTATTGAAATATTAAAAATATATGATTCTATTTTAAGGTGAAGTTCATTTTTTTAAGAACACATAAAAAAGTGATGTTAAAATCAATATAATGATTCATCGCACAACAATGCCAAAATCTATTTCTTAACATTATTCAATCTTGAAATTTTGAGAATAACAAATTTTCAATATAAGTTATGACGAAAAACGTCGAACGAGTATAATAAAAGAAAAGAAAAAAAATAAATAAAGAAGAAAAACCATTTTTCATGAAAAGTTAATGGAGTTGCGGGCATTAAACTGTTGGCAAGCAACTAAGAGGTTTTTCCTTGCTTACAAAAGACATACTGTATGTGGGATTACGCATGGCAAAATTTTTGGGTTTTAAATAGAACCTTTACTCTTGCAGGGCAATACGCCAGATCCAACAGTATCTTTTCGTAAATTGCTTTTTCAGAAATGACGGTTTACATGGAATTTCAATGTTTATAGAACATAGTAAAAATTTTAATAAAAACATTCAAACTTTTCTTTATCGATTTTAAAAGATCTAAAACTGATGAACTTTATAATGCAATCGAGAAATTTTTATTATTCAAAGTTGCGTTGCAAATGTATTCATTAGTAATGTTATAAACATTAAAAATTAGCATTTTGAAAATAATATTAAACAAAGGAACAGTAAATGTCTTGTTCTGTGTATAACATCATTTCCTCTTTGCTTGATCTCAAAAAAAAAGAAAAAAAGAAGTTTGAATGATTAATGATTATCTTCAAAGATCTCTTGACTTCCTTTATTTATTCATTTGCAAAACAATGCACTTTACAAGCACAAGCCCTGTTAATTAAAAGAAAATTATTAAAGCCATGATTATTTATCAGTACGATTTATAATGTAAAATAGTTGAGGTGTATCGTCGAAAGTGATCAACTAATTATTATTGTTAACAATGCAGCTGCTTATAAAAACAAACTGATTGTTTCATGCAATCATTAATATTTAGAATTATATTTTAATTTATTGATAAACAATTAAAAAACAAAATTTAATCATTTTTTATTAATTATTATGTTATTAATTTCTTATCAAGTCCAAACGGCTTAATAAAACGGTTTGAGAAAAAAATCTATAGAATATCTTATCTAAATATAATCAACTTATTGATTTCTAAATTTTACCATATTTTTGTTCAAAATTATAATGTAAAACATTTGATTATTTAAATTTATATGATGTTACTCTTGTGGTTGCATATGTTTATTTTTCAATATAAGATATGCAAACACGTTAAAAAAAATTCTTCAACTTAAAATTACAGTACGTTGATCCCTTTGCAGAAACTCCCCTTTTTTCTTTTTTCGCAAACCATTTTTCTTTTCCCTTCTTTTAAAAAATGGTCTGAAAAAAAAACTTTTAAAAGACAAGGGTGAAACAAAGAAAAGTTGAAGCTTTTTCCCTTCCCCATGATACATTTTAGTCTGGTGTTTGAAGACAAAATTAAAAAAAAAGAAGAAAAAGAAAAAAGTAAAACCAAAACGAATGGTGAAGTTAAAAAAAAATTTCTTTCAGTTATAAAGTCTAATGTGCGCATAATATTGCATGTGTTTTTAAGCTAAAGTCCTTCGCGCGACTTCGTAATACTGATTTTTCAACCGCATGTGAAAAATATAAAAAAAACAAAAATAAAAAAGGTACGCAGGGAAAAGAACCTTTCTTTTCGCGGTATGTTATATGTACGCATCGTTCGCTTTGTCGCTTTTTTTTGAGTTTTGCATTATCGCTTTGTCGATTCCCTTCTCTATTTCGTTTCATCTGCGTCCTTCTGGTATACAGCTCCTTTTTTTATATTTATTTTTTTTATTGTTGAATACGTGCGCGTGCCTGCATACTTTTTCTGTGCTTTTTGTTTGCGATCGTATGTGTGAATACGTGTGTATATACAGTTTCTTTTGCTCATTTTTTTCAATTTTTTTTTGAAACGTTTCTCACCTGCGCGTTGAAAATCGGCTTGCAACTGAGCAAATGATAAACAACAAAATTCTCCAAGCGTCGAAACAAGCAATATTTGCACGATAAATATATATTTTTGCTCTCAGTGTGTGTCGACAGAGAGAAATCAACTCATATTTTGTATTAACAAATTTTCAATTTGTGGATATACGAGTGGCCGATTACAATATTGAAATTCAACAAAAAAGTATGAATTGCAAGAATTACGACCCTGCGTTTATAGTTGATTGAATTTTTTTTTCTTTTTGTAATGTAGTCTCGTTACAAAATACATTTTACAATTTTAAATAACGAATCTTTCATTTTAGGTACGTTTGTTAAGTAACTTTTATTGAATTAAATGTAATAAATAAATTTTTCAATTTTATTTTGTAATATTAAATGTTTTTTTTAATATACACATTCTATTAATTTGTAAAAGTTCGAATTTTTATATTGCACATTTTAATGTATAAAAAATGAAATTTCGTACGATTTTTCAATGGTACTTCTAGTGTCTATAAATACTATACATCTCAAAATACAAAAAAAATAAAATAAAATGCTGCACAATAAAATGTTTTGTTTAATGTTGTTAATTATTTCAAGTATCGTGAATACTCGTTAAATTTTGCGCATTGTTGAGATAAAATTTTTTTTTTATATATTTTTTGTATATAACTCTCAGCCGAGTATTGGATTTCGAATAGAATGAGAAAGGAAATTTTTTTTTTTTTTTTTTTTTTTTTCAAAAAATAATTGCGAAAAATAAATATATAGTATATATGGAATGCAAATCGGACGGTTCATCGGCATTCATTGTTTGGTGCTTTATAATATTTTTAACGGCGTTAAAAAATTCGAAAAATATATAGTTCACAGCACTCCAAAACATTTTCGAACGATTTATACGCCTGTTTGCATCGAGGGTCGGATGGCGCGCACTGCACTTTAATTTGTATATTTGAAAAATAAAATTTTTAATATGTAAAATTATTTTGTTGAATTCTTAAATTAAAATTTATTGCAAGAAAATGTTGAATTTTTTTAGCTTAGTTGTTCTATTATTTTGAAAATTTATCACTTTCAGACAAAGAAAAATGGCTTTATATTTATGTGTTGCAAATTCTTTTTTTGTTAAAAAGTTTGCTAATATTTTTTCCAGATAAAATTCATTTATCAAAACATTGTTGTCTTTATTTTAAATTAATTATCTTTTATATTTCATTAAATAAAATGCATTTTTTTAAATATAATAAAAAACTAGATACGAAATTTTTTTATTTTATTATTTTAATCAAAAAGTTATGCTAAAAATACAAAAAATATAATCTAATCAAATGGAATACTTTATAGTACAAAAAATTTAGATACATGTATATTTATATATTTGAACAAATTTACTGCGCAATCACGTAATCCATTCAAGAGTTATGGCGTTCGAAAACAAAAAAAAATATAAAAAAAAGACAAATGCTTTACATGGGCACATTTTCGAGAAACCCATATATTCTAATTCAGCGAGCTTGAAAAATGTTGCATAACATGAAAATATCGTTACTGAAAAAAAAAAAATTTTTTTTTATAAAAATTCCTTTGTCCACGAAAAAAGGTATTTT
The DNA here is from genome assembly GCA_017163975.1 of Anastatus disparis. NCBI lineage: Eukaryota > Metazoa > Arthropoda > Insecta > Hymenoptera > Eupelmidae > Anastatus > Anastatus disparis. The sequence goes on from JAFFSR010000313.1 coordinate 2,097,115, forward strand.
TATTGACAAAGCATTTTTATGTACTACAAAAAAGAATTTTAATCTGTTAACTTTTTATATACAATAGTTTTTTTCATATTTTTATATTATCAATTTTATTCGATCTTCTATGTTACATAGACAGATAACAATGCATTTCAGATAAAATAAAAAAAAAAAATAAAAAAAGAAACATTAAAAATGATATTTTATTTGAAGCAGTTTTAATAATAATTATGCGCTACATGTATTACAAGTACATAATTCAAAGTAAAATACAGCTTTCGATAAAAATAACAAAGAAATTATACTGCAGAATATAAGTTGTTTAGCGTAACAAATTACTGTTTGTATTGTAGCATTAACAATCATTAGAAAAGTTTTAAAATATTTTATTTTCATGAAAAATTAAATAATTAACATTGATATAAAGAAAGGTTTTTAAAACTTTCAAAACTTTATTGTTTTGCAAAGAATCGATTTTGAAAACAATTTCTAGATGATTGGTTTTTACTTTTGTTAATTTCTTCATTAAAAGAATATTTAGTTTTTTAACGTTTATTAGATGTGTAATAGCATATAGCCTAATTACAAGATCGATGATCACCTGTCTTACTTTGGACCATATGCTTAAATTCAAAAAATCATGTACATCGGTTCTGTGCATGATAAAAATGATGTACATTGAAGTGCGGTTCGATAAAAATGAAGATTATTTTTAACTGTTATCAAATCACAAAAGCTTAAAAAAAAATACATTTTCTTTACAAAAAAAAATTGTATAAATTTTCATTTTTTTTTTTAAATTTTCCATTTACGTAAATACTTAAAAAATTGAAGTTGTAATGTTGGAAATAAATTACTATTAAGAGAAACAGATAGAGTTTCTCAACGACATTAATTTAGCAAAAAAAGAAGAACAAAATAATTCTCAGACTTATGACCAAAAAAAAAAAAACTGTCAAGCAAGAGGGAAAATATAATTTTATTACTGGTTATATATATTGAGGTAGTATGAAACTCGAATTGCTAGGCCTGCAGAAAGTTTGGGGCGCGTCTCGTCTGGCTCGTCGGGCCTTCCTCCTCTCCTTTCCCTCCCTGGAAAATTCTCAAAATCCGATGACGCATCGTCGGGGGCTTTCCATCTTTCTCTTTCTCTTTACTCAAACCCACCTATCTTGTTATACTCCCTCTTTTGCTCTTTCGGCTTTGCGAGGCACTCGAGGCTCGTCTGTACAAAGAGTGAGAAAGAGAGAGAAAGAGAAAGAATGAAAAAGAGAAAGAGAGAAAAGATCTTGTGGGGAGAGAGAGAAGCTAGGAAATCTCGCGGAAATGAAATTTTGCTCGAGACAGACACGGCATCGATCTGCACCTTTTTTAGTTGCGTTGTATACTCTTTCCTCTCTCACTCCCACTCTGCAAAAAAAAAAAAAAAAAAAGAAAAAAATTTTTTTTCCTCTCCTCTCTCAATGTTAACGGAGTACGGGCAAAAGAATTGAAAAAGAGGGGAGAAAAGCACAGGTTGAGAAGAGAAGCTAAACAAAAAACGAGGGGGATAAAAAAGTTACTTTTTTCCTTTTCTTGCTCTCTCAGATGCTTTATATCCTTTTTTTCAAGTTAAGAAGAATGGAAGAAAGATGGATTCCTGCCGAGAAGTTGAAGCTAAGATTCGTGCATTCACGAAAAATGTCAAAGAGAATAGAAATATAGTACTCGATATTTTCTTTGAACATATGTGCGCCGACAAAGTTTTCTTGAAGACGGTAAAGTTGATAAAAAAATCATCTTTATAATGCTAGAACCATTTGCTTTGGATAACGATATTTTGTTTGAATCAACTAATATTTTAAAAGAAAAAAACAAAGATTAAATTTATGTTGTAGGACGATGGCTTAAAAACGTAGTAATTAATTTTACTAAAGTTCAAAATTACAATTTACTAAATTAAAATGTTATGGTCGATTTGATTAAGATTGGTCCTTTCACTCTTGAACCTTTTAATCTTACAAGTTTTAGGCACCACAAGCTAGACTCATTCCTACTGTAACTGTAGAAAAAAAATCTATCAGATTAATAAGAAGAAGAAAGTAAAAAAATAATCAAATTTTTTTAACTTATGTGTTTATCAAAATAGTTACAGCAGGTTGAAATATCGTGTAACGTTTCGTTTGTTTAGTATATACCTGTGCTAGGTATATGCTGCGATGCACTATCATTACATCACACGATATTTCAAGCTACCATATATTTCTTAATTGATATTTAATTGAAAGAAGAAAAACTACGTGCTTATTATTTCTTTATATTTTTCATAAAACATAATAGACACACATAAAATCAAAATTTCATTTAACAGTGTTTATTTGTATACCTTCTGTATCCTCTTATACATTCATCAATTTTATTAAAATTCTTATTTTTCAATAAATAAAGATTTATTTCCATATTTAGATACAATAAATCATTTTATTTTCTAAAAAAATGTTATTTTGCAAAAATTTTAAATAACGTTAAAATGTTAAATATTTTGCAACTTATGATTGGATGAAAATTTCGTCTGAACTATCGATTTATCAACTTTTTAAAAAGTATTGTACCGAAAAAAAAGAAGCTTTTGAAGTTACAAGTAGTCTGTTGTAAACATTGTACCATCAAAAAGGAAAAAAGAAACTTCTGAATATCTTTAAAATTTTTGAAATTCCACTTTGATACTTTCACATAATCTTTGAACTTAGAATATTACAAAACTTTTAGAACACAATATTAAAATTTTTTAAAACTTTCATTGCATCTAAATTCTTGAACGTCGCAAATTAGTTGAAATTAAATAAAATAAAAATAAGAAAAAAATATAACTTTTTAAATTTCATAAAAAACTTACTTCGCGTAATGTAAACTTCACGTTTGAAATCTTGAAAAATCTTGGTAAGTTTTTTGATTAAACGAAGACCGCAAAAAAAAGAAAAAAGATTGAAATAAAACCGATAACGACCATAACGATGGAAATTTTTCATCTTGGTATAACATTTACAAAATGTGCACTTTCATATATAGGTGAAGTTAAAAAAAGAAGAAGAAAGAGAAAAAAGCTGAGAAAGAGAGGAAAAAGTAGTAGGAAAACGTTAGGTTCACGCTTGCTAGAAAAGCGTGCGGTAAAGGGGTAAAGCGGCTTGCACATGACAAAGTACCTCCGGCGTATAGCTAACAAAGAAGGATAGATATATACATATACAATATCTTCAAAACAAAAGGCTTGTATTACAAGAGCCCAAAGGTCTATCTATATATGTACGAAAAATGCTCACATTTATCCTCCATTTCTCCCCATACATGTCCAAATTCCTTTTTGCCCGTACGTTCTACCATCATCCTATATACCTTCCACCTCTTTTATCTCCGTCCAAAGCCCTTTTTCTCTTCACGCAATCAATCTTCGTACAACGCTCTTCTTTTTTTCGCTAAACTTCGCGCCCTGAAGTTTCTCTTCCTCCTTCCTCGTTTCCTCTTTTTCTATCTTCGCTTAAGGTCGGAGAACCGAAAGATTTCCCCTCCGTACATACATATATACAGCTTACATATATACAGAGGCGCCTATCATCATGCCCCACCTTTGCTTTTACCGATATATATTCTGCTTTTCGGTCTCTTTTGCTTATACCTTTTTTTTCTTACTTCTTCTCACTCTTTCTATCCCTCGCTCTTTTCGGCGGCGGTATGTCCCTCCCCTCTACTTGTTAGGAGTATGTCCTGTAAAGCGCTTACTATACCTTTGCCGTCAAATCTCCCCTCTCTTATTATTTTTTTTTTTTTTTTTTCTTCCTCTCCTTCATTCGTTTTGCGTGGTTTTACCTTTTTTTTTACCTCTAAATATCAGGCTGTTATTTGTCTACTGTATGGCTTTGGTGAACGTTTTCTCTCTGTATATTTATATTTTTGATTCTTCAATTTGTAATCATTATAATCGTACTTCGGACCGGTGACTTCATTAATCGTCCGAAGTTCACTCTGATCAGGAAGTAGTCATTTCTCGATTGTAGTTTCTTATTTGTGATCGTTGTCCATTATACTTTTGATAGGTTTTTAATGATTTTTCAAATCTTAAATTTATATTATTAATTATTGTTACTTGTTGCTTAGTCTTATTACTTTTGAGCACGTTACAATGCTTTCCATTTAAGGATTAGGATCTAGAAAGATTAAACATTTTCTAAAGGCCGATTTGTCATGGAAAAATACATTTATTTTGCGATATCAATCATTAGTATTTTTTTTTTTTAATTTACGCTCTTTATAAAGATCATGAAGTTACGATTATTGTGGTTCAAAATATTCTATTTCAGTATTTAAACATTATAAATACGTTTATCGATTTATAGAATAAATTTATTGCTTAAATATTTATCTAATCCATCATAAAATTTTCTAAAAATAATTTTGACAATTGTTTAAATTTAGAATTGTTAGTTCTAAAAATAAACATTTAATTTTTCTCTTTGAGATTTTCATATATCTTTTTAACGTATAAACGTAATTTATATCTCGCTTTGTACGTATATTCCTTTCTTCCATAAATAGTAACTTTTATTTCTTTTTATAACTATTTCCTATATCTCGCAAGCCCGTTATCTTCAATACTTCGTCATTGCTTCTTCTTTTTTTCCCACAATCTATCTCTTTCTCCATCTCACTCCCTAATTTTCTCAAACTTTTCTTTATTCTTTATTTCTTTTATCTTTCATTTTATTTTTACTTTTATTTTTTAAAATAATTCTTTCTCTGTTGATGCCCAATAGCAATCTATACATCGACTCGTTTTTTTTCCCTTGCATTTCTTTCTCTGTCATTACCTCCCACCCCTTGCTGTTTTTCTCATCTCTCTGTCATTTTTCTTCTCTCTACCTCCCACCTCATGACGTCTAATTTTTCTTCAACATTTTTTCGCCATCTGTTTGTCTCACTCATCTCTACCTCTCCCACTCTTCGATACATTCCTTTATCTCTTTCTAATTTTTTTTTCCTGTTTCTTCTTCTTTTTTTCTCTCTGTCGATGTATCAGGCTGTCTCTGTTTTTCTCTCTCTCTTTTTCGCTTCTCTTTCTCAAGCCGCGCGGCTTATCCTCGCGAGTTGCAACCCCACTCGTACGTATATAGTCGTCGGCAGTGTGCGCGAGCGGCGCGGCGCCACTTTAATGTAACATTAATAAAAAGCAACAATCAATATCTTGGCCGTAAAAAAATTTAATCTATAACAGAGCGAATTCCCGAGGAAAGAGGCGGAGGAAAGAAATAAAATAAAAAATAAAAAAAAAAGGAAAGAGGATAGAGGGGAAAAGGAAGGAGCTAAACAAAGATAGAAGATATATAGACGGAAGCGAAACAGTATCGTGGCTAGTTTTGCAAAGTGCCCTGACTCCTATTTTTTTTATCTTTGCCATGTGATTTTTGTTAATTATTCAGATTTTCTTTTAATAAAAAGTTAATGTAAAATTTATTCACATTGTATGTGATATCATTGAAATTTTTCTGAAAATAGCCGATATTTTAAAGTGATTAATACTTTTTTCTTTTTCATTTTGGAAGGTCATTATAGAAGTTTTTCGAGTTTACGCAATGGATATTATTATTTACATTTATAATTTTTTAAATTTTGTATAGCATAGAATTATGATTAATCGCTGATGTTTTTTGAGTATTGCGATGCACTTCTTCAGAACGAATTGGAAGCATGGAAAGTCATTATCATAAAATCTAGGATAAAAATTTTAAAATTAAATTAAAATTTATAATTATAATTATTGCGAAATTCAGACTATTATAAAATAATTAAATTGAAAATCGCTTCAAACTCTTCTTTCTACTTCTTCATAAATGTATGTCTGTACATAGTTGTCTAATCATGTTCAGGTTTTTCTACTGACTCTGAAAGGATATTACTCTATATTTGACGTAGAGTTTTATTCTTAGAAAAATTCAATATAAAACTGTGAATTATTCAAAATAATGAAATAAGAAATATTATTGTTAAAAAAAGTAAATTGAATGAATTGTTACTAAGAATTTTTTTCAACAATCAAAAATATTCAATCTCATTCTAATTTACAATTCTTTTATTTATTTTAGTGCTTTTAAAGCAATATGAATAAATTTGATAATAGCAAATTTAATTAACTCAAATCAATATAGGAAATATAAAATAAAAACTAAACTACAACGTAAAATAAAAGCAAAAAGAGTTTGCGACTCAAGTCAATTCACCAAAACCAAACAAAGCATATTTTGAAAATCTTAAATTATTAGCATTAAAAAGAGCCGTGCTTAGTTTACTCAACGACGGTCTTTTTTCTGTATAACATCGTGTTGTCTATCTAACTTCGCTTTTCTTTCTCTCTCTTTATGCCGGCTCGTCAAATCGGCGCTTTCGATTCAGTTGTCGTGTCGCGCGCCCGCCGGCGGAGTCGTTGACGCTGTATACGACCTTAAAGAAAAGAAATACCGCGGCGTGCTCTTTCCTCTTTCCTTTTTCTTTCTTTCTTTCTTTTTTCCTTTTTATTCGCAGCGATCAAGTGTAAGAGGGGCTTGTATACACTTTATCTCGTATATATCTATATATATCGGGTATATATAGAAAGGAAGGGAATCGTCCTTGTTTGTGTTGCTGTCTCTGTTTTATAATACAACGACGGGGTCACATACATGAGAAATTTTTGTTAGGCCTTTATAGCCTCTTCTTCAAGGTTCAAGGTAGTATTATAAGAATAACCTTGTTCTTTTTTTTCGGCTGGGTTACTTTATATATTTACTAATGCGAGACTTGTCGTGTTTGTATTTTCATTTTTTTTTCTTCCTGTTTTTCTTTCTTGATCGAATGATTGATTAAATTATTAAATTTTGTTTTTGCGGCTTTTTAGAAATATTATTTCTTTCATTACAGAGCGTCGTTTTAAAAAATATGGAATTTTTTTATGGAAATTAAAATAGAAAATTGTTTTGTATAAAAGAATAACTTATTTTTTAAAGTATTTTTTTTTTCATTTTTCATTTTAATTTTACATCAAGAGTTTATGGCTAAAAGAAAAATGCGTGAGCTAAAATATATGGAAACCTTGAAGTATAGAATATTTTTTTTATTTTTTGTTTCAGAATTTGAAATTGCTATTATTGATTAAATTTTATACTCATTATTATTTGCATTTTATGTTTTTCAAGGAAAAAAAGTAATTTATTTTTTTTACTAACAGCTTTTGAAAAACAAAAAGTAGGTCAAATTGTAAAAAAAAATTTAACGTACGTAGTTTTTTGCAATATATTTTTTGAAAATAAATTTCAATTTTTTAAAAAAAATTAATAGTTTTTATTTTTAACTTTTGTATATGAGTTACTTACAGGCTATTAAACGTCGCGTGACTATACATATTTTCACTTTACACAATTATTATTACGTAAAATTTTTGTAAAATCGCAAACGATTTTTAACGATTGCATAAATCATCTTTTGTACTTTATAGGCAAATAAGCAATTACGCATTTACTTCCATTGTTAATTAGATCAAAAATAAATAAAACGAGCTAAAAAAATAATTATAATTTAAAATACGAGAAATAATATACAGAGAAAAATGAAAAAAAAGTTGGATTTCTTAGTCTATTAAATTTTACGCAATCAACTTTATCAACAAAACTTTTTTATGTATTTACAAAGAGTTCTTTTTTCCTACTAATTACGTATTTTAGTGTTTTAGAAAAATAGGAAAGAATTGAAGATAAAATTTTTAAATATACAGCAAATATTGATAAAACAGTGTTTTTTAAAAACCATAAATTAAAAAAAAAATAAAAATTTTTATGACGTTGATTTATGCGCTAATGTTAAGCTAATTTACGTTTTCTGTAGAGGGTATAGTAATTGATAGTTCATTAAAAAATTTTTGACATTAAAAATAAAAAAAATATGTTCATACAAATTTTTAACAATCGAAATTATATTTTATGATATCCTACGTATAAAATTTTATTTTTAAACAAAATATATAGATATTTCCACGAAAATATCAATTTTTCATTTGGGATTCATTTGGTAATGACGCATAGAGTAAATTTTAAAAATAAAAATAAAAAAAAATTAGCTAACAATAATCGTAAATCTAATTTAATTAAATCCGTCCTTATAATAGCAAACCACCTACACACGGAACTCTCGACCTATCTCAACATAAAACCTAAAAGCACGTCATCCGAATCTTTTGTGTATACGTATATATCCCTTCCCCTTATCATTTTACGATCTTAGCATGGATCAAGCACTTTGAACTTGTTCGTCGTCATTTATAAACTCAACAGAGAAGAGTGAGAAAGAGAAAGTTTCCTCATCCTTATCGTAATCTTCTTTCCTTGTCGTACTATATAAAACTTCATAGTCAAGATCAAGGATGAGCTGGCCTGGAGGGGAGGGGGAATATAGGGAGGGGAACTTATAAGTTTGCTGCTGGCTGCTGTTGCGTGACTGATCGCTATACATATATACATATATTTGTGTGTATGTATGTGTGTGGTATTGGGGCTTTGCCACCTATCTCGACTAGTTCTTTCTCTCACGCCAGCTCACGTGAGGAAGGCCATTGATATTGTTGTTGTTATGGTTGTGATTGCGATTGGTCCTTTTTGCAAAAAGGAAAATTACTCTTCTGTAGCTTTGGAATTTTTAAGAGGTTTGCTTCATGTGATTTAATATGTTTGGCTTTGTTAAGGATGGAATCTGAAGGAATATTTTTTTCTTCTTACAATAGATTACTAGGTTTTTAGAAATGAATAATGGTAATTTTGAAGATTGAAGAGCAGATAAAGCGGAGCTTGGTTGAAGCCATTAGGAATTTTTTTCAACTTTGGAAATGAAGTGAGCTATCTCTTTTTTTCCATTGAAACTACAAATTTGTGGTTTCTGATACTTATTCAAAGTTAAATGGATTTTAAAAACCGTAACTAAATAATATGATGAATAAATTTAAAACACGTTTATAATACCTTACATTAAATTAACTTAAAATAGGGTATTTTTAAACTTTTTGATGGCTTAATCGACATATCGTTTACTGTAAACGTCAATCAAAATCAATTTTTCCAATTAATGCTAGTTAATTTATAATAAGTAACTGTGAAGAATGAAATTACAACTTGTATTTAAAAAAAAGTATCGAATGATTAATAATACTGTGATTACGTAATAATTTTCTTTTTGTCATCATATTCCTGTAGAAAATTGGAGCAAAAGATAACACTTTTGTTGAACCGGAAAAAAGGGATTTAAAACTAAATGTATACACGATAATTTAGTATTTAAAATTATTTTAAACGTTTCGTTTTTCATTTTCTAAATAAAAAGAAGTTAATGGAATGGCACATAAATTCTAAAGATTAACATTTTTAAATTTGCGTTTACGTATTTTCGCTGATAATTATTTATTCATTCTTAAAAATAAAACAAGGAAAAAGAAATGTGTTTCCCCAAATGATTATTGGATTTTTTTTTATTTATTTATTTATTTTTTTTAATTTTCGTAACATCGTTGTTATATACATGTATATATGTCGGTTAAGAAAGATGTTGTAAAAATCGAATTTCCAATAAAGCAGAACTTTCAAGATTCACTTAGAAACGTATCTATTATTGAATTTCGTTGGTACCTTTCAATTTCAAACTGGCGTGCTGATAGAATTCTTTGTGAATTGACAATACACCAGGGTACAACTAAACTTACAAGTACAAAAGTCTATTAAATAACAAGTCTTGCTTCAAAGTTAAAGAAAAAAAAATTTATAAAATAAAATTCAACAATATTGTACAATCTAACTAAAAAGTTCCTATCGATTTCATAATCACAATACGTGCATTTTAATATAATTGTACCTCACGATAATAAAATCGTTAGGAATTCGATGTGTTATCATTAAATAAATAATAAGCTATAAGTAAATAAAACATTTTTTCCTATAAAATTTAAAATTCAATGGAACATAACTTGAGTTTTAAAATATGTAAAATGTTTGAGTTGTAAGTAATTTGTTTGATATGGATTTTTCCTTTTTGACGGATCAACTGATACAAAACCCAGTACAGTTACAATTTTGTGTTCAACAAGCATGAAAATTATGTTACGTCTGACAAAACTATAGTATTATTAGATTCTTCAATTTTTTATACGTATAAATTTTTTAGAAAGTAACAAAAACTTTAGTTGTTTGATGAAATCTTCTGGACTTGTTATTCTTCACCATGTTATTTGCAAAAAAATTTTTATTCACTTTTATTGCCCATTGTTTTTCTTTTGTGCGAAAAACTAATAAAAAATTATGATAATATTCAGGAATAAATTTGATGATACAAAATTTTTCGAAAATATATAAATGCCTTGGGAATAAAAAGTTACATTTTACGAAATAAAAATAAAAAAAGTCATTCAAACAGTTTCGAACAATTCTTTTGCCATATTGAAAATTTTGAATAAAATGAAGTCAGTTATGTATTGATGTATTCGTCTACGAACTCGCATTTATTCAAATAATGTATAGTTACATCTATATGTGTCAAGTACCTAAAAATAGAATTTTCAAATTTTTGTAGCGCCAAAATATATTTCCTCGTTTTTATCTTTGTCTCTTATTTTTTTTTCATTTCAAAGTCGCTATTCTTTCTATTCAAGGAAATAATGTATGGTTATCTCGTTATTTGACCTTGTTACTTTTTTTTCATTTAGAGTTTAAATATTTCCAAATATCATTTGTAGTATCGTTATTTTTTTCACACGAAAGAAACTGCGCAAATACGAAAAAAAAAGTAATTTTCGAAAAAACACTTACAAAACATGTTTTTATATGCTATTGGAAGTTAAAAATACGTTTCTTTAAACAATTATTTCGGTTTAATAAAACAAGTTTGTTAACATTAATGTAAAAAATAAAAAATAAAGATTTTTTGGTTTAAAATAACATTGTTTTTTTTCTAGATGTGTATCAAACTTTAACAATGATAATCGCTTTTTGAGTGTTTGAGACTGTGCTTCGCAACATATTTTTTAAAAACTTACAATCGATCAACAGTTTTGATAAATTTTATTAATTTTTATATTTTGAAACCTTAAATCCTGTAAAAAGAAAAACTGGTTGAAAATAAAGTGCGCTCGTATTTTTTAGTTATTAATAAATTTTATAATAATAGCTTTTTATGTTGTTCATAATTTTTCAAATTTAATAAAATTTCTTTATTAAAAAGAATTGCACCAATTCTTTTTAAAAGTGAATTTTAAGTTGATTAGAGTAAAATTTCATTTTTTTAAAAAATAATTTGAATTTTTTTTTGTAAAGTATAACTTTTTATCGTAAGAAAATTTCACGTCAAATTTTATAATCATCTATAAGAAAAATCATACTTTACCTGTCCACCTACAGATAGAAACTTATAAGAGGGAATAAAAAAAACAATGAACTGTTGACATTTAACTTTTGATGTTTTTTCCATTGCCGCGACGTATAAAACCCTCGAAAAACAATTAAAATGACAAGCACACATCTACGTCGAGAAATCAGTTTAGTTCACGTGCTTGGCTGCTACATAAACCTGCGTATCCCACCTAGAGAGTTGCCTGAAATCGATATATGTATATATATATAAAATAAAAAAAAAAAGAAACACAATCCGCTGTGGTATATGCAACAAAATAATGTAAGGGACCAAAAAACGTGTTTTCATATAACTTTTTTTATTTTTTATCATTTTATCAAAGGTTACATATACTTGTATATATGTATAGTGTTGTATTATAAAAAAAAATGAGTCTTTCAACGACGAAAGCGATATGCAACATCTCGGGGGGCGGGGTTTTAAGCACTGTACCTGACAGTTTGGTGATTTAGTTTTCGCGAGTGCGCGTGTCATTCGCCCAAGTGAGAGAGAGAAAGAGAGAAGTTGAATATACGCACGTGTCATTGACACACAGGTCCAAGCAAAACCAAGTTAACTATGCCCGATATATATGCTAACAAACCTTATACGCTTATTTTCATTTTTTTTTTCATTTTGAAATTTTTGACATTTTTGTGTTTTGTTTCTGACCAATTCTTTCTCTTTTTCGCTCTAGCCCTTTCTTTCTCGCTTTTTTTTTTATGTAGGAGAGAAATTTTTGTGCGCGAAGGATAAAATATTTCGTTCGGTTTTGTTTGATGTGGAGAAACGTTTTCTTGCGAAATTTTTGTCGGTACCGATTTTACGTTGGAGTGACGAAAAATGTTAGTTGGAGAAAATGTCAAATACATAAAAGGCAAAAATTTACAGAGAATATTATTTTTGTACCTACGAGAAAATTATTATTTTTCATACTTTTATTCTTCTGTTCTTTGTAAATACTCACATGAACAAAAAAAAACTTTGTTCTTTGAAATAAATCTATGTTGCATTTTTTAGTTTCTTAGGACTTCTAATAATGTATCTTTTATTACATTTCTTAAATGTTTAATGAGATGCATACGTTATATGATTAAATTATTTTCATTTTATTCATGCTTAATTTATTTTTTCAAAAACTAATTTTAATTACGCTAAAATTGTTAAAATTTTTTTTTTATATCACAATATATATGAAAAAATTGTAGCCAATTTGATTAAAAATCTGTAAATAATTTTAAAATATATAATTAGCTGAAAAATTGAAAGCTTCAATTAGATAAATTGTGATATTTTATATAAAACATCAAAATTTCAAAGAAACTTGCTAACGGGAACTTTATAAATTAAATTTTTTTGTTAAATCTTCGTAACATTAATAAAAAAGACTTAAAATTTTTTCCCAGACATTTTGAACTTTAAGAAACTTTTATTTTACTTCATTTTCAACGCTTTCAACAAAATTTCATTTTGTCTGGAATAAAACAAGACCAATTTGAGCACTGTTCCTGTGAATTGGTTATTTTTAATAAAAAAAATAGATTCAATTTTTACCTACGACTGTATCTTTTTGAAAATTTTAACAATCAAGAATCGTAAAAGGCTACAATCGAAGTAGAATCTAGTTATTTTAAAATTATGAAACAACTGAAATTGTTGAAGATTTTCTAAAGTTCACTTAAAAGAAATATCGTTGTGACATCTACATTATATTATTATGCTTATTGTAAAGATAAAAATTATGCTATTGATAAAATCACAACAGTACCGGTAGAAAAACAATTATTTTTAGAAAATATTCTTTTTTAGTCCATTTATCCATAACTTAAGAGTAAATTTAATTTAAATAATAAATACAGCCTAAGAGTGCGACTATACTATCATAGACGTAAAAGAGTAGTCTGAGTGTGCTGTGTAATAGTTGTGGTTCTTAATGTGAGAAAGAAAAACATGTATAACAATGTAATATAAACAAATATTTAGCTCTATCAGCTATACTGTTGTTTTGTTTATTTATATTGTAACTATGCTGATATGTTTTTTTCAGTGTATATTTTCATGTAATATTTAAATGCATATAAAAGAAATCTTTGAAAAAAAAACAAACTAATTTTCCTTTTTTTACTTGAGGCAATATTATTGTATACCGTCAAAAAAAAGCTTTTACAAAAATTGAAATTAACTTAATACAATCAACAATATATTTTTTATTATCACTAAAATATCAATTTTATATTGAATTATATTTTAAAACTTCCTCATTTAAATTGACAATATTTACTATTTATAATACATTAAATTTCCAATTCAATATTAAAATTTTTTTATTTAACACTATTTTTTTATAATCAACATACTCCATAAAAATAGATACAAAGATTGTCTTAAATTTAATTTTAGTTTTTTACTTATTGACTCACGTCTTTCGTATAAAACGAATGAAATACGTTTATCACATGAAAAATGTTTATTATTTAATTTTTTATATAGCAAATATCACATCTAGTATTGCAAAATTAAGCAGCGACGTATGTCAATCTTCTCATCGTATACTGTCGCAATTGTCCGCCATACCCATCAATTTTTTTTCAAGCTCTTCTTTCATGACTCATATAAATTCTCGAGTCATTTCAAAATCTTTTTTTATCTCAAAACAATACTGATACTCCTTTCTTTCTTTCTCCTTTTATTTCTTTAGCTTTTCTGTCTCTTTCTACGCGAAATGTAATGCTGACTAAAGTATTCTCTTTTTTCTTCTTTTTTTCTCTCTCTTTTTTTTTTTAATGCACATGAAAGAAAGTCATACTGACAAACAGATGATTCATTTGAATTTTCGAGTTAACTTTTAAATGCAGGAACTCGACACACTGTGTGAGTAATGGGTCTCGATAGTTGATTTAATGATTATAAGTTTAATGTGAATGTTCAAAAGTACGATGATTATAATATTAATATTATAATCATGGCTGATTTATTATTAATAAAACCAATTAGAATCAATATTAATATAACTACATACTTTTATAGAAATTAATATGGCCTTCCTTGTGTTTTAAATTAACTTTCTTAAAATGTCTATATTTTATTTCTAGATTTAATAAAGTAAAATATGATAACAGCAATAATCCATTAATTTTTATTTTAGTAATTTAATAAAAATATTTTCGTACACTAATCGATACTACCAACATATTTTTCGTGCATATTTATTTATTTTTATATTTAAAATATATATTTTTCCTAAATTGTACAATAAATTCAAATATCTGAATATTTAAAATTATTTATTTTAATTTGATTTTCATTGTACATAAAAAAAACAAGTAATAATAATATAAAAATAACAAACATGAATTGACTCTTGGGTAAGATATTCGTTAAATCAATCTTGGCAAAGTGCTTGAAAAATAAAACGTAAATACAAGCTACTATTGATTAATCCCAAGCTCTGAGTAGAAGGAGGAAGAGAGAGAGGGGGAGGAGGAGGAGGACCGGATAAAGAAATGTCGAATATAGAGCGAAGCCAGACAATTTTATTAGACATTATTTTCTCTGGCATTAAATTCATACAGCGTATAGGGGGAAGGAGAAGTTAAAAAAAAAGAGAAATATTCAACGCGAAAAAAAGAGAGAGGGAGAAAGAAAGAGTAAAGTTTTGCCTGGCGCGCTTGAAAAAAGAAACTTTGACGTCATTTTTTTCATTCTCCATCCTTGCCTTGCTTCTAAATTTTTTTTTCAACTTTTTTTTTTCTTTTGAATGAATTGATCGCAAAAAAAGAACCCAACAACTACGACGTAGCTCTTCAAAATTTCATTTCTAAGACGCAATGTGCGTGGGCTTGAGAAGAAGAAGAAAAAAAAGGGCGAACGACCGAAAGAAGATGATGGGGTGGGTTGGCGTAAGAAAAAAAAAGGCCAAGGTGAGGAAATGCAAAGGGATATGAAAATAAACTGAAGGAAATTATAAAAAGTCGCTTGAAGTGAACGTTATGAGTAAACATCATTTGCTTCATCACAGAGGAAGCTTTGTGGTGATAAAAAAATTATTTTTTGGAATATTACAAAAATATGTTTTGAGTAATTATGAATAAAAATACGTTATTTTTAGATAACATTTATGCGCGTGCGTGTGTACTTTCATATCTTAAAAACAAATTCATTGTTTTTTTTTAACGTGGGTAGTTTTTTTTTTTAATATTTCGAATACATATAGGTTGAATTTTAATTTTTTATTTATTTTAGTTAATACGCATTCGTTTTATATCGATTTTGCAATGATTAGAAATCAATTTCTCAACTTTTTTGGATAATGATGTTAATATTATTTGATAAACGCAAATAAATATTAAAGTAATTTTGTAGTTTCGGATATTTTTCATAAAGTCCTTTTTCAAAACTCTAAAACACAATTTAAATAAACATAATAATGTGTATATTACTCTTCAATAATGATTATTAACAAAATTTTTTATCTTGAATAATACAATCATCCACGCTCATCAAATTGAGTGACAAGTTAAAAAACTAATTGGACAATCGGAAATGTTAAGATACAACAGGAAACAAAAACAGATCGATACATAAAAGTTGAATTTTTGAAAATATTAATAAACATGATGCAACAAAATTTACATTTGAACTTAAAATACGAACATTTTCTGCGTAAATAGCTTATCTATATATAAAATTATTAAAAATTTACAAAATATTATCTCTTATTAGCACATGATCATTTGTTAATCGTTAAGTAAGCTTATCAATATATAACGCTGCTAAAGAAGGTGGAAAGTATTTACAATTAAAATCACAGACAATCAATTACATTTGACTGAATATAAACTTAAAGCTCTATTAATAGCACTCACGCCTTTTACATTAACTTTCGTAGACGGCAAACAATTAATACAAAACAATAATTACAAAATTAACAGATTAAAAACTGTATTTTTTTATATCGAGTCTCGCATAAAAATACGCTAATTATCTATAACAATGAGTGCTCTAATTTAAAAAATTTCAAGGACTCATCATCGTACCAAGGTTCATTTTCTTCATTTTTTAATACTATTTATGGTAGAATATAAGGTTCGCGACTTTAAAGTTTGAAAAATAAAAAAAAATAATTTTTAATGAAAATTTAGGGACATAACTTTGAATGCAAAGTACATTGACTATTGTATTCGCACAACTTTAGAACAGTCTATATCTTCCTTAGAACTGTTTATTTAAAGGCAATTATTTTGGTTCGTTCGTTTATCTATACCATATTTGTCAGAAGAACTAATAAAATTTTTAAAAATCGATGAACAAATATTCATATATTATAATTCTAATGTACTAATTTACCTTATTTTAACATATTTTAAAGAAATTAACCAGAAAAAAATAGTTATAAATCTTGAAATTTGAAAAATAAACCGGGGACACGATATCATCGAAAATTTGTAGATTTTCCCATATATCTGTTTACAATATAATTTTATTTGTTTTTTATTACGTCAATAGTTTATATATATATATATATTTTTTTTTTTTTTCGAAAATTGTGTATCTTGCATTTCATTAATTATGCATGCGTATTATTATGAATATACAACATTTCTTTTTCATTTATAGCGGTTTTATTAATATTGATTATATATACTATTTCACTTATATGGTTGACAAGTGCTGAGTTTTCCTTTTTATTTTTTATGTCTAGTCTGATTTCTAAGTATATCTGATAACACACGTGAATCGCATCTGATATATACGTACTCGTTATTTTTGCAGGGAATCTTGTACACGATATTTTTTTATTCGTTTCGATATTTTTTTAATTTATTAGTGCAAGTGCAAACGATTTACATTTATTCGCATTCAAAATTTTTAATTTTCGATCTAATTTATTTTAATTTATTGCTCTCGATTTGTAATTGCTTACATTAATGACGCTAGTATTTTTGTTTTTTAATTTATAGAGTCATTTTTTAATATATTCGTTAATAATTTCTACTAGATAATAATTGTTAATTTTTGATATTGTAATTAGAATTTCAAATATTTTTATATTTTTTTGATAATTTATATACTTACGTAAATTTTTGTAATTATGTTTGTTTTTCTTTTTTTTTAAGTTTAACATTATTCATGTGAAAATATTGATGTCATTTCATTGAATCATATTTTTAACAATTTAACTTGTGATCAACAATAAACTAAAGATAAATAATATAAATTATCCTTAAGAAATATTCTACGTAATTTAACCCTTTCAGTCATGCAATTCAATTCACTTTTTTCGTATGTATTTGTTTATAATAATAATTAATAGTTATAAATTTATAAAATATCATCAGCATTATAGATAGTAAGGCTATGTGTATCTGAAAATACAAAAAATCCAAGAATCAAGCATGATATTGCAAAAATATTGAGGTAAAAAAAAAGAAAATTAGGTAGCCGATATATCGGCTCCTGTGACTGTAAGGGTTAAAAGTAGTTAAAATACTTATAATTTAAGGTAAATTTTATAAGAAAATATAGTTTATTGTGTCCACGGTTGTTACAAAATCATTTAATCGTTTACACGATTAATTATTGAAATTTATATTCGAAATGATATGATAATATTATTTTTACAGAAATAATCATTTTTCATAATTATTTTTCATTATGAATTTATATGAAAACATATTCATTCACTTAAATTCGATATATATATATATATATATATATATATATATATATTAATGTAAATAACATACCAATTGAAAAAATTTTCTTAAAAATCATTGATAATTCATAATGAAAACATCGCAATCACTATAATGTAAATAACGCTACTATTAAAAATTATCACAAACTACCAATTAAAAAACCAGTTGAACAAGATTCTTCAAATTCATCAAAATAAATTTTGAATTTTCCAAACGCGTTTGAGCATTTTAATTTCTCAATCGTCTTTAGAGAGCGCAACAACAAAATTATAGCGCTAAAACAGCACTAAACCTTGAATATAAAATGAAAAAAAAGGCGAAGAAATTGTATAATACTTGAGTTTTGGAATAAAGGATAAAGAGAATAAAGAAGACGCGAGAATATAAAGATTGCACGATCTTGCAAATTTCTTTACTCGACTCGATTTCACGGGGGAAGTTTTTTACTTTGTCCACCTCAACTCCTTATTCTTGCCTTTCTCTCATCTCTCTCTCTCTCTCTTCACTTTTAAAAAGGCGTGCGCGCCCAGGCACTTTTATACAAAACTTTTAACAAGTATTTTTCATTAAAATCTTGCTCTTTCTCCTTTTCTTTTTTCTTTCAAGATTAACGCAAAAATAGAGGGGATGGAAAAGCGAAAGAAAAATGGTAATAGTCTAGTCACAAGAGGGCGCTAACGATTCGCGACCTAATTAATCCGCGGGTCATTAGTTTTTATTTAATAAGCTCCTTCCCCCTCTCCCCCGCCACACTCCACTTTTCACTCAACGCGGTCAAAAAAGATATGCGCATGTTTTTCTATATATATATACACTTAACCAATGCTTTTCCTTGCGCGAGAGCTGATAATTGGAAAACTCATTAACTGTTGTTTTGAGGAAGGAGGAAAAGAGGGAGCCGGAAAAATTTTAATTAGAAATTGTTCGCGAGAAGAAAGGAAGTGATTTTTCACTCACTCACTCAATCTTTCTTTTTTTTTCTTTCTCTCTATCCCTCTCGCTCGCTCTCTCTTGGCCAACAGTCAAAATACAATTATCTGCCTTCGAAGGCCCGGCACAAGTCTGGCTGAAGTTTTTTGCACTGAACCAAGAGGGGTGCTGCTGGCCGGAGGGGTAAGAGGAGGAGGAGAAGGAAAAAAGAACGTTATAGGATAGTCGAAGCGCAGTTTTTCCATGCTTGGGGATTAGTTCGATTTTAATTAATTTTTTTAAAAGAGTTTCGTATTTCGTTGCTTTATAAATTATATACTGAAAATTTTTAATTTTATATTGCAGCTTGCCTGGCTATATATATTTGAAAAAAGGTTTGAGGTATAAATTTTTTTTATTATCGAATAATGTTATAATGTTGTGAATAATATAACGATTTATATGCTGAAAATTGCCAAGTTTATGAATAATTATTGTGGATATTTAAAAAAAATTTAATGTATTAATTGTGTCAAATAACATTATAAAAAAATAGAAACGATATAGATGACCTTGGTTATAATAATTTTTCTTACTCTTAAACGCAATTTCTAAGATACAAAGATACACTAACGACGTAATTTAATATGATAATTGATAACATCAGTAAAGTAATTCTGCAAAATATTGAGTCATAGTCGAAAAATTCTTAGAAAGAATGTTTGTTTTTTATTACGTTATATTAATGAATGTACGACTATAAGTTGTAGGTAAGATAAATCTAAATATTCAGTTTTAAACAATCGTACATCAAAGTGTCATAAATGACACGAAAGTCGATAAATGTATTATAGAAATTCACATAGCATGAAAACCATAAGTTTCGTAAATAAAATAATCGTAACGAATATCGAAAATAAATGAACAGAATTGAATTGAAAAAAAAGGATTGCTATTACGTCATCGAATGATTATATCATTCAAAAATAAATTTAATTTTAACGTGTATTATGAGAGATAACTGTAAATTAAAAAATGAGTTGAGAAAACTGGCATTCAACCTCCTTTAAAAGAGTGCATATACATATATATTCAGTCGCATATATTCCTGCTTGCACTATCAGTTCACTCTCTCAAAGATCTTCACTTTCGTTTTTTCCGTTTTCGAGCGCGTGTTGAGGCTTTTGACTTTTGGAAGGAAGTAGCCGATAAGAAATTAACTGATATCTTTTCTTCTGCGTCGCGTCGTTCAGATTCTTTCTCTCACTCATTTTTTTTTCTATATTCCTTGCTAAGTTTTTTTTCCTTATTAAAAATTCGTTTTAAAAAAAAAGACCGACGTCAATGTATTCGAAGAATTTCGTCATTTCAACCAAGTGAGAAGTATTTCGTAACATCTCTCTTTTTTTCTTTTCTTGGCATTTTTAATTTTATTTCAATAAACAGAATGAAGAGAAGAAATAAAATAAAAGAAAATGAAAGGAAATTTAAAGCTAAACCTTTGTATACAAATAGTATAAAATTTAACGATCATAAAACTTTATGAAGAATCTATTTGACAATGCTTTAACCTTTTTTTTTATTCTCGCTATTGCAATTTCGCGTCTATGACTCACTTCTTTTTGTTCTATTGTAATCCATCTACTGTAATATTTTTATTCTCAAAATAATTAACATCAAAATCTATGTAAACAATAAATTTTTTTTCATCGATGCAGCCAGAATTTTTTGTGTTTGATGTTCTTAAAAAAAATTTTTTTGAAACCGTTATTTTTGTGCTTGGAAAATTTTTAAAAGTTCATGACGAAACTCATTCGAGAATGAAATTGTTTTGTTTTTCCCGGCTTTATATATTTTTATCATGGATACATTTTTTATCATCTCGTTTTTTTCTCTCTTCGTTTTTTTTTTTTTTTTGAATAGTCTATTTGCGATCGACGATGAAAATCAATATTTGTTGAATCAAATTGACGGTTGCGCGTATATACGTTGCATTTGGAAAACACTGAGCTGGAATTTGATAAATTTTTATCGGTCAAACGAATATTAAAAATTTTCCTTCTCGCCGGTTGAAACGAAAAAAAAAACAAAAACAAAAAATATAACAAGTCATCGTTGGGAAAGAGAAAAAAAAAGTCTGGTCGATAACGAGGTCCCACAGACAACTTAAAAAAAAAATTATCTCTTCAAAAATTTCTATATATATATATATATATATATATATATATATATATTTCGAAAACAAGACCGAAAACAATTCCGAGAAACTACGGGATGATTTTTTAATATTGCGCTCTTCTAGACTTTTTTACTGTTTCAATTCGTCAAAGGATACGGCCTTTCGGTAAAAGAAAAGGCAAAATAACTCGCGGGTGTTTGCTAAAAATTTATGCTTGGACGGAGAACTGGAATTTTTAATTTCTCAAAAAATAATAAATAAGAAATCCTAGAAGTTAAAAAAAAAAAGAGAAGTTGACGGTTGTGCAAAATAATTGCTTGCAGATTGTTTTTAACTTTTGTGGTTACATTATCAACTCTGTAATTATCAAAATGAATCACGTGATTGTAAGAAAAAAATTAATTCTTCGGATTTATAAATGAAAGTATTGATTTTATTGCATAATTTAAGTATTTTAAAAACATCAATTTCGTACAAGAATGAGGGACAGATAAATTTTTTCAACAGCGCTTATATGAATCAACGAAACATTAACCTTTAATTTAACTTTTGAAAAAAATTTAATTAAAAAAAAGGATGCTTAAAAAAAATTTATAAAAGATGCTTTTATAAGAGACGGTATATGGTGATGCGTGACTTTGAATTTATGAGCTATGAATTTATGCTGACTCATTAATTTTTTTTTTCTTTTTTAAATCTGTCGTAAGGGAATTTTCCAAAATCTGTTGCTATTACGTAAATAGATAAAATTTTAGCGCATATCGTAGATTTTATCGTAAAGTGTGTAAAATTTTTAAAATGATAAGAATATTAATTCTCATGAATTCGTAAATTTAAAAATTCGATAAATAAATAACAATCTTATCTATGGAATTTCGTTACGTAAATTTAATATTAATCCATTTAATTTTTCAGGATTAACTATTTTTATATCTCTAATATATACCAAATTGTTTTTGTTTTTTTCTTTCAAATAAAACCAATATACCCGCTTGATATTTATTGAGCATCGTAAAAAAACTTATATTTATAGTCAAGTGCTCTTTATTTTTTAAATCTAAATTAATATTAAATTTAATACTAAATATAAAAAAAAAATCTAAATTAAAACCCATCGAGATAATTTTCTCAATATATCGTTGACCTTAATTTAGTATATAATCGATAGGAAATTTTTTAACTCGTTAAAATAGCTCACAATTTTTCTAATACTCGAAAAAAAATACTAATATTCTATTTTAAAAATGATAAAAATTTCCTATCGATTTTATCAAATTAAGGTCAACAATGTATTTAGAAAATAATCTCAATACGTAGAATAATTGATAAATATTTTAAAGTTAGATTTTGATTACGCTACAAAGATCATGAATAATATCAATTTTTTTTTCTATTTTATTTGGTTATTATTTTGATTAGTAAAGTAAACATATATTGATATTTATTGATATAATTTTATGTACAATTAACCTTAATTTAATAAATTTATTTTGACATAACTAGTCCTTATAAATAAGAGCGTATGAGAAAAATAAAAAAAATTTTTTTTTTCAATTAAAAAACAAAACTATTACCTAGTTCCAACAATATTAAAATCTGATTGTGCAACGCTTAGAATCTGAACCGTTAAGGAAACTTTTTTACAAAAACTGAATTTTTAAATATCATCCATTGAAACTCGTTTCTTTTTTTTTTGAAGATAAAACTTGTGTCAAAAGAAAAACAAAAATATATTACGTATCGAATTCGTATTTTTGTTTACCAAAAATGACCTTCGAAAAAGAAAGAAAGATAGATCCATAAAAAAGATAAATGAACTTGAAAAAATTTCCCCGATTAAATTTCTAAAGCTAATATAATTCCAAAATTCAAATCAGCAACTAATAAGCATATACAAAAAAAGGAAAAGAAAAGAAACAACGGAACTACGTTCGTCAACACTTGTATATAGAAGTGGAAAAAAAATATGTTAACGTCACGGAGAGGCCTCTCTCGAGCATATTTTCGATAAAAATATATCCAAGCAAGCTTATTAGTTTGAAACTGACTTTACTAGGCTCATTCATTCATTTTTTTTTCCTCTTTTTCTTACGATCAATATACGTATGTGTGCGTATGGTTTTCCTCTTTCTTTTTTCCCCTCCACATTTAACTCACTCGCTACACACAAGTATTCATCGCAAATAAGATAATCTAAATGATTCACTATAGTGAAACCTATCTATATAGGGCATACCAATAGAATAATAAAGTCAAAAAGAACGTCTTCAAAATATACATATTTATACTGTTGAATTCTAACGTCTTTTTTTGTTCACCGAGGTCGTTAATAGGTTAGTCGGTCACATGTACGAATCTATACGACTTCACGAGAAATAAGCTCGACATAGTTTCTCTATCATTAATTATTAATGTGCAAACAATGTGTGTATTAGCATTATTAAAAAAAGTTAAATAAAAAGAAGAAAAAATTTAATATAAAATTATCATTTAATATTTCTAGCCTTTCGAAGAATCTCAAACTTTCCATTAAAGTTCGTGTTTGATCGTTACGTACATAGAAAAAAATTGAACAGAAAAAAAAAGAACAATCATAATTCCATCATCCGAACAACAGACATTTATAATGTACATTGTTACGTAGAAAATCTTATATATTGTGACGATGTGCGGCTAGGTCAGGCTGATATAACCTGTATGAATGTTTCTCTACATCTTTCTCGTATCGCATGCGTGTATTACAGAAGGAAAGAGAGAAAGAAGAAAAGAGGAGGATACGACGTTTATAACTCCATCTCGCTTGCTCCTCTTGGGTAGTAGTAACGTTACACACTATGGGTTGCTTTGAATGAAGTAGTCGAGTGGCCGTGTGGCCTCCGGTGGGGAGTAACTCTGAAAGAGAGTCCGTAGTAAACGTACGTATGAGAAAGATAGAAAAAGAACGTATATATCTCTATATCTATATATATATATACATCCACACATATATATACATGCTGACTTTACCATGCCGTGCCGAGCGCTGGGTCAATGAGTGAAAGAGACGTGCGGATTCATCCGTGTGTATAAGAGAGAGAAAGATAGAGAAGTTTGCTGAATGAATTGTGTATATATCTAGAGGTGTCGCTCTGTCAGAGGTGTTAAGTCAGTTCAAAGTTTTCAATGTTAATACTTCACTGTTTCAATGGATAATACTTTTGAATCTTTACCAATGTTATTTGTTTAGAGTCGGGTTTTTATAATAAAAGTGGATTTAAAGAGAAATTAATTGTAAAATAATTCAGAATATTTTACATTTTCTTATAATAATCAAATGATTTTTGTTAATTAAGAGCTAGGCTTAGCGCGCACAGAAAAACATTGAATTGCAATATATAACACTGGTTACTTTATTCACACATAAACGTGGAAATTGAAAAAAGTAGAAGTAGCAAGCCATAGAAAGTAATCTTTAAAATTGTATTAGTTAATACATACATATATGTGTATTAACGAATACTATTTTCATTATTCATGCCCTGTATCCTATGACCCACAATTTATCATTTTTTCGTGCACCAACTCTATGTAATTTTCATATTTATGTTTAAAAAACTTAGGCTTATTAATTTGGATTTACTAATTTCTCAATTGATTAGAGCAAAAAACGCAAGAAAATTTAATTATTAATTAAATTCTTGCAAGAAAAAAAAATTTTTATATAAATGTTAATAATTAATTACTATATTGGCAATGATACCAATTAATGGTAATGTTATATATTATTATATTTTTAATTATATTTTATAATCTATTTACACTCCACTTTTACAAGCTAAAAAATTTTTTTTAGTTGATTTAAATTTATAACAAAAAGCTACTAATACAACTTTTCAATGTTAAATTATAAGCATAAATGGTATTTTTCCTCTGAGAATCCACGTTAAACTTTTGAATTTTTGTTTTTTAATTTGGTCGATGATCTCATATTTTTAAAACATTTATGAAAAGCTTGCGACTCATACTTTCCTCGATATTTTCGACTAAATTTTCTATCTTTTTATAAAAAGTCGGGTTCAGAGCGCCACGCTAAAACCGAGCGCCAAATTTAATCCGACCGCCTCGCGCATTTATTTTAAATAAACTTCAAATTTATATTTAAAAACTTCGAAAATATCCAGAAATTTTAAAAACTGTTATTTATTTTTTTCTCAAAATTTTTTGGCACATTTAAACGTTGTTTACTTTAGCAATCATAAAGGTTAACGAACAAAATGAAATATTCAGTAACACCGTCATTCGGTAAAAATTTTAATATGTATTTTAAAAATTTACTTCCTCGTTCTCATGTTATAAAAACTATTTTTGTATTTTGTACTACTAAAAATAGAATTTTTAATGACGCGGTACTAGTTATATAAAAATAAAAAAAAATAAAATAAAAAACAATTCGAAAGGCTACTGTGCGGAATCTCGTACGTATCTAAAATTAGAAAAGACAATTATATTCTATGAAAATAATTATTTATGGAAATTGTATGTATATCGCTTAAAATTACATTAACAGTTATATTAAATCCTCCGTACAAGATGCAAATGTTAGCAAAGTTAATGAATTTTAAATATTTTATTTGTTTCGGACATATTTTATCGTACAGCGTATAAATTGCGTTATATGTTAAACAAAAAGAAAAAAAATTTGCAAAAACTTTGATAAAATTACAAAGATTTTGTTGAAAAGTTTAGCGTATCTTCATATTCTCCATTTTAGCTAGAAATTAAATTTCATTATAACTTACTATAAGCTTATTTATATCCAATTCTTATCTGAAATTAAAAGATAAAGTATAACCATGATTCAACTTTAAACTTTAAATTACATTGTCCTTGTAACTTTTAATTACTGAGATGGTTATCTCAAATTTTGTTTTGAATTTTTAACATTACTTTGCTTAATAAATGAACCTTTCGAGAATTAAACGAGGAAAAAAATTGAAATTCTTTTTTAAATTCCAAAATCCACTTATCTATTGAGTGTGATTGATATTTAAAATGACAAGATTAAAACTCATTTAATACAGTGCGAGTTTAATTTTTTAAAATACAATCGCCGAATATTATTATTCTTGACTCTGGGAAAAAAATTATTCTTGGACACACTTTAATATACCAAATGGACACAATTCAAGAATTTACTTTTTTTAATTTCTATAAAAACTTTTTCGAGTTTTTATTTTTTCATATTTAAATTTTCGCATTTTGTTTTCTCTTATATTATAGCTGAACATTAAATTGTAGTCTTCAAGATGTTAAAATCAACACAATTTATTTTGTCGGCTAAATTATGAATAATTTTATTTAATCTTTCTTAATAATCATCTTTAACATAAATCTAATATTAATGTTTTTAATTATAATTCTTATTACAAAATTTTCATATTTGTCAAACAAATGTGAATATTAACTTAAAATTCTACTTCCTCATATAAGTTTATAATTCGACTTATAAAACTTAGGAATAAATTCAAAAACTTTAAATCTAACCATAAATCGTCTTTTTAATCTTTTTCAAAATTTTTATTTCAAAAACTATGGATTACTTTAAAACTTTAAAAAAAATATTTAAAAAATCTCTACTAGTATTCTTAACAAATAAAAATCATGAATTTTAGTATAAATAAATAATTACATAAATAAATTTACTGATACAATGTACAAAAAGATGTAAAAAATCCCAATCATATGTAATGAACTTAAACTATTACACAAAAAACACGTATCACGCAGAAAGCTATGCAAGCATCTTCAAAACGCAACAAGTTTTCAATATAACACTAGAGAAAGACCACAATCATTCATGTGCATACGTTTGATATGTATATGCAAGTAGTAGGGAAAAGGCAAGGAAGAAGGAGAGTAATACGTATAGCAACGTACAGATGTATATGAAAAGAGGGAAAGAGAGAAATGAAGAGAAAAAGAGAGCAATAAATGAGGCAAAGAGTAAAAAAGAAGGGAGAGAAAGAGAGAGTCTCTGAAATGTGGGGGGATGCGTGAGAATGGAGTATATAGCATGGCAATGTTACGTGTTCATATATATATATACACACAAGTCCCTCTTCTTTACTGTCGACACATATATATATGTATAACCACCTTTGAAGAAAGAGAGAGAAAGAGAGAACTTGGAGTTTGGAATCAACAACCTTACGATATAACATTAAAGTTGCGCGTTTCTGTGTCTACAGAGTCTTTTAGCGCGTTCCTTCATCCAACATCAGTATATATATATATACTCAAAGTGCTTATATTTACTATTTTAAAGCTTATTTTCCAACAGCTTACAATATTAATGTATACTTAGGGTACACGTATTTTTATGAAAAGTGTAAATTTAACTATTTTCAAAATTAAAAATTAAGGATTATATAATTTATACTTAAGAATATTCAATCCTCTAATGACTGGATCTAGGCGGCGTCCATTATTGAATAACAGTGCTGAAACTACATAGAGATGATTTATGATCAATTTCCGTTTACTTGATGCCATAAAAAGTTTTGTTTTTTACTTTTTGAAGCATTCGCAATTTTTAATAATGCTATGGTAGCATATAGCTTCTCCATAAGATATATAATAGTTTAATCGGATCCGCTTGTTTATTTTGTAAAATTTTCAATTTATTATGGAACTAAGTGTAAAAATCGAATTACAAAATGGCTTTCGATATTCTCCTAAGCACTAAGGGCTTGATATTATATAAATTAAAGTTAAAAATTGAAATAGTAATGGTACTTCGAATAAATTTGTTTCATCTAACTTATTTTGAAAATTTTTTATTTTTTTTCCTAAAATATTTAAAATTAAAATAAATTTAAGAAAATTAAGTTAATATAATGAATATTTCATACAAATGAAATATTTAATTTAATTACCCTGTAAGAGAATAAACCATTTTTTGGTCATGTTTTACTGATCAATGCACGTTAAAATGGCATATATCTAGAAATTCTGGAAATACTGTAAACAGAATTTTTAGATAAGTGTCATTTTAACATGCGTCGACCAGTAAAATATGGTAAAAAATAGTTAATTTTCTTACAGGCTCACGGTTAGAAATATTAACAGACGAAGTCTATTAAAAACAGTTAACAGACAAAAATGTTTGTTACTTTGACAGACGAAATGTCTTTAAAGGATTGAACAAAAAAATTTCTGTTAAATTTTTACACTTGGTACAATACAGGACACTTTCAGAATCAACTGACATAAAGTCTGTTAAATTGACATATCCAGACAAATTAGTAACAAACAAAAAAAGTTAACACACTACACAATTGTTTTTGACCGTGGTAGAGTGATGAAAGTATACAGTAAGCACATCGATTATCAAACAATAATGTTTATATTAGCTTTAATTTGTTTTACAGATTATAATTGTTAAATCAAAAGTAGCTGCAAGTAGTTTCACATTTGTTTTACATGTTTTATTAATAGTTTTACATGAACGATATATATCAATTCATGAATATTTTCATATCGTATTATGAAAATGTAATTATTTTTTTGACCAATTTATTAATTTAATAATTTTTACTACCAATTTTATTATTTACTCAAATTAAAATGAGAATTCCTGTATTTATTTTTCTTGTTAATATTTTCAAAATTTCTTTTTATTTAAATATTAATTTATGTAATTTTTGACAGTAAGAAATATTTTAAATACAATATGTTGCTAATATTTTATTATAAAAATACCTTAAAAATCTCAAGTACATGCATGCGTAATTAGTATTGCTAAAACACATACACTCATGTTGTTTGTATATCGTTCATAAAAAAGGCACTAATGGTGGTATGTATTGTTGTCGCATGACGTCCGTGTTTACGCGTAAGCACGAAGAGAGCCGAGAGAGGATTAAGTTGCATCAAGTGCAGCTGCCGGACGCATTTCACATATTTACTGTTAATTCGCAACGTTCACACTTGGGTATAACCGCTTGGATTTTTGCCGTTTCATGACCTTTTTTCAGACTGTTAAATCTGTAGTTTTTTTTTAAATGCGAGTTATTTTTGGAAATTTTAAAATTTCTTTTTTATTTTTGGTTTTTAAATATGTCGAGAGAAATTTTTAATAAAAATTAAACTTATTTCAGTATAAAAAGAATCGATATTTCATCCTCATTTTGAGAAGAGGGAAATTAATTTTGAAATTTTTTAGTGTCTTCGGTTGTACTTGTTTTAAGTAATAAAAGCAAATATTAACTTTTTAAATATTTGAAAATTTTTATTTTTCAAATTTACTCGGTCGACACAGTATATACTTCAATATTTAATAAAAACAGCTTTTTTATTTATAGTCATTTTTAACATAAAGTTAAATAGAAAGAAGAAAGAATGAATTTTTGAAAATTGTCTTTTTCATTTAATTGCCATTTTACCATCAACCATATAACCTGTTCTCTTAAAACTTTTATCTCGTAAATATTTCGACTGCAACACATCATTATTTTAATTTTATACAACCTATAAGGATAAATAATGATTTTAATAACTAAACATAAATATTAATGTGTTTAATAAAATATTGCTTTTTCATTATTAATAATTATTATTAATTATTATTATTATTATTTTTTATTTCTATATTAATATAGAGATCTATAACTGTACTTCCCCCAGTAATTAAATTCTAATGAATAATGTAAAAAAGAAAAAAAAATTGCATAAACGATTGCTTATGTGTTTATCCCGTTAGCATCGTAGAAGCATAAAATTTCACCAGTTTTTATAGGAATGTCCTTGAATGAAGCGTTTCTTTATTTTTTTAAGCTATCGTACTTCAAAAAGAAGAAAAAAAAAGTACAACTTCATTTTATATCAATGAAACGCTCTTCATCCACGTTAAATGCGACATTAACGCGCAAAAGCATTTGCTGAAGAAGCTACTAGTGTGTATACGAATAAAATAAACGTTGAGTGAAAAAAGAAAAGAGAGAAAAAAAATAGGTGGTAAAAAGGGCCGGAGGGGTTGGATGAAAAGCGAAGAAGGTAAAAGAGGGGAAGAATATAGTAGCAATAGTGCTAGTAGTGTTAGTAGTAGTAGTAACCGAACAAGCGAATAAAAGCTCATAGCCTGAGGGAAAAAGAGAGTGAGATATAGTATATAAAAGGCGGGAAATTCAATTTTGAAATGCCTCACGCTTTTGGAGCTTGTCTATTTTATCGCGTTACAATCCGTTCAGCATTTCAATATTTAGGTATACACTTCTTTTTTCTTATTCTGTTTTGGAATACTTTCTATCGTTTACTAACTTTTTAATTTAGTTTGCGCTGCTTGATTAAGAATATTACGTATTTTTAAAATTTTTAAATAAGAATACTTGAAATATTATTTCAATTTAATATACTTTTAAAAATATTGAACGTTTTTCAAAGCTAAATTAACATGAATTTATTTGTTGCAAATATTTTTTTTCAACACCTGGTCCGAAAGTACCACTTTTTTACATAGCGCCAAAAAAAAGTGGTATTTTCGGCCCGGTGTTGAAAAAAATCGCATTATCGCCACGGGAAAAAAGAATGCCTTAAATCGTATTTTTACCCCCCTCGCCTTCGGTTCGGGTAAAAATTTATATACGATTTCGCACATCCTTTACTTTTTTTCCCTAGGTAAAAAATATACTATTCTTAAGATAAATCAATCTTCTTTTATAACATTCTTTTTAAGTTTTAATTTTATAAAATGTTATATATTTTGATTATGAGTATATGATATATGTAGATACATATTTTTATTATATGGTTTATAATAATATGTTGAGGTCGTCAGTGGCTCATTCGGTAGAGCGATGGACTCGTATTCTCGAGGTCCCAAGTTCGAATCCCGCTCTCGGTGGCCTATTGATATAAGCACCACTGTACGTTACATGTGCTTTGTTCACTAACACACTGACGATACCTCCGTCGCTAATTAGCATCGCAAGAATAGCATAAATATAGCGACGTTAAATGAAATTAAAAAGTAATAATAATAAAATAGTTTGTGTCGACTGAAAAATTTTAAATACATTTTTATAGCAATAGTTTCAACAAAATTGTGAAAAAT
Source organism: Anastatus disparis (assembly GCA_017163975.1). Classification (NCBI taxonomy): domain Eukaryota; kingdom Metazoa; phylum Arthropoda; class Insecta; order Hymenoptera; family Eupelmidae; genus Anastatus; species Anastatus disparis. Next base: position 2,128,400 of record JAFFSR010000313.1, read on the forward strand.
ATTATTAAAAATTTTAAAACCTTATTAACTTTTTAATTTATAATAAAAATTTTGTAATAAAATTTAAATTATATAATTGTTCTATATATTTTGCATGAAAATAAATAATTATTTAAAATATTAATAATTTAAATGTCATACTTCTCGAGAATTTATTTTTCCGTTTTATTTAGTTTCTAGAAATCTGCTGATGTTATTTGAGAAAGCGTCCTATATAATATGGGAAAAATTTCTTATAGTACATGAGAATTTATTTGAAATACAGGAACTGAAAAAAAAACTGAGCAAGCATAGTAAAGAAAATGCAAAATCTATCAACTTTTTTTTCTATGCTTAGAAATGGCTTGAGAATAAGCACAAAGTATTAAATAAGATAATATATTAAAATACTATTCCTTATTATTTTTATTTCAATTTTTAAAATCATTATCTGACGTAAAACAAAAATTACATTTTTTAAAATTAAATATCTTTACTATCAAGAAATTCTTTTTTTACATAAAGAAAATGTTCTAAAGATTTTAAAGAATGTAATTTTTTTAAAATCTTCTAAAGATTTTAATTTCATTTTTCATATAAAATATAAATTTTTTAAAATCTTTTAAAAATTAAAATTAATTTTAGATTTAAATGCAGTTTAAAAATTAACCGAATTATGTTTTTTTAACTAATAATAATTAGATATTTGAATCTTTTTTACGTTTTAAAATTAATATATAAAATTTTCTATTTATTATTTTGGTCATAAAATAAAATAAATTCTAAATTAACTCACAAATTCTTCATCTTGCTAATACTTTTAAAAAATTCCCCAAAAAAGAATCATCTTCCTCTCTTTTTTTCTCTTTCTTAAATTTTCTTCATCGTCCTTTTAAATCGTCAGTTAAATCGTCCTAAGTTATACTCTCACGCAGTGCATCGGCCTACGTCTGGCAATGTATAGCAGTACACGTATACGCATACCAATACATGCATATGTAGTAACATCGGTGTCGGCACTCGTGTGTGAGACCTTTCGCAATTAGCGAGGCCGCGCGAGGAGAGAAAGAGAGAGAGAAAGACCTTTTTCACGGTTGCACTCAAATTGCGCATGGCCATGTATATATACGGGGAGAGGAGGTGTGTGCTCTCTTGTATACAGAATAGCATGAAAACATATACACATTTGTTGTTCTTTTTGTATGTGTTATACATACATTAGATGTATTATACGCTCGAGGTTACAGTTAGTTTAATGATATTATAAAGTAAATAAAAAGTGGATGTGCGTCAATGTGCCGTGCAAAAGACTTGTTTTTACGACAAACGTTGTAGAAAATTTTGACTTTTAACTTTTTTTTTCATGTTACAAACGTATATAGTTGAAATGGAAAGATTTTATATTCTTTTTTTGAAGTTAAAAATATTATATTGTTAAATTATGTTTATGAATATTTTAATATTTTATTTTAATGAATATTTGAAAAAAACTAGTTTTTAATTTATGAAGTTATTAAGTAATTTGGCAAAGAGTCGATATTGTTATGTTTTTAATTAGTTGATAAAGATATATTTTTACTGGACTATTATTAGTTATAATAATTCTGTATGAAAAGTCATAAAATTATTTATATTCGTTAAAAAGAAATTAAATATAATGCATTATTTATTTCTTATTTTTTAATTATTTAATTATGCTAGCATAATAAATTCGTATAAAAATCGATAAATGTTAAAAATATTTTTTGTTAAAATATTTTTTAAAAAACGAAGTATATTTCCGGTAACGAAGTGGATATTTGCATAAAAGTTTTATTTTTTGTTAAATAATTTTTAGTATTCAAAATTAAAAATTAAAACTTCTGCAGTTTAAAACATGCATCAAACATGAAAGTACATAATCGGGAAAGAAAATACAAATTTGCAATAATAATAAAAAAAAAATTTTCTTGTTTTTACAAATAAAAAAAATTGAGGGAAAAGGACAGAGAACAAACTCTGCAAAAACTGCAACTTGGCATTTTCAACAAAGTCATTTTCCCGTTTGCGTGCATTATTCATAGCGAATATTTTAATACTTAAAATACTTGAAAAACTTTCACGTCAGGATGAACGAAAAACAGTCTCCTTGAACATTAAAAAAAAATTTTTTCTCTTTAACTATAGAAGATATTCACAAAAAAAAATTTTTTTTCTTTTACATTTGAGAAAAATTTCAATTTTAATGAGCTATTTCTTTCAATTTTATTTTCTTATACCTCAACGCTTGCCATTTTGAAATTTAAAAGTGCTATACGTGCTCAATCAACCGGCCAGTGATTTTGAGGAACGCTTATTTTACGAAGGATTTGCTTTCTATAACATTTAAAAGAAAAAAAAATAGAAGAAGAAGAATATGAGAAAGCTTTAGATTCGACGAACCGTAAAAGAATGTCCTAGCAACGAACTAAAAAGAAAGATTCAATATATATGTATATATAGTCTATAGTTATATATACTAGCCAAGTACTCTCAGTTGGGTTATACGTGAAGCAGCGCGTCGTTTCAACGAAAACCTGTTGATTTTCAACGTTTCGGGGATAACGTCACACGCTCTAGCATAGTAGAGCTTTACATAGGCTAGTCATCTTGCTCGAGTTCTCGTTGCCTCGTTTTTTTTTTACTCGTTTCTCTCTTTTTTTTTTCTTTCTTCTATCTCTTTGTTGAGTATTCGCTGATGTTCAGATTTTGCTCTATGCGATTGTATAGTTCTACTTTCATTGCGTACTTTTATTGCTTTAACGTAGATTTTATTGGCTTTGATTTTTAAAAAATTTATTTATAATATTGATCTAAAAAATTTTTGATTCAAATAATACTATAAAAAAATTTGAAATATAAATTATTTTAGTTATTTTTTGCTATGATGAATTTTGAAAAATAAAAAAAAAATATGTGAATTTTTTTTTTACCAGATTTTATTAATGTGTCTGGATGTTTTGTCTGTATCAACTTGAGTTATATTAAAAATATTCTGTCATTTCATAAATTTTAATTATCACAAAGTTTTCCAAAGTTGGGAGGTGTATACCATTAGTAAATGAATTCCAGGTTTTTTTTATGCGTATTTTAACCCTTCTGCTTTTGAATTATGTACGCATAAAAACCATATATATATATACATATATATATTTTGACGTAGTTAACTTCAACGTTTTTGCTTACTAAGGGTCAAATGATGATGTAGGGTGTATACGTCCTGCGGTTTTTTTTTCCTTTTAGGACGAAAGGAATCGTTTATTCCCATGAGCGTCTTCCATTACTATAAAAAAAGAGGAGAGGGAGAGAGAGGAGAAAAAAACTATAATACACAAAGGGTCTTGTTGTTTTCGTAGACATAAAAAAAGTACGTACATATATATAAAAAAAAAGGAAAAGAATTTTACAAACGCTTCTTTTGAAAATTATTGTAATGTTAAAAAAATATATTCACATTCGAGGAGCGTATAAAACTATACTTTATTGCAAAGAATGGTTGGCCTCTTAAAATTTTTGATATCAGCTTGAAAAATAAAATTCTTTTCAAATAATAAAAAATTTATTAATACTATGAAGTTATAGTAGAACACTATGATATGAAAAAAAAAGAGAAAAAAAAATTTCCATTAGGATATAAAAACTTTATTAAGAGTATAAATGTATATGAGCGATACTTTAAACGTTACAAAATATTATTTTTAATTAAAAATATTTAATGATTTTATAATTAACTAACGTACGTTCGTAGATGTACGCATATTACTTTTTTTCTTAATCTACTATATTTTGATTCTTAGAAATCTCGAAACATGTTTCTATGATTTTATCAGAAAAAAAAATTTTTTTATTTAAGAAAAATGGAAGTATTACGCGATTGACGTCATAATTTTAATAAATGTTGTCGCATATACTTTTTTCTTTTTTGTCCAAAAAAAAAAAATTGCACTTCAAGACGAATAATATTTGCTTTCTGGTTATTTTGAAAAGAAAAAAATTATTTTTTTTTTTTAAATTAAGATTAAAAAGATATCTTTGTAAGAAATTTATGTTTATGAGAGTGGAATTTTAATCTGAAATATTATTGCAGGCAGTGCGTCATATCTGTAGAAAGTTTTAAAAATAAAAAAAAATAATAAAAGAAAGAGATTATAATGAAACAAAATAATTTGAACTTTGTAAATTGATAATCGTTAACATACAATATGATACTGAAAGCTTTAAAAAATAATACGAAAATTTCCTCGATATTTATAACATAATTAAAATTACTAATTTTTAAAATTATTTTCCTGCTTTTTTTCAGTGAAATTATATTTACAAAAAATTTAAAAAATCGATTAATTTAGTTATTTTACCGATCTTTCCTGTAAACAGAAAAAAATCAGCATAAAATTCTCTCAAATTATTTATTTTATTATGTATATGTTTACAAAACTTTATTTTTAAACTATAGAACATGCATTTGATCACGTTGTCAATATTAAAAATACAATTTCCTGTTAACTTTTCTTTTTTGAACATCCATTCCAGCATCTCTTTTATATTCTCTCTCTTCTGGCTAAAAAAGAAAAAGAAAAAAAATAAGAATTTTCAAGTTGATCAATTCTCGAACAGCCGGTAATCGAAGCGCGTTCGCATGTATAGTAAAAGTCATCGACTCTCTTTTACATATTACTTATATATACGCGTATATACTTTAACACACATGGACACATAGTTTTTCTTGGCATGCAAAGCACGCGGGTATCCGTAAGAGTTTGTTTTGATATGCCGTAAGAAAAAGTTAAGAGAGAGAGAGTAAGAAACGAGTTAAAAAGAAACAAGCAGTAAGCGCCTCTGTGATCATTAACTCAAGAACCATGCCTCTTTCTTTCTCTCTTCTTCTGCTTCTTCGTCTTTCTTCTTCTTATTCATGGTAATATGACAAGGCAAATGCTCGTGCGAATATATGTATATATATACACATGTTCCTATCGTATAATAAGTTGGGTTAGGTTAGGGTTTTAGTATCTCATTCTCTTCTCTTCTCTCTCTCTTTCGCTCGCTCTTTTTTTTCGCAATGTGCGCGTTCTTTTCAATCGCGCATGTGTTTGTGTATGTGTTGTACGTGCAAGTTTTGTGTGCGTGAGTTCGACGACTCATGTACCATACAACATAGCTTAAAGGAGTATATAGTACCAGAACTTCCGGTGAAACAATCTAGCTTCGTATATATAAACGCACGCTCTCCTCCTATATATGTATGTATGTATATACGTACGATGCGCCTCTATTTTATCCATTTGCTACATCTAAATATCTTTCTCTCTCTTTCTTTTCTTTTTAAATTTTCTTCTTTTTTCTCTCTCTCTCTCTTTTATTCTTCTTTTTTTTTGCTTGAGAATTTAGAGCGGATGTCTATACTTTATATTGTTGTAAACTTTGAGAATCTATTCGAGACATTAGCGACATATGATGGTATGTTTGTATACTATGGAGGGTTTAATTATTGATGGAATTTTTATTGAAGATGCGTGTTGATAGATTAAGAGAAAAACTTTAGACTCTTGATCATTGTTAGGAGAAAAAAGATTTTGCAAATGTATAGTTCTAATATAATTTAGAATAATTAGTATTCGTTAAGGAACACTATAAGCTACTATTATACAAACCATAACACATTTAAATACAATAATCATTCAATTGTAAAATCAAACTTTATAGCCATGAAAAAAACATGAAGAATCATCATCCATTAGATCAAGAAAATTCTACGTATACACGATGCTGGTTTGTGATGTAACGACATGCATGTATATGTGCTTATAGAACATCGCGCGTTAAATCATATGTGAGATATTTCTCGGAAAATAATATTATATCATTGTTTTTATTAATTTTTTTTATCACGCAACGCGAGCAAACAATAGAATAAATAGTATAATTTTGAAAAATTTTGAAAAATAATTATTCAAAGTTTTATTTTTCTATTTGATCTTTTTAATTTGTAAATTGAGAATCTTTTTGAAAATTTTCCGCTCTTCTCATTTCGACCGCCTGATATTCTCTTAATAGATAGGTCATAAGGATAAAACGAAAATTAGTCGAGATAATGGAATTTTCCTAAATTAATGTATAAATTAACTGTCATATACTCTCTTGTTTATACATATAACTACAATACGTAATAACATTTTTAATACGAAAAAAAAATTTGTATTCGACAAACCATAACGAATTTGAATAATCCTTTTTTTTATATTGTACATCAAAGTTTAATTATAATAAGGCATAACTATAAAAAAAAGGAGTGGAAGGGCAATCTGGCAAATTATTGGCCATGATTTTTTAAAATCAACTGCTGTGAAATTTAACTCGGATGAAGTCATTTCTCATTATAATAAAGGCAAGATATTACTTCAAACCTAACCTCTCTCGCTCTTTTTCTCTGTGTTTTTTTCTCTCTTTCTCGTAAAGTTTGTAATGCTGAAATATTACCTCGAGCTTAGTTAGAAGTGAGAAATTGCTTTCTTTTTTTTCCTCTTCATTTTATTTTTACAATTTCAAAAAGCTTGGAAAGTTTAAAAGTAAAGATTGCAAAATACAACGTATACTGATAATTTAATGTACAATTTTAACAACGAACTTTATTAAACAATAGAATTTATTATTTAAAGAAGAGAAAAAAAAATTAAAAAATAAAGAAGAAAAAAAATATTAACTCAGAATATCTAGATATTATAGAAATAAATTTAAACAAACTACGTATTGTACAATGAAATAAATTACCGTGTACAGTTAATTTAGATACTTTATCTTAAAAACAGGAATTGTTGTTTATGTATTAGCAACTTTAATAATAAGCACTTGTAGATTGTTTAATGCAACGAATGCAGAGTTTAAATTATGTTAATATAGCGAATAAATAATATTTGCAATAATAATAATAATAAAAAGAAAAATGTTACTTTCTTTCAGAAAACAATAAAGGAGAATAAGACAAAAGCTTCTTTACAATCAAGTATATTATTTTAACGTGAAAAAAATTTTTTTTCGTTTTCTTTTTTGAAGTTATAACAAAGTAAATCATGTGTTGCGACTAAAGTTATGAGGTTGTTACTTTAATGTACATTTTGCGTGCAGACTGAATAAATCGCGTTCGAAAAAGAGAAGAAAAAAAAGGAAAAGAGAAGAAAAAAAGTATAATACTCGTCATATTTTGCGATTGGACGCGCTCAAAAATTCTGAACAGCCCATAATTTTCCCTGAGGGATAAAGTAAGGTAAAAGGTACACTCTGCGATGCTTAAAAAATTTTCCGAGTCATTATGACTTTCATCCTATGGTTTTAAATCGCGACCGCCGTGTATTGCAAAAGAATAAAAAAATATATATACACAGGGCCGTCCTTCATCGGATTACATCCCTTGTGTGGTAAATGAATAAAAGTCAACAATTTTGCTATACGTTTCTATCTTTTTCATTATATTTTTTTTCCTACCTTTCGCTTACTTATCACGTTTCAAATTTATTTCATATTTTTTTTTCATTCTTAATTAAGAGAATTTAAGGAAAAAAAAATATCATTTGGAAAATTTTATAAATTTTTAATTGGACAAATCTGAAATTTCGTCAGGAGTTTTGCCAACTATAATTCAGAAAGCTTATGAATAAACAAAACTAAAGGGGAAAACACTAAAAAGTTATTTAATGCGAAAATGTCATTTCTGTTTTTAATTAAACGTTTTGAGAGAAAAAAAAGCAGAACATAATCGCTTGCATAATTATTCTTTTCGACAAGTTAATTGCTCTATCATTTTGTAGTTGTAATCATTAAATGAATCATTTGCAAATACAATATTACTTATTTGTTTAGTTTTTAATGTTTCATCATCCGACGTATGTATATGATAATTTAATTATTCTTTTTCTTTCTGTTTCAGGTGAGTCTCTCATTCTCGTAATCAATCAAGAAAATCATTTATTTTTGGTTCAGTGAGTTTAAAAATAACATTTTAAATATTCGTGTTTATCTGGAATAAAATCCTAAGCATAAGCATGTAATTATTTTTATTTAAATTATTTTATGTGTAATAATTGAATTAGCTTATAGCATGAAAGATTTCCTCGGCAAAAATTCGTAAACTGGGTTTTGTTTACTTCAAGGAAAGTTGTAAAACATGTCTGACAAAAAAAAGCAGAGCACAGTGACTTGAAAACCGGTTCAACCACCTTGTTGAAGTTAATTACATGTTTTGCGACTGACTCCGATTGATGCGTTTGAGCTTCAATTATATTACGAGTAATTTTAGCTTGAAGCTCCACAAAAAAAGAAAGAAACACATGAATATGAAATATTATCAGAGCTTAATCTGTTATAAATAGAAAATTAGAAAGTACAAAATATACAAATAAGATAATTAAACGCAATAAATTTGAAAATAATCACTGCAAATTTATTTCATTGGTAAAAAAATAAAAAAATTTCTCATGTACTTTTAGCGATCATTGACTAATTAGCTTTTTGTATCAGATCCTTAAGCTACGTTTAACAAACCAATAATTTTGTATAATCATTGTTAATGATTCATTTTAATCATCTATATTAGTCTTGTGAAAAAAAAAAATTAGTTCAATTATAATTTAACGATAAAAACTTTTTAGTTTTTAAAGTTTACCATTATCGTTTGAAGTAATCATAATAAAATATATGAAATAAAAAAATAAAATATAAAGAAGTAAGTAAAAACTATAATACGATAAAATATAAAAGTACTGCGGTAATGTTCTCTAACTCTGTTATTAACATCATTAATCGAACGAGTTTCTTCCATTCCCAAGATCAGGGCATTCTAATGAAATTATCAAAGTTTATCGCTACAAGCGATATAAGCAAGCGCGTCTTAACAATGAGAAGATAAAAAAAAATATCTTTATATTCTTTACAGAAAAAAGGGGCATTTCATAAAGGTTTTCAGTGCAAAATTTTTGTAGTTTCTCTTCTCTTTTGCTGTCTCGTTTCGTATATACTCTTGCTCAATAAAGTTTTTCCGTTCCTTCTTTCTTTTTTTCTCATCCCACCTACTTTTCAATATTTTTCTTAATTTTTTTTTTATATCTTTGCTTTCTTTTCCTCGCGGGCAAAACGAGAAAATTATCATTTTCAAAAAGCAATGAGCGCTATTACCTTTACGTCGTGGCAGTTATCTTTTACGATTCAATTCAAATAAACGCGATAATGGTTCATTTCTTCATTCTTTGTGTGTGTGCGCAAGTCTGTATGTACACACATACATATATACATACACTCACCCACAAAACACATACCCACCCACACATGCGCTAACACACAGACACGCACATTTTCACATATTGAGTATAGTTCTGGCTTCATCTAAGAGATTATATATCTGAAGCAAAAAGTCGCCAAGCGAGTACGAGCAAAATAGAACGTCGACAAGAAGAGAAACAAAAAAAAGAAGGTAAGAAAGAAGAAGGAGAGAAAGAGAAGAGGCTCTCCTAAGCATAGCAGAGGGAGAGAATTCCTTGCGTTTCTCTGGTCAAGGACCGAAGTTCCTTGAGAAGTACCTTGCTTGTTGTTTTCTCTTTCTCTCATTTTGCTTTCACAAAACTTCAAAAAAATAGTAACGCCTGTTACTCTTTTTTTTTCTTTTCCTCTTCCTATCTTTTTTTGCTCCGTTTTTTTGACTATACATGTATAAAAATTCTTTTTTTTTCTATTATACATACACTTATACGCTGCATCACGACGACTCGCCACCTGTCGCGCTTTTACACATCGGAAGGATAAAAGGCTGTTGCTTTTTTTTCTTCTTTCTTTCTCTCTTGCTCTCTTTTTCTATGTGTGTTAGCGAACACCTTGTAATGCCTGTTGTTTACTTCGCCGAGTATTGCGTGTATATATGCGAACGTTGAAACGATACATATATATATGAGAATATACAGTTTTAATATGTATGGTATAGTAAGTCTTTTGCTGTATATATGTATTCGCGTTGATGGCTCGTTTATGATCGTGGAATGCAACAACTTTTTTTCTTCTTTTAATTCGTTTCAGAAGGTTTTGTATGGAGATTTGAAATTAATAGTAGTGCATTAGATATCATACTGTTTGAGTATTTTAATATTTGAATTATAATAAAGTATGAGATAATTTAAATATATCGAAATTATTTTAATGAGATATTAATATACGCTTAATTTTTTAGATTTAAATTCTACTTTTTCAGAGTGAAATTCCATTTTAATTTATGAGTTATCTAAAATCATTCTTTCAGACTGAATTTTTCATTTTAAAATATTAAATAAATATTTCTTAAAATTCCTTTTACTATCATTTTAATTCATAACAGTCATGTGATCACATTAAACAAAATAGCGTTGAATAATTTTATTTCGGTATATAGTAATTTTTCATTACCCATCCCTAATTTTTAAAATTATTATAAAAAAATTCTGTTGAGATAAATAATTTAAAAAATTCATATAAATTTTTAAAGTTTCACGTAAAAAATGTTTATTTTATGTTTGAAGTTGAAGTGCATTTTAGTTGAGACTACACTTTCATGTATTATTTTATATATGTTAAACTGCAATGCATAAGTAACCTAAATACGTGTACTTATATGTTTATTACGTAAATATAAGAAATTACCAAGAGTAAATCCATAATTTAAACACTCCAGTCAAGTTTATAAGTAGTTTTGATGGTCAATAAGCAAGCTTAAGAAGGTTTAAAGAACGCTTATTAGGTACACGCGGAATTGATGCTTCTTATACATATATTTAATGTACTGCAGTAATGTGAAGTTTACAATTGCTCAGATTGTAAGAATTCCAAGTTTTACATTATATTAAATTTTTAAATTATTTACTTTACTCTAATTTATAAAGTGAAAATTGAAAATTCTGAATAAACTTCAAAATTTATTTTCTTTATTTTAATTAAATCATTCAAGAAAAAAACACCTTTATATTTAGACTATTATTGCACAGTAAAGTATTTAAATAACTTACGTAATCATTGAACATATAAGTTAAATTGAAACTAATGTTTGCACAGTAACTAATCAGTTCTTGGCAAAGTTCCATCAAATAGTTAATTTTCCATTGAATAAAAGTTACTTTTTTTTATTTATAGCTTGATTTTAAGCTGTCTTTAAAATAAAATGTCTGATATAATTAGGCTGTATCTACTTACAATTAGAAATTATAACTATAAACTTTCAAAAGACAAATTTAATTTTTTTATATTGTTATAATATAATAATACGCAACAGAAACATCAATTAGTTGATTTATTTATTGATAATACAAATGAGATATGAAAATAAAAATGAAATATAAGTCTGACCATTTTACCTGTATTTACTACTACTACGGATGGGTTGTATGCATCGAAGTAATTTTTCATACATTTACCACAAAAGACATGATAAATTAAAACTTTACCTGTAATAAACTTAACAAAGAAATTGATACTTTTCACAAAGTTAAATAAATTAAAAGAAAAAAATGTTAAATTCACAATATAAACTCTTGTACTTCATATACTTCAATAACAGCTATTTATATCCCAAGAAAGAAATAATACTTCAAATAATTTTTGACATCAATCGCATTATGAAAATATTTAAAGTTTCGTTTTTTTTTTAACCCAAGGCTAGTTAAACACAAATCTTCTCTCGTTCGTATATAAACGTTTTGCAAAAAAGGAAATATAATCATTTTCGATTACAGTTGACTGGCGTACAAGTATTCTCGCATACTTAACGTATACACGCCCAAAAAAAAGGAAAATAAAAAAGATAGGTACAAGAGAAAACGAATCGTTGAGATATTACTTGTCTTCCTCCTCCTTTCTCATATCTTCGTTGTACGTACGTATAGATATGTATATACATAGTAAATGGAAATACTTCGAAGTGAAAAAGAAGAGAAGAGACTTTGAAATGAATGTATAGAGAAATAATCTACATTGATTCGAATCATCCTCTCTTCTCTTCTCTCCTTTTCTCTTCAGGGGCTTTTGGCTTCACTTAGTAAAAAAGTTCGTACTTCATGCTTTTTTCCGCTCGACTACTTTCCGATTCCCTTTTTAAAACACGACGCGAATACAACAACGAGAATTGAAGTAAAAGAAGAAAAAAAATTAAAGGAAAGAGAGAGAATTACATCGATAGAGTAATCCAATTGTTTACAAAAGTACTCAATTTGTTCGTATACTTTATTTTTTTCGAATCGGTGAGCGACGATTCGAGTAAAAAAATAAAGACAATAAGCAAAGAAGTTATTTTATTGCTATTGTTAACAGACAGAATTTTTTTATAAAATTTACAATTAAATTTTGCATAAAAATTACAGCGACGTTTCTTCTTAATTACTGTCATGAAATCTCACAAAATTTACAGTGAAGCACTGTAAAAATTAGTGTCATTATGGTTAATTTTTAATTTCGTCTATATATTCAATAATATTCAAGGTAAATAATTATAATTTTTATAGAAAAATCCTCTTCTTGTTAATATTAATATTAGTTTTCTTTTTTATTGTTTGAAGTATCTGTTTTGTTATTTTTGTTAAGAAAAATGAGTCAATTAAAAAGCATTTGTGTAACATAATTAATAAACATTATTTTTATATTTTGATTTTACAAATGTTAACTCAAGAAAATTTTAATTGCAGAAAATTGAATTCATAATTCAGCGCAGCCTTAATGACGCACAACAGTTTGTTTAATTAAATACATGTTTTACTGCTTTATATTATTAATTTTTATTGCCAATCCCTAAAAAAAACAAGATAATAATTATAAAATTCTTAACTAAGAATTAATGAACTAAACTTATAACTCCAATAATAATAATAACGAAAAAAAGAAAACGTTATATTTTTGTTGTACACAAATATAATCATTGGACATTCGAGAGAACATCGATATACAAAATATATAGTGGAAAAGGAAAAGAAGGAGGAGATGAAGGGGATAAAGGTAACCTAAGGACGGAAATGTACTCGAATCAAACTTGCGCGAGGAGAGATAGTAGAGAGAGAGAGAGAGAGTCTGTATAGAAGGCTCGCTAATGAAAACTCGAAGTAATTATGCAGCTGAGGATTAATTACGGTTTTTTCCTTTTGTAAACAAAAGCAGCTTCGCGTAAAAAAGACTTTTTATCTCTTTTTATTTCTCTGTATCTTCTTCTTATGTTATACTATAACGATTTTACTTCTCTTCATCTGTTTTTTCTTATTTTTCATGTATATATGTATATACCTGAGCTTTCTCTTTCTCGGAGTTCTCGTCTTTGTATAAATATTCTTATGCTTTTTGCCTCCCTTCTTGCTCATATAAATAAATGTACTCATTAATCAACAGAGAGAACGTATTAAATAAAGCTTTGTATTTATTTATTTTTATTTTTATTTTTGCTAAGAGCTAAGACATTCATCAAATTTAATTATGTATATCCTTATTAATTATTAAAATTATTAAAAAATTTTTTGATGCAAAGAGTACTCGCTATTTTTTTTCAAAACAAATTTCAGTATTTTTACATGATATATTAGATTTAATTAATAAATAATTTTAATTGCTCAAAAAATGCGGTATACACTTAATAACGTGATCGTTTATAATTGTTTAATTAATTGATCTGTTAAATTTAAAATAAATTAGATTACCATTTGAAAATATAATATAAGTTCAATCGGTATTATAAAATAAATTTTTATTATTTCAATTTATAACAATTAATAACAATTGAATCAAATTAGAAAAAAATATGATTGCAATAAAAATACAAAATACCAGTATTAACTTAAGCATAAAAATTGAAAGAGCGAGCACCTCTAACAAAGTCGACGTAGGGATACGTGTAAGCTACAAAATTCTTTCGCGACTAGAGAAACGAGCTGGTTATAAAAAATATTAACTATAACGAAGACGTGAAAGGAGGGGTGAGGGTGTAGGACAAAAAAAGGATCGCGGGCAAGTCCGTGAAGGAAAAGGTATACGAGCGGACGATGAAAGAGGCTCGCAGGTTATAAAAGAGGGGCATAAGTCGCCTATCGTGTATATATAGCATAGTTGGGGGCATCTAAGGGGACACGAAAGGCTCGCTTGGTTGTGCCTGCCAAAGGGGAAAAGAGAGAAAAGAGAAGGCCGACTACGAGGACGAAGAAGATGAAGGAATAGAAATAAGCGGAGGAGGTGAGAGAGACAATTTTACAAAAAAGAAAAAAGATAAAAATAAAATAAAAAAAAAGAAAAAAGTAGCAGCAGCAGCAGCAAGAAAGCGTGGGCGGTCGTATACTCGCGAGGGTGGATAAAAAAGAGGGAACCCAAGTATCTATCTCTCTCTGAGTTTTGAACGAACGAAGAGACGAAGCATACAACGAGAGAGGAGATGATACGACAAAAAATCAGATGCACGGCCATTGGCTGTTCTCAATTCGAATTATTGGCTTCCCCGGTCGCCGTTCGTCAGATTCCACCCCCTGAGTTGGTGGCTGCCCCCCTTTCCTTCCCTCTTACTTTTACGGGGTATAACCTCTCTCTCCCTACTACTACTCCATATACAGAGAAAAGAGAAGAGGAACCGTGACCCCAACGGCGCGGCGCAGCAGCAGCAGCAACACCAGAAGAAGCAAAAGCAGCAGCAGCAGCAGCTGTATATAGCCCCCGACCTCTCTCACTCTCTCTTTTCTGTTTCTTTGCCGCCTTCACTGCCACCCACACCTTCGATGCTGCTGACGACGGCGACGACGACGATGATGACGACGACGATGTCTATGCCTGTGCACCCTGGGTGGGTTCCCCTTCTCACACTCTCTCTCTCTCTCTCTCTCTCTCTCCCAATTTTTTCATTCTCATTTTCTTTCTGTTTCTCTCGGGTTGCTTCTGTATATAGACACACGATGCCGGCGTGCAAGAGAAAAAGAGTAGGGCCGAAAAAACTTGGAAAAAAAATCCAATTTCGTTGCTATGGTGACCGTCGGCGGCGTGCGTTGACTTTGATAAAGATCCCGCTTCGTATACATGTATACTGTTCGCCAGTTCTCTCTTACTTTTTTTCTGAGTCTCCCGCTCTCTCCTTCTCCTGGTTGTCTCTCTTCTGGTACTTTTTTCGCGCTTCTCTTTTTCTTTTGCCGCCCTCGCTCTCAGCTAGGCTTCCCTATAACCGAAAGTCTGTGCGTCAACGGACACCCAGACTGGACTTTCGTTCACCCCTTAAGGGAGCAGGAGGGAGAAAAAGAGGGTAGCGTTAGCAATATTTTATTCTTTTTTTTCTTTCTTTCTTTCTTTTTGTAGCAATCAGTCTCCAAACTCTCAAGCGGCTAGTCTTTTTCAAAGGGTATGGGTTTACAAAAAAAAAATTTTTTTTTTTACCATCTCACTTTTCTATGCGATCGGTTAAATTGAGAACAACAAATCGTCATGTTTGATTTGAGCACTAGTCACATTCATATGTTTACTATACATTCGCGCGCTTTTTTTTCCCTCCAACCCCTAATACTTGACGAACCGAACGTTCGCAGGCGCGCGCGCGCACAAACTACGACAACCTAAACCAAGCCTATATCTCTTTGTATAAGTTGCACGAACAAGTGTTTGCGAAAAAAAGGATGTAAGCTTTGGCGTATATATTTATTGGTCGTAAACCTTCTACATCTACTATTACTAACGTTTTATATACGTCGCTTAAAGGAATCGATAAATGTGAACTTCCTTTTCTATTCTCCTTTTCTTTCTTTCTTTTTTGTTTTTGCCAAAAAAAGGTAGACAGCAACAACGAGCGTGCGCTTCGAAAACGGACAGATGAATTAAGCCGACGATGAGAGAGACAGCGATATACGAATGTGCGAATTCGTCTGGACACTTTTTGTTTCGAATATCTAATGAGTGCAGTATTGATAATTTTTTTTTAAGGAAAAGGGTTGTTTTTTTTTAAAATTGATTATACGATTATTATAATATTTAATCAATTATAAATGTATTAAAGGTTTCATTTGATGGCATTATAAATTAATATATAATTTTTGCATGAATTATTTATTGAAACAAAAAATATAATAAACAATAATTAAAAAAGTAAAATTTGTATGAATTGGTAGTATTTTCAGTATGTATTAAAAAAAATAATCAAAAATAAATTTTTAATGGTTTAATAACTATGTTACATTTATTGTATAAATTTTAGAACCTAAAATTTAGAAATATACAAAATTATTATAGAAGTTTTGAAAATAATTTTTTTATATTGTTTCTAAATAATAAATTGATAAAAAAGCTTTTGTTACAATATAACTTTTTTATATGTCTCATATATATGATTTATAGAAATTAATTTTTGTGAACGTAAAAACAAAAATGTAAAACTGAATAATATATTTGTTAAAAAAAAATACTTTTAGATTAAAAAATATCCATAGAATGGTATAAACTTCTTTTATTAAAAATGTTATTCAATAAATATTTTGTTTTCATTGTTGTTACTATCAAAATTTTTTTCATTTGCTTAGTGAAACATTTTTTAATATATTTGAAGTCCCATTCAAACTTTTGCTTATGAATTTTCTGGTGAATTCCGTCTCTGAAATGCCGCGAGTGCCTATAAAAATAAATGTAAAAAATTTTCATTCTGCCATTATTTAACTTCACTCTCATAAATTACAAAAAAAAAGGAAAAAATTTTTCAAACTTCATAGAAAAAAAAAATTGTAATGCGCAACAGTAGCTTTACGAACTTTCGTTGCGGGGTGGCTCTTCCCGTATATACCGCATCTCAAAAAAGAGTCCCTACCGCCATAGAAAAAAAATACATACATACACCATCACAAAAATCAACCAGACACAAACCGGAACTTTTTTCTCACTTTCATGAAACTAAAAGAGAAAATGTTTGAAAAATCAAAAAAAAATAAAAATATTATCTAAAAAAAAAGAGATGATAAGGGAAAAGGAAAGGGGTGGTTAAAGGGTAGCGTATATAAAAATCCAGTTAAAATACAAAAAAAAATTTAGTAACGTATACACATATAGAGAAAAAGCTCAAAAGCGTTCAGAGTAACGAACGTATTGTTTCTCTTTCCTTTTCTTTGCTTACCTCCTCGGGTATATCGTCTCATCCCTTTGCTTTTTTTCGTCCAGAGTATTTTATTTCATATACACGAAGCTGAAAGAGAGAGAGAAAGAAAAAGACAGACTCCTGGCGCTTATATTTTTTTGTGCGCCTTTTCCTCCTAACCACCCTTCCCTTCTCTCCTTCCTCCTACCCTTTTATTCATTTCACTTTATTTCTCAAGCTATATGTATATAAAAGGCGAAGCGGCTGATTTTTATTTCGCGGATGAAAAAAAAAACTTTTTATTAAAAAAGTTTCGTTCTCTCTGGGCGCGCGCGCGCGGATGCCTAGACGAAGGTAACAGACCCCCGCAAATCTACTCTCCCTTTAAACGTAAGGTGTATACACCTACGTGTACATATAAACCAACTCTAACTCTCTCTCGCTTTCTCTACCTTTCCTTCTTTTCTTTCTTTCTTTCTTTTTTTTTATATTTTCATTTACACGCACCAACACACATATATGCTTGTTATGTACATCTATATATAGTGTAACTCGCGCGCGCATCCGGCAGAAACGACCCGACGCATTAAAAGTTTTACGGCGAACGATATTTCATAACTTTTGTATTTCGAAAAATGCACGCGGCGGCCCCGTACCGTACCTTAAAAAAAAATAATAAAGAAAAAAAAGGAAAAAAAATATCGGTGGGGGCATAAGAGTGGGCCGATGGGAGGAAAATAGGAAAAAACGCGATGGGGGAAGGGGATGGTACGGAGCGAAAGAGGTAAAGTTAGACGGCGCACGTTGGCACTGGGATATATACAAGGTGAACTCTCTTGGCTGTATATATATTTTTTTTCTCCTTTTTATTTTTTGCAACTTTTCTACAAAAGCTCTATATGTATAATAATGTATAGTTGTATTATACAGTATAACATATCTGTATTGGCATTTATTTATGTATTTTGGCCTTATAAGTGGAAGGTATAAGGCAAAAGTGCGATATCATGCCGATGCTTTTGTTAGCGATACGCTCGAAGGCGTGCATATATGAAAAGGCTCTTTTTGTGTTGTAGGCGTATATGTATGACTTTGCTCGTTTATATCTTCTCTCTCTCTCTCTCTCTCTCTCTCTCTCTCTCTCTCTCTCTCTTTTACTCTTCGTCTTCATCTTCAATCCTTTTTGTTCTACTGTAATTTGAAGGGATGAAAAAGAAAAAAACGTTATACGAAGTGAAGGAGGCGGAGTAAAACGATTAATTAGGATTATACGCGCACGATATTCCTTTTATTTATATTGCAGTCGATTTTATAAAGTAACTTTTCTATGTAATCTTCGTTTCTTCTTTATTTTCTTATGACTTGGAAGATTTACTTAGCTTGAAAATTGGATGGCTGGAAAAAAAAGGAATATAAAGGTTCAGGACATTGACGTGACAATGGAAGAACTTTAACTCCGTCGCATATGGTTTTAATTACTTCAAAAGAACATTTAATATTTCTTAAATTAGTTTAAAACAAAATGCCATTTTAATGTCTCAAAGAACGCTTTTATTCACTTTAAATTTAAGATGACGTTTAATGAAAAGATAATTTAATCAAATAAAAATTGCAAAATTTAATACTAATTAATTGCCGACATTTAAACTCATCAAAACTGCTCACTGCGATCGTGCTATATAAAGAATTTAAAAATTAAGTAAAAGGTGTAATTTTTTAAAAACATCAAAAAGCTTTCTAAAAATTGCAAAATAAATTTTTCGACAGGTGATATTACACGAAGTCGTCGCGAGAAAAATAAAAAAGAATGTACAAAAATTGTCCTTCACATTCTGTTAACCCTATCGTTCCATTTCTATCTCTCTCTTTTCCTTTTCTTTCTAGCCGTGGTTGCACAGCACCCTCTCGAACACTTTCCTACCCGTTTCGCTCCATTTTTCATTTTTTTTCTGTACCTCTGTACCAGTGCTCCCTCTTTTCTACAACAGTAATCTCTCTTCCTTTCTCTTTCTCACTTAAACTTTCTCTTTTTACTTTCTCTCTCTCTTATGCTTTGCGCAAACTCTCGCGTCAAGTTTTTCACCCCCTCGTCTTTTACCAAGCTTTACTTCCTTCACTTCCTTTCTTCTTTTTTTTTTTTATTTTCTTTTTTTGCCAATTTTTTTTGTAGTCTTCCGCTTTCGGGTTTTGCGCTCGCTCACTTCAGAAGGTAGGAGGAGGAGGGAAGAGAACTTCACGCCGCTGAGTCTGAAAAATGAAGATTATTTGTATAAATAGCAAGTCCAGCCAAGCTCAGCCGCTCGCGCGCGCTTTCTTTTTGTTTAATGAAAATGGTAGAAAGGAGGAAAAAAGAAGGGAAAAGGGCCATCAATTATTTGTTCACAGAAAAGTATACGATGTTGAAGTTAAGGGGTTGAACGTACCGTTAGAATTCTGAAAATTTTTCTGCTTTTACAGAGATTGTTTAAGTAAATAATATTACGAACTCCGGACGCAAATGAATGAATAAAGGTAAATCTGTAATTAATTATTCTGATGGATAAATTTATTACATTTTTCTTATAATTGTGAAAGGAAAATTAATTAAATTATTGTTTTTAAACAAATGTCGATATTATCAATTCGTAATCAGCTAGTTTTCTTTTTCTCACGTAAACTTTCTTCGCGCCTATCGTCCGAACGCGTTCGAGCAATATTTTGGCTTTCAGTACTTTATAAGAAAGAAAAATGCCTATGATGAATTAGCGCTGATTTTTAAAAAAAAGTTTTAAGAAATTCAAGAAAGATTTAGTATATGCTAGCTACGAAATCACGTTTACCTCTTTTTCAACTCGAAGCTTTTAAGACATAATTACATTGGATTCAAGTGATATATACGTATCTATAAAATGTATTAAAATTTTGATTAAAAATTCATATTTCTTTCTCACTCTTATGTATTTGACTTTTTTTAACGTCACATTTTTCTCGAGCTATGGAAAATTTTAAGTATTTAATTAATTTTGAAAATTGGAGAGGGGTGAAAAACGAACGTTTTAGATTGAAGCGTCTGAAATACTCGAAATTTTATTTTCCATGGATATTATTGAAATTTTCGTAGATATTCAAATTATGTTTTATTCATTAAGAATGTCGGAATTTGGAATTTTAAAAGTTATTTTAATCTCAGGATTGAGACAAAACGAAAAAAAAGAAGAACTTTAATCTTCGACCAGAGATAAGAATTTTGCATTTAAACTTGACTTCGATGAATTTCAAAATTCCTTAATAACTTTCAGAATTTAAAAAAATAAAATGTAAAAATAAATTGTTTGCATTATTGTACTTGAAATTTGATAAAAAAAAATTATTATTTTAACATTTTACATTATACAATTTTGAAATTTTATATTTTAAAACATCTGCATAAAAGAAGTTTACTGACAAAGAAAAATGGCCGATTCTCATTCCCCTTTTTAAATTCTAAAAGTTGATAAAATGTACAACACTTTTTCACAGAAATTTTTTTTTTTTGCGAATTTTTTACTTTTATTTCTTTATGACTGAAATTTTTCTCAAACTTTAAATAGAAGTTGATAAAAAGTTTTCTCGTTTAGACTTTATTTGCTGTACGTTTTGCCCTTTTTTTTCCAAAAGTTCCTTTAGTTACAAAACATTTCAGGAATCTCAGCCTTTTTTTCTGTTCAATTTATTTATTTAATAAAAAAATAAAAATAATAAAAATGATAAAAAATATCTCTGCAGACGTAATCATACAGTGGCAAAAAGGAAAATTTCGTGTCAAGGTTATTAATGTAAAAGTTCCGTTAAATCCCCATCGCATTTTTTATATTGCGACGCATAATTAATGAAAATTCGATTTTAAGCAGATAAAAAAGCCACTGCTTTCCCTCTCTCTTTCTTTCTCTCTCTCTCACTACGTGGGTAACGTCATTTCGCGTAATCAATTTTATTAATGCCCCCGACGGCTTTTTTCCGCGCGCGAAGCTTGGTAAAGCGCGCAAAAGGAAAAGAATTCAGGTCGCTACAATTTTTTTTTTCCATGAATATTTCCGAGGCAAAAGTTAAGGGAACTCGCTTCATATTAAAACCATATTTTTACGAGCTTAAAATCCGAAAGCAATTTTCTCTACTTCGAGGGACCAACGTAGTAGTAGTCGTCGTCGTCGTAGTAGTAGTAGTGGCGGGGGGAGAAGAAAAAAAAAGGATAAAGAGACAGGAAGAGCTTAGGAGGCAACGTGAGAGTGCAAAAAAAAGAAATAAGTCTCTATCCAATCTAAAATAATTACGATAAAAAAAATATATATCTATATATATAATATTGGTGAAAAAAGAGAGAGAAATATGAATATCGATCGAATTTTCGATAATTTTACTTTCCTTTATATGCTTCTATACAGGCAAGTTCCTTCTTAATCGAGCGCTAGACGAGATTTTTAGTTTTCCTTTGTCTTTTCGTCCTTTCTTTATTCTTCGTATCTTTTTCATTATACGTATATATATATTTTTTATTGTGTTTGTTCTACCGTCTAAAAGAACAGAGAAAAGAATTGCCGGAGAGGGTAAGACGAAAGAATGAATTTTTTCTTTTGAAAAGGGAATTATGAAATAATATACTGCGTGAGAAAAAACTATTGAGATAAATTACTTTTAACTGGATGAGTTTATTCTTAGATATGAATTTAATATGCAATAATAATAAATTCATATTAAAAAATTCTAATGTTTTAAATGTAGAGAACTTATTGAAGTCTTTGTCATTGCTTAATTACATTTTTCCTTGTTTATTCAGAAACTATAAATTATAATAAAAAGTAAATACTGGTCTTTAAAAAATATATAAAATTTTAAATGCTGAAATTTATATTAAAATATAAAAAATCTCATCACATAGCTGTCAAGTTTAAATTATTGATATAAAATTGGATAAGGCAAAAAAGATAAACAATAATTTTTTGTTATGAATGTAAACTTCATTAATCTTTATATCAATGAAGAACACTATTTATTCTTAACTCTTCCGAACGATATGGTGATGCTAATTTGTACCTCTACAATAATAATCCTTGAGTCTTTTGAGAATAAAATCTCGAAAAACCATATAAATAAAAAATATTTACATAAAAGAAATTTCAAAGTTTCGTTAAAATAAGGTTTAAGAAAATAAATAAAATTATAACTTGCTTTTCGGTTCCGAATCCTCATGAGAGTCTCATCGGTACAATGCATTTCTTCAAAATTTATTTTCTTGCAAGAAGTAGTAATTACAGCCAAAAACATTTGTGTAAAATAAATGCAATATTTCCTTTTGTCAAGATAAATTAATTTTATCACTTTTGAAAATTAAGCGAGAAAATACATCCTTATCAAAGAAAATATTGCTAATTATCATACAAGATGCGATTAATTTCTTTAGTTCTGATCGCAGCTACTACTTTTTCCAGAAAAATAAATTATTTAACTAGAAAAAATACAGAAAGATTAGACAGTCTCTTAATAGAAACCTGGAAATCATTGTTATAAAAGCATTATAACCAAAAATAAAGCATACGGTGTCTATTCAAAATTGAAAATATCTTCTTCAAAATTACTTTAAATTTTATATAGTCGAAACAATTAAAATAAAAATAAATAATGAATAGATTTTTTATTTATGTATATTTTTTATTAAAAATCATATAAACTTTTTTTATTAAAATATTTTATGCAGTTTAAAATATGATGATAGCCTCCCACTCCTTTAGTTAGAACCAGTAGCCCTTTGATGACACGAATCTTGACAACTTCGCAGTGCATGTTTTTGCAGAAAAATTAATGGAATTTGTGTTTGAGAGTTTTTTTTTCTAGGATACCTTAAATTTTATTCTAGAAGAATATCGCGAAAATTGTGATCCTTTAAATAAAACTTAAAAAATATATTATTTTGGTTTGCAAAAAAATATTACAAAGTATTCAAACTCTGAGCTCTACATTATTTCTGTTTTTATTATAAAAACTGACATATCAGCCATAACTTTTTTTTAAATTGCAAATATACATTGTAAATATCGTTCCCAAATTACCGTTTTTAACTTATAATTTATTTAATTATATTTATATTACTCTGTTCTTGGGATTTTTTAAACATTTTTTTAAAAATAATTTACATAAAAGTATAGATATGATAAATCTCTTAAACATAAAAGAATTGATGTGAAAAATTCTCATATGTATCTTCAAGAAATAATTATTTTTCCTATAAAGTGTTCGCCTAATCAAAACTTAAAATCATATTTATTCAAATTTTTTTTTCTTAATCTGCAAAAAAAGTATTTTAAAAAGTCATTCAAATATATAGCATAATTAAATAAAATGCAATGTCATTTCTCGTACAATATTTTTTATATTTTCGTTGTAAATAAAGTAATTAAATTTATAATGTCAATAAAAAGCAAACATAATTTGTAAAAATTAAAAATTAAATTAAATGTATCACATTGTCTATTAATGATAAAAATCTCAAGTTGTAAAATAAATTTTACAAGTAAAAAAAAACACTATAAATATGCATCATTTTACGCTGACTTGGTCTTCCTAATAAGGTTCCAGAACCAAGAGAGCAGTGCAAAAGTAAAAGACAAAGACGGATATGCGGACACATAGATAACAGGAAGACAGTATAATATTTGAAAAAGGGAGGGGAAAAAGAACCGCAAGAAATGTTTCCACTCTTTCTTTTATTTTATTTTTTTTTTGGTCTAACGTCCGTTGTATTCTGATTCTGTCCCAAATGAATCTCCTACGACTTTTGCACGTGCATTTTAGTATTAAATTGGGGCCCCCTTTTTTGACGAGCGAAGGTTGTTTTTGGATTTTTCTGGCGCGCCAAAAGAGTGGAGAACTTGCCTGTAAACAATAACGAACGAGAAAAGAAAAAGAAAGAACGAGACGAGTGTAAAAGACGAGGGCGAAGAGTTTGATTCGAAAAAGAAAGTTGTTTTTTTATTTCTTTTTTTTGGCTTCTTCTTTTTTCTTTAGGTCGGGATGATGTGGCAGCGAATCGCGTCGCTTAATTCGAAATTGATGACGGTTCAAAATGACTGGGAGGATGAAGAATTTTGAAAAAAAGGGATTCGAAAAAAAAGAAATTCTCGAATGTTCAAAATCTCCAATTTTTTTCAAAGATAAATGAAAAAATCTACAGATAATTACAGGGATCTAGAAAAAAGTTTGAAAAAAAATATAAGATCTAAAAAATTGAAACGATCATAAAAAAAAGATTTTTTTAAAATCTTTTAATAAGTTACGTTAAAAATTATAATTAAAAGGTATAAAAGTAAAAAAAAAAATTAATTTACGATTTTCAAACTTCACGATGTTTGAACTAAGGTAATTAATATGTTAACATAAAAGGAAAATCGCAAAAAAGGAAAAAAGAAAGAACAAAAAAGAATTAAAAAAAATATTTTACATATAGTATAGAAAATTTATGGCTCAGTAGAGAAAATTGTATAAGAGTTTAACATAACAGTAACTTTCAGTATTTTATGAGAATCATTATTTACGTAAAAATCTTAGTGAATAGTACAAGACTTTTTGTATACAATGCGCGGCAAATAAATTTGCTTGTAAAGACTATTATGCTCGCATAATGAGTAGATAATTTTGATAAAGTAGTTTCTTTTAAGTCCGAAAAAAAGACATTTTCAAGTTGTTTTAACGAAAAATCCTCGGCTACTGTAAACTTTAATCCTTTCAGATTCTATTAAGTACTTTTACGTATAAAACACATGGAATTTACAAGATTTGCATAAGGATTACAATGTAACAAACGTACATAATTTTTTAAATTTATAATTTTTTTTACGTAATATTATAAATCTTATAAAATAAGGTAATTAAGTATACTACTTAAATTGGTATTTTTTTAAGAAGATTTAAAAAATAAAATATTTGTTTTTTTAATTTATAACAACTTTAGAAATTAAAAATAATGTTCATTAGTTTATATATTTCTACTTGTATATCTGCTATTAATTTTCAATTTTTAATTTTAAAACATAAAAGTAATAAAATAAAGTAAGGCTTCCAGTTACAAGATTTGTAGAGAATATACAAGATTTGTAAAGAATGTACATATTTTAAAAATAATTAATTAAAATAATTATCACACAAAATCTGTAGATTGAAACGTTTTATTTTTATTTAACGTCGCTGTATTTATGCTATTATTATGATGTTAATTAGGTCTTTTCAGTGGGTTTGTAAACAAAGCACATATAATGTACACTGGGTACTTGTATCAATTGGCTAAGAGCGAGAATCGAACTCGGGACCTCGAGATTACAAATTCATCGCTCTACCGAATAAGCCACTGACGACCTCAAACGTTTTTTTTTGAGAAATATTGTCAAAGTAATTAAAACACATTCGTATATCTTGCTAGAGAAATCGACTTTTTAGTTACTTTCTTTTTAATTGAACAATATTTATACTGTATATTTTATTAAAAAAATAAATTAGATATCAGAATAATTTATTGTTAAATATAGGACAAAATTGTTAATCGAGAAGATGTTATCTCTTAAAATGTAAATTTTTCTATCTTTATCACATTTCATAATGTAATAACAACATTTCAACAATTT
Source organism: Anastatus disparis (assembly GCA_017163975.1). Lineage (NCBI taxonomy): Eukaryota > Metazoa > Arthropoda > Insecta > Hymenoptera > Eupelmidae > Anastatus > Anastatus disparis. The sequence continues at coordinate 2,154,089 of JAFFSR010000313.1, forward strand.
TACAAAGCTTTATTCTTTATTTATGTCCAACAATCAACAATGAGCGTTCCTTCGCTCAAATGCGTAGTTGATTCATTTTTTTTCCTTTTTTTGTCGTATATTTGCTGCTATTACATAAACTTTATACAGATAATGAATACATACCATAAATTATTAAAATACATAAATAAACGAAATCATACATCGCGAAGCTCAAGCGCGCGCTACGGATATCGAATTATAAATGAAAACCGCGAAGAACCCAATACGCTCAAGAGAGCGCAAGAGAGAGAAAGAGCGAGAAAGGGAGAGGGGAGGGCAAGGGAAACGTTCGGAATATTTTATTTAAATCATAAATTCAAATTATAATTATAATTATGATTTAGCTCTGTGCACATGAGAGAAAGAATGAGAGAAACAGAAAGAACTTTGACTATATGCATGTGTGTGTGTGTGTGTATATGTGAGAGCAAGTGAGCGGCGGCCTCGAGATAATTCAATTACGCGAGTCGCCCTGATGCATTTTGCGGTCTTGCGCCTGACGGATTCGCCATTTTCTCTCTTCTCTTCTTTGTGTATTTCCCCTCTTCTTTCTCTTTATATGTATATATATATTGCTTCTTTTTCTCTGTGCTCATTTTTCCGTTTTACCCTCACCTTCTTTACTTCTCTTGTCTTTTTTAAACTTCTTCCCTTTTTTTTATTCTTTTCTTTTCAACGATAAATGGCTATACTAATGCCTTATGTATTAATACCTTTATGACCAAAGTTGTAGTTTAACGACTTTTTTTCCTTTTTTTTTCAAACCAAGCGAGGATTTGATTTAGATATGAAATTGAAAATGTAAGAAAAAAAGAAAAAAATATAAGAGAATAAATATACGTGCCTGAGTATATATAGTCTTTCGTTCAGGATTTTGTTTGCGACGGTGTTTGAACAATTTCCCTTTTTTTTTCTTCGGGAACCGTTTCTTTATTCCGGCATCGTGGTCTCGTGTCTTTAGTTTCTTTCATTTATTTGCTTTGCGGTTTCAATTTTCAAATGATGTTCTTCATTATGATTATGATTTATAGCTGTATTTTAGCTGAATTTAAAAATTTTTTTTTATTTTACAATATTGTAATTTTTATTTAATAACAGATAATTTTTTTAGCGTGGTATATTTATATTTAATTTTTTATTTAATTAAAATTGCAAAATTTTTATATTATAGAATATATAAATCAATAGCTTTTGGCTAAACCATCCAAAACATGGACAGTCAATTCTTATTGGAACATTTTCAAATCTTCTTCAAAATCGTTGCCAAAGGGCTCTGAAAAAGGTATACGTAGGAGTAGTTTTTTTTTTTTTTTTTTTGAAAGTCAGGAAAACGATACACGTTTCCAACACAAAAAAAGCCAGAAAACAAGAAAGAAATTTTACATTAGTATAAAAACAATTTTTCAATTTGCACCGCGAGTACGCGAAAAATTTTTCCATAAATCCTCTGACATCAAAGCAGTTGGGCTCGGTGTATAGCATTACATCGCTAAAAAAAGGCATAAAACTTCCCTTCGTGCTTTACGAATATATATATAAAAATTTCTTTTTTTTTGTGGTAAGCTCGTGGCAACGCGCACTAAATTTCAATATTTGAAATTTTTATAGTTAGATCCCACGTCGTAAAAAAAAGGAAAGAGAAGAACAGAAAGCGCGCGCGCGCCCACACACATATAGTATAAGTAAAGAAATTGACGAGAATTTCATCGACAAAATCGAAATTTCATATTTCCGGAGCTGGCGCAAGCAAAAAAAAAAACAAGAAAAAAAAATAGGCACACGCACACACAGTAACGAAACTCCGACAAAATCAATTGAGCTTTTTGTCGGAGGGAAGAGTACGTAGAGGAGGGAGGGAGGGGGTGAAAAAGGAAAACAGGAAATTTAGTAGGAGGAAGCGCAAAGCCGAAAAGAAAAAGAGAGAGAGACATCATTTCACCAAATATCGAAGAAAGAAGTGATTTTTAGATGATATCCATGTTCGAAATAGACTGTGGATTCTGTTAAATTACTTGGTCTCTCGGTCTGCCTCGTACCCACCGCCCTTAAAGAATGGGAGAACAACCGGTTTACTTTAAAAATTCACCCACACCCTCCCAACCCCATCCCTACCATAAGTTAGTCTTCGTATACCCATCCGTAACTTTAAAACGAAATAACTTTTTCTCTCCGTGTAGTCAGGATTTTTAGTAGTAGTTGTCGTCTGCCTTTTAAATTCGTTAAATGGCAACTCGATAGCAGTCTCTCGAATCCCATCTGAAGCTTTACTTTCTCTCTTTTCTTCTCTTCTTTTTTTTTATTCTGTCTCTCGGACAAAAGCGACGTTCCACAGTTTCTCTCTCCTACACTCTTTTTTTCGTTCGTCCATTTTCGTACTCTTATTTTATATCTAACTCCTCTCTATACCTCTCCTCTGCCTCTTGTTTCATATCTCTACCCTTCTTTTTTTTCTCTCATAATATTTTTTTTTGTCTTTTACTTTATTCCTATACATATATAGATATCTTTATCTTTTTTTTTGCTTTGTATACTATACTCTTTCCACTTTTGTCGTTCGACGTATGTACTTTATGTCTAATTCTTTCTCTTTTGTTTTTTATATTTGATTCTGTCTCCTGTATACTATCCTACCGGTTTCGTTTATTTATTTGCTTTTTTATTTATTTTCTTTTACTCGGTCCGTAGGTAACGTTTTGTTTTTTGAGACTTCTCTGACGAAGAATTCTGTTGAAATAAAAAAGGAAAGATATGGGAATAACGTGTCTAACACTTATATGTCATTATGTCGTGATGAAGGTGTTAGTCTTTTTCTTTTCCTTCTAGAAAATATTTGGCTCCTACTATTGCTGTTTCTATGTATGAATTTATGCCTTGAAAGAATAAGATGGTATGTATAGGCTGTTTTACAAAATACTTAGGTATATTTTATAGTTAATGATAAGCGAAAAACTTTGAAAGTTCAATTTTGTCCAACGTTAGATAAAGAATGAAAAAATAAATATTGCAATAGTGTTGTCGATATACCTAATAAATATGATTATTTTTATTGATTTTAAAAAAGTTTTTTATCATCAATACAAAAATTTTTATGATTAAAAACCATATTTTTTATTAAAAAAATTATATCTTATTTTATAATGCGTTATTATTTTTTTTTCTTAACGTAGCTGTAATTATATTATCATTGCGATACTAATTAGCGACGGAGATCATCAGTGCGTTTGTGAATAAAGCACATGCATCTTATACAGTGGTGCTTGTATCAATCGGTCGAAAGCGGGAATCGAACTCGGAACCTTGAGATTACGAATCCATCGCTCTACTGGCAGATCCATTGACGACCTCAGATTTTTCTATTATTTACAAAAGATTTTTTATTCTGATCAATATTAAAAACGTATATTAAAATTCAATAATATATATATCAATATAATTTAGTATTTAGTTCCACTTATCTCAAGTAATATTATACAGATTTGAAATTCCAAATCATTCATTGTAAAAAATAAATGATTTTCAATGTAAGTTAAACCTAAATTTATTTATTGTTTGTAAACTCTTTATTCAAACACAAAAAGATTATAAGGACATTACTTTAACTTGAAAAAAAGAAGAATCATAGTCAATATATCTCGTTTAAATCGTCACGATTTCTCTCGTCGATTTCCTCTTTTCGCACTTTTATGTATATGTATATCTATAGAAGTACATATACAGGTGAAGGGAGTCAAAGTCACGCACCATCCAAAAGAGAATCGCAGCTGAGCGAGAGTCGAGTGTATATATACATGCGCTCACTCAACTCTTTTGATCAGCAAGTTTATATATATACAAGAGAAAAAAAAAGGAGGGAAAGAGAGAAGTAAAAGACAAGCTAGTGATGTTGGAGCACGCGCATAAGGGACGATCATATGTATATAGAATCTCTTCCCCACAACACGCGGTTTTTACCAAGATTTTATATATATGTTACCTCCAACTCGTCCACTTTTGACGCTATGTGCTTTTCCCACTATTGCTACTATATAGCAAAGGCTTCTATAATACAAACAAAAGCACGCGATCCTTTTTTCTCTCTCTTTCTCTCGTCTTTTCTTTAGATCGTTCTTTACACGTTACATTTTTTTTCCTGCATATGCTCTTTTGCTCTCAATTTTAAAGCCTTTAAAAATCTTTTCTTTTTCTCTTTAGTTCTTTGTGATATACTTGCGCCTCCCTCTTTTCTTTTGTATATTCTCAAATCTTTCTTGCTCCTTCACTTTTTTTTGGTTCCCTTCTGCTCTTCCTTTTTATTTTTTGATTCCCCGGTTTTTTACTTTTTCAATGAAACGCAAGAATTTTGGGTGGATCTCTAAAAATGGCGACCTTTCGATGGACTTTTTTCCTGAGTGCGTATAATAATTTCAAAAGTAATTAAAATTATACATTGAAAATAGAATTTTCTCAATGCTAATAATTTTTTATTGTTTTTAGTTGTATGTATATATATATATATATATTATATAAATCTAAGAGATGGCCAGCCACTTTTACTATCCTCTTTCCATGGTTTTGCCTTCCTGCCCTACCCCCATTGTAAATATTCACTTTTCTGTTGATAAAATACTATGATTTATGCTTTTTTATTCATTATTTTATCTCTACCCTTAGTTTAGCCTTCTTGTTTCTCACTTCTTTTGCAAATGTAATATTCTACCAAATTTTTAAATAACACCTGATAAAATGTCTAAAAAAACCTAATTGACAATTTTTTAAACTACTTAATATTGATATATTATTATGAAGCGTTATTTTTTTTTCTTTCGCTTTTCATATTTTATGAATAATTTTTAATTCAAAACGAAATATTTTATTAGATCTAATTACATTCAAGAATTATATAATTGTTTTAAAACAATTTAATTATACTAAATATATGTTTATAAATTATATTTAATTATTTTTTAAAAATGTTTAAAATTTTATTTAATTATATTAATTTTTTTATTTTTACTTTAAGGAAAATTAAATCGAATAAAAAAACAATTTTTTTTAACATAAAAACTATTATTTTTGTTTAAGTATGTACGGTTAAAATAATTAAATATATTTGTTATTTTTAAAAAATATTCATGAGTTGTCAGTGGCTCAATCGATAGAGCTATAGATTTGTAATCTCGAGGTCCTGAGTTCCAATCCCGGTCTCGGCTGCAGCCTTATGTAAGTTACATGTGCTTTGTTCACAAATCCACTGAAAAACTCCGTCGCTGATTAGCATCGTAATGTTAGCATAAATATAGCGACGTTGAATAAAATAAAAAAATATATATTAATATGTCAATAATGGTAGTCTGACAACTAATTTTTTGTTTGCGTAAAACATTAAAATTTCTATTATAAAATTTTAAGCAGTAGATAATTCCAATTAATAAATGTATTAATAATATTATTTTTTTTCATAATCAAATAAAAAGAAAATTATTACATGTAGTCAGCTTCATAATTACTATTATAATAGATTAAAATAATTATCAAAAATATTTATTCATAAAAAGAAGGTCACCAAGTTGAAACTTAATTATACCTTTATTATATCTATTTTACCGAGAGAAGCGAACAGAAGGAACACCACTTCCTTGTGTGTATCCAAATAAATATACTAGCGTACAATTTATATAAATATGTACATCATTAATATATTTCATTTTTTTATAATTTAATATCTAAATAAAATTTTTATTGTTAAAATTATGAAAATTTTTTTTTATATGTTAAATTCTATGAAAATTACGAAAAAATTACGTTTCTTTTGTGATGTTTGGGTCCAAAGTACGCACAATGTAAATATTCCAGTACATTGTATTTTGCCAATAATCATTTTATCATATGATGACATGTCATCTAAGATATTCCAAAAGATTGTAAGTGAATACTATTTTCTAAAAGAAGTTTGTAATAACAGTAAAATATTTATTTTTGTAAAAAAAAGAAAAGTACACACAAAAATTTACAAGGAATTATTATTTATTACACTATAAGTACACGCACGATATATTTCCTTGGTATATAAAAAATACTGTGCATCTCTCGGATGCAATAAAGCTGTTTTGTTAGAATTTTTATAGTGTTGAATTCGCCTATGCGTAAGAAATGTGTCGTAAAAAGCTTGATAAGATTTGGACTTTTTTATGCGAAAAATAAAGCACTTTTTTTTATCTTTTTTCCGTCTTGGAAAAAAAAAACTTTTTTTTTATTTTTATATTCCCACATTAAAAAAGTCCAATGCCGATAAATTTCTTATAAGACATATTTCAAGAGTTGAGCGAAATGTCGACGACTTGTATAAAGTTATAGCACATAACGTTTATTTCATAAAAAAAAAAAAAAAAAAAAAAAAAATATAAAGAAAAAAATGTTTTTTTTTTCTCAGTGTTCCATAAACAAGCCTTATCAGGGCCTTCTTGATTTGAGCGATCGCGTTGGACTTTAGAAGAATGTTGAAATTGATCTTTTTGCTATGACACTCATAAAACTTTGTAATATTACAACATTTTTATATCTTTGCTTTTGATTATAAAAGTTTTGAAAATTTTAAATTTATCGCTCTTTTTTTATTTCTTGCATTTATTTTAAATGTACAATTTTTTAAGTATCATTGTAAAAATGCTGATGTAACTATAAAAATAAAGGAAAAATTTTATGTTTAAAATTTTTTGAAATTTGATTTACGCGAATAAAGAAAAATACCTTCTGTAATTATGTTTTGTTTGGATTTTCAAAATAAAATTTTACCATGAATTAACAATTTATATTCTTACTTAATCATAACAAACTTATATAAAATTAGATTGCACATTCATTTTTAAAATTTACATCATTTTAAATTGTATAAAATGTTTTTTTAACCAACTCTCTTGTTACATTTTATTACATTTTATTCAGCATGTTTTTTTTCAAATTTATTCGAGTTAAACGAGTTGTTCATTTATATTAGCGTAGACTCAATTTTTATACGCAAAAGCCCTCTTACATAAAAGTAACGCAAAAAAATAAAAAAACTTTCCACATGCTTTTCTTTATTAAACAACTAATTTTCAGTACAACGTGCACGCTTACTTTGGCAAAAAAAAGTGTAACTAAACAAAACGCTCGTATACGCGCACCATTTCACTGCATTTCCACAACTACTCGCTCAGCCGCACTAAAAAGGAAGGAAAAAAAATTAAAAAATCGTTAACAACCGGACGCTTTTAGTATATAATCTTATTGATGTTATTAGCGTAATTACTTATATTTTATATATGTATAAAAGATTTCATGCTTGATAAATATATATTTGTGTGTGTGTGTATATTTTAAATACTAAATGATTTTCTGACTGTGCGAATTGACGTGAAATGTTTCATATATACACACACATATGTGCGTATATATACGTTTGTAATTTGTAAAGTAACGAAGCCCAGGGCGATTGTCAAGTTAATTACTGTATCCCGAGGAAGAAGTAGAGATGTCGAAAAAACATAAACTCCGGAAATTTTATCACCTATTTTTTTTTTTTTTTTTTTTATAGCGTCAATTTTTAGTTTTTTTTTCTTTTGTTACTTTCAAACGTGTAACGCATCTACTAATTTAATGGATTGCATGCCATAAGTTGCAGTGAATTCGGTATCTGTTATCGGAGGTGCTAAATGAGAAAGCTGTAAAAAGCGAGAAAGAAAAGTTGAAACTTCAAAATTTTTAAGCACTTCAAAACTCGATAATTGTGAAGTTAAACTTTAAAGTTTATATTCATGCATTTACAAGTATAAGAAAGATTTCTAGAATTCTTCAAGACAATTTCGTAAAATTTTAACCCATTGTTTTTATAATCATAATTTTAAATTTTATTTTTAATATTATATCAATTTGATAGATATTATTATATTAATATATGTAATGAATGTCACGGAGTACTTTAGAAAAAGTATACGTTATGGTTACAAAAAGAATGTATATATCTAATATAACAAATTTTATGATGATGGAATCATTCGGTTCAAGTACTTCATTAAAAATATTAATACGCATTAAACAGTAAAATAAAACTAATTATGAATAAATTAAAAATAATTAATAATATCGAAAGCATAATTAAAATTTCTCGTAACCATAATTTATTTTATAAAAAAAAAATTTGTTCCATGTACGAAAAGTCCCGTGTGTATGTGTGTGTTAAATGTGTAGAATACATTTGAATTTTCTCATATTATTACTCGCTAAATCTTTTACTTTAATAAGATTTTCAAATTTTCAATTTGCTTTTTTATTAAATTTTATTGAATATGCTTCATAATAATTTGAATTTTAATTTGCAAAAATTCGAATATACTCTATAGATAATTTTCAATAAAAAAAATTTTTATAAATTTTTTCTATTTTGGGGAGTTATGATGTTGGGCAGAAATAATCTCAACACAATAGTTCAGCACGCATAATTTATTACACTTAATACCTCTACACAATAATATTATACACAGACAAAATGAACACTGATAATTAATACACCATTAAACTCTACACAAAGTGTTTGAATACTTTGTGTTCAACTTTATTTTGTATGGTGTAGACTTTATGAGTGTTGAAATTAAAGGTGTTGAACACTTGATGTGTATAAAATAATGTTGAAATAGTTTGTGTTGAAATTATTCTTAACATTAATGTTGAGGACAAATAATTTCAACACAAATGATTTCAACATTATATTATACACATCAAGTGTTCAACACCTATAATTTCAACACTCATAAAGTCTACACCATACAAAATAAAGTTGAACACAAAGTATTCAAACACTTTGTGTAGAGTTTAATGGTGTATTAATTATAAGTGTTCATTTTGTCTGTGTATAATATTATTGTGTAGAGGTATTAAGTGTAATAAATTATGCGTGCTGAACTATTGTGTTGAAATTATTTCTGCCCAACATCATGGCTCCTTATTTTTTGAAAAAAAAAAAGAATTAGAAATCTTATAATTTACCATAAAATAATAATTTTTTCAAAAATTTTTGCAAATTAAAAATTTTTTTAAATTATTCAATTTTATAAAAAAAAATAGAAAATTAAGTCGTTAAAAGCCAAATCAATCTGGGTAGTTTTTGAGAGTATTAAACAGTAATTTTACACTAATTAGATAAACTAAAAAATCTGCATATCATAATTTGTAAAAATCTAGATACATTATACATGTTATTTCTAATAAAATGTAGCTTATGTTAATAATGAACTTAATTTGCCATACTATTATTATTATACTGAAAAAAATTACGGACACTGGTCATCTTAACCACGGATTTTTAAGATTTGAGAGGTCCGTTCTGAGTTATACAGATTGAATAAACCGACTTAGGATACTCAGTGCCCGTGAATCAGATGATGGTTGACTTGCGTTCTCCGTGCGCCATTCGTTTTGTATAACAAGCAAACATTTCGTAACGTGTGCAATGTTTACAGATTTTTTATAGTATCTCTATACCAAGAAAAAAATTAAGTAATAATTACTAAAAATCACGATAAAATATAGTACTATATCAATACAATTAAATTTTTTAAATTAAATGTATTATTTAACATTTTTGAGCCAGTATAAATGGAAGTATTTTTTAACAAAACATATTGTCCATTATAATATTTAACATTTTTACGTACTAATAACCTATATTCATAATACACAAATCGTTGATAATTTTGATTCTGTTAAGACGACTTCGATTTTAGATTAAGTTTTTTTTTAAATTTACAAATTACTCTTTCAATATATAAACTTGTTACTACGAAGTATTATTTTCCACCATTCTACGTATAATTATAAGTATTGAAAAATTAAAAATGCAACAAAATTTAGAAACTTCATAACGACAAATCGTTGATAATTTTGATCTCTGTTAACGTTTCAAAAAGTTTGGATTGCAGTTAAAAAATGAAAAAAATATATATAGTATTCGTTATAAAAAATCTTTGTTTTGGTTACGGTATTTTTTTAACTTTGGTATATAGTATCAAATACCAAAGAATTCTTTGGGTGTAGAACTATTTTTAAAAAAGACCAAGTCCACTCTTGATGCAGTTTCCAATTTACAAGGGGGTGTACGGCAAAAAGAAAAAAAGATGCGTGGTCAAATTCTCTGCACGAAGCCACTTCTCAAATCGAATTTTGAATATTCTGTTTTATTGTTTGAGCGATTTGCCAAAACTTGACATATGGACAACAGTTATACGGCGAAATCTCCGTGGATACCCTGGTCGTTTCTAGACTTCCAATTCTTCTGACTATCGTTCAAATTACACAGAGCAACAGAAAAAGTTTGGAGTTAAAAATGTAACGAGATTCTAAATATCGTATATATTTGATACGTATCGCATTTTGGAATATGCCAAGTATTTTTAATTTAGGATACTCAGTGTCCGTTAATGCTGATTAGATAACGTCTAGGCAGATTTATATGTGCTCAGAAGCAATGCAATATTTTGAGTCTTTGAAAGTGATGATCATTACCTAAAGTTACTAAGATTCCGAGCGTCCCGATCTTAGTAAAACCTGCATCTTTAATTTTATTCAGTACACTAAAAGTTGATAATTTGCTAAATATTAATTAATAAATTAATGTAGCAAAAATTAGCTAATAATTATGATTTATAATGTTCCATAATTTTTTATTCTCTTGACCTTCGTGTCTTAAAATCTTTTTCAATGTTTTGTGTACCAAACGAAATAAATTCTTAGACATTTAGCGATCTTTATTTTTTTGACATGAAATGTCGCATATATATCCTAGTCAGATCTCAAATTGAATTCAAATTAAAACTAAAAGATTGGTTTTTCGATTGTAGGTTTCAAATGATTAAAAATTTACGTTTCAATTACTAGTGAATATACGTGGCATAAATTTGATTTTGTTGCTCATGCTAAATATTTGTTCAAATGAACATAAACTTTCTATAAATATATAAATAGACAAAATATTCCATATAATTGCATCCTCTAAAAATTGCCATCTAATCCAATATCCTTGATATATCCTTGAAAAATTGTATTTTTAAAAACGGCTAAAGGCCATAGAAAAATCCGATAAACACGAAAAGTCCATTTCCCGAAAAAAAAGAACAATTTAGCACTGTAATTTCCCTGTACGCACCGGAAACATCGTTAGCCGGAAAACTCGCGTAATCTCGGGCGTAATGCAGTCGCTCGCTCGGAAAACTCGCACGTTTGTATTTAAAAAAAAAAAAAAAATAGACTGTTGAGGCGGAGAAACAAAACTTGATACAGCAATTTTCCTCGCTTAATTCGATTTGTATAGTTAAGGGTTAAAAAATCCCTTATGTGTTGCATAATTACAAATTATCTAATTACGTACATTTATTTACTTCACAATATTTTAATGCTCACAGTAACAAAGCTAATTAAAAAAAAAAACGTTTTATTTATTTAAATTGATGCAATTTTGTTTATGTGCTCCCCAGTTATTTTATTCAATATTGGGTTGTTTCAATTACAGACTTTTGTATTTTACCAAAATTGTAAAAATAGTTTATCGAAAAAAATGGTTTATACGGAGATTGAACAAGCTTTGCAAGTTAAAAGTATTCTAGTTTAGAAAAATTCCGGTAAATGGAAAAATGCGGTTATGCTGGCGACAAAAAAATATGAAAAAAAGCAGTCGATAACGTTTTGTAATACATTTAAATTTTCTTGCAAAAAATAAAGCAAACAAAAATTTTTTAAATTAATTTTTTTTAAAAAAGCACATATTACTTGGAAAAATCTAGTTTGATGAAAAGACAAAAAAAAAAAAATTGCATTAACCGGAATTTTCGGTAAAGATTAAATCGATTTTAAAACTTTTTACGCAGTTTCAAAAGGAAATACATATGAAATTTTATCACTTTTGTAGATTAAACCGTTTTCAAAGCCATTTTATTTTAATGAATATTACAAAGAATACTTTTTCTAATTTTGTACTATACCGAATAAATGTTACGCATGAAATTTTACAATTTTGAAAAGATATTGAGTATTCTACACACTTCGTGTCAATAGCATTGAATAATAGTTTCTAAGAAGTAAAATTTCCTAGAAATTAAAAATTCTAGTGTTTAAAATTCATAATACCAAGTTCAAATCATCGTCAAATGTGATTTAACAATCATCTAGTAATTTTCCACGTTATTAAATTTCCAAAAAAAAGCTCGCTATAACAAAAGCATTAAAAAGAAATTATACGTAACGTTCATTTATAAGTTAAGTCAGTTAAAAAAAAATCAATATGGTAAGGGAACATTTAATTGAAACCTTTTATATTAAATATAATGAAGCTTTGAACGATAAATTACGAAGAAAAGACATTAACGTATAGAGTCAACAGCCCGCAGACAACGTCAAAAGTGCGTATAGTCGAAGTCGAAAAAAAAAAAAAATAAAACAAAAAAGAAAAAAAAAGATTCTCTCTTGCTAAAGCATTATACGCTTCTCGAGACGGCAATAAAGCACCGAAGCTCGTTCATAGGCATTCGCTAATGATCGGGCAAGGAACGATGGTTCTCGCGAGCCTCTCTCTCTCTCTCTCTCGCCGTCGTCGTCTTTTCCCAAAGACATCAAGCACAACGACGCATAAATAAAACGTCTCTTTCTCTTAGCTTGTTGTCCTCTTTGGTAGTAAATTGGTAATACACTTGCTTAAAGAGTGCAAAAAAATGAACCTTTTAACTTGTCTATACTTCTAAAAGATAATAAATGCTTTTTTTACTGAGTAAACATGCTTTTTTCATTAAATCGGTTTTTGTTAAATTTTAAAAATTGTATTTTTAATTTTATAATATTCTGAAGAGGAGCCTGCGGGAAATACCGTCTGGGAAAATATTACTTTTTTCAAAAAGGATCGGGGGATAAAAGTTTTGAGATTTTAACATCATTTGCATTTTTTTTTTATTTTTTCAAACTCGTTGGCATAATCTCGCCGACCTTAAAGTGGAGTATTCGAAAAATTCTTGGAACTTCAAAAAGATTTTTGTGACATGAAGTAATACTTGGCTTCCCACCTGGCTAAAACTTCAAATTCTTTTCTAACAAAAATTTTTAAATTAGGCGAATCAATAACGAGGTCATTTTTTATCTACTTAATTTTTAAATCCAAGTCTTAAATCAAATTTTTTTCTACTGCTGGGTGAAAAAAAACCTTGTATGTTTAGTTGTTTGAAAATTTTTTTTGAAAAATTTATTCTTTAGTAATTATAAGCTAATCAATAATCTAAAATAATTAAAATAATATTTATCGTACTAATAAAATAATATCAATTCAATTAAATATTATATTTTTAGTTTAATTAGTTACAAAATGCAAATAGAAAAAACTTGTTATTTCATTTATTAGATTAAATATAATATACATTTTTACTAATATTTATAATTGAATATATATTATTAGCAGATTTGTATTTAATTTTTATTTTCTTTTGTTTTTCAGGACCACTGCAGTCTGGTATCTACTAAAGTAAGTACTTCATAGTTAAATCATTTTTTAGAATTATTCTTCATAGCATAAAATCAGTAAATTTTTACTTAATTAATATGAACTTTTAGTCTAAAAACAAACAACCAAACGATTAAATATACAATGTCCTTTAATTAAAGAAAATTATTCATTTGTTTAAACATGAAGCAATGACTTAATTCGAATGCAAACTCTACCCATATTAATTAAACAAAAGCGAGGATGCAAAAGTTAAAGTTCGCGTAAATTTTATTTAAAAATTTTTCCGCTATGAGAAACGCGAAGCGAAAAGAAGTATACCAAACAGATGCAAGTGTAGAAAAAGGGATGGGTGCTAGAGAAAGAAAGTCTGAGAACACGTCGAGATAATGCTTGAAAGAGAATAAAAAATGCAATTTTCCGATAGAGAAATAAAACACGCACGAAAAACTGGTATATAAGGCAAAAAAAAAGTTGAAGCTAAACGAACGAAGAAAAAAAAGAATGAATCATACGAGACGAAAAATAAAAGTAAAGCAAAAGAATGATATATAGCAGTACACAAAAGTAATACTGCAAAAGAAAGCAGCGTACTTTTTAGAAGAGCTGCAAGAAAGAGAAGAAAAAAATGAGAATTTAATTTTTTTCACTAGTTGAGAAGATGAAAAAGACGAAGAAACAGAGGAAAAAAAAATTTAGTATAAAATTATGAGGTGAAAATGCTCGTGGCGTCGCGAACAATGACTTTCTTTAAGAATCTCTTCAATTTTTAACCACTTGTTAATAAGACTATTGCTTGAAATTTAAACTAATAAAAAATTTGATGGACAAATTTAAATTTTTATATTTATTTTCTTTTCTATTAATTTTAAAGTTTTTCAAAAATTATTTAACTTCACTAAAAAAAAATTTTTATTAATCAACGCATCAAAAATTTCTGTTTAAAATTCATAGCGTTACTTATAAATTTTATGTAATATAATAACTTAATATTCAAAATTAATTCGTAGTATTGCCGATTCAACAAAAAGTATTTTGGATATGAAATTTGTTTATAAACATTGAAATTTTGAGCTAAATCATCTAAATTCAAATTGATAACATTTAGTCAACTAACCACTACTAAATTGTTTTGAAAATTCATTTGAATTTCAAATAATGTCGAAACAAGTTAAAATTTAGATGTTGCAACATGTACAACTTTACATATCTATAATTCAAATATTAACTTTTTAAATATTGATTAAATCTCTGTTCATATCTCGTGATTATCATAAACCAATCAAAATAGCGTTAAGATTAAACACTATCAGATTCGTCATTTTTTTAACATACGACGACGACGACGATGATTCTGACAAGGATCTTTTAAATTCGTTAGTAAAAAAACTGAATCTTATTAAAACCAATGCAAATTTAAAAAAAAACTTGAATTCTAAACTGAATGCATGCGGCTTTCTTAAAAATATTATCAGAGACTTAAACCTCCTAGACTTCCCTCCTAAGCTTATGATTATGAAAACACGTTTAACAAATTTGTTTATACTATATAAAAAAATATTGAATTTTTATAAAACATTAATTTAATCTTAGAATTTTTCATGAATTTTTTAATTACGTGAAATTTGATCTCCTTCTATTTAGTACAAGGGTGAAAATCTTGAACATATTTATATGCGCAATATGTACAGAGCAAATTTTGACTCGAGAATGAAGTACGAGGAAGAAGAGTCGGAACGAGGGAGACTGTGATAGTGGGGTTATGGCCAGTAGTATAAGGTGCTTGTCTCCAAATCTTGACTATATGTATTAAACTTTGCCAACTTCCCAAATACTAACTTTTCCTTTTTCCCTCTCATTTCTTCTCTTTTGATTACTTCCCTCATTTCTTAACACTTCGATATACGTATACATAAACACATAGACGAGTCTTTTTAAAAGTGGTGGGGTACAAACACTTTTTCTCCGCTCGCGGCCTGGCGCCATTATGGAAATTTTGAACCAATTCGAAAATCAATAAGCAAGCCTCAAGCCAAGCCGCCAACCGAGTAAAGAGTGAGAGAGAGAGAGAAAAAGCATTCGCGAGAGAGAGTGTACGTCCCGGACACGAAATTACCTAACCACCCCTTTTTTCAAGCCTTCCACCCTCTTTTTTTTCTTTCTCTCTTTTTCTCTTTTGCTTTGGCCGAATCTTTCCCACTTTTAAAAGGAATAAGAGAGAGAAAGAGAGAGGGGAACGACATAACGAAATATGACCTTTCGCAGACAGTACTATATAAGTATATAAAGCTTCTTCTCCTTCCTACTTTATTTCTTCTTTTTTTTTTAAAGTATTTAATTCTCCCAGGGGTTGCTGAGACGAGTTATTTTGCCTTCTTCTTTCTTCCGTCTGGTTATTTTGTTGTTTATTTTTTTTATTGTTTCTTCTCTCTTTTTTTTGTAATTAAAGTGGACTATTTGGAACTTTGGTTAAAGCTATTTTAATTGAGCTGTGAGCGCATCCGTTGGAAAAACATTTTTCAATTAGGAAAAGTTGAGAAGCTACTGTTATATTATACGTTCGACTTTGTAATTTTTGTGACTAGGGAACTTTTTTTTCATATTTTTTTTTGTTTAAAATGGCATGTAGAGAATTACCAAGCGAGTCGTGGATAAATGAATTTTCGTAATGCGTTTCGTGTACAATTGTTATTTTGGGCATTTTTTGGTACATTTGATAAAAATTTTGCAGACTCATTCAATTGTTGTAGAATATGGGATGTATACTGGGGGGTTAATGCGGGCAAAGAATAATTAAAAATTTTAATTCAAATTTAAAATTATAATGTAATTTTTAATTTAAAATCTGCTTTTAAAAAAATTCAAATTTAATTTTAATTTTTTTTTTAATAATTTAAAAGTGTGAGAAAAAAATAAAAATTTTTAATTTGATTTCTAAGATACGACGAAACAGATTTTAATATTTAATTAAAGAGACAAGAAAATTGCAAATTAAAGTTTACTCTTTCAATGTTTGATTTTAATTAAAAAATATGATCTTGAGATATTTTTTTTAAAAGCTCCTTCAAGAAATTTAAAACATAGAATGTTCCTATTATTTAAAATTCAACACTCCGAATAATTCAGTTTCTCTCCTTTTTTTATACTAGAGTGTAATACAAAAGGCTACATTTAATAACTTGATTTTCCGAGAAAAGCTCTTATTCAAAATTCTTAGGAAGTTTCCCCTCTTTTCTTTGCTGTGATTTTCCTTTTCCCTCATACTACCCGTTAAAAAAAAAGAGGAAAAAAATATATATACTGAAACGCGTACAAAGACGTGGGTTGACAGCCCTTCAGGTCGACGACCCCCCTCCTGCGTCTTTGACCTTCTACTTTTCTCACACTCTATTTTTTTGAGGGTTGAAAATTATTCTTTAATCTACTTTATGAAGTCTGGTTTCATAAAAAAAATATTAAAGATATACGCTCTTTTTTTTTACCAAACAACGGATTTTGTTTGTAATCATAAGATGAAAGACGTTATTTTCATAGTGCAAAAAAAAGTTTACTTCATTTTTATGTAAAACTTATCTATAAAAAATTTTCATTTTTACTTGAATTTCCAGATTATAGTGTATTTTATTAATTTATAATTTTTTAAATATCTTGAAAATTAAAAATTTAAATTACAATGGCTTATGGTATTAACGAAACGTCAGAAGAAAATCTTAGCATTTTATAATTTTGTAAATTTAGCTTTAGAAAATATAAAAAAAAGTATTATAAATCGGTTTACGTTCTTTACCAACTTTCTGAAGGACAACGAAGAAAGAATTTCGTATTCTTCCCATTAAGACGAGATTTTTTTTTTATAAAAGTCGACTAGGAAGTTTTTAATTAGCAGTTTCTATGTTTTTACTTTTTGAAAGCATGATTTATTTTAGTTTTTAATTTAAGAAGTTTAAAACAGGAGTATTTTAATATTAAGTCTTGAATTTTAAAAAAAGATAAAATGCTTGAAATTTTAATTATTAATTTAAAAAATATTTTTAAAGGAAAACTTATACGTTGTAAAAACGGCTTTTCCTTAACAATATCTTTCATCTAAAAATGGAAATTTCAAAATAACGAATACTATTTTCTTGTACAAGCAAAATTTTTTTAATAAAAACCATGAATCTAAATTTATTAGCGATATTAAAATAAAAAGTTTATGACCAATTTTTACATAAAATTCTAGTGGCAAACCTAATTTTAAAAACATAAACTTATTCATAAATTGTGATGTTAACCATATATGTATGACGTCTTAAGTGGGCTAAGATTAAAAATCTGATCTGAAAGAATTTTTTCTTATTTTTATTTTCTGAAAAATAAATATATTATCCTTTCAGAACGAAAACTTTTTTTCAAACAAATTGCGTTTACTAAGCGATTTCGAAAGCTGAATATGACTTTGAAGCTGTTAAAGTTATCACAGACTTTTAGAAGTGATTCGATTATTTTACAAAAGTCTTTAACAAATTTTCAAGCTAAATAATTGACTCGCAAACCCATTTTTTTGTATATAAACTTTTTATTAGTCTTTCTTTTTTTTGTTTCTCCCTTTCTCCTTTCAAAAAAAAAGTGTATGTATATGTATATAGCCCGATCTTTCCATTGTTTTGAGCTTGCAAAATACCTTTTTCATATCTCGTCGCAAAAAAGAAATAAAATTTGATGAAATTTTAATGGAATATACCTAAAAAATCTAGACAAATATTGGTCCAACGTAAACGAACCTCAATTCCCTATTTTCAAACTAATATAAAACTCTCGTTTTTTTATTTTTATTTTTGTATAGCTTTTGTAACTAACTTTTTTGTGTGTGTGCTTTTTTTGTACCATCAGTTCTCCTAATTCATCCAATTATGACACCAATACTGGCTAGTCGACTATGTAATAGTCTCTGCAATCCTACTACTATTTCTTTCTCTCATCCGCAATTATTTTCTTTTTTTTTAAACTTCCATTTTTGTTGTTTCTCTTTCAACTCTTTCTTTTTCTTTTTCTCTATTTCTCTGTGATTCTCTTCGTTTACCTTTGTAACGTGGGTAGAACAAAAGCTTTTCGATGGACGCGTGCGGCTGGAATAACGCTTTTAACGGCCGGTATACACTAGAGCTTTTTATTGCGCGCATGTGTGTAAGGCCATTTTTATTGGGATATTTTTTTGCTTTTTCTTTTTTGAAGTGGAGAAATTAATCGATTGTCATGACGAATTGGATCACTTCTTTTTTTTTAAGCTTTCTCTATTTCTTTCTCTTTTAATCGTGTTATTTGATTATGTAATGTTTGGCTTTTTAAAAGGGAAGGTTAACTTCTTTTATTTTATTTTAGTTTTAATAAAATATTGCAAGTTTGAAATTCGTTTAAGTTTCTTTGTTTGAAGATAAATGCCTGCAATAGATTGATAAACGCAATCATTCGGATAAAAAATTTAATTCAGTATTAATTGAATGACGAATAACTTTAATTTCTTGAATTTAAATGATTTTATATCAACACATTTTATATATTTTTTAAAATGTCATTATTTAAAATTTTTATAATAATTGAATTATTAAAAAATTTGTTTCAAATATAATTTTATATAGCTTTTTCATTTCGTATAACAAATATTTTTAAATAAAATATTAACTTGATCGTTCGTGAAAAAAAAATGAGAAAAAAACCTTAACGTCCATCAAAACAATGCAAAATAGTTCTCATTGTTTCGAAGAACAATTATTTCTACAATAAGAAAGTCTATTAAATTTCTATCTGTTAAATCAACGAAAATAAATTTTATACAATTTTTATGTTTTAACAAGATTGATATTACCATGTTCAAAAAAAAAGTTTCATTTAAACGAAATTGGAAATTATTTAAATTTATATTGTTTATGTAGCTTGTATTAACAAGTAAAATAAATATTTTCTAAATTATAAAATTTAATTTCAATTTAGAAACTTTTATAGCCTTTTTAAAATATCGCTCTAACGTTTAATGTCATAAATAATAAAAAGTTAAACTATGTTAAAACAATAGTTACTTTTTGTATCGAGAAAATCATATTGATTTCTGATCAATATAAATTTTCGATATAAACATCTCTTCGAATAGCAATTCACTGTTCGATTTCAAACATCGCAACTTTCTATACCAGAATCGTTAACACACTTTGATTTTTCTTCTCCTTATTTCCCAGAGCGTGCAAAAAAAAATAAAAAAAAGATGTAAGAACCGAAACTCTTGAAAATGCTATTCCATCCTTTCCTCGAAAAAGTATTCCAAAGCCCATAAGATTTTTCTTGATAAGAAAAATTTTTTTTTCAAAATGTTTCATCCCAAACTTTACTTTTGCAAGAAGACACGCCGTAATTTTTAACGGAGATCTTGGAAAAGAAAATAAAAAAAAAAGAAAAAAAAACAAGAATTTTTGCTCGTTGCAAGTTTTTCGTAGATGGTATAACTATCTTCTTTGTACTTAAAGTTTTTTTTAAGCCAACTTTCGATCGTTTTACTCTGAACGTGTGTGTGTGTACACGAAATAAAAAAATTTATCTGTGTGCGCGCGCACGTGAAAAGTGTGGTGTTGGTATATATGTTACAGTAAAACTTTCCATTGAGAATTCTCAAAGGAAAAACGGAAGCGTACAAAACTGGACTTTGATGCGTTGTCAAATTGATGACGTACAAAGTACAAGGTCGACTGATTATTGAATTCGCAGCTGTGACTACTACTGTCGCAAATTCAATCGATCAAATTTTCTTTTTTTTTCTTTTTATCTTGAAGTTCAAAAACTTTTATTCTATCCAAGAAATCATGAAGTTAATATTTGTCTTGTTTGTTTTATTTGATTTCTAAAAATACATCAAATAATTTATTTCAGTAACAAAATTCTTACCAATTTATAAAAAAAATTTTATATTTACGTTTACTTAATGACAAATATGATATGGATGATGTTACAGATATTTATTGTTTTTTTTTTTAAATTGTCCAGTCATTGATTAATTAGTACTGTATAAAATAAGAGAAAAAGTAAAATAATTAAAGAAAACAATTATTCCGTATAAATATAAATTTTTTTATAAAACCATCAGTCATAAATATTGTTTTTTAATTGAAAACGTTATTAATAGTCCCCCTTTCTGATTTCAATGACTAACCAAGTCCGCATGGCAGAGAGAGAAAGAGAAAGAAAAAACGTAAATAATTATATAAAATGTTAGTGCAACTTCGAAAACAATTCAAAATATTTTTAAATTAAAATTTGCATGGAAATTGATATTCATGCTTCGATGACGTTTGCCATTTTTATCAAAATCGATTTATGAGCTTTATAGTGTGTATATGTACCATTGTATTTGTGTGTATGTATTTATATATTTTTTTTGTATACATACTGTGTCACTTAAAATTTGAAATATAACTTTATCGATTTTTATGAAATAGCTATTTCTTGTATGCAATTTTTCAAACTTCCATTCACGTTTTCCAACTTTTATATATATATATATATATATATACAACGTGACGCAATTGTATTCTGTTGGACACATAGTTCCTTTTAAAACTAAACAAATTTTTATTTTATTTTGCTTTCTTTCTCTCTCTTTCTTTTCCTTTTTATTCAAAAAAATATAACCAAAATTGATGTTTTGTTAGAGAAACTTTATATTTTTGGAAAAAACTAAAAACGTATTTATTATATACCCCCTTGCAAATTGTAGGATGTTTATGTTGTAAATTTTTTGCATTAAATTGATGCGCACAATATTTTCTTTCATTAACAAAAGAAAAATAAAAAAAAAAATATCAAACAAAACAATTTTTTTTTTAAATATATCAAAATGTATTATCAAATTTCACTATAAGCTATCATTGTAACAATGTACAAAATCTTCAAAAATAATGCTGCATACCCTAGAATTATAAAAGATACTAAGATAAAATTTCATCTCACGTTTCACGATCAAAAACTTTCTTACATTAAATTACACTTTTTAATGTTGCACTATTAAAATATAAAATTTTTTAATAAAAAATATAAAAAAAAACAAAAATAAATTTTTTAAATTTATCTGAACGAAAAACAGTATATATTTATGTTTCTTCGTAAAATAAAAGAAATATTTTTCTGTAAAAAAAAGAAAAATAAAAGAGGGGCCTGGTTAGTCAGTTTTAAATTTTGCTTTTGTATTCTTCTCCTGGCTGCCGATGCGAAACTTATTACATCCTCTTTCCATCCCTTGTATATATCCACTGTCGTTCCCTTTCACCAAAATAAAAAAAAAAAACAGAAAGAAAAAAAAAGAATGCAAATACATATCTCGGCTATTAATTTAAAACGGGGAGAGAAACGTGCTCGCGTATATACATCGTTACGAATTCAGAGGCAAAATGCCGACATTGAAGAAACAAAGAAGAGAGAGAGAGGGATAGTATAGAAGCCAAAAGAAAATCCATAAATAAATTACTTCATTAAGAGGTACGTGGACAAAAAACATGCAGAAGATTGACCATATATACCAAAGAGAATCTTTTTTGATATGCATAGGCTCAAAGGTATATATCTATGTATAAGAAAAGAAAGTCTTTTATCGAAACTCAAAAATGCCCTGTCGAAGAATTTCGATCGCGTCACCATTGCTTTGCTTCTGCCTATACTCCTACTGCTGCCGTTGGTTGCTGCTGCTGATGCTTTGTTCCCATGATGCGCGCCTTTGTGTACTGCGCCATGGATAAAGATAGAGAGGCAAAAAAAAGAAAGAGAGAGAGAGAGAGAAGGAAAAAAAATAACTAAAAAGGGAAGAAGGTTCTCTTTCTCTTATAGCCGCAGCAGCTTCAGCAACAGCAACAGCAAAACTCTCTAAGACATACAGGACATTACATATACAAGAGAAGAGAGAGAATATATACAGGGAGCGTTTTTTCGTTTTATAAACTGGTTCAATTTTTTCTCGAAAAACTCTTGGGCTTAACCCCGCGAAAACCGGTTACACCAACTGAGAGAGCCTTGGGTTAGTATATCTACGGGTGGTTGTTTCACTCTATGCCACCTTTTTACAATTTTTCCAAACCAAGGAAAATGAGATTGTAGAGAATGTTTTTCTTTTCTTTTTCTTTCCTCTTTCATTTTTGCATATGCTTAGATGTTATCTGATAACTAATGATATGTTTAAGTCATTTGTAATAATGTTTTAAGTTCATTATTTTAATGACAAATAATTCCTTGAGTTAATAGCTTTTGTATTTTTTTCAAAAATTTATTTATTTTCTTTAATATGTTTTTATGTACGGTGTTTCGAGAAGTTTTGTTTTTGAAAAAAGGATTAATAAGAAATTTTGATGGAAATAATAGATTGAAGTGATCAAGAATATCGTAGCGATTTTAATATCTTTTCATATTAAATAATAAATTTAAAACAAAGAATGTAAAAGGAAAATAATAATTTTAATATTTTATATTTAAAAATTAAAATAACAACTCATGGCACCATTGTAATATCAAAAAAAAAAAAATGTATTATAGTACCGCAAAAGATATTAAACTTAGTAAAAATAACTGAATTCAAGAGAAAGAGAGAATAACAGTAAAATTTTCACCTTTATTTTTCAAGTCGGATATTTTAATTTATTATGAATTGTTTTGCGTGGGATGATTATTAACCGTGTATTTCTTTATGAAATAAAAATACAAATTTTTATCCCTTTATAGAATAAAAGTAAAAAATAAATATTTATTTTATGGAATAAAAAGAAAAGAAACAGACTCTTAAATGATTTAAAAAATAAAAAAAATGCAAATTCAAATTTAAAAATAAATTAAAAAATTTATTTATGATAAAAAAAAAATTAAAAATCTGTATTTTTATTGCTTTCAATTAAAAAAAAAAGTACTTGGAAATTGAACCTAACTCTTATTTATACAGAAATTTTCATAATGGAATCTTGCTGTATTCTACTTGCCAATATCTTGAGCATACTATAAACTTTTAGAATCGTTACGTTTTGTAAAAAAAAAAACTAAAAACATTTCAATAGAACTTGGTATAATACTTCCTAGTATTGTAAGTAACAATCGATTGCTTTGATAAGCATTTAAAAAAAACAAATTAAGTTCAGATATATCCAGTTAGATGCTACCAATATTAATTCGCGTTTTTCAGTTATTTCTCTTTGTGAAAAAAGAAAGAAAAAAAATTCTAAGTGATGCATGAAAGTTAAGCAAAAAGTGAAAAAAATAAAGTAAGGGAGAAATGTACAAGAATCTTTTGATCTCTTTGAGTACACATCTATCGTAGCAAAGAAGTTTTTCTTTCTCTTTCATATAGTTTTCTTTTTTTTGCTGTTGTTGTTGTATCTTTAATTCTTTTTTTCTCTTTTTTTCTCTCTTTCTCGTTTCGCTTCGGTATAACGAGTTGTGTCTAATTCCATAGTGAACTATTTCACGATACGATGCACTCGAAACATTTATATAACGGTGATCTTTGTGTTTTTAGATATAAATATATTTTCTCTCTTTTGCCCTCTCTCTCTCTTTAATAGTAACATAAGAAGTTTTGTTATATAGGAATTATAACTATACAACCGCTAAAAGATAATGCCCAAGTTCCTGGCACACGAACTTTTCCAAGTCGGCGGAGGAATTGTTTTTGAAATTATATGCGACGGAGAAAGAGAAAAAAAAATATCTATATATATATAAAATAAAGTAGGGAGAAAGGGAAGGGCAATGGCATGTCGAATGCAATTATTTCTTGGTAACGGCATAAAAGATAATCGTTAAAATTCAAATAAATCGACAATTCTTATAGAAATTTTCTATCTCTGAAAAACTAAGGACTATATACATGTATATATATATACACTACTAGAAATGGCTCTTTTATCAATGTACCTAGCGGATATGGTTTTTAAAGATAATTACATTTTAAAAAAAGTTAAATAATAAAATTAAAAAAGCAGGACAGTTTGTTTTGTTGTACGATTTTGTAAAAATTTTTTACGGGTTCGTTGAACCACTTATCCTTATGGATATTACATTATGACTTTTTAAAGGAACATTATTAATGAATCTCATTATTAATAGCTTTTTTCTAGAGAATACTAAAAGCTAAAATTTCTTTATTTTTATTAATTAATAACAATTAATTTTCTTTTGTTAAATTTTCATGAGTTAAATTAATTTTTAAAAAAACATTTATTCTCATATTATTCATGAAAAATTATGTGTTGAATAGAATGAAGGTTTATTTAAAACTGTAAATATCAAAGTATCATTTCTCGAAAAATAATTGCGAAAATTTCTTAGGATTTGAAAAATGAAAATTATTTAGCAACAAATTAACTTTAAAATACTTATTATAATTGCTAAAAAAAAAAATAATTTACGTCTACTCCAACTCATTAAAATTTCAAATGAAAAATTTTTTTTTTTTCATATTTTTACTGTAATACATAATAATAATATTATATTTCTAAAAATAAATTTTCAAACTATGCGTAATCTCATTCATTTTAAAATTAATAGTTGAAACTGTCTTGGTATTAAAATATAAGCAAGAAAAATAATTTTCAAAGTAAATTATTCGCCCTTCTCCTCCTTTCCTCATCCAATATATGCAGCCTCATATGCATATAAAATTCATTAATTAAAGCAAGTGAGGTGCAAAAAATTATAATAAATTATTATATTTAATTAATTTTGTGTACCAGCCAGCAAAATACCTACATAACTATCCTCGGCGCAACATCGATCGTAATGTTGATAAAGCTCTCTCTCTTTCTGCTTTTTTTCTCTTTTCTTTTTTTTTCATTTGGAATATGATAAAATAGTTGGATATGTAGCAATTTTTTGGTTTATAGAAAAAATAAATAAATAAATAAAAAATGATGCACCAGCACGATGCCTTGTTTAATTATATTAAATGAAGAAATAAATTAGTTCTCTAGCAGCCAAGAGGATTAATATTACAATTGCATGTATATATAAAAAAAAAGTTGGAGAACACTAAGAATTTATTTTAGCTTACTATATAGGAACACCAGTGATTTTGTATTGTATAATCTTTTCTTTTTTATGGCATGCATCACGATTGCATTTAATTAAAGTATTACATATATTTTCACAATGATAAAATGCAAATATTTTCGTAATTTGCCATTTTGCTTAATTTTCAGTTAATAATTATCGGCACTCATCGGAACGCTTAGCAGCAATACATTTAATCGAATTAAAAATTATAATTTTTTTAAAAATGTCCAATGAATCAATCTTGCTTAAGTTAATAAATTAAGAGAAGAAAAAAAAATTTTTTTTCTTTTCTTAGCGTGCCGTTAATTGTCCGTGCTCTAATTGTTATTTACATGATAATTAAACAGTTATTAATTTTATATGAGATAACGTGTAGTGTGTGAACTTATGGAAATTCAAATTTTTTTATTATAATTTACGTATATGATTATTTTTAAGTTATTATAACTCCAAGATTAAGTTAATACTAAATTAATGAGTTGAGTTAAATGTTAGAAATTAAATTCTTTTTCGTTACAGTTTATCTTGGAATGTTATTTAATAAGTCAATGTAATTGAAATGGAATTAAAATTATTTAATCTATATTAAAAATTTAAAAAAATACTTTCAAAGAAGAGTTAGGTTTGTTAAAAAAATAAAAGCACCACGATCGCGATATGAATTTTTAATGTCCGTTGCACTTTCAAAAAGAGAAAAAAATAATATATATATAAGCAAGCCAATTATGGGAAAATTAAATGAATGTATACACGGAAGTCTTTAAATGGTAATTATGTACGCTTATTTTTTTTAATATGTTTAATTGGTTGTATAATATAAATTCAAAATTTTACATTGTCGAATCGATTGATGCTAAAAGTTTATTTTCGAAATTGCATTTACGTAAATACTAAATAAATTTAATATTTGCATTGTATCTTATGTGCGTATTGTATTTTGAATAAAGTCGAGAAATTAAAAAATAATTGTTATTTTAGATAACAAGTGTAACGCAAAGTAAAAATAACAATAATTTGGTGTTAAAATTCTGGGAAATTCAATCAAAGCCTAACAAATACATAAAAGGAAAAATTGCTTCTCTGGAAAGCAATTTTGAAAATTGAAATACAAAAAAAAGAGAGCCCATGCTATCACAAAAGCAAACGATTTTTCCATCTTTTTTTTATTTCTCTTTTTTTTCATGCATGCGGCTACCTATTTCCTTTGAAAAATTATTTGATATCCAAAGAAATTCATGCAGCGTGCGTTCTATTAAAAAAAAAAAGACGAGAAAAACGAAAAGAAAAAAATATGGACATTAAAATAAAACTGAAGGAACCTAGAAAAATCGTAAACGCGAATCACGGACCACATTTTCAATTTGAATGGCGCAATTAAAAGTTGGCAGTCGGCAATAATAATATTCCACCCTTATTGCTGCAAAACTAAAAAAAAAGAAGAGTACAAAACAGCAAAACAAAAAAAGAAAAAAATTAAGCGACTGAGCAAAACAATAAGATTTTGATGGTAAAAAGAAAAAAGAATAAGTTTCAAGTTGGCGACGCATAAACTTTTTTACTCCCCCTCTATTTTAACTACCAAAACACGCGAATTCCAAGCGCAATTATGGACAATTGTACTTTCAAGTTAAGACTTTTCATCTGTCGAATTAGGGTACAATAAATTCAAGCGTTAAGAAAAATTATGGATACTTTTTATCATATTGATTAGCAAACATGAAATCATTCAATAAACATAAATTTAACATGTTATTGATAACGAATTTGTTTAAATTAACATGGTTAAATTAATTCTAATAATTCAGAAAGTCTCTAATTAGATCTTTGATATTAAGTTTTATCTTTTTGATGCAAATTAATATTTTACTTAACGTACCTTAATAGAATAATTTGATTCTTTAATAGAAAATTTTCAAAGTATGATAATACATCAATTTATAATTTCTTCATATATTAAAATTATGCAAAAATCTTCATAAGCTCTTCGTGTATATTATAGTAACGGAAAACAATTTTTTTTTTTCATTTTTCAAAAAACGTATTTGTTAAAAAGCAAAGAAGAAATATATTAAAGAAGAAATTTTTCAAATTTGCAAAATCGACTTCATGAAAAAAACATCGTAAAACCGTTGGACCAAACAAAATTCAATTAGTCGAAATTTCTCCATTACCTTCCTTCAACTTTTTGAGGTCAACAAACAATATAAATTTAAAAATTTGAAGAAAAAAAAATTCTTGGCTCTTTTTTTTTTTACACTGTGTACCACTGACGCGGAATGAAAACGTATACGTATATACGTAAGCGCATATATATGTATATTATATGCAAGTACGACCGCAGGCATACTGGAACAAAATTGCGTGCATTAAATCGGCATAAATAATGAGTGAAAATAAGCATTTGGTTATTTCTTTATTTTTTTTTCAATTATTCATTGAAAACGGTATTTTTCAGTGCGTTACTTATAAACAAGCAAGAATGTCAAAATTCAAATGTTAAAAGCGTACAAGAATCGGTAATTTCTTAAACAATAACAAATATCTGTCAGTATTTCAATACCGAGGAAAACAAAAAACCCCCAATTCAAGCACAACCCAGAAACCCTATTCCCCATAGAGACATACATAATATAAAATCAATAAATAAGACTGAACTTAACTTTAATCACAAATACATAGAAAATCTTATATATAATAAAATAAAATTAATTAATAAATCTTTTTCAAACAAATATTTATAATAATTTTCAGTCAATTTACGAATATAAATATAACAAAATATATACTATATTAATTTTTATTTTTGTAAATTTATCAATTTAATCAACAATCGATTTTCTTTTTGTAATAGAAAATTAAATCTTTTTAATTTTATAAATACAACTTAGAAATATATTTTCAAAAATCCAAACCCCCCCCCAGCGCACCATTATTTTATTTATTTTATAACATTTAGATATAAAATGCGGCAGTCAATTTTGAAATCGCTTTCATTTTTCGTGCTCACCTTTTGCTCAAAAACCTAAACTAACATTTTTTCTGAAAACCTTATATTTGTTTATAAAATTGTATAATAAGCGCCCAGACTTTCACCCAAAAATTCAACCCAAATATAAAAAACCACACCCCCCCCCTACTCCATATCGACGTCCCCCACCACTAAAACGGACCCCCATCAGTTCCGTTCTTCAGTAACTCGAGTCAACAAATGCCCTAAGACACCCCCGAAAACGAAATTCTACACTCCTTTAAATTATACCACTTATTTATCTACTACTCAATCTAGCCTTATCATTTTTATGAATTTTTAAAGTTAAAAGAGATACACATCTAAAACCCATCTATTTTTCTTATTTTATGTAAATAAACTCCATTTTATTTAGATTTAATTCTACGCGCCCATTTTATCATAATTTGACCTCTTGAACAACCATCTAACGAATCTACGATAATATTTCCGCGAGCCAGCGCGGCAAGACGACACACCACCCTATACATACCACCGAGGCTCTTTACCACATTAAAATAAATTCAAATAAACAAAAACCTTGATAAATTAAAATAAAGAGAAAAAACCGGCCTCGCGACGGGACGAGGAAACTAGAACCCCGACCCCCCCATCGCACACTCTCAAAACCCCGCCCCCACCCACCCCCCCACACCCTCACCCCACCCAGACCCCCGCCCAACCAACCACCCCACCACCCACCCACCCTTCACCACCCACCAATCCCCCCCAACCCCACGAATCTTCCACTCACACAACCGCCCACACCCCCCACTCCGCCCACACCCCCCGACAACATCACCGCCATCGGCCCACCCTCGAAATCACCCCAACCACACCCCCCCCCCACCACCCCCCCAAATCCCCCCGACCCCCGCTCCACACCGACCCACTCCCACCACCGATTCACCCCCCCCCAACCACCATCCGCCTTCTAAACTCACACGATAAATTTCTTGTAAAATCAATACCTTATTGAAATTACTTTTTGCCCTTGTAAAACTTTAGCCTCTAAAAACAATTATTCACGCCCTGGAAAATTTTCTTAGTGACTTTCTAGACTTTATTATTTTCTAAAATAAGTCTATATTTTTTAATTTGAATTAAGAATTTCATATTTTTTTTTTACTTCTCTCTCTTATGACTTTACATATATCTTTTTCTTGTTGTTTTATTAACTATGTTTATCTTTTCTTATTTACAACGTATTTTACTTTTTACTATTCAATTTTTTATTTTTTTGTTTTTTTTTCTTTTGCTTGATTTTTTACTTTTTTTTGTTTTGCAAATTTTTTTATCTTTTTTTTTATTTATTATTTTAATACTTTTCTATAGTATGATATAAAATATTTTCTTAATTTACTTTTTTTTTTTAAATCTTTCGACCCCCTATAAGCCTGACTTTTATATTGGATTTTTATTATATAATTTATTTCATTTTTTTTATGCGGGATGTTACAACAATAATATTTATTGTCGTAATAATTTTGTATTTGAGTAGACAACTATAAGATGACTTAAACGTAAAACTGATGAAATGCACAACTTTTTTTTTTCAAAGCTCAGAAAAGTTCATGTTTTATATTTCACATAAAAAACAGTTTCAATCGGATCAATTTTTACGAGGCCTACCCTCACAAGTGCAAGAATCAGATTTTACAATGTCACTATAAAAATCCATTCATGCGGCTATAGAAATATGAACTTTTTACATTTGATTTTACAAGTAGAAAAAATATGTAGAAAAAAATATTACTTTAAATTTAATCTATTTCTCTTGCATTTATTATCGTATTTCTTAAATAAAAATTATAATTAAATAGTAATATTAAAAAGAATAATTTCTTTTTTATTCACAGATAATAACATTGCGATCGCGTTCATAATATATAAAGCAAACAAAATCAGTCAATCTTTTCTACTAATAAATTTGTCTAAAATAAGTTTGATAAGATCTAACTATAAAGATACGTAGATACAATCATTTAATTGTCCTAATTAAATTTATTTTATATTATAAAGTATAATTTATCTTATTAATTACATTTTATTGTATGAAATCTTATTTTAGTTAAGTTTTATAATTTTAGCCCAATTAAGTAACAGAATTTGATGAAAACATTATTCTTCAAATATAAAAATATAAGACAATCATTATGGAATCATATCAAGCATAACAGAAGTGATTATGAAATTATGCCAAAAAGCTATTCTTATAAATTTACGTAATTAAAATGAACATTATTTTACACGATGCATCTTTTACTATAACAGCTCTTATTCAACTATTGACATAAAAATGGTTTACGATGGTTTTTATATTGCAAACGATTTTTGATGTATATTGCATGTTGTATTTGCCATATATAATAAATCGTATGTGCTATGTGTGATTCTATATCATATGTCAAATATGAAATTTATGTGACATTTTAAAAATTATAATAAATAAAAACCATTTTTAGTTGGTACAAAAAGTGTAAAAGTGTAAAGAGTAAAATTAAGATAGTAAGTTATTTGTTTTGATTTGAATAATATTATATATTAATATATGTAAAAATGTTTTTTATAAAAATTTTTATAAAAAGCACTATCTTTTGACATAATACACGTTATCTCATGTGATTTATCGAGTTTCAACGAAGAATATCTTGCTTGCAGTATCTGCACATTCAAAATGCTCGCTGACAAAATTCCAATAATTTTTCAGTTAAATTCGTAAAAATGAATAAGAGATGCTGAAATATTTTTTTTGTAAAACTGAAAAAAAGTTAGGAAATAGGATAATCGAAAATCGTGATTTATTTTAATAAAAATTTTCTTTTAATAATCGATACAGTTTTGTACTTATCTGATTTAAGTATAAAATGAAATTTTTACTGAATATTAAAAAAGATTTCTTTAAAATTTTTTTGCGTCTGCAACGCTTTTTTGCATTATATCTGCTTGAATGTATTTCTTCATCTTTCATTTTCATTCTCTTAAAAAAATTGCAACGTCACGCTCATCATTTGTAATAATTTTGACTGATAATTATGATATTTGTTAAACATAATTTAAAAAATTTTGTTTACAGGTTTTCAAATCAGATATGAGTTATTAATAGCAACAAATAAAGTTAATCTGAAGCAGACAAATTCAAATCGATCAATTTTTTTAAGTAAATTTGTTGGCAACCACTAAAATAAAAAATGTTAATGTAGTTTTACACACAATAACTTATACTTAAAATATCAATGAAAAAAAAACAAAAATGATGTAAAAGAAACAGCTGACAGAATGATAAATGTTTGCACGGAAAAGCTGGATTCAAGAAAAAATCTAAAATGCGTAGCTGAGGTTCAAATATAAAAATACTATTTTTTAAATAATAGTAGCTTTTCTAACAAATTTTTCAGACAATTCCAATATTTTATAACTTCGCTTTTTAACCATCGTTGATCGTACAAAAAAAATCTTTCAGGGATTTATATAAATTTTTTTATTTATATTCTTTTATATTTATCTCATATGATTTAGATCAATATGAAAATGATTCTGACAAAATATTTGCCATTCTTTGTTACTAATGAAATTAAAAAATGATCAGTGTTTGAAATTGATTACTTGAAATGTGCAAGTATGAAAGGCAAGATTCTTCCCTAAAAAAGTAAATTGTCATCGATCTATCTGATTTGACATTAGCTGTACAAGACCGTAAAAACTTTATGTGATTGGATGACAGATGACGCAAGAAGAATATATTAGGTAGATATGATGATGGCAACTAATCTTTTATTAAAAACTTAAAAAGCTTGAATAGTTCAACTCTTTTGAGTATATACAATGCAGTATTTGAAATAACTTACGAATGGAATTTTTTAAAAATTTTGTTAGGTCATTAGATAGTTTATCTAATATAATGTAACTACAGATGGAAAAAACCAGTTAAATGTGTCAAAGCAATCTAAATAACATATATCAATTCAATGATATTAGAAATACTTTAAAAAAATTTTTTATAAACTAAATATATATCACTATTTTGCATTCTATATCAATGCATATATTTGGTAGAAATTAATGTTACTATGAATGCTATTTTAATTTTACTTCATCACTATGTTTTCTAAATTTTTGCAATTGAGAATAAACCCGTACAGCTCTCATGAAAAATGATTTTCAGTCTTTATCTAAAAATTTGATGTACAGATTCCTCTATACATTAAAGTTACTGAATAAAAGTTCACATGGGTAGCATAACGTAGGATCCACGGGTTAAGCGATAATGGGTCTGAATGACCCAAATATCCGTTGTAAGACGTATGACATCGTTGAGCCTTGTTATGAGACCTCCATATAACTTTCTCTTTGTCTAATTCAATTTTCGTCATAATTGATAAAATAAATGTGTCTATATAAAAGTAAGAGTTGTTCCCCCTAGATTTAAGAACAAGCAAATGATTCTATCCTATAAAAAAATCAAAATTTTCCACTACAGTTTTTGAGTAGATTTTGAAAGGAAAAAACAGTTGAGCTTAACTTAAATTTTCCTCCTTTCTAACTCTACTCAAAAGCTGTAGTGGAAAATTTTTTCTCGTTCTTAAATTAAGAGGGGGACAACTCTTACTTTCATTTGAAAATATTTAGTTCATCTATTGTAATGAAAATTTGGATTAGACTAGGACAGAGCTACTCGGCCACCTTTCAATAATGACACTGTAGAGTTTTTGGATATATGCGTGTGAGTGCGTGCGTGGGTGTATGTATGTGTAACTTTTGTGCACTATGCATAGAAGATGCTGGAAAAATTTCAAGAAAATCGACTGAAAGTCATGCTTTATAAGAAGTGTGCGGGGTCCTTTGTTATATATTGTAGTTTTAAATATGTTAGATAAATCTCGTATTTAACGTATGAAATACGACCTGTATACCAAATTTTATAAATAATGTATGATATATGTATCAATATATACAAAAATTATTTGTATAATATGGACCAGATAATTATTGCATCTATAATTAATATTGTTTGAAATAACTTTATTGTCATGTCTTGTCGTATTTTTCTTGTACTACTTATTTTGAGTTTTTGATATTAATTCATCTATATTTTATATAAAAATATATTTTTTCTGAATGTTAAATTTTTAGAAAGAATTATAATAGAAAAATCAAGTTGAGAAAAATTACTTATAATTTGTGTTATTATAAGCTAATAAATGCGATACTGAATATTTGTTAAATAATAATATCAAAATACTAAATTTTTAATATAAAAAATTTCTTTCTCGAAAATGTAAAGTGCAATAACAATTATATTTAAAGATTTTTTTTTATATTAGAAAAGATGCAAAAATTTTAAAACATCAATATCCGTTAACAAAATATTTGAGCTAACAATGAATTTTATTGATCTTTTAATGAAAGTAATTTCAGATCATTATAAATAAAATCAATTAATTGAGAAATAGTAAATTTATAAAATTAGAAACATTTGAACATTAATTACTTCTATTTTACTTTTTTACCAGCTCTTATAACAACAATGAACATTACATTATCAATGATAAAAAAATTCTGGAAATGATAAATTCCACCGTTTATCTTAATACAGTCAAGGTTTAAAAATAAACATCTCTACAGGCAATAAATTTTCTTCAACATTTAAACCTTAATATACCAATTAACTTACATAAGTAAAACGTCAAAGGATATCTTTTAAAAAAAGCTTTACGTTCTCAACGACTAACCTTAAAAGCGACAATATTCACGGTCACCGAACGCACATTTACAGGAGGGGTTGGTGGGAGGATGGGAGGGAGGGGGGATAGAAAAGTGGTGAGAACTAATATAAAAAGTAAGAGAAAGAGGGAAGGGGCAGAAAGACAGCTAGTAGTACAAGTAATGAAAGAAGAAAAAAAAGAGAGAAAAGATAGAAGGATGAGCGAACAGAAAGACTGTACAGCGAAAAGAGGAGTTCGTTAGCCCTTCTCTCATTTTCTTTCACTTTTTTTTTTATTTTTTCTTTTTTTCGATGGCGTGCAAAACTTTCGGGTCATAGGCATCAAACTCTTGACTGTAAGCTTTAACGCGTGCTCTTCGAAAAATCTTTTTTCCTCTCTTTCTCTCTCTCTTTCATTCTTTTCCACATAATATCCTAGTGCGAGCGAGATGGTCATATTTGCATCGATCTTCTCTTTCTCCTCTTTTCATTTTTTTTTTATTTCGACTTCTCTGGTCGGTAGTCGCTTTTTCGCCCTTTTCTTTTCTTCGTCTCCTTCTCTCTATTTTTTCTCTCTTTTATTTTCTTTTTTTTATATATTTTTGCCGTCGCGTTTCTTTCTCCTTTTTTTTTTTATTTTGCGCTCGCAAGGAGGGAGAAAAAAAAGGTATATACGGAAAAGTCCCAGACAGATATCGAATATTTGATACGAGAGTAAAGAAATTTTTTTGTAACGTCCCGCGTGCTCGCCTCTACCCCCATCCCCCCACACATCATATATATATATATATATATATATATTCTATATACCAATCCTCGACTCACTCCAAAGCATCGAAATGCTCGGAATTCATTTTAGTAGGCAGCCAACAGGGACTATTGTTATTATTGTTATAATGGCCAGCTTAAAAATATTTTATTGATTTTGACGACTCTACTACGACGTGTAGGTGTATATGTTTATATGCATAGGAATTTTTCTTTTTTTTTATTTTTACTCATTTTTACCTTCTATATGTTATAAACGTGACTTCGAAGAATTTTATATGTTAATTGTGTAAAATGCGCTGGAAAAAGTTTCGAGCTTCTTCTTTTTTTTTATTAATATTTTAAGAGAAACGAAAAAATGCTTTAGGAGTTTATGCTTTTTAAACGAGTAGTAGAAAATTCAGTATTTTCTTTATTTTTGCTTTTTTTTGTCTACAATGACGTTTGTTTTACGTATTGATTCAAGCGCGCAATCGTATTTCAAGCACTTCTTTTTTTGCATTCGCGTCCGTTATAGATGTTAGTAAGTAGTAAGAGTTAAAAATTATATTCGATAAATTTCATATTGTTGTAATGGAATTTTGTGTTTCATGATTTACATTTATAAAAAGGGCTTTTCTTTCTATTATTTTTTTATCAACGTTAATTAATTTAAAACATATTTCATTTTGCGGAATTTAGGCGCCGAGCAATAAAACAAATTTTAATTAAGACATTGTTGTTATTATTTAGCTTTTATTATTTTTTATATATGTAAAAATATAACTATTTTAATTAAACTTTATTTGATTGACTTTAAAAGACAAAAGCAACGAATTTCATTTTTAATCAACACATTATTACAGTATTTTTTTAAGGAGACAAAACAACAACAAAAAAAAAGGAAAAAAACATTATTTTTATTACTGCTGCTTTTTAGGTAATTAGCCTTTTGTTAGCTCGAGGCCGTACGCGTGTCCTTGTAATTTAAAAATTCATACTTTTTAAACAAAACATTCACATAATTCTTTGTACTATCATATTTTTTTCTTTATTTTTTTATTTTACCTCCGTTTATAAAGGATGAAATTATGTAAAAATGTCCGAGAGGTGCTGCAAATGTGATTTAAAGAAGAAAAAAACTAAAGAAAATTTTTTATTCTTTATGTTTTTTGAAAAAAGCTTTAGAACTTAAGTTTCGTAATCGCAAAAGGAATTGTGAAATAGATGTTGTTAATCTTAATTAAAA
This sequence comes from Anastatus disparis, assembly GCA_017163975.1. Classification (NCBI taxonomy): domain Eukaryota; kingdom Metazoa; phylum Arthropoda; class Insecta; order Hymenoptera; family Eupelmidae; genus Anastatus; species Anastatus disparis. The sequence goes on from JAFFSR010000313.1 coordinate 2,190,354, forward strand.
AATAATAACTTTCCTAAAGATAAAATTGACAAATTATTTAAATGTTTGAAAAATAATTTTTATTTCATTACCGTAATTTCTTTACCAATTTTACTCAATAATATATATATATATATATATTACATTATCTAAAAAAGTTCGAAATATAAAAATTCAAGATTGAACGTGTATTCGAAATATCATGCTATTTCGAAGAATTTGTATATATAAAAGAGAGAGAAAAAAAAGCCTGAGACATTTCTACAACGCAATTTTCCGAAGCAAATGAAATCCAAGTTACGCAAGATGTTTTTGAATATTTTGTTTGATAATTTTTATTTTTCCATGTATGTATATAACTATATTAATTTATCGAAAAAAAACGATATCGTGCGTTAAAGATTAGGCGAAGGAAACTAAAGTAATAGAGGTTTTGTATTAATTAAAATTTTAAAATAATCAGCGCTGATAAAAAACTCGCTCTATTAAAAAAAAAGAAAGAAAAAATATTGCTTTTCTTGTAAATCTTGAATGCTTTTGGTTTCTTATCATTTGATTTCTAAACTTTGGTTTTCTAGGACGCAATATTGTTTTTATTTTTTTAGAATTAGGAAAATTACAGACCAGTTCTAGTTGAAATTGTAAAGAAAAATAAAGAACTTAATAAATAGATATTTTTAATATTTATCGGAAAAAAACGTTTCTAAAGATTAAATTGATAAACCCTATATTGAAAAAATTTTTTTATTTTAGTATTTTCTTTACAATTTTACTCAATGCTATATTAAATTATAGAAAAATTTAAATTACAAAAATTATTTATGAAAAAATACTTTATAATGTAGTATTATATCTTTCGAAATTTCCATAATAAATAAACCATCTCGAAATTAAATTGAAAACATCATTTGATCTAGTGTGATCAAATTATCATCGGTTTTATACACGATAAAAAAGTATATTATATTCATCGTGTGATTTTTGGCAGAGAGAATTTTTTATTTTTACAAATCGTTTGATAAAAGACATTCTTTGGATATTTCGCAATGTCTTTTAGTAATTTAAAATGTACGAAATTTGATAACTGGATTTATTTTGGAATCAATCAGTTTTTTGTTTACTTTTATTATCAAATAACTTTTACATTTTAAATCAAAACAAATTTGTTATCGTTTTTTTGTTAAAATTATAAAACAGAACAGTAGCCGTGTAATTTAATTATCATATTTCAAAGAATTTAAAAAATTTTAAAATTGTTCAAGTTAAATAAATTATTTTATTGTAGATAAAATATAAAATTAGTAATACAGTTTTTATAATGTCAGTAATTTATTTTTTTAATAAATATATTCATAATTAATTAATAGTTAATCAAGACAATCTATTAAATTTCATTTTTATTATTCGATAATTTAAAAAAAAATGAAAATTTTCTTAAATTTAGTTCATATTTAAATTTCAATTAGAAAAAATTACGTTTTTATGCATAATAAAATAAGAGTAATAGCTAATATTAAAGAAATTAAAGTTATAATAGAGATTAGCACAAAATTAAACTTTAAATTTTCATTGATATGAATATTGTATTAATTTAAAAAAAAATTTCAATTTAAAACAAATTTTAGACCAAGTTTTATGGGTATCTTACAAAATAAGTCCAAAAGTTTTGTTAAATAACTGTACTTATTCATATTAAAAGTTTAATAAATATCTTATAACTTGAGCTAATAATATTATCAAAAGTCGAACATTCACAACAAAACTTATAAATTAAAAAAAAATTTTTTTATAACTATAAAAATGTCTAAAATATAATGAAATTCATGATTCGATGAATTAAAAAGATTGGTTTTTTAAGTTAATTTAAAAATAAGTAATAATTATAATAGCCATAAATAGCCATAAATATATAGCCATTATTATATAGCCATTAATTCAATACAATGGTTTAAAAGAAGAGGTCGTTAGTGGCTCAGTTGGTACAGCGATGGATTCATAATCTCGAGGAATCGAGTTCGAATCCCGCTCTCCCGATTGATACAATACCACTGTATCGATACATATGCTTTGTTGACAAACACACTGATAACCTCCGTCGTCGATCAGCATCGTAATGATCGCATAAATATAACGATGTTAAAATTAAAAAAAAAAGTTAGGTCACTTGAGCTATTTGTTGATGGTAGATACGTATTAACTCATTTTTATTTGCACTCAAATTGTTTATAATTTTTTATAAATTGAATTTTGACAATTTTTCTCATAAACTGCGCTTAAAAGAACTTATTTAACGACAGACATTTCTACAAAATTTGATTCATTATTATTATTAAATCATCACGGATTATAATGAAAAAACAATTTTTTTCGCAAGTTTCAAAATTTAACTAGAATTAATATTTACCATTTTTACTAATTTTTAATCGTAATTTCATTCCGTTATCGTTTACAGTTTTCAGATTACATAAAAGAATATTTATTTATCTTGTATAAAAAAAAATGAACGTTGATAGTTATCGTAAAAATCCTAGCGTTAGGTGAAAGATAAACAAAAATACTTTGAAACGTGTTTGTACAAATTTTAAATTTTTGATATTTTAATACAGATAAATTGAAAAAAAAAACGCTGCCAAGGGTTTTATCGCAATGCTTTCTCATAGAGCTCATAGAATCAGAGTAATTTGATTTTATTTTTTAAAATGTGATTTTAATGTAAATGTTTCTATCTACTGCATCGAAGGCTGCCTTAAGATCTACGGAAACTATATGAATTTTATTCTTCCTTACTTTTGCCATTGGCATTATGTGATTTTTCTTTTTTCCTTTCATCCATGTGCATTTTGTACATTGATTATTACGTTGTTGCTCATTGACGTAGTGTGGAAACCTATCAAACAAGCATAAAAACTTATTTCTGCAGTTATCAATATGATTATTTTTCTTTTCTTTCCGTATGTAAACAAAAATCGTAGTTTTCAGTTAAATTTCTGTACGCTTTAGTGTGCAAATACAAAACTTGAATCAGGTAATGTATTTTTAAAATATTGAAAATGCTCTAAAATTAAAACTGTGCTAAGAAAATTAGTTTTCCAAAGTTTGTTTTCTTCAGACAATAGCAAATAACTTGCATTCAAATTTTGGAGCAAATCTGTCAAATGGTTTTCGTATACAAAAAAAAATTAGAAATTAAAATTAAAAAATTTTTTTTTTTTAAATTAATGCTTTAAAATTAAAATTACGCTAAGAAAATCAGCTTTTAAAAATTTTCCTTCTTTTGGCAATCGCAAATAATTTCCATGCAACCCTGGTAGAAATGTGAGCATTAAAAATGGTGTGTATAAAAATTTGAGGTTATTAGTAATAAAAATGCCAAATAAATGGCCAATAAATGTTAAAAAAAGCGTTTTCATTTCTACTGGCCAAAAAATGGTAAAAAAAACGTTTCAATTTCCACCAGGGAAATTTGCGAACAAATCCATCGAATATTTAACGTAAAATAAAAAAAAATGAAAAATGAAAATAAAAAGAAAAGCTATAAAATTAAAACTACGCCAAGGATGCCAACTTTCTATCAATCTATATATTATGATACCCTTTAGCCAACTTCAGAGATTACAGTAGGATTAGAGTATAAGCAGAATATACTATTCTGTAGTATATACTCTGAAGTTGGCTATTTGGTATCATATAAGCATCTTCGAAATCCATCATTGATAACTGACAGGAATTCCTTCCGAATTCAAGGTACGCATTTTACACTCCCTACCTGCTGAGATTAAACATCTTCCATCTTTCAACGGATTAAAGGCTGCAGTGAGGGGTACTTGCTTGACCTCGATTAATGTTTATTATTCTTTTAATTTATATGTTAATTTTTTTTGTAATGTCTTATATATAGGCTAAGGAGGTTCGTGCGCCTCAGATCTTACCTAATCAGGGCCCCGCAAAAAAAAATATTATTTTTTTATTGTAAAAATTATAATTTATATTATAGTTTTAACTTCAATTACATTTAATTATATATTAACTTAATAATGATATTGCATACGCTTTTTATTATTTTATTTTGTTATTTTTATATTCTTTCTCTATGAGAAAGCAAAATAACTGATTTTCAAAAATTGATATAAAACAAAAACAAATTGTAGAAATAAAAAAAAATGTTTTTGACCCGTCATCCTGTCCAGAAAAAAATAGACGATATTAAATTCAAGTTTGTTAAACTGTTTTTTGAGATATAAATGTACTGGAACCACACACACACCCTCGCGTGCATACATGTCTATTCAGACACTTTTGAAAAATATTATATTTTCATCGTTAATTTCTCAAAACATGTTTTTGGATAGAACGTTATTTAAAAAACAACCGTTTTTTTAATATCACAAAGGTTCCTATGGGAAAAAGTAATATTAAAATAAATATTAGTTTTAATTAAAAATTTACGTTGATTATTAAATTTAGAGTTATTTATCTGTAATTCATTATTTCATTATTTATTCAGAATTGATTTTTTGAAACTTTTAAACAAAATATTTAATTATTGTCTAAAATAGATTCTAAAATTTTAACAATTAATTATCATATATGAGATTTTTCTCTTTCTTTTTTATTAATGATTATTTTATATATATATCTTATATTTAAAAATTCTTAAATGATAATCTTGTTAAGCACAGAACAAGATTTTCTGCACGTGCATCTCTATAAGCTTATATGTGCTTGATAATACACAGATTCTTTCTTTTTTGTATAAAATAGCATACATGTACATGTACACGAAGGAGAAATAGTAGTAAATGACCGCAGACAGGTAGATAACCCAGTCGATATTGGCAGGACTATTTGCAAAGTCAATTTAGTATAGAGAAGAGAGGAAGAGAGGAGAAGAGCGGAAGAAAGAGAAAGATATCAGTAGTATATGTGTATATAGAAAGCTTGTGGCGCGTTTATTCGTTTATGCGCTTTCGCGCCAGAAAACTCAACTCGTGTTAAAATTTTATCTCCCTCGTGAGTACATCGTGTACAATGCTTGATGAATCACTGATCATCGATTCCCTGATAAAAAAAATATAAAAAGGGGTGAAAATTGAGTAGCAAAAATTATTAACGGCAGAGAGAAGAGAAGCAGGAGGAGGAGATGCTCCGATGTATTAATGCTTCCGATGATCTTTGATGGACGAGTGACGTTATATACTGGAATTTTTATGTATAAAAAAACTAGTTGCACATCATGTATGCTGCAATTATACTTTTCTTTTTCATTCGTTAACTGATCATTTGTAAGAGCATCGAAGATATGTTTCGTTTAATTTATTTTAACTATAAAATTTTTTTCATTTTATGTTCTTTCTGTGATTATTTGTATTTATCAATTAATACTGAAAGTTAATTATTTAAAATTACGAATTATTACGAAATAAAATTATTGATTTTAAATGAAATAAAATATTTTGTATTTTTATAATAATATTATTTATGAATTCATTTAAAGTCTAATACATTGTTAATTAAATTGATACGTTGATTATATTTAATATATCCTCCAGAAAATAAATAACAAAACAAAGTTTAAGAATAAATGAAATAATAAACAAACTACGATTCATTTTTATCAACTTAAAAAACGAATCATTTAAAAAATTTAATAATAATAACGATAAAGCAATTATAAAACAAAGCCTTCAATTTAAAAAAAAAATATAACCTTATATACCCCATTTCAAAACCAATATCGCTACACACATGTCGGTAACCAAAGTTTTAACTATCTCTACTATGAACCTTTGGTAAACATAGTAAAGTAAAAAAAGAACTTATCCAAATCGGTCAATTCTCTCACAATTTTTAACGCATTTATATATAAGAACCGATAAAAATTTCTGGTTTTTCCGTACTTATCTTTTCCTTATTTTTTTTTCTTTTATCTTCGTCAAATTTTACAAGAGGGGAAAATTTTTTTTTTTACGCCTCGAAATGAAAGGTTTGATTATAAGCTTAACTCAAAATTTAACGACTTACTTACTGACGTACAATAACCGTTTTGTTTGATTTTAAAAAAATATTAAGTTTTATGAATTTGTTGGAGATGTTTTTTATATTATCGTTTCATGAAACAAAAAAATTATTTTTTAATTTTCTATAAATTGAGAATAAATAAAAAAATTCCAAATCCTAATAAACAACTGCATCTTGTATATTAAAAAGCAATGATATTCAGACTCTATTCTCAATCTCATTCTTTTCTTTCTCTTTTTCTCTTTCCTGCCAGCTATTTCTCCACTTATTTCTCTTTTTCACTAATGTAGTGTATGCCTGTGTCGTGAAATGTGCTAAAAGAATATCTGATGCAAAAAAAAAAAATTTGAAATTGAACGACTTAAGTAACTTATTGCAACCCCTTTTTCAACATTCCCTTTCATTCAAATCAATCTTTAGTCTAATGTTAAGAAATAGATAATATTCCAATCATGCATATTTTGTTATCATTCTGTAATCATATATATGTTCTACTGCGATAATTGACAGGACTGACTAATTTTCTATAAATGTTTTACAGTATACATTGAATATCTCTAAACCATTTTTAAAATTCTGAAAAATTGCTATAGACAGCCTAAATTTGATTATTTATTAAGAAAAGACCTTAACAATAAATATCGATTGCATTCACAAATATCACATTAAAATTAGTTAATAAAATGGAACATCCATTGGCGTATTTTAGATTGATGGCCTCAATTTAAAAATAGTGTTGATAAAATGAGAAATAGTTTTTGATTGAAATACGTTATATTTTTACCATCGATAAATAAAATATTCCACTTTTTTTGTCTTTTTTTAATAAAAAATATTTTTTTACAAAAACTAGTGATTGCAACCAAAAATAAAGGAAACAGGCACATCTTGTAAAATAAAAAACAGTATTTTTTCTAATGATGATAAATTAATTTTATCATTTCATTTTCAAGAAAAGTTTAAAAAATTTTTTAAATTACAGAAAATACTTTTTTTGAAAACGAGACAATAATAATTATTTATCAGACAAAATATTGCCTTTTATTTCACAAAATGTGGTTATCTCTTTACTATTGGCGGTATTTATTAATTTTTACAAAAAATAAATTTTTTAATTAAAAAAAGGAGATGATAAAAAAGGTGGAATATTTTGGATGATAAAAATATATCACATTTGAACTAGAAATTATTTCAATTATTTAATCAACACTATTTTTAAATTTTTATTCAGGTCATCAATCTAAAATACATCAACAGATTTTATATTTTATTAACTATTGTGATAATATTTATGAGTACACTGAAATTTAATTGATTATGTATTTTGCTCTCTTTTAAATTTGTTATAAGCAGACTTAATTTATTGTTGATATCTTTTCTTAATAATTAACCAAATTTAAATCGTCTATATCCGCTTTCATAAATGTATAAATTATTTAAAAAACATTGATCGGATATCTTTCTTACTAATATATTAAGAGCTATTCGACAGCTTTTGAATGAATCTAAAATTTACTTCTATGACAAAAAAATGTTTATCAGTTAAACCTGTCAATTATTGCAATAATACATAGACATGTGATTAAAAAATGACAAAAAAAAATCTGCATAGTCGGAATATTATTTATTTCTTTACGTTAGACTATCGATTGATTTGAAAGAAAAGGAGGATGAGGCGAGAGAGGGTTGGAATAAGCTATTCGAGCCGTTAAATTTGAAATTTCGCAAAAATATAATCGGAACGTACAAAGTCGACTTTACTTTTTTTTTTGTACCAGGCATCCTCTAGGCGCATTTCACGACACAGACATACAACGTTAGTGAAAAAGAGGAGTAGGTGGAGAAATAGCAAGCCCGAGTGAGCGAGAGAGAGAAAAAGAAAAAGTAAAGAGCGAGATAGAGACTAGAGTCTGAACAACATGATAATTTTGTCGTGTACGGACGAGCGAGAAAGGGGGCAAAAAAGTAAAATCATAACGACAGTTACCGCCCTCTTTTTCCTCTTTCCCCCTGTCTTTCTCTTCCTCGCTATTTTTCTCTCTTTTTTCCTCTTTCTCTACTGGTCCCCTCTTCTTTCTTCTTTTTTTTCTCTTCGATTGCTCCCCTTCTGTCTCACATCCTTTCCTATATCTATCTATATTCCCATACTTTTTCTTTTCCATCCCGATGCAATAGCTCGCCTCCTCTCTCTCTCTCTCTCTTTTTCTCTTTCTCATTCTCTCCCTTTCTCTTTTTTCCGACGTCAATTTTGCCTCTTTTCTGCTCTTTCTCTGTCGTGGCACGCGAGACCGTGTGCGCGCACTCACTTGAAATCTCTCCTCGACACGAATGTTAAAAAAAAAATTAAAAAAAATGAGAGAGATGTAAAAAAACAGAGTTAGAAAGAGATAGATGGGAAAAAACAAAAAAAAAAGGAAAAATGTAAAAAAAATGAAGCAAACGAGAACGATCGATTATGGGCCGTCTCTTCTTTCTCCTCTTTTCCAAGCGCGCCAAATTGACGATTCCCTCCCGCGAGAGTATAGTGGTATAGTAACGACTCAACCGATTCCTTTCTCGTCTATGTATGTATATACATGTATACGTGCAAAAATTATTACCGTTTTTTATCGGTTCTTCTCTTACTTCTTTTTCAGTTTTCTATTCTTTCACTCTCCTTCTCACTTGCTATACTGATTCCTTTCTTATTCTTATTTTATTTTTAGTATAACTCTTTGCCTTTTCCTCGCGAGAAGTTACCATTCACAATCGTTACACGACATCAATTTTGACATCAAGAGACTTCTTTAGCAGAGCCGAAGATGGAGTCTCTCCTTTCAGAGCCACTTGAAACTTTTCTGTTTTTTTTTTTGTTACGTATACTCTGTTCTTTTTCTTTTTCTTTATACCGATCACCTAACTCTCTTATGTGCTTCTCGTTTCATATCACTTTCCAGCGGTTTTACACTCAACTTTTTGATGTTTTTTTTTTATGTGGGTTACATTTTTCGAAAAAATATTTTTACTCTATATAGAAATAATATTCCGTAAACGATAGATTTCATAGATATTTCGATGTTCAGCGTGAACGATTGAATAAATAGTAAAAACAATAATTAGCTTATTTTCGTATAAATATATTAATAACTTAATTTAGCCTTTAATATTAAAAATATTTTAGAAAAATTAAACCAATATTTTTTTTATAGTATCTTAGTTGTTAAAAATAAGTTTGAAATATCCTATTCTTTATTCAAATTATTAATTAACCAAAAACTTTTTTCACTTATTAAAAAATTAATTAAAAGTAGACCATAAAAAAATTTGTTTGGATATTATATAAAATCAAAGAAAAAATAACTTGTTAAATCATAAATTAGCGCTGAGCTTTAGTACGACATTTATCTTTTATTTATCTTCTCTTAATAATCAGATTAAACGCTAAGTCTTACAAGTTACATGCATCTTATATTTTTCCTCCTTTTGATCTTCATAAGTCAGTGTACGATTAAACGTAAACAATCTAATTGCGGTATATGCTGTGTGTATATAAGTCCATACACGGTGAATGTCATTCAACCACTTAAAATAGTGTACATATATATCCCCGACAATCTTAGACTAATTCCGTTAACAATATTAATGCAGACATAAATGTGTGAGTGTGTATATATGGTGAGGTTCATTCTTTCTTTCTCTCTCTTGAGTTGAGTCGACTATGACGCGCCAATCGTTACATGAATTGCAATAAGCTTATATATGCTTTTATTCGTTAATAACACTCTTGCATGTTTATATATTTTAAATTGTGTTATTTTTAATTATTTTTACTAAATATAAATATACACTTAGGCTATCTATCCTACTTTCTTCTATTTTTCTTTTTATTTTTAATTAATAAAAAAAAATTTTTAACAAGCTTTATAAATATAACAGATGGGTAGAAGTTAATAGAAAGAATTGAAGATATAATTTAGAAGAATTAAATAATAAAAGTATGTCAAATTCTATACAGAAGCAGTTTCCGTATATAATATAGAAGCTCGTATATACATTGGCTTAATTACAGATCAAAATTAAACGCCTCCCCTCCTCTGGCTCTCGTTCCAGGAAATTGTAATTACATTGTCATCAGAAAATTATGTTGGCATTTAAAGTTTTTGATTGATATTTGAAATTTCATTCGTGCATTATATGCGACGTCGAATTCAATATCCAATTGGTAAATTTCGTGTATAGTATGAGCAAAATTAAAATATTCATTTTTTTAAATCTTAAATTAGTTAATTTTGAATTAATTATAAAGGTATGCATAACAAGCATGTAGGAGTAGTAAAATTAATTATTTCGTATCAAAATAATTTACTAGTAATTAGAATTTTGTTCTTCGTCAATGAATGTCAATATGTGTAATAAATAAACAAAGTTAATATAATAAAGAATGACAGAACAAAAGGAACGAAGAATAATAAATTAATGATATCGCTCGAAATAATCAAGAATAAGTGCTTTACTAAATTAATGAATGATCAAAGGTTAAAGAGAAAAAAAAGATGTACTTTATACAAAAATAAAAGTAGAAGAAGTCCCTTGAACTTATTCACATATTAATTTTTCTCTTCTCGAACTCCTACTATATATACATCGAGATATTTACATCGTATTAAACCGTTAAAAAAGAAGTCCTCCATCTCGTGTTCTGGCCTGGTTTCTCCTAATTGATAATTAGATGGCTAAATTAACAACTCGAAATGTTGGCATGCACACGCCAGTATATAAGCGAACAAGGCAAGGCAAAGGCAAAAAGCAAAGTCAACTTGCTATAGCACTTCTTGTTCGTGTCACTTTCGTTTCCCTTTTTCTTCCCCCTTCCCTCCTCTTTTTACTCTCCTTTTTTTTATACTATGTACATAACTTGCTATGCGTCGAAATGCACTTACACCCGTTTAACGCTACTGCATTTATATATTTATCTGTAATTTTCTTCTTTTTGATTTCTCTCTTCTTATTGTGTCTGCACGAAAAATAAAGTTGTTATGTTTCATTAAATTGCTTTAAGTTTAGTATTTTTAAATTTTACGAGCTTTTTTAAAGGTTTATTGTTGATTTGTAAGGAACCAAATTTGTATGTAATTTTTTAATTGCGAAAATATTGATTGAAGCAATAGTATCCCAATTAGAAATATTTGTGTATTTAATGTACACGTGGAGAATTATGAAATTTCACTAAATGAAGAACTATTTTTTGTGTATTACTATAATAAAAAAGTTTATGTCAAAATAAAAAGGAATTCATTCATTAAAAGTACTTGTAAACATAAAATTTCAACATCTAGACTCAACACGAGTTTCTGTCAAATATTGTCACCTGTTTTCTTCAAGTGTCTATAAGAATGAAGCTAAAAAAGAAATTAAAATCAAAGAAAATTAACAGTAATTAATATGCGTATTTGATATTGCGAAAATCAAATAAAATACTTGGATTATTACACAAAGTAGACTGTACCACACTTGAATAAAAATTTTGAAAGTAATTAGTTTGCCAACAAATATTATACTTGTGACAGTCAATATTAGTCAATATCGATAAAAATCGTAGCACTATAGTTGTATTTCATAATTTTTATTATCAGCAATTAAAGTGATTTGTCATCAATTATCATAATTCCTGAAAATTTTTTTTTATCTATTAATTTGCACGTAGATTAAGCAAATTATATATTGTTATTAGTATTTTAGTTCCGAGAAACTTGATTTATATATCTAATCTTTTATTAAATGTAAACTTCTTAATATAATTATTTGTTATAAACTGCAATTTATTGATATTTTGGGTAAATAAAACAGATTTATTGATTTAAAATAATTTTTTGGAGTTCTAACTAGAGAGAAATATTAAAAATTTTAAAATTTTTAATTTCAAATATATTTAAATATTGAAATTTAAAAATTTTCGTAAGCATTAAAAATTAGTAAATTTTCGCTGATTGATCAATAATTTACTTAATTTTATAAAGCAATAAGTTTTTAACGTTTATTAAAGAGCTCTTACAATGACATCCAATAGTAGTTGTAAGAAGGACGTTAACGCTTAGTCAAATCGGCGATCAAGACACGTAATCTATTACAACGTGATGTACGTATATACACACAAAGTAATAGTAGTAACAGTAAGTAAAGCAACAAAAGTAGCTATAACATAACTCAGCTAACACACAGTCTGCGCGCGCTTTCCTCAAAAGTAGGGAGGCCAAAAGCAAGCAAAAGATCTAAAAAAGAAAAGAAAAGAAAAAAAAAAACATAATATATATAAAAAAAAGAGGGAGAGGTGTAGGGGGTAGACGACTCAAAAGAAATACACCGGCTTTGAAGAAGAGGGAATATTTAAAGGGGGAGGAGGGAGAGGAGGGAAGAGAGAACATTGGCCTAAGAAGGGGACAGCAAGTGGTGGCGGCGTCACTGCTCTATACAATCGTGTGCACACACATATACGTATATCTATATGTATATAAACATATTCTCTCAACGGCGTCGAACTATGGGGGTGCAAAAGCCAAAAGGTGGAGGAGGCGCCCACCGAACGCGAGAGAGAGCGCGCGCGCGAGCGGCCGAGAGAGCGAGCGCGGTTAAAAGGAGGGAGCGTGTGTAGGTGGGACGAGGGGTGGGAGGGTGTAGAGGGGGAGGAAAAGGACGGAGGGGAAGGGGGGAGGTTTCAAGCAGAAGAGTAGCAGACGCGACGCAACAGAGAGAACATCGCGAAGTGCGCTGCAAAAAGAAGCGAGATGGACTGACGTAAAAATAAAACAGCTAAAAGAGTAGCGCATAGAGAAAGAAGAAGAGAGATAGCTAGAATATGAAGAAAGAGAGGGAAAGAAGCAAAATACACGGAAAGTGGGGAGTAGTAAGCGGGTGGTAGTGGGGAGATAGCAGTTGGGGAATAAATAATAGGTAGTAAGAGAGAGGAGGAGAGGGGGGGGGTATAGAGCCGAACGCTGCTCCGTGTATGTACGCGAGAGAAAGAGAGAGAGAAAGAGCGGAGCAGAGCGGAGAGGAAGGAAGGCGGCGGTATACGGCGGCGCGAGAGATCCCTCGGCATTTGTAGCATTGTAGGTCGTTGCGTTTTATAACGTAACTTCTTAATTTCCGCACGGACCGAAGAGAGAGACGACGCGAGACGACGCGAGTAGCCCGCGATGATGACGCGAGCCGCGCGCGACGACGACGGCGCTATCACGACGCCCCGCGTTTCTGAAACTCTTGCTGCTGCTGCTGTAGCTCCTACTGCTGCTGCTGTTGTTGTTGATGGTTTTGCTACTACTATTGCTGCTTATACATCATTCCTAAGTAGCTGAACATAGTTTACACTGTGATAGTAGTAAATAGTCAGTGCTAAAGTGTTTTAGTGTGTACAACGTCGCTTTAAAATTGTCTGTCATGCACGTTATTTACGTACGAGATCTGTTGTTGTTATTATAATCTGACAACAGATAGTGCGTCTTTTTTTATTATTATATCTATACAAATATATTTTCTCTTTATAATACGCGCTATTTATTGCTGTTCTGAAGAAGGAAGTTCGCGCTGTGCGCGCGCTAATATATATTGCAGCTATATCACTAATTGTGTAGTAATAAATTCAAATAAATAAAACGCGTGTGACGTGCGATTTAAATTAAAATTAAAATTCTTTCCTTTTTTTTTTTAATATTTACATCTATACGTGGTGCATCGTAAAAGTGCTTCCGTTTTAAAAAAATAAAATAAAAAGTGAGTGTTTTTCAGTTGTTATTTAATTAAAAAAAAAAAAATTTTTCGTTGTAACAACTCAGTGTGTACATGTATACATACATGTGTCGGCGCAACGTTACGACGTAACCGCGTGCGCGCACTAGCACGTGACCAAGTCAGAGAGCACAGGAAAGTTTAGTGTGTTTACAGACGAAGAGAGGAGAGGCGCGTGGGTGCCGCTGCCGCGCACTCGCCGAAAATCCCGTGCTTTTGTATATAGAAACGCCGGACCACAACCGGCATTTATAACAAGCCGAGACCATCCCAATAGTTTTCGTATACATATATATACTTATTCTTCATATATATATGTATATATACATGTGAATGTGTCGTGTGTTTTTGTTTTGGAAGAACGTGTTATTTATCCAGCATGTGAATGAAGGGACGAAATACAACGTTTTTTTGGACTGATTCAAGGAATAGATGGAAATTTAAAGGACCATGTAAAAGCATACGAGGATACATAAAAACGTTTCATCATTATTGTGGTACATATACAGATTATCATTATTATTTAATCTTTATTTTGATATTTATTGCGTGAGTGTAAATAGTGATTGATTGATTTTTAAAAAATAATTTTCCGAGAAAAACCGATGAACGGGATAAAATTTTTGGAAAATCACCGGAAAATACGATGGGAAGAATTTTAAACGTGGGAGTCATTCATGAGTTTACAGTGAGGAATTTTGTTTTCTTATCCCGTACTGTTATTTTGTGTATATGTATATGAAATAACACGTGAATTTTCTAGTGCTAACGTTTAAATTGATGCTTATTTTTAGTGATGATAGATTTTTTGATAATTTCGCCAGTTGTTTTTTATTCTCAAATATTTAAAACTTCATAACAGTGCACAAGCTCTTTGGTGTGTTAAATATATTGTTTAAATTATCGTCCCCAAAATACAATAAATAACGTAATAAATAAAATAACTTTTAAAAACGAATAAAACAACTAAAACGCAAAAAAATCTTCGTGTTTATAAATGTTAATTTACATTTTTAATATAAAAACTTTCTTCGAGATTATTACGATAAATAACTTTTTTTTAAAGTCTGATGATAACAATAAACTTGTGGTTCAATATTTTTTAAAAAAAGTGTAAATACGTTTTCGTGAATCACTCTCAATATATTCAAGCAACTCTATAATAACAAATACGTTTTGAACCTAATAATTTAACTTTAAAAATAACGAAATTAATCTTTTTTTATCGGCAATGACACAAAAGTCGAAAATAATAAAATATGATGTTTTATAAATAATCAGTTAATTTAATTTAATACGGATTTCTCGGTGTCTCTCGGGAAATTAATTTCCTTGTTCTGACAATTTAAAGATATTGTCGATTTCGTTAACTCATTTTAATTTCCACGATTTTAAAATTAAATATTAATGTGAAAATCGCAATTCATATTTAACGTATTTCAAAATTATATTCGACAATACTAAATTTTTATGTGATTAAGTGTTTAAATATTCCTTGTAATAATAAAAAAAAATCTTATTAAATCAAGTAAACTCGATAAATAACGTAAAAAAATAATTTTTTTAAGTGTAGATTTTTAATCTTGTGAAATTTGACGTGATACGTAAAGTTGAAGTGTATTTTTGGCTTCATATATAATAAGATAATATTGAATTTTTGTAACTGCTGTTGCGGATGGCGTATACGGCCGTTTTAAAGTTGATGTTATCAAAATAATAATAACAATAATAATAATAATAGTAAGAAAAACACGTACATTAAAATAATGGCCAAAATTAAATCATAAATTTCGTGATTTATATTAAATTATTAAAATTAACTGAATTCATTAAATTTAACGTCACGTATGTATATAGTATTCTCCGCCGCCATTTGCGTCATTTGTAAAGTACAATAATTTATAATTTCCAACGTCAACCATGGGCAATATTATTTAATCTTTAAATTACAAAAGCCCAAAGTGCTTGGGCATATATTTGATGAGATAACATTAAATAATCTCTTGGAATTTTCGTTGGCTAATTAAGTTACAACAATTAAGTTTTAGTTAAATTAGTTTGAATTACTCGTAAATCTTGCTTTTAAATTTTATCCGATTAAACGCATTTATAAAATCCAAGGAACTTAACAGGAAGTTGGATTAATCTCGAGAGAAAGGGAGTGAGAAAAAATAAGTTATTTTTAAACTCTATATTGAAAATAATTACGTTTACCGACATAAAAATCTTAATTGTTATTGCACGTGATGAATTTTAAAATGTTTATCTTGTCGATTCTAAAAATTTTAATGAATGATTTTTCATCATTAACGATTTCTTATCTTCGGAAGTTAATAAAAGAATTTCTGAGCAAAAATCTTCCGTCGCTTTCGAAAGGAAGAAAGAAAGAAAGAATAAAAAAGAAAAAAAAAACAAACGAGAATTTTGAAATGCTCCGGCGACGACTGACGTAAAACAGAACAAGAGAAGTTGAAACGCGGCCCATAACTGTACAAGAGTATAAAGTGCTCTTTCTCGCCTCATCTTTTTCATCTCTCGCATTTTACAAACGAGCCTCTACTCGCACAGTACCGCACCCGACTTATCCCTCTACTACTTACAACCACTATCTTTCTTTTTCTCTTTTTTTTCCTCCTTTCTTTTTTTTTTTTTTCTTTCACTTTAGCGCCCTACAGACTTTGCGTGCTCTGACTTTTCGTCTGTAACTTCTTTTTTTGTTTTTGTAATTTGTAACCATGATTTTTTTCAACATGTGCTCTGATACTTTTGTAAATGCATATCATTTTTTTAATTTTTATTTATGACGAGTTATTATTAAAGTAAACTTTTGTTTGAAAAGGAATATTAAAAAAATGGATATTTAATATATTTGTTGTATTAATGTTTGTGAGTAAATAAAAAAAATAAATATTTATAAATTTTTCTGAATTTAAATTAAAAATTATGAATCGCTATTATTATGCTCGAATTTTTCTCAATTATTCTTACTTTGCTTTTTTTTCAACTGTACAAAACCCGACCTTGTTACTTTGAATTTTGATTAATTATTGCTTATGTACATTGCAACAACGAGCTACACTATTATTTCATCGTCAAAACTCATTTTTCAATATCCCTTTGAAGTTAATGCACTTTATCTTTTGTTGTAATTTTAATGCGATTGTCATTATCGAGATAAGAATTTTTAAAATAAGAAAGAGAAAGAGAAACATGAGATATTAAAATGATAAATAACCGTTCAAATGGTTATTCTTATACGTATTTGCTCTCCTTTTTGCAAAAATATTTTTCTTTTTTTTTAAATATTTGCAGTGAAACATGATCTTTCTTTGTACATGTATAATTAACTAAAAAATTAATGACTATCGCGTTATTACAGGCGTACGCTATTAATAATATAACAAAAGCAATAACTCTTTTTTCTTCTCTTTGACTCGAAATAATTGGTATATGTAAAATAATAATCTTAATAGAAATTCACTAAAAGTTCATTTTGACAACAATAGCATATGGAGAGACGATAACAATGTAGAATGAAAAAAAAAATTATTTCTATTTGATCGAAAACCAGTTTTTTTTCTAAACTTCAAAAAAAAGACCCTCATCGACAACCCCTTATTTACCAAATGGGGTTGTACATAGCCTGCAGCTGTTGAATAAAACTCACTGGTTATTTTTTTCTTTCTGTATGTTTTTCTCTGTCTCTTTCTGTCTTTTTCTATCTCTTTCACACGCATTCACTACGAATCATTCACGCATCGGCTACATAGGCAATAAGAGATAAGCGTCCTATCATCTCTGTACACTTTAGTCTCGCGCCTTCAAAACTAAAAAAAAACTACGATGTTTTACTAGTAGTTTTGTTTGGTTTCTTTTTATTTATTTCAACGGTAATTTGATACTTTGATTACTTTTCTTTTCCCCTTCTTTTATTTTTTATTTTTTGTTGATTAATGAAAGAACCTCTTGATGTTGAAGTGAAGTGAAGTTTCTTTTTAAAGTTCTTCTCTTTTTTTTCTTACTTTGTAACGACTATGGCTCATTCATTGTAAGTTTGAAATTGATGAAGTTTTCCTTGAAGTTAATTAATGAAGTTTATCAATTCAATTACGTGATATATTTTCAGAATTGTTGTTTGTTTCTAGACACTTATATATTGGTTTTAGTTATTGTTTTTGTAATGCACTTTAATTTTTCATTTGAAATTATTCTTGCAATTTAATACAAAGTATTTTTGAGATATTAATTTGATCTATTTAAAAAGAAAAAAATTTTTTCACGTCATATGTTGGAAAAAATGATACTTGGTTTAAAATTCCAGTTGATTTAATACGGACTCTGTTGAATGTTTCAGATTTTTTTTAAGAGTACGTACAAAAGAAAAATGAATTTTTATTTTTTTTTCATAAAATGTTGGAAATTTTTAGAATATTGAAATTTTTATGAATATGTGAATATATTTGCATCGTATACAGACTGTACAAACATATAAGCTCGCTCGTATTTGTATATGTATTAGAAAATAAATTTTTCAGTTTTACACGATAATTGTGTATTTGGTTTTTGTATTTTCGGATAGAAAATAACGATGCGATGAAAAAAATTAATCTTATGATGGAGATAATCGAATAAAAATTCTCAACATTTCAAAATGCGTAATGCATTTTTTATTAGATTAAGTTTAAAATAATAATTCAAGTTATTAAATTTTAAATTGTTTATATGTTTTTTATTAAAAATGATTTATTATTAAATTCTGTTGAAATTAAATGGCCTATAGTAAAAGTTATTCTTTATTTCCATCAATATTTATAAAAAA
Source organism: Anastatus disparis (assembly GCA_017163975.1). Lineage (NCBI taxonomy): Eukaryota > Metazoa > Arthropoda > Insecta > Hymenoptera > Eupelmidae > Anastatus > Anastatus disparis. The sequence continues at coordinate 2,208,931 of JAFFSR010000313.1, forward strand.
AATATAATTTTAAAATTTCGAATTTCAAAACAATGAATATAACTTTGAACTTCATGATTTATTGTTTTTACTTAAACATTATTAATACTCATGTACATAAATATTAATCGCATGGAATAACATTAATTGTTCAATAAAATTAAAGCAATAAAAAAATAACTTGTTTTTTATTAGTATTTTGTAAAAAAATTAAATAAATTTGAAGTTCATTAAAAATGAGAAGTTCGTATACAAATGCATTAAAGTATATAGGAGAGAGAAAAAGGAAGGAAGTAAGGGAAGTTAGAAAAAGAAAATAAAGTTACACTTTCTCTTGATAAAAAGTCAAGCGAAGCACAAGAAGGAATGTTCTATATAACGTCATCCCTTGAAAATTTCCCTTTTCCTCCCATCGATTTTCCCTTCACCCTGCATTCTCCAGCCATTCTTTCCTCTCTTGATGCACATTTTGCAGTAGTAGCAGAGGCAGCAGTAGTAGCAGCAGCAGCAGCAGCAGGGCGTTTTCACTTTTCTACTCTCGCTAACGTGTATATATCTGTATGTATCTATAGATATATATAGAAAAGAGTAAAAGAGAGAAAGAGCGGGTGGCGCTTAGGTTGGTTGGGAGCTTTCGCTTGCTGTGGCGCCTCTCACTCTCTTTCATTCTCTGTGCTCTTTTCCCTTTCACTGTCCCTTCGACCCTGTCTTTCTCTCTCTTTTTTTTCTCTCTCGCACAATGTTCTCCCTTTCAGTGGATGGCGTGCGCCCTTTCTCTAGCCTCCCTCTCTTTGCTTCTCTCAGCTGTGCGCGCCAGCTCAAGCCCTTGATGCAAGAGGAAAATTCACGCGCTCTTCCCAACACCGCTCTCTTTTCTTTCTCTCTCTTTCTCACTCACACTCACTTTTCATCCGTTTCCACTTGTGTGCCACAGGCTGCTACTGCTATTGCTGGCTGTTACTACCCCTCTTGCCTATACATATGTATATCTATACACTCTCTTTCTGTGTTTGCACGAACTGTTGATATATATGTGTGTAACCCTTTTAGTGACTAGCACGTGCTGGACCAAGCTTCACACATTACATAGAAAAAGTGCTTAAAGCCCCTTAGCTACAATGTTAAATATTGCTGATACATGTTTACTCATTTTTTTAAAATGTTAACCGCATGCACTACATGCTGATTTTTTGTTTTTGGACATAAGTTTTTTTAATTCAACAGATTATCTTTGAGAATTAGACAATTTCATTGTTTTGAAGGAATACTTTAACTTATTAGATATTGATTAATTGATAAAATTATTTATTACTATTTGATTTATTATACGTATTCTATATTGCATTACTTTTTTTATGAGCAGCTTATTTTAATGATTTTTTCTTTTATCGAAACAGATGTCTCGTGATCGGAACAATTTTAATGCACGAAATTTTTTAGTTTTAAACTTGTTAGTCATGAAATTAATTAAAAAGAATTATCAGCCCGATTATTTTGCTAAATAAAGAGAAATGAAGTATGAATCACGTGAAGATTTTTTACAAGGTTTGATTCTTCGAAAAATAATTATTTTCATTATATTGAATTGTTAATCTTATTCTTATTAGTTTCACGTTATTTATAAAAGTTTGCAGTATTAAAAATATAGAAATTAATGTGGTTATTCATACACTTAAATACACTTGAATTATGTTTTTATGGTTCAAATAAAAAAAATTCATTTTAATTTTTATATTTTTTTACACTTTTAATAACCTTTAATTCATTCTGTATGAAATATTTAAATAGAGAATTTAATAAAACGACATAACGTTTATACACGATTCATTAAATCAAAAATCTATCAAGAGGTCAGTGGCTCAGTCGGTAGAGCGATGGATTTGTAATCTCGAAGACTCGAGTTCGAATCTCATTTTCGGCCGATTTATACAAGTACCACTGTGCGTTACATGTACTTTATTCACAAACACATTGAAACGACTTCCGTCGCTAGTTAGCATCGCAAAGATAGCATAAATAAAGCGACGTTAAATAAATTAAAGAAACAAACTTTTATATCTTAGTGTAACAATTTCATTTTTTTTGTCAAAATTACAATATATTATCTCAAGATCACCACAGGCTGCCATTATGACCAAAAATTATCATACTTCATACTAAAATTCAGCTATAATAGCAATCTGTGATGACTTCACAATAAAGTATTGTAATTTTTACGAAAAGTATTATAAGTTTTAGTTGACTTTTCTTTCCGCGTATAAATTGAGAATTGAAAAAATTTTTTAATTTTAAAATTTTGCAATCAATCGAGGAATAAATGAATTTTTTCTTCATTGCTATTATAATCAGCATTTTAGTGTAAGAATGAACTTAAAAATAAGAAAATTTTAAAAGTCTGAAATCGATATTGTAATATCATTTGGCATTAATTGATAAAAGCAATAAACGTAAAAAAAAGTAACAGAAATCGACATTTTTTTCCTCCCTACAAGAATCATTTATTGCTCGATTAAGCTTTTCATGTTATCGGTGATTTAATCAAACGTCAATTTTCATTTACTATTGCGAATAGCAAAAGTAAATTTTATCTCAATAAAAGTTTGAATAAAATTTTGATTTTATTATATAAAATCGGAACTTCGCTGCTGCAAAAAGTAATTGTATTCGAGTCGAAATTGATTTATATCGTAATTTTAAATATTTGTACAATTCAAAAAAGCTTTTCTTTTCTTTCTCCTTTTTTTCAAATTATATTAGACTGACAATATTATTACAAATTTATATTCATATATTCGCTATGGTTGTTAAATTAAAAATAATGTCAGATTTTTCCAAAAATATAAAAGCTCCATTGTATTGACTCGATTACTTTTATTAATAAATACTATACATTATTCATATTTTCAATTAACATATGAATGGGGAAAAATTTTATTTTTTTCAACTTCCAAATACGTTGAAACAGTGAAATTATGAAATTTAATTTCTACAAATGTTTTCCATTTGAAAATTTTACAAAATAATATAACGACAATTAAAATGAATAATTTATACATTGAAAAATATAAATCCGCCGCCTGTATGTACCAATTGTTTATGAAATTAAAATATATTCGATATGAATATTTTTGAAAACTTTGTGATATATAAAATATAATTACAATGAATAATTTATATCATTGAATTTCGAATATAAATGAGAGTATAATCTTTGTACGTTTATGTTTCATTAAAATTTTTCTTTTTCATATTTTTTACCGTATCAAAAGATATTTGTTATTTTAAAAACATAAACATCTTTTGTTATAAAAAAAATTTTAACGACTTTGGTAATATAAATAAGTGATTGATAATATATTGATAATTTAACGGATATCTCAATAATGTTAACTGTCAAGGCTATAAATTGACTTCAAGCTTCGTATTTCTACGTTTCTTTTTTGTATAAAAACCACTTTCAAAACTACTTTTGTTTCAATCGTGATTTACTATAAACAATTAATAATTTGTTCAATGAAATATCTGATAATTAAGCAATTTGATTATTATTAACTAATTTATATACGATATCGTTAACAAAATACTTTTTAATAAAGTTGTTTTACTTTTAAAAGTATATTAAGAATTGAATTACTTATAATTAACTGTGTAAAAGATTGTATTATTTATGCATTTAAAAAACTAAACAAGTTTTTCATTATTTTAACACTAGTGTTGTTGGCAATTTAATATGCAAAAAACAAGCCGTAAATTTAGCAATAATTTGTTATGAATGTTTTTTCAAAACTACATTATGCATATATAAATTATTCATCAAAACATTTCTTATCTCTCGAGCTAATCAAAATATCGAATACATAAAAAAAAAAAAAGAAATTAATTCACCAAACTTGACGTCTGTTTGATCGGTATATTCAGTATATGTGCGTATTTACTTACTAAGGGCAAACAGTTATTCTGTTAAAAATTGCGCTTCCGAGGCCAAAAAAATAAAAAAAAAGCACAAAAGAGTTCTTCTTTAAACTTTATATACACTGAGTTTATCGCGTCGCGCGCGTCGTTCATTCAACTCGATGTCGTCGTTTTGGCTTTATCACTCTTTCTCTTTTCAATTTAGTATATATAGCTTGCTTTTGCGCACGTAAATAATGATTACGCTTGGAGTATTAAGGTTCATCGTGTACATCTTCGTTAAAAAAAAGAAATAAAAGAAGAAAGAGGGAGAAAGAAAAAAAAAGAATATACCACTCAACGAGTATTAAATTTTTGTATTTGATTAATTTTTCCTGCGTATAGTTGTATGCTCGTGTATCACTTCCTAAAATCGATGATTTGTAACGAGGAAACGTTTACGTCATTGCGGATGCGCACATCTCCATCTCGCTGTCAATCAAAATGCCTTCGACATAAACCAATTGATGTTGAAGTTGTAGGTATTGTAGTAGTGAAATATAGAAAAAAAAAATAATTCCATAAATTTATTTACTTGTTTGTTCTATTGTATTATTTATTTTCTTGTTATTGAAAAAGGATTTTTTGTATAGGAAGATTTTTCAATATTCTTTTTTCTTCGTTATAACATGAATGGCTTGTATTCGAAATATTAAATTTAATACGTTTTATCTTTTATGAAATAACAAGAACACATTTATTGATGATTCGAATATGAATGCAATTTAACTAGAAATGGAGAATTTAATTGTTTCGTGATTTCATGAAAACGGCGTGTTATTGCTCATTGTTTACAATAATTTTTTCGGAAGCGATAAGATAGTAAAAAAAAAGCAAAATATCAGAATTGTATATATATTGCCTTTTCAACCAAAGTGCGATTTAAAATAAATTCGAATTTGATTTATGTGTATCAAACGTTGTTTTTCTTTTTATTTTATATTTCATTTTTGTTTGATATGTATATGAAAAGATTAGATTATAAATAAAAGAATAATAAATTTATTTTTATACCATCTATCATGTACTTGCGCAAATTATTAATTTTACATACATACTAACGAGTCTAAAGCTTTTATTAAATTTAAAATTTATTCCAACTTATTCAAGTTTGAATCGTTCAAAACTTATTTATTATTAATGCTCGTATTGTATTTTTATTTTAGAAAGGAAAGAAAAAAAAGTTTCCAAATAATATCCAGCTATAGAATATTAAATTATTAAAATGCGGTTTGTTATTTAAATCAATATTCTTTCGCATCGAATGTAAGAATTACATATAATTGAGTTTGTGAAAAATTAAAATTTCTAGTTAAAGTTAAATTTTCATTTCAACCTTTGAGTTTAATAAATTTATTATAATTAATAATTTTAATGGTATCACATATAACTAATAATAAATGGAAAGCTTTAAATTTTACTTCATTTTTATGAAAACATAATTGAAAAAAAAATTATTTAATATCTAATAAAAGTATCATTAAATTTTTTCCACAATCGAGAATAACTTTAATTACAACAAATTATTACAAACAATAATAAAAATAACGAGTAAAATGTATTACAATACAAACTGATTCGTATGTAACCTTGAAAAAGAGGATGAACAGATACCTGTTGCTGTTAGACAGGCAACAAAAGAATGATCTTTTCCTGCGTTAAACTCCGACGGGTCATAAAAAAAAGGATCATTCGTTAAACAAATCTTTAGGGTTCGTTAAACCTACCAAATTTAATGAAATTTTAGACATAAATATATTCAACCAAAGAGATTTTTTAAAATTTCTATTAAAAAAAACTAATTGATAAAACAATGACATATCAGAAATTAATATAATCGTGAATTAAATCGTTTTGTAAATAAAACTCTTGAAACAGTTGTACGCATTAAATATGCGCCATACGTCATTATCGTACATGGTAATTTTTTAAACGTACGTTAAAAGAAAAAAAATGTATCTCTATTTTATTATTTTTATTCAAGGTTTTATTCAAACACGTGAATCTCATTTTGTTTATCACGTGATTTTGGACAGTAAAGCACGATTTTCTAGATTATTCGTTTACAAAAAAAGGAACGTTAATGATATCCAATAAAATTTATTGATGACTTAACCACTCTTAAAACTGGATTGATGATGTAAAGACATTCATTATAATAAAAAAAAATCTCTACTTTTCGCATAGAGTTCGCTCATATATACTTCCTGAACTTTAATTTTTCTGCGTAAAAAAAATTTCTAATCAAACTAAATCAAATTCAAATTAAAACAGGATTTGCTTGAAAAAAAAAATATTCGATATTTTATTTTTTAATAAATCAAATGTTAATAAAAAAAGAGATTTCTTGCTTATCGAGGCATTAATCAATAATATTTACATAAATTATTTTAAATTACAAATAATTTCAAATTCTGTAAAATATTTTTTTTTTTTTAGATTTTAGCGAACATTTGTAAAGACGTATATACAAAATCCGGATTTTGCGGATCATAGCACTCTTGAGGTTGAAACCGCAAGCACCCGTTATAGACTTATGTTAAAGGATTATGTATACATGTATATATATCCATAGAAAAAAGCCGCTTCCTTCTAATTGCCATCGGTAAAAAGCCTTTTTAGAAGTTTCTCATACTATATAATAAGACTTGAAAAACATTAACAACGGAATTACATTAGTTAATTTTTTTTTTCTTTTTTAATTTTTTCACTTATTTCCGTGCGAGTTCCTATAAATAATAAATATATAAATATTATCATGAGAAGCTTGTGTTTAAGTCAATTGTAATTGATGCGTTTTTCGAATTTTATATTTTGTTATTAAGAAAATTTCTTGGTATATTTTGCTTGGAGCATTATGAATAAATAATTGATAATTTTAATTGCTTTTAAAACAAAGTTTTTGCTTATTGATTCTTTCTTTTAATAATTTTATGTATTTATTTTACAATAATATTTTTATAGTACCTCATTTAATGCGATAATTATAAAAAAAAATTTCTAAATAATAATGAGATTTTATTTTATTAAATGAATATGCACTTAGAAACTATAAGTAGGAAAAAAGTTCGAGCTTATAAATCTGGAAAATTAATTAAATTCTTAGAGATTTTCTTGTATACAACTAATTACGTCTACAGTACGTCCAACTAGAAAGTTAATTGTATTCTCTTCCTATTGTTTTTTTTTTGTATTTTATTTTTTTTCCTCTCTTTTTTTGTGAAATTAATTAAAATTTTCCATTAAAATTTCTCCACTAACAAAATAAACAACTTTAATCATGTTGCAACCGAAATTGAAATTTAAACTCTGTAAACTAAAGATCAAAATAACTTTGCAAAAACATAAGAACGAGAGAAAAGAAAAAAAATATAGAAAAAGATGAAGTCATTATAAAATAAATGTTATCATTGAAGACAAAAATTTTCTGAGAAGTCAGTGTAAATGCCCGATCTCTGGACCGTACATTCATCCGTCAATCTTTAAATTATATACGTAAGAAAGAAAGAGAAAGAAAAAGAGCATATATATGTATACCCAAGAAAGAAAAAAAGAAAGAAAGAAAGAAAGACAGAAAAGGAAAAAACAAAAGTTTATAACGATGGTATCCAAAAAGGAGAGCAGTAATGTAAACAACTGATAAGATGAGGCATACACGAATATATTATAATTGATGTGTTTTAGTGAATAATCATATATATTTGCTCGCGCACTACACATCATATCGCGAATGCAAAACTTTTATTATTAAACTCAAAGATTTCGACAGACTGCGCTTCTTTTTTATTTAAATATTGAAGCCTTGTTTTTATGCATTACTCGTACATATAATACACTATTTACGTATATATTTTTTGATAACTGATTTTATTGAATATCTGCTTCTGTTTGTTGTACTGCAAAATCATATGTATTTTTGTGGAATTATAAATATTGATTTTATTAAATGATAATTTTTGTTATTTACTTCATTCAAGTGCATACTTCAAAAACAGTTAATTCTAAGAATGAAACTTCAATTGTTTGATTTTTAATATAAGTATACAATTTCAACTTGCAGTATGAGTATTATTTAAGTTAATTTAGTTTTATTATAGTTATCACTTTTATAATGTTTCAAAACGTAAAATGCCTTTTATGCTGTACATTTATGTATTTCCAGTAATTTTGAACATCTTTTAATTATAGATTGAAATGAAGATTTCGTAAGATAATTTTTTATTGAAATTATCAGAGCCAAATTTTTATTAAAATTTAAAAGGAGAATAACTTTTTATTTTTTTAATTTATTTGTTTTGAATCGAAACTTTTATTTTTAATTAAAAATTCTTAATTTTAAGAATAATATTAAAAATTCGCAGATTTATTTTTAGTTTTGGTAAAATTTTTTTTTTTACTTATTGAAGTTTCATAAAGAATATTCATTAAACTTTATTAACTTTTAAATTCAAGTCCGCTATATTGGACAAAAAATTTAAATTTTGAACATTTTCAAATTTAGATTGGGAATCAGTGATCTCCAAAAAAAGAGAAAAAAAAAATATTCGAAAGCCAATTTTCATGCAAATCTGATTACTTTTCGAATTTTGTCATATTGAATTCAGTATTTTTCAAATTGAATTTTTATCTGAAATTCACGATAGTATACATTTGTAGAATTACAGGGGAATGTTAACTTCAGAAATCAGATATTGAATTTAAACATTTTTTTGCACCTTATACCTATGGAGCGTAAACCGAAATATTTTTTTGTCTTTTTACGTGAACATGCTGCTTTAATTTATATTTTCGATTGCCAATCTTTGCGATGAATATTAAAATTTTTTATTAACTTAAAAAATAAATTCCATAAAAATATTGGGTTTTTTTTGTTGTTGTACGTATCTAGCTATTTATCAAAAATGACCATTTGTCATGTTATAATGCTAATTTTGGCCATTAATTAGTGTTCTGACAAGTAAAAATGCTTCGATTTATACCAGGGTAAACTTTTATAATTGTAATATCATATTATGAAAATCGAATTTTATTAATTATTTAATGAAAAATTAAAACCTTAAATTACATCCAAAAACTTCTCTTATATTAATGAATTAAAATATTTTTTCTACAAGCAAAAATGAATTATTTCACGAAATAGCAGTTCACGATTCATTAGTTAAATCGATCTTGGTACGAATTTCGCGAAATCTGAAAAAAAGAAATCTACAAACTAGAAATTGGAAAAGCTCATAGTTAATACCAAATAGAAAATCAATCGGTATCCAAAGAAATAAAAATAGGAAATAAATAGCAATGCGTATGCGCGATAAGTACAGAAGCCAAAAGGAAAGAAGAAAAAAAAAAAGAAAATAAAGAATTTTCCGGTTCTCAAAAGCGGTTCCGTAAACACAATAGAAAGTACAACAGCCATACGGAATTGAGGATAAACGTCAGAAATGTAGTACATACACATACTTAGTTTAGACCTAAATTCTCTAGCAATTGTGTGTATTACGTTGTTTAATGTACATATATGTATTCCGAGAGATCTTTCTAGATGATATACATAATTAATCTTATTACTTGCTTTAGCCGACTAATTAATGCATGATATACTGTAATTATCTTATCTATTGTGTAGCTTTTTTTCTTTTTTTAGTGATCACTTCAAAATCTGTGCGACACGTTTCTCAAACACCTTTTTTTTGTTTTTGTTTTGAAATTCAACGAAAATCTAATCTTTTTGAATCATCAAAATTACGCGTTAATATTTATAAATATCGATTTGTAATTGCTTTATAAATGAAAAAGTATTTTTGAGATAAAATATTTTCATATCGCCTACATAAATATTGATAATAATATTAATTTTTGCAACGCGCAAAATGTCTGTTATTAATAAAAAAAGCAACTTTTTTAAAAAAAAACGGAAAAATCTTGAAATTATACGTATTACGAAACGTAAGAATAATCATGTTATTTGCTTGAAAAATATGTATAGAAATTTCTAAAGACTGGATGCACACACGAAACACATATACACACACACACACACACGATTGATGCGTTTTCAGACTGTGCAAGTGCATTATTTTTTTACAAATTACCATCACGCTCGCGCGCATCGCCATAAAATATAACGGCACATGATGTTCGATATTTTTCTTTTTTTTTTACCGATATAATTGTACGCTTCTTCTTTTCTACCTTATCTCGTGGGTAAGCTTTTAAGCCTTAAGTCAGGTATTTAATATGCGTAATAGTGAAGAAAAAAATTTATAAAATCATTAAATTGTTAAATGGAATTATACTTACGTGGATATTGATCGCGATAAATTATGAGGCAAAAAAAGGAGGTTTAAAAAAAAAGCATGAGAAATTATTCTATAATTTTAAGTAATTTTAATTGGCATTATCAAAATTGTTTTGCAATCGACTTTAAGCGAAAAAATATTTCATTTATATTGATTAAGAATCTAATGACGCAAATCATTTCGTAGAAACAACAGTTTTTCTTTTGAGAGTATAGAAAAAAAGTTGATACGTTCCATACAATTTTACCAAAAAAAATTTAACGTTATATGAAAGCAAATTGCGTATTTATTTCGAAGTATTCATCACTCTTAAAATTTAATAAAATAATTTTATCTGTCAATCATTATTATTTTACTTTACTTATATTACTGCATTAATTCATTTTAATTAATAAATTCAATTTCAATAATACCGTAGGAAAATAAAAAAAAATGTATTACTTTCTTTATAAATGAATATATGCATAGAAAAAATGAAAAAAAATAGCAAGTCCAGTGAAGTTGTCAAGAAAAGCGATAGAAACTCTTCAATTTAATTATCTCGCGAGTATCATCGAGAAAAAGATACCAGACCAGTTTCACAAAACGTAAAAGAAGAAAAGAGACAGTGCTTTAGAGAAAAAAAAGAAAAAAGACTCGCTAAGAATCGCAAAATGGAAAACGTAACCAAATGAAAAATGCATGATTCTCTCGCTATGTATATATATATATTTTTTCAATCTTATTCGTCAATTGAAAAAAAAGGCGCGAAAAAGTCGTAGAATCGAAATCTGTATGCCAAGCTCATCATAAATCTAAATTAAAGTACGCCTTGCCTCTCTCGCGCTTTTATAACGTGAGACGACTGAAAATTCGAATTTCCGCCGATGAAGGCCGAAAGAACATAAAGAAAAGGAGAGAGAATAAGTTTTATACATACATACACACATATATACACACATACACCGTGTGGAGAAAAATATACGATCCCCCTAGACATTCTCTTAATCTATCATTGTATATAACATTACGAACCAGAATAAAACTGATCGAACGTGACCAGTCTTATTTGACCCCTTCTTTTCGTTTCTTTTTTATTTTATTATTTCCCACTCTTTCTTGTTTTTTTTTCTTTTTTAAAACTTCTATTTCGTACAATTCTTTTGTTACCTTTTTCTCTCATTTCTTTTTCCAGCAGCACAACCCTCGTTTAGAGAGAGAGTTTATTACGCGAACTGTCGACGTTTCGAATTTATCGATAGAGAGAAAGAGAGTTCACTGTTCTCTTCTAATACAAGTCTGTGACCTTAATTAAGGCATTTGTGTATACGACGGGTTATATATATGTTATGTTATATACACCATCGACGCATACTTATTTATATGTGTTTGTGTGCATGTGTATCCGCGCGCTTTTCCAACAAATTTCCCTTTTCAGCAAATTTATTGTTTTATTTCATAAAGGCTATTTACGAGCTTTTAAGAAATGGATTTACATAACTTGAGGAAATTTAATTCCTATCGATATTTTAATCTCGTTTTTTGCATAAATATATCAAAAGAATAAGAATGAAATTTTATAGTTTAATGTTAAGCTGGTAAAAAATTATTCATTATTATTCTTTTTCTTGCATCACTCATATTTAGAAATATGTTGATTGTAATCAAGTTTAAGAGGGTAATGATTTAAAAAAAAAATAATTTATTTGCTCTTCATTGAAATCACGAGAATTATTTTTATTTTTTAAGAATCAATTCTTAGGAATCTTTTTCAAGGCTCAGATAGTTTGTTTTAATTATGTTTATTGGAATATTAAATTAGGTATCTCAGTTTCAAAAATATCCATTGAGATATTTGTTTTTTTGGACTTTGAAACGCAGAATCATTACCACATAATATTTATCTATGAATGAATTTCAATTAGCAGAGTTTTTGATGGTTTTTTGTAAAGTTGTTTTTTGAATTTTAAGCTACATAAATCTTACCTTTTTAATGGTTTTACCGAAAATTTTTATATAAAAACAAGATTTTTCAAAAATCAAAAAAACGTATGTTCAGAACGAAGAAGTTCTTTTGGTAATTTATTATGCTTAAAATTCATGAGTTCGAATTCCATAAATTTTTGAATTTTAAATTATGCAAATAATGAATATAAGATGCAAGAGAATTATTTTTAAGGAAAAGGAATATTTATTGAGAGACTTTCAAATCTCTTTTCCCCTTTTTTTAATTAAAAAATTTTATTTTTCTGCAAAAACTATTAACTGCAGCCAGAGATAAAGAGATAGCCACTTTTCGTATAATAAAAAGCAATATTTTTCTGTGATGAGGATAAATTAATTTTATTGCTTCATTTTCAAGAAAAGTTCGAAAAACTTGCAAAAAGTACTTTCGGTCCCGACCTTTTAATTTTCGAAATTTTTAAAACTTTTCTTAAAAACGAAGCCATAAATTTAATTTACCATCATCAGAGAAAATATTGCTTTTTATTATAAGAGATGCGGTTGATTCTTTATTTAAAAATCATTTTATTTGTAAGAATCTTGATGCTTTTAAATAGAACATTTTTAGAATAATGTAATTGAAAGTATCTGCATAGTCATTGTAAATATTGATTTTATATTATCAAATGGAAAAGTTTAATATAATAAATCTTACATATCTTAAAATTAATATATTGCAAATAAAAAGTAATCTTTATAACGAAAATGTCTAAAAAAAGACTCTAAAGAACGTTACTAAAAGTAAGAAAGAATTTCTCTCATTCATACTTACAAGAATTCCGACATGCCCACGTAATACCTAAGTAGCGTTTAACGTAAAATGACGTAATTCGCGTGCATCGTGTCAGAGAAAGAAAGAAAGAAAAAAGTACAATTTCGTTTGATGAATCAACTTAAAATTTTAATTATGTTTTTCTTCTTTTGTTACAGGAAAAAGAGTTACACTTGAGGTCGGTGCAGAAGTCCGGTCGTCACGTGGACTGGCCGAGGTACAAGGATTACTCGGTTAGGTATAGTAATAAGGAGGAAAAATTACAAAAGCTCAAGTATACTAGAGAAAGCAACGCCGATAACGAGTTCGGGCGTAAATTTAAGTTCGAGCCAAGGCTCGGTAATTGGCCTTACCAAGCCGAGACCTTAGGTAATTATTTTTACTATTTTTACTACATTTAATGTTTTGTTTTTTTTTTATAAAATTGATAAAAATTTGTTATATCTTGTAAATTATAAATATGTTGCATTTCAAATAGATTATATTCATTTTAAAATATTTTCCGTGATCATTAATAACCGTTATCACTTTGAATATAGGTTACTTAGTGCTTCAAATTCATAAATTAAATTCAAGTGAAATGTTAAGCCGGTTTATTAAATTTGATATATCATCAATTTTTTTAGGTTTAAATCTAAATTAATTATTTTACAAAAAAAAGTCATGCGTTATTGATGTTACAAAATTTAGAATACTGTACTAATTTTGCATTAGAACAAAAATTATTAGTATGTAATGCTCTTCTTATAAAAAGCCATGTTAGGTTTTGTAATTTCAAATAATCATAACTTTTTTGTAAATTAATGTTCAACGAAAAAATTTTAAGTTGGTCTTTTTTGCACCTAAATCTAGTAATATATAAAAATTAATAAATCGGTTATTTTATTAAATGATAAAACCTCCTTGAGTTCATTTAAACAATAAAAGCAGAACTTCCGTTAATATCAAAGATTTAATGTTATTGAAGTAAAATAATACTTTTCTAAAAATAGCACGCAAACATTTATCACAGTATAAAGACTATGTTTTCATTTATATATCAACACAGTTAATGATAAAAGAATTTTACCCTCATTTTTATTATTTAAGTAAAAGAAAGAAAAAAAAACATAACACATTTTATCAGTAAGTTTTTATTATATTATTTTTTAGTTGGTCTTGACACAATTATTTTAAATAAATAAATTTTCGATAAAAAATAATGCTTGGTAAAAAAAAAATAACAAAAGAAGTATAGGAAAAAAAAAACCAAGTATATATATGTTAGAGTCTGAGACTATGCGAGGAAAAAAAAAATTCAGTTAAAAATGTCACAAAGTTCTATCGTCTCTTCTGTTAAAAAATTCATTTTAAATGGATCTTGCGCAAAAATTATTTCCAGAGGTTCCGATAATATAGTTAATATGTAGGTCATATAAAAACAGTTCTCTCACTTTTTTTCGAAGGGTTGAAGAGTATTCAACAAAAAAAAAGATACATTTACGGTTAATGAATTAATTTAATCAAGGACAATTTTATTTTCAACGTAGTTAGTTCAAGGCAAATTTCTGGCATTTATAAAATATGTATCCTCATTTATATCGATGGAAAAGGAATATTTTTATTTTAAAAAGTTACAATAATATAGAGAATTATAATACAATTACCTAGAAGCGTTCAAAAGTCAAAAATTCATAATAATTAATTAATTCAATATAGCAGACCAACGCATATTGCTAATTAAACTCTTTTGTTGGAGTAAATTAGAATTATTATAATGTACGGAATTGAAATGTAGATATGAAATGTTCAAGAAACCAATTAATAACTGATCCCTATATCAATATATCAAATATCGAATAAAAAGAAAATTTTCTATGATAAATCTAACGATTTCTATCTGGACTGGTTTGAAAACTACGTCGTCAAAATCTTTAATTGGTCAAGAATCTTTTAGCTGCAAATATTTTATTTATAACTTAATTAAAAAACAAAAGAAAAAAAGGAGAATAAAATCTATATGTATATAGAAATGAGATTTTCTCTTGAAAAACTAGCACTCAAAAAATTGCCTACGCGTCTTTCGTATATACTAGCCTTCTAAAATACATATCTCAATAACTTTTCTTTCAAAAGCTCTTCGGTGTACCGGGACCCTTGTGCTACTAGCACTTTAAGTGGGATGTCTAATGAAGCGAACGCGCTTTTTTCTCTTTTTCTCTCTCTTTCCCGTTCTATCTTCTTCTTTTTTTTTCTTACGCGCGCATGCTTGTTCTTCTTCCTTCCTCAATTTCTCTCTCCCCCTTAATACACATATTCAACCGGTAAAGTGACTATGCTTCACTGCACTAACTTTACTTGCTTTCTCTCTTTATTGAAGAAAAAAAGAAGAAGGAGGTAGTGGGTGGTAGAGAGAAAGGGTGAGAGGGGGTTTTAAAAAAGAAGAGGATAAAGTGCCAATGTAAAAGGAGCATAATATAACGTCAATCTATGCTCCCCCACAACAAGATCGGTGTCACTTGCAGGTTCTAGTGCGTTCGATATTCTCTTCTTCTTCTTCAAGTGTGCAAGGTTGGGCAAAAAAATATAAAAAAAAGAGGGAAAAAAATGGTAAATTGAAGGCATTGCTAAGCTTTTTCTAGGTTACTATGAGTACTACTCGAGTAAATATTTCTCAGAAAAATATAACAATACCGTATTAATGCTGATCGATTATCTCATTTTTATTTTTATTCTCAGAAGTTACTTTTTACTGTAGATTTTTCATGCAGAGCTTACAGTTATTTTATTGTATCATATCTTATACAAATAGAGTGTTTACTTACTATAAATTATAATGTTTTTTTCGTTTCTTTTTTCACTAAAAGTTTACTCATTGCTATCTTCTTGTCATATTAGTTTGTTCCCTTAACAGCAAACTTAACTTCACGACTTTTACTTCTTTAAAAGTCTTGCCAGCTTGTACTTATCTAGTTAACAATTAATGTCATACAAGATACTTTATGTCTTCAAGTTTTTTCTTTGAAAAAAAATCTCTACTTTAAAAAAACCTATTAGATTATTAAAAGTTTAAATAGTTTAGCATTAGACAGTTGTAAATAATGAAATACGATATTTAATAGTAACTAATATTGTGACAGAATAAGGGTATAGCGAAACAATAAAAGAAAGTGTTTTTTTATTGTTTCAATTGTGAAAAGCAACATACATCTAGACAGCTTACTATCGAGAATATAAAAAAAAATATATTGAATTTCACATTTTTACAATAAATTTTGTAAATATTTCTGATTAACCTATTTATTTCCTCTTTGCGTAAAAATGTACAAATTTATATTATCAATTTTCTAAAATAAAGCAATAAAAAAAATATAATTATTTAATTTGGTAAATATTTACTTGTTTCAGGTGTATCGGCGTCTTCGTCGTCGTCAATATCGGCGGCGAAGGCGGCGGTAGTTGTGGCGGCGCTAATTGATACGTCGTCCCCAGCAGCATCATCAGCGAGGCAATATTATCCACAATATTATAATAATCAAGATAACAATTCGTTAAATATATTACGTGGATTGAATAAAGCATTATTAGCAAATATGACGAGCCATATGCTACAAGCAGGTAGTGGTCCAGGACCAGTAACGCCTCCCGCATCAAGCAGTAGCAATATGTTTCCCCAGCAATATTGCTTAAGATGGAAATATCATCATAGCAATTTGCAAACAATGTTCTCTCAACTACTTGAAAGACAAGCTTATTGCGATGTTACCCTTGCTTGCGAGGGTAAAACTCTCAGAGCACACAAGGTTAGTTATTACTTTTAATTTTTTTTATATTTACATTTATTACTTTCATGTGAGCCATTGCTTATGATATATTGTACAGTTTTTTTAAATTTCCTTCATAAAAAGCAGGTGATATGATAAAGTTTAATGATTTTATTAAATATATCAATTGCAAATTGAAAATGTATAAATACTCTTTAATGATACAATCATAGGTTTTTAAAAACTCCGATTTATAAATTGCCTCAGAATTTTTATGTGCGTTTAATAAATATATAAAATAATGTTAACGGTACTATGAATCACGTATAGACCAATAATATAATGTGGTCATAAAAACATGTAATTTATGTGCGTCTTTAATTCTAATTAATACCTTTTCAAAGCTATAAAAACATTTAAGAGAAGTTCAATGCAATTTTGATCAGACATGTCAATATAAGAGTTAAAGTTGTAAATTCAGCATATCATTGATTAGATAATATCAAAAGGAAATATTTTATACAAATATGGTTATCGATAATTTAATTGAAAAAAAAAACATGATCATGATTTCTTATAAAAAGTTTTCACAAAAAATTTTTAGATTTATCCTGTAAAAATTTATAAAAAAATTAATAAAAGTTTTCGTAAATTAAGATGCTCAATTCCATCTAATTTTCACAGAATTTAGTAATAAATTTTACTAAATGTTTGTGGTAAATACATCTATATTGAAATTTATGATTAATAAATTTTTTATCTACATTTTAACAATATTGGATGAATCGAGTCAAAAGTATTTCTGTGCAAATTAGCGTATTTAACAAACTATATGTCAAAAAACGATAATATCAAAATCATTTATTAAATATTAAATATTCTCTATGGTTTTTTAATAATTTTTGTTAATTTTAATTAAATAACGCATAAAAATAGAAAAAATTTTGATCATTCGATTAATTTAAAAGCAATGATATATACTAATTTTTTTTTTATTCTTCTTTAACGTCGCTATATTTATGTTATTTCGTAATGCTAATCAGCGACGGAGCTCGTAAGTGTGTTTGTGAACTTCAGCACATGTAACGTACAGTGGTACTTGCATTAGTCGGCTGCCGAGAGCGGGATTCGAACTCAGAAACCCCGAGATTACGAATTCAACGCTCTACCGACTGAGCCACTCACCGGCTCATATTTTTTCATACCCGCATAAAAAAAATTTGTATTGCCAAGATATTGGTAAAACAATATCCAATATATTGCATTTATTTAATAATCCCTTGGCAAAATTTTTCCAATATTTCGCCAACATTTAGCATTTATCAATCCCTAGGGCCAAAACCCACATTATTCCCACATATTGGCAATATATTGGATATTGCTGATATATTGGATATTGCTATATCAATATGTATAATGATAAATAATTTCAAATAAAAAATCAAAGTTTTACCACATTTAATTGAAAACTTTTTAATTTTTTTTATATCATATCTATAAAGTATACAATATAGGTAATATTAAAATCTTTAATATAATATATAAAAATAAAATATTGGTTAATTAAAATCAGAAATCTTTTTTTGCAAAACAAAAAATATATTTAGTAAAATAATTTTTCAAGTCAAATTTTACGAATATAAATATAACAAAAAATATATTATACTAATTGTATATTTACATTACAATTTGGTTGAAATAATTTTTGAGTAACAGAAATGTTAAATCAAATTTAATCAACACAAATCGACTTATGTCATTTTTGTAAATAAGAAAAAGATTAAATCATTTTTAGTTTTAATAAATACAACTTAAAGAAAATAGTTCATATATTTTATTGTTCAAAATGTTTCATTAATTTGAATAATGACGATTCTTTATGTCTTTAATGTAATAATAATTCAATAAATTATTTTCTTGAAATTTCTTTAATTTCACAATTAAAAACATTATACAAACGACCTTATTTTTACGAAAAAATAATTAAATGTCCTAGAAATCAGTCACTTTCAAGCTCAAAAATTTTTTTTCACACTCAGGGCGTGAAATTCAATTTTTATGTCTATTCTTAGAGGCTAAAATAGCTCTTTTTTACCCAAGGGCAAAAAAGTAATTTTCTAATAAGCGTAATTGATTTTTACCAAGAAATTTACTTTTCGTGTCTCAGAGTTATACTGAATGGCGGATGAGTCGATGTATAAATTGAGTAATGGGTGCATGGCGCAATGAATTCATAGGTGGATTTATGGGACGATAAAATGACGGCTCAATGGTTCGATGGACAGATCGATAAATATGACGATAGGTCGATGGGCGGATAAATATTAATGTCGATGGATCACTAAATGAATACGTCGATGGGTTGATAGACTGATTGGTGGATAGATGAAATAGTCGATGGGTTAATGGGTGCATAGATGAATTTTTTCGAAGGGTTTATGGGCCGATGGGCGGATAGATGTATTTGTCGATTGGTTGACGGTCCGTTGGGCGGATAGATGAATTTGTCGATGGGTTGATGGGCGGAATTTGTTGATGAGTGGAAAAAAGAATTCGTTGATGGGTTAATGGATGGATGGATGAATTTTTTGGTGGATGTCAGAAGTTGAATGGGTCGATGAGTTGATAGGTCTATTGATCGATGAATTCATGGGTAAATGGGTTAATTGGTCAATAAATCAATGGGTCG
Source organism: Anastatus disparis (assembly GCA_017163975.1). Taxonomy (NCBI): domain Eukaryota; kingdom Metazoa; phylum Arthropoda; class Insecta; order Hymenoptera; family Eupelmidae; genus Anastatus; species Anastatus disparis. The sequence continues at coordinate 2,228,344 of JAFFSR010000313.1, forward strand.
ATAGGTTCATGGTTCAATAAATTGATGGTTGCATGGGTAGATGGGTCAAAGAGTACGTGGATCGGCAGGATGATGGGTCAATGGATTCATGGGCCGATGGGTCATTGGTTTTGATGAGTTGATCTGTCGATGGGCTGATGGGTTCGTGGGCAATTTCTTTAGTTTTCCTCCTTTCGTACCCAACTGCTTCTTGCCGAGGCAAATTCGACAGTCTTATTTTCTCATTTTCATTTTAATTTTATCATCTATTAATGACGTTATTTTTTGTATTATTTATGAATTTATTTTTAATGTGGCTAAATTTGACGCCCTTCGTGTATGAAAAAGTAATATGTTATCTACGGAAGTAAAGGTGTTTTTGCCCTCGTCTTTATTGTCACCCTCGCTTCGCTCAGGCTTCAAACTCGACTCAGGCAAAAATCACCTATTTTACTCCCTTGGTTAACAATGTACTATTCTGATATTTATGATGGTTTGCTGTATCAAGAAATGCTCCGTCCAAATAAAATATTAAGTGATCCCAACAATATATCTTTTACATGGTATTCTGACGGCGTTAGAATTTTTAAATCTTCCAAATACAATATTTGGACGTTTTATTTAACAATTAATGAATTTCCTTACAAAGAACAACATAATATTGAAAATGTGTTGTTAATTGGCTTGTATTTTAGAAAACTGAAACCTCAAGTTAGTCTCTTTTTAACTTCCTTAAAAAATTCATTAAAAAAATTGTATAAAGGCATAGATTTTGAAGTACCCAACGTAGATAAACCTATTAATGTTAAAGGTATAATTTTAAATGGCACGTGCAATTTGCCAGCTAAAGCAATTTTTCGAAATATGTGTCAATACAACGGTGAATTCGGTTGTCAAATATGCAAACAGGAAAGCATTTTGATTGACAAATCAAGAGTATACCCTTTTGAAAAGAAATTAACTTTGAGAACTGATAGCGAAACCATTCTGCACGGTCAACAAACATATGTTAGTAATATTAAAGTTTGCGATGTTGAGGGACCAACAATGCTCTAAAATTGTACCAAAATTCATTACATTAACCGGTAGTCCAGGGGCAAACTACATAAGTCGTGGCCGACCAAGGTCCTCGATTCTAACCAGGTTTTTTTTATATATTTTGACCTGCCGATTTCGAATTTTTTTGGGTAGAAAGTCTGAAAATGGCGCATTTAATAATTATTAACAATTTTTATAAACAAATTATAAAAATGCGTTTTTTCTAGAAAAAAAAATGTTATCATGTTTTTTAGGTTATTTTGAGCAAAAAAGGTTCTCATGAACATATTGCTAAAATGCACTAAATCGGCAGAAAACAATCACAGTTTGAAAAAACGCGATTTTTCAAAAATTTGACAGCTTATAGCTCAGCTTCTACTGCTTTAATTTTTACTCACAATAGCTTAAATTGTTTATTAAAATGTAAACTTAAAGATTACATTAGTTGGCGACAGTATTTATAATGAGTACATTACCCATTAATCGCTCAAAAAGTACTGTATACGCACACCCGCGCGCTGACCTGCGACGCCAGGGACTGTACATAGGTAAGCTGTAAATGGTACTTTTTTGGGCGATTAAATTTTGAACAATAAAATATATGAACTATTTTCTTTAAGTTGTATTTATTAAAATTAAAAATGATTTAATCTTTTTCTTATTTACAAAAATGACATAAGTCGATTTGTGTTGATTAAATTTGATTTAACATTTCTGTTACTCAAAAATTATTTCAACCAAATTGTAATGTAAATATACAATTAGTACAATATATTTTTTGTTATATTTATATTCGTAAAATTTGACTTGAAAAATTATTTTACTAAATATATTTTTTGTTTTGCAAAAAAAGATTTCTGATTTTAATTAACCAATATTTTATTTTTATATATTATATTAAAGATTTTAATATCACCTATATTGTATACTTTATAGATATGATATAAAAAAAAGTTAAAAAGTTTTCAATTAAATGTGGTAAAACTTTGATTTTTTATTTGAAATTATTTATCATTATACATATTGATATAGCAATATCCAATATATCAGCAATATCCAATATATTGCCAATATGTGGGAATAATGTGGGTTTTGGCCCTAGGGATTGATAAATGCTAAATGTTGGCGAAATATTGGAAAAATTTTGCCAAGGGATTATTAAATAAATGCAATATATTGGATATTGTTTCACCAATATCTTGGCAATACGAATTTTTTTTACGCGGGTATATTGAGAAAGATATGAGCAAACAATAAAAGTTAGTGAATAACGGCATGAAAGTAATTATAGCAAATAATTTTTTCTTTGAATTTCACAATTCAAAATTTATAATAAAAGCTTTAAACTGAAAAAAGCTTTTTAATTCGAGATTTCTTTTTGAAACATAAAAAAGCTTTATTTAGATAGTAATACCAAAATAGGAAAAAAAAAATTTAATAAAAATGTTTTGTTTCTTGCCACATGAAGCTAAGCTCATTGAGATGTGCATTGTAGTATTTGAATCTCAAAAAAATTTTCTATACACGTTATTGCAATATATTATTCACTTAATATAATTGAATATAAATAGTTATAAATATAGATTTTTAATAATATTTGTTAATATATAATTATAAATTTTAAATTAAATTTGTTCAAACTTTTTTTTCCTACGAATTCAACGATATAAATTACTCATTTTTGAAAAGAAGTGTAGATGTAGATTATATTAATCAAGCATATTAAATATTACCACCTGGATGATAATATCTCAACTGAAGGGTCCAAGCTATATAATTATAATTAACTTTCTTACAACTTTACCAACTATAGAGGATAATTTTCACAAAATATTGTATAATTTTGTTATTAAGGATCAAAAAATTCTAAAAAAATTTTAATGATTTTTTATAGTCTTGGGACTGATAATAAAGTACTCGGTAATTTTAGATCTTAGCCTGAAGCTAAGTTTTTTAAAATTTATTTTGGACTCGTGAATCCAAATTTGAAGGGTTCTTGGTCAAAAAGTAAGGACATTAAAAGTTATTAACAAATTCAATGTTTAAACGTTCAACTTTTTTTGTTCAAAAATTTTTTGGCAATTTATACACATTTAGTTATCATTTTATAATTTTCGAAATATGACCGTCTAAACTTTTTGCGAAATTAAGTTTCAGTTTACAGCGATGTACCGATTCAGAAATTCGAATTAAAATTTCACCTAAAAAAATTAGTCCTGAACAAAAAATGTTTTTACATATTTTTCAATATATTTTTTATTTAATAGAAAAAAATCGATCCTCTTTTTTTATTTTGTTTTCCATATAATATTACAAATTAATTTTTTAAGAAGTTTTGTGAACAAAAATAGTAATATAAAAAAAATTTTGCATTCTTTTTCTACTGCACTTTTATTGTACTTACAGTATTTAATTTCATAACTCAAAATTTTTTCGTTTAAATGTATAAAAATCGATTTAATTAATTGATTAAACATTTCTTATTTATATTAAATTATCAAACAAATTTTTTTAATTGCATAGCTCATCCTGTACATTATTATTGATTAATTATCATTGCAAATTGCCAAACATTAATTTTCTATAATTACCGAAGAAAATTAATTATTATTGTAACGCGTTAATTAGGCATTCCGTAATCATAGTTATTATAATTAACTAAGGTATTACATATATATTATAACGCAAACCAAATTAATTATAGATTTTTTTATACGATTTTGTATCTACAATATTTAATAGATCACTAATTAATTTTATTCAATATTCAAATTTATTGACAAAAATCAATATTTTATAATTGCCAAACTAAATCTTTGAAGTTAATAAAAAAAAGAGATTTTACTTTCACGTGAATTCAAATGAAATACAAATTATTTTTTAAATTAGTATTAAAGATGTTTCATTGTAAATTAAAATTCTATTTAAATCTTAAATAGTTAATAAATTTTATTTTATTTACGTATAAAAATAAATATTTCATTGTTTATAAAATAAAATATAATAAAACTTAATGAGTACATTGTCTTTAGCGAACATCTTTTCTCTATCGACATATCGTTTCTTTATCTAATGTCTGTAAGCATCGTATTTCGTATTTCGATTTTTCTCCACAGATACTCCTACGGGTACACAATTTTTTTGTTATCGTATTTTTCTTCATTAAATATTTTTTTTCCTTCATACCAAAAAAAGAGTAGTAAAAAAGAGAAAGCGAAGCTTCACAATAAAATAGCGTTTTCCAAAGCGCGTACACCCTTATACGCATTACTATAGCAATAGAAGTAGTAAGTAAGATAGATGAAAGGAGAAAAAATTAAAAGCAAGTAGTAGTAGTAGTAGTAGAGAAAGAAAAAGCGAGGGTAATCTCGACCAGCTCAGTTCTATCGACTTATTCGAGTCTCGTTTCTTTTGGTGTATTCATTTCCCCTCTCTTTCTCATCCTCCTACTCTTCTGGTCCAGCTTTTATCTTTCTTTCTCTTTCTATCTCCTCTACTGTCTCTGTTTTCTCCTCTAATTTTTTTTCGTAGGCTCTTGAACCAACCAGCAGAATTTCTGCAACTCGTCTTATTGCACTTTTGTTAGTTTTCTTTCTCTCTCTTTATTTCTTTCTTTATTTTTTTGCTCTTTTTTTTAGTATACGAGTGTAAGGTTCTCTGTTGCGCTGCTCTTCTATACCCGTCTCTTTTTTCCTTGAGACTTGGAAGAGCGAGAACATAAAACTTGACAAACGATCAATTTTCTGTTCTTTGTTTCTTACCACGAACGAAGCTCTCTCCGGCATTTCACCTTTTCTTTTTACTCCTTTTTTTTTTTCTTCTCTCTCTCTCTCTCTCTCTCTCTCTCTCTCTCTCTCTTATTCCTTTCTTTCTTTTTCTACCTTCAATCAAGAGAACTAGCGCCACCTCCACCTTCTTTGCTTCCCTTTTAACCTCGCGGCTATGTTCAGTTCACCCCCATCCTACAAAAATCTTTTTTTTCTTTCTTTAACCTTCCTTTTTTCACTCTATTTCTCTACGCCTTTCTCAAGAGAGAAAGAGAACAACCCTCCTCTACCTTTTTCAGCTTTTTTCGCGACTCTTTTAACATTTCTTCTTATCTCTTTTCACTCGTTTTCTTAACAATCCTCATTCCCTTTTTCGCTTCCTCTTCTGCTCTGGACAAGCTACGAAGAATATAAAAAGAAGAAAAGCGCGAAAGAAGAAAAAGAGGATATTCCTCTATGTGCGTTTTTAAACGAGTTTTACGGTAGAATGAGAAGAATAAGCAAGATAGAAAAGAGAGAGAGAGAGAAAAAGAGAGGTACTCTATCAAAGTAGAGTACATTTAGCTTGGTTTATTTTTTACTTTGGGAGGGGTCCAAATTGTAAAATCAATACTTCCTCCTAAATTTAGAATACCTTGCTTCAAACATTGGCTCTTTCTTTTGCTTTCTATATACCTTTACCTACGACTTCCTTTCTCTTTATCCACTCTTCGCCTCTTTCTTTTCGCTTATTTCTCATTTTACCTCGCTTCTTTCTATACACATAATTTTATCATACTTTTTCGATTCATTACTTTTTTTCTTTCACGATTCCTCTTTAGTCAATTTCTTCTTCTTTTCTTTACCAATCTCCTTATTTTTCCTCTTCCACTTGTTTCATTTTTGTTTATTTTTTCCTCTCTTTGTATTTTTCTGTTCTCCAATTCGTTATATTCTCTTAACATGTTTTTATGCAAGAAAGTAAGGAAAAACGTTAAATTCATTAATATAATACTTGCATTTAAATTTATATTTAGCTCTATTTTTTATTATATTTTAACAAGTTAAATAAAAAAAATTTTTTTATAAGAGATTACATTATAGAATATTATGCAAACGATTATTCTGAGATTACATAACGTACATTATAAATAAATTGTTTAAATAAAATGACAGTAAAATTGATGTCAACCTGGAATTGACATTATTCTAGGTTGAATTTTGTATAACAATTTCACTTCATTTATCAAATATTCAATACAATCAAAGGTATTATTCAACCTTCGTTTCCAAAAGGCTTTTTGTTCTTGAAGTACAGAAAGTGCTCTATATAACGATTATTGAAGTGAACTATTGAAGTGAAGTCTTTTCAATGACTGTAACTTGAGTTTCATTGATACTTACATGGCTGTTTACAAAATAAAAATTTACGTAACTTGGATTGCTATGATTTAATACGGGTTAATTAAATTGCGAATGTAGAAAAAATAATTTCATATATTTTTTGTACAAAATTAAAGTTAAAATTTTTTGTTTAAATAAAACTTTTTTATTCAAATTAATTTCTCTGAAATTTAACTGTACTTGCATGATTAATCATCAACAAATTAATCTTTGACAAAAGTGACATTGCTTCTCAATAAAAAAAAGAAAAACATTAAAGAATATTTAGTTGACAAGTTTCCTATCCAAAGAAAAGACAGTATCAAAAAAGTTAGTAGACAGTCTAATATCCTTCTTCATTCTTTCTTTCATTCTCCCTTTCATCATTTAATCCCTTTCTCATTTTTTTTAATCTAACTACTCTGTTCACCCTCTATATATAGACAAACGTTATACTCATAATATAAAAGGTGTTTTTTTTTGCTTGTTGACTCATACAGTCTCTTTTCTCAATACATTCATACAACGTTTTAATTTAGTATATTCTATACATTTTATTGATGAAGAAGAAAAAAAATATAGCAGAAAAAAGAGATGTTTTCGCTTGTGCAAAAAAAAAAGTATATATATAAAACTAGACGAGAATAATGGCACAAGCATGACACGCTGGCTTTGGACTCTCCGAGAATATATACAGAGAAAGAGAGAGGGTTATTGGCCGAAGGGTTTTATATACATGGATCATTCTTTGTTTACTGGTTTGAAAAACGAACGAACCGAACTGAACTGTACTGAAACGGACGAACACGACGAGTAGTGTTAAGTTTTTTGTAAGCTTAGTTGGCGTTGTATATATTTTTTTTCTCTTTTTTTTTTGCTACAATACTATACACTCAAGGCTCTTCTTCTTGGACGCTTTTGCTCGTCTTCTTATGTACTTCTTTTACTTCTTCTTCTACTTCTTCTTCTTTTACTCTTTTGTAAAAGATCTTGAAAAATTTTTCAGCTCTCTTGCTTCGCTTCCAAGTTTTTCTTTAGTAAAATGAAAAAGAGAGAGGAACGAAGAGGAGAAGAGGGTAAAAGCTTTTGATATTGAGATTTTTCTGTCGGATGAAAGTCTAGTAAACAAGTTATTTATTGCACTTGATTGCTACTGTAAATCATTTTTAGACATTTTTATGTATTGCACAACACTATATAGTAAATGTATAAAAAAAAATACTGAAAATTTTTAGGTTTTTTGAATTTTTTTGATGGAAGAAAAGTTTCTTGGGTGCCAATATAAAGTAGTGTAAGAAAACTGCGATGATTTATGATTGTAAATTTTGACTTAAATAAAAATTGCAATAAATCATAGTGTTGAATGTTGAAATGTAGAAAAAAAAGCAAAAATATGAAAATATTAATAAATAAATATTATACAAAAGCTTAATATAAATAACATACAAAACTTTTTGTGTAATAATGCATTTGCATTTTACTTTCTCGGGTAGGGAAAACTTTGGCCATTAATGCTCGAAACTCAACTTTCTCAAAATTTAACATTCATAAATTATAAAGCACAAAACACAAAATTACGTAGTTTAACGCTCTAATTTATTGCAATTGCTTTGTACTATAAATACAAATAGCAATAAATAACGTATAATATTTATTTCATACGTTCATTTTGTAATGGATTTATTTTATTTTTTTAAAATAAAAATAAAAAATTAAAAATATACGATACTCGGTATATGTTTTCCTCTCTATTTTTTATTATTCAATAGAAAATATTTTTTAAAAATCCATAGAAATGTTTTTAGTTATTGCTCAAAAGAGGATTGTTCTGTTTTTATATAAAAATCAATAAAAACTAGCTATATAATATAACAATAAAAACTAGAGTACCCTTTTTTTTATTTTATATTTAACTATTTTTTTTTGTTTTCCGCTATACTAAAAGTTCAGGTATAGTTAATACATTTGAAGATGAAAAAAAAGCTCTGTGTTATTGTTTCACAGAGTGTGTTCTTTCCCTCTTTTTTTTAAATACGATACAATCGTATTTACCGCAGATTTTATTAGAATTTATAAAGTGCATCGAACTGGATTTTATCTTAGTTACTTTATATGATACAATCATTTTTTAATTTGTTTTTTTATTTCGTTTTTGTTTTATGAGACAGCGTAATGTTGTGGATGATAAGTCGAGCAAATAGAGACTGGGAAAATTGCAATACATTAAACTTTTTTAAATCTAAATGATGTAAATATTTCATTAATTTTTATTATTATGTCAAATTTGTCAAATGTTTTTGATGTCATTAAAAATTTAATCGATAATTTTATTTTAAAGCTGTGACGTGGTATTTTCACGCCACAATAATTTTTTTCTGTTTTATTTAAATAAAAGAATTATCTATTAAAAAACCTATTAAAAAGAAAAGTCATACATAATTCCCCGAGCGTGTGAATTCATAAAATAATAATCACCACACTCGTGACAGCAACCAAGGCCACCGTAAGAAACCAACAGAGAAATAATTCTGTTGTGTTCTTGTTTTCGGTGCTGAGCCCTGGATGTACACAGCTGATCACATAACCTATTGCCAAGTAGCCATGTACGTTGGACTACCGGCTGACGGCACTGACGAAGAAACAACTATGCACATATACACTCACGAGACACACAGAGAGCCCCGAGCAGACGATTCTCATAATCAAACGTCTAGGAGGCGGCGAAACGGCGCCGACGGCACAAAATATACGAACACGTGCTCGCTATCGTGGCGCTCGCGTAGAGTTAGTTAAAAAGTAGAAAGAGAGAGAGATATAGGAATACACTGATAGAATAACTAAAGTCGATAAAGTAGGATAGACACATATGATAAAAAGATAGCGTATATATAAAAAAAAAAACTTAATTATAATAAAAAGAGATGCTAGATTAACAGATAAGAACTGAAATGAGTCATATTATAGGTGGCGCGCAAAATCCAAAGATATTCAAATATAATTTAAATAATAATTTCTATTTACTTGTTGTTACGGCATTTTAGTATATTTTTATAGATGGCGCTACAGTACAAATAAATAAAATAACTGTGTAATTATACGAAATAGTTAAAAATGAAAATAGTTAGCAGAATAAAGATTCAAGCGAGCCTAAAATAATGAATAATCAGAAATTATTACTTATATTATTAACTAATGTTTGTTTATGTTATTTGATGAAAAATGAGACTTTTTATTGTAATGAAATAACGCATTAATTATTCATAAAGAAAATAAGAATTAATGTAATCAAATTAAGCGCGTAGATGGCGTAACCTGTAAAAGCGTAATAATACTACACTAATAATAGGAAGTAACATGTAATTTGACTAGCGAGTAGTAAACTACACCAGAATAAAATGATAAAAGAACCTTATTTGATTAGTGAGTCGCGAAATAAAAAAAGATAGCAAATAGGAAATAACGAGAGTAACAAAGAGAGTAATAGAGAAGAAGAAGCCACTGATGCTCAGCGTTCGCTTCCTTCTTCTTCGTGCCTCATTATCGTTTCGGTAGCCCTGTCGCATAGTCATACGTTATTACTTTTTTTTTCCTTTAAAACTAAACTCTCTTATTGTTACTTATTATCGTTAATTATTATTGTTGAGTTTTCTTGGCGGTTATTAAAGATTATTGTTATTAAAATTTCTTTTGTTAAAAATAAAATATTCGGTCGAGTGTGAGTTAGAACCAACTGCCAACCATAGCCATTAGCCTAGAGGGTCTATAATACAGATTGCCGGCCATTTTGCGGAGTCAATTCTCGTAGATTTTTTTTGTTGGATTTTTGTTGTTGCTTCTCCTATTGGGATAAAATAGGATAATGGCCGAGGTCGAGCGTAGCAACGGACAAAAACAGGTATAATTTGTATTAAATTAAATTTTTTTTTTGTATTTAAAATTGTAATAAAAAGAAAGGAAAAGTGATAGTGCGCGAAGTGAAAAAAAAAAGAAATACAAATTCTCTCTCTCTCGCGATAAATTAATAGCAACGTGTAATTAATTGAATTTGTTGCTATTAATTAAAAATAAATAAATTAGAAAGAAATCAAAAATTGAAATTTTGTTGTAAAATTTAAAATATTTTGCGGAGAAGTCACGGCAGGCTATATAAATAGCCACGTGGTTCTCTAACCTAACAGTAGATCGTGACATCGTTGTGAATTAGCGAAGATTTATATTGTGGCTCTAGTTATTTATTGAGAAGAACTTGTTATTAAATTAAATAGTGAAAATTAACCGTGAGATTTTATTTCGTAGTCCTAAACCGAAATATCTAAGCATAAGAAATAGTTTGATAAGCTAGTGAGTAAAATTCTATAAAGCTGACTAATTTTCTTTTCTCTATTGAGGTATATTGAATTGAAAAGACAACCTCAATTATTTATAGTCTAAAAAGAATAGTTTATAATTAATTATAGAAATTTTCTTTGTTTTTTTTTTTTTCTTTTAAGTTTTCTTTTACTGAACTTCTGTCTTACTGAATCTATAAAGTTACCTATTTCTTATTAACTTAGTATCAATTAAAGCTTCATTTTAGTAATAGAAATTCGAATCTTGTGAGAAAGTAATAAGAGATAGCGGGTTTATAAATTCTTTATAAACAATTTTTTTCTTGATAACTTTTCTTTGATTTATAATAAATTTTCTTACAACTGTAAAGATAACAATTATTAAAAGCAAATCATTTTAAACATATTAAAAAAAAAAATTCAAAGGTCATAGTAATTTAGTTTCTGAAGATTTATATATATTTACGAAATATATTAAGTTATTATAATCTCGCTTTTATAAAACGCCTGCTGAAGATTAAAGAGAGAAAGACTCCGAGGAAAGACGATACTAGCGCCACCAATTGGAGAATTGCGTAGTCTGAGATACGCACTGCTGTTTGAGCCCCACCCTTACATAACCTAAAATATATTGAGCACGTGTTGCTCCATTACTCACTTTTGTTTTAATATTAAAAAGATTTTTGATTATTATTATTGCTTAAATTAATAATTTTCTTTTCGGAAATTTAGTATATTTTAATTGATTTTCTATATTTTATTATTATTTTAACTTAATCTAGAGAAATCGTTCATAACTTAACCTAGATTCTTTTAATTAAATTAATTAAAGTTTATTTAGTGAGTTTGCTCCCTATAATTGGATGTTTGTTAACTTATTTATTGAAGTGATCTTATAATTGATTAGAATATTACAGGTAGAGTATTTAATTCCCTGGTTATATTATTATTATAAATTTTGTAGGTTGGTAAATCTCAGAATTTGGGAATTATAAGCCGATTATTATTTTGTATTTAATTAGATATATTTATAATATCCCAAATAAAAACCACCCTTACAAAGCTTGAACACACGAAATAAGTAGTCAAGAAACTAACAATATCCTTAAATATCGTATACTTTGTATTTCAAAGTCGAAAAACAATAACTCGTTTAATTTTTTTTTAAATATTTTTAAAATGCAAATTATTTATCGTTTATTATATTCATAAAAAAAAGCCTAATGTTCAGTACGAAACAATTCAAAATTCGCTCCTTCTATTGTTCCGTTTATTACCTACACACGCGGCATTTATTAGAATATTCATCGTTAGTATATAACAACCCGCCCTCGTACAAAATACATCTATGCTATGTATATACTACAGCGCATGCTTTTGCTCTTTCTCTCTCCCACCTCCGCTTCCTCATTGTAGTGCATAACTTTTACTATCAAATTTTGCCCCTCTTGCGAACAATAGGAGCAGTATAATATTTCAATTTAATAGCTCTCTCTCTCCCCATATACACAAGAAAACCGTCGTGTGCTTTCTATCTCTCCCACTCTGGTTACAAAATATAATTCCTTTCTCAAAAAAAAAAATTGTAAAAAAATTAAAAAAAAAAAAAGTAAAAGAGAAGCTTTTATATTTCTGGCTGTCAGCATATACGAATAAAGAAGAAAAATCTTGGCTCTGAGTTATAATATTTCTCTTGAGAAAAAGAAGTTCATTGCATGATAGTTCAATTTTTTTTTCTTCTCCTGTTTTTTTTTAACAAAGAAGTCAATTGTTACAAATCGAGATGAGAAGGAGAGCTGAATCGTTCTTCTTCGCAATAAATAAAAGAAATTATGGGTAGAGAGGGACACAATAAACGATTTTTTTTACGAGTTTAAAAAAAAAAAGTAAGAGAAATAAGACAGCTGTTTCTCGAGCTCACATTTTGACAGCACCTGCATCCAGGTGGGCTGCGATTCTCTGGAAAAGTACTTATCGATAATACAAAAAAAAATACAAACTAACACATACATTGAGAGAAGAAAGGTAAAAACAAAAACAGAACGCAGGTTTTTTTTATCTTCTCTCAAAATAAGCGTTTAAATTTTGTAATGAACAGAGAAATAAGAAAGAGAAAAACATTTTATATTTTATTGCGCAACAACCGGTTAAAAAGTATAGGGAGAAGAAACAGAAAACAAAAAAAGCATGAGCGGCATTTTGAAGCCGTGTTTATGTATATATAAAAAAAGTTTGATCGATCAGAGCGAGCGCATCTGCGTATGTACTTAGCTTACATATACACGTTTATGCAAGTTATGTACGTATATACGTACACGAACAAATGAGGTTATAAGTTTTGATAAACGATTTGCTCTCCCTCATTTTTAGCGCGTGAATTTTCAATGAGTAAAGAGTACGTACATGTATATATATAGATATATAAATATACGAAAGATAAAAAAAAAGTAGAAAAACAGAGAGAAAAAGAAAAATGTTCTCGAGAAATTGCAGTGAAGAAAAAAAAAATAAAAAAGTAAGTTGGATGGGGAAGGAAAAAAGTTTGAGTTTTAGAGCTTTGAGTTATGTGCTTTAATATTTTGTGTATTGTGTATTTTTGCGTTAGGAGGATAAGTAATTTAAAAGGTATAACTATATACACACATGCCTAGGCATCGTTCTTTATAGCTTTTATCTTTTCTTTTTTTTCGCAGGAGAGTTAAAGATATTATTTTATATATTTTTTTTATTCTTAACTGTTTTTTATTGCATATAATGCAGTATAACGTAAATCATCATTAAAAAGTAATTTTGCGCATAGCATTTCATTACCGAGGCTGCAGCTGTAATTAGTGCACTTTTTTTTTCTCTCTCTCTCTCTCTCGCTCTTTTTTTTTATTTTACGACCGTAAACTTATCATCGTAGAATAAAAATTATATATACGATTTGTGCAGTGGGAAAATAAGCATGAAACATTTATTAGCGTAAATGTTTTTAAAAGTTTTGCAGTTACACGCGATTTTCTAACAAGATTATATTGTGCGCCAGCGCAGTATAATAATATTGGAAAAACGTTTGCATTTTATCTATTTTTATGGTTTTTTAATTTTTCTTTTTAAGTATGATGAGTTGAAAAATTGAGATTTATATTAATTGCTAGGAGGGGAAAAATATTTTATAAAATTCATGTGTAAATTATTGAAGTCATTAAAATACCTATACGCTCTGACGAATATTTTGAAAATTTTAATTTGCAAAATTCATTAAAAACTTTATGCTACATTTAGGTAATAATTTTTTTCATTACTCTCATTAGATTTTATCGTTTTTTAAATATTTATATATAATAATATAATTTTATGCTTAATAGTATAATAATTATATTTTTTTAAATAAAATATAAATTATATTTTACACATAACATTTTACGAGCTTTTTCATTATATTTTATAATAATATAGATAGCAAATAAACAAAAGAACGGTTGGTTGTAAATTAATGAAATTATTTTTTCAAACCATTGTAAAAAAGAAAACATAGAAAAAAAATATTTTATTTTGTCACCAAGACATAAAAATTTTTGCTACAAATAAGAAATTTTATTTACTATAGTTTCAAATTCTATTACGACAGAAGCACTTCAGAATTTCCGACGAAAATTTTCACTGAAAAAACCCCTTTTATTACACTTGACAGTAAAATTCGCAGTAAATTTGAACTTTTGTCTGACCACAGTAAAAAAAAAGGGTTTATCAAAAATTTTATTTTCAAATGAAGTTTCATTGTATAAAGGATTGCTACAATAAATGACTTTATTTAAAACGTCGCGTCGTTCCCTTTTTACTTTTATCAAATAACTAAAAAAGAATTTATTTTTTAATCTTCATCGTGAAAAAGATGGATGGTATGGAGCAGAAACCAATTATTTATGTAACTCGAAAAAACTTTTAAAAATATTCATAGGAATAAAATTTAAACATTTAATTAAGAATAATAAATGTATATTCATTCGAGAAATATTTTTAATATTTTAAAAATTATTAATTTTAATTTAAAAAAACTTTAATGATTTTGTATACTTTAGGGAATATTAAAATAAATATTTATTTGAATTTTAAATTAATTTTTCTCCGAGTTTGCAAAAGTTTCAATTTCAGTTATGATTTTACAGTGAAAGAAAAAAAATACATAAAATATCTCAAAAAGTTAAAAATTTTTGCCATATACACCCAGAAAAGTCTAAATGAAAAAAAGAACTTCACACATACATACATACATAGAGATAAAAAAAGCAGTTGTCGGCGACCCTGATTTCTGCGCGTGAAAGTCTCTATATAACCATCTCGCTAACCTTTCCTTCCTCCTCGCACAACATACACATTAAGAGAGAGAGAGAGAGAGAGAGAAACTTTAGTATATAAAAGAAGGAAGGAATTGCATTCCGGATTTACCAAGTGTTGCATGAGAGCCGGCATCGTACTACTACTACTACAAGCATATATAACACTGACTCGTTGAGAGTTTGAACGCGTGTAAAGCTTTGCTGCTGCTGTTGCTGCTGCTGCCGGCGTCAATGACGTCGTTTCCCTCTCCTTCCTTTTTTTTCTTTTTTTTTTAAACCTCCCGCAGTCAATGGAACCGAGTAAGAGAGAACTCCTCTCTCTCTTAATGTGAATAGCCGCCCACCGTTTTACAACTCTTCGTGTAACGTAGAAGAGTCAAGCGCCTAACGTATATATAGGTATATATATATGCCATATTATGTACAAACGTTTTGTGAATGTAGTTACGTTGGTTTAGAGATGAGAAAGGAAAAAAAAGGAGAAGAAAAGCAATGATAACGACCTTCTTCTTCGTTTATTTTATTATCTATATTATGCTCACGCAATTTTTTCTTTTTTTTTACAAACAAGTTAGAAATTAGCGAGGTGATTACTTTTAATCAGTTTTGACAATGGATTAGTTAAGTTTTAGAAGATAATTAATTAATTTAAAATCTTTTTAAAAATACGTTGATTTACTGATTAAAAAATCATTGTAAAAACCTTTTTGTTATTCATTGTAGATGCATTAAGTATTTGTATAATTATTTAATACATTGCATTTGGTATATTGTTCATAAAATTTAATGACTATGCAAGCCTGTAACATGGTTTCAAGAATAAAATCTGACAAGTTTAGGTATAGCTGCTATTAATCACTTACAGTCTTTGATAAGATACAACATTAATATTTTTCTTTTTATAATTTTACGTTACATTGTTTAGTATTTCTATCTGATGAAAATTCATATATTTACATTTACATTGTGTGCACAATAGTAATTATAAAATACTCTTTTTCTTGATAAAAATTATTCTTGGCTAAAACCAAAAAAAAATACTTTATGCCTTTGAAAATGTGCATTATTGAATATAAATTTATTTTCAAAGAATAAGCATTTCATAGAATTCAAAATGAATAAATAATTTTTGTAAAATAGTTGATAAATGGATAAAATACTGAAATAAGTATACGGTTGCAATTGTATAAATATTTACTTAGGTAGAATGCGATCAATTTTTGATTAATCTTTCTGATTATCAGCAAAGTCTGTGTGTTTATACGAATATCAGCGATCTATTTTTTTATTCGTACGTTTTTAACGTTATTTTTAATTTATAAATAATATTTCGAAGAATTATTATTTTTTTTTAATTAAACTTGACGGATAATGAATTTCTCATTTGATAGATTAATTTCAAGATAAGCACGAATTCACATAAAATAAAGAATTTAAAATTCTTATAATTTTAAATTACGATTAAAAGAAAAATGCACATCAATTATTTCCGAGGGACGTTTTATTGAACGATGTCTCGTAAAAAATTTTTGACAAAGAAAATAAAAAAAAAAGGACAATGAGATTAAAATGCAAAAAAAAAATTAAACAACGAACAATGAATCAATATTAATCGCACCCTCCTTAAAAAAAAAAATAAGTCCAAATTGTTATGCAAATTGAATCTACAGCGCTGTTCACAATTTAAGAGGATCATTCGTTAACGCCAAATGCAATAGGGGAGTTTAATATATACAGAAAATATCGACAATTACACATGTGTTCAAAAATTTAAAAAAAAAGCCATACATTTGTATGTGTGCAAAAAAAGAAATTCATATACATACAGTTTTGTGACACACATGTACCCATTTACACGATTATACATAGAAAGAAAAAGAAGTAAGAGAGAAGAGAAAATTGCCGGCGGGCTCTAACAGTTAGTTTTGGGGTAGGAGAAGAAAAAAAAAGAGTAGAGAGAACACGTGACAAGCGAAAGAGAGAGAAAAATAGCGCGCGCGCACGTGTAACGTAAACACGCTGCGGGAGAGCATATATAGACTATTACTACTGTGAGCTTATGTAGCGTTTACTTCTGTATAAACTGCTCTGTTTTGTGTTACATGTTCACAAGATGTGCTCATCAGATTACAACCGAGATATGAAGAGAGAGAGAGGGAGAGAGAAAAAAGCTACGTGTAGTTTTGAACTACATATTGCTTAAAATTATTATTTATGAAAAATCTATGCGTGCATATAGTTCAATGAGAATTCAATGTGACACATGGATTAATAGACGAGATAGAGTAGTTTTTAATCGAGGGTTAAACTTGGATCTTTTGTATGGACCCTTCGTTGCTTTAATTTCTAAGATTAACATATTGATTGAGTTCAAATTATAAATTCTAAATGATTGCATAATTTTTTTTATTAAAATTATCAGAATGAATAATCTTTGCGATCGTACAAACTCTAAATTTAAATCAGTAAAATGTCACTTGTAATCAGTGGATAATCACCGGTTGAAATATTTATAAGTATTTTACCAAGAATCAGTTCACAAACTTTTAACTTGATTTGTTGAGTTAGAATTTTTTTAAACAAATATCAAAGATTCACTGACTTATATTAATACATTTTTATCATATCTGCGTTATACAGTGACGATTATTTAAATTTATTGGAATTTAATGCTCAATAGAATTAAATAATCATTGTTATTAAAGCTAAAATATCAATTATTGTTGTAATAAAAAAATGATATTAACTATACGTATTAAAGCAATCATACAAATCCCGATATTATTGATAAGAAATGTGCTTTAAATATTAAGTGCCATTATATCTTGTAAAAAAAAACTGACCTCGTTAGAGGTTTTAGAAGTTGATATTTGGGTATAATTTGCGCATATCACCAAACACTCTTATAGATACTAATAAAATCAACGTATAAGCAAGAACGTTTAGATGAGTGAATAATTTAATTTATAATACTTTAATCCCTCGCTTCAGTGATATCGATAATAGAAATAATAAAATGTATATCCGATTATCGTAAAATAAAAAAAACGTGAAAATACAATCATAAGATGTTTGTTTGTTTCTTTAATTAGTGATTTATCAAAGTTAATTCTTGCTTTTCTGATATACAATGTTACTCGGTTAAAAATTATTTTAGTAGAGTTTAAGAAACTTAAGAATCTGAGACAAACATTTTTATTGATCAAAAATCTAAATTTCTACATCATAACGTAATAAAATATTCAAGGTTTTAATAAATAAACGCGAACAAGCTATAATTTATAATTATTAATTTATATTTATTAATTTTTATGAAACTTAATTGCTTTATTACATGTTAACAAGAAAAAAATCGTAAGATAATGAAAAAAGATTAAGCGGACTCGTATTTCATTAATAAAACTACACACCTGGTAGTTCGTAAAACTTGTTTGATTAAAAGGAGAAAAAACACATACACTTGATTAAGAAAAATCATTTACGTAACAAACTGAACTGTTTTATTAGCATAATGTAAACAAAATTTTATTATTATATTATACATCAGTTTGATGTAACTTTATAAGATAAGGTCATTGCCATGAAGGTTCGTTAACCCTTATTTTTTTTTTCTTTTTTGCGGTATTACTTATCCACCTGGTGCCTATACTGCTAATCCATCCATGAGTATACCGAAATATATATATTTCACTTTTATTTGAGCTTCTAAACACTTGAATTTTAAGGAATAAATAAAACGTTTTATTAAGACAATAAATATATTTTTATTATTTTCGCTAATTATAAATTTATAAATACTGCGGATAATTAACAATAATGAATTATTAATATATCAAGAGTAATTGAAGGTTTTTATTATTTTAAAAATATATAAAAACATTTTAATTAAAATGATAAAATCTTTTATAATTAATATTTATTCGATTTTCTAAATATTTGAATAATTAATTAAATTGATAATATTTGCTTAATTGGAAATCGTGAAAATTATAATTTTGTTTCCGTATTAAAATTTGAAAGTTTTAGTTTGTATAAATCTCATACCTTTCACTTTATTTAATATTAATAATCAAAGCTTTTTAAAAATAACTTTTATATTCGCAAAGTCATTTATTACTTTGGCTCGCTATAATAATGTTACATTGACGTTGATAAAATAAGCTCATTATTCAAGAGCTCTACAATAGCACTTTGAAATTAAGTTTTACCATTTTCGAATTCGATATTTTTTTTCTCTCTTTTTTATTTAATAAAATTCAAACGTAATGCAAGAAATATAAAGTTCATTAATAATTTCAAAAAGTAAAGAAAAAAAACGTTATACAGGAAAGAAAGAAAAATAATAAAAGATGTAAATTTTTTCTTTATTTATCGAACATTTGTTATTGTAATTTATTTTTGCAAAAAAATAAGGTAAATAATGTAATGCTGTCATTAAAGACAAATCTAAAGATTTTAATCTTCTAGTAATACTTTATATCATTTTGCTGTATAATAATAATATCTCAACTATATAATTCAAGCTCGCGAGGGCATGAAATTTTATTTTTAAATTAAATCGTCCGCGAGCTATGATGATCATTTCGCATAAAGCATGTTTTATTCTCTCAAAAAGAAAACTTCACAACAAATGGAAATAAAGAAAAAAAAAACTTATGCTATTATATTAATATATATACACACACAAGTCAAGCTCACGCACACACTTATATCTATACAGATATGTATATATGTATAGATGGGTGGGCACTCAACGCTTTATGCGCGCTTATTTAAATAAGCGCATATATATTTTTATTAGACTTGTGAGCGCGTAGTAAAAATGGCGTTTCTTATTATAATAAGCGCACAAGACTTATATAGGAGCACTCATTTCTCATTATGTCCATCAGCGTAGCGTACAAAAAAAAGTAAAATAAAAAAAAAACACAGCAACAAGAAGAAAAAGAAGAAGAACAACATGGATGAAAAACAGAGGAAAAAAAGGAAGAAGAAGGAGAAAAGAATTTTCACATGAATATAACGAAGAGTAAGTTACGTTGGAGAAAAAAAAATTATTGTAGAAAAGGGAATCATTCTGCCATTTCAAGAAATAATATAACGAAAAAAAAACACATAACAACGCTAGTACAACGCTTTGTTATAATAAAAATAAAAAAAAGTACACGAAGGGTTTCACGTAATTATTCGAGCTGATCTAATAAATGCTGATGTAATTACGCGTGTATACATACATAAACACAAACGTACGCACACATATATACGATGCCTCTTCTTTCTTCGCATGTATTGAGAGGTAACAGTGAGAACAGTTACAGAATTACATTGAGTGCTAAAATTGTATCATTATATGTACATACATAACGATATGTTTGCTTTATTATCTTGTAAGTTGTAAGTTTTTTTTTGTAAGATATCGTTATGCCATTTGTCGAAGTCACGTAAATATTGACCGTATCTTTTTGTTTTCGTTTTGGACCAACTTCATTTATTATTAATTTTTAAACGAAATTATTGCGTAGATTGTTAATAATTTGCGATAATCTTTTGTGCGGTTGGTTTTAGTAAAATATTTTCTACAATTTGTGTTAAAAATATCCATACATTATTTATTTTTTAACATGCAGCTTAAGTCAATATATTTTTCTTAAAGTTCGTGTGTAAAAAAGTATATAATTAAAGTGTCATGAACAAAAAAAAATTATCATAAATAAAATTGAAAATTACGTGCTTAAAATTAATCCAAACAGTAAAAAATTTGAATAGTTTTTTTTTATCTTTTCACTTAATTTAACTACTTAAATTATCTAAAATCAAAGTTAATATATAAATTTTAATATTTTCTTTGAAAACTATTATTTTTTCTTGTTACGAACATGTTTTTGTCAAGATAATTTCATAAAAGTAGTTCCATTTAAAAATTGAACTAGAGAAAATTATATTTTAAATAATAGAAAATCTTATTGAATTTATCCTTTTCTTTTCTGCCCTTGCCAAAACTTTATATATTCCAACCCTTATGAAAAATCGAATCTAAAAAAGAAAGCCTAACAAAAACGTATACAGCAAAAGAGAGTCCGCCCTGCGCGCCAAAAAAAAAAAAATTGAATTCAACGAACCCCTCAACGATCTGTTCGTTCGCGCCAGCGGCTTTATCATAACCCCTCTCTTCTTTATACCTATCCTTTCTTTTTTTTTTTTTTTTTTGGTTTGCCAAAATTCGCTAATGTGCTTGCTAGAGCCGCGTGTGAGTCACGTGTATGCGGCGTATACGATAGAGAAAGAGAAAAAAAATACGAAAAAAATATATATAAAAAGGGGGAATGAACAAGAGAGAAAGAGATTCTTACTGAGTATATAGCTTTTACTGACGCCTTCACTCTTCTAACCCCGCCGCCTCTCTTTTTTTTTAATCTCCCTAATTTTTTCGTCATATACGCTCTCTTTTTTCTTTTTCCTTCATGATCTTTTCTTTTTTTTTCTCTTTTTTTTTGCACTTTCTCCTTCGTATGTGCTTTCGCTTTCATCTTTGTCATTCTTTCTTTTTTCTTTTTTGTTGTTGTTTTTCATTTTGCGCACATATATATATGTATATTTTTCTCTTTCATACTCTTTTGTGTCTGCACGCTTTCTCTCTAATCTAAAACCCATGTGCTTGCGCTGCTTATACGTATGTGTGTGTAGGAGAAAGAGAAAGAAAAAGAGAAAAAAAGAAAGCCTTTGTCCTCGTGTCTTTCGTTCCCTAAATTGAATCGAGTGTCATTAGGCCTCGTTCGAGTTTTATTCATCGCACCGTCGTCGATCTTTTCAATGTTACTTTATCTTTTCTCTTCTCTTCTTCTCCTCTTTCCCCTTCTTTGCGAGACATGTAATTTTGATTATTGAGGAATTTTAATTTGAAAATTTCAATTCTTTGTTGTGTATAGCTGCTGTACGCTCTTGTTCGGTGCATTTATTGTTGTATTGTGTAGATCGAAATCTTTTGAATAATTTTATTTGTACCATCTTATTGACAATTCCTTGTATATGACGTAATGAAATTGAAAAAAAATTATTTTGATACATGTTTAATATTTATTAAAAAAAAGAAGAATCATTAAATTTTTTTTACTCTAATCACTGACCTTTATATAAAAATTTTTTAGCATGTAATATTTCCAAATTTGGTTTACAACTTTAATATAACATCATATGAATACGTAGCTGGAATTTCAGAATGTGTAGTTTTCATAAAATTAACATACATGACTGAAATTTTTATTTTTATACATTATTACAATCACAAGTTATATAAAACATACAAAAACCAAATTCGGAAGCACTACATTGTAAATAATTTTAGAATGATGTAAAAGATCTTTTGAAAAATGTATGTAAAGAACACTGAATTTTATTTTTATTTAGATAGTTTAGTATTTAATAATTTTGTTGTGCAAAAATAATAACTTTTATATTTTGATTAAAAGTTGCTAAGAGATATTATATCATATTACTTTTAAGATTATTTTTTTTCTATAGATCTATAAATAATATTAAAAATACGTTTGAAATTGAAGTAAAATTTCATTTTATGGCATGTGAAGCAAGATAAATTTAAAAACGTTAATAAAAAAAGCCTTACTTCGAACAAAAAAAAAAGAAATAAATATGGAAAAGTAATATTTCATTTAGAGAGTTTAAAAAAGTATTCAAAACGTTTAGTGCTCTTATAAAATTTATACTTCAATTTACTTTCGTCTCACCCTCGATTTTCTCTATCTCTCCTCTTACCATTTTAATACAATTTTTTTTTATCTTCCCCTCACCCTTTTTACCTCTCCTTCAAAACTTCATATTATTCAAAATGTCCGTTCTTGCTTTTATTCTTTGTTTCTTTTTGCATCCTTTTCTTCTATCTTTTTTTTATCTTCTCCCACACTACTCCCCCTTTGGACTTCTATCTATTTTACTTTTCCCCCCTTTCTTTGTTTCTGTCGCATCTTTCCTTCTCTTTCTAGATTTTTTTGCACTAGTATTATATCTATTTCTTTTTGCATCCACATCACTCCCCTCGATTTGAAAAAAAAAATTGGCTTCCTTTTTCCCTTTGAATCGAAGAGAGAACGAGACCTTTCCCGTATTTTTTTTTTTGGCGAGCTTCTCGGCGAGCGTCCAGCAGAACCAAATATGTAGCATCCCCCTTTTTATATGGCTTTAAATTTAAAAAAAAATTTTCGACTACTTCGACTTTTTTTTCTTTTTTTCATTTTTTGCGGTCGTATTTCATTTTACCAGTTCATTTTTTAATGAAACTGCCGTTTTCTTTTTTCTTTTTAGAGTAATTTAAAAAAATTTTTTAAATTGAAATCGTGGCTACTTATTTTGAGTATGAAATGTGCAGATAAAAAAATTCAAAGTAAAAAGAAAAGAAATAAAAGTAGTTGGCAGACGGAAAAAAAAAATTTATGGCAGAAATACAATTTTAATCATAAAAATTCAATATTAAATAAAAGTAAAATTTTTATTTTTTTTATTTTTTAAATCTGTTTAAAAATATTCAATGCGTCACCAAAACTGGAAATATAAAGAATGAATAAGAAATAAAGAGAATCTTTGTTTGAGAATTCGAGAAAAGAATTTCAGCTAAAAGCATCTACTTTTTTTGCAGAATAAAGTCTCTATTTCAAGTTATATCGAAAATAAAAGAACGATTATTAAAATGTATATAAATAATTTCATGCCAAAAAAATTATGTATGGAATATTTTTATATTATGCCATTCTACGCTTGCAAATATTCAATAATTCTTTTCGCTTTGTAATTTAAATTTACTTAATGATTTCAATTTGATAAAAATAATAAAAAAAAGAGAGAAAAATAGAAATAAAATTACCGAGGTAAACAATGAATATATACTTTACTTACAAAATATTTAGCTTTATCAAATGAACTAAATCTTACATTATTCACTCTTTCAATCCAAACAGTCTACACATTTTGATAAAATCTTATCGATAAACAAAATCGACTTTTATAATTCGAATTATAAGTATTTCTTTAGAAACTCGGCCGTAAACATTGTGAAATTTTCATACCATTACTCCTATCATTAAAGTTATTTTTTTTTTATTATCGACAAATAATTTTTTTATTTTACACATTTTTTTTCATTATACCATCATAATGAAATTTCTGATTGGATGCTTTTTATTTCAAATGCAGAATATATTACTCGAGATAATGATTTCTTGAAATTCGAAGAAAGTGCAAAAAAAGAGAGAGAGAATGGTAGAAGAGAAAAAGAAATTTGAAAAATGTTCCGACAAGAGAGAAAGAGGAGTTGAAAAAGAAAAAGAGAACGCAGATAAAAGAAAAAAAAGAGAAAACTGAATCATAGGGCCCAATGACGTCGACGACGAGAAGGTACACAAAATGAAACTTGAAAATATAAAAAAAAAACACAAAAAAAACGAGACGATCGTAGTAGAAGAAGTAAAAGGGGCAAAACTTTCAATGAATTATTTATGGTTCTATATAAGCAAAGGCGATGCTAGATCGTTTATCGCCCTCCTCTTTTGCCCTTTTTTCGCACAAATAATCATTCTTTATGCAAAGTTTTTTCTTTCATATTTTTTTTTAGCACAAGTATATAGCGTTTGCCTTTTATCGGAATCATTTGCCTTTTCTTTGTTTAGCCCTTGTCGATCGATAAATATGTTTTATGGCGTATTTGCAAGCCACGTGTGTATTTGTGTGTGTGACTACTTCTTTTTTTTCATTTTATTTTATGTTTCGAAAAAAAAAATCGTTGAAAATCGCATTTCGTCATGTATATTTAGTTGTTCCGGATTTTTTCCCGTTCTCTCTTTTTTTATTTTGTATTGCAACAGGGCCAAAGTGTGCAAATACGTGTGGTATATATATACACATACATACGAGTGAGCGAAGTGAAGAGAATAACGAATCGTTATATCGACCGATTTGCTTCCGAAATGGGTCGTAGTGCGGTGAATTTTATTTTTGTTTCGGGGTCTTTTTTTCGTGAACTAAGCTTCCTCTCTCTCTCGCTCTGTATATGTCGTTTGAATTTTATTGTTAAGCCTGCGCTGTTATATGGAACCTTTTTAAACCTCCTCTTCTCCACCCTCGTTTTTAATATGACCCCCTTTTCTTTCTTTTTTTGGTAAATAATTCTGACTTGTAATTTCATGTATTTTCAGTGAGTTCATACCGTACATATTAGTATTTATAAAGAAGTGTATTTACATTGGCGTTTATTTAAAAAAAATTTTTTTATTGCATAAAACAGGTGGATTTATTAATAAAAATAAATTTGTCACTGAATATGCACAACTACCTTTTCTTTTATTTTTAGCTGAATCATTTTGATCAACTGTTTGTCATTCTTTTGCAATTTTCATCATGTTCAATTTTTCGATTTGTTATTTAAAAGTTTTTAAAAATAAAACAAGTATGTTTGTCGTATTAAAATTGATATTATCAATTTTTTTATGAATTTTTAAAAATACATATAATAATAGAATTTTGAAATAATGATACATTAACATGAAATTAAAAAAAATAATTTTTTCAATTATTCAAGTACTAAAATACTCAAATATTCAATCTTTGAATAGATTACCGTTTGTCAAATTCACGAAATTAGGTACTGAGTGATTAGGTATTGAGTTTATATATTTTTTCTAATCTTAAACATTCTGTTTATGCCTTCTATGATAACATAATCGCACATTGTTGAATCGAAAATTTTTTGGATTAAACTACGAACACAGAACAAAACGAGATTCAAACTTACCACATAGAGATAAGTTTTGCATTGACATCTTTAAAAATATTTCGATTAAAAAATCATGCAATTAATATTTAACATATATTTATGTGAATCTATATATGTATGCGATCTGTAAGATGCGAGTTTGAAGTTTAGTGTATTCGAGTAGATTTAATTCTTTGAGTACTCAAAAATCTAGTATAAAATACGTAATTTTAATTATTTAATATAAAATAATGAATTTATTACGAATAATGATAAAATTTGCCCAAATTTATATTTCTATTAACATAAAGTTAATTTTAATCAGATCCTTGAAAAGATTCAAGTTAAATCAATAATTATTAATCTTTAAACTAATTAAACTAATAAGTAAATTTCGTAAAGAGCAAATTTTAAATGAACATTAAATCGGCTTTTTGTTTCCTAGAATTCAAGAAACGGATGGCTTTAATAGGATTTAATCAATAATGACATAACATGTCCTTTGATATTAAAAGAGTACTTCGTTAATTTGTATTTTGATTATTTTAGGTTTCTAAGAATTTTTATGAAGCAATATTAATAATAAAGTTTATTAATGGTTTCTCGTATAATTTTAATATATAATTTTTATAATGGAATACATTTAAAATTTTTGATATATAAATGTTTTATGCCTTTTTCTCATATTTTAATAGAAAACTATTTATATTCTCTGATAATTATGCTCTGAACCCTAATGTCAGAATGTGTTTTAAAAATTTATGATTCGACAAAAACCGTAACCTTGTCATTCTTACCGTCTACAGTATTTTGTAATTAAAAATTTTCAAATTTTCTGGCAAATGAATTTTTGCGAGCAAAAGCTGAATTAAAATGCATATGAACATAAAAAAATTTTACGCATTTACTTTTTTCAGTACTGAAAAGCAGACATTTTTTTATAAAATATAGAAATAATAGAATTCAAAATAATCACATAAGTATTTGATACAATTTTTTTTTTATTTTAACGTCACTGTATTTACGCTATTGTTGTGATGCTAATTAGCGACGGAGATGTCGTCACTGTGTTTATGAACAAAGCACATATAACGTACAGTGGTGCTTGCATAAATCGGCCGAGACCAGGATTCGAACCCGAGACCTCGAGATTGCGAGTCGATAGCTCTACTGACTTAGCCATTGACGACCTCATTTAATACATTTTATTTCGAATCATACCAAAATAATGAAGTTTTTAACGATTAAATATATAATACAACATTAGTTAACATTTTTGTAGTGAGATTCATTTAAAAATCAATGGATATTATCTACATATTGTTGAGCAAAGGTATTTAAATTTAAAGAAATTTTATTTGTGATACATGAAAGTTTCGAAAATTAATTAAACAAAATCGTTAAAATTTATCTTTTTATTCCTTACAATTTCTATAATGAATGGATATATGACTAAAAAAAAATTGTCAAGAGTTAAAACGGTTTGTCTTTGAAAATCGTTTTTCTTGAACGTTCTTCTCGTTTTGGCAACATTCTTTTTTTTATCCTTTCTTCGTCGTTTCTTTGGCCCGCAGCTTGGCTCTTTTACTGACTTTTCCTCTTTTGTTTAGTAAACGAGATCAAAGGCTTGAAGAGTGGACTTTATATATATGTATATGTAAAGTGCATTTTTTGGCGACAACAATCCCCCTACAGCCCTCTCTTCTCTACGAAAAAAACGACATTGTTTCTTCAATCTTCTATTTTTCCTTCTTTTTTTTCTCTTTTCTAAAGTCGACAACTACCCCCTTGCACCATTAGACTGACAACAAGAAATGATGTTTAGAAAACGGCTTTTTTGTTGAGAATTTGGGTAAAAATAATGTAGTCTACATGTTACTTTATCAAGTAGATTTTCAAACTAAACAAATGATTAAATTCATATTTATTTATTTTCAATTAAAATCTTAATTAATAAAAAAAAAGTAACAATCGTTACCAATTTTTCAGTTTTTAATTCTCTCAAATTTAAACTACAATCTTATGGCAAATTATAAACTCTTTAAGAATAATAATTTATAAAATTTTTTATCAAGAATTTGTTTACGAGTGTTTAGTAATATTTTGTAATCTTTTGCCATCTTGTTTGGTTTTAATATAAAAATCTGCATTTTTCTTTTTAACTTTAAAAATTAAAAAGCTTATTATTTCGATTGTAAAATAATAATTTTATTGATTTTTAAAATTAGATATTTTCAAATAAAATCATTTTTTTAAATGAAAAAAAATAAGCTCTAGAAATTGCGTTCAGAAATAATAATTATAAAACATTTATTTACACAATGTTTACAAATGTACATTTTTATATTTATTGCTAAAAATTTTATCTTTCTACGTTAGAAATTTTGATTACGTTTTTCATAGAATTGCAATAATATCTATAGTTTTTTTTATTTTTCGTTTTTTTTTTATATTCTAAAAGAATCGAAGGTATAAATATTGAATAACTATTGAAATATCAATTAATTTTTTAATAAAAATAAAAAAATAATGAATTTCAATAAAGTTAAATTGGATTTTTGGTATTCATTTATGCTTTTTTTTATTGCGCTGTTTCTGATGAAAAGTTTTTAAAATTTGAAATTTTATTAAAAATATTAGAAATGTTGAAACTAATTAAAGATAAAGTAATTAAAAACTGTAAGTATTCAATATTTTGGTAAATTACATAGATTTCATTATAATCCATACTAATGCATATTTGACTGTCTTGGATTCCTTAATTACGATTTTTTTATATGAATCTATTAGTAAAATTTGGTATATTAACGAAAATCGTTTAGATGTTTCCGTTTATTTTATTCAACAGGAAACAAAGAAAGCTAATGTTATTATAATGATAAAAAATTATTATCTTAAGATATTAATCAAATTGATTATCAATTCGTATTACGATCAAATATTTTAAACTTATGTCAATTAATGTCAACAAAATGACTTAACAATTTTGAAAATTTCCTTATTTTTAATTTATGAGAAAGATATTTCCTTTTAAATTGTTATCATAAAATTAAACATTGTTAAAACTCTAATAAAACTCGAATACATATTTAGATCAGTTTAAAGTTGTTTGAACGAAATTTCAAAAAATGTTTACCATTTTTTGTTATTAATAAAACATTTTCTCTAGTAGTTTATAAAATATGTTTTGTTATTTTACTTTCTAAATTTTAATAATATGTTATTGAGAAAATGAACTGAGATATTTTTTAAGTTGTGTCATTTCAGTAAAAATAGGCATGAAATACTAACAAAATCTTTATTTTAAATCTAAAAATTAGTTATTTCTAGAAATTATTTTTCAATTTTCTACAAATTGTTTAAATAATTATAAATAAAATCAAAAATATGATTTTCTATATTTTTCGTCAACGATTCTTCTTACATTTCAAATCATATTTTTCCTAAAAAATGAAAAATGGTTTAAAAGCAAAATAAAATATCTTTTACTATAATGAAAAAAATTTTATTTTTGAGAACAAAAAATTCAATAAACAAAAAGAAAAATGGGCACAGGCTATATAAAGTTAAGAGAAAAGTACAATTGGCAAAACGTATATCGAGAAACGCTAGTACAGAAAAATACGAACATAAGGCGGAAGAAAAACATTGATTTTGTATCAAAAACAGGCATATATTATAGAAAAATATCTAGAAAAATACAATATTCTTTGCTTTTTTGCATGAAATGATATAAATATTAAGAAAATATAAAATTAATATAATGTGGATTTTATTTATTAAAACTATTTACTAATAATATTGTACTGAATATCAAAATAAGTCAAAAAAAAAAAACTAAAATAAAACAAAGTACTAAGAAATTTTGTTTTTCAAAAGTCATGAAAATAGAACGAATCAAAGTAAATGGGAGCACAAACATACAGCGGAAGAAAACGAGGTAAACGAAAGAAACTCACTTCCAAAATGAAAAAAAAAATGAAAAAAAAATAGAAAAAAGAAATACACGTATGAACACACGTCTTTCTTTGAAATATTAACCCGTTTCTTTTTGCATTACATCAACTAAAATAAAAAAAGGAAAAAAGACGGTTATTACCTCTTATCGTATACAAAAACTTTTTTTTGTCGTTAAAACTCATTTCGCCACGCCTGAACAAAAACTACCAAACTTTTTTCATTGTCAAAGGGAGAAAAGCGTTACTTATGTTTTTTCTTTCTTTTAAACAAAATTTTTTCATTTTCATTTTAGAACTCGACGATGTCAATTTTTTTTTAGTACCTTTTATTTTTATTGTAATAGAATTTTCTCCACTATTTTTTAATTTTTAAAAAAAAATTTTCGTTTTTGTAAATATTTGCTTTTGTTTTCGGCTAAAATATTTTAACTTCTACTTAAGAAATTTTGAAATTTTAGAAAAAATTTAACTCTACTTCTAACTTAGCGTTTTTTTAATCTTTTAATTTTTAAAAATTTCTTCTTTTTTAATAACTTACTTACATTAATTTTTACTTTTTTTTTTTATTTTTATTTTTTAAAATTTTTTTATTTTTACGAACCTTTTCAATCTGAACTTATATTTTTTTAACACTTTATTTTCAAAATTTTTTTTTTTTTTTTCTTGAACATATTAAATTTTCTCTTTTCATATATTCTTTCTGATTACTTTATACTTATTTTAGTTTAAAAAATTTTTTCTTCTTTCTTTTTTATTTAGTACTTAGATTTTTCTAAAAATACACTTCTACTGTTTTATTTTAGCATTTTTATTTTTAAAATTTTGAAATTTTAAATATCCACTTTTTTCAATTTTATACTTTTTATACTACATTATTTTACTAGTATTTTTTATTATAACCTTTTAATTTGTTTTTTTATTTTTTTTTATTTATATTATTATGATTTTTATTAACTTACCTCTTTTATATTTTCTTTTATTTTATTTTCTTAAAAATTTTCTTCAATTTTATTTTACTATATATTATATTACTATTATAACCAGTTTTAATAAATATTTATTATACTTTTTCACTTCTTTTTTTCTATTACTCTTAAATTTAATATACTACTATTTAATACGTTACTAAATTAACTTTTTACCAGATCGTGATAAAAGAATCCACAAGATAACAAAAATAACCCACATCACAAAATTAAACACTTTAAAAGCTAATAACCAACAATTTGAAACAACTATATATATTCAATTTATAAGTACATGATAAATTTAGTGAAATTTTTTATATTAAAATCACATTTAAATAAATATAAAAATAATGAACTCAAGAGCTCTATGAAAGCATTCCCCAAACCCTTTTTTTTTTTTTTTTTTTGACAAAAAATTCTAGTCTGCCGTACATTACATTTTACAAAATACGAAGAATAAGTTTAATAAAAAAAATATACGTGCATGCAACACTTTCTTTCTCCTTTTTTTTCTCCACTCGTGACAAAACCAAGTTTTCAAAGGAACAACCTATTATTGAGTACCACGTATATAAATATATATATGTATATATATATACA
Source organism: Anastatus disparis (assembly GCA_017163975.1). Lineage (NCBI taxonomy): Eukaryota > Metazoa > Arthropoda > Insecta > Hymenoptera > Eupelmidae > Anastatus > Anastatus disparis. Next base: position 2,259,423 of record JAFFSR010000313.1, read on the forward strand.
TCGTAAGAAGCTTTTTACCTTGGCTTTCTCGGCATCGCTAAAATAGGCCGGTTAAGAAAATGTAAAAACTGGAATTTTTTTTTTACTTTAACCCTCTCTCACTCACTTCACTTTTTCTTCATATCTCATATTATCAGTTAAAAAAAAGGTACGATCAATATATCGGCAATCGCCATGACTTTGCTTCTCTTTCTTCTCTATATTTTTTTTATATATATATATTTTTTCTTCCTTTATGACTTGACATGAAATTTTCGGTCATACTGCGTCACTCTTTCTTTTCTTATTTTCTCTTTTCGTTTCCCTTTTTTTTACTCGCTCTCTCTATCTCTTTCGCTCGTTCTTTTTTTCTCTCTTACCACCCACTCTTTCTCCTATCCTTCCTTCAGCTTTATATTTTTTTATCTTCCGCCCGTCGTTTTTATACTTCTTACGGCTTTGTACATAAATTTTTTATGATCAAAGTTTTAAGTCCCGCGGAAGGCTTTCCGCGAAGCTGCGCTCTGAAAATGCTATATTCGAGATTGCCTCGCGGGGAGGTTAAAGAAAAAAAAAAAAAAGAGAGAGAGAGAGAGAGAGAGGAGAGAAAATTTATTATTATCGCATAGTCCGTTGCGTTTGTAAAAACGGCGAATTACAATGCAACAATAAACGGAAAAAGGTTATAAGAAGAAAAAGAAAGAGGGAGAGAGAGGAAAAAAATGGCGCTTTTCTTTTTTACTACTTGTCTCGATATATATACACAGAGAAAAAAAAAATCCGCTAAGGGATTGCGTTACCGATTCCGTTTATATTACTTTTATTATACAAAGTATACGTGGCGCTTATGTTGGATTATAAAATTATAATTCGAAGCATTGGCTTTTGAGAATAAAGAAAAAAAAACTGCAAAAAAAAAAAAAACAAGAAATAAAGAAAATTTTTTTTAATCAACGAGCTAGCTTGTCGTAAAGACGGATCCTTTTTATATCCTCCTTTAGCACGTCTGTTAAACTAATTATAAAAACTGAAAAATAAAATGATTAATGATATTAGAGGAAATAGCTTTGAATTTATTAAAGTAAAAGCAATTAGAGTATTTTTTATTCCCCCCTCTGCCTTTTTTTGCAATAACTTCCTGTGCACTAATATTTTATTTTTCTTGCGTTAGTTTTCCTAAATTCTTGACTTGAGATTAAATTGTCCTGTTTTGTTATAGATAGATTTATTGTTTTGTAGTAACTTTTCATAGCTTTATTTATTCTTTTGTCAGGTTTCACCGAGTATTATTTTACTATTATTATTTCTTCTCCTTTTTTTAAATAATAAACAATGTTTCTTCTGGCTTCCTTTATTAGAGTTTTAGTGCAAAGTTTCGATTTTATAATTAAAAAATAAAAAAACAATGTTAGAAAGGAATCGATGCAAGAATTTATTAAAATAAAAAAATATTAAATATTTTATTTGGAATTTATAGAATATTAAGTGTCTTATTCTTTACTTTAAATAATCAAAATTTAATGTAGTTTAATAAAAGATAATTCTATATTGTATTTAAAGGCTATCAAAGTTTAACATCTTTCGCGAAAGAAAAATTTTTTTTACAAAATGTATGAGAGAATATAAAAAAAAGAAGAAGAAGAAATTGTTAAACTCTTTTTTTTTATGTTCAACAATAGAGAAAATTTTTATAATATGATATTTTACGCGACGGTGTTTAAAGTTTTTATACCAAATTATAAACTTTATTTTTTTCGAAACATATACCTTAAAAGTAGGATTATCGTTTTTTACGAGCTTTTCTCAAAATTGCGTTTCATATATACGTGTATATACACATATTCTTTTTTTTATGACAATCCGATACTATACAATAATAATTTTTAGTTTTGGACAAACGAGGCTATTATAAAAGAAATTTCCCTCTTTCTCTTTCTTTCTTCCTCCTTTTTTTTGCCTTTTTTTTCACTCCAATAATGAAAAAGTATTTATGATGTTTGAAAGTATAAAAATTTAAATGACCCCTTTTGCTATGCTATAAAGAATGAAAATAAACGTAGAAAGGATATTTACTCAGGATTATAAATAGGAATTGCATTTCCGCTCTACGAATGCAATAAATAGATGAAAATAAAAAAAATATAATAAAAGTAAAAAGTTTCCTTTATCATTGGACTATTGAAAATATCTATAAAAATAATTCATGAATTTATATATAAATATATATCGTTGATCATTAAAAAAACTTTCGCGACATTTATAAACGATAAATATGCGAAAGAGGCTAAGAAAATCAATGTATAATTAATATGAATATTTTCGTACGATTCCTGCATTTTAAAATTAAAATGAAAAAAAAAATAAATAAAAGAATTCAAGTGTGGAATATGAAATAATAATTATATGAAATAATAATTGATAAAAAATTTATAGAATCAAGTTTATTAATTTGTTAATTATTGGAAATTCATTAAAATATTATATTTGAAAATTCAGTTGTTGAAAATTTAGTCGTATTGAATATAAAAAAAGAATATATAGGTTATTTGAAAAATTGATTGTAATGCCGAATATATGTATATATACGCATGGACACTTGAACATTTCATTTATTGATTTTTAAAATATAAGCAAATTTATGTTTTAATTAAAAGTTGACAATAAATCAATTACTTTGAAAAGTTATTTAATTAAAAAAAAATATATAAATTGTTGCGAATGTTTACTTTCGGAATTGCGCTTTCATATAATATTATATTCTATCATAAAAAATGTAATTTGGATTTTCCTAGGAGTAAAAAGTTAAATTATCAGGATATACTACACTCTAAAATTGAAAAAAAAACATACGTTGCCATTAATACAAAAATAACAAATCAGAATTTAATAAATTTTATTGTTATTCTTTTTTTAATTTAAAAATCTTTATTTGCTATTTTACGAGTATTCATTTTCATTGAAATTTTAATTACATGAAGATATAAAAACAAAATTTATAACTCTCTTTTTTTCATCAAAATTCAGATTTTTCATGTTGAAATAAATAAAAAAAAAAATTTTTTTCCAATATTCCTTGTTACTAAACCACAAATCCATTACTAACGATCCTTTGGTCCTGCATCGAAATTCGAAACAGCTCTACAAACTCTCCCACTCTCTTCTCTACACCCTTATAATTCGTCGAAGCATTAAGCAAATCTCCGCAACCTCAATACCTAATAGCAAAATATAGCTTAATATTTGAAAATAAGCCAAAAAAAGTTCATACAGCCATGCAACTACCAATCTAGCAAATACACATTTCTGTTATTTTTTTTTAATCAGTCTGAGCAACTTTTTTTTCATAAAAGGCGCGCGCGGTACGAAATTCAAAAAATAAAAAAAAAGTAAAGGAAGATAGTAACGTGGGAGGCCAATGTCAATCAACAGTTTTGGGGTTGCAATGTAACAAAACTTCTCATCATACACACAAGAGAACGTGCATAACCCGCATGCGTCACATGCGGGCTACCAAACAATGTACAATGTAAAAATCGCATAGACATCATAAAATCTCTTTAATTAAAAAAAAAGTATCGAAAAAGGAGCATATTGCGAGCATCCGAAATTCATTAAGTAACCGATGTCTTTAACCGTCTTTCTTTCTTTTTATTTTATATTTTGCAAGTGCGCAAGCGCATTCCAAAAAAGGTGAAACGCACGCTTCAACAGGAAAATGAAGATCTTTGTTCAGCATAATAAAATGTTTTAATGCCTTTCTCTGACATTAAAGTAAGGAAAAAGCTCGTAATGAAGCTCGATATGAAAAGCCTTCTACTGCTATATACGAAAGAGAGTTTCGCGAGTATAATTTATTTTTTTATATCGCCCATCGTATTTTGTCTCCCCCCTCCCCGTTCCTTTCCTCCCGTAAAAAAAAGAGAGAATGAGAGAGAGAGAGAGAGAGAAGCCGTCGGGGTCATAATAAAGCGTTATATTGCCCCCTTAGAAAGTTGAAAGGTGAGGGGTGGGGGCGAGGGGGTTGAAAATTGAACGGAGAGTAAGAAGAAAAAAAAATATAAGAAAAAAAAAAGAAATAGCACGACCTTTACGATCTTATTTGCGGAGACATAAAAATCGAGAAAATCAATACCAAAGTCCTGGCATTAAATATTCAGGCTATTGACTGGCCTCGGCATATTCTCTCTCTTACCCTCCTCCTCCTCTTACCTCCTTCATTTCTTTTCTTCCTCGCGAGAGTTCTTTTTAAACGCGCGACTCGCGGAATATAACAACCTGGAGACTCCATCTTCCCCCTTCTTTCGTAAAACGACTTTCTATAACGTTATAGAATTCGTCGCGCGCAACTTTCAATTTATATATATATACGTATATACGCTTTATTTTTCCCCATATGACTTGTAACTTTTTTCTTGTAAACCATGGTAACCCTGTGTCAATTTATTTGTTTTAAAAGATTGGTTAAGGGTATTTGGGATTGCAATATGAGCAAAACGATTTTTTTTGTTCTTTGTTTTTGTATTTTTCTCAAGTTTCTTAGATTGAAAACGTCGCAAGAGTCATGATTTTTTGTTCATCAATTCTATATGTTATAGAGATTAAAAGAAAATATTGTTAACTTAGAATAGAACAGTTACGGGGTAATACTTTTTTTTTGTTAAATTTGCAGAAAAATATCAAAAGATTTGTAAAAATTGCATTAAAAGTAAATTTAAATTTCTTATCTTATTAAGAAATCTGGCTTTGGATCATGAATAGCTGGGTCGAACTAAAACTTTCAAGTCATGCTTTTCTAACTATATAAAAATAGTCTTTTTACCGCTCTACAATCTGCTTGAATTAATAATGAAAGAATATTTTTTTCTTAAATATATATAGTTACACTTTAAATATATACTTTTCTTTGAAAATGCATTTTCATTAAAAAAAAGAAAAAAGAAAAAAATTCTATCTAGCAATTTAATCTAATATTTAATTTTCAGAATCAATGTATCTTATATAATTTGTTTGAATTAATAATTTTATGTAATTAAAATAAAATTTGACATTAAAATATATTTGCAAATCTTTTTTTTTTAATTTTATTTAACATCGCTATATTAATGCCATCATTGTCATGCTTATTAGCGACGGAGGTCGTTTCAGTGTGTTTGTGAACAAAGCACATGTAACGTACAGTGGTGCTTGTACAAATCGACCGAGACCGAGATTCGAACTCGAGTCCTCGAGATGATGAATCAATCGCTTTATCGAGTGAGCCATTGAGATCTCTATGCTTTGCTTATGAAAAATTAAATTATAAAACCAAATATAATATTTAAAAATTATTTTTTTTTAATTTTTGTTATGTGTAATACTAATAATGATTCTAAACAAAAAAAAATAAAATTTCTATAAAAAGATTAAATTATTAATATAAGATCAAGCATGAATTTTTTAAGACTATAATTACTATCCGTATATCGATACAACAATGAAAAAGGAAATTGAAATATCCTGTGTATCATTTAGTAAACGAAAGCTAGATAAACTATTGCAACAATGTTATTGTCGAATAAAAATTAATTGACAGATTGGATTGATCGATCAGTATAATAGCTTATATATTATATACTAACAGTTCGGTAATCACTTGTTGCAAAGCAGCCTTCTAACTCATTTTCTATGATTCTCGAAATAGCCTTTTCTTTATTTTTTCTTCCTCCCTCTATTTATTTTTTTTTTCCTTTTATTTTTCAGAAAAGAGCAAGCTTTTTTTATGACGATGCCGTGGCTTTGTTTTATTACTTTTCGAAATTGCCGAGTTTATATATTTTCTTCAGAAAAGAGGAAAACGGTACTTTTTATCGAGTATCCAAGCAGTAACAGAGCAAAAGATGACGGAAAATTGTTTGGTCGCTTAGATTTTTTTCTTTCTTTTTTTTTATTTCTTCGTTTACTATTTTAGTTTTCTTTTTAGATTGTTTACTTTTATATTTGGTCATGAAGAATACATTGATTACAAGTTTATCGATGTATAGTGAACTGTTATAGTTTTCTAAAGAATTTTGCTAGTCTTTTTTTTCAATATTATTAAAATAAAACTTAAATGAAAATTTTGCAATGATTTAAATTGAAAAAAAAATACGTCTATTTGCTGATTACATTTCTTAATGTAACAGTGTTGGCGTACTACTTTCACATACACCACTTTTGATGCAAGATTTTAAAATTCAACTGATCGGCGATAAACATAAATTATAAAATAATCTTTAGCTTTGGAAAATTTATGGTTAAAAGTATTTTATTGAAATTAAGATAAATTATTCCGAAGAATAAACAATAAACGAGATTATATCATCAAATTATACTTTCATGTTATGATAATATTAAATATATTTTTTAAATATATTACGTTATTAATGATGAAAAAAATTGAAATATTAATATTTCAAGGAATTTGTTGAAATTGTTACTTTAAAATTCATTTAAAAATCGACAAACTTGCTTTAAGTAGATAATCAAAATTTCATATGACTTTATCATTTCCGTAGCAGTAACCCCATTTGGCTTTCGATAAGAAATTCTTTTTTTTTTTGTCGTACGTAACTATTTTCCATACTTTCTGCCATCTATATTAATGAAAAATTCATATATAACAGTTAAAAATAAAATAATAAAAAAGAAGAAGAAAAAAAGTAAATTCAAAATCGGTATTCCTCATATTTTTCAAACATATTTTTGCAGAATACCGATTTTTGCCATGCAGTTTCCATGTAATATTGAAATATCAAAAATTTAAATAAGGAAATGCAAATGCGCAGTAGACAGATTTTGCAAGATACTACTACTACTACTACGGAGAAAGGAAAGTTTGAAAGTTATTTTAAGATACTGCGAAAGGAAAAAGAAAATTTTTAAATGTATAAATTTACATGGCACCCGATATATATTATTTTTTTTTTTTATAAAAAGAATTTCAACGTAAATGGAGATGTTTATAATGGTTTGAACTTTTCGATCAAAACTTTTGCTCGTATATTTGATAGCAACACTAACAAATAAATGACATTTTGTATCTGAAACGTGTAATCCATTTATATCTTTTTTCGTTATATATTTTTGTTATGTATTTCCAAAAAAAAGAAAAAAATTGAAAAAAACATTTCTATTTCAATGCAACATTTTCATTTCAACGGAAAAATATTCTTTAGTTTATTGAATTTCAATACTGGCAGATATTTAATTTTAAATGATATTGACTTCTATAAAAAAAATTATATAAATCGTTGGCAAACAGATGTATTTTTACAGAATGTACAGAATTTTAATTATTTAAAATTACAAAAAAATCGATTAATCTTTTGATGTTTGACAAATAAATAATTATATTAATTCTTATTTCCATATTTCCGTATTTCAAATAACATCCAATACGATAAGTTACGTTATTACAAAAAACTATAAAAGAAAATTTTTCCTATTTACATATATCATTATAATAACTCGCAGAGTCAATTTAGGAAGAAATTTAAAATTACCGCATTGTGCGCTGCTTAAGCGACTCTGATAGATATAAATTGAGCATGACATTTGTTGAAATTAAATTTTTGAGAGAAAAAAAATATATAATTTAATATCAACTGCAAATGACGTTATTTCATATTATATTTTTTCCATTATTTTTAAAGAGAAAGAAAGATAAAAAAAGCCTTTAAAATATTCCCATATTAAATTTTCCTTGATAATTTTTTAGTTTTTTTTCAACATTATATTTTAATAATATCGAATTCTATTTATTGAATTCAATATATTAATCTTGCCCGATAAAACCTTATTCTTCCAATATATGCGCTTTCTCTTTTTTTCCTTTTTTTCATTCCAGGAATAAATACCAAATCAAATATTAATTGGAATCTTTCAAAATTACGCAAAATAAATTTTATGAATTTTTGTCATCGGCAAGAAAAATAAAATAAAGCTTAATAAAATATTTCGTTATAATTATGATAGAGCTATAAAGCTGTTTTAATCGCGAAAATCATGAACATGCTATTCCCTCCCAAAAAAAGGCATTTGATCAAATATATATGTATATACTTTATTAAACACCGCACAATACCAGAAATATGATATTTATTTGAAAATATTCATAACGTATATAAAATTTTCAATTTCATGATTTCGCAATTCATAAAATATGAGTATTTTTTCTTTTTTTTTCATTTTTACTTCGTATGCGTAACCCGTCAATTCTTGCTTGCGTTGTCCCTTATATTAATCCAAAAATGATAAAAATTAAACCGAGAAAAATAAAAATAAAATAATAATATCCGAGCTTTACTATAAAACGACAGATAAAATAAAACATTGAATTTGAAATAAATTTGAAAAAAAACATGCACACAAACACACACGACAAAACAAAATAAAAAAAAAAAAAACGATAGAGATGGAACTGTACAATATAACATACGCATGGCTTGCATTGATCTTGTGTCACATTCGAGTGATAAACTTTTATATTCCCTCTTGTTTTTATTTTATAAATATATATACGCATATATCTGAACATTTTTTTGTACATAGGTCGTCCTGTCTGCGTGCAGTACATACTTCGATACGATCTTGTCGCAATACGAGGAAAAAGATCCAATCGTCATCATGCGTGACGTCAAATTTTCCGACATCAAGGTACTTGTCGAGTTCATGTACAAGGGAGAGATCAACATCGATCACGTAAGTTGCAATTCTCTGTTATTTCTCGTTTCTTCTTTTTTTTCTACCTTTCTTTCTGTTTCATTTTTATTGCCTATTCTATTTATTTTCTGTTCTTTTTTTTCATTTATACGAGTGTGTATGTTACCACATAAACTTTTCAGCGTATTTACATAAAGCGCACGCGCCTGAGTTTTAAAAGAACGCTCTTTTGACAAGCTGTAACTAAATGAAAAAAAATAATTTAGTTGCTTTGTACTGATACATGTTTCTAATTATCGAACATAATGTGTTAATTAACACCTTATTAGTATTGTTATGGAATTTATTTCAAGCCGACCTTTTTTTTATAAAGTTTTAATAAATTTATAATTTTATATTGATCGTTATAAGAAAAGTAATATTTAGTTTTTCTGTATAAATGAATCGTAATATTACTACATAAAGTTTGTAACAAAGATAAAGGTTGTCAGTGTCAGTTGGTAAAGCGATGGATTCATAATCTCGAGGGCTCGAGTTCGAATCCCGCTCTCGGTGGCCGATTGATACAAGCACCACTGTACGTTACATGTACTTTGTTTACAAACACACTGAAAACCTCCATCGCTAATTAGCATCATAATGATTGTATAAATGCAGCGACGTTAAATTAAATAAAAAAGAAATTTTAATACATTATTTGAAATTATATAAAATATAAAGTATGTAATCGCGGCTATGCTGAAATATAATGCAATCATTAGAAATAATAAAATTTTAATTATTTTGACGTGATACATTAATAAACAAAATTAGAATGAAAATTCGCTGAAATTTTCGGTATGAGAATAAACTTTCACTTTAGTTTAGTTAGTTTAGTAAACTGGTTAAATTTATCGTCATAGTCATGGTAATTTTTCAGTGTAAAATTTTCCTTTGTGCGTAAATAAATTATAACACAATGGAGTAATAACGAACGAAAGTTGTAACAAAAAGAAAATGTTAATGTTTTTAAATTTTTGAATTACAGTTATTTAACATAATTGAAAATTTTTTATTTATACTTAGCTCGCTCTGATTGCAATCATTTTTCAAGGTTTCTTTTTGAACAAAATTATGAAGTAACCGTTGTAAAGTTGTATGTATAGACAATTTTTTTTAAATTTTTTATGGTTGGATAATCATAGGAAAAAAAAGTATTTTCTTTATTTTATTTAAAAGCAAGCAAAATAACTATAATTTGAAAAAATAGCTTGAAATAATGAAATTGTTCATTAGAATACATTGATCCAAGCAAAAATTTCATTTTTCTTTTCATGTTTACAAAATATTTAGTGAAGTGTAAAAAATTGTAAAACCTTTTTTCATTCTGTTTTCTCCTAACATGAGTTTTAAAAAAATAAAAATAATAATTTTATGATTTCAACGAGCTATAAAACTTATCCATACGTTGTACTATTATAAAACTTTTTCGTTTGTTCTATTAAATTACATTTTTTTTTGTTTTTATTATGTTTCATATCAATCATATTTTAATAACAAATGCTTGTTTCATAACAACGTAAACGAAAATCAAAGCTAGAATTCTAAAAAAAAAGCCAACTTGTTCCCATGGAAATATATTTTTATCGTCAATCCCATCCCTCGTGCATATATATATTTCCCTTACATTTATAACAATAAATTCATCTCTGTTATATAAAAAATAAAAGAGAATTTAAAAAAAAAGACCATACAAAACAATAGAGAGAGAGAGAGAGAGAGAGAAAAAAAAAAGCGAGCGAGAAAACAAAGCGGACGAGAATTAAAAAAAAATCGCAGTAACATGGATTTCTATTCGTTGGAGCAAGCAAAAATCCGATCGATCCTATATCTATATATACACCTAAAGATTCGCTCGATCGGTTACATTTGTATATGTATATAAATATAAATTTTTATTTCTTTAAGCTCAATGTATATAAGTGGACAATTTCAAAAATATCACTCGGTCATTTTGTTGTTGTTGCGAGTATATAAGCTGTCGCTTACTTTGACCTACATTTTATATGCACTTTTACGATTTGACTTTGTTGTACGTAAGACGCCGAAAGATATCATCAGTCAAACTTTAAATTTTTAGGGGGAAAAATTAAACGTTATTTTTATAATAAATATTATTTTTCTTATAAGACATCCTATACTGTTGAATTAGCATTCAAGTTGTCAATCTTTCGTTAAAAATATATTTTAGTTAATTAAAAAAATAAATTTAATATTTAACAAGGTCATTTGGTAATTACGTCGTGATACTTGAATATAAAATGATTATTAATTGAAAAACATTATGCCATTCTAAAAATAAATTCGATGATATATTCTTAAAAATAGCTTTATATAAAAAGTTATAATTTTTATGATATTTCTGATATTAAAAAAAGAGATTACGTTAAAATAGCGTCTGCCCTAAATAATCGCATCGATATGCAATAAAAATAAGTGCTAACAGGTGAAATATCGCCTCATCAATGCCTTTTTTTATATAACTCGATTCTATCTTAAAATCTCAAAATTTGCAATGGAGGGCTTCTATAAATGAGTTGATCAATTATTTCAATTGATTGTGTTGACCTTAACAAAAAAAAAATAAAAATAGTATATTCGGTATTTAATTTACTTGATTAATTAATCTTCCCAAAAAAACTTTTAGATTAAATTGAACTGTATTTAATTATAATTTTCATCATTGACATATTCAAAAATAATCAATAAGCTTTTCGCGCGTCAAAACTACGTCAATATTTTAAATTTTTCATTGTTGAGAAAATTTTTCTTTTTTAACTTGCAAAATATAAATAGCACAGGTCAAGTCTTTTATATTTTTTTTACTAAGAAAAAAAAATGAATTTCACTTTTTGATGCAATCTTATATGGGTTAGGTCAGGTCAGAGAAATTTAATGAATAATTTATTCTTGATTTCATTAGAAATCATTTATTATAGAAATAAATCTTTTTTCAAAACAATGGAGTCATTATGCTGCTAAAATATTTCGAGTACTAAAAATAAATTTTTGAATAAGCTCAATTATTTGCTATTTACATATCTGAACTCTGAAAATAGTTATTGTATTAAAATAGAAAATAGCTTATGCTATTTTAAATTGTCAAAATTTTTGGCAATATAATAAATATTGCTGATAATCTAAGTGTTCGAATATGTAAAGAAATGTAAAAATTATAATAAGGTTAATATATACTCAAAAAAAATTTAAAAACAACGTGCAATGATAAAAATTTCCTTGATATTTTTAATAATTTCTGTTGAAAATGTTTCCTTTGAAACTTATTTGAAATTTTAATACGATTATAAATAAATTTTGTATACGTATGAATCAAAATTAAATTATTTTAATTTTTATTCATACGTATTAACATTACTTTCGATTACGCTTGTGAAATTCAATCAAAATTAAATTTTCAAAGTATTATTATGAATAGTAATCAAAACATAAAAATATTTAAAATCATAAATCAAGTATTTAATGAAATTCAAATTTACACAAATGATAAGTCTTTGAGAAAGCAATACTAATAAAGCTGCATCGATTTGTCAGTAACATGAATAAGGCGTAACGAATAAGAGCTTATAAAGAGATTTTTTATTTGTCTTTTTTTAAATCAATCACATTGTCGAGTGAAATTAATTTACCGATTCATTCCAATAAAAATTCATATATTTATGAATATCTCATATTATCTTATAAAAATTTTCATTTCATTCTGCAGTCTTCTTTTAAAATACTCAATTTAAATTACTTTATAAATTTCATTGATAACTTTTAATAATCTTCAATAAATTTGTTCATCAACTTTCTATTAATTTATTTTTTTCCTTCCAACAAAATTTTATTCTTATTGCTTAGTATAAATTAATCATATTTTGAAAAATTAATATAAGAATTGTAGAACTAAAATTACATTTAATAATTTAGAGTTAAATACTGATATTATAAAAAATTATTACGAACTCATCTTGAAGATTATAATAAAATAACAATATTTTTTATTATTTAACATCACTGTACTTATACTTTCATTGCAATGCTTATAAGCGACGGAGGTTTCTCAGTGCACTTGTGAACAAAGCACATGTATCGTATAGAGTGGTGTTTGTATCAAAAGGCCACCGAGAGCGGGATTCGAACTTGGGCCCTCGAGAGTACGAGTCCATCGCTGTACTGAGTGAGTACAGCGATGGACTGCACCTCATAATTTCAAGTTAAATTTGGCTATAAGACAAAAATTCCTCAAAAATTTATATGTTTATATATATTTGATCGTTTATTTACGATTTAGTTTACATTTTTTTGATAAACTTTAAAAATAATTGAAAATTTTCAATAATTTTAGTATATATTTTAAAATAAAGCTTTCAAAAACTAAACTCAGGACTTTGAACTCGCATATTGATATTTGCATACCTTTTTACTACTCAAAACTTTAAAAAATAACAAAAAAAAAAACATAGTTGCATTAACTATTGGAATAAAATTTCACTTTGAACATTTTTAATACGTTGAACAGTTTTACATCTCTTAGTGGATTATTTTTTCTATTAATTTAAATATCCATATGATAGAAACTTTATACAATGTTTAACATTAACTAAAATTCTTTGTCAACAACGTCATTTGTTTTTAGACTATATAGAAAGTTTTCTTCTTTGCGCCTATACTCATCACTTCATCTCTTTTCTCTCTTTTTGCCAACATTATTTGACATACAATGAAGCGGCTGTATGACATTATCACTACTTAAAATTAGCAAGTAATTATTGGATTCATTGTCGACTCTTTTTGTCTTTATGTCTATCGGTTAGCACCTTTTCCTTTTGTTGTATTACATCATTTCTCGTGTTTTTTTTTCATTTTCTTTTTTTTATTTGACCAATGAGAACATGGAAAGAAAAAGCTTTATGTGTGTTCTTTTTTTCTTTCTTTTTTTCAGAATCGAGAGCTTTTTTTTGTCATTTAAGAGGAGTTACGGATGAGTTATATCGAAAATTTTATAAAAGTTCATTGTTTTATGTGCAGCTTTTGACGAGCTTTATTGTTTCTTTGGAAGCACTACTTTTAATCAATTTTCAAGAGTAACGAACTTTTGGAATAAGATACTATTTTTTGAAAAAAAAATAGTTTTTTAGAATTATAACGAACATTGTTCGCTATAAATATTTAATAGTTTTTCATATTATTTCTCGTATTGTCTATTTTTTTTATTACAAATCCTAAACTTTAACACGAAGCTTTCATTAAATTATAAGCTTTTTTTACGATTGTTGATGTCATTGTTAAAGCAGTATAACTAGTAACTTGTTATAGTAGCTCCCTTAAAAAACAATTCGTGTTATTATTCGCAGCCAAAAAATGTTATAAAGTAGCAAATTTTATTTTACGAAATGAATAACATTTTTAAAATGTTTACAATTCCACTACATTCATTTTCAATTTAGTACGTTAAAAAAAAACAAAATAATATCTCAAACATGAATAGATATGGAATTTTAGTTTGATAACGATCAGCTTAACAATGCACACCTTCTATTATTTGTCGAAAATAAAAAAAATTTTTTTTTTGTTGTAGCGTCTATCTCTTATGTGGTTTTGTGTTATAAAACAACGCGAATATACACTCTTGTTATCCCTTTGTGCAATTTTTTTATTTTGCTGCTTTTTTTTTATTGTTTCGGATTACAGCCTAATGAATTGAGGTTTACGCTTGCAAGAAAATTAAAAACGATATCGCTAGCTTTTACATACATTTGAGAATTAAATTGGACGTTTTCACTTTGACAGATAAATTTTATTTTTTTTTTGTCATTTTTATTAAACTAGAGAATATAGGCGCGCATCCAAATTTAAAAGTTTGCCACTGTTATAATACGTTACGAGTTCTCGCTATGAATACCATACTTCACTAATCAGACGCTTGTATCAACTAGAAAACACAGCCAATCAAAGCGTTTGAAGACGTCACTTTCAACTTGCTTTTCTCTTTATATGGGATAAATACATATTTGTTTTTTAAGTAACTGATTAAATTGTAGGTATGAAAGATTTAGAATTAGTCACGATTAAAATTAAAGTTATTTTTTGTCAGACAATTATTTATCAGTTTTGACAAATATTTTTAACTTTTAAAAAACGCCATTAAAAGCCTGACTATATTAATTAACTTCTTAATGTATGAAAATTTAAAAAAAATGAAATTTTTTTCACTCGAATTTAATGACGTTAATGATACATTAAAAAAACATCAACGAAATAAAATCGTTACATATACGCTCTATGAAAAATCATATTTGAAATTGCGAAAAATCAATGAAAAAAAATGTGCTCAACGATTATAAAATGCAGGATAGAATAATTTTGTTACAAAAAAAGGAACAAAAATGCAAAAAAGAGAAAAAAAATATATTCACAGAGAAAAAGAGAGAGAGAGAGAGAGAGAGATAGCGAAGACTAAATTTATTTTAAATAGGCACTGATAATGCAAAGCAGCGCGATTTCCATTTTGGATGCGACATTATTTCAAATGCCATTAAAAGCATTCTGCATCTTAATTTGACTGGATTCAATCTATTTTATATTTGGGCTCAGTAAAAAGCTCAAGAGAGAGAAAGAGAGAAAGAAAGAGATAGCGAATATAAAGCGCAAAGCGTAAAGCAGATTTAAATATAATACAGGTAAATGGAAATTATTTATAATTTAATTTATAATTTTAATACGTGCAATTTTTAATGCCGACTTTTTAAAAAAATTTTTAAATAAATTAATCTCAAAGATTATTTAATAATGCTATTACGAATCCATTAATTCTTATAATTATGAATAAGTGAGAATATATTCATTTTTTTTTTAACTTTTCTTTTTACATTTTATTTAAATGCTTAAAATTATTTAAAAAATAAGTATTTTAATTAAAATAATACGTCATAAAATTACTCTTTCTTTCATATAAAAGAGATATATAAATTAACAAATTCAATGGTATATAAAGCCTTGTATTATTAAATATTTATAAATTTAGTCTGGCGTTGAAATTCAAATAAAAAAAAGAGTCATTAAAAAAAAACAAGCACAAGAAATCGAAACAAAACATTGATTAAAGATCTTTTTTCATATTTTCAATCTAGAAAAGTTATAGCTGTTTATTTGCCAACTTTCGATTAGAAAGTCAGCGTCTTTTCTTTTCCCGAATAAAAGAGAATAGTTTAAGCGTTTTTTTTCCCACGAAAAGAGAAAAAAAAATTGTTTAGTAGAAGGATTTTAACTTTTAAAACCGCTGCATCTAATCTTCAATTAAATTTTAATTAAATCATGAGTACGTTTTCGCAATTAAAAATTTTCATTATGTTATTTGTTCATCCTTTATTTTTAAGATAAGTAGACTTTTTTTTAATTTAAGTAGTATAATTATATTCGCTTTCTAAAGTAAATATTCTGCTTTACATTTTATGTACATTTGTAAAGAAAGTTTATTTTTTCAAGTTTTAAATTTTTAAACAAAATAAGGTAACTTTTTAGATTAAAAAGTTAAATTAGATTTTATATCTAAATTGATATCTTGGAAAATGAACTTAAACGTGTGTAGATTAAAATTTCGTTGTAATTAGTATTTTCAAATTGTAAATTAATAATTAAAAATTCTAAATTAAAATTGCAAAAATTTTAAAAAGTTCTTAAAAATTTGTAACATTTAATGTATATTTTTTCCATACTTTTTTTAAAAATTTATAAACTTGACATTGTATTATTTTGCAACAAATGAGGCTATTTATAAAAGAAAAAAAATTTTGGTCATATTTAAATAATTAGTTGTAATTTCATCCAGATCTCATGTTGTCTTGCAAAATTGCTGGTTATCAAGTTATTTATATGGAAAAGAAACATTATTTTATCGATAATAACTTCACTTTAAAATTTTTAAACAGGGAAGTTATTTTTTGTTAAAAAATTTTATTCATGTTTCCAAAAGATTTAAGTAGTTGAGCTGCTGGTTATAACCGGTTGTAAGAAAAAAATATATAAACAAGGTGGTTTGAAAAGCAAATTTTGAATTTCAATTTTTAAAAATGTACATTTCAACTAAAATTTGCTTTGCAATCTTATTGTTATGTTAATATCCAATATATGCTTGGTAAATATTTTTTAGAATATTAATAACTTATTTAAATAGTAATTAAATAAAATATAAATGAAAAATTAAATTTCGTGTGTAGATTTGTAATATATGGTCTTTCTAAAATTATTAAAAATATAGTAATTATTTGAGTTATTTTCCTTTCATTTACGATAAACCATAATTTTTCGTAGTCAATTTAATGGACAAACAGCTAAAGAATATCAAACAAGATAAAATAGATTACGATTTGAAATTGAGTTAGTATACAATAAATTGTGTAAGAAAATAAAATAATATCAAAGTTTTTCCCATTATACCTCTAATCAAAATATTGAGTTTTTTTTCTTCTTATCTACGGTGTATTGATATAAGCGATAATTCAACTTTTATCCCTTTATCTATCATTTCCGAAAATATGACGTTCTCATGCATCAAGTCTACAGATAATAAATGCCCCAAAATGAGCAATGTTGTTTTTCAATGGCCAGGTGCGAGATAGTATCAAAAACTCGATGTTTACATATGTATTTCGGATATTATTGTAAAAAGATCTTTTTTGAAGAATTTTTTTATGTTTTTTAATGTATATATGGTGCCAAATTAGAAATTATGATGCTTATTACTATCTTAATGCAGATGTTTCATTTTCAAAATTATGGGTAGTTTTATAATTATTTTTTATTAAGTATAGGTTTCCTCGTAATTTTTGGTTTCTTTTTTTCTAAATACTATGAAATAATTTAGTTATTATTTTATATTCTGAACAGAAATATTATTTTTTTTTAACTAATAAAGAATAATAAGAAATAGTTTTAAAAATGAATATTTTTCTTATAAATGATTACATAAAAGTATATTACTACAATTGTTGAATGAACTGTTAGAAATAACAATTATCTTTCTTCGTTAAATTTCCAAATCTTTATCTTTAACTTTTTCTAAAAATAATAATGTTACTAGAAGACAAATCAATTTTTACGCACTAAGATAACTTAAGTAAATTAAAAATAAGAAATCTGGATTATTCCAGAAATATTGCTTTTTTATATCGTCAAATCAAATTCTTTGTATAGCTTTTAAAGATTATTAATTTCAAGGATATTTCAGATTATATTTATTCATTATGTTATTTTTTTGATTGATTTTATATAAAAGCATATACATGGTATAAATATAGTAAATACTGCATACAGTGAAGTAAATTTAACTGATTAAATTCAAGGCGTAATTTTCCTTGCTTAAATACTTCTTACGAAGTGTAAAAGTAATTAGACTTGGATTTTTTCCTGACTTTTAAATACTCTTTTTTATAGAAAATTATGAAGAAAGTCACGTCAATAGGCTTAGTTATCAACTTTTTCTGATGTTATGATTTGTATTATTTAAATTTTAATATTTCTGAGAAAAAATTTTTTCAATCGTGCTTTGATGGTTGTCTATTAATTGATCTTTTTAATAGACGGTATTTTATTCAACATTTTATATAAAATAGTTATGAAAAATTCAGAAAAAAGAATAGGAATCCTAATACCTTTTTAGGATATGATCTTGGTTAGTTTGTTTTTTAACCGAAACTCAAAGTAAAAAAGGATACGCAATGATCTTTGTTTATCTTTCATATTGCATTAATTATCATTCCATAAATAATTTTAACGGTTCTGTTTAAAACCACATTTTTGCATTGTTGAGTTTTCATGGAAAAAAATAAAAAGTATCTCCATATACTAATAATACTATCAGCACTATATGTCCCATGGATTAGATAAGTATTAGATATCTAAAATATCAACTTTTATACAGGTAATGATTTATATTTCGAATAAAAAGAGATCTTAATAACATACGAATAAAAATAATTTAGAAATATTAATATTTCATTACAAATAATAACTCATATAATGCAAATACTTTTTCCAATATATGTATTGACACAAGTTGTTTGGGAATTCACAACAAATGTAATATAGCACATGTATGGATAGTTTCAGATAAACTTCTTTAAAATATTATAAGTAATATTACTCATACATTTGGAATCATTACGATTTTTATAGAAATAATTCTTAAACAAATTTTTATATACATCATATACTACTTTTCTATTGGTTTTATATGAAAGAATTGTGTATAAAAATGCTACCTTATTGTGTAAAATAAGAAAGTTTTATTTCTAAAAGAAAAAAAAATGATTACTAATAATGAATAATTCAAATAAACAAAATAAATAAAAGATTTGAACAATAATTTGAACGATAATAAGGTCACTTTTGAAGATTCGATTATACATGATAACATGTGATGTATATGTTAGATAAAACAATTTTTTATTTATTTATTTTACATATTTTTAAAATATATCAATGATAATTCATGGGAAATTTCTTTATTTTATAAAATATCGTTTTGTTTGAAATTTTTCCATATATTAATAAATTTAAGATTGTCATTGCATTGGCGTAACATGTTATAAGTATATCCCCAACTGTTCAATAATGTAATTTTTTTAGTTAGTTTAGTTTTATGTTATCATTACGATGCTAATTAGCGATGGAGGTTTTCAGTGTGTTTGTAAACAAAGTACATGTAACGTACAGTGGTGCTTGTATAAATCGGCCAAGACCGGGATTCGAACTCGAGACCTCGAGATTATGAATCCATCACTCTACCGAGTGAGCCACTGACGATCTCTTTCAATCAATAATATTAATTAAGTTTTCACAAATAATAATAAAAATTCGCTTATTTATTGTTTACGAAATAATATTTATAAATATTTGGTCAGCAATTATTATTTAAATACAAATAACAAATTATTTTTAACAAGTTATTTAATAGATAACTTAACTGAATCCCTAGTAGAAATATGAACTTAAAAAATGGTGTATATAAAAATTTATGGCAATCAGTAATAATAATGTCAAAGGAATGGCCATAAAATAGTTACAAAATCGTTTCCATTTCTACTGGTCATAAAATGGTAAAAAAACGTTTCAATTTCTACCAGGGATGTATCAATCTTAAAGTTTTTATTTAAATTTTTATATTTCCGTTGTATTTTTACTTGCACAACACGCAAATATTTAATATCAGTATAATCATTTATATTTTGACAAACGAACATTACAATATATTTATCCGTTTATCTGAATTTGTCATTTCTCAGATTTTGCAATATACGCTCTTTTCAAATAAAATTTTTATTTTTTTTTTTACCTTTCATTATTAAGAATCACAATTAAATATGATGTGAAATAAATTTCACCATGAAAATAGTATTTTTGTGATTTCAAAATTTTTTTTTAACATAATCTGTTTTTTATTTACAGACAAGGCTATCGTCACTGTTAAAAACAGCCGAAGACTTGCACATAAAAGGTTTGGCGGAGGTTAGCTGGCGCAGTGATTCAGGCCAAAATGATCTTGGTAATAGCGGTCATAGTCCAGGATCAGGTGGTGCGCCAGGTGTCGAAACCGTTTTACGCGAAGGTCTCGATCAAGACGAACCACCACCACCTAAACAAAGGCGTCGCGGTAGACCACCGCTTGATGATCCACCATCGGCTCATGATGTCTTCACACCTAAGATTACCTGTTTAACCGGCAATGTAGGCACTGACTGCACGTTATCTGTTAATAAGGTTAGAGTAGATTGGCTTGTTTGTTCCTTGTCCCCTTTCATGCTGGTTAGAAAACAAAAAAAAATAACATTTTTTTACTGCTTTTGACCTCATCGTTATGTAAGCGAGATCAAAAAAGGATACGTATATACAAGGATTCATCATTATTTTTTAGTTAGAAATTCAGGCTAGGAATGATTAATAGTTAATTAATTAAGATATAAAATCAATAGAACATTAAATGTTTAATATTGATTAAATTAAAAAATTCATAAATTAACTATTTTTAATTCCAAGCGCCATGAGCAATTGAAAATATATATTTTCGCACCATGTAAATATTTGTACTTGTTTTTGGCCATAAGCATTTTCATTTTTTTTCTCATTATTATTTATAGAATTTTATGACTTTGTACTTTCACTTATACTTGGTATGCGTAATAAAATGTCACAAGCTGTTTATATCTGATGCAAGGGAAGCTGTTATTAACGTAAAGTAGCTTAGAGTAGGTTAACGGAATTAGAAATTTTTCAATATTATTTAGATATTACTTGTTTTTTGTTTTTATTTTCAAATTCTTTGATATGTTCTTAAATCAATTAGTTTAAATATTGCTGTTTTTTTATCATTTCAAAATTGTTTTGCTCAGTTTCATTAACTTTATGTAAAGCCATAGAAATATGTAGATTAAATGGTTTTTTAATGCAGATATATTAAGATCGCATGATTAAACATATTTTATAAATTTATATGCACAAATAAATATTTATTTAAAAAAAATTAAATATATCAATAAACATTTTAAAAACATAAAAAATTTAGATTATCTGACAAATTTTAATTTTTATTCACACTTTTTTATACTAACTTATTAATCAAATGATTATTATCTTTTAAATATCAATGTTATATTAATAATGATAAAACGTTTATCATATTTAATTATTTAAATTTCTTAGTTAGCACTTGTGTTAAATTAATGTGACTATTGATTGTAATTAGATCTATTAGCATTTTCGTAATGAACAAATTGCTCTAATTAATTGTCGTAGATTGATTTGTGATTTGTTAGCTCTTTGAAAGAATAGATTCAAATAATTACAGAAGAGACTTTATTAATTGCCAAATGCTTTTTACTCGTACAGAGACTTGTAAACAAACATTTGCATAATATTAATTTATGTGTATATATACGTATATTCAATTATTGCAAAATTATTTTTTTTTAATGTGGTTAAATGAATATTAATCATGAATTAATAAGATAAACAAAAAGTATTATGCAAGACGCGTTAACTGTCAATTAATTATCAGTGTCTAATGCGCAAATCTTGATAAAATTTTACCAAGAATAATTTTTTTTTTGTTTCAAAAGAAAAAAAGTCTTTGGCATACCACGTATTTATTATCTTATTTATATAAGGTCTCAGTCTTGAAACATCCCACTTGCTTTCTCTCTTCCTTCTCTTTCAAAGAGCTCAAGAAACTAATTTGCATTATATATTAGATATAAGGTAATATGCACGAAGCTGCAAGGCTTCATCGCACTTTGTAGTTACTAAAATGACAAAGTATACAAAATCATGTCAGACATAATTACGTATAAACAGTATTTGTTTTATTAAATGACTTTGGTGTTGAGAAATTATTGTTTTACCAATTTCCTTTATGTTTTCATGTAATTATTAATTAAATTTTATTATTCAATTTTTCAACCAAGACTTTTATTATTATGGTTGCTAACAATTAAAGTTGATCGTTATAAACATTAATATTTGTATTAAGAATAACCAGAATAGATACTTATTTTAACAAAGTTATTTTTCGAAATTATATTTATTGTTTTAAATAAAATTGAGTAATAATTTTCATTAGCTTTAATTTCCATAATCTGTTGTAAGGCATGATTCAATATACATTGTCAAATTTAAAACTATAAATTTGTACATAATTTTTTGCACAGTATACTTGTAACAATCACGCATTATTATTATCGTATTCGTCAATGCACCAAGCTGTTCAATTGAAAAGCACCTATTTAAATTAATGTAATCATGCTTTAATCATTGCTCGTTTATATTAAAATTAGGCATGAGTAAAATAATGACATAATAAAAATAATTAATTCTTTCTAAAATAGCAGGAGGAAATGAGCGAAGGGGACCACGAAAGTTGGGACGATGAGATGATGATGCCAGAAAGTAACGAGACTCCAATGGCTCCGATTGTGAGTATTTATGATTATGTTTTTTAATTAATTTATATTATAAAGTTAAATCTATTAATTACATTTTTTAACTTTTTGTAGATCTCATATTTGCCGAAAGATGATAGCAGTTCTGACCAGGAGAAGAGAGGTAAATTACAAATAGTATATTAATGTTAAAAAAAAATTTTTTAATTTTCTTAAAATAAAAATTATTTTTACAGCATTAATTCAAATATTAATAACATTTTTCTTTTTTTTTAACATACACACCGTAAATTATTAAAATTTTTCTCGTTCAAAGTAAGGTATTCGCATATATGAAGCATGTAAAATAAAATTTTGTTTTTAAAGTAAAATAGCATGCAGAAAGTTATGCTTTAAATTTTACTTGACACACAAAAATTTTAGTTTACGCATTTATGCGTTAAAAACTTCTTTTATGACAAAAATGTTACTTTTTATACTCGTACGACAAAAAAAGAAAAATAAAAGAAAAAACAAATAATGCACGCAAACAGTCTTATTTTATGCCCTGGTTGCATATATAATTTTTTTATAAAATTTTATTGGTATGTAATTATTGTTAAATTTTTTTATTTTACATGTTTATTGTGATATTCAAATTCAAAAAACAATTTTCACTTGAATTAGATTTCTAATAATTTGACAAGAAGTCTGAATTAAAAAAAAATGTTATTAAGGTTTATAAAAATCATTTCTAATATAAAAATAATATTAGCTTTTAATTATTTATAGGCTTTAAATGTTGAACAAGAAATGATTAACGATAAAATGTTTATTTTAGCGAATACATCGACGAATTCGAATGCCATGAACCCAGCGATACCGGAACAATTCCGCGACGTTATTAAAATGAACGATTATTTAACGACGGGTAGGCGACAAGAATTCTGGGAAGAACCATTTACGCGGCGTGTCATGGACGCCATTAAAAGCAAGGAGCTCGAGATGAAGACTGCAGCCGAGATCCTCGGGGTCTCTTACGGCACCCTTTATGGCAGATATCGCGATAGCTATGGATGCCTTAAACACCCTTACAGGTGATTATCTTTAATTAATTTTTCCGCAATCCATCGTTAAATGTATTGATTAATATTATTAATACTTATTTCAAGTTTTAATAAAAAAATTTGATTTTACTATACAGGTGGATTCAAATTATTAATTTCCAACATATATTATCATTGTGAAAGTTTTATATTTTATTTTCTACATTAATGATATTTTCAGTGTTTTTAGCAGAAGATAAAAGGAATGCTTAAATAAACTTTTTTGTAAAATATTAATTCTTTAAGATGACTTCGGAGATTAACTTAGGTTTTATTTTTTAGTTAACAAATTTTAAAAGTCTACAAGTTTACGAGTCTTATTTAATTTATGAAATTTTACAATTTTTTAAATATTTCATCATTTTTTTAAACTTGCCTAATGATAAAAAATTTTAAAATCCAGAAAATTTTATAAATTATAAGTGTAATTTGTAAACTACGAAATGGAATTTAAGTGAACCTCCGTAGTCGGCTTAAATAATATTTAAATTTAATAATTCACACATCCTCGAGTAATTATAGTGATAATTATAATAAAAGACATATTAATCGATATAAGTATAAAAATAATTGGTAATTAAAGTATTTAAAAACAATATATTTATGATGAAATTTTCTCTCCTAAGCAGAGTTAGAGACTTCTGGTCCGAGCCCGGTCCGGCGGAGATATTAGCGAAACTACGACGGAAAGAAATAACTTTATTTCGAGCCGCCGAGTTCCTTAACGTGACCGTCCACACCTTGGCCACATATTTATCAACGTTACAAGGACCTGATAGAATAACATTAGCAGGCGATTTGTCAGTTGCAGCAGCAGGTGCAATCGTAACACCTATGGATGCAGCATCAGCAGCGGCAGCAGCGGCGGCAGCTGCAGCAGCTGCTAATAACGAATCAGACGAGATGAATGATATTTTACAAAAAATCAATGCTAACTCGAGCGGTCTTGTATCATCGGCTGCTGCGCCTACAACCTCGGCGACGATAAAACGCGAGGGTGGCGGTTACGTTGAACTGCCGCAAGTAGGTTTAGTACCTAAAGCAGCTACCTCTGTACTTGAAAACAATCCAGATATTACGATCGTTAAAACGGAAGGAATGCAACGTAAACGCGAATATACCAAACTCACGGCGACAGAAAATAATAATGCCAAGCTCATGAGCGGTGGCGCCGTTAGCGAAATTGCTCAGCCGCAAATTACTCATCCAGGTAAATTATCATTATGCTCGTTTATTTACATTTTTTATCTAACAAACTAATTTTTATTGGCCAAATAAATTCTCTTGAATCTGGTGAAGCTATTTTTTATCAAGTTATCTACTCAAAAATAACTTTGTAGCCATTTATCTAACCTCAAAATGAACTTTTATCATATAGAACGTAAAACTTTGTATTGAGGCCAATCAAATGTTATTTTCTTATTGTCAAGTATTTCATTACAAAACTTCATTTGATAAGAATACAAAATTTTTTCCAAATATTTATCATTTGACTTCATTGTTTGTTAGTGCTGAAAAAGTAATGCATAGTTCGTTAATTGATCCATTTTTTATCTATTATTTAAGTACATGAATGAATAACATGAGTCAGACATTATTTAAAAAGTTATGTTATTTAATTTTTTTTTTCGTTTTCAAATATTGATATGAAAAGCCATTATAAAAGTATTATCCAATTCTTCACATGTATTTTTGATTGATTTTTAATATACTTTTGACACACATATTTGTGGGTATTTAAGAAATAATATACAATTCGTTCATATATTAAAATAACATAACTAACATAACATATGATGTCCAATCGAATAACAACAACATGAATAATTGTAATTAATCTAATATTTTGATCAAAGTTTAATATATTTTTTAGGACAACAACAGCAAGCGCCGCAACAGCAATCACCTCAACAGTTGGTTACGGCGCAAACGACAGTACAACAGCAACTTCAACAGCAGCATTCACATCATCCGCATCATCCGCAACATCAACAAAAGCTTGCCGACACGTTATCGATCAATAATGACATCAGTAAGCCCTAACTATTCAGACCGTATTTGGCACCTCCGACTATAGGCGGCGATCCGAGGATCAATAATTTCACCGCCGACTACACCAATCATAGCGGCAGCAACGGCAACAACAACAACAATAATAACAACAACATTAATATTAATAACAACAGAAACGGCACTACGGAGCTCTGCCCTCGTAATTTCTATTCTAACGTCTATGCGAGGTTCTTCAACAATTGCCATCTTAAATAGAAGATAAGCGACTTAGCGTTAACCGTTAGTCCGTTTTTTAAATTATGAATGATTGTTGCTACATGTCTTGTCTTTGTGAGTTTACGGAAAATCGACATTTTACAGATGACAAATCACGAATTTTTTTAATTTTTTAATGATGTTTGAGATCTTTATAAAATAATTTGTTAATCAATACCTGATTATTTTTTAATTAACTAAATCTATATTGAATGATCAAGAACACCCAAATATATTTTATATTCTTATCAACTGTTTTTGGTCCAGATTGAAATATTAATTGTTGTAAAAATAAAAATTTAACCAATTGGTTTTAATTTTATACAGAGAATGAACTAAGTATTTGAAATTCGTTTTGTGTTTACTGAGGAAACATGCATTCTATGCATTTTTAATACTTTGTTATTACTGTTATTTTTTAGACTGATGATTTTATATTCCCAGTGTTAATAGACTTTTATTTATATACTCTAAGGTTTTAGCACATTTTTATATGCAATCCTTTTCAAGTTGCATTTATATTTTAGTTTAAACTTTAAAATTCATTGAAGTTCAATCATTTTTTTGCATCATTTACATATTTTAAATAGCAATCACACTTGATTGCTGTTAAGTATTAATTAACGATTACTTATGCAGCAGCATTTGCCTTCATACATTTTTTAACGTGCAACGACTGAAGAGACCAAAAATAGAATTTATTTATTAACATAAAAAATAAACATCTAATAAATATAACAGCCATTAAACTACAAGTTTACTTTCCTACATAGAATTTAATTTTTAACTAATTCAACAATTATCGTTTGTTCTAAATACACTTTTTTTCTATGCTTGTTGTTTCTAAAATCAGTATTATCTGTAAAATCGATTATCCGCAAACTAAATAAAAATGTAATGAAAGTACAGTGGTTGCAAATGCGACGTTGACAGCAAAAACTCACATGTCGGGATAAAAAGAAGCTTTAAAGTAGAAAAAAAACGTATAAATAAGATTACAAAAGTGTTCTCGATCCATCGTCAGATTCGAATTCGAGGAAATGTAAAAAAGAAACATTTTGACTGCTGATCGACTGTTATAAGACTCTATGCGTACAAATTTTCCAAAGCATTGCTCACGCTGTAAAAAAAAAAAACTAATCGTCGATCCTAGTTCTTTTCTTGGTACAATCCTAGCCAATTGTATTCTCTTCGCCATTTCGACGGCGATACTCGAAGTCATTTAACAAAAAAAATTTAGCAAAAATGGGGAGTATGCGGATACTGAGCGAAGGCAGTGATGAGCACTTTCTTTAATTTTTGCGATAACATAAGTAGTCGAAGCTTAATCACTTATTTATTGATTCATTATATATTTAAAGCGCGTGTTAAGCGGCTGGAAGCGACGAGAGACAGAGCTGCTTTCTCTCAAGGCTGACATTCCGAAAAAAAAAATCCTTTTTTTTTAATAAAAAATGAAAAAAAATGAAAATGAAAAAATATGCTTTGCGATGCAACTCTTACTGAATTATTTCAGAATATAATAACAATATATTAGAATGACCTTGTGCTATTTTCAAATGAAATATGATAAAAAGCCGTAACGTTCAATCGAAGTTCCTTTTTCAAGAATATTTATTAAGGGAGAAGGGTTCGTTGTTGTGTCGCAAAGGGTGTAATGAAAAAAAAAATTATGAGATGAGAAGATAAGTTAGACTATACTTTTCCTGCCGCACGTGTCTGCTAGATTGGGTGTAGAGTGACAATACGACTCGATTGTAGACGAGCCTTAGTATTTCTGGGGTGTCCGATTATTTTATTCGACGTCGTTGCACCCATTAAACACATATGCGTCGTTGTTGATCTCATGTGTTTAATATTGATTTATAATGTATTTTATTTGATTTTTTAATTAATTTGCTTTCAAACTTTCATAAAATAAACACAACAATATCAATGATTGAATATTTTTCATATAATTTTTATCAAATACCAAGTTTAAAAAAATTTTTTAGTGGAATCTAATCAGTTGCAAATTAATTTCAAAGAATATGATTTTTATTTTGAAATATATTTTCTCAATTTTTTGTAAAAAAAATATTTTTCGATTTTTATGTTACCAAAATAATATATTTAAAATGTTAATCAGTATTCAATTTGATTTTTGATTTTTTAGATGATTTTAATTTTATATGATGATGATAAATGTTGAGTCCAATTTTTTTATGATTTGTTAATTTTGTTTTTATTTAATAAGTTGATAATTCGCATCAATATAATTATGATGAAAAAAGAATAATCTATTTAGCTCTAAGAAATTTAGAGCAACTAAAAGACGTTTGAAAAATAAAATAATTCATAAAATATTTATCACTTAAATATTATTTTTTATTTTTGTAAACGTCTTTTTATGTTTTTTTTTTTTAATTTTATTTGTTGAAAACTTTTAGGTTGTCAAAAAGTGATATAACGTTATGATATCAATTGTAATCGTTACATGACATCAAATATTTAATTAATTTGATTTAAAAAAATTTGTAACGACGTTTTTGTTGTTTCGGGTGCAAAGTACGTCGATAAATAGAGATTTTCCCGCACGTTGATGTAAGATACTGAAGCACAGATTTGTCGGGTTTCTGTCGATTCGTTGATACACACAAAAAAATGTTAATACGAAATCAACTGGGAAGCCTTAAGAGAATGAAAGAAAGAAAGAATGAAAAAAAAAGAAAATGAAAGAAAGAAAACAAAGCGGTTTAAAGTAAAAGACGCCTCTCAATTTAAAACTAATCGAGATTTCAGGCATTCTCGATGCGCCGCGGTTTAGCTTTCGAACGACGAATACATATTTTCTCTCTAAGTAATCGCGCTCGAACAAAATAATACAAAAAAAAATAAAGAAAAAAAAAGAAAAAAAGGTAGTTTGAAAACTAAACTGTAATTGAGACAATGCGTTAAATAATTATTACACGAAAAGGTGGAAAAAAAATAAAAAGATAAAATGAAAATCGATGACTTATATTGCCTATAAGCGCGTTAGACGGTACAATTCTATTTTTCTCTTTTATAAACAGCGTAGGATTACTGCACTTAGATATTTTAGACAAGAAAAAAAAAGAAAACGTTATTAGGAGTATACATGCGCGAGCTTTTTATATAGGAATTTTAAGTGGCTTTTATTTAAATAAAGTTTAATTATAAATCATGGTTAAGTAGACAAGCGATAAGCGATGAATTATATAATGTCGAATCGATGTCGAAAGAGAGACGTTTTTATTTGAGACAGTGCGAAAAATAACGTCCATTGTAAATATTGGTGCAATAGCGAGACCTAAAATTAATCTT
Source organism: Anastatus disparis (assembly GCA_017163975.1). Classification (NCBI taxonomy): domain Eukaryota; kingdom Metazoa; phylum Arthropoda; class Insecta; order Hymenoptera; family Eupelmidae; genus Anastatus; species Anastatus disparis. The sequence continues at coordinate 2,288,731 of JAFFSR010000313.1, forward strand.
ATTTGTCACAAAGTGTTTGAGCACTATTTTAAACATTAAAGAATCGAAAAAAAATAATGAATAATAAATAAAAAAAAGAAAATACGGATGCCTGCTTTTATGTCGTGCAATCGCGTTCGAAAATAACAAAAAAGCACATTGTCGGTAATTGATGAAAACAAAGAAAAAAAAAAAATAAAATAAAATTATATCGAGATAGGAATTTGGATCGTCGACAATGCCTTAATAATCCGGATATACCAGTGCGCGATGCGATTTAGTTTATTTTTGTTATATAATGTGTATAAAAATAAAAAAAAAAGACGGAGCATCTGAATAATTATCTCACGAATTAGGTTTATATACGATAACGTAAACGAAGTAAAAAAAGAAAAAGAATACACACGTACACACGATTAATAAGAAAGAAAAAAGTAAAACAAGATTATTTAGACTTAAAAAAAAAAATTAAATAAACAAAAAACGAGGCCGCACTCTACAATCGTACTATACGATACAATGACTGGAAATGAGTATTCCTGTTCGCTGAAGGTATAACTAATTAAGTACTAAGTATATATAGTAGAGGTATTCCCATTGATATTTTTTGATGATGCGAAGCTTAGGTTGCATCAGAAACATTCATACAAAGGGTACTAGTAAAGTAATCAAAGGGATTATTATAAATATAAATGAAATAAATGTGTGTATGTCCCGCCTCAAAAGAGAATAAATAAAAGTTTGTATTAAGCATTTGTCTTTTTTTGTTTGATAAGGTAGACTTTATAAAAAAAAACAAACAGAAATAATATTAGTTGAAAAAATAAAATAAATGAATCTACACACAAGACACACACACATACATACACATGAAGCATAGTGGTGTAGCGTTGTGATAAGAATGTACATAAAAGAAGAGAAAATGTAGATACAAAATAAATTTTTCCGTACATGTCCGGTGTGTACTCAGTGCATCTTTATATTTAAACGTTTAAAAATCAATTTCATTGTATAGAAATCAAAAGTAGCACGAAATAAAATCCCAAGGCTGCAATTTTTTATAAAAAAAAGATTTTATTTTGTCTTGTCTATTTTTTATGAAAAAAAATATTTAAAAAAAAATCTGTGTAAATTCATTGAATATTGTTTAAATATTTTTGCAAGTAACTTTTTTCGTTGACTTCTTTTATTTACTTATTATTGCGTAACGGAAAATCTTTCGATTACTTTACAAGCGCTCTCGTTTATAACAATGTAACGATTATACTTTTTATACAGTTGTTCACTTCTCGACACGTTATTCGTTACCTTGACACTTGGCAAATAAATATGAAATAAAATGAAAAGAAACTATGTAAGGTAGATCTGCTCATCGTCACGAATAATTTAAAAAGCATTCGATTTAAAAAAAAAACTCATCTTGTCTCATCGAAAATCCCCCTGTATTAAGTAAATAATAATCCTTTCGTTTAAAATAAAAAAAAAAAAAAATAAGACTAAGACATACCAAATGTGAAACGTAAGGACAAGTTTTTGTTAGGATAGTACTATCGCATATCAAGAGAGCAAGCAAAAAAAAAACGTAAAAATAATAAAATACATGCGCTGAAGCACTCTGTATTGCCTATGCACGTCTCGGGGAAAAAAATATGGAAAACGTGACCTCGAGGCGCACAAGACCACTTTTACTCTAGCAAGGGTATACGACTAGAAGTATTAATATTTAATATTAATAATCAATATTATACAGACAGTCCGCGATGATTGGCCATATGATTTTTTTTTACTTTTTTTTCGAGACATCCTCATATTCTCATTTCTCTCATGTGTAAAGTTTTGTTTGCCATTCTCTTATTTTTTTTTATATATCAATGTGTCACCCATGTCAATTTTTTTAACTTTCTACCTATACGATGATAGCTTAAAGCGATAGTCGTATTTTTATTTAGCTTATTAAGTCTGTTTTATATTGTATTTATATTTCCTTTCGTTATGAACGACGAACTTTTCCTTTTTATGTTAAGCTAAAAATAAATAAATGTAGCAACACTCAAGACCAAATTTTTCTTTTATATACTTTCTTTTTTCTTTTTTTTAGAAAAAAAAGACAACTAGATAAATTAAGTTTTTTTTAGAAGCGCAAAGCAGTTCATACGTTTAGCAAAAATTGTAAATTAATTCAATAATTAATTATTGTGAAAAAGTCCAGTTATGGATTTTTATTAGGAAAAAAAATATGGTTTAATTGTCATAATTCGCTTTAGATAAACATAGTATTTTTTGTAAAGATGTATTTTCAAAAATATAGATGTAATAAAAGCTTAAGTTTTGATTTTTTTAATCTTATCAATCAAATAAACATTAATTTCTTTTTTCTTTTTATACATATTTCATTCATTTAAAAAGAAAAACAATTTAGAAACAAGTATTTATCATCACATCATTTCTAGCGATGTGAAAAGTTTAAAAATTGCAATCATGGGTGACTTAAGAGAGTCATGCGTCTTTTCATTCTTTTTTTTTTAATATTACTCAATTGTAATTTAGACGTGCGTTCGACAAAGTGTGTGTATGTAAAAGCGCTAAACGATGGCCACTCGCGAGGACGTCTTTGTATCATAAAGAAAAAAAAATTGCACGCATCGGAGTATACTGTTCTAAAATAGTAAAGAATATTAAAATTAAAAAAAAAAAGATGGGAATAATTAAGAGAGCGATGAATGCGTGTTTGCATATTATGAAAAAAAAAAAAAAATTAAACAATTGTATGAGAAAACAGGATAAGACTAGCCTAACCGGGCGAACGATTAAGCTGTACTCAAACGGCAGCTTAATCGCACCATGAGACTAAAAAAATCTATATCATAATTATGTGTCGTTTGATATAAACAAATAATAGTAATGTATATCATCGTTTTATACACAACCTAAGTATAAACTTAAACGTACACTATGTACATTCCTATAGTATACACGCTCTCACTGTCATTACACATTGCATTAAAAGAAAAAAAAACACGCGTTTAACGCATGGACCTATTAAACATATATATATGTATACATATATATATATATATAAATATACATACATAATATATATTTATAATAATAATTATATAATTAATTTTTGAACGGACCATCTCTGATTAAAAAAAAATAAATAAAAGGTAACACATCCGTGCATGCATCATCGGTGATGACAAATAGGTAAACAAAAAAAATTAAGCAAAATTCTTTTATAATCAGTCATGAGCAAAAATAGATTATTTACAAATCCTTTTTATACCTAAATATTAAAAAAAGAATACAAAAGAGAATAAAAAAAATTTTTATTTTTAAGAAAAAAATAGTGAAAATAAAACATAATTTACATTGATAAAAAAAATTTTACTTATCGTTGAAAAAAATTTGTTTAAAACTGAATATAAAATGAATTTGCTAAATAAAAAATCCGACAGCCCGCAAAATGTTTTATTGCTGTCCAAGCGGCTCTCTTATCTTTCTCTCTCGTTCACCCATCTCCGCAGGAATAATAATACTAATCGAGTCAGTGTATAAAGTTAACATTATAAAAAAAAAAACATACCGTGCGAATTAAAGTGCAGCCATCATCTTTAACAGAAACAATACGTCATTTTATATATAAATATATATATATAAATATTTTATTTTCTTTTATTTGCAAAGAGAGTTTTTGAAAATAGTATTGCATTAATTGTAAAAGAAAAAAAGTAAAGATATTTAAGGACTCGACTGACTTGATCATAGTTATATATTATATATGGCATTAAGTTTGTAGACAAACTTTGTAAAGTATCAATCTATACAAATACGTGTAGCATTTAAAAACAAAATATTAACAGATTATAATAGCGAATGTGGATATGATCAACTATTAATTTAAACTGTACAATGTAATTTTTAAAAAAAAACTGAAGAAAAAATTTTAAGGAGTAAGACGCCAGAATCAAAAATCCACCGTTTGTATCTTATATAGATTAGGGAGGGCTATGATCAATTAATATTTGTTAGTAAATAGTTTTTGAAATCTCAATGATTGACACAATTTTTGTAGATATTCTAATTATACTGATTTCACTGAAATTTCAAATATATTTATAATTTTAATTGAATGTTACTTAAAATATAACAATTTGAATTTTTATTTAAATTCATAATAGAAAATATTACTTCAATATGTATAAAATTGTGTAAATAGTGTAGATTTCGAAAATTTGATCATAGCTCTCTTAACATAAGAGAATAATAACTTTTTAATTCCGAGTTAGTCGAGTCCATTAGGTCTCAACAAAACAGTAAAGGATCAAATTGAATTATCATCACAATATAAGGAATCATGCCAGATTATGGACTTGATTATACATATTGCACTTGCGAGGCTATTTTCCAATGTCCGAGTTTGACTATATATAATAATATAATTTGCAGCGAAGATTTCTAAATGAACAGTATAAAATGAAGTAAAAAAAAACAAAGTAATAATGAAAGATTGAAAACTTTTTTGAATTGTTAATCGTTAATTGTATAATAGGAAAAAAAAGATGTGATTTTCACCGATGAGCGAATAATCACAATACACAACATACCCTTTTTCATCATTAGCATCCCTATCACTTTCTCTCTCTTTCTATCTCTCTATCTTTATCTCCGACTTTATACCATTTTCTCTCTATCTCTCTCTATCAATCCTATCATCTATTTTCATTCTTGAATCCTGACCCTTCGAGATTCGTGTGTATAATCGGTTTTGTGGTGTTTATTTTGTGCGAACCGTATTTATAAGAGAGTTTCGAAGCGTCATTTCTTAGCCAAAGTTAGGAAATTTTTTTTTCTTTTGTGTTTTTATATTTTTTAGTTATCTTTTTACTCTTCCTCAACAAAAACACAAACACCGCATTACAATATAAATATTTTAAGAAGATTACTAGAATTATTATTATTTTATCATTTTTTGTCCTAAGTAATAATTATTATTATTGATTACGATTAATTAATTAATTAATTAAAAATTCGTGGTACTTTTTAGACTAGGAGAACAATATATTAGCGTATGAAAATTTAAAAAATATACATAAAAAGTAAAGTATATATATTGATAAATATTATTGAGATCGCAATTGGAGATTGGATTGAAACAAAAATGCATACAATGCTATAGATGAACGACGTGGAAGGAATTTTTGTGGAATGCGTTGATAAAAATGAAAAAATAAGAAATAAATAAAATAAAGATTTTTTCGAAAGAATTATGAAAGCGGTTGAAATAAGTAGAATAATGCGATATCGCTTGATAATGGATGAAGAAGAAAAAAAAAATAATTTTTTTTCCATTACGTGATCATTGCGGATAAAAAAAACTACTTCGCAGAGAGAGTATTTCAGTGAATTGAACAAAATGAAGATCCAGTATGTGTAAATGTTTGTAAACAAATTATGAAACATTATTTGTTCAGTGCCTACATATTTACACAGTAATAATAAAGATGAAGAATAGTGAAAAAAACTTGCTAAAATCTTGTTTATCATCTTCTTAAATAATAACATTAAAAAAAAAACTTCTGCTATTACTTTGTTTTTATTATATTCGATGTAATACCTCATAGACCAACTCTCCAAGTGATTGTGAATAAAGACTTAAAAATATCATTTCTAAATTTTATGTAAGAATAAAAAAAAAACATTTCTGTCAACCACAATGCGTCGTATAATAATATTAAAAAAAAATTTTGTTTCACATAATTCATTTTGTTTTATTTCTATTTGTTCAATCTTAGGGACATGTTGTCTCCGATACCCTCGAATGTACATAAAATTACAATAATAATGACTGATAAAACATATCACAGGCTATTTATTTTTAATTAACTATAAAATCACTTTTTTTTATTTTTATCTATACTTTAAGTGGAATCAATATACATTTTTTTCATACTCAGGTATTAATTTTTTATTCATTTAAATCAATAACTATGTATATAAATAAAATTATATAGAAACTTGAACAATTACAATTAATAAATTTTTCTTATTAAAACTACTTAGAAATAATAATTTAACAATGATGAGATATTAATTTCATGTATTGAAAACTAATTTTATTACATTAAATAAAATATTTACTGAATATAAATGAATATTTACTTGGATCTAGTAACTTTTTTTATGTACAGAAAGTAATATAATAAATATTTCTTTGACTTTAGATTCTTCTTTTTATGAAATATTGATTTACATACTTCAGTAATTCATAATTAATGTCTGTTAATAAATATAACTGTAATATCTGTGTATAGTTTTCATTCATTATATTCTTTAGTGATATTAATTTTTAAAACTAATGTCAAATTTATTATTTACATTTATCTTTTACCAATGAATTTTAGATATTATTTATTTTGGTAATTTTATGTTTTTATATACATAATATTATCATATAAGTATTTAAGTACTATCATATAAGTTACTATCTAAACTGACACCTTTTGATAATAACTTTAGTCATAAATAGTAATCAATATTATTTCATCTACCAAATAAATATGAATAGCAAACAGGATCTTCTCATCATGAGAAGCAAGAGAGAAACTAAGTATATGATGAAATAATATTTTTTGAAAATACAAAACAACTACTGGCATTGCTTATTAATTTTTATATCTTATTTTGTTAATTAATCGAAGATCAGGAACATTAGATTTTCTGTTAATGAATATGTTTTTATATTTTTAATAATCAATTTAAATAAGAAATTCAATTTTAATTATTTGAAAACAAATTTCCAATTAATTTCACATTTACTAAGAGTGAAAATGTTATTAAAAAAAATTAAGACAGTATCTAAAAAAATATAACAACGCAAACGGCATGGTATTTTATGTATACTTTGTAAGTTGTTAAAAGATACTTACTCGTTGTTAGTAATTTAAGTAACATCGAAGAATAACATCAATTTATTCAAAAATTCTTTGACGTCATTATTATATATTATTTAGAGAACATTTTGAAGTTTTAAAAAGAAATATTGAAATTAACTGGCTGGTGCAAATTATTTAGCTTAATTAGCTTCTCTTTCACGAATTTGGAACAAGTATTGAAAATTTTCGAAAATCAAGCCTTTTAGATCTAAGTTTTTAGGAATTTGAGAAATAATGTTTTGATGACTATTTTAGGATGATCAGGGATCATCTATTAAACAATTTTTACTATAATTTTTTTTTAAGTTTTCTCAATTTTTATCACGTGTATATTAACTTAAACCCCCAGTTTAAGATAAAAAAAACAGCTTAATCCATACCTTTATTTTAAAAAATTTCAAAAAATCATGAATGTACCTTGTAATGTACATACACTGAGAGAAATCCTTTAATAAATATAACTATAGATTGTATTAAAAATTGCTATATTATATAGTACGAGTGGGACATTTCTGCATTATAATAAAAATTACTATATTACATATGGTCAATGTCCCAATTGCTACTCACGAACCTATTACTAGCCGTTCATTGTTAAAATTTTTTTTTTGTATCTAAATAACATTGAGCGGTTAGTAATAGGTTCATTTCTAACAGCGAGTAGCAATTGGGACATTGACCATAGTAAAATTTGTGAAAACAGTGACGTGGAAAAAAATTTTTTTTTTTTTATTTCCCGAAATTTCTTATTTATATATTTTTTAAGGGGAATCCTCATACCGACATAGAGTTCTACCTTATCTACATTTAAATTATGAATTTCAATAAAAATTTAACTATTCATGACTGAAATTCGTAGGAGAGGCACATTCTTAACATACCAAAGAATTTATTGCAACGTTAAAAGACAATATAAGGGTAAAAATAAAGGCAAAAACTGCTTAATACGATTAACTTTTCAATGCAGTTATGAATAATCGTACTATGCAGTTTTTGTCTTCATCTTCACTTTTATTCTGTTTTTACTTTAGGTAGTTTATTTGAGTTACAAATTACTCCAATGTAATTTTAGATTTTAATTCCACCTTCACGAATAAATGTGGAAATAAAAATTCAAAATTAGAAATTGAGATAATTTTAAACTCAAATGAACGACCGACCCGTAGCGCCTTAACGTTGCAATAAATTCTTTAGAATGTTAAGAATGTGCCTCTTCTATGAATTTTAGTCAAAAATAGTTAAATTTTTCTTAAAATGCATAATTGAAATGTAGATAAGGTAGATCTCTGTGCCGGTATGAGGACACCCTTATAATTTATTTATTTAATTTTTTAAATTTATTTATTTATTTTATTAATTTAATTTTTTTAAAATAAATTACCTTTGAAAAAAAAACGGACCTGAAGTGGAGTCGAACCTGGGTCTCTCGAGAACGGGAAGCGTGAACGTTACCGACTGCGCCATCATGACATATTACGTATAAAATTTCGAATCGTCTACATATGTTACAGAACTATACTTTCAATTTGGTGGAAAATTTTGAGGTTAGAAATAAATTTACAGATCATCGACTCGACATTATTATTTGAAATAGTAAAATTTATTATATTCATAATAAAATTTATTATATTTATAATAAAATTTATTATTTTTATAACATTCATTCCAACATAAGATATCAAATATTTTTACTTTGTCATAACAAATTTTACTATAGCATAATTTTTACTATGTAATATAACAATTTTTCTAATAAGATATAGTTTCATTTCTTAAACGATGTTGCCAACCTTATCAAATTTTATAATAATATTTGTTATAAATGTAATAAAAATCGTTATAATGCAGAAATGTCCCAGCTCTCATATAAAATATAGTAATTTTTATTACTATCTATAACTAAATTTATTATTTATTTTTCTCAGTGTAGAGGCCGAAGCGCTTAAATCTGGAGTATCATCCAATAAAAGTGTCGACCAAAAAAGTGGTTCAAATTATAATAACTGATATTGATTACTTAGCTTTAATAATGAACCTGAATGATATTTTTATGCATAATTTTTAAAATGTTTAAAGGTCAAATCATAACGATTAAATTTTTTGCGCAAGTCATATACTTAAACAATGATTCAGTAAATTTAAAATTAATTTTTTTTATTATAATTCATAACATCTTTACTTAAAAATCTGCTCTCTAAATAAAATCCAGTGAAATTTTACTTAATTTAAGAGAAAATTGCTGCACTGAGCTTCAGTAAAATTTTACTGAACGAATAGTGAAATATCTACTAAAATATCTACATTTTCACTGAATTTCATTGAAATTTTTCCTAATTATTCAGTGGAATTTCCTCACTGATTTCAAATAGGAAATTTTTTACTGATATTACATTGAAATTTTAGTTGAACTTCCAATGCAGCAATTTCCACAGATTCATTCAGTGAAATTCCACTGAATTATATTTAGAAAGTGGAAATGAAAAGAGTAATTTAAAAAATATTACTTTTTATGGACTCCAATAACAACTAATTACTTGAATAAACATCGAAACAAGAATAAAGTCAATATTATTGAATCCCTAGGTGAGTTTTTGATTGCGAATACGAGAAAATTTTGTTATATTCAGTGAAAGAAAAAGTAACGATAGCAATGGGTGTAAAGTCAGCATTATGAAAGGATCAGTCAGTAATTCAAGTAATTTGTCCCAAGTTTTGATTTCATTTTAAAAATTATTTTATTTAAATAGATGGTTGATATTAATCAGTATTTTGCGAATTTCTTACAATAAGATTTTTGCCTACGATATAAAAAATTATTAAGCAGAGAAAGAAAATTATTTTAATTTGTGTACTTGAGGTTTTCAGTGGCTCAGTTGGTAGAGCGATGGATTCGCAACCCGAGGGCCCGAGTTCGAATCCCGCTCACTGCGGCAAGCACCACTGTACGTTACATGTGCTGAAGTTCACAAACACTCAAACCCTGGTAGAAATTTCACCAATAAAAATGCTGTACCTGTTACTTGTTGGCTAACTTTATAGGTTATGGCTGTGTTTTTAACTAATAGTCAACGGTTGGCCAAAAATTGGTGACAATTTCTACCAGGGAAACCTCCGTTGTTAATTAGCGTCACAGTTATTGCATTAATACAGCAACGTTAATTAAATATAAAAAAATAACAAGTATTTTATTATCAATTGTAAAAATTTTTTACCGCAAGTATTCAATACTTTAATTAATTGTTACATATAAAAACTATACAATTTTTTTTGTATGACATTTTTGCTTTGATTGTAAAAATATTATATCGCAAACTCGTTTATTGATTTAACGGAAAAATTATGAAATATTTTTTTTCCCAGAATGAAAATTTAAATAATGAAGTTTCTTTTAAATTTTCTGAGTAACTGATAGTTTAAAAAAATTTTTTATTTTGCAATAAATGATGATCAGTCTTTTTGTCAGAATCTACATTGTAAAAAATTCTGAATCATGGAAAAATTTTTTAGAATAGCTTTTTATTAAACACAAAAATTTAAATAACTTTTTTTCTTTGATTGGCGTTTTTCGAGTCATCAGTTAAAAATAGATCAAAAAATGCTTTTTCATGTAGAATGAAAAAATAAATCATTTGATTTTCTTTGCATTTTTTGTGCAAATTATAATGTTAGAGATGTAATAAAAAAAATTGTAATTTTTTAAAAAGAAAAATGATTGTCGGGGTATTTCGAAACCAAATATTTCGATTTTACAGATCAAAAATACAACAATTAATTATAATATCTTAGCGTAATCAGAATAAATATCAATAGTTTTTTTTATCATTTACATTATATCTACTTTCGTACTTTTTTTTTAAAAGAGTGAATTCAAAAATCAAACAAAAAAATAATTATATGAAATATAAAAACAATTTATAGAAAGAGTGAGGTGTCTCTGTGTCTTATTCAGTTGAGCTGATTTATAATCTTGAGGACTCGAATTCAAATCTTGCTCTTGGTAGTCGAATGATACAATCACTACTATAAACGATGAATGTGCTTTGTTCTCAAACACACTGAAAAATTTCATCGCTATTTAGCATCGCAATAATAGCATAAATACAGCGACGTTAAATAAATTTAAAAAAAAATTTATAGAAAGAGTATCTGATATTCGTAAATTCAAAAATATCGTTCGATATAATATGTATACAAATTAAAAAGTTACAAAGTTGCACTCTATTGATTTTGATTTTTTCTTTTAATTTTTATTTATAATAAATAGTTGATCGGAAACGAAATATTGGATCTTTTTACGTAGATAAAAAAGTGGCAAAAAATATAGTAATTTCACATACTTTTATATACATTTTTTATTACTCAAATGCGTGTATTTGTTGTTTTTTTTGTTTATTTTTTATTTGTTGTTTCTTAAAAAAATAATGATTAGAAAATTCTAATATTCGAATATGACTATTAGAGAGAAAAATTGCGTAACATTCTATTGTTACAGAAATGGACGAGAGCTTATGAAAAAATTTTTAACATTTGAGATATTTTTAATTATAAATATTAAATATAGGGTAGATGTGGGTATTACAGCGGAATCGACGTATGATGAATTTTAAACTCATAAATTAAAGCTTATAGATGAAGAAAACTTATCACTTTTATTTTTAATAAAATATTTAAACATTGATTAACTAGAAAAAAATTAATTTAGCATTTAATTATAGAGTTAAAATTAAGAAAAAACGAATTTAAAATAAAATGTATTTGTGGCTATTGCTGCGGCTGTGTTTCTAATGCTGTGTGCCAGTTACTATTGACACTTTTATATATTCCGTTCGAAAAGTTGAGGTTAGGTTTACCACGTGTCATAGTAATAAAAGGATGCCACAGTAATTCATATTTGGTGATTTTAATGACGCATAATACTAAGCTGTAAAATTAAAATATTAAATATGTGCTAGGTGAAATTTCCAAAAAATATATAACAAGCAAAGATATATTTTATTTAATAATGATCTTATTTTACATAAAAAAGAATAAAAACAGAAAATATTGTCAAATTTAGGATGCATACGTGATCGCGATTTTACGAAATTTATCAAGATTTTAGAACAGTTCAATTTCAAATAACCAATATTAAATATTTTTAGACTTTTTTTGTGAGATATATTTTTTAAAATATTAAATAATACTTATAATATTTGATTATGCATTCAAATATTATTTATGGACTTGAAAAAAATTATTTTTACGAATTTTATATGAAAAAACAGTAATTAGCACCTCCGCAGCAATACCCACATCTACAATGCATTAACTTCGAATGTATATAATCAAGATAATTTGAAAGTGTTTTTTAAACAATTTTAAATATTAATTACGAAAAAGTTTGTTCTTTCACTTATTTTTAATACTTCGGCTAAGTGATCCCAAGTGTAAAATCTATATGAAATTTTTTTAAATCGAATTAATTTATGATTTATATATACAGATATTGTTTGTCATCCTGCAAATTAATGTATCAGTATCGTTGGTGGTGACGCCATCATCTTGGGTCAAGCCACAAAAATCGGTGGCTGAGTTGACATTGTTATCTGCTGAAATATTGGATTTAATGTATAAAGTGTAACAATAAAAGGATAGCTTATTTGGCGATTACTTGAATGTAATTGAAACGAGAGGGGATTGCGAAAGTCTTGATGTTTGTTGTTGAATCTCGGATTCTTAGAGCGTATACTGTTGCCAGAGCATGTGCTGTGTTTGAAGCATTTGTGGTTGCTGATATACAGGCTGTTGCTAGAACATGAGTGGTTGCTAAAGCGTAGGGGACGATTATTGAACATTTGAAACATAAAGAACAGTCTGCAAAAATAAACGAACAATGATCATAATAACAATAATGTTAACGTGATAATATAATAATAAGAAGTATTTTTAAGATATGTCCTGAGAATTCAAACCTTAAGACTTTTTTGGTGAAATTGAAAAAAAAATAGAAAAACATACGTTTTTGCTAATACTTATTCACCATCATAATAGCTAAATTATTGCACAATATCAAAGTCATTTTTTATTAATTAATAATTAAGGAAATAACGTTTTTAAACTTTCTTTCAATAATAAATAAGCAGATGGATCGACTTTAATTCAACTTATCTCATTTTGTTGATCTTTTTGGTATAATTTCAAACAATTTTTAAATTAGTTATTCAAAAAGATTTTTACTAGGAACTTATAAGAATAAAATCTTTCTATTAAAAAAAGACTATCCAATAAGTTCAAGTTTTTCAAAATTTATAAGAGAATAAAAATAATGCAAATATTTAGCTGTAAATATGCAAAGAAAATAAATACTACATTTTATTCTAAATTTTATCATGATTTTCATCCCTTCATAACTATTGAATAAATTAAGTTTTTTGAACAAATTTTTGTGTTCGAAAAGTCTTAATTTCAACTTTAACATATTTTTTTACACAGGGCGCGTACAGTGGGTACTTTACTCCCTCCCAGCGAAAAGTAAGGTACCCACTGTACGCTGCCTGTGTAAAAAAATCGTATATTCTCCACGGGAGTAAATGAAAAATCCCTTATTATTTTTATTATTTAAGATTTAAGACATTTTTCGTTTTTACTCCCTAGGTGAATAATATACTATTTTGAATTTTATAAATAATTAGTTCAAAAGCTGTACGACTATAAAACATGCAAATTTAAAAAGAAGCTTACAGTTCGGACAAAACTATCTGCAGCGGCTTTCAAAATACGCCCTCTTTAATCTAAAGCCACGACGTATACACGATACCTTTTATCGATTCATCTTAACATGATATCAAATATTCTATTGCATACATATAAAAATATAATAATATAATTTTTGCGAATTTTCAATATAACTTTAATATTAAACGTAAAAATCAATTACATTAATAGATAAACGTTTTTGTAAACAGTGACGTTTCTTGATATTTACGAGTAAATTTATTTTCTTTGACAGTTGAACATGTCCCATTTATGTATTATTGCATGTCAAAACTAATTTTCTTATTCAATGTTTAAACAATATTGTACATTGAAAACATTATTTTAAATGTGCAATAAGACGTGACCTTCACTTTTTCAAAAATTTTTAGAATAATTTGAACTATTTTTTAAAAAACGATATCAAATATTAAATTACTTTATAACGACACTACTTTCGAAAACTGCAAAAAGCTTAGTTTCGCATTGTTGCTCTTAAGCAATAGAGAATATATAAAATTTTAAATATCGTTAAATTAAATATGAAAGTTATAATTCTAATATTATGCCTTTGTATAATTATTAATAAAATTACCTGTTCCGATAGCATTAATTGGATTTATCAAATAAGTAAGCATATGCAAAAAGATAGGGGAATAACTCAAGTGACTCTTATGCTTCCACCAATAAAACTTCTTTCATCTATTTATTATTCAATCATCCCAGAAATACTAAATAAATTTCAAGGTTTTATTGTTGATCCAAATGCAATAGAAGATGTAAATCGATCAATGGCCACAAATAGTATCCAAAAAATGTTAGTGTTAAAATCAAATCCTATAGCTTTAAATATTATGCTGGTTGATGCTTCTGATTTCGACAAAACTTTGAGACAGGTAGCTAATTATTTTAATTTTCTACACAAATATTCATTGAAAGGCCCAAGACCTTATTGTTTAGTATTTCTTATTAATAAAAATCGCTCATACGATTTTAAAGATTTTTTCAAACAATTATGGTCAGGAAGTTTTTTGGAAGTTACAATAATAGAAATAATTGGTCCCCAAAAATCTATAAATCAATTAATGGCGCATTCTAAGAACTTTACGGATATTTTAGTTCACGAATACAATCCATTTTACGATGAGTACGTGAAACATAAAAATATCATATTATTTTCTGATAAATTGAGAAATTTAAATGGTTATACGTTCAAAACATCATTTGGAAAATCTGCTTTCTTAGAAATACGACCAAATTTTTCTGGTGACAATATGTGGTATGGTATTTATGGTACACATTATTCGCGTATGAAAGCTATTGCTGAGTATTTTAATTTTACTATAAATATTGCAAAATCTGATATAAACAATGACCCTGTAGCAGATTCAACAATTGATTTTCATATAAATGAAATGTATTTATATAAGGTTGAAGTTTATTTTGGACGTAATATTTTGATATTTAACTATCATTCTGCAGAGTTTTATTTAGTAATTGTACAACATGGGTATTATAAATCAAAATTCCCATACAATTTTTTATTTGCTACAATTACCATGGTATGTTTGATCGCATTCACTTGTACATTAGTGTATATTTTCCAATATAAAACTAAATTTTTATCAATTTTTAACATTTCAATGACTTTAATGGGAATTTCAGTAACTGACGAGCCGAGAACCTTGAGAGAAAAAATTATATTTATTGTTTTAACTTATATTTCCATAATATTTTCTACAGATTTACTAGATTATATGTTGAGTATTAGTGTGCGTGAGTTGAAATTTAAAAATTTAGCAACTTTTTCTGACCTTGTGGAATCAGGTATAAATTTCAAGATACTGGATGTCACAAGAAATAGTTTGTATTTCTTAGGGTTGAAGAAAGTATTTCAAAATATTACAACTGCAGTTCCGTACGATGGACATCGTCATGGAGCGGAATATCTTATTAACAATGAAGTAGATATTAATTTTTACGATACAATTAGAATAACTAGATTATATCACATTTTAGATCGTGTTTCTAATCCACCAAGCGGACGGTTTTTGAATATAATGCAGGAAAAAGTATTTAAGTTTCCACCATGTATGGTGTTCTCAAGATTTTCTCCATATGCTTTGCAATTTGAAAAGTTATTACGTAGATTTATTGAATCTGATATTGAAACTAGGTGGATGCAGGAATTTTACATGCTATTAGATATGTATGCTCCGGATGCGTATGAAAAATCATATTATACCAAAATCATCAAATCACCGTTGAATGTAAATGTATCCAATGACGAAGACTTTTCTAACATTTTATTTTTTTATTTTTTAATAATGGGATATTTGTTATGTTTTCTTGTTTTTATGATTGAATTATTTTCGAAACGATATAAATTTGTAAAATACTTAATAGAAAAGATATAATGTTATACAAAGATAATGTTTCTATAAAAATTAGATTGAAATCTCACAAAAATTACGGAGAAGTAGTTTAAAAATAACGGACCATCGCCGTAAAAATTATTGGACGAACTTTAAGTTCTGTAAATGTTTTCAATAATATTTAAAGGGTATGTCTATAAAATGACCAAAAAGTATAATATATTCCACGATTGTAGTGGCAGTCATCGTAATTTTTATAGAAAAATTCTCTCCGTGTATCAGTTAATTCATGTGCGACAATGCAAAAATTGTACTTCATATTTACCTTAAATCTATTAGACTTTATATCTGTGGCTTGGAGGAAAAACGTCATAAGTCTGTATTTTTGGAAAATTGAGTTAATAGTGGATTATATACCTAAAAATATACCTCTTTTATGTAGCACATATTAGAAAAGCCGACACACGCAAGGCAAAGGTGTTTTTTCGCATAGGTGTTAACCGCACAATTCAAACTTTAACAATTCGCTTGTGAACTAACAGCATAAATCAACTCCGAACAAAAGAATATATCACAATGGGCTGCTTTTTTAATACTAAAACAAATCTATAATTTTATCAAGTAGTTTTTTTCATCATTAGCAGTTTAATAGGGGCGCTTCGCGCCCCAAATGGCGTACATAACTAATACAATTTACGATTGAATTAAATATTTATAATAACGATTTATATACAATTGGATACAATCTATATAAAATAATATACAATTGTCTGAAAATATTTTTTATAAAAATTTAATCTGATCGTAAATTGTATAGATATTGTATAGAATTTTATACAATATCTATACATTTAAATACAACTGTTTACAGATAGTTTAGAATAATTTCTTGATACGATTCGTATACAATACTTGTATACGAATTGTACAATTTGTAAATAATTCGTATACAACATTAAAAGTTTGCCTGAATATTTACTAAGATCCCTTCTGGATATGTTTAATGGTTTCTTTTTCCAGGGTATTTATACTGAACAATGGAACAATTTTTTAATTACCTTCATCCCTAAGAGTAATAGTAATAAATCTAGACCAATTACCTTAGCATCATACATTTTTAAAACTCTGGAAAAGATAATTAATTGTAGATAGGTAGATTAATGGTATATTGAACACAATAACTTATTATCTAAATCTCAATATGGATTTCGTAAGAATAAATCTTGTATGGATATAATCTTTTTATATTTATTAATGAGATTCACAAATCTTTCTTTAGGGTCTTCCCTAAAAGAAAACAATAGCGGTTTTGCTTAATATCAAAGGTGAATTTAATTGCGTTATCCCTGATTTGCTCCTGAAGGATCTGGCTGACTTGAATCTACCTAGAGAATATTTAATCTTTTCTTCTTTTTTATTACGTAAACGTAACTCCTACTAATTTACTGAATGCTAACAATAGGTCTTTTATCGCTGAATTGGGTGTTCCCCAAGGAAGCACCCAAAGTAACTTGAGGGGAATATACTGATATTATGCTTACATTATTTAAATCATTTATCAGATCTAAGCTTGAATATGGCGGCTTTCTTCTATCATCAATTAAAGACTAAAATAAATAAGCTGCAAAAAATTCAGAATTCCGCATTAAGAATCGCATCGAACTGCCGTAATAACACCCCAATCGGTTACTTGATTGCCGAGTCTGATGTCCCATATTTAAGATATAGATTTGAATTTCTTTGTTTCAAATACATTTTAAAAAATGTATCCATAACTAATAATCTAATCATTAATTTGTTGGATGAAAATCTCGAGCTCGCTGATAATCCAACTTTAAAACAATTTTCAGCATCTATGGCTTTGGAGTGTTATCAACACTGTTGGTATAACAACAGTTTAATTTTTCAGGTGACAAGGTTTTTCAGGTTCCAAGTACCCTATGAAACGAATTTTATACCGATACTTTGTGATAATGATTCGGGTAAAAGAATTGCTGGTTCCTTGAACCTCAATCAAACTTTTAATGATATACATATAACTTTAAAACTGATATCATCAACGTATTTACCGACGGAGCTAAACAGGTTGAAGACTAATCATCGCCGGTGGGTTTCGCTGCTTGGAGTTTAAACGAGAATTTCAATCTTTATCATAAATTGCAAGACGCATCCTCTATCTTTACCGCCGAAGGCTATGCATTATTGCAAACTCTAATCAACATTGATAGGTGGAAAAACAACATCCTGATATAAAAAAAACTTTAAAATCTTTAGTGACTCTCAAAGCTTATTGAAATTTAAAAATAATAAAGGTTTAGATAAAGAGTCTGTACTGATATCTAAAATTAAATATAAATTACTTGAATTAAAAATAAATTATAAAAATACTAAAACGAAATCTTTTGGATACCTGCCTATAAAGGTATTCAAGGTAACAAAAATGTTGATAAACTGGCAAAAGCTGCTACTGTAGGTAACTATATGACAAATTTTGACATTTCTTTTACAGATCTAATATTAAATTATAAAAACATGTATAAAAAGAATAAAAATGATCTCATTATGGGCCGTAAAGAGAAAACGAAATTTTATTTTAAATACTATTATAGAGACTATAAAATCCTTTGGTTTTATAAAATTAGATTACCTAGAAAAGCTATTTCTATCATTAACAGAATTAAAAGTGGACACACTTCACTAAATAGCAGTTTATTAATTTTAGAATTAGAAGTGGACACACTTCACTAAATAGCAATTTGTTAATTTTAGAATTAAAAGTGGACACACTTCACTAAATAGCAGTTTATTTAGACTTAAGATTGTCGATTCTGACATGTGCGAGTGTGAAGACTGCGATAATTCGGTTGAGCATGTTGTTTGGAACTGTAAATTATTTGATAAGCAAAGAAACATTATGCTAAGAAATTTATATAAAATTCAGCCGGCTGGACCGATCTCCATCACAAGTATATTATCTACATTAGATAAAAAAACTTTATATATTATTTCAGATTTTATAATGAATATTGAAAAAAAATTGACTTATGAATAGATTTGTATTCAGTTATTTTTTATGATGTATTAATCTACGATTGATGATTATATTTAATTTTACTTCAAGCTTTAATAAAAGTCATTACTCTTGCAAATATATGTAATTATATATTTTAACGTTGCAGAAAAATTGTATTTCACGCTATTTCTTTTAATATATTATACTTTCGTATATATTTCTCTGTATACATACGCCAATTTTCTACAGTGTGATGGCTATGTGATCCACATTGTTGTCCAATAAAAACTTATTTCATTCACTTCTAATAAAAAAAAAATCAATTAAAGTGCTTTAGAAAAATTTGAAGAATTAACTGCATAGATTGCGAGCGGAAGGAATAACAACATAACTCAAATTTAATTACAAAATGTTAAGATTTCTAGTTTTGATCAAAATTTATTTTACAGCCACATGAAAATTCATCATTACAAGATTTTGTAAATTCACTTTATTAAATATAAAAATTGAGTAACTTCTAATTGGTTTTTCTTTTCTCATAAATATTAACTATCGTTCTTATCTATTTTATTACTGAATTTTCAGAAAAAAATGCATTAGCTTGTACAATGTACCATGATAATTATTTAGTTAAATTTTCAAATAAATTCATTCATTAGTTTTTAAGATATTTGGATTTCTGGCACAAAACCGAAAAATTTTAATAAAAAATATTAGAATAAAAATTCTCAATAACTAATGAATGAATTTATTTAAAAATTAAAACGAATAATCTTTATGGCGTATACTACAAGCTAATGCATTTCTTTTCAAAAATTTTGCAATAAAATAGAAAGATTTTTACAGGTGTAGTATCTGTTTTACATCTCGTTCGATAATAAAAATTAATATTCTCTGTTCATTAATTTGAATACATTTTAATTAAGTCGTAACTATACATGGATTACGAAATAAATTTTGATTATCTAGTATCACTGAAAGAAAAAGAGTTTTATTAGTGTTATTAAAACTTAACTAACGTAGCTTTCATAAAATATATTTTAAAGTATCTCATACGTTTGGTGTTGTATCTAGTCAGCTATATCAAGAGATCCGATCATTTTTTCTCAATTTTTAGATTTTTTGGTTGTAATATTGGTTTATTTAAATTTATTATTAATTTAAAAATTTTTATTTCTTCATAACTTTGAAATGATTTGATCTTTTTAACCAAAGTAAAAATCATCTTAAATAATCACTTTAAAAACTGAACAATTATATTTGTGGACACAAATTAAAAAAAAAAGTCCTAAAACTCATACAAAAATGATCATTTATTGTTTATTGGTCGAAATCCTGAGATTGATTTTGAATGAATAAATCAGAAATTAGCTAATAAATAGTAATGTCATTGATAAGTTTGTGTATCTAAATCCATGCTAATACACTTTATTGCGCTTATATGATAATTTTATTTGTTTTTTTAGGAATTGCAAACTATTCTTGATGGATTGAAGACTTTAGAACTTAGAAATTTTTTTTAATTTGGACTTGGAAAATTTAGATTGATCTTTTTTAATTCTCTAAATCCCAAATTTTGAAAAATAATCCTCTATTAACTAAATAATATTAAAATTAAAAAAACTTTTTAATGTACTACGTTTTTATAATAAACCAAAAAGTATAAAATAATGTGTAATAAAATGAAAAATGAATAATGATTTGAAATAAAAAAAAAACGTGGGGCGCATGTTTATTATTATGTATTGTATGCGCCCCACGTTTTTTTTTATTTCAAATCATTATTCATTTTTCATTTTATTACACATTATTTTATACTTTTTGGTTTATTATAAAAACGTAGTACATTAAAAAGTTTTTTTTTATTTTAATATTATTTTATACTTTTTAGTTCAATTAAAAACGTGGTAGATTGAAAATTTTTTTTTATTTAGATATTATCTTATACATTTTGGTATTATTATTATTATTATTAATATTATTTATCGTGTTGTCCAACAGTGCATATTATATAGCATATATATTGTTGTCAAGGGACTAAAACGTGTTTCATCTATTTTTTTAGAGAACACGTAATTGCATGGTGAGTTTCCCGCCATTTTGACAATAATGACGCCATTAGAAATTCAACCAAGATTTATTGTTTTATGCATTGTTAGACCAAAAAATGAATAAAATACAGTCTCAAATTTTATATGTAGAATACAAAATGCTGTAATTTATGTCTAATTGCAATATATGACAAGTTAAAGAATTTTAAAAATTTTCGAAGATGGTTAGAGACTAATGTTAAAAGTATATCTGTATATAAAATCTTCTAATCTTCAATTTTGCCAATATCTCCGTATATAATTAAATATATTAATATATTTTTCGGTGGGAATATATATTTTTAATTGTATTATCCAACAATGCGTGCAAAAATATAATATTGAATATATTAATATATTAATATATCAAAAAAGGATTTTAAAATTTTCGAAGATGTTTAGACACTAATGTTAAAAGTGTATCTATATATAAAATCTTCAAATCTTTAATTTTGCCAACATCTCCGTATATGATTAAATATATTAATATATTGTTCGGTAGATATATATTTTTTTTATAATATTGCATTGTCATCCAGTTCTGAGCTATATTTAAAATTTCAAGTCTCTAGCTCATCGGGAAGTTAGTTTACAATCGGTTGCAAAATTTGTACCGAACAGACAGACAGACAGACAGACAGACACCAAAGCAAGTTAATAAAAACGTAGTAAAATGATTTGCAATATCTATAAAATGAATAAAATCACATGAAATTTCGGCACGAGAAATCTCCTGATTTCTCATCTGAAATTTCTTAGTCGGGATGAGTCCATTTTTTTGTTAACTATAAAATAATTTTATTCATTTCATAATTTATATTATTATTTCACGGTTTCCATTTATACTTTAATGTGATTTCTAAATTGAAAACCTAAACGAAATAAGAATTCTGTAAATTTCGCTGTAAAACATGATGTAATTTTATAAATAATTATTACCATTTATTACGATTCGTATCATATTTTGTTTTATTGAATGAATTACAGAGCATTGGTGGTTCAAGACATAAATCATTAAGCATAAGCTAATTTTTTCTCATAGAAATTTGCGAAAAATTGTATACATTTTGTTACCATTGTGAATCGATTATTTTTATTCAAATTAATTTTTCGATTATGTGGTGATTTTTGGATACTAAATAATTGATCCTGAATAAAATATTTGGAGTCATGATATACTTCAGAAATAAAAAGTGAAACTAATGCGATTGATTGTTCAAATTTCGTAAACCAATCATACATCTTAAAAGTAAGTAATAAAACGATTAATTAGCGATCATACACTGTAAAAAGGAATCATAATAGTTAGCTCGGCGAGGTAGCTGTTAACGAATGGTGCACTTGAATAGAGAATAACGACGAAATTTCAATTTATTAATAATTAAGAAATGATGGATTTGCCCTTAGTACTTCAGAAAGTTAGAAAACTCATTAGACAGCAAAACATAACCTTAAAGTTACACTTGACTATTATGATTCTTTTTTATTAGTGTATATACGCCCAAATTGATTCATACTATTGTATCCTGTGTGAAAGATGATAATTTATATTGATATTAAAGAAGATATCTGCATTTACAACAGTAAAATATTTTTCCTACTATCGTGCGCAAAGTTCGAGTTTGCGCCTGCGCCTGTGTTCGCAAAATCTTTTATTCTTGCACGCTCAGCTGACGTGTGGAAATGGAGTTACGGAAGCCCCCCGAGGTAACTTCTTTGCGCATAGATACTCATAATAATAATATTTATTGCGCTCAACTCGTAACTTGTAGATATAACTATTAACCCTTAGTAGTCACTCTGGGTCCAGGGACCCAAACCCTTTTTACCTCGAATACTGCCCAGTCAAATGAAAAAAAAATAGGAACAGAAAAAAATTTTGCGCCATCTTACAGTAATTAAAATTTATTTTTTGCTAAACTTTTTTTGTTGTTAAAAATTTATTTTTCATTTCTATCTGATTTTCTTTAATTGCGGCTCGCTTCGCTCGAGACACAATCCATACGCGTGTATATAATAGTCCACTTTTCTCCCTAGGTAAATAATATATTATTTTATATAAATAAGACAAATGACGATTATTTTGAGAAATTTAATTTACAAAAATTAATAGATTAAAAAATTCCAATTTTATTTTTTAAGAGAACTAATTAGATTGAAACTGATTGTAAGGTAAGAATAAAATATAAAGGTTATAATTTTGTTTTTAAAAATATTTATTAAGTACATTTATATTATTATCATAAATACAAAAATAATTGTCATTATCAAATGAAAAATATTTTTTTTACATAAATTATAAATTAAATTTTATTGCATGTAATAAAGGTAAATAAATTTGAAAAATTTTAATGTAAATCAGTGCATATTGCAATATTTTGATTGCACAATAGTATTTAAATTCTTAATTATACCATAACTAAAGACAATTTTTTATATTAAAATAATTACAATTTTGCTGGCTATATCCACAATTTTCAAATTTAAATATATTAAATTTTATTCGTTTGTCCATTATTAGATGATTATCATTATAATTATTGCTATGTTTCATAATTAAAAATAATCAAGATCATCAGTTATTTTAGTAAAACTAAGATATGTATTGTCACGGGGATCAGCGATTTTTTTAAGAGCATCAATATAATCAAAGTCACTAGATTCCGTGGGTACTGTATTTTTTGTATTTTTTATATCGTGCGATCTTACTTCCATAACTTTATCAGGCTTTGAAAGCAAATCGAAATTCTCACGCTCTGAACATGATATAACTTGAGAAATTATTGAATTCAATTGAAGAATATCCGCATATTCAAAATCACTTAAGCTACATCCAACAAAACCTTCATTAGTGTCACTATTAGCTTTTCTATACTTATCGTCGCCTGAATCAACAGCAGCTTTCGCATTGGACTTCTTATTTGATGCATCTAAAAATTAAAATGTTTTTTAAATTGGTTGAATTAATAAATTTAAAATAAAATTACAAATAAAAGTTAATAATATTAATTTGAGAAACATTTGTACTTCATATTATTTAAATAAAGTATCAAGTTTTTTTCTTAAATTATCAAGATATAATGCATAAATATCATTTAAAATATCATCAAATAAGCCTGTACGCGTTTGTTAAACTGATTTAAATTTTCGAAAATTCGAAATTTTTTCAATACTTAAATTTTGTAAGAAACATCTTTAAAATTTATTTTAATAATATATAAGTCAAATTTGATTTTAAAAATAAGTAATGCACGAATATAACAGCATCGTAAAAAGTTGTTAATTAATAACTCATTTATAGTTTTTTTCTTAATTTTAGTAAATTTATCCGCATTTATCAGAAAAATTCTTAATTCTGTTTTGAATAAATCACCTGTGAATTATTAACTAATAAAATGTTTTAGAATATACATTATAAAGAAAAGATTTTAGTATAGACAACGTTATAAAATTTAATATATGACAGAAATATTTCATTGATATTTAATTTATTGTTTTCACATTAGTATGAAAAAATTTTGTTAAGTATTCTGTTAAAGAAATTTGTGCGGTCTTAAATATTTTGAATAGAAAGTTTTTATATGCAAAAAGTTTATGTGAAAATTCATGTACAATTATTTGTCAAATGTATTTCATTCAAAAATTAATTAAATTTTACATAAAATTTTGAATTGACTAAATTTTATAGATAATTATGCAAAATTTTGATGGATTAAAAATAAAGATTTGAAGAAATTTGTAATTTTATATTAGCAGATAAGTTTACAAATTTATCTACCGTTTTTACTAATATACTAAAAATATCGTTTTTATTAATAATGAAAAGTTTATTTCTTAAATTGACTTACCCAAATCTTCTAACCTATGCAATAATACGACAGGTATTTTAGTATACATTTTTTCAACATCGTTAGATCCAATCAAACCTTTATCAGTGTCACTAATAGCTTTTCTATAATTATCGTCGCTTAAATAAGCAGCAGCTTCCACGTTGGACTTCTTATTTGATGCATCTAAAAATTAAAATGTTCTTTAAGTTTGTTAAATTAATAAGTTTAAAACAAAATTACAAATAAAAGTCAACAATATTATTTTTGAGAAACATTCGTACTTCATATTATTTAAAGCATCGAGTTTTTTTTCTTAAATTATCAAAATATAATGCAAAAAAGTTATTAATTAATAACTCATTTATACTTTTTTTTTAAATTTTAGTAAATTTATCCGTATTTATCAGAAAAATTCTTAATTATATTGAGAATAAATCACCCGTGAATTACTAACCAATAAAATATTTTAGAAAAGAAAAGATTTTAGTATAGACAACGTTATGAAAATTCAATATATAACAACAATTTTTCATTGATATTCAATTTATTGTTTTCACATTAGTATGAAAAAATTTTGTTAAGTATTCTGTTAAAGAAATTTGTGCGTTTTGTATAGAAAGTTTTTATATACAAAAAATTTATGTGAAAATTCATGTACGTTTTTCAAATGTATTTCATTCAAAAATATATACGTATGTGCATTAAATTTTACATAAAATTTTGAATTGACTAAATTTTATAGATATTTATGCAAAATTTTGATGAATTAAAAAATAAAGATTTGAAGAAATTTGTAATTTTTATATTAGCAGATAAGTTTACAAATTTATCCATCGTTTTTATTAATATACTAAAAATATCGTTTTAATTAATAATGAAAAGTTTATTTCTTAAATTGACTTACCCAAATCTTCTAACCTATGCAATAATACGACAGGTATTTTAGTAAACATTTTTGGAAAATAGATTTTTAATGTTTTTAAGATAAAACTTGAAAATAAATCACACAAATTACAACTTTGTTTCTAATATAGCAAAAACTGTTAACTATATGCTAAAATTATAGATCTTGACCTTTTGAAAGATAGCCAATTACTAAGTTACAATAATTATTTTTGATGAGTTTATATAGTAGGAATATCAGCTTATTTAATCCCTCAAATGCCATTTTACGGAAAGCAGGTATAGAAGTGGATTAGTCGAAAAAGATTAAATCTAAATTTATATTAAATCTTTAAATTTATATTACATTAAATATTAAATCTAAATTTATTTGTTACTTTTGAATTACTGTTTTTCTAAGAAAAATTTAAAATATACTAAATGGACACGTAGAAAATTAAAGTTAATAAATAAATAAATTTCCTAAAATAATCTTTAAAGTTATCTTTATTAAAATTTGATATTTTTTACACACTACGCGAAAAGTGGGTACTTCTCTCCCTACCAGCAGAATAAAAAGCCCCCACTATTCGCGCATCTTGTAAAAAAATCGTACATTCACCACGGGAGTAAATAAAAAATGTCTTAAATCGTATGTTTGTCACCCTCACCTTCGGCTCAGGTGACAATTTACATACAATTTAAGACATTTTTCGTATTTACTCCCTAGGTGAATAATATACTATTCTCTTTTAACAAAATATAAGAATTCATTAACTTTTTCTAGCATTATTATTAAAAATTAAAAGAAATTATTAATTTAAAAAATGACAAGAAAAATATCACAATATAGTTATTTTTTCTACTTATCTTAATGGAATTTTTTAAAACAAAATAATAATTTTACGTAAAAACAAAATGTGAAAAATTATTATTCAACAAGTTCAACAATTATAATTAAATCAATTATAGATGATAAAATGTCAAGCGTTCCGAGAGACAATAGTTGACTTAAAAATATAATATTAATAATTTATAACAGTATAGTACATACAGCAGTATTTAGTTTTGTTTCAAAAATTGAATAGAATAGGATTAAAATTACAACTAAAATTTTCCTAATTAACTTTAATCTGCATTGACTTCCTCCATTTAAAGAATGGTTTCAAAAATTAGACCTCCGACTAATCGTAAAAATCACAAAATATAAAAAAAATTAGAAAAATTTTATTCAAAATTTTCAAAATGCTCTAAAATTAAAACTGCACTGAGAAAATAAGTTTTTCAAAGCTTGTTTTATTTAGGCCATAGCAAATGATTTCCATAAAAATTTTTGAGCAAATCTATCGAATGGTTTTTGTGTAATAGAAAAAAAATGAAAAATAGAGATTTTTTCCAAAATTTTCAAAATGCTCTAAAATTAAAACTACGCTAAGAAAATAAGTGTTCCAAAGCTTGTTTTCTTTAGACAATAGCGAATAACTTGCATACAAATTTAGAAGCAAATCTATCGAATGGTTGTCGTAAAATAAAAAATAAATGGAAAAAAAATTTTTTTTTCAAAATTTTCAAAATGCTCTAAAATTAAAAGTGCGCTAAGAAAATCAGTTGGTAAAAGTTTTTCTTCTTTTGGCAGTCGCAAATAATGTTCATACAAATTTTCAAGAAAATTCTTCGAGTAGTTTACGTAAAATATCAAAAAAATGAAAAATCAAAATTTTTTTAAAATTCTTCAAATGGCTCTAAAAAAAAACTGAGCTAAGAAGATCAATTTTCAATAGCTTTCCCCCCAGTTAGACAAAAAAATAAATTGCATGCAAAATTTGAAGTTAATCCATCGAGTAGTTCTCGAGATCTTATTGGCGTACTGAAATCATACACACACACACACACACACACACACACACACACACACACACACACACACACAGACATTTTCTGGAAATCACTTTTTTCGACTCCCTGAGTCTAAATATGTACAAATTAATGAAAAAATAGAAAAAAAATTTTTTTTACCGATACAATGCTTTCTCTATGAGAAAGCAAAAAGACCCTTTTTTGAACAAAAATCGCTAAATCTCGGTCAATTTTGAACCTAGAAAAAAACTAGAAAATAAATTTCAAGTTAAGCAAAATACCTTTAAAACTAGCGGTGTAAAATTTTTCTACCATCATTTTCTGAAAAATGATTCAAATTTAAACACAGGCGAAAAAATTTTTTTTTTCTATTTTCAAGTCGTAATATTTTCCAGACAAGTACTCAAAATCAAATTGCCAATATACCATTAAAAAGTCCTTACTCCTTACGAATACGTTCAAAATGAATGGTCGTAGAGTTCTGTACGACCCTTATTTGCTGAAACACAAAATTTTTTAATTAGTACTTTTTTTCTCAAGGGTGGCTCCATTTTATTGGACCCCACTGTAATTATATACATACACTCTGTAAAAAATTTTGTGTAATTCGTCAGTTGACTAAAAATTTTTTGCAACTTTGATTCTTTCGGTTCCGTAAGGACATTGACGTTCACAAGCTTTTAGTTCCTGTGAACTACGCAAATTTTTTAGAGGTAGGATAATAAGTAGCCTAGTTCAAATAGGCAAAATACTTATAAAAGATTGCCGAACAAAACCGTCAAAAAATGATTTTCATATAATATATAATATATTTAATTAATAATATATTCAAAAATTTTATTATTATTTAATATAACTTATGAGTCTGCATTATTGCATACAATTGTTCTTAATTTTCCAAATTCAAAAATATTTATGCATGATTCCATATAAAATTATAAAATTGTTCAATGCTATTACATATGATTCTATCTTTTTGCTAGCCTAATATAAAAACGTCAAATATCTAAAAAACCTCTTAAAGTGACTTGTGCCCTTTTTTCGTACAACCAAGGATTTAAAAAATCCAAAATAATCTTCTAAGAGGAGTTATAGTATATTACACACCAAGGGAGGTAAAGTACTGGCGAGTCCATAGCACATGTAATTGCCACCTCGAGCCGAAGGCGAGGGTGGTAAATATGTGCTATGAGGTCGCCATTTTACCTTCCGTGGAGTGTATACTATTTTTCGCCATACCCGGGCCGAAACTATGACTTTTGTTTTTCGGCGCCGGGACGAAAGTCGTAGTTTCGGGTAGGACATGGCGAAAAAGTTATTTTTCAAGTTTTGTAAATTAAATAACATTAAACAGAGTATAAAGACAATTAATAACAAATTGTTTATATGCTTAAATCTTAAGTGGGCGGGGATCAATCTGATGAGTCAAACCGATAAAGAAATAATAGGATGCAGGTCAAGATATTTTATTCTATTGTTTGACAGGGATTAAGGGGATTTTGACATAATACCACAATGGAAAGAGAAATTGTATTGAATAAATGAAACGGATTAGAAGATAATTACTAATAGTGGAGTTCGAGGGTATAAAAATGTATGATATTAGACTGAAATGGCCATTCTGTTTTTAAAAAGCAATCTATCTTGTAATACAGATTGAGCAAGCGCTTATTTATTTCAAAGTCATTCTCTTAGAAAAATGGAACTTCCAACACTCATAGTTAAATGTTCAAAGAAGGTAAACTGTAAAAGAACCCAAAATTATTACAGTTTGGAACGAAAGACCGAGGCAGTCATGTTATATAGAGAAATAAAAGTGATGATAAAAGTAACGCAATTCTTGGGAATTAGCGAATCAACACTTAGAAGCTGGAATAAGTGTAGTAAGGAGATTTTAATAGAAGCGAGAAAACGAGGAATTTACGATCAAGCCGTACAAAATGTGATAGCATACTTAACCACACCAGAATTGCGTAAGTAAATCTCTATTTTTTGTTTTATGTAAAATAAGCATACGGATGAATCTTGTGAAATTTTAATATTAATTTTTCTCTAAAAAAATGTTAAAATATTTCATAAGTTTTTTAATAATGCAGGCATACTTTTTCCTAAAACATTATTGCATTCTGTTGCTCAAATGCTACATTTAGAAATTGAATTTTCAAGATATTCCATGGGGCTATTTGGAAAAGTAATATTAAATACTGAAATTATTAATAAACTGAACCCTTCAATATTTATTTTTCCAATGTAGATTACCACAAAGCCCATCACGTTTTTTAATCCAAAAATATGGTAAAAGGAAGCTAAGAAACTGTACTTTTAAAAATCAATGCCTCAATGTTGTGCCTTGTTATGCAATTGTACTATCTCGAATATCAACTAGATTTTTAACATTTTAATGATTTCAGTATTGAATGCTTCTTTACCAAAAGGCCTCATGGAATATCTTAATAATTTGATATCCAAATGTAGCATTTAAAGAGCAGAATCCAATAGTGCTTCATAAAAGAATGTGCTTGCATTATTAACAAAGTTATGAACAATTTAAATATAGTTTAAAAAAATATTAAAATATCACAGGATTTACCCATACACTGAAAAAATTGCGGGTGAGAAACTATACTAAATATGAATACGCAGCATTCTGCGCATAAAAGCGATCCTCGTTCACGTTAGAGAGATCCTCACTACGTTTTTAGGCGCGCTGCCTTCTCGAAATTCTCATGTCTCTAATTTTGGGAAAGCAGAAAGCCCAAAAGCGCAGCGAGGATAGCTTTAATTTAATATAGCATCGATGTATTCACGTTTAGTATAGCATGTGGTAAGGGAGGGCGACTACAGTTTTTTCAGTGTATGATAATAATTATAAAGAAAATATTTATAAAAGCTTTATAATGTTTATATTTAATTACTAAATTTCATTTTTCATAAATGCTTTGAAATAAGATCGATTACTTAATTTTGGAAACCCCTGGTAGAAATGTGACTATGAAAAATGGTGTATATAGAAATTTAAGGTTATTGGTAATAATAATGCCAAAGAAATGGCCATAAAATGTTAAAAAAAGCGTTTCCATTTCTATGGTCATAAAATGGTAATACAAAGCGTTTTAATTTCTACCAGGGCCATTTTAATATATTTTATAAATGAAAAATTTAACTATTTCTATATCGAATAAATTTAAATAACTATATACTTTTTTTTTTTTTTAGGAAAAGAAACCAATAAACGAAAGTCTAGAGAGATACCAGAAGAAAACGATTTTTGTCAGAGAATGGTATTACCGCCTACACCTCAGATGAGCTTGTCGTTGAATAATGTTACAGGTTTACAATCAATACAAGAAGTATGCATAAAAAATGAGCCGATTCCAGAACCTGTAAAAAAATTTACGCAATCGAATGATGATATAGCTTCACCAGTAAAAGTGCCTATTAATGATACTTTACTAAAAAAAAGGGAAGAAGCATTGTTTCATGCAGAGCATTATTACAACTTATGCAAAAAAATTCTGCCATCAGAAGATTTACATCAGTTAGAAAAAATTATATTCAAATCAGTTTCAATTCCAATAATAGAACCAACATATAAAATAGAAATTAAGGAAGAAGTAGTAGGTTGGTACGAATAATAAAGTCAAACTAGTTACTTTTTATACATTCTATAAATCGAAATATGAATTATAAATTTGTAAATAACACAAATCGTTTAATAGTAAATGTATAAATTATAATTTTATATTATAAGCAGAAAAAGGATTATTTTAGACAAATAAAACTTTTTGAAAATCAAAAATGATGAGATTAATATATTTTTGAATTGTCTTACCTTTTAATTTTATGCATATATACAGCAAAGCAATTTGTAAATCTCCCTCCCTTCTATTGATCCTAATATTCATGATGACATTTCTCTGTTACTTCTTACGAAATTGTAATAAATATATATTCTATTAAAAATATTAATAGAGAGCGCGATGGCGTAACGGATAGAGCTCTTGCCTTCAACGCGGTGGGCATGAGTTCGAATCCTAGCCAGGTACCTCTGACTTTTTTTTAAAAAGAAAAATTAGTGTATGTGCTAATAATATCGCGCGACTCTTAAAAAAAATCCGATCTCATTGGGTATCGGTTGATTGTTGGTCACAAAAATGACTGACCGTCGATCGGTAGTCAAAGATTTCGGTATGGTGTGTCAGATGGGCTAGCCTGATGTAATGTGTTAAACGGGAACCGGGCTAGAATCTATCTGATATCATCATATGAAAAAAGTTAATTATATAGAGGACAATATCCTCTATATAATTAACTTTAAAAAAAAAAAAATTAAAAATATTAATAAAAATTGAATGGATGTAATTAGGAAATTCCAATTGCTAAATATCCGTCCGTTTTGCAATGATCACAATTGAATAAAAAAATCTTTTTTTTACTAGAATTTGGGAACTTTCATCAGGGAGTAATATTCAATATTATAAACAATTGTTTTTTAAAGAAATCTTTAAAAATTGAACAAACTAGCTCACAATTTTGGAACTGCGAGCATTAGACCGAATGCTCGCGGTTTTCTTCATGATTTTATGTATAAAAATATATCCGCAAATTACAACAAGATCAGTGATCCAATCATGGGGTCCTCTTCTTGTAAGTTAATTATCAATTAACTTAATGTTTTTTAATTAAAAAATTCAGAACCCTGATTTGGATTCAGGGAATTGAAAAAAGTGGTTTCCAGAAAATATTTGCGTGTGTGTGTGCGCGCGTGTGTATGTGTACGTATATGTATTGATTTAGCAAATTAGATCTGGAAAACTACTCGATAAATTTGCTTCAAATTTCGCCCTCAATTAATTTTTTTGTCTAACTAGGAGGAAAGCTATATTGAATTTTTGAAAATTTTTAATATTTTCAAAAAAATTTTTATTATTTATTTTTTTTATATTTTACGATTATTATGTTGAATATTATTATCTGGTTCAAGTTTTGTGTTAGCATACGAGAGCGTACAGAAATTCAACTGAAAACTGCGATATTTATTTACGTATTGATAGAAAAGAAAAAAAATCATATTAATAATTACAGAAACAATTTATGTTGGTCTGACAGGTTTCCACACTACGTCATGGAATACCGTCAACAGCGCGTTGGTTTTTTTTTTATTTTGAATAATTATACAAATTAAATGTTCATGACTTGAGGAAATATTGCTGATGAATCATTTTTTACATTGAAATCACATTTTAATAAATAAACTCAAATTACTTGAACTCAGTGAGCTCATATGACAAAGCATTGTGGCAAAGCAATTAGCATCGTTTTTTTATTAAAAATATCTATAATTTATTTTATAGCACTGCAGACCTTAATTTCGCGTGTTTCAGATGCTCTAGCGCACTTTAAATAAGCTATTATTGGACTGTACAGAAATTATTGAAAGAAATCTCTCATATTATTACACTGTGCAAATCAGTATTTATATTGAATTTGTACACCACATGATCATTGTCAAGCATAAAATTAAAATAAAGCATTAAAAACGTCAAGAAAAACGAATGATATAAAAATAAAAGAAATGTACACTGAAAAAAAAAAAATAAGCAAATTCAACTCGGTTCCCATGCTAAAACAACATGGCTTCATATGCAAGTAGATTTCAGTAATATCTTCAGAGGAACTATGCAATGTTATTTTAGCAACCATGCTAAAACAGCATGGTGCGCCAACCAAGTCATTTTTAATAGAAGTAACATTTATGATTTATCGTAAATAAATCATGTTTAACAAAATTTTATTTAATAACCGTACACTTCTATTTAAACATTTGTTGTATGTATCTATACTAAAATACGTTTTGCAAAAAACTTTTAAAAAAATTTTGAGGTTATGTACAAAAATATACTAGACAATTTTGACACAAATTCAGAAAAATTTCGTTAAATCGGATGTTGTTTCACGAAATTATGTATCATATATAA
Organism: Anastatus disparis; assembly: GCA_017163975.1. Lineage (NCBI taxonomy): Eukaryota > Metazoa > Arthropoda > Insecta > Hymenoptera > Eupelmidae > Anastatus > Anastatus disparis. The sequence continues at coordinate 2,322,402 of JAFFSR010000313.1, forward strand.
ACATTTTTGTGAAATAGTTTTTATTATTTAGGGTAAATGTGCCAGTTACCGTGGGTTTAACGTAACCTCTTACAGATTTTATCAAATTAAACAGATTTTTCTATTAATGCTCGATAACTATTGATATCAGTTATAAACGTTGAAGCATCTTTTATTTAATAAGCATGATTGATTAATTATGTATAGAAAAATATTTGAAATATTATTAAAAATATAAGAATTGATGCATGCGTCAAATACCGTGTTGTTCACTTTTCAGATTTCTATATACCGTGTGTCAGTTTCCGCGCCCCCAACTAAATGCGTTTTGTCAGTAAGCAAGCCCTCGACCAAATATCGAGCGTCGAACACCGTGCATTTTTCGTCGATTTCTCTTTTTTTGAGGTTATGTTTTCTTCGATGCTCACATGTTAGAGGGCACGATAACTAAGATTATACCAAAAAATTGGTTTAGTTATCGTGCACGATAATTGAATCATATGCTTAAATCTGTTCCAGTTACTATATTTTATAAATAAATAATAAAAAATAATTTAAAAACGCAAATTGTAAGTTTTTTCGAAATTTGTAAGTATTTTGTTATAGTAAAATGCATATACATATTATTAATATACATTTTTTAATACTTTAAATGATTGAATTAAACATGCAATCCTTAAGCTTTTTGATAACGCGCGCACTAAAAATGCATAAATCACGTTACAAAAATTTCAAACATTATTTATACAATATAAAATGTCGATAAATTAAATTTTTATTTTTCTAATAGTTAAATTATACTTCAAAAATATTAAAAAAATTTTTTTGAATTATTGATTAAGGCTTAAACCTATATTAATGCATTAAAATATCGAAGGAGCACGGTAGTCGGGGGGGCAACGATAACTGGCACACTTACCCTATTATTTTTATGAAGATTCGTTGATTACTATACTTAATGCAACAATAACGTATCTCCGTAGATTCAAAATAGCTATTATATTAAAATGACATAACAGGCACTATGTTGTTTTAGCATGGCTCTACAATGTCATGTTTGCTTATTTTTTTTTCAGTGTATAAGGCATAAATTAGTTCGGAGGCTCCATCCTCTGTTTCATTTTTTATTTAGCATCTGCGGAATGCACAATTTTTGCGAGTTTTTTTAACTATTGTTTGTAAAATGCTTAGTTTTTGTTAATTATTGATTTCTATGCGTACATATCTCATGTGGTGGATTTATAGTCCATGTGCTATAAAATAATATACGATAAGTGTACACTGAAAGAAATTTTCGCTTTGGAGACTACGATTAAATTCGAATAAAATAACTTCTATGGATTAGATAAAATTGACTCCAGCTTTGAATAATTGTACATTAAAATTTGAAATACTTGAATTCAAAAACTATTGAAATGACAGAACTCAAAAGTTTACTAAATGTAATCATACTTTGAATTCTTGAACTTTGAAAAATATTTGAATTGACTACATTCGATACTGGGCACCAATAGACTCTTCATTGGGCTTGCCAGACTCCCAAATAAAATTCAAAAACAGAATTCGTCTAGTTCAATAGTACATCGAAGTCAGAGACCTCGGCGTTGGGCTTCTTAGACTCCCAACGTTGAAGTAAATGACGTTGAGCGTTGAGTTACGCTACTTCGATGAGTCTTTGAATTTAGTTATTTCTATTGTGAGATTAATTAAGTTCAAGTTATGCATTATAATAATTCTGATATTTATTAACGTTACTTACTTCTATTTAAAATCGAATCAATTCAAAATCTCGTGTTATATAAGTTTGATATTTATTTGAAGTCAGTAAATTATCGAAATTCCTAAAGCGAAAATTTCTTTCCGTGTACTCAAAGTGGCCTTTTTCTGTAAGGCATGCTTAGTGTTCTCATTTGGCTCGTACGCTAAATGCTCGCTGTTCAAAACAGAATCACACTCAATGTATTACTAGATGTATTTTTATCATCTTATATTAACTTAAATATTAATACATTTTACCTAATTCTATCCCAACTTTCAATTAAAAATCTTTTTTAAAAATGTTTAAGAATAAAGTTAAAAGAAATAAGAAAATGCGTTTAGTTCCAAACTTTGCTACGAGCTGTCTTCGGTGAAATATGAGAGAATTGTATTGTAGATGCAATAATATATTATTAACTTAAGTAGGCAAAGCATTGGTCAGTATAGGGGTGTGCGCGTAGTTCGAACTACGAGTAACTCGAACAAATAACTCGACACAACGAACTTGAGTCGAGTCAAGTATTAACTCGAACTTTCCGATTTACTTGAATTTATCAAGTTACTCGAAAAAATATGAACCATTCGAATAACTCGAGTTACTAAAAAAATATGAACTGCTCGAATAACTTGAGTTACTCGAATGACTCGAGTTACTTGAATAGCTCGAACAACTAGATTATATTATTCTGTAGTAATTAGTTCTTTATTATACGAAAAAAATTATTTTTTTACTCTTTTTTTTATTAACTTGCTGTGAATTCTGTCTATCCGTCTACTCAGAAGGAATATTGGAATATCTCTTAAACTAATTTCGAGTCGAGTCGAGTATTGAATTCGAATTTTTCGAGTTACTCGTATATACCGAGTAACTGGAATAATTCGAGTGATTCATATTTTTTCGAGTAATTCGTATTTGTTCGAGTACTTAAGAATCTCGAATACTCGACTTGAACTCGAAGAAAATACTGGACTCGACTTAAACTCGACTATTCAAGTATTTGCACATCCCTATTGGTCACCTCATAGCTCTTCTAATACGGCACTCTCGCCTTCGGTTTGGATGTCAATTTACACGAACAATGGGGTGACCACTTTTACTCCCATGGTTATTATATTTTTCCTAACAACGGACCGAAAATACATTTTATTTCCGACAAAGTGAGATAATACACTGTAAATCACTTTCATATAAAAGATCATTGATTCTTAATCATGCTATAATTGTATGATTAATTACATTGATCACAACTAAATTTGCTGATTCAATGATGCAGCTTATGATAATTTTAATTCATCGCCCCAAAAAGAGGTGATATCGACGTAAAATCATTCTCTCATTCATTGAACACAAACACCCAAATAATATACGATGCTGTTCGACGTTTATGATTACGATTACAAAAATAAATAAAGTGAATCATTTTATATGTTACTGAATTTATATTTTTACATTAAGAAAAACCTTGAAAGTGACTTACAGTGTAAGTTAAATCGTCGGGTGAGAAGAAAAAAGTGACAATTCAGACAAGCGCTGAAAAAAGTATCACCTCGATTTTGCCTATTAAAAAGTACTAACTCTACTTCTATTCGCGCACTAAAAGGTTCCACGTTTTTGTGACCATACCGAGATGAAACTTTTTAGTGCGCGAATAGAAGTAGAGCTAGTACTTTTTAATGGACAAAATCAAGGTAGTACTTTTTTCAGCGCTTATCTGAGTTGTCACTTTTTTCTTCTCACCCGACGAAATGTTCTATTCCATATGTATAAAAATATGATGGTATAATATTTGCAAATTTTGTATATAAACCTAAAATTGAACGTAAAAAATTGATGACGTCATTAGATAAACTTTTTTTGTAAATAGTGACGTTTATGTTATTTACGAGTAAGTTTATTTTCTGTAACAGTTATACATGTCACGTTTATATATCGTTGCATGCAAAAACTAATTTTCTTGTTCAATGTTTGAATAATATCGTGCATCGAAAACATTTTTTTTAATGTGCAATAAGAGGTGACCTCCACTTACTGAAAAACTTTCTATAATAATGTGAACTAATTTCTGAAAAGTGATATTCAATATTAAATTACTTTATAACGACACTTGCTTCGAAAAGTATAAAGAGTTTAGTTTTGCATTGCCGTTTCTAAGCAATACAGAATATATATAAATATATATATATATACACAAAGTAAAAAGTAAAAATTTACTGAGAATTTGTAAAATTGAATCTGAAATTAATACGTTCTTAATAGTAATCAAAATTTGAAATATCGTTAAATTAAACATGAAAGTTTTGAAATTATTATGCCTTTATATTAGTATTGATAAAATGGCCTCTTCCAATTATATTCATTGGATTCATCAAATAAATAAGCAAATGCAAGAAGATAGAGGAATAACGCAAGTTACTCTTATGCTTCCATCACTAAAACTTCTTTCATCTATCTATTACTCAATCATTCCAGAAATAGTTAATAAATTCCAGAGTTTTATCATTGATCCAAACGCAATGGAAGATGTAAATCGATCAATGGCCACGAATAATATCCAAAAAATGTTAGTATTAAAATCAAATCCTATAGCTTTAAATATTATGCTGGTTGATGCTTCTGATTTCGACAAAACTTTAAAACAGATAACTAATTATTTTAATTTTCTACACAAATATTCATTAAAAGGCCCAAGACCTTATTGTTTAGTATTTCTTATTAATAAAAGTCGTTCATACGGTTTTAAAGATTTTTTTAAACAGTTATGGTCAAGAAGTTTTTTGGAAGTTACAATAATAGAAATAATTAGTCCCAAAAAATCTATAAATCAATTAACGGCCTATTCTAAGGACATTACAGATATTTTAGTTCATGAATACAATCCATTTTACGATAAGTACGTAAAATATAAAAAAATCATATTATTTTCTGATAAATTGAGGAATTTAAATGGCTATAAGTTCAAAGCATCGTTTGGCCGATCTACTTTTTTACTAGCACAACCCAATTTTTCTGGGGACAATATGTGGTATGGTATATATGGTACACATTATTCGCGCATCAAAACTATTGCTGAATATTTTAATTTTACCATAAATATTGCAAAATCTGATATAAACAATGATCCTCTAAAAGATCCAACTATTGATTTTCATATAAATGAAATGTATTTATATAAGGTTGAAGTTTATTTTGGACGTAATATTTTAATATTTAACTATCATTCTGCAGATTATTATTTAGTAATTGTGCAACATGGGTATTATGAATCGAAATTCCCATACAATTTCGTATTTGCTACAATTACCATGGTATGTTTGATCGCATTCACTTGCACATTAGTGTATATTTTCCAATATAAAACTAAATTTTTATCAATTTTCAACATTGCGATGACATTAATTGGAATTTCAGTATCTGATCAGCCGAGAACCTCGAGAGAAAAAATTATATTTATTGTTTTAACTTATATTTCCATAATATTTTCTATAGATTTACTAGATTATATGTTAAGCATCAGTTTGCACGAGATAAAATTTAAAAACTTAGCAACTTTTGCTGACCTTGTGGAATCAGGTATAAATTTTAAGATACATGATGTTACAAGAAATAGTTTATATTTCTTAGGGTTGAAGGAAGTATTTCAAAATATTACAACTGCAGTTCCGCATGACGGACGTCGTCATGGAGTGGAATATCTTCTAAACAATGAAGTAGATATAAATTTTTACGATTCAATTAGATTAGCTAGATTATATCACATTTTAGATCGTATTTCTAATCCACCAAGCGGACGGATTTTGAATATAATGCAGGAAAAAGTATTTAAGTTTCCACCATGTTTGGTGTTTTCAAGATTTTTTCCATATGCTTTGCAATTTGAAAAGTTATTACGTAGATTTATCGAATCTGCTATTGAAACTAGATGGATCCATGAATATTACATGCTAGTAGATATGTATGCTCCGAATGCATATGAGAAATCATATTATACTAAGAACATAAAGTCACCGTTGAATGTAAATTTATCCAATGACGATGACGATTTCAACATTTTATTTTTTTATTTTTTAATAGTAGGATATTTATTATCTTTTCTTTTTTTTATGATTGAATTATTTTCGAAACGATTAAAATTTATAAATACTTAATAGAAAAGGTATAATATTACAAGGGGTTAACAACTCTAAGAATAAGTGCTTGAATGATTTCAAATTTAGACGATTTCATTATGATTTCAAATTGATTTCAAGTGTAGTCACTTTACTAAAAAATGAAGCGATTTCAAGTGGATTTATGTAATTTCACGAAGTTTATATCATTACTGGGTATTTGATTTCATTAATTAAAAATTAAACATAAACATTATAAATAAAAAAGTCTAAATTTAAATATAAATTAAATACATTGAATAAATTAATTATAAACAAAAGATAATCCTACAGTACAGTTAATATAGAAAAAGAAAATAATGTGTAATAATGATACTAAGGATGTGAATAATTTTCATGTAACTATTATAAATTAATTAAGATACTATTTTCAAATCAATAATTTTTATTAAAAAACCGCTTTTATAATACAAAAATAATTACAATCTGAAGTTAGAAATAATTCTTTTTTTTATTGATTACATTTAAGCTTAAAATTAAACTTTTATTCTCTTTAATCAGAGGTGAAATTGTAGTTGTATGATTTTTTATATTGATATACTCATAGGTGCCAACTTCAAAGTAGCGCTATTTTTAATTATAACGTGCACCATGAACAAAGAACTCCATCTTTTATATTTTCTTCAACTTTTGAAAAATTACTAAAAATTTTCAAAATATTACGATTTTAAGATTTCGTTTTGAATACACTGATTTCATAACAGATTGAAATCGATTCAAAATTTGGGTACTTCAATGATTTCAAGAGTTATTAGCCCCTTGTAATATTACACAGAGAGAATTTTTCTATTAAATTTACAATGAAATTCTGCATAAAAATTACAGCAACATTTCTGTTTAAAAATTATAATAAAATCTCACAAAAGTTACGGAGAAATAGTGTAAAAATTATCGGACGATCTTTAAATTTTGTCATTGTTTTCAATAATATTTAAAGGGTGTGTCTATTAAATATCCTAAAAGTATAAGATGTCCCTCGATTGTAATAACAGTCATCGCAATTTTTATAGAAGAATTCTTTCCGTGTATCAATTAATTATCCTTCAGATTAAGTGACAATGCAAAAATTATATTTCATATTTACCTTAAATTAATAATCGCAATATTTATATGATTTTGCACAAGTTTGTTGCAATAAACCAGGGTGGAAAATGGATCATATAATTAATTAATTATAAGCATAATTGATGGTCAACGGATGGTAAAATGACATCTATCTAGAAATTTTTTTAAAAGCATTTCTAGAATTTTTAGATAAGTGTCATTTTAACATCCGTTGACCATCAATTATGCTTATAATTATGATCAATTTTCTACCAGGGACAATACTAAAATAATCAATGTGGTGAATGAAAATATAGTTTTAAAATCTATATTTTTTATTAGTCAAATTGTGTAAAATAAAATATGTGAATAATTAAAAAATGTTGTTTTCGCTATCAAACTGTATACAATTTTTCTGTGGAGTTTTAACATTGTATTACTCTTTGCGTAATATGTTACAAAAGTTAAACAGTAATTATAGTATCTTCATAAATTTTAAATATAAATATTTTATTTGTTTCTAGTTAGCTTGAAAAGGGTTACTAAAATTGTAACCGAAACGTCGTTGTGAATTAATAAATCTATTTTGTCAGTAAAGCCAGTCTACTCGTTTCAAGATTATCTTTTTTTTTTTTCATTTTTTATGAAATTGTTTTTTTTCAAGAACATAAAAATTCCTTACTTAAATGTATTTCTATTAAAACAAATTTACATTTAATACGTTTTACGTTTTTGTAATTTCTTTTCTATAACTTTAAGAAAAATAAAGACATTTTTACAATTACGGACTGATACTTTATTCATCTCAAATTAACATGAGAATATATAAATATATTGATTGAAGATATCCGAAGCCTTGGGTTTTTGAGAGAACCAATCGTCATGTTGATAGCACTGGTAAACTCAGTCTGCATTTTTCATTCAAATAACCTGAAATATAAAATTGTATTTTTAATTATTATTATTATTACTTTTATTTCTATCATTATTGTTAATTCTTTGACCGAGATAATATTAATTCTATTGACGAACTTTATTTTAAATACATAATAACACCTTGTCTGTATTAAGTAATCATTTGTTATTCCTAAGTTTATTATCATTATTACGGTTATTACAATAATTAAAAACTACGAATTAATAAATCATTATTCAATAAAAAAAAATACTGTTAAATAAAAAAAAAACGCTGCCAAGTGCTTTGGCGCAATGCTTTCTCATAGAGCTCATTGAGTTAGAGTAATTTGATTTTATTTTTTTAAATGTGATTTCAATGTAAAATACCATTTCTATTCAAGAAAAATTAGTGAATGTGAGAGAGTGATTAGGAAATAGGAAGAGAGAGGCAAGGATGTATGAAAATAGGGTAAAAATGAGGATCAATCTGAGATAGAAGGACAGAGAGGAAGTAAGGAAGTAAGAAAAGAGTTAGTGAAAGCGTTAAATCAGAAATCAAAAGAAGTGATCAAAAAGTTACTCAAAGAAAATAATTTTTTAAGAGCTTGTTATAAAACAAATCATAAAGACAGTAGCAAAAACTTGTATACAAATTTAGAGCGAATCTATCGAGTACTTTAGGTAAAATGAAAAAAAATGAAAAATGAAAATTTTTTAAGAAAATTTTTAAAATTTTCTAAAATCAAAACTACGCTAAGGAAATCAGTTTTTAAAAGTTATCCTTCTTTTGGCAGTTGCAAATAATTCCCATGCAAATCTCAAAGCAAATTCATCAAGTAATTTACGTAAAATACAAAATAAATGAAAAATCGAAAATTTTTTTAAAATTCTTAAAATTGCTCTATAAAACAAACTACACTATGAGTACCAATTTTCAATAGCTTCCCGTCTACTTATACAAAAACATAGATATTATGCAAAATTTGAAGCAAATCCATCGAGTAATTTTCGAGATCTAATTGGCTAAATAATAAACATTTTCTTTTCAAAATTTTAAAAATGCTCTAAAATTAAAACCACGCTATGAAAATCAATTTTTGAAAATTTCCCTTCTTTTGACAGTCGCAAATAATTTCTCTGCAAATTTCAGAACAAATCTATCGAGTACTTAACGTAAAATAAAAAAAAATAAGAAAAGAAGAGTCGAAATTTTTTTAAAAATCTTTAAAATTCTCTAAAATTGTAATCACGCTAAGAAAATTAATTATCAAAAGCTTATTTTTTTCAGACAATAGCAAATTGATTGTATAAAAATTTTGGAGAAAATTTATCGTATGGTTTACGCAAAACAAAAGATAAATGAAAAATGAAAATATTTTTTAAAATTTTCAAAATGCTCTAAAATTAAAACTGTAGTGAGAAAATTAGTTTTCCAAAGCTTGTTTTTTTCAGACAGTAGCGAATAACTTGCATACAAATTTTGGAGCAAATCTATTGAATGGTTTTCGTAAAATAGAAAAAAAATGAAAAATAAGAATTTAAAAAAAAATTTTTAAAATGCTCTAAAATTAAAAGTGCGCTAAGAAAATCAGTTTTCAAAAGTTTTTCTTCTTTTGAGAGTCGAAAATAATTTCCATCCAAATTTTCAAGCAAATCCATCGAGTAGTTTTCGAGATCTAATTGGCGTACTGAATTCACACACACACACACCACATGCACACGCACACGCACGAACGCACGCATACACACACACACATACACGCACAGACATTTTCTGGAAACTACTTTTTTCGACTCCCTGAGTCGAAATATGTACAAATTAATAAAAAAATAGAAAAAATTTTTTTTATCGATACAATGCTTTCTCTATGAGAAAGCAAAATAAATAAATTTAGTCAAATAATATAATATTATAGGCAAAATTATTTTTTTTGTTTTGAAATAAAATTATATTCGCCCTCTCGGTTCTCTCACAAGCGTATTGCCAGCATCCATTTTACTGCAGTTTATGCTAAAACGTGATCTTATTTTTGCTCGATATATAATCTGATATTTTATAATTTTAACATATGATTCAATAATATCATCATTAATTATAAACTTAAGTACTATTTATTGTTAAATTAAATGAAAAACGGTTTATTCTATTTGATATAAGTATTATTTCATTTGACTGACCATTTATTCGAATATACTATCCAGTTATTAACAACTTGTCCATTTACCACTAGGTTTTCCACATTTCAAATAGATTATTATGAGTTTCTATTTAGTTTGAATTACTTTTTATATTTTAAAGAGATTGAACTTAATCTTGAATATATTTTGTAAATAAATATCCAAAACTCATTGAAAATTAATGAATTTTAATAATTTTTATTCTATTTGAAAGGTAAAAATTTTCTTAACCGTCCGCTTACCGGCTCATTCATTAAAAGTTTTTAATCATTCAAATATTTTCCATAAAATATTTAGTCTTGAATGATTCTTACCTACAAACAACGGATGTAACATGATAGTTTTGCATGAAAACAAACTCTTTTCATTAATGAAATGCTAAATTTTTTTCCATGAAAAATATTTTTTATTTACTTATATATAGTTAAATTTAGAGAGTTAAACAAGTAATTAAAAAATTAAAACAAAAAGTGTCTGTAAATGAAGGTAATTATTTTATAAAATTTAAAATGATATTTTACATAAAATTACAGTGAAATTTTCTTCTTAATTACTATGATGACATCTCATAAAATATACAGAAATGCTTTAAATTTTTCTGTCATTTACGGTAAAAAGTGATGTATTTATAATGTAATCTCAAAATATATGATGTTCCTCATGTGAAACTATAGTTTCAATTATATATCTAGTTTACTGAATATAAAAATGTTTGTATTTAAAAATCATTATGTCTAATTTTTATATTATTTAATAAAAATCAATAAAAAATATACTGACAAGATCCTTTTTTAAAATCAGATATAAATTAGATATAAATTAGTTGAAATTAAGTACTTATTAGTTAAAAAAAGGACTTAGTTTTAGTTAATAATTTTGATTTATGCTAAAAGGGATACTAATTTGCCTTTTAATAAAAACTCCAAAACTGATAATTCTTGATAAAAACTCATAACATCTTTTATCTTCAATAATTAAAAAATCTTTAGCAATAATTACGCAAAATAAGATATTTAAATACTTTTTTACTTATTCATGTCTACAAAAAAGTATCAAAAGGTTCTACAATAATTGTTCAATAAAAGTTTTTATTATCTCTTAAACAAGTTCCTAGTTTACACATATAAGTTTTTTCGTATGTCTTACATATGTTTCTAAAATATTAGCGTTTCGTTTTAAGGTTTGATTTATCTTCTATTTTGTCATGTATCTTTGTTAGGTTAAATTGTTTTGTTTTGTTCTATAGCTGTATGAAGAATCAGCATGACTCTTTTTAAATAGTTTGTGCTTATGGGCATGAAAAAGGAAACATCAGAGAACCTTTTTTTTCTCGAAAATCGTGCGTAGGTGCATTATAGTTAGAAATAACAGAAAATTTCAAAACTGTAAAAGGCTCTTTGTTGATAAAAAGTTATGTCGTTTCAGATACTCATGTGAAGATTTATATCCTCACAAGATCATCTTACAAGACTTAAAATTTTTATTTACAGAATTTTAAAATTATTTCAAAAATTTTTAATTACTTTATCAATAAAATTTTATAATATATTAAGAATAAAAAAAAAGATAAATGATAAAAATTAGTATTTTTAACCTTTTCAGACCTGAATTTGAAAATGATTGGTATTCATTTTTAAATCAATTTTTGCAAAAGATATTTACTAACTTTAAGGGAATGTAAATTACCGACATTAAAGTTTTCCAAATTTTTTATTCTTTCTATTTCTTAGTTTTCCAAAATTTTTTTAAATATCTATATTACAGTCTTTTATTTCAACTAATAAAAAGCATAATATAGAATTACTAAAATGACAAACGTCTAGTAAAAACCAAAAATTTATATAAATCCGAACCAACAACTAATAAAGCTTACCTTTAAAAGATGGTAATTTAATTAACTAACTTTTTGTCTTAACTATAATTTTTTATGATATCTTTTTTTTTCTTTTTCTTATTTTTATCCATAACTTTTAATATTTTATTTCTTTTACTTTTTAATCTTTTACCCTTATCTTTTTTTTTTGTTTTCCCGTAATTTTAGTTTTTTATAAATTTGTCATTTACTCCTTCCTCCTTTAAATACTTCAATTCGTTTGTTTTATCACTAAAATATTTTTCACATCAAATTAATCTCCCTACTTTATACTATTTAATACCTCTATTCTTTTTTGTCTCTTTTTTTGAAACTATCATCCCGCCCAAATTAAAACCCTTTACCCTTGATTCTTATCTTTCTTCCTCTTTTTGTCTTTTTACTCTTTTTTACGTTTTTATTTTTTTCATAAACACTTTTCTTTCCTTGTATTTACTTCAACTTTTCATATTTTTTTCTCTTTTAATTTAAATTTATTCGAATAACTTTCGCCTTTTACCCCCACACTTCGACCTCTAAAAAGCCCCTTACTACACTCCTTTCTAAATAGTTTTTCCAATAAAAATCTTTTATTTCCGAGAACGAACGCGCCCCGATATTTCGGAAAACTTTTAATAAAAATTAAAAATTCGAGAAACTGCAATGTCGGTAACTATGAATGAATTATATATACCCTATTACATCCACTTTGAATTAATTTATGCGTTTATTTAAAAAGTTTTAAAGTTATTTTCGTACAATTTAAAAAAAAAGATAAATTTTAATATCCACCCCAATAGGAATCACGTCAGAAAGGGTTTGTTCTAAATTATAGGGGCAACTGGGTCAAAACGGTATAGCGGGGTAAAACGGGATAGTCAAATAGCTATATAATTTCATTGAAAATATCTCTATTATTGTTTTGCATATGATTGGTATATCAACAATAACATCGTGATGATTTTATTGGAGGTTGAAATTTTTTTAATTATTAAGAAAGATTGTTGGTAAAAATCATAGCAAGTGTAATCTTTCCCTAAGCAACATATATTGACTAACTCGCTTAATTTTTAGTGATTTAGATGTAAATTAAAAACTAATCTTGTATTTAATGATACGAATATTAGTTTATCTATTTTTTACTAATCGATTTCCAAAAAGTATGCCGTTTTGCCCCAGTTTTCCCTATTCACAATAAAAATGTTTTCACATTTAAAAATATACTGATGTATAAAATTGTTATTGTAACTTAGTCTTCTAGTATAAATAGACTTTTATTACACTAAATTATTTCTCTTTAATTTGAAAGCTATTGTACTAGCAGACTGGTGTTCTTGGTCTTTATATAATTCTCGATACGAACGAAAAACAAAATAAACACTTAAAATATTTAGCGTAGTCACAATTAAAAATTTTTTTAATATATCCTAAAGAAAAATAATATTACTAATTTTTTCTTATAATCCCTATGTCTAAATTAAATTACAAAATTCGAGCAATTAAGAAAGCATTAAAGATAAATTATAAAAATGTATTATTCTAATTAGCCAAAAACAGAATAATAAAGAAAATTCTTGCTTCTAATAAAGAAACTTCTGCAATTGATTTTTTGAATCAACTGACATTTCAAAAATATTATACATTTCTTTCTTTCTCATGTAATTATAGAGTTAATAATAAATAAATTATCTCTTGAAGTATAAAAATTTGAAAAAATAAATGTTATGCATAAACAATGACGGTCATCAATATCTATTCTTTCTTATCACACAAATTTCATTTTATTGTTTGAAATTTTTTTCAAAAGATTTTCTTCATAATTTTCCAACTTTGAGAATTAATTTATTGATTGTTATTCTACAATTTTGCTGTAAAGAGAGAAGTGTATAATACTTCTAAAATTTCAGCTAATTTAATCAGTTAATGATGGTTTAAAATAGAGTCTCACACATATAGAATTTCAGTTTGGTCATTAAAAAAAAAACTATTCTAAATTAATACCATATAATACTGTAAAACAAGCATCTTTTACATATGATTTTCTTATTTTTTATATACTTGTATGTATGTATAATAACAATTTTTTGGACTTCTGTTAATAATTTACAAAAAATCAATGTTATATATAAACAAGAGTACATAAAAAATTAAAAAATCATAGAACGCTCGCTTTACCCTACACTGTCCGCTTTATCACATTTAACGGTGCATAAAAAAACAGGAAAATATGTATTAAAGTTTACTATCCGAAAAAAATTGGTTTCGGAATAGCCATTAGAAAAAAAAGACAGGCAAAAGAAAACATCGAAAAAAAGTTTTAAGCTGCAGAACACTTCTTAACACCTATCATGACAAAAAAACCCTTTCTTACAGTCGATTGTACAAAAAAAATGCTAAAGTACAGTTTTCTGTAGCAGAATATTGCACCGTTTTTTACACATGTTCGACATGTTTTATAGTATAGAAAGAGTATTTAGTTTTTTTTTAACTTTAAAGAAAATATTGACAATTGTTTAGCTTCAGATAAGCTTTTTTTCAGAAAATTTGTTTCCACATGTATCAGAAGAACACAACCAATTGCAATAATTTTCAAATGATTTTTAATAATGAGACAAAAGAATGAAAAACTGCAATGCTAGAATTAAATAATTATGAATCCATAGGCAATATAATAGAAGTCAGCCATAGTTTGTCATTCATAGAAATTTTAAAAACTAAATAAGCATTTAAAACTTTCCATGTATGTGAGTTTTTATTTTATATTATTCCTATGAAATTTCAGGTAGCCTTCCCGATTATTCCATTGCGATAATCTCATTCAAAGTTTGATGGTTTTAGGTCTACAAAATTTTTTTAAAGAGCTCTAAAATTTACAATATTTATACTTCTGACTTTATCTATAAGATAAAACATTCATAAAATATTAAAAATTATAATTCTTTATAAAAATATTACTTTTTTAAGCTCATTACATCTTATCTCTTCTAAAATTAAAAAATCTTTAGCTACAAGCACAAAAAATAAGATAGTTAAAAGCTTTTTTACTTGCTTACTTATGCAAATAAATAGTACCATCAAAATAATTCTTCAATACAAAATTTTTATTAATTTCTTAAACGAATTCCTATTTCACACTCAAGTTTTTATGTATATCTTAAATGTTTCTAAAATATTGGCGTTTCATTTTGAGGTTTGATTTATTTTTTATTTTATCATGCATCTTTGTTAGATAAAATTTTTTTGTTTTGCTCAGTAGCTGTATGAAGAATCAACATAACTCTTTTTGAATAGTTTGTACTGATGAGCAAGAACAAGGAAATTTCTTGAAAATCGTGTGTGCGGTCATTATATTTTTATTGACGTTAGAAATAACGTTTTTATGTAGAAAATTTAACAATTTTATAATGTTTTGATAGCAATTTTAAAATAATTGATATTCATTTTTTAATCAATTTTTACAATAAAATATTTACATACTCTAAAATAATTCATACGTTTATTTAAAAAGTTTTCAAGATGTTCTATTACACGCCTTTTTGCACTCTTGTTTCAAAATAAATATCTATCTACGATTTTAAAAAAATAACTAAAAATGTAAATGTTTATTGTAATAGGAATCAGAATCACGTACACTTTCTTGTATTTTTAATTAAATACACTATATATAATCTTCTACTTATACTGGGAATATTACTTTTGCTATAATTTTTAACAATTATATACAAATAAAAATAGATTTTAGGAGAAAGCATAATCGTTTGTCTTTTAATAGAAATCAGTTTGAAGAATAAAAAAATTTTAGACATCAAATTCATTTTATAAATTAATAAAATTTTTTTTTTATTTTTAGTAGATGTCTTCTAAAAGCTAAAAGATTTTTTATTGGAACCAAATTATAAAATTTTTGGATCAAACAACCTTTCATACACTAACGTATTTTTTTTTAATTTAAGAGCTATAACACTAGCAGACCAGTGCTTTCGGTCCATATAAGATTCTCGATATGAATGAAAAACAAAATAAAAACTTACTATTTTTAGTGTACTCATAATAAAGAATTTTTTATAATATATCATAAAGAAAGGTATATTACACATTTTTTCTTATAACCTCAAACGAAAATATTTAAAAACATAAAAATGCAGAACACGTGTACTTCTTAATACCTATAATATTATGATAAAAAAACCCTTTCTTTTAGTCAACTTTGCTAGTCACTCCTTTTTATTTTTTTGAAAAAAAAAAATGCTAAATTACCGTTGTCTGTAGCAGAATATTGCACCGTTTTGTACATATGTTCGACATATTTCTATAGTATAGGAAAAGTACTTTGTTTTTTTTAACTTTAACGAAAATATTGACAATGAGATAGTTTCAGGTAAGCTTTTCAAAATTTCCAAATAAAAATCCTTAAGAATTTATTTTTCAATACCCAGCTTTGAATCATTTATGTAACAAAATTATACTGTTATAAAAAATATTACATTGATAAATGACAATGACATTCATATACTGCATGACTATTTTTTTTTTAAATAATAAATTATGAAAAAATCATCAGTTAATTTATAAGTTTGATTTTATTCGATTTGATGACTTTATATTTTTAGAATTATAATTGTGAAGTTTGTCAAATTCATTTTATCATTATTATTATTATTTTTATCATTATTTTACTGTTTTTAAAAAGATTATAATTTTATTTTAATGTCATCTGAATAGTGATTCACAAGCCTAAATTAACAATGACGAGCAAGCTGTACTAAATATTTAAAATATTCCATTAGTAACCGTGAATACAGAACGATTATTTTATTAATAAAAAAATAAAAAAATTGTCGTTCTACTGTCTCTTTGACAGTTATTTTGATTTAAATATCAAATTTTTTAATCAAATTTAAATTATAAAATTTAATTGATCGATTAAATTAAAGAATAAAAAACTTTTAAATCGTCATTTTTAGGATTATAATGAGCCCTTCTATAACTTATAATAAAGATTTGTTTTTCTGCAAAACTTGATTATTTTATTCAAAGGTATTCATTAAATGTAACACAGAATCATTTTATTATGTAAAGCAAGTGTTATTAATGAAAAAAAGAGTTTCGGTGCTTATTTAATAAATATTTAGATATTAGAAGAATTTTGGATGCACCATAATGCTTTAACGCTACTGTATCTGTGTCTTTTTTTAATTAAAAAATTTATTATAAAAACTAAATACCAAAGGCAAAAATAAAGAAATAATTTCGAGTATAATAAAAAGTATTATTTTCTCTGATAAGGATAAATGAATTTTATCGCTTCGTTAAAAAAAATGTTGCACTTATTCTCTTACTTTTTATTGTCTGCTTCTATAATCTCAACTTTTCTTGAAAATAAAATTAGAAAATATACTGTTTTTTGTAATTCAAATAATTACTAGTTCCGCATTAAATTTATGTTTTAATTAGGAAAGGACAGAGAGATACTGTAGCCGCACTTAAAAACTGAAATATCAGAAAGAAAATAAGTTGTGATGATAAAAAATTAATAAAAAAAACTTTTTGAAAAATATTAATTTTATAATGCGCATGGAAAGAATTTTCCCATAAAATTTAACACTAAAAGAAATATTTAACACAAATTACGACAATGCTTTGTCTTACTTACTGATGCGATGACATCTTTAACAGATTATGGAATAATATGTACTGTAAAAATGAATAAACAGATTTAAAATTTTTCACATACATTTAATAATATTTAAAGCCAGTATTTGTAAAATAACTTAAACTAACGGTGCTCCATTATAATAACGGTTATCGTAATTTTTACAGGAAAATTCTCGCCTCCGTGAACTGAAACTTTATTATATACAAACTTGAAATTTAAAACTATTTCTTTATGATACAATAATAAAAATAGATGTTTACGATGAAGAAGTCAAAAAAGAAAATTATCTTACGCTCAAAATGAGAAATTAATAACTTTTCACAGTTAAATGAAAATTAATATTTTTCTAGAGGTCACTTTTAGTATAGATCACTCGGTAGAGCGATGGATTCGTAATTTCCAAGATCCAAGTTCGAATTCCGTACTCGGTGAGAACTCACTGAAAACCTTCATCGCTAATTAGCATCGTAACGATAGCATAAATACAGCGACGTTAAATAAAATTAAAAAAACTAAATATTACTTTTGAAATTCGTATTTTATATGCATTATATAATAATCGAAATTTTGCGAAAAAAAGAAAAATTTGTTTTTAATGATCTGAAAATTTCCAATATTTAGATTTTCAAATAATAAATATATAGTTCAATCGATTTATCGAGATTATATTAAGGCTGTGCTCTAATAATTCTTTAATAAAAAAAGTTTAAGGATAACGAAGTATATATTTTACTTGCCATCGGGGGCGTCGCTGTGACCCTTGATATTATCTTTACATAGCTATTATTATTATATATTCTGGAATTGCTAATGATTTTTAAATTGATTAAAGTTTGAAAATTTTGTTTCAAAGTCAAAAAAATTGTTTCTATCAATAATCTTTATTTTTTTTAACGTCGTTGTATTTATGCTGTCATTACGATGCTAATTAGCGACGGAGGTTTTTCAGTGTTTTTGTGAACAAAGAACATGTATTGTATACACTGGTATACTTGTATCAATCGGCCACCGAGAGATGCATTCGAACTCGAGTTCTCGAGATTATGAATCCAACGCTCTGCCGAGTGAGCCACTTATACTAAATTCAGTTAAAAATGTAATTAAAATTGTAGAATGATGTGATAAACTACAAACATAATTTGTAAACAATATTCTTATTTTATTCAAATATTGACATATAAATAATAATAATAACATGAAAATATACTACTACACAAATATCATGCAAAAACAGAATTATTAAAGGCAAAGTTTTTAATTTTTAGGTTATCTCAATGATATTTTGATTGTATTGGACATATATTTATTGTAGACATGCAGACTATTCGATCTGCTTTTAGGACTTTTATGTTAGTAGTAAAGATATAATTAATCATCTATATGTCTCTCAAGTTACCTTACAGACTTGCTTTTACTACAACGAAATATGAACTGTTGAAAATTGTTTTGAATAAGTCTTAAAAAAATGTTAAAATTTTTGTTTGTGTTAAAAAATAAAGTTTCTGGTTAAATTTTTTTTCAACTTTCTCTAATAATTATTTTTTCTTAACAGGAGAATATTTTTATATTTAAGCTATAAAAATGCATTTCATAAAATTTACATCAATGAAACATTATACAATTTTGAAAATTTATAACTATATCGATTGTTTATTAAACTAACAAATGCGAATTAGATGCAAGCCCGACCATTGTATAACACATTTTAATATAAGGTGTTTCATACATTTATTCATGAGGATGTAAATAAAAACAAAATTTTCAATATCTTATATAGAAAGAACGTATACCAGGTTTTGAACATAAATTCTATTCTTATAGATACTTTTCTGTCTTTACACATATTTTTTCTCTATATACTTTTTGTATAAAAATTAAACGAAATAACTTGCAAGTTTAGAACATTGAGGGTTAAATACTGAGGACACGGTGAAATACGCGTTCTTTTTTAATAAAAGAAATAATAAAAAAATTCATTTTTCATTTACTGTCCGATTTTCTCTGTGTTGAAATTTTATAAATCATCTATGATAACAAAATTTAAGGCTTATAAATTGCGCATTAACATTTTTTTTTCATATAACAAATTTTTATACATCGTAGTTGATGCAAAAAAGAAAAATCAATAATAATAATTTATACAATCTAAAAATGCTTTAGAATTTTCCCTATTTGATAATAATAAACTAGTGAGTTTTTAATCAAAATATTTTGATTGGAAAACTTACAATCGTTAACATATTATACTCTCTAGAAATCCATAGAACTTGTTAAGAATTAGCCAAAGTTATTGTATATATTATATTATTGTGGAAAATTTTACAAAGTTTAAAAAAAAAAAAAGCAAAACAAATTACAACAGCAAAAGCAAGCCTTTGCTTGAAGAAAAGAAAGCAAAAAAGAGAGAGGGAAATAAAGGCGTAGGCGAGTGGAGAATCATTGCGCGAGCCACTAAAATTCTAGCGGAGGCGCTAGCAGGCGTGACCGTTTAAGCTTCTTATTGGTTTCTTTGCTCCCACTCTTGATATTTCTTCCGAACGCGTTATATATATACAAAAGTCTGTAGTAGCCATAGTTGCCGGCCGGCAGATTCGAATTCGAAGTCCGCGTATACACTTTATTCTTAGTTAAGAACGCGACTACGACAGGCTACCGAGAAATTTTGATAAATATATACACGCAAGTTTTTATATTTTATTTTTTTTGGAAGATTCGCGATAATTGTTATTTTTATATACTCGTATAGTTATTTCTATACTTTTTGTATATATTTCTATATAAAGGTTATTCGTTTTAACCTTAATACGAACATTTTATGAGTTTTCGTAAATTTTCGCGTTTACGCACGCTAAAGTTTCTTAATAAAGTGACACAAAGAGGACAATTTTTTTAAAACGTGGCTTTTACAAGAAAGATGGCAAGGGTTTTGAACATGCCTACAAATTTGCCATCGCATACATCAAATTACTTAAATCAATGTGGCAATAACAATGCGATTAAAAAGCCTCAATTATTTCCTCTCAACCCGAGTCTTGAGGATGAATTGACTAGACTTTTCACAAATTTGTACTCGAGTTACACCGCACCCGAACCAAAAAGTAAGTTTTAATCAATAATTTTAAATTTGTTTATTTTTATAAATTAAGGAAAATTTTTACGAGAATGAAGTTTGTTTTGATTGTAAGCATTTATGTTTATATTATTTTTAGTTTGTATGTTTAAAAATATTTTTATTTTTTTTTCTAATTTCTTATTGACTTTTGACCACAATTTACAAACATTAACTTTGAATAAAAATATTCAATTATTAAAAAATAACTTAGATTTTAAAGTTTCATTTATACTTTTATTTCTTCTGTAATAATTCGAAATACATGTTGAAATTTATATTAATGTTAAAATAAAATTTGCTAATCATTTGATTTTATATTTATATCTACAATGTAAATATTGAAACTGTTACTCTGCGATTTATAATGATACAATTTAGTGTTTGGTCAAAATCTTTTCTAGTAAACAGTTGACATAAACAAAATTTATAAACTCTTGGATTAATGGTATCTATATAATATGATTTCAAAGATATCGAAATATAAATATTTGTAATTTTAATAAATTTTATAGATTACATTGCTAACGTTACATAAAATTTTTTCTAATTTAAAATTCTATATTCATTAACGTAATTTATTTATTTTTTTAAATAAAGTACAATTTAACAAAGATATTTGCGAAAAATATTTTACGTAAGTTTTTTTTCAACAAAGAATACTTGCAAATGTTTATTTTGTAATAGACAAAAAAAGTAGATTATTAATCTAAACAAACTAAGATGTTTTTATAAAATTTTTAAACGTAAAACAATTATTTTAAAACAATTTATTAGATAAAAAAAATTATTTACACGTGCGTCATCGTCTTTCATCTCGTATTAATTTCCTATCAAGTATAAAGAAAAAGAAAAGAGAAAATAATATCATCTCAAAGCACGCAAAGCGCGCCTTTGTAATGTGTTTTGCCGCCGTGTGTGTATCATAAGTACGTTACGTTCGCGTGCGCCAAATCAAAACAAAGAATATAAGATTTGTCCTTCTAAGACACGTCCGCGCAACCCTCGCTCTATCTCTTTCTTTTCTTTGTTTTCTACAAGTCGACGACTAAATTTTCAGTGGCGTTTCGACGGTTAACATGTTGTATTTTTCAATTCGTGGAATTTTAGCAGGTTGAACTTTGTATACGCTATTGGCGCTTGTCTATGCGCGTGTATATATATACACACACAAACACTTTATAGGGTATCTTTTTTTTTGTTTTAACGTTTTTTCAATTCTACTTATACAAAAATATTAAATTTGCGTCTTAGTTTATTTTTTAAAATTTATTTTAATTTTAAACTACCGCAAATGCCTTCTAATTTAAATATTTTTATCTGATTTAAAATAATTGAATCTAGGAAAAAAAGAAATTATTAGAAATATTAAACTTTTAATTTTCTAATTACATCATTTCTAAGAATGATAATTTTTAAAAGTTTAAATCGCTAAATAGTTAAACGTTATTTTAACTATATGGAAATAAAGGATTCAAATTTTTGTTATATTATTTTATACACTTATTTTAACCTAGGTAAATAATAAATTTTATTTAAAATTATAATTTCATCGGTTTTATTGTATATTCTTTTGATACGTCATCGCGATTACTATCAAGTAATATGATAAAGCAACAAGTAGCAAACGTATCTTTTTGATTAGCAAAAATTATTTTGAAAAAAATTATCAACTACCCACTGATAATTTTCTGTAATTATTTATCAAGCTTTTGATTAAAGATTATGAAATTCAATAACGTTGTAATTAAAATTTCAAAATATCAATACATTTATAAACTTACTTGTAACACTACTGACCAAAATTCGTGTTCGAGTCGTCCTTGCTTTTAATACATAGAAAGATAATTTAGAATGTAAACATAACATCGTAATAACTTGGCGAGCAGAGGTTTTTGTATTTTTGTTCGTTTACATATTTTATTTTACTTAACAAGTTCATTTACGTTTTTTTTTTATTTTATTTTAAAACTTAGTAATTTTTAGAATTTAATTTAAAAAAAAAAAATTGTTTCTATAAATCTAATATATTTCTTGAAAAATCTTATTCTTTAATTACTTGAAAAAATTAGTCACGATTTTTTACGTTTATCGTATAATCAATTAAACTAACGCAAGTTACGACTCAACAAAGAAAATCTCTTGTTTATCCCTTAGCTTATTCTCACATTACGCCTATTGAAAATTTTCTTTTCCTCAAGTGTCGATGAACATTTTCTTCGAGACTTCCGAGCGTTTTTTAAGCTCTCAAATTTTATTGCTTTTCGTTATGCTTGAACCTTCGTAGATTTAAGACCATTTAAACATAACGCGTTCGTCAAGAGGCGTTAACATATTTTAGTTTTAAGTTTGAGGTATATAAGTCAAGTTCATTTCAATGATATTGAGCGTATAGATCGTGTGAATTGGAAAAACTTTTTATGCTTGAATGGTATTATTGTTTTCTATTTTTTTTATTGCTTTTTACAATCAATAATTTATTGCGCGTAAAATAATACTTTATTATTATGAATTTCGTTTTATAAGTATTTCAACAAATCTGAGTTAATTGAAATAGTAATTAATTTATTACTATTTAGAAAAAAAAATTTTTAATAGTCTTTTTTTTATTTCTTGCAGTAATTTACTATGTTAATTCAAACTTTTTTTTCATTAAAAAAAAATATTTAAGTTCTACTAGCATTAATAAATTTAAAAAATTTTAATATTAACAGAGTTTTCACTGTTAGAAAACTCTGTTATTATTATTAATCACTTATATGCATGTATGTTAATGTAGATATATAATTATGCACACGCAGTGATGTCAGCTTGCACATATAGACATTAAAATCTAATACTAAATACAAACTTCTTTATATTTTTAGCAGACGATGTTTGGGAAGAATTCAAACACAATGGACGAGATTTTGAGTATTGTTCGGATCATGAGGAGCCAATAGTACCACAATACCCAAGCAAAAAGAAAAATAAGAAACCTCTACCGACTGAATGTGTTTTTTGCAAAAATAATGGAGAGGATGTAAAAATTTACAAGAAGCACCTTCTTAAAGATGCTGATGGCCGTATATTATGTCCAATACTTAGGTAAGGTTCATTTTTAAATTTTTATCCTAAACAAATTTTTTTGTTATATTCTTCTTTCTTGATGTAAATTATCACTGCCATGATAATTAGTAATTAATAATTGAAAGAGAAAATACCATAATGAGTTTAATTTATAATCATTAAAGAGAATGTACACATTTTATATTTGCATTTTGTAATTTTCTATTTATGCTTGGAAAAAATACTTAAAAACTTGATGAATAAATTATATAATAATTTAAAGTCAATGTTCAGAAATTTATGAAAAAAATTTATGTAAGAATACGTAGTCGATGCTTGCAAAATCTTTTTGAATCAGAATCTTTATTTTTATTGAATAATACATTTTTAGAATGATGCAATAATAGAAAATTTTAATATGCATAAATAAATTACATATGATAAATTTTTAAATTAAATATCATTGAAATAAATAACTATTTCAATTCTGCAAGTTATTAAAATTGTTAATGTTGAATTCCATTTTATAGGAGATACACATGTCCAATTTGTGGTGCATTTGGTGATCAGGCTCACACATTGAAGTATTGTCCATTGAATAAGGATAAAAGTGGACAACTATTGGCTTCAATGAACACCTTGAAGGCTTTAAGAAATTCAACTGGCAGACGCCGTTCAAAATAAATCATTGTATATATTCGAGATTATTTACACCGCTTTGATTGACATAAAAGATAAGAAAAGTAGATTTTATAATGATCGTTGAAGAAAAGCAGTAGTTGCTTTGAAATTTTGATAAGTTCATTTACAGTTGACCGATAAGTATAAGAAAGATCAAGAATTATCTAAAAATATTTAAAAATATTTTTTTTTGTTTTTGATATGACTAAATTATTATGATTATCAATGACAATGTTTAAAAAATTATGAATACTGAAAATTATTTCAGTGATATACTCTGATTATTATAGATTACTCTTTTACAGCTGTGTGTCTGTAACTTTTCAAATCATAATTATCTACCTCATAGATTATACATTAACAATAGCTTAAAATCATGCAAGCTAATTTTCTGAATATCAAAAATTTTTGTTGTACAATTGTTTAACTGTACTTTTCAAATCAAACATGGTAAAAGAGAGTTTATTTTGTTCCGATAACATATACAAAATTGTGAAACTATATTTGCAAACGATTCTATTATGATTCTTTTACAATTGCTTAAAAGAGAAAATCACGCAGCCTTATTTGGTTTAATTTCATTAAAGAAGAAAATATCGACAATGTTTGAATAGTGATTCATCGAATAATGTTCAAATTAACAAAATTCGAGAGTCATTATTCAAATTCGCTTTTTCTGTCGATATTTTGAATATAAAATTGAAAAGTTTAAAAATGAACAGTGATTAACATACTGCATCCGCAGAATTCGATTTTGTGCATGACTTCTTAAAAGTCGTCGTTCTTTTGTAAATTAGAAAAATGTTCAAGTCCTTAAAACTTTAATTAAAAGTATTTTGATAAAGTATATTTATTATAACGTATATTTCAATAAGTAAAAAAGAACTTTATTAAAAGTTAAGGGTAGAGATGGTTCTAGTTCAAAAATAAATTTTTTTATATAGTATTTAAGGATTGATTGAAATAGAAACTTGCACAGAATAAATGACGACCTTAATTGAAATCATTTTGAAATAAAAATTTTTCTTTCGAATTAGGTCAATTTTGCAAGTTAATAATAATAGTTTATTTTTTCTTGTAAGGTCTTACAACTAGTACTCGCCACGAGCGTCGCATTTTAATGGAATTCATTCCTCAATTAAATTGAATATATGGATATTTTATAATAATTTGTAATTATTTCAATGGTTTATTATCAATTGTCAAATATTTGAACGTGAATTATTAAAAAACCGAAAACTATTTTGTGCACCGTATTTTAAAATATTTTTGATGAATTAAAATCAATTTTCAGTGGATGAATTTATATTTGTCACATTATTTTTTTGTGTATTGTTTTTAACAAAATTTCAATCAATTTACGTTCTTTAATCTACAATTTAATATGTATATAGTAATCAACAATGCATTTAATTTGTGACGTTTCATTGAGACGCTCGTATTTGAATTTAAGTAGATTGTATAAATATTTAATTATATAAAATTTAGAATTACTTTGTATGTAAGGACATTTTAAGAATTTAAAATATTTGTAAGTTATATTTTGAATACAAAATATAATAATGATTATAATAATAGTATTTTAACAAACTTTTTGACCAGAAAAACAGGCTATTAAACAAAATTACATGTTGCTTTGCAATAACTTATTTAAAACAATAAAATAATAATTGTAATCATTCTATTTGAAATAATAATGTATTCTTCAGCGTATTCTTCAATACTTCATTCTTCAAATAACAAAGATAATAGTTATTATTTTATAATTTAATAAGAATATTTTCAATTGCAAAATATGCATTTCTTTTCATTGATAGTTTCTTGTTTTTATTCATGTAATAAGTTTGAGTAAAATATATACATTTCTGTATTTATCACAATTTCCAAAATTTTTTTGAATACTGAAAATTTTCAACTTTTATATTTTGCAGAAACTTAACTTCAAGTTTGTTAAAATGCTCGAGCCTAATAAGTGCTCAGTAATTCAAAAAAAATTTTATGCTTACAATATCGCAATTTTATTGGAAACCAATTTGAATTACTATTATATTTCATTAGAAAATTCATCATTGATGTATTTGCATTTTTTTCTTTTGTCATCAATGACATGAAATTTTGATATTTTACTTGGTACAATGATTTATCGCCTTTGCGAACTTGTAATAGTATTAGAGAATAATTTTCTGCTTGAAATCTTTGATACATATCAACGAAAATTTCATTATTTTTTTAAATTTCTTTTTAGATGAAAGTTTAATGAGTTTTCTTATTATAAAATTTTTGTAATTTTGTACACATTTTTTGTATAATAATATTATTTAGAAAAGAAAATTATTCTCTTGCTTTTAAAAAAGAATTTTCATTTTTGTGTAAAATTTGATTTTTTCTTTCCGAACCTTGCGTATTTTTATTACAATGTATGATTAATCTATTTGATTCTGTTTTATTTGTGTAATTCATTATTTTTTGATATAAACAAAGCATTTGAATTCAATAAGACATTATTATTCACTTTGTTTAATATAAATCCTTCATTCCTATAAAATGTAACTCGACAGTTAGAAAGAGCAAATTGCATATAATTTTGTTTTTTAAAATAAAAAGATTATAATATAAAAAATTTTTTAATATTTATAATTATCTTACATAATATTTATCGTTTAATTCTTTATATGTCGATTTTAAATAGAGAAACAAAATGTAAATCTCAAATTTCTTACTATTTATGTATTATCTTATATGAAATATAATTCATATAAATTTAATATAAAAGTATTTATTCAGCTATGTAATGGACTTCATATGATATGAAAGAAAATTACATAAGTAAAAAATTTAAATGAGTGGAATAACAATAATATTAATTTTAAGAATTACAAACAGCAAACGAAGCAAGCAAATGTACTCTCTAAATATGATTCAGTGAAATTTCACTGAATTTAAGTGAAGACGGCTTTACTGAGGTTCAGTGAAATCTAACTGAATGGAATAGTGAAATATTCACTGAAATATCCATATTTTCACTGAAATATCCATATTTTCACTGAAATTCATTGAAATATCTTCTGATTATCAATTGAAATATCCTCGCTGATTTCAAATAGTAGATATTTCACTGAAATTTCATTGAAATTTTAGCTGAATTTCAAGTGTAGCGATTTTCATAGATCCATTCAGTGGGATTCCACTGAATTATATTTAAAGAGTAACAACATAACAAATATAACCAACGAATATAGACGCATATAGAAGCGTACTCTTAACTTGGAAATTTCTGCCAAAAATGAATTACCCAGCTACTGAAGGCGCCACCAGATCCCATGCCATGTATTTTTATATCTATATACATAAAATTTTTATATGTATAGATATACAAACAATGTTAAAGTGTTACCCAGGTTTTCGGACGAAAAATTTCACCCAGAAGAATCCTTCTATAAGCGTCTATCTTCTTTGATATAACTAACAAGTAGAGTGCATTGCATTTGGGTTTCGGATTTTCTTCTATGAGATATTTTTTCTTACATAAAATCATGGAGAAAGCTGCGTCCATTCGGTCCAACGCTCGATTTTTTTCCGAGTTATAAGCAGTTTTATGTTTTGTTAAAAAAATTGCATCTGCTTAATAGTTTTACAGTTTTTTAACTACTTATTCCATAAATTTTTAATAATTGCATATTAAAGTTCAAATTAAAACCTTACGATTAAAAAAAACGTGTTCAGAAAGCTCAAGTTGTTTAAAAGTTATAAGGGAATAAGAGTAGCGCAAATATTTAGCTAAAAATATGCATAAAAAATAAATGCTGAATTTTAGTCGGAATTACATTTTAATTTTCATTCTTTCATAACTTTTAAACAACGAGCTTTTTGGACAAGTTTTTTTTTTAATCGAAAGGTTTTAATCTCAACTTTAATATGCAATGAGAATGTAATAAAATTCAAGACCCAAATGCAATGCACTCTCCTTGTAAGGTAAATTTTAAGTCATTAACAGCATTATAAAAAACAGAATTAATAACGAAATAAATAGATAAAATAAAAAAACAAATACATAAATATGATTGTAGCTTAAATTTACTCTCACCCTATGCTGACAAGAGAGAGGGTGAGAATGAATTGATCATACTAGAATTTGATCTATTGCTACATTCCACATTATAACACACGTTCATTGAATTTTAATTTGCTTAAAATTATCATTTTTTTATCAAACTTGAAATCGTCTCTCTAAGTAATCCATCACATTTATAATTAAATTAAAATATAAATACAGTGGATGACCGATTTAGGGTCTCTTAGGGAGCTGTAAGGAAACGTTAACAAAATAGTGTCTCCAATCTTATAAATCCCAAGTATGGTTTTTCACATTTGATTTAGAGCCTGCATCGAGTTGATGCTGTAAATCAATATTTGACCTTTATTTTTTTTATAATCACATATAAATAGTCATTTATAAATATACTATATATAGTCAGTTAAACTATATGCGTATTTATTGTTTTTTATATTTTTTATAATTCATATAATATAGAATTCTTAAATATTCCAATCTATTTAATTTTTTGAATGAAATAAAATATTTGTTATTTAAATTTATTCTTACACTTCATTATTTTTTATTTCAAATATTTAATTATATATTATGTGATAATTATATCCATCACCTCAAGTTATTAATATTTTTTGTCGATTGATCGAAGCGCTTTTAACACTTTTTATTACTTGAGCAATCTTCGTATTTTTATAAGATATTAAAAATTTTTAATTTAAAAACATCCACAATTATTATATAAATTTAATTTACAAAAAGTAATATGTTAAAAAATTCCAATTTTATTTTTTAAGAGAAATAATTAGATTAAAACTGATTGTAAGGTAAGGATAAAAGAATTTAAAGGTTATAATTTTGTTTTTAAAAATATTTATTAACTACTCTTATATTATTATCATAAATACAAAAATAATTGTCATTATCAAATTGAAAATATTTTTTTTTACATAAATTATAAAATGGATTTGATTGCTTTTTAGAAAATTAAATAATTTTGATAATTTTTAATCTAAATGAGTACATATTGCAATACTTTGATTGCACAATAGCATTCAAATTCTTAATCATGCCATAGTGAAAGACAATTTTTTATATCAAAATAATTACAATTTTGGTATATATGCACAATTTTCAAACTTAAATACATTAAATTTTATTCGTTTGTCCATTAGACGATTATCATCATTATAATTGTTGCTATAATTTATAATTGAAAATAATCAAAATCAATGGAATCTTCAGTCATTTTATTAAAATTAAGATACTTATGGTCACGGGGATCAGCGATTTTTTTAAGAGCATCAATATAATTAAAGTCACTAGATTCCGTGGGTAATGTATTTTTTGTATTTTTAACATCATGCAGTCTTGTTTCAGTTTGTGAATTCAGTTTAAGAATATCTCCACATTCAAAATCACCTAAGCTATTTCCAGAGCATAGTTTTGATTGATTTACATTTAATACAATGTCTTTTGTGAGAAAGGAATAGTAAAAATAAACTTCCTCGGTCTTTTTCTTCTTTTTCGGTCTGTCATCAACTTCGTTATCTTCTTCTTCTGTCTCGACATGATGGTCATTACCTTCAGATTCTTTCTCTGAACTAGCTCCTACTCTATCTTCCCTTATAGGAGTGCTTTCAGCATCACTAGATCTTATAAAAGCTTTATCAGTGTCACTATAAGCTTTTCTATACTTATTGTCGCCTAAATAAGCAGCAGCTTCCACGTTGGACTTCTTGTTTAATGCATCTAAAAATTAAAATGTTATTTAAGTTCGTTGAATTAATAAGATTAAAATAAAATTGCAAATAAAAATTAACAATATTATTTTTGAAAAACATTCGTACTTCATATTATTTAGATAAAGTATCGAGTTTTTTTCTGAAATTATCAAATATAATGCAGAAATATCATTTAAAATATCATCAAATAAGCCTGTACGCGTTTGTTAAACTGGTTTAAATTTTCGAAAATTCGAAATTTTTTCAATACTTAAATTTTGTAGGAAACATCTTTAAAATGTAATTTTAATATTACACAAGTCAAATTTGATTTTTAAAATAAGTAATGCACAAATATAACAGCATGGTAAAAAGATATTAATTAATAACTCATTTATAGTTTTTTTCTTAATTTTAGTAAATTCATCCGCATTTATCAGAAAAATTCTTAATTATATTTTG
This sequence comes from Anastatus disparis, assembly GCA_017163975.1. Classification (NCBI taxonomy): domain Eukaryota; kingdom Metazoa; phylum Arthropoda; class Insecta; order Hymenoptera; family Eupelmidae; genus Anastatus; species Anastatus disparis. The sequence goes on from JAFFSR010000313.1 coordinate 2,353,005, forward strand.
AATAAATAACCTGCGAATCACTAACTAATAAAATATTTTAGAAATGCATTATAAAGAAAAGATTTTAGTATAGACAACGTTATAAAAATTTAATATATGACAGAAATATTTCATTGATATTTAATTTATTGTTTCCACATTAGTATGAAAAAATTTTGTTAAGTATTCTGTTGAAGAAATTTGTGCGGTCTTGAATATTTTGTATAGAAAGTTTGTATATAAAAAAAGTTTATGTGAAAATTCATGTACAATTATTTGTCAAATCAATTTCATTCAAAAATTTATACGTATGTGCATTAAATTTTACATGAAATTTTGGATTGATTAAATATTATAGATATTTATGCAAAATTTGATAAATTAAAAAATAAATATTTCAAAAAATTTATAATTTTTATATTAGCAGATAAGTTTACAAACTTATCTATCGTTTTTATTATTAATGAAAAATTGACTTACCCAAATCTTCTAACCTATGCAATAATATGACAGGTATTTTAGTAAAAAATTTTTCAGTATCATTAGATCCAATAAAACTTTTATCAGTGTCACTATTAGCTTTTCTATACTTATCGTTGTCTAAACAAGCAGCAGCTTTCGCATTGGACTTCTTATTTAATGGATCTAAAAATTAAAATGTTTTTTAAGTTCGTTGAATTAATAAGTTTGAAATGTAATTGGAAATAAAAATTAACAATATTATTTTTGAGAAACATTCGTACTTCATATTATTTAGATAAACTATCGAGTGTTTTTCTTCAACTATCAAAATATAAATACTATCAAAATTAAAAAATAAAAATTTGAAAAAATTTGTAATTTTTATATTAGCAGATAAGTCTACAAATTTATCTATCGTTTCTATTAATATACTAAAAATCTCGTTTTTATTATTGAGAAATTTATTTCTTATCGTGACTTACCCATATCTTCTAACCTATGCAATAATACAACAGGTACTTTAGTAAACATTTTTGGAAAATAGATTTTTAATATTTTTAAGATAAAACTTGAAAATAAATAACACAAATAACAAATTTATTTCTAAATATAGCAGAAACTGTTAACCATATGCTAAAATTATAGATCTTGACCTTTTGAAAGATGGTTACTTACTAAGTTACAACAATTATTTTTGATGAGTTTATATAGTAGGAATATCAGCTTATTTAATCCTTTAAGTACCATATTACAGGAAGCAGGTATAGGAGTGGATTAGTCGGTAAAGATTAAATTTAAATTTATATTAAATCTTTAAATTTATATTATATTAAATATTAAATCTAAATTTATTTGTTACTTTTGAATTCTGTTTTTCTAAGAAAAAAATAAATATCTCTGGTAGAAATTGAAACGTTTTGTATTACCATTTTATGACCAGTGGAAATGGAAACGCTTTTTTTTAACTTTTTATGGCCATTTCTTTGGCATTATTATTACTAATAACCTTAAATTTCTATACACCATTTTTTATGGTCACATTTCTACCAGGGATGGTAAATGGGTTTCTAGCACGCAGAAAATTAACGTTAATAAATAAATGAATTACCTGAAATAATCTTTAAAGTTATCTTTATTAAAATTTGATATTTCTATTTTAACAGAATATAAGAGTTCATTAACTTTTTCTAGCATTACTATTAAACATTAAAAGAAATCATTAATTTAAAAAGTGACAAGAAAAATATCACAATATAATTATTTTTTCAACTTATCTTAATGGAAACTTTTAAGACAAAATAATCATTTTAAGTAAAAACAAAATGTGAAAAATTATTATTCGACAAGTTTAATAATTATTAAATAAATTAGTTATAGATGATAAAATGCTAAGCGTTTCGAACGACAATAGTTTACTTTAAAATATAATATTAATAATTTATAATAGTATAATACAAACAGCAGTATTTACTTTTGTTTCAAAAATTGAATAGAACAGGATTAAAATTACAACTAAAATTTGCCTAAATAACTTTAATCTGCATTGACTCCCCCCACTTAAAGAATGATTTAAAAAATTAGACCTCCGACCAATCGTAAAAATCACAAACTGCTTATAAGATTTTATTACAACGTCCTTACGGAATTATTTTATAATTTTACCATTAAAATAAATATGTTTTCTTGAAAATTGTTGTGGGTACCTTTTTTTTATTTTTTATCATTGCGCAGTTTATTAAGACTTAAGTTGTAACTCTTTGACATAGGTTTCCATCGAATTCCGAAAAGAAAATCGAGATAAAATTGGTTTGAAATTCGGATACGTTTTAAAAACTTTTACTTTTACACCGTAAAAAATTTTGTGAAATTCGTCAAAACTTTTATTCTAATAAAATTTTTAGTGTACTTTTAAAATTAATACAAAAATTTGTGTTAAATTAATATACAGAGTTTTTTAATTTTGCAAACATATATATATACTTCGTTATTTAAATTGTTTCATAATTTATAATGATACAGTAGCATTACTATTTTACATTTTTTATCATTTAAAATTTTGTATTATTTTCATAAATTTTTGTGTTAAAATTTTATATTTAAAAAGTACACAAAAATTATTTGTAAATTTAAGCAAAAAAATTTGTGTTTCATCTGGAACACTTATGTGTGTTAAAATTACAAAAATTTTTTTACAATGTTGAAGGTTTTCTTAAATTATTTAACAAGTAAGATATTAATATATCCGATTTCTTCAAAATATATTTAATTTTTATTTAGAAAATTATTACTATTTTAAATTATGTTAGTAAATTATTGTTACATTTAGATTTTTCATACAGCGTTAAAAAATATATATTTCAAAATGATGGTTCTAATGTTAAATTTTCATTAACGTAATGTTAAACTTGTTGAAATTTTTCTTTTTTTACAATAATGCATAGAATTTTGAAGTGAAACTTCTTTAGCGACGGTATACACTTCCCATAAGAGACGTATAAAAAAAATTATAAGGGAGTGAATCTATTTCATGACAGTACATGCAACGGAACTAATGAAACGGAAGTGTATATATGTAGGAGGAGCGTCCACGCCTTCTATATGTAAATCAATGTACTAAATACGTATGAAGAAAAATTCGTGGGACTGATTTGATGTTAAACGCACAGATATAGTATATGTATACATGTATACTATGTACGCAATACAAATATCTGAATCTGATCTGAATAAATAAAGAAAGCAATAGCACTTATTTTCTCTTTTTCTTTCTTTCTCTATAATGTTTTATGGTGAACGCCTATCTTCTCTACATTTTTGAATTGTATTTTTGTAAAATAAATATTATTAACAAAAATTTTATACACTATCTCGTTTAAAATTAAAAAAAATTAATTCCTTAAATAAATAAAATTATTTTAATTTAGTTTTATTTTAAAATTAAATAAAACAGTGATAGAACTTAAATAAACATTTATGAGTTCTATAATTTTGTAAAGAAGTTTCACTTCTGTCGGCCAGTCCCAAAGACTGCCACATCAGTTTTTTTATACCCTTGGCATTGTCTTTGTTAAAAAATTAAAAAATTTCTTACTAATCTTTTTTTATTTTAAATCGATTATTTTTATCGGATGCTAGCTTAAAGTGTAGATTGTCTTGCGCATATTACTGTATCGAAGAAAACTTCAATTGCATTAAAAAAAAATTCTATTCGTTCAATGTTGTGAAAAAATAAAAAATCAGAATGAAATTGGTATTATATCAATGAAAATTAAATATATGAATTTTTTAATATGATATTAAAATCCTCATGTGAAAGAGATAATATAAATTTATTATTCTTCGATATTCAGAATTTTAAATATTAAACTTTATAATCAATGTCAATACCTTTTTGAACAAACGGACACATATTCTTTGGTTAATAATTAAAAAAACTTTTTTGCCATTCTAACCCCAAAATCGCAACTTCGTTGCTCTTTCTTGGCTCTCATGGCAAAAAATACGGTTTGCAACTGGTAGAATACGGCTTTTACGAAACTCGGTATGACCCCGCCCGCCGCAAACCTGTTTCGAAAAAAAGCCTTTTCATACCCGTTACAAAATGTACTATTTTATAAATAATTTTGATATATATATTTTTTCTATTTAAAATTTTAATTTTCCTTGAAGTATGAGGAACTTTAAAAAATGTTTGTATCATTTTATTATCTACTCTATATGAATTGTAATTACAAATTTAAATTTTACCAAATTGACAAATTAAGTTTAAATATAACGCGCATGCATGGTGGCACATCGAATCGTAGTTACAATCCATGGCTATTTAAATAAAAAGAAAGAAAGAATTGTAATTGATATTCGATGAATTAGATGTCGCTAGCAAGTATTTTCCAGGTATACAATGCGATTATGCATTTTTAAGAACTTTGTATAATTTTAATGCTCGTATATGTTTGAAAAATTAATGTTAAAATTGACCAACAAACTGTTTATAGATTTTAGATAAAAGTTTTAACACAAAAATAGTATATGTATCTAAATTTAATCTTGGAGATTTCCTAGATTTATTGGTACTTTCATAGAATGGAAAGTTTGAAAAGTTAAATTGCAGGTATTTTTTGTTAAATAATCAAAGGTAAAAAAAATTTAAAGTATGGTACCGTAAAGGACGTAATTTCTGATCACCCAAGAGGTATTTCTGATCGCATATTTACATGTAAAAAAGTAAAAGTATATTTCTTTTTCACACAAACGAAGTATTTCTTACGCTCAATCTATTTTTCCTCATAAATTAAAAAAAGGTTTTTCCTACTAAAATCTTAAAGATTATGATTTATAATAAATAATGATCAGAAATTACGTCCTGATCAGGAACTACGTCCTTTACGGTAATTGATAGTAAACATTTTTATAAAAATTATTTTTGTTCTTAAGAGTCCCTATTTAATACTGTTTTAAACGCTTGAGCTATCTATATGATATAATATACAATTGTAATAGAAATATTTTTATAAATACTTAATACGGCCATAAATTATATAGATATTGCACAGAATTGTATACAATATCTATACAATTAAATACAATTATTTACGATTTTCTAGAATCGTTTCTTGATAAATTTTTTATGTAATTTATATACAATTTTTATATTATTCGTATACATCATTTTCATGTAGTAAATATTTATTATTTAAGTAAGATATTATTTAGGCTGGTAAATCTTTATATTTAAATGCAAAATATTAATACACATATATGATAGGCAACCCAATAGTTTTATGAAAAACAATTAGCTCAAGTAAAATTTTGTAAAATTATTACAAAAAGAATTATTTTGTATTTTCTTTGGCTATATACTTTTATTGGCTTTTCACCTTGATAAAATAAAATTAATTTTTTAAGTAATAACAGTACTACTCTAATAATATTATATGTTACAGTACAATAAAATGAGATTATGCTCTCTATCAATCAGTTTAGTGTTCGTATAGTAGAATGCTCTCTTTATCCATTGTCTTTTGATTCTTTCATTTTATTTTTTATCAATCGCATGCATTTTTAAAAGAGAATAAGAGATTTAAAGCTTTTTCAATATAAAAAAATTAGGGTGCAAGGTAATTGTTGCCTAACAATAATAATATGTAAAACAAAATTTTCTTTGATTATATTTATATTTTTATTAAATATGTTGTCAATCATACAAATATAATTTAAATTATTGTAATACAACAATAATGTTATCATATTTACAAAACATTTCATAAGTTTAGTATATACACTAAAACACATAAATAAATTTACATATTCTTTACATTTCAATAATTGATCTACATGTTTTCTTAGTTTCCCTTTACAGTGCAAATATACATTTTTCTTCTTATTTGATAATTTAACCTATTGAAAGGCTTCAACTAAATTTTTCATTTCTTCGGTTTCTAAAAAATTTAATATTTTATACGTAACTAAATGACCTGCATTGATGCACGGTATAGCATTGCTTAAAGTTGAGCATGCAGATTCGTACAATCTTTTTTTCTCCTTAGCTTCGTTAAAATGACTCCATAATATTTGATTATAAATTAGAAATTTAGATCTCAATATGCCTTCATTCTCAAAAATTTTTAAAATACTTTTATTATTAACATATTTTGATAACTCATCAGTATTTTTCGATAAAAAGTCATAAAATGTTAGGTTTTCTCTTCATTCTCAAACCAACCCCCCACATAAGTTTCTCTCCTTACAAAACATCTTTTTTAAGTACAACTTTTTTTAAACATTTTCTGTAGAATGAACTGAATTCATTGTTTTTATTATTTAATTTTAAACACTCGATATCAACGTAATGACGCTCATGTTCTTGTAGTGCCATACATTTCAAAACAACTTTAAAACCATATCTTGATTCCGCCGGTATTCCACAATCTAATGCTAATTGGCCACAATATATAACTTCAGCACAATCAGCATCGTTTTTAATAAGTTCCTCGATCATCCGTAGTTGTTCTTCCCTGGTAGAAAATAGACCATTCAAAAATGGCCATCAGTCATTTATTAATCATTTTTTTATGACTAATTTTTTAATCACAAAATGACCAAAATATGGTGAAATTGCTAATATACATAGATATATACTTTATGCAAATAAATTTATAGATATATTTCTTTTTTTCAACGAAGAGAATTTTTTTACAAAAATTAACTTGCTAATACGGTAAAGTTAAAACGGATCACAAAAAGACTAAAAATTATGTTACAGCATAATAAAAATGGCAGAGACTTTAAATAAATATTTTAGAGATTTAAGGTTAGTTCTCAGGCTGCCATGACTCTGTTTTAACCTTACCTGGCAAGTACGCTAAAAGAGAGTGAGAGAGAAAAACAAAACGAGAAAGAGAGAAAAAGCGTTAGAGTTTCCAAAACTTGAGAGAACTGCAAAACAGACACAAATTAATAAAGTAGTTCATTTTTTGAAAAGTACGGAGTCTTCAAATAAGAAAAGAAAATTTAAAAAAAAGGAAGAAAATAGACTAATGTATCATCAAGTCAATAAGTTTAACAAGTCTATTGGAGAAGAGTAGGAAAATGTAAAATTTGAGGTTATTAAAAACAGTGTAAACAATGGTTACAGTGAAAATGAATTAACTGTTGAAGAAAGCTGTGATATAGTTCTCAAGACTGTGATTTAGAAAAAATTGGTCAAACACACTAACTGATGTAATATCGTGAATGGGATACATAAATTCAATTTTTTCATCGAACTCGTTTCTCATTCAAAATAATTGATAAAAATTATATTTGTGGTTACAAATTTTATTTAATATTAACATTGTTTCATAATTTAGTATAATATTTATTAATGAAAATAAATTAATGTATTATTTATTATAATAATATAATAAAATGATTGATCATATTTATAACAGTTTTTGATTATTAACCGTCGTCAATAAGCGGATAAATTGGTCATTTTCTGATTAATATTGGTCATTTCTTGGTCATTTTTTCTAAAACTGGTCAAAATATGACCAAATAATGGTGAAATTTTCTACCAGGGTTCTCTTCCGACTGAATGAATTGGTCCTTCTTCCAAGTTCAACGCTAGTGCGCAAAGAGCTGGGCCAAAACATTTACTTCCAATATTAGGTTTAGCACCTGCCCGTAACAATATTTTTATGCACTCTACTGATGTTGCAAAATGGAGAGGAGTATACCTCTCACGCCAAGTTAATTTATTCACATCCGCACCTCTTGATATGAGAATTCGTATTCCACACAAATCGTTAGATTTAACAGCATAATGCAAGGCAGTATATCCATTATAATCAGCGAATACTGCATTAACATTTTTGTAAAACAATTTTTTAAGTTCTTGGGGATACTTTATTAATTTAATACTATCAATATTGTTAATAGGTACTACTGTTTTATATTCTAAAAGAATTTTAAGAATATTAAAATCACTTGATCGAGTAGCTAAATGGTATGGTCTCACTCCATGAATATTAGCTACATCCACATCAGCATTATGATGAAGTAACAGTTCAACTATTCTAAAGTTTTTCATCGAGACAGCATAATGCAATAGACTATTACCATCGTCATCAACTTCATTGACGTCATTACCTGTCTGTAATAAATTGTTAATAGTCGCATAGTTTTCTTCTATGGCGTTGAACAAAATGTGACTGCTTCTTATCATTTTTTCGTGTACCAATTTCCTTAAAATATAGAATTGAAGAATAATTTTTCTCTAAAATTTGTTTCTAGTGTTTGTTAAAACAAGAATTTCGAGGAGAGTTTAATCTTTCCACTAGTAGAGCCTATGCAAAACTAATTATCTTAGTACTGTGCAGATCCTTTAAATACACAATATATCTGAAGAATTAATTTACAATAAAGGATTTTAATAATCCCATGGTACAGACAAATTACTTCCTAGAAAATAGTTGATTTCTTTAAGTTAAATTCCAATTCTCTGTGTTTAATTTTAAAATCTTAAAATTTAATGTGAAATACCATCATTACAATTTTCTAAATTTATGATTCTTAATCTGAAAGTTTTAAATATATCTTTATATTACAGCCCACAATTTTAACTAATAAAAAGCAGAATGTAGATATTTAAATTCTTTTATATTTTATAGAACAGGATTAAACTAAAATTTTTCTAATGAACTTTTGAATTAACTTTAATCTATATTGACTCCGCCCACTAGAAAAATAGTTTCAAAAATTATACTCTATATCCGGTCCATTGTAAAAATGACAAATTACTTTTAGAATTTTATTGCGACATCCTTGCAATTTTGTTAATTATCGTTTTACTATTTTTTTTATTGAGGAGAATGTTTTTTAAAATCATTTACTGTAAAAGCAATAGATAAAGGTATCTGTTTTCTACAAAGTATATTTAACTTTTATTCGGAAAATTAATACTGTTTTCAATGATGTTAATAAACTATTGTTTTATATGGACTTTTCATATAACATTAAAAAAATATATTTCAGAAAGTTTATACTATACAGTAAAAAATCGGATTAATTTTAAACATATAATATGTTTAAAATTCACCGAGAAAAATAAGATACACAAATATTGTGTAATATTATATTTAAAACGTTAAATTTCTTTTTTAAATAATTTAACACAAATCATGTAACGCATACTATAATTTCACATAAGTTTTTTTGTAAATCTTATGTAATTTAGTTCACTATGTTTTTACTTCCGATTACACACATTTTATATAAGACGCGTAAATCAAGACATAAGCTTTGTTTTTTAATTACACAGGATCTACTTTAAAAATAATTTTAATAATCGCATTAATATTTTAAGAAATTTTTTTAACGATATTTTTAAAAAAATGTATCTGCTTGGGTAAGTATTAACAAATCTTCGGGGTAGATATTAACACTATTAATACGTAAGGATATATTTGAAAAGAATGACGAAATGCGATGGATAAAAAATTACTTTAATAAAGACTTTACTGGAACCTTTTTCAATAATTTCTCTCTTACTAAAAATCCATTGTTAATTTTTCAAAAGTTCTTGCACTAAATCATAGCTGAAGTAAATCACTAACATATACGATCGGCAGGATACTCTAAAAATACGTAGATTAAAAAATAGAAATATTTTTTTAAAAAGTGTTAATACTGATAGCCTCGGTCTCCTCTACTGATTTTATTAAAGTGGTTCAGCAACTCTTAATTTAAGAAAATACAAAATTCAATAAAAAATTACCAAAATATTATGAATAATGAACTTGTCATAGCAATTTTTAAAATATAAGATCATTGAGCAAATTGAAGAGAAAAATTACGGAAATTTTAAAATGGCAATAAAAATAAGCAAGAATGTACGATAATTAAAATTATATTTTAAATATCAATTTAAAAAAATGTTTCATTTTTAATATCAACAACCCAATGATATTTTTTTCACGACATACTTTTAACTCTTACTAAATTATTCAATTTTTTTCATGATCATTAAAAAAAATTTTTTATAAATTTATAGTTGGATTTAGTCTATCTAAAATGCCATAAAATTCAATATAGGTACACGTGTCAGATTTTTATGTGCGTATGCACGTGAGTTATAAGTTTTTGAGACCGGATGAGATAAGAAAGTGTTTTATAGTGCAAAGACATTTATTTCAATACCGGTCAGGAATTGAAAACAAGTTTAATAATGCCTGCAATTAAAAAAGAGAGCAGTTTTAAATATGCTCATACAGTGGGGTCCAATAAAGTAATTAAGTAATTATCTTGTGCTTTTATGACGTTTGCAGGGGTTCATTTATTAATTCTTGTTTATCTTTGAAACAAAATAAATCGATATTTTATGTAAAATATTCATTAAATATTTTGCTATGATGACTTTTTTGAATTTGTTGATCATGTAATATCCTTCAAATATGATGTTTGTTAACATTTTGTATTTATTTTTATTTAATTTTTTAAGGATTGATATGATTTCATGCTTTTATGCATTAACGTTTGCAATCCGTTATTATTTTTACCTACTTCAATAATAATGGCCACTTTATTAACTTGAAAATCAGCGGGGATGAAGTACTTTATTCTCGCAAAATAGAAGCTTATAATAAGAAGTAAGTTAGTGAAAATTTAAAAAAAAAATAAAATCTTATTAATAAAAGATTGATAATTTATTCATAAAATATCTTATTAAATTACTCATTGAATAAACTAATGAAAATGATTAAAAATGTTTCAAATTTTAATAAAATTGATACATGATTCATACAATTCTAATATTAAAATTTCAATTTCAATTTTTTTCATCTAAGCTCTATTTTTCTAACAAGGAGAGTACATGACCTTTGAGAAACGGATTTGCAGGATATGATTCTTTGATAAAAAAAAATAAACCCGTATTTTTTTTGTGCTAATAAGCCATAGAGACAACGATATAGACATTTTTCCGAAGATATAGAGAAAAGAAGCGTTCATAAGAACTAAAAAACTAAAACTTTTACAGAAAAGTGTATAAAAAATAAAAAAAGGACAAGTTAAAAACTTTAATTTGAACTTTGTTGCGTTAAAAAAGCTTTTATGGTTCGAAAGTTGTGCTTAATTGAAAATTACTACATGTTTATTAATTTTTAGCATGTAACATACGATCGAATTTTTACCCTATTTTATTAGCATATTTTAATCGCCTGTAACTTTTGAACCATATCAGATTTTTTAATGCAACAAAGCTTAAATTAAAGTTTTTAAATTGAACTTTTTTTTATTTTTCATACAATTATAAACGCTTCTTTTGACTATATTTTCGAAAAAATGTCTACAGTGGGGTCCAATAAAAAAGAGCCACCCTTGAGAAAAAAAGTACTAATTAAAAAATTTTGTATCTCAACAAATAAGGGTCGTACAGAACTCTACGACCACTCATTTTAAACGTATTTGTAAGGAACTTTTAATGGTGTATTGGCAATTTAATTTTGAGTACTTATCTGGGAAATACTACGACTTAAAAATATAAAAAAATTTTTTTTTTAAGAGTATGGTATACATGTATATAAGAATACCACAACAATATCAAAAAAATTAAAATGCACGAAAAATTTTGAGAAAATTTAAGGTTATTCTACATACAAAAAAACACTTTTTTTTATTTGGCATTTTTCTATATTTCCTCTCATTAAGCAGATATCGGGAAAATAAAAAAAAAACTTTTTTTGAACAAAAATCGCTAAATCTCGGTCAATTTTGAACCTAGAAAAAAAAAATAAAAAATAAATTTCAAGTTAAGCAAAATACCTTTAAAACTAGCCGTGTAAAATTTTTCTACCATCATTTTCCGAAAAATAATTCAAATTTAAACACAGGCGAATAAAATTTTTTTTTCTTTCTATTTTTAAGTCGTAATATTTCCCAGACAAATACTCAAAATAAAATTGTCAATACACCATTAAAAAGTCCTTACAAATACGTTTAAAATGAGTGGTCGTAGAGTTCTGTACGACCCTTATTTGTTGAGATACAAAATTTTTTAATTAGTACTTTTTTTCTTAAAGGTGACTCCTTTTTATTGGACCCCACTGTATATCGTTGTCTCTAGGGTCTATTACCACAAAAGAAAAAACACGGGTTTATTTTTTTCATCAAAGTATCATATCCTGCAGTTTCAGCCAAATCTATTTCCCAGAGGTCAGATACTCTCCTTGTAAGTAAATAAAAGTGTCCACTGTTAAGATATGCAATTTGTTCTCCTGGTTTTGCGTTCCTCGTTCCAGTTGCAAACTCTATGGAGAAAAATATGACTTGATAGTTGCATAATGCAGCATTAAAATTATATAATTTATTTAATTTTATTTATGACGAATGTTTATTATTTAAGTAATGAGCTGTTTGGACTGGCAAATCTTCATATTTGAATTAAAAAATACTAGTGTGCATACATGAAACAGACAGCCCAATAGTTTTATAGAAAACTGAATGTAAAAATATTTAAATCGTTAGAAAATATTTTCGTAAGATCATCTAAATAAGACTTTTCGTGTTATCTCGCTTTCCACCCTAAAGAAAGATAATTAAATTTTTAAAATGACAGTTTAGTACTCTAATATTTTCTTTATCAGGATGATATAATGAGGTCATGTTCTACACAAATTAGTTTAGTGTTCATAAAGTAAAATATTCACTTTAATCATTGCCTTTTGATCCTTTCATTTTATTTTTTATTAGTTATATACATTTTTAAAAAAATAAGAAATTTCAAGCTTTTTTATTATAAAAGAAATTTTTGGTGAAAGGTAATTGTTGCCTCATATTAATAATATGAAAAACAAAATTTCTTTCGATTATATTTATATTTTTATTAAATATATTGTTAGTCGTACAAATATAATATAAATATTTGTCATAAAATATAAAAATTTTATCATATTAACAAACTTTTCATAAATTTAGTATAAACAATAAAGAACATAAATAAATTTACATAGCCTGCACATTACAATTGTTAATGCACATGTTTTCTTAGTTTTCTTCGACACTGCAGGTGTGCATTTTTCTTGTTATTTTGTAATCTAACCATTCGGAAAGCTTCAACTAAATTTCTCATGTCTTCGATTTCTAAAAAATTTAATATTTTATACGTAGCTATATGATCTGCATTGATGCACGGTATAGCATAACTCAAACTTAAGCATGCAGTTTCATAAAATCTTCTTTTTTCCTTAGCTTCGTTAAAATGACTCAATAATATTTCACTATAAATTGGAAACTCAGATGTCAATGTACGTTTATTCTTAAATGCTTTCACAATACTCGTATTATTAACATATTTTAATAGCTCGTCTATATTTTTCACTGCAAAGTCATAATACCTTAGATAATCTGAAAGTTTCCCTTCTTTTAAAAGCGCAACTTCTTTCAAACAACTTTTATAGTATAAACTTAATCCATTGTCTTCATTATTTAATTTTAAACGATTGATATTAACGTAATGACGCTCATGTTCTCTTAGCGCCATAAATTTCAAAACATCTTGGAAACCATATTTTGTTTCCACTGGTACTCCATATCCTAATGCTATTTGACCACGATATATAACTTCAGCACAATCACCATCGTTTTTAATAAGTTCTTCAATCATCCGTTGTTGTTCTTCCCTGTTAACATAATAAACTGGTCCTATTTGCGAATTCATCGCTAATGTGAAAAGAGGTATACACGAATATCTATCTGAAATATTAGGTTTAGCACCTGCTTGTAACAAAATTTTTATGGCCTCTGCTGATGTTGCAAAATGAAGAGGAGTATACCTCTCTTGCAAAGTTAATTTGTTTACATCCGCACCTCTTGATATAAGAATACGTATTCCACTTAAATTATTAAATTGAACAGCATGATGCAAGGCAGTAAATCCATAATAATTAATGTTTTCTACATTGACATTTCTGTAAAACAATTTTTTCACCTCTTCGGGACACTTTTTTAATTTAATAATATCAATATGATCAATAGGTACTTCTGTTTTATATTCTAAAAGAATTTTAATAATATTAAAATTCATATTACTTGATTGTATAGCTAAATCATATGGTCTTTCTCCATGAACATTAACTATTTCCACTTCAGCATTATGATGTAGTAGTAGTTCAACTATTTCAAAGTTTTCCAACGAGACGGCATAATGCAAAGGAGTATTGCCATCATAATCAACATCATTAACGTTACTACCTCTCTGTAATAAATTGTCAACAGCCTTATAGTTTTGTTTGACGACGGCGTTGATCAAAATACGACTACTTCTTCTCATGTTTTTTTGCTCCATTTTACTTAAAATGTAGAATCGAAGTATAATTTTTCTCTAAAGTTGCTTTCTAATGTAGGTAAAAGGAGGGACTTTCAGTTGAGTTTAATATTTCTACTCCTAAAGCTTTTGAAAAACTGATCATATTATTATGCATATCCTTCAGGTATGGTCAGGTACGTGGGAACTCAAAAATAAATGCATGTAGACTTACTGTTGATTAAAGCAGACAGTCTTTTAAATTTGGCAACGTTGCTTAACCATTCTAGAGTGCATACACACACACGCATATAAGCGCTCCACATGTAAATGTTTTATTCATTTTAATTTTAATAAACTGTACAAAATGTGCGTAAAATTCAATTTCATGTACTTATTAGCGTACATAAAATATCATATTATGAGACGCATTTGTTTAGCGTGCGCAAAATGAGTTGAGCGTGCGTAATAGTACATGATTAAACGGGTGTGTAAAGGCTTTATTTACGAAACGAGAAGTTTACCGCCCGAGCCGGAGGCGAGGGCTGTAACGAGTTTCGTAAAAAAGCCTTTACACATCAGTTTCATAATATATTTTCTCGCTTGAGAGCCGAAAAAGTGAAAATAAATTGCGATTTTGAGGTTAGAATGCGAGAAAATGATTTCAGCGTGCGTAAAATTTCATCTAATAAATTTTTTTTTAATTTTTAAAGTGTTATATTTCAGGAACTATACATCATAACAGACTTTTATACATCTCATTTGGAAGCTCTTGTGGTGCTCTTTCAAAGTGCTATGTACAATTTTTTGCGATACATGAACTCTTTTCTACGCATTAGGGGTGGAACTATTCGAATAATAAATGCTTTTATTCGGAAGGTATTCGTAATTTGAATATTGAATATTCGAATTTTTCATTCGAATAATAATAAATTGTAAAGTTTAAAGAATAAAATCTGTGAAATTGCAGTTTAAAGTTTAATTTTAATTACATGCATAAACAAATATATATACACACACACACACTCGCGCACGCACGCACGCACACACACACACACACACACTCACATACACACGCACACACTCAATCTAAATTATTATTCGAATATTTTTCGATTATTTGAATATTTTTTGATCATTCGAATTATTTCATCACGAATAGTACTATTCGTTTATCCGAATAATTCAAATAGTCAAAACATTCGAAAATAATCCCACTACTACAATGCATATTTAAAATCTTAAAATTTAAAAAAATTTTTAGTTCAATTTAAACTTAAAGCAATTTGAAAGAAAATTGCAAAAACTTTAAAATGCGTTATTTAAGACTGATATTTCACTACTTTATAGCTGTTTTTGTAAAATTATGCCAATTCTCAAAAACGGATTCTGCTTTGAATATTATGCATTCTACAAAAAAATGATAAACAAAAAAGTTGCCTTTTTTATGAAGAATCAAGCTAGAGTTACTACAACGAGTAACTCTAACAAATTACTCGACTCGACGAGCTCAGTCGACAAGTTGAGTCGAGTATTAACTCGAACTTTCCGAGTTACTCGAATTTATCAAGTTACTCAAAAAAATATGAACCACTCAAATAACTCGAGCTACTCGAACAACTAGATTATATTATTCTGTGGTAATAAGTTCTTTTTTATATGAAAAAAGTTATTTTTCCACTCTTTTTTTCATGAACTTGCTGTAAGTTCTGTCTACTCGTCTATTCAGAAAGAATATTGGAATAAACTAACTTTTTTACACTAACTTCGAGTCGAGTATTAAAATCGAACTTTTAGAGTTATTCGAATCTACCGAGTAATTCGAATTACTCAGATAATTCAATTTTTTCGAGTAGTTCGTATTTGTTCGAGTACTTTAGGAACTTGAGTACTCGACTCGAACTCGAAGAAAAAACTTGACTTGACTCGAGCTTGACTATTCGAGTATTTGCACACCCCTAGTTTGTATCTCAGACATATCGCACGCAAGATATATACGCGTCATAGAAAATTTATAACTTCCGTATACTTTCTCTCTCTTACTTCCTGTCTTCTGCATAAAGAGAAAAGCAGGGTTGTCATATCTACTACTACATGAGTCAAAAGTAGCTTTATTGACTCACGATGTCGGTATAGAACTCCCTTAAATACACAAAATATTCATACCTGAAGAATTCTGTGACAATAAAGGATCTTAACAACCCTTACATGAAACGGACAACTTACTTCTAGAAGATAATTATTAAAGAAAATCCAATTCTCTGTGTTTAATTTCAAGGCAATGTAAAATACCGATATTATAATTTTCCAATTTTTTTATTCTTAATCCAAAAATTTTTAAAATATCTCTGTATTACAGCCTTCCATTTTAACTAAAAAAAAGCAATATCGACAATTATGTATAAATCATATACTTTATTACAATACCTTAAAATAATTAATTTTAAATCAAGGAAAATTAAATGTAATTTTCAACTTCTTTCTCTTTGAATGAATAATTAGGTCATTTTAAATTATTTACTTTGAATAAATGTACCAAAATTTATTAAGTCAATTTTCACTTTTTCTGCTCTCTAAATATAATTCAGTAGAATTTCACTGAATGGATCTGTGAAAATTGCTGCACTGGAAGTTCAGCTAAAATTCCAATGAAATTTCAGTGAAATATGCACTATATGAAAAATTAAGTGATTTTTCTCACGTTTTTTCAAAGTCTTATTTTAATAAATTTATTTACGATTGTTTATTTTTCAAAAACCATAATTATCAATAAACTTAAGTAATCCTTATTATTTGCTTTTGAAAATATATTCATTCTAAAAAAGTTAGGATACGCCCAAGTTTCGATAATTCAATAAAGTCATTCAAAAAATATTTTTTTTCAAGCAAAGAAACGAATAGATTACTTATTTTGCTATAATGAAAATTTAAAAAAAATAATGAGTTCTCAAATGATGTAAACTATATTGTTCTCTCTTAAAATATTAAATTTTTTTACATATTTATGTTTTAAATAAAATAAAACAGTTTGTTTATTTGTAGAAATTGTATAAATATAAAACAAATTCAATATACATTTAAAATTCGAATTTGAAGTTGCTGCGTACCAAACTATACATTAGCATTGATGCCAACTATGAGACATGGCTTCTTGCACGGCCATTGTATTCTTACAGCTGAGCACATCTTTTTAGAAAAATGTAATTTTCCTTTTTTGCGATATGATTTATCAAACCAACTTTCCGCCATTCATTTTTTAAAAATAAAATGATTCTTAATAGGAAATTTCCTTACGAAACACGGTTTTTGAGAAATTTGATTTTTTCGAACTAGGAAAATTGTTTTTCTGATTATCTTCGATTTCCGCTTTTTTCTGCTAATTTTTGGAGTTTCCGCCCTTTACTGAAACTAAATAAAGTGATCTATAAAAGGAAAACTCATTCTGATGTATAGTTTTTTTAAAAATTGTAATTTTATAAAATTATAATTTTCGATCGATAAAGTAGCGTCAAACCATACCCTTAAGGGTCTGCTTTAGACCTACTTTACCGATCGAAAATAACTAAAAAAGATATTTCTTTTTTTTTAATAGAAATAAATATTGGAATTGCTTGTACTTTAAAAAAAAAGATTGTAAATATCAATTTATTTCAAACAAATGATAAACGGAAGCGTGTAAATTTGTCGAAATTTCAAGAGCAAAAAAATCATGTCAATACCGTAGATTTCAGCTTACGCTTGAACGGTATAATATACGTGATTTTCCTTCTTGGAATGGTTTTATTTATTTAAAATGAATGGCGGAAAAGTCTAATCGTATTTCGTAATCGTAATTTTAATATTTATTAATAAATATTAAAAGAAATTTCTATAAAAAAAACGGAATATATTTTTTAGCTATTTTTGATCGGTAAAGTAGGTCCAAAAGAGAGAGAAGCGGGGACAGGGGAGACATGAGTTAAAAGCATTAAAAGACGTAGATCTACCAATCTTAGAAAAAAAATCAGTCTAAATATATTACATAAAAATAAATGTAAAACCATAAAATATCATTAGATATTAACTTTTTTAGTTTTCATATAAATTATTCATTTAATTTTTATATAAATTATTAACGCATCACAGTCTTTCTTCGTATTATAACCTCAAAACTTACGTTCGTAAGTCAGCTTTTATAAACACTACCAAATACGGCGCTGCTAACTTTTTCATTCAATTGCAATAGAGTTTCGGTAATGAATGAAAATGAGAATTTTAAGTACACTTTTCTTAGCAAAACTAACGATAAGGTGTAAAAAACACAATATCAAATTATTCGTGAAAACCTATTCTTTCATTATATCAGTTTTTTTAAAATTCTGTACATGGCGTATATGAAAAATTTAAGATATAAGCAAGTATTGCTCCAGCATACCATAAGAGCAATGTTATTTTGGACTATTTTTAAAATCGATTTTTAATAAAAAAATTGCGATAAAAAATACTGAAAAAATTTTGGCTTATTCTTTACATGTTAAATTATCATATTTAGAAATTTCGTGCATTTCTATACATTTTTATATGATCATAAAACATCTATAAATTCAATGAAATTTCATATTTTCATATATTTAAAGAGTGGATTTGGTAAATTGCCTCCAAATTTTTCGAATCAAATAAATTTCGAATAAAATGTGAATCTATTAATTCAATTTATTATTTAAACTTTTTACAGGCCTTAAAAAAATATTGGATGATATATCATCTAATATTAATACCAATGATAAAGATAAAGATTTTAAATTAGAAAATAAATTAAATAAAACTCTGAAAGAGCTCTGCCAAATAGTTTTCTGATTTATGTATACATAAATAACAGTAAAGAATTAGAGAATTTTACTGATTGGATAAAAACTATTAGATGTAAAAAAATAAGTTGATGATTTTAATTATTAATTATTCTATATTTGCATTATTTATCTTTAATCTGTTTTAGTAATATTAATATAATTTTTTTATATAAATTTTTTTTCTCATTAGAGAACTCAATTTAAAATTTTTGCATCCAATCTCAATATTTGAGGTAAATTCAATAGCATAATGCAACGCTGAAAAATATAATGTATAAGTTTTAAAAATCATTTAAAAAATGAAAAAATTTTAAAAATATTTTAAAATTCCGAACTAAAATAATTAAATTGAAATAAAATTATTTTATTATTTATTTGAGTTTGTTGAATAAAATTTCAAATTATGACTATACAATATTCTCTAGGAGCTTATTTTTTGTTAAAACAAGATATACATTTTTGTTAAAACAAGATTATAAACGACTATAGCTTGAATTTTTCGAAACTTTAGACTGTACAGTGATGCAGAACACACAAATTGCATGTAAATGCATCACAAATATTCTGCGTTATTAAAACACAGTTTCTGTCTTAATTTACATATGTTTTATGTAGAATCTGTGTATGCCAGTCTTAATACACAGTAAACAAAACTGCATAAAATTTACACGAAAGTTATGAAAATTTAATAGAGTGCGTAGTTCTTAAACACCATAAGTACACAAAATTTGTGTATCTTATTTTTCTCGTTGAAATTTAAATACACATTGTGTGCTTGAATTTGAACCGATTTCTAATTGTTCAGCATCCATTGATCATTTATCAGAAAACTTATGTATGATTGCTTATGTTAAAATATAATTCTAAATGATTGTACATTCATAATACATATAATAATATTTTTTTATGTATAAGAATATTTAAATTTAAAAGAAAGAATATCATATCGATTTATATATAAACATCCTTGGTGAATAAAATTATTCATAATTATACATGATTTTATATGACATTTATAAATAATTATATAAGATTATATAGAAATTATTTTTGACGGGATGTTTTTTCAAATAACGTTTTGGAAGTATTTTTTCACTAAATAATAACTATAAAAAAACACGTGCTTTTGCGCACCTAATGCAAAAATTGCAAGAGCTTCAAAGTTTTATTGCACAGCAGCAAAGAATCCTAGCTCAAAAAATCCAACGGTATTCCAAAGAGCAGATAAAAACTTTTTTAAAACGTTATTTTATAAAATTAAAATTTTTTATATCAGTTAAAAAAATAAAAAAAAAATAAACGAATTGTCTCTTTTCAACCTACTGCAGATTTAGATCTAGTGACTGTAGCTCAAAAAAAACCAACATGATCTGAAAAAATATTTATTTAGCCTTAAAATGAGAGGTCAAGCATTTGTTTTTTCCATTTTTTACTAAAATTATTGTAATTTTCGTTAAAAAACATAGTTTTTCAAATACAAAAGTACTTTGGCGCAATGCTTTCTCATAGAGCTCATTGAGTTAGAGTAATTTGATTTTTTTTAAATGTGATTTCAATGTAAAAAACATAATTTTTATTCAAGAAAAATTAGTAAGTGTGGGAGAGTGATTAGGAAATAAGAAGAGAGAGTCAGGGATGGATAAAAATAGGGTAAAAATGAGGATCAATCTAAAATAGAAAGACAGAGAGGAAGTGAAGACGTAAGAAAAGAGTTAGTGAAAGCGTTCAATCAGAAATCAAAAAAAGTGATCAAAGAGCTACGCTAAGAAAATTATTTTTTAAAAGCTTTTTTTATAAAGACAGTAGCAAATAACTTGTATACAAATTTCAGAGCAAATCTATCGAGTAGTTTAAGTAAAATAGATAAAAATAAAAAAATTAAATTTTTTTCAAAATTTATAAAATTTAAAAAAATTAAAACTATGCTAAGAAAATCGGTTTTTAAAAGTCATACTTCTTTTAACAGATGCAAATAATTCTCATGCAAATTTCAAAGCAAATTCATCAAGTAATTTACGTAAAACAAAAAAAATTAAAAATCGAAAATTTTTTTTAAATTCTTAAAATAGTTCTATAAAAAAAACTACACTATGAAAACCAATTTTCAATAGCTTCCTGCCTACTTGTACAAAATAATAGATAGTATGCAAAATTTTAAGCAAATCATCGAGTAATTTTCGAGATTTCGTTGGCTAAATAAATACCATTTTCTTTTCAAAATTTCTTTTTCAAAATTTTCAAAATGCTCTAAAATTAAAACTACGCTAAGAAATTCAATTTTTGAAAATTTCCCTTCTTTTGGCAGTTGCAAATAATTTCCCTGCAATTTTTAGAACAAATCTATCGAGTACTTTACGTAAAATAAAAAAAAATAAGAAATAAAAAATCGAAATTTTTTTAAAAATCTTTAAAATTTTCTAAAATTGTAACCACACTATGAAAATTAGTTTTCGGAAGCTTATTTTGTTCAGACAATAGCGAATTGATTGTATAAAAATTTTGTAGAAAATTTATAGTATGGTTTAAAAAAATAGAAGATAGATGAAAAATAAAAAATTTTAAAAATTTTCGAAATGCTCTAAAATTAAAACTGTACTAAGAAAATTAGTTTTCGAAAGCTTGTTTTCTTCAGACAGTAGCGAATAACTTGCATACAAATTTTGGAGCAAATCTATCAAATGGTTTTCGTAAAATAGAAAAAAAAATAAAAAATAAAAATTTCAAAAAAAATTTCAAAAATGCTTTAAAATTAAAAGTACACTAAGAAAATCAGTTTTCAAAAGTTTTTCTTCTTTTGGCAGTCGAAAATAAGTTCCATACAAATTTTCAAGCAAATTCTTCGAGTAATTTACGTAAAATACAAAAAAAATGAAAAACCGAAATTTTTTTAAAATTCTTGAAATGACTAAAAAAAATACGCTAAGAATTTTTCTATAGCTTCCCGCCGAGTTAAACAAAAAAATTAATTGTATGCAAAATTTGAAGCAAATCCTTCGAGTAGTTTTCGAGATCTGATTAGCTAACAAAGTTCAACGAACAAAAATATCTTTTTAATGCAATACGTCGATATTTTTACATATTTAATATTCTTTGCACAATCATTTTTTTTATTCAAACTAAACCATGCCGTCAATGTTTTTCCAATTACTTAATATTGATTTTTTATTGTTTTTCGTCATTGTCACGTGACAATAGTGCCGCTGGAGATTATCACTCTCAAAATTACGGCGAAGACTATCATTTTCACCATATATGACGAAAACTAGTATTATAATTTTTGTGTCAACGAAGACTATCACTCCTAACAAAGTTCAACGAACAAAAATAACTTTTTAATGCAATACGTCGAGATGTGAACGAAAACTATCATTTCTGGCAAAGCATGCAAACCACCTTTTAATGCGTGATGTCGAAAACTATTATTTAGGATGCAATGATTTATTGATTTTGATCTATGGATTTCAAATATGAAAGTGAAAAATTATTGAAATAAATAGCAGAATCAACGTTATATGAGTTGATGGCCCTGAAAAGGGCCGATTGTTTTCCTGAATTTTTTATTATCAAATGTTTAATTATTCAACCACCGAATCCGTAAAGAGTGCGGCCTTGTCTCTTCAAAGCATAGACGACATCCATTGCTGTGACGGTCTTCCTTTTAGCATGCTCAGTATAGGTAACTGCGTCACGGATCACGTTCTCAAGGAACACCTTAAGAACACCACGAGTTTCTTCATAGATCAAACCAGATATACGCTTAACGCCACCTCGTCTAGCCAAACGACGAATCGCTGGTTTGGTGATACCTTGGATATTATCACGCAATACTTTACGATGACGCTTTGCTCCTCCTTTTCCCAATCCTTTTCCTCCCTTACCACGACCAGTCATCTTGATGCAAGTAAAGAATGTACTGAATTACTGCAAACAGAATGATGACTACTTAGGTATGTACGACGCTTTTTATACCCTACAGTTACTCCAATATTTTTGGATCACCCCACCTAACAGGCTCAAAAGTCGGTGCGTGCTCACAGATGTGCGGTGTTATTGAGTTCTCCTCTCTCTTTAAGTTGAAGCATCAATTTTAGAGTATAAATATCTTGCTCAAAGTCGCTTGGAACTATTCAGTATTTTTTGAAAATGGTAGAACCAATTTCTGAGATCGCATTCGACGATGCTCTTATGTTCGTTCGGAGAACATTTGAAACTACACCCAATTCAACTTTTGACGAAAAGCATACTGCTTTAATTAAATTACGGAGTATATTGCGTCGTGATGTTATTCATGGCCTACCCATCGCATTAACCATGGCTGACATTCAGCCTCAAATAATTGAATTTTTGTTAGAAGCTATACCGACACCATATGTCATGTGCATTATGGATGCGATTGGACCGTATCATGATAATATTGGAAGATGTATGATTGGTTTTATTGCTCGGTATAATTATTTAACTAATTTAAGATTACCGACTACAGCCTCATGGCGTCAGAATTTAGTATCATGGAGCTCAAGTGTAGAGGGGGCTGATTCACTAAATTATAATCCAAAATTATTTAATGAAATACAACAACGCTTAAAGAATAGCGCTTTTTAAATAATTATGTATACAATGGACGAATGGCATAAAGCCAACTCGTCTTGGATATCAGCTAGGTTGAAAACCACTCGTGGTCAGATATTATCACCTTTACACATACGTGATGAAATAATGGAAATATTGAGACGTAACATACGAAATGTATTTCCGCATTTGGATCAATGGATAATTGATGAATTTAAAAAATGAGCTTGGACTCAGGAATTTTTTGACGATCCATCAGCAGTGGAATCACAACGCCAACACACAGGACTATCTCCTTCAACAGGGCCCGCTGTTCCACCATCTACAAGCGAGAATCCATCACACCAAGACATCGCAGATAAACAACTCACTACATATGCGAACATAGCAATTCACCAACCAACTCAATCCTCCAACTCAACTACTGTAGAGGTAAATATCTTTACGCAAATCC
Organism: Anastatus disparis; assembly: GCA_017163975.1. Lineage (NCBI taxonomy): Eukaryota > Metazoa > Arthropoda > Insecta > Hymenoptera > Eupelmidae > Anastatus > Anastatus disparis. The sequence goes on from JAFFSR010000313.1 coordinate 2,377,078, forward strand.
TTAGTGAGATCGGACAAATCCAAAAAATCTGCAATTTAAATCAACTCCTTAACAAACTTAAAAACTTTAAAACGCGACTAGCCCAATGCACCAATGAAAACGAACAGTTAATTACTTTGTTAACTGCAAGCCAAAATGAATAAGATAAATAACCTAAATTTAGCTCACTGGAATGCCAACGGCATTAGATTAAAAAAAGAAGACCTCGTTCTCTTCCTCTGTGAACGTAACATTCACGTGATGTCAATAAACGGGACTCGTCTAACCGCTAAACAAAAATTCTTCATACACGGCTACAATATAGTACGCAAAGATTGAGAAAATGACACTCCACACGGAGAAGTTGGTCTTTTTGAAGACACCAACTTGTGTGCCATCCAGGCCAAGCGCGTCACTGTTATGCCCAAGGACATCCAATTGGCAAGACGTTGTGTTGTCACAACTTGTTATTTAGACGATAAAAAGTGTGTAACGCACTTTTAAATCGCACACGAATTTCTTATTCGTATACGAGCAAGGTTTTTTGTTTGATAAGCGAGTAAGCTAAGCTAAACCGTGCACCACAGAGACGCCATGCTCTGTAAGCTCGGGTTCGTCTGCCTAGCTTACTCAAAGTAGATTATTTTTGATGATTCTGCCTGAAAAGAAAAGTAAAAAGGAAAGAGGTAACATATGTTATTATGCCTCATGCATCATCAGTTACGCGAAAACTTTAATCTAATTTGCGCGCTTTTAAATCTTTACTTGCAACAGCGAGACAACTATAAGCTAAGCTTTACTAGAGTCACGCTTATGCAAGAATTTAACTTAGGCTTATGCCTTTTCACAGTAATAAAGTTCACTAAACTGTGGTAAAAACGAATAAAATATACACCACAATTTGCACTAATTGTTAATAAGTAATTTGCACTTATCACGAATATATTTTTATTAAAACTTTATTTGTTCACTCGCAGTTAGGAATTCGCACTTTCGGCAAACTTCTTCACCACCATTCGTGAACAAATAAGGTAAAGAGAAAACAATGACTCGGAAATTTAGTTTGATTAGACTTTATTAGTCGAGAGACGATACACGAGTGCGGAGCACAAGCTCTTCGTTAAGCAAGATGCTTCGCATTTTCGGTGCTTGCCGCTATATTCCTACTCTGCCGCATCTGAGTAGGGATATTATACATTAGAAGGTATACGCGTTACACTTAATAGTCGCTTGGCTGTCAAAACTAGGGGCGTAGCTGCGCGCTTGTGAACGCGCGTTCGGGTCTTTTCTATATCCCCTCTGATTGCGCTGATCAACGCGATGCTTCTCTCTACGCGAGAATCATGTATAAGAGGTCTCAATGCCCCCCAAATGAAATGACTTTTATACAAAATGCATTTCATTTCCAATTAAAATCTTATCCTTTTGATTCTCGTTTCAAGAGAAAAGCATTGCGTTGAAATTCTTTTTATAATTAACATATTAATATTTTCCCTTCTAATCTTACACATGCTTTCATTTTATACATTTTATTTTAATAATTTATAATATTTTAGTTTTGATAATTTTTATTTTAATCTAATGTGCAAAATTTTCTATCATTTTCTTTTAAACTTTTAAATTTATATTGCTTAATAATTTTTTGTACAAAATTGTATGTGGGCTAGGATGTGCCCCCCAAATAAAATTTATCGCTCATCATCAGTACTTTGTTCTAAGTATATTTCTACTCTTTACTGTAAATTCATATTTTTATTCATTTTAATATTAAATAATAAGGACTTATATGCGACCAATTTTATTTTTACACGCACACAAACAATTTTTACATGTAAATTTTAATTTAATCATTGAAATATAGTTTTTTATGATTTTAATTTTTCAATTATTTTAATAAAACTTATATAAATATCTTTTTTCAAAATTTGTTCTATATTATATTATGTTTGTCTAGGCTCTTCTTTTACCTAAACGTGTTGATGCCATGCTCTTGAGGATTCTTCTTTTTCAGATATTTCTCTTCATTGATGCATTCATCGTTAATTAATATTTTATTTTTTGGTCCGCTGTAGCCATAACTTTTCTTGATCTGTAGCTTTGCTTCATTTATTGATGAATTAGCTATTTTGACTTTATTTGTCATTTTAATATTTTTTACGCTCAACATAGGCCTTAAATCTGTTAATTTTGATGCTTTTTTACATAAGTTTACACCGCGCATGTAGCATTTCTTTATACCTTCAATTGAAACAAAAGAAGGTGTGTTATTATTTTCTTTTACCCAATGTCTATATGATTTAGAAAATTCAGTAGCATTATTAACTATTTTATTATCTTTGAGAATTGAATCTACTTGTTCAATTGGTTTTGGTGCTTTATTATCACCATTTTTATTATTTTCACAAAACTCATCTTTTGTGAGATTGTGTTTATTTAAATAATTTTTTGTATGAATGAAATTCATAATTTCTTCATTATTTTCGGTAACACATGTCTTCGAGTCAATCAGGCTCTCGTGTGTTCCGATTTTTTTCATGTGAGCGTACTCACTGAGCTTTTGCTCATCATTTGTTGTGACATATTCGTCTTTTAACATTGATAATAATTTGTTTTTATGCACTGTTTTTATGATCATTTTCAACATTTTATGGGTTTTTGAATTTGGTATTACCAAGTATACATTTTTTCTTTTATCAAAATTTTTATTTAACAATTTATGTTTTTCAAATCTCGTAGATTTGTTATTTTTGCCTTTTATGTTGGCACAATCTGCTTTCTTTGAAATTTTAATTACTTGTGTTTTTGGGGTATTAATTTTCGTTGTATCTCTGCCCCCCTCTGCATTTTGAAATACAACTTTTTTCAGTTTTCTTGATTTTCTAAATTAAATTCTTTTTCGATGTCTATATTTAGAACATCTAATTCATTTTTGCTTTGTTTCAGCATTTTTTGACTCACAGGAGTTTTAAACTTCTCGTATGGTCTAAATTTCCTTTGATTATTTTTATTATTGTTGAATACCTCAGTGCAATTTACTTGATTGTATTCTTTATATTCTGGTCTTTGACCATAATTGGTGTTTTGTTTTTCATATTTGTTGTGATTATTTGTCGTAAACTTGTTTGTTCCTTCTTCATGAAAATTTTCTCTTTGTTGTATATAATATTCTTTTTCTTGATCCTGTTGATTGTAATTACTGTGATGGATTTTATCTTTTTGACGTTTGTCATCACTATCGAATTCTGCTAATATTTCAAACAGTGTATTTTTATTTTTATTTTGAGAGCATCTTATAGCTTGCTTGATGTTTCTGTCGAAATGCTTGCTGATTTTAATGGTCAATTCCTCTTCTGAATAATTTAATTGCAATTCTTTTGCAAAACCAAATATTTGTGTAGCATGTTACTCGACTTATTTTGCTGTTTTCATAATACTGGCCAAATTCTACTTTTCTATTGGTTGTTCTCTGTATTTCTTCGTTCCAATAGCGCTCTAGAAATAGTTTCTTAAAATCTTCAACTGTTTCCACATAATCTTGGTAGATGTACCACCATGAATTAGCTTGTTTTTGCAGTATTGTCTGCAATAATTGTAATGTTTCTTTTTCAGTTAATCCTTTTAACTCTATATATTGGTGCAATTCATTAAGGAATTTCATTGGTCTTTCATCGATGTTACCTTCATATTTAGGCATGGGTATTTTTATTTTAGTGTTAGGAATTTCATTATTCTGTGTTTGTGTGTTGTTTCTATTTATTATTGCTTTAAGTTCTTCAATTCTTTCCTCTTGTTCTTGTATAGTCTCATTAATTTTTTGCGATAAGTTGTTTTGTACTTCATCAATAATTCTCTTATTTTCTTCTTTTAATTTTTTATTTTCCTTTATTAATTCGTTATTTTGTATTTGAAGAGTTTTTAATTCTAGTGTGATTGCTTGCATCCACTCATGTAATTTCGGATTAATCTTCTCTACTGTATCTTGATCTTCATGAAGTTCATTCATTATAACATCTGATTTACGCCTGGACATTTTTGCTTTTTATTTGTATTAAGAGAAACCAATATAACAATATAACTATATAACCAATCTATTTAAAAAAAATTTAAATGCTGTTATAAAAAAGAAAGAATAATTTTCTTGAATTTGAATTAATAAAAATGAAAATAATTTACGAGTTTTCTGTAAGTATCAAATGCTTCTAATTTGTTTACTTAAATTTGTTTGTTTTTGGAAATTGTCTGTGCTTTGTTTATTTATAATTAATGTTTAACACGTCAAATCGGTTATTGTGCATAATTTATTAACTAACTACTCAACTTATTCAGCGCTGTCTCAAATTCATTTATTTAATTTCAAATAATTTAAATAAATAATTCTTTTGATTGTATATATCAACCTTCTATTGTATTAACAGTTTTCATTTGAGAGTCACTGACTAGGTTGAGAATCACTATTTACTTTTATTTCAATCTTATAATTTTATTTTATTTCGCGTGTTAAATTTCTTCTCTTTGTAATAGGCACATATCAACCAATTTGGCGCGTTTGTTTACATTCGCGTCTTTTCGCTTAGGCTTTTATGGCTTTGGTTACTTTCGATATTTGAAAGCAATTTGAAATTTGACGACTTTTATGTAGTTTCAAATTTTATACATATATCATATAGTAATATTTAAATATTACTCTTCACAAATTTCATTTATTTCAAATTACTTGCAACTATCTTTCGCTAATTAAATTTTTCTTTTTTTTTTATGACAATTTTCTGTATTTTTTATTTTATTCTTGTCTTTTACTTATTATTTTAATTTCTCTCTCTAAATCATTTAAATGTTCGACTAATCTCGGCATGTTATAATTAAATTTTCGCCTAACTTCTAATAATTTCTCTATTATCTTGTTTTCATTAACTTTCATATTACTAACCATCGATTCTAAATCTTCGATTCGAGATTCTAATTTTGTTTCTCTATATGAATTTTAACTGCTTCTAAAATCTTTATTAGTTCTTTTTCTCTTAGTACTACAAAGTCTGTATTTTCATTATTTTTTATGTTTTTCTCTAATTTATTTTGTATTTTTTTTTAATAAGTTTTTTTTTTTTTTTTTTTGTATTATTTGTTTTTTCTTTTGATTTTACAATGAAATCTGCTACTTTTAATTTAGACATTTGCTTTACTTTATACTTATTTGTAACCAAAGCCAACTATTGAATTCTATATTTATAATAACTTTACTTTATATTTATTTCTCACGCTTATACAGTTTTTATAATTTATCACAATTTGTATCTTTTGATTCGCGTTTGTTTACACAAAATCCTCCTAATTTACTCTAGCGTGAGTTATTTCTTACTTTGAGCGCCAGTTGTTTTACCGATACAATTTGGCTTTTAAGACACAAAAAAAAAATTTTTATTTTATAGATTACTCAGTCGTGAGTTTGAAATATACGTTGCGGGCGCCAGTTGTGACGTAGATACAATCTGGCTTTTACGATCAATCAAGAAAATTTCGTATTTTAATACAATTTATCTATTTAAGACTCTTTATCCAATTTTTAGGTTAACAAATGTGTTCGGGCCCCACGTTGGGCGCCAGTTGTGACGTCACAACTTGTTATTTAGACGATAACAAGTGTGTAACGCACTTTTAAATCGCACACGAATTTCTTATTCGTATACGAGCAAGGTTTTTTGTTTGATAAGCGAGTAAGCTAAGCTAAACCGTGCACCATAGAGACGCCATGCTCTGTAAGCTCGGGTTCGTCTGCCTAGCTTACTCAAAGTAGATTATTTTTGATGATTCTTCCTGAAAAGAAAAGGAAAAAGGAAAGAGGTAACATATGTTATTATACCTCATGCATCATCAGTTACGCGAAAACTTTAATCTAATTTGCGCGCTTTTAAATCTTTACTTGCAACAGCGAGACAACTATAAGCTAAGCTTTACTAGAGTCACGCTTATGCAAGAATTTAACTTAGGCTTATGCCTTTTCACAGTAATAAAGTTCACTAAACTGTGGTAAAAACGAATAAAATATACACCACAATTTGCACTAATTGTTAATAAGTAATTTGCACTTATCACGAATATATTTTTATTAAAACTTTATTTGTTCACTCGCAGTTAGGAATTCGCACTTTCGGCAAACTTCTTCACCACCATTCGTGAACAAATAAGGTAAAGAGAAAACAATGACTCGGAAATTTAGTTTGATTAGACTTTATTAGTCGAGAGACGATACACGAGTGCGGAGCACAAGCTCTTCGTTAAGCAAGATGCTTCGCATTTTCGGCGCTTGCCGCTATATTCCTACTCTGCCGCATCTGAGTAGGGATATTATACATTAGAAGGTATACGCGTTACACTTAATAGTCGCTTGGCTGTCAAAACTAGGAGCGTAGCTGCGCGCTTGTGAACGCGCGTTTGGGTCTTTTCTATATCCCCTCTGATTGCGCTGATCAACGCGATGCTTCTCTCTACGCGAGAATCATGTATAAGAGGTCTCAACGTATTAGAGGAGAACGTGACTAAATATTAACTTGCTTTCCAATATCAATCGGCCCTTTTCAGGGCCATCAATAAATATTAACGTTTGGATAAATTATGAATAAACAAGTATGTATTATTCTAATTAAATTTGAAGTTAAGGCGACTTCGGATTTTAGGTTAGGTTTTATTTTTGAGTTTACAAATTATTCTTTCAATATGTAAAATTTTTCAGATTTTTTAATTTTCCACCATCGGATTATAATAAATGGTGGAAAATTAAAAAATTCAAAAAATTTTAGAAACTGAAAGAGTAATTTGTAAACTACAAAATGAAATCGAACCGAACTTCCGTAGTCGCCTTAAGAAAAAAATATAATTATATTGTGAATAATTAATTTCATAGAGATATAAGTACTTATGTATTTGTCAAGTACGTTTTGAATAGCTTTTAAACTTTCATATATCAAGAGGCGCGGTGGCGCCCTGACGGCGAGTTAAGATACGAAAACGACGAGGTGCTCCTCTTATACTTTAAAATAGAGTTTCAAAAATTTTAAAATCGAATCCTATCAAAATACATCAATATACACACATAAATACAATTAATAATATTTAAAGATTTTCATTATCTTTAATTTAAAAAAAATTTGATTACAATCGGCTCACTCAATCACGAGAAAATGCAGTTTGAAATTTCGAAATGTATTCTCGTTACTTTTTTTTTTCTTCATCGTTTTCAGCCAGCATGAACTGCGCAACTGGAAATGCGCAGTATCAACGAATATAGATAGATGCTTTATAATATATTTTAATGTTCATGGTACGTGCGCATTAATATGTTTATTTATATATATATACAAAATCATGGCCGAAATGCGTTAAAGATGTTTTTGTACTATTTCTAGAAGATATTGCCTTGCACACAGATAAAAAAAATGAATTAATAAATGAATTTTTTTGTTTTCATTAAATAATATTTTGAAATAAGAAAATTAACATCTCTGTTTGGCATTAAAAAATCATCAAGATTTGTTTTTTTAATTAGAATGTGTATTTTAAATATAATATTAAATTCATAAAAATAGCATTACACTATCTTTTTATTTTCGAATATAATAAAATTTCTTCAAAGCTTTTGAATGTTATGTCTGTTATTTTTTGTTTTATGTTATTATTCAAACTGATGAATACTATTTTATTATTACTTTTGAAAAAGTATATTTTAGGCGAATTTAGGTATTTAATAGTATAGTATTCTTTAGAACATTATTTCTAAATATTTCTTTTTTTTACTACATACATCATATTTTTTTTTTAAAGAGTATAACTGGATAAGTACGTTAAAATGGCCTGTCCTTCGATTGTTTTAGAATTTGGCTTATTTATTTATCATGTCAAAAAACTCCGATCCTGAAAGTTACAGCTCGCTAGACTCAAAATTGGCTTCCTAACCTCAAAAAATGTGATTTTCAGTTTTTAAGCATATCTCTGCGAATTTTTAACCGATTTGGGTGATTTGAAATCGAGATTAAAGGGAATCATAATGCGCACATAAGTTTATTATTTTTAGAGGTTTTTGAAACCAAAACATTACCTAAAAATAAGTTTGAAAATTTCTAAGTTGCGTAGAAAAAAAACTATTGTTTGGACTTTTTTTTAGTTCACCTCGAAGTCTTCTTTTTATTTGAATTTAGTACCATAAATTTTTTCAGATTTTTTAAAATGGTGAAAAGTAGTTAAAATGATGAAAAACTCAAATTTCCACTCATTTTTGGGATTTTTAGAGTATTTAAATAATTTCAAAGTACTGTTACATCCCATGGAACTACCCTTAAATTTAATTAGAAATTATTAAAACATTTTTTTTTTTTTTTTCTCTTTAAAACAACGATAGTAAATTATAAAAACTAAGTTTCAACTATTTCAAAGCTTTGACTCAAAATCAGTTCCATGCGATGTACCGAGTCAGCACTTATCAACATTTTTATTGCGAAAACTCTCAATTGTACGAAAGTGTGAAGGAGAGACAGAGAAGGAAATAAATTAGGAATTTCATTAGCAAGCAGGCTAACGAACTTCTTGACGATTTTCTTGATGAATTCAAATACACGTCGAAGTTTGATTGGACGAACCATCTCCAATTGCCCGGACACAAGGTTATAAAAACAACCTGGAGGTCTAGCAAGTCGCCTTTTGTCATAATAAGACAGCACCCGCAATAGTCGGCTCTGCTGGTCCACTGAGAAATTAGAATCAATGTTAGAAAAATAAGTTATAAATTTTTAAGGTTTAGAAATTTAAACCATATTAATAATTAGCCTAGAAGCCTAATTTATTAATAATATTAAAATAATTAATCTTGTGTGATATCAGAATCTGTGGAACCTTACCTTGAAAGAAAAAGGAAAATTCGTTCAACACAAATTCTATAAATAAATTATCTTGAGAGACAATTGTGCCGCTGACCAGAATATAACCTGTGTTCAAGCAATAGAGGAAGGAACCAATCATTCTTGCCACGGACTTTCTCACCGTGTAATTTAAGGAGTCTGAGTATAGAAACGTCAGGACTATCGAATTGGAGTCAATTTCTTCTCTTTCTCTCCTAATTTTGTGAGTTATTCATACCAACGAAATTTATAAATTAACCTAATAAAAATTAAAGCATAAATCAGCAAGTAAGGATAGAAAAATTATATAAATAATCTTAGTTAATACTTAGAAATTGATATAAGATCATATAACTATTTTCCTTCATAAAAATTAAAGATAATTGTTGTGAGACTATTATTTAGAATAAGAACCTAACAGTAAGATACAAGACAAATATTTAATTAAATAAAAACTAATTAAAATAAAGTTTGTGAATCATTTAATTTATGAAAATATATATAATCCCTTTTCTCTTATAACTTAAATGTCTATATATATATATATATATATATATATATGCATAACAAATATTCATAAAATAATAACTCGTGAATATGCACAAGTATTGTTAATATTATTATTGAGACATTGATCATAACATTTAATTAAATACGAATTTTGGGGGTAATTATCGTTATATTATCATTTCTTCTATTTTAGAAATTCGAAGTTTTGGTTACGCTTGAAGTGCCACTTTGGTTACGTTCTTAAGTGTCACTTTGGTTACGTTCTTGAGTGTCACTTGGGTTACGTTTTTAGGCGTCACTTTGGTTACGTTCTTGGGTGTCACTTGGGTTACGTTTTGAGCGTCACTTTGGTTGCGCTCTGGAGTGTCACTTGGGTTACGCTATTAAGCGTCACTTTGGTTACGTTCTTGAGTGTCACTTGGGTTACGTTTTTAGGTGTCACTTGGGTTACGTTTTGAGCGTCACTTTGGTTACGCTCTGGAGTGTCACTTTGGTTACGTTTTTGAGTGTCACTTGGGTTACGTTTTTAGGCGTCACTTTGGTTACGCTCTAGAGTGTCACTTTGGTTACGCTATTAAGCGTCACTTTGGTTACGATCTTAGGCGTCACTTCGGTTACGTTTCAGGAATACGTGATTCCTGTTGTGCTAAAGAAACGTGACCATCAGTTACGCTCAAGTGAAAGTTACGTTAATTATTATACAGATAAATAAATGTTGAGAAACATAAATTCTGATCAAAATTAGATCCAATTTAATTTCTACAATCAATAAAGATCAAGAAAAATCAATTTAAGAATCATACTTGTGAGTATTCCAACGAGTTATTATTAAAATCAATACATCAGCAAGGGACAAGGTAAGTCCTGGGACGGTAGACTGGTTCCCAGCGAAAATAAATAATTTTTGTTAAGAACTCAACGACCGAACCAAATCCGGTCGTAACAGTACAATTTATGATGAAAAATGAGTTCAGCGACCCAAAATACCCTTTAATATGAGTTTTTGGTTACATTTTTCCACAATATATTGCTCAAATGTCGAAAACTAACCTCATAAAACGCGTTTTGATATTGCATACGACGTAAAAACTCACGTTATCTCGGTAATGATCCAAGGTGTTGACTTAATGTTTATTGAAAACATAATTTTTTCTTCAAAAATGCTATATTATTAATGACATAAAAACTCACATTTTCCATATTTGACACAGTGCTTTTGATGTTAAGCTAAACACTAACCTTTAAAATAAGTTATCTACCAACAAATTCGTTTAGATATAATGGTAAGTCACGTTTCTGTTGAATAAGTGAGAGTATATGCGTGAAAAAAATAAAATAAAAACGCTGTCAACTACCTTAGCGCAGTGCTTTAGAGTTCTTTAAGTTCGAGTAATTAGACTTTATTTTTTAAAATGTAATGCTAATATAAAAAATGATTTACCAGTAATATTTCCTAATATTTTTATAAAGCTCATCTTAATAAAGTTTCATAATTAAATTTGTCATTAAAAAAAAATAATAATATAATGAAAACAAAGCTAATTTGATAAATGAAAAAGCAAATCAATAGATCATGCAAATTTTGGAACATATCCATCGAGTACTTCACGTAAAATAAAAAAAAGGAAAAAAAATCAAAATTATTTTAATTTTTTACTTATAAAAATTATTTAATGACAATTAATTAGTTTATTATAAAATATAAAATCATTTTAAAATTTCAAAAACACTTATATCGATATAGTTATTTTCTTGTTCTGAAAATAAAATAATGAGAATATTTAATTTTCAGTCATATGCAGTAGGCTAGAACCACTAAGCATATCGTCGGGTTGGCGGAAAAACATCATAACTCAGCTAAACTCTTAAAAATGTAACAACTTGATTTTGTTCACGAAAAGTTTCTAATTCAACTTAGCGCTCAAAAAAGTAGTAATTATAAATAAACGTTATAACTCCTATGTTTAAGCATAAAAGTTATAACGTTTTTATGGCCAAACCCGAGTTACAATTTTTTCATACGCTAAGTTGAATTAAAACTTCTTAGTTGCCGAAGCCAAGTTGTTACTTTAACTGTTTTGATTGTGGTCAAAAAAATTTGTTTTAATAGAACATACAACGATATTACAAATAATATTTAATATTAAGTTAAAAAATATTTCCATTGGTAATATTTAATATTCTTGAATGAAAAATTTTTTTATATATTTAATTACAAGTATACAAGTAAATACATTTTCTACATTGAACATAATTATATAACTTTTAACTTTTGTTTTTGTTTAGAAAATTATAAATGATAGTTTAATATCAATAAAATGCTTTGCTGTAAACTAATAATAAAATAATATAACGTAACAAGATAATATTTTTTTTTCAGACTTTAATGCATGATAAATGAACTGACTTATTGAAAACTTTATTAGGATGAGTTATATGAAAACATTGGGGAATATTACTGATGAATCATTTTTCATATTAGCATTACATTTTAAAAAATAAAGTCTAATTACTCGAACTTAAAGAACTCTAAAGCACTGCCCTAAGGCAGTTGACAGCGTTTTTATTTTATTTTTTTCACGCATATACTCTCACTTATTCAACAGAAACGTGACTTACCATTATATCTAAACGAATTTGTTGGTAGATAACTTATTTTAAAGGTTAGTGTTTAGCTTAACATCAAAAGCACTGTGTCAAATATGGAAAATGTGAGTTTTTATGTCATTAATAATATAGCATTTTTGAAGAAAAAATTATGTTTTCAATAAACATTAAGTCAACACCTTGGATCATTACCGAGATAACGTGAGTTTTTACGTCGTATGCAATATCAAAACGCGTTTTATGAGGTTAGTTTTCGACATTTGAGCAATATATTGTGGAAAAATGTAACCAAAAACTCATATTAAAGGGTATTTTGGGTCGCTGAACTCATTTTTCATCATAAATTGTACTTTGAAATTATTTAAATACTCTAAAAATCCCAAAAATGAGTGGAAATTTGAATTTTTCATCATTTTAACTACTTTCCACCATTTTAAAAAATCTGAAAAAATTTATGGTACTAAATTCAAATAAAAAGAAGACTTTGAGGTGAACTAAAAAAAAGTCCAAACAATAGTTTTTTTTCTACGCAACTTAGAAATTTTCAAACTTATTTTTAGGTAATGTTTTGGTTTCAAAAACCTCTAAAAATAATAAACTTATGTGCGCATTATGATTCCCTTTAATCTCGATTTCAAATCACCCAAATCGGTTAAAAATTCGCAGAGATATGCTTAAAAACTGAAAATCACATTTTTCGAGGTTAGGAAGCCAATTTTGAGTCTAGCGAGCTGTAACTTTCAGGATCGGAGTTTTTTGACATGATAAATAAATAGGCCAAATTCTAAAAAAATCGAAGGACAGGCCATTTTAACGTACTTATCCAGCTACTCTTTCAGCTCTTCAGAGTACTGAAATGAATCGAGTAATTATGATTGAGTTTATACTTTTTACTAGATTTATCTATAGTTTTTGCTTAAGAAAGTTTCGAAATCAATCAAGCAATCGTCAATAACTTATATTTGAGAGTTTGCTGCTATCAACTTCAAAATTGTTTATGCCTTTTTTTAAACTTTCAGGAAAGAAAAATACCCATTTTAATTGTAATACTTTGAACAAAATAAAATTATGCATTCTCTATCTCATTACACTATCTTTTTATTTTGAAGTAAAATATATTAAATTTTACTAAATATCTACAAAATAACTTGCCAGGCTCTTGGTTTAATATTTTATTGGTGAAAAAATGCTCAATGTATTTGAGTACTGCTTTATAATTGAATTGTTAGCTAATTCAAGTGTGTAGAATGATAAGTAAAAATATAAATCTCGAAACCAATGGTTTAGCTAACGAAATCTCGAAAACTACTCAATGGATTTGCTTTAAATTTTGGTTAAGTAGGCGGGAAGCTATTGAAAATTGGTTTTCATAGTGTAGTTTTTTTTATAGTGCCATTTTAAGAATTTAAAAAAAATTTTCGATTTTTCATTTGTTACGAGTGCCGTATAATAGGGAATAAAATAAAAAATGTGACAAAACTGGTGTCAGTTATTCACATTCATCAAATAATTGATGTAATGGATAAATAATAATGAAGTTTGAAGACTTAACTTCAAACTGCGATATTTCGAAAACGGCTCGATGAATTTAAAAAATCTGGACGGCGTTTGAAAGATCAGACAAAATACCACTTTTTTGAATCCCGCCAAATATTTTTATTATTTTTTTTAACTCTATATATAATGATAGAAAAAATTTTTATTTTTACGAATTTTTAAATTTTAATCAATCAAATGTAACTTTTTAAGAAATTGATAAAATTAAAAAATTCGAACCCAATTGAAAAGTAGAGTGAATCTCCTAAATCTTTATGTTTAATGATTTTTTTGTATCTATTTCCTGCGTGTAGCTAACAATGCGCAAAAATGGAAAGTACAAGAAAATCAGTTTTAGATATGATAATATTTTCCAATGTCGCAAATCAATTTTTGTTCACATTAGCAGGATACAAAAAGATAGTATTTTGTCTAATCTTTTAAACGCCGTTCGGATTTTTGAAATTTATCGGGCCATTTCCGAAATATCGCAGTTTGAAGTTGAGTTTCTGAAAAAAAAATTTCTTTTACGAGCTTTTGAACGTTACTGTATACTTTTAACAAAATTATCACAAATTTTATCACAATTATTATAAATGATAGTGTCCTTTTTTTGAATAAATTAAATTTATTTACAAATTTGATTCTTCGTATGTATATACGAACTACAGATTTGAACACATGCTGAAATGTAAACAAAAATAGACTCGCGACATTTGAAAATATTATCATATCTAAAACTGATTTTATTGTACATTCCATTTTTGCGCATTTTTAGCTGCACGCAGGAAATAGATACAAAAAAAATCATTAAACAAAGATTTAGGAAATTCACTCTACTTTTCAATCGCGTTCGAATTTTTTAATTTTATCAATTTCTTAAAAAGTTACACTTGATTGATTAAAATTTAAAAATTCGTAAAAATAAAAAATTTTTCAATCATTAAAAATAGAGTTAAAAAAAAAGATAAAAATCTTAGACAGGACATAAAAAAATAGTATTTTATCTGATCTTTCAAACGCCGTCCGGACTTTTTAAATTCATTGAGTGGTTTCCGAAATATTGCAGTTTGAAGCTGAATTAAAAAAAAAAAATTTTATGAACTTTTGAGCGGTACTGTAATACATAAAACGTCGGGGATAACGTTACCACGGCCTCAGACGTGTTACGAGTGCCGTATAATAGCGAATAAAATAAAAAATGTAACACATTTTTTTCTTTTATTTTACGTAAACTACTTGATGAATTTGCTTTGAAATTTGCATGAGAATTATTTGCATCTGTTAAAAAAAGTATGACTTTTAAAAACCGATTTTTTCACCATAGTTTTAATTTTTTTTAATTTTTATAAATTTTGAAAAAAATTTTATTTTTTCATTTTTTATTTATTTTACGTAAACTACTCGATAGATTTGTTCTAAAAGTTGTATACAAGTTATTTGCTACTGTCTTTATAAAAAAATTTTTTTTTAAATAATTTTCTTAGCGTAGCTCTTTGATCACTTCTTTTGATTTCTGATTGAACGCTTTCACTAACTCTTTTCTTACGTCCTCACTTCCTCTCTGTCTTTCTATCTTAAATTGATCCTCATTTTTACCCTATTTTTATCCATCCCTGATTCTCTCTTCCTATTTCCTAATCACTTTCTCACACTTACTAATTTTTCTTGAATAGAAATTATGTTTTTACATTGAAATCACATTTAAAAAAATAAAATCAAATTATTCTAACTGAATGAGCTCTATGAAAAAGTATTGCGCCAAGGCACTTGGCAGCGATTCTTCATTAACTTGCTGTGAGTTCTGTTTATCCGACTTGAACTCGAAGAAAAAAACTCGACTGGACTCGAACTCGACTATTTGAGTATTTGCACACCCCTAACGTGGAGAATAGTGTATATAGATATACATGCATGTATGTCTATCCATTGAGCGTTCGTGGAGATTTTCGGATTTTAAAAAATCACTTTTTCAACTTTTTTGAATAATAATTTTCAATTTTATTCAATAAATATAAATAAATAATAAAGCCATTTTATTGTTACTTAAATACTTCAGTTCAGCATTTTTAATGATTTAAAAATTTTACTGTAGATTACAACTATAAATAATCAAAATATAGAATAATTAGTAATTAATATCGGCGACTCACTTTTTTACTCCCAAGAGTTTTTATCCAGGAAGCATAATTCTCTAATTAAAAATTAAATTCTTCACTATTGTTGTATGTATCTGAATCATAACATATATTTGACAAGAGTACGTACCGAGTTTTTTTTTAACTTATTTTTCCACATAGATTCTTCGTCTTCATCATTGGTATAATTCAATTCTCTTTTAAGGCCTATAAAAAAATTTTAATGATGAGTTGAACTAGAACATTAATATTTACATATTTTACTGGACATTTATTACATGAGTATATTTTTCAAGAGCACAGTTACAAAGATTTGGAGGTAAATTAATTCAGAAAAATTGATTGCTGTTACTATGGAGATTGGCGATGAATATCTTTCACTGTGATTAACATTATTGTTTTTAAACTATTCTTTTCGGGTTTCCTTTTTTTATTTTCTAATTATAAGCCTCTGTGTATATCATTAGCATCTTTTAGGATTTGAAAAATATAAAATAATAAGCTAAATTAATCTTTTGTTGCCACACTAGTGCAAATAGGATAGGCCAAAAATTCTAATATCTCGCTCTTATAGGACAATACACTCACTACAGAACCCCCTCTTTTTTGTATAAAAATTATGTTTATAGTATGGTGTATCGATCAAGCATTAACTTGGCGTCAGTCACCCAACAACTGTTTGCAGGACGCATTAAAAAGTGGTGTTGTACAAATTTACTCTACACGGAAAAAAATAAGCTAGCGTTACTCTGTAGACCAGAGTAGATATTGCACTTTGGTTAGTAAGTGAATATTGCTCAAGTATATATACTGATACGATGACCGGTTGGTAAAAAAATACGCTCTTAGAAATTTTTTTATATAAAAAATATTGTTATTATTGTTATTATTTATAATAATAAAATTTCTATTACATTATAAATTTAAAAAATCGCTGATGAGTATCAATAATATGTTTCTCTAAAAGGATTTATTTTAATATTTTTTAGTATACTTACATTATTTTTTTTAAATGTAAAAACTACACTGAGAAAAAAATTTCATCAGATCAACTGAAATGTTATTGATTTAACAGATCTGCTGTTAATCTGACAGAATTCTTTTGATTTAACAGAATCTGTGTAGTTGAAATAGCCCGAATACGATCGTGCTGCCAATTTAACACACGGCTTTGATATAATTGAATAACAGTAACATAAAAAACATAAGTCAAAATAAAAGTATGACTTACATTTCAACAAAATTTTATGAATTGAATCAATAAAATGTACATGCTCAAAATAACTGATGACTAATTTCAATACAAATGTTTCAATTTAATTATATCAACAGCACGGTTGTTGATATAATTGAATAACAGTTAAAATAAAAAGAACGTAAGTCAAAATAAAAGTATGCTACATTTCAACAAATTTTATAAATTGAACCAATAATATGCACATGCTTAAATTATCTGATTTATTTCAATACAAATGTTTCCATTCAATCATATCAACAGTCCTACTGTTGATATAATTGAATAACAGTTAACATAAAAAACATGGAAAAAAAATATTTATATTTATGTCGTTGATAAATTTATTTTATAAAGATTTTTATGTTTCAAAGTTTTTAAATCTCCCGCCAAAAGTTACGTATAGAAAATGTTTTTTGTAACCCGAATGGTGAGATTGATGTCGTTAGTATATAAAGAAGAATTTATCCGCTTATATAATGCAGAATATCTCACATTTTTTTTTGAAATAATATTATAATTTTGAAAATGTTAAAACCTTAGTTTGTATATGATCATTGTTTATAGTATGAATTATGTGTTAATTAATATCTAGGAATTGAAACACTGTGAACTGTGAGTTTCAACTAAATAAAAAAGTTTTTATCATCTTTAAAATTTATTTGTTTGACACAATAAAAAGTAACAGCTATTTTGACTTACTTTGCTGTTAAATTAAAGTTAATTTTTAATTGAATCAATATTACGATATCCATCAAATTAACAGAACTCGTCTGTTAAATGAATAGAATATTTCATCGTGCTATATTAACAGAAGGATTCTGTTGATACAATCAATTTTTCTTAGTGTAGTATATTCTTACCTTATCAATAAATTAATAGTTATATTAATAATTAATAAATATGATTAAAATAGAAATTAAAAAAAAAGTTTTAGATTTTAGTATAAGTCATGAATGTTATTTAGTTAAATTTTCGAACAAATTTAAAGATTATTGGAGAAAAATTTTGCGTTTTAATGTTAAGATAAAAATATGGAAACTGTCATATTAGGATCCAAAAATGAAATTGTATATTTTTTGTTACAAATTTAAATTAATTAAAAATATGCCATGTTATCGATGAAATAAAAAAAATAGTTTAATAATTAAAATTTGTATGATTCGAATATTACTAATGATAAATTATAGTTATTATTTATAAAATAATAAAACATCATCGAAACAGCAAACATAACAGTTAATTATAAATATTTTTTATAAAAATTATCTAAGAAAAACAAAATAAAAAATGTCCTTTCTTGCAGACTCCCGATTAGATACAACCCTTAATGCCGAAGACACTGTAAAGAGTCCGTTACCATAGCTGACAAAAACTAAACAACAGAATAGAAATTGCTCTGGCAGTTGTTCTTACTAAGAGCGCTACCGTATGGAAAAAGCAATGTTTGCTCCACTGCGGAATTGAAGAAACTTACTTTTTTTTTCGTTTAGTGTGGTTTTTACGTTACAAATAAGGTATTTTGGAGATAGAAGAACATTAAGATAAACATAGTTTTTTTAAAGAATTTTGTTAAAATGTAAGTTTCATTGTTAACAATTTCAAATTTTACACGCTCCACGTGGTATCAAAGCAACGGAAAAATTTATTCATTTTTTCTTTAACATTTTTTATTGGTGACTCGAACATGGCTAACCGTTATAATTTACGGAGTGCTCAGCTCATTTCGTCGGCATTGCTGTTAATAGACGATGATTACGCTTTCATTGATGATCATTCAGACGCGTCTGAAGATGATGTGTTGTCTGGTGACAACGACGAAGACAGCGTATTTTGTTCTATTTTTAAGCAATTGTTAAAAATAGTTCATAAAAAAATCCAATAAGTAAAATTTTCTATTGTTATACAAGTATTTATCTTAATTTTTCGCAAGTTTCATTTCAATAACTGTATTTGAAAAGAAAATACAGTTATTTTGATGAAAAATGAATTTTTGAAAACGTTCAAATAAAAATTGTTACTATTCGGTATTTATAACGTCAATTTTCCAGAAAAGTTAAAAAATTTTGAGGTAACGTACTTAATCCGGAAAAAGTAAAAATGGATTTAATATGTTTCAGTAATCGTATGGAAAGTAAATAATTTAAAAGGATCAAACGAGTCGTTAGAAAAAAAGGTGGAGAAAATAAAATTTAATTTTGAACTGTACATGAGTATGTTTATTGCATTCTTGAAGTAAAAGTATTTTATTTTAAATTTAAACATAAAGCATTGGATTTAATCTTTTTCTTTAACAATTAAATAATTTCTAGTAAGTAATTTGTACGTTTTATTTATGGGATTATTAAAATCCTTTATTTTCACTGGATTCTTCAGGTATGAATATTTTGTGTATTTAAAGGATATGCACAGCAATAAATAATTTAGTATTTCAAAAACTGTACTTGTAAAAACATTTAACTTGATTGAAGATTCTTGTTTTAACATACACTAAATACCAATTTTAGAGAAAAATTATACTTCATTCTCCATTTTATGAAAAATGAAACAACAAAAAAGAAGAAGAAACAGTGGCAATTTGATCGACGCCGTCAAAAAACAAAACTATAAAGCTATTAAAAATTTATTACGGAGGGGTCGTAACGCCAATGACGTTGATTACGATGGCAATACTCCTTTGCATTATGCCGTCTTGAAGAAAAACTTTAAAATAGTTGAACTACTACTAAAACATAATGCTGAAGTGGATATAGTTAATGTTTGTGGAGAGAGACCATATGATTTAGCTATTCGATTAAATGATTTTAATATTATTAAAATTCTTTTACAATACAAAGCAGAAGTACCTATTCATCATATTTACATTATTAAATTAAAAAAGTTTCCCAAAGAACTTAAAAATTTATTTTATAAAAATGTCAATGTAGAAAACGCTGATGATTATGGATATACTGCCTTGCATCATGCTGTTCAATCTAATGATTTAAGTGGAATACGGATTCTTATATCAAAAGGTGCAAATGTGAATAAATTAACTCGACGAGATAAGTACACTCCTCTTCATTTTGCAACATCAATCGAGTGCCTCAGAATTTTGTTACGGGAAGATGCTAAAGTTAATATGCCAGATAAATATTTGGGCTCACCTCTTTACACTTTAGCGTTGAAATCGGTAAAAGGCCCAGTTTATTCAGTCAGAAGAGAAGAACAACAACGGATGATCGAAGAACTCATTAGAAATGATGCTGATTGTTCTGAAGTTATATATCGCGGTCAGATAGCATTAGATTACGGAGTATCAGTGGAATTAATATGTGGTTTCCAAGATGTTTTGAAATTTATGGCACTACAAGAACCTAAGCGTCATTACATTAATATCAATCATTTAAAATTAAATGATGGAGACAATGTATTAAGTTTATATTACACAAATTGTTTAAAAGAAGTTGCGCTTTTAAAGAAAGAGAAACTTTCAGATTACCTAACGTATTATGATTTTGCAGCAAAGAGTATTCATGTGCTGTCAAATTATATTAATCATAAAAGTATTGTAAAAGCATTTGAGAGTGAAAGCACATTGATAAATAAGTTTCCAATGTACAGTGAAATATTAATGAGACATTTTAAGGAAGCTAAGGAAAAAAGACGACTATGCGAAATTGCATCCTCAAGTTTGGGCTATGTTATACAAGGCATCAATGCAGGTCATGAAGCTACCCATAAAATATTTAAGTTTTTAGAAATCGAAGACTTGCAAAATTTAATTGAAGCTTACATGTAAAATTTAGCTAATAAGTAAAATGTATATTTACACTGTAAAAGGAAACTAAGAAAACGTGTATATTGATTACTGTAAAATAAATGACATGTACAATTATATAAGTACTTGTTTACACACACTACACTTGTGCAACGTTTTGTAAATCTGATGAAATTTTTATATTTGTACGATCGGCAATATATTTAATAAAAATATATAATCAAAAGAAATTTTGTTTTACATATTATTATTTTAACACAATAATTACATTACTTTATAAATTATTTTTACTGAAAAAAAAGCTTTGAATTTAATATTTTCTTTTAAAAATGAATGTGACTAATACAAAATAAAATGGAAAGGTTGGATCAATGGATAATTTGAATATTCTACTTTATAAATACTAAACTTATTCATATAAAGCATAATCTCATTTTATTGTACTGTAAGAGATAATATTATCAGAGTAGTACTGGTATTATTTCAAAAATTTGTTTTATTTTATCAAGATGAAAGTAGATACCCAAAGATGATACAAAAAAAATTGTTTAAATAATTTAAATAATGAAAATTTTTTATTGAATATAATTTATAAATTATATTAATTAAAAAATTTTTTTCAAGCAATTGGTTTTTGAAAGTATTGTTCTCATCAAGCTTGAAGTTGGTTGATTTTATTTTATCGTCAAATCAATTGTTCATCATTTTCAATCATACTATCAGTCGCATAACGTAGTTTCAGCCTTCTATTTAAAAAATTGTTCCTAAAATTATTAATGAAAGTTTTTATTCTACACATTATTTAAAAGTGTAATAGATGGTTCGAAAAAAATAGATGAGATACTGAAAGATAAAGTGTTTTATTCATGATTTCTAAAATGATTTTTTTAATGAACGTGTTAAGTTGATATGAATTTAGTCCTATTTTGGTTCTTATTACTACGTTTTTTTTTTTAAACATTTTTCAATCAACATTTATATATTTCATTTCTTTAAGATTGATAAGTTTAAATTCATTGACAGATTTTCTTTTAAAGTTTGGATTCAAATAAAACATCAAAGTAGTAACAACTATGAATTTTATTTTATTTTATATAATTTTAATTAAGTATTAAAATAAAAATGCTTATTAAAAATGTTAATGTATATATATTTATATATAAGCGATTATAAATGAGAAATTTCTCAAATGATCGATAAGAACTACCTGACAGCGAGAATCGAATTTAATCATAAAGCAAACGTGTAAGAATTGTAAATATTATAAACTTTATTTTTAATTTGAACAAATCATAAATAGTTATTAGAAAAAAAATATATTATTTGAAGACATTCACACTTATTAAGAATATAATATTATAAAATATTTACAGTTTTAGGGAATTTATATTATGTTAATTGTACATTATAATATTATATAATGAATTATTTAATAATGATTCCAAATATTTTTACGATTAAAACAAAATAAATATTGTCTAAATATCCTGCAAATTTGCGGGAGTAAAGTTCAAATACAAAAAGCTCTAGTTCAAAAGTTATAAAGAGATGAAAATAAAGATAAATATCAATATTTTATTAATAAAATATCATCTTAAACTTTAATTTAAATTTTAATAAAAATAGATATATAATAAAATTCATAAAATTTTAACAATAAATTTTCATTTATAATATTTTTTTTTTAATTAAGCTTGCTTTTTCTAAGTTAATAAAGTGGCTACACTGTAAAAAATGACATGAAATTTAATGTGGTAAAGTAAAATAATTTATAGTAATTATGCTGTAAAATACATGAAATTTATTGCAATTTGTGTAAAAATTAATGAATTTTGCAGTAATTATGCTGCAAAATACATAAATTTTAATGTAAATGTGCATGATTTTCATTTAATGTACTGGCTTGAAATTTGTTTCCATTACATGTGATGGAAGCAACCGACATTTTTTTTAACAGTGTATTGTTGAGGTAGGAATAAAGCACAATATCCAACTCGGAAGGAAAGTCTTTTTCCTTCGAGAGAAACATACGACTTTACTTCCTCAATGGATAATGTACTTTTGGCTCACTTTCAAAGTTAATAAAGAGGCCATTATTATAGAAGTAAGAATAAAATTAATTACAAATTACAAACTTTATAAAAACATGAAATCATTTCAATCCTTAATAAATTTAATAAAAATGAATATATAATGTTAACGAATATCATTCAATTTGAAGGATATTGCAGTATTAATAAATGTTCTTTAATAAGATAAATATTTTTTTAAGTATTGGAAAAGATCGTTATAACAAAAAATTATATTAATTACTTGTTGATTTAATAATTATTTTAAAATTAAATATCGATCAATTCCACTTAATTTTAAAGACAAAAACAATCAATAAATGAACTTCTGCGAATTCATCAAAGCACAAGATTACATAAAATTATTAAAATATTTTTTTTTAATTTTATTAAGTAATTTAATCATTTGTTGCAAATTTTAAGAAAAATTGTTCAAATTCACAAATTTTTCATTTAGCGAGAATAAAGTACTTTTTCGCCATACCATGCCTGAAACTACGACTTTCGTCCCGGTGCCGAAAAACAAAAGTCATAGTCTCGGCCCGGGTATGGCGAAAAATAGTATACACTCCACGGGAGGTAAAATGGCGATCGCACAGCACATATTTGCCATCCTCGCCTTAGGCTCGAGGTTGCAATTATGTGTGCTATGGATTCGCCAATACTTTAGCTCCCTTGATATGTAATATACTATATTCCTGCTAATATTTTAGAAGTCAGTAATATCTCACTTGCGGGCGGCTTTACGAGTTTATAAAACGTCCATTACTGTTAGGGTAAGAATAAATACTATTTAATCAGTTTAAGCATTTCAAATATTTAAACAAATTATGATCATTGCAAAAATGATAAATTTTTCAAATAATGTTGCTTAAGGCAACTTCGAATTTCAGGTTAGGTTTCATTTTTGAGTTTACAAATTACTCTTTCAATATGTCAAATTTTTCAGATTTTTTAATTTTCCACCATTCTACGGATTATAATAAATGGTGGAAAATTAAAAAATCCAAAAAATTTTAGAAACTGAAAGAGTAATTTGTAAACTACAAAATGAAATTTAACCGAACTTCCGTAGTCGCCCTAAAAAGATATTAGTATTAATATATTACGTAACAAGAAAATAAAGTCAAAAATTTTTTGATAATTATCTTTACGCATCAAATAAAAAAAATGATAATTTCAGTTTCATAATACATGTTAGAGAACAAATAGCATTTTGTCGCGCTAAAATTACTACCTTATGACTGCGTAACTAATATAATATTGTAAAGAACGTTTTTAAATGTTCATGACCCGTGAAGTATTAAAATTTACACACTTTCATTTTTTATAAAAATAAATTTTTTCGAATTCCATAATTTACGACGCTAATCATCATCTCAAATATTTTTAATCATAAAATTATTATTAAATTTTTAAATCCTCTTTGAAATATGTTTTATTGCAACTATAAATATATATATATATATTTAATTTAAAATGATTTACTGATTTGAACAATAGAAATATCTCACTTTAGGCCTCCTTTTCAAATTGATTGATAAAATGTATTAAAAAAAGCTTTTATGTTTGAAATGTTTTTTTAATACATTATTCTGAAAATATTTATATAATTGTCTTTTTTCTGAGTAGTTGCAAATCAAATATAAAATAAAAATATTTTAAAAAACGTCAATCATCCAAATTAAAAAAAAAATTTTTATTACTAATGTTAAATCAGTGACAATCACAACAATAAATTTTCATTATTATCATTCTACTCGACATCTATATTGTCGCTAATAATTTAAAGACTAAAAGATCCATAAAAAAAGGATAATTCCAAGTTAATGTCCCATTTCGAGAGTTCATTGGAGCAATGCACACATTATTTTTATTTTATTTTTCTTTTGCAAAATCGAACACTTGAATTTTTATCTTCTAAACCATCGACAATGAATTATGAAGTTTGCGTGACATGACTGTCCAATGCGGAAGTGCAAGAAACTTGCACATCGTTTCGGACAATGCCCGTCAGTCTTTAAACGAAAGTCATCTAGAACGCACTAATACAAGAAGTAATACTTATCAATCGTTTAGTACGACTGATTGAAAACTTTTTATTTTTATTAAAGTGTGAAAATTTTTTTATTATAGTTTAACCATTACGATTAAGAAATTGAAAATTATTTTAAAAATGAATAATTTAAATTTAAACATATAAAATAACTTAATAATATAACATTGGTTAATATTTAAACTTTTTAAACATCATATTTACTGTTAAATTAACTAAGGTGTCTATTAATATGTGATATAAATTTTAAATGCTATTGAGTCAGTGAAACAAAATATTAAAACTGAGGTAATTTTACGCTTATTAAATTGAATTGAGGTACTTTAATGCTTGGATTGTTTTTACACGTAATAAAACTATAAAATAGAATCTTTTTATGTGAGTTAAATTAATTTTGTGACACAATGTTCTAATAATTTTTCTTCATATTGCGTAATAAATGTTACCATATTAAATCAGTTCTAAGTAAAGTGGGTTATTCATTTGGGATTTTCCACAAATTTCAATGATAGTTTGTCCTTGGTTCAACATTTCTCTCTTTTCAAGTGCTTGATTAATGCAATTTGGCTAACGTTTGCTCAATGGTTTTTTATATTGCACATTCGGTGTGGTTCATATTTTATTAAATTTTTTAAATTTTTAATTAATATAATTCAAAGTTAAAACGATTCTCTTATGCGTTTATTATTTTTTTGCCATTCTAACCCCAAAATCTCAACTTCGTTGCTCTTTCCTAGCTCTCATGGCAAAAAATACGGTTTGCAACTGGTATGAAAAGGCTTTTTTACGAAACTCGTTACGACCCTCGCCTTCGGCTCGGGCCGTAAACTTCTCGTTTCGTAAATAAAGCCTTTTCATACCCGTTACAAAATGTACTATTTTGTCATATGTCTTGTAAGAATTATTAAAATTATTACACTAATTTTATAAAAATAATTTGTTATGAAAAAATATTTAAGCTTTTAATCGCAATATAAAGATCATTGTCTTTTTTTTATTTTTGGAATTATTTCTAAAGAATCAGTGTTTAAACTATATAGTTATAATGTAATTTTTGTTTTTACTTAAAAAAAAAAGAATTAATTTACAATAAAATCTTTGTTCTCACGTCGTCACGGTGAAGAGTATTATGCGTTGAAATAAAAACAAAATGCAAGTAGATTATAACGTTTTTTTTTAGTATTTTAAATAGATCTGATATGAGCTGACATACATAACGCTTACTATACATGTATATGCATCAAGTAAATTCACGTAACTCTTCATAAAAAAAAGGAAAAACTAAACAATAAAAAGATCATTATTAATGTCTTGTTAAACATTTCAAAATATAATTTAAATATTTGTTAACAATTAACAGTATCATCAAATTTGTTTCTATACTGTTATTAAAGTGTTTGATATTTCCAGTAATCAAAATTAAAATGGTTAATTAAAATTAATTTTTAGAATGTACTTTTACCATTCCATTAATAATTTTTTAAATAAAATAGCCAATATTACTTTTTTTTTTAAATTATCGATTTATTAACCGCATTATTATATTTTTAACAATCTATTAACAAAACATGTGAAAGTAAAGTGTTTTCGTAAAATATTCAAATCTAACAAATGTTTTCTTTATAAACATAGTTACCGCGAGAAAAGTCGAGAAAAAAAAATCAATTCCTGTCACAGTGAGTTTGAAATTTAATCGATTTTACTGTATCATATTGCAATGTACCTTTATAAAGTTGTTTTTTTTACTTTAATTTTTACAAAATTAAAATGAATAATAATCAATATAAAATTAAACATTCAAAAATTTTAGTTTGAACATGTTTATGATAATTTAATTGTAAATAAACTAATTTTCATTAAAAAACGCAACACTGCAATCTATTGTTATTAACTTTTGCGAAAATTCATTTTTTTTGTACTTTAAAAAAAGAAGCATTATATTAGTACAACTAAGCAATAAAATAAAAATAATTTGTAAAAATGAAAAAAAAAAATAATAATTCTATAGGTAAAACCCATCGTATGTTATATCGAAACTAATTGAAATTGAACAAATTCAAGCTTCTACTGTAAAACACGAAATCCAAAAGTATATAATATGTTCACGCTCTAAGAGTTACGTTAACTACACCTTCACACCTTTTGGTGTATACACATATACTTTTCATAGAAATTCAAGAATGACAAAATCACCGATCTTTATCCCCTTATTTAATGTTTCTACATATACATGACTGTAATTCTATTTTTATTATTTTTTCGATGATATTTCACAGAGGAGAAATAGAATATACGAATAGTGAAATCAAAAGGAATTCCCGTTTTCAACTTTACATGCATCGTTCACTAATAGTCAAACAAGCAGACGCAAAACATCTCATTTGGGATGGCTTGTTGTAGCGGTAGTAGATTTATTGGCAATTTATTATTAATAACAACATTAATTTGTCAAATTATTATTGGTATTGCTATGAACGAATTGGATACATTTGCTAATGAACAATTTGACGATGTCAATGGTACAAGAGATGATACGACACCTGTTGGAAGAACATTATTTTTATTGCATTTATTAAAGCAAAAATTGGCTAATAAATTGCATGGATTTGATATAGTGAATTTTGATATAGATGTACGACTTTTTTAATCCACAATAATACTTTTAGCGATGTATTTGTGTGCCATTTTAAATATTTGTGCAATGCAATAATAATACAAAAATTATTTTTAAGTGATGTATCTGGATTAAGTTTCATAAATTACATACGGTAAGTTTTTAAAGAATATCTTTTTTACTAGATAATTCACATTAAAATAAAATGTACAAAACAAAAGTAATAGTTTTTTTAAATTACAAAGTATATTTTTCATATTCAGTTATGTACCCGTGGATTAAAGTTTCAATAAATTTCATTAAATATTTAATATTACATTTTTTTGAAAGTGCAAAACTTAATATTTTATCATTTTTCTATGTATTAAATATACAATGGTAAAAATGATAAAAATAAATTAAAATTATTTTGAGTTATTTTTTGAAAATTCGAAAATTTAAAAGATTTTTCAAAACGTGAAAACTATCTAATAAAAAAATACTAATAATTATCTAGTAATTAATCTTATAAAAATAATATTTTCAAATTGAAATATTTGATTTCAGTTTTACGTTTGCTATAAATATATAATAAAAAAAAGTTATCAATATTTAATTTTTAATTTCTAAAGTAAAAGTTCTTTTATATTACATGATTCGATTAAACTTTTAAACACAATATTGAATTAAATTATTTAAATGCAATGACAATGCTATATTTGGATGAACAGGGATTTATAAATGAATCAATACAAGTTTAAAGTAAAAGTGTAAACTTTTAATAGAAAAAAAAGAAATATAAAGTATAATAAAGTGCCTGGCTAAAATACAAATAAACACTTTGTTATGTGATTTCTTCAAGACTGAGAGTTATGTGTCACTTTTTTCTTGTCTTTCGAAAATTCGAGTAAAAGATTTAATAGGCATTATATTTTTCATATTATTGATTAATCTTTTTCCAAAAAAAAAACAATTTTACACTGTTTCTCATGAATAATTGAAAAAGCACAGTAGCTATTTTTGATAATCTATTGACATCTTCAGAAAAATTAGTGGTATCATTATGCCTTAATTCAATAACTTTTTTAACCCAGTTTGAAAATTCTTGTTGGCCTTTTGCATCATAATTTGAAAATTCATCTCTAATACTTTGAATTGGTATTTTCGATACTAATTGAGCAACTTCTACCACTTGTGATGGATCTATTCCAGCAGTTATAGATTTCTGATCTTTTCCTTTTCTAGAAGGAAGCTTTTTGAAGGAGTTCAATCTTTCAAGTTAGTTAATTTAGAATAAGTTACATTATCATAAATAGTTTCTTTACCTTTCAAATATTTAGAAAACATAAAAATCAGTTTTATTTTCTACATCAGGATGTATACTACACTTTTACAGCATTAAAAACTATGGAAGATTTTGAAACTTTGAACTCAATTGATCTGTCATTAAATGTCTTATTTTATATTCGTGACCAATTTTTCTTAAGCCTTCATCAATCCATCTATATTTAGGTTCAAGAGCTCCAACTTTTGAATCTATAGAAGTATTTACAAAGAGATTATCAGGGTTTTTATTGTCATCCAGAACGCTTCTAAAGTACACAAGAATACTTGTATACTTTAGCTGTAGCTGTCGTATCAATCCCCCTAACGCATTACATACCTCTTATGAGTCTTTACACTAGACTCATTGTCACAACTCGCTAAATTGAACTCCTTTTAAACATTTTCCGCACTAGTAACCATTTTTTATCTGTACTGCGCTTCTTTTTATCAAAACACATTATGTCTACGTGTTTACACGAACACTACGTACACTGGACTTTTACATAACATCTTTTAAAATTACGTCCAATTTTCAAACAATTAAAACATGCGCGCTTCTTTTTAACAATTTCTTGCCTTTAACTTATCGTCATTGATTTAATTTTTTCGCAATTAATGCTACTGTGGTCCTCTTTTCCGTAAAACATACAAGAATCTACTCGTCTTTTATTTAATAAAGATACAACTCTGGCTCCACTTTTTGTTTCTGTAGGTACTATATGCTTTTTCTTCCGATTAACCTCTGCATTAGAAGGTTTTACACAAAACCCTTTTACAGCCATAGACATTCTCAACTTATTCTGCACTTCAGTTTCTAAAAATTTAATAAGTAGAGAAAAGTGGTTCTGTACCTGATTGGAAGAATGACTAGCTTGGGCACTTGAAACTTGACTACTTCGGTACCAAGCTCTTAATATTTCTTCTGGTAATAAAGACTCAATTAACGGAAAAAGCATAACCGCATATTTATCAGATGTCTCTCGTAAACTGTCTAGCACTTTTAAATAAGTTTTAAGTTTATCATATAAATACGAAAGACTGACTTTCAACGCGTTTCGTATCCGTAATTCTAATAATTTGCGTACGCACACTTCAATCAAAACCCCTCCACGCCCGAAAGGCTTTTTCAAACTAATCTTTAACGAGGTCCGCAGCGTGTGAACCAGGTTCCATTGCTTCGATAACATATTAAAATTTATCTACCTTGGCAAGAGTTGTATCTTTGTGTATCTTTTTAAATAAATCCCAAAACTATAACCATTCGATGATGTTTCTATTAAACTTCATAAATTCAAATTCAGGTAACTTAAAAGATCTTTTAGCCTCACTTTGATTAACAGACGTCGTCTCACGAGAGTGCGTAATAACAGGCTCAGTTGATGCATTGCTAAGTTCTTCAAACTTACAAGGAGAGCACCCACCTCTGGGAAACGGATTTGGCTGAAACTACAGGATATGATTTTTTGATGAAAAAAAATGAACCCATATTTTTTCTTTTCATCGAATAGGCCCCCTACACAAGGATATAAACATTTTTTCAAAAATATGGTAATAAAAGCCTTTATAAGAACTTAAATAACCAAAGAACTAAGACTCTTACAAAATTATAAAATGAAATAAAACTAAATTAAAATAATTTAATTTATTTAAGGAATGAATTTTTTTAATTTTAAATGAGATGGTGTATAAAATTTTTGTTAATAATATTTATTTTACAAAAATACAATTTTAAAAATATAGGGAAGAGAGGGGTTCACCATAAAACATTATAGAGAAAGAAAGAAAAAGAGAAAACGAGTGTTATTGCTTTCTTTATTTATTCAGATCAGATTCAGATATTTGTATTGCATATATAGTATACATGTATACATATATTATATCTGTGCGTTTGACATCAAGTCTGTCCCGCGAATTTTTCTTTATACGTATTTAGTACCTTGATTTACATATAGGAGGCGCGGACGCTCCTCCTATATATATATATATATACACTTCCGTTTCATTAGTTCCGTTGCATGTACCGTCATGAAATCAATTCACTCCCGTATAATTTTTTTATACGGCTCTTATGGGAAGTGTATACCATCGGTAAAGAAGTTTCACTTCAAAAATAGAAAATAAAATAAAGCACGAATTGAATGCTTTGATTTAAGCTTTGTTGCATTAAAAAATCTTTCGTGGTTCAAAAGTTACAGGCGATTAAAGTATGTTAGTGAAATAACGTGAAAAATTGATCATATTTTATATGCTAAAAATATTAAGTAAATACGTGGTAATATTTAATTAAGAATAACTTTTGAACAAGAAAAGCTTTTTTAATGCAACAAAGCTTAAATTAAAGCATTCAATTTGTACTTTATTTTATCTTCCATGCATTTTTTTGTAAGAGTCTTAGTTCTTTGGTTATTTAAGTTCTTATAAAGGCTTTTATTCACCATATTTTTGAAAAAATGTCTATATCTTTGTCTAGGGGGCCTATTCGACGAAAAGAAAAAACGCGGGTTCATTTTTTTTCATCAAAAAATCATATCCTGCAGTTTCAGCCGAGTTCGTTTCCCGGAGGTGGGGTGCTCTCCTTGTTAGTGGGCGTAGAAAAGAATTTTAAACTATATTCATCAGCTTCATCATAATCCTTTTGTACTATTTCCTCAGAAGTACTGTCCAATAACTAGTCAATGATTTTCTCTTGGAATTCGCTTAAACTTTTGTGCTTTTCTTCTAAAGCACAAAATGCAATTTTCACTTCTAAAAGCAATACTTCACTTTGTCCAAGAAGAGTATTAAACGACATTAAACACCTTGTAAAGCCAGCACGTAACATTCTTTTTTTCTTTTTTGTTCTCTTTTTCTTTAAAGCTTCCATGATACTCTTTTAAAATTTGTGTTTAATTCACAGTACTACAAAATATCTCAAGTCCTGTCACGGTCGTCAATTATTATATTTGAGTGGATAGAAATTTATAAATGAATCACAAGTTTAAAGTAAAAGAATAAACTTTTGATAAGAAAAAGAAATATAAAACACAGCGTGCGTGACTAAAATACTAAAACATTTTGCTCGGTGATTTTTTCAAAACTAATGGTTATGCATTCCTCCAAAATGCTTCTTTGCCTGTCACAAGTGTAAGAGAAACCTAGTTTTGCGCATCGAAAAACATTATTTTTATTACCGGAAAACCCCAGCAACTATACATATAAAAATCTATAATTGCTGTAGACCAAGCAAGTATACAACGGTAGATGTAATAATAATACGTCTGCCTTTTACAATTTTACCTGCCCTTCAGCACGTTACTTTTACAACTTAGGTTTTCTTATTCTTTTTATTTTTCAATCTCTCTATATATTTATATAGAGAGATTTAAAAAAATATTTTGATGAAAATAGTGGTTGTATTTTATCGTTTTTTTCGTATACAATCAAAGTTTCTTTTTAATACACTTTTATAAATCTGAAATCATATGACATAAATTTACTAAAATTTTAATGAATTATCACTAATAATAAAGATTATATAATTACTAAAAAACTAAAAAAATATAAAAAAACTAAAGAAATATAAAAACTTCGGATAACGAGTTTATTTGAAACTGCGGGAAATCTTTATTCATATAAAATATGAAAAGATTTAATAAATTGAAGTCTATTTCTATTGGTTTTATAGTCACATTAATAATGATAATAAGAAGAAAAATAAAGATAAACACAAAAAATTTGACAGTTGGGGGACTGGCCGCTAGAAGTGATAATTTAAATTATTATAAATAAAAATTATTGTACGGTAAACTTTTTTCATCATACATATATACATACATACATCGTTCTTTTTCTCTTATTGATGTTTATTTCATTCTGATTGCAGCTTTTTCTTACTTTTTTTCTTTATGATCTATATTTTTAATACTTATTTTATCCTCAGTTTAGGTACACAGTATCTACTATACCTACAGATGCGTTCGCATGAACACATATTTTTAATGAACATCTCTTTCTCTTACCCATATTCATTAAGAGTTATTTACCGCATGGGGGTGCTGTGGTCAGGTGAGAGAAAAATGTAAAATAATTTTTACTCAGCGATTTAAAATTTACCGAAACAATAATATACCTCTAATGTTGTCAATAACTCTAGCCATATATATGTAGAATAATTATTGATGCTAATCTTGTTTGAAAAGTCTAAAATATTGTTGTAAAGCGAAAAATGCAGTACGGGATAGAGCCGGCGTGAGCATATGTATTCATCATTCTTTAGTATTACTTTCTCTGTCGCACTAAAGAAAAATACACATGTTTACATCGGCTCTATTACGCGCAGCATTTTTCGCTTTACAAAAATATTTTAGACTTTTCAAACAAGATTAACATTGATAATTATTCTACATACATATGGCAAGAGTTATTGACAACATTAGAGGTATATTATTGTCTTAATAGATTGTAAATACGTGTATAAAAAATATTTTATATTCTTCTCTCACCTGCAGCGCCACCAAGCGGCAAATGGTTCCGACCGCCTCTTAACAAGCAATGAGCGAAGACAACAACTGCATATGTGCAGTACTACAAGAGTCGGTTTATTTGAATGCTTTTTTTCCAGACAACATTTTTATCTATTTGTAATAATTAAAATTTCATGATTACCAATTTTTATTCTATAGTATTGATAACCAAATATTTAGACGGTACAACTATTTTTTTCGTGAATAAATGAAATAAACCATGGATTACTCCATTAGTGAACAAAATAAGTAATTTTCTCTCGAATTGTTTTGTCGCCTGAGCATAGATGAATGCTATTATTTAAAGCCACATAAATTATGTATAAGATGCACCAGTTACTCTGCCCTTCTCTTCTCTCTCCTATGTTCATCGGTGTATATTAATATATTACAAATGTTAATAGAACATTATGTAGCCAAGGGAGTAAAGTTGTATATTTCTTCTGAGGGTGAATTTGCGACACGAGCGAGCGAAGCAAAGGTAATAAATACCCAAGGGAGATATAAACTTTGCTCCCGAGTTGTATATAGTGCTTTATTTCCACCCCAGCCGTGGCCACTTTATTAACTTAAAAATGCAAGCTTAGGGTATGAGTCCTGGTTAGTGTGCCTGAACATTATTCTGTGCTTATGTAAAGCACAAAATAAGGTTCAGGCACAGTAACCGGGACTCATACCCTAATTGGAAAAAATTATAATTACATTTTTTAATGGAAATTTTCAGTAGTTTATTCAATTTTATAAATTTTCTATTTTTTTTATAGTTAATATATGAGAATATTGTCCTCTATATAATTAACTTTTTTCATATGATGATATCAGATAGATTCTAGCCCAGTTCCCGTTTTACACATTACATCAGGCTAGACCATGTGACACATCATACCGAAAACTTTGACTACCGATGGATGATCAGACACTTTTGTGACTGCAATGAACCGATACCCAATGAGGACGGATTTTTCAAGAGTCGCGATATCAATAGCACATATACTAATTTTCTTTCGAAAAAAAGTCAGAGGTACCTGCCAGGATTCGAACCCATGCCCACCGCGTTGAAGGCAAGAGCTCTATCCGTTACACAACCGCGCTCTCTTATAAATTTTCTATTTAGAAGGAGAAATAAAATTTAGTGTAAGAAAAGATATCTCCCGCTTAATTTTAGACGTGAGATATGAATTTCATTTGGCCCCCTTTTCGACTTAATAAAGTGGCCATTTCTTTTAAGCTGGGAATAAAAAAATTTTTTAAATATTTTTTAAGTATAATTTAATTAATAAAACAAAAAATTTTTCAATATATCAATATTTTATAAAATAAATAATATTTGAAATTTTTTAATAAAATTTATGCAGTTTTGTGCAGGCGTCAAATTGCTGAAAAATTACATGTTTAATTAGCTTCCAAAAAAGTATTAGAAAATGTATTCTAATTTTAAACAAATGTATCTTACTACGAGAGTATCAGACCTCCGGATCACGGATTTTGCTCAAACTTTGGCATAAGTTTTAAGATGTCAAAATATGAAAGGAAACAGAATTTTAGACCCCAACGCTCAATATTTTCCTAGTTACAGGCAATCAAAGAAAATCACTAAAAAAGTTACTAGATTTTCAACCGCTTACAGTTCCTTAGCATTGATACTTAGGAGCATGAAACTTTTTTTAAATGAAAGCTGAGCTCAAATCCTTTCGAAATAGTAGTTATAGCATGTAAAAATATTATTTTTTCCCAAAGTCATAGCGTAATAAATATTGGACCTGATTTTTCTTTTTAAAACATTAATTAATAAAAAAAGCTGAAATTGGGTCTAATGTTTATTACGCTATGACTTTGGGAAAAAATAATATTTTTACATGCTATAACTACTATTTTGAAAGGATTTGAGCTCAGCTTTCATTTAAAAAAAGTTTCATGCTCCTAAGTATCAATGCTAAGGAACTGTAAGCGGTTGAAAATCTAGTAACTTTTTTAGTGATTTTCTTTGATTGCCTGTAACTAGGGAAATATTGAGCGTTGGGGTCTAAAATTCTGTTTCCTTTCATATTTTGACATCTGAAAACTTATCCCAACGTTTGAGCAAAATCCGTGATCCGGAGGTCTGATACTCTCCTAGTTAGTTTGGTAAAATATAACCGGGCAAATTTTTCTATATAATTTTAGCTACCGTACCCTCTTATGCTTAAACATCGAAAGAGATAACTTTAAAACCTGTAAAACAAAGAAAAATACACGGCCACCGGCGCATACACTGTTAAAAAATACATGAAATTTGCTTCCAGTACATGCATTAAATTTTCTGAAAATACATTAAAATTAATACATTTTACCGTCATTTTAACGTATTTTTAGAAAATTAATTCATGTACTGGAAGCAAATTTCATGCATTTTTTAACAGTGTAGTATTTAGCTAGGGGCACACTAACTGACGCACGGTAAATTAAGATGTAAAAATTGAACAACACAGTAACTGACACATGTATTAACTTTCATTTCTTTAATGATATTTTAAATGATTCTATGTGTATAATGATTACTTGAACGTTTATTATTTATATCAATAGTTATTAAACCGTGAATGAAAAATCTTTTTAATTTAATAAAATCTTTGAAAGATAGCGTAAAACCCCCAGTAACTGGCATATCTACCGCATAAAATTTACTTTTTATAAAATTTATAAAATACATTATATATTTACAATAAATATATAAATTAAGTACAGAAGATATTGATTATACTAGTAAAATAATAAAATTTTGAATGATAATAATAATTTTAATGCAGTTATTCATATTAATATTATAACCCAAAAAACTTTTGAATTTATTTTTCGAAATATATTGATTACCGTAAAGGACGTAGTTCCTGATCAGGGCGTAATTTCTGATCATTATTTATTATAAATCATAATCTTTAAGATTTTAGTAGGAAAAACCTTTTTTTAATTTATGAGGAAAAATAGATTGAGCGTAAGGAATGCTTCGTTTGTGTGAAAAAGAAATATACTTTTACTTTTTTACATGTAAATATGTGATCAGAAATACCTCTTAGGTGATCAAAAATTACGTCCTTCACGGTAATTTTGTTTATAAATATGAAACCATTATTTTTAACAATGATTGTTAAATATATAATAAATAACAACGTAATTACAACTTTTAAGTTCATATTGTTGTCCGTTTCATTGCCATTAACAGAGAAATGCAAGAATGCAATTTATAGATAATGCAGTGATAAAAGAAATATAATTACAGTAATTAGGAATTGGATCACTTGGATAAACATTTTTGTTTCTTGGTTAGTCTTCGGTGGGTTCGGAGCTTAAATCTCGCCGTGGACGGTTTTCCACCTTTTTTTTATAAAGAATCATATTTTCTATTTAATAAAATACGAAACTATAATATTGATTTAATAAGATTTCGAATTGTTGTTAATCGCCTTGCATTAAAATATTTAATAAAATTTAATTGTTTTAAATAAATTTAATTTTTAAATTTCTATACTTCAACAATATTTTTCAGCTACCGAAGATGTACCGGTGACATAGAAGTATGTTGTTACCTACGCATAGTATTACCAACAATGCCTGCAACAATGCCTACTGCACGACCACCACCAGTTACAATCCCTACAACTCCACCAATGCCACCTACAATGCCACCAACAATGCCACCAACACCTTCTACGATACCAACAACACCTCCGACGATACGAACAACTCCTTCAACGATACCAACGACACCTTCAACAATACCAACAACACCTCCAACAATACGAACGACACCTTCAACAATACCAACGACTCCTCCAACAATACCAACTACACAGCCAACTCCACCACCAACATTAGCGGCTTTGTATTGTACTTGTGTACCAATTTTTCAATGCGCTGTTTACGGAGGTATTGTTGGCGCTGATGGTACTGGAATCATTAATCCGAGACAACAATTAATTAATACCTGTTCAGGAATTTATGTATGCTGTAGCTATGCACCTGGTAATTAAACTGTCATTTTTTTTATAAATCAGAGTGCAAATATTTGTTATTTTTGAAAATTTCATTATTTTTGTACAATTGTCAGTTCTATATTCAAGTAACTTATATTCCAAAAAACTTTTCTCAATTTTGAGAATTGTATTGAATTGACAATAAAATATTTATTATTATCTGAATTTTCATATAGGTGTTATTCAAATACCAACATCTGCGCCAATACCTGCAACTTTTCCACCATATACATTACCAACGATACCACCGACAGCACCACCAACAGCTCCATCAACAATAGTACAACAACCAGTATTTATACAACAGCAACCGGTGGTAGTTTTACCACCAATTGTTCTTGGGCAAAGTTGTGTCTGTATGTTAGCAACTTTGTGTCCTGGATATATTCCATACCCATCAGGGATGGTTAATATAGATCCTCGACTTGTTCTTGGACGTCAAGGTCAACCTGTTGGTACGTGTAGTGGTACAAATTCGATGTGTTGCAAAATTGGTCCAAACAATTCAAATACCCCTCCGCAAATTGGTACACCTTTAGTTAATACCATACCCGCTGTTGCTAATAATGTGATCAACACTATTCCTGCTGCTGATATTAAAAATCCTGGTATGTGTTTATTTTATAATTTTCTGATGTTGGATGATCATAATAATAATAGTTCATTATAATAATAATACCAGTTATATTGATGATATTGTTTTATCGTTAAATAAAATAAATTGTAAAGTTTCCTTTTCAAATTACAATTTAATTTAAAGCATCTTATTTATATGAAATTATAAGTATCATATTTTTTAAATTAAATCCTTTATTTCAAACACCCCTTCAAAACTAATTACATTATTTTGATAAAAATTATAATGGAGAAACTAAATTTATTTTCAAATAGTAAATACTGCATTTGCAATGATTTTTGTTTTAAAAAATATTAAAACATTTGAGGAAGAAAAGAAAATATCACAATAATTTTTTTTGCAAAACTTGTATTTATTTAATATGATTCTGTATAAGAAGAAAAATCTTGGGGCCATGTAAAAGTGTGTTGAAAATACCTCTGTTACCGACAGAGTTAGTGATTGATAGCAAATCTCAAATATTACGTGGTAGAGTGAATCATTTGTGAAAATTATCAGATAATAGCTTTTAAACTTTATAAACAACAATTCATCAAATTTGGAAATAAATTTATTTATAACTTCATTGTAAAAAAATATTTTAGAATTTTTTGAAACCATTTTTTTTAAATTTACATATTCTCTAATTGCTTTTGTCTTTAAGGGTCTGCTTTGGATCTACTTTACCGATCGAAAATAGCTAAAAAAGATATTTTGCTTTTTTTGAAGGAAATAAATATCAGAATTGTTTTTACTTGTAAATATCAATTTATTTCAAACAAATGAGAAGTGGAAGCGTGTAAATTTGTCGAAATTTCAAGAGCAAGCGGAAAAAATCATGCCACTACCGTAGATTTCGACTTACGCTTGAACGATACAACGTACGTGATTTTCCTTCTTGGAATGGCTTTATTTATTTAAAATGAATGGCGGAAAAGTTTAATATATTGACGGAGTAGGGACAAGATTTTTTTCGGCTTGTTCTTTAAATTTCGATAAATTTGAAAGCTTTCGCTTTTCATTTATTTTAAGTAAATTGATATCTACAAGTACAAACAATTCTAATATTTATTTCTATCAAAAAAACGGAATATATTTTTTAGCTATTTTTGATCGGTAAAGTAGGTCCAAAGCCGACCCTTAGAGATGATTAGTGACATGGGTTACGTCGTATAGATTTTTAATTTCGCTATTATAAAAATTATTTTTTTTTTGTTTAGGCAAAAGCAATTAGAGAATATGTAGATATTTGTATTCTCATACTACTGTTAAATTTTCAAATCGATTCATTAATAATATCATTAAAAATAGTTCGAAAATTTTCAAAAGCATTTCTTTATAAGGGAATTATAAATAAATTTACTTTCAAATTTGTTGGATTGTTGTTTATAAAGTTAAGAAGCTATTTTCTGATGATTTTCACCAATAATTCACTCTACAATGTAATATTTGAGATTTGCTATCAATCACTAACTCTGTCGGTAACATAGGTATTTTCAGCACACTTTTACATGACCTTAATAATAAATTTTAGGTAAACATGAATAACGATAACTCTGATGACAGGAACTCCTAATGCATGCAGATGCGTTTTAATGGCTCAATGTGCAGAAGGTAATGCTGTAACATACGATGGTATTGGTGCTATAGACCCACGATTTGGACCCTGTCAAAGTGCCACACTCGTCTGCTGTAAATTACAAACTTATCAAAGAAGTGAACTTGCTCCTATTGGATTATCAAATATACAAAATAGAGAAGTTTCAAGTCCTTCAGCAATTGTAAATGCACAAGTCCAAAATTGTGGGATTCGGGATACTACTTATGCCGACAATAATGGTAAGAACAAAATTTTATTTAATTTTAACTTTTTTAATAAAATTCATAATGAACCGTTAAATTTAAATTCAATTTTCATTTTTAATTTCCGATAATTTTATTTTAAAATTATGTAAGTGACATATATGTACATTTAAAAGCTAAAATTCATTAATGTATCATAAAGAAGGTCAAATAATTAATTCACAAACTTTTATAAATTATACTTTTATAGGAGTAAAATTTATTGAAATTCAGGAATCAAAAAAATTTATAGATAAAAGAATTTTCTTATTACAAAGTATTTTAACACAATTTAAAAACAAAAGAGAAATTCAGTATAACATTAAAAATTCTTGTTTGTAAACCAAAGAATCAAAGAAAAATTTCGTAAGTTAAATTAATATTTATAAATTATTTCAAAAAATTGGATTAAAAATGGATAATATGTAATTTAATTATTTAATTAAATTGAAAAAATTTTAGCGACATAAATGTATTAAGGTGATATAATAGAGTATAAGTTTTACACATAGTTACCGACTTTGCAGCTTTTCAAATTTTCAATATTAATTAAAAAATTTTCTAAAATATCTCCATGTTATGCTTTTTATGATATTAAAATGAAATTCTGTAATATGGAGATATTTTTAAAACTTTTGAAGAATGAAAAATTCGGAAAACTGGAATGCCGGTATTTTAGATTCCTTTAAAACGGCTTTTTTTAATGCACACTAAGGTAGCTCTTATATAAATTCCTGTTATTATTATACGCTGAATTGACTTTTCGAACGCCGCTTATTTCTTTAGCTTCTATTAAAATGCAATGGTGGGGGAAGAAGTGAGGAAGACAAAAAGGAATAATATGGGTATTTAGGTTATTGGATACGTGCACATACAGTGATGCATTGTAGTAAGCATTCAAAAAGTCGTTTTCACATTGTATCTAGAAGGATTATAAAATTTCTTTTTCTAATTATTACTTAAAATTCATATCTTAATTATCATTTATTAATTTATTAATTCCAGCACAAACGACAGCAGGAAATGCATATTTCGCTGAATTTCCGTGGATGGCTCTTCTTTTAATTCGTCGACCTGGAATTGCTGATACTTTCGAGTGCGGAGGTTCATTAATTAACAGTAGAACGATATTAACAGCAGCCCATTGTGTTGTAAGGTTTGTAAATTTAACTTTTATGAAAATCATAATAACAAGGAAAGTGTAAGGGGTTTAGGTCGAATTTCCTTCCAATTTCGAGGTAATTTTTCTCACATAAAATAACAAATAAAGCCCCTTTCTATTTGGTCTAATACTGGATTTTTTTCGAAATATAAGCTATTCGGTCTATATTTTAAAGATTTAAAAAATAATTAACAATGGCTTTAATATTACGTAGTTTTTAAACTAATAATTTTGTAAGATATTAATCAAAATCATACGAAAGTTGAGATAAAAATCTTTTGATTAAAAAAATATATATTCAAAAAGCTCAATTTACTTCAAAGTTAAGAAGAAATTAAAGTAACGTGAAAATTTTGTACATAGTCTGTATAAAAAGTTAGTATTAAATTTTCATGTAAATTTTTATTTTTTACAATTTTTAAACAAATTGAGTCTTTTAGAAAATTTTTTCAATCAAAAGGTTTCAATTTCAATTTTTATTAATGTTTAATAAAAGTTTTTTAAAATTATTTAGAATTATTAGTTAAAAAATTTAAATAAAGTAGCTCATAATTAAAAAAAAATTAACTGTTAAAGTGAATAAATTCTTTCTTTCTATTGAAAAAATCCAAGACCCAAACCTCTTGACTCTTCTTGTAAACTCTATAAATCAAAACTAAAATTTATTTAAAATTTTTATAACAGTTTTTACATTATATTTTGTATAAGTTATATCTCTATTTCTTATTACATCAACGTTAATACTCAGGGGCTGTAATCAGAGAAGTTTCTGCATATTCCCTCGATTAATATATACAAGTGCAGTTTTTACTAAAAGTCGATTGATTGCTTGGTAAGATTTAAAAGATGTTTATCAATGGTTTCATTGAACATCATAACAAAATTTCAATGATCCCTTCATTTTTCTTTATGTATTTCATTCTGATGTGTTTTAAATTTCACATTTATATGTTTGTAAAATAATTTATGATCAAAATCAAATATCAATTGATTATCATTACTAATATTATTAACTAAATTTTAAAATAGCTATTGTATCGCTTATTATATGTTTCATAGCACTACTTGCTCGAGGTCAATCGCCACAAATTTTTCTGACTCTATTTAATTTATGTAAAATTGAGCCATATCATTTAAAAT
This sequence comes from Anastatus disparis, assembly GCA_017163975.1. NCBI lineage: Eukaryota > Metazoa > Arthropoda > Insecta > Hymenoptera > Eupelmidae > Anastatus > Anastatus disparis. Next base: position 2,419,043 of record JAFFSR010000313.1, read on the forward strand.
AATTGTAATATTAACTTAAAAAATAATCACTAAAATATACAATATTAACTTTATTATTATACCAGATTTGAAAATACACGCTTAATCCTCTCATGAACATGTTTTGAATGTTAAAACATTTTGTTTGTTGCGTGTCAGAATTAAAATCAATACAGATTTCTTTTTGAAGTCACTTAATTACCGTAAAAGATAGTGTTCTTAATATAGATTCTATAATAAATCATGATCTCAGAGATTTTAATAAAAAAAAACTTTTTATTAAAACTGATTTTATCGACGGCCCTTATAATGTGTATTACTCGATTTTTGTACGTCACAAAAATTAAAACTTTTTGTATTTTTTCGCGGTGATTAAAACTTTTCTTAATATCTCATAAAAAACTCAATAAAAAAACAGTGTAAATAAACATTTAATATCAAGTCACTTTATTGTTCAAAGTCGTGTCCAGTTTTTAAATACTTAATTTTTAATAAAACTTTATCATTGTTTCAAAAGCTGCGATCCAGGAACATTAGTGGCACGTCTTGGCGAATGGAATACTCAAAATACCAACGAACCTTTACCTTTCCAAGAATCCAGTGCTTTAAATATCATTATTCATCCGCAATATTACAGTGGCGGACTTTATCATGATGTCGCTTTGATTATTTTGACAAGACCTGTTGCTTATGCAATCAATGTTAGGCCTGTATGTTTACCAGTTCAGGGACAAGTCTTTGCTGCTGGTACTGTTTGTTATGCATCGGGATGGGGACGAAGTGCTTTTGGTGAGTTGCCAATCATTTTCTTCTTAATAAATTTTTAAATTTAAAGAATTATCTGAAAATGAAAACGAATTTTAATATAAAACTATAAGAAAAAATTTTAATCAATGTATTTAATACAGCAAAAATTGAAGAGTTTAAGAAAAATTTTGAAAGTTATGTTATGTTTGAAGAAATTATAAATTATTTTCATAAAATTAAAGATAATATAAAAGTAGAATCATAAATATACAAAATAAAGTTTAAATTATTTTATTTAAATTTTGTCAATCTCGAATTCTCGATGAAGAAAAATGATATATATTTTTATTTCATTCATAATCGAATGATGATTTTGCTTTTCTATAATAAAACTTTTTAACAATTTGTAATATCAATATATCATAATTAATCCTAAAATACCTTGATATTAAAAAAAAAAATTTTACTGATAAAATAAACAATTTTACGTAGATGTAAAATATATTTTTTTTAATTCAGATTAATAACGAACATAATGATATTTGATGTACAGGTACGGGTGGGGAATACCAAACGACGCTGCGTAAAGTTGATCTGCCAATCGTTGATAATGACAATTGTCAAGTTCGTTTAAGGCAAACAAGATTAGGTCCAACATTTCAGCTTCATCCTAGTTTTATTTGCGCTGGTGGTCAAGCGAATAAAGACACTTGTTATAAGGATGGCGGTGGCCCGCTGGTTTGTCAAGATCAAACAGGAAAATTCACACAAGTAATATGAATTACATTATAAATGTTTAATTACGTTTTAAAAACTTAATTAATGTTCATAATTGCATGATAATTAAAACTTTATCTTAATAACTGATGAAGTAACTTACAATATTGATGAAGAAAGTTTTATTGACAAAATAATAAATATATATTTATATAAATTTCGAAATTTATGATGAATTAGTATATATGATTTAATTTTTAAATATGTACTGATAAATTAAAAAATTAATTTTTTATTAATCATCTCATTTAGGCTGGTATAATTTCTTGGGGAATTGGATGTGGCGATAATACGCCCGCGGTTTACGCAAGTGTGGCACAACACAGGCAATGGATCAATCAACAACTTCTAGCGTACGGAATTTATAATTAAAATTTAAAATCTGTAACTAAGAAATAAGTTCTGTTCTTGATTATTTTGCTATCTAGTCTTTTACTTGTATTGTTATAAGTAATTTATATCAATTGTAATTTTTAATTTTGTTTATTTTTATTTTGTATACTTATTACTGTATTTGTAAATATACTCTAGAAATATGCCGTTATCGAATAAACTTTTTTCAATAATTGTAATTTATATTAAATAAAAATATCATATTGTGGAAAAGATAATTTAACCCACGAATACATACTAAATAAGGAAAATGCCGGGAAATCTATCAAATTGTTATCAATGCTTGCATTAAGTGAAAGTAAGAAAATTAAAAAAAATTATCAATAGAGGAATCAAGGGAAATATGAGAAAACTATTAACCCTTTTAGATCCAATGCACATTACAATGTATAGTCGACGGAAACATATTCTTGCGTGTTCTTTTTCTTTGATTTGAAAATTCTCCAATAAAAATGAAGAAATTAACGGAATCATATCGCGTGATTTTAAAATCAGAGAAAAAGAACACTCAAGAATATGTTTCCGTCGAGGGTACATTGATGATTTTTTTTTCAGCTGTATAAAAATGACTTAAAATCTTTTGAAATAAATATGTGGATTAGCTTGAAGTGGCCTACTCCCGATCTCAAACTGGGGACTTAATTTATATCCGTGATAGAAACTGAGAAAATTTGAAAAGAAGAAAAAAAATTTTTTTATCGCAATAATTTCTTAATAAATAAATACTTATTATCCTAATATTATTATCAGAATATTTTATGATGAACTAAAAATTCAGTTCTGAAAGGGTTACAATTACAAAAATAAGTGAAATAATTATAATTTTATCAGGCTCTCTGAACAAATAATAATAATGTTTCTTTGTTTTTCATTATATGAAGTTAATCGACTTATTAAATTTTTATTACTGATAAACAGGTTCGTCTTTGACAATGTATAAGTATTTTCTATTCTAAACACTTTTTAAATTATTTTTTAATTATCAATATATCCGTTAATTATTTAAGTAAATATCAATGATTTTCAGGTTTCTCAAACATATTCTAACAAAATATATGTATGAGTCATATTGAGTCATGCCAGCCTGAAGAAAAATTGTTTTTGTTCAGGCTGATATGAGTCACATATGACTTCATACCAGGACGAACCTGTTAAATAACTAAAAATTATTTAGCATATAAAGGACACAAATCGTATACTGCTATTTTTCCAAAATTATAATACGATTGTTATTGACTTATGATTTATTTATTTTAGTATATTATTAATCGATAAAATTTTGTTATCTCACTCAATATTGATAATATCTTTACAATTGCTTATTTAATCAATATCGTAAAAAAGTGAAAGTTAAATTATCATTCGCGGCAATTATCATTCAACTAATTTGGTATCAATTAACTAGACAAATTTAAGACCAAATAGAAGCATTAGCCTTTTCACTTTTATGTTTGTTTTAATAAATGAGCATTTACACGTTTTGTGCTAGTCACATAAATTTTAATTGTTAATTTCTAAATGAGTTTTATTGACGCAATCCCCAAAAAGTATATTTATTTTAAAAATTGAAGTGCGAAAAATGAAGTGAAAATGAAGGATTAATTTTGATTCATTATTCTATATTTACATGGTAAAAATTTGTATGCTCTAGTGCAGTCAAGTAACAAATTACACAAATAATATGTAGGAAAAGGAACAAACATTTTGTATAAATATTGAAAACAATATATATAATATGTTTCTACGTAATTTTTATGAGGTTGAAAAATTTCCATAGAAATTTTTATTATAAAATACTATATATAATTTATAAGTTTTGCACAAAAATATGTTAAATTGAAAAAGTAAGAATTTTTAACTGGAGAATATTAACAGCAGTAATTAACTTTCTTTCAAAAATTTAATATAACAGGATTAAACTAAAATTTGTTTAATGAGCTTTTAATTAACTTTAATCTGCATTGACTCCACGCATTCAAAGAATAGTTTTAAAAATTAAACCCTTCCCCTCCCATTGTAAGAATCACAAATTACGTATAGAATTTTATTACAACGTTCTTGCAAAATTGTTTTATCATTTTACCATTAGTGTTAATTTTCTTCAAAATTATTAATTTATTTATAATTTTTTGAATTTTTCATTTACGTAGAGGAGACTGAGGCAAAACGCAAATAAGTTTACAAATAAAAGTTGTAGCGCAGCATTGCTTAGATCTTAGGTGTACATAGTCTTATGAATATTTTACATCGTTGATTGATTAAAATTGCTGATAAACGCACGAGAAAGGTCACTTTTAATGATTTAACACAGTTAAAGTAAAATTAGTAAGTTTCAAATTATTTGTATTTAGTACTAGATTCTAAGTTTGAAGAAAAAAATTGACTGTACTATAGTGTAGAGCTTCAATTATATATACTATAGTTTAAATATTCACTGTGCATTTTTTTTAGTAATTTTATTTTTTATTAAGGTTGAGATAAGTTATCAATTTACATAAAAATTTTATAATATGCAATTCACATATTAAATATAATAATTATTATATTATTACATATAATTTTCATATGCTTCGATAAATTGTTATGTATACTATAATTATCTTATATATTTCGTAAAATGTTCAATTATTAAAATTTTCGTTACTATTTTTTTATATTTATCAAATCAAGCTTTGTATATTTACAAGATACAATATACAATTATAATAAAATTAATGAATTTTGTTAAAATTAATAATAGATACTTATTTTGTAACGGCGCAATTAATACTTTATGATTAATAGTCTATTCGCCAACTTACCCTGACCCTTAAGTCAATTTACCTCAAGATTTTAAAATCGAATTTTAAAAAATTAACAACTAGTCCCGGTCTCCCCTACTTATTGCATATTTTATTAATATAAATAGAAAATAATATATATAATGTTTCTACGTAATTATATAGTAGTTAAAAAATTTCCATAGAAATTTTTATTATACTAACCATTTTAAGCGCGCACCAAAAAGTACACGTGATTTGTGTATTTTAATAAAATAATTTTAACTACGCAAAGAATGTGTTCTTGAGTTCCATTTTTATCACATGGTATGTGCTAAAAACGAATTCCAATTTTCATTATTATATTTATTGAAAAAATAATTTTATAATCACAAAAAAATAAATGTTAAATATAGACCAGGGTTAAATCAAAACTACCGATGGATAAAATTATAGAGCCAATTTTTGGCATGTAACATGAAAACATATTTATATAATAAAACAGGAGAATTCTACATTTCATGTTTAGGTTGAAGGTTAAAATTCATTAATTACAATAGAACTCGATATTAACAAAATATGCTTAATATTTAGTTGGATCTCTTCAAAATACAAAAAATAATTCAATTAAAATAGAAAACATGGATAACTCAAGGATAATTTCGAATAAATGGAAAGATAAATGATATATAATAATTTTAAGCAGAATCGAACTTTTTTCATTTAAGTTATATCCCAGTTATATTATAAAAATCTACTTCATTCAGGACTACTTCAAAATTTTCATCACAATTTAAAAACAACGTCATAAATAAGAGGTGAAAAATTCAAAACTATTTACCTTTCGAGATACAAAACTATGAAATTATAATTTTGACCGAATTCATGTTTTTATTGCTGTTTTGAAGTTCTATAACTCGACTGAGAAGTGGTAGATGTTTTTGAAATTTTCACCACTTATTTATGACATTGTTTTTAAGTTGTGATGAAATTTTGGAAGTATTCTTAAAATAATGGATTTTTACGATATTATTAGGATATAAGTACCTTAATTTACCAATAAATAATAATTAAGTTCACTGTAAATAATCATATTATTAATTCATATTTTAAAATTATAAAATATCAACTTATATATCTTGAAAGTATAAGGTTATATTTTCAGTGGAAAACATAAATATAAGCGGTCTGTTTGTGACAGTACCAAGAGGACGCTTTCAGATGACATATACTGCGCACATTTATAATTTTATTTCAAAACAAATAAATTTGCACAAGATTATATTTAGTAGTAAGATTATATCAAGTATTTTTAAATAAATAACAATATTAATTATTTTGTTTAAGTTGAATTTCAATTTAAAAAAACTTATTCTAAGTTTGATTTGTTACGTTACTAGCGTATGTCCAGTTTCCGGTTTATTCACCGTACACAGTTGAAAATCAAGTGAATTTTAAACACAATGTGTTTTTTAAAATTCACTGAGAAAAATAAAATACACAAATATGTGTAATATTTTATTTTACACATTAAATTTCTTATTAACCCTTTTAGTCCTAAGCGGACATTTCGTAGTCGATTGGTTATCGGCTTAGAAAACATGTAAAATTATGGAACATCAATAAATTTATAATGGTTTCCTGTGTAAAAAGACCTGCTCTTTCGAAATCCGGCATGTTTGTACTGTTGTACTATACTGTTATAAATTATTAATATTATATTTTTAAGTAAACTATTGTCTATCGAAACGCTTGACATTTTATCATCTATAATTGATTTAATTATAATTGTTGAACTTGTTGAATAATAATTTTTCATATTTTGTTTTTACGTAAAATAATTATTTTGTTTTAAAAATTTCCATTAAGATAAGTAGAAAAAATAATTATATTGTGATATTTTTCTTGTCATTTTTTAAATTAATAATTTCTTTTAATTTTTAATAATAATGCTAGAAAAAGTTAATGAATTCTTATATTTTGTTAAAAGAGAATAGTATATTATTCACCTTGGGAGTAAAAACGAAAAATGTCTAAAATTGTATGTAAATTGTCACCCGAGCCTAAGGTGAGGGTGACAAACATACGATTTAAGGCATTTTTTATTTACTCCCGTGGTGAATATACGATTTATTTACAAGATGTGCGAATAGTGGGGACTTTTTATTTTGCTGGTAGGGAGAGAAGTACCTACTTTTGCACAGTGTGTAAAAAATATCAAATTTTAATAAAGATAACTTTAAAGATTATTTTAGGTAATTTATTTATTTATTAACTTTAATTTTCTACGTGTCCATTAAGCATATTTTAAATTTTTCTTGGAAAAACAGTAATTCAAAAGTAACAAATAAATTTAGATTTAATATTTAATATAATATAAATTTAAAGATTTAATATAAATTTAAATTTAATCTTTACCGACTAATCCACTCCTATACCTGCTTTCAGTAACATGGTATTTAAGGGATTAAATAAGCTGATATTCCTATTATATAAACTCATCAAAAATAATTGTTGTAACTTGGTAAGAAACTATCTTCCAAAAGGTCAAGCTCTATAATTTTAGCACATAGTTAACAGTTTCTGCTATATTAGAAACAAAGTTGTAATTTGTGTGATTTATTTTCAAGTTTTACCTTTAAAAAATTAAAAATCTATTTTCCAAAAATGTTTTCTAAAATACCAGTCATATTATTACATAAGTTAGAAGATTTGGGTAAGTCAATTTAAGAAATAAACTTTTTATTATTAATAAAAACGATATTTTTAGTATATTAATAAAAACGATAGATAGATTTGTAAACTTATCTGCTAATATAAAAATTACAAATTTCTTCAAATCTTTATTTTTTAATTCATCAAAATTTTGCATAAATATCGATAAAATTTAGTCAATCCAAAATTTTATGTGAAATTTAATGCACACACGTATATATTTTTGAATGAAATACATTTGACAAATAATTAAGAATGAATTTTCACATAAACTTTTTGTATATAAAAACTTTCTTTACAAAATAGTTAAGACCGCACAAATTTCTTTAACAGAATACTTAACAAGATTTTTTCATACTAATGTGAAAACAATAAAATTAAATATCAATGAAAAATTTTTGTCATATATTAAATTTTGATAACATTGTCTATACTAAAATCTTTTCTTTATAATGTATTTTTTAAAACAAATTTCATCCTCTAAATTGATAGCGAATTTGTCATCCGATAAGACAGTTTGATTTGTTAAAATAAAACAAGTGACGAAAATTAACTAAATTTAGAATAATATTTTAAATTATGGGGCGGGCCTTAAATGCTAGTTAGTTAGTAATTCACAAGTGATTTATTCAAAATAAAATTACGAATTTTTCTGATAAATTTACTAAAATTAAGAAAATAACTATAAATGAGTTATTAATTAATAACTTTTTCTTTATATTCGGCTTACTTATTTTCAAATCAATTTGACTTATATTATTAAAATAAATTTTAAGATGTTTCCACAAATAGTATTGAAAAATTAATTTCGAAAATTTAAATCAGTTTAACAAACCAGACTAGATGATATTTTATATGATATTTATGCAATATATTTTGATAATTTAAGAAAAAAAATACAATGCTTTAAATAATATGAAGTACGAATGTTTCTCAAAAATAATATTGTTGATTTTTATTTGTAATTTTATTTTAAACTTATCAATTTAACAAACTTAAAGAATATTTTAATTTCAGATGCGTCAAATAAAAAGTCCAACGTGGAAGCTGCTGCTTATTTAAACGACGATACTTATAGAAAAGCTATTAGTGACACTGATAAAGGTTCTATTGGATCTAATGATGTTGAAAAAATGTTAACTAAAGTACCTGTAGTATTATTGCATAGGTTAGAAGATTTGGGTAAGTAAATTTAAAAAATAAATTTTTCATTATTAATAAAATCATATTTTTAGTATATTAATAAAAACGATAGATAAATTTGTAAACTTATCTGCTCATATAAAAATTACAAATTTTTTCAAATCTTTATTTTTTAATTCATCAAAATTTTGCATAAATATCTATAAAATTTAGTCAATTCAAAATTTGATGTTAAATTTAATGCACATACGTATATATTTTTTGAACGAAATACATTTGACAAATAATTGTACATGAATTATTCACATAAACTTTTTGTATATAAAAACTTTCTATACAAAATATTTAAGACCGCACAATTTTCTTTAACAGAATACTTAACAAGATTTTTTCATACTAATGTGAAAACAATAAAATTAAATATCAATGAAAAATTTTTGTCATATATTAAATTTTGATAACATTGTCTATACTAAAATCTTTTCTTTATAATGTATTTTTTAAAACAAATTTCATCCTTTCTTAAAAAATTGATAGCAAGAATTTGTCATCACGATAAGACAGTTTTGATTTGTTAAAATAAAACAAGTGACGAAAATTAGAACTTGAAATTTAGAATAATATTTTAAAATTATGGGCGCGTGGAGCGCGCTTTAAATTGCTAGTTAGTTAGTAATTCACAAGTGATTTATTCAAAATAAAATTACGAATTTTTCTGATAAATTTACTTAAATTAAGAAAATAACTATAAATGAGTTATTAATTAATAACTTTTTACGATGCTGTTATATTCGTGCATTACTTATTTTCAAAATCAAATTTGACTTGTATATTATTAAAATAAATTTTAAAGATGTTTCCTACAAAATGTAAGTATTGAAAAAATTTCGAATTTTCGAAAATTTAAATCAGTTTAACAAACGCGTGCAGACTTATTTGATGATATTTTATATGATATTTATGCAATATATTTTGATAATTTAAGAAAAAAACTTGATTCTTTATTTAAACATGAAAAATAAGTCATTTTAAATGAAAGTTACACTAACAAAATACTCTCAACTAAAAAGCCTACCTATCTCCCCGTTCTCTCACTTCACTAAAATATACACTATTTTATACAAACTCCCTCCACTCTCTTTTTAGAGTTGTAACATTCTCTCGTTCTTTTTTTCTGTTCTGATCGTTCTTTAGTTCCTGTATATAAGTTTGTTATAACTAACTAAAATATTTTCTCTATTTTTCTCTTTTTTGTTTTTTCCTTTATCTACCTCTATTCCATGTCTGCTTTACAGCACTGCTCTCGACACACCTTTTTTTCTTGTTTAATCTTTTAATTATGTCCTACTTCTTTCTCTTTTCTCAACAGTCTTTTCCCCTTGCACTCTCTTCCTCGCTCTTTGTTCTTTAATCTCCACCGCTTGTTTTCTTTTACTTTTCTTCTTGTTTCTCCTTTTTTTTTCACTTCTCCTATCTTCTTTTTTTTTTTTTTGTTCTTATGTTTCCTTTCTTCTTTTCTGCTCTTTTATTTTTTAAATTTCAAATCACCTAGCTTTACTGTTTCTATTAGTCTTAACTCTCATCGTTAGCTCCATCCCTCTGTTTTTTCCTTTCTCATCCTTTTCCTTTCTCTCTTCATATCCTAACTCTCATTATTTTCTTTCTTTTCTTTCTATCTCTTCTCTATTTTTTTTTGATGTTCTCCTCTTCCTCTCAGTTTCACCTTTCCCCCGCACTTTCCAGACCCGCCCCCCCCTCCACCCCCCCCTCCATCTTATGTAGCTTCCTCTCCGCCCCCCGCGTTCCCCCCCCTCCCCCACCTCCCCCTCCTCTCTCCTTTACTTTTCTCTCTCTTCTCTAATCTCCCTTACCTCCTTTATCTTACACCTCTTTCCCCCCGCCAAAAAGACCCCCACCTCCCCGCCCTCCCCCCCCCCCAAACACACCCCACCCAAAATTATTTGTTTTAATAATTTTATGTTTTTCAAATACATTATGTCTCTCTATCTATGATCGTTTACGTGTCCCCACCACGATTCTCTTCCTGTCTACTAAAATATTCATCCAGAGGGTTATTTTCAACAAAACAATACGAAGTACGAATATTTCTCAAAAATAATATTATTAACTTTTATTTGTAATTTTATTTTAAATTTATTAATTCAACTAACTTAAAAAACATTTTAATTTTTAGATGTATCAAATAAGAAGTCCAACGCGGAAGCTGCTGCTTATTTAGGCGACGATAAGTATAGAAAAGCTAATAGTGACACTAATGAAGGTTTCGTTGGATGTAGCTTAAGTGATTTTGAATATACGGATATTCTTCAATTGAATTCAATAATTTCTCAAGTTATCACATGTTCAGAGCGTGAGAATTTCGATTTGCTTTCAAAGCCTGATAAAGTATTGGAAGTAAGACCGCATGATGTTAAAAGTACTAAAAATACAGTACCCACGGAATCTAGCGACTTTGATTATATTGATGCTCTTAAAGCAATCGCTGATCCCCGTGACAATACCTATCTTAGTTTTACTAAAATAACTGATGATCTTGATTATTTTAAATTATGAAACATAGCAATAATTATAATGATGATAACCATCTAATGGACAAACGAATAAAATTTAATATATTCAAATTTGAAAATTGTGGATATGGCCAGCAAAATCGTAATTATTTTAATATAAAAAATTGTCTTTAGTTATGGTATAATTAAGAATTTGAATACTATTGTGGAATCAAAGTATTTCAATATGTACTGATTTACATTAAAATTTTTCAAAATTATTTACCTTTATATAACATGCAATAAAATTTAACTTATAATTTATGTAAAAAAAATATTTTTTATTTGATAATGACAATTATTTTTGTACTTATGATAATAATATAAATGTACTTAATAAATATTTTTAAAAACATAATTATAACCTTTACATTTTTTATATTTTATCCTTACCTTACAATCAGTTTCAATCTAATTAGTTCTCTTAAAAAATAAAATTTGAATTTTTCAATATATTTATTTTTGTAAATTGAATTTCTCAAAATAATCGTCGTTTATCTTATTTATATAAAATAGTATATTATTCACCTGGGGAGAGAAGTGGACTATTATATACTCGCGTATGGATTGCGTCTCGAGCGAAGCGAGACACAATTAAAGAGAGTCAGATAGAAATGAAAAATAAAAACTCCTTGAATTTAATTTTTCATACACCAAAAACACTTCTTGATTTTAAGCGGAGAGAAGTGGTACTTTTGGAGGGGATAAATAAATTTTTCCAACATATATAAAGAAATGTTCATTTTATTGGGAAAAACCTACTTCGAACAGCTACTAGAATAAATTATAATTCTACCTTCTTTTACTAAAAGTTCAACACCGTAATTACTGTAAGATGGCGCAACATTTTTTTCCGTTCCGATTTTTTTCATTTTACTGGGCAGTATTCGAGGTAAAAAAAGGGTTTGGGTCCCCTGGATCCAGAGTGACTACTAAGGGCTATGTTATATCTGCAAGTTACGAGTTGGGCGCAATAAATATTATTATTATGAGTATCTATACGCAAAGAAGTTATAATCGATACGAGTGCGAGAAAATGATCTAAATCTCGAACGGACATTTGCGTACAAGCGGAGGGAGGGTGAAAAATTAAAAATTACTAAAATATGAAATTGCGTGGTTAAAAACAAGCTTTTTGCATGTCAAAGTGATTTTAACCCCCGGCAGAAACGTCTGTGCCAGATTAAAACCACTTTCTCGCACTTGTATTAAAAATAGCTATTTTCTCTTGAGTATTGAACAGAATTCACTTTTACAACGTGCAAATGCTTGTTTTTAAAGACGAATTTTTGTGCATGCTCACGCAAAAACAAGCTTTGCGCAAGGAGTGTTAAAAAAAGATTGTATTGCATTGTTTTTGAAAAAAGTAAGATTCGCGAAAATATTTGTAAAAATAACTTTAACTTCAGCATTCTTTATTTTACTTAAAAACAATCCAAAAAAATTTTTTTCCTTGTTCATAAATTTTTATGATAATAAGATCTATTGTGCTCAACTCTCAATGAGCAGATACAACCCGACAAGAGAAATTTTCAGGATGCTACAGTAAGGATCCTACAGGGTATCCGGATAGGGGTGCTATTTGACATGTAATGGGGTGATTATCAGGTCCCGATAGGGCAGCCTCATTTTCAAATGTACCCTATTATTACCCGTCTACTACCTGACAGTCACCTCTTTCGCCTCTGTTGTCAGGGGTTAAAATCACATTGACGTGCAAAATAGTACATTATTAAACGGGTGTGTAAAGGCTTTATTTACGAAACGAGAAGTTTACCGCCCAAGCCGGAGGCGAGGGCTGTAACGAGTTTCGTAAAAAAGCCTTTACACATCAGTTTCATAATATATTTTCTCGCTTGAGAGCCGAAAAAGAGAAAATAAGTTGCGATTTTGAGGTTAGAATGCGAGAAAGCTTGTTTTTAACCACGCAATCTCATATTTTATATTAATTATCAATGTTACTGAATATGAACATGGCTGTATCTAAAAATAAAATAATTTTTTTTTCATGTTGAATGTTATTTATATGTAAATTATTTGAGAGTTGACTTTACGAGAAAAATAGTTTTATTTTAGATCAGATACATACGTGCATCAGAAGAGGTTATGTTGTCACTTCGAATTTTTTCAATAACGATTGTCAGGCAACTGTCAGGTAATAAACGGGTAATAATAAGACATATCTGAAAATGAGGCAGCCCTATCGGGACCTCAAAATAGGCCCATCACATGCCATCTAGTGACCCTGCAGAGCACCCTAAAGGGACCTTATAATAATTTCAGGTTACCTTATTATACATTTCAACCCTAAATTCGTTTCTATTTGAGAATGATTAATTATTTATGTAAATAACAAAAACTCAATTAAACAAGGACAGCGAATTCGATCTCCTTTAAACAGCGAAATATAAAGACTAGCGAGTAGCCCATGGAAAATATAACTTCACTTCTGGGATTATGTGTATCTGCTGCGTAAATGAGAAATTCTACATCTGTATTAATTTTTAGTTTCCTGCGTTTTCTATTTATTTTTTGTCAATTATTTACTCTTTTTATTTAATACTATTAATGGTATACTAAAATAATATATTTTTTCAACACCTGATAGCTTCGAAAAAACAAAGTGGTATTTTCAGCCCGGTGTTAAAAAAAATTGCATTTACCATGGAAGCAAAAAAAGTATGCCTCAAATCGTATGTTTGAACCCCTCGCCTTCGGTTCGGGTGACAATTTACATGCGATTTAAGGTAGTTCGATATTGACTCACCTAGTCAATGCAGAGAGGTTATCTTACATGACTAGTGTAGTCACAGAGTTTTTGTTTTATTTGGTCAGCTGATGTTTGTAATTTGTTAAAACGCGTATAGCTAACCTATTAATTAGCATGATATAATGAAGCCGAAGTGCGAGATCCCTCATCAAAAATATTGTCAAAAGAAAGGAGTTTATTAAAAAAGATAATACATAAGATGGCAAAAACTGGTATAACGCAACAAGTTTTAAAAAAGGCTTACGAAGAAAATGGATCAGGTGGTGTAACTGTGTTACTATCTAAAAATATTCGTAATAAACCAAGAGTTACAAAAGATAAAAAAATAATTAATAAAATATTAAGTTTATTTTGAAATATAAGTTATTAATATTAGTATAAATAGTTTTCTTTACAGTATTATTTTTTCCAAAATTGTTACATGAATTAATATTTATCATTTAGTGAATTAATATTTTATCACATAAATATTGTATTTGCATAAAATTGTTAAATGAATAATTTTTTACTTTCTAAAAGCTATTTTTATTTAAGACTTTGCTTTAACCTTACATTCATAATAATTATTTAATAAACGAGTATTTTTCTACAAAGTTTATTTTTAGGTTAAAGTACAGAAAAAATTTTTAATTTATATTTTTTTAGTTCAATATTAGTGTGTTTCTGTTTATATAATTTATTATAACTTATTATGTAAAAATTAAGTCATCAGAGAATTCCAATTCTATAAGCCACAGTAATAGATTCAAATTTGGCACCATGCTGAGCTATGCGCATCATGGCGGCGTCGTATGCTGTTTGTTTAATAAAAGTTGGAAATGTAATTTTTAGAGGGTTATATCTCTTTAAATTTAATGTTAATGTCCAAATTTTGAGGTATCATTTTAAAGCTTATTATTTTTAGTTTGATTATGTAGTTTTTTTAATTTCATCTGTGATTTATTTAAAAAGATATTATATTCTACGTGCACACTTTCGGCGTCTACAAAGCGACTGCTTATAAGAGCATTTTAAGCTCTTGAGCACGAGCAGCAGAAGGGCGATTCAACCTTTGATACATATGAATGTATCACGAGTACGTAATGCGCGCGCATACTTTTTATTCTTTTGCTCACAATCACAATACGTACATATGTATCACAGGTTGAATCGCCCTTCGGAAAACATTGACCTCTGCCATTATTATCCCTTCGTACGTCACTTATTGCGTATATTACTAATACTAACATGGCGACAGCGTTCTACAGTACAAGCTGGGCTCAAATGTAATAACATTAATTTTTTTGTCTAAACATCATCACCATGAAAAATATTTGCAAATACACTGACACCAATCGTGCACAACGTAAATTTATACAAGGCGAAATGGTTTATCAGGCCTAATTCGAAATAAAATGTGAAATGAATAAGAAATATACTTTCATCGATGAGGTTAACTTCATAGCTTATTGCTTGCAGACGTCTACTTGTCCACGCTTCATACAAACCTACCTTCGCAGAGTTGTCAAATACATTCTGCTTGTTTACATAACCTCGATTTGTTCTCGGAAATAGATGAAAACAACATTTAAATTCTTGGCTACTTAAATTTCACGACCCCTTACGACACAATAATCTCTGTTGGAATTTTTTTCACGCGTTTAGAACTCTTTTAATTACATTGCAATTAGATTTTAATTAAAAAATAAAAATTAAACACCAATTATGCTACTCAACGCAAACTTTACACGAATAAATGTTTATCTATCTATCTACTTTTGCTTCCTAGGTGAAAAATATACTATTTACTAGAATTTAGTAGTATAATAAATTAATTTTAGTCATGCTCTACTAATTTTACATGAGTTTTGTGTAAATCTTATGCAGTTTAGTTCACTATATGCACATCTGATTATACACATTTTACATAAGGGACTAGCCACATAAGTGCCGTGCCGTGCTGTGCCTTGCCGTAACCTTCGATTTCAAAACGATTCACCGTTTCCAAATTGAGATTCAGAACTATGAAATTACAATTTTAAACTTTACTTCCTAATTGTAATTTATAAAGTTTTCTATCTCTATTTATTTATTTATTAGAAACGGTGAATCATTTTGAAATTTAAGGTACGGCATGGCACAGCATGGCACAGCACGGCACGGCACGGCACAGCACGGCACGGCACTTATGTGGCTAGTCCCTAAAACCAGAGTAAATCAAGACATAAAGTGCATTTTTTAATTAGACAGAATATTTGTTATACATTTTTGTATTTCACATCAATTTACAGAAAACACACACTTTTGAACTAGATTTCACTATTTAGATTATATTTCTTTTTAATTCAGACACAAATGAGTATGTAAAATTATTAAATAAAATTAATTTTTTTAAACTAATTTCTTTACTAACAATTTCATCATTTTTCTAACATTAACATGTAAATAGTTGTTCAACTATTACAAGTTACAATACAGGTGTAAAATATTCATCAGCGCAATCTTTTTATTACACTGATTAAACATTGTACATCTTTTCACGTTTAACCAGACAAAAGCAAGCGGTTAATTACCTTTCAAGGGAAAAAAGGTCAGTTCTTTTCCTAAAAGGCGGTAAACTTTTGTGCCTACGCAGGCAATAAAGCTTACAAGTATTTTAATGCTCATTTCGGTTTCGGTTGTATATAATGTTAAACTGGATTTACAAATTATACGCATTATTTTGTTTTGAAATGGGATGACCCATTCTACCAAACATCGAAAAGTTTTGAATCTACCTGTGTACAAATATTAAAATTCTTCTAAAAGTGTACGAAACACCAAACAATTCATTTTATAGCACTGCGTGAGCTAAATCCGCACAAAACTCATGTTATAGGGGAAGCTAAATACAAGATTGTTAAACCGTGTAATGAAGTACTACCATGAGAAATTTCCCGTTTTGTTACACTGTTCAAAAAAATAATATACGTTACTCGTGCATTTAATAGCGTATTATTTGACGGCGCATAGTTAGCACCCGAACGTAACGAGTTCTAGCGCACGCGTATCGTAATATACTATTAATTCTTATGAAGAGGCGATATCATAGAAACATGATACGATTAATGATAATTATTGATTAACACAAAATTGAGTGTAAATCATAAATAATTTATACTTATAAGTTTGAAAAAAATCATTGCGATTATGTATAAAAAATCTTCTTGAAAATAAATAATGGTTCTAAAAACGTAAACAGAATAATAAAAGTAAGTCATGACTAGATTGCACGCGAATTTTAAGTTTTAATGATGACTATATTCCATAAATTAAAATTAAAGTTTCAATTTAAAAATTTTATTGAATATGTTTTTGTATAAATTTACATATAAATATTTATATAATATTTTAAAATAAAATAATTCTTATTTACATACTTATTCGTAATTGAATGTTTCTTGCGATATTTTCATTTATTTGTAAAATCTTTTAACAAATAAGACAATTGTAAAATGTAGAATGTATAGAGTAATTTGGAATCTTTTTATTACACTGATTAAGCATTATGTATCTTTTCAAACTTGACTGGACAAGAAGAAGCTATTACTCACCTTTCATGAAAAACACCGGACCGGACCCTTTTACCCAAAAATGAGCAAATATTGAAGCTATACCTGAATGCAATAAGGGTTATAAATATATTAACGCCCTATTTTCAGTCGCATATTAAGTTTAACTGGATGTAAAAATTAAGTGTATTATGTTTTTTGGTCCCTCGTTGTAGGTATATAAGAAGGTTACCATACCTATCATATTCAGTTTTTCATGAAACATTGAACACATCACACGCTCCGTTTGATTTGTTTTAGTTTATTTTCTACAGTTGTTTTGTGTAAACGCCAAAATTGTGTTAAAAAGGTCAATTAATTTTCAATTTATTGGATTTAAATAACATAAACGGTAAGAATAAAATAAAATTTTTTTTAGTGAGTTCTTTTGTTTTATTTATTTTATTTTAGGAAAAACGTGATTGAATATTATTAATACTATTTTGTAAAATCAGAAATTGTCACTTTCTTCACTCACATAAAACTCACACAAGTGTTAAATCATTTGAGCCCATGTGTTGCACATATTATTTTTTGACACAAGCTGCGCCAAATTCTACGCGTTAAAACTTTTTTATATAAATAAATCTGGGAAAATTTAGTGTCTTTTACTTTCTTAGTAATGCAAGGAAAAGAGTGCTTTTATTAAAAAGTAATTTAAAAAACAAATTCCTCCTATATCTTCATTTATTATTTTATTCTTTTCTTTATTAATTCTCATTCTGATTCTTATTTTGCGTACGGTAAATTCTTTTGTGTATAATGAATTCACGGTGTGCGTGAATATACGCTACGGGGGCAAGAAAAATTGAATTTTGCGCATAGGGTTCCAAAAAATATTAGTATGTTCTTTATAAATGAGTAAAAACACTAGAAATAGTGATTCTACATCATTTTAATTTCTACCTCATTCATTTTGCTTTAAACTACAGCCAAAAAAATTTTAAATATAATTAATATTAAAAAATATAAAAAGTGTTTTAGTATATTTTTTCTTTTTGCTGTCTGTGGGGTCCTTTATTCCAGACCTACAAGTTGCCACATTTTATATTTGTTGTTTTCTCTCACATTGATTTCTATTGTAGGTAATGTAGTTTTCTTCCACGCCTTTCCCCTTCTACCTGTATTTTATGGATGCTCCCTTAGTATATTTCTGTATATTTTGGTACACAATTGATATTATACTTTTCGAAATGAATTGAAGTTCATTTTTAACTTTCATAATGTGTTTGGTTGTGGCTTTTAAAATTCTAAAGAATAAAAATTTATCTAGAAAATACTTTGAATTATAATAATATTTAAAATGTGAATAATTCATGTTTAATTAATATTTATGTTGTTTATATTTTTTCAGTAAATAAATAGAAGAAATATGGATGTATCACGGATCAATGAATTTATGAAAGGACCATTAGTCACTTGGGTAAGTAATTGATTATTAAATTATGTATAATTTTATAAAAAGTATAAAACATTAAATTGTTTTTTTTTCTCCATAGCTCGAAACCTGCTTCGAAAACCCAACCCAAATTTCGTATGCCGACATTGTAGACGGTGTTTTGATTCATCATGTCTTTCTTCAAATGTAAGTTGAAAATTAGAGCGTAAATATCAACAAAATAATATTGTCACCACTGTTACATTTAATTATTAAAATATTTTTATTTTATTTATTTATTAGGAACTTGGAAGCCCAAGAAACCGACATTCACTCTTCGAATAATGATCCAACATTACGGTCGCGCAATCTAAAGATGATTTTGGCCAATTTATTACAATGTTACAGTGATTGTACAGATGAACTTGCGTTGCCAGACATAGATTGCCTTGCTCGTGATCCTGAACTTTACGTAAACGAAGCTGAGCAACTGCTTCGACTCCTACTTGGTTGTGCAGTCCAGTGCCCTAATCAACAGAATTTCATCAACAAAATTATGCTTTTGGATGATCGAACACAAGAAGCTATTGCTGAGTCTATTATTAAAGTAAGTATTTTTTAAAGATAACAGTGATTTAAGCTAATATAATAGCGTATATGATTTATTCATACTTACCGACTTTACAGTTTCTCGAATTTTTAATCTTTGTTCAAAAAATTTTCCAAAATATCTCTATATGGTAGATATCTAAAGGATAGCGACGGGTAAAATTCAGAATTAACATGGGCTATCTATTGGGCGGTCCAATTCCTTAAAGTGGTTATTGATCAGGATATTTACCTGATTAGGCTTTTTATTACTTTAAATGGAAAGTTGTAATATAGAGATATTCCTAAAACTTTTGAATTGAGAATCTTAAATTGGGAAAACTGTATTGTCGGTATTTTACGTTTCCTTAACGGCATGTCGGAGCTGCAGCAATCGAGTTTTGCTTTTTTTATTTTATTAATATTTTTTTAAATTCATAAATTAAACAAATATAATGACTTGTCCGCACTAAAGCTATATTAATACAATAATTTTTGTTAAAATAAAAAATCATTTGGACTTGTTATTTTTTTATGAGTTTGGATTGGAAATTAAATATCAAACTCGGCAAACCTAACCTTAAAATACGATACATTGAAAGTTTTTATTATAACTTTATATGTATTATATTTTGGTGGATTTCTTGAGTTGTCCGCACTAGAGTTTAATCTTACAAATTTTTTCTTTGAAGCAAAAAAACTCGATTAAACGCATCATTTATTCATAAGTTAGGATTGGAAATATTATTATAAGGCGGGCAGCTTCGTCATGCTCTTAAGGGAATGTTATACACAAATCTTTAATATAAATAAATGAAATTTCTATAGGTGGTTCGTAACCCTCACATTCAAGAAGCTTTTGAGAATGCAAAATGTATGAATCAAGAACTGCCAAAATCACACCAAAATGCCCACAGCACACCATGCAAAAATGGTTTAACTGCCAATGAGTACGAAATAAGCAATGTTTCTGAAATACTTAATTCTTCTACGAGGTCTGACAAAAATGAATTTAAAAGTCAGGAAGTCGAATTACTAAAATGGAAATCAAAAGTTAAAAGGCAAGAAAAAGAGCTTAACGAAACGGTGGATGATTTGAACGAATGCAAAGAAGAACTACAACTTTGTAAGGAAGAAATTAACCGATTACAAAAGGAAAACGAAAGATTAGGTAAGTTATATCTTTCTTTTAAAAATTCATTTTGTTTTTTATAAAATTATTTTCAAAAAAATATAATTTTGGAAATAAAATTGAAAGTTTATAGCACTTTGACACGTAAAAGAAAACCCGTAAAAAATTAAGAAATTTAAAAAATCTTTTTGACAAATAATAAACTTTTATAAAATTGTAAATTGATAATACTTTAAAAGTAGATAAAACATTTATATTAGCCATTGTTATTCAAAAAATTACTCCGAATATCGGAATTTTGTTTAATAATTTTATTTGAAATTTTCGAATTTAAGATCAGAAATTTCAGAAATAATAATTATGTAACTTTGGTCCTGCATTTTAGATTATTATAACGATAATACCATATATTTTGTTGAGTCATGATTCTGTTGAATCAAATAATATTGATACTGATTTGAAATAGAATGTAAACATAAAAAAATAAATCTTTTTTTTGTTACAGTTCTCGAAGCTAGAAATGCAAAATCTTACCGCGACGAGCTTGATGTTGTTAACGAGAAAGCTGAGCGTGTTGATCGTTTAGAGCAAGAAGTTAAACGTTATAAGGAAAAACTAACAAATGTTGATCTTCACAAAACACGTCTGGATGAATTACAAGAAGATAATCGATTACTTGTGGAGTTAAAAAATGACGTTATCGAACAACTTAGTTCTGAAAAAGAAAAATTCAAAAAAGTCAAATCTGATTTGGAAGAGAAGATTTTTTATTTGAAAGAACAAATTAAAAAATTACAAACGAACAAGGAGCATAATGATGAAAAGTTTCTGAAACTTTGTGAGGAAAATGGAAAATTAGGTAAAAGCTTAACAAATTTTTATGAAATTTTAATTTTAACTTCTGTAACTGTTTATTTAACACGATCTATGTGAAAAAATTGTTATAAGTCTAGATCTAATTATCTGGGCATGCTTAGCATCTGAAAATGATTGAATCTAATTTTTATATAATTTGATGAAAGTGGATAATATAATCACAAAATTTTCTTTCGATTGAAAATTGATTGAAACATTCTTAGATATAATTTATGTATGATTTATATTTATTAATGATTCAATGAATTTTTCATAAAATCTTAATCAAAATAGATAAAAACTGAATCAAACACAATCCTATATCTAATTAATTTTTTTTCTAACTTTGTGCACAAAGATTACATTAGCGTACTATAATTTGTGTTTGTATAAAAAATCTCTTTTTCGCATAGATCGAAAATGTTAGTTAAAATTATTCATTGAAATTTTTTATTATTTTTGTTTTTCATAAAAAAATATCTAATTTAACATATATTATTCAACTGTATAAAAATTAGATAAAATAATTTTCAGATTAAATATAAATTTCAAACTTTAGTTTCACATAGAAAATTAACATTATTATATTTTTTTCATTTATTTCATATGATTAATAATTTATAATTTTAAGACTATATCATTGCTGTAAATACTTTGAATATAACATAACTTATATGAGATTTTCATTTATTTCAGAACGGCTTGTACAATCGAAGGCTAATGTTTCTATTGACAATGATTTAACTACAGACTTGGACGACTCAACATCTTCCATAATAGATAAAAGTTTAGCCGAACAATTAATGAATAGCACACAATCGCAAGCTCTTAAACTCGAATTAGAAAATCGTCGTCTTTCAACTTTATTAGACTCATTCAAAGAATGTCCACTTCTAGAAAATTCAAACAGATTTTTAAATTTAGAAGAAGATAAACAAAAGCTTGCACAAAAAATTAATTCACTCCAAAATGATGTTCAAGATCTTACTCAACAAAACATGGAATTAGAAAGTTTATTTGAAAAGTCAAAAGAAGAAAATCAAAAACTTCAGCAGCAATTGATAAACGAATCTAATTCTACGTATGAAGATTTAGAAAATATGTGTGTAGAAATTGTTAAAGAGACGAACAATCTAAGGTTTTTATTAGAAAATCTACATAAAAAATTACACGACTTTGAGTTAAATCCTAAGGATGAAAACATAGAGTTAAAAGAACCAAAAATATTAAAGAATCTAGATAACGAAATGAAGTTCAAGCTTTCAATATTGAAATCCGGAAAAAAATTATTCCAGAAAGGAGTTAAAAGTGGATATGAAGTAGTAAAAGAAGTTAACTTAATTTATAATATTACGTCAAAAATTGTGGAAGAACTTGAAACAAAATTTAAAAAGTTAAACAAAAGTAATCAAATTTCTATGCAGGAAATTCAACAAGAGTTAAACACATCTATAAATAGTAGTAACGGTGAAATAAAACCTCAATTTACTGAAGTGCAATATCAGACTGAAACGGATTTACTTACTAATGATCAACACATTTCTAAGAAATATATTATGCAACAACCATGTGATACTTTTGACACCAATCAAGAAAATTTTAAGACTTCATATTACTTTACGCACACCGGCAATCTATTAATGCATAACAAAAATATTTTAAATAATCATGTTAAAGATGTCAAATCAGAATTCCAGCTGCAGTGCAAATCTATTGGTAATTCAGTATTGGTAAGAAATATTTCAGAGGAAGAATGTAAGAATCTTGAATCGAATGACTTGATGATTGATAATATTCAATTGAAAGCGGATTTCTGTGAGTTATATAATAAGTACAATCTACTATTTGGAGAATGTCAAACATTAAAAATTGAACTTGAGAAACTGCAACATGAATTAAATGTCAAAGATAATAAAATTATCAAGCTTGAATTTGAAATTGGTAAGCTTAATCATTGTTACGAAGTTGTTTTACAATACAATCAGGATCTTCATAAAGATAAACAATCACTTATGGATCACGTAAATCAATTGTCGAAACAAAATCATGATTTAGTGATACAAAATTTAGAAGACAGAGAGTACTATCACATAGAAGAATACAAAATTAACGACAAAATGATGCATTTAATTAAACAAAAAGAGAAACTCGAGGAAAAAATAATGGATCAGTACAAAAATATGTCAAATTGTTCAGTTAAAAAGAATACAAATACAAATGTTGTCAAAAGCACTATTCATAAGATCCGACGTGCTGGGTCTGAACTTTTCCAGAAGCGCTCAAGAAGATCCTGGGCTGAACCGTCTAACGCGACTGAACGATCTTTCGACTTTGAATATGTACAAGGTGATGACAGTAAAATAAGTTTAGGTGATAATCATCACTCAAGAAGATATATAAAAAATCAGCCAAGACAGGCAAGATTTAGTGATGTTGCTTGCATCGCTAGAAAATCAGATTTCCTAAAAGATTTTCGTCCATCTGATTTCAGTTTTGATGATCGTCAAGGTCATTTAAAAGCACGAAGCCGAAAATCCGTTGATTTCGTCTCATATGAAAATGATAGTTCAGATAATGATATCTTTCATAAAAAGTCTAGCACTGAAGACTTTATCATTGATGAGGAAGGAAAGGAATTGTTTATGACCAACAAATCTATCGACTTGTCTTTTGAAGAAACACAACATTCGCCTGATGATATTATTGAGGAAAGTAGTAAAAATAAAGATTTTGTTAGAAGAAAAGGTATTAAGATTTCAAAAACAAGGCAAGAAATTTGGTCAGACGAAGGCTGCGCGTAATTACGCTGTGAACCATAAAATATATAATTATAATTATAATCATAAATTATAAAATAATAAATGTATATAGTGCTTTACTTGAGACTTTAAATAGTCATTATAAATTGTAAATAGTGGTAGAATTTCTCATAGAATTATAATTATAGAATTAGAATCTTAGAATTTCTTTTATTAGTACAAATTAAGCATATAAAAAAATTCTATGAATAAATATTATGTATACATGACTCAGTTTATAACGAAAAATAAAAATAAGATACAACTTATAAGAAATTAAAATATTTTCAAAAAGCCATAGAATTTGTAAGAAATATGTTTATAATAAATTATATGAAAAGTTCAATTTGTGTATGAATTTTTTAACCACTCAATTTCTTGAATATTAATTTTATTTTTTTCGAAAGGACGAAATTAAAATTCATTTTTACTATACAGTAAGCAAATTTAAAACACAGAAGCAGACGATGCTTGGGTTAAGAAATCTGTCAAGATTTTCTTCATAAAAAGTTATCAAGATAATTTCAGTGTGACCTTACTTAGAGATTTGATTTTTCAAAGCTGAATACTAACTTAAATTATATATTTAATAACAATATAAAAATAAATCATGATCAACTTTACATTGAGACTTACAAGGATAGGACCCCACCTCCGGAAAAAGGGAATCCTCTGAAACTGCAGAATATGATTTTTTGATTAAAAAAATGAACCTATGTTTCTTCTTTTCATCCAATAGGCCCCCTAGACAAGGATATAGAAATGTTTTAGAAAATATAGTAAAAAAAGAGCCTTTATAAGAACTTGAATAACCAAAGATCTAAAACTTACAAAAAAATATATGAAATATAAAATTAAATGCTTTAATCTAAGCTTTGTTGTATTAAAAAAGCTTATGTGATTCAAAAGTTACAAGGCGATCAATGCTAATGAAATAGGGTGATAAATTGAGCATGTGTTATATGCAAAAAAAATTAATAAATATGTAGTAATTTTCAATTAGGGGTAACTTTTGTACCACTGCAGCTTTTTTGTTGCTTAAATTAAAGCATTTTATTTGTACCTCATTTTATTTTTCATGTATTTTTTTATAAGAGTCTTAGTTCTTTGGTTATTAAAGTTCTTATTGAGGCTCTTTTTTACTATATTTAAGAAAAAATGTCTGTAGTTAAAAATTAGTTGATTCTTACGAATCATTCGAGAAACTATGAACTTGCGAGCATTTATTTTTCATTAATTAAGTAGTACTTCAAAACTTTTACTTTACACTAACGTTTTAATTATTGATGTAGACGCTTTATTAAAAAATAAATAAACGTCAAAGTTTGCGCTCTCTTGTTTTACTAAAAAAATTATACGGAATAGGGATCGATTTGGCACGTTTCATCAAGTTCCAAGCTTTGCCACTACTTGGAAATTGTTGCAAGCTTTTGACGCAGCAGAATCGTTTAATTTCCAATTTCTTAGCGCTAGATTATAAATCAATGTATTTCAAAGTAATCAATTTGATACGAAGCTTTGTAATTTCGTTATTTTTTATTTTCAAATTGAACTACAATTATATAAGTGTATATATTAGTATATATATTTATAGTTAACTTAAACTAAAATTATATTAATCTATGTATTAGTGTATGTATAATTAACTTAAAATAGAATTATATTATTGTACATATTAGTGTATATACACTAATTTGCACACTAATATAATTCTATGGTTGGTTGAAACATGGTTTTTCAATCAACTACTAATAATTTGAATTTAATGTGGTAAATGTATAATGATGGCATAAGGATGCGTGGAATTACCAGCCACTTTAGATGCAATTATTATAATGTCAGAAAGTAGATTGCAAGGTTTATTGATGAGTTAGATAATGGAGCTTCAGTTCAAGACGGACGAGCAATGAATACGGCCCCGTATAAGATTACCAATGAGCAAATGAAAAAGGTAGCTAAAGTATTAAATGACAATTTATTTTCTGCAGTAAAAAGTCTCCTAAAGAGGCTAAACATAGATATAACTGAAAAAACCACGAGAAAAATGTTAAAGAGCGATTGCAGTTACATAATAGAAAAGCTGCTAAAAACCAGCTTTACTTAATGTCAATCGCCAAGCACGATTGGAATTCGCAAATAGTCACGGACATAATTTTAACGATATAATTTTATTCTGAATTAATTGGTCCAGATCATTGCTGGCCGTTTCACGAATCCATACCAAAATCGACATAGATTTTATAGTTGGTATTAATCGGTTTTAATTCAGCATTTTCAGTAGTATCATAACAATTACGAATATTTAAATAAAAGAAAAATTTTTAGTTATCGAGATGAATGATATTCTCATGAAAATATTAATTTTCATTTTTCAGAAACAAAAATTTATTTTGTACTTACCAGGAGAGGCTATGAACTTCGGGTCACAGATCTTGACAAAACTTTGGGATATATTTTTAGGTACCAAAATATGAGTAAAGCCAGAGCGGTACGGTCTAACGCTTCAAAAAACTGAAATTATAGACGTTTCCAGTCTTATTTGAAGAAAAATAAAAAAAAGCTCCAAATTGAAGTGTGAATAATCCAGTCTAGAAATGTCTTTAATAAATCAACAGGGACTAAAATAAAAGTACAGAAACAAGCTTTGATTTGCCGTCTTCAGAATTGAAAAATAATAATTAGAACCAGAGATATGTTCGTTCAAAGTTAAGAAGCAAGAAAGTACCAAAAATCATCTAAATTCTAAAGGACAGTGATTTTGTGTTTTTTGGTACTTTCTTGCTTCTTAAATTTGAACGAACATATCTCTGGTTCTAATTATTATTTTTCAATGCTGAAAACGGCAAATTAAAGCTTGCTTTCTGTACTTTTATTTTAGTCCCTGTTGATTTATTAAAGACATTTCTAGACTGGATTATTCACATTTCAATTTGGAGCTTTTTTTTATTTTTCTTCAAATAAGACTGGAAACGTCTATAATTTCAGTTTTTTGAAGCGTTAGACCGTACCGCTCTGGCTTTACTCATATTTTGGTACCTAGAAACATATCTCAAAGTTTCATCAAGATCTGTGACCCGAAGCTCATAGCCTCTCCTGGTTAGAGTTTATTACGAATGTAATTTTAATTATTTGAAATAATTCAACTACATCAATCAGTTGTACCTTTGAATCCACTCAGAACAAATGTACATTTCAATATACATTAATAATTTTGCTCTTTTTTCTTTTTTAAAATTGTGTAAAAGTAACTTAAAATTTTTTTAAATAAATGTATGGATCAATTTAAAGTAGCCAGTCTACTACTTTAGAATAGGATTTTATTTAAAACTATTTGAAAACATTATCAGAATATTTTCTAGAAAGAAATTTCGTTCTAAAAGAATTAAAAAACAAAATTTACATAAATATGTCATTATTAAAATACATAATCAACTTTAAATATAAAAATCAATAAAATTTTATTTAAAAAATTGATAAATAAAGAAAAACAATTTAAAAACATTTTTAGAATATTTTTTAGAACAAAATTCCATTTTAGAAGAGTTGAAAAATAAAATAAATATGTAAATATGTCATTATTAAAATACACAGTCAATTTTAAATAGAAAAATCAATAAAATGGATGTTTGAAAAACATAAAACCAAAATAAAACATAAATAGAAGCAACATTTTTCAATGAAATGTTAAGGTCAATAATTTAAAATATATCGTACATGCGAAAACTGTTTACCATTATTGATTTACACTAATATTTCATACGATAGTTGAAAAAGATTAATTTACAAATTTCTTTTATGGACTTCTACAGACTTATGCCACAATTTTTTCACATTAAAATTACCATTTTGAATGAATCGTATTAATCAAAGGAAAAATTGAAGAACTGCTAAATGTTTAACAGAATTAATTTTTATTGAATTTGATTTTTAAAAATTCCATACTACATATATATCAAAATGAGGACATATGTATTACAATTGTTATTTATAATTGTTAATATTAACATTATTTTTTCTAATAAAACTAACTGGGTTGAACTAATGAGAAAACTTTTGATGAATAGTCTGGATATAAGGCAAGTAACATTTATAACTTCGTTACCAATATCACTTACACCTCTACATACATTAACTATACAAGAAATGATGAATAAATTTCCGTCTTTTATTCTTAATCCATCGAAAATATTAAATCAATCAAATGATGAAAAGATAAAATATTATCAAGATATGTTAGTATTGGACTTAAAAAGTACCGCATTAAATATTATTTTAATTAACCATCATAAAAATCTTGATAAAGATACAAAAGTTTTTGAACGTTTTTTCAATGTTATAGATGATTATTCATACAATGAACCAAGGCCGTATTGCTTAATTATTTTAGAAAATCTCAATCATCATTCATACAATTTAGAAAATTTTTTTAAGTTTTTATGGTCTAAAAATTTTTTATTCGTTAACATTGTAGAAATAGTCAATAAAAATTCAGCTATAATTCAACTAAATACATCGATTTCAATTATGGACTATGAAATTTTAGTACATGAATATAATCCATTTAATTTTGTCTATCTAAAACATCTTATATCCGAAAAGACTTTACTATTTTCTGATAAACTGAAAAATTTGCATGGATATATTTTAGATGCTGCAATCGCTCAATATAAATTGTATTACGTGTACTTATGGCCAAATTTTAATGGCACAAACATTTGGAATGGTTTAGTTGGCATACATGTTTTGCGATTGAAAACAATATCTGAAGTAATGAATTTTACTATTAATATATCAAAAGAACGAGTAGGTTATTATGGTGGTTCAGTTTATGAAGTTGATTTTCATGTAGAACTTCCCTTTATAAGGGATCGCCAAAGGGGAATTTTAAATATTTATGATTATTCTGGATTTGAGTCAACAGTTTTCATGATTAAACAGTACGGTTATTATGAAAATAAAATTCCGTGGAATCTCATGATTATCATTGGCAAGATTGTTGCAATTATTATAATTTTTATAATTTTTATTAATTTAACCAAACATAGAAGTAAATTTTTCTCAACTTTAAATATTACTGTATTACTATTTGGTATATCGGCATATTGTAGACCAAAAACATTGACTGAAAAAATTTTATTTTTTTGTTTAGTGTATATATCTTTGATATTTTCAACCTACTTTTTAGATCATTTATTAAATGTAACATTCGCTCAATTGAAGTTCAAAAGTACTAAAACTCTTCTTGACTTTATCAATTCAAAAATATATTTCAATATAGATAATGAAACAGAAAAAATTTTTCGGTATGCTAAAATTTATATACATATTGAAAATACAACAACTATAGTAAAAAATAATAATAAATCATGCTACGATAGAATATTATCCGAAAATGATAAAATTAACATATGTCCAGCATATAGAATATTAGCAAACGAAATGGTGCTCAAGTACTCAGATTCGAAACGTGGCTGGATTTTTAGTACGATGGAGGAGAATATTATACCAGGTTTCAGGTCAATGATATTTGCGAGACATTCACCATATGCTTATAAATTTGATAAATTATTGCGTCGATTATTGGAATCTGGAATCAATAAAAAATTATACAATGATGGTATCAAAATGTTTAAAAGCTATTATCCAAACGAACCACCATTCTTACAGCGATCCTCGTCATTCAAAAGTATAAAGGAATATCAAGACTTGAATAATATTATATTTTGTTATCTTTTACTAGGATATCTATTATCGATTTCAGCTTTTATCATAGAATTAATTTCAAAAAGCGGTCTACTGCATTGTATTAATAAAAGCATAAAAAATCATAGGTTTGTCTTAGACTTAAATCTGAAATATAATGATAATATATAAGTAATAAATGGGACCCCATCTTGGACGATGGAAGAGCGCGCACGGTCTCACAATAGCTCGTGGGTTTTGCAAAGAAAATAGGGCAAGAAAGCTGAAAAATAGAAGGAAAGTGCAAAAATCAGGGAAGGCAGGTCGAGAAGTCTTAAAGAAACTATTATCTACGAAAAGAGTGAAAGATAAAAAGCGAAAAGTGTGAACAGAAAGTGAAGTGACAGAAAGAGGTTAGGAACATGGACGAATCTGTGACAAGTGATGGTGAACAAAGCGCGGGCAAAGTTGAGAGCAGTATAGATGATACATTAATAAAAAAGAAAAGAGGTAGGCCGCCGAAAAATATGAAAAAGGAAGAAAATGTGAATGCTGACAATTATAATATAAAAAAATTCTTTACGATGGACAATTTAGTAAACCTAGAAGACGCGTTCTCTGGGAATCATAAAGTCGTACATTCATCTCAGCTGGTAAAAGGAAAACCGACAGAGGCGCAAATGAAAGAAAGAGACGCATATAGGAGTGAGAGCGTGAAAGAGAGAGAGGAAGATAACGGCACGAGTCAAGAGAAAGAGGACGAAAGAAACGAAGGCAGCGCGACTGAAACGGAGAAGGACGGAGATAGCTCGACTGTGAATAGAGACTGGCCCGGGAAGCAAAACGGAGTAGGGGAAGAAAGCTATAAGAAAGGTGTACCTATACATGAATGTGCGTGCAACGGGCAGGAGGACAAAACCTCGTACGCTCTACGTATATTGGAGAATCGTATGAAGGAAAAAATAAGAGAGATGGAAGAAAAAATGTCTAGCAAATTAAAAGAACTAGATAGGGATACGAAAAGAAAAGAGGAAGAATTCAAAAAGGCGCTAGAACAGTATAGTGAGCAGATTACAAATATGGGAAAGACCATTAAAAATTTAGAAACCGAACTAAAAATCGAACAAAATAAAAGGATGGAAGATAAAAGAAAGGTGATACAAGCGCTCAAAGAAGCGAGACTAATACGGGCCGACTTTGACGGCGAAAAAAAAGACAAACATAATGATCAAGAGCAAATCGTAGTTGAGCAGGAAGGAATCGACGGAAATTAAATAAGATAGCGGGTCATAATGAAGAGACAACAAATGAAGCAGAAAAAGATACAGCGCTACTGGAAGAAGAAAAAAATTGTTGGGAGCAGAAGCCGGGGCGGATGGGTAAGGAAGAACTGAAATTCGAAATGCGGGAAAGATTAGAAAGAAAACATAATATTATGGTTAGCGGGGTAAGAACAATCGGTAGGGGTGTGGAGGAAAAGGTTAGGGCCTTGCTAGAAGAAAAAATAGGCATCCCGATCAAAATCGCAGAGTGGAGAGCAATCGGTGGGGATATTTTGTTAAGTATAAACTCAATTAGAAATAAGCTAGACATAATGAAAAGGAAAAGTAATTTAAGGGGAACGGGCATATGGGTATTAGATGATTTTACAGAAAGAGAAAAAGAAATACAGGAGTGGTTGGGGAAGCTAGCGCTAATTGAAGAAAAGAAAAATATTGATGTAAAGGTAGGCTACCAAAAAATTAGGAGAGGGGTGCTTGGGAAGTTTGGTGCGAAGAAGCGGGAGGACTAATAAAGTGACAGGGACAGGGGTTTCGTGGAAAAAGATATGATTAAAGGTATCTCATGGAATATAGCTGGGGCACAAAAAATAAGACAGATATGGGATTTTCTTAAAAATTATGACATAATACTACTTCAGGAAACGTGGGTAGAAAAGAATAAAGAGAGGTCGCTTATAAGTAAACTTGATAAAAATTATAACTGGAAAGCTAAAGCCGCGATCAGAGAAAATGTGAAAGGGAAAGCAAAAGGGGGGGGGTCTTAGTGGGTATAAGAAAAAATAGAACTGAATACAAGGAAATCATAGAGTGGAAATACGGATTAATAATAAAAAATATGAAAGCGAGCGATGAAGGGATATACGACATCGTAGTAGTATACGCGAATGAGGGAGTAGACAAAATGACGAAAAGTCTGAAAAACTGGCTAGACGACTATTGCGAAAAAGAAAATAACTTGTTGATAATAGGGGATTTAAATGCAAGAATAGGCGCATTACAGAGCGTTAAACAGGGGCCAATAAGAAACTCGGAAGATAAAATTCTAAACGCAGAGGGCAAGAAATTAATTAGGTTCTGTGAGGGCTACGGCCTAGATATAAAAATGGTAGAATCAAAGTGGACTGGGAAGGTAAACTAACTTTTGTAGGGGAAGGAGGGGGCTCAGTATTATACTTAGTGATAGAAAAAACAGGAGGCGACGAGCATAGGCTAGAGGAAATAGAAGTTGTAGAAAGAATTGAATCGGACCACTTGCCGGTAGTATTTAAAATACCGTCAAGAAGCATAGAAACGATAGAAAAGTAAGGCATGAAGTCAAACAAAAAATGCTAAATGGAAATCAGAAAACAGGGACTACCGCAACACCCTAAGTTAAGCGAGCATAAAGGGTTGAGGCTGATAAAAGAAGGCTGGGAAAAATAACACAATTTGGAACAACAAAAACGCCTTATAAAGAATAGAAAAACCGAAGCTGGAATGAACAGTTCACGAGAGCTCGAGCAAGAAAAACGTCTGATGTCTTAAGGCATATCTAAAAACTAAAAAAAAAAAGAAAAAAAACGATCAAGAGCCGAATTAAAAAAATAAGGAAAGAAAAAAAAACAGGTGGCAAACAAAACTACAGGTACAGGAAGCAATAATGGTTTTGGAAGATATACGTATAGAACCAAGAGGAGAATAGAGGGGGATGGAAACAAGATTACATTCACAGCTCTTTAACAGAAACACTAAAGGCAACCACACATAGAAAAAAAACAAACCAACATAACTAAACAAAAATACTATAGGAGATTAGAGAGCCTGGGAAAATAAAAATAGAAAGGCCGGGGAACGAAGTGGGAATTTTAAACATTTAAATTTAGAAAGGAAGATCGCATAACCATTGAATGAGATTACGAAGGAAAATCCGACGAAGGGAAAAGCTAATTTCCCCATTTCAGGACGAAACTTTATTGTAGTGGGTAATATAATTTTGGTTGAAATTTAACCGCTCATTATCTGTGATAGCTATTGGAAATAAATTAAAAAAGGGGATCCTTTATAATCGTTCCAGGGGCGTACAACAATTGGGACGTGTTGGTACCACACAGGCTACAGCAATTGCTATCAAATCTAGGACAGCAATAAAATAGAGATAGTAAATATAAACAACAAAATTAGGTGCCGAACGAAAATTAAAAGGAAAAAATAGAATTGAGTGGGACATTTTATTTGGCTTTGGTTTTCGTCGAAAGGAACCCAGAAACATGTAATTAAAAGGCAGGCGGCGCGCGAACAAAGCTATATGGGGATTAACAAAAGAGCGAAAGTAGATACACTAGAAAGAAGATTATTCTTGATGGATGCAATAGTTAGGTTGGGGTGTCTTTATGGGTCGGAAGTATGGGATGGGGTAAGCGGGATGAAATTGAAAAAGCACAGGCCAGGTACGTTAAGATGGCCTTAGGAGTTAATTCAAACACACCAGCGTACATATAGAGAATGGAAACGGGGAGAGGGAGCCTACAAATAGAAACTATGAAAAGAGCAGCTAGGTATGTACAAAAATCCTCTTTTACAAGATTTGCTTATAAGAGGAAATACGAGGGATTGTAAATAACAATGCGACCGCGTGGGGTAAAGAATGGCAGAAAACGCTGAGAGAGGTGGGCGACGGCGAAACCATTATCCTGATTAGACAAAACGCGGAACTAGAAAAAATAGTGGAAAAATTCGAAAGAGGGAGAAAAATTAAAAGAGAGCAAGAGATTCTAAGTGACTGGGCTAGAATAGATAAATCGAACTTCTAGGAGTACTACAAACTAGTCAAAAGAAACATTGATTGCGAAAAGTACTGGGGAAAAAAAGACGTGAAGAAAGAAAAACAGAAGGGAAATAAACGTGAAAGTAGTCGAAGGATTAGACGAATGGTGGTCGGGCGCACAGGGAGAAACTTTAGTTAAAAAAATATTACACGATGGTTCTCGATTAATTTTAACCGTGAAGTCTTTGCACCTCGGATTTTCCTTTTGGATATGATTCTAGACATATTTAGGATCAAATTCCAACAAAAACTAAAATCGAAGAATGGGCACTTTTTTATTTATTCAAATTTTAATTTTTATACATAGTTTTTTATAAAAAATTTTTTTATTGACAATTTATGAAATTAATTTCTATGGCTTGTTTGAACAATATTTCGAATTACTTACATATTTTAAGCAAAAATTATTGTAAATATATTTAGAAAAATCTTAAGTTATGTAACAATGTAAGCAAAGGGTTGAAATTATTTTTCTCCGATATATTATCATAATGAAAACTATTGCAAGATATAAGTACAGCAAATACCTGAATACTTATTCATAAATCAAATAGTACATAAATATACACATTTAATTTTATGATTGAATATATATATATATATATATATATACATATATATACACACACACAAATAACATATACACAGTTTTTACTTAAGTTACATGCAGTGAATTATATTCACAGACTGCTCTTAATAATTTATCTGCATAATTAGAATTATTTTGCAATTACTTTGTATTTAGTCCACTTTGCAGAAAAATCATGATGGACCGCTAGCCTGTAGCCTGTTCACTGTAAAAACCTAGGCCTCGATTATGTTCAATACAAAAGTCTTTTACATGGAAAAAAACTGCATGTACTTTTGGTGTTACCAAAATACCTAAAGATAGATAAGCATCTTTAAATGCATAGATAAATTCAATAAATTTTGGATTTAAAGAAACAGTAAAGCAAGAGTTGACAACCACGTTAAACTTTTCAAAAACTTCAAAATATTTTAAACAATTCAAGTTACCATTGGATCGCCAGAAATCGATATTATTTAGTAACATTTTACAACTGTTTCCTTTAAAAGAAGGATTTCCGTAAGTTATTTCACGTTGAACACTACAGTATTCTGCCCAATCATTGGCTTTCATTTTAAGTTCTTTTAAAATATGTAAATACACTGTACAGATTTCTTTTGCAAAATGAACACACTACTTTTGGAAGACACTCATTTTGTTCATCATAAGTTGTAAATAGCTTAGTTATTTTAATTTTTAAAGCCGGGGTTACGTTAACCATCAATTCACTTTTATTAAAACAAAGCAAACAGATAACATAACGATTTTCCTCATGAGTACGCGCGTGCTTTTTAATAATATTTGGCAGCATGGTGTTTAATTCACTACTAAAAAACGACTGACTTCATTCATAAACATTAATAACATTGGAATTTTCAAAAATTCAACAAAACGTTCGTGAATAGAAGCGATGATTATGCTTTGTTTAAAAACAATTTTCATCTCAACTGGAGCTACGTTGCTTTATATATTTTCTTTTCGTATCGTGAATATTATATCGTTATAGAATATTAATACACTGTATTTTCTAATTACAATAACTTTAAAAACGCATCATTCGTTATAGTTTTTATCACTATCATGTTTTATAAAAAAAGATCTTAATGTTAACGTTACGCTTACATTGTTACATAATTAAAAATTTTTTTAAATATATAATGTTTGCTTAAAATATCTAAATAATTCATAATTTTATTCGAAAACGCCATTCTAGAAATTAATTTTATAAATTATGAATAAAAAAAAAAAAAAAAATTTAAGAAAATTGAATAAATAAAAAAGTGCTCATTCTTCTATTTTGGTTTTTGTTAGAATTTGATCCTAAATATGTTTAGAATCATATCCAAAAGGAAAATCCGAGGTGCAAAGACTTCACGGTTAAAATTAATCGAGGACCACCGAGATTAGTAAGTTTAAGGGGCGAAATAAACGAAAGTATATGCAGATACATGTTAGAATTTGAAAAAAAAGCAAGGGAAAGGGGGAAAATAGAAGTTCAATAGTGTAGCAACTTAACGATTAGTATAGAATAGGGAACAAATGTGATAGTAACCAAAAACATATGTAAAGCGTAGATAGATTAGTGTAGAACATAGATTTAAGATTGTAATATTGTAAAAGCAGAGATAATGTAAATAGAAATAACGGCGACAACATTGTAAATGGTTTGTAAGATCTTAATGTAAAAAGCATAAAGCTGTACATGGTTGAAATAAATAAATAAAAAAAAATATAAGTAATAAATGAATATATTTTTCACGCAATATTTAGCTTCATTGTGTGATCTATTCTTAATTGCTGTTAATGGATATTATGTAAGTTTATATATATTTATGTGTGTATATGCTGCAAAGATTTTTCTCATCCTCACCCAATCCTTATCTTTATCTAATAATACTTATAATTCCTGACTAATCCTTAATTCTTGATATTATTAGTTTTTTTTTGTCTTGAAAGACGTTTGTTACAGTTGAATATTTTTCACATATCATGTATTAATTATGGGGTTGCACAATGTTTTTTTTCAAAAATTCATGATTGGAAAAAAATACTGAATAAATTGAACATTTGAAAAAAATTTATATTTCTATTCCTATTAATATAAATTAAAAAAATCAATAAAAAACAAATTTTTATTAATTTATTTTGAAATCATAAAAAATTTTTTGTCATTAAAATAATAGAGTATTAAATAATTTTAATCAATAATATAATTTTATATCAAAATTAATAAACTCATGAATGAATATTTTGTCAAAAAATTAAGTATTATGTATTTTTTCTTAACGGTTTTTGGTTAACTAACTACATTTTTACCCTTTTATTGCATTGATAAAACATGATAAAATATTTCATAACTTTTTCCAGAATATATTCTTATAAAATCTTGTACCTATGAAGTGATAAAATTTTGTACCTATGTATGTTATAAAACTTACGAATATGTTAATACTTCAAATTCGGTTGGATTTAAAGTTAAACTAGATTTAGAAATTGTGTGCATTATTTCGCTTTGATAAAAGGATGACCCTTTCTACCAAATACTGAAAAATTTTAAATTCACATGTATTTAAATTTTAATGAAATCTCACGAAATTCAAAACAATAAATTTTAACTCCTGGAGAGAAGCGATTTATTCATATCATTTTTTCGTTAATGATGTATACATTCATCCTAATAAATAATTATCATTCTGGATTAGCCCGAGAAACCTTTTGAATGTGGCAGCCAGACGCGCGTGCGCGGGCCTAACTCGGTTACCTTAAGAGGGCCGAATCTGTAAAGAATCTGGCAGCGCAATCGGCTCCTATTCGGCTAGATAAAAATGGCATATTTTCAACAGTGTATGACGCATATGTCGAGCAGCTGATTTGCGAAATATGGCTACTGCTACTCTTGATTTTAAGTTTCATTTAAATTCGTTTTCACTTCTTAAAGTTGTATTTTCAAATTTATATAAAAAGGTGAAATTATTTTTTAATATTTGCCAAAAAACAAAAAAGAAAATAACCTTAAAACGAGTAAACAAAAAAATGTGTTTAGATAAAAAAGCCGAAGATACTTCTTCAATTGTAAATATAGAGATTGAGGAATCTATTAGCAAGATTGATTTAATCAATTTCCAAAAGACTTTTGTTTGGTTACTTCTGAAACTGACTTATCAAATAATTCAAATGACACTAATTGTAATGCAGATCAGAACGATGATTCTAAATTATTTTGTGATAAAATCAGTTTCCAAGATTAATGTGAAGACTCTTATGATGGTGAAGCTTTTTTTAAAAAAGAGTTAAACAATTCTCTATCGTGTTCTGTTAGAGGTGGTAAATAAGTTGCCATGTTAATAAGTACAAGTACATAAAATACAGGAACAACAATAACTTTTTCTTCAAATCCAATAATATCACTCATTAGATACATAATTCTAAATTTTTCACTAACAAGGAGAGTACCCGACTTTCGGGAAACAGATTTGGCTAAAATTGCAGGATATGATTTTTTGATGAAAAAAAATAAACCCGTGTTTTTTCTTTTCTTTGAATAGGCTCTATAGACGGAGATATAGACATTTTTTCGAAAATATAATAAAAAGGAGCATTTGTAAGATCTTGAATAACTGAACGTACAGCATTAAAATATATCAAAAACTATCTATAAATCAATTTGAAACAAAAGAATAAAACCTAAAATAAGCTTATTTTAGCTCGCGTTTCGGTACATGGTTACAAATTTTCACATAAACTTGTTGTATATACAAACTTTCTATACAAAATATTTAAAACCGCACAAATTTCTTCAACAGAATACTTAACAAAATTTTTTCATACTAATGTGGAAACAATAAATTAAATATCAATAATAAATTTTTGTTAGATATTAAATCTTGATAACGTTGTCTATACTAAAATCTTTTCTTTATAAAGCATTTCTAAAATATTTTATTAGTTAGTGATTCACAGGTAATTTATTCAAAATATAATTAAGAATTTTTCTGATAAATGCGGATAAATTTACTAAAATTAAGAAAAAAACTATAAATGAGTTATTAATTAATATCTTTTTACCATGCTGTTATATTCGTGCATTACTTATTTTAAAAATCAAATTTGACTTGTGTATTATTAAAATAACATTTTAAAGATGTTTCCTACAAAATTTAAGTATTGAAAAAATTTCGAATTTCCGAAAATTTAAACCAGTTTAACAAACACGTACAGGCTTATTTGATGATATTTTAAATGATATTTATGCATTATATTTTGATAATTCAAAATAAACTTGATACTTTATTTAAATAATATAAAGTACGAATGTTTCTCAAAAATAATATTATTAACTTTTATTCGTAATTTTATTTTAAATTTATTAATTCAACAAACATTTTTAAAAAACATTTTAATTTTTAAATGAATTAAATAAGAAGTCCAACGCGGAAGCTGCTGCTTATTTAGGCGACGATAAGTATAGAAAAGCTAATAGTGACACTGATAAACGTTTTATAGGATCTAGTGATGCTGAAAGCACTGCTATAAAGGAAGATGAAGTAGAAGCTAGTTCAGAGAAAGAATCTGAAGGTAAAGACGATCATGTCGAGACAGAAGAAGAAGATTACGAAGTTGATAACAGACCGAAAAAGAAGAAAAAGACCGAGGAAGTTTATTTTTACTATTCCTTTCTCACAAAAGACATTGTATTAAATGTAAATCAATCAAAACTATGCTCTGCAAATAGCTTAGGTGATTTTGAACGTGGAGATATTCCTAAATTGAATTCACAAACTGAAACAAGACTGCACGATGTTAAAAATACAAAAAATACATTACCCACGGAATCTAGTGACTTCGATTACATTGATGCTCTTAAAAAAATCGCTGATCCCCGTGACCATAAGTATCTTAATTTTAATAAAATAACTGAAGATTTCAGTGATTTTGATTATTTTCAATTATGAATTATAGCAACAATTATAATGACGATAATCGTCTAATGGACAAACGAATAAAATTTAATATATTTAAGTTTGAAAATTGTGCATATAGTGACCAAAATTGTAATTATTTTAATATAAAAAATTGTCTTTAGCTATGGTATGATTAAGAATTTGAATACTATTGTGCAATTAAAGTATTTCAATATGTACTCATTTAGATTAAAAATTGTCAAAATTATTTAATTTTCTAAAAAGCAATGAAATTTATCTTATAATTTATGTAAAAAAAATATTTTCAATTTGATAATGACAATTATTTTTGAATTTATGATAATAATATAAGAGTAGTTAATAAATATTTTTAAAAACAAAATTATAACCTTTAAATTTTTTTATCCTTACCTTACAATCAGTTTTAATCTAATTATTTCTCTTAAAAAATAAAATTGGAATTTTTTAACATATTACTTTTTTTAAATTAAATTTATATAATAATTGCGGATGTTTTTTAAATTAAAAATTTGTAATATCTTATAAAAATACGAAGATCGCTCAAGTAGTAAAAAGTGTTAAAAGCGCTTTGATCACCCTGGTAAAAATTTTCATTATAAACTAGTCATATTTTAACCATTTTTTTCAAAATTGGTAAATAATTGACCAACAATCACTAGAAAATGATCGGTTCATCTGCTAACTGACGACGATTAATAGTCAAAAACTAGCAAAATAATGTCAATCACCAAATAATAATTTTACTAAATATATAAACTTTATTTAATTAAAAAAAATAAAATTAAATAAAAATAATCACTTTAAATCAAATTAAGAGTAATAAAGAGTGTATTTCTCATCGGATCGGAATAACATATTTCTTTCGTGATCAGATATATGTTTACATTGAAAAATACATCTTATATTGTATTATAATACTAACTAAATACTAGATGCACTTTCTCGTAAATTTCCTTGACCTGGAGGTCATTCTGGCCGCCTGGACATTATCTCCAGAAAGTGACTAAAATTCCTACATTTTCAATTATAATACTAGATGCACTTCTCCATAGTTAATGTCTTGTTGACCTGAAGGTTGGTGTCGTCACCTAAACATTAGTCCAGGAAGAAAATAATGTTTGTGAATTTTCGATTATAATATTAGATGTGCATAATACTAGGTGAGCTAGTATTATAATTAAATATTCAGAAATATCAGTCGCTTCCTGGAAATGATGTCCAGGTATCAAACATGATTTAGGTTGACGTAACATCATCTACGAA
This sequence comes from Anastatus disparis, assembly GCA_017163975.1. NCBI lineage: Eukaryota > Metazoa > Arthropoda > Insecta > Hymenoptera > Eupelmidae > Anastatus > Anastatus disparis. The sequence goes on from JAFFSR010000313.1 coordinate 2,459,758, forward strand.
AAAGTACAGCTAATAATGAAATTTAATATTCAGAAATATTAGTCACTTCCTGTAGACGATGTCCAGGTAACTAAAGTGATCTCCAGGTAGGCAAAACATCAACTGCAGGTGAGTGTAGCTAGTATTATAATTGAAAATTAAGAAATATCAGTCACTTCCTGTAGATGATTTCCAGATCTCTAAGATGATCTCTAGGTCGACGTAACATCACCTACTAGGAAGTCCAGTTAGTATCGAAATTAAAAATTTAGAAAATCTAGTCACTTAAAGTAGGTGACATCCTGAGACTATAGTGGCCTTCAGATTAACGAAACATGATTTACGAGAAAATGTACTGATTTTCAACTAGCATCAGAAAAATTAGCCACTATGATAAGTAAAATAAACACACTTTGAAATTCAAGTAGTGTGTATTATGAAAATTGATTCTAGTCATTAAAAAAGAATATTTCAAGCATTTAAAAAAATAACACTAATTATAAAACCCGAAATATTGGTACTATCATTAATTATAATAGAAATGGAACGATTTTTTTCGTTTCTAAATTTTAGAATGAGTTTTTATGATGAAAACTTTGCGTTTTAGGGTTAGGAAACATGCGCAGTCACATGTTTGCAAACGTCTCTCTTTCTGTATATTTAGGCGTAAATGACCTCAATATAAATTTTAAAATAACTAGAAAATCCATGCGCGCAAGCGCGCCCTATATCTAATCTAAACGTATGTAAATTTTTAATGATTGACTGTTAATATAGTATTGTTATTTTCTGTTTATTACTAAATAGTAATAATTTCATATCTACTAATATTAGCATCAGTAAAGAAATTGATGTTATATACTAATGTATATAGGAGCGCGGTGGCGTAACGGATAGAGCTCTTGCCTTCAACGCGGTGGGCACGGGTTCGAATCCTGGCCAGACACCTCTGACTTTTTTTCGAAAGAAAATTAGTGTATGTGCTACCCATATCGCGACTCTTAAGAAATCTGACCTCATTGAGTATCGGTTGATTGTTGGTCACAAAAGTGGCTGACCATCCATCGGTAGTCAAAGTTTTCGGTATGGCGGTGTCTGACAGTTTAGCCTGATGTAATGTGTTGAACGGTTCCGGGCTGGGCTCCCTCGACATCTGCATAGAAAAAGGTTAATTATATAGAGGATAACAATATCCTTTATATATTAATCTTTTAAAAAAAAAAAAAAAAAAAAAAAAAAAAAAAAAAAAAAAAAATATATATATATATATATATATAATGTATCAGAGCAGTTTACGCGGCATCAATGAATTTATAGACACGGAAAACTTCGAGAAAAATAAATCCCATTTAAAAGATTTATTATCACTATATTCATTTTCTTATTATTATTTAAAAAAATTGAAGAATTAGTAATTTTAAATTATTTTTTAGACATTTCTTAAATCTTTCAAAATTTAAATAACATAAACTATTACAAAGTCAAAATTTATTTTACAAATATATAACTTTTCATGTACATAATTTTTAATATCAATCTAATGTATTTGATTTTCAAGATATATCTTAAGAGGCGGTCGGAACCAAATCGGTGACTTAGTTCGGTGCTTGTAATAAATGCTTATAATAATTTATTCATTTATTAATATGGTAAAAATATAGTCATTTCCTCTAGTCATGTATATAAAGAATAATTTAAAATAGTTAAAGCCACAAAAATATATAAAATATTGTTATAAAGCGAAAAATCCCACCTAACAATCGACACGACAGTTTTTTGCATGCGGTATATGTCAAGTCAGTTTGATATTTGTGATAAATGCTTATAATAATTTATTTACTGATTCATATGGTAAAAATATAGTCATTTCCTCTAGTCATGTATATAAAGAATAATTTGAAATAGTTTAAGCCATAAAAATATACAAAATATTATCGTAAAGCGAAAAATGCTGACTTGATATATACCGAAAGTCACCGATTTGGTTCCGACCGCCTCTTAAGAGAATTCCAAGATCGATCTCTGGACATAGTCATGTAAAATTATCCATGATTAAGAACATCTGTTTTTAATACAAATGTAATGTGGTTTATAAAAACGACTTTTCCAGATTTACCATCACTTAAAATTTCACATTTTAAGGAGACATGAAACGAACACTACACCTACACTCATGAATATTGACTATCTCCACATTTTAGTGCAAAATTTCAGGAAAAGAAATGCATTAGATAGTATAAATTTTGAAATAAATTTATTCGTTAGCATTTATGAATTTTTAATTTCTTGTACCAGAAAAATTTTAATATATAATATTGGAATCCTAAATTCTCAATAACTAATGAATGAAGTTATTTAAAAATTAATATTTTCAAAATATGAAATTCAACAAAAATATATAAAAAATAAAATAGTTCAAATCAATTCTTAACGATATGTATGTCGTTCCTATTTTTAAAATACAAATAAAAATAAAAATTCTAATTTATAATTTCTTAGTTATAGTAATTATATTATTCTTTCAAACAAAAGATTTTTAATTTTATTTTGCAGAAAAACTGTTTATTCTAAGTGTGGTTCAATTTCAATTACGAAATTAAATAAATAAACTTTTAAAAATAGTACATTTTAGGCAAATATATTATATTTTTGAAAAAAAATTTTTAAGCTGTTAATCTAGAAATATTTTATATACTAAATTATACTATCAAAATTGTATTACCTATCGGTTTTTTTATTATTTATTTTAAAATATTCCGAAATATTTTAAATCTTATTTTAAATTTACCAAATTACTTGCCAGGCTCATAGATAAATATTTTATGCTATTGTTATAAGCTAAAAAGTTCATAACATCTGTATTTTCTAATTTTATATACTATTTTATAGTACAATTTTTAAAAAGAAAATTCAGAAATAAATGGCATAGAATTGTTACCATGTTCTAATTTTAAATATACAATAACAAATGAATACAGAGCGGTACTTCGCACTCTCGACAAATTCACACAAAAGGAATTTTTGTAAGCGGAAGTTAGCGATGTTTATACTAATAATTTTATTTAAAAAATCAAACTATAACTCAATAATTATAATTTAATTATTTTATCAATGATTTTTATTATTAAATTCTAAATCGATGATTTTATTTAAGCATATTATAGTAAATCAAATCTCGTTTTTCGCCAATCATATGATTCTATTCAATGCACTAATCACATTCTTAGTATAAAATGTTTCACAACATCCGGCCATCGTTTTTTTAAAAGAGGAAATATCACGTGGATAAATAAAGCTAAATTTTAAAAGTATAAGGTGGCATGAGCGGGCTAAGATCGTAGATAATGTAGAATGCGACTTATTTTATTTCTAACCCTATATCTGTCAACATTGTTTTGTTTACGTTTTTAAAAACTGTATATTCTGTATGATTCCATATATTATCCGTATGTTCTTCTCGCATTCGATCTAACCCTAACCGTGCAATGTTGACAACACACAAGAAATATGAAATTTTTTATAGTTAATCATAAATAAATCTTTTTTTCAGTGGTCAACCCAATTTAAAAAATAGCTCATTTTAATCTTAACAAAAAAAATTAATGATTGATCACCATTTTATACGTATCTATATTTTTATTTGAAAATAATGAATAATTTTGCATAACAAAAGCTTTTCCAAAGCAACAAAGCTTAAAGTAAAGCATCTAATTCTTGCTTCATTTTATCTTTTATGCATTGAGCCTTAGTTCTTTAATTATTTCAAAAAAATTTTTTTTTCAAGTTATCACCAAAAATTCATTTTTTTAATCTCTAAAAGGATTATTATTTTAAATTGGCTTGAACAATTATTATTTTAAATCATTTCTCATCGAAATTATTCAGGTCGGATAAAAACTTTATAAGAAAATTTTATTTTTAAGCTATTGAATTGTGAAACAATTTTTTTTCTATAACGACGAAAGTATAATATATATCTGTTACATTTCTTATAACGAAAGAACTACCAAAGAAAACAGTAATGACGGGTGAGCGCAAGCGTCGTCGGTCGTGCCTTATATGCAAAAAGCCAAGCTTTTTGCATGTCTTGCATCGCGGAACGATGCAATGCCCGAGGGCATTTCAGAGCTGAGCTGAGCGCAGTGGTTTTAAGTTTAAAACCTAACTTAATCTTATTAAAAGATTATAAATTATGAAATAGTTCAGATCGTCAGGTGGGAGGAAGAAGGTTACGATTCGAAATTGGCCACAAAAAAGTAACGATTCGGATAAAGCCACAAAAAGGTTCAGATTCGAAATTGGCCACAAAAAAGTTACGATTCGGATAAAGTCACAAAAAGGTTCAGATTCGGGTTTAGCCACAAAAAGGTTACGATTCGGCTGCTTATATTTTCCTCCGATGTTTTGGATGAGAACCGCTGTTGAAAACATAAGAATTTATCTCCGATATCTAAGCACTCATAAATATTAGAATTATTTTTTCATATTTTCCATAAAAAAGCAATCAATTGTAAAATTCCTTCTATAATAATGTTATCTTCGCTTTTTTGATGAATTTAAAAGAATACTGTAATAATTGTTTTAAATTATTTACTGAATTAATTTAAAAATAATTGTTAAAGAAAACAAAAATTACTTTAAAATATTTCATGAAAATATTATAAAAATGATTTAAACATACTTATTAAAAAGTGACATAAAATTATTAAAAATTAATTTAAAATTGATTGACACTGTGAGGCAATGCCAACAAAATGAACGATTCTTAACAGTATTTTTTATATAAATATAAATATATTTATTAAATTAATAATCATATATATATTTCAACGTAATAAATTTTTATAGAATTTATGGTATTTGGCAGGAATTAAATCTTTTTCCATGAGGATACGTGAATCTTTCGCTTTATCAGCATCGATAGCTAATAATCAATCGTAAAATCTAGTTAATGTTTTTATTGTCAAATTTAATGATTGATTTTTTACTTAGAGACTCATAATTTAAATTGTATTTGTTGATGAATATTTTCACTATATAAAGCCTTCCACTAATACACACACACACACACACACACACACACACAATATATATATATATATATATATATATATATATATATATAATATAAAACAATTTCGTCAATTTAACTAATGTTTGCGAATTTTTATTAAATTATAAAATTTGTGAATTTTTTTCTTACATTGATAACGTTAAAGTAAAGAGATTTTTAATTTATGAAATAAATCAATTAATTTTATTTAATAAGATTATAAAAAGTAATAATATATTTCAATATATGATTTATACTCACTAAATTGAAAACTATAGGTTTATAAAATTGCCTCTTCATGAAAAAAAATGAAAACATAATTATAATATTTATGAGTACTTAAGATATAGGAGACAAACTCTTATTTTTCAACAGCGGGTCTCATCCAAAACATCGAAGGAAAAAATAAGCAGCCGAATCGTTAACCTTTTTGTGGCTAAACCCGAATCTGAACCTTTTTGTGGCTTTATCCGAATCGTAACTTTTTTGTGGCCAATTTCGAATCTGAACCTTTTTGTGGCTTTATCCGAATCGTTACTTTTTTGTGGCTAATTTCGAATCGTAACCTTCTTCCTCCCACCTGACGAGGTAATAAGGTAAATTGAATGCAAAATTTTAAATACTGTTTGTATTTCTATCCCACCTGTGCGTCTTGCGTTCTCAAAAGTAAAAAAGAATATGTTTCTATAAGTAAGATAAAAATTATTTGACAAAAATTATTCTTCCTGATAAAATTATATTTACTACCAGAATGCTATTGATTATTGCAAGCGAAAAATCAGTAAATTATGTTAAAAATATCTTCTTAAATATAGTCCAGTCAAATTAGATTTTTTCATGTAAAAAAATTTAACAGCAAACCAACTGAACAATTATGTAAAGTAGGTTTGTGGGAGTAAAATATCCAAAATGGCCCCAACAGATGTTGTCCGTTTTTGTTTAAACAATGTTTAAACATTGAAAATTGACATTTTTTCTCTTTATCTGCAAATATTTCTGGAACTATAAAAGTTATCATATTGGTCCAATGAGATAAAATGTAGGTTTTTTGAAGACCTTTAAAATTAATTTTTAATCATTCTGATTGCATTTATAGTTTCCGAGAAAAATGCAAAAAACCACAAAAAAGGGTTAAATTTCAAAAAATTCATAACTTTTTTAATTTAATGATTTAAGAATTATAAATAGTTCTTAATGTGCACAATAAGCATACGCAAGCAGAATCCTGTAGGACTTATAGTTTTTCCATAATAACACTTATAAGTTATAAACAATTAATTTTCAGTAGGCCACTCTATCTCACACGATTAACTTTTTACAATGTTCAACATCGATTCTGAAAGTTTAGATATCCCTCTACAAAATGTATATTTCAGATTTTTGATTAAGTGATTAGAAAGTCCTTAAAAATTCACTTAAACATTGGATCTTTCGCTTGGGCGCATGAATTAACGTTAGTAGTGGGGGAAACTCATAACGAAAACATGCCAGGCAGACTACCCGTTATACATTTCCTGCGTTTTCGTTATGAGTTTCCCCACTACTAACGTTAATTCATGCGCCCAAGCGAAAGATCCAATGTTTAAGTGAATTTTTAAGGACTTTCTAATCACTTAATCAAAAATCTAAAATATACATTTTGTAGAGGGATATCTAAACTTTCAGAATCGATGTTGAACATTGTAAAAAGTTAATCGTGTGAGATAGAGTGGCCTACTGAAAATTAATTGTTTATAACTTATAAGTGTTATTATGGAAAAACTATAAGTCCTACAGGATTCTGCTTGCGTATGCTTATTGTGCACATTAAGAACTATTTATAATTCTTAAATCATTAAATTAAAAAAGTTATGAATTTTTTGAAATTTAACCCTTTTTCGTGGTTTTTTGCATTTTTCTCGGAAACTATAAATGCAATCAGAATGATTAAAAATTAATTTTAAAGGTCTTCAAAAAACCTACATTTTATCTCATTGGACCAATATGATAACTTTTATAGCTCCAGAAATATTTGCAGATAAAGAGAAAAAATGTCAATTTTCAATGTTTAAACATTGTTTAAACAAAAACGGACAACATCTGTTGGGGCCATTTTGGATATTTTACTCCCACAAACCTACTTTACATAATTGTGCAGTTAGTTTGCTGTTAAACTTTTTTGCAAATATCAGCCATTTTTTAGCTAAATTGACTGGCCTAATAACTATGGATCCAGTTTGAATACGACATTGAATTCACTTATAAAAAAGAATAACGAAAGATAAATAAGTTAAAAAAGTTTAATAAATATTTAAAGAGGCGGCCGTATAGTTCTATCCTTGTCTAATCTAAATTTTCGTCATTATTCATAAATTAAATATTTTTATACAAAAGTAAGAACAGGCCCCAATAGATTGACGGACGAGCGAACGATTCTATTCTATGAAATATAAAATTTTAATTAGTTTTCAAGTGAAGTCTGAAACGGAAAAACAGTTGAACTTACAAGGAGAGTGTTTCACCTTCGGGTCACCGATTTTGCTCTAATTTTGGGAATGTTTTCTGGATGCAGAAACATGAAGAAAGCCAAAATTTTAGAGGCCAATGCTCAATATTTCTCTAGTTACAGGCCATTGAAGAAAATCACTAAAAAAGTTACTAGATTTTCAAACGCTTATAGTTCCTCAGCATCGTTAGCTATAAACTTAAACCTTTTTTTAAATGAAAGCTGAACTAAAATACTTTCGAAATAGCACCTATAGCATCTCAAAATATTATTTTTTCCCAAAGTTATAACGTAATAAAGATTGGACCCAATTTCAGCTTTTATTATTAATTAACGTTTTAAGCAGAAAATTAAGGTCCAATCTTTATTACGCTCTAACTTTGGGAAAAAATAATATTTTGAGATGCTATGGGTGCTATTTCTAAAGGATTTAAGCTCAGCATTCATTTAAAAAAAGGTATAAGCTTCTAGCTAACAATGCTGAGGAACTATAAGCGTTTGAAAATCTAGTAACTTTTTTAGGGATTTTCTTCAATGGCTTGTAACTAAAGAAATATTGAGCGTTGGCCTCTAAAATTTTGGCTTTCTTCATGTTTCTGCATCCAGGAAACATTCCCAAAATTAGAGCAAAATCGGTGACCCGAAGGTGAAACACTCTCCTTGTTAGTTTAGTGCTCTTACTTTTGTGTAAAAATATTTAATTCATTTATAATAACAAAAATTTAGATTAGATAAGGACAGAACTATACATCCGCCTCCTAAAGATTAAACTTGTAGCAAGATATTTATATTAGATTTATCAAATTAATATTTGTAACTTAAGAATTTGTAATCAATTCATTGGCATCTTCTTAAATTTTTAAGAATATCTATACTTTAACAACTCTCAAATTGTATGAAATATTCCATATACATGCAAAAAATGTGTAAAAGTAGCGTATTTTGATGAATAACCACTTCTATAATATTACTGTAAAGTTTTTCATAATCATAATTTTTTCTTTATTAAGGAACGAAGTGTGAGATGTGATCTAGTACTAACCAGTTCTGTTTTAAATTATGATTCAGCTGAATAAAAAATAAATAATTTTTTTTTTTAAGCTTAAAAATTCAATTCCAATGTTGCACCTAATGTTATACAGAAATAACAGTAAACTATTGCTGATCGAAAACAAAATAACACATTAAATTATATATTTTTAACTTTTGAAGATTATAAAAAAAGAACAATTTTGTTTATGGTATAATTTTTGTTGATTTTTTTAATTTTTCAAATATCTCATCGACAGTTGATAAAGTAGTAAGCTTTACTTTTAAAATCAAATAAATTTACCATTGGACAAATAGAACACTATAATATCGTCTTTTTATCAGCTTGAATCAACACAAACTTATCTTCTTTTCCAACAGATGACGCCATACAACAATTTTAAAGTTACGATCACGTTTTTTTTCTATTCAATATCCTCGTTTTCATTTTGTATTCGAAGCACAAGGGCCACAGAGAAACTCTGTAGCATAGGGCTGTATACCCCCAAGACTTTAACTTGAAAATATAAAGTACACAAAGGGAAAAAAGAGGGTGAACATATGACGCAGTGAAGTACGCCATTTTCTTAACTAAGGAAAAGTAATGTAAACGTAGACAAGGAAATATTCGAGAAAATTTCAAGAACAAATATTCAATGTGAATACTGAATATTTGCTTGAAATTAATAATTTACAAAATATGATTAAAATTAATATTTTTTATTATATTACTATAATAATTTCCATTTTGAAAATTCGGAAAATCAGAAATTAAGTCTAATATTAATAATTCTTTTAATTAATTTTGTTTTCAAAAGAATTCTTTGCAATTAAATTTTTATTTATTTTTATAAAACAAAATATAATTTTGAAAGCTAAAAGTTATTTGTTTACAATTATCATGAAATAAAGGGCCTATAATTAATCAATATTATTAAAGATGATGTAATGAATTTTTCTGATAAATTTGGTTTTTAATTTATTTGGTATAAAATAAATGTCTTTTAATTATTTAATAACATTATGACTCATTGATACGTTAATTCTGATTACATTGATTTCACAAGTAAATGTTTTTTAAAGGATCTCTTAGTATAAAAAAAATTTATGTTTTAATTATTTTAATAATAAAAAAATTTTTTTAATAAAATAAAATAATTTTTCAATTTTTTTCCACTTTTAAAAGTAATTAAAAAATATTAAAAATAAATTTGAAAGTAATGAAAAATTATTCCGTTTATTTGCAAAGATCTTTTTATATTATGTATCATAATTAAAAAGTACATAAAAACTAAAATCTTACATTTAAATTAAGAATTTTCCTAAAAAAGAAATAAAACAAAATTTTATTAAACTAAAGCTTCTTGATTGTTAATATACTTTTTAAATATTTTATTTGATTAAAAACTGAAAATTTTAAAAATAAAAGTTATTAAAATAGGATTTTTTTAGAATAAATTTTTTAGTTAAACAAAAATAAATCAAATGAAATTGAAATAAATATTATTTAAATAAATAACAATATTTAAATTGGAAATGAGAAAGTTATTTTTTTCGAAGTCTCTTTTTCATATCAAGTATATAAATCATATAGCTCGTAATAAAGATTGCAATCGCATGCTTAAATTACCGACGCGTACTTCATATCGATATAAGAATCTTACGTATACGTCATACGGGCATTTTCCGTCTTGGAAAAAGACATGCAAAAATTAATCGAGTGAAAGTTTTATTGTATTTCCTAAATTTTCAAAAATTATAAACTTTGGATTATTTTTAACTTATATTAACAGTTATGACGAATCAAAGTTTTCATGTTGAACTTAACTACTAAATTTGCGTATATATGAATATTAGTTTTTGTATGAAAATCTCTGCAACTATAAATAACGTTTGTGATAAGTTCCATGAAGTATCACAAATCAAGAAAAATTTTACACAAGATTTTAATTTTACAAATGAATTAATTTTTCATTTTTTTAATTACTAAAATTACTCGAAAATTAAAAAACACTCTGAAAATATCTAAAAATTTATTTTAAATAATTGATTTGAAATTATACACAAAATTTAGAGCGTATATATCCACGCATATATGTATACACGCATGACACCCATACAAATATTTTTTCTAGTTTCAATAATTACTTTTTTAAATATTCTAAACTTCAATAAATAATTCTGAATCAAAATATTTCATGAATACAAAACTTTTTTTATTTTTATATCGATAAGGCAACAATAATACAAATTTTAGTAACTGACTTTTTGGCGATTTAATTAAATTTATACTCCCAAAAAGTTGCTCATAAAATGGTCTTGTGATCAATATCTAACTCTATTCAGTTCTTCTGAATCGTATCTGTATTATAAAACTTAGAAGAAGAGTGCTTCATTTTCAAGCTCCAAATTTTCTTGTAATTTTTGTAAAATTTTTCTTAATAATGAAGAAAGTCTTTCCATTCAGTCAGACATTTGATTTTTTAAGGATTATAAGATTTTTTTTAATTTATGGTTATTTTTTAAAGAACTCGCACAATCTTTTCCTTTTCTAATAAAATTAAAACAAATACAAAAAATGAAAAAGCTTCACGTAAAATAAATTCTTGAGAATGAATTAATTTTTTGCTTTTTTCGAAACCTTGAAAACTTTAAATATAGAGTATGCCAATTTTTTAATTTTTTGTATTATTCTTTTTTTTTTATTCATTTTTTAACAATTGTTAAACTATTTAAAAGTTTTATACAAAAGTTCACGAAAAATCGTCAAAATTTTATTATTTTATTCTTTAATGAAAAGGTTTTTATTGCTAACTTTCATAAAATTTTAATAAAATTGTTAATAGAATCATTAGTTCCAAAGCTTTATAACTTTAAAATCAATCAAAATTTTCTTTTAATTCTCAAAATTTAATAAAATTGCTTATGAATTTATAAAAATTATATAATAAACCGAATAGACGCGGGATTTCTCATAATTTTACGTGAAAAAAACTATTCTAAAATTAGAAAAAAAAATACAAAAAGCAAATCTCTCTCTCGTTTTTCTTTTGAAAAATTTTTGTACAATTTGATGTCTTTTTTAATTTATCTAACTAAAAAAGTGTCATAGATCCGGTTCACCAAATTTTTTAAGAATTTAATTGCTTGTAACTAAGGTAATATTGAGCATTAGAATCTGAAATTTTGTTTTTATGCTTCTGCTTTCAGAATCTGAACCTTCCAAATTCTCCTGATAAGTATAGATATTATTTTATCATACTTCTTTAAGTTCAATATTACAATCAATTTTCTAATATGACGTTCATTCAATATATATTAAGCTCAACGTTATTAATTGTTTACATTTAAAAGATAACAATTAGTTTTGTCTATATCTAACTTAGTTTATGTGATAATACAACAGTGTTAGTTATGACTAATTATTTTAATAGTATTATTACAATATTTACAGTATATACAAGTTTTTTTTTTAAAGATAGCACGTTTGCTATTTACATGATAAATTAACTAATAGTTGTTATATTACATAATTTGATCCATACAAGGTTATAAGGTAGTAGTTTATTTATTAGACTTGTTTTTTCTTTTGGATCTTTTTCTAATTTCGTCCAATGACTTTTTGTCGGTGATCCGCCAATACTTTTGAGTTTTAAGGCGAGAGGCGTCGTCACAATCTCTAGAGGGAATGCTTTGTGAGTATTTTAATGTGCTGTTAGTGATAATATCATTGATTTTTTTGTGTCTTGGCCAGTGATATATAAAACGGGGATATTTTTAGCATTCTGAATTAGGTTTTGTTTATCAAGTGGTATAAAGTTTTCAGAAGGTGTATAGCCCGATTGTTTACATAGTTCAGCGTAATTGGAATCCATGTTTGTTATGTTTTTAATTATCGGCTTTGGGTTTATTGATGCATTGTAGAAATAATCTCTCATTAATTTAATTATAAATGAGTCTATCCTTGGGATATTCGTACTGTCGTATAGCTTTTTGTTTGAAATGAATTTTTTTAAATTAGAATTTTCAGATCTATATTTCCTGAGGCACACCCTTATGCATGCTCTTTCGAACGCTCTTATTTTTTCCATGGTATAGACTCCTTGATTAAACCAAATTGGCGCTGCATATGAGATTATGAGTCTTATAAGTAGTAAGTAGCATATGATTTTTGCTCTGCAAGATAAGTATTTATTATAAAATAATCTGCTTAGAGCTTTGAAAGCTTTTTTGGCTTTTCCTAATTGGATAAGAGGATGATCCGAGATTCTGAGTAGGCGATGTAGGTGTATGCCCAGATATTTTATTGCACTTTTATGAGGTATTGGAACTTTGGAGTTGTCAGGTTGTTTTATGTGAATTTGGAATCTGTTCCAATTGGCTTTTTCTCTTTTATTAAGTCTATTGGCTGTTTTCTTTGACCTTGTCCGGGTATTTCCCAGCAACATATAAAATAAGATCGCGAATGCAATGGCGTAGGTGCCATTGTTAGCATTAAGATTAAATAATTTTGGGAGTTCGCATGTGTCAATATTAAAAAAAGTCGTTTAATTTACCGTCCCCTGAAGTAGGCTTTCTGCAATGGCAAATCGCGCTGAGGAACCTGTCTTAGATGTGACTACTATGCTTCTATTTTCGAGTATGCATCCATCGCTCTACCGACCGAACCACTGAGACCTCAAATATTTCTTATCTAATAAAAACTTTCTTTAGTTAAACATTACAAGGAAAGTGATATTATATTTGGTTTTATAATCCAGTATATTGGATTTTCGGATTTTCTTCTAATTTTAAAATTTCATTTCTTCCATAAAATTAACCTAAAAGCCGCATCAATTTGGTCCAACATCCGATTTTTTTAAAATTATAAACAGTTTTGTCTGAATTTTTAAATTTAAAGGAAAATAAAAAGAAAAAAAAAATAATTATGTTTCAATCTTAACTTTAATAATTTACTAGAAAAAGTCTTTTGTCAGTTTAAAAACAATATGGTCATAAAACAAATAAAATTTTTTTTGAGGATTCTAAAAATTTAGAAAAAATTGTTCATAACTTTGAAAATTTCGAGCATTAAATCGAATTGACGCCACTTTTTTCATAGTTAGAAGAAAATCCAAGTGCAATGCATTCTCTTTGTCAAGCTTAAATATTATAAGATCTGTAGACTATCTATGATTTGGTTGCTAATCAGAAGTTCCACTCTCCCTGCTCCCTTTTTCCCCTATGGGATATATTCTGGTATAACATAGTATCTCTAGGAAGTTTAGGAATGAATTTTCCTTTCCCTTGAGCAAACGCAATTTCGTCCCTGCGTTGCCATTGGCAACAATATTCTCCCCTTTTCCTAAAGACGAGAGAAAGTAAGCGAGAGAAGATTAAAGAAAGAAAGAAGATATAGGATATTTAAGGGGGTCAAGATATGTTAACGTAGGCGTGAGGGAAAAGTCTTTTTCTCTCTCCCACTCGGCTGAAGGAGCTACGAATTTATAAGAGATCGTTCAACGTGGCTCTTGATGATTTTTTTAAAGATTGAATTGACATTTTTTTATTATTAAAATGATCTAGAGGGAAATATATAACAAATTAAAAATTCCAAAAGTAGTATTTCATATAATTAAATTAATGGAAATATCTTGACACTGGTTGAAAACTTTTAACAGTTCAATTAAAAAAAAGTATAAATCAATCACCATGTTTGAGCTCTTCAGAAACCCACTTGCTAGAGCAATAGATTCGTAACTCAACACTCAATTTCAAACTGAATAAGCGTTTGTGAGCAAGGTAAATTTTACTAAAAAATTATTAAGTTTCAAAGACGTAGATGTGCCACCTTGAAACAAAATATACATGTCAAGGATAACATAAATCGGTAACTATATAAATAATTTGAGAATCCACATAGTTTATGCATAATTAATTTTATTACATTACCACATTGATTTCGTAAATTGTATTTTGACAATGAGTAAATAAGCTTTTTCAATCAATGATAGTTCAATTACTTTATGAATGATTACAATAATATACGTAATATTTGTATTTTACAATATTTATAGGATTTTGATGAATACTATTAATAATATTGAATTCAATTATGACTGTAATAAAAAAATTTAAACGTATAGGAAAAAGTGAAATACATTGATCAGGAAAAGCGGTACACACAAAAAGTAGAGCTAAGAAAAGATAAAAAAGAAAAGAAGAAATAAGAAGAAAAAAATGGTATATACGTCAAGTGTGCTGTTGAGTTTTTTCTTTCTTTTTCTTTCTCATCTTTGTATACGTTCCAGCTTCGAGAGGAGAAAATACGGACACTGGGATTTCCACTTCTCGTTACACTTTTCCCGGAAATAGGCTTTCTCGATTTTCCACAGAATCTTAAAGGAGATCATCTGTAAAAGTCTATATCGTTTCAACGTGAATTTTCAAAAATTTTCCCCTCTTTTTCTTATTTTTTAATAAACAAAACGTGGCACTAATTACATAAATATAAATTGAAATTTTCTATAAAACAATTAATCTTAAATACAGTAATTAAAAGGAAAATTTATCACTGCGATGTTTAGCTGTACATAAATAACGACAACTTCAAACAAAAATGAAACATTTTTTATTAACAGAATCACTTTGAATAACAGGAATAGTTTTTAATGTAATCAATAATCTTTAAAAATTTATTTTATGACTTATTAATGAAGATTAATTTTCTTGCACTTCTCTTGTAAAAAGTAATAAAATATTTAAAAAATCAATACGGTATTGTTTCTATGTTTAAAGTATAAGTTTGAATAATTCATTTTTTATAAAATAAAAAGTATAAAACCATATATATTATTTTAAAAAATCTAATGATTTCTGAAATTCTAATATTTAATCATAAAGAACTTTTTAAATTAAAAACCAGAAAAGAAAGTATTGAGTAGCTAATTAAAAATACTCATAAAAATAAAGAAATAATTTGTCTTTAAGTTTGCATGACAATACGCAATATTGAAATTCAAACAAAAAAAGATTATTTTTAATTTTTTATGAACTGAAAATCAACATTTCTATTTTTAATTTGTTAAATTAATAAAAGTATCGCGCATGTTCTTACAATATTAATTTAAGGAACATAAACAAAATTTAACTATTCACTAGTATATATATACTTATATAAATCAAGCGAAAAAAATCTTTGTTTTTTCAAAAACTACTTTTTCTTCAAATAAAGAATTTATCTATATTCTACTAGGAAAATATTTCTTCTCGAACACTATAAAACAAGCCACCAGTTATCCACATATAAAATGATTGACAGAGAAATCGATATTCGCTTAAACCTAACCAGTAGCATAGTGATGGAAGATGTACAAAGAGATGAAAAAGGATTTCAGCATCCTTCCCTTTTTTTCTCGAGGATATTGGCTTAACTCAATATAAGGAGGGATATATGTTCGCTTAATCCCACCGTCCTTATCAATAATCAAAATAGTTTTATGGGTATGAAGCTGCTAAATACGAATGAGGAATTTTTATTATGACGAGAATATGAGAATTTTTTATTTTAATATTTATTGTGATACAATTTTAATTATGATTTTTATAAAAATTGATCTACTCAAAAATTCTTCATTAGAAGTATAGAAATATTTTACCATCTACAAAATAGAAATTTAAATAATTTCTGTTTTGCTAAAATAATATTTTTTAAACAAACTAAAAAGTTTTTTAATAATTTTAATAACAAATGTATAAACTTTATTTACTATAAAATAATCAATATATATAAAATTATAAAGAGAAAAAAATTTATAAAAACCGTAACAATAATAAAAAAAAAAAAGAAATCAACTGACAAAAACACTAACGATTTCAGTTAGTTTTAGATTACTTTTTCCCATAGAATACACGCTCGATCACGCGTTATACTTTATAATTGTGTAAGAATAAACCGCTGACCCAAATTTGAAGAGCGGGGTAACGACCCTATGAATTAAGCCATTCATTCTTGCTTGTCATTTTTGGATATACATTTCATTTCATTTTTCAATTGAAATTTCTTTTTCTTTTTTTTTTCATTTGTGTTCGAATATTGCAACCAAGTGAAAATTTGACGATTTCGTGAGTTTCGTTATGATCATATATTTTATATTATATTTTCAATAGATTGAATCTTTCTAAGAGTTTTGTTGTAATTTTTAATCATTTTTAAATAAAATACATTTAAATTTTCAAATCTTAAATGATTAAATTTGATGAATACACGATTCCGATTAATGGATGATAATTTTTAAATATATTTAAAAATTTTTTTCAAATTACGCTCATTAATTAAGTTTTTTTAATTTTAGCGCATATTATAATTTGACATCCAAGTGCGTGCACAAGGAATATTTCATCTTGAAAATCGTTACGTAGATTATGCTCTTTTGTCAAGCTTTCTCAAGCATCTTCCATTAAGAATATTTTCTTTTGATAAAACGTATAGTCTGATTCCTTTGTATCAATAAAGAAAGGTTATTGTAATCTTTTCAAATTGATTTGATGAGTTTTCTATTACCTTTCTCGATGCAAAATTGATCAACTCGTCGATTTTAATTTCAAGGCCGTTAAATTTTTCATATTATCATGTTAGGTAACATATTTATACATTAGGTTACTCTTCTTCGAACAAATTATGTAATCCATATTGCGCGTGTAAAGATTTTGTTATGTAATTATTATTCAGTATTTGAAAATTAATAATTTCTAATAATTTTTATATTTTTTACGAGTCTTTTGAAAGTCAGTATACATAATTTTTTTTATAATTAAAATTTGTATCAATATATCCAGAGAAAAACGATTGTGAATAATTAAGTAAGTAAAAAAATACCATCAATAATTACAAATAAAAGAAATTATATCAAAATGTTTACCCAAATCTTAGTTAATGAAATTTTTCTATACTAAACATTATTTTAAAATATATGTATTAAGTACCAATTATTGGCAGTTATTTACGCTTACTATAAATTTTAAAATCTTATAAAATGAATTTTTTCGATTATTAACTATTTTTTTAGTTGATTGTGCTAGTTTAGTTGATAAACAATTATTTTCTTATTTAATGACACTTATTTTCTTATTTTTGAAAAGTATCAAAATATATTAGCTGTCAAAAATTTTTGATAATCATTGAAAGCAGTATTTAATTTTACAAATTTTTACAATTTAGAAAAAAAAAACCAAAATACAATTATAATTTAATTGTTAATTCTCATCTGAATTGAATAGAACGATTGTATAGAACCGAAGGTTTGAAAACTAGGAAGTGTAAGAATACAATGCGGCTATGAGGCCAAGGATATCGACAATTTTGTTGTACAATGGATTTGGCCCCTTTAGATTCTCAACACACAATTCATCAGTTTAATCCAGATATCTACTTTCTCTCTTTCGGTATAACTATCGAATGGTTCGCTAGCTTCGTTTCTAAGAATCCATTGGCGTAGGAGCTTGCACGATATCATTCGGTTTTCCATATAATCGTTTTCATTGGCCTTACTGTATATATATGCATTAGAGATCTTGAAACAATGAAGAAAATGTGAATGCTTAGTATACATGGAGAAATCATAAATATAAGTAATTTATTTAATGCAAATTTCTATGTGTATTCATTTATTTTTTTTGTTATTGAAAAGCTTAGAAATGAAAATTATTGAGCTTACAAAGAATCATAATATATTATTATATAGCATATAAAAAATAAAGAAATTATATTAAATTATTGATGAAACATAATTTCAG
Source organism: Anastatus disparis (assembly GCA_017163975.1). Classification (NCBI taxonomy): domain Eukaryota; kingdom Metazoa; phylum Arthropoda; class Insecta; order Hymenoptera; family Eupelmidae; genus Anastatus; species Anastatus disparis. The sequence goes on from JAFFSR010000313.1 coordinate 2,478,078, forward strand.
ATTTATTTTTACTACTTATGAGTAATTCTCAGCTATAAGTTATCGAAACGTAGCGCACTAATGTTTTGATGTAATAAAAATAATAAAAAAATTATTTAGGCAGTAGAGGCTTTAGAATTTTTAACTCCGAAATTGAACTTAATCGCCCAATATCTAAATTTTCGCAGTGGGCGATTCGTGACAACTGCCCAGAAACCCACGTACTGACGACGTTTCTGGGCAGAATCGCTAAAATCATTTATAAGTCAATAATATTGATTTGAGGTTATTTTTCCTATTCGCACGCGGAGGAGAGAAAGAAAATCATACACATCATTTGTTTGTTCGAGATATAATAGCTATCATTTTTTCTTTAACCAGAAGCTATATATGCGCTTGATATTATATTTAAAGGTTTTTTGTTTATATAATTAATTCGGTGACTTTTAAAAAAATTATTTTTAAAATAAGTATTTGTGATCTGTCTCAATAATTATCATTAATTGATTTAAAACATTAAGTTTGTTTACTTAGTTATAATTGATTGATGACTCGTTCAACATATTTTCTGCGAGTTATCTGACGATTATTTTAATTTTCCCGGATATATAATATGTATATATTACTGTCGTTCGATTCATATAAAAAAATTTCATATGAATTGAAGTATGTATTGCATAGTACCATTATATATTTATATGAAAATCCTTATAATTTCTACATTGATTATCGGTTATCAAAAATAAGGAATTAAATTTTTGTTTACCATCAATCGAATTGATTATTGTTTAATCATCATTATCATGCTGTAATAATAGCATTTTCATAATGAATGATCTAAAATTAAAATTCTACTTATTTTTTATATCATTATTTCAAAATAGCCATCTGCTACTCTGACGTATTTTCTTTTTTTATGAATCATCGCATGAAAGGATAGTAGTAAGCCAAACTTAAAATCATTTTACTAATTTTTTTTTTTAATTTATAGATGAATACAGTAAATTTTCTTAAAAATTCTCTCCACAAAAGCATATAATTTTTTACACGCTAAAACAATTAATATAAAATCTATTAAAGTTTAATTGCCAGGTGAAAAATTCTATATTTATAAATACTGGCCCAAGAAAATTGCTGTTCTCTTTTGTCATTCTAATCTTTGAACTTTAACCCCCTACACAAAGAAAAAGAAGAAAAAAAAGGAAGAAAGAAAGAAGGAGAATTTGTCTATATAACAAAGCTTATATATGCTTATATAAGGGCTAGGACACACAAAGAAATAGTTGAAAGAAAAAATCTATGAGAAAAAAAAGGAAGGAGAAAGAACGAGAACGAGTAACGCAAAAGAAAGCTAACGGGAAAAACGTGCGTTGGTCGGCGAGTTCATCAAACAGATCGCGCATTACGTTGAAAATGTAATCAAAAAAAAAAAAAAAAAGGGAAGTTTTGTTGCGTAGAATACATATATACATATATATATAGGCTTCGAATTTTCAGAGTACTACGATGTAATTGGTCGTCGCTTAGGACAGCCATCTTGGCCCTTGTTGGGCGTGGCACAGTAAGGGGTGACTCACCCTCTCTTTTTCTTTTCTTTTTTTTCATGTATATGTACATGTATATATAAATATATGAATATATATATATATATGTTGTGCCTATAGGAGGCTCGAAAAATTTGGTTTCATACATATACTTACGACTATCTCCTTTTCTTCTACTTTCCCGTGTATCAACACACGCAAGACTGAAAATTTCGGTAGAAAAATTTTGATAAAAGAAATAACTGTAATTTTGTGAGAAATAAGGGTTAAAAGTAAAAATTGCAAAAATTTTCATGTTCAGTTCGGAAAAATTTTATTCAACTGAATTTCCAGTAATAAGATTTATAATTAAAATTTTTTTTAATAATGATTGATAAATCTTTTTGTTAATTTAATTTTGAATATCAGTTTTTCATTATTACCATGAACACGGATTTGTTTTACGTAATTGATCAAATTTATGTTTAATTTTAACCTTGTTGTAATAAGAAACATTGATTTATTTCAACATTACCATGGTAGAAAATTTGTCTAGTTTTATCGAGGCCTCGATTATTTAACATACAAAACTAGACAGATCTAGAGTAAATTTCTACCAGGGTATAAGCACTTTAAAATTAAAATCATCAACGTATTGAAAACTATATTTATTTGTTTAATTAATTAAGTATATTTTAATCTTAATTTCTGTTAGTTTCGAAGAAATTAATATTTCGGAATATTAAAAAAATCTTAATAAAACTTTTTTTTTTCTAAAACTAAAATCTTTATGTATTATTTTACGACGAGTAGGATTAATGCTAATTTTTATTAATCATAAAATTAAGTACTTAAAAAAATTAATAAAAATTTAAAATAAAACCAAAAATTTAATCATATTTACTACTTAAATTAAATATAAATTTGAATTTGAGTAGCGCACGTTTATTTAAAATATATTAATGATGATGGAAGTGTATACATACATGTTTATGTTTAAAGTGAACGAAAGGAAAATTTTTATGCATGAGTAAATTTTAATAATTAATTGATTCAACAAAACAGCTTTTTGAATATGATTGATCTATAACAACATGTTCTATGTTCACAAACACAATGAAAACTTCCGTTGTTAATTAGCATCTTAATGATAACATAAATACAGCGGTGTTAAATAAAAAAAAATTCTTTTCTACTTAACAGTATGTGACAAGTGTAATAATTTTTTATAAAAAAAAATTTTACTTTTTCTAATTAAAAATAAAAATATTTGTTTAAAATTTGTATCCGGTAAACTTGATTTCTCATTTCCAAAAGTGTGTTTATTGTTAGTATAAAATTAATCAAAAATATTACCTTATTTTATATAGAAAAAGGTCGAAATTTCTGAAAATAGGATTAAAATTTAAAAAAAAAATAGCTTCGAAATTATAAATTTAATTATCCATAATTAAAAAAAAATACAAATTTGGAGAAAAACTGTTATTCTTTGAAGTAAAATATTATCTTTAAAAAGATTAGCTTATTTTTAAGTTGATACTGATGTTTCATTCATTATATTAAAATTTTTAAATTATAGAACTGAATGATATTTCATTTAAATTTTGAATTTTCAAAACTCATTTAAAACGAAATCTATGGAATATGTAAGAAAGAATTTAAAATAATAATTCACGTATATATTTTTATTTTTATAATCAAGTGTTTATTAAAAGGTTGTCGAATTTGTTTTTTTTTTGCAAAAACTAATAACTGCAGATAGAAATAAAGTAGTGACACTTCATATAATAAAAAATAATATTTTATCTGATAAAGGTGAAAATAAAGTAATAAAATGATTTTATCTTTTTTAGAGACAATAATGCAATGTACAGATAAACTATTTGCATGCTAAAAATGTAAAATTCTATTGACACATAACATTTCAACCTGCTGTATTTTTTTAATTAATATTTAATTAAAAAGAGAAAAAATACACATAAATTATTTTTTCATATATTTTTTTTTTTATAAAAAATCCGAATTATATTTACAATTTGAAGTACATACGAAAATTCAATAATTTAAGTTGAAATAATATTAAGAGATTAAATTCATTGTTAAAAAAAATGCTGTCTTCGAAACAACTTTATCAATACACAACTTTTTCATTGTCATGTAAAAGTTGTCTTAAAAATGTAAGACATCAAAATTAATCTTACTCGTGGATATCTTCCAAGTTCTAAGAGTTTCGAATTTTAGCGTAAGAAGAGCTTAGCAAATGCTTATGAAGGTAGTTCACTACAGTTTAATTAATGTGACTTTTAGAAAAGTCTTTACTCATATAAAGTTATATAATGGTTTAAAAAAATGTTCTTAAAATTTTAGTCTAAAATGATATCTTAATACCACGATGTTATTGAATTACAATAATCTCATTATTGTTAATTAAAAAGAATTTTAATAAATTACTAATTTTTGAGTTTGAATAAATCATTGAAGCAATTGAAAAATAGCTAATATCTATATTTATAATAATAACATCATAGTAAAATATATTATTATTATAGGTTTCAGTGGCTCAGTCAGTAGAGCGATGGATTCGTAATCTCGAGGTTCCGAGTTCGATTCCCGCTCTCGGCCGTTTTATACAAGCACCACTGTACATTACATGTGCTTTGTTTACAAATACACTGAGAAACCTCCGTCGTTAATTAGCATCACAATGATAGCATAAGTACAGCGACGTTAAATAAAATTTAAAAAATTAATGTGCTTGCCCCATAGTATCATAACATGACATTCGTCTATAATAATTATTAAAAAAATTTTTTTTTTACATGCAAAAATGATAAAATTTCTTGGACATTAGCTGAGTTAACAATCTTTTTAGGCGGTAAATAAACAACTTTAACTTTCTTCAGTGCATATAAATAATTTCATTTTAAATCTTGAGATTTGTTTACTAATGTCTCAGGTTTTGTATTTTTAACAAATATCATAATATTCAACAAGAAGGTAAAGATCATTCAAAAAGAGAAATTGTACAAAAATCTTTCAAAAGAAAAACGAGAGAGAGAGATTTGCTTTTTGTATTTTTTTTTAAATTTTAGAATAGTTTTTTTCACGTAAAATAAAATTGAATTTAACTTATCAAATTTTTATTTTTATTTCGAACATGATTTTGCTTTCTTAAAATAGGAAAAGTAATAAATTCAAATTATTATTTTAATTATTTCATATTACTTTTGTGTCAATATATTTAACTTTATGCTTTTGAAATCATCTTATTTCTTTTTATTTCTTAATTTTATAATTATATTTACATCATTACATTTCTTTGAATTTAAGGCTTATAAATAAAATCTACCTTTGTAAAATTTTATGCGGGCTATGATTGCCTCAAAATAAAATGAATTGCACTGCTTAATGTGAAATGTATATCTAAATTAACATGAACTTATCTATTAATGTAGTCATGTGAGGTGGGATTGATTTTATTTTTAAACGCACAGACAGTTCCACAACTATTATTAATCTACTTAATTACTTTCTAACACTTTTTTTTAATTAAAATTGATGCTAATTTATGATAATATTATATATTTATATTGATGTGAGATCTTACAATATATTATTTGTAATTTTCATTGTCTCGTTAATTAACCCTGGTTGAAAATTAACCATATTTTGGGCAAAATTTCTGAATAACGTAAGTTAAAATGACACTTATTCTAGAAATTTTAGAAAATAAATAGAATTTTTAGATAAATGTCATTTTAACTTACGTTAACCAGAAATCCTGCCCAAAATATGCTCAATTTTCTACCAGCGAACCAATACTATAAATATTTATATACAATATTATAATGTATCAACAATATTTTATATTGTTATTTCAATTTTAAGTTCTTTATGATAAATTTAAGTTTTTTATGATAAATAACCAATCAGTTTCAGATGATTTTATGATAATTCAGAATCGTTTTACTCGTTTTAATTTTCTTCATTGATACATCGAATCAAACCGAAATATAGTCAATACAATCCAAACCATATAATAGTATTTAAAAATTTATTGAAAAATATATTACTGAAATCAAATTTATCTTAACCTTTTGTGGCCTAAATTATTTTAATAAAAATAATTTTAGTAACAGTTTTAGAATAATTAGTGTTCATTTTTAAATCAACTTTTATAAAAACATTATTTATTTTTTGAGTATTCTCAATTTCTATCCCACGTACAATAACTTGCTTTTGTACAATTTCAAAAAAATGAAAAATGTTAATGTCTATTCTAATGGACATTCGGTCAGAATGGATTAAAAAAATTAAAATTTTCTCCAGAATCAAAAGGTACATTTCTAGAATAATATAAAGTTTTTGTTCGAGTATGTCTCGAAATACCACTAAATTATATTTGCCATCGACTTTTTATTATTTTCACGTATTAAATTTTTCTCATATTGTTATTGTTATTCTGGTTTCTTAACATTTCCATTATTTTAATATCTAAAAATCTTAATTTATAAATGAAAATATTTGTTAAAAAAGAAATAATTTTTTTTCGTGAATCATAAAATTTCAAACTAGAGATCTTGACAATTCCCATGCCTGCACGTGTCCTTTCCAATGACGGTAAATCCAACGTACCTTTGAAAACATGAAAATATATAAAATCGACAATTGTTCGATCCCATTGTAAGCCATGACACAAAAGCTATTCTTACGCATGTGCAACTAAGATGAAAATCAACTATACGCATAGATACGTGTATGGGTACTATAAGGGCGCAACTATAAGCTTCACTTTAATGGGGGTGGAAAAACTTAGGGTTGCCGCACGTATATGTAGTTATAGTGCAAAAGAGAAAGTACATTTCCTCCTATATATACTTTTTCTTTTTCTTTTTAACGTGCGAGAAAGATAGAAAGATATACAGAGAGAATAGTATAAGAAGACATATATACGTAATAAACGGGGGAAGATGTTAAGCATTATTCTAACCCCTGTATAGATCGAAATGTAGAGGGAAAGGAAATCATTTGGGGGAACTTTCATTTTCCGTATCTAAGCTCGGTTCTACACGTATAACTTTGTATGCTAGGCTGAATCTACAGGATGAGTTTTTGTTATTATTTTGATTTTTATTAAAAATACTTGGATTTTTATTTATTATCAATTAAGATTTTTTATAATGGGCATAGAAATTTTTAATAACAATATTAATAATAAGTACATTGAATAATAATTTTTTAGAAATTTACATATAGGCTTATAAAAGCTATTTTATAACTTATAAGGACTGTGATATATTTTGATCTTAAATTTTAAAAATTAAGTTACTTTGACGTAAGCTCAAAAGTATTAAAGTGCTTTGTTCAATTTTTTAACGTTAACAGTATTTGATTCTTTTATATTTTATGAATGTTTCGATATTGATATAAAATCATTGTTTGGATGTAATACGAATGACCAGTTTTTTATCAAAAAACGTTGTTTGCTTAATTTTAAAATATTTTTATTAAACGAACATTATTCTTGAACAAAACATGAAAGCAGATGTATTTACTTTATTTTACATTTAATAAATCCCTGGTAAATAACAAACCATTTTTGGGTCTTTTTTGCTGGTCAGGGCATGTTAAAATGGCATGTGTCTAAAAATTCTGGAAGTATTTGGAACAAAATTTCTTATTAATTAATAACTAGAAGCTAAAAACTTTTTTCAAATGAAAACTAAGCTTAAATCCTTTGTAAATAGTAGTTATAGCATATAAAAATATTATTTTTTCCCGAAGTTCTAGCGTAATAAAGATTGGACCCAATTTCAGCATTTGTTATTAATTTGTTTTAAAAAGAAAATTCAGGTCCAATCTTGATTACGCTATAGCTTTGGGATAAAATAATATTTTGATATACTGTAACTACTATTTCGAAAGATTTGAGCTCAGCTTTCATTTAAAAAAAGTTCTAAGCTTCTATAGCTACCAATGTTAAAGAACTATATGCGTTTAAAAATCTAATAACTTTTTCAGTGATTTTCTTAAATTGCCTGTAACTAGGAAAATATTGAGTATGTGATTATAACTTTAGCTTTTTTCATATTTTGCCATCTGAAAACTTATCCTGAAGTTTGAGCAAAATCCGTGATCCGGAGTTGTGATACTCTCCTAGTAAGAGTATATATTATTTTACTAAATAAAAAATAAGCTTTATAGAAGCCCATTTTTTAAGATCCTGAATTATCCATTCGACACATGAGAATGAAAATTTGAAAAACATAAGAAAACGCAACTCAATAAAATTTGAACTCATATTTCATTAAAAATAAAATAACAAATAAATTCAATAAATTATTTTGATAATCTGCAAAGAAACAATTAGTATATTTTCGATTTAAAATAAGAAATTATTACATAAAATTATAAAATGCTCCGTTCATTCAGTCTTAAGATTAAAAAAAAATTTATGTTGGTCTTATATAGTATTTAAATGAATTATTCAAAAGCATTCTTACTTTAATTGTCTATAAGTTGAAATCCATGAACCTTCCAAATAAAAAGAAAAAATTTATCTAAAAATTTCTATTTGCTTCAAAATTATGATAAGATAAAAATTAAAACAAAATTCATTTAAAATTCAATATTAATGTTTAGTAAAAAGTTATACACTAAATTTCTGTATTATTTCAATTCTATCATTTATTATATCTATATTGATTGAGCTGTATTTATTTGAATTTTTATACGAGAGTAGAATTCAAACTGACGACCTCATTCTTAAAATTATTATTGCATATTACTAAATGGTTATGATGTTTTTGTCAAATTGCAGTTTCTTCAATTACGTTATCAATAGTGAAATTAACAATAATTATTAAAAACTGAGAGAATTATGTAAATTACTTCCTGGTAGAAATGTGAGCATAAAAAATGGTGTATATAAAAATTTAAGGTTATTATTAATAATAATGCCAAAGAAATAGCCATAAAATGTTAAAAAAAGCGTTTCCATTTCTACTGGTCATAAAATGGTAAAAAAAACGTTTCACCAAGGATGTTAATTAAAAATTAATAAAGTTAACAATAACAATGAAATGTTTTAAAAAAATTTTGACCTAATTAAATTTGATTTTATTACAATACCTCATCAAACAGAAATAAATACGGGAACAAAAGACAAAAGATGCAAAAACACACAATTCATAGATACTTCCAAGGAAATGTTAATTGTTTACGTAATTGCGCGTTAGCATAAATTTCATAAGACACTCAGAAATAAAGCTATTATTTTAATTAAATTATCTGTCCTTTCGTGTCTAAAGCAAATGTTTTGAATTTATTTTTAGAAACTATACAATATGAACCTTCATTATCCAAGAACTTTTACAAAGAGTATATATAAATGATTAATCTGACTGAAAATTGATATTTGTCTTTTTACGAGGTCGCAGATTTTCATTTGATTCGATCTTGTGGTCTAGTGCACAATTTCTCCAAAATTACAAGTTATTTTTACTGTTATTGAAGAATTTATCGAATATAAACTAATAACTTTATTAATCCTGAAGTCAAATAAAAATTTCGATAGTTTTAATTTTTAATTAAAACATTTTCAAAGATTAGCATTTGCCTTCTTAATAGCTCGTTAAAAAAATGCAGATTTATTAATAATTTAATATGGATTACCAAGCATTTTTTAAAATTTTATTTAACGTCGCTGTACTTATGCTATCATTGCAATGCTAATTGTCGACAGAGGTCGTCACTGTGTTTGTGAATAAAGTATATGTAACGTACAGTGGTGCTTGTATAAATCGGCCGAGAGCGGGATTCGAATTCGGGACCTTGCGAGTGAACTACTGACAAACTCTACCAGACATTTCAAAACGAAATTTTATTTTAAAGCTTGTTTTTTAAAATCAAAATCAAATAGAAAATTCATATTTTTTGAAACATGGAAAATTTTTATAATTTTATTAAAAGTCGCTTGAGTACTTTGCTCTTCGAAAAATCCTTTGGAATTTCTAGTTTTTATTTTTTTAGTCATATAAATATAAAAACTTGTTATCGAATAGAGTTTATTACATCATTAGTTATAGATAATTCAAACAAACAAAATATTATTTAATTTATAATCCATAAACATTATATTTAGTTAAATTTTTTTAAATAGACGCTCAGATATAAAAAACTCAAATATGGCCAACGGGTAAACGCGCGTCTATATAACTTATTAAAAAGACTTTGAATAAGTTTTCTAACATTTGAAACTATTGCAATGCAGTCGGAAAATTTCAAAGTTTTTAATTATATATAGTTATAAAAAAAATAAATCAACGCGCAACTTTTAACGTTTTTCAAATTTATTAATAATCAATTACAAAAAAAAAATTTTTTTTTTATACGTAAATAAACATTGAGAATTAAAAATGTTATACGAGTTGGTCAGGTTTATAGTAGCAAAAGCGTACAAATGTCGGATGCAATATTTAAGCCTGCACGTGCGCGTAAGAACGGCGAAAGAAAGAGAAAGAAGTATATATAGTATATAAAGTGCATTTGCCTCCCACCATTCATTGCAAAAGGCGCGCGTGCTCGGTTTAAACTTTTCCCCCTTTTTGCGCGAATTCATGCATGCACGTATATATGTATATACACATTAGAGTCCGCCAATAGCAACTGTCCGTTGCATTATGTGAAAGTTATGTAGTGGGGAGGGAAAAAGGGGATATACAGTACAGTACCATTTTTTTTTTCTTTCTTTTGCTCGCATGCGAAAAATTAAATGCATACAATAATGTTATAAGAGGGAAAAACTCGTACGTCAATCGTTATATTAACGATGGAGCTTATGCGTGTAAAATAGTGATTTAGAGAAATAATAGAATGATAAGGTAACCAATTGTTTAAATTAAGTCATAAAAGTCTCTGGTGGAAGCGATGGGTTCGGAACGGGATTCGGTTTAAAGATTGATATCATATAAAGATGATTGAATTGAATTGATAGAGATTAATAAGACATTGAATTAATTATTTTTCTAAATTTATACTTACTTATAACTATGACATGTTTTTCTTTAACTTTATGTATATCATTTTTTTTCTTGTTATGGAATTCACAATCTATTTTTAACACATTTCAAAATGACATATAAGTTAATATCATTTTACAGGACAGCTTATATCGGATGACTATACAATATTTTATTGTTAAACAATTTTAAAAAATTAATAAAAATATTTTTAGGGATTTTTCCAAGTCCCATGGTGCTATTCAAGCTATGAGTGATACTGTGAGGGGAGAGTGAGAGAGACGTACGGTAATGTAAGGAAAAATTTGGTCACTCACTATCTCACTTACGGCTTGAATAGCACCACTGGAATAGAATTTTGTCAGCCATCTCATATCACCTCCTATTTCAAGGGGAAATTTTTTAGAGGTTAAGAAATGAAAAATTAATAAAATATCTATAAGGGTATTACGAAGTCATACGGTTTTGACGACTATTCTGTTATTACCCCCTATTTTGAAGGGAAAAATTATTGGAAAGGAAAGGAGATAGTATGGTCTACACCCATAAGAATTGTACACATTATGTGCACAAACCATACTATTTCAAAAATAGTGGTAAAAGAACAATAAGAGTTTTATCTTTAAATTAAAAATATTTTTAATCGAAATATTGTTAATAATTTTAGAAGTATTCTTTGTATATAAATTTATGTAGATTAAAATAAAAAAATATCAAAAACTTAAAAATTTTGATTTTTCATGTATTATGTAATCATTAGAATAGCTTTAATTTTCTAATTTTCTAAAGTAATTAAATAAACTAAAGGAAATCAAAATATAATATGATGATAAAAATAAAAATGAATTAATTTTCATTTACTTAAGAAATAGGACTATTTAAAAAAAAAAATTTACAAAAATCACACAAAATTTACACTATTTACATTAAATACATCTCGTTAATACATCTACTATTTTTACTTAACTTTGTTTAACATCACCTTATTTATGTTATCATTACGATACTTTCTCAGTGTGTTTGTGAACAAAGCATATATATCGTATACAGTGATAATTGCGTCAATCGGTCGCCGAGAGCGAGATCCGAACTCGAGTCTTCGAGATTATGAATCCATCGCTCTACCGAATGAGCCACTAACGACCTCGTATACATCCACTATTTATTATGATAATTAATTTTTTATTGTTTTAATTAATATTTAATTATTTAAATAATTTTATAATGTTTAATAATTTTCATAAAATATAGAAAATTCATCTTGAAAAAATTCAAGTAACTGATTTAATATATTTTTATTGATTGAATTTTTTTTAACATTTATAATACTTAACGTAAATTTAATAAAATTTTATTTTAATTGAATTTTATTAGGAATAAAGTTATTATTTCTATTATATGTACTTAATTTTTTTCAATCTTAAAAGAGAGATATTAGAAATAAATTTAAGTATATAGTCTTGCACCTTAACGAAAACGAAGGACTTACCCGAATAGAATCATTTATGACTCCAGCGATAAAATTAATCTGGATCATATTTGGCTGCCAATAGAGGTCTTCGTGTTCAATTTTGGTCGACCAGTACTTTCCCTAATCAGGATTGTTTAAAGAATATCAAATTAAAAATAATTTAAGAGAATCCTAATAAAAATACTTTAAATTCTATTGTTTATTTTAAAAGAATGTATATTGATGGGTAATATTTAAATCTTATCTGTTAATAAGCTATTGAATCAATTATATTTTCAAGTAAATACAGAGAGTTTTGGATTCTCAATATGACAATCTAAACTTAAAAATGAATATAAAATCATATTAGAAACTCAAAATCCCGCACTGATTGAGTTAATACATCGTTTGCTAAAAAATTATTGTTCTTATTGCAATAATTAGTATAACTGATTATTGGCGTATAAAGTAGGGATATTACCGATTTTCCTTAACGGGACGTAAGTCCCTTTTTATTTTCTTTTACAAATAAATTGAGTCTGAGTCATTATTTTAAATTTTAAAATTAGATATCATCAACTTGCAATCCAATTTTATGTAATAAAAGTAAAATAATTAGCCAATGACATGAAATAATAAATGAAAATTATTAAATAATAAATAATCCTACACTAATCGATAAGTAAATCCTGCATCGTTACAAAAGCATTTGAATTTCGCGAAAAAAAATTGGCATACGTACCAACACGCCATTTTTACGCAGAGCTATCTTACCATACAGTTACATACCTATATACATGTAACACATCCTCTCTTTGAGCATATATATAGTACGTAAGAGAGAGAAAGAGAGAGAGAAGCAAAAACCTGCCCCTTGTGCAAGTTTACCTGCTCGCGAATATGGTATACATGCTGCAAATACATATATATACATATATTGAACCTCTTGTGCATTTGTACAAGCTATTCTTGCCTTTCTCTTTGCGTAAGAATGGCGTTTTATAAATACAAGATCAAACAGATAAGAAAAGTATATAAAATTGCGTGGAGAGTGGAGTTCTTCTTCTTCTTCTCTTTTTTTTATCATTGACTCGCCCTTTTACAAGCAAACGAATTTTCTTTTCTTTTCTAGGAGTCTATAGAAATATGTTAAATTTATTGCTATTCAAAGAATTCTCACGGTTCTTGTAATATGTATTAAATATCTTGAATTTTATTTTATTATATAATATAACTTGTAAGTGTAATGATTTATTAAATTAATGAAATTCTAACTATTGTACGTGATTAAACATAATTGTTTTTATATAAATGGCAAACTTTTTGTATGTTGATTATATTTATAAATTTATAACAATTGAAATTCATTTTTTCCACAGTTCATTTTTTAATAATTAATATTAAATTTTTATAATTATTCAGACGAAGAAAAAATAATTTAGGTAGATGTGGGTATACAACAGTGTTAAACCAAAAAGCTATTAAAACTTATCCTTTTTAATATAAACTTGTTACTGTTTATGTTCGTACTTTCCGTTTACTATTTATTTCATTTTTGTTTTTACTAATATTTCTTCTTTTGTTTTTTAATTTTTTGTTCTTCAAATTTTTTTACATTTTATATGAAAAACAGTTTATACCTCTAGCAATACCCACATCTACCCTATTTAAACTAATAAAATGTTGAATAAAAAAAATTGATATTTTTTAAGTAAACTATAATTTGAGTTTTTTGATAAAATAGTCGAGTTGTAATTAAAAGAAATTTGAAAGGTATAATCGTTTTAGGATATCTCATATTAGAGAGATTAGAGAGCCTGCTAAGAGGCGCCATCTGGACTTAGTTTTAAACTAAACACTCATTTGTCGGTTGGTATATGAGACTACATTCTTTTCTATTTTATGTATAAGCTAAGCTAAAGGTAAGCTGAAATAGTAATATTTTAATTAATTATCTTTTGTTAATCATCAATTAAATAATTAATCATCTAAATATTAGACATGTATTCTTTTATTATCAAAACAATTTTAAAATAAAGTTAAGGAAGATTTCGTCAATATAATTGTTTAAAAACTTTTATTTATATGTATATTATCTGTTATAGAATTAACAAAATGGTTACATAATATGAAATACATTTAATTAATGCATTATAATTAAAATTTTCAAAATTTTATAGCATAAAAAAGTATTTCAAAATACCAAGCAGTTAGCACGTGGCTTAAACGATCGCTTTATAAAATGCATATACATCTCAAAGGAAATTATTTCTATGAAGAAAACTGAAGTCACGGTGACTCACGCGGTAGAGCGACGGGTTCGTAACTCAAGGACCCGAGTTCAAATCCCGATCTCGATACAAGCACCACTATATATACGATACAAGGCTTTGTTCGCAAAGACGCTGACGATCCCCGTCACTAATTAGCACCGCAATGATAGTATTAATAAAGCGACGTTAAATATATTTGAAATAAAAAAAATTCACGCGATGAGAGCAACAAATTGACATATATTTAATGCTTTTTTTTATTTATTTCTTGTAGATAAGTGCATCTATAAAAAAATGTAAAACAAAACATATCTAATATGTTAATTGATGTATTTCGTTTGAGCAGCTTTTTAGACCGGAAACGGCTATTCCATGAAACAAAATATACATATACATGTGTGTGTGCACACACACACATATAAGAAGAGGACTGAAAAGTACAGAGGGAAAGAAGGTTTCGCTTTCGCGATGCTAATAAAAATCCTTAATAAAAATATATGAGCAACTCGTAAAAACGCAAGCGGATATCTATTACTTCGCATCGTTTTTTTTTCCTTTTTTATTTTATTATTTTGTTACTCCTTATGTAGGCAAGTACTATTATTTTTTTATTCCTTTTTTTTCTGAAACGATGAAGAAGAAAAAGGTGGAAGCAGGGTCAAGATAGAAAAAAATAAGAAGAAAAAGGTTAAGCAAGTTTTAGGGCAAATAGGCATCCTTGAGCTTCTAAAACGCGAGCGCGGAAACGAGAGAGAAAGAAAGAGAGAGAAGGAGGAATGCTGTCGTCCTTCGAAACATCTATTCTTTTTTTTTTCTTTTACTTTTTTTATTTTTTAGGGGTAACTTAGTATAAACTGTGCTGAAATTTTTTTTGGGGAGATATGTACATATTTCCAGATTGTTAAAGATGCAATTTATAAAAAGGAAAATTTTTGCTGATAGAGTTGTTCAAAGTAATTAAATATTGATTTGGATTGATTTTTGTATGGTAAGTTAGGGCTTTTTTTTTAAATTTTGTAATAATTTAAAATTCCAAATGGAGAGAAACTTGATATTTTGCATTTTCAATTAAGTAAAAACAAGAAATTAATAACTTAAAAATTTTTTTTAATTTATAATATATTAATGTTTATTTTACAATGTTTGATGTGCTGGAAAAGATTTGATCACGTTACTAAAACAATTCCATCTTTTCTTTAAAAACAATTTGTGCACAAAGTAAAACGTTTCATTTCTCATATAAAGATTGATGTTTCTAAGTTGTTTAAAATTAAGATAAAATAATCAGATTTTCCTAACTAACAAACAGAATTAATATATATTCTTTGCTAATCTTTAGTATAAGTAAATCAATTACCGTATTCACTTAATAAATATTTCATAATTTATATTGAATTAGACAAACTTCCTTTTTCATAAAATATTTTTCAAAAGTTTTATCAACAATTTACTTAAAACGAAATCTATTTATGAACATGATGATGAACGTGACAAAGATTATCTAATGGTTTAGATCGTCAAGACGAAGCACAGTAATAAAACAATAGAGATTCAGTTATTTATAAATCCTTTGTTAAGATGAATATGTCAATATCCTATTTTTGAATGTATAAAGGTAATACAGTCCTTTGTGGCCGAAGATGTCACGGTCGCGATAAAAAAATTTTTACAAAATATATATCGGTAAAATTTGATTACTTTTATTTCTAAAAATTATTTTTTTCTTCAAATAACAGTTTTATTGAAAATGTCGTTAATTCTACTTTACATGTTTTTGATCCAGTCAAGATACCATTTCTCTGCAGCTGCAAAAGCATATCACCTTTTCTAAACTACAAAAAAGATGTCACCTTTCTTTAATTTCAATCGAGATATCGCCATATTTGTCTCAATAAACGATATCAATCCTACTTTTGTCTATGTCATAAGATCTTATAATGTAAAAAAACTGAAAATCAAAATTTACATCTTAATATTTCAAATAAAATTATTTTCCATTAGAAAGAAAAATTTGATTATATTCATGTAACTTAGACCTCTATATTGAATATTGGACGATCGAGTTCTGAGTGACTCACTCGGTAGAGCGATGCATTCATAATCTCGAGGACTCAAGTTCAAATCCCGCTCGCGGGAACCGATTGATACAAGCATTACTGTATACGATGCTTATGCTTTGTTCACAATCACATTAAAAACCTTCGTTACTAATTAGCATCGTAATGATAGCATATATACAGCAACGTTAAATAGAATTAGATTTTCTGAAATTTCAAATATTTAATAATAATGTTCTAACAACAAAAAAAATACATTTTTTATCGGAACTTCTGTAAAAAAATGTAATAACCGATAAATTATCCTAGCTACTACTTATACAGTTATTTAGCACAGAAAAAATATAAATTAAAAACTTATAAATTTTTTTTTTTATATTTATAAGAAAATTTGATCTCCATTCTCCTTAAACTGAATCAGCAATTTGAAGATGAACGCTATTAACTGAAAAGGAACTTATAGAATACTTATATAGCCTTGAGCGTAACACAGTTACATATAGAAGAAAACATTTAAGAAGAAAGAGAGAACGTTTGCAAAGAACACACTCTCACATCCCCCTCATCTTAAGAAAAGAAATTTCGTCACATCTCGCGCCCGTATCCTCTCATACGCCAAATACACATACATCCTTTTATTCTTTATTATACATAGATTTTTTTTTCTAGCTTTTTTTTTCTCATTTCACTACCTATAAAGATCAAGCTTTTGTTGCGATAGGCGAATGTATCGAGTCTATACGCTTAAAGATGCGCCTTGTTAACTGATATAACGGTCTCGGCAGCTGTCATTTTGAGATTTAATACTAGAAGAAAAAAAATCGAATTCAAAGTCTAAAATACATACACACGTATATAACATGCACAGAAAAGTAGCTATACCTTTTTTTTTTAAATATATTGTTAGGTATACACTTTTTTTTGCTAGGGTGACGATGCGCATTGTGGCTTTTTTGTCGGTGCCACTTTTTTTTCTTTACTTTGGATCGAGGGATAAAATTTTATTTGGGGGGTGCGTGCGAGTACGTTACCAAAGTTTTCTAGCGATTTTTTTTTCAAAAGAGCTTTCGTCGACATTGTTAAGTTTTATGGATTTTTGCTATTAGTTTTGACAATCACAGGCGAGAAAATTTGAAGAGATTTCGTCGACATTACGTACTCTCAAGTTTTATGAGCGTGAAATAGTTATATGCGGATAAATGTGATAAAAGCTTAAAAATAAAAATAAAAAAGTTAAGATCTTAATTATTAAGCATATATGTATCTGGTTTCAACTAAATTTCAATAAACGCAAGTAAAATGTTTTTTTTATTTTTATTTAACGTTGCTGAATTTATGCTATCATTAGGATGCTAATTAGCGACGGAGGTCATCAGTGCATTTGTGAACTTCAGCACATGTAACTTACAGTGGTGCTTGTATCAATCGGCTGTCAAAAGCAGGATTCGAACTCAGGATCCCGAGATTATAAATCTATCGCTCGACCGACTAAGCCACTGATGACCTCTAAGTAAAATGTTAACTGATATGTAATGAGAATAATTTTCTAAAATTATAAGTAAAATCGAACTTACAATATTTGATATTTTTTATAATATTTATTCATTTAATTTTTAAAATTTTGGAGTAATAGTCGACTAATTTCTTTAAAATTTGTGAATTTAAAATCTAATTAAACGTTTCATAAAATCTAAAAGAAAAAAAATTTTCAAAATTTCCACATAATAATTGTCACATAAAGTTAATTTGTCAATGAAATAACTGAATTGCACAATGCACAATATTTGATTTAACATTATACGTTATGAGCTGTAATGCACACTAAAAAAATTGCACTCGAACTTTTTTTTATACGATGTTAAAAACGTCCTAAATTGAATATTTTTGTAATTAAGCCGTTTTTTCAAAATTCCCCGAATTTATATTTTCAGTAAAAAAACTTCCTAATTTTTATAAAATGTTATTGTTTTATAAAATTTTTTATAAAAATACTTCCTTAATTTTTTTGGATTTCATAAAGTCTAAGTATCTTTCCTGAAAATTTGGTAATATCATAAAAAATAGTTACAGTAGAAAAGCTTTTATGTACTTTATTTATACTCAAATAAATAAATTTTTTAACTTCTGACAGTACTTTAGATCATCGAAAAATCTTTTTATTTTTAATCTGTTTATCTATGGTTTGACTGTTCCTTTGACTGTTTTCTTGGGAAAGATCCACCTTGTTCCATACTCGTACAACAAAATTTTTAGATTTTTCCCATTCAATCGTTATGTTATCCACACTGGCTCTGTCTTACACATCCACAATCCAAAGCTCCTCCATGGGCTGCCCTGCTTGCAAATCTTCCAAAATTAATTCAAAATAATCTAATATGTAACCACCCGCGAAATGTGTTTTTAATTTCCCCAAATCTTCAAACAATCTTCATTATTAACTCCATGCTCTGGTTTATATACTCGGAAAAACTACAAAACTATCACTGTTCTCTGGATATATAACATAAACTGAAGTTGCTTGATCTTTACAATGTTACTAATAATCTACATAATTTCGTATAGTTACATTCCCATCCAAATTTTCTTTTCTAATTTCCTTACTTGGATAATCTGTTTTAAAACTCAACTCTTTACCAAGATTTTTAATAAAAATTTGAACTTCAGTTTTTGATATACATCTATGAAATATATATTTAGAAAATTAATTACTGTCTAAAAAATTGAGACACAAATATAACAAATACCTCATAGCCTGATTGTAATACTTTATGCCATTTTTTCTAAAGTTGATTTCAAATCTCGAGAATTTTCTTTTCCCAGGACAGTTTCACAAAGATAACAAGCCAGTTTGACTTGGACAAATTATTTCAATAAAAGTTCCCAAACTTGTGAATGAGAGTTTGCTTAAAGAATTGCAAAGACGAAAATATTTAGAATGGCTTAGAAAAAAAAAGTGAAATTAAGAAGTAGGGTATAATAAGAGACACAGCTGCTTCTAAGGTCTGAGTAATATAACGAGGCTAAGCGGCAAACAACGCACCTACGTTAAATTTCATATGTATATATATAAGAACCAACTGTTCATTAGGCCGTCAGCGGTATATAGACACACAGACAACGCGTTCTATATATATAACAACACCAACGCTTAGACAGAAAAATTTCTTCCTAAAAAACTTTTTAGCTAACACGAGCCGAGAAACAGAGGCTCCATATAATTTCCTGATGCAATAAATTTACCGCACAACACGGCTTGCTAGTTCTTTTTATTTTTTTTTTTATTTCAACTTTTGCTTATGTATATGCTGGAAGCATACGTGGTAGCTAATAGCTGCATTTGAAAATTTATCGTTTTTTTCTCTTTAACGTATGCAGTATTATGTATGTGTCGACGGTATATAATTGCTCGTGTAAATAGAAGATACAAAATGCATAGGTTATGATTATACCTTGATAATTTTACCCTTTGCGCGGGTGGCAGTTGATTTTTATTTTTTTTTTCATTCGGTTAGTTTTTTATCATTGCTGAAGGTTAACATTCCTTTTGTTTTTATTATGTAAGAAGATACGAGAAATTTTATGATTATTTAATATTTTCTTCCTGTCAATTGTTTGATAAATAATATTGAATTTACAATTTCTTAAAATAAAATTTAACATAGCTTTATATGAAATTTTTATATCAAATTACATGAGGAAATTTCACATAAATTTTTGCAAAAATCACCAATTTAATATGTGAAATCATGAAAAAATATTAAGTTCCATAATTTTTAAAAATTTGACTAAATAAGACATCCGTAAAAAGTAATGAAGAAAAAATCCGCATTACTAATGCATATCTTCATGTGCGGCAAATCTTCAATTTGATGAAGAATGCGCGCACATGACAAATCCTTAGAAGTCTCACAGTGACCGCGCGGGCGATGCAAATTTTTTTTTTCATATAGCACCTGAAAAAAGAAGAGAAAAGAAAAGAAAGAGAGATGCTTTTTAGTTAAAAACGACAGATGCAAGACGCAATGCTTTGTATACATATACATATATTGCAATCTTCTGTATAGAAGAGCGCAGCTGGAATAATTGTAGGCAAGTAAGAGCCCTCCTAAGTCTTGACTTACCGACCGATTATGTATACATACAACATGCGTGTATGTATATACAGACAAAATGATTTATTGATTTTTTTCAAGGCCACTAAAAAATTGCTTGATATTCGGGACGTGCCGTCGTCTCCTTATATACCCTCCCTTTTTGTCGTTATGTGTATATATACATTTTTACCCTGCCACCCTCATTAGTTATGGAACCTTGTAGGTAGATCTTTTTTTTGCAATTTTTTTTTTCAAGGAAGTGCATTATATTCTGTTTAAGCTTGGCTTGGATAGGTTGGTGCATTTTTACTCGATATTAGCATAGAGTTTTAACAAAATATAATTATAATAATAGACAAAGTTTTTGTAGTTTAGACTTTTAGAACGTGAGAAATATTTATGTAGTTGCGTCTATTAAAAATTTAAATGTTATTCAGTGAATATATGTGTTATTTCTGACGTTCAAATATGAATAAAATTATAATAAGAATAACGTATTTAAATATTATTAACTTATTACATTATTTTTAAAATTAGCGTTGAACATTGAAAAGTTTGTGTATTAGTATTCTTTTCTTTTTAAAGGCATGAATTACCTGTTTGATCAAATATTAAAGTTAATAAATTCAAGAAAATGCTTGTTGATAATTCTGAAAAATTGTTTGGTTTTGCTTTTAAATTTTTCCGAATTGAATTTTGCTTTATTTCTGAAAATAATCAAAATAATTGTTTATTTTACAAAATCAACATATTGCTGACAGAAATTGTATCAATAATATCAATCGCAAAACTAAAATACGGACGAGATCTGAGTGGCTCACTCGGTAGAGCAATGGATTCGTGATCTCGAGGATTCGAGTTCGAATCCCGCTCACGGCCACCGACTGATCAAGCATCACCGTATTCAGTACATATGCTTTGTTCACAAACACACTGATAACCTCCGTCGCTAATTAGCATCCTAATGATAGCGTAAATATAGCGACGTTTAATAAAATAAAATAAAATGCGAATGAATCAGACTGCTAATTTTAAATATCTAACAAAACCTTTTTTTGGAATATTTTATGCATATCTCAACTGAAATGACAAAACTTCAAAATGTTTGTTAATACTAAAATTTAAACATTGTTTAACAAAATGCATCAAATAATCTTATTAACAAATACGTTTTTATTAACTTTCAGGCAATCATTTAAAATATTAATTTTCTCGCTATTTTATTTTTTTAATGAATGCAACAATATCAGTCTAACAAGTCTTGTTGGATTGATAGTATTGCAGTAAACGCAAAATTTAAAAATCGAATATTCAAGAATGATCTTTAATTTTGTCTAGCTACCAGTATGTGTCCAGCTACTGGCTAATACCATGATAAATAAAAAATGACTATGAATTTAATATAGTAGGTGAATTTCATATTAAACTATTGTTGATAAAAAATTTACAAAATTAATAAATTGATGATTGATCACAAAAAAGTTATTTCTATTTAGAAACCTAAAATCAATAATGATATATTAAAAATTTGAACAGCATTATTTACCGATACCTCATATCTCGAATAACGAAGTATAACTGAAATGAACAGCAAAGAATTTGAAAGAATGAAAAAAAAACTATTATTTATATCTTCAAAGTACGTACAACAAAACCGTTATGTAGTGAAGTATATCGCATCTTTGAACACGTAACTTTTTATATATATATATATATATATATATATATAGACGCAAAATGTGGGGAAGTTGAAGACGTTATATACGCGAAGTGAAAAGAAATATCTACGGTTAGGGGAGAAATTTCTTTATTTTTTCAAAAAGAGAGAGGTACGCTTGAATGCACTGCTATAGCATCGATCGATTGGCTATGGGGATTGGCGTTTAGCTACGCATCAGACCATTTCAATTATATATATATATATATTTATTTTCCTCCCCTCTTTTTTTCAATGTCGCAAAATTCAGAAATTCAAAAAATATTTTATAATAGCTTGAATGTCAGTTTTTATATTATTGCTATATGGATATATTTAAGATTTTTCTAGCTTTTGATTTTTCATGCAAATATTATCTTTTCATCAGATTTAAAAAGTTTGAAAAAAGTATTAATTTGAAATTTATTAAAAATTATATTGAGCGCGAAACGACACGTGTAATAATGCATAATAATTTATTTATTAATATGGTAAAAAAACACCCACGTAAAAGAAATTTAAAATAGTAAACCACAAAATATACAAAATTGTATAAGCGAAAAGCCACCTACAACGCACGACAGTTTTGCACGGAACAGTCAGTTTGATATTTGTAATAAATGCTAAATAATTTATTTACTATTCATATGGTAAAATATACATTCCCAGCGTATATAAAGAATAATTGAAAATTAAGCCATAAAATATACAAAATATTATCGTAAGCGAAAATGCTGACGAATAACCGCAAGCACCGATTTGGTCCGACCGCCTCTTAATAGAAGATGTATATATACGATAGCGTATATATACATCTTGTTTTTTTCATGTAAAATAATAGTACATTATGCAACTAGGTGGTAAAGTCGAATATTTCTCCTGAGAGGAAGTTTGCGACTCGAGCAAGCGAAGCGAAGCAAACGGAGTAAATTCCTGAAGGAGAAATTAGGCTTTACTATAACAAAATTCAACAATCTATTCTTTCTCCCGCAAAATTTTAGAAGTTAGAAATATTTTTCTTTTGGCCTGCTTTTCAAGTTAATAAATTGGTCATTATTGTTGAGGTGTTGTATGAATAAAATAATATTTTGATATACTGTGAGTGCTATTTCGAAAGGATTTAAGCTCAACTTTCGTTCAAAAAAAGTTTTAATCTTCTAGCTGTTGATGCTGAAGAATTATAAGCGTTTAAAAATCTAGTAAATTTTTCAGTGATTTTCTTTAATTGTCTGTAACTAGAGAAATATTGAGTAATAGGGTTTTTTCCATAATTTGACACTTGAAAACTTATC
This sequence comes from Anastatus disparis, assembly GCA_017163975.1. Lineage (NCBI taxonomy): Eukaryota > Metazoa > Arthropoda > Insecta > Hymenoptera > Eupelmidae > Anastatus > Anastatus disparis. The sequence continues at coordinate 2,501,462 of JAFFSR010000313.1, forward strand.
CTAAAGTTTGAGCAATATTTGTGATCTAGAGGTCTGACCCTCTTCTAGTAAATAAACTCTTTAAAATTGTCCGATGAAAGTAACCGAAACAACGGTATTATCCAATAGCATTATACGATTTTAAAATTTTCCACGTGAATAAATGACCGTGGAGTGTATATTTACATACTTTCTGGTATCTTACTGTTGGCAACCTTTGGCCAAAGAAGAAAACTCATGCAGTCTTTGCTTAGAATATGTAAATGCAAACATTTTATTTAATAAATAATTTTTTTAACAATTTTTTAATGACGAATTTATGATAGAAATTAATAGATAGCATCTAATTAAGTGTGAATATTTTACTTATTTTTTTTTTATTTAATTCATTTCTAATGTTAAAAATGATGAAACACTTAAATATTTCATTTTGAAGCAGTATTAGCCGCTCATTGCTTTTCTGATAATATAAATTTTATAAAATAATATTAAATATTTAATGTATAATCGTAGAGCGCAGTAGTACTTGTACAATGGCAAGTTTGTGAACCACTACGGCAGACCCTATTTACTTAAATTTTGTAATTTTAAATAATGTATTTCTGTGTTGTATATAAAAAATTAATACTCATTTAATTTTCATTAAAAAATGCTTATAATAATTATTCTACATAGTAGAATTGTTGTGTGATGAAATTCTCTTATTTTCCGAAATGGCAAGCTTGTTCTGTGTAATAATAATAAGATTATTGCATGTTATTTAATATTCATTTAAATTTATAATGTTGAGTAAAAATGCTCGTAAAAATATTTATTTTATTGTTTGTCAATTAAAAAAAAACTTTTTATTAATTAAAAAGAAAACAAAATTGTGCAAGAACCTTTATCTTAAAGTTTTCAAAATATGTTTTAGATTTCTCAATGTTTTCATTCACAACTATTAAATTTGATTCAAATCTATCATTTCCTTTAAAAGTTATTTTAAATATTTAGTAAAACTCATATTAATTTTTACGCATCAAATTTCAATAAAAAATTTGAAATCAACGGTTGCATGGTTCTATTTCGAACATGTTGGATAAGATGGGTGGAAAAACGTGATGCGTTAGAAATTTTGTTTATTTATTTTCCAACTAAAAAATCTCAGATTAGATCTTATCTCAGATTTTTCAATAGATTTTTATGGCAATACAAAATGCCAACAAACAACCTCTCTCGATATGCATAAATATTAACAATCAGTCAACATTAATAACATTTAAATCAACCTAAAAATTTTTTTCAATATTTAAAAAAAAATTAAAATTGAAAGAAGATACAAATTTATGATTCGTAATCATATCATATCGTCGCTTCTAACCTTATACTGAAAATTCTCAAGTAAATCATTTGATTTCTCACCTGAGAGTTTTTATTAGGATAACGAACAGAAGCACCCTTCATTTGCACCACGAAGACTAGCACATTTCAAAATCTATTAACAAAAAGTAACATTCAAAAATATAGAAGGAGATAGCAAAGGTTTTTGTTCTCTAATTTTACACAATACACGTTTTTGAAATTTGATAATTCATTCCTTAATAAAAAAATTAATATTTTCGACCAGGGCTCGCTTGCCGATCATAACGAAAATTCGAACTACATTTGTAAAAAATTTTGTTTTTTCCGTGATTTTAGTCTATTTTAATAAAAAATAATGAAAATTTCAGTCCTAAAAACCTTACAAAAAAATTGGCATTTGTATTCCATTTTTTATGTCAATAAAAAAATTATCTTTTGAACTCATATTGGTATATGTTTCTTAAAACCAACATTTATAAATTTTAAGGAAAACCGACTAAAAGTGCCTAATAATTAATTAAATACGTAATTATAAACATTCGTACACCTTTACCTACAAAAGCTGTAAGATTAGGTATTTTACACGTTTATATCGTAATATACTATCCAAAAGTGTAAGAATCTTAAATTGGTGTACTTTTACATTTTTTTAAATTTTAGCATGTTACTCAAACTTAATATCAAATTAATCTTAAAATTATTGCCACAAACATATTTAATAATTAATTATTTGAAATCCATGTTTGTTTTAAAATTAAAAAGGATTGACACACTCTAAAAAGGATATTTTGTAAAAAAAATACCAAGGAAAGTATAGATTATGAGTATTTCATAGCAATTTTAAAAATATAAGATTATTGATCAAATGAAAGAAAAAAAAATTATAGAAATTTGAAAATTTAACGTGTGCTTTGATGGGAAAAATAGTATTTATGCTTATAATATATTTATACTCACAAGGAAAGTGCATTGCATTTGGGCCTCGGATTTTCTTCTAGCTTTGGGATCTTTTTTCTTACATAAAATCATGAAAAAAGCCGCGTCCGTTCGGTCCAACGTTCGATTTTTTCCGAGTTATGAGCAGTTTTGTCTGTTTTGTTGAAAAATTTGCATCTGCTTTATAATTTTACAGTTTTGTAACTACTTATTCTAGAAGGTTTTTACTGATTGTATATTAAAGTTGAGATTAAAACCTTTCGATTAAAAAAAAAAACGTGTCCAAAAAACTCATGTTGTTAAAAACTTATGAAGAGATGAAAAGTGAAATGAATTTCTGACTAAAATGTTGCATTTATTTTCTATGCATATTTTCAGCTAAATATTTGCGCTATTTTTATTCCCTCATAACTTTTTAACAACTTGAGTTTTTTGGACACATTTTTTTTTAATCGCAAGGTTCAAATCTCAACTTTAATATGCAATCAGTAAAAACCTTATAGAATAAGCAGTTCGAAAACTGTAAAATTATAAAGCAGATGCAAATTTTTCAACAAAACAGACAAAACTGCTCATAACTCGGAAAAAATCGAGCGTTGGACCGAACGGACGCGGCTTTTTTTATGATTTTATGTAAGAAAAAAGATCCCAAAGCTAGAAGAAAATCCGAAACCCAAATGCAATGCACTCTCCTTGTCAGTAATAAAATAGTAGTTTTTATGAATCAAAAACAAAAATTATTGATTATTTCATTATGAATTCAAATCCTTCAAAAAAATTACATGTTATCCATAAAATTAAAAATATTTAAAAATTTATTAAAATTAATGCGATTTTTTTATATATGACTGAATGTAATTGAAGTTATAACTATAATAATAAATTATTTAAACTTTTTATAAAAGTTATACATAATACAAAAATAATATTTTGTTCCTTTTTACGGAACCCTGACTAGATACGGTCCTAAGCGCATGAGCCTCCTTAATACACAATCGATAAAATATATTATAATTTTAAATAAAATTTATCAGCAAAATTTCTAATAAATTTGACAAAAAATAATAATAATTCTACATTATAATGTTAGTATGTTTCACGGTTACTGCAATCATTGTCATTTTTTCGTAAATAATTTTGATTTTGCTTCATTTTTTTAATAATTTTTTTAAATATAGATATAACCGATCAATGTACAATAATTACATGTACAAGTAAATTTGTCTGAAAAAATTTCTATTGAATAATTATAAAATACCTTGTAAAGTTTAGATTTTAACTATATTGTGATATATACTTTGTTTTTATAACCACGTTTTTAAAATAAATGGTTAAACTTTGAAACATTTTTATTTAACGTAACATGTTTTTATATTTTAAAGCTATCAAAAAAGTGCATCATTATGTCCAATAAAAAAATGCAAATCGCAGTTTTAATTTTTTACTTGTGAAAATCGAAGCAATGAATAATTGTACCACTCCATCAGTACAATGTAGTTTTCTCGAAAGTTCATAGGTTGCTTGTAGAAATTTAAAAATAAGCATTCATTCGATTACAATGTATAAAAAAAATATTTTCCAACCAATATGAAAACTGCCATTCAATAAAATATCTTCCAGAAACTACTCAAAGCGTTTCACAAATTTATTAATATAACAAAGTAGTTATCTCTGGTAAACACAAAGTTTTTTCTTTTCAAATAAATCAGAAGCAAGAATTTCGATTTCACACAAGAAGAAAAAAAGCAGAATAGAGCGTTATTATCAGTGCTCGCTTAACGATCCATGCCCCTATACATAAAAAAGTACAGTTGTAGCATTGATATTTGAATAAATCTATTACGTTACGTTCAAATCGAGGTTCAAATGTACACACGCACATATTATACATCGATAAGGGAACGCGATAACGATAACGACTAATCTCTTTATAACAAAGATACACAAGCATAGTTCTACATTCTGTTGTTTCTCTTTTATACTTTATCCATCGTTGAAAGAGAGAGAGAAAAGAATAATTTTAAAAGAAAAAAAAATAAAAAAGACTTTTTGAAAAGTTTCTTATACACAGAAGTTGATTTTCTCACACGCCTACTTCAAGGGTCAGTCATAATAGTCGCGCGCTTATATAGTGAATACTTTATTTTATTTTTTTTTTTTTTTCAATTTGAAGGCTGGGTTGATTTACAAAGCGAGCGCAAATTGCCGTGTATAAATTTGAAACTGGTTGGGGGCTACATAAGAGAAAAGAGATAGAAAGAGAGAGAATGAGAATGAGCGAGCTCTACGAAACAAGTGCAAATGACATCGTTCTCGCCTCTTCTTCTTTACTTTCTTCTACATGTATACGTTCGTGTGTCCCTTGTAACTTTCGTAGTTTTGTCCCTCACTTTCTCTTATGCGCTCCATTTACCTCCTTCGTTTCTACATACATACACAGCATACGTATATGATACGTGAATAGTGGCTCTTTGCAATTTGGCTTTTGCTCTTTACTTTTGCTTTGCTCTGCTATTTAACCCTCTTTAATATCGTAGCCCTTTTTGCGGCGCTCCGCGTTTGTAATTTAATTAAAATATATTTCTGAAGGTATTATCTAATAAATCATGAGCCAACTTTCAGGAAGTGCACTTATAACATTTTTTTTAAATATATACATATGCGTGTCTTTGTATAAAAGAAATTGGATGCTACTTGTCTTGCGGGATAAATATTTAAAGTCTATTGATGTGGTCAAGTTCAATTAAAGTGCTATAAAATTTTGATTTATTGCAGAAAAGTTTTGAAAAAATTTATTTTTATATTATTTCATGAATTTATCAACTAAGAAATGTTTATTTTATTATATTCTAATTATTTATCGAAGTGTGATCACGGTTTTCATTGTAAATACTTCGATTTTAAAATATTGATTCCTTCTAATTAGTTTTAGAAAATGTGTCCACAAATTTTAAGTATATCAATCACAATATTTATGATTAAAAATGAAATTTATGCAAAAATTATTTAATAAAAAGTCGTTTCTAACAATATGTTATAATACGTAAATTATAATTTTATTAATCATTTTTCAATAATAACTATTTTTCTAGTTAAAAATAAATTAAAAGTATTGTTACGTGGATGAATTAAGCACTTCCACGTAAAAGTTTATTAATTAAGATGATAATTTAAATGAGAACAAAGTTTAATTAAAGTAAATTCAACAAAATAAAACAAACTATTAAAGCTCGTGTAAATTTGTTTTGAAATTTTTCAGTTAAACAATCTCGTTTGTCACGTAAAAGACTGTATATATGTGTCATCTGGTCGTTGTTCAATTGAAAAATTGCTTTACACAAGTCTCATAAAGAAACTTTTATACATGAACGTGTACTATATAACTAAAGCTTACACCAGTTTTTCTATTACGTCCGCATGTACCATCATAATATATCCCTCTTTGCTACTACAACCTTTCATCTTTGTTACATCTAAGGATCCTTGGCACGCGCAAACTTCATCTAAAAATTCGCAAGTCTTTTTTTTTTCATTTCAAGTAAGTCTTACATACAATAACCTTTTTGCAATATACGCGCAAAGAGAAGAAGAAGAAGAAGAAGAAGAAGAAGAAGAAGAAGAAGAAGAAGGAGGTTTGTATGTGCAATAGGTAAATCCATACATGTTTGTGAGTGTAGATATAGTGGAAAAATGAAAGAATGAAAGAGAGAGAGAGGGGAATCAACGAAAACCGGAAACTGCAATAGAGTATAGAGAGAGACTACAAGAACCGCCGACTCTCTCAAGGTTTTTCTCTCCCTCTGTTCGTCTAGTCTGGCATAGTTTCGGTCTCTCTTTTTCGTATATGTGTAAGCGTCGCACATGTCACCCCTTTGAGACTTACAATATAAAACAGTTCTCTCTCTATACATATAACTGAAGCATAGAAGAAAAAGGGAGAGAGAGAGAAAAATAGTTGAAACACCCGGTAGATCGTGCAGGGTATTAGACAATAAACTTCTCTCTCTTTCTCTTTCTCCTAGAGCCTTTTTGCAAAGTAAAAGATGAAATCCTTAACTATATATACGTATACCGGTGTTATATGGGGATTTCCCGTCGCGCGCGTGTAGTTCGCCTCTCTTTCGTTTATTCAAAATTCAAAAAAGAAAGAAGAGAAACGTAGCTTCTATATATATATATTATTCTTCTCTTATAGTCCTTCTCTTCACGTTCGTTACATCTTCGTTCATCTCCCTCTCAGGCTTTCTGACAGCGATGAGCTTCGAGATATGCACTTCGCTGGCATTGTGTGCGTCTATGTGAGTTTGCATGTGTGAATGAAGTTTACATAAATAAAGAGGCGCGCGCATATATAAGATTCTCTTCTCTTCTCTTCTTTTTTACTTTATCGATGAACGTGGTGTGTATGTGTGTACGAATTTTTTTTTGAGAAACCGAGAGAAAGAGAGAATTGGAGCGGCCTATATATTTTTTTTTAATGTGTGTTAGTATGGTTCTATTATGTATATAACCAAACGGGGTCGCAGGTTTCTTTGCTCTTGTGCCCTTCATGTTCTCTCTACTCCTTTTTTTCTTTCATTCTTCCTTCTCTTCTCTTACGATTCTTCGTCTTGTTTGCCAAATATTATCGTAGGATATGTTCTCTTTTTCAACTGAAGTTTACATTATACGATGGAATACCGAAACATCAAAGTTTGCTCATAAAATTTGAAATTTTTTTCTTAAACTTCTTTTAATGTCCGGTAGGTAGTTCTTCTTCCTGTTATTTGTTCGACGTTACTTAGATCTATGTCTATGCAGATATTAGAATAGTTTTAGTTTTTTTCTTTCGGTAGCTTTTGTACAATAGTTTTAAATTCTAACGAAGATTATCGGATTATATTTTTTTACATCATTTATAAACTTCTCATGCATATGCAATAATTTCGTGAAGTTAGAAAAAAAGAAGACTTTTTTTTATATAAGATAGTTCATAAGGATAGTGTGGGAATCATAGAAAGCATCTTGTATAAGTTTCTCATAAAAATTGAATTTTCTATCAACGAAATTTTTTCAAGTTCAATGTTTTCATATGTAAAATATGTTTAACTTACATACTTTCATATTCTTTTTAGATTAGTTTGCGATACTGATTATTTAATAGATTTTAATTATAATAGAATTTCAACGATACAATTTATAATAGTTTTAATAACAAGACATAGTTTAAGAGGTTCTTTTTTTATTAAATTTCGTGTATTCTTCACAATGTTGGTACCGAAGCAAACTTCAATGAATAACGATGCTACTTTGCTATTTAATCTAATCTATTTTATATAAAAGCTAATACAACGTTATATTATCAGCCAATTTATTTAAGTATCTTATCTATCCTTTTTTTCAACATAGAAAATTAATAATGATAAGATTTGTACTATGAACATTTGATATATTCGAAAATATGAATTTTTCAGTAACAAATATACATTATAATTGAGCATTCGATGATAACAAGTCTATCATAAAAGAACTTATATAAACCAAGCCGCCTATGAGCACCTGAAAAATTCTACAAACGATACGTGTACATGTGTGCTGACGATAGTCTCAACTATACATACAAACTTCTAAAATCTCTTTTCTTCTACTACCAACACATTATCTTCACTTACACATTGTTGAGCGCTTAAAAAAAGAAAAAAAAAAGAGCGCGCGGCTAAGCCTCAAATGCTGCACTTTTGCAAAGCTAAAGCAAAACTCCTAGACAGAAAGCTAAAGCACACATAGAATTGCATCACAAAAATATCACCTGATTCTTATACTTAATTATTAATGAAAACTTCTATTCATGGAACTAACTATCATCTTTCCGCATGTTCGACATCGTTGAAGAACGACAGACTCTTGACTCGCCGATAAACAAGTTGAACTACGAATCGCACCGCGAAACGATTCGTTGACCCGAGGAAACTAAAGCAGTGTACGCACACGTTTAGAAAATATTCTACACTTGGAAAAAAAAATTGTGTGTATGTATTACGGAGCTAAGCCAGCTGCAAGCTATTCTCTCTCTCTCTCTCCCTTCCTCTTTCCTACACTTTTTTTTTCAGCGTTCACCAAGTAGAGTTTTAGAGAATAAACTACATACGTATTATGTATACAGACAGAGAGCACATATACGTGCTGTATACTTACACACGTGAACTTGATAAATTTTTGCACCTAAGCGCGCGCACTGCTGTTACTTTTGCGAGCCATGCAAAAAAGTCCGTAGCAGCAGCAGCAGCAGCAGCAACATATAAGTGCAAGGAGTGTATCTCGAAAAAGAAAGAAAGAAAGAGAGCGAGAGAGAAAGAGAGATTTTTAGCCATGCGAAAGGCTTTTTAAAAGCAGCGAGCAACCAATGGGCCGTTTTTACACCGGGGCCTCCATAATATTACCTATACACACGGTATTAGGGGTAGGGGTTTAAAGAACCACGTGACTATAAAGTTCGCCAATCCCGCGAAACGCTTCTATCTAAGACCCGTATATATATATATACATATAGCATCCTATACACAGCCGGCCCTCTTGCTTTCTCTCTCGTTCGTTCTCTTTCTTTTTTTTAAATTTCTCTCTCTCGTGTATGCTGTTGCTGCTATTGCTCTCTGCTACTCTTTGCGAATATGTATATGTGTATGCACATAAGTCGCATGTGTCGCTGCTGCTTGCTGCTGCTGCTACTACCGCACACCCCGTTTTTTTATTTTTTTTTTTTATAAAGTGTGCGTGCATTAGATGTATGTGTGTGTGCAAATAGTTTGCGCACGCGAGCTCTCTTTTTCTAGATATATTAACAAAGAGGGAGAGAGAAAGAGATAGAGAAGGAGGTTAGGTTTCTCTTGTTGAGTGAAGGAAACAAGTTTGCATCGTATATGCGCGCGGTGCGCATATAACCCAAAGGCAAGGCCTCGTATCGTCGACGACGTTCGTCTCATATATGTACGTGTATACATATATACATAAAAACGAAAGAGAAAGAAAAGAATAGGCCCTATAGCAGCAAAGCGTCTAACGAAGAATAAGCAAAGAGAAAGAAAAGAAAGAAGAGAGAAAGAGGAAAGAGAGGAGGAGAGGCTAGCGGTGGACTGTCTCCGTCCAAAGTGAAACAGTCGGACGCAGCGCGAGATCGAGTGCAGCCCTTCGATTTTTTCGACTCCGCGAGTTGACTTAAAATTTTTTTGGCACTAAAGTATAGATATAAAAAAAAAGAAGAGAAACAAGAAGAGATCAGCTACGAAAAAAATATACGACACATAGCTCGTGTTAATTTTTTTAAGGTGAAAAAAAGAAATTCGAAAAAACGGTTCCGCTGCACAATAGAACAATTCAAAAAAGAAGAGGTCTAGGTGACGGTGGCGCTTAATCTATATAAGGAAACAGAAAAGAAAAGCGCTGGATTATAGAAAAACATTGCTGATAGATCGACGACTATAGAGAAGAAGAAAAGAAGAAAATAGAGCAAAATAGCACGGTCCCGTAACTCTTTTTTTTTATATCAAGTAAACTGCTGCAGGCGAACTTGTGCGCGTCCGGTTAATGAAAAAAGGAAAAACTAAATAAAGTTCAACCTTGAGTAATAGTTGTACCATTATTCATATAAAAACGAGAAAAATAAAGAATAAAGAAAAGTGTGTCGGTTGCACAACGTGTGTTATTTTTTATTTTTTTTTTTTTTCATCGTACGTGAATCGTGGAGAAAGTTTTGCTCCGAAAAAGATTAACGATATATTGTAAACGACTCGTATCGATAACGAGTCAACTACTGCTATATAAAGATAATGTACAACTTTTCCGGACATGTGTAGAGAGTAAGTAAAAATAAAAAAAATGTAAATCGTCACACGCGCGCGCGGTAGATCATCGATAAAAAAAACATTGGAATATAGAAAATCCGCTTTAGTACATAGAATAGCTGTTCGAATTTTATCAGAAAAACGAGAATATTTGATCAGCTGCCATTAGTTCCGCCCCCCATGAGGCAGGTGGCGCATCGATTTACCCTTGTAATATTAAAAAAATTAATAGTGCACACTTGAGTGACAGAATAACTAAAAATTTTAATCAAACTTTGACTTGTGCTTATCCATAGAACCAATTTTACGTTAAAAAATTCAAATTATTTTGGCAATTATATCGAATCGGTTATAAGTCGTCTAGCATCTCATTTTAAACATACAAAAATTATTATAAAATTATTAAAATTTTTTATTTTTAATTATTTTATAAATTGTTATAATATATTTTCATAAATTAATACTGTAACTGATTAATTTTTAGTGTACATTAAGATATTTTAAATTTCTTAAACTTGAATTGCTTACGTGCAAAAAGCTTTTAATGTCAGTTAAAGTTAGAATAAAAATATAAATAATTTTTCTAATATAATTGATTTTTAGACATCATTCAATACCGAGAGCAAATTTTATTTTTTCTGAATATCACTATTTTGATCAAAAATTGCACCTGGCCATCTAGTGGCGACAATTCTAATCTTATAATTATTGAAAACAATTTTTTAATAAAAATATATTTCTATTTTTGATATTTCTAAAAAATATTTTTTGGAATATAACAAAAGTACACGAATGAAATATTTCATATAATATACAACACCATTATAAGTATTCATTTAAATTATATTAAATTATTATCGAAACTTTCGGATAATGCAAAAATTATTTAAAATATTTTTTATATATACTTTTTGACGCGCTGGAATACGGATTATTTTGAATATTTATAAATAAAGAATACTTTTTAAATATGAATTTAAGAAATTTAAACTATTTTCCCAATTTTAATATTATGAGTTAAATATTTAAAAAAAAAAACGAATTTAATGAATTAAAATATTCATATTTGTAACATAAAAAAATATATTCAAACTTGATTCGGAGCAGTCGTACCATGTGACCACGAACGATACATCAATCGGTACGTCATTTTATTTCGCTTAGCTTTTGTTTCTGTCATTTAGCTGTGATTTTTTTTCGGTATAGTGCTACACTTTCGTCAAGTCCATTAATCTTCTATACAAAGCGGATTTTCTATATTTTCTAGTGTTAATAAAGTTACTTAAAAGGTGTTTTATAATATAATTTAGGAAAAGTAAAGAAGAAAAAAGAAAATAAAAAGAGAAAAAAAGTGTCGATAACGATCAAGAGTAGCAATCGGAAAGGCGAGGACGAGGAAGCGTCTTAGAAAAATTAGCAAGATTCAAAGACCGTCAAAACGAAGCTCGAGGAGTCGGCGGCGGCTGGTGGTGTGACGCTAGCAGCAGCTACAACGTCTACAACACCAGCAACGATTATTACAACAACAACGCCAAGCAATACGACAGCAACAACAAGCGTAGTCGCAATGTCGAAATTATACGTTGGTAATTTGCCTTCGGAATGTAATGAAGCGGCATTAAGACAATTGTTTCAAGAGCATGGCTTAGCTTGTACAACGATATTAGTGAAGCGTGGTGGCTATGCATTCGTCGATTGTTGCGACCAGTCGACCGCCGACCGTGCTATCGACAAATTAAATGGTGAGTCCCCGAAAAAAGTCAACCAAAAAACAACCATATGCCAAAAAAAAATCGCTACGCTTCGAGCAGCTTTTCTAGCATTCTTTCGGGGGCTTTTTTTTCTATTTTTCTTCTCGCTATTTTAAACGACTAAATTCGCGCGCTTTTTACTTGATGCTTATACTACGCCTACGCTATATATATATATATGTATAATTGAGAGGATGCTGCATCACCCCCTCCTGCTTACATGATACCGCTATAAAGATGTGAGAAAGGGAAAGGAGAGCCACACACGTGCGCACTATAGAGTGAGAAAGCTGCAGAGATATACAACACTATGAGAGGATGCCAGCTGCTTTGTTACAGACTACATATACAGATTTCACGAAAGCTTTGCTTTTTTATTTTTTATTATTTTTATTTTTTAATCCTGCTGCTTTTATTGCTTTTTACATATGCTTTTATTATTAATTATTATTAAGATTATATATTTTTTGGCTTATTTTTTTTGTTGTATCATATGCTTTTTTTTGTTTTGCATTTTATTTCAGCGAGTAAAGAAGAAGTTACCATTATTCCTGAATTTCCTCATCCTTTGCTTTTTTGTTTTATTTTAATTTTATTTATTTTAGGTTATTGCCTTCTTTTTTTAGGTTATATAATATTTACAGGTTTCTACTGCTTTTAGAATAAGATTTTGCAATAAAAAGCTTTTAGTTTGTAAGCAATGCTTCGCTTTTATATATAAGAATTATTTATTGCTGTTATTTATTTGTAAGAACAGTTAAAAACAGAATTGTTAATTGTAGACTTACTTAGAAACTATTAATAATTCACATGAGATATATTATTGTTAAATTTACAAAGTTTTTTCTGTTATTGAAACTCTTTACCATAAGATATATTACTGATAAATTAATAAAAAAAATAATACAAAATAAATTCAGTGATAAATATTACTCGTAACATAATGATGGTGCAATCAATCATGCTCCGTTTTATTGCTATTTACTCAATCACTAATTATACATATTTTTTGATAATCAATTCTAAATGATCTTCCTATTTTGTCTAATAATACATTTAATGCTTTAAAATATAAAAAAAAAATAAAAATCTCCCTCTAATTATAAACGTTAAACTAAATTTGATAATATAGTTAGTTTGTTGAAAAAGAAAAAAAAGAATTAACGCGAAAAGAAGCCGGCTCAATTGCTAGACAGCTAGACTGAGAGCCACTGTTGCGTGGCCTCGAAATTGTTTCCGCCGAAAAAGAGCTCTACGAAACTCGCGACGAAGCTTAATGCCGGTATAGCTTAACCAAACGTGAAAGAAAAGGATAGAAAAGAAAGAAAGAGTGAGAGAGAGAGAGAGAAAGGATAAGTAAAAGAGCTGTGTGTGTTATATGTGCTTAGGTTGCCGGCTCGTGCAGTGGCTATAACGTACATTTCCATTTACGAAATTTACCTCGTTTTTTTATACTTGTGTTGTATATGTTATAAAAACTCATGGTTAGCAAGCCTAGAATAAGAACTGTTGATTTTACATATACACACGAATATATAGACCGAAAGCATATATAGCATATGAAGAGTACGCGAAATCTAATCTACTCTGTGCTTCGCGAAGAGGACACTAAAGTAACAGCAATCAAGCATACAATCTTCATTGCATGTCTTTAACTTCGTTTAAACATTTGCGTCATTATCTTTTTTTCTTTTATATATTTACCTTCGGAGAAAAAGGAACGTACTAGAAGTTATTATATTTTTTTTAAAGATGCTGTATTTATGCTATTAATACAATGCTAATCAGTACCCTACAGTGGTGTTTGAATCAATCGGGCTAGATCAGGATTCGAACTCGGGATGTCAGGATATGATCTATCTCTGGCTCAATTGAGTGAGCAACTGAAAACTTATTCTATTTTGATTAGATTAAAAAATTAAAAAAATTTTTTAAGTTGACTGATATGAATAATTTTAATGATATATGTTGATAAACGTCAACGTATTATTTGGACAATATTATCGTTGAAAATTTCATAGATACACTAATTTAAACACTTGAATGGATAATCGTTACAAAAAATTTGTAATTTATATTTTTGATATTCAATTTTAGGAAATATTCAAATTTTACGCAACTGCTTTTCGAATTATTTTTATAGAAATTCTAACCTGTTTTATAATAAATTCATTATAACTTTTATTCATTCTTTGTGTATTTCATTAATTTAAATTTGAATGAAAAAATGATCGTATTACTTAGAATGGTTAAATAAACATAAAAGTATTTTTAAGAGTCCCGCGATGGAACATTTAGAATCTAAATAATGCTGAAATTGAATTTTAACTGTAAAATCGTTATTTATCCATCAACTTAAAAATGTTAAAATGAATTGTATAATTTTTGAGTATTTGCATGTTTAACTTGTAAAAAAAGTATAATTAAAATGAGTTTTGTTTAAATGAAAAATCTTGTGTATACGTGATATTTATAACTTAAAAAATGTTTAAACAGTAAAAAGTTCAAAATAATATATGTATTAAAGGGAAATCTTTTTTTCAATTCAATGAATCGTTTAAACGTTTGACCTTCATTTTGATATTACTCAGCTACTTAATTTTTTTTTTAATATTCACATCGCAGATTGGGTAATTTATTCCATACGTCGATGCACGCACTTGCGTTTTTCCTAACCTACAAACTCAAAGCTTTAGATATATATATATATATATGCACACACACTTATGCTCTACGCGCACACAATCAACATATACCGGCGTCTAAATATTTCATGAGATAGAATAGTAGTATACGTGAGTATGGTATAACATATATATATATATATATATATACACACATACACGCGTATATAAGGTTATAGTGAAAACAAGAAACTCGTTCTTTTCAAAGCATATATATATGTATATATAGATTATATAGTCAGAGTTGAACACGTGGTTAGTTTTTAGTCCCACGCGTAGAGAGAAAAAGACCGGCTTTCAACATGGCGCCGCCGCCGGCACATTCGGGCAAGGTCACCCAAACGATGCTGGTTCTGCTCCCGCGCAACCATATATATGTATATTCTCTTTCTATCCTTTTCTTCAAGTTTTTAGCTTCATTGGGCTTTCTGTATGCTGATAATGTGAGATTATAGTAGCTTATAAGACTGTACGTATATAAATTTACTCACTCAAACAGAATCGTGGAATTTACTAAAAATCAGACATTCACTTTTTTCCTTGTTTCTGTTATCTTTTTTTTTTACTTCAAGTTAATAAAGTTAGAAATATTTTAAATAGCTTCTTCTTTTTTTTTTAAATTTAGATGAATGAAATTTGTTACACAAATTTATTTAATCATAAACGCATGCCATTATTAAAGATTACAATCCATATTACAAAATTTTAAATTAAACAATAATATATTCTATTTTGAGAGATACTATTCACATTGTGTAAATAAATTGATTTATTCAAATATTAAAAATAAAATATAAATTTATGATTGAAAATTTAATAAAAAAAATGAGAATTGATAATTACGAATGTAAAAATAAAATTATTGCAGTTGTAAACATTCAGATGAAAAATTTGAAACGCTAATCTTTTGCACCACTTATTCACATGTAACGTAATAGATATCAACTGAATTTATTTCCAAATAAAAATTTTAGTTTATTATTAGAATTGATTAAGAATTTTTAAAATGATATAAAAAATTATTTATTAAATTTAATAATTATTAGTGCATTTCGATGTCCGAACGTAAAGTTATTTTTAATTGAAAATCATCAACTTTAATTATAAAATGTCTTAAAGTTATATTTATATTGAAAAAGCATACTTTTATATACTAAGAATTTTGATTAAGTTATCGTACACATATATAATAACAATAATCCAGTGCGGCAACGATTGTTTGTAAATGTCGTAAGGGGATTGCCAAAAGATAACTAAATCACTGCTGCAATGTATTATAATCGTTATATAAGAGTAATAAATTCCACACGCTGTTATAACGAAAAAAGAATAAAACAAAATTTTATACATGCATATATATGTGATAAATGCATTCGTACTAAAACCAGTTACTTTTTTTTCTTCATGCATTTAATGCTCCTGATACATCATGCTTTCCTTATAAGCTTTAGTTCCTTATTTCCTTATTTTTCTTTTAATAAGGTGGCTTTAGAGCTGTACCTAATCAAGCTTTTTTCAAGAATTTCAAAAATATGTAAACTAAATTTTCATTTCCAAGTTATAAACAAAAAGTCTATTTTTCCGTAAGAGTCTATGTTAAATTTTTAAATTTCTACAATTTTTTTTCTCTTTTATTAAGTTAATGATCTCCTATTTTCAAAAATTTTATGAAATTAGTTTTATATTTTTTATTAAATTTTCTGTTATTTTTTTTAAATTGCCGAAGCACCTTAAATGCTTAAAACACATTGACAGACTTTAAATTTTGACGATCGCATGCGCTTCCACGAGATTTAGCAGATGCAATAATGCTTTAAATGCTTGGTTATTAATTTTTAAGGATATAAAATACGCTTAATTAGACATAATTTTATTTTTATATAATATACCATTAAAATTATTTAAAATAAATATATGATTTTTATGGTAAGTACTTTAATCAATATTTTTTTATTATTATTGATATGGCAAGTATGCCACAAAATATTATATTATGTTTACTTTTATTATTTACGACGAGTAATGAAATATATAACATCAGATGGAAAATTTTAAGAGTCTGTTTCGAGTGATAAAAAATTAATGTTCGCCCTTTTATTTTATTCTTTTTTTTTATAAACTTCCAAGAAATGCCTGACTCAGAATACGAAGATTAAAGTCAACAAGTTAATAACCTTAATTTCAATTATTCTTATGAATATATTTAAATTCAAATTATAATAAAAGTGAAATTTTTTCTCTTTGTATTAAAGAATTTTTGGCATTAATTATATTTATTTGTCCCAATTAAAATTCTCATTTTCTGACGATAAAATTTTTCCTTTCAATAGTAAAAATGTCAATATTAGTTTATAAAATCGAACTTCAATTAATCGATGAACACGAAAAGTTTTATATAAATATAATACACTAAAAAGGAAAATTATGCTACGTTCCTTTATGATATAGTAGAAAAATGCTAATTAACTTGTTTAAATGAGATCTTCAGTGTTTCACTCGTTAGAGCGATGGATTCGTAACTTTGAATACTAAGTTCGAATCCCGGTCTCGATCTGTTGAAAACACTGGAAACCTCCATCGTCAATTAATATCATATAAATACAGCAACGCTAAATAAAATTGAAAAAAAAAACATTTTTAAATGTTACGAAAATACACATGTTATAATCGATCGATATACCGTCACCACATATATATTGTATACACAAAAATCGTTTCCTCTGTCTGTTCGAAGGGAAGTAAACTAGTTTGGTCGGTTTTATAGTCTTCGAAAAGGTTCTAAGTAAGGTTAGGTAAAGCTTGGCAGTTAGATATGCTAGATTCTTTACATACATATATATTTTTTGGCTTCGTATTGTGCACTATACCCTTTCTAAACATACATTCATATACGCTCAATTTTTCAGCTTATTTTTAATTGTTAAGTGCTTAAAAAGAAGTATTAGAAACTTCAGAGTTGTGAAAATTTTTTTTTACAATTTAAAAAAAAAATTTAATATTTTTTTAAAGTATTTTGTTATAATTGAATATTAGATATGAATTCCTAATAATAAAAATAAGTTATAGAATTTTCATAGAGACGATTTTTTATTTTATTTAAAATATAGCTACAACAAAAGTAAAAACACAATTTTTCTTTTAATTTTTTTTTCAAATTAACGGATTTTAGAGACTTAATTTTGTCTTGGAATCTACTTTAGGTATGGAAAACTATTATTTAGAATTTATCCCAGCATCAAACTTTTTTCATATATGACATGAAAAGAAATATATAAATCTACACGGAGAGAATTTTTCTATAAAAATTACGGTGATCGTTACTATTATCGTGGGTGATCATATATTTTTAGGTTATTTCATAGACATATGCCTTACATATTGTTGTATACGTGGATAAAATTTAAAGTTTGTCGAATAATTATTGCCATAAAGACCGTAATTTTACAATACTTCTTTGTAAAATTTTAATATTTCATCATAATAATTAAAAAGAAACGTCGCTATAATTGTTGTGCTGCGCATTTCATTGTAAATCTTATAGAAAAATTCTCTCGTAGGGTAAGTGTGCCAGTTATCGTTGTCCCCCCGACTACCGTGCTCCTTCGATATTTTAATACATTAAGATAGGTTTAAGCCTTAATCAATAATACAAAAAAATTTTTTTAATATTTTTGAAGTATAATTTAACTATTAGAAAAATAAAAATTTAATTTATCGACGTTTTATATTGTATAAATAATGTTTGAAATTTTTGTAACGTGATTTATGCGTTTTTAGTGCGCGCGTTATCAAAAAGCTTAAGGATTGCATGTTTAATTCAATCATTTAAAGTATTAAAAAATGTATATTAATAATATGTATATGCATTTTACTATAATAAAATACTTACAAATTTCGAAAAAACTTACAATTTGTGTTTTTAAATTATTTTTTATTATCCTTTTAAAAACGATGGCCGTGTTGTGAAACTTATACTAAAACTGATTGGTGCGTTGAATAGAATCTATGATTGGCGAAACGAGTTTGATTTACTATAATACGCTTAAATAAAATCATCGTTAATTAATAATAAAATCATTGATAAAATAATTAATTATAATTATTGAGTTATAGTTTGATTTTTAAATAAAATTATTAATATAAACATCCTACTTCCGCTTACAAAATTCCTGTGATTGTCGAGTGCATACCCTCTTTTCTTTGTTATTGCATATTTCAAATTAGCTGTAACATTCATGCCTTTACTTTGAATTCTCTTTTTAAAATTGTACTATAAAATAGTATATTAAGCAATAAATTTAGAAAATACTGTTATAACTTTTTACTTATAACATATCATAAATATTTATCTAGCCTGGTAATTTTAAATTTAAAATAAGTTTAAAATATTTCATATTTTAAAATAGATAATAAAAACCGATATAAATTTCTGTTAATTTAGTATATAAAATATTCTGTTGACGTTGAAAATTTTTTTCCATATAGTATAATATTTGCCTAAAATATACTATTTTTAAAAATTTGTTTATTTAATTTCAAATTCATTGAGACCTAGATAAACAGTTTTTCTGCAAAGTAAAATTAAAAATCTTTTGTTTGAAGAATGTATAATACTATAATTGAAAATATCATTATTTTTTTTTTTTTGTATTTTAAAATAACGATCTATCGTTAATTGTTTGAACTTTTATTTTCTTATATTTTATGGATTTCATATTGTTGAATATTTTTTAAATAACTCTTTTATTCTTTTAGTTCCAATATTATATATTAAAATTTCTGTACCAATTAAAAATTCTAAATCTATATAATTTATTTAAAATTTATACCTCTATGCTTTCTTTTCCTGAAATTTTGCATTAAAATTGATAGTCAATATTTATAGTTAGGTAGTGTCCGTTTTATTGTGAAATTTAAGTTGATAAAATTGAAAGTCGTTTTATAAACCACATCACATTGTTAAAAACAGTGTTTTCATCATGGATATTTACATGACTATTCACTCCGTACTTAGTATAACATCTTCTTTACTGTACTTTATTATAGATATGTTATTTTATTTAATAATGAACGAATAATAACACTTATTAAGTCATCTTAATTTATATACTTTAAATTGTATGCGCTTCCATGGATTTCTAGTTTATTTATAAAATATAGTAACTGGAACAGATTTAAGCATATGATTCAATTATCGTGCACGATAACTAAACCAATTTTTTGGTATAATCTTAGTTATCGTACCCTCTAACATGTG
Organism: Anastatus disparis; assembly: GCA_017163975.1. NCBI lineage: Eukaryota > Metazoa > Arthropoda > Insecta > Hymenoptera > Eupelmidae > Anastatus > Anastatus disparis. The sequence continues at coordinate 2,521,227 of JAFFSR010000313.1, forward strand.
AGCATCGAAGAAAACATAACCTCAAAAAAAGATAAATCGACGAAAAATGCACGGTATTCGACGCTCGATATTTGGTTGAGGGCTTGCTTACTGACAAAACGCATTTAGTTGGGGGCGCGAAAACTGACACACGGTATATAGAATTCTGAAAACTGAGCAACACGGTATTTGACGCATGCATCAATTCTTATATTTTAATAATATTTCAAATATTTTTCTATACATAATTAATCAATCATACTTATTAAATAAAAGATGCTTTAACGTTTATAACTGATATCAATAGTTATCAAGCATTAATAGAAAAATCTATTTAATTTGATAAAATCTGTAAGAGGTTACGTTAAACCCACGGTAACTGGCACACTTAATATTATAATTTTAAGTATTGAAAATTACACACCAAAACTTTAATCACTACCAAACATGTGACTTTTTTTCAATACATATTCATAAAATTGCAATAACATTATTTAATTTGAATAATTTATTTATATTGATATAATATTAAAAAACATCTAAAATTTTGATTTTTTTTTTGTTTAATTTTAAGAGTTTTTATAAAAATATTGAGCCCATAAGTTGATAAGTTTATTAATAGATTTATGAAACAAAATCAGTTTTCAAAAATTATCTACACATTTTAAGTATGATTTTCAATATTAAAAGTAGTTACAAACAAAAAATGAATTCCATTTCATTCGAAATACGGAAATATCCAACATATCCGTAAAGAACTACCTCAATTTATGTACTTTTATCAAAAAAGCAATCGTACTAGGGAATTCATTCAGTTTATAAACAATATTTTTTGATAAGCTATTATTAACATAAATTAGATTTATATTTTCAAAAGTTTTAATTTTATAAAACAAAAAAATTTTGTGGTAATATTATATAGTAACAACATATTTATGTTTCTATATTTCTTTCATCTACCAGTAAGATCAGAAAGTTCATTGGCATAATTTCCTCTTAGCATGACCGATAACCCCGAAGTCATCCTAAGTCATATATATATCTTGAAAAATATATATACAAGTCTAGCATACATACATAAGGGTTATAACCCTTTTAATTTCTTTTTCCAAGTTCACAACCCCTCGTGTTGTCTAGGAGCCAACACTAGCGCGCCTCCGTAAAGATACTACATATATATATATTTTTATATATTTTTCTGTTTTTTTTTCTCTACCTGCTATATAATCTTGCTATATAACATTTGGCCTCAATCATCTACATATAAATACAACAAGTACAACGTTTGAATTAATACACGGGCGTTATATATTATACGTTTATGGGATGCGTACTTGACTTATATGCTCGGTACAACGACTGATTTATAATCCATGCCTGCTTATAAGGGAATTTATACATGCTATACATATAAAAGTATATACAACCAAACATACTTCGCTACTTTTTCTTCTACTTCTTCTTCTTTACTATATATTGCTAAATGAGAGTGAAAGAAAGCTTTAAGGGTGTCTAGCTGGGAAATTGATAGACGCGCAAAAAGTTACGCAATTCTTTTTTTATGAGCTCTTTCTTAAACGTGACGAATTTTTCATATATGCATGTACCTATGCAGATACAGCCATTTTAATGGATGGCTTCAGTTTTTTCTTTTGGTTTGTTTTTTTTTTTAAGAAATGTAAATTCGTTGTTTTTTTTTAATGATAAACGACTATATGCTTTCAGAAATTTTTCTCTTTGCCTTTCTTAAGGCTTAGATTTTTTTTTAATTGCTTTTCTATGATAATTAAGGTGATTTTGATGTACGACTACACAAGTTATTATTTATGCAAGAGTATTTTTTATCAATATTGTTTATAATAAGCTTGCAATTAATTTCTTTATTTTGTATGCATAACAATCCATTATAAAAGAAAATAATGACGCTTTTATCCAAAAAAAAACTATTTCATAATAGAAACCTTATACAAAATTATCATTACTTTGAGATTTCTCGAAACTTTTTTAATTAAAAGAATATTTCTAGGTCATACGTAATAAAAATTAAAAAAAAAAAAAAAAAAAACTATATAAATCAACCTTTATACCTGATAATTATTAATAAAGCGTACTTTATATTCATAAAGGTAATAAAAACTTTTAAAATTTTTTATCCAAGTAAATTAAATTAGTATAAAGACCCCAAAAATCGTACAATGTACTTAATACTACTTTTTCTTATGCCAACTTACAGAAGCTGGCAAGGAAAAAAATTAAAAGCCCTTAAAAAACCGAGACCTTATTATCTGTAAAAAAAAGTAAAGGGTACACAAGGTAACACTTTACTTTGAGCTTCAAAAAGTAAAGAGCGGTGGAGTAAAAAAAAATTACGCTCGTTACTCGGTAAACATAAACTCTCGGAGAGCTGCAATAAAAACTTTTACCTTTTAGTGCATACTATAGATATACAAGAGAAGTAAATACTCGTCCTCCTTTTAGTTCTTTGGATAATTGACATGCTGGCGTTTCTTCCTTTTTTTTCTTTCTTTTCTTGTATTTATTCTTTTGCAATGCCGAAAAAGAGTTGTTGAGTTATACACTAGTAGTATTACACTTCTGATCGGTGTATACTTTTATTTTTTTTTTCATCACCTTTTACTTACAATTATCAGCCATTTCTTCTCTGTAATGAACGTAAGAAGTACCTTATTTTAAAAAGCATTATTTCGTCTCCCTTTTTTTTCTTCATTTTCTTCTTTTTTTAGTTTCTCGAAGGTCCTGGATTTGTCGCGTGCCATCTATTTCTGCGCCAGCTGCTTTTGTTGCAACGATGCAGCAGCGGCTGTTTTATGTTAGAGAAACGCACTGGGCCAATACAGCTTTCGTACTATATAGTTTTTTCAGTATGAATTTAATCTTTTATCTTGATCATATGTTCGTAATAAACAACGTTTTAAACTATTTCTTTTTTTTAATCTTTGTCGAAATTTTATGATTGTATAAATTGATATATGTTTATTCGAAAATTTTGTTAAATTCACATCAATTTAATAATTTATGTTAAATTTATGCATTTTATTCTTTGTTTAAAATAAAAAATTTGAATTTCACTACATTAAAAGGTTAGTCTGCATCAAACTTTGACTTAAAATATCTAAATAAAAAAGTTTAATTCACGGCAGTTAGTTTTATATCTGCGTTTCAAATATAAAAAAATTTAGGACATTAGATAAAGTTTAAAAAAAAATGCATAACATTTTTCATATTAAAGCTATCTTAATCTACTCGCTTTACGATATTTGATTTTTACTTAAACTTTTCAAATCATTCTTCATAACAGACTAGAAAAAACTATATTACCTAGATAAGTAAATAAATTTTATAGCTTTTTACAATATTAAACTGACAAAACGCAAAAACGCTTGTAGATTTCCTTAATATTTTATATTTTTTAACTTTTTAATATTCTTTATACACTAGATGACTAATTTACCAATTAATAAATGAAAAATAATAAGCATTTATTACAAGCACCGAACTAAGTCACCGATTTGGTTCCGACCGCCTCTTAATTTTTTTAATATCATCACATTTTATTATCAAACAACTTTTTCTATAACTATATATATCGTAAACTTGGAAACCTATTTTTTTTATACTTCTTAAAATCGCAATGGAAAATTGCAAAATTTTTGACTTTTTATTTTTTATTTCCTCTGCTCGAAAAAAGAAAACATATTCAACGAACAATGTTTTCTTATAATCACTTTAAATTTTTTCTCTCAACATATTCAACATAGCTGTAATCATTAAAAATCTTTAAGTTGTTTGTCTCGTCTTCACGTATAACTTCTTCCTTTCCACAAAATTCATCGATAGCTCTGAAAAACTTGAGGGAAATTAAGAAATTCTTAGCGCTTGACGTAAAAGCCCGCAAAATTCTTTTAGACACCAATTATAGTGGCGTTTGCTAAAAACACTTGAAAGCGTTTTAATTAAATTGGGAACACTATATACATATATATAAGCAGGTGAAGCTTTTTTTAAATTATCTGGTCAATATAAAATAAAAGATAAACCGCTTCGTCATTCGAATGAATCATTTCTTTATTTTTCATTTTACGCTTAATTTTCATTTAATTTTTGCTGAGTTGTTGCATTCTGTCTGATGCTAATGCGTGTATTTTTTCCATTTTTTCGTGAATAATTTTAAGGTTTATAATAATTTTCCTTAATTTTATCAATTTCATATTGATTTCTGATGAAGATATAAACTTAATTTAGTAAGTTGTTCAATACATTGATTATACATTGCGATAAGATTCTATTATAAAAGTATTTAAAAATTTTTATTTAAGATTTTGTTAGTTGAGTATATGACAAATCAAAGTATTTTATATACATAAATAAATATTTTTGTATTTATTATTTTTTTATATTTTTTCTTGGCCAATATTTTTTTAACGATAAAAATTACTTTTATTTCTACCTCAACAGAAATAGGCCACCTTATTAACTCAAAAAGCGGGGTGAAAGAAAGATATTTCTAACTTCTAAGATTTTGCGAAAGAAATAACCATTTCTCCCGCTAATTTTAAAACTTATAAAATTAAATTGATTTTTATTTTTCTGTTAAATATTAAGAGGCGGTCGGAACCAAATCTCTTATCTGCTTGAATAAATGTTTATATAATTTATCTTTTTAATATGGTAAAATATAGTCATTTCCTCACGTATATAAAGTTTTAAATAGCTAAAGCCACAAAATATACAAATATTGTTATAAAGCGAAAATCCCACCAACCCGTTTTTAGCGGTATATGTCAGCAGTTTGTATTTGTAATAAATACTTATATAATTTATTTACTTATTCTATGGTAAATATAGTCATTTCCTCTAGTCATGTATATAAAGATAATTTTAAATAGTTTGAGCCATAAAATATACAAAATATTATCTAGCGAAAGCGACGTATATACCATCCCGATTGTCCGACCCCTCTTAATATTAACCAGTTAAGGTAGAATAAAATAATGGTAAAGTCTAATTTCTCCCTTGAGAATTTCCTCGAGAGAAATATGGGACTTTACTCCCTAGTTACATAATGTACTATTGTGGAAGTTAAAAATTATTTAGATATATTTGAAATTTTTTAATAATAATTAATAATTCTATTCATAAACAGAATGTTATAAGTTCTTAGTCAGCATTTTACTCAAGCTGGACTCGTAATATTATTAACTTGTTTTCAACCCACCTAACAAACTTATTTGTTTCGAATTTTTAAAATTTTTCTGAAAAAACTGAATGATAAATAAGGTCTATTTAAATACGAACATCTGCAATAGAAATTTTTTAAATAATAAAAGTCAAATTTTTTCAAATAGTGAGATTTGAGAATTAAAAATTTTTTATTACAAATTCATGGTTGAAGTAAAAGAAAAGTATTTTAAACCGGAGTTTAAAATAAAGTAACGGAAAAATTCTATACATCACTCATATAATTTGAAATAAAATTATGAAATCATAAGTTATTATTTTTTTAATTATTAGCTTGAAAATATACGTTTGTGATTTTTTATAAATAGAAACTTCTATCTGTAACTTACTTTAAAAATTCAATCACGTATATTTCAATAAAAATTTAACATTAAACTTCAATAATTTTTCTTCATTAAAAAATTCTATTGAAAAAATATGCACTGAAATGGATCTTATTTATGATTTAATGAAAGTTCGAAAGGCGTCTAAAAAAATTTTGGTTTTTGTTAAAACAATTCTAGTAGAACTGTATATTAATATGTTACAGAAATTGAAGCGCATAAACTGAAATTTCTATATAGGAGTATTATATGATTGCATAAATATAGTTCTTGTCTGACGAAAAAAAAAAATTTCTAAAAAGGAGAGTCTAAGAAAGGAGACATAAGTTGTTGGCCACAAGAAGGAAGGAAGTATAATATGCTATCTTTAGAGAATAAACGATGAAAGGCAAAACATATATGTATACATATACTAAAAGCTTTTGCTGCACGTTTCTTGAATGAAAGAGGATAACGAGAAAGATGTAAGCTAATGTACATCTTCGAGACACACACTTATATATAACTGTCTCTAGATATCCTAACGGTCACATAATATACTGAAATTGAAAAAAAAAAATTTTAATTGAATTATTAAGGTTTTTATTTTTAATTCATAAGAAGTTATAGATTACAATAGTTTGTTAAAGCTATAAGTATATGCGTGCTTTCGCAAACATATACATTTGACGTTTTATTTACGCATTTTCACAAAAAGTAAGAGCGCGTATCAAAAGAAAAAAAAAACTCCTTTTTCCTTTTAGATTGTATTAACTCAATGGTATAAGATTTTCTTAATTAAAATTATGGAAAAGAAGCGAGATAGTAAGAGAAAGGCAATGTATTTCATTCTATCCTGTACCGATTAAGCACTTGGAATAAAACATTGAATAAGCTTTCAGGATAGCGGGCTTGCGCTTTTCAAGTATAATCAGTTTTTCTTATTCTAGTTTTTGCAAAAATTGGTTGGAAAATTCCTCCACCTTTAGTTTTACTCTACCAAGTTAGCCACTGAGTTTCCAATATAATTATTTTAAAAATCTCTTAAAGATTATGAAACATTAAAAAGCATTTAAAAATTAATTTAAATAATATCTTTTATTGTTGATAACAATAGATCCTTAAATTTTATAATAAATACAAATAATTAGGCATAAAATTAGTCTAGCCATTAAGAAAACGCTCATTACTTTTAAACGAATCTAAAGTACGCATTGTAATACAAGATAAAGATAGAATGAGGAAAGTGTCAGAAATCTGGCTAATATGTGGAGGCGGCTGACCCTTTCTTTTTTTTCTCTTTTCTGTCTACGTATGTCGGAGTGACGTAGTGTATATTAAGTACTTACGAGTAAATGTAATCTGCCTTTTTGAATGTTTAAGATAATCTTGCGACATTGTCAGTACTAAACTCATTTAAATTATTTTACAAATTATAATGTTTATTTAATTATTTCATTTATTTTTGTTTAGAGCAACCATTGATGAAATTGAATAATTTTTTTGTATTTTGAATCAATTTATTGAAGAAAAAAAATTTATTATTTTATTCATAAGACAAAGATTTTATCAAAAAAAATTTTATTCAAATAATATTGTCAACATGAAACAATGTATTAATGTGTTGCTGTACTGATAAAATTTAATCTTCATCAAACAATGATTGCTGATATTATTGATAAGATTATTCTGCATTTAGTAATATTTTTTAAGTTAGTTTTGTCATTCTGGATGACAAATGCGTATACGCTTATATAAATTTCAAATTTTTTACTATGAGTTAAAGCAATATTAGTAATTTCTATTATTTATCTTTTTTTCATCAAAGTCAAAAATAATCATAAATAAAAATTCAATAATAAATTATGCGTTAAGATTAAAATTTCATTAATTCAAAAAACTACCTTGAAATAAAAATTTTCTTTCATATTAATCATATTTGTTATATTATTTTTAAAAAATAATATAGCAAAAAATAATATAACAAAAAAATTTGTTCGTAAACAAATGCTTTAATCTATCATAAGGGCATTGACCAATTATTTTAACATTAGGTTAATACTGAAATCAAATAAAAATATAATGATACCATCAAAAATTTCAATACGTACATGTAATATATGAAATTTCTGTCTTATCCTTAGAATAATCAAAATCCCTAGAAACGGCCAATCTTAAATCTAAGTTTAAATAAAATTAGAATAATTTCATCTCAACTTGTAATATATCTTTTCCTATTACCTACCATAACATAATGATATACCCAGTAACAAAAGTAACATCAGCAATATCAGTTGAATATACACGTGTTTGTTTTAGATACGCGGTCATTGACTTCAAAGCAAACAAATACTAATACAACTAAACGACTTTTGAATATATAAAGTGAAAATTATAATATTTTATTTTTTCGAATCGTTGGTAATGTCAGAGAGTAACGTTGAAATTAAAAACGATTTTAATTATGTTAGTTATATACTATTGTATTTTATATACGTGTGTAAAAGTATAACACTTGAAGCTTAGATTTGCGCGCGCAAAAGCTACTATCGCGTTACTTAACACCTCATTTCTGACGTTGGGTACTTATATACATGACACTGATGTTTTGCTTTAAGGCGTGCTTTACTCAAAATTTTTTTTATTGTTTTTTCTTTTACTTTTTCATAGATAAGCTTTTGAAGAATTTTTCTTATTATAAAGAGCATAATGTATAATATTAAGGTTATTCTTATAGTGAATATATTTATAGAAATATTTTAATAAAAAGTTTATCAAAAATTCAGCAGGTTGACACTGTGAGAAAAATTTTTATTTATTTAATAAATATTCAAAATATACGAAATTTTAAAATATTTTTAATTTATTTCTTTTTAAATGATGGTAATATTTCTCTTTGATGACAGTCTAATCTCAGTTAACATGAGACAAATTTTCACTAATTTTTAAAATATTATTTTTTTAAAATACGTTAATGAAAACATTTAAAAAGTCAATTAAATTTTTTTTCTAATTGAGATGAGTTTAATTATTTTTTTAAATAAAATATCAGTATTCAATTTTTTAATCATTTTAATTCAAAATTATTTATGCTTTAAAAGAAATTAATAGCGAACACAAATTAAATTAAATTCGAACTACGAACATTGTATATTTCATTAATATTTTTCGTTCATTCATCATTTTTTGAAATTAAAGACTCAACTATAGATTTAAACCCTCAAAGTATTAATGTTATTTTAAATTTTAATTGATAATGTAAATATAGTATTCAAAACAAAACATGAATGAATAAAATTAACGATATTGTCATTCGGGTCAAAAGTTGATATTACCGAAAAACTAAGAATTTTTTAGATTTTATTTTATTTTTTATTTAAACGTTATTTTTACTATAAAATTTTAATTAAAATTTTTTTTTTTAAATTTGGTTGATATGAGGTCAAATTAAAAAACTCATAACTCATTTGTTTCTGGATATTTTTCACCACGTTTTGTATATTTTTATTAAAAATCGTCGAAGCCTTCTTAATTGCAATCAAAATAACAGAAAGCATAAATATTATAGATCCTAATCCAGTAAATTTAACAAAGTAATTCGTACAACAATTTTTTCTTTAAAATCATTAAAAATCCTTCGTAACTATAATTCAACGTACCAAATTATCAAAAGTTTCGAAAATATTTAAAAATGTTCAAGATTCTCACTTGTGATAAGTTAATTTTTATAAATATATCACGTACGTGCATTGGAGCTCCATTGCTCGAATTCTCAAGGCGTTAAATAATGAGAAGTCAAAAATTTCGATAGAGAAATCCGAGCCTCTTTTTTTTCTCTCTTTTAGACAGGTGTCGATAATCTGCTGTTTTCGCAAACAGCAATAATATACCAAGAAAATAAAATTAAAAAATAAAATTAAGCAATGTGTGTGCAAGCCACAACGCTTTTGCACCTGCTAATGTTTTTCTTTTGCTCGTTTTTTTCTTCTCTCTCTCATAAACTTCATTAAAAACTTTTTGCGGCAATATTTTTCCTTTTTCTTTGATCTTCGAATATACCGTTCGGATTCGTTAAGATTCCAACATGTTCGAAGGAAAAAAAAGAAATATATATATCATGACGTAATTAATTTTAATACTTTTTATACATAAGGCCATAATTTTTGGATAATTTATTAAAACGATATGAAAATCTTTCTTTGGTTAATTTTTTCTTTCTTTCCAATTTTTTTTTTCGAGATTGCATAATTAATTTGATGCTTAACGCGAGTCAGTGATATAATGATAAAAAGCCCGCATATGCAATGGAATTTTGTTGTTCATCTTCTCTTGCGCGAGATTTAGAATAAAAAAAGCTGATGCTACGAAAGATACGAGAAGTTCTTTTTCTTCTTTTTTTTTTTTAAGGAGAATGACCTGCGCTTAGACTATAGTAGTGCTAAAACAGCATTTTGCTCGTTCGGTTCTTCTTTAATATTCTCGTTTATTTTTCATGCTTACTTTACAATAGGCACGTACATGTATTATTTTCTTAGATTTTTTTTACCGCAACTATTAAGGTGCGAAATGGTGTATTTGCGTGCAAGTTTTTATTTTAAACTTTTGCTTATTATTTTTATTTTAATAATCAATATTTATAAATAAATGTTTTTAAAGATTTACTTTTGTTTTTGAAAAATCACTTAAACCAAAAATATATTTAATATTTTAATAATTTTTCTAAATTACATTAATTAAATAATGTAAAATCTGCAATTGGATTCGTTATCTAAACTAAAAGATCAAAAGAAAAATTAATTGATTAAAAAAAAGTTATTCAATCGCTTATATTATTTTGTATAAAAAATTTTATATCATATAATTTTTTTTTTTTTTTTCAAAAATTATAAATTATTTAATAAATATATAATATCTATTATTATATAATTTTAAAATCATTTGGATAAAATTCTCTTAGCGTATATCATTATTCGGTCACACGAACGTCTCTAACTGGAGAACCGGAAAAAATGATATAACCAACCGGTAAAATATAGTACCGAATAAGAAGAACAAAAAATCATCCTTAAACTTAACGAAAGAAAAAAATCTTACTCATTTTGGATAACTCTGCAATAATAATAGTACTCTTGTTTGAGCTATATATAGGGTCGATTTTCATCTCGTCTTGCATTTTTTTTTCCTTGCAGGGAAAAAAGATTATTCTACCAGGGGGGAGAGCTCATAAACATTACCATAGAGAAAACCGTTAGCTCTCTTAGATAGTCAGACATATATACATTGTAAACATATCTGCTGTACATTATATGCGTGTGTATGCGTGGTCTAGGTCTAGGCGTTGCGCTTACAAAATCGGGGGCTGAGCCTAACTGAGCTCTTTCCTTCGTGATGGAATGTCGACGCGTTGTATTAAATATGTGTGTGTAGCTATGGAAAAGAATTCTTAGTATATAATACTCGTTTCTTTTTTTCTAAAGTTGTGTAGATTTGCGTGTACATGTAAAGTGGTATAAGCTTGAGGTAGCTTAGCTACATTCACGTTAAAAAGTTTGACACTCGTTGTGATGAGACTTTATTTTTTATCTCCTCAGAAATAAGAAAAAAAATTAATCAGAGACTATATAACATTGAATAAACACACATATACGCACTGCACACAAACGCAATTGGTGCTAATTAAAATTTAGCAACATCTATATAACAATGTTTCTAATCTTTCTTTCGCGATTCAGAATTTTTTAAAACACCAATAAAATCTTCAACAAACGATAAAGCTAAAAAAATTTCATCCGAAAAAGATGAAAGCAATTGTTCTTAAATCACTAAAAATAAAGTAAATATTACGAAAAATAGAGCATTTCATAACAAAAAATCTATGGATGTTTACATAATTCTAGTTTATTATTTATTCCTAACTTTAATCTTTAATTCATTATAAGTTATAGTACTACACCGCTAATGTTGCTGAAATATTAAAAATAGTATTGATATTATTAATAAAATTATATATCCGTTTTTTAGAAAGTTTCATTAGATTCTTGTGCAAAATACTAAAAAAACGTTATTTTTCAACTATTTTATAAGTCACTATGTCAAAATAGTAGATTCTGCAACTAGGGAGTAAAGTCATATTTCTCCCGAGGGAAAAATGGATTCTGCTCCCGAGTTGTAAATAGTGCTTTATCCCCACTTTAATTAAACTACATTATTAACTAAAAAAAGCGGGCCCAACCCTGGTGAAAGAAAAGTGAACATAAAAAATAGTGTATACGACAATTTATGGGCATTACTAATAGTAATATTTTGTCATGTCAAAATTTGCTAAAAAAATAGTCAAATTTTGCCGAATCTGCAGAGCCTAAATTTTTTTTATAGACAAAAAATGCTAATAGAAATATTTTTTCCTTAAAGTGGGCATATTAAGTACCTAGAAATATTTTAACCTCTAAAACCAATACATCCCCATGGAAGAAGGCAATTCCGGACTGGATTTGGTACGGTACTGGTGCCCGTGATTCCAGTACTGATTCCCAATGCTGGTTCGGTATCCGTTTAATATTTAAATGATAATATAGGACCGAACTATCAATGCCAATGCAGGCACAATACTGATTACCAGTATTTACCAGTCATCGAATAATTTATCATTTAATTTATATAATTAAGTATTATTTATTTAAATAAATAAATCATCTTTTTCTTACAAAATTTTTTGGAATAAAAACACTTTTGAAATCAATAAATCGCTGTTCATTATACGACCATAATCCATTAATTTTGAAAATAAACTTAACCAATTTTCCTATTATTGCGCCTTAATTTGTATTTTTATTTAAATCAGTTTTTTTCTCGAAGCTTAAAGAATCGACTACAGACTTTACAGATGTTTTTTACAATGCTGACAAATTAAATTTCTTCAATGCTTCTTGTTTTTTCAAATAATAACTACTCTTTTATACATTTTTTTATAGCGCGTATTGTGCACATGTACGTATAAAATTATTAGGTTATAATGAGGTTATATTCAAACAAATATTATGTCATTGCAAGTACTTGCTTAGCAACGACAACAACGGCAAACGGTACTGGAGCAATACTATAATAATATTCTATCGATAGAATCTGGCAAACGATATTGGAACGATACCTTTCTATATTATTTGGTCCGATATTATCATTTCGATATTGGATACAAGCTTGTTTCAGTACCGGGCATACGTAGGACGGTGACCAATATTTAGCCATTATCAGGCCGTTAATTCAAAGCTGGCAGTTCTTTCATGGGTCTTTTCGTTCGTGTTTAAATTATAAAATATGTTTAATGAATACAAAAAAATGCAAAAATAAATTATCTTTTCTGTTTCCAAGATTCACATTTTAATCCTCGAAAATGCGCGTAGCATGTTAGCGGTATAAAGGTAAAAAAAATCGTTTCATATTGGTTAAAATAATAGCCATAAAAAATGCCCATTTTGAACCCTTCATTTCAAAGAAATGGTAAAAAAATGGTTTCAATTTCTACCTGGGAATCAGAAAAAATCAATAGTATATTTTTCATCTAGGAAGGAAAAGTAAAGAATGTTTGTAATCGTATTATCTCGTATTAATCGTATATATGGGTAATTCTTTCATACTTTTAAAAATCATGTTACTGCGTCATTTCTCCTAAATATGAGATAGCACATCTTGTTAGCAAATGTTCACTGATTTATTGAGTTATTAGAAACTAATTTTGTTATATTTTTAATGATAATTAGACGTGTCATTTTATGGCGGATGGGGAAAAGAGGTTTTTTTTTTGAAATTTAAATGTTACCAGGCCATGTAAAATGATAAATTACCGCTATAAAAAAAATGACTACTGCTTTTTTTATTTGAAATTCACACCAAAGCTTTATCTATACACATACTTTTGGAAAATCAAGAGCATGGGTGTGTGCCTGTTAACAAAAGTACTTTCTGAAAGGTTATTAAAATGTTACCAAAAATTTATATATTTTACTTTTTTCTGGAAAATACGATGCTGTAAAAAAAGACTATTCAGCGGTGACATTTTAAACTACATCAAAAGGTAATATTTAGAATCACAAAGAGAAATTTTTTTATTAGGAACGTGTGCCTAGTGTAGATAAAGTTCTTTGTTCGTTTGAAATTATACTTAAAAAACGTGACTCACTTTTGAAAATAGGTTTTTATCCACTAATATGAAAACCTAAGCTTTGATTCATCTTTTCTCTGTTGTGAACTTTGTAATTTACTATTTTATAATACTCAATGTAATCTTTAAGTTGCTTTTGAAGTATTATTTCGAGTATTCTGGAAATCATTGAATTTTTCCCGGCTATTAAATTTTCCAAATTTACATCGATTACCTAGTTTCTATCAATGTTTTAATTCTAAAGAGTTTAAACTTTAAAAAGCTCAGTTTTAGTATGTATTTAATAGCTTACACCTAGAACGTTGAGTTGAAACATCACTGAAATTTCTAGATTTTAAATTTAAAATTTTTAGATTTAATGTTTATTAAATAAACTAAAATATTTGGTTAAAAGGAATATAAGTATTTTTATTCGAAAACATAAACTACACAAATCTATGTCAAATTTCATACCCTAAGATTGACAATTTTAGCAAAAAATAAATTGAAATTCCACTCACTTATGATTTGTAATCAGGAATCCCAAAAGCCATTGGGTAACTAATATCACTCAATTTTAATACCCGAATCGCCAAAAATGAATTTTCCAAAAAATTGCCATTTCTGGCATATTTTATTTATTACAAAAAATTTTGTAATTATTAATGTAAATTGCGTATTTAAATATTTTCTGTAACATATTAAACATGTAAAAATGAAAAAGCTCAATGGAAAATGATCTATTATAGCCCAAAATACTTAAAAAACTGATCTGAGATAGGTAAAATATTATACCTGGGTGTGATAATAATGAATATATTTAAATGTCTTATATTAAAAAAAGCTATCTTCAAAAGTGAGTAATGCGATTTTTTTTTTTATTATCATTTTAATATATCAACATTTAAAAAAAATAAATTTGATACATGTGTCTTCAATTTTTTTTAATTTATTGAAAGTAAATTTTAACACTATGAAAAATTTACTCGAAAATCTGTCTTTTGATGTTTGTTAAAAAGACTACCCTTAAAAGTGAGTAACACGATTTTTTTCTTTCATTATAATACGTCAACATTCAGAGAAAATTAGTTTTACACGTGTGCCTGTATTTTTTTTTTTTTAATTTGTTGCAGGTGAAATTTTAACATTATGAAAGATTTACCCATATCTCTCGTAGTGAAAAATTATAGTACACATCAAGGAAGGTAAAGAACTGGCGAGTTCATAGTAAATATAAATCCTCGCCTTCGACTCGGGTGTTAAATATGTTTTATAGGCTCGCCATTTTTCCTCCCGTGGTGCATATACTATTTTTTTGCCTAGCGAGGCTGAAAATGCAACCTTTGCGTTCGAGGATAGTGAGCGAAAGTGGCACTTTCGGCTAGATAGGCAAAAAAATACTATTTTTTTTTTGTTTACTGAGGTCATAAATGCAACCTTTGCAATCAAGCATAGTGCGCGGTAGTTTCGGTCCGTTATGCAAAAAAATTAAATTTTCTTTTATAAAAATTTTCAATGATTTATTCAATTTACTAAATTTTAAATTTGCTGGAGAAATGAACTTTTTTACACAGGGCGCGTACAGTGGATACTTTACTCCCTCCCAGCGAAAAGTAAGGTACCCACTGTACGCTGCCTGTGTAAAAAAATCGTATATTCTCCACGGGAGTAAATGAAAAATCCCTTGTTTGTCACCCTCGCCTTCGGCTCGGGTGACATTTAACATACGATTTAAGACATTTTTCGTTTTTACTCCCTAGGTGAATAATATACTATTCCTCCCGCTGAATTTCAAACGTAAAATGTAGCTTTCTTTTGACCCGCTTTTCGAGTTAATAAAGAGTTAATAAAGTGGTCATTTCTATTAAGGTGGGAAAAAAATAAATATCTTAACCGTTGTCTCTCATAGTATTTGTGTATATGTATTATGTTTAATTTAGTTAGTGAAAAGTACAAGTGACAAAGAATTTCATTGACATACTGCACAGATGTTTCTCATTCCTTTTTTTTTTATTTCGTTAAATCTAGCCTTTTAGAACATATGAATCTACTAGTTAAATATTTTAAGAAAAAAGTTTTTTTTTTTTTGTCAAATGATCGCGAGATTATTTTTTTTATTTTTAATTTTTAATTATTCGATTATAAATATTGGTATATACACTTAAAAATAATTAAAAGAAAAATGAAATATTTTCAACATTAAAATAGTAATTATTTTTTTAAGAAGTTGTATGATATGACGATGATAAACATTATGATAAAAATTAATAAATTCATTTAGGTTTAAAAGTATTCACTTTTTAATTTATTTTAAATACAACATTATATCTACTAAATTGATAATTTTAATAATATATATAAAAATATTTTTAAAAAGTTTAAATAAGAAAAATTTATTTATTTTAAAATTAAATTATATTTGATTTTTTTCCAATGATCTTGTGAAAAAATAAAGTAAAATAACAATTACAAATAATACATTTGTCGAGATCAATTTCTGCGTTTTAAAAGACTTAACTGCATTTGGTCTCGCATCGCCGGTTTGCGTTAAATTATAAGTCTCGCCCATAAAGCGGATGAGCTAAGCGTGCAATTTACTTTAACGTGCATTGCTTCAATGAAATTGCATGGTACTTAAAACCCGTGTCAATTTGCTCAAGTCAATTGTTCATTTTGCCATTTAAATCATTTCACGTCTTAATGGGATTACTAAAATTTATATAAATATAAAAAAAAACGTTACTTCATAATGTTATATAAATAAAAAAAATTTAATATAACAAATATTTAAAAAATTTCTGTTAGATAAATAAAAAATAAAATATTTTAATTTTAATATTTGTTTGAATAATGATTTAAATAAAATTACGACAGTGATTTGAATTTGAATTTCGCGCCTTTTCTCTTCTTTTTCATTGCTGCAAAAAAAAAGAAAAGAAAGAAAGATAAAAAAGTTAAAGTTAGTGGTAATTTGATGAGAACAGGACCTATCTTAACGTTGGTTCAGTGCGTGGGTCGATCACGCTAACATATTTTGCTTCGGTACAAACTAACCTACCCCGTCGTTCCTAAGTGAGCCATTGTACTCCTCATGCACTCATTGTCCCAAGCCGCTCTCACGCTGAGAGCTAAAGAGCAAACGGGAGTAAGCGAGATAAAAGAAACGTACACATACTTGGAT
Source organism: Anastatus disparis (assembly GCA_017163975.1). Lineage (NCBI taxonomy): Eukaryota > Metazoa > Arthropoda > Insecta > Hymenoptera > Eupelmidae > Anastatus > Anastatus disparis. The sequence continues at coordinate 2,538,085 of JAFFSR010000313.1, forward strand.
AGTTACATACATAGAGAGAAGCCTGTTGCAAAGGTAAGAGAGAAGCTCTAAGCAAAAATCAGAGGACGCTTAGGTATAGGCAAAGTGAAAAAAAAAGCGAAAGAGCAAGAGAGAGATAGAGATGGAGGATGTTGGAAAAAACGAAGATGAAGAAAGGAGTTGAAAGAGAGAGAAAGAGAAAGCGAAGTAGGGACGCTAGGAAGGATGGAGAGAGGATCGAAAGGTTGCAGAATGAACGAATGAGGGAGGGAAGTATGCCACAAGGCCAACCGTATAGGCAACCCGAAAAGCAAATCTTGCTGTACTCTTTTTTTTCTTTTCTTTTTTGGTTTGTACGATGAAACTAAGAGTCTTTTTATGCATGTATATATGTGTATATATACACGAGTATATGTGAGAAGCAGAATTGTACACGACAATCTGATTCACACAAACATGCATGTATACATGTATTTCTTGCAAACCATCTAACCGACTAACTGCTCTAATTTTATTCTCTGCGTCTTTTATATTGTAAAAGGATTTATCACATCAATTAGATCCTTGAAGTAAGAAAACGGTTACAAAAATAGATTTTCATTTAATCAATTTGTTATGCAATCAAATTATGTAATCGTTCAGATTCTTAATTGTATATATATATATATAACAATATTTTAATTAATTCCAAACAAAGATTTTTTTATAAATATATAACTAAATATCACAAATAAATTAAACATGGAAAACGCAAAAGTTATAAATACTGCTTCCTTGAGGCGCAGACATTGAATGTATTCACTGAACCTGTTTTGACTTAAATTGCAATTTAATTGACTTCAAAATTTTGTAAATTTAAATGAATTTAAAGTTAATAAATAGCAAAGGTGGAAATATCTACTTTCATATTGCAATTAAAAAAAAATATTATTAAAATTTTTAAAAAACCTCATTTTAAGAAAAGAAAAATGGAAATGTTTGAACATACAGAATTACATTATTCCCAATCAATAAATAAAATATTCTACTTAAAATATCAATAGTCACAAGTTTAATAGTTAAATATTTGCATCGTAATTTTTTATCCACTTGATTTATTATAAATTTTCGTTATCGTTTAAAATCACAGATATTGATACAAAAGTGAATTTTAGTAGAAAAAGAAACAATATTCATAGGAAAATTTCTTCCAAAAGGAGTATGTATATCATCATTCTAATAAACTCGAAAATGTTCCAGTGAAATAAATTTAACGAGATTATAATTCTTTCCTTAAAATTATGTAACCGCCAATTCTTGATGTATATATGAATAAAAGTATGTATTAAAAGCAAACAGAGAATCATTTGTGAAACGATCTAGAATGTACTAAGGAAACCAGTTTTTGTATACCCTTTTTCTGGTCAACCTAAATATTTCATTACTTCCATGAATTAACTAGTATTCCACCAGGAAGAAGATTGTAGAAAGGAAGAGTATTACTATCGGAGAATTAAAAACCATTGCATCAATTGAAATTACAAAAATCTAATAATAAGCTTGAAAAATTTTGTCTTTCAATTATTTTTTATTTTTATGCTTTATTTTGTGGCAATAAAAATTTGGGAATCGCTCAGACATGATTTACTTTAAAATAATGATTCATAAATGGCAAAAACAATTAAAAATAAAGCAAACGGAAGTTCTGAAATTCCGATTGACATCCCAAGAAGATGCGTCAACACTGACATAATTGGAGTTGCCCATCATTTTTGCATCCTAATATGCTGCCGGGAAATATTAGTCGATGCTGTTAAAAGAAAGTAAGGGTATATGTCTTTTTTATGAGAGAACTACAATTACTTATTTACCTGACATATCTATCTTTCTCTTTTGCACTTACATTGTACATTGAGGCTATCTTTTTCACTCCTTCACTTTGTATATGTATATACAATAATACTTGGCTTCGGGTCGCGACCGCGACCCTTGATTCTCTCTTACATTTTTTGGTGGTTACTGTTGCAGTAGGGTAGACACACAGGCAAAGGACCTTGAAAACGCCTGGCTTGAGGGCCCCAATATATATATATATATGGCTGACCCACAATAAAGGCACTTGCTATCCTCCTCGTTCAGCTCGGAACAATTCGCTTTTTATGTGTTATATCCCCACCATTAAAAATTTTTGTGTATACGTGTGCATATGTGTGTGCGCGCGCGCCTGCCGTTCCATCCGTCTAAAATAGAAGGGCCCTGCTAACCTAGTGTCTGGAGCTCTTCTCTCTTTTCTTTCTGGTGCTTGCGCCCATCGAACATAAACGCACATTTGCCGGCTTTACTTGCTTCTCCTCTCTTTTTTTTCCTTTCTTTTTTTTTCTTTTCTTTTCTTTAGCTCTCGTTCTCTCTTATGGCCAAACAACTGAGTAATATACTTAGTTTTAGAGAAGATATATTCTTTTTTATTTTTTCGAGGTTCCGTTCTTTGGCATTCAACAAAAATTTCTACACTCTCAATATGTGTTGTAGTTGCAATTTTTTTTATGTTCTTTTTCAATTAAAAAATTCTTTTAAAATATTTTTATCATTTTAATTATCACGTATTTATTAAAAATTTCATTTGATACAACAATTGCATTTAATTAATCGTATTGCTGGATTTCATGATAGAGAAATTATTGACCATAATGATAGAAAATATGAAAAAAATGATGTATAATATGTTATGAAAAAATAACCGTTGTAGTTATATATAGTTACGGGATATATCAAGTTTATATTACCCACTGTTGGCAAAGTATATAAACTTTTAATTTTCATATTGAATTTCTGTAACCTGTGCAATTCAGCTATGAATACGTTTGCCCAAGTGATAGTAAAATATCTACTTATATCACCTTTTTTTCTTGCCTTTAACAACCTGCTCTTAATTTAAATACGCAAACTTGTTTTGTAAAAAGTGTAATTGTACATCCTTTAGATGCGCGCAAAAATACTACTGCTGAAGTAATATTTATTACCTCTTGAAACGCATACACGTATAAAGCCAGCTAAAATAACCCTTATACCGATGACATTTCCTGCAAGACAGGTATTTTCAGTCGAGAATAACTACAACAGTAATGTACAAATAGATTATGCATTTTTCTAGCAGATTCATCATTTTCCATGCAAAATCATAAATTAAACTATATGAATTATGTTAAACATTTTTTTTAAGCTCTTTTAATTGGCTTGATTAGCATGACTTATACTTTTAGTCTCATCCGCTCGGATAAATTAATATGTATAATTTAACTTTGTATTTTTACTGAATTTTTATTTATTGTTTTTCAATAACGAAAAAAATTGCAATTTTTTTTTTTTTTTTCCATTGATTCAAAGTCTACTCGTACCAGAAAGAGGGGCACATTGTGTGATTTAGCAACAACAGAACCCACATGAATGAGATGCTTTTTTTACAGAGGCATCTGTGTAATCGTATATGAACTTAGTCAATGTTAGCTTAAGAATAAGAGATGAAGAGAAAGAGAGAAAGAGAGGTGAGATTAGAAGGAAGTAGGCAAAGTAGAAAGGAGAGTGGAGGTATATAAAAGAGAAAATAGAATGAAGAGATAGAGAGAAGCTGAAGTAAAAAAAAAGAAGGACAGAGAATTTTTAGTGTATAAAAAAGGAGTAATAACTACAATTAGCATAGCAACTGCTGCTTTTTTGCATAGACTTGAAACCGTTTATATTTTAGGGCTACAATGCATATTTTATTTTGTTAAAGAGAAAAAGATTAACGACAAACAAAATCAACAACAACGCTAACGGAATTAATTAAAGTTATTTTTCTACCGATTGATGCTTTATCACGAATATTTTACATTCGCTTCATATTAATGTTCACTTGCGCTACTTGATTCATGGGATTTTCCAGGGAGACTTTTTACGTGCATGACATCATTGTTGTTCAGAGAATATAATGTTTCATTTAAAGAAATTGGTATTTTTTCTTTAAAAATAATATTAACATGCTTAATTAATATTTGAATATTATGTATAAGACATGGGGATTTCGTTGCTTAAAATTAATTCTTCAAAATATTTTTCTAAATATTATATAGACTGCATAGTGTGATTTTATAAGATAATATTTTTTTAAAGTTAGATTAAAATTAAAAGTAACTGTAAACTGTTAAAATCATAGTCAATTTATGTTAACTATTAATAAAAAGGTATATCAATGACATTATTTCTATTAAGACACATAAAAGTTATAGTAATTACTCATTCATCAAAAGAATATAAAATTTTTTTCCAGTTCCAACTTTTTAATTCATTAATTTTATTCATTGAATGAAATTAGAATTCTAAATTTAGAAAAAATGTTAAATCAATACATATAAGTTTTTTTAAGTATTTCATAATAGTTAAAATGGAAAAAGTTAGTATCCAAGTCTCTCCAAAATTATTTTTCTTCGTGTTAATCATTTTATACATCACACGCTATAAAGCACAAAATAAAAAGCAGAACTCAGCTAAATAGTCTCCTTTAGCTACTTAAAAACGTCCCGTGGCTCTCATATATATATATAGAGATACATGAAAGAATGCGCGTTAAAATATTCCAATCCTTTCTCTCTCTCTCTTTCGTGTTTTTTTTTAATTTTAACGGAGCAACTAAGCGAAAATAAAAGAAAAAATGAGGGAAAAAAAGGAGCGGGAGCTAAAGAGGAATCCAGCCTACCAAAGATATGACAGTAGTCAGACGCGACAATAATAATATTCCTAAGTGTTCCAACACGAGCGAGCATAATGCAATATGGGATACGGCCATATTAGTTATATACATATAACAGGTTTTTGCGCATATACGCGCAAAGCCGAAAAAAATTTGCGACAACAAGTAAGGAGATATATAATACAAACGATCACGCTAGAATGCGTCAATGAGATTCTAATTTGACTTGTATGCTTTTTACTCTATGTATATGCGTACATATATATATATATATATAACAAGACCCATCGAATATAACGAGGGAGACGACGATTATGATGATTATGATGATTATGATGATGACAGAGAAACGATGTTGAAGTATAATGATAAAAAGAAAAGGAGGCGCAAACCACTGGCGAGAAATTTCGCGCTCGATTTCGCTTTCGTTAATATGCCTAGGGTTAACACGTTAGCCTTAAGGGGTCAAACTCTCTCTTACATCATCTCTATCTTTTTCTTTTTCGTTTATTCATTACAAAAAAAAAAAAAAAAAAATTATGATGCCTTGTCAAGATGTATATGCGATTGTATGTAAAGTAACTGGGCTTACCTCGTTGTGTCCTAGCTATTGCACGCGCGATAAGTAAGCACAAAAAAATATGAGAGAGATAGAGAGTATAGGGATGCGCGTAATAGGATTAGAAATCCAGGCGGATGTAGTACAGGTTCGGATATATACGCGATGTTCGTTTACTAATTCATGGGACGTTGCGTCGTTAGTGAATATTTTCCTGTCCTTATTGTTTCTTCTTCTTCTTTTTTTTTAATGTGTACGAATATGAGCTCTCGCGAGAGATATGCTGTGCCAAACTTTGAAAAAAAGATGCTTTTTACGCGTAACTTTAAAATAGATATACGATTAATTCATGTATAAATGTAACACTTTATGAATGCAATTCTGTGATTGTTTTTAGACATTTCAAATAGATATTCAGATGATTTGAATGTATATAAATTAAAGATTTTAATTACTCAAATAAACAATCAATATCCAATCAACCTAAATTCATGTAAGTTAAGTATTACAAAAGAAAGATTTTTCTTAAACAATTATTAAATTTAAATTAATTATTTGGGTGTACTAAACAACAAAGTATTATCCAAATAAATTTTAAGACAAAATAATAAAATATTTTTATGTACGCCATCTTTGCATTCAAATTCTGAACATCTTCCATTACATTAGATGTATGTGTAAATGTTTAAAGTTGGTATGATTTTTTATTAAATCAAAATTCATTTTATTTGTACGATTGATAATATTTTTATAAAATTGACATATTAATGAGTAAAAAAATATTTTTTTCTGCACAGAATGCCTATACTATGTCATTCAACAGAGTTCCATATATTGGTTATATGGAAGTTTATTTTGTATAACAAACATTTAAATCTTTGACTTGTTCAAGAATTAAGATCTTCCACTACAATAGTTAAAATCATTTAAAAATTATTCTTTTTAATAGTAAACAAATTTTTAGTCTTATTCTCTTCTTATTTTTAATTTATGTGAATAATGATTGAGCATCAAAGTTTATCCTATGTCCAAATAAAGTGAAGTTTTTAGAAATTGATGATCATGACGTTGACTATTGAATTTAATCAAAGTAGAGAGTAATGAAAGTTGGCCAAATTAATCAATTTCATATTTTATTCAAAAAAGGTTTTCAAATTAAAAATAGCAGGGACATTTTTTTACGGAAGGATAAAAGTAGCCTTTATGGATTCCTCCCTTTTTGAATTTGATAATAAAGGAAAATATAAACAAGTAATCAAATCTGAATTTTTTTTAAAATTGTTATACTTTTAATTATCAATTTTAGCTTATTAAAGTATTTTCAAAATCGTTAAAGGTTAAAAAAATTTGTAATTTTTTTATAAGTTCACTAGTTTTACAAAAGTTGTTATAATTTTATGAAAATTTCCAAAGCGCGGATTTTCAATATCAAATCCTCCATTCTCCAATGAATTGAATAATATCAGTAATATAAAAAGTTTGTATGTGATTTCTTTTCTTTTAATTTGAATTGGTAATTTAATTTACTAAAATAATCAATTTTATTTATTCGTTACATTTTATTATGTTTATAAAATTTTTACTAAATCATGAAGTTTTTTTTAATTGGTAAATTTTATATCTTCTAATAAATTAAAAAATTTATCTTATTTCTATTTTCAAAATATACATCTTTTTAACACGTGCACGGCAACCATCCTTTCTCTTGTCTACTTTTTCAACTCAAAATGGATATTCATTTGATAACCTTTAACTTTTCTACTTTAGTATTCGAGAATGTACACTCGTCCTGCACACGATGTGTGGAAAAGTTAAACTTTGCTAGTACGTCTATAGATTACTAAGTAAGTGACGAGTTAATACGCTAACTGATTCAGTTTCAGTTTATGTGTTCGTCTCAACTTCGTGTTACAAACTTCTGAAATAACCTATTTACCATACTTACCATACACTAAACTATTTTTATATAAAATCTTTTATATTATCCTATTTTAAAAGCGTACTAAGAGTAAAAAAAATTTTGAAAAAATATCACTAAGCTTTGTTTTTTTATATCCAGTATTTAAGTTCATGTACCGAATATTTTCAAGGGAATGTAAATTACCGACATTACAGTTTTCCAAACTTTTTATTCTTGATTGAAAAGTTTTAAAAATATATCTATATAACAGAATTCCATTTTAACTAATAAAAAGCATAATATAGAGATCTTTTAGAAAATTTTTGAATAAAGATTAAAATTTGGAGAAACTGCAATGTCGGCAACTATGTATAAATCACATACCCTAGTATATTATCTTGATAAAAATTTTAATTTAATTGATATTTAAAAATTAGAGTTCAGCCCTATGATTTTGATAAAACGTTATTAACTCTCTTTTATACATTAATTTTAAAATATAAGCCGTAGCATTTGAAGTTGTATACATACTTTCTATGTTTATTTAGTATTTTGTTTGAAGTAAAAGAAGGTAACACCTGTATTTTTAAAAGTGTTTCGCAGAGACGTTTCACAAAATGATCATCCATTACGATGCTGCAAAAAAAAGAAGGTATAATGCACGCACAGATGAAAAAAAATAAATACCGAAACAGGATTTATTATATTAAACTTGACATTTAACAGACTTGACGTTTTCACGAAGAGGATAACAATCAAAAATTATTAAAGCGTCAAATGAATTCTTTGCTGCTGATTCTCATGTCATGGGGTATAACCGATGAAGAAATTCACTTCAAAACTTGTTTTCGCATGTCTGAGAGTCCAAAAAATTCTTCAAACCAGGAGGGTTTCTTTTTCGCGTCTACTATAAAAGTTGAAATTCTAAACGGAAGCCCCCCCTTTTTTTCATTTTTTTTCTTCTTTTTGTCTATGCGTAACAGAGTTGTCTTTAGCAACGAAAAATCTCTCTAACTGAAGTTCACAGTTGATTCACATTCAAATTTAGTCCGACGTATATCCTAATCCATGAACGCGTTCCGTAGTCTATACACAAGAAACTTCATTCTCGCGAAGCTAATGTGCCTAAAAACATTTCGCTGTAATTTCATTGTGCACCCTTCGGTACAACCTTTTCTGTATTTTTTTTTTTTTTTTACATTTTGCTTCTGTGTCTAAGATATAGATTTCTAAAAACTTCCTCCGACATTTAACAAGCCTCTCTCATTATTCCGTTGCGCATGCATTGTCTCACATTGTCTTCGAAAAACTTCACCTTCAACCTTCTTATTCTTTATTCTCATTATATACCTACACATCTCGTTTTCGTCTTCGTCTTTTACTTCTCCACCTTGTTTCTCATCTTCGTATAATCGTGTTTAACCCATTCAAAAAATTCGCGTCCCTAGTTTTTTTTCTCTCCTTCTTCTACTTCTTATTCTCTTGGTCATTTTCTCTCAAAGCTACTAGGCAATGTAATTTTAGATTTTTATCTTAGAAGCTGCTGCTGCTGCTGCCGTTGCTTTTGCTACTGAGAGATCTAAGAGATTGGCCACGTCTAGACTCGTTCGAAATTCGATGAGAGTAAAATTCGTCCTGTATAAATATGTGATGCTTTGCTGTTACAACAGTCGTGCTGGTTTGAAAAAAGACACTATCTTCAAGATACTTCAGACCAGAATTTCAAGCATAATGCTATAGGTGTCTAGTCGAGATTTTTTGTTTTTGTCATTTTATGTAAACATAAACTGACCGGTTATCGGTAAAGGTGAAAAAAAACAAAAGCTTCGTTGAGCTTATTTTTGCTGATTGTCTGATTTTTATCACTGTATTTTTTCAGGCCCAACGATAACATTTATAGCACGTGTAAGTTTTCATTTATATTTCGAAATTCTGTTGGTCTTAGATACATTTACATTTTATCTGAAAAAAACTTCTTTAAAATTAAATTTTTTAAAGATTTCATATTTTTTGTTTGAGTATAAATAAAATGAATATTACTTCAAACACGATGCATATAATTTAAAAGCTACCAGTAGTTTTCATTATTTGACAATACTTGCAGAGTTAGAAATACCATTGAATAAATGTAATGTAAACTTAGTTAATAGTTAGATATTATTTATAGAAAAATTGCAACTATTTGATTTAAAAAAATTAAACAATCAATCAATTATACTTTTTCTTAATTTATATTATTTCATGAATAATTATTAATTTAAATCTATTTTATTTCAAATTTTTTAATATATACTAAACTGCTCTTAAGAGAATGTAAAATTCCGATATTACAGTTTTTCAAATTCCTTATTGTTAATCAAAAATTTTTAAAAGTATTTCTATATTACGGCCTTTCATTTTAACTAATAAAAAGCATAATATAAAGATATTTCGGAAAATTCTTAATAAAAATTAAAAATTCAGGAAACTGCAATGTCGGTAACTATGTATGAATTATATACTTTATTACATGACCTTAATGTTTTCAAAATAGTTTTTATTTATGAAAAGCGATAAGTAATAACTAAAAAAAATTTGTTTCTGAAATTCTTTCATCATTAAAAAGATAATAAAAAATATCAAAATTTTTTATGAGTTGTTATAAAAAAAATTCTACAAAACACAACGCTATTCCAACCATTATTACAAACTAAAAAAAGTTGAATTAACATAAAAAAAGCAAATATAAAAGTTTCCGAAGCAAAGGATGAAAAAGAAAGGGATTAAATTTTTCGTAGCAAAATAGAAATTTTCTACAAAGATATTTTCTTAACACATTAGAATAAATACCTCTTTTCTATTGGCCTATAGGAGGGTGAAATCGTTTATGCTCTTTATTCGTTAACCTACATATGAATTTGTACATATGTACGTTGGACCGGTAGAAAAGCAACTGGCATCACATATATAGTAATATAAATCCATAGACGACTCGCGAATTGAAATGAAATGGAAAGGAAATACGCGTGGATAACTAGTCGAATTCGGTCTATATAATACCCTCTTTCTCTTCATATAACCTAAAGAAAAAAATAGAAAAAACGCTAAAGGATTAGGGGAGGGAAGAGTGAGGAGGTGAAGAAGGAAAGAAGAAGACAGAGAGAGGGAGAGAGTAAAAAGAATATCAAGGAAGAAAGAAAAAAAAATCGTGTATAGTGTTCCCAATACATAGACGTGTGCGCGTATATTATAGAAGGGTGTATACATACGCGGTTATAGTATAGACCAAAAAAGGGAGGGGCTTCTCCATTTTTCTAGATCTAAAAAAGTTTATAAGAGAGACAAGGACAAGGTGAATACCTAAGAAATCCAGAAGTGCGAGAGCCCAGACTAGGATACGTTCACATAGAGCAAAAAGAGAGAAAAAAAAACTGATCCTGATTAAAATACCGGTGAACGACGTGTTGATAAGCAACCGTGTGGCTTTTTTCGCGGTGAATACTTACTTTTTTTTCTTTCTATGCAATGGGACTCTCTTTCCCCTCCCCATTCATCTATTATTATTTAATATCTAGCCAGTTAAACTTGTGTATAAACACAACTTGCCGAATGCGGAAGCTAGTTAACCCGGAAGTTTGAAAGATAGATGACGGTTGCTTTTTAATAAACGGAAGAAGTATAACCGGTATATCGAAGATTCTGGATTTAACGGAAGAAAATAAGTATGGAAGTTTTTCATGGGAAAAATAGTTTCGTTGTACAGACTAAAGCTTGTTGCGTCTATGTATAGATATATTTATGTACTTTTGGTATCGAAATTACTGACCACTTTAGTTTAGTGAGAAAAAGAGAAGATCTTTCTCTCTTTCTTTTTTTTTTTTCTAAAAGAGAAGTAGCCGTTATAAACAGCGTTTGTATATAGGCCTGAATTCGATACTGCTTTATGGTCGCAGGCATGGGAAGATAAATAGCACTATGAATACGAAGAGAGCCTGACCTGGATGTTTCTTGAGCTGGATTTTCTGCTGTCGGTTTTCAAAATGTTGGCCCTGGCTATCTTAAAAAAAAAAAAACCCAAAATATACCTATACAGAGAGACCTACGCATTTCTCCCAAGCTTTTTATTTCTCTCTATCTCTTGTTATTTTCAAGAACAACATTTGCTTTTTATGTTGCGCTTTGTGTGTAAAAATAATGTAGAAAAAATTTTCCATTCCATAAATAATTTCAACTTCATTACAAAAAAATCATCAAAATTATTTATCTGATTATTTAGATATGTTTTAAAATTAATAACTTTGTTTGATAATTCTAAAATAGATCATTAAAATTTTATTATATGTATCCTGATAAAAATTAATGCTATGCTCAAATGGACTAAAAATTTGCTATAGTTAAAGGATAAGGAAATTATATTGCTTTTGGATTTAGGATATATTTTCTTACATAACATTGTGAAAATTTATACGTGCCTTCAGTCCAACACACGATTCTTCCAAATTTATGAGCTATTTTTTCTAAATTTCAAAGCTTTTAAAAAAATTTCATCTGTTTTATGCTTTTAAAATTGATTTATCTAGAACAGCTTTACTAAACGTTTTGATTCAAATCTTCAGATATAAAATTAAATAAAGGAATAAAACTGAGATATGCATAGATTAAATGTTACATTTTACTAAAAATTTTATCATAATTTGATATGATGATAAGAATATTATTTCGAGGTCGTCAGTGGCTCAGTCGTTAGAGCGATGGATTCGTAATCTCGAGGTTCCGAGTTCGAATCCTGCTCTCCGCTGATTGATACAAGCACCACTGTACATTATATGTGCTGTAGTTCACAAATACACTAATGATCTCCGTCGTTAATTAGCATCACAATGATAATATAAATGCAACGACGTTAAAATAACATTAAAATTATAGTTCTTGGATTTCTTAAATCTAATTTTTTGTAATATTTAAATTATATAACAAACAAGGAAAGTGCTTTGCATTTGAGGCTCAGATTTTCTTCTAAATATAGGATATTTTTTCTTACATAAAATAAATTTTTTCCAAAGTTATGAGCAGTTTTGTCTGGAATTTAATACCTTTTAAAAATATTTTCATCTCCTTTAGAGTTGTATAGTTTTCGAATTAATTATTCTAGAAGGTTTTAACCAATCAAATATTAAAGATAAGATTAAAAACATTCGATTTTATAAAATGTGTCCAAAAAGCTCAAGCTGTTAAAAAGTTATGGAAAGATGAAAATCAAAATGAAATTTAGACTAAATTATTTTCTATGCGTATTTCCAGCTAAATATATGCGCTATTTTTATTCTCTTATAACTTTTAAGCAAATTGAACTTTCTGGACACATTATTTTTTTAATCAAAAAGTTTTAATCTCAACTTTAATATTATTTTGTTCAAAAACTGTACAACTATAAAGCAGAAGTAAATTTGTTTTAAAAGTCTTAACATTGAGACAAAAGTGCTCATAAATTTGCAAAAAACGAGCGTTGGATGTGGCTTACTTTATATTATATGAGAAAAAATATCCCAAAGTTAGAACAAAATCCATGATCCAAATGTAATGATCTTTCCTTGTAAGTATATTATTAGACTCTTATTAGTGAAAATGAATTAACATTTTTCTAAGTTGTAAACATAGAAACACATACTTTCATGATTCAACATCTAGTGTAAGTAATATTCTGTTTAGCATATTTAATAACTATGACTAATTTTTTTGTCGATTTCTATAATAGATAATTATTAAAAATAATACTTCTATTGTTAAATTTTATAAATTATTATTCTTATCATTGATTGCAAAATAAACATCAAATTTAGGTAATTTCTACATATAATTACTTCAATTTGAACGCTCATTTAAATATCTTTTTAATTTAATGAGATTGAATTAACTTATTATTTTTAATACAAAAATATACTTCATGCTATTATATTTTATGAAGCTATTATTAATTTAATTCATAAGAATTGTTTTTAAAATGATTCGTTTATTGATTGCTCACTATGAGCTATTAACCCTGCAGTTTACGTAACAAATATATTTTAAACTTCAATTTGATAAATTTTTATCTTAATTTTTAAATTGTTTTATTTATTTAAAAAATTGCAATAAATAAATAATTTTTAGTCAGCAAGTCTATCTATAAAAGATTTTTATTTGTTCTAACTAATAAGAATATTCTAATTTCTATCAGATCGATTTCTACAAACTCAATGAAATCTTGTAAAACATTATGATACTAACAGAATAAAAAAAAGAACATAAGATTAAAAAGTTTTATAATAATGCTAATTACTTTTTTACATAAATACACACTTATAATACTATTTTATTAAGTTTCATCAAGATTTAGTTTTATGAATGAGTACTCACATCTGTGTAAACGTACTAATCAATTTTCAATCGAGATTTTAAAAAAGACATATTTGTTAACCAATTTGTAAAATGAATGATTTTTATTTACTCAAGTAGAAAATAATTTATATATTTGATTGAAATTTCGAACTTACAATTTGTACGACGTTTAATAGACTCGAAACTCTTAAAATTTTTGGTAGACTTATAAAAAATAATAAAGTAAACAGTAAAACCTTCAAGTCCGTGTATCATGTTAAAAAAAAATTAACGAAGTAAAATTTTTCTTTTGTTTCAGGATATTCTTTTATGGGATCTGCACTAGTTGTAGAGCCGTCCGTTGCAAGCACTACGAAGAAACGGTAAGTCCAAAGTTGATTTGTTTTTTTTTTATTATTTAAATTAATTCAATTTATTTTGTATTTGTAAAAGTATAAAATTTTATTAAATTTCATAAATATTAATCTTATCCCACTATAAAATTCACTGAAAATTCCAAAACAAAATAGAATTTTACTTTATAATTTGTATTGACTAAATTCAATTCTTCGTTAGAATTAGGTTAAATAAAAAAGAAAATATTTTTAATCTTATTTTTTACGTAATATTAATTAGATACAATTTCTAATCATCGGTAATGTTGAACTGTTTTGATATTATAGTGAATAGAAAAAAAAAATTTTAATTTAAAATTAAAACGCCAAAAAATTTGTTTCTTTTATTTAATGTTAATAATAATTAAAATTATCATTCCCGTGTCTCTTCTAAGTATACATTACATTTCACGCTTATATATATCATCATAGCCTTTATTTTTACAAAGCAAAATATTGCCTCTGGTTCTTAAAATCGCATAGCTCACTTTACAAAAGCACCTGGCTGCAAGAGAGTTTTATTTTTTTGTTTTCTTTTTTCTTCTTTAATTCAGTGATAGTAAAGACACACACACATCGGCAAGCTACTCGGGCCTGTCAAGTCATAACTGCAATCTGTTATTTTCTTATTCTCTTTGTAGCCTCCGTCTCTTCTTTCATTTTATTTCATCGTCGTAACAATTATACCCGCCCACACGTGCGCGCGTGCCACTTGTTACATATATTGCCATTTGGTAATCTTCATTAATATAGGTATAAACCTTCGTGCTGTTTTGACTGACATTAAAATCCAAAATAATTATTACGTACTGTAATTTTAAAAAAATTTCTTTTTATTTTTGGTGCATCATTTAAAACAATTATATAAGATAGATAAGAAGTAGAGAAAATTGATAATCTTTAGGATATAATCAATGTGATTTGATAATTTTTTTACTATTATTTTAAAAGTCTTTCGTATTTCCATATTATAAATATATTTTAAGTTAATACATATAATGATTTGAATCGGAATCATATATTTATTATTTTATTATGCATCGAATAAACATTAAAAATATTTTTAATTAAAAAATTTAACGGTTAAAAATTATAAGTTTAATTAAATAAATAACGTTTTCACATAAATTTTTTCTTTATTTTTTATCAGAACGACAATCAGGGTATATAAATGTATATGTATATATATATAAACTAAACGAGCTATATAATAGTCGCGAAGCCAGTGTTTTATGGTTGCATGGTTGAGCGTTGATTTTTCATGCACATTGCGATATATATGTTTCAAATGTTGAAAAAAAGAGAGAAAGAGAAAGAGCACATATTTGATGTAGCCTATAGAGTCAAAGGGAAAGGTAAAAAGACAGGTACAAGAAAAGAAAAAAAAAGAAGAAAGTCCATCAAACTGGTATGCATATATACTACGAGTGTTAAAAAAAGGAACGACGTTAAAACTAGTTTTTTTATAGACGAGAAAAGAGAGTATAAACCATATAAGCAAAATTGCGCCCCTTGAATTTTTAAACAATAACTAAATCTTTCTTCTCTTTCTTATTTTTTTTACATTTTACTATCTTTTCTCTCTCTCTCTCTCTCTCTCTCTCTCTCTCTCTTTCTATTCTTTTTTTTAACAATTGTTCTTTAACTAGCTGCATCATTTGCACTTCTCCGCAAAGAGTTGCGGCCATTACTGCACGTGCATTCGTAAGAAAAAGAAAGAGAATTTAATATGTATAGGACGATTAAATAATGTAAAGTGAAACTTTTTTTATGAGCTGTTTTTATTATTACTCTTCTGTTGTTTTTTTTTTGGTCATTTTTTGATTTTAGGTGCGTTTTGATTGATGATCGCAGGTCCAGAAGCATTGTGCGGTTCATTTAATAATGCAGAAATAAAATTTTTTATTCGATTATAAACTAGTTTTATGAAATTATAAAATTGTTTTTAGAATTATTTACGAAAACCGTTTAAATTAACATAAAAATTATACGCGCATTATATTATACACAGAAATTTAATTTTAGGATTGTAAAAGTATGGCTATTAGAAAGACGTAAGTTTTTATTAACTTTTTTTTTACTTATATCCATCATCCTTTTTTTTAATTTAAAAATGCAAAATTCAGTAAAAATTTTTGTTAAAAGCTGATACATAAACAAAAATTCTAAAAATAAAAATTAGCAATAACTTTATAACACATTTGCTTCTACGCAATATTATAAAATAATGTATATTTTTCTTCGTGCAATGTCTCTCACGCAAGCGTTAAATTTTATTTTTATTTTCGTATTCTTTTCTAAGGTACTTGAAAAATAAAAACTAAAAAAAAATGAAAAATAAAGTATAAAGGCTCGTTGCACATGTGGTCGACGATATAAGAAGCATGTACAGAACTTGCGCACGCAAAAATTACCGCAAGAAATCGAGTTACTCCGCGCGCGTCCTTGCCCGCGCGTGCAACACGTTATGCTAACATAAAAAAGAAGCTTCACGGTAAATTCTAAGAGAAGAATAACGTATTGTGCTTTATAAGTACACCCGAAGAAGTAACACTGTATAATTACTTCGTATACCTCGTGTCTTACGCTTACAAAATAAAAAGGAAAAAATATTGTCTTGTTTTGTTGTAGACTTATATACGCGTTTATAAAAATAAAACTACTATGTTAGTTCAAAATTTCTACGTGCAACAAATTTTAGGATAATTCTGATAGTAGATTGACAGTATGTAATTTTCTATATTATTATTTTTTTTTTTAATTCAGGTAAGAGGTGAATTAAAATTTTGAAATTTTGGGTTTTTAAAGAGCGATGGTAGGGAATTAAGGGAATCGAACGGTAGCAGCTTGTAGACTTCGTTTTTCGAAAATTTTTGGGTATTAAAGTTTCTTTTTCTTTTTTATTTCTGGAATGATAATCAGTTGATTCGGTTTCGTAAGGTCTTATAAATTATGGCTTTATAACTAAAATGATTCATAATTTTTAATTTAGTACTTTTTAAATTTCGGAAATTATAAATACGTATACTTAAGGTACATTAATATTTTATATTGTATAATATTAAACTTAACAGTTCGTTATAATATAAGCTTGACGTTGATCATTAGATTTATCAATTTTATCTTGTATATCAAATTAAGTTTGCAATATAATTCATAATTTAGTTATGGCTTTTTTCTCGAAAAACTATAAATTCGAGGATTAATTTAAATTTCTATATGATCGTTAAAAAAAGATATGTAACTAAAAAAAGTCTATAATTTACTAAAAACCAACTTTATGTAAAAAACAACAACATAAAATGTAAAATTATTTTCAAATAACATACATTAGTAAAAATGTCATATAGTGCCAATAAAATGACCACAAATTCCATAACAATCAACGTACACAATACACATATAATCCACCTTTCCATATACTCTTATAAACGAGAATAAATTCAAAGGGTTAAAATAAAGAGATTAATGGAGCCTTGCGGAAAAGCAAATGCGTGGAAACAAGTTTTATTTTTTTTTAACAGCCTCCGTTTCTTTTTTTATCTTTCTTTAAAACCTCTGTACCTAATGATGTTGTGGCTTCTACGTTAAGGAGGAAAAAAACTCGTGTTTCTTTCTTCAAATTCTCCCTTACTTGATATTCGATTACTCTACATAAATGTAAACGAATCTCCTTCTGATTCTTTTTTTTTCTTCTCTCTCGACTATTGCACTTGTGCATTAAAATACTTTTATACGTATGGTATTGCAGCTGCATTAGCATAACAACAACAGGACATGAGATTGATTGCAAGCGCAATTCTTGACCCAATGTAATTTCCAGCCCTTTTTATTTTTAACTCGACCTATGCACATACATATATACTGTACTGTTCTCTCGTTTTTTCTCCTCCCCTCTTTCTCTCTTTTTTGTTAATTTTGTACACGAGTGCGCGTAAGTACGCGCAACGAGTACTGCGTATTACTGCATTCCAGTCTATCTCTTTCTCGTTCTATCTTTTGGCTACTTCGTGGCTTCTCTCATTTTATGCGCAACAAGTGCATCTACAAAAGCTGCTGTATGTGCAGAATGTAGTATGAGCAAGTGTTATAAGCGTTAATTCATCGAGTTTTCGACTTTGAAAATGGAGTCTTGTTTTGATTATTCGTGCAATTCCGCTTTCTATATTATTTTAATGTAACTTTGTTTTTAAAAAAAATTAGTTTTATAAGAAAATCAGAATTATATCTCAATTTTTGAAAAATTATATCAACAATTTTAATAACATATTTTTAAATAAATACATTTTTTGGAACATGTTTGTGCCATTGTTTGATATATTTAATTGTAAAAAGTATCTAAATAATAATTTTAAAATTTAATTATCAATTTACTTATTTACTCGTGGACATTAATTCTAATATATGCTAAACAATATTTTTCCCCTGATAATAACTCTCTATCAAAGTTGATATTTAAAAATTAGCTGCAAGCTGCACGAAATAACGTTAAACAATTTTATTAGACCTCATTAAATAAAAATGTATTTTAAAATTCCTAATATACCAATTTTCAGAATCGTAATTTTTGTACCATCTTTCCCTAGGCCGAGGTAAAGCGTCATCAAAATAATCGTTAAATTCTGTTAAAAATTTTGTGATAAAAATCGCGTTTAACGATCAAGAATAGCCTTTCTAAATTAACCTCATTATACATTGCTTTGGCGATTGGCTTTTGTTTAACAACAAAAGATTGAGGCCGATAAAACTTGTGCTCTTCAAAATTTCTATCCATAAATTGTATTTCAATCTCTTAATAATCAGCCAAGTTTTAGAAAAAAAAACAACAACTTTTTATGAATTCAAGGAAAAAAGGAAGAAAAAAAAAGGAAGAAACACGCAGGAAAACGAGAAAAGTGCATATATCCTGCATCTCTTTCCTCCTCCCCCTTTTCTTATAATCTTCGTTCGTTTTAAAATACATTCGCGAAGGAAAGAGAGAGAGAGAGAGAAAAAGAGAAAGATGTGCACGTTGCATGCGGCACGCGCCAGTCTCGTGTGCATCTCCCCCACTCCTTTTTTTTCTTAGCTTGTTTTATTTTTATATTTTTTTTTCTCTCTTGCAAGCAGAGAGCGCGCTTGCAGTTCTTTTCTCTCCTCACCCCCTTTCTTTTTCTCTTTCTCTCTCTCTCAGTCTTGTATTTTTTTTAGCTCCCTTCTTCTTTTTGTTGCAACTCCTCCCCTGTTTATTTGGCTGCTGCTGCTGTTGCTTTTACTTTCCCCACTTCCTCTCTCATTCTCTCTTGGCTTTACTGGTGGATTTTGTTTTATTTTTTTTTACTTTGCTCTCTTTCCTTTCTTTGCTCTCCTTTGGCAAAGTGCATGCGCGCGTAAATGATGCACACTAACACACACGTTGTTATATATAGCCGGCATATATGCACTTGTTGCACCGGTGGGCTTGGCCATATTTACCTCCACCGCCGCCAACGTCTTATGTATGTATGTACATATATGTATACACACACGTAAACGTAGTTCGCGTGGCGCAGGCAGATTATATTGTGAAGAGTTGTTTGTACGATTGTCTTGTACATTATGCACTGCATTTCAAATGAACCTGCTGCTGATGCTTTTGAATGTTTCTTTTTTTTTCTTTTTCTTCTCTTTTTTTCTTTTTTTTTCTTCAAGTTGAATGTAAGGATGATGATAAAAGTTCTCTTTGAAATTGTATGTGACTTTATTTTAACATCCGGTCATTACATTACGCTATTGATTAAATTTTTCTCTTTTTTTTGCAACAAGTTGTTGCTTTATGTTGACCATATGTTTCATATGCATAATACTATTTTGGATTGTTTTTTTTTAATTTTCTGACTTTATTTGATTAATTTTAAAAGAAAAATTTTATAATTTTTTCAATCTATAAATTAAAAAATTTTTAATTTACTAATTTTATAACAAAAAGTGTATCATTCCTTATTTATAAAAAAAACGAAATTTTTATGATCAGCAAATATTATATTTAAAAAAATTTTTTTTAATTTGATCAAAAACATTATAACTATTATTATTCTGTAATTACATTGTCATACACTTGTTGCACTGCATAAATTGCATTCCATATCACATCTGTGCACACACGTGTTCCGTTATTATCTACATATATATGATTGTTGAGGTTATTATAAAGAGTGTACGAGAGAGAAACGCTGTCAAATTATACATAAAATATAAAAGCCGAAACTAAGAGGATGACAAGCTTCCTTTTTTGGTTTAATTAAGCGTGAGCTGGTAAGCGAGACACACGAGGTGTAAAATTAACAAGAAACTTACCAAGTTAGTTATATTTTTGTTAGTATACGCGTATGCTCGAAACTCAATTGGAATAGATTTACATATAAACGGCGTTGTGAAGATGATCGTTTTATTTTTACGGTACGTTAAAAAACAAGAAAAAAGAAAGTTTTCTGTGCTGCTTTGATCTTTTGATACTTCAAGTGTATGACGTTTAATTTTACACGGTTTAATCGTTTGATTATCTTATTTTGAAACTCGTCTTGTTATACTTGTAAATTAAATATTTTTCTTTGTAAAATTTGTAATTCTATGATTCTTTTAAAATTATTTTAAATTTCAGTTAAAAACTTTTATTTCAGAATAAATAATTTCTTTTTATATAAATAATTAAATTACATTTTTAAAGTTGAATTGATATACTATAATTTTAAATAGAGCAATAATAGCATTATTACCTCTGCTTGATCAAACTTAAACGAAAATTTAACGTACTATTCCTCACTTATGTCAACTGGATTTTCCTTATCAAAATTTAAAGATCTAAATACAAATTCTAATGTCAACCTTTACGAGCATTCTAATCCTCTCTTTTATTTTTCTTTAATATCTTTGCATATAAACAAGAAAACAATTCCTCTCGACAAATGTACAACTCGCACTCCTTTTTTCTTTCTTTTAAAAAAGTCTCTGAAAAAATTCCTCGAGTACAACAGTACAACCTCGATGTTGTTCAACAATGACAGAATAGAATTGGTATTATAAACATGGTCTTGATATCAAGCACCTGAAATGAAAAATTAACGATGCAAACTCCCAGGAAATTCATATAACTCAAACATTATACATACATTTGTACAGTCAGCAATAGAAAAAAAGGGGGAATATCAAAAACCGTTCGACTCCTCTCTCCGCAAGATAGTTTCTGAAGTGCCTATTATAAATACATATACACACACATATGCATATATACACAAAAATTAAACATATGGTATTATATACGTGAAGAGAAAGAAAGAGAGCTTTGGAGTCTCTTTTCATTCGCCAATGATGACGATGATGATTTTAAGCTATTGCCAAGTTTGTGTATATACCTTTTGTATGTTATACATCCTTAAAAAAAATGAGAGAAGTTAAAAGAGAGCATGTAGAGCGTATATATACTACTGGTTTAGCAAAAGATTAGGATCATGCTTTTTATAGAAACGTGCGAGCAATGTTTTCCTATGCAAAAATCTAAGGATTATTAGATGATCCCTTAGTTATGCGCAGTTGACGCGTTAAGAGAGGCCAGTGCAAACATTCAACTGGATCTTTGCCTTCTTATAATCGCAATACATAATGAGTTTTTTTTTTTTCTTCGTCTTCCCTTCTCTTTTTTTCTTTAATTGTACTATTTTTTTACTCTCACTCTCGTTCTCTTTTCTATTAAAATCTCTCACACAATTTCTTTCTTATTTTTTTCTCTAGTATTGAGAACTCGAATGAAAAAAAAATAAATAAAAACGTACAAATAAAGCTTCTCTTTCTATAATATTCATTTGCCTTTTTCTATATCGAAATAGTTATACACAACTTTAAACCGTAAAGGGGTGAAATTATAAATATACTTAACTCACAAATGTTTGCTCAAAGTATCACTTTTTTTTTTCTTTTTGCAAACAGGTCTTACTTTCTCTTTCTCTTTCTCTCTTGAAAGAGAAGAAAGCTTCTGTGTATATCATATACATAAGTATCTAAGCTTGTATATATGCACTACACACGTGTATGTATATAAAGAGAGAAATAAAAAGATTCTGCGATCAAGAGTAAAGATAAGTGCATTGCACGAGCTGCAGCTGGCTTCTCCGTTTTTTTTTATTCTTTCTATCCTAATCGTCTTCATTTTTCAAGGTCGAAGGACCAGCCACAAAAAGAGGTGCAAGCGTGGGTTCTTCAAGGAAGGAATCGAGCTCTCTTTCTCTCTCTTTTCCCCTCATACTATTTATTTTTTGTTTCTTTTTTAGATCCTTTCTTTCGTTTCTTCATGCATATATTGGCTCTCTTTCTTCTTTTCTCTTCTGATTCTTTTTTTTTTCTTCTTTTCACTGGCTATTGTCAAGAGCATTATGCATTACAGTTTGCCCCGTAGGATTAGGTTGTGGCGCTATATACGAGCTGATCTTTTAGCACGAAAGGCGTTTACTTTTCTACAAGCAGTATAATAATAATAATGAAGAAAAAAAATGTTTCTATGTATGACTTTAGGCTACACTTTTGGTGCGTTAATGCGAGAAAAGAAAAACCGCGTAATTAAAAGGCTGTTGTTTCAAGCTGCCTCTTTTTTAACATGCTGAATTATAATGCTTATATTGAATGATCACTGTGTTTTGCAAAACTGCTTTTGTTTTTTTCTCAATTTATAATTAAAAAAAAAAGAAATTTCCCAATCGTAATATTGCAGTTTAATATTTTAATCATTATTTGAAAGCAATACTTATATATGAGCACTTTGTAAAATAAAGAAATTTTTTCTTAACTTTTTTAAAAGAAAATTCTATTGAAAAAATTCTATTGAAAAGTTTTAAAAGAAGAAGTCTCTAAGAAAACGTAACTGTATAGAAGAATTCTATCTTATCTACTAATAAGTAATTATGTTAATAATTGCAATTAAAGCAATAAAGCAATAATTTTAGAAAACGAAATACGTCAGCTCGTAGCATGATCGTAAAACATTCTAAGTTAAATTTCCAAGCAAACTCATTCATTAGTCTCGGAAAATTTTAAGTTATTATATTTGAATACAAATATTTCAAAATTTATTAGAAATTGAAAATTCCTCTTTGGGAATCCAAAATTCTCCAAGAGTGATGAATGAATTTACTTGAAAATTTAAGAAAATAATTTGTAAGAATTATATTATAAGATAATGTATTTCGTTTGTTTACATTGTTGCTTCAATTATAATTAATTATGAATTTGAATGGTGGCCGATAAGGTAGAATTCTTCAAGGTAGTTATTTTGATCAAGGTAGTTACATTACCTTAAGGGCATTGCATAGAAGAATTAACAAAGAGATTTTTATCACGTTTGATACATTCCCGTAGATTTAAGCGAGGATAATGATTCAATTTAAATTTATAAAATATTATGATTTACGTAAAAAGTAAATGTTTATGTTTAAAATAACAAAATTTATAAAAAAAAAATAATACGTTAGTTACCCGTTTTTATTATTATAATAGTATTCCTTGTCGAATATCGCATTAAATTTTACAGTCATTTCGTTTTACAAAATTTCAATTCACAAAAAAGAACTCCAATTATCGTCATAGATAATTTTAGGATATGTTCTAGTAGATCCCCTGGTAGAAAATTGAGTAGAATTGTGGGCAGAATTTCTGGTCAACAAAAGTTAAAATGACACTTATCTAGAAATTATACAAATTCTTTGAAAAAAGTTTTTAGATAAGTGACATTTTAACTTATTGTTAACCAGAAGTTCTGTCCAGAATCCTGCTCAATTTTCTACCAGGGTCCTAATTATTTTAGATAAATACTTTGTTTAAATTGAAAATAACAAAATTTTTGAGGGAATAACCCTGGTAGAAATTTGAACATTAAAAATGGTGTAAACAACAATTTATGACCATTTTCAATAGTAATATTTTGTCATGTCAATATTGGCGAATAAATGGCAATTTTTTGCTGAATCTGCAGAGCTCAAATTTTTTGGTATATTGGTTAGCATCTTATAGGCAAAAAATGCTAATATAAAAATGTTGTTCAAAATTTTTTTATTTAGCCAAAAAAATACGCATTTTAAGTAAACGGAGAGAAAAAATCAGTAACAGCTATCTAAAAATTAGGTAAACTGTGGACAACTTTTTTTGACTAGTTATATAACTTTTTAGTAATGAGTCCTTAATTTTTCAGATCATAGGTAAAATCATAACCTCACTTTTGCCACGTGGCGAGAAAATATAGATTAGTATTTATTCACATTCCTTCGTCAATGTTTATTTTTATTGGAATTTATAAAAATAAAAATAATATTAAATTTTATTAAAATAAAAATATGAAACGCAGTACGAAACGAGTATAAAAATATCGTTTTTTAAAATAATAAATGGAAAATTTTATTAATCGTTTAAAAATAACCTCTAACAATCACAACTCAAAATATACGCGCGAATATATTAACAAAAGTGATTCTATTAATGATTAATGATAACTTTCAAGAAAAAACCTTAAATGATTCTTAATAGTAATCAATTAGAGCACAATTTGATAGACTCTACTGTTAACTATCTATATTCAAATAATAGTGGATCAGACTCAACATTTTATTAGCATTTTTTAGCACTATGAAGGTTGAAAAAAACGTTTCATATTAGTTCAAATAATGCCCATAAAACATTCCCATTTTCTGCTCTTCACTTTAAAGAAATGGCCATAAAATGGTAGAAAAAGCGTTTCATTTTCTACCAGGGAAGGTCTATTAGAATAAATCTTGATTCTAAAATTTTACTATTTTGAATAAGAAAACAATCGGATATAAAGGATAAAGAAAAGTTTTTACAAAAATATGGCATTATAAAGATTCTACTGCTTTAAACATTTTTTCAATGCTTTATGAAACAAGATTAATTAGAATTATCACACGGATCGCATAAAACAATCTTATGACTTACAAACTCATAAACATTATCTAAGTCATCATAAGCCTATAATTAAAAATTACTTTAATAGTAAAAGAAAAGACACCCTTCTTGTTAAAAAAAAACTTTAAAACGAAATTAATGAAGAGATAGTGCAAAAGAAATAAAAAAAAGGTTCTATAGAAAAACACGAAACAGGTGACGCATCTGTCGTTCAATTTTCTTAACTTTAATGAATTGATGCTGACGTGCAATTATTTAACCCTATACAGACAAGCGATGAACCTTTTACATCTATTTTTTTTCTTTTCAACAATACACAAAAGGTTCCGCTTTAACACTTTATCAGCTGGCAGTTTCATGCAATTTCACGGAGAAAAACTTTAGTTCAATCTGCAAACTTTCTCGTTATTTGAAGCGCGTATACACGTGTCGTGGTTATGCTGCAGTGATGCACTTTTTTTTTAACCAAAAAATGTACACATCTGCACCTGTTTATCGATGTTCGATTATTATCTGTATGCTTATTGAAATTACTAAGATCTTGTACATATGTGGCGTCAATATGTTGTTGAGAATTTGATAATTTGTCGTGTTACAATATCAGACACGTCATCGGAATGCGGTTTTGAATTTCTTTGTATAGATTACAAGTTAAGAGTTTTTAAAATAGTTGCTATAAATTAAAATAAACTTTAATATTTTAGATTGAATACTCAGAGTTTAATTGAAAAAAATTTTTTAACACTTATTAAAAAATAAAATGAGTACTACTATCAAATGTTGTTATAAAAAATAAATTATTTAATCATGAAAAATCAAAACTCTTTACGCAATATGATTCACATGTAATGAATGTAACTACCCCGTGCTAAAAAAATAATGAATATATTGGAGGCAACGGTAAGTTAATAAGCATGATTATTTTTTTTTGTTTTGATTATAGAACTAGTAGTATTTATGTTACAATTTAATATGAGTAGAGTAGTTAAAATAAATGATTATTCTAATATAAATTTTTGAGCTATTTTTTAAAAATATTAAATAATATTTGTTTGCCTTTATAATATTTATCATCAGTGATTACGTTTATATAATATTAATAATTCTAATTATTTATGCTATAGAAATTCTAATTAAAAACTCTTAATGAAAAAATAAAAAACACAAGGCATAATTAAGATTTTTTTAAAGCGTATGCGCTTCACATTATAGCGTTTCATACATTTTATGCAGTGTACTGCACAATATCTATTTCGAGATACATTTAAGTACTAAAATATAACATTTTCTTAATTTTTTACGTCACGATTTTTTAAATTAATGTATAGAAATAATTATAAGAATGTGTTACATAGAATAAGATATATATTCCTGTTTCAGGCACGTCTAAAATTTAATAATTTCCTTCTCGAAGTACAATTTTTCAACCTCAAAATTTTATTAAATATATTAAGAAAAGCATGAATTATATTGTTTATTTTAATTTTTTTCTAGTAAAATATTTCTTTGTATTTTCACACTGTTTTTGTTAATTTACTATTTTCATTTATTACTAATTTGTTTTCATGAAAAACGACCTATTGACATTAATTTAACATTAAACATTCCATTTTATTTATGAATATATTCATTGATTTATATTTAGTTTGTTGCTAAAATGATGTATTTTGTACTACATGATATCGCTTTACCAGATGGCTCGCTAACGGAACTTTTACCTTTTCTTTGGAAATTATCATTAAACTCGACACTTAATTATACATAATTTAAAGCTATTTACATAGATAAATTCTTGCATTTAATTATTGGCTAAGCTGTCAATGGGTTTCTTAGAAGAAATTAAGATTAAATCTAGTAAAGTTCCTGTAGTCTCGTTTTATGAAATTTATGTTTTTCTTATACGGTAAAAGTATTATTAAACTCGACCAAATTCAGAACAAAAGTTTTGAAAGTAGTCATATAAATATATATGTACTTTAATAAAAAATGTTTAGTATGAAAAACTTAGTTAATGCTTTTTTTATCTCAAAAGGAGATTAAAATTTGAGTCTTAAATGTGCATGATAATAAAGCGGCATTAATTAACCATAAGAAAATATAATACAATAGTAGAATTGAGGTCTTCAGTAGCTCATTCGATAGAACGATGGATTCGTAATCTCGAGGTTTCGAGTTCGAATCCCGCTCTCGGACGATTTATACAAGCACCACTGTACGTTATATGTACTTTGTTCACAAACACACTGAGAAACCTCCGTCGCTAATTAGCATCGCAATGATAACCTTAATACAGCGACGTTAAATAGATAAAAATATAATTGAAAAATTTGTGTAATTATCGTTGTTTTTTTTTAAATTTCTCACTTCCCCTTTTTGAGATTGTACTCACGTAGGCTTTTACTTGGAACGACAATATAGAAGCATCTGGTACGTCAAAATTTTCCGGGTTTGACAATACATATCATAAATATTCTCGTTCTCGTATTGTAAGAAGCATACATTTTTACCTGCGAATTTTCAATACTATAATTTGCACCGTCTGTGAAAAGATCCTAAGAAAATCATTATTCCTATTTTTTTAAAAGAAACTCATCCTTATCTTTATCCTATACCTAGTTTCCTTTAGAATCCCTAAAAACCAATGTATTTTCCTTGTTTTTACAGGGGTAGCGGCATCGCCCTACCAGATTCGCCAGTCGACCAGGTCGGCAATGGTTGGAGGTAAGTAATCCTTGAAAAACTTTCTTTTCCTTATTTATAAAAAAAAATTTTAACTACACTAATTGTATTTCCTATTTATCCTCTTTTTCCTCTCTTAGTCGTATACCTGCCTATCCATTTTTCCTTATGTTATAGCGTACAATAATCACGTTTTAGCCTTAAAACTTATTCTTATTTATTTCTTAGCAACGTATCATTTGTCTTACTTTCAAATCGTTTAAACGGCTTAACTAATGCAAGAATCTATTTACAAAGACTGTTAATAATCTAAAGATAGAAGAATATAATAGCTCGATTTTTTTCTTAATTCTAGAAAAAATTAAGATATGTACTTGTTTTTTAAAGTTTTGTTTAATTTGTATTAAATTGATTTAGCTTCACTTCAAATTATTTACTTACAAAATATGTTTTATTTTATACCCCCGAGTCGTTGTTTAATAAACCACTATTGTAAGATAAAGTTAGATATAAGAATTTTTGTATATTTATAGTATTAAAAAAATGAATGGATTTAACAAACAATGTTTTAACCACTTTTAATAATCGCTTTAATAAGCATTTTTTTATATTCGAAATTTCAATCAGCTTATAAAACATTCCTTGGTTAATTTTTGTTAAATTATATTAATTTTTTGTGAATTCATAAACTTTTAATTATAATAATCAGAAAGTTATTACATAAATTTGTTAAGAATTTGGCGATTTTGTGGTAGAAGATGCTACCTCAATAAGAGAGGAAAAAGGTACTATTTTGTAAAATAATGTTATGCGTTTATTTTAGTGATGATATCATTAACAAATAATAATTGAATTTTGAAGAATCAAAAAATCTTTCCTATGAGAAAATATCTTTTTTCATGAGATAGCATATTTTATTATTTAAGCATTCCATCATAAAACACCAAAAACTAAATAATATTTCAAAAGTCATTCAATATTTAATAAAAATTATTGAAATATAGAAAACATTAATAATTATAACGTTCATTGATTAAAATAATATTTTCTTTCAAACAAAGACTTTTCCGTTTTTCGAAATGGAAAACTGCTGTGTCGTTTCAATCGTTCTCATGCCATGCTTTCTCCCCCTAAACAA
Organism: Anastatus disparis; assembly: GCA_017163975.1. NCBI lineage: Eukaryota > Metazoa > Arthropoda > Insecta > Hymenoptera > Eupelmidae > Anastatus > Anastatus disparis. Next base: position 2,566,696 of record JAFFSR010000313.1, read on the forward strand.
CATCAACATCAGCCTTAACAGAAAGAGAAAAACCATTTGTCTGTTTAACGAACGAACTTCATATATAAGCGTATATATATATATATATATATATATATATATACGTGTTTGCGTGTGTGAGGTTCAGCGACCCCCGCACTCCCGTACTTGTAATGAAAAACTCGTCCAACGCGAAAATTCAAGAAGGGCTGCTCTAATGCTAGAACCCTTCATATTTACTATTGATTCTTTTTTTTCCTACCCATACTCCGATTAGTGTATTTTCTCCCTTGAACGGACGATATTTTTAGACGTTTGTTGTTGAATTTTTATTTGTTTCTTTGTTCTTAGCTGTCTATGAGGTGTTTAGAATGTATATGGCGTTTTCGATTTGGCTTTTAATTATTCCTCTTTCCGTTTTATATTTATTCAAAAATTTACAAAGAAATAAAAGTGTAAAATCGTAGAACCAAAATCAGATATAAAATAAAATTCATTTATTTTTATTTTGTTTTTATTAATAAACAATAAATAATGTAAGAATTTATTAATAATTTTGAGACTTTTCGAACGTTTTATCCTTTGAGCATTACCGAAGATAAGACTTTTGAACTGTCAATTGATTTAACTATCAATTCTGTCAATAAATACAATTTCAATATTAATAACCAAATAAACAAGGAATTATTTCATTTTTTTATAAGTCGGACTTAGACACCCTTATGATCTGAAATTATTTTTACTTACTAGGAGAGTGTCACATCTCTGGATCACAGATTTTGCTCAAACTTCGGGATAAGTTTTCAGATGACAAAATATGAAAAAAGTTAAAGTTATAGTCGCAAGCGCTTAATATTTCCCTAGTTACAAACTATTAATGAATATCACTAAAAAAGTTACTAAATTTTAAAATATTTATAGCTTTAAGCATTAATAGCTAGGCGCTTGAAACTCTTTTTAAACTAAAGCTGAGCTCAAATCCTTTTAAAATAGTAGTTATAGCATATAAAAATATTATTTTTTCCCAAAGTTATAGTATAATAAAGATTAGATCTGAATTTTCTTTTTAAAATATTAATTAATAATAAAAGCTGAAATTAGGTCCAATCTTTATTACGCTATAACTTTAGAAAAAAATAATATTTTGATATGCTATAGCTACTATTTCGAAAAGATTTGAGCTCAGCTTTAGATTAAGAAAAGCTTTAAGCTTCTAGTTATTAATGCTTAAGAACTGTGTGTTTGAAAATCTAGTAACTTTTTTAGAGATGTTCTTCAATTTCCTGTAACTAAGGAAATATTGAGCGTTTGTGACTATAACTTTAGCTTTTTCCATGTTTTGTCATCTGAAAACTTATCCCAAAGGAAATGTGACACTCTCCTAGTTAGTTAACCAGGATTAAATTCCATTCTACATTTCTTATATTTTTATTTATGACTAAATTTAATCAAAAATAGTGAATTTTTATTAATTTTAAAATAAACTAAAGCGATTAGTTTATTTAAATAAAATAATGGAATTTTGCATATCCATTTTACTAAACTAAAATTTTCAAAAAATATCGTTTAAATTTAGTTGATAAAATACTATGTGCTTTAAAATGTTTCCTTTAACCCGAATAAGATTTTCCCAAAGTAAGAATAATATTATCTTTATTCAAATCAATTTATATTTGAATCAATTAGGAATATTTTTTAGTTTTCAATAATAATTATTCTTAAATAACTTTTCTTTTTAACGTGAATTTTAAAATCAATTCAAGTGCTTAAAAGTAAGAAGAAAATTTCTAATAAGAAAATTTGTTTTCAAAAACACTTAGATCTTCCTATTTCCGGTTTTGTTTTCCTATTTCCTAAAATTCACTCTCTTTACTCTCACCTCCTGTCACTTTGATTCTTTGATCACATATTTTCCTTGTTCTTTTTATTTTCAAGTGAGAGTTTTTCTTTCTCCATTTTTATCTTATTACTTACTAGAGAAGCATACTTTTCACATCGCCCGTAACTCTCTTATATTCTTATCCCCTTTATATTACCAGCATCCCCTTCTTTTTCTCTTTCTCTTTCTTTGTTTCTCTTTTTTTTCTCACTTTTCCAGTACCTTATCTTTACTACAACATTTTTTTTCCCTACTATACGTGGAGTAAAGTTTCCCCTCTTCTTTTTCTCTCTTTCTCTCTAGAGCATCTCTCCCTAGAAATAGCCCCTTGACATTGCGCATTTTCCCTTTCCTTCGTTGTGTATTATAGCGACCTTTGTCCCCTTTTGGTTTTAGCTTATACTTCTGCTTTCTTTCTCTTCTTCTTTTTTTTTTCACCCCTTATGGGGGTTGCAAAACTTTTCGTCGAGCTCTAATATATGCTCCTCCTTTTTCCTTTTCATAATGCCCCTCCAGAGTTTTTCGCGTTGTGCGTATGTACCCATATATACCACCTCCTTGATTTTGCTCCTTGTGGTTCTTACTTTTTTTTTTTTTTTTTTTTTTGTTCGATTCGAAATGACGGAATCTCGGAGATTATATGGCGGCCATGCTTACGAGAATTTCTTGTTAAATTGAGCTTGGATAGAGAGAATTTGATAGCATTTTATAGAAGCTAAGATAGACTATTTGATCCTTCTTTTTTTCTTTCTTTCCTTAGATCAAATGACGATCTTCATATAATGTAACCTTATTTGTAAATTAAAGATCATATGAAATTATTTGATAATCAAAAAATAGTTTCACTAATTAATAATATTAGAGAATAATTTTAATTGTTCCAATTAATCAATAATTAAAATTTAAATAAAACTGTCTAATATTTAAAATTTTTCTCTCTTGAAATTGACATATTTCTTATTTGGAAATAAATTTGTTTAAAGATTTGATATTTTGAAATTGATTTAATCTTTAAGCTTTCATACGTATGTCAAAGTACACTGTAAAAAATTTTGTGTAATTCGTGAAATTTTATTTTTTACAAATATTTTTGTATTAAAATTTTACAAACATGTTTGTAAAATCAACACAAAAAATTTTGTAATTTAAAAATATATGTGTACTTTTTGTAGAATTAACACACGGAGTTTGTAAATTTTACAAACATGTGTGTACCTACTAATTTTAACACAAAAAAAATTGTATTTCATCTCTAACACTTATGTGTGTTAAAATTACAAATTTTTCTTTACTGTGTAATCTGACTTAAGTCAAATAAATGTATAGTAAAAAATTTAATTTTGTATTTATTTGTTGCCTTACAAATATACGTATTAAAATTTAAAATTATTATGTTTGGAAACAATGTAAAATTTGTGATAATATTGCTGTATGCATTTCGTTAATCATGTTTAATAAAAATTTTGTAAGTTTATTCAGCATAAATATATTTACGTCCCCTATCGATAAAGACTTACCTCAGGCATGCATCTAACAAAGACGTATCTCGATTTTGCATCCAATAAAGTCATTTTTAAAACCAAATTTTTAATATTTTGTATAATATTGAACTATTCTTTTTATTTAACATTATTTTAAGTATAACCTAGTTAACGTTTGTATAACTTTTTTCTAACGCACCCGAGATACGTCTTTATTAGATTAACGATGAAATAATACGACTTAAACTACAAAATTGAGATGCGTTTTGGTTAGATGCATGCCTGAAATACATGCATATATATTAAAATTAACTAAATATTTTAATTATAAAGGGTTAATTTTCCCGTAAATGTTCACATTTTCCGCTGAATTACTGTAATGCATTAAAAATATATGATTGTTTATAATTATTAAATCATGCGATAACGTGGTTCTTCAAAACTAATTTTATTCGATAATTAGAAGACAAATTAATTTTTATTGTTGATTCGGTAAATTAATTAATTCACCAAGCTAAGTTTTTCAAAAAAATATTCTTTATTTAGTTTTTCTAACCAAATAAAGAATATTTTTTGGAAAACTTGGCTCAGTGAATTAATTAATTTGCCTAATCAACTTAAATTTTCATCACAAGCTTGATAAATCAATAGTATTGATAAAAAATTGACTATGTTCTGGGCAGAGTTTCTGGTCATCGTAAGTTAAAATAACACTTTTCTAAAAATCCTTCGAAAATTTTTGTTGGATAAGTGTCATTTTAACTTGTGCTGACCAGAACTTCTATCCAGCATATGGTCAATTTTCAATTTGGCACATATTTCATTTATTATTGTGTAAATATATATTAATAAAATTTAATAGAATTATAATTATTCATTGAAAAAAAGTCATTTATTATACACTGTATTGATCTTGACGTATTATTTAATAAAAATTCATATCAATGATTTCTTTACTTCACTTCTTGAATACTTAAAATTTTCTTATTGAAATACTATTACGATCGCTGCATTATAATTACAGTAATTTATTTAAACTTATTTATTCTTAAATTACTTTTATTGATTTCAATAAACACATCATGCATATATTATTCAAACAAATATTAAATATAATAGGGTATAGATAATAATTTCATGAATATAAATATATGATAAATGATATTAATAAATAGATATCTAAAATGTCTACTTTTTAAAAAAATTTCATTTATTTTAAAATATTTTTTCATAAAAGTTATTGTGCGCGACTGAGATACGCTTTAATACATTTTGAGATATTGTCATTTGAAAATATATTTGCCATTATGATAGACCATAAATGTAATTCAATTGAATCCAAACAAAAGATCCAATTTTACTTACATATTTTTTGAAGTTTGTGTCAAACTTTCGAATCTAAATTTTTAAGATTATAGAAGTAATACAAAAAGTTTAAAAAGTCACACAAGCTTGTTGAATTTTAAAAGTTTTGAGGTTCAGTTTATACTCAAGTTTTTTTTTCAAACTTTTCAAAGCTTTATCGAATTCCAAACTCCTTAATTTAATTAGCTCGATTTATGGACTTTATAAAGAAACGAAAAAATTATTCTAGGAGCTCTAAACTTTTAAAGTTTTTTTTTTTAATAACGAGTCTCATTTCACAATCACGAAAAAAAAATAATTGTTTTAATAAGCAAATATAGAAAAATATATTTTTTACGTGAAAAAAATATTATTAAACATTAATACACAAAAAAATTTGTCCTCAACATTTTTGCTTTTAACCATTAAACAAAATAAGGAGGTCACTCGGTAAACCATAAACTTTAAAAAAAAAAGATGTTTGCATATAGTTTGCCCTGCATTCTCCTTTGTTATGTAGTAAAAAAAAGATATAAGCGTTAAATTTTCTTTGGGTTGTCGCCTGCAGCCCTGCGATCTACGTGTATATGTATACATTTTAGTCTCGGCTCTCCAATCGATTATCCATCTCGTCAAGCATAAAAAAAAGTGCCCCTGCAACGCCTCCACCTCAACACTAAGGGGGGAAAAGAAAAAGAAGTGCGGTAGCCGCGCCTCTACTAGTCTTTCTTCTATCTTTCATTTTTTTCTTTTATTCTTTTTTTTTTTTTAAAAAAAAAAAAAAGCTTTTCTAGGCGAAATTGCACGAAGCCTTGGTTGGATAAAATGATACCTTCTGCACTTTGTCCAAGTTGGTTTTATATCAAGCTTTTATGTATACATTGCTCTTATTGTGTTAGCCAATGATTGACACCTTGGGTATAGATAACGATGCTCGTTTATAAAGAGGAGATAGCGTTAAATTTTCTTCTTTTTTATTTTAGTTTGGACTAGTACTAGTTTTAAAAAATTATTTTTTTATGTTAATTATAATCCTTTATTAAAAGATTTACTTGTGTTTGAACTTTAAAGGCTTCAACTTGAAGTTTTACGTAATTTTTGTAGGAAGCTACTTAAAAATTAAACGCATTTGAAGCTAATGCATTTTTAAAGAAATTTTTTAAAATTCCAAAAGTAAAATTGAACATTAGCCTAAATAGACAGAGGTCAGAAAAATCCTTCATTCTCTTTTTCCTCCAAGGCTGTAATATTAAAAATATAAATTTCAAAGTTCCCAAAGTTTCGCGCCATTAAAATTACATTGATGTAGTTTTTTACAAGTAATTTTGAACGCTTGACAAGATAATCGCGAATAGATTCAAACGGTCCCAGACGAAGAAGGTCGTATTCATCAAACCAATAATAATTCGTTCCGCCTATATAACCTTTTCTTTTCGTCTTTCTTTCTCTTGACATAATTCATAGTCGGTTCGAAGGATTCGTAAAAATATTTTGAAATTAATTATAATATTGTTGAAAAATTAATAACTCGTATGCTGAAAATTATAACTTGTTGGGCAACTTAGTATTAATTAAGTATTTATCTCAATGGAAAATAATAAAAATACAGTTACACTAACATTATATCTGATATTAATATTTCATTGAATAATAATACTGACATTTTCGCGATGAAAAATTCACCGATATTATTTTATTAGCAAAAAACCAGCATCAAAATGCTAATTAATTACTCCAAATAACATGATTATAACATAATAATTATACACATTGTTTGAAAAAAATGTTTAAATATAAACATCTAATCTTCCTTGATACATCTTCACTTACGTAATCTATAAGAAAGAATAAAAAAGAAGATATTCCAGTAAAATGAATAAAAAATCGCGTGAATACTCGTAGAACAACATTTCGAAGTTTTTCGCTAAAAAAAAATAAAACTTCAGACTTTGTGCTTGATCGAACTTCGTGTATGCTCACGTCCGAAAATAACCTGACGCCTATTACAACAAATCATTCTATAATACTCTCCGTACCATGGAATAAAAAAAATAATACTTTCTATTTAGCGCACGCTGCTTAAAAACGTTAGAAAAAGAAATACATAATTTATATACATTCAGAGTTCTTGTATATTTTCGTTTTTTCTTCTTTTTTTTTCGAAAGGTATGTGTATATAAAAATAAAGAAAAATAAAAAAAGAAACTAATAGAACAAAAATGTTTGTGTATAGGTGCCGATATATGTTGCACATATTTATAATGCTAAAAACCTAAAAGGTAACCAAACGGCATAGAATTCTAAGAAAGGACCGCTTGTATTATGTGCCTGTATAAGCTCTATGTGAGTTCCTTTCGAAATTTATATATATATATACACATACATTCGATGGCCGTATGGTTGTTTTTCGGTGGGTCTATTCGAGAAAGAGAATTCAAGGTTTTTTTTTCAATGGATAGATTGGTTGTATACTATGTTTCTTACCTTTCTCTTTATAAAATCGAACCTTCTGATTTTTCGATAATTTACAATACTTTAATGAGCGAAAATTTCTATTTTCTTCTAAAATGAAAAATAATAAAGTTTTATTTCTATATTAGGCTTGTCAAGTTTAAATTCACACGTTTAGATTTAATATTAACTTGCAAATTATTTTATTTACTGTGATAAAATAATCTGAGTAATGTTAAAATTTTCCCAAAATTTTTGCTATGACTAATATGTAACGAACAAGTGGAAAAAGTAAGGCAAGTAAAATTATCCTGCAATCAATTTCTACATTTTCATGAAAATTTTAAAGACATTTCGTTTCAATAATTATTCTGGTTTTTCAATTAATTTTACCCTGGTAGAAATTTAACCATTCGTTGGCCAAAAAATGTTTAATTCTCTAAAATTAAACTTTTTTTTTATCAACGAATGGCTTTTAATAAAATGTTTTACAAACTTGTAAATTATGTTTCATGAGTTATTGAAATGCTTTGGGTTATGATTTTTATATATATCTTTAAAAAGATTTAAGAATAAGGTTTAATATTAAAATAACGAATGAATTTTTTTCATGAATTAGTATTAGTCCGAACTAAAAAAATAAAATCCATTGTTGCCTCGATATCTCAAATTCATATCTAAAATTGTAAATTTTTCACGAGCACAATTGAATTTCGCGTAGCAACGGTATACCGATCCTTAGAAAAATCTTTTCTATAATTTTGAAGGTCTTTGGCTTCCTTTCTTTCTTTCTTTTTCTTTTCTAAATCAGGTCATAGCGGCAATAACAAAGCAAAAGCGCGTTCGGCCTATTGCTTTTATACCGAAAAACGAACGAAGCCTGAACCTCCTTAAAATTCTATTGCCTTGAAGCTAAGAAAAAAGCCATATATATATTTAGATGTATATAACCATCGACGACAAGGCATCTGTCGTTTGTTACATTTCGCATGTACATAGAAGGATCTGTGTAGCACGTACTAAATTTTACTATTTTCTTCTTTATTTCCTGTGTTTTCTATGAATAATTTTTAAATTTCAGGTATTTACGGTCTTAATTTACTCTTAATATACACATTTTGACAAAATTTTTTTTGCTTCATTGGTGATGAAATTTCTTGATTTAGTTTTATGGAAAATTTTTTCATCTCGTTGCATAGTCGAGCAAATAAATTTTAGTATATTGAATAATAATCTATTTCGCTTGCCAATCTCCAAATATGTTGACCATCTAAAATTTAAAACAAATATTCATATTAATGTTTAACATTAAAATTTTTCAAAGAAACTAAATTAACAATGTTTTCTTTTATTATTTTTTTCTTAATAGATCATAATAGACAATTTATTGTGATTGTCGTTTAAATTTGACATGATAATTTCTTTTTCTCTCTTCCAATCGTGACTCATATTAAATACATAGAGCTTAGAAAAAGTTCACATATAAGATAAAAATTCTACTAGATGAAAAAAGTTCAACGACCGCTTGGATTCAATGTTCTTTGCTATAAGTCGATCATCTAAATATTTTGTTTTCTTTTTTTTGCCTCACAGCGCTGACAACTATTATCTTACTTAATCAATCTATAATTTTAAATAAAAAGGTAAAGTGTTTGGCCTTGTAATGAAAATTTATAACAAGTAAATGAAAAAAATAATAATTTGCTATTGTAAAGAAATGATATCTTAAATTTACTGAATTAACATTGTACGATTATCCCTGATACAAAATGAAAGCAATCTTTCTTTATTGTATATAAGAAAAGAAAGAAAAAGAAAAAAAGAAAAAGAATGGTTCGAGCAATGTGTTAGCGGTAGAAAAAGAAAAATCTTCCACCCGGAAGAAACCAGTAGAACAAGGCTTAGTTTATACCGGCATCCACCAGGTGGCTAAAGTCTAATTCTATCTATCTTTGTCTTGCTTGTTATATACACACATATATAGAGCATTATACGAGGCAGGTCTATTGCCCTTTTTACACTTAGTTACCCTCGCTAGTTTAAAGCTTCCTAGTTTATTTGTCACGAGAGCGTAGGTGGGGGTAATATACGCAAGTGTTTAACTAGCAGAGTGGGGAGGAAATATATGGATGTATTTGTGTGTATATTGCCGGCATAACGAATGAATGCTGCTATATAGCGTAGAAAGGGCATAACGATTTCCCTTGAGAAGATTCTTTTGAAGCAAGAGAGCGCCGTTATCCCTCTCTACTATACTATATATATATATATCTTTTCTCTCCATTTCTATATGGCTTTTCTCGAAGGGGAATTAAATAAAATTGGTGGGGGTACATACACATATATCTATATAACCTTACCTCCCCCACCCATTGAACAGCACACAACTGTTTGCTTGCAAGTTTTAGTAAAAGGGAAAAAGGAAAGGAACGCGTGGGGGACGAAACTGGGCGCGGCTTATACAATCCACACGCACGCTGCCGCTGCTGCTGGCTGATGCGCTTAAGACAGCACGAGCGCCGAGAACCCCGCTATATGAAACTTGGAAAAAATAAAAGCGTGCCCGAGGAAAATTTTTTCTATTTCGTTTGATGAAAAAATATTTTTTCTTCCTGGCTTTTCTTTTTTTTTCATTATTATTGGATTTTTTTATTCCTATGCAGATGCGTTTTATGAATGAAATTTTACTTTGCAGAGGATAAAATTTTAATATAATCGATGGATTATTTTTCGTATATCATAATAATATAAATGTTTAGATTAAAAATTAAATAACAAGTATTTTCTAAAAGTAGTTTATTTATTAAATAACTAAAAAATGCAGAGATTTATTTTATACAGTAAATTAGTAGACTTTTAAAATGTAATTTTTAAAACCAGAAAAACCTTAACAAAATAATTTAAATTGAAAATAAAATAATAATAAATTTTCTTACGTTTAAATTACAAAATTCATCTTTGCAAAATTGAAAAAATTTTTAAAATATTAATTTAACATTTTTGATCTTCTATATCACGAAAAATATAAAAAAAGAAATATAAGGCATTTCCGTGTAAGCGGTCGTGCTTAAAAACATGAATAACAGTTTATAATTTAGTTTTATATATAAAAAATAAATATAAAAGATTCAATCCCTGGTAGAAATTGAAACGCTTTGTATTAACATTTTATGAGCAGTAGAAATGGAAACGCTTTTTTAAACATTTTATGGACATTTCTTTGGCATTATTATTACTAATAACCTTCAATTTTTATACACACCATTTTTTATGGTCACATTTCTATCAGGGATCTTCGAATGCCATGAAAAATATATATTTAATAATGACATATATTCAAAATAAATAATAAGAGCATAGACTTAAAAAAAAAAGATAAATTTTCTTGACATCCTGTGTTTTATCAGCCATAGATTAAGGCATTACATTTTGAAATAATCTAGTGTAAAACGACAGAAAATAAAAAAAAAAGCTACATCGAAAAAAAGTCAAGTAAAGACCTCGGCTTTTGGTATAAAATTAAAGAAATAAGAGAAATAGAATAAAATATGAAAGAAAAGTACTCGGTATACTTTCTCTTGTAAAAGAGAGCCTGTATAACACAGATGCTCAAAGGCCCAAAGAACAAGCTAAAGAGCAAAGAAAGAGAAAAAGAGAAATAGGGAAGCATTTTATTCTATCACGTACATACATGTGTTTGTGTACGTGTCACCATCATTAAAACATTATGTATAAAAAAACTCCCACTCTAGGCACTCTTATATGCTCCGACGAATTTTCCCTACCTTAGAACTTTAAGAGAGTTTGTGTTATAACCCCTCCATGTTTTTACTATATACCTTCATCTCTTTTTCTTTTTGTATATATATATATATATATTTTTTCTGTCACGTATGTGTGTTTCCCTTTTATCCATATAGCAGCCTAGGCTTCCTATAAAAACGTTGTAAGAGAAGCGAGACGGAAATACCAATAGAAAAAGTAAAAATGTGTATGTATACACATATGAAGTTTGAAACTACGTCATCTTAAAAAAGAAAAGAGGAGGAAGGAAAAAAAAGAGAAAAAAGAGAGGAAAAGATAAGGATAGATGTATGAATTTTGGTTATAGGGATCAGCTACATATATATCCACTAGGCAACAAAGAGAGAGAGAGAGAAAGAGAGATAGAGAGAGGAGGAAACTTTACGCGAATTGGCCCCGCGCGCGCTCAAAAGATATTAGCGCGCGATGCCGCCGGCCACGCTGCTGTTGGATGGTTCTTTATTAGAACTAAGATAGAGGAGAACCAAACATTAAGCCGAGAGAGTAATATAACATTATATACGCACTACACGTCTTTACGTCCTACGTTCAAAGGACCATCAATCTCTTAACTTAAACCGTTTAACACCTACACATATATATAAACAATATTTAACATTTTTATCAGTGAATTTATTTTTAATTTTCGTAATTTTTTATTTTTTTATTTTCGTTAAATTTTTTTTAATTTTTATTTATTTTTTTATTTTTTTTCTAATTAAAAGTGAATTATTATCAGATTGTTTTTAAATAAAATGTGAAATAAAGAAGACCAGTAACAAGAAGGAAGAGAACATCCAAGAGACCAACAAGTAGTAATAGTCGAAGGGCAAATCCAAAAAAAAAGAAGAAAGGTATATATATATACGCATTCTTAGTGTGTATATATATAAAAGGAGCAATAGAAAAAAAATAACAGCAACTATAGAGCCCGGAAGTGCGGAGGGTCGTCGTTGAGTTCTCTCGCCCCTCTTGAATTCTCTCTCCTCTATTCACTCTTTTCTCCATATACATGTACATACGTATACACATATATACGCGATCCTGAAAATGTAGAAGAGGAAGAAAGAAGAAAAAAAAAAAAAAAAAAAAATTTTAAGGAGCCAACGCCGACGCCACTATAGACCATTGGTAATCTTACAACTGCGAAGAAGTAGATTTTTCTGTGTTTGTGTTATATATATATATATATACATATATAGTTGGGGGTATATAACAGGCGCGTGTACGTTTTTACGCTTCTCGACACACTGAGGCTTACATTATATAGGCGCCACGTAATTGGCTAAATTTACTAGACTTGACACGCAAAGGAAGAAGAAATTTAAAAAAAAGGAAAAAAACAGGAAGAAGAAAATTTTTTTTTTATTTGGTACCAAATTTAATGATTTGCAAAAGACTTGTGAAAAAAAAAATAAGTTATTTGGAAAATTTGTAAGAAAAATTTTGAATTTCCCGCTTTACGCATAAAGTAGTAGGAGGTGCATAAATAAAAAAGCGGAGGAGGAGAAGGAAGAATAAAAAAGAAAAGTGGCGCTGTTGTGTTAGTTTTCCTTGTATATTTCTCTCTTTCTAAAATTCTCTCCTTTTGCCTGCGTGTGTCTAGGAGTGTCTTTGACGCTTGCGCGCTTGCGCTCTTAACGTTCTCTCTTCCTTTATTTTTTCTCTCTTTTTCTTTTTTTTTGTTTTCTCTCTTTGGGTGTCTCTAGTGTGTGCGTCGGTGTATAATATCGATGTTGTGTGCGTAAAAACCGAGCGAGAAACAGAAACACATAGAGAAAGAAAAAGAGAGAGCGAGAGAGAAGAGAGACAGAGAAAGGAGAGAAAAGAGGCGGCGGCAATCATCAGGAGAGTGAGAGAGCCCTGAAAGAAGCGGCTTCTCCGGCTATGCTTTTAGTCTCCCTCCGAGCGTGTTGCGGGCGCATATAAATACATTTTAAAAGGCGGTTTTAACGGCCAACGGGCTCCCTCCCTCCGTTTATTTCTTTTCCATCGATTAAATTTCAAATTCATCAACTAAATTTTTCAAACTTATAAACATTTACCAAAAAAAAAATAAACAAAAACAATAACAAAAAACACATCGACGCTACGCAATTGTAATTTCTAACAAGTTTTTCTTTTTTACTCAAACGAAGAAAAGCCCGTGCACGCGTGTGTTTTTTCATCCATATACAATTCATGAAACTGGAAAATTTTTGACAAATTTTTCACACACTTTATGAAAATACAGTTACTTTTTTTAAATCTTTAGTTAAAATTTTGGTCGGTCGGCTCCTTTTTTTTTAAAAAATACGTGAGGTGTGTGTCCTTGGCCAAGAATATTGTGAGTACCTGTTGTGTTAGCCGTCGTTACAATGAAAAAGAGATCGCTATAGAAAAGAAACGAAGAAGAAAGGAATAAAAAAAAGTAACGAAGAAGATTGAAGAAAAAAGAAGGTGCGCGATTGTCGTAAAAGTAACGTAATCGATTATTCTTTTTTATTTTAATTTTTCGCGCCCGCGCTTCGCTCGTTCATTATATATATATATATATATATATATTTATATGTATATGTATACACGTATAAAAGCTATGTTAAACGCGCTAAGAAGCGCGTGTCTGGCTTAAAAGGTTATGTTTAAAAGTTTTTTTCAATTTTTTAATCATTTAAATATTCCTAATGGTTTTCCTAATAACCAAACAACGTGATCAAAGTCAGCCAATCCAGTATCGCAGAAAATGTTTACATTCCCCAGCTGAATAATTCGTTTAAGTGGGGATATTAAGAAAAATTAAAGTGCTGGTGCTCCAAAAAAAAAAAAAAAATTTTACGGAAACTTGGATGTTATTAAGAAGAGAACGAGAATAAAAAAAGAGATAAATATATAGATATATATTATATATAAATTATATATATAGATATATATACGAATATAAAAGAAAAAATTATATTTGAACAGTGCTTGGTGAAGTGAAGAAATACTTTTTTTATTTTTTTTGTAATTTAAAACGAAAAAGAAAGAAAATTTTTGCCGCGCAGAGCGCCGCGTTCGTTAAAGATTTTTTATTAATTAATTAATTTTAATCTTTCTTTCGTGTGTTCAATTCTTATTTATTCTCGAGCGAGAAAAATTTTTTAATCAAAGTGAAAAACTGGATTTTTCGCGTGCAACATATACTATTTGACCAAAAAGAAATCGAGAGTTTTTATAGATAAGGAATAAAAAAAAGAAAAGAAAAATAAAATATATATTATATTTTCACGTGTGTCGCAAGTGACGAATAAATAATATCGGCAATAATGGAGAAATACGGTGAGACTGGACCATTACAAAAAGAAATGGAAAGGCTGGAGATTGAAGAGAAGAACGGAGATGGTTTGAGGTAGGATTTCAACCTTTTTTTTCATCCTTACTTTTAAGCTTTTATAAAATCAATAAATTCTTTTAAAAATTCTCATTTTATCAATAAAATCAATCAATAGCTACTGATATTCTTTCGATCTATTAGCTCTTTTGTTAAAATAGAATGAAGGCTAATGAAGGAAATATGCAGAATAAATTAAAGACTACTTTTTAGTCAAACAGTCGAACTGTATATCATTTTCCCAAAAACTACTAATTTAAAGAATTTTAAAATTAAACAAAATTACCTATACAAATTTTTTAAAACTTTTAAAAGTCGTTTTAATCGATGTTTAAAATTATTAACTTAAAATATTTGCTTTGTAAAACAAAAAGTAAATTAATTTTTAAAAATTAGAATATAAAAACTAAAAATCTTTATGAGTCATGAGTGAGTCAGATGAGCATGAAGGTGTTAATCTGGTATTTTCGTATTGTGAGGCCGGTTTTGAAAGTACCAATTTTGGGTTCATGACTTATAACAGTAACAGCGGGATTCTGCAAATACGAACACGAGAGCTTTTATCAAAAAAGGGTACGAATCTGAAAGGGCTCTATTTCAAATGGATTCTGCTCCATAAATTTATCAAAATCAAAAGCTCAATATCCTTGAAAATTGTCTAAATAGTTAAATATGGTACGTTGAAAAAAAAGAATTTTAATATTTAAGTATGAAAATTCTTGAAAAAATTTCATATTCAAAAATTATCAATTGTACGGATTAGTAGTAACTTAAGATATCTTATCAAATATAGTTTTATGATAAGGCTGATATTTATGGAGTTCTTAATAAATTGATTTTCTTTTTTAAATTCTTTCTCTTCAAATATTCTCTCATATTTATTTTTACGTTTGAATAATTTTAGACTATGACATTACAATAGATAATTTAATGTTACCGATATGACTTTATATAGTCTAATGTTGAAAAAAAGAATTAAATAAGTCTAATAACGTACTTGACGAAATATTAAACAAGAATTCACGCCAGTCTAAATTTTTTATAACTCACTCAACTGCAATTTTCGAACGGCTCGATGATTTGAAAATCCGGACAGCGTTTGAAAGATCAGACAAATACATCTTGTCCTCCATTTTATCTCTTTTTTAACTCTATTTCAGATAGAAATTTATTATATTTTAAATTCACACAACTAGAATTTTAAATAAAAAACTATCTTTTTTTAATTATCATTTCGGGAGCTAAACAAATGAAAACAGAAAATCATTTAAATGATATATTCCTCGCGAGCATTGTTACATAGCAGATACAAAGATATATGCAATCTTAAACGCCTCGATTTTAAATTTATCGAGTCTTCGAAAATCAGTTGAGTTGAGTTTCTAATTTTTACGACATGAACGGTATTGTATCAACAAATTATCATCATTTTATCACAATTTTATAGAATTCCTTTTTTGAATAAATTAAAGTTATTTACAATTTAATTCTTCTAGATATACGAACCGATTGACACATGTGAATTAAACAAATAGACCCGCGTATTGGAAAATATTATCAATCTAAAACTGATTTTCTTCTACTCCTTTGCGCAGCACACAATAAATACAAAACAAAATCCCTTCTTTTTAAAGATTTGATGAATTAAATAAAATTTTTCTAGAAAGGTAAAAATATTGGCGGACACAAAAGATAGTATTTCGATCCAAACGCTCCGGATTTTCAATTCATCGAGCCGTTCGAATATTAGTTTGAGTTGAGTTAAAAAAAATTTTAGACTTTTGAGCGGTACTGTATATGTCTTTTCATGTTACGTTTTTTTCTATTATATGGCTATTCCAGTGTATCTATGTTACAAGAAACTTTAAAAAAAACTCAAAAAAAATTATGTAACATAGTTTTATATTAATTTTATATAGAAAATAATGCTTCCAACACAATTATCTGTCAAGAGAGTAGTTTTTATTTTTAGATTATATAATTTATTAAAAGCTTTAAATTGTTAAATTTTAACTTGTCAGTTTAGTTTTATTGTGAAAAAACTCAAATTTTTTTATCCAATGATTAATTAAAATATTTTTAAAATAAATCAACTTATTTTATTAGAATCTCTTTGGGAAAAAATAATCGACTATCAAACAACATATAACTACTCCATAAACTAATTTAATAAAAAAAATTTTTTTTCACTTTAAATTCAAGCCTATAATGAACAATCTAAACTTAGACTCGAAAATAGTAAAGCTAGCTTTAAGACCATCTTGCCGCTATAAGCAACGCCGAAAAAGAAGGCCATAAATCCAAGCGTAATATTTCTCCGAAAAGAAAAAAAAAGTTTCACTAAAAAAAAAGTAAAGGAAAAAAAAAGAGAGAAGATTCGTCGATCTCACGGTTTATCAGTGCGCGAGCGCGGGAAAGATTTTTACCGGCTTACACATACATCTATACAACTGAATATATATATATATATATATATATATATATATATATTACGCGAAAGTATATAAGAGTATATAATATACGTAAAGAGCGGGGAATGTGTCAGGCACGTGTCGTCAGGTCATTGGATTCGATTCCACATATATATATATATACGCTCGATGAATCCATATGTATTTTATAATGTAATTTAGACGCACACACAAGTTAAAAGTTTAAAGAGAGAGAACGCGAAAATTTTTTTCTTTCTTTCTTTTTTTTTTTCTAACCTGAATGTTATTTTAGAGTTTAACGGTACTTAGGCGTGACTGAGCGCAAACATGTGCCTTGATATATACAAGAGAGAAAAGTGCTCGTTTATAATAGATGACCTGAAAATTTAGTCACTCGTGGACCTCGATTTATCGATTAACAAAATAATAAAATATGTAGAAGCAAATTTTTTTATTATGGAACCGAATGATAATTTGATAAAAAATTTTAATTCACACGATGTCTTGAATATTTGGTTTTTTCATATGAAAAAGAAACTAAGAAAAAATATCGATAATTTATTGAATAGCACAGAGATAAATAAAAAAAAAATTGTTTCTTAGTTTGAAAAAGAAAAGAAGTTGGGCAATTTTAAATTTTAAATGAATGAAAGAGTTTCATTCTGATTGCCGAATTATCTGACATCAAAGTTGTACTTTAAGCAGTGAAAAAAGAAATATCTAGACTTTGATAAAAATTCGTTGCTTAATATTATGGAATTTTCTTTAAAACTATACAAAAAATTTAAAACGATTAATTTTTTTAACTATAAAACAATTAATCAGAATATGTTGATTTTTAATAAATTATTATACTATTGAAATATATAAAAATATAACAAAAGTTGTTTGCTTGTATACAAACTTTTTTTATTTTTCTCTATATTTTTATTGAAAGAATTATTCAACATTATTATCTTACAAATAATTTTGTTTACTTCAGAAGTACACTTGTTTTTAGCGATGTAAATTAGTCATGTTTTTCCAAACGTTGGCAGTAATGAATCATCTTTTACGTAGAAAGAACCAAAATATCAAATTGAATAACTTTATATACTGAACATTTAAAACATAAACATATTTTTTTTAATGTCTTGTTATGAAACGAGAAGCATAATCTTTTTTGACATTACATTGTACTTAAAAAAATAAAATCGTATTAATTAATCATTTTAAAAAATTAATGTTCTAATTAAAATGTTTGTGAAAATAATTGAAAAATTTTTAAAGTGGAAAAAAATCGAGCAATTAAATTGCAATTTTGTAAAATAGTAAAATTTTCCAACCACAATTTTTATTCAAGTACTTTGAAGTATCTTTAGAAAAATAAAAAATATCTAATCTTTTCTAAATCAAGCCACTTTAAATTGCGATACTATTAACCAATATCCCTACAATAATTTTAAAAAAATAAAAATTAACAATATATAAGAAAATAAAGTAGCCAAGATTGGATACCAATACAGTGTAGACACAACGTGTTAATCACACGATTGCCCATTACTCTTACGTTCGTTAAATCTTTCTGCATATAAGACTGACACACAATATATCGAAGGGAGAAAAGAGCTTTTCCTCTTATCTTTTTTTCTACCTCGTAAATCCTAGTACAGTAACACCCGGACTTCCGGTTTTAGTCTATACAGTTAAGTCAAGATCTTAAAATTACTTGGCATGTCCACACGTTTAAATATATATATAGAGGAGCCTGCTACTTTAGAAATTTCCGGCTACGGAAACTCTGTCGCTTTTACTTCCGATGTTGTACGTCGACGTGAATTAAACTTCGTTTTTCTTTTTTCGAACTTCTCATTTTTAATCGTTATATATTACTTTTTATCAATACTAGTTGAATTTTAAAATTTTTGTTGATCAAAAATTTGTATCTTATCTCATTTTGAAATATGCCAAGCATCATTGTAATTGCTTAATAGATTAAAAATAAAAATAAAATTGTTAACTTATTTATAAGCTAATATGTTGCTAGTTGAATTGCCAGATAGCGAAATAATTGTTACAATTCTTTTACCATCGATAAAACAGTCTTTCTTCATAAGTAACACTGTTTATTTTACTATCAAAAATCAAATCATTAAGAAAGTGAAACTCAAAACATTTTGATTATATGCGTCTTTCTAATAATAATAATTTTAGCATGAAAATTTTACAGATTTATGAGTAAATATATTTGGAGAAATTAATAGAAATAAATTTTGCACATCAATCTTTCACACTGAACAGCTAGAAAATTGACTAGATAATCAACTGATCTTGATTTCAATCTGATATGCTATTAGCCATAGAATAATAAGCCAAAATACCGCATTGTTCTGTTACTAATTATCGTCAATATCTACAATAAATCAATATCAGTTATTATTCAAATCAATAATACGTAAGAATTTAAAGTCATAATTAAATATAAAAACTTGAAGTCATAATTATTTAACATTTTTTTAGACATAATTATCAATTATCAAAATTATCTTCATATAAACAAGAATACTTTTTTACAATTTAAAGTTTTCTTTATTCTATAGATAATTTAATCTATCAATAAAGGATGTGTAATTTATTGCAAAAATTATATTCTTAAAAAATCTGTCAAAGAAAAATTTTTTAAGAGTTATTCATTTTGAACTTGTAAAATTTAATTGAATGTTGCGTATTGATTGTATATCAAATGATGTAATTAACATGCTAATTATATTATAAAATGGAAAAAAAATTATAAGAATCAATCGATAATCAATCATGATTACACATTTCATTTAAATTTACATAATTTCATTAATTATTGTATATTGTTACTATAACAAAAAACAAATATTAGATTATAAATATGGTTGGAAAACAATTTATAACATTTTTCTAGCACTTGTACCTTGAATAAAATTTTGAAACTTCGTGACACTAATAGTTTATCATTAAAATTATGTTATCGCCGAAATATTGTTATCATCAATTTACTCACATGCATCATAAATAATAGCTCGTTTGATCAATAATAAGCGATATATAATATTTCTCTTGAATTAATGTATATACTAACATTTTTTTATTTTGAATCAGTATCATTTTTAGGAATTTGAAAAAGATATATGTATTGTCATACATATTGTCACTAAATTTTTGACGATGTTAATTATCACGAAAACTTTCGTAACTATGAACAACATAAAGTTTTAAAAAAGTGCATAACTTGGCATAATTTGAAACCGGTGGGAATTAGAAAAAAAAAGTAAAGTTGAAAAATAAAAAATAGTTGAAGACTTGACTGTAAAACGATCGAAGTATATAAGTAAGCGGAAGGCAAAATTATGGCGTCATTGCGCGCATTTGTCATTCGCAAAGTGACCCCCATGAGTATAAGAAGGATTCATTAAAAAAAGATTGGCTCCGGTGTATATGTGTGTGTATAATAACGTATATAAGACTCGTAGAGGCCGATGTTCGCGCATACAAATGTCGCCGAATCGACTATAATTTTTTCTTTTTTTTTTGACTGTTCAGAAAAAAAAGATATGCGAAAAATGTGTGTGCTGAAAGATATGGAGAAAGAAAGTTGTTTAATGGGCTTGTTTTATCGTAGTTGATGGAAGTTTTAAGATTCAGATTTGAAAATCTGTTAAAACACGAGTTTTTAAAAAAGTCTTTAATATCAATTTTATTAAAATTTTCAATGATGTCTATAATTTTCTTATTTTTAAAGGAATAATTATGTTTTAACAAAAATGTGATGAGACTTTAATGTGGTGTAACTCCAATAAGACCTTCTGATTTTAAGTCGGCAGAGCGATGGATTCATAATCTTGAGGTCCCGAGTTCGAATCTCGTTCTCGGCTGATTGATACAAACACCACTGTACCGTAACATGTACTTCGTTCACAAACACACTGACGACCTTCGTCGCTAATTAGTATCGCAATGATAGCATAATTACAACAACGTTAAATAAATAAAAAAAAAATTGAATGTCAGATGTTGATTGCTTGCAAGCTCAATGTTATACAAGTTATTGAATATTTTTTTTCTTTATACAAAATTCATAATTACGATTCAACGAATAATATTTTATATTTGTTATAATTATGAAAATTTTATACACATATATTTATTATACAACAAATTAATATTTTCCGTATTGATAAATCTTATCTGATATAAATTATTATTAGAATAACTTTTTCTTATTACTTGAATAATCAGAAGTTTTAAAATTATTTTCTTTTAAATAATTATCGCAATTACAATCTATTATAATATTTTCTGTTTATAAATAAAAACAAATTTAATGAAATACGTTTGCATTGAATGTTCTGTAAATCTACAGCAATCTCCTTACATATCATTGCAAGTTTTTCTTAAATTTCCTGCAAGAATTAATAATTTTCATAAAAGTACATCTCCGTATACTAGTAAAATGTAATGCTTTTAATTAGCACTAAATCAATCATATAATTCATCCTAAGTCGATCACAAAGATTAATAAGTTCGTCGAGTGCTAAAAGATTTAATAATTTTAAAAATGTTAGAAATTCCAAAAATATACTTGATTACTTTCACTTTGTCTACCAAATTTTCTTACGAATTCTTGGCATTTTTTCTTTATTAAAGCTCTCCAAATAAGATAAGAATCAAAGCAATTAGCGCAAGGGGGTCTTTTTTTAATTAAAATGAAAAATAGTATTTATATTTGAAATACAGTTGAGTCGGTCAAAGAAAGTTGAATTTAAAAAAAACAACAAAGATAAACATTCGAACAAAGAATTTTATTAATAAAGCATTCAATTTTATACCATTGAAACAAAGAATCTTGAAGTTTAAAAAAAAAATGAAACGAATGACTATGCGAAATCCTTCAGCTGTTCATCGCGATACTATTTTCGTTACTCGCAAATACTTTTCCGCTTTTTTTATTTGTTTAATCTTTTGAACTATGCTCTTTATGCACAAAACAAATATTTCGGAAAATTTTTTCATGGCTCATTCAATGTATAAAAGGATACGTGTAGTAAATAAAAATGATAAAGAATACGGCTAATTTAATTATTTAATAATATTTTATTTAACGATCTCTTCATTCTTTCAAATGTAAAATTTATAAAAAAATTTTAAGTAATTTGTTGAATAGAAAATTTAAAAATGTTCATTTTTTAACAATTAAAAATTCAATTACAATTGTTGTTAAAAAGAAAAAAATTTATCAATGATTATCTTTTTATCTGTACGTATTGTTTTCATAAAATTACTACTAAAATACGCTGATTAATTTATCAAAAGGTTTGATCTAAATGTGATACTTATTAATTTTAAAGGCATGAAAGAGGCTTTGTGCACATGTTATAATCATAACTCCGGAGTAATATCTAAAAAAAATACCAAAGCCAACTTTTTCTTTTATGAAATCATTAATAAAGCTACGTAATACCTTATCTCAATTTTCCAATTCTATGCTCATTCGTACAAATAAATTCGTAGGTATCTTGAAAAAAAAGAAGTTTCTTTTTTGATTTTGTATCATGTTGAAGAAAAAAGAGATACGATGTGCTAGCGGTATAGGTATATTATAAACGAAAACGTGGAAAAATTTTCTTCAAAGCCGACTATAAAGTAAGTGTTCGTGCTCGCAGCATATTTTAAACGGCTGTTAGGAATTTATTTTCGGTATAGCTTTTCTTTCAGCCGCTTGAACATTTTTTCTCTCTTTTTTTTCTGCCGATAAGCTCACTACATAGTATGTGACCCGTCCAAAAAAAAAAGAAAAAAAATATTTAACGGGTATGAATATAAGCAAGACAAAGTGAGAAAGAGAAACTTTTTTTCGGTAACGTTCTCTTATACTATCTGATCCAGAATATTCTACGAGCGCGCGCTTGCGTCGTTTTCCGGCATCTTTCTCTCTCTCTCTCTCTTTCTCTTTTTCTTTCTCTCTTTTTCTCTCTCTTCTCTCCTCCACCTCTCTTTCTCATACGCACTTTTCTGAAAACATTAGGCAAGAGAGTAAAAGAGAGAGAGAAAAAGAGACCCACGCCCAAGGTCTGTGTACCGCCTTTTTTTTCGTTTTTTACTTCGTTTCGGCGTATAGCCATAGGTTCTTCTCTTTTTGTATTTCGTTTCGTTTCTTTTTTTTACTTCTTTTTTTTCTATTTCGCAGAGAGAGAAAAGAGAGCCAAGGCCCACGTCGCCGGCGGCGCTAGACCGCGGATTTTTATACCGCGAGATTTGAATAGCCAAGTGACACGTGGATAGGCCGCCGGTTCCTTTTTTTTAAGAGAAAGAGAGAGACGAAAAAGGAGTCTATAGCTATTACTAACTACGTTTCTTTTCCCTCTTTTAAGTTTGCTAGAAGGCTTTTTATAAGATACGGCACGAGAGAACTAAGACCTTTGTCCATCGATTTAGATTTTATAAAGCTATCAATGCTTTTATTTAAATATATACTTTATTTATGTTTATTCTTATTTTGTTAATTAATTATAGTTAATTACTTGCGAAAATAGATTTATTTTTCTTTAATAATACACATTTATTAAAATTATTAACTCAAGAAATAAAATAATTTTAAAACTATTATATAATACTTAATTAAACAACATTTAATCTTATATTTTTAATAATAAACAGAATTATTCCAATAATTTTACTTAAACAACAATAAATTAATCAAAAGTTTAAATGAAGTAAAAAGAATTATATTTAAACTATGATATAATCATCAATCAATACTAACAATTATAAAAGTTTAAAAAGTTAATGTATTTAAATTTTTAAAATTATATGAATATATAATTTTAAAACATCTAAAAACTTTTCAATAAATCTTAACATGCTTTCGTCAATTAGACATATAAAATAGTATACGCGACAACTTACCACGTGTCGTATCTCTATTTTTTTCAATTCACGCTTCATACCGGCATCTATAAAGGCGGTATTATATATTTTTAGGTTATATTTCCGGCATGAAAGCTTGAAAATTCCATAAGACATTATATCTCTTTTACTTTTTTTTTTTTAAGCATGCAATAAACGAGTGGCTCTATCTTCCGGTGTTACTTGTAAAGTATTTGTAAAAAATGAAATGGTTGCCCGTGAGACAGAGAGTGTTACATTGTCGGTAACTTGGCGATCTATACACTTTATGTCATATATATATATATATATATATATATATATATATATATATCACATATAATACACGTCGTATATTTGAAACCGTGGGAGCGTTTAGTTAGAGTCAAGGTGAATACTTAAAAAATATATATATATGTATATATACACACAGTAGCGCGCGAAAGAAATTTGAATAAACAGGCCTAGAAAACACATAGACCTTTTTTTTTGAAGGTTCAATCTTGGGATGGATTTCGATTTCGTGGTTGGTTTTTTTTTGGAGTAATCTTAGAAAGGACCGCTTTTTTTGTAATATGCGTAATGAATTTGGTTTTTTTTTTCATTCAATCTTTTTGTGTATTTTTAATTAATAAAAATGGAATTAAAATTATTTATAGTAATCATCATAAGTTTTTTGAATGTATAAGAGAACTAAAAATTGTATTTTAATGTTGAATATTTAAAAAAGTAATTAAACAATGTTTCTTCTATGTGTCACGGGATATTAAATTTACAATGTTTCAGAACGAGACCTTCCAAATTCTCTTTAATCTATTGAATCCTAGAAAATTTTGCTATCCAACTTAAAGCTAGTACCCTAAAATTTTAAGCTCAAGTCTGTGAAAGGTCTGGGAGCAGCTGTTTATCGCTTGGCGGCTCATCGAAGAGAGCCCAAAAATCATTGATCGATGAGTTTGCTTTAGGTATATAGAATAGTTATTTTAAAAGAAAATCCTCTAAAGCAAAAATCATTTTAAGCCATCCCTTAAAATCCGTCGGTTACCTTTCCCATTGTGTCTTAGGTAAAAATTTGAAAATCCTTAAAACCATATCTTTAGGCATTACAAAGGCTTCTTTGTTTAAAACACCAAGTGGCTATGAGGGACAAATATTTTTCTCTCTGAACCGTGCTGTTTTCTTTTTATGGATAGACTTTTAGAAAGTTCTGGAGGCATTACTTATTTGAGGATTATAAATATCGCAAATTGCTGAGGGGCTGTTTTTTTTGACTGATGTTAGAAACAGATTGTGGTCCTTTTGAACAAAGTCATAAAGTGAACATTTGTTACACAGCGTGTTTGTAAAGAAAATTTTCAGCACAAACCATACTGGATAGATTTTTCAAAAATTTAAATATATTAATTTTAAGTGAATGTCGTAAATTTTTATGAATGCATTGTACATTGCTTTGAATTGTCAATGAGTTTTAAATTTTTCGAATTACTATTAGATACTTTCTCTTTATATTGTAAATTTAAAGAAAAAATCTTAACAATCATTCCATATCCATTAAAGCCAAAAATGCAATTAGTACTTTAATGCAACTAATACTCCAATCAATCATATTGAATATATGAATTAAAATAAAAAAATATTGAATATTTTATAGAATTAAATAACTTTAGCATACATTAAACAGCCTTAAACACATACTCAACAAAAGAATTAAATACGACATTAAATTATCATTAAGAGAACTGATAAAAAGTTTCTATATTATCATAGTATATCTCTTACTTCTTCAGTGTCTTTGGCACCGTTGCACAGTGGTAATGAACTCGTTTCTTAGCATAACTGCATTAGAAGAAAGCACAAGAAAAATGCAACATCTGGTAATAAGATCATAATGCAGTCGTAGTAAATGAGATGAAGATAAAAGTGCATTTTGCAAGGGGGTTTACATTTTTCTTTTTTCGCTTGAATTACATGCCACGCGCGGTCGCTGATCCTTTGTTTAGCTCTTGCGAATATGTACGATTAATTTTTTCATTTTTTATTTTTCTTCTAGTCTATTTTTAATATTAGAACTAGCAATTAAAAGAAAATATTACAAATAAATATTTGTTTTATTCAATTCATATTAACTTCTGTGTATATTTTCTGTATCCTGCGTCATCTCCATGCCTAATTATTCTATAAATTACATTTATAAACTTTATTTAGTTATGCGTTAATTGATATGTTAAAGACATTTATTTAATTTTTAAATTAATGACATCACTCTCTTACCTATAATTCAACAATGTATTTGAAAACTGACACGCGAAATTCAATTATTAAATAATCATTTTTTCTTCATAATTCGCATTAAAAAAGTTATTTACTCTTAATTATTTTTCCCATTGATGAAAATAGTCAAACGTCATTCTTTCAAAAGCAAATCTTCGTTGCACAAACATCATTTCACTAAGTAAAAAAAAAAGAAGTGGAAAAGCAACGTTCAATTCGCAATCCAATGAACGAAATTTTAATTAAATTTCCAAGAATAATGTCCAGGAGAAATATATACTTGTGTGTACGTTTTTTTGCATACGTATTGTACACTTTTTGCCTACATAAAAAAAAAATAAATGTTTACAATGTCTCCGGTAACTTTCCCTCTCTATTCTTTCATTCATTTTTCTCTCTGCTTTTTTTCTTTCTTTTTTGCGGGGAATGATATTATTTTTTTTCCAGTTTCCGCGCGTTTCGTTTAATTTAATTTCCAAGCGAGACGAAGAATTCGATTAAAATACTGACTTGTACTGTTATGCACGTGCATTTTATCGTGCGAAAAAAATTTATGCTTCTGGAGAAGGACATTAGTGTCTCAATTTCAGTAAATTAAATAAAAATTTTTGACTTCATATATATTTTTAATGAACACATCTGATCAACTTTATCAAAATATGTCGAAAAGAATGTTTTCCACTTATATTAGAATGAAACAATTTATTTTTGCAATATTTTTTTTCTTTTATATTTTCATACGTAGGATGTGTTTGATTTTTATTATAAAACATGTACGAAAACTTTGTGATGAGCTCAGATTGCGTGGGTGAAAATCGTGAAATGAAGAAAAGTTCCGAAATGAGAGAAAAGGTATAGCGAAAAAAATAAAAAGTTAATAGAAAAAGGTCGATAATAAAAATGGCAATAAACAAAAAATAATGCAGGAATTGAGTATATGCGCAAAGTAAACATATAGGGGAAGGTGGGGCTAAATTCCATGATTCTACCAAAGCATTTACACTAAGTTTAGACTTCAAACTGAATAAAAAAATTGGTCTAGACTCTTTATTATTCATTTAACATAACAATAGTTTGGATTGAAAAAAAATTGTTTTTTGGAAAGTAGCCCCATGTATGGGGCAACTTTTCATTTTGCATTGGGGCTATTTTCCGATTGTACTATTAAACTTGGAAAATACAATTAAATTTTTTATTTAACGAATTTTTTCAAATTTTTGACTATTTTATTAATCATTAATACATTAATAATCACAAAAATATAATATTAACATAATAATATTCGTATGAATATTAAATAAATTATTATTCATATAAAATGAATAAAAAAGCGATTTTCCGAAAAATCCCTATTAATTAACATTGTATTGGAAAGTTGGCCCAAATGATTAAAAATCTTTGAACTGTCAGTACTAAGCTTAAACTTAACGTATCGGGTCATACTAGGTGTCAAAATTCTTGTTTTTTAATGTACTATAAACATATTATTACGTGACAAATCGTTTCCCTGGAAGAAAATTGACCATATCTTAAGCATGATTGTCGGTCAACGCATGTTAAAATGACACTTATCTAGAAATTTTTTTAAAATCATTTCTAGAATTTCTAGATAAGTGCCATTTTAACATTTGTTGACCAGCAATTATGCCTACAATATGGTCAATTTTCTTCCAGGGTTCGTTCACACAGAATTATGAGATGTATTTTTAGACAACTCAAAAGTTTTGGAAGGCGCTGCGAAAAAAAAGAAGTGGCTGTTACGAATTCAAATTATCAAGTAATCTACTACAAGTTGTATAAAAAAGTTCGTTTTTATATATATTTTTAATCTATTTTACTGAGCCCGGATAAAAATTTTCATGTGTGAGATTATTAAGCATTCTTAAAGTTACCCCATCTGGAAATTTGCCCCACTCTCCCCTATAATTCAATAAAATAATTTATTTCTAGGATCAGAAAAAGAGATAGTATAATAATACTTCTGTATAAAAAAATTTCAAATAACTTATTTTAATTTTTTTTTAATTTAAATAAGATTGTTTATTTATAATTACTCTTTTGAAGTCTAATTATATTTATATCTAAAATTTTATGAATTTCTATAGTAATTAATTATTTAGGAAAAAATATCTACAAAAAATGAAAATATTTTTTTTTTATAAGCCTTGGTATTGCCTTTTTATTGAAATTATTAAAATTTAATTAAAAATTTTAAAATCCATAATTAAAAGACATTAGACGTGTATCTATCATTAGCCTACGCACTTGCTAAAAGTATTGATTATTCGTTTGCGTATATCTAACGAGCGGACTCGAGTCGTATTTAAAGGTACAAGTTCAGAAAAGAAAATTAACTACATATATGTTTTTATTGCAAAATACTTAAATTTCCTTTCCATTTTAAGTTAATCATATTAATAAATTGCATATTCAGGAACTTTAAAAAAATTTTTTAATTCTGATATTCACTTTTTATTTACTTTTAATTACGTAATTTGATTATTGAATTAAAGACCAACAAATTAAAATAATATTTCGTTTTATTATGAAATCATGACAAATCATTGATAAAAGAATTTTATTTAGTCGTCGCGTCATACAATATTTATTATCTTTGCGTACATTAGACACTTTTATGCGTTCAATCATAATCAATAAAACTTTCACAGATTGTTAAACTTACAAGCTATATTTTTTCAGTTTGTTAAATCAATTTTTAAAAATAACTTAAATAATAGTTAATTTACAATTTTCTTCTTTTTCTTTGTTAAACCCCCATATCAAAGAGTTAATTTGCGATACATGCCTCTCTTTTTTTTCGTTTCTGTCGCGCCCTTCACTCCATTAAAAGGACAAATACTGGTATAGATAAAAAAAAAAAAAGAGAAAGAGCAGAAAAAAGGGGGCTTGAATGTTTTTGTCATAGAGAAGAGAGAATCGGTTCGACAATTTCACGAGTGTGTGTACACTAGCGCGCGCTTTGCGTTGGCGGCTGAATCTTAAACAAAGACTTTCGTTATTGGCTTTTATACTAAAAATTTATGTATGTGTGCGTGTGCACGTGTACGAGATATCAGTTAAAACGAATGAATCATTTTGATATTCCTCTTATGCAAATATATGTGAATGAAAGTTAAAACGTGCTTATGAAAGTTTTTGTGTTTTTTTTTTACAATCAGGTAATGTAGAAGTGTCCTTTTAAGATAAATTTAAGATATAATTGCAATTCGATGTGATCAATTGCGTATTTAATGAAGTTTTTAGGTACGATTAATGTTATATTGACTGTTGATAGTTGCTAATTGATCATTCTAGATTTAGTTTTATATGAAAAACGATTGATAATCAATAGTTTTTAATGTAAATACATAATATAAAAGATTGTTTGATTTTTATACTAAAATTATATTCTGGAAAAATGTTTTTATTCATGAAGCTTTGGAAAATTTAGGTGTTTGATTAGTATACGCATGAAATTGGCTTTTACAAACAATAGAATTCACAAATTAATTGATGATTAGCAATAAGTTAAACAAATTATATAATTATCAAAAAAGAATTTAACAATTCAGAGTATGCAAATCATATGAATAATTGCTAAAAATCTTAAAAACAAAATCGATCCTTACGCAACATCCACATTGAGAACCAAAATTTTAATTTTTTTTCTGATCCTATCAAAATATAAGATCAGCGCTTTAAATAAATAATAAATCACAATCTTTTACTTCTCGAAGCACATTCCAGTAGTAACTAAAACCTTTCCACTAACATAACTAGAAAAAGAACCGTAACAGCAGACTGAAACAAAAAAAAAATCTAGGAGCTATGCAAGAGAAATAAAAAGAAAAAGAAAATTAAAATATGAAACGAAAGAAGAGTTATAGCGAAAAGAAAGAAACACATCAAATATACATATACGTTGTAGGAGGATTTTGCTTTTATAATCAAGGCCACGTAAAGATTCGTCGATCGGTCGTGTGTTCGTTCTTTCTCTCTTTCTTCTTTTTTTCATTTCAAACGAAGCAAGAGAAAGAGAAAGAAAGAGATTCTTAATTGCGCATTGCCATAAATAATTTGACCGCAGAATGAGAAATAAAGAGAGAAAGAGAAAGATTGGCTTTTCCTAGAAGGGAGAGAAGCTTTAAGCCTTCCTCTTCTCTCTTAGTTTTTTTTCTTCTTTTTATTCTTTTCCGCCTATCTTCCTATACGCTTTTGGTATTTCCGAATGAGAGAAAAAGAGAGAAAGAGAAAAAGAAGTTTGAAATGCTCTGTATATATATATGACTGATCTAGTTACTTGCGAAATGTTTGCTCAAAGTTTCTCACAATCATTGATGCCAAGAATCAATTGACCAGGATTTGTTTTTTAATATTAATTTGCCTATTTTTTTGCTGTGTGGGTCAAAATTTTTATAAATTATCTAGTTTTTTATTGAATTACCAAAATGAAATAAGAATATTATGAATATTTTAATGAAAAAATTCTTTATTAAGATAACAAATAATATTTCTATTTGAATAATTCATATAAAAGAAAAAAAAACTTTATAGTAGCGTAGATTCATCAACATTTTTGCACTGAGTTTGGTAAATCGCAAAAAATTTCATTACTAATCAATACGTTGAATTCTTAGAATAGTTCAGTTTAAAATTCACTTAAGATTAATTATCTTTTCTTCATAGAGCTAAATTTTCTCGTTCCAACATTAATCTACTTTGAAGAATAATCATCCATCAATAAATATGGTTGGGGCCAAAGGATTCTTTGTATGAACAATTAAAAAAAAAGTCAAAGAATTTTCAACACTGCAACAGTGTTTATTTTTTTTCTACTTTTTACTATTTCTTCTTTAATATTCTAGTTAAACTATTATCAATGAAAAATCTTTTTTATTGCATTTTATGTATGTTTATCTTTTATCAAAATATTAAGCAAGATTTCGTAATGCTTAAAAAAATGAAGCCTTTAATACACAGGATAATGAGAAAAAAAGATCACAAAGTTTTTTAATTTTTCTGCCATATGCCCTTTAATCTAATTCATAACAATAATTTACATTACGTTCCCGAAAAAAAAATTCACAAAATTTTTCAAGTGCAAGTTCAACGTAATTCCTTTTTTTCGGCAAGTGCGTAAAGCTCATGTGGTACACACGAGGTGCTTTCAGAGTAAAAGAAGAAAAAGAGAAAGAGAGAGAGAGAGAGAGAAGTGAGGGTAATCACTTCGCTGGAAACTTTCCTAGTCTCGCCGAATCGATCCAAAAGCTTCTCTTTCTCTTACTCTCTCCTCGCTTTATATCTACTACCACCATCGTACAAGCCGTAGTTGTATTTGCCGCAAGCTCGACCAAACCGTAGTATATGTACTACTATTACATACTTACTTTTACTACTACTACCACTACTACTACTATTACTCTTTTACGTTTACTTTTCTCTTGAGCTTACGCCACGTGGGAACGTTAATCCGTTTGCCTCAGCTTTCTCTTTTTTTTCTACTCTTTCCTTTTCATTTTTTTTTCTTTTCCTTTTCTCTCTTTTCATTATTTTTTACGCGGCTATTGTTTATGAGGGATGGCTTTTTTCTTTATTCTCTTTCGTATCGATTCGATACTTGTTATTGTTTGCATTATTTTTTCTTTCTTTTTTATTTTTCCTTGGCGCTATTGACAAAGTCAAGGTTAGATGCAGCGGGAAAGGGTGGGAGATATTGACTTGATACAAAATCATCATGAAAATAGATTATTTTATCATTGTCATTTAAATAGTTACACGAAGTATTAAAGATATTAAAATTCAACACAGTTATAAATTAACATATTAGAAAATATAATTAAAAATTTAATATAATAAAAAAAATAATGCTCAAATGCATCATTATTAATGATATTTTTTCTTTATGTTTCAGGTAAGGACGTTTCTAGGAACATCTTTATTTATTACATTATTTGAGCTTATGGTAAGTCTTTGGAACGTCCAATAAATTCAAAATTTATTTAAACAAGCGTATGATGCAAGTATAGTATACAATAATTAAAATTAAAATAGTCATTTATATATAAATAAATTCGATTTAATGATAAATCAGATTTTAAGCAATTAAAGATTTTTATTTAAAATTGAAAAAAGTATTTTAAATTTATATCTTAAAATATAATCATTTCTATGGTAATAAATTAGATTTAAATATTATGAAGAATCTCGTTATTATATAATAAGTAACTTAAAACTAGAAAAAAAAAATTTTTTTTATAAAACTTTCGTCAAAAGAGAAAGCTTATATATTATCGTTTAAATTTTGCGTAAAACTAAATCGGTCTGACTAAAAGTAGGTTAACAGACGCCGATATGTTTCCGCGAAAACAGCAGCACGTCTATACAATTTATAAAAAAAAATGGAGGGCCGATCCGAATTCATTAGATGAACCTCTCTCTCAAAAAAAAGAAGTAAAAAAAAAAATAAAAAACACAGTATATAGTCAAGGACAAATACTATATACTTCGCTTCCCATCTGACACTGTATATTATACATACGAAACTAAGGAAAGAAATGTTGTAGTATTATTTTTTTTCAGTGCTAAACTGACAACTTTATAAATTAACTTAAAAGGTTTCGCGATCAAGGTTTTTTTATTTATTTTTTTTTATGTAGGACCTAACTATTACATGTTTTGGTTTAGTTGTTGTTGGGTCGGTTTTTTTTCTATTTTTTTTTTTTTGAAATTTTATTCATACATATAGATATATACACTCTTTATTCTTCCCAACATTCGAACTCGTATATTTCGCGAAAAATCTATTTTCGGTTTTGATCTACCTGAGTTGGGCCTTTCTCTTCTCTATTTCGATGTATATGTAAAAGAATGAAATATGTTGATGAGAGAAAAAAAAATAAAGGTGAATCGTTATACGATAATCGGATGGGTACACCACTATACGACTTTTGTTTCTCTAAAAGTTAACAAGATGAGAGGATATAAATTTTTTGCTTAACGGTGATTAAAGACTTTAGATTTTTGTTTCTTTTTTTTTGTTTTGTTTATTGAGAATTTCGGATATTCAATGGCTAATGTTACGTTTGTTGCAAGCTCTTTGTATTAATATTAAATACAGGCTTCGTAAATTAAAAAAAAATTATAATTATTTAACTTATTATATTCATTAAAACTAAAAAAATCTAAAGACCAAAATTGAATAAAACTTTGGAATGAGAAATAAAGTTTTAGTAAATAGATAAATAGAAATAATAGTTAAAAGCTCACTAAAGTTAAAACTTTTTTTTCAATTATTTCGTTATGATAAAAAAACATAAAAAATATCTAAATTATGATAAAATTCAAAAGATTCTAAAAACTGTATTTCCAAAATTATAAGTAAATGAATCTTTCCATAAAAAAAGAACAAAAAGTCCAAAGCCAATCTTTCTTCTCAATTTCTGCAAATTAAAAAAAAAATAAAATATAAGAAAAAAAAGCTCGTTCGACGCAAGCTCGGCTGGTGCTCTCATTGGAGGTCGAAAGTGCGCCGCCCGCGCCGTCTCTTTGGCACGCGCGTATAGTATAAAAGTAAGGGAGGAAAGAAAAAAAGGAGAGAAAGGGTTCGTTCATCCCCAGGTCAAGGTTAGACTGTTTTTTTCTCTGTTACTACTCCTAACCACTTCTTTTTTTTTTCTTCTTTTTAGCTTGCTTATATATTTTCTCAGCGATGCGTAGATGTATATATATGTATTGCTTTCACTTTCGTTTACGACTTTTTGTCTCTTGAGAAAGTTTAGGTGCTGTATATTTGTGCAAACTCTTGGATATTTTTTTTCTTTCTTTTTGGGTAGAGGGTTAAAGGATGCTCCTTTTCATTTAGCTGGAAAGTTTCACTTTTACTTGGCTTGAAAAGAATTGAAACAAAGGTGGTTATATCTTCTTTTTCTTCTTTTCTGGTTTGGAAAGCTTGGTTTTAGTGATTTGGAGAAATCCGCGAATCTTTTTGACAACTAAAATAGATATGCTTGTTTTGAAAAAAAGAAGAAAATATTCAGTTGAATTTTTTTTAACAGTTGCGGTGGTACTATAAAAATTACTTTGAACATACAAGTTTTATATCTATCTATATCTATAAATCTTTTTTTTCTTAACTTTTATCTTCAAAACTACATTTTTCTATTATGATGTAAAACTTTTAATAATTCTTTATTTCTTTTTATGAATATTTATAAAAATTCTTTAAAAATAAAATAACAATCGCAATGAACAATTTAAACAAATGTAATATAAATTAAACTGGAAAGTTGTATACCTGCTCAGGTGCAAAGAAAAAAAACGATGCGGTAGGTATTCATGCGTACAAATTACATGCGATTGTTTTGTCGAATACACCGGATAAAGTAGACGATAGTTGTTTTATCTCACACGCGATTTGTAAATTCTGCCTTTTGCCTACGTGGGTGGTATATAAAAATGAATAGTATTGGTTATATTAAGGTTTAATTCGAGCGTAGCATAAAAAAAAAAAGAATCAAGATTAATGAAATCAATCGTATAAAGTTTTGTTAATTAACAATAAATAAGTATCCTGAAAAATTGTAAAGTAGGTTTGCTGACTAAGCAAATTAAAGAAAATTAAATGACGTAAATAAATATACGTATTGTAAATGACGTAGATTTTTATACAGAACATATTCTATTTTACTTTTATAGAAATATCGATTCTTTAAAGAAAATTGCAAATGCCAATAAATTTTATAAACTACTAAACGAGCGTCAATTTATAAAAAAAAAAGAAATCACGTCAGAACTACCTTAAGCAATGCTTCCTAAGCATTTTTTGTCAATAAAAAAATAAGATATCAAATGCATTAGCTCTGGCGCTTAGCAGAAATAATCAAGTGCATTGAACTGTTAAACAACTCCTTGCGTGTGTTTTTTTTTTAATAACCAACAATATCACGTACCTTACAAAGATTATCAAATTCCCCGTCGCACCCTTTTGTGACTTGCATACGATATAATAGCTAGTCATAACAATACTTTCCCATGTCTTTTTTTTCATTATTATTTTCTCACATTGAATAAATCATTTATTAACAATGAAAAACATTAATTTTGAGAAAAATGTATTAATTTGAATAAAAATTCTTTTTTCCTTGTAGCGAATGAAGAGAAAAAAAGCTCATAAACAACGATCATTATCAATGGCTTTGCATATCCATAAAAAGCTATAGCGAGTAAATTAAAATTCCCTAATCTAAATATTCCGGTCTCTCAGCTTCCGCTTTTCCTCTTTTTATATACATAAAAGTATCGTATACACACATATACACTCGACATACGAAGCTTTCTATTATTAAAGCGCATTCATCAGTTCCCTTACGTACAAAAAGAGAAAGTATATATATATATATATATATACACGTGCATGTGTATGTGTATACAAGTATATAATATACGCGCAACCCTCTCTTTTTTATTTAAACTCCGTGTGTAGCACTTGCATCGTTGGAATTTCCGCGGCGCCGGGCTCCACCAACCACACACCATTTGCCATGTGAATTATGCACATACGTAGTAAAGTAACCCATACAAGCGCAAAACTTTCCCTCTTCTCTCTCGCATAGCAAGTTCACGGTCGCGTTCGGAATAAGAGAAACGCACGGGGAGAGAAATAGACTTTTCTCGGTATATATTATTATTGCAAGGGTTGGCCCGATTTAAATTTCGCGCCCATTTTATACAGTTAAAAAAGAGAGATCCTTTTTTTTATTCTTTTAACGGCAAAGAGCTTGCAAGACTGTTTTGAATAAATTTGTCGTTTTCGTATCCATTTGAAAATTACAGTTTATAAAGATACGTGGGAGGAAATGCGTGGGCGCAGTTGGTAAAGAATTTTTAAGCGTTTATTTTTAGAATTCTTCTTGTTTGTTAATGAATTGAAAGTTAATATGCTGATATATTTAGACAATTGTGATACTAATAGCTTTTCATTTATAAAGAAAAATATTATTATTTTTCGGTAATTTTTTTTAAATTTCGACAGTATTAAAGACAAATAATTAAGTTTTTTTTATATTCATATAATAAAATAAAATTGAAAAATAATAAATTTATGTTGAATTATCTTTTTTGTTTTTAAAATTTCATAAATCAAACGTAATTAAATATTCCTTAAAAACAATTTTTCAGAAACGAATGTGCACCCTTAAACATTATATTCCTCGCATGAATTATGGTAACACTGCACCCCTACCCAAGCGCACTTGCAATAAGTGCCAAAAAAAGAAAAAGAAATAGCTGCTTGCAAGCAATAAAGTCGAGCAGTCCGGAAGTCGTTAATTGACGCGCGAGAGGAAAGGAAAAGCGATTACGCGCTTCCCGTTCTGCATGTATATATATATACACATATATGCACACATTTATTTTGAAGGAAAAAAAGCGGAAAGTTCTTTGCAGCGTATATACGACAATAATATCATAGCAGTGCACTTGGGCCAACCCTATGAATAATTTGTGATTTTTAGGGGGGATGCGCTTGCTTCTTTTCTCTCTTATACCTCTTTTTTATCTTTCTCGTTGCTTTAATGCAGGCGTTCTTAAGCTTGCGGATCTCTCTCTCTCTTTCTTTTTTCTTTTCTTTTCTCGCAAGCTCATACTTGCGCTGCTTGTTTTGTTTATTTTTTCCCTTGTTTATTTTCTGTTGCTTTTTCAACCTTTTATGAACTTTTTTTTCTTTTTCTTTAACGTACTAGCACCTTTTTTTGCAAGTTACAATTATTTATTGCAACTTTTCTCTGAGATGCTTTATTTATTGGTATAACTTTGCTTTGTTGTTAATATTTTTATATGCTTAAATATATTTTTCCTCAAATTATGCAGGTTTTTAAATTTTTTAATAAAAATATAATGATTCATAATAAGTAGTAATAGTCCTTTGACTTTCGGTAAAATAACACTTATGTGCATAAACATCATCTATAAACAGTCACAATGCACATTCTTCCTCAAAATAAAAAAAAAAGAACTGACATAAATATTATTTCCTCTCAATTTCTCTATTTTCCATATTCATATACTCTCTTATAATAACTCCTACGCATTCCTGTTTTTTTTTTATAACGTAGTATCTTGGTTTTAGCTTTACCCTTTTTTCGCATACGCAGCACTTGCACTCTCTATGGATATGCATATATATATATATATAGAAGTCAAAGCTTTTCTACCACTTTAAGAATGCATGTGCTTACATAGTACTACCTTACAGTACATTGCCATGTATATATACCAAATAATCAACTTAAATGTATAAGCCACTATACACCTACGAAATTTTATGTTTACGTTCAACCTTTATAAGGAACGATGAGATATATATAGTAAAAGTTATTTTTTTTTCTATTTCGGGGATTATGCATTGTTTGAAGAAAAAATGCTAATTGGGAAGAGAGGGGCACCTAAATAATTGACGCGTATACACCCTCTCTTAATTTGGTTTTTTTTTCTCGTATGCACTTGCATGTATATGTGATTTATCGGCTCAATTCATTCGTGAAAAGAAGAAGAAGAAAAAAACTGAAGAGAACAGCTTATTTTCGGCTCAACAGTTGCGGGGGAACCAATTACCTCAAAAAAAGAGGGGCCAAAATGAATTTTTTTTCTTGTCTTTTTCTGTCACTGAAATTTTGCACGTGCGAAAGTGCAGAGTATATACAATCTTGTTTAAGTGCATTTTGAGCTTACTACTGTTTTACATGCCTTTTTTTTAGTCAGGAAGGGTAAAGAAAATATTCGGCGTAGTAAAGGTAATTGTTTTGGGAGACGAGTCTTTTTGAATAGCTTAAAAAGTGGCATCGTTAATTTCATAGAATCCTCTAACGATGTGTATATCGTATAAGCTTTTTTCTCTCTTTTTTTGTTAAATCATGCTTGCCTTTTGATGAGTTTCAACTTGATTGAAGAATGATTAATAAAAACATTTTATTATTTATAAAAGAAAATATTAATTTTATATGAAATATTTGTAACATATTTTCTAATTATTTTTTTTTATTTATGAGCTCCTTGAATATTAAGATAAAGTTTTAAATAACTTTGAAATTATTTAACGAAATATTGAGGATCAATATTAATAAAACTTTGACTTTAGTCTTCCTTCTAATTTGAAACTATTCTATTTTGTTCTGTCTAGCTCAACCCTCACTTCCGGCATTAGAAATAAGCATACACCAAAAAAGCATAGCATTTAAAATACGCTCATCAACGACCATACATACATTTCCGTTTCTCTAAAATTCATCGCTTGTCTGCATCTTGGTCAGTTTTTACCCATTTCCAGAATAAATTAAAAATTTAAAAAAAATAAATAAAAGAAAGTACTCTAACGCAGTAGAAGAAAAAAAGGGGGTCAAAAAAAAGAATTTTTTCGTAGTAGAACGAAAGTTATAAGAAACGATACTTGGAGCCCCCGAAAAATATTCTAACCGACTAGATGCGTTGCCTCGACGCACGTGGCAGCTGCTTCGTAACAGCTGCTTTTAGAAGGTATATAAGAACTTCATATATATATATATATATTGGGCCCAAGCAACAGCATATATAGTTGGTATAGTTTGTAGTATATAGTAGTAGTTAAGTTACAAAAAAAGCAAAAAAAAAAAAACGAAATTCTCTCTTTTTTTCGTCTCGCTTGATGCGCCACGTACCTTTAAAAAAAAGTATGTATAACGGTCCTCTATATAGATGCAATTCTATGCCGCACTTTGACTCTTGACTTCGACTCACCATCCTTTTGTTGGAATTTTTTTTTACTTTTACTTTTGGTTTCTCTCTTTATGTGGTCACTTCTCTCGTGTACTTCATTTTGCGCTTGCTAGATTTCGAATGTAGCTTCTCGGTTGAAGTCAGGGTGGTTTTTTTTCATTTTATTTTACGTTGGACATAAAAGAGGACCTCTATAGGTTTCTCTTTCTCTCTTTTTTTTAAGCGATCGCTTGCGGTTTACTGATTCTTTTCGTATATATTTTCTTATAAAATCAATGATTTAAAACCCTTATGAATTTTTTGAAACGAATGCATTTCTACTCTTTTTTTTATTGCAGCGCTAATGATGTTCGGATGATATAAGTACGCTCTTTTTTTCTTCTTTTTTCTTTTTCAACGAGTGCAATGCTCGAGAACACACTGTAATTATATTTAAATATTCATCAAAACGTACTCTCTGTGTCTTATGCCTTAAAGAAACAAGTTTACTCTCCATGAAGTTTAACTATATCTCTCTCTCTCCCCCCCTAGTCATAAAAATAACCACAAACTACTCTTTTTAACTTGAAGTAACAACGTTGCGCCTTGTAAATTCGTAAAGTGCATCGGCCACTGCATAAAAAATCCCTTAATCAATATCTTAACTTTATCCTATACATATATATACGTGTGTATATACGAATTGTCTACATGTA
Source organism: Anastatus disparis (assembly GCA_017163975.1). NCBI lineage: Eukaryota > Metazoa > Arthropoda > Insecta > Hymenoptera > Eupelmidae > Anastatus > Anastatus disparis. Next base: position 2,606,022 of record JAFFSR010000313.1, read on the forward strand.
TATTATACGATGAAGTTAAAAGCCGAACTTCGAAGAGCCCGAAATATGTTCAGCCATAAAGAAAGAGTGCACGTATGCACCATACATGAAAAGTAAAAGGGGTAGCAAATACTGTACATATATAAAAAAAAATAAAGGATATTGAGATTGATTTTTTATATATCTATATAAAAACTAAAGAGAAAAAAGAAGAAGTTGAAGAAAGAGAGAGTGCACGTTTTCTTTTTTTCCAGTAACTCCTGACGAAATGCACGAGTAAGATATATATAGATATAGATAAACAGAAAATGCAACCACGATGAAGTGCTTTTCAAGTCGAACGCGCTCACCCCCACCATATAACTATACACACTTCTTTTATTTGATTTTTTTTCGAGGGTAACTTTATAGTGCGCGGAATGCAATACTTTCGCTTTTTTTTTAACTTTGATACCGAGTTTTTTTTTATTATAAACCAGCTGAGGAATGATGTATATCTAAATTTGATTTTTATTGTATAGTTTTAAATAATTATAATTTTATAAATTAATAGTTTTCATTGCTTCTATTTATTATCTGTAATAGTGAAAAGTTATTTTAACACCCGCTATTTAATTTTGATAAAGCAAATATAGTATTTAATTAATTATTCAATTTAACACTAATTCTAACAAGTAATTTTCAAAAATTTCATTACTCCAAAAAAAAACGCTAATAATGCAGTGCTTAAAAGCATCTGATTTAAATTCATAGCGCTGTATATGTCGGTATGATTATGCATAAACGTAGGCTTCGTAAATATATTTTTTCTTTTTTTTTTAAGCTTCCGGCTACAAAAAAAAATATAAGAAGAAAAAAAATTGAAACGAGCGATCGAAAGATTTGACTTGTCCAGTCATTATATTACCGAGGCTCGTGTGCTCTTGTACCTATGCTTTTAAAAAAATTCAATTATCTTTCTTCTCTTTTCCTTTTTAAGTTTTTGCCGCTTTTTAAACTAACGCTTTACGGCTCATTATTAGGCAACTATGTACTTTCGTGTCTTTTTTTTTCTTTTTAGAACTTCTTTTTTCTTTCTTTTTTAATTTATTTAGGTATTATTATTGGAATCAAACGTTTATAAAGCGATTAAAGGCACTTAGTACTTTTTCGTTAATTATTATTATAAATTTTTATCTATTATTTGATAAGTTAATGGAAAAATTTAGATTGAAAATTTTAATCATATACTATTGCAATAAAAATAATTATGGTGTATTAGTTCTAGAATTTGAATATATGAATTATTAATACTAAATTAACACTTGATAATTTAAAAAAAAATAATATAAACTGAAATCATATAAACTGAAAATAATTTAAATTAAATATTCGATTAATCATATTAATTTTTATTTTTTAACTTCATTATAAAATTTTGGGTCGTGATCATTTTATAAGAGCAATGCATTTTTAGCTTAATCTGCCAACTAATACATTGAAACTCTTGGTATTTCTTGTTTCTTCATGCAATGAAGTCACTGTAAACAAATTCGATCGCATGAATGTTCTTTCCTTTTTATTGTTCTTTCATTCTTTCTTATTGCTCTTTTTAAGACACGTTTATGGCGCGGTGTTATAATGCAGAACTTCATATTTACATATGAATAACTGCATATTTAAAGAAAATATTGTTTTAATTAAAATAATTTAAAATTAAATATTTAAATAAAAATGTTTTCTTAAGCAAAATTTTTAATTTTGCGTATATTGAACAAATTAATGAAATTTTTGTGACACGCTTATCAAACGTGACCATTTGTAACGGCATTGAAGACAGAAAGGAAGAAAGAAAGAAAAAAAAAAGCAACTCGAGAAAAAGGCACGCAAAAAGAAAATGATATAACAAAGAAAGTATACGTAGGATCGAGACTTCACGCATTGTTCATCAACTATACAACTGTACGAAAGACAAGAAAAAAGAAAAGAAAAAAAATTATAGTCGAAAAGTACATTTTGCCGGCTAAGAGAAAAAGAAAGAGCATTTAACAGGAGTCATCGTTGTGGTATATATAAGAGACAAACTTTCTGCATACATGGTTCTTTTTAACATGTATATATATATATATATATATATATATAGCAGTGTCTATAGTGCACATGTCTGTGCACGCGTACTCCATTATCGTTTTCTTTCTTTCTTTCTAACCGTTCGTTTCGTTTCTTTTTCTCTCTCTCTTCATTTCTTTTCCAAACTTTATAATATGGGATTTTTTTAGTTTTTCATTTTCATAGTCTATCTTATTAGAATGAGTGAATGATTTGTTATAAAGTATATTGATTAAATTGATGTTCTTTTTATTTTTGTTATCAATTTAAATAATCACATACGCACATTTTTTTAAAGAAATTATAAATATTACTATAAGTTCAGAATGTAATGTACTAGCCTTATGATTACGTTAAATAAAAATTTTGTACTTGACTTCAAATATTTTCTATTCCGATGTCAAGTTGTTAAAGAAGACATAAAAAGTTTTTAATATTATTTTATTTTCTGTGTTGTTTGTAGTAATTTTATATGTCAAGTTGAAATAGACATTGTTTAAAAAGGTTTATTAAAAACGTTGAAAAAAAATAGAAAAATATTTTTCAACTTTTTTTAACGCTATTAAACTTTGATCAATAAATTTGAATTAACTAGCTATCTAAATTCAATTAACCAATGAAATCTTAATTAATAACTTGATATATTCTACAATTTCCTTTAAGCATATCTCAATCCTTTATAATACAGATATTACAACGTCGTCAGTTAGTCAAGCTCCTCGTACAACTTCGCCAATGTTCGGTCTGTTCTGTGATAGGTATGTATATACATTTCGCGCACGGCGCCGCCACCGCCGTTTTGCCGGCTATGTTACACACAAATACACTCGCGTATACTATAAATGTGTATATATATGCACAAAAGTGTATATGCGGCGCGCCGCTAGGCTGTGTGCTTGATGCCTCTTTCTCTTTCTCTCTCTGTTCGCTTCGTAATATAACTTGTGCAATTTTTGCATTCTCAGTACGCGACGCGACGTTCTTACGGGCGGCACGTGCGCGTTCTTTTCTATATGGGAGAGAACGTGTTATCGGGTGAGAGGAGGAAAGGGAGCGAAGAAGTATATAATCAACACATTATCATTGTGTTGTGTGCTCCGTTGATTAAATATTTTTTTTTTCTTACTCTCTCTCTTTTTTGAGTATGTTAATTTTTTAGTTCTTTTTTTTAAGCTTATCTTTCCTTTTTTTTTTCTTTTGGTTTATGTTGGTGATATGTTACGTGATTAAACGGTTTAGTTCAGACTTTTTTTTATTTGGACATTTTATTTTATTCAGTTGACTTTGGAGAGTCGAAGAGGAGGTGTGTTGGTTATACTTTAAAATTTATTCTAGTGATTCAAAAATTATTTTACCGTTACTTTTTTGGGAAAAGATTTATGAAAAATTTTCCATTATCTGAGTATAACGTAATTGTTTTTATAATTAGACGTAAACGTAGTAACTACTAAAATTTGCAAGTAATTATAACATTAAAAAAATTTTATTTTAGATGACATTAATAAAAAACGTTATTTTCATTTTTGCAGTTTGTAATTTTAATTACTAATGAAAAATTGAAATTCTAAGTACGACAAATAATAGTTATTAAAATTAGTATATGTTTATCAAACTAGTATACGACTAAAGTGTCATGAAATAATTTAAATTTATACAAGTACTTAAATCGCACCGAATACATTCGCGTCTTTTATTTTTCTTCTTTTTAACGGCTGCTCTATTGCAATGACATATAACGAATTGTGCGCTTTCCAATCGACGTTTTAAAACATTTACTCATCGCTTTAAAGAAAACTCATTAAATCTTTTGCCAAAAAAAAACAACAATTCAGTTCGAATTCGTATCCAGCAAAGCCTTAAATTTTTTTATTTTCTTTTCGAAATTTCCAGTTAAGTGTGATGCTCCATCTCGAGAATGTAAAGATAGAGAAAAAGAAGATAAATATAAGGTAACAGTGCGTGACTTGCGTCTTTTCGAAGTAAGACACACATATACATACACATGTACATTCAACACTAATCTACGTAAAAAAAAATAGAAGAGGTATACGTCATTAGCTTGCCGCTCTATTTTGCATTATTATATTTTTATAAAGTGCGTGAAAAATATTTGTTGTATTTAATAATAAAGAAATAAAAGAAAAGGCGCCATGACAATGATTGTCATAACTCGGAAGTGTCGACGAATCGGTAAAACAATCGAAACTTCTTGACTTATACCATCGAGAGCATTCAAACGACATATAAGCGAAATGTTTTTTTTTTCTTTGAAAAAAGAAGAGTATAAAGGATAGAGATATAAGGCTAAAAAAAAGTGTTGAACCGGCGGTTGATGAATAAAACTACGCGGACGATTCTGATCATTACCCAAGAGGCTTACACATGCGCGCTGATATGTATGTATTTTTTTCATTTAAATTATTTTAAGTGTGTTTCGAATATTGTTTTTGGTTTTTTTTTTTCATTTCTTGGTTTATGAGAAATATCTTTTTCCGTTTCTGTTGTTAAAAACAAGTGCTGACGTATACTGAATGATTTGATTTTTAAATTTATCAATTCTTTTTCAAACCTGTTGAACAAACACTGGAAGCCATTAGTTATGAAAAAATGAGAGGGAGTTTAATTAATTAATTACAAATTATTCAAATGATTACGTTGCAGAAAATTTTAGTAATTCATAAAATTAAACATTGACGAATAGTTCATACTATTAGCTTGATTAAAATAACACGATCTGTAGATTTATTATTTTTTATAAAGAAATAATTCATCAAAAATAATACTTCAACTCGACTAATCGAGGAAAGTGGGTCAAGTTTTATTTGTTAACTAAAAAACAATAAAAGATAAACAAGTTTATTTTCGTTATGTTATATATAGTAGCTGTACTTTAGTAAAACGCGTATTTATTATACTTCAATATTATAAAAAAAAAAAACAATGAAAGTCATATTTGACCAAGCAAAATATTTCATATATGACTTATTCTCTGTTGATCATGATGATGATTTTGAAAAGTAAAAAAAATTTTTTTCACTTTACATATTGTATAACGTTACTACACAAAGATAACAGTATACTTAACGATGTTATGCAAACCTGGTGTTAATTCATCTAAGAAATTTATGACTACACGTAGTTTTTTTTGCAGAAATTGCATTGAATTCAATTTTAAATGAAATTGAAGAATTAATGAACCTTTAAATTGGCATATTGTCAATTGATAAAAAAAAATTTTCTTTTTTTCCCTTTAATATCCAGCTGTTTAGTGGGAAATATTAACACGCGTTTTGACGACGAACGATATCGTCATGCAATTAAAAAGCGATAACGATGCACCAAATCTTTTTTTATTTTTTGTATTAAACGCTATGACGTATTGTCGGTTTTATCATTTTCAATATCGCGACAAATTTTTATAATTTCTTCCTATCGGTATTATTAATAAATTTTTTGGATACAGATTCGAATCGAAAATTAAATTTTTAGTTAATATTGAACATTTTAATCATTTATTTTTTTTTCTTTTATGGTAAAATATGAAATGTTATGCAAGTTTCTTTTTTATCTAATTAAAATAGAACTGATCAACATAACGGTATACTTTTAGATATATCATATCATAGCATGCATAAATTTTTCTTCTATCTTCGTGCAAAAGTTATTTTTATTATAAGTTTTTTAATAATAAAATTCACTAAATGATAATTGAAATGCTTATGCAATAAGTGCAAGACATAATACAGATTTTCGATTACTTTGACATTTTTCTTGTATTTATCGTTTATTTATCATTTCAGTATAAAATTATGCACTCAAAGAACATTTAAACAACGAAGAATGTTGTTAACACTTGCGAATGTTTTTACTCTTGTTTGTATACAAGATTAAGATATCGAGCAAAACATTGTATAAGATAAAAATATTAAATTTATTAAAAAGTTTTGCATAAAACAAATTTTAATTAAATTCTGCTACAGCCCATATGTAAACAGACACGAAGTTATGTACGTTTCTCTATACTCGTGTACTTTTTTTTCATGCAATTTTTATTTCTCTTATCAATATTAGAAGTACCGCAAGACTTGACTACGATAGGAAAACGTGTTGTTATTAAAATTGTCGTATTATTATATGACAATTTTTATAACAATACGTTTACAAATAAATATTGTAAATATAGTTATTACAAAGGTGTCTATTTCTACAGCTTATTTTTTTTTCTATTTGGCCTATACCGTGAAATATTAAAAAAGAAAGATGGAAATAAAAAGTTGTACGCAATTCTTTTGTGATAAGTAAAAAGGTTAACGTAGCCTCGAACTCGTGTGCGTTGTTATAAATTTGGTTCACTTGTTAATCTTTATATACACATTTAAAGTTAAAACATTGTGCATATAAGAAAAATAAAAAAATTATTCAATTTAACGCACTTTTATTCTTTTGGTAGTCAAGCTCGTGGTCAAGGCTGGAAAATAAAATAATTATTTTTAATGATATTATGATAGTTTCTAAAATTTATTTAAAATTTTTCAAGACAAAAAAAAAATTATTTTATCCTTTCTTCTGAAGACCATAATTAAATACCTCAAACACCGAAGCAATTTCAAATGAATAATTAAAATTACTTCTGTGTTTACAGATTAGACAAATCTGATTAATTCTACTTAAACCATTTATAAAACTATATTTTATACAATTCATAAAGATCTTTAACATAGACTTATTTTTCTAAACATTAATATTTAATAAAATACATTGTTTGGAATTAATTTAATATTCAATTAATAATACGTACGCGTCAGTCGATTGTTCAACTTATAGTCTTTTATTTAACACATATAATCTATTTTAAAAAAAATATGGTAAACAAAGCATTCTTCAAATGAATTTTTTGTCAATACATTATACAAATGAATAATGAAAAGCTTTATTATTATTCTGTCTCTTTACTTTTTTTTTTTATTTTTTTTTTCCAGTAGCAGTTTATTATGTGCGTATAATATGTATAAGTGAAAAAGCTTTGAAAAGACTTCTTCTCCCTCTTGCTCTATTAGAGGCGCTTTAAAACCACGCGAATGAGTTGAATTTTAAAATTAGCTCAAGCGCGCCGAGAGCAGAGCCTTACCGGCTTTATTGAAAATAAAGATGCCGAAAAATAGGTTAATTAGTATACATTTGGTCTTTTAATAAATAGAAAAAAAAAATTCAACTTCTTTGTAATTTTTTTTTCTTTATTGTCTTTAAAAGCTTGTGCTTTCGAAATGATATTAAAACTGCTTATGCGTTAAATAATTTAAATGGAAATTCAAGAATCATATTTCAAGAATTTACAATTAGTTATCTGAAGAAATTTTCTATTTTAATTAAAGTTTTTAATTTCTATTGACAGTTAAAAATTTAACGAATTTTGTGAATAAAATTTTTTTTAAAATTACAATCATAAAACGGAGAAATAGTTAAATAAATAAAATTTAATATTAATGCAAAAATAATTGAAACCAATAATAAATTTTTATGATTGGTGAAAAGTATTTTAAATAGCGTAAAATTACTAGTAAACTAACGAGAAATTCTTTCCTCCAGATATATACATTGAAAATAAAAGAAAAAAAGATTTGTTCTCTCTTTCTCTTTCTCACTCCTCAGCTTACCATCGCGCGTACACTAGCGCATGTTGCGGGGAATATCGAGTTTCCGGCCCTCCGAAACTGGCGGCGCTTATATACACATACACATTATACTTGGGAGCTTTTATTTCGCTTATAACTTGTGTTATGCCCACACACCGCGCTTTCTTGTGTTTGTATAGAAATTTTAGTATACGAAAAATGTTTTTGCATTAAGTTTAAACTATATTAGAGACTTTTAAATTTCTGTTACAGAGGGGGCCTTTTACTTTCATGTCTTCGATTACGCTTTTGACAATTGATATCGACTTTTAAAATTCGAATTTAAAAAATTTTTTTAAACTTTATTATAATTTAATAATTGATATATTGCATTTGCTTAAAAAATTTCATTAATTTTTGGTTAATCAAAGAGTAAATCGTTATGGAAAGTGGAATATGTAGTGAAAAATGATCGGTAAAAATAAGAGAAAAATCAAATTTAATGACGCTTCAGCGAATGGTCACATCTGTTGTCATGTTAAATAATAATGTAAATTCATGTATACGTTGACATATCATGTAAACGACCAAAAGTGCAATTAAAAAGAAAATACGAAAAATTAAACAAAATCATTATTACAATCTTAACTTTGACAATTGTTTAAGGTAATAACGAAGTTAATGTCCATCGGTAACCGTCATTTTGCTCCGTTTAGCTTTTGTTTCTGTCATTCAAGCATAAGATATTTATTTCTAAATACGTGTATATACGTGTGTTTATATACGTTTGCAATCTCCATAAAATCCAAGCAGTGAAATTCTCTGTACAGCCCTCGGTTATATTAGTATAACTCGAGCAAACGAGAAGCTCACTTTTGTATATATAGATATAGTATATGAGCGCGAGCGCGCGAGAGAGGGTCGCCAAATATAAACAATCGGCTTTGACGATACACACGTTTCCGTGAGAGACGAAAGAAGTGCGCGTGGATGAGAAATTCGCTTTTTCTCTGAGAACTGTGATATATATATATATATATAATACGCACAATGGCTGAGTTTTTAAGCAAAAAAATAAACTACTACCAAGACGTTAACATGAATATAAGGTATTTTATTTTTAATCATTATTTTATTTCTCATTGTTGTTCAATTTTTTTTTTTCATCTTCTTATGTGTGATTAATTTGGAGAAAATTTAGTGCTTAGCTTTCTAGGTTTTAAAATTATATTTTCTTTTATTCAAAGAATAGATATGAAAAATTATTTATTTTATTATTTAAAGTTAAATCATTTGAATGTTTTCATTATTTTACTTTTATCGATTCAAATATTTGGAGAATTTATTAATCGAATCATAAATCAAACGTTAACCTCATTTTACTTAACCTTACCGATAACAAAATTTTATATATAAGAAGTAATCATACAAAATGATTCGAACTATTTAAATGTTTCAATTTTATTTTATAGCAGTTTTTAAAAAAAATTTTTATAAGTACAATTTTTTTAGACAAAATTTCTGTAATCTTTGAACAACAATGCAGAAAGCTAACATTATCCTAGAAAAGTTCAATAAACTTTTACTAATTTTAAATATTTATAACCTAAATTTCAAAGTAACACATAAAAACTTAACGAAGCTTTTTATAAAAGCCATCCTTATAGACTTTTTTCAAAAAAAAAAAAAAAAGGAATATTTCCGCATCTTTTTCTATGGATGCCAAAAATAACCTCCCAATGGCTTGGTGAGAGTTGCCACCTGAATAGACAATTTTCTCTTGACGCATCTGTAAAAGAGATTCGCCTTCATCTTTTTTCTTTCCTTCTTCTTTTTTTAACAGCTTTTTCTTCTTTCATATGCTCTATATAAGGTTTTAGCATTGCTTTTCTGATCTCAAGTCAAAAAGTTTCTGCTATAGGAAATTCGATTTCAACTGCTCTTGCATAATGCATAATATTGTGCGTGACATTTTTTTCTTATTCAAGATTTTTCTTCATTAGATTTTCTTTTCTTTTCACTTTAATTTTCGGTATTAGCGCCTGTGTCTGGAAATAAAATGGTATCGTACTAAATATAATATTTATACTATTTTGACATATTAGAGAAAATATTGTCGTTATAAATTTTTGATAAAAAAAAAGTTTTGGTATTTTAAAATTTTCTTTTAGATTATTGAAAAAGCCAACGTTTAAGAGACATTAATTCTTTAAACTCATTATACTTGTTTGAATCGATTAAATAACAGCGTGTATATCATGTGATTTGCATACTCGCATGCTAATTAATAACTGAAAATGGTATGTAACGCATGTTTTATTTTAAAGCATATACTTTCCTATTGTACGCAAAAGTTTTCTTGATATTCTATTATTAGCGAACTTATTGATTTCTAAAATTAATATAAAATTCGTACTGTCGCAAATAATCAAAGAAATTCACGAAAGATTAACGTTACAAACAACAAGGTTTAACAATCAAAAGTAAACATTAAAGGCATTTGAATATCTTTGACGCTAGTTTAGTAATTTTAAATTTCAAAATCACAATAACGCTCGTCTTTCTATTTTCTTTCGAAAGAATCTACAAATCTCCGCGTTGAAAGATTGTTCTTTAATTATTACATTACAACTGCAACGCTCTCCTTTTCTCTCTGCCTCTTTTTTTATTTTATCTCTTTTGGTGCTACATTACTCGTGCGTATGTACCGGGTTATTTTTATCCTTCAATTATATACATAAGCGTGTAGGTGTTGGCTTGCTCGAATCAAAATCATTTACGTTTACTTTATGTGTAATACAATTGAATAATTTATCGTAACATCAAGTTTTCTTTTTTTATAATTCAAAGTCATACGTAGGAAGTTTAACTTTTTTTCTTCTATTAACAATCTATATTGAATCGTTAAGACTAATAGGAACATACGATGAAAGGTGTCTTGTTAACAATGTTGAAAGTTTAAAGTGGAATTTTTCTTTTGTTAATGTTCGAAAGACAATTGTGCGGTATAGGTAGCGTAAAAGTTAGAAAATAAATATAAACGACATTAATGTGGCTTATAGTTTGATATTAAAATTTTTGCTCCTTTCGATAAGTTAGAAAGCATCGCGTTTGAGCTTCCGTTGACGTCATCATTCATATAGCGACAACAAGCATATGCTTACACGTATACAATGTTGATTCATTCTTTTCTCGTGGAATTTTTTTTCCTTTTTTTTTTATTATTCATCATAATAAAATGCACTTTGCATATACATATAACTGGGCATAAAATTCAATGCTTAATAATTTACAAGAAAAGGTATACATTTAATACATTTGTATATTTTTGCTCCAGATTTTTATTTTTAACAATTTTTTCAATTTTTTTTAACGGTATTTGGTTCGGGTAATGTTTGATCCTCTTTTTAATAGATTACATTCCTGTGTGGTTCTGACATTCAAATATGATCAAAGACAACCCATCGAATAAAATGTTTACGTGACTTGCCTCATCATTTTTTTAAAGAAGGAATTTTATTTAAAATTACTGTTAAGCATGTGTTTAAAAAAAGAAAGTTAAAATAAATAAATTTTAATAGCTTCTATTCTTCCGAATTATTTTTAATCTACTGTTAAAACATCTTTAGTTGGGATTAAGTAAATAATATTAACTCGTGCGCATGGCTATAATTAATTCTTCAAATTTTTCAATTTTAAAAATAGAAGAATAACATGAAATCTCATAAAAATTCTTCTTTTTCTTTCGTTCGTCAAACTGAAAATTTTAAACATTACAACTGCAAGCCCTTAATGCGAAACGCAAAACATCGTAACTCGGTAATTTGAAAATTTCTTATTTTTTCTAGTCGATTTAACGATTTGTCAAAGCCTTTTATTCCCGCTAAAATAATCATGTACGTAGAAAAGAAAAGGGGAAAGAAAGAGAGAGAGAGAGAAAGAGGGTTTTAAACATTTGTGAATGAGCGCCATGAAACGAAGAGAGCAGCAAAATATTTTCAACTCTATGAGTCACACAATTCCAATATATAAAACGCCTACAGAAAAAGACTTGTGTATATATATAAGTTTTTGTGCTATATATGTTTTTACTCTCAACTACCACATGCCTTTTCTTCGCGTAAGAATAAGTAAAAAAGAAGAAAATTTCAAACTTTTGTCTTTGATCCTAAATAGTATTTAAAAGTTACGTACATAGACTTATATTAAGACGATATGTTTTGAAAGTCAAGATGTTCGTTAAAGTTTAAAGAATGTAGGGCAATTTTATATTATGCGATAGGTTTTGAATGTTTGTATTTTTAATTTTTGATATTCTAATGTTTTCGTTAGAAATTTTTAGAGAGATGAAAGAACATTTCTTTAATATTTTAAAATTAATACATTTTTATAACCAAATAATTTTTCTACAAATTTTTAAACTACAAATATTATATCGTAATAAATGTAAAATTAATTAAAAATTAATAAAAAATTTTGTATAATTTCAAGTTGATTTATTTAAAAAAAAAGAAAAGAAAGAAAATTATTGGGTGTGTCGCTGTAAAAGTAGCGCACGAGACTCAAAGGATTTAGTAGTTTGTAGCTTGATGAAAAATAAAATAACTGGAAATAAAGTCACTGACCGTCTCGGTTATCTTTAGATTTTACTAATGAATAAATTTATAGAAATTCTAATAATAACACATTTAAATTTCAATAAATTACATCTTATATATATAAATATATATTAAAAATGTTTTGTCTTTAATTATTTGTAGAAAAATATAAATTCAACCTTAAAACTATAATTAGCAGCGAAGTTTTTCAAATTAAATTAAATAAAAAACGAAATTTTACTTGCAAAAAATAAAAATAATATTTATGTCGTTAAATAAGCACACTATAATTATTTAATTAAATTAACAATTAAAACGGGCATTAATTAAATCTTTGATAATCATACATTAATTTTAATAACCGTGTCACATAATTTTCATACCGTTAAGAAATTCAACTGAAAATTTCAACATTAAAAATATCATTCCAAGTAGTTTCATTTTTTTTTTTATCAAACATAAGCCTTATTTTCATTTCCTTGCGCTCTATAACGATTCTGATAGCCGCTTCAGCTAGCATTTGTATACGTACACGCAACTCAGCAACGTGAAATTAATAGACTGTGTATATATATATACGTATAACCCCAATGGAGACAAGCAACAATACGTTGTATTTAAAAAAAAAGAATTTTTATTTTTGCAACGCTAGTGGGCTGTTTATTAAGAATAATATATAAGCTAATTAACTTAATGTTACATAAAATATCTTTAAAACTTAGTTATATTCGATTTTAATAGAAAATATCGATGATAAAATTAAAAGAATTTTTCTATTTACTTCAAATTTCTTTATAATTTAGAATAGAATTTTTTGAAAAATAAATTTTTATAGAAAAAATTTTTTTATCACTAAAAATTTAATTTTATCGTAAATCGATATACCTGACAATAACCAGGAAGTCATCTGTGTTAACATAACGATTACATAAAACATCGTATAAGCTTTCGTTTTTCGTATATAACTATCTATCTTTTTTATTTCTTTATCTCTTTTTACAAAAATCGCTTATCTTGTACATACATTGTTGTCAATCTAGACCAAACATATGCATAGTATAAGGATTATAAAAAAAATAGAAAATATTGCTTTTATTGATAGGATTGAAACATTGAAATTTTCATTTATCTATGAAAAGTTAATAAAATTGTTAATAAAGCAGATCGTTTGATTATCAATCAAAACTACTAATTAACGCAGAAAAAATAATATAATTTTGTGAACTAAAAAATATATATTCCAATTTATCTGATACAATAAAATATCTGCATATTTCATGTTCCAACAGTCTTATTTTTTCTACGTTAAAAAATAAGTTAAACAGAAAAGTTTTATATTTTATAATTCTTATATTGTACCTAAATATTAAGTAAGTTTTTACCAACATTATTATATAAAATAATAATAGAAAATAGTCGCAATAAAAAAGCTTGCAAATTTCTTCAATAAAACTTATATACCTTTAAAGGCGCCAGAGAATTTCTTTTTCTTCATCGTTAGATTCGTCATACTCGTTTTATTCTCTCGTCGTTTTACCTCGAGCACATTTATAAAAGTTTTCTCTCTCATTCTACAGCCAAAGCATTGGCAGGAAATGAAATTTCTCGCGATCACTTAGTGTACACACATACGTATAAAAGCGAATGGGTTTGCATCGATTTTCCATCGGTTTAAAACGACCGGCAATCTACAATGCTCAACGACAACAACAACCTACTGCGACGACAACGACCGCAACGACGACGACGACGACAATGACGATACAATTAAAAAAATTTAAAAAAAAAAATAACTTCTTGGGAATATATAGTATATTGCTTGGTTAATCGACAAATAAATTGCGAAACTATTATGATGAAGCCTTGTTTTAATGGACAAGTTATAGAGTTCCTTGTTTCGTGATTCTTTATATTATGTATAGTAATGTTAAATTCCCAATTTATTGTTTATAACCTATATGTCTGTTTTTAGTAGATAGAATGTGGGATGAAAAATTTTATGAGTACATAGCAATATAGCTTATTCATGTTAAAAATATAAACATATTGTTAATACAATTCAAATTAAAAATAATAAATTTTAAAAAGCAAGATAATTTTTTAAAATTTTACAAACAAATTCATTAAAATATTGTTGACTTTAGTCAAACACAAATCAAATAAAATTAATTAAGAATCTAATTTCATAAATAGAATAAATAAATTTTTATTAAAAAAAAATAACAATACACAAGTAAAGTATTACAGAGTTCAGCGCGCACCTGTGCGTCTGTTTACGCGAGTATGAAATAAAAAAATTCATATATGAGGGTGTGTATATCTTGCATATATGGATATATGTGTTTGTGAACGCGATATAGTGCCGCCACGCACTTTCCCTTTTCTACATCGATTTTACCATAAAACATTTGACGGTACTTGTCTACCCCCAAAGCCTATATGGCTTTTTATGTATTTCGGCTCACTTATTTTGGCCATATTAAGACCATACAAATTTTCTGCGAGATTATGCGTTTAATTTAAATATTAAGTTTTTTCATATCTCAAACAATACGTGTTTTTATCATAATTAAAGGCAAATCAGTATTAATGAATTCGTAAAAACGATCAGGTTTTAATTTTGGTATTCACTGTTTATAATCAATTTTACATAATAAAATGTTCAATGATAAGAAATTTCTTTAATTTTAACGAATTATACGAAAAATTTTGATATTAGAAAAAATCTAATGGAATCCGCATCATCAAAAAAAGTTATGATAAATAATTCTTTTAAAACTTTTCATCTGCAAACAGAAATTTTAAAAATTTTACAACCCATATTGAGTTGGTTGACTTAATGTTTCATAAAAATTCATAAAATTAAATGCTATCCACTGCATTTGATGTTATAATAAGCTGAAATTCTTAGATTGCAATATACACTATAATCACACATTCTTCAAATTCATCACTAAATTTATTTTTTTCATGTCGCTTAAGACTTGTATTATTATCAAAGGTTTCGATTATTCTTCTTATAAAAAAGAATTATGATTAATTAAACAAAAAATATTAATTTGACCTTTTTTTCGTCGAAAAATAATAATTTTAAAATTATTCTAATTAATAATCTGTTGGATAAACAACGAGAACATATAGTTTCCACAATCCAATCAACTTATCCAATGTTAACTTGGTTAACAAAATCCTATCATACCAGCACTACAATCTTACTTATTTAGCATTAATGTATTTATATACTCAGGAATAAACCATCGCTTAGTTAGTTAAGCTTATTTGTTCTCTACTTTTTTTTATTAAAGCCGAGCAACCAAAAAGTGCGCGTGCACTCGGCCATGTATAACATAAATTTTCAAAAGTATAAAGAAAAAAAGGTGAGGAATAACGATTAAAAAAAAGTAGTTTTTTTTTATTCTTTTTGTTTCTTTTCATTTATTTTTTCTCTTCATATAAATAGGGTGCACATCTATTGCCGAAAAAAAGTATCCATGAAACAAAGAAGCGTATACACACGCCCTCTCCTCTCTTTTTTTTGCCCTTAACGTGCATATGTATATAGCTCACACCCTCGCCTACCATTAGTCATTGAGCCTTGTGCATTTGCCGCGCTCATTTTTTTGAACAACGTTTGTCCCGAAAATCATTGAGAATCAGGTACGAAAATTAACAAAAAAAAAATTTTTAATAGAGGGCTGATGCGTTTGAATTGGAAAAATTTAATGATTTCGCGAGGGTTTCAAGGACAATCGTAAATGACTTTTTATACGAGTCAATTTTTTCTACTATGTATTTGTTATTTCGGCCTTTTTTATAATTACATTTTTTTCACCAAAAAAATTATGATTTTTTATGAAATTAAAATACTATAGAAATTACATATGTTAGAGTCTGACGTATATCGGTGCAGATACTTGTTTTACCTTTCTGTTATTCCAAGTTTCATCTTAAATAAATTATTCGATTATTTTCAAATTCTGAAAAAACTTTCATCGTTTTCAGTTAGAAATTATTTAAAGTTTTTTTAAGTAGAAAAAAAATAAAAAAATTTTTATTTTATGTAAAAGTTAATCTAATTTAAACATTTTTCCAAAATTTGAAAGTAACTGATGGGTTATTAAAAATCTTGAAATACCAGAAAAGTAAAACAGGTATTCCCGTTCGTATACGATAGCCTCTTAATTAGATTGAAAAATTGTTGATTAATTATTAAGTAATGATATTTGAAAAACAGTATACGGAAGTACATCGACTATGATTTTAAAAGTAGAATTCAAGGTCATACATATTCAAACTTTTATATTCTTTTGAAAATTCGAAAAAAAATTCATAAATACAATAACTATACTTGAAAAATCATTGTTTTATTTTTTAAATCGGTATTTAATGTAATTTTGATAAAAAAAAGAGAAACCGTCAGTTGGATACATAATAATTTTTTTTTTGGGGAAGCATTTTTGGGCTACATAAGCGTTACATTGCATACGCGGAACTAGAGGTAGGGAGATCAAGGACTCCGCAGACTTGATTTTCATTGTTCGAAACAGTCGTTGTCTTGATCCTGTTCAAGGCCATCCATTTGTTTCTCTTTCTCTTTTTTTTTATTCGGCAAGCTATTGTGTAACACCATTCTTCTAATGTTTATTGTAATAAATTTCAAATCAATAATAAATTTATTTAAATTTAAATCAACGAACATAAAATTTTTTTGCTTAGTTTAAAACAAATTGTATAAATAATTTAAAAATTAATTGAAAAGAAATTTATAATTATTATCTTACAATTCAGATAAATTAAGAATCTTAGTTACATAACTAAAAAAAAGCTAAATCTTCATATGGTCATAATTTTACATAACCCTTCAATCAAAGTCCACTGGGTTCACCCTTGAAAAAAAAATTGCTCCTTAACTCTCATAGAAATCCTAACTTTGAAAACCGCACCGAATTCGTTTTTTTTTCGAAACGTACATCCTCAGTGAAGAGAGCCACAACCCTTGGACACACATTTAAGCTTACCCTCTCAAAAAAATTCCATAGTATATACAAGTGTGTGTATACATATACATGTGTGCGTGTACGTGCGTGCGTACACGCGCGCCTGTTGTGAATAGGTCGTCGCTGCTCTGCTCGCGGCCCTGGGCAAGTAAAGGAGAAAAATCGATAGCAACGAAAGCGAGAGTGGAACGGCTCGTCAACCCTCCTTTCGAGCTCTCTTTTTTTTTACGTTGCCTTGTCTTTTACCCTCCCTTTTTCTCTACACTCGTGTAAGTGCGCGCTTATTCCTTCGCGGGGGCACCCACACATTCAAATAAAGTAACGAACCCCTCGTACGTATATATTATATATATATATATATATATATATATAAAATTTAAAGGTTTGTGTGAAGCATAGGTTTCGGTGCTTTTGTCGACCCTTATTGCTCATTCATATGAGGTTTTACTCTTATGTAGCATACGTATATACTGGATTTCAAGGTGATACACGCTTCTCAACCAATGATTCTACGAAGAATCGAAATTTTCTTTATTATGTGCGGACAAAAGTAAATTTCGATATTAATTGTATAATACTAAGCAGGATATTTTTTTCAGTTTTAAATTTTTTATAAACTCTATTTTAATATAAATTCCTTTGATACAGATTAAATAGTTACCAGAAATTTATGTATGTATACTCTTTTTAAATGATTTGTGTTAATGGTATTTTAATTGTTTAAAAAATGGAAATAAAAACTCTTTAGATAATGATTAATAGAGGCGCGGTAAATATAATACGTTATTATTCAATTTTTAAATTACAAGAAAATATTCATCCATAAAATTATTTGATGCATCAAATTTAAAAACGAGATATATTATATGATTTTCACATTACTTTGTTACTTATATTGTATTTTTCCAAATTTTTAAATCTTGTTTAAAAATTAATTACAATATTTCTAAATTATGCCATTTACTAATAATTTAATGAAATGAAAATATTGAAAATTGCAATTTGAGTACTTTATATTTCGTTTAATTTATAGGTGATATAAAATTTATTGCTTAGTAGTTAACCAAAAAACTAATTAGCTTTTTATATTTAAAAAAAAAAAAAATGATGTTCATAGTGAAACAATAAGGGAAATTCGGTTCATATAAAAAACTCACCATTTATAATATTGTTTTTAACAGTAAAGCTGTTAACTATCTCAACCCCTTTTTCCTCAAACTTTATAAAAATTTAAAGTTGTTCGTAACGAAGAAAAAAAATTTTTAGGTATAGCTTATAATTTTTCTTAGAAAAATACGTAGAAATAACTAATAAGCAACTTTAGTAAATCAATTAAAAATGTCAAAAAATAAAGTTTAACAATAAGAAATATTTATTGCACACCGCTTCTGCTCAATATTTTTGGACAATAGTCCTCATCCAAAGATCTAAACTCCTTCATTAATCTGTCATTCACATCAATTTTAGCGAATATTATTCGCATTAATTCCTTAATCCGTTAAAGTAGCTTTAATCTGTTAAACATCGGTTTCATCATCTGATTTTAAAAATCCACATAACTCATAAAAGATTTTTATAAAAATGTAATTTCGCAATACGCTTGTCCAATAAAATTCCAGATGGACGATAAACCAAAGACTTAATAGTATTAATTAGTATTGACTTAAAACGAAAAAAAAGAAATTAGTTAGGTGTACTCGTGTCTGACCGGGGCATTTTTTTTACCCTGATTACAGCGGCGGCTCCGGGGCGAAGATCCTGGTGGGCAATCTGCCGGCTCACGTCAGAATAGAGGATATTGAACAATTCCTCTCGAACTATGGAAACATACAAAACTTTGAGAAGGTGACGTCTCGCGATCCTAGCACACAAGCTTTCCTCGTCAGTTATGAGACGCCAGACCAGGCACAGCAGTAAGTGTTGCAGAATTTACATCAAATAAAAGGAAAAAATAAACGTAGTTTAGTTAGGAATTTTCCCCTGCTTACTCGAATGTACAACGAGCTTAAAAAGTTGGTGAATCTTGTTCAAATCTTCTAATCAAAATCACAATCTTATTTGGCTTTGGGACTATTAGTCGTCTATCTTAGTCATCTTTCTGATTTGGCATTTTAATGAAACTGTGAATCAAAATTTTTATTTGGCTTTAAGTTCTGAACAAAATTCTATTAAGAAGGTTCGCCCATAAGCGAAATATTTCACTTCTGAAACCTTCATTGAATTACTCTTCAAAATTATTGTTTGGAAAGATTGAAAAATTACTTGAAACATTAAAAAAGTTACTATATAAAAACACATTTAACCAAAATTTCGATCACATCAAAATTTAACAACAGAATTGTGTTAATAAAATGGTAACCAACCACGTTTTAAAATTTTCATTTAAATTAAAATTTATAAAAAATTTTGGCTTTGGAATTAAATACGAAACGATGAAATGAAAATTAATTTTGTCAAAATTATATAGTTTTCAAAATTGTCAAAAGTTTATAGTTATGGAGTAAATGATTCAACAATGAAACGACGCATTATTTACTGTGTATCTTTGCAAAGCTTCGTTAATATAATGTTTTTAACTTGTTCTTTCTGCACTTGTTAAATTCTTTGTTGAATCATTCTATATTGTAAAGCTTATTTTTTGTATTTTACAATAATCTTTTTGAATAATTCAAGTAATAATTAATTAATTTAAGATTAATAAATTGATAAATTAATACTTGAAAAATTTAGTCATGAGACGCAAGAGTCGACAGAGATTAAAATGGATAAAATGTATTTTTCAGAGCTGCTAACCAGCTAAATGGCTACGATTACGAGGGTAATCCTCTGAAGGTGGAGATGTCGACGGCGGAGAGTCGACGTCGCGGTCGCAGCCAGCGTGGCGGCGTCGCATTCTCTGGCCTACCAGGTTCCGGGCGACAAACGGACTTCCCATTGCGTATCCTCGTTCAATCAGACATGGTAGGAGCAATAATCGGTCGTCAAGGATCAACAATCAGGCAAATAACCCAGATGACTCGTGCACGTGTTGATGTACATCGTAAGGACAACGTTGGTTCATTGGAGAAGGCGATCACAATCTATGGTAATCCAGAGAACTGCACGAATGCCTGCAAAAAGATCCTCGAAGTTATGCATCAGGAGGCGAGCAACACAAATAAGGGGTCAGTTGATGATGGTCATGAACATGGTGGTAATGGTGACGAGCACCAACAGAGCGGCGGCAACGACGATCGTCATGATGAAAATAATGACGATGGTGGTACCAGTCGCATTGACAAGGAGAATACTAATGACCAGACTAATATTGGCTCTTGCAGCGAAATAACATTGAAGATCCTAGCCCACAACAACCTCATCGGTCGTATTATTGGCAAGGGTGGTAACACTATCAAAAGGATTATGCAGGACACCGACACCAAGATTACCGTCAGCAGCATCAACGACATCAACAGCTTCAACCTCGAGCGCATCATCACGGTCAAAGGCAGCATCGAGAACATGAGCAAGGCTGAGGCTATGATTTCCAACAAACTTCGACAGAGCTACGAAAATGATCTTCAGGCTATGGCGGTAAGATTAATCTTCGCATGTCTTTCTCTTCCCTCCTTTCCTTTTCCTCTAATTCATTTAATTTCCTCTACTTTTACTTTTATTAGATGCTTCAATTTTATTTGCAAATATTTTATTTTATTTTTAGTACTCTTAGACTTAAGAATTTAGTTATAAGTTTCTATCAATATAATATATTTTTTTTCATTTTATTATTTGCCATGTATGTATCTTGCTTGTGACATTAATGTAAAGTCATTTAGATTTAGTTACCAGTTGCGTAAATTATTATTTCTTATGCTATTTTAATTCAATTGCTTATTTAATTTTTTTAAATTTTTCATGTAATGCTCCATTTTATTAGATAGTTATCTAATCTATTTTTAAATAATATTAGAAAAATTGATTTGACAAAAATGTCACATAAAGATCGCAATCCTAACTTTAATCATTACTAACTTTAAAACCTTTCAGTAGAATTTTGGATTCTTTTGTTATTGTGAGTTATTTATTTTATTATTTATTTTATATTATAATATCCGATTACCGTTAATTATTTCAAGTATGTATAATAAATTTTTATTTTCAGTTTTATTATTTTTTAATTTAAAAAAAAAAAGAATTTTTTCTTAAATTATGTTAAAAACCTGCTGTTTTGGGCAGCTGTCGGTTACAGACTGTCTGCTTGTATTTAGCAGGAAGAGAAAAAGTGAGGGTACTGGTTGCCGGTTGGATTAACATTAATAAACATCGGCTTCATTTTCCTGCCAACAATTGATATATTTTATATATAAAATATATAATTTTTTATAAGAATAAATGCATTTCGAAAAGAAAATAATTCTATATAAGACGGATATATATTATACTGTTATAATTAATAATTTTTTCTACTAATATACGTAAAAATGTTTATAAATTATTTATATATAACATATTTGTAAGTAAAAGTTAAATAAAGAAATGTGATTTTTCATGTTACATTTTATTTTTAATTTTTTTAATTTTATTTTTTGTTGCATGAAAATCAATATTATAAAATGATAGTCATTATTAAGTGGACAGAAAGGTAGATCGTTGTTTCATATAATTGTATATAAATGCCACGTTATATATTACTTCCGCAATAATAGCAAATCGTATAAAAGTTTTAAGTGTAACGTATGCACAATGATATATTATTTTCTGTCCATTTATAATATATAATGCAAAAGTTCAGAATTTCTGGAATGATACTGTTTATTGCGTAAAATCAATAACAGCACTCACTTAATTAATTTCGTACTTTAAAGATTGTTATTCTAATAATTAGAATATTTTATTGTGATTGATATTATATTTTTTTATTTTTTTTGAGATTTTCAAGCAATTTTTTTAATTGATCAACGTATCCCGAATTTCTGAATAAATTTTAATATCTGTTAAAAGTATTTAAAAAAAATATTTAAATGTTTATGTGTGAATTGTTCAAGAAATTAAATAATTCAATCGGATTTTAGCCTCAAAGCATGATGTTCCCGGGACTTCATCCAATGGCAATGATGTCAACAGCATCGATGGGTTATAGTTCGCGAGGTCCAGGTCTTTATGGTACTGGACCAGCGCCTTACCCATACCAAGGTAGTTTACCTGCACAGCAAGGAGTACCTACAAGCGATGCTCAGGAAACGACATTTCTATACATACCAAATAATAGCGTAGGTGCTATTATTGGTACCAAAGGATCGCATATAAGAAATATTATTAGGTTCTCGGGTGCAAGCGTTAAAATTGCACCGCTTGAATCTGACAAACCAGCTGAACAACAGACCGAGAGGAAAGTCACAATTGTTGGCTCACCAGAATCCCAATGGAAGGTAAGCTATTAAAAAATTTTTTTCTTTCCACATTTTTTTATTCAGTTTTCTACTTTATCGACTACTTTGCTCAAATCTTAATATTTTATCAAATTTTTTAGCTAGAGATGGTAAATTGGTATTTGAAAATTGATAAATCTACATATCACTTATTATTTCGATAAAGAAATTAATTTTTAATTATAAAATAATTATTCAAAAAATCATAATTTTAAAATATATAAAAATTATATTAATTAAATGATAAATAAATTTTAATTAATTGCTGTAAAAAGTTATAATTTCTTCTAATTAGTTTTTATAATTTGCTAAGTAACACTTTCAATCCAATATATCATATCTTTGATAATTCCTCTAAATTGAAAATTTACAATATAAGATAGTCAGAAGAAAAAAAGTACATATCTCTATCGGGCTATCGATAGCGTAGTCGGTAGAACTCTTGCCTGCTAACCCAAGTGTTGAGAGTTCAATTCCCAATGGTAGCAAAAAAAAAAAATTTTTTCCTTAGCATGTGTTTTTATTCGTACACGTAGAATTAAACCTGTGACATTTGAGCGGTAGATCTGTATTTTCAATGACTGCCGTTAGAAGAATCAGGGAGATTAAAAATTTATATGGGTCCCGTGCTTGTTAACACTAGTTTCTGTGAGAATGAGCTCCGTTTAACCCACTAACAAAAATTTTTTTTTATTAATTATTTATTTTAGTAATCTTTGATTCATTTAGTTTCCATAGAAAGACTTATATGCATGATACATGATTCTCACGAGTGCATTATTTTATTTATATTTTTAAAAAACTACGTTCAGCATTTTCTGAGAATATTAATATAAATAATTTTTTTCTTAATTATTTGTATAATTATAAAGTATTTAATAATAATTGTTAAAATTATCACTTTTATAGTGCATATTACTATTTTATTAAATTTATCATTTAATCGTAAGACAGCAATTTTTGCAAATTATATGTACTTTTGCAATTTTACAATCGAATAAATTTTTTTAATTTTATCATAAAAATTTAATTTTTATTAATATAACAAAAAAAATGAAGCATGCGATAAACAAATATTAAGAAACATGTTATAATTATTAAATATTAATAAATAATGATTCTTTCCAAAGCATTATATAATTAATTATTGTTTTTCTTGCAAACGCAGGCTCAATATTTGATCTTCGAAAAAATGCGCGAAGAAGGCTTCGTATCCGGAACTGAAGACGTAAGGCTAACCGTTGAGATTCTTGTACCGTCGGCCCAGGTTGGTCGAATTATTGGTAAAGGTGGACAAAATGTAAGGGAACTTCAACGTGTTACTGGTAGTGTTATTAAATTAAGCGAACAACAAGCAACGCCGCCAAGCGCTGATGAAGAGACTACCGTTCACATTATTGGACCATTTTTCTCCGTACAGGTGTGTAGCGTTAAATATTATACAATTATATAAAAAATTAATTACATGACTTATTGAAGTCTATTAAAATAAATATCTAATAAAAGAATTTTAAAAAAACATTAAATGATCCAATAAAATTTTTTTAAAAATATATGATGCAAAACTGATCATGAATTTTATTAAATAATTTTTTCTTTCATTGAGTATAATAAAATTGATTTATGACAGCAATATTTAAATAACCAAAAAATAATTATTTTTATTTATAAGTTTTCTGTAACAATAACGTTTAAGAGTGAAAAAAAATAAAATGGTAATAAACCTGACTAAATAATAATAATAATAATAATAATAATAATAATAATAATAATAATAATCTATTTACAGTCGGCTCAGCGTAGAATTCGTGCGATGGTTGTACAACCAGCCGGTGCACCTGGTAGTGTAACCGGTATTCCTGGTATGCCAGGTACAGGTATACCACGCGCAACACGTGGCAGTAGCCAAGAAGGAGGTGCACGATCGCGGCGCGATGGTAGTGCAACCTCACAACCAGGTGGTTGTACGACACCGCAACAACAGCAACAATCAAGCCAATCGTCGCCCTCATCTCAACCGTCCTCTCAGCAACAGCAGCAACAACAGAGCCAGTAACCCCGCACGTTGTGGAACAAACAAAATAATAATGCTCTGATTAGCGCTATTTGATGACTTATATTATTTTTTTTTAGACGAATGAGGATCTTATTTAATGGATCGATTTATATGAGAGGATGATTAGAGTTAGATAAGAAATAAAAAAGGCGGTAATCAACACTATAATAACACAGTAAACAAAAGAAAAAAAAATATACTTTTTTGAAGAAACAAAAACAAAGAATAAAAAAAATCTTTTTGATGATCAAACAACAGATTAACCTCAGATATGTACACGTCGTCCATCTTAAACCTCGGCCTAAAAAAATTTTTATTAAATATTACTTGCCGTCAACGACCAACATAGCTCGATGTGAGTGAAGTTTCTCTCTTAAGTTTAATAACGAAGAGCTTGGAAGAAGATTGAAGACATTAAAGAAGAAGCTAATAAATATGGCATTTAATATTTTGTTTATAAACTTCGGCCGAGGCTAGAGATATAGAAGAAAAAAAATATTATTATGGACGTCGATGTATTATATATGTTGATGATTGATGAAGAAAGGACAAAGACACAACACAACCTTATTACCTCATTCATTACGGTTAAAGATTTAAAAGATAATGATTAAATGAAGATTGAAGAGAAAATAAAAAGATAGAATGCGAAATGAGAAAAAAAAACAGTTGGTGAAAAATGTAGGATGAAGCCAACTTATACTATAATTAATTTTTTTTTTGGGCTTTAGTGTTAGTGATTTATTTTTCTTTTCTTTTTTTAATAAAGAAAAGGCAACGCGGCGATGTGTGATGACGCGCTACGATCAGGGTAGTAGATGAATATCGTGTATCTAAACTGTTATCCAAAATCATCATAATAAATTATTACTTTAATTTGTACAAATTCTTTGTACGGTTAAGTAATACATTTATCAGTACAATAAGATAAAGTTTAATACATTTTATTAAATGTTGTTGTGTACTATTGACAGGTTCAATATTAATTATAAACAAGAGAATACTTAAAAAAAAAATAAGACAACATAGAGTTAATTTGTATAAGACGAGTAAATGATTTATTATGATGATTTTTTGGACGGCATTGAAGGCCTTATAAAGCACACAGTTGGGCATTGTTGTTACGTGAGAGGAGAAACGGTTCAAGTGATATAATCGGTAAACAGATAATATATTTGCGAGTGAATTTTTAAAATAAAAGCAATGTGTAATGAAATGATAAATATTGCGTAACTCTAACGAAGTCTTACAAAGACAGAAAGTAAATTAAAATTAAAAAAAAAAAAAAATAATGAATAATTTTTCATTAACCAAAAAAGCTTTCATGTGTTGGTAAGACTTCCGTGAGATAAGTAAAGACGCGTTTGTAGAAATGCATTAATATATTATCTATTATCTAATTGTTGCCGACGAATGGGCATTAAAGGAAAACCGCGAGGGTTTGTAATAACTTTATTCTTTACAGACACCCACTTTTGTAAATATTTATATATATTTATATATATACACTGAGAGACTGATGACGATTAAATTTATAGTAATGTTCATGACAAAAATTATCATTCCGTACGGTAACCGCGGGTCCGTTGACTTTGGTCGAAAAATTTCTAGGAATATACCTAAAAAAGTTAGGATTATAGGTCGTTAAAAATTTTTCTAATACTGTATCAGTAAGAAATTTTTACCGACCAACATTGTAATTTTTCTGGTTATATTTGTAAAAATTATTCAACGATGGTCAACTATTTCTGTACGGTTACCGCACGGAACGGTAATTTTTTTTAGCTGCAAGTTCCTCAGTGTACATATACAGACAGACATTTAAATAGTTAAAGTTAATAATAATTATTGAAGGTGAATTATACAGTTTAAGAGAAAAAAAAAGAAATTTCTGAATCGGATGTGCGTTGTCCAGTGTACGATGTTATTAATAAAAAAAAATAGTTAATGAAACACGGATGCAAAGAAAAAGGAAGGAATGAATAAAAATCAGTGCAAGAAAACTCAATATATCAGAATCACTGCCTCCTCGCATCATAGTATTTATCATTGCTGAACAATAACAACAAATCATATATAATGAAAAACACATCTGTCATGTTTATTACTGCCATGAATACATATTATTAAGATGAAAAGATCCGGGGAGGTTTGGCGAGTTTTTTTAATGAACAAGAAAAAAAAGCGAGCACGTAAATTTAAAAAAATATGTATCCGAAGAAAAATGCCGTCAGCGCAATCATTAATACTAAAACCCAAAATTTTCTTTTTATACTCCAAACTAGAACCAAATTATTGGTTCTTCATTGAAAATTGTACGGATCAACGATTCTCAAAGCTGCCAGTACAAGTAACATATATAAAAGAAGAAAAAAAGTTAAACTCGGAAAATTTCCTTTCCGCTCGACAAAGTTTGAAAATAAGGCAGGAAAACTACGTAGATGCAACAAAAAAAATTAAAATAAAAAAAGGCAAAAAGCAAAGTACGAAAACACTCTCGTCGAAGATAAAATATAAGTATATTTAAAAAAAGGGTACTTGGAGGAATCATACAAGAAAAGAAAATAAGAAATGGGATCCAATTATCGCCACAGATCAGGGAAGACAAAACTTTTTATATTGTGAGCAAAAGAATGAAAGCTAAAGCTATATATATTATAGAAAATATGGAAAAAATAAAAAGCTCTAATTATATATTATATGTCTACGAAATGATATAATGATTAAAAAAAATAAAAGTGGATTTAAAAAGAAATATGAAATATAAGAGAGATAGGACGTTTTACGCGCAGAGATAGCACAACGCTAGATCTTTGCCCAAATGCACACCGAACATAGAATTTATATATATATATATATATATATATATATATATATATATATATATATATATATATATATATATATATATACATTGATAAAAAAGATGATGAAATAAAATGTGTAAATGAAATACACGCTTGCACGCATATTGAAAATAATGGTTAAAAAAATAAGTAATAGTCGATAGCTGGAATCGACACGACGTCGATTCGCCACTTAATCGTTAATTGTAATAATTGATGCTTAAGAATTTTGTTTTTTTTTTTTTAAATAGAAGTTTGCAAGCCGATAACGAAGATTAACCTTCGTTGCGTCTGCATTTGCTTCGCATTTGCTATGTTTTTTTTTAAATATATCCTTTTTCGCCTGGGAACTCGTTTTGAAAAGAATTCGCGGATAGATCAAGATTAGGATAGATAGAAATAGGGATTGTGAGAAAAAAAAAGAAATTTTTTTGCCCCGGCGAGTCCCAGATTTACGATAATCTTCACCATATTTTTTTTTTATTTTAGTTAAACTACTTTATAATCGCTACTATTCTTACACATAAATTTCCTCTACTATATAACCTTTACCCACTACTACTATTAATGTTTTTTGGTACTACTACCTTACTTACTACTAGTTTTTTTTTGTGTCTTCGATGATGATCGCTGATTTGCTACTTCGAGAGATTTCACGCATCTACCTTTAAAACATTCGTTGTTGTTTTTTTTTGTAATTCATTACATATATATATAGTTTACTTTATATTTGATTTCTTTCAAGCTTTTTTCCTTTTTATTTCAATTCAGTAAAAAAAAGAACGCCTTTAAAGTAATTTCTATTTTACCCCTTACACCAACCCCACAACCTCTTCTACAAATGCTCCCATGAAACAACACTTTTTTCTCTCGGATATCAGTTTTTCAAGATATATAATTATAACGCAATTTCATGAAAATAAAATTATTAAAAAAGAAAAAGAGAGAGAAAGTTAAAGAAAATGAACTAATCAAATTTAAGAGATTTTTATTTAAGAATCTGATATTCCTACACACAAATAAAATATTTTCATAGATTTTTTCATTAAAAAGTTAAAAATAAGAATTAAAATGAGTAATAATTTCTCTTTCTCTTTTCATGAAAAAAATTCACTAATTGTTTGATATACCCCCTCCACCCCCTCCTGTTGATTTTCAAATTTATGCATAGAAAAAAGCGCGTAAGGCACATTAGAGAATTCTCGGCGAAATCTTAAAAAGAAATATACGGTGTTTCTTTTTTTTTAGTGGATAATGTTTAAAGGTTTACTAAATACATATTACATATACGGATAATCATTATTAAGTACAAGAAAGCATAGGAAATAACGTACATAGGCATTAAGGCACTGAAAAATAGTAGGCGGCTTCTCTCCAGATGCAAAATTAACCCTTCAAAAACGGCGCGTGCAAGAGTCCGCAAAAAAAAAAATTCACTTTCGTGGTACAAAAAAAAAGAAAAAAAAATTTACAAATCATTCGGACCGCAAACGATCGATTTCAAGGGGAAAAATTTTTTTGGTAAGATAAATTTCTTGAAGTCACTGTTTTTGGGCAAAAAATAAATAAAAGGTTAGAATAAATAATAATGAAGAAAACTAATATAAAATTGCTTTTTCTGGCTTTGGTCTTCTGGAGGGATAGCTCCCACTAAAGTTTGGTTTTAAAATTTAGTAACGCGAAACGTGAGGAATTGCCCGATGCTATTAAAAAAAAAGTAATAATAATAAAAGACATTCTTGTATCCGAAAGTTTTAATCTATTAATTAAAAAGATAGAGAACGAGAGCAAAAAGAAAAAGAAGGACGGGTAAAAAGACAAGATACGTTATAAAAAAAAATTTTTTTTTTTTAGAGAAAAAAATTGATAAAAAAAATTAAAAAAGGTCGAGGATTACATATATACAAAAAATCAGCACGCTTTCTATTTTTTTTCGGCTTAGGATGATTAACTTCAGACAAAACGTCATTGAGTCGCACGTAATCGCATATACATTTTCTAAAAATTAAAAAAAAAAAAGAATCTATCAAAGTTATCCCCTTCCACCCTCCCCTCTTTTTTACACATTCACACATACAAGAAAAAAGTAAAACAAATATATATTTTAAAACTTAAGTTTATAACAAAAAAAAGAAACTATATCTCATCAAACATAAACGCCATATATTTTCTCATTAAAAAAAAAAGTTAAATGGAAAATAAATAATTCACAAAATACAGAAAATAATAAAACAAGAAAGGGAGAAGTAGATTTTTTTTAAGAAAGAATGAGAGTGGCAGAGAGAATGTGTAAAAGTAAGTTTTTTGCGTATGCGTGATGTTATGTAATGTAAGAAGAGTGATAATTAATTGGGAATATCCAGACGTAAGTGAAACGTGAATGGCATTAAATGTAACTTCGTAAAAGAAAAAAAAAAGTAACATATTAATTATTAAGAAATATTGACAGTCTTTCTTCTATACACCGTTAATTATATTACAGTTACAACAAATCATAAGTGCAATAGTTGTTACAATAGACACGGATCTTTTTTACATTATTAAATGAAAATGAAATAATAATTAAAACGATGATTAAAAAGAGTTTTTCTTTTTTAACCGAAGAAAAAAACTGCGCTAATTTAGGAAAAAAAATGAATGAAAGCGATGGATTAATAAGCGCCAGAGCAATACAAAGCGCGTTTTTGCATTCGTTGATTATACATTAAATCTCTGAAGCAACAATAGATTTTTTTTCGTCAATCTTTTTAAATGTTATTTAAAAGAAAAAACAGTTTAAGCTACAATAGATTTTTTTCCTTGTTGTTCTTTTTTCTTCATTTTTTCGTTTGTTTTGTATATTGCAAATGTTAATAAGCGATAATATGTACAATACAATTTTTTACAGAAGAATATATCTATCGACACAATTGTAAATCTGCGAAATAGCCATTTAAAAGCCAATAGTATTTATATATTTGTGAAAAAATAAATAAAGAATATAAACAAATTCAATGTACACACAAACATAAACCACAGGTGATATAAATAAAAATAGTTAAGCCGCGAATTACACAAACCATATTATATTGCAATAGTTAATGCGTATGTAATTAAAAAATAATAATGTATTTATGTACAAGAAAAAAAAGCGAAAACGCGATAAAACCCCTTCATTTACAGATATTGCTCTTTGTTTTTTTAATTTCTGTAAAAATCAGGCGTACAAACTTTATAACGATGAAAAAAAAGTTAAATAAAAAAATTTACACGATTCGTTTCCTTATTTTATTTTTTGTGAAGATGAAGCGATACGAATTTTTTTTTTTCTGTGCGTGAGAGTGCGACTGCGATTAATTATGCGAGTGAGTTAAATAGTTGTATAAGGCGTGATGATTTAACTGTATAAAGAAAAGTGATGGAGTGATATGGGAACGTCTACGACGACGATAAGTCGACAACAAAAAAAAAAAAAAATAAAAAAAAAATGACGGCGACGCGATTTTTTTTTTAATTTTAATTTGTAATTTTTTAAAATTAATTATAATCTTTTTTGAATTTAAATATCGCGAAGTTGAAAAAAATAAGTACCTGAAATTAAGCTATTTGAAAGTAAATTTTTTAATCAATAATTTTAATATCTATATATTATTGAGAAATAATAAAATTTTCAGGATGTCATTTTTTCGGCTTTGCAAAGAAAAATAAAATGTAACGACGGACTTGTGACGCTGACGCGACGGCTACAAGTACAAAGATGATAAGAGCGAAACAACTGTGTAACTAAAATTCTCCTGGTAAAATAATTTGTGCACGTATTGTGAAAATTAAAGAAAAATTTTAATGAACGACCCACCACACAATATAAAATAGTTAAATATCAAATAGTTAAAATAGGATTGTGTTCGCGAGCCCTGAAGATATAAAGACGCAAAAGGAAAAAAAATATCTTTTCTCATTGTACGGCGTTTGTTTGTAAATAAAACGCTACCATTGTTCGCGAAATTTCGACAAAATTTTTTCCATTTTAATTTTTGTTTTATTTTCTTTCTTTTAAAGAAAATTTTAGAAAAGGGAAAGAAAGTTGTTGCAAATTCGCGGGCAAAAATCTATACGTCAGGGCCGAAAACTGTTATATTTCGACCGTGCGAGTGTTCGAAAAGTAAAAAGAAGAAATTAAAATAAAAAACATCAAAAAATTTATAAATATTTTTCGAACCCTCGTAAATGTCGTTGGTTTGTTATTAATTCCGAAATCTGTTAGTTTTTGTCCAACATAATTAGCGTTAAATAGAAATGAAAATGAATAGTAGAATTGCCGTTGTGTTTTCTTTTTCTTTGTAGACTGGTTCACACAGCATTTTTAATAGTTAATAAAAAACAAAGAAGTTGGGTTGGGAATAAAAAATTTTTAAAATTAATAAGATTAAATAAAGATACGGAAAATAGGAGAAATCGCCGTTTTCAGATGACATTATTGAGGCTTGGTAATGCACGCGTCTTTTTCTTTTGCACATAAGGGTTTAAAAAAAAAAGAGGTCAAATGAAAGACAAGATTAAGGAAATTTTGGATATAGTCGTTCTCGCGCTGAGCATGTTTATAATATCACTAATTTTTCAAGCTTTTTAAATTAAAAAAAAAAAAGAACTCGAAAATCTGTAAATTATTGCATGCATTGAAAAATTATTTCGGATACAAGGATTAAAAAAAAAATTCATAAAATAGTTCTTATAAACACATACACGCGAGAACGACAACTAAAAATTTAAAAGCATTAATTTAAAATTGAATAAAAAAAAATGATAAAAAAAATAAGGCGAAGTACAATTCCTCACTGACATAATTGTAAAAGATTTTTCGATGAGAAAAAGGTCGTCCACGAAAGAAAATTTACTACTGTGTAACTATTTAAAGTAAAGTCTATTTGAATGTAAACGCGTCAAGGCATTATTAAAAAAAAGTACGGAAAAAAAGAAATATTAAGGAGAAGTGTCAATCGAGCGGCATAATATTTTTCTTTTCTTATTATGTATTTTAAGCAAAAAAAAACTAAAAAGAGCTCGCGATTTTTTTTCTTGAGAGTTGGAGATTTATTCATCGATATGAGTGAGAAATATTAAATTAAAATTAAAACAAATCACAAACGTGTAAAGTTTTTAATAAAAAGAAAAGAGAATGGAAATTCTTGGGTTTGGATTTTTTGTGTGTGCGTTCAAAAAACATATAAATAAAAATATTTAAAAAAAAGCGATTAAATATAAAAAGAAAACACTAAAGTTATATAAAACTATAGTGAATGCACGCAGTAAAACGAGAAACAAATAAAAAGAAAATTGTAATAAAAGGGACATTTAAGGGAGAGAGAGCCAGAAAATAAAAGTAAAGTCGCGTAGAATAATACGGAAAGTTTTATGAGTAAAAAGTAGACGAAGACGAGGAGGAAGAAGGAGACTATCGAAAAGCAGAGAGAAACGAACGGGAATTCTAAAAAAAAAACCAAAAAAACTGCGCTTTTTTTACGAAATTTTTTTTTTTGTGTCGAATTTTTCATTCATATGAAGTTTTCTTTGAATTTTTGTAAAGCTATTATATGCGTCAAAGATTTGAGTAATAAATTTATTTTCTTTCGAAATATTCGACACTCGCTTGTCGCTTATCGATCGGCTCATTTGGAATGTTCACACAGATTAAGCGTGGAAAAACAAATTCCCGTTATTATTTTCTTTGTTAAAAATATTTTAATTACAGTAATGATTAAATTAACTAAGTGTATTGCCAATGATTAATTTTTCCGTGTCTTTTAGTGATTTTTTCTCAATATAGCATATTATATAAATATATATATATATATATAGATAATTTTTTTTATACTTTTATACTGTTTTTCTCTTCGTTATCAATTTGATGGTTTGTTTTAAAATGTTTACGTTTGTGTGAAGATTCTTCGATTTTTTTTGCGGGGCTTACTATGATCATAAGCCTTTCGAAAGATGTGTTTTCCTGTACTAAAAATCGACTTCCGAAAGTGTCGAGCGAATTCAAAACCAAAAAGAAAATTAAACTGCAAACAAAACAAAAACATCAACTGAAGATGATAAGGTTCACAAAACCGTCACAATCCTACCCTTGAATTTTATTACAGCCTTCTTCCTTTTCCTTTTCCGAAACTCTGACTTTCTCCCTCCAGACACGCACTCGCAACCACCATTACAACATTAATTAAAAAGCATAAAAAATAACAGCATTCATTTCATGCCAACACATCAAAAACTTGTAAAATTTTCTTAAAAAAAAGACTAATAACTACCAAATTTTTTTAAGAAACATACGTGCTGTATATGTATACTTTTGTAAAAAAAAAATATAAGAAAAAAAAAGGTGCGAGATTAAAAAAATTTGCTCGAGCATATAAAATATATTGTACACTCGATACGTGAAGAAAAATCCTAAAAACAATAAGCAGAGAAAACACACACGCGAAGGATTATTATGGAAAGCAAATCGATTTGTAATGTTTTTATGTGTAACATTCGATTGAGGATTGTATGTAATTGTATATGTATATTTATATGTATATATATATGACTACAATGCAGTCCGTGTGTTAAGATACATTCTCCTTTTTCTACCGTGACGAAAAATAAATTATTCTAGTTAATAAAAAAAAATCGTTATTTTTATTTCCTATTTTTTATCCCTTCCTTTATTAAACAATTCAAACTTTTTTATACTGCATAAAATTTTTCATATATATAAAGATTCATTAAAATTTTTATTACTATTTTCAAAGTTAAGAGTAAAATTAAACGTTTTATTATTAATTACTTTATTATATTTTTTAATTACCAAAGAATTTCATCTAAATTATCCAGAAACTTTAAATAGATATAAGATTTTTTGCTCTAATTGCTATAATTTTAGTAAAATAAAAAAAATTCTAAAAAAAAGTGTACACATCATGACAATTTTTTGTTTCATTGTTGGAGCTCTATATGTTTCTATACTAAAATTAGTCAGGTATGCATATATATCTAGATATACACGCGCAGTAACATACGCACGATTTTCAAAGCGTGAGAAGAAATTTAAAAACGTCCACTTCTACAGGTGAGTCTGAAAATAGTTATTTTAGTTGCGCTTGGTAAGTAAAAAAACGCTAAAATCATGCTTATATTATAAAAATGAGGAGGAAAAATAGTAATATTAACCAGTATTATTTAATAGAAAATTCGAATAAGTGGAAACTGGGGCAAAGCGGACCAGAGTGCTACTTTATATTAAAATATAACAGATATTTATTTTGCCACTAAGATTTTATTATTTAATTCTTTACTTAGTTAAAGTTTTTTTTTAATCATTCTAATCTTCTAATATTTACTTATATTTATACAAAGTTCTTATCTGATTATGAAAGTCAATAGATCCAGAAAGTGCTTTATGCGTGTACACCTGTAAATTTAACTACCAGTATTGTTGTTATTGACAAATCAGTTCTAATAAAATAAATAAAAATGAAAATTTAAGTCTTTATTATCATTTTTTATTAAATTCATCATTTTAGCGTTAACGTTCACATAAACTTTACATTAAGATGTTACAAAGAAGTAAATTTACTAAAAGAATTTCAAATGTAACAGTCAAATGTAATATAATCTATCAAAAATAATCTATTTATAAAAGAGACGATAAATTCGATCATTGACAAAACTTGTAGTTAATATAATCAATTAAAATATTTTCAATAAAGAAAATAGCGGAAATTTGTTTTTCCACGCTTAATCTGTGTAAAACTTTTAAAATATTTTCACAAATTCTTTGTAATTAAAAATTATGCTTTTACACATGTACAATTTATTCATAACGCATTTAAAAAATTAGTGTTTCGAGAAAAAAAATTAAGTGTTGAACAAGAGTTAGATTTGGAAAAAGGATGAGAAAAATATTTTTATTCGGAAGAGAATCATATGATTCACTGATTCTCTTCCGAATAATAGTATATTACGATACAGGCGACTCAAATCACCTATTATTATACGACGAAGTTAGCGTCCGAGTGTAGCGAGGACTATGTCTATGCACTCAAAATTCAATAATAAACAAAGGCAATTCATGCATTCCACGAACGATAATTCATTAAAAAAATGAATGCTATATATCAGTAAAATTATGCATCCCACAAATAATAAATCGAAAAAGAAAAGCGAAAATCGTAAAAAAAGCCAAATCTAAGCACTTCGTGAATAATAAATAAAAAAAAGATAAAACTATAATTAAAAAATATATGCTTTAAACATGAAATAATATTAAATATTTATTAATATTAAAAAATATTAAAAAACCTTGTTGAAAATAATGACGTCTTTCTAAGACGTCATTTTCTCTAAATTTAGGAAAAAATAACGTCATTTTTCATGAATTATGACATTGAAAAATGTCTTTACATGATATTTATTTCCCATTTAAAGGAAAAAACAAAAACGAGGTAAATCTCGTAGTTTCAACTTTTCGAAAAACGAAGAGCATTTGCGATTAAACTGAGAGCGTTCTGGCCTTATATATCTGCGTTTTTGAAATTTGTATAAGGGATCGCAAAACTTGAAAATCGCCACTTGGTGAGTTAAAATTAAATTGACGCAATCGACCATCAATTCGAATATAAGTCACTAGGTGGCGTTTTTTTAAGTTTTCTAATCCTTTATGCAAATTTCGAAGATGCAGATATATAAGGCCTGAATGAACTCAGCTTAATCGCAAATGCTCTTCGTTTTTCGAAGAGTTGAAACTACGAGGTTCGTTTTTGTTTTTTCTTTTAAATGGGAAATGATTATCATGTAAAGTCATTTTTCGAAGACATAATTCATGAAAAATGACGTTTTTTCCCTAAATGTGGAGAAAATGACGTCTTTGAAAGACTTCTTTGAAGACGTCTTTGGTCGCGTCTTAGATTGGAACAAAAAAAGACGTCATTTTTCCAATGTTTAGAAAAGCTATTTAACAAATTACATCTTTTTATAATTTCAAAGACGTCATTTGTTAAATAGCTTTTCTAAACATTGGAACAATTACGTCTTTTTTTGTTCCAACGGTTTACCTGGTGAGGTGCGTTCATTTGATAATATTGTGCAATTTAAATCTAGGGTTATGTGTGCATTGCGTAGATACTATGTGTGAGGTTGTTCATGGGTCTGAATGCTAAGAGTTGTGTGTGCTTGGTTCATTTTACGATATATTTTTGTGAATACTGCTAACGTTTGTTACTTTAAATTAATATGTGATAATTATTGTTTGATCTCAAAATGATTATTTTTATATATGTATATTATAAAAAAATAAAAAATATGGAGGCTTCCACGTTTATATTTAAGATCTTAACGTATTACCCCACACCTTTATTTACACTTCCATTATTATTACCCATCCTATTTTACCCCGTCCCATTCCGCATTTGCCCGAGGTAATGCTCGTGAAGAGGGGAAAACCCATAGGCAGACCCAGTGGGATAAATCTTGGGAAAACCCTCTTCGGAATGGATCGGTGTATATAGCAAATTCGATATTAGGTACTCTTTATGCAAGAATACCTATACCACATTTGCCACACCACCCACTCGCATTGTCATGTGGCCAGCACGCCCAAGCGACCGTTACACGAAGCAAGTCTAGATCGAGCAGGTTTTCATTGAAAAAAGTGTGGTCACCCATCCAACTACTAACCATGCTCAATGCTGTTTAACTTCGCAGATTGTCTGGCGTGCGCCGAATTATTGATTGTCCCTTGCGATGGATTAGCGTCTTTTTTCAGTAATAATTTAACAATTTTAACCTCCCTTAAAATTACAGCGTGATGTAAAGGTGTATCATCACAAGCTTTGCTGACGTCATATCCAGATTTTATAGCTTCCTTTATGAAATACTTATTTCTTGCATAAATCAAGTAAACAAGAGGAACTTGATCCCCAATCAGTATTTTAGATACTTCAGCTCTGTCCAAGTGTTTATAAATGGTTTCTACAATATATTTAAATGTTAAATGTAAATTTGCTTCGACTGATAATTTGATGGCGTTTCTTCTTTCAGATTCGTCATTGACTGGTTGCAAAGAATCCTCTAAAATATCAATAATTATAATGTTTCTAATTTTCATAGCTCTTTCAAATAAAGCTATCCATTTAGCTATAAACCGTTGTGCCGGAAATAAGAATTAGTTTCGAATTAATATTCATTCGCATAGGTACTAAAAATTTATGTAAATTTTATCTTGTTAAAGATTTTTTGGGAGGAGTTATTTTTACATGGGTATTTTTGATATTTCGTAGGTTAGGTTAGGTTGAGGGTCTTTAAAAACCATAGCGGCCTTTTTGTGCGATTGCGATACCCTTGGAGTTGTAGAGCTAACCTTCTTTTTGTTCTTCGCAAAAGCATTTCATGCATTTCGCAAAGTTCAATAATTTACTAATTTCCACATTCGCTGCTTCCTTCAGTGCTCCTAGATAGCTGTAACCCAGGTATCTAAACCTTTTGCTTTCCAGCGCTGAGCAGTGGCAAATCAGATGTGAAATCGTTTCTTCCTCTTCGTTGCATTCCCTACAAGAATCATCAGGGATTTTGCCCCATCTTTGGAGTCTCATTCCGCTGGTACAGTGTCCTGTGACTATCCCTGTGAGGATTCTGAGTGAGATCTTTTTGAGTGTGCTATCGTCTGTTGTGTTCCATTTTTAGGGTTTCATCTATAGCTGCCTTTACTGATTCTATCAGCGGCATGGGATGCCTAACTGCTTCCGTCTTACATTTATTCGCGCTTGTCTTTGCGAGTTCATCTGCCTTTATGTTTCCTTGCACCTTGCAGTGTCCGAGTACCCAGCAGGGACTGACTTTGTCATTGCGAATCCGTGACAGGGCTTCGCGACAGCTCATCACCGTCCTCGATCTTATCGTTTTGGCTGCTAATGTTTTTAAAGCAGCCTAGCTATCTGAGTAGATTGTGACCTTCTCTAGTCTTTCACCTCTCATTTCCAGTTGCCTGGCAGCTTTCTCTATTGCAAGGGTTTCAGCTTGTAAGATGCTGCAATCTTTTTTAGTCCTATATGACTCTTTAATTTCCAGCTTTTCTGAGAAGATCCCTGCTCCTGTTCCTTCGGGCGTCTTTGATCCATCAGTAAAGATTGTTATCTCATTCTCATGAATGACTGAGTTTTAATTCCAATCTTCTTTTATTAAGATGTATATTTCTATATTCCCTTCGAAGCTTAGCTGTGGTACCATGTAGTCCGTTTGATGTATCAGCTTGTCGGTCAGGTTTCCATCAAGCTTGCTTATCTCCTTATTAATCAAAGTATGTTCATAATTGGCTTGCTTCCACAGATTAGAGCCTCTTAATTTTAGGGCTTTTTTTGCGGCTATTCCTTTTATGAACAAGTCTATTAGCTGCAGACTCAACATTGATTCTAATGCCGCCTGCGGCGTGCTTCTCGTTCCCCCGTTGTACCTAGTACGACCATCCTCTGTACTTTGGTGAGCATTTTAGTGTTTGTAACCTTATTTGTAGCTTTCTACCAAACTAAGGCTCCGTAAGTGATGACCGGTCTTACAATCGTTGTATACACCCAGTGTATAATATACGGTTGCAGATCCCATCTTTTTCCAATCAAATTCTTGCAAGTATAAAACGCATTTATCCCTTTTTTCATCCTTTCTTCCACGTTCCTTTTCCAGGAAAGTTTAGAGTCTAGGATGATTCCAAGATATTTTGCTTCTTTAGAGAGTACCATTTATTTTCCTCCCATTTTTGGCAGTGCGAATTTTTCTACTTTATAATTCCTTGTGAATAGCACTAATTCGGTCTTCTCTGGATTTACTCCTAGACCATTCTGCTCTGCCCACTTGGATAGTTCTTTGAGCGTGGATTCCATGATATTGCTGATCGTTGTCGGGTCTTTACCCTTAATCAGCACTACCACGTCGTCCGCATAGGCCACTGCTTTTATCCTCTTTTCTTCAAGGGTTTTCAGTATCTTATTGATTACCATGAGCCACAAAACAAGTGATATTACTCCTCCCTGCGGCCTCCTTGTGGTTCTCCTTTTGATTTCACTGCCTCCCATTTCCAATCTAATGGTTCTGCTTTGCAGCATCTCCATCGCCCATTTAATGGTAATACGATCCACCCTTTCTTCCTTTAATGCGTTCATTATTGTCTCGGTGTTAACGTCATTGAAAGCTCCCTCTATATCAAGGAAAGCATCGAGAGTGTATTCCCTATCCTCGAGAGCTCTTTCTAGCGCGTTTACTATCTCATGCAGCGCACTTTCCACAGATTTGCCTTTTAAGTAGACATGTTGTGGTGTGCATTTCTCTTCTATTCCTGTGGATTCTTTTATATGTCGATCCACTAACCTCTCCAATGTTTTCAGTAAA
This sequence comes from Anastatus disparis, assembly GCA_017163975.1. Taxonomy (NCBI): domain Eukaryota; kingdom Metazoa; phylum Arthropoda; class Insecta; order Hymenoptera; family Eupelmidae; genus Anastatus; species Anastatus disparis. The sequence continues at coordinate 2,645,999 of JAFFSR010000313.1, forward strand.
CGACGAGAGGCTTATGGGTCTGAACACTTTGGGTGTTGTGTAGTTTGTTTTACCCACTTTGGGTATAAAAGCCACTCTTACTTCCCTTCATTTTCTCGGTACATATCCTCTTTTCAGACATGGCAAAAAAATTCTATCCAGTATCTCGATAGTCGAATCAAGTAATTTTTGCAACATAATGGGTATTATACCATCCAATCCCACAGATTTATAAGGACTGGATGAGTTCACTGCCCATGTTGACATATTCTTCGAAACGATTCTCGCTATTATTTCCCTATTTCCTGCCTCATGGCTTGCCTGTTGTTCCTTATTGAACTTTATGCTATCTTCGAGACAGCCAGGGAAATGTCTGCTCATTAACAGCTCTAGGGTTTCTGTACTGGTCTCAGTCCACGAATTGTCCAGTCTTCTGATGCTCGTTAAGATCACAAGGTCTTTTTTGAGCATCTTTCTGAAACTGGCTCCTTCTCCTTCTCCGTGAGCTCTTCCGCTTTTTTCGTTTCCATCTTATGGAGATATTTAACCCCACTTCAATAGCTGTATTAAGCTTTCTGCTCGCGGTTAGGTTTTCTCCTTTCCTTTCCTTTCTTTCCGACTTTACCGGCTCCGTATAGAAGCATCCTTTCGGTTTCCTAGTCCGCCGTTTCGACTGTGCTTCCTTCTGACGATAAGTCGTCGTTGGTTGCTTCGTCGAGTTGTATATCTTCCATCTGATTGGAAATACTTCTGGGGTTGGCTATGTCTTCCAGAAGGCGAGGCTCTTTTTCACTAAAATTCGAAAAAAGGATAAAATTTATTGATTATCCCTTGCGATGGATTAGCGTCTTTTTTCAGTAATAATTTAACAATTTTAACCTCCCTTAAAATTACAGCGTGATGCAAAGGTGTAACCAAAAACGTATCATCACAAGCTTTGTTGACGTCATATCCAGATTTTATAGCTTCCTTTATGAAATACTCATTTCTTGCATAAATCAAGTAAATAAGAGGAACTTGATTCCCAATCAGTATTTTAGATACTTCAGCTCTGTCCAAGTGTTTATAAATGGTTTCTACAATATATTTAAATATTAAATGTAAATTTGCTTCGACTGATAATTTGATGGCGTTTCTTCTTTCTGATTCGTCATTGACTGGTTGCAAAGAATCCTCTAAAATATTAATAATTGTCATATTTCTAATTTTCATAGCCTTTTCAAATAAAGCTATCCATTTAGCTATAAACCGTTGTGCCTGAAATAAGATTTAGTTTCGAATTAATATTCATTTGCATAGGTACTAAAAAATTTATGTAAATTTTATCTTGTCAAAGATTTTTTGGGAGGAGTTATTTTTACATGGGTATTTTTGATATTTCATACGCGGTAAAAAATTTTTTTAATTTTAATATACATAAATGTTACAGATGAAACACAAATTTCTTTGTGTTAAAATTTACATTGTTGTGTATATTTTGAAATTAAAGTTAAAATTTTAACACAAAAACTTATGAATGATAAAAAGTGTAAATTTTACAAATTTATTTGTGTTTCAATAGAAATATCTTAATAATTTTAAGATAGCAAGCACCTTTGTATGTTGAATTTTTATAAAAATTTTTGTGTTGATTTTAAAGAACAAAAATTTTTAAAATTTAGTTCTTAGTAACTATCCTCTTACTTCTTCATTATTTTTCATCTTTGATTTCCAAATTTAACAAAAGTCTTGAATTCTGTTCCTTTGTGTAACGGGCGCGTTTTGCTGGATGCACAGTCGCCAGGTAATTTTAATAATAAATTACCACAATACAGATTAAAGTTACATTAATAAGTTTTTGACATGCAATAGTCACATAATTCATACAGCAAAAAGGATTAAAACACCAGAATCGACGATCCCCTCTAGATGCTTTACTGTCAGAGATGCGATAATTGGTATTTTAATAATTATGCAAGAATGTATAATCGACGACTTCTGCTAGATGCTTTACTATTGGAAGTGCGATATTATATCCTTGTCATGAATGCAACTTAAGTACAATAATCGACGACGTTCGCTGGATGCTTTACCATTGAACGTACGATAATGTGCACTTTAAAGCTAAGTTGCATTATTAACGTTATTATCTGAAATTAATGTAAAACAGATTTAATTTAATGAATTTAGAATCATTTTTATTCATTTTAGATATTAAATTTATTTAATATAATCAATCTTTTTTTAAATAAATTACAGAGATACAATAATTTATTTAAATAAACAATTAATAAAATGAAAATCTTATAGTAAGCTAGTCTCTACATGTTGCCACGTAGAGAGTCGGATCAAGAATCCGACAGAATATATCTTAGATGTTACATAATCGAACATCTAAGAGAGAATAAGAGAGCTTGGATGGATTCACGTTCTTTTATATTATTTCATAAACCTTCTATGAAGTTCTATTTCTCACTAAAGAATCATACATTAGGAAATAGAATGTTCGATAAAATTCATTTTATATATTTGCCAAAGAAACATTTGATTAAGATAAATATATATGTAAAAGAAACATTCTATTTCCTTTACATTTCAAAAAACTATTTTTAATAATTTATTTTATTATTTATTAACTAAAAAAGCTAATTTTTTATATTTGAATTTATTTCTTCAAACTTTAAATAGAATAATCATTTTTATACAGATTATAGGAATTGAATATTCTATTTATGTATAAACAATTATATTAATAAGCTACATCTTATATATTTTATTATTAACAATCAAATATTGATAATACTTTTTCATTAAAAGAAATAGAACATTCCATTTCTATATTTATTTTACTATATCTATATATATTCACTATCGGCCTCAGTAGGTAACTATGAAGTCCTACTTATACTTTTAACATAATTTGAATTTATTATTACAGAAAATTATTCTATGTCTTAAATAATGTCCAATTATTTATAAAAATATTCATATTCAATTTAATAATTCTATGCAAAATTGATATGAGCCGTTACATAGCCCCCCAGATAGAATTGAAAATTTTTCGCATGTAAAATACCATTTAATTAAGAAAAGAAATTTTGAATTCTATCTCTGAAATGTTTTTTAATTATACTAAACGCCATATGATTGATTGCTTATATTTATTTGTTATAATAAATATTAAATTTAAATCAAAATAAGCTTAATTCGTAAATATAAACATTCAATCATATTTACAAACAAATATGATTTTAATTCTTAATTATCATTTCATTATTTTAATTAATTTTATTAATCTAAAATTTGAATTGTTTATAATTGAAACACTCATTTAGTTTTAAGAAGTTACATACTTTTCAAGAAATTTTACTTTTTTCAAATATAATTTAAATATAATTTAAACTATTTTGTTTTTAAATAAATGGGCAAATGAGTGTTTCAATTACTTAATTCTATCAATATTCAAACTACTCTAAAATGTTTTATAGCCCCCACTAAAAGATGAAATTTAAGTATTATCTTTTAATCATAAATAAACAATCAAATGAATATTTAATCGCATTTTCTAATAATTATTTGCCTAAATTGTTAACAAAGAATTTTTGATAACTAAGCTAAGCCCTTTTATAGCCCCCTGTTAAAATAGAATTTTAAAAATGAAATTTATTTATAAAAAAAACAATAATTTTTTAATTACTATCTTCATAGGTTTACAACAAACAATTTTTTATATTCGACGCATTTTAAGTAAAATCTTATCGATACAAATGGATATCAACCGTAGTTTTTATTATTAAAATTTTTAAATTTTCTTTAACAATAAATAAATATATAAATAAAATCTATTTGAATTACTGATATATGAAAAAAAACTACTATTTTTGATTCAAATAATAAAATTGAATAACAGAATTAAGTTAATACTAATATTAATTATCTAAAATTATAAAAGATCTTCTTTCTTCTCTCTTCTTTCTTCTATATTTATATCTATATTATAATTTTCAATAAAGCTATTTTATTTCTTCCTTACTTTTCTATATGCTAGGAGGAGCTTCTTTATTATAGGTCTTGGTCCCTCTAAGGATAGTACATGACTTGAAAGTTGTACTTCCTTTAGATTTTCTAAAATTTAATCTTAAATTGTGCTTTTCTAATCTTTTGAACAATACTTCTAGATTTTCTAAGTGTTGTTCGAAACTTTGAGATATACACAATAGATTATCAACAAAAGCTATTACTGAGTTATGCAGATCTCCTATGGCTAGATCTAGTCCTTTTCTAAGAGCTGCACTACTAGTAGATGTACCAAAAGACACAACATTGAACTCATATACTTTATTATTTATCATGAAAGCAGTGTATTTTTTGCTGTTTTCATGTAAAGCAATTTGCCAAAAACCACTAATTAAATGAAAGTTCGACATATACACTCGGCACAACAATTAGCGGGTCACCTAAAATTTTCTAAAAAATTTGCATTTTTCAAACAGTCATAACTCCGTTAATTTTTATCGAAATTATTCCTTTTTGAAGTGAAACTTCTTTACCGACAGTATATACCTTCCATAAGAGACGTATAAAAAAATTATACGGGAGTGAATTGATTTCATGACGGTACATGCAACGGAACTAATGAAACGGAAATGTATATATATAGGAGGGGCATCCGCACCTCCTATATGTAAATCAAGGTACTAAATACGTATAAAGAAAAATTCGCGGGACTGACTTGATGTTAAACGCACAGATATAGTATATATGAATACATGCATACTATATATGCAATACAAATATCTGAATCTGTTCTGGATTAATAAAGAAAGCAATAGCACGCGTTTTCTCTTTTTCTTTCTTTCTCTGTAATGTTTTATGATGAACCCCTTTCTTCGATACATTTTTTAAATTGTATTTTTGTAAAATAAATATTATTAACAAAAATTTTGTACACTTTCTCATTTAAAATAAAAAAAAATTAATTCCTTAAATAAACTAAATAATTTTAATTTAGTTTTATTTAATTCTATAATTATTTAGATTTAAAATTATTTTAAAATTAAATAAAACAGTAATAAAACTTAAATAAACATTTATGAGTTCTATAATTTCGTAAAGAAGTTTCACTTCTGTCGGCCAGTCTCAAAGACTGCCACACCAGGTTTTTTTTTTAATTCAAGGTCAAAAGTTCAACTTTTTGAATATTGCATGCGGTTTTTTTAGTTTTTCGATCATAACTCTGACTGTATTTGTCGAAATTGGTTCTTTTTTTTTTAAAGCTGAAAACTTTAGCTTTTTGAATCTGTTATTTAAAACCTTTTTTGATAAACGCATGAATAAACGTGTGATAAAGTTCTATATATTGAATGAGCATACACACTCATGTATAGAAGTATTGTTTAGCAATTGTTAACGTACCTACAGACTTTACAAGAATTTTCAGATGTTTCAATTTTAATAATACCTAAATATTATTGACATTAAATTTGATTTTCCTATTTTTGAAATATTGATTACTATTGATTATCTAATGATTGAAGCTAATAGATTTTGAATATTTAAATTTATTATAATACATTTTTGTATGAAAATTCAAAACTATTGTAAACATGCCACGCCAAGTCTCGAAAGCAAGTGCAGCACAAATTGTTATTCTTCTGCAACAAAACTTCAAACAACGCTTTTGTTCTCGGCAGTTTGGAGTCAGTCAATCTGTAGTCCAAAGAGTATGGTCACGCTATCTTGAAACTGGAGGTTATAGACGCGGTACATCCTGGGTAATGGTAATGCCGGCGGTGATGCAATCAGTATGAATCTAATGTTTAATTTTGATAAAACTCAGATAAATTTTTGTAATAATTTCGTGTATTTTATGTCTTGGCATCTTTGAAATATTTCCTCGATTCCAGCTGACGTTTCATGATCTTTAATGACTTTTTCATTAAGTTTTCTAGCATCTATACATAATCAAACAGAGCCATCTTTATTAATTACAATAACCAATGGGTTGATATAAGAACTTGTTGATCTTCTAATAATGTTCAATTCAAGCATTTTTTGGATTTCCTTGTCTACCTTTTCCTTATAATTAATAGGAATAGAAAATTGTTCTTCGTCCTTGAGCTGCAATCCGTGCTCATAAATGTCTAGCGAACCTGGTTTTTTATTAAATATTCCACAATATTGAAATATTAACATAATTAAGTTTTGTTTTTGTTCATCTGTAAGGCTTTCATTTGGCAGTATTTTTTCTTCGATCTCTTCATACATTAAATCGTACTTAGGATCATTTAAATTTTTATTGTTTGGTTTTGAGACACTTTCACTGTACTCAATACTCTAACTTTGATATTCATTCTCTTCAAGAATGATATCAATATAAGGAATAATTTTCTTTTTATTCTGATTACTGATACATATTTTTTTATGTACAGTATCTAAAATCATTTTTAAGCCTTTTTGTACATCGTAGCCCATTATGCACTCTCTCACAAGCTTTGGAACTACGATAAAAATGGCATTAAATTTAATACTAGCCACCTTAACAGTTAACATAACTTGCTTCGTCATTTTTGTGGATTTTAAACCAGTTGCGCCCTTAACTTTTCCTGCTATAGGTAAAGTTAGACGATCTTTAAGGATATGAGAATTATTTTTATAAAACTCTTCTGAAATACAGGTCACCTCACTGCCTGAATCTATTAATGCTTGAATTTTGATGCCTTCCACCTCTAATGGTAACTGAAGACATTTTTTTTATGATGTTGACATCGTCAGGTTCAATATCATATAAGAGTTCACTACGAGGATCACTAAATATAGTGTTAACCTCGAAACTTTCTTTTTTATCAGTTGCATTTTGCTGATTTATTTTGCTTACTTTAGGATCCGAGTTACAAAATGCAACTACTGTCCGTTTCCCGATTTTGATGTACCTGCTTCTGGAAATAAGCTCGTAACATCTATATCTTCTTCATATCTTCTACAAGCTTCATTAGTAAAGTCTTGTTGACTTGACGATTTTTGCTTTGGGTTTAAATTTTTTGATTTATTCCCTTGTTGCACTCTTATTTCATTTACCTCATGTGCATTATAAGGCTTTTGTTTATATCCATTCTTATTATAATCTTTATTATTATAATTTGGATTTTTGTTCGGATAGCTTTTATTCTTTTCTGTAGAATCTTGCTCATCCTCTTGATTTTGATCATCAGAATCAAATTCAGATAAAAGTGCAATCGTGTGCGTGTGCGTGTGTGTGTGTGTGTGTGTGTGTGTGTGTGTGTGTGTGTGTGTGTGTGTGTGTGTGTGTGTGTGTGCGATGTCAGTTAGTAAATTGTATCTCGAAAACTACTCGAAGAATTTGCTTGGAAATTTGTATGGAAAACTTTTGAAGACTGATTTTCTTAGCACACTTTTAATTTTAGAGCATTTCTAAAATTAAAAAGAAAATTATTTGATAGATTGGCTCCAAAATTTGTATGCAAGTTATTCGCTACTGTCTGAAGAAAGCAAACTTTGGACAACTAATTTTCTCAGAGTAGTTTTAATTTTAGAGCATTTTAAAAATTTGCAAAAAAATTTTTACTTTTCATTTATCTTCTATTTTGTGTAAACCATACTATAAATTTTCTCCAAAATTTTTATACAATCAATTCGCTATTGTCTGAAACAAATAAGCTTTCGAAAATTAATTTTCTTTGCATGGTTACTATTTTACAGAATTTTAAAGATTTAAAAAAAAATTTCGATTTTTCTTTTCTTATTTTTTTTTATTTTACGTCGAGTACTCGATAGATTTGTTCTAAAATTTGCAGGGAAATTATTTGAGACTGCCAAAAGAAGGAAAATTTTCAAAAATTGATTTTCTTAGTGTAGCTTTAATTTTAGAGTATTTTTAAAATTTTGAAAAAGAAATTTTGAAAAGAAAATGTTATTTATTTAGCCAATTAGATCTCGAAAATTACTCAATAGATTTGCTTCAAATTTTGCATACTATCTATTATTTTGTCTAAGTAGACTAGAAGCAATTAATAATTGGTTTTCATAGTGTAGTTTTTTTTATAGAGCTATTTAAAATTTTTTTTTTTAATTTTCGATTTTTCATCTTTTTTTGTATTTTACGTAAATTACTTGATGAATTTGCTTTGAAAATTTTGTGTGTGCGTGCGTGTGCGTGCGTGCATTTTTTTTTTTTTTTTTATAATTTTAATTGGCCTTTTGACTATTTACCTATTAGGTTTTCTTGTCTTTGGCCATGACCAGGTAGTTCATTTTTTTTTTATATATATTTTTTATGTTTGCCCTATGGGACTTTTTATAATTTTTTGTATTTGCCCATTGGGACTTTTTTTTTTTTTTTTTTTTTTATGTTTTTGTGTGTTCTTCGGGTTTATTCCATCGGAAAAACTTCGAAAATTATTTTTTCTAATTTTTCCTAGGGAATCAAACCTCGGTCCACTGGGACGCAAGGTCAGTTGATTTTTACAACTGCACTTTTTCATTCCTTAGCGACGGAGCTCGTAAGTGTGTTCTGTGTACAAAGCACATGAAACAGAGGTGCTCGTTTGAAAAACAGCCGAGAGCGGGACTCGATCTCGGTTCCCCAAGAATACGAATCCAACGCTCCTACCGACTGCGCCACAAACCGGCTCTGTGCGTGCATGTGTGCGTGTGTGCGTGCGTGTGATGTCAGTAAATTGTATCTCGAAAACTACTCGATGGATTTGCTTCTAATTTTGCATGGAATTAATTTTTTTGTCTAACTTGCTGGGAAGCTATTGATAATTGGATCTTCTAGCGTAGTTTTAATTTATGCAAATTTTTAATTATTATTCTAAAAATTAATGCATGTAACGATGAAACAAGCAGTTCAATTATTTTAATTAATCGTATATCCATCTGAATTGCTTAGATTAATTTAATTAAATCTTCCTACGACATTGTAATCTTTTTAATCTAATTTCAAGCGAATCGATCAATGTGATATATACAAAGTCAAATGTAATCAAAATTTATTAGATAAAATTTGTTAAATTATAAGTACTGAATATTTTTATTTAATTTAAATAGTAAAAAAAAAACAAAAGCGCGTGAAAAGATTTGAAATAACGATTTTTGAGATTCGATAAAAAGTTGAATTTCGACTATTAAGAAAAATTCAATAAACCCAAAAAAGAATTTACGAAATTCTGATATTTATTTTAACTTTAAATAAAAATTTGTTAATATTAAAATTTCAAATAAAAGAATTTAAAAAAATTTAAAAATATTTATCAGAATCTCTTTTTTACCGGTTCATTTTTCTAACAAAAAGTGCAAAAAATAATTCTTAGCTGTCAGCTAAACGTAACCGTGAAATATGAAGTTCAAATTCTTTATTTTTCTTTTTTTTATTATTTAAGCAACCAACATATAAACAAGCTCACCAGAATTTTTATTCCGATCGAAAGATTGGCCTTTTTATTATATACATACGGTTTTTTACTTGTGACAGTTTCGTTTCAGGTTGAGGGGTTGAGAGTGCAACTTATATACGTGGTTAAATCGATCGTTTCTTTATCAATTGTAAAAATGCGTCAAGATGATTGATTTTTATTTTAATTTAGCGTTATGGTGTTACTTGTACATCTAAATAGAAATAAAAATTTAGTAAAAAAACGTAAAAAAAATAATTTTGCTACTACAATTTTAAAATTTTAATTCCTATATAACATAATTAAATTTTTCAATGTTATCTTGATCAGTGAATCAAAATTTTCTAAAACTGTGTATTCAGACAAGCTTAAAAATTCTTCATAAATTGAATAAAAGCATTAATCAATTCTAACTAAACTAAGTTTTTCAACTAATTATATGAAAATAACAGACTGTTAATAAACTAAGTTTTGAAATTCATCGAAATACGTTTTCATTAGACGAAAAAAGAATCTCTACGTTGATTTTTGTGCCATTCAGGGAAATCGTCGTGTCTATAAACACTTTTCTCTCCCTCTCTCTCTCTCTTGTTGTACAAACAGCTGCTATGTTAAATTCATTTACTTACGCAGCATCTACATTCATCAATGACAACAGTGATTATTGATTATTATTGACTATTATTGATTTATTCATGAACTTTCACCCGGGGCATACCTTATACATTAGACCTCAATTGACTGTACACTTGTGGCGATAGTAACAACAGTTGATAAATTCAAAAATATATTGAGTTTACAAATTTATAGTTATTTAAACCAATTATCTTGAATGCAAATTTATAACTAAACTTTTATTGTTGATCTACGATGGATTATTTTTATTGTACTTTTATTAGAAATCCTATTTGTTATTTACTATTTTAAAATATATATTAACCTTTGTATACTATTGTAAATCGATAAGGTCATACAGGGTTTAACCCCATGACTTGAAATAAATGTTTCAATCAATCAATCTCTCTCTCTCATAAGCAAATTAATCCCCACGTATTCCAATAACTTTTATAACAGAATTCAACTTTCAAGTACTTCCTGCAGTTCTTTTTAATGTAATTTTATCGTCTTATATAAACTACGAAAGAAAAAAAGGGTTTTATTTTATATCTCTTTACGACGAATAATATTGTTATTAATCCGATAAAGTTAAAGTTTGCTTTGTAATGATTTTTTAAGTCGTTTAAAATCGTATCAAAAGATAGTATCCCTGGTAGAAAATCGACCATATTTTGGGCAGGATTTCTAGTCAATTACTAGATGCTAGGGCAGGAGTTCTAGTAACATTTAATATAAATATAGCAAATTTTGCTATTCAGTATAGTAATTTTTTTAATAATGCAAGTTTGTCCCTCCTTTCCTATACAGTATACCAAAATTTAATAGGGTATTTTTCTCCGTGTAATAAAACCAAATATTTTTTTATCCCACGAAATGAATTTAAAGATTAATGTGAAAATAAGATTTTTATATTGAAAGTGGAATATTCTTCGACTTTTAAAAATAGAAACTGAAAACTTTTTAGGTTGAATTAATTTTATATTTTTTGAATTTTTGAAAAAATTACAGATGCCTGGTTATCAAAGAAGTGTCTATTCGATTCATGTGACTTCAAGCATATCAATATAGCTTGAAGCTGATGATCGATATAATTAAATAAAAGCGTTTAACATATGAGATGAAAATATTTGCTGATGAAATTAAAATATATTATTTCATTTATTATATGTTTATTTTGATGTTGAAATGTTTAAATTTATCGCGTTGATAGGTATTGTGAACTTAAAAATTGATGACTTTTATAATAGAAAAAAAGAAATAATTAATTAAAACTTTGAGATTTTAGTATTTTTTTATTTATTTAGTGAACAACACCTAAATAATTATATTGCAGTTTTCAAACATTATAAAACTATATATTTTGATATGAACAATTTTTAGATCTACAAATTATATCATAACGTGTTATCAATTGTTTTCGAACAAATGACAATTTTATCCGAGTAAGCTAATTAAAATTGTGTTTACATCACTTTTATTCATACAAAAGTACATTTTTATTTTTATAACACTTTATCGTGACTAATTATTTTTCTCATTTTAATTAATGTTTAACAAAAAAAGTAGAGACTTTTTTCAACGTTTGCTTTTGTAGAAAAATAAATTGATGTAACAATAAAAATATCGGGCATAAATAAAAAATCTACGATATTATGAACTAAAGCTATCAGTAATGCAAAAAGGTAGAGAAGCGAAAGAAAAAAAGGGGGGAATAAGGGTACGTATATAAGTTTCTAAGCCTCGCCACAAAACACTCGGAAATTGATATTCTCTAGTCGGAGAATATAACAGCATTATGGCTTTTATTAAAAATATCTCAAGTTTTTAGAAAAGATTAACCGACATGCACACGATAGACACCTTACTGACAAGAACTTTTATTTCTCTCTTTATAAATCCCTTTAACCCAAAGAAGATCGTGAACGATATTGTTTTTTTAGTGTTATAAGGTATAATTTCAGCCTATCTTGATCTGATATCTAATCTTTAATAATAAAAGTTAAGGTATCCAATTGAATTCTTGATCGTGACCCTGACTAGGTACGGTCCTGGGCGCACGTGCCTTCTTAACCCTATATATAGACATTACGAAAAAAATTAACATATAAATTAAAAGAATAATAAATATTATTCGAGGTCAAGCAAGTACCCTCACTGCAGTCTTCAATCTGCTGAGAGATGGAAGATGTTTAATCTAGGATTAATCTCAGCAAACAACACCTTGAATTTGGAAGGAATTCCTGTCAGTTTAATTAAGGGTTACTCTTAGTTTCTGCCCTTCTAGCCACCCTAGTTAAACATCTAGTGAAAAAACCCATTAGATGCTGCGAAGTATTCATGCACACGATATTGTACGTAATTACAGCCAAAAAATTTTGTCTCCTCGAAACAGTACGCACCCAACCGAACGCGACTCTATAAGGAAGAACGTTAACTCTTAAAGAATTCTTTTTTCCAGATGTGTGCTTATTGGGGTAGTATCAAATTTTTAATTTTTAAAAATTTTCTTCAATTATTTTTGGCGAGCGCAATAGAGAAATAAATTTCGTGAATGTAATTAAAATTTTAATGCATTCTATTACGTATAGTAGGAGAAAATTAAACAACGGATTTTCGATTCTCGGTCGATATCGAATCTGCTCCGGCCTGCTCTTAAAGAAATAAATGATTTTTTAAAATATATGTGAGCATCATAGAAGAACATAAGTTTGAAAATATGTAAATAAAGAGTAATCAGCTGATAATTTTTTCAATGATCACACATATGAATTCGTGTATGCATTAAATAAAACCAAATTTATATTAGGAAACAAAATTCAAGATGTACTTATATATTGTATCTAACTATATCATCTCAATTCCCATATATTGAAAAATAAAAATATTGAAAATATCTTTAGATGTATTTCATTTAATTTTTTCACGTTTTTCTTTAAGCTTAGTCACATTGGCTCAAGCGCATTATGCTTTTAATTTTACGTGCGCTTTAACCTATACTCTGCGACTTTGACACATTTACGATAGCATATTCTGCTACTGGAAATTTTATTTATTAATTATTCTTACAGGCACCCAATCAATGTTTTAAAAGATGCAAAATTTTACTAACAAGGAGAGTGTTTCACCTTCGGGTCACCGTTTTTACTCAAATTTTGTGAATGTTTTCTGGATGCAGAAATATGAAGAAATCCAAAATTTTAGAGGCCAACGCTCAATATTTCCCTAGTTACAGGCCATCGAAGAAAATCACTAAAAAAGTTACTAGATTTTCAAACGCTTATAGTTCTTCAGCATTATTAGCTAGAAGCTTAAACCTTTTTTTAAATGAAAGCTGAGCTCAAATCCTTTCGAAATAGTAGTTATAGCATATCGAAATATTATTTTTTCCCAAAGTTAGAGCGTAATAAAGATTGGACCTTAATTTTTTGTTTAAAACATTAATTAATGATAAAAGCTAAAATTGGGTTCAATCTTTATTATGCTATAACTTTGGGAAAAAATAATATTTCGATATGCTATAACTACTATTTCGAAAGGATTTGAGCTCAGCTTTCATTTAAAAAAAGGTTTAAGCTTCTAGCTAATAATGCTGAAGAACTATAAGCGTTTGAAAATCTAGTAACTTTTTTAGTGATTTTCTTCAATGGCCTGTAACTAGGGAAATATTGAGCGTTGGCCTCTAAAATTTTGGATTTCTTCATATTTCTGCATCTAGAAAATATTCCCAAAATTTGAGCAAAAACGGTGACCCGAAGGTGAAACACTCTCCTTGTAAGATTCCAAATTAACGCTGTATCAATTTTTATCAATATCTTGCCCGTAAGTTTTGTAAAATCCATAATTCAATGTATGAAAAACGTTTCTACCCATGAGGCTACATGTTAACCGTTGGAAATTAAAAACATTAATAACTTTTTTCATAGACAACAAAGTTCCACAAAAATTTATTTGAGTCATTTTTGGGTCAATATTGACCTATTATTTCAATTTCATCGAAATTTGTCCCGTCGATCGATTTACTGGACTCGGGGACCCATGGAAGAAGGCAATTCCGGACTGGATTTGGTACGGTACTGGTGCCCGTGATTCCAGTACTGATTCCCAATGCTGGTTCGGTATCCGTTTAATATTTAAATGATAATATAGGACCGAACTATCAATGCCAATGCAGGCACAATACTGATTACCAGTATTTACCAGTCATCGAATAATTTATCATTTAATTTATATAATTAAGTATTATTTATTTAAATAAATAAATCATCTTTTTCTTACAAAATTTTTTGGAATAAAAACACTTTTGAAATCAATAAATCGCTGTTCATTATACGACCATAATCCATTAATTTTGAAAATAAACTTAACCAATTTTCCTATTATTGCGCCTTAATTTGTATTTTTATTTAAATCAGTTTTTTTCTCGAAGCTTAAAGAATCGACTACAGACTTTACAGATGTTTTTTACAATGCTGACAAATTAAATTTCTTCAATGCTTCTTGTTTTTTCAAATAATAACTACTCTTTTATACATTTTTTTATAGCGCGTATTGTGCACATGTACGTATAAAATTATTAGGTTATAATGAGGTTATATTCAAACAAATATTATGTCATTGCAAGTACTTGCTTAGCAACGACAACAACGGCAAACGGTACTGGAGCAATACTATAATAATATTCTATCGATAGAATCTGGCAAACGATATTGGAACGATACCTTTCTATATTATTTGGTCCGATATTATCATTTCGATATTGGATACAAGCTTGTTTCAGTACCGGGCATACGTAGGACGGTGACCAATATTTAGCCATTATCAGGCCGTTAATTCAAAGCTGGCAGTTCTTTCATGGGGATTCGAAATAAGTGGTTTCCAGAAAATTTCTGTATGTATGTATGTATGTGTGTGTGTGTGTGTATGTATTCATTTCGTCAGTAAGATCTCGATAACTACTCGATGAATTTGCTTCAAATTTTGCATAGATTTTATTTTTTTGTCTAACTGGTGCGGAAACTATAGAAAATTGTTTTAGAGCCATTTAAAAAATTTTTTTAAATTTAAATTTTTCATTTTTTTATATTTTACGTTAAATATTCAATTGATTTGTTCGAAAATTTGCGACTGCCGAAAGAAGGAAAAATTTTGAAAGCTGATTTTCTTAGTGTAGTTTTAATTTCAAACCATTTTGAAAATTAAAAAAAAAATTTTAATTTTTTATTTATTTTACGAAAACCATTTGATAGATTTGCTCCAAAATTTGAATGCAAGTTATTCGCTACTGTCTGAAGAAAACAAGCTTTAGAAAACTAATTTTCTTAGCGCAGTTTTAATTTTAGAGCATTTTGAATATTTTAAAAAAATATTACCTGATTCAAGTTTTGTATTTGCACACTAGAGCGTTTAGAAATTTAACTGAAAACTACGATTTTTATTCACATACGGAAAGAAAAGAAAAATAATCATATTGATAATAGCAGAAACAAGTTTTTATGCTTGTTTGACAGGTTTCCACACTACGTCAATGAGCAACACATACCGTAAAACGGGGTAAAGCGGTCAGGTGTTGGGTAAAACGAGCACTTTTTCATATACGATTTTCTAATTTCTTATGTACTCTTGTTTATGTAATTTTTTTAACTTTTGTTTAAATGCTATTATTTAAATAATCATTAAATCAAATGTTGAGAATATTATGTAAAAGGTTACAAATATGTATGTTGTGCGCATCTTCCGCGCATAGATGAGGGCGCTTTAGTTTTTGTGAACGTTTGCCTTTGGTCACTTCTATTCATTCGATTGTCGAACTCCGTTCACGTATGACGCACCTATGTATTGTAATAACACTTTGTACCTTATAATAAAGTTTATTCTATTAACAATCGTCTTGTTAATTAATTAATAACAACATCAAATTAATTTATTTAATTAATTAACTTTTGAATTCTTCATAAGGGCTACAACTTCTTCTAATAAGACTATTTGATTATAGCTCATGCCCTCGAAGATCCTTCCTCTAAATAAAGATATCATTTAAAGAATTTTTTAGTTAATCTTTTATTTTAATTTATTTATTAAATTATTACTTTAATAAATATGTTAATTGCTGTATGATTATGAGTGCATGTCCTGTCACGGTCGCCAGCTGTAACAGGCGCGTTTTGCTGGATGCACGGTCGCCAGGTAATTTTAATAATCAATTACCAAAATATAGATTAAAGTTACATTAATAAGTTCTTGACATGCATTAGTCACATAATCCATACAGCAAAAAGGATTAAAACACCAGAATCGACGATCCCCTCTAGATGCTTTACTGTCAGAGATGCGATAATTGGTATTTTAATAATTATGCAAGAATGTATAATCGACGACTTCTGCTAGATGCTTTACTATTGGAAGTGCGATATTATATCCTTGTCATGAATGCAACTTATGAAAGTACAGTAATCGACGACGTTCGCTGGATGCTTTACCATTGAACGTACGATAATGTGCACTTTAAAGCTAAGTTGCATTATTAACGTTATTATCTGAAATTAGTGTAAAACAGATTTAATTTAATGAATTTAGAATCATTTTTATTCATTTTAGATATTAAATTTATTTAATATAATCAATCTTTTTTTAAATAAATTACAGAGATACAATAATTTATTTAAATAAACAATTAAATAAAATGAAAATCTTATAGTAAGCTAGTCTCTACATGTTGCCGCGTAGAGAGTCGGATCAAGAATCCGACAGAATATATCTTAGATGTTACATAATCGAACATCTAAGAGAGAATGAGAGAGCTTGGATGGATTCACGTTCTTTTATATTATTTCATAAACCTTCTATGAAGTTCTATTTCTCACTAAAGAATCATACATTAGGAAATAGAATGTTCGATAAAATTCATTTTATATATTTGCCAAAGAAACATTTGATTAAGATAAATATATATGTAAAAGAAACATTCTATTTCCTTTACATTTCAAAAAACTATTTTTAATAATTTATTTTATTATTTATTAACTAAAAAAGCTAATTTTTTATATTTGAATTTATTTCTTCAAACTTTAAATAGAATAATCATTTTTATACAGATTATAGGAATTGAATATTCTATTTATGTATAAACAAATATATTAATAAGCTACATCTTATATATTTTATTATTAACAATCAAATATTGATAATACTTTTTCATTAAAAGAAATAGAACATTCCATTTCTATATTTATTTTACTATATCTATATATATTCATTATCGGCCTCAGTAGGTAACTATGAAGTCCTACTTATACTTTTAACGTAATTTGAATTTATTATTACAGAAAATTATTCTATGTCTTAAATAATGTCCAATTATTTATAAAAATATTCATATTCAATTTAATAATTCTATGCAAAATTGATATGAGCCGTTACATTTGTTTGCTAATGTAAAATTGGCATATTGTTTCTCGTCACCAGAAAAAACAAATTGCGTCCGTTTTGTTCAAATTCTATATAAACATCATGTACTGAAAAATATGAATAAAATAATAATTAATATATACTAGGGGGGTACCCCCTGCTTGCTTCGCTCACCAACCCCCCACTAAGGAATTAAGAATACAGTCGACGATCTGAGTCCCGCCGCCTTCTCCTCCATCGACTCGCTCGTGTGTTACCCCCACTCGCTGACTGAAAGAATTTGTTTCCAAACATTCTGAGTCCCGCCGCTGCTCTATGCGACTTTTTAACTTGTAAAAATGGATTTATTAGTTTAATTTTTTTGTTTAGAATACAATAGACGTTTATTGAAATAAAAGGTAACAAAAAATATTGTAATATTGCATAATTCTCATTTATATTTACTTAAAAAAATATAAAAATTAAATTTTTTTATTTATAGGTAACATAAATTTAAAAATTAAAGAATATATTATTTATTGATGAACTAAATACTCATTGTTATTATGAAAATGAAATGAAATAAGATTTATTTTATCTTTTATTTATAAAGCAATTACTTAAATTTTCAAATAAATAACATTTTATTGATTGATTAAATATATCTAGTTTAATTTTTATATTTTTTTCAGTAGATATAAATGGGAATTATGCAATATTGTATTATTTCTTTGTTACTTTTTATTTCAATAAACATTTGTTGTATTCTAAACAAAAAAGTGAAATTAATAAACCCATTTTCACAAGTGAAAAAGTCGCATAGAGCAGCGGCGGGACTCAGAATGTTTGGAAACAAATTCTTTCAGTCAGCGAGTGGTGGTAACGCACGAGCGAGTCAATGGAGGAGAAGGCGGCGGGACTCAGATCGTCGACTGTATAAGAAAAAATTTTATGTATGTAATTTTTCATCTAATTTAATGAAATTTTTTTTCTCTTTCAGAGAATCATTTTTACATACAAAATATTACAATTATTTTAAATAATAACAAATTTTTATTATAAAAAATATACAATTTATAAATAACATAAAAATAGTTATAAACTTTTATAAATTTATGCACATCTTCCAGAAGATAAACCAAAAATATAGCTTTTCTCTTTTCTTTTACAATTATTTAAAAAAATTTTCTTCAATTCGCTCATTTAAGGTAGTTTGCCAGTAAACTTGATGAACTTAGATTTTGATGAAACTGCGCGATGTTATTCTTAAACACTCATAGCATCATCCCTTGAAATTTAAGACCAAATTACCATTGAAAATTTAATAAGGCAAGCTTTTGGAAATTGACTGTTTTATATGGTATCACATGTAAAACATACCGGAAGTCATTACATTTTTAATTATATTTCTGAAAAAAACTTAACTTATCTTGAAAATTGGTATACTTAAAGTTTAAAAAATTAAATTCCAAGTAGTACTAAAAAAATTATGACTTGCCAACGATTCTGAAGAAATATTGTATTTTAAAAATCCTTTTGATGCTTTCGTTGCATAAAATTTCAATATGGTAGATCTCGTCTGAATATTATTGCAAATGTGTCAAATTTAAAAAATTCTAAAAGTTACATTACCCCTATAAGAATTTATTTTTTATCATCGTATAGTTTTTTTGTAATGTTTACAATTATTAATTATTATTTATAATATTTATTTATATATTTCATATTACACTTGTAAAATTTTTTACTAATTATTATAATTGTATTGAATAAAAACAGGTAGTTCGTCAGTTATTTGAATGAACTAAAAGTAGAATTATAGCATAGTAGAATCATATTTTTGCATGTAATTAAAATATCTGCGGAGTTTCAATGAATGTTTATTGTTTTGAATTTCAAAATATGTCAAATTTCGTTAACCTATTTGAATTTCAGTCAAATCAATGTCTGAAAAAATCTTCGATAATTTCCTATCATTTCCAATTCCAGTTTAATGCCACTGCTAAAAATATTAAAAATTTTTTAAATATTTTAAAATCTATTTCGTACATTTATATGAATATTTTTTCTTATCTCTACTTTGACTAGAGAGTGACTGGAGAACTACCTTAAGTATATTGTTTAATCTTATTCTTTATTCTTCTAAAACCTAAGGTTATATGAATATTTTGTATTAATAATAATATAATAAAAATTATATTATAACAATAATTTTACCTTATTTTTTTGTCTTCTTTATTTTTATTGATTGTTACTTTTATTCTAAATTATTAATATATTTAAAGTATTACAATAAATTATCTAAAAATATCATTTTTTCTGCTTAAATTAGCTAAAAATATCGTAGTTTCTCAGAGTTAAAAATAGGATATTTGAGGGGAGGGCCTGACAGCGGCAGCGGCGATATATTTTTAATATATTAAAATATATCTTAGGGGGGGTACCCCCCTGCTCATTTCGCCTGCCAATCCCCTTTTTGTATCTATTGTAAATTGTATATTATAAATAATTAAAACATTTTTAGTGACTTTTATAAATTTTTATTAGTATGTAAATTTAAAATGCAAACATATTAATTTTTTTTATGTATTTATTATAATATTGAAAATAATATTGAGAATTCACAATAAATCAGCTGAAATTAACTAAAATATTAAATTTTTAGCTGAAATTCTTAATAAATCAGCTAAAATTAGCTAAAACATTAAATTTCCAGCTAAAGATTTCAATAAATCATCTAAAATTAGCAAAATAATTTAATTTTTAACTGAAATTTACAATAATTCAGCTAAAATTATCTAAAAATTTAAATTTTTAGCTAAAATTCACGATGATTCAGCTAAACTTACAAGGAGAGTGCATTGCATTTGGGTCTCTACTTATTCTATAAGGTTTTTACTGATTGCATATTAAAGTTGAGATTAAAACGTTTCGATTAAAAAAAAAACGTGTCCAAAAAACTCAAGTTGTTAAAAACTTATGAAGAGATGAAAATTGAAATGAATTTCTGACTAAAATGTTGCATTTATTTTCTATGCATATTTTTAGCTAAATATTTGCGCTATTTTTATTCCCTCTTAACTTTTTAACAACTTGAGTTTTTTGGACATGTTTTTTTTTTAATCGAAAGGTTTTAATCTCAACTTTAATATGCAATCAGTAAAAACCTTATAGAATAAGTAGTTCAAAAAATGTAAAATTATAAAGCAGATGCAAATTTTTCAACAAAACATACAAAACTGCTCATAACTCAGTACCCAGTCAGATAGGCGGTAAAAGACCCTCGACTTTTAGTTTACTCCTTGAGAGTCAAGGAGAGGACGACATGCAAAGTTCTCCCCCTAGTACATGCTCACAGCGGAGAGGTTGGATAGGCTCTCCTTCGAACGAGCAGGCGACGGCTCTTATAAGCCCTGAGCCACGCTATTCTCGTTGCAGGAGCAACACCACCTAGCGGTTGAGCGCAGGCACTAGACTTTTAGCGCGGTGCTTAAAAATCGCATCGTCGTATAATATTTATCTTAAAATTAAAATATATTAATATTTATTTTAAAATTAAAATAAATTAACAGTAATATTTATCTTAGGGAGTATAGATCCGTCAATACTCCCTTAGGAGTATTGACAGATTGAATATCATCGAGATATGAGCATGAACGTATGTAATGCCTATACAAATTCAACATGATCTATAGGCATTTCACCCGCGGAGGGCATGGGTTCGAATTCTGGCCAGGTACCTTTAACTTTTTTTCGAAAGAAAATTAGTGTATGTGCCATTTATATCGCGACTCTTAAAAAATCCGACCTCATTGGGTATCGGTTGATTGTTGGTCACAAAAGTGGCTGACCATCCATCGGTAGTCAAAGTTTTCGGTATGGTGGGTCTGACAGTCTAGCCTGATGTAATGTGTTAAACGGGTACCGGGCTGGGCTCCCTCGACATCATCATATAAAAAAGGTCAATCATATAGAGGACAATATCCTTTATATATTAATCTTTTTATAAAAAAGAAGATAGGTATTTCACCGAATACGGCCTGCTGCTACGTAACTTGGGATTACAAAGGATGAATACAGGCGAGACTAATGTTTCTCTCTTGAGTAGCAGTCGGTCGTTGCGCTTTCTGCTGTTCTATGCAACAAATTCGCCCTGTATTCATCCTTGTTACTCCCAAATGGCGTATATAACTAATACGTAACTTGGTACTAGCCTGGATTCATTTTTCGTACCCCGTTTATTAAACATTTATTAAACATATTGTGTTTATATGTAATTATACTATTTTTTTGAAACGAGTTTCGTTAAAAACCTTTTGTCTCAATAAAGTACTGTACTTTATGTACTAACAGCCGAAAATGAGAAAAGAAGTTGCGATTTTGAGGTTAGAATCGCAACTCCATATCTCTTTTAAGCTATAAGCGATTTTAATAAATTTAAAAAATCAAGTTTTTACTTACCATAGGTCAGAGCTTTTATATTGTACAATCGTAAATTATATAGCGAAAAAAATAGTGATAGAAAAACTAAGAGCTCTATAGCATTTATTCGCGAAGCTTTTATTTGCATACAAAAGTCAGAGTTCTGTAAACACGTTGATAGTAATGCTAATAAGACTATATATGATTGCATTCTTATTTAAAGAAACTCCTACATGATCAATGTTGTCAATCTATATTTCAGTAACATTATAATGGGTCATAGTGGGTAAATGTGACAATGTTCATATAGGACTCTACTTGGATCAGTCGCCCATCGTATACAGCATTTAATAGTCTAAATAAAATCAATGAATGCAAAACATTGAAAATGTGACAGCTTAAAAAACATCTAATTATTAATAAATTGTATTAATTTCTTGTACGTTATTGGTTATATTTATGAAATTATATTAGAATATTTATTAATTTTCTTAGTATATTCGAACACTATTTGATGTATTTACTTTCAATTTTGCACATAAGTTTGTATAATAGTAATTATATGACATTTCTTAATAATATATTATAAGAATTCTTTATTCTTTTAAGAAGAACTAGTTATTAAATTTAAATATAAATTTTTAATATGGCTAAAAGAAAAGTTAGTAGTATATTATGCAACGAGGGAGTAAAGTCGCATATTTTTCCCAAGGGGAGTAAATTCCCGAAGGAGAAATAGATTTTGCTCCCGAGTTGCATCAAGTGCTTTATTCCTACCTCAACAGTGACTACTTCATTAATTTAAAAATTATGGACTCAAGTGAAAAAATTTAAACATTAACATTTTAATTAAAAATTTTTTTCACTTGGGCCTATTTTTTTTACATTAGTATCGATTTTTATTACAATTTGATACTTTACTGATCATTATCATTAATTTTTTAATAAATAGTTTAATATGAAATTATATTTAAAAAAATAATATTTTATAGAAATTGAATAATTTTTATTCAAAAATTATTTACTCATTCCAAAATAGTTTTGTTCTAAGTTTTGACGAAGCAAACAACAAAATATTAAAAAATAGTAAGTTTTTCAGTTTATTTCTGCAAGAATGTCGTTGTACAGTATAGTAGAACGCTCCTGTACTTACATAAATTACTTTCTATTTGTTTTTTAGATGTTTAAATATGTGATTATTTTTGTTGGAGAAAATATTCTTACATGTTCATTTTTTAAAATCCAAATAAACTAAATCAAATGCCATGACCTGAGGTAGCTCTAGTGAAATCACAAATATTTTAGCAAATATCAAATTAGTTTTTAGAAAGATTTAGTTAAATCGTTATCTTATATAGTCCATTATGCAACGAATGAATAAAGTCGAATATTTCTCTCAAAGGGAAGTTTGCAAAGCGAGTTAATTAATTACGTTTTTAATTCATAAAAATATAAAAAGACCAGAAACTTTTTTTATAAATATTTTTATTAAATATAAATACATTTGTTATATTACAATATAAAATTAGACTCTCATATAGTTGTTATTAAAATATGTTTATAAAATTTTAATAAATATTTACGCATGAAATTTCTTATGTTTAATTTTACATGATTTCTAGATTGATTATAATTAATTAAGAAAGTTAAAAAAAAAAAAACATTTAAAACCTTTATTTCAAATAAACTCTGGCTAAATCTTGAAAGCTTAAGAACTTCACGATATTTTCTATTATTTCTGCATTATAATTTAAAGCTTTAATATTTTGACCAAGAAAATCAATAGCATTTTGAATCCAATGTTGTTTAATACTTGCGTAATCAAATCGTTCTTTCATTACTTCACCAAAAATTGGATATTTTTCGGTCACATTAACTGTAAAAAAATAATTGACTGTTTCGCCATTACGAGCGTAGTTTAAAAGTTGTTCTTTTGAAGCACATAGAATATCGAATAATGAAATGTCACGATTTATAGTTATTTGAGTTTGTTTTAGGGAATAAAGTTCCTGTAAACATTTTGTGAAATAATGGTAAATTTTTGATGCGTTTCTTATCAACTGAACGTTTCTTTCTGAAATTCCCCTAACTTGAAAATGTTTGATTGCCATATATTTTATTATACAACTTATTTTTGAAATTGAAATATTCTTCTTAACAACAACATTTAACCTTTAGAGGACCGGTATTTGAGATTTGTGATCGCTCTAAGAAAGTGGTCCAAAAAGGTATCTGATATCACTAATTGACTTTGGGGTAAAGGTCGATCAGGGGTCACGCCACTATAGTGGTTTTCCGGTCCTCTAAAGGTTAATACAAGATTTTGTATTTCTTCATCCAAAATTAAATTATTTTTCAAAAGAATATTTATTTCCTTTTGTGTGCATAACGATTTAATGCAGTAATTAATGGTGTATCGCTATTATTGTTTTTAATATTAACATCTGCACCTTTATCAATTAATACTTTTATGCACTTCACACATGTATAACCAACTGCTTTATGTAATGGTGTATTTCCATTATTATTTTTCACATTTACATTAACTTCTATTTTTGAAATTA
Organism: Anastatus disparis; assembly: GCA_017163975.1. NCBI lineage: Eukaryota > Metazoa > Arthropoda > Insecta > Hymenoptera > Eupelmidae > Anastatus > Anastatus disparis. Next base: position 2,670,357 of record JAFFSR010000313.1, read on the forward strand.
ATTTAATGATTCTTTGATTTCTATTTAAAACTAAATAGTGTAAAAGTGTACTTCCTGATATATCCCTTACGGTCAAGCTTATTTTGTTTTTCAATAATATTTCGATCACTTGTTCCTGCACCTTTGAAAAATCTGCATAGGATGGCACCATTCCATCAGTGCTGAAACGTTCTAGCGCTGGTTGGTAATCAAGAAACGTTTCAAATATTTTGATATTTTGATATCGACTTATCCGGTTTATAACTAATAAAAATGGGGAATAAAAGTTTTCTACAGATATATCTATATCGGCACCATGTTTTAGTAAAATTTTCACACTCTCTGCGTCATAGTTAAAAATAGCTTTATGGAGAGCTGTGTAATTAGTATTTTCATCACGAGAATTGACAAGACAGCCAGCCTCTAACATCAGCTTTATGAGTTCTGGATTTCCAATGTCAATAGCATAATGAATCGGCCACTCTGCTTCCAGTATTAATGGAGCTAATTCATTTGCATTTAGTTTACATGCCCTAAGATGTTGTGCAAACAAAAAAAGAACTTCTTTTTTTATTCTTATATCGCATTTTAAAATCACTGTTAAAGGATTTCTTCCTTTATCGTGAGAAAGAAACAGATTTGCTTTTTTTTCCAATAACAACTTTATAATTCGAAACTTTGGTAATCTGAGTGCAAGTAATAAGGGCGTTGTACCCGTTTGATCCTGAGCGTTTATGTTACATCCGCGATTTATGAAAAATTTAATCATTTTACTATTTTTCATTTCAATCGATAAATGTAATAGTGTAGAACTCTTATGATCCATTATTTCTGCGAGATTGGTCCCCCTTGCTAATTCAAAAACAGTTTCTTTATCATTCTCTACGATTGCTTGTTCTATCTTTATGGAGAATTGTTTAGGAACGTGGTTAATACGAAACATTTTCTTGATTCGTTTCTAATATAAGATAGATATTATAAAATAATTTTAGTATTGAAAATATCAATTGTATACTACACTGTTTGTAATTTTGAACTAAAAGAATTAACCACCCATCCAACTTTTATAAATATTTTAATAGATGGATCAACGGATTATCCCCTCTATGTATCGACGGAACCAGTCAGGTACGAAAAGACTGTGCTATTCTAAGAAAATTTCGGTACAACGTCTGCACTTACCAGTACAGTTGAACTCCCAAACGCATACTATCATTTGCCCCTTGATTTTGTTTTGCTCTTGTCCCAAACAGTGCAGCATTTGTCTCACCAGGAGGGGCTATGAGCTTCGGGTCACAGATCTTGATGAAGATAGGTTCGGTCTCGATAGCCGACAGAGACGGTTGTGAAAAGAGAGGCTCTAGTTTTTTGAGTCAAATTATTTTTAATACTAGACATAAGTGCTCTGTTGCGTGTACCGCGCTGTTAACAGTCTTTTTTCCGTTTTTTAAAACGGAATAGTGTCACACCACAAACTATTAATCTAGTTGTCTTCTATTAAAGGCCCCCGTTTATCGGGCGGCGATAATATAAGATGGCGGACTCTTTCAATGAGTCAGCTATTTTAATCCCAGAAAGTTCCACCAACAAGGAGAAAATGGACATAGTAGCACAGCATACTAATCCAAAAAGAAAATTGGACGAAGATAATATATCTAAAGAGACCAAAAGATTCAATAAAGATACTGACTTAGAAACCGATAAAAATGGCTCATCTCAGCCCGACAACGACGATTCTCCGAATACTATTTTAAAGCCAAACGTGCAACATGATTTTTTCAAAGCCAACAATAAAGGCCCATATGGTGTATGGATTAAAAAAATTAAATTCGACGACGATGATGTGAGTGCGCATAAAATTGGCAATATTTTATTCAAAAAATTCGGGGATATCATCGACATTAGAAGAAGAAACCGTTTCAAGGCCGAAGTTATTTTCAAAAATAGAAAGGAAGCCAATAAGTTGCTATCGGATACAAGTATCAACAAACATAACATTGAAGCATTTCTACCTGGCTATAGAAAGGAAAGAAAAGGTGTAGTTAAATTTATACCATGCGATATTTCCGAAGAAGAGATGTTATCAGGCATACAATCAGAACATGAAGTTGTAAATATAAGAAGACTAAATAGAAGAAACAAAATGGCAAAAGAAGGTGAAAACAAATGGATACCTAGTCAGTCTGTCATGATTCCCTAGTGAAAATAATTGGTAAGATCTTACGTTAGTTCTTACGTTGCATCTTATGTAAGTTCTAACATAAGTTCTTATGTAGTTTCTGATGTGCGAAATTCAACGAAGATCTTACGCAAGATCTTATGCAAGATCTTACGTAAGATCTGACTCATAAAGTTTTATATATAATTATTATGATCAATAATTCATGTTGGATCCAATGATGGATCTTATGTAAGTTCGTACATGAGATCTTACGTAAGATCTTACGTAAGATCTTATGTTAGATCTGACATATCTGAATTTTTAATATTATTATATTATAATATATTATAAGGGATGGCAAGAGTAGAATAATACGTTTTATAGCGATACTGTTAATAAAAGTTGAAGGTATCACGTGTGTATTTAAAAAATTAAGTTACAAAAAGATTGAGGAAAAAATCACGACATGAAAGAGATAAGATTTGTTTGCTACTAGAATAGAGAAGGGAATAATCAAAAAGAGAAAAAGTGGAAGTAAAAGAGGTTAGAAAAAAGAGCAGTAAATGATAGATGAGAAGGAGAGAAGAATATGTAGGTGGAAGAGAAGAAAGGATATGGAGAAAACTCATAAGAGAGTAACAAGATTTGTACAAACACCAAAAGAAAATAAAGAAATAAAATTAGAAAAAAAGAATAAAGGTAAATGGAGACAATACAATAAGAAAAGAAATAAGTGACTCTAAAATAAATCTGAACAAGACTAGCCTGAGCGAAGAAGAAACTGCTAGGAAAAATTATGAAAGAAGAATAAGAAATATAAATAGTCCAGAAGATGACAAAAAATCGATAAAAAAAATTAAATGAAGCAGGCGAGAAAATGGAGGAAGTGGAGAAAGATGAAAGATTAAATAGGATTGAAAAAAATTTTGAGAAAATAAGAGATATGATGAAAGAGGCAGAAAAAAGAAAAATGTTGAATTAAAGGAATAACAAGATGTATTGAAGGATGTAATAAAATGTGGAAAGCTTCTCTGGATCAACAATAAGAAGAAAGATTATTACAGAAAGAGAAGTGAAAAATAAATGAAGAAAAACCAATAGATAGAGAAAGAGCAAAAAATAATAGAAAAAGAATTGAAAAATGAAGCAAAAGAACTTAGAGAAAAAACAGAATGACTTCTAGAAAAAAAGGAAGAAAGTGGAGATAAAACAGACAAAGGAAAAAAATATGAAAAGGAAAGTATATAGCATTTCGTATGCAGATGACGTTGCATTAGTTGCAGAAAGGGCGAAAGATATGAAAAGTATGCTTAGAAGATTAGAATCAAATGTAGAAAAATCAAAGATTATGGAATTTGGAAAAGCAGGAGGAAGAAGGAAGATGGAATTATATACATGGAAAGGAAAAGAGATAGAAGTGGTTAAACCATAAACTACTTAGGATACAAACTGCAAGGAAATGAAGAAGAAAAACATGTAAAGGATCTAAAAGCTAATATAATATTAGGGAAAGTGTGGAGCTTAGCAGAAAAATGTTTCAAAATAATCGGAAAAAGAGAATAATAACTATTTCATACACTAATATTCAGTGTGATATGAATGGAGTTGAAATATGAGGATGGGAAATAAGAAAGGATTTAGAAATGAATTGAGAGTACACCCTAATTACGTTCAACTAATAGAAACTAAAAGAAATTATTTAGAAAATATAATAAGAGCAGTTAAATAAAAAATATGATAATTTAAGTACGAAGAATTAATAAAAACATGTTGGGAAGAAAATAAAATAAAGATTAGAGGAAAAAAGGAAAAAAAACAAAGAAAGAAGGAAAAAAGATAAAACAAAAAGAATAAAGAAAAAATATTGAAAGTGAAAAAGTGAGAATAGAACTAGAAAAAAGAGGATACTTAATTTATAAGTATTTTGAAAAAATAGAAAAAGAAAAATTTTATAAGGAAATAGAAGAAAAAAGTAAAGAAATCGAATGGAGTAACCTTTGGTCAAAAATAGAAAAATCAAAATACTATAGAAAAATTAATATAATATATGGTCAGTAGTTGGATATCTTTACTGAGCTATTTATTAAATCATGACATAGATAAAAGCATAAATATAAAGAGAATAGCCATATTTAAAATAGGAAATGAAAATGAAGAAAACAAACATTGGCTGAAGGAGGATGAAAGAAAATGTAGACTATGTAAAGAGGAGGGAGAAACATAAAAATATATAGTTCAAAAATTTATACAGAAATAGAAGGATTAAAATTGATCGAACTGCTAAAATATAAAAAGCTTTAAGCAGCGAGAATGGCAAAAACAGAGTGGATTAGAAGCAAGATAGGAAGAGAGACAGAAACGAAGAAGTAACACAATACAAAGAACGGAGAGCCAAAGATAGCTCCACAAGTGGGAGCTAAGGAAATAGATAGAAGAGTGACAAGTGAAAATAAGATAAGAAAATCTCAAGGTGAAACCACGTGGAGTTTAAAATAAGAATATTTAGAAGAATATAAGGAGAAACTAAAGCTAAAATAAATAAAGATAAAGGGAAAAATTGAAAGCAAAATAAATATACGAAGATTAAATGAAAGAATAATCTTTTTAAAAAAGTGATAAAAGAAAAAAGAAATAAGAAAGAGGTTAAATGTGATTCTAAAAATTAAGAATAGCGAAATTTAAGTAGCAAGGAAAATATTATACTTGCTGAATAAAATAGAAGGAAAAAATAAAGAGAAAGATGATGAAAGTTAAGATAAACAGAATAAGTATGCAAATGAAGGAAGAAAATCAAATAGGGAAGAGGAAATGCTATAAACATTGGATAAAGAAAATTTATTAAAAGAGAAAGAAATAATGAAAGAAACAATGAAGTTACAGGAGAAAGAATTATAAGTTAAAATGATGGATGCTATGGTAGCCAAATTTGTAAGGAAAATTGTTTTTAAGAAAAATATAAGGAAGTTTTTCCATAAAAAGAAAGTGGGTTAACGAAAAATTTAAGAAAAATAGTGGATCAGCTGTGTGAAAAAGAATTAGAGCACAGATATGAACTAGATGAAATAAATGAGAAAATGAACAATACAAAGAAAATAATGAAGGAGTAAGAGGAAAACAAAGATAGAAAGAAAGAATGAAAGTGAAAGGACAAGTATGCAAAAAGTACGGAAAAGAAAGAATACTAATTTTAAGATCTGACGGAAAGAAAGAAGAAGAAATTGGTAGATGGTTGGAGGGAACAATCGGAAAATCGGAATGGAGAATAATACGAAAAAGAGACAACAAAAACTCTTTTGGCTCTTGTTCAAGGAAAAAGAGGACAGGGACTACCTACTAAAAAAATTACACAGTAGAGAACCAAAGAAGGTTTTAAAGTGGACAAGCCTTTGACTCCAAAGGAAAGACAGGAAAGAAGAGAAACAGAAAATGAAAAATACAAGAAGGAGAAGAAGTAGAATTAAAAAATAAGGAATTTTAAAATGTGATAGTGAAAGTGTGAAAGAAAGAAATATATTATAGTATTTCATAAAAACTAAAAATGAAAAAGAAAAGAAGAAAGTGATAAATAAGAACAGTATAACAGAATAATATGAAAAAGAAAAGAGTGATATTAAGTGAATAAAAGAAAAAGTTAAGAATAACTAGGAGAGTAACCTTTGTTTGGGTCACAGATTTTGCTGTTACTTGCGGATATGTTTTTATAAATAAAATCATGGATAAAGCCGTGAGCATTCGGTCTAATGCTCGATCATTCTAAGATTATGAGCTATTTTGTTCAATTTCTTTGAAATATCATTGTTTATAATATTGAATATTATTCCCCAATGGGAGCTTCTAAGTTTATTATACGAAATTCTAGTAAAAATTAAGATTAAATTCTTTAGATTAAAAAAAAAAAAAGGTGTTCAAAAAGCTCAACTCGTTCAAAAGTTATAGCAAAATGAAAAACATGAAAAAACAATAATATTATGAAAATTGAAGTCTAATTTTATGCTAATTTTTATAACAATTTTTATAACAATTTTTATTTTCCCGTAACTTTTAGACGGGTCGAGCTTTTTAAACACCCTTTTAATCAAAAAATTCAATCTCAACTTTTACAAAAAGTTGAAGAATGAACTTGAAAGCTCCCATTAAAAATAATATGCGTTATCATAAACAATGATTATTCAAAGAAATCTTTAAAAATTGGACAAAATAGCTCATAATCTTATAATGATCGAGCATTAGACTGAATGTTCGTAGCTTTCTTTATAATTTTATGTATAAAAATATTTTCGCAAGTTACAGCAAGATCCGTGACCCAAACAAGGGTTCTACTCCAAGTAAGTTAAGAATAAATATTATAAGTTAAAAAGTAAAAATAAATGAATTAAGAAAAATCTAATTAGGAAAAAAATAAGTATAATCATAACAATAAAATAACGTTTAAGTTAATAAGTTAAAAATTTTGTATTTTGATTTAGTATTATGGTTTTCTACTTTTGTAAAGATTTAAGCTGAAGCATACACTATAATTTAATATAACACATAACACAACAACACACACTCAGAAATACAAATGTATAATATTTGAAGTTTAATAAAGCATTATTATAATATATTATAATATTTGATAATATTCATTATAAAATAATTAAATCAACCATCAATTACAAAATTTAATAATTATAAGAAAATGTATGAAAAAATAAATATTAATGTGCTATTATAAGGTGTCTCTGAATGTGTGTACATCTTTATAAAGGAAATAAATACATGTATTTGTTGGTTCCAGAAAATTTTCTTAAAAATAAATGTAGACAACAGTTAATATCCGAAAATATTAAAAGAAAACTGAAGAAAACGGATATTAACTGTAGAAAAATGACGGAACTGAGACAAAGACAACAGTTATCTTCTAATTTCTTTAGATTTCTTCAGTTTTTATCAGTTTTCTACAGTTATACAATTATCTGCAATTATTAAAAATTATATTCATTTTCGAACGTTTTTATTTAAATATAAAAGCAATTTAAAAAGTGAAGAAATCCAAAGAAATGGTTATTTCATCCGCATAATTTTAGAAGTTAAAAATATCTTTCTTTCGGGCCGATTTCCTAGTTAATAAGGTGGCCTATTTCTGTTGAGGTAGGAATAAAAATTATTATTTTTTCACATAAAAAGTAATCAAAATAGAACATAAGGCTCGAATTTGTAGTCGACACTTGACACTCAGCACTCAACACTTAGATCTCAAACATCATTTTGTCTTTATTTTTCTTATGGCAAGAAAGTGAAATAGAATGGTGTTTGAGATCTGAGTGCTGGAGTGTCAAGTGTCGACTATAAATTCGAGCCTAACTGTAGAAAACTGATAATATTGGCAGATAACCAAAGAAAACAGCTAATAACTGTTTTAGTATCAAAAAAAGGGAATAAAATTAAATAGTACATTATTTACCTGGGGTGGAAAGGCTGGATTTACGAAACGAGAGGATTACAGCCCGAGCCGAAGGCGAGGGCTGTATCGAGTTTCGTAAAAAGCCTTTACACTAGAGGTAAATAATGTAATTTAGCTCATGAGAGCCGAAAATAAGCAAAGAAGTTGCGATTTTGTGGTTAGAATGAGATAAAAAAATTTATTTTGGGATAACTAAAAATGAATAAAACAGTTGAGAGCTGAAGAAAACTGATATGAACTGAAGACAACTGTTAATAACTGTTATCTTTGTTGCAATTTCGACATGTTTCTGCTGTTATATGCTGTTATTAATTGTTGTCTTCATTTATCTTTATTTTAGTTCTTTTTTTCCGCTAGGGTATTGGGATTTTAAATGGACAGATAGTGGGGAAATATGGCGCTTACGAAAGTCGAATTATATTACTAAAGTTCAACTCTCGTCGACGCCATTTTCTACCCACTATCTGTCCATTTTAAATCCCAATAGATGAGATTAATTATATAATAAAATATACACTGAGATACGAAAAACATCTTTATTCGGTATTTATAAAATATTAACAATTAATTCATTTTTTTTCTAGGTTTCGAAAATATTTTCTTAAATCTTGTATTTTCTGCTTTAATGTCTCATTGATGGAAAGTACAAAACATGATATTTGCTGTTTATTAAATTTTTTTTATCCTCAGATAATCTTCGTAAAGTTCTGAAAAAATATAAAATAATCGATATAATATATTATTTTAATAAATAATAGAAAATAATTAAATTTTATAAATTTTTGTACTACGAGCGTCACTAATTAATTAGTTTTCAGCATACATATGTGTGTATGTGTGTATTTATATGTATAATTATATATTATTATTGTTAATATATACACATTTCTATAGTTGTATTTATGAAAACGCGGTGGCATAACGGATAGAGCTCTTGCCTTCAACCCGGTGGGCATGAGTTCGAATCCTGGCCAGGTATCTCTGACTTTTTTGTCTAAAGAAAAATTAGTGTATGTGCTAATAATATCGCGCGGCTCTTACAAAATCCGATCTCATTGGGTATCGATTGATTGTTGGTCACTAAAAAATGTGACTGACCATCGATCAGCCGTCAAAGATTTCGGTATGGTGTATCAGATAGGCTAGCCTGATGTAATGTGTTAAACGGTTCCGGCTAGAATCTATCTAATATTATCATGAAAAAAAAAGAATAATAGTTGTATAGTATATATACATGATGAATACTATTTTATTATGTTATTATTACTTTTAAAAAAGTATATTTTAGGCGATTTTAGTTATTAAACAGTATAGGATTCTTTAGAACATTTTTTCTAAATATTTTTTTTTTTACTACATACATTATATTTTTTTTTAATTTCAGTTCTGGAGAGTACTGAAACGAATTGAGTAATATATTAAGTTTATACCTTTTACTAGATTTATCTATAGTTTTTGCTTAAGAAAGTTTTGAAATCAATCAAGCAATCGTCAAAGTATTTCTGTATTCAATTCATTCTTTTTTAATAATATGAAATTCGTGAAATATTTACAGTTTCGGCTAAAGAAAGTTTTGAAATCAATGAAGCAATCGTCAGTAGTACTGTATTCAATTCTTACTTTTTAATAATATAAAATCCATAAAATGTTCAATTTATATTCTCTTTAATAGACGAATATTTGGAAAAACTTTACCAAATAATTTTTTGAAAAAAAAGGAATTATTGAGATGAAGATAGCGATGATAGTACACATCAAAATTGAAAAAAAATGATATATCAGATCAACTTATTATTTCATTTATGAGTGAATATTACTACTTAAACATTGATGAACTATACTTGATCTTAGTGATATCTATTTTATTTTATTCCTGATGAAAGATTTACTTAATAAACAATTTCCGGAACGATTAACTTCAAAGTTTCGGAATAATTTTCTATTTAATATGCAACAGTTGAAGACCAAAATTGTGCAATTTTATTTCTAAAAACTTGGCAGAAGAGCCATTAGCTTCTAACAACTTATATTTGAGAATTTGCTGCCATCAATTTCAAAATTATTTATGCCTTTTTAAAACTTTCAGGAAGATACCCATTTTAATTGTAATACTTTTAATAAAGTAAAATTATGCATTCTCTATCTCATCACACTATCTTTTTTATTTTCAAGTGCTGCAAAATATATTAAATTTTACTAAATATCTACAAAATAACTTGCCAGGCCCGTGGTTTAATATTTTATGGTGTAGTTAAAAATTGAAAGGTTTATATAGTAAAGATAAGTGAGAGGAAACTAAGAATTTTTTTCGTATTACATCGCATGCATTACAAAAAATAATTTTCGAGGTTAAAATAGAATTTTGTTCATTGTATTAGGATGTATCTTTGTTCTTTATCGTTGAATATGAAATAAAATATTTTCTATCTATATAATACAGAAAAAATCACACGCACCGTGATGTAAAAATATATTGTACAATATTTTGAGCGAAATGTTAATGTTCTTAATAATATTCTTTGAATATAGAAAACTACTATCCATCGGATGTAAATAATTATTGAAAGGTATATATATATATATATATATATATATATATATATATATATATATATATATATATACAAAAATTAGTAGATCATTTTAACCATTACATAATAATAAATACGGATTGATTCTTAACGTTTGAGCTTTACTATATACAAGTTAGTATTTATCCTCTTTTATTTAAAAAGTTAGAACATAGAAAATTGGAAAAACATTCTATAAGACTAAATCTTTTACTCCTTTACATTGACAATATATTGTGACAGATAAAAATTGTACATGTATACAATTGGTTTATAGATTCATATTTTTACTTATTATTCAACACACTTGAATTAGCTAACAATTCAATTATAAAGCAGTACTCACATACATTGAGCATTTCACCAACAAAATATTAAACAACGGGC